>OX384535.1:12107390-14850724 GCA_947538915.1 Tenthredo distinguenda
CTTTACTCTGAGAAAAATTTGTGCGGATATAATTAACTTTCCTAAGTATTGTTTTTTGTGTTATGAGCAATTCAACTTGCGACCGCATTTACGCCCACATTTATTTGTTGGCACAATAAAATGACAACCGAAATGAAATCTTTAGTTGTACCAATTAATATTTACAAGCATCTTACATTTATCACTAATAACCTGTCTTGTTATTAGATCATTTGGAGAACCTATTGAGTAATAGTATAATTGAACAAACTCGAAATATGTGAAAAAAGGTTGAATACAACATTTTTCACTATTCAAAGTAGGTGTGGAAATGGAATGTTACGATTCCAATTTGATACCCTATGGCTTTAACAATCAAATATAGAACATAACTGTATAGCTACTTGTCATCTATGGCGTTGCGGTTATTTTGGCAAGACTAGTTTATCCATTGGCAATCCTATCCTTTTTTTTTACCAACATCTGTAAAGTGTACTAAATTCATATTATTTTGTATTATTAATGCGCTCGCTAAACGTATAATGAAACTTTCTGATTCCGAGGTAGATTCTTTTTATCGCCGATCTAGAATTTTTTTCGTAGTCAAGCCCGATCCCTAATCTCCAGACCGCTCGAGCTGTATGATCATATCTAATTTTCGATCATGGCCTTTGTATGAAAGTTGTCTTTCTATCTGCCTTCTGCTGAACGTGAGATTTTTCAAGAAAAAGGGTTGAGATTTGTGCGTGAGTTTTCAGTGGAACTGGGTCAATTTACCCTTTTCAAGATTATAAGACTTCCTCTGGTTGATCTCCACCGATAAGTCGACCTTTGCTTATCTGACGATGACTGGGTCCAATTTGTTTTCTATACATACCCAGATATACCTATATGTACGACTCTTGAAAGGCTCGTCTCTAATCTGGTGAGCGACGATTCAGACACGCAAGCTACCCTTATTGTTCGAACAAGGAGATAACGCGACAAGTTCTTACCCTCCATATAGCCAGGTAATATTTTTTCCGTGCTTTTGTTCGTGTTTTATTTATTTTTATTTTTTTCTCAAAGATTTTCAGAACGCGTGAATCATGCCGAAAGATGGCATTTAGGTAGTTAAAATGCTAAAATGATTTATCAAACCCAGGCTGAAGCTCCGCTAAGTCTTCATTCGTTCTCCAGAGTGACAGAATTGTTGTAAATTACTCGAAAAAATTTCCAGTAGGTGCGAAACTTTGGAATTTACTGCTTACTTTCATGGCGAAGTCACATTGTTCACGTCTAACTTCCCGAAATCTCATCCTCCCTACACAATGATACTGGTGTCAAGCTCGCGATATGTGTCAGCGATATTCCTCGGTGAAAATTCACAGGGTAAGTAATCGATCTAGGTTACGGTCGCGATATACGTTAAGAAAACGCGATTTTAGATACCAAATAAAGAGGATGAAAGACGAAGAAAAATCGTCGTCGTCGAAGTTACCTTTCTGGATTTTTATCAATAACTGAAAGAAAAATTTTGTAGACCAAAACAATGAGCCGCCAGGATTTGGAATCAAAAAATCTGAAGAAAAAAGAATAATATTTTGATGTATTTCGAGAGACAAGTTATTTTTTTTTCAACGAACAGAACTACTGAATCGATGATTCCGAAATTCAACCAGATTCAAGCTGAAGCAGATCCTATCGCGATATCGTCAACTCAAAGTCTGGTCTTTGATTAACTCAAAAACTACTGGACCGATCAAGACCAAAATCTAATAAGTTGTAAGTTAGGATGAAATCTGTTAATTTTTTCTCGATATAGAGTCGGACCGAAAAATGGTCCGAGGTGGTTATGCGGATCTCATAACGTGGAGATCTGTTGAAGACTCAACTTTCCATTTTCGGGGTGATTTTATAATTTCCTTTTTTCAACACAGGGAGGAATAACACCCCGCAAGAGCGAGCTTATCCATAGGGTATAGGAGAGTGGAAAAGGCTCGGAAAACTGATTGAAGGGTGCCAGGTTTATAATCTCGATGATGTACTGTGTACAGTAGCTCCACGTCTTGAGTGTTTGCACCGATTTTAAGTGCTGGGGCGTCGATGTTGTGGTATGAAATTGCAAGGTTCAAAATGTAAACTACGAAGCAGCTTAATATTTCACGTCTTACGTTAAGTCGTCCCAGAAATCAGATCGATTTCTTTCATGATATCAAACCGTGGGTATCGTCTCAGTCACGCTAACGATGATAAAAGTCTCGACGATTAGTGATAGCTGTTGTTCTATCGTCAGCAACCATGTTATTCCACTTTCGTGTATATATCTATTTTATACTTCATACTTTACTTATTACCTTGTTTAGTAACAATAAAGTATGGAAGAGCTGACAATCTGGAATTCACTCTGGCATACGTAGCTACTGAATTGTCTGGTGGTTTAACCTCGACTGATGTATAACCGCGGGACAAACACACCCAACAATTACGCAGAGCTCTGCCTCGTGAATGGTGAACAATGAATTCCACCGCAGCATTAACTTGTGCTCGGTTGTTAATTCGACTCAGCATGATCCGTCGTCTCAGTGAGGAACCAAGTAGCTGTCAAGTAGCTCGTATCAAAAAGAACCTTCTGGCGGTTACAAATGTCGCAGGAAAAGTTGGCCAATACTTCAATTGCGGCCATTTGTATACGTATGCCGAAATTAGCATTCAAATCCGAAATCCAATATTGACTGGGTAATTCATTTTATTGTGAGCCCGAGGCTGACATGCGTGGCGTCGTGACATGCGGATAATAATTACACACAAAACAGCGTGAGTAAATTTTGTGAACGCTAAACAATCGTTTCTACCATATAGCGTCGATTACCTCGGTATAATCGAATGAATTGTTGGCTCACTGCCAAAATCTCCTCCTGGGTCTGGCTACTCACACAAGGATCCATTACTGTTATTTTCACTTCAGTGGAATAAAAAATGCGGAATAATGTTATTCTGCCATATATGGGCTTCACTGCGGGTTAGGCCATCCGTGCGGAATAGCCACACCGACGAATGAGACTGACATGAATAGTAAATTTCGTACGAATTATGTATTCCGTTCCAAATTAGATATTTTCATCTGTATAGACTGTTCCGATTAACCTAACGTACGTTTCAGCGTCATATCGTTTCTTTTGGAAAGTACGACTAACTATGGGATCACGGTTTTTCAAAGGATCGCATTGTCGTCTGTTTTAACCTTAATCCACTCAGATTAGGTACATACACCGTGCACCAGCGACCCTCAAGCATCATTCTGGAAAAGGAGCGAGACCCCTTTACATCATACTCAAACAAACTAAACTGCACTTGGAAGTCACGTCTGGTTCCAGTTCTGAGATTCCTGTAGCTTGTTATATCCCAAGTTCTTTTTAGTTACCAAACTTCGGTATCCTCTTGTTTATCGATAAATTATTACATGACATTGTCTAAAATTCGATGATCCATAAGATTAACGGAATTGTGAACTTTTTGATAGCACCTTCAGTGTGAAAATTGGACGGTATAGTTTCCTTGAGGAAATGGGTTTGTGGTAGCAACAATTTTTTGAATTTGAATTATTGTAGCTTTCTCGTTGACTTTGAAAGTCCGCAAAAATAGATACTATTGTTCTTAAGGCTGGTGCGATTGCAAAAAATCTATGGCCCTTAGTTTGGAAGCGGTTTGTGCAATAAATAAAAATTACGTAACTTCAAACGACAAGATCTCGGCAATTTACAAAAACAATTACGTTACTGATTTTTTCACAATTTTTCTTTATACCGTTTATCAAAAACAGTTGAAAATACGGACTCCTCAATACTTCGACTTGTCAGAAATCGAAAACTTCCCGCGCTGACTGACATGAGTCGCGAGTGGTGGGGGTAACTCATGCCGAGGCCGCCCGTGGGCCTAATAGTCACGCATGCGCTACTGAATCTTGCGCGAGCAACTGCCTGTTTAATGCTTCGCTATATTACTGATTATTCCTGAGTCGTTCATCCGAGTGCATTGATTCGGGCCTCCAATTAGAGATAAAAGATGTAGGTGGGGAATAGCAGTCGTGGGATATTGAAAGAAAATTCGCTCTTCGCTGTGCATCGTCGCAAAATTGGCTTACTTTCAAGACTTTTCTTCGTGAAACTGAAATTGAAATCTAGAATTCGGCGAAACAGGTGGCAGAGATAGATCCTTCATCTGTAAAATGACTGCCCAGAAACTTCGTTGTCTTGGAAAATGAGAAAATGGGAAAAGAAATAGCGCGAGTTCGCGTGAGTGCGCTCAGCGAGTCGTAGGCAACGCCCTTGTTTGTCATATTTTTTCTGAAACACACTGTAATGTTTTGAAATTGTAAATCTTTCGTGTATCTGTCTCTTGACGACGCGTAACGAATCTGGCTACGAGCACTGACGATAAGATGTAATCGTGTTTGAATTAATTTCAGGCTTCGTGAGGTGTTCGATATAAGTCGACGCACGAGTCTTTGCGCCGTGGTGCTCCGTGCGTGTCTTGCTAATGCGGGCAGCAGGCTCGGCCCTCTCTGGCTCGACACAATCGCTATAACTGTATCGGATTCGTTCGCAATGGCTGGTTTATCGACTGCACGTGTTTCGTAATCAGATTTTCTTCTCCACCTCCGGTAAATTCTGCCCTCAAAGACGGGTTCGAGGTCCGTCAACGAGCCTACGAAGCTCTGCCTCGATCCTCGTCAAAGTTATAAAACGTTCAAGCCTGTACTAGATTGCGCCATAAAATTTATAACGAAGAAAACAAAACCAGATAAGAGTATAATATAGATCGATGGAGGGTTTCAGAATTTAGAAGCTCTGGTTAGACACCCAGAAAATAAGCCAGTCACGCGTACTACTCTGGCAAAACATTGCGTGCCCTGGTAGAAATTTCTACTCCTACAAATGTCTACGAATTTTTAAGGAATTCGGAATTTTCTTAGTTTCTTATAAAAATTTATACACTTTCGTAGTTCTTTTATGAAAAATTCGTGATTTCTGTGATTTATCATACAAAATTGTAGACTCTCGTGGTTTATCACAAAACAATTTCAATTTCCGTAGTTTTCCAGAAAAATTTGCTGTTTTTTTTTTTTTTTTTAACAGACCATAGAAAAACTACAAAAAGTTCCAATTTCCCTAATAATTCATAAGAATTCGTAGAATTATTTTCACCAGGGTTAGCAGGGAAACAGAGAGCGATGTGGAAGTGGAACGACGTGCTTGTGCGATTCGAGCAGCAACTATAAACCAAGATTACTTGCTATAGGCACGGTGTTTTATCGCCCCATATGTAAAGGTATAAAAGAAGATATGATGAAGCATAAAAACATGAACGCAGCACGTATCCACCGGTACGTTTGTCGTGTGTTAAAATCTGTCATATAAACCGTACAGGTGCTGCAGTTTCCCGCATACATGTAACACTGAGTAGCTGAGAATGGCCACTGACGCGTCATTGAAACACTACGAAACATATTAACACGTCATTTCCCCGATTCGGTTAACGTAAGCGATAGCAGCTTTGACATCGAGCTTTTCAAGGGGAGAGAAATGTCGAGTTTAACATTTTTGTCGAATTAGTACCTACCCTCCCTCGTTTTACCGGCGATCTAATTTTCGCGTTTATGTATAATACCAAATGGTTGTGGTAAACCGCGCTCAGGACCCGCAAGGACTCACGGAAATAGTCATCTTCAAGGTACGTTAAACTTTTCGATTTATTTATTCATCAAGCATTTTATCCGAGGCACAGCCTACCGACTAGCTAATAAACTTCCTCTCTCGCGATGACGCCGAGGGAATGCAAGAGGTGATTATCTTAACGATCCCAAAAATACTCTCGACCCATCGACCTACTCGTCCGCTGCTATACAGGGTGTATATTTTAACTCTGCAGAAACTTCTAGGGTGTGAAGGGGCTGCTTAAACAAGCATTTTGAGGTATACACCCATCGTCAGAAACTCATCGTAACGGCTCTGAAAAGCTCTGAAAGATTTGGTACCGCTAGCTTGTTCATAGTGTAATGAATCAGATGTGATCACTTTTCATCCAATTTTTTATTCAGCCGTAGACAACATCACAGAGTCTTTGTGTGACATCAGCAAAACGATAAACTTTGCAATGAAAGAAAATAACAAAACTTTTTCCAGTGCTTCTAAACAGGATGCGAAAAAGTTTGGTTATTTTTCTTCATTGCAAAGTTTATCGTTTTGCTGATTCCACACAAGGACTCTGCAAAGTTGTCTACGGCTGAATAAAAAATTGGGTGACTCCGATCATGGGTGTATTACCTCAAAATGCTTGTTTAAGCAGCCCCTACACACCCTAGAAGTCTCTGCAGAGTTAAAATACACACGCTGTATATTATCTCCCTACTTTTTTTCGGTAAGCCTACATCTCGTTATTACCGAATCGCATGGTCGAAGGGGATTGGCGTAAGGTACCGGTCGGATTGTTTATCGAAACATCTAGAGGACATATTGCGAAAGAAAGTCATTTCAGGGCGACGAATAATGTGAAGAGATGGGTTCAGTCTTCTATCGTCGTGAGCACGTAACACGATTTTGTTCTCAACGTTTACAAAAAAAAAAAAAAAAATGGCTTGGAATCAAAAATTTTCGTGTTCAAAAACTGAATCCATCGAGTATCATTCGTTCCCCCTGAAATTAGATCAATGGAGAATATTCCCTCCGAAGTTTCGATGAACTATGCGACCTGTACCCTGCGACGACCGCTTTTCGTTCTGTGCGATCAATCTATGGAAGGCGAAGCCCATAAAATCTGAAATAATTTCGAATTATGTCCCATAAAACGAGTAATCAGAATATTTCTTCAGAGCGAAGCGGTGATCTGTGGAAAATTATTTCCAAGGTTTATGCACCCCCTTAAATATACGGGCATTTATTTATCAATTTAGAATCCAATTCAATCAGATACAGCTCCTCTGATGACAACTCCATTTACGGAGTACCACTGCAGTCACAGATCGTGGAAAATCTTTTCAGGCATTTTATTACGTCGGAGATATCGCGAGTTGCAGACATGGAGTGGAACATTTTGTGGGCTTTTTTGCGATAAGATTTATCGGTCGGCTTAAACGATACCGGTGAGTCGTTTCGAGGTCACAAAAGACCCTGACAAACGATTGCGGGACTGTTGCATAAAACTGGAACAATTCATGATCCAATGCGAAAAACTTTGATGGAAAATATGTATCTATCTTTCAGAGACACGCAATGCTGAAAATTTTCGATCAATTATATTTGTATTCCGAACAAATATTACCATTCGTGGAGTCACGTCTCGATGATATTAGATCCCTCTGGGACTTGCGTTTGGGGATGATGAGAGCCTTGAAATGAGGAAAGATTGATACTTGATACTTGAATACTTGATACTCCTTCGTAGCTTATGTTCATACGTTTGTTCTTCTCATCTGCATTTCGTCAAAGCTAGATGAGATTTTCAGCCGAATTCAATTTTCGGTCTCACGATTAGGGAAACAGATCTCGACGTATACCGAGAGGAAATCTTGAAACTATACAGTCGGCTGCGCATGCGCGAGTTTCGTCGTCCGCTGAAGCAGGCTGGCCATCCCGAGTTTTAGCTGTCAAATTTTGTTTTTGGCAACGATGCAATTGAAACGACCTTTCGAGGTTAAGATCTCGATGAATTGCGGTAGTGATTCGAAAAGGCTTGGAAATCTTTTAGTGTTGAGATTGAAACTTGACGTTCTGAAAGAACCGTCGAGATTTATTCCGAACAGCTGATTGCTTGCTACGATTCGATGCATCGGTTTATTTAGAGGATTTGTTTTTTTCCAATTACAATTGAAGACCAGAGGTCCAATTGTAAATGATGGGTGCTTGGAAGAAACAAAGCAGCTAGGTGGGAACAGTTTATTCAATCGTGTTAATTTAATACAGTAGGAATTGAATTAGAATAAAAAATAACGCAACCTTCGCTTCATTTCTTGTAAGTTGGCACCCGTGGCTCGTAGGTTAAAATATCATCGCGGGACCATCTCACCGACAATAAAATTGAATTATTTGGCGCATGCGCAGTAGACTGTATAGTTTCAAGATTTCCTTTCGGTATGGAGTTAGTGAATTAGCCTTTGCGAGTGAAAATTGTATCACTCAAGATAAACTAATAAGTGCTTTCCAGAATCCTACCTACTCATTACTGTGGCTGTGCTTGGATTTATTTTTGATCCTCTCATCCATCACACTCATCCATTTCACTCCCTGAATCACGCTGAAATATTTTGAGATTTTAATTAAAAAAATAAACGGACCCAATAAGCGGATGAATAATGGCATGATGGATCACATGTCGGGAATTAGAACGGGTTTGAAACTCCTTTAGGCGTTTTGGAGATCTACAGCGTGATAGGATATCAGGTTCTACTTTTAATATCCATAGTGATTGCATCAATTAGAAGCACACAGCTCGAATATGTCCAATTTTTTTCTCCCAAAGAACCAGTTTTATTACAGAAGTTCGCTAGTCTCTTGAAGCACAATCAAGTAAAAGTGCGGACTTATGAGTCATCGGGTCCCAGACTTAGATGCAGTAAAAGTGAAAGCAATTAAAGCAAGGATTTGGATCAACCGCTGCGTGGATTTTAGATGTTTGGATTTCTCATTGTCCAGAAAACAAGCCTCTATCCGATGAACAGAAAACGTTTTGACTTGTTCATTTTTGTTCTATAAAATTGAAAAACAGTGGAAAACAAGTTTATAGTAGTAGCAAGTCGTCACCTCTTAATCGAGCAGAGGTTTGTTTTTTGAACGAACAGAAACCAAAATATCTGAGATCGAAGCCACGGTTGCTCCAAATCCTTGCATTAAGTGCTTTTACTTTGATTGCATCTACCTCCGAGACCTGAGAGCTCACAACTTCGAACTTTTACTTGATTATGCTTCGAAGGACTAGCGAACTTCTGTGATAAAACTTATCGTTGAGTAAAAAATAAAAAATAAAAGAAATTGGACACATACCAGTCCTTCAAAGGTGCCTCCAATACGATTTGTACATCGCGTAAGATACACGAGTTTGAAAGTTATTTTCTTGAATATTAAAAAAAGTAAAAATAAAAAAATAAATCACATGGATAGTGGAATGCCATACGCTTTCTGTTATCTGCTAGTATCATATATATACTTCGAAATCGGTCGTCAAAGTTCGCGAATCACGTTTCTCTCTTTAACCGTTATGTTTTATCTGCAAAATGAAAAATGACGGGGGTCCTGAAGTTAGAATCTTAAAGGGACATTCTGGCGTGTACGATGTGACTCTGACACTTCGTTGATAATAAATTGCCAGGTCTTATCAGCTAATGGCATTTTGCTACGAAACTGTCGCAATCGTGATTTTATAGCATGGGGGAGGTTTCAATTCCGACTTAGGTACAGCGTGGGTATTGAGATCTACACGTCGTTCGTCGGTGATCGCAGAACGTCGAAATTAGACACTTGCACATTTTGGGTGTAATGATAACCGTAATAAAGAAAAAATCCCTTACAGTCATTAATCGAGTCCTACAGTCCGAGTTAAGGGGGAATATGCACCTGAAAACGAAAAAAAAGGTGATTTTCGAGAATTTTTGTCAGAGAAACTATTGGAATTATCGGATCGGGATTTTTCCAGTTAAAAATATACACTTTCAAGAATGTTTTCAATTTTTTTTATTCCGAAATGTTGCAAATTCTCGGAGTACGGGAGTCGTCTACGTAGTGCCGTAAAAAAATCTGCCAACACGGTACCCAGTGGCGATTCGTCAAAAAACATGCGAAACAAAAAAATCAAACAGGATATTAAAGTAGATACTACTATCTTGTCTTTGTCATAGCGGATTCAAAAATATCGATTTTTGACAAAATGGCGGACGTTTGAATTCAACGTAGCGATTTTCAAAAAAAAATTCGTTCATATTTTGCAAAAAAAAAAACTAAGAATTGGAGAAAAAGCCATATGACAAGTACTAGATAATTATGTATACAATAACCACAAAAAAATTTCAAGTTAATCGGTTCAGTGGTTTTCAAGATATTTTGAGTACCAGTTTGAAGAACGTTGCTTTGAGAAAAACGCGTTTGAAAATTTTGGGATAGATAGGTCATGAAATTTGTTCAGCTTACACAGAGTCATCGGTACCAGCTTCATGATACAGGTGCCCTGGAATTTACAAAATTTTTAAACTTAGAGAAAATCTAAAAATTGAAAAACCGATATTTTGGACCCTGCTAGGTGTATATTCCTCCTTAATCCCCCTAAATACATAATTAATATTTAGCCAATCGGTTTTCAAGTTTCCTCCGTGAATTACGACCGACAGTAATCAATTATACCATAGTCATAATCCGACGTGTATCGAGGGTGAGTTCAGAATTTTTTTACGACCACATCCATTTGGGTGAGTGACGAAATTAATTAAACAATAATGTAAACGGTCATTAGGGCCAATACGACATCGAGATAAAATTAGGAAATTCAAAAAACGGCAGTTTGCGGGCAAACACACGAATTGAATTATTCACTGCGAATAGCAGTAGCCATTTGTTCTCCTCTGGCATCTCGTTTACAATCCTATAATCTATCGTTCGCAATTTACACGAGCTGATTTTTTTGGCGGCTTATGGGATAAAAAATTTCATGGAGAAAAAAATAGTCGTGTATGTGCCACGCCAGGCACTAAAAACTCTGAACCGCATGATATAATATTCGCGATATCTCGAGAACATACCGTATTGCATATATTTCAAAGTATATCTCCTACTGCGAAATATGGTTGAATTTGGGCAGTACAAACATTGGCATCTCGCCAAATACAATTCAGGAGTGTCGGAACCAAACGGGGTGGCTACATTTTTTGACAAAATCGATTCTTTTTCGGGTGATTTGTCGGCTTTTTCTGAATCGTGATGACATTCATCGATATTTAATTATCAAAAAGTTACCCAGAGATAGATTGTCCATTCTGAATCAGATATATTTCCATATGGTCCGATGAAAAATGGATATTTCAGTATTGAATATGTATTAAATCATTGAAATATCACAGAGCAATAAAATTCAATAAAGAAAAGGAAAAATATCGCGAAGAGGTCCTCGTGGCTACTGAGGGTAAAGTGAGTGAATATGTCGCGGAGTTTTTTCTATCTGATTTGATAAAAAAAATTGAAATCCCCTGAGTTATTGCTATTCGCTACAACGTACTAGAGAAAAAAGATTCGATCGATTCTGACGTTCAAAACCGAAGTCACAGCATTTCACCAATTCTAGCAAAGATCAAAATTCGGGTATGGGTCCTAAGAAATTCCCGATGAAATTAATTATTCGTTTTTCAGAATTGCCCTTCGCTATAATAAGACGGGAAATTTTACAAGGATCAAAATGCCGCTGGATTCAAGTTGATTCGTCAAACCGTTCAGAAATTACGACCGAATCCATTTTTAATTCCTATTTCTGCTAATATATGAACTACTTTGTTTTCCTTCACATGCGATGATCCATGTCATTTAAATCATTGTGAATATATATTTATGATTGAAAACAATTCATTAAATAAATAATACATCGGTATGATAAAATTTTCTGTATATTATGAAAAAAATTTCATGTGGATAAGAAACGATTTTCTCGCTGGTCTGTATTCATCATTCCACAGAGGCTCATATTACCAGACCGTCTTTGATATAGGTACAGAAAAATCACGGATTCATGAACCACCTCATGATAAATCGAAAAAATGTTTTTAGAAATTTATAATACATTCTATATACTTTTATTTATTTTTTTTTTACACAGGGTTGTAACTTCCGTAGTCTTGGATTAGCGAAATATTGAGAGAAAAAAAGTTTGACATTTTCTGGTCCAAATTCGCTCACTTTGCCTACCTATGAGGTTAAACCATTTTTCTCTTAGGGGAACAGCAGCCTGTGGTTTCATCTCGTTCAAAGAAAATTTTGAAAAATGGTTCCATACCGATAGTCTAGCTTGAATAGCACAACCTGAACATATCATTAATTAAAAATTTGATGAATTTCTTCGCTGTTTCATTCCATCATAAAGCACAAGAATATCGATGGAATATTGTCGAAGGGTCGATTTCACATCAGGAACAAAATCGTAATAATAGTTTTCAAAGAAGCTGAAGGGATCGTTCTAGTGTAATGGGTCGAAAAATAGCTGATTTTCGCGATTTTTTTTCGATGATTAAAATACGCTAATCAGTCTGATTTTTTTCTGTCAAATCAAAGCACTCATGAAGAACAGAAAATAAATTTTTAAACGTTCATTTTGATTTTTTTTTACTTTTTTTTTAACGATTGAAAATGTCTTCGAAAAAAAAAAAAGGAACTTCACGGTGTACACGGTTGTGACCGTAAATATTATCTGAAACAAAATTTGTAAAAAGATTATTAATTTAAGTTTTTTTTTTTTTTTAATCCAAAATTGACAAAATGGCGGCGGTTTGAAAAAAGAGTATCGAATTTAGCCTATTTCTTCGACAGTTTTTCGTTAATAAAAATATGAAGATTAAAAAAAAAAAGCTTCCATAGCAAGATAGCGGCTTTCATACCGATTAATGATCTTTCTACAAATTTTTTTTCGGATAACATTTACGGCCGCAACCGTGTACACCGTTTTATTTTTTTTGGAAGACATTTTCAACCGTTAAAAAAAATGTGAAAAAATAAATAAAAATAAACGTTCAAAAATTTATTTTCTGTTCTTCCCGAGTGCTTCGATTTGACATAAAAAAAATCAGACTGATTAGCGTATTTTAACCATCGAAAAAAAAATCCCGAAAATCAGCTGTACTTCGACCCGTTACACTAGAACGATCGCTGAAGCGCGAGTGCGTATTGTATGGTATATAGAACGTTAAACGCCGGTATATCTTCTTTAAATTATGGATCATCCACCCGCTACATCCTTTGAACAAGCAGTACACCCCGACATCCTGGTGCGATGTATTATTCAACCGTACAAGTTTGGTGTAGCCATCAATTAGTGCTTCAGTCTGAAGACTAAATTCCAAGAAACACTAATATAATTAGTCCGAGTTGCAGTTCTCTGCACTAGCTGACAAATTCAACAACTACACTTTACTTGCTCGGGAATTAAGTAGCCCACCACGTAATTCTGGTTGGGTTAACCCGAGGTGTATACGACGGGTGAAATAAATGGTGAAATTCTCGTACCCGTGCGAACTATTTCATATCCTTCATATCCGGCTATACGCTCTGCAGGGGATCCTGCAGCGATCGTTGCTATGGCATTAATTCTAATCCGTGGTGTGGTATAATGGCGCAGAATCACCACCCACGTTAGACACCGCGAAACCCTCCTTCTTCGCAGCCCAGGATAGTCCAGGGATTTTCTGGTGCGCCAGCGCTCCAGGCTCCTGGCAGTGGTGATATTATAGGGTAGAATTCCGGGAGGAAAAACTTCCAGTCGTCACGGATTTCACTTCTTTACAATATCAAAAGTTCCCGATATTTTTTCACCCCGATATAAAATGCGCGGTAAAACCATTTTCGTCGGAAATAATGTTTTTCCTTTTTTTCAAATCACCGATACGCTTCGAGACCGTTTCCCATCGATTGGGATTTTTCACAGCTAATCGTTCGCGTTGAGAGACATAATTCGCGGATTATTCCAGATTCTATGAACCTCGCTTTGCATAGATTGAGTATCTGCTGAAAATTGAATTCTCGGATATCATTCAGCTGTGAAAATATAACTGACAATGAATCGATGGAATATTTCTAAAGAGCGTAGCAGTGATTGAAAAAAATTATTTCCGAGTGAAACAATGAATGTATTTGTGGAAGTTAAATGGTTTCCGGAGATGGGAACGATATACTTCATTCTTTCTCATTTTACTTAAGTATAAAACGAGGTTTTCCTCGTCAATCTCTGTATTCAAAATTGTCAGTCTTCTCGAAGCGAGCCACGAGGAGCATAATTTTTCAGCGAAGGTAATTTTTTCCTCATGTTCTTAAACCGATATGCAAAAATTTAAGACTCGGTCGCGGATGATACCTTGAAAACTTTATATGAGGTACAAATTCGTCAAGTTTGACCAAAATCACCGTTTGCCGGGGCGTGAAATAAGCGCTTTAATTCCGCGTCGGTTATCTGGCCGTCGGGATTGTTCTGTCTCTGAGAAACCTCTGGACCGAAGTATATTAATCTCGGATGAGCTGCGTTTGGGAAATATTTCGAAGAGACCCACCGAGATTGCGGTCTGCCACCCGCATCGAGCCATGAATTATTCCTACTCTGTTATATCTAGATACACAATTATACGCACCTCTCCGAATGAGAAATTCTCAGCCAGAAACGATCTTAGCAATTATAATCCCTGGCCTAGGTAAACTGCAGTGATTACGCGGGCGCCGCGGCATGAACTTCAAGGATGCTGGGGTCTGAGCTAAAGTATTTCTAAGCGTAAGTTTAGTCAGGGTAAAGTCGAGCACGTTTTTTTAACGAAGCCTTGAGGCACAATTCCGACAGTTTTCTTCTGAAAATCTCGAGAATTTGATAAGGCAGAAACTGTCCTACTACTCGGTACCGTAAACAAGACGAAACTTGTTAAGAGAGTATATTTTGCAATCAAGAAAAGTGTTGGTCAATTACGGAAAAAGTTCTTTATAAAGCTCATCTTATCTCTTCTTCGGTCTGCACTTCCCTCTCTATTTTCCCTCCCGTATCTACTCCTCAGCCCCAAACTCATTCTCAGAAACTCAATTCCTCCGGGCTTTAAACAATATTCCCAACAGGATCAGAGGCCCTTCAAGAAGCCAAAATTTATGCCGGAAGTGTAAGTGTATGTCTTTCCGTAACGCGATCTGAAATTGTTCCATTTGTTAGCTTATACTTATACCTGCAGAAATTTGTCGACCAATCGATTACCCGGCTTAATTCTTTCGCGAAAATTATATTACATCATTCACGAAATTCGCTAAGCTCTGGTTGATAAGTCACTAAAATATGCCCGAACTATTCTTGGCTTTCTACTACACAACCACCCTGGCCATCCCTCCAGTGTCGTCATCCTATTAGCCTCTAGGATCAGAGGCCTTGCAAGAAATCACGAACGGAGACCCAGTTCACCCCGGAATGTCCTTTTTCAACAAAACCAGACAGAGACTCATTATTCGTTTGAATGAGGGCTTAATGATCCTCAGAGTCTCGTTGTAGGGGAATTAATTATCCGGCTATGCCTCTTGGCGTGCTAAATTGCGAAAATATACGATATAGCTTCCCGAAACTGAGCCACGTTCCACCTCCTCGCTCCGGAGTCGACGTGTCGATCTACACGAGGATGCTTGTGGTTGAGACTCTTCAGCCAGTATGATGACTTCGCACCTGCATTGCTAAAAATCAGAGATGAATGGACTGTACTCGAAAATTCGTAGAAATTCTCATATTTGCAGAACGGCGTCAACAGATTCGGCTTCAAAATACTTTGAGGTGATATTTGGAAGCTGATCAAAAGACGAAGAGTGGTCGATTAATGACAAAATCATTACCGCCACGGTAATAGTCTGTAACTCTGAGGCGTAGAGATGAATTATTTTTGAAGACGCGTGGAGTTTATCGATATTGAAAACCGCGATTGATTGGATCATAGAATTTGCTTTCCATTACCAGTGGAAGCAATTATTTGACTCCATGTTCCTTTCTTCCTTCCGTTTTCAATTTCGTTAATTTCATTCGCCGCGCTTCGCCGCTCACATTCGAGTGTCTATCTTTATGCTTCCCTAGTTTTTCCTTCCGTCAGTTTCAGACAAGGGTAACCAAGAGAGACGGCGATAATTCTAATCGAGTTTTCCGTGTCTCCACCACGCTCCATGTCTCTCTGTTGACCTAGACTAGATCTCGTATACCACACGCAGCATAGGGAAACCATAGAGATTTAAGAATTCTATTACACACTTCGATCGTTCCTTATAGCGTGTCGAAATAATTATCACTGCCTCTGTTATCGATCTGCAAACAAGTAAGCTACAGCTTCGATTTGAAAATAGAACAAAGTTCCTCGCATTAGACGTACTTCAGTGAATTCTGCGGAATCATGAATACGAAAGAGATTTGAAAATTTTTGAAATAAAAAGGCAATGGAAGAAGCTTCCTTTCCAAACTTCGCAGTTCAGCTATTTTTTTTTTTAAATACCGAAGTTAAAAATTTTCGCGAAGCTTGGATGCTGACCATTTGCAAACCGGAAATGGTGTCGGTCTGGAAAACATATTCGCACATCATAGCGACGTATACGATTTTTTGTGAGGACTTAGGATGGAAAAATGCGCGCACACAGGCATACACATGCATCAGGGTATTTCAAAGAAAAAATCGTCATCCTATTCTGACCACTTCCACCGCTCTAAACATTTGTTTTGCAAACAAAACAAATCCTTCCGCAAAATAAGCTCTATAGGTATTGCTCGACTCTAAAAGGTCGCGCGCGAGCCATTTTTGTACGTTTATGCAACTTTTTGCAGCCTCCACTTTTCGCATCTAAACTCAGAATACAGAAATTCAAAATGTAGAGCGCATTACGGCGAAGAAAAATCATAAAAGGTCGAGTGATTTACATCAAAATTAGGACTCGATGGGTTTGGGGTTGCCTGTTTCCATCCGAAATCAAAATTCAAAAATTCAAAATAGCGGATCGAAATTGTAGAAAGTAGGCCATAAGTCACATGAAAATTGCTACTCGGGGTTTTTACTGTCCGTCAATGTGAATTTATTAATTTTTTTCTCATCAGCCGCCGTATCGAACCCACCATTCGGAATTTCTGTATTTCGACTTCATATTTGGAATTCCAAAAAGATCGGATATCAGGAAAAATGTAGGCTTCAAAAAGTTTTGAGTTGACATAGAAAAATAGCTCGTGCCCCCCCTCAGAGTTGAGATATAAAACCTATATTGTGGAAGGATTTGTATTGTGTAGAAAACTAACGTCTAGAGTGGAGTGGGAGCAGAAAAGATCGAATATCGTTTGTTTTAGACACCCTGATATACTTTGGTTTAAATTGAAGAAGTCTAATTTCACCTAGAGCAAAAGATACGCATTGCTGAGTTCAGATTCTCAGCGATAATTATCGGTGAAGTTTATTTTCCAACCAGATTTGAAGGCGAAGATGAATCGAGTATAAATCGACGAATAATTCTGCGGCTTCATCGGCCTAACAGCGCTAACAAGTCTTAATTACAAGTCGATATACAATGGGTTCAATATCTTGACAGGACTGAGTATATACGTTAAAATGCTTGCGCGATAGAGCGAAGAGAGCTGCCGAGGGTCGTTAGCAGTCAGCAGGTAGTAGCCAACGCTAGGGGCTCATGAACGCAGCCTTGGGGCTTCCCTCCCCCTAGTGGCCCACTTGCAACTTGAACGCAGCCACGCGTACTCTCCGTCGAGTTCCAACTGCCTTTTTTCTTCTCCTTTCTTTCTTTTTTCAGCCTAAGCTCTGGAGTGTGAAATGTTTTTTCCTTTTCTTCAAATCTTAATGTTTATTAAAAAGCACTTTTTTCGAAACTACAATAACCTCCCGAGCTGGAAATATTCCCCAGCCATTTCATAATTCCAGAACCCTCTCATTTATACGTGGTTATATGTGTACGACTCTGAAATCTCCCTCATTTTCTGATTACTCAACGTCCGGTGAACTGATTGTCGGTGTGAACTCCGTCGGAGTTAAGTTCACCGTTGCCTTAAAAGGCTCGTTGAAAAATCTTCCTTATATCGACTCGCAAGCCTTCGGTGAAATACTGTCTTTTCTTTTTTGATCTGATTCCTGTTCAGTGAATTGCGTTTCAATTCTTCATTCTACGACATAGACATAGCTCGTGCAATTTACCTCCGCAGATTTACCTACGTGCATAATGAATATGCAGTTCCTTGCGGAATCTTGAATTTATTCGACGGCTTCGTGTCTGAAAAAAAAATTCTACATTTTATTTTCCCTACTTCCTCCACTCTGAACGTTACTTTTTTACACAAAACAAATCCTCCCGCAAGATGAGCTCAACCTCGAGAGCTGGCGCGAGGCATCTTCATATGTTTATCTCACTTTTTGAAATCTACGCTTTCCCTGACATCTGATCTACTCGGAAGTCAGTCAGAAGAGGCTGACTCCAGATCTGAAGTCGAAATACAGAAATTCGAAATGATGGGTCTCACGTAGCGTATCGGAATTGTGAAAAAGGTTTTTGGGACCGCTAATTTCAAATCAACAACCCTGAGTAGCAATTTTCACGCAACTTATAGCCTACTTCTCACAATTTCGATTCACCATTTTGAATTTTTGTATCTCGAATTCGAACTGGAAATAAGCGTTCCCAAAAGCCGTCGAGTACTGATTTCGATGTAACTCAGTCTACTTTTCATAATTTTTCTTCGCCATAATGCGTCCTTTATTTTGAATTTCTGTATTCTGATTTTGGATGCGAAATGCGTACTCAAAAAAGCCGCTTTTGAGTAAGTTTCAGATAAGTTGCACGTGAGGAAAAGTGCAGGCTGAAAAAAGTTTAATAAACGTACAGAAATGGCTCGCGCGCCACCTCTTACAGTTAAGATATACCTATGGAGCTCATTTTGCGGGAGGGTTTGTTTTGTTTGAAGAACTAACGTTTAAAGTGGTGGGAGTCGATGATATGAAAAGTAGCGGCGAACGCACAATTGAAACGTGAAATTTTTAGGACGAAATCACACTTTCGACAAACCGCACTTCCACTGCAGGGCTGGCGGACAAAAATCGCATTTCGTTTTAGGCAAAATTCGTACATGTATAAAACATGGGCTTGGGCGGAAGCTCCGTGGTCGGAATCTGGTCTCCAGAGGCTGTCAACTCGTTCGTTCGCTTTTGCCTACCGCCCTGCTTACATGCAAATTTTCGGAATACATCAACATCTGATTTCTTCGGTTACTAAGCTCAGGTAACCGTCTTCATGAATTAACCGGGTAAATAATGCGGCGTGGAAATTTTTCCATCGATCTTCACAGCCCGGATTATTAATGACTCAAGGAGAAAGCGATTGATCTTTGGACGCAGACAGATATAAATCACGCGATTCAATGAAAATTGTGCGAAGAATGGATTCATAGACCAAATTATATCCTGAGACTGAAGTGAAGACTTGCTAGAAGCTTTATTTTTTTATTTTTCTACAGTTCAAAAGCAGCGAGATATTCGAACTCTTTCAAAAACCATCGGTGTGCCAGATATGAACCTAGGTCATGTTTGTGCGGTTCACCATATGTATGCCATTTCCGAGCTGGCAATATCGGTGGTAATTATTTCAGTGGGAGTTTTTGTGTCACGGAAAAAGTGGCTTCCGATTTTCTCCGCCAATATTGGGAGCTGGCCGCAGGCTCTCTCTCCAAATAACAATCTGCCGTTACCAATTAAACCCGTGAGTTATAAGATGGCTCGAGTTGCTTCTGCAAACAGTTCCAATTACTGCGCACGAACCTATATCGCGAGATTCCACTCTACCAAACCTCGACCAATCGGTGATGGCGGGGATTAGTAGCTGTTGGAATACTAAAAGCTGGATAAAAATCTCGACCATATCCTGCATAGGTTTTGATAGTTATTTTACGGAAAAGTTGAAGAATTTTTTTCATGCTCACCCGAATAAATATCAATTTTCAGTTCTTTACATATTCCAATAATATGATCCTTCGAGAATATTTCCCTGACAATTTTTTTTTAAATTTGCAAAATTGAGGACAGAAAAGCGAAAAAGGTGGACTGTCGCGCGGCCGATCCCCTCCGATCGGCCTGAGCGCTATCCTGATCCCTAAGGGTTAGATTAGCCCCCGACGATAAAAATATGGATGTTCTGCGGCCGCTGCTAGGACTGAAAATACTTCATTTTTCAGTACAGCCAGTTTTTGACTGTCCCAGCGGAAATACTGTGCCGAAACTTTGAGCACGATCTTGTCGAAACTACATCGCCATGATGTCAAAGATATCGATTTGAAATCTTAACCGGAGTTGAAAAACACCGTAACGCGTTGATCGAACGTGACAACGGAAGAGACACATTTTTGATTGCGATTTTATACAGTAACCCGAATTTTTCGAAGCTTCTCGTTCTTTTCACGCCATTTTCTTGATTCTCTTGCGACGTTGAATTTTTGAGGTACGATAGAGCTAAAGGAGAGCTTGAAGGGCACAAAAAAAAAATCCTCATTCATTCTCCTGGAATCGTGAAAAAATCTGTGACTATCGCTAACCCCGGAACAATCTTCGCTGCATTCTTAGATTTTGTAATATCACAATAAACACCCCTAGGAAAGAGATTTGTTCATATTCATTTTTAGTCTCGTTACGAACGATCAAACATGAAAAAATTCTCCCTCCGTTCAAACTTTTCCGGGTCCCTTCAATTTACTATGCAGAGTCTGGTGATTTTCATGCTTCTTTTTCCGTTCGAGGCGGAACAAAAAAGGTCCTTCTGTTTTTTACCGCCTGCTAACTCCTCCGGGCAAAAAATAGCCGTTCAGCTTCTTACTTCAGCTTCCTTCAACTACCTCCAACTACTCACTCTGTCTGGTTGTCCTCGAAGGTCAGGGCGCCCTCGACGTCCATGTACTGCTTCCCTGGCTTCGCTGTACCCTCCTCAGTGTGGTATGGGATGACAACCCGGCCTCGAGCGCCGCTGTAGCGAACCACCCTGAGCGAATATTGGCCGACGCTTTCCACCAGCTCCACATCACGTTCCGGAAATCCAAAGATACCGCTGTGGTCGTCGTCGAGGATCATGACCGTCGCCAAACTCGGAGAAACCAGCATTGCTGGTTGGGTACAATTGCTCAGCCTGAAACATCACGAGTTTTCCTTTACTTCAAGCGATAAGTTCAGCGGCACGAGTAGGTAACTAGAAGTACTCGAAGTTGTTGCATGCTATGGTAAATCGGTCGTACCCTCTCGACTACTTTGCGCGAGAAATATAGGTCGTCAGTGGCTCACATTAGACGGAAATGCGCGTCGAACACGAAACCCTGGTTCTATGCCTGGCTATGGCCAGAGAAAAGGTCTAGATTTTGCCGAGTGCATTAGGGGAATTACCCAGGTCGATTTAAAGAGTGTTACGCAAAAGAAACGAGCCCACAAATCGTTGCGTTCGGTCATAACGACCCCTGTGATGCATCGAGGGTATGTTACGCCCTCATTAACACATGCGATCCGACTTCGCCCTGGTGTTCGTTATGTGGCTAGTGGAAATTTTCGGGACATGCCGTGGCTACAGTTTTCATGCAATTTCAAATCCCCTTGGAAATTTTTGGGGACAAAGGAAACCGTTTTTCTTCGCGGCTAATGGCACCCGTGTAATTACCAAACCCACGTTTGAAAAATTATCCCGCGGTTAACTTGCGAGTAATTGTTACAAGAGTTCAGTCCCTTGACAACTTTCAACGAGCTTTATTACAAGTTCATCAGGATTTCGCGTTCGCCGTTTATAATGATTGTTCAAGCCTTACACTGCGCCAGATGATTCAGCAAACATGGAAAGAAGGTTGCGATATGATTTCAGATATTTTATTCAAGGACTACGGGCTTTTATTGAGACCGTAATCCGGGAATAACTATACTTTATAGCTGCGACAGCCATGTTCTACGAATTTCCAGTGTCGACGAGTAGTTACTTCTCTAAACTGCCCCCGGAGGACAAATATATCCGATAAAACAGACCCTGATTAATAATCAGTGGGAAGAACTGTACAACATACAACCCGATAGTTACCATCGATCCACAACATATTTTCACGATAACTTGCACCGGATTATGGCAGATGACGATTTATTTTTGGTAAGGTTCGATGAAAAAACTTTAATCTCCTAAAATAGCCATCTAAACTGGGTCGACGATGATGGACCAGTTCCAAAAGTCAGACGACACGTACGTCTTAGAACATTGTCTATGAAAAAAATTCTGGAATTTTACACAATTTCTACTTGCGGTACCGCCCACAAAGTGAAAGACATATTGCAGTCCATTTCCGACATTTCGAACTAAAGTTCGACTAACATTTCGCGAATTGGGAAGGTTTTTAAATTTTAACTAGAGGTGAGTTTGATATCTTAGTCATCATTTGTGAATCACAAATTTCGGGTAGTTTTACGCAGAAATGTTCAATTCTGAAGCGATTTTTTTTGTATTTTCTATTTCTAAAGGGGATATTGGGATAAAAAAATTGTACAAACTGAATTTATATTCTGGAACTACATAGAAGAATTTGACATGAATCTTTGAAACTTGGTATTCCATCTTGGCCCACTTTATTCTACCCATTAAAAAGATGGGATTGCTGTCGGAATACGCATGGGTAGAGCCCGAAATATTTGGCTATTAAAACAAGGTACAAGATCATAGTTTTTTTTTCATCACATCTTGGTCCGAACACTGATCGTTGCATAAAACTAGGGGAAGATTTATGAAGAATGGAACTTGTCATCTGTTATTTGTAACTCATTTCCCACAATTCACCGGTTCACTGTTCAGCTGCTTGAGCCGCCCCCGACTTCTCTCTACTTCATCGATTCATCCACAAATACGATTCATGACACGTAGTACCTTTTGCCACGGCTAAGGAAAAGGGCGCGGGACCTCTTGCCCCGCTGTTAATGGGGCGCGAATGTCCCTTGTCCACCCCTCAAAACCCTATATATACCCCTGCAGTTCCGTTTGAATGGCAGAACACAAAAGGGGTAAAACCGCGCGAAATATCTTCCTTGTCATATTTCAGGACAATATTTATTTCTCACTTGTCTAACAAACGTTCAACCCCCTTACCAGCGGGGATACAAAGACCACAATGACACCGTGGATTCTGCTAACTCTATGTTATATCCATTACAGATTCGGGCAGAACGGGGACCTGATTTATCGCGTACGTGTATCACGAAATACCATAAATCTCTCCCGAAACGCTCGCTTCGTTTCAGCTATACCCGCCCTGTACCGGATCCGCGGAATTCTCAAATGTTTACAAACTCAGGGGAGTGATAATTCAGGAATAGAGATTCTTGGTTGATCCTCTAAGACCTCAATTCCTTTGACCTTTAGTTTTGTCGGCGGAAGTGTAATACCGTTTCGGCACAATTATGTCCTACGTGAAACTTCGGAGGTGTGAATCGGGAGTAGCGTTTGAAATTCTCACTGGCTACTCAATTTTTTAATTCTACAACATCAAAGGTCTGCAGGATACCAACTCAATGATCAATTTTATTTTCGGCTTAGAATTCATACGTCAATCAGTTCAGCCGTAGGTCGGAGCCCAATCCTAGAATCTAGAAGTCCAGACTAGAATTTGGAAGCTCTCAATTTGCGGCTAAAGTTTCTCAAAACGGAAATAACTCTCACTTTTGGGTGGAATTAAGAATTTCATCACATGCACAATCCTGCCCTAAAATTCTAGCTTGTAGCTTAAATTCATCAGTGAGAACTTGTAAAATAAAACTATAATTTTCATTCCGACTTGGGTTAGTATTGCAAAAACATGACTAAACATAAACCACGTGTCGTGTTATTTATTTTTATTTTTTTTTGCACTGAAACTCTACTCCATGGTAATCTTCTGTACAACGCAACGAACCTATATCAGCGGCACGAAGATAATTCAATTATACGACTTCTATAAACCCGTCAAGGAAAGTAGTACCCTTGTTAACTGGGGCTTCTGTTGTAGATATAATATCGCACAGAACTTTTTCTCGATATTTAACCACGCCATCATAATTGCTATCAAACCAAGACAAACCCGTACACGTCTCGTGCTCAAGGCATTTCACAATTACCCGTAGCGTATTACAGACGACGCCCGCAACGATAGAATAACAACGGAACCGAGCACTTGAGCACCAATTACTCGCACATATCTCACTGTCCCACGCATATTTAATATTCTAGTACGTACGCCTGTTTTAATTCTTGCGCGACTCTCCAGCGGTTCCGAAACCTTTTCAGAGATTTTTTCTAATTGCCCGTAACTTACCTGATGTAAAAGTGCTCGTCCTCTTCGAAGAGTTCGTCATCGATGACCGAAAGTTGAATCGTCTTCCTGGTCTCACCAGGTGCGAAGGTCAGGGTGCCCCTAGCACTAACGTAGTCGGACCCAGCCTCGGCTGAGCCATCTTCAGTGCAGTAGTCCACGTTGCAAGCTTTGCTCAAATCGCCACCAGCCCGGGTAACTCCGACCTCGAAAGTCCCAACGTTTTCCATTACCGTGTAATGGCCGGGTTCGAAAAAGACGCGCATTGCATTCACCGCTTCTATATCCACGCTCTCGGCCTCGGCTCGCTGCAATTCCGCCTTGACCTCGCTAAGGTCGCTCTGTGCACGCTCGCTTATCTTTCTGCTCAGATTACCAGCACCGACCATCTTCCTGGTGGCTTGTACTCGGTAGAAAGCCCGGCTCTTGGGCCCCTTGCCAAGTACCTCTTCGTGGGCCATTACCTCTAGCTGTTCCAGCGACAAGGTAGGATGGCGCTTTCGAAGTTCTCGCAAAGTTTGTATATAGTCACGACGCGTCTGTTCGAACTCTCTAGCTTCAGGCGAATCGCTATCGACATGATCGCAGCTCACACCATCGATCTGGGTTTTTATCTCAAGTTCAACCCCTCCTTCCGAGTCACCAGCTTCGCCTTGAACAATCACACCGCGTTTGTTCATGCGGTAACCCTTGTGCAGGTATTTATATATCAAGAGACGCCTGTCGGCGACGTAGGCCGTAAGGACGGTCGCTGGGAAGAAGGAGAACGTCAGAATTCCTTCCCAGACTTCGAGGACCCCGGGGCTCGAAACTGCAAGGATAACGTAGAGCCAGACATAAGCAAAGATGCTCCAGGTCGCCGTGACGAAGAAGACTCTCAGGTGTTTTATCTTGCGCGTTTCACCCTCCGGGATTACGAAGACGCACAGAGCGATGATCACGAAAAGGTTGTAGGCCGCTGATCCTACTATTGTTCCAGGACCGAGTTCTCCGGCCTGGAAGTTCTTCGCCCATATCTCGATGATCGAGAGCAAAATTTCGGGCGCGCTACTTCCCAGGGCCATAAGCGTAAGATTGGCCACCGTCTCGTTCCATACTCGGACAACGACGATCTGAGGTTCTCTGCCCTGTCTCCGAACCACAAGTTCCTTTTCCTTAGAAGTTATTACTTCGATAGCTGCCATGAACCGATCGCTGATTATCGAGACACCGATGAACAGGTAGAGTAGAAGGAAGAAGTACACCGAGCCTCTCAGGATAATGTCAATCAGTTCCAAGTTCTCCGCCGGTTGCCAGACCGGAAATATCAGCCCTGGCTCGCACTGGGCGGAATAATTTCCTGGCATTTTGAAAACCGGAAACCAAACTGGCGGCTTGGACAAATTTGGGGTGAAAAAAAAAAATAGAGGGAGGGAAGTTCAGATAAAAACAGAAAATTCGTTGAAGATTGAGAGATAGAGAGAAAGTGAGAGAGAGATAGAGAGAGAGAGGCAGAGAAAGAGAGAAAGAGAAAGAGAGACAAAGACCCGAGGGATTTTATCACTTCCTGTAAAACAGTATCGGCTACCTAGGGTCGCTACCCAGAAAGTCGCGTTTTAGTTGGTCCATCACGGAATGACACGGACGGATCCTTGATCGCGCTCGACCGCGGACTGCCTCGGTTCAGGCAGCCGGACCTCGCCTCCGTCGCCTCAACGCCCCGACGCCCCGGCGCCCCGACGCCGACGCTGGGCGTCCTCCGTTAAGGCCCGCCAGCAGAAAGCGCAAGCGCGTCTACCGCGACGACAACGACTACGAACCAACCACCCTGGAGTCTCCGTGAAGTTCCTATCTACGCTCTGTCTAGTATATAAGAGAACCCTTACTCTGTGCTTCCACCGCGCGATGCACCCGAGCTTTTTAACGCTGACCTTCGACTTCTGACCTTCGATGAGCAGGCGCGTACTCCTTCGCCTTTTCTCTTCTTCGAAATTGTTCACGTGTCAAAAATAATCCTTAGGGGGATTACGTATACCTTGTAATCGAATTTTATGACGAAATAGATGACGAAATTATTAAGGCTGGAAACAATTCGGCTATGAATCACGTTCTTGAAAAAAAGGAAAGTTATTATACTGCCCCGAGAATGGAAAGTTGAGTTTTTGCAAGATGTCACGTTCCGAGGTCCGGAAAATCACCTCCGACCATTCCCAGGTGGACCTTTGGGTGCGTGTGTGTATGTGTGATCAATTTTTTGTCCGACGGTATCGCGAGAAAATGAGAACGGATTTCATCTTTCCTTGTATCGATCGATGCGGTTATTCCTAACTCAGAACTGATTGGATTTTGGATTTGATCGGTCCGGTAGTTTTCGAATTATTCAGAGAACGAAATTTTGTACAAAAATTTTAATTGATCATATCTCGAGAAGCGATTAACGGATTTTTGTGATTTTAGTCTCAATCGATAGGATTTGTTCTATCCTAAATAACAGAATTAATGGATCTAATAGTTTTGGTGGTGGACACAAAAAGTGAACTTTTCGCTCGTAATACATTTCTTTTTCTTGCAATTAATCTTTTTACCCATAGAAAACTATTTTTTGAATTTGAAAAATCTGGTCGCGAAATTCTAGAGCGACCCGTTATCTGTCCATCAAATGCTATTCCGCCTTATTGACAAAATGCACCAGCGAGCTGTTACAGCATTCACAGGCGAGCCTATAATCAATTGATTTGTTCAGGGTTACTTTCACACGGATCATCTAGAATTAACCAAGTTTTACGTGATAAATATAGACAGGTACATCTACTGTGTGAACCACGAATAGCGCACAACATTCATGCGAAGCATTGTTCTCTTTTTTTCAAAGATTTACATCGTTTTTCATCATTATCACGTGTATTGATCTCGTTTCTGCATTTATCATAAGAGTTTCTGGACCGAGATCAATATTCGCGGTTCACTTCGCGCGAAAATCAGTATGTTGAACCCAAATCATGAAAATGCAATAGTTTTTATGAAGTCCCAATGAAAATGAAAATGAAAAACAAAAAGGACGACAAAAATCATTTCAGCTTGTATGTAAGCCTTGATTTGCCTAAGGCGATTTCACCTTGTCGAACAAAATCGCAGAATGATTTATGTTGGGTGGGTGGTTCGTGTTTTACAATTTTTCATTGATTTTCACAGACAATTATATCTGGGTGCGGTACTATCGGGATAAGCTGTACAGTTATTGGATTCCATGTAGTTATTGCTAATCGCTGTTTTCACGATATTTGTTCGATTATGAAGGGTCTATCAGATACAGGTAGGAAAAAGAAATGGAGAACTACTACAATGAACAACCGGATGCTAAAACCCTCCCTATTAAAAATAACTGATAGGTTCCCATGAATTCTGATATGAACTGATGCGATTTATAATAGAATTAATGAGTCTTCATTAGTTATATCAGCACTAAAAAATGTGCAGATAAAACTACATGAGGATCAATCACTATATAGATTATACTGACCCTACCGTGTAATAAATTCTCATTGATTCTGTACATGCAGGAGTTTTCAAGAATTCACTCACTTGAACCCGATTTGATGATAGTTTTTAACCCTTCGTTGTCACACATCTCTGGAAAAACATACTTGTCACACTGGGTCCAATTGAGCCAGTCCATTTTTAAATTGTTGGTACACGAAACCTATTAGTCGGATTCCAACGACAAAATTCATGAATATACTTTGAATATTGTATAATATGTGCCAAAAGTTACCATGTAAAAAATCAGATTGCAACGCGCAAAAAAAAAATCGTAAAGAGAAAAAGTCGCAAAAAAAAACACTTTTTCTGAAAAAAAATTCAAAAAAATTTCACAAAAAACAAAAAATAAATTTCACGACACGGTTGTCACACTTGGGTCTGTTTGACTCACCTTTCGCGCACGATGTTGTTACGATTGCTCCCGCGGCAATGTTTACGTTTGAATCTATAGAGCCATTGGCTTCACTTACAGGGGACATTCCAAGGTAAGGTAAATAAGAGAGAGAGACGCATCGTAAATCAGATAAGGACATATATTTGGCGCTAAAGTTGAACGCTGGGTCATTTTGACCCAGTGTGACAACGAAAAGTTAAATTAGATAATATTTTAATGGTTCAATTGAACTTGCGAAAATGGAAACACATTACTTTATTTGTATTATTGTAGATCAAACAATTAGCTATTAACGACACGTATGGATTAGCCCACGGCAGTTCAACTCGTGAAAAAATATGATCACGGAAATCGCAGTACAAACTGCAAGGACGAGAAAAAAATGGTCTATTTTTTAGATATCAGTACAAGTAGCTAAAAATGAGTTAATTTACAATAGAAGTTTCAGTTTTTCAGTATCGACTGTATAAATCGAGGCTGGAACAGATTTCACATCCAGGTGTCATCAAGATTTAGTTATTCTAAAAGAACTGGACGACTACAATCGCGTTCCGAAAGTTTGATACTGTCGACGAGCTCTGCCGGCGGTGGTTTTCGTACATTAGAAATATTCACAAGTAACGTGAAATTGAATCAGGCATACTGGAATACGGAGAAATTCACTTGTACTGTCAATTTGTCGAATTCTAATTTGTATCCTGTAATCGACAGCCACTATGCCTACGGTGTCACGCCTGTATATCTGACTGTATCCTCTTCGATATAGACTAATGACAATTCACTTTGAATCACATATACCAGTAGATCGCCTCACCCCAGCTCATTGCGGAATGTTCGGTGTAATCAGATCTGAGAAGATAACTTATATTAGATATCGCAAATAAAATTTTGTTAGTTTCGACTTCGACGATTCTAACAACTGTGTTCAGGAATTAACCCTAATCACTTACACCTCTGGAAACTTCCACATTACTTACACGGGGTCACTCTGACCCCAGCTAACTTTGAAAAGGTGTCACACTAATTCTATTGAAAGTTTCATTATGAAAAAATTCTTGGGAGTACCTTAGCATCTCAATAATGGCTTCTAATTAGTTATTTGAAAAAAAATTAAATTCGAACCTTGTAAAGAATTCTGAAAGCGAAGAACTCAGAAAAAGGCAGTTTTTTTACTGAAAAAATCATAACTTTTACAATTTTTTATATTTTTGGCTAAAATTTTAATTGAATATTCTAGAGATATTGTACTTGGAGAAAAGGCACAACTTTGAATTCCGACTGCGCAGTAGCCAGACTGACGCTTGGTCACAATTCTACGCATCCAACGTATGGTTCAAATTCATAACGGATGGTATCTAAAGTTCGGATTCGAGTATCTTCTACCCGAAAGTTTGAACGGAAGTCGGGGTTGGGGTCATCTGGACCCCTAGTAAGTGACTAGGGTTAAGATTCAAGTAATCGTATAGCAGTATAATAAATATAAGTTGCAGTAATCAAATTTTACACAAAATGTTCAATAAGTTTTGCAGGTATATTGAATTTTGATATAATAAGGTCTGAAAAACAAACCTTAAAACAGTTATTATATACCTATAGTTGCAAAAATTGGGCAGCTGCAAAAATTTAAGACGTCCATTTCACTCGAAATGTTTCTAAGACGGAAAAATAAATCACCCTTTGTAAATGTTTTTTTTTTCCAAAACACCTCTTACGCGTTGAGGTCATATTTTATGGACTCAGTTTGTCCACACCTGATTACTTGCTTTTCTTTGATGTTTATACTAATGTAAATTTTGATACCTCTCCACGGGTTCAGTCTATTGTATGAGCTGGTTTCTTTACCTGCATCTGGAGTTAAGGGTACCGAATAAAAATAAGTCTCTATTAGTCAAAAGTGTCAACTGCGTCTGTTACCTTCACACCAGCTTGACCTCTGGGCAGCAGTCAGTTGCGGGACGATTTATCAACTACAGGATCAATTGAGTGAATGTTACGATTGTAAATCATCGAGAAGTCATGGATATAATGTGAGTAATAAAAGCTCTATCAAACGATAACCTTCCCTTTAACAGCTACATGGCAGTGTAGCGAAAATTTTTTGAAATGATATTCACATTTATTCTCATCTTACATTTAATCTTACATTTTATTTCACACAGAGCAGTCGTTAAACTTGCGGTGATGAATAATATACAACAGTATATATCTATAGTATAGACAATTACAGTCGTTTTATTGTTATTTTGTTTTCGATCTCTAGAATGATGTCGAAAAAACAACCCCCCAAAAACAGTATTGTCATTAAATTCTAATTGTGGATAGTGCCTAAAACGACATTATAAAGTCTTCCATAGTTCCGTTTGATTAACACGCCATACCTTACATTCTCTTACTAAGGTAACTTAACCTGAACAAGTAGTCCGAAAGTCTATCTTTACGCTCAGTGTCTTTTCTTTTCAGTCGCTGATTCCAGATTGTTACAAATCCAAAGTCTGAAATTCTAGATTCTAAATTCTGAATGGTGGATCCAATCTCAGAATTTGAATAATTCAGATACTCAAGATATGAGCTGCATAAATGTTTCTGAATCATAATATTCGCAAATACTTGGACGGGCCTTAGAAGTTAGCTAATTTTATGTCTTCTCATATGATATTGTCATAAATTGCTAATATAAACTATGGATACCTGCGAAAGTATTTAATGAAAACTACAAAAATGATATAGCTGTCTGCAAATACTTGCCCGTGTATTCAGTAATTCAAGGAATTAGAGCAGATTTAGGGTGTAGGTGACAAATTTTGAGATTTCGAAAAAAGTACAGTTTTCAAGTTTTATAGGTATGTAACCTCTCGGCTACATATGCCTACTGTAAATATGCATACGAATTTTCTATAAGATCTTACAAGATCTGCATAAAATCTTGTGAGAAACTTGTTCGTTTCCTACAAAATCGTATGTGATTGTTACAGGAATCTTATATAAATCATATACGAAGTGCAAATACTCTATTCGGGATTATGTAAAAATTTTACAAGAAATATTGTTCATGTACGTGTCCTCATAAGATGATACAAGAATTCCACACTAAAGTTTAAGGAATAATCTTTCTCAATATATAGTTATATAAGAGAATCTCATCTGACACTTATGTGAATATTAAGTGATTTTTTAAAGACATATTTTGTAATAACAAATATCCTATAAACATCATATTGAAATTGTATATGCATCATATGCGATTCACATAGTATAATATAGGCCGCGGTAGAAATGAGCACTATGTAATATTCATGGATGAGATAAAAAATCACTTTGATGAAGTCATACGATCACAGGCGTTGATTCAGCTACGGTAATTCTAACATAAGCGAAGAGAGATAATGTTGGGCGCCTGGCATGTATATTGAAAGAAAAAAATATAAAAACCGTTGCGCGACTCCACCGAGTCTCTCTACCGCAGCGAATCAACTCTGGCGAAGTGGGGGGATACTGTTTCATATATTCTAGCATATTGGGTAGTATCCCGGGGATCGACGATTTAGGTTAAGATCAAGGGTCCAAATCCCCCTCATTTAAGTCAAAGAGCAATGCGATCGGTGCTCGGAGCGCAGAGATATGTTCTTTTTATAATTTGAAGTAGTAAGTTTCATGAGTATATTAAAAGTCATCTCCGGCCCAGATTTTCGCTCCACTCTCAGGTCTATGCGCATATAAATGACATAGAGAGTCGCTGCATGAGACGAAAGTTACACGGGTGTAAAATCAAACGGAATATGTTGATCTGTACGACGTTATTACAACGCTTTTGGTTTATGGCCTACAGAAAACAGTCCAACGGGCACATGCAAGCAATATGAATATCTCTCATGTATAAGACTTTCAGGTTAGGATGAATATTTCATCAACTTATTCACATAATGTACACAAAAAAAGTACATGTAATGGAAGTATGCAATCATAAATTTTCGCGGCTTATCAGTAACCTGAAATAACCCTGTTGTTCTCTTTAATAATAATAAACAAAAATATGACACTCTGAGGTTAGGAAAATTATCTGTATAATAAATACATCAGTTAGCGGCTCACCATTTCACTTACCATTAAGATCACCAATCACAGTAAAAAAGCTGTGTCTACTGATGAACTCTTATTTTGCTCTGAAAAATTTGAAGTGGATGGTGTAATATCCCACCATGGTCAGAATATTCAAACAGGCAATTGTAGTACGTTATACGTACATGTTATGGGAGGGAAGTTCTGCCTGGAAACATGTAGATGATAATACAGTTAGGAAGCAGAAATGGCCGAGAAATTCTCAAGATGCGTATATATATTCTTCTTACTGCAGATCCGACGCCATTCAAAAAATTAATAGACAATTACGAGGTTTTGCCAGAGTTAACAGTAGGTAGCTGTAACCCTGCGTGCAAGTAATTCCACCGAGAGAAAGAGAGAGAGAGAGAGAGAGAGAGAGAGAGAGAGAGAGAGAGAGAGAAAGACAGAGACGGCGGTGGAGAGGGTTGCGGTCGCGGCAGTGGTTGTTACCCCCTCGCCCTGTTCCAGCGGTGTATGCAGTTCCGTGGTGCCCTGGTGGCGGTGTACCTGCTTTCACAAGAAAACCTTGAGGCAGACATGAATCTTATCACCCTGACGACTGAACTCCGTAGTTCTGGGGAGAAATAGAGAGGTGGCAGTGGTATTGGTCGCTCACGCTGTCGGGTGGAAGCAAGGTCAGTGGTGGATGTAAAATCTGCCAGGTTGAAACTTATATTCACAGTAGGGCATGTATACATGGATAACATCGCTACTAAAGCTCCATAAGAAGTTTATGGTGTCTGCATGGAGTCACGTATATTATCTACTGTTCTGATCCTTGCTCCTTACCTCGGAGCAACATAATGCGTAAAGCCTGTATCACGAATGCGTGTTACTTTTCTGATATAGGGGAGATGGGGGCAAAACAGGCAATTTTTTTTTCGAATTCCATTCATCTTTTTGCTTTCTTGCGTTATTATTGATACAAAATACGTCGGAATATCATAAAAGATCATTTAGGACAATATTTTTTTTTTTAGCTTGATGCCCCTTTTGCCTCTCTGCTCGCTTTGTTCCCATTGCCCCTATTTTCCGAACTTTTCTTATGTGAAAAACGTCAGGAAACTAAATTAGTCGTTTTTAAAAAAGTTAAGACGGTGCTCGTTTAACCGCCATCTCCCCTATCCTTCCGGACGAGAAAATGCTTAGAATATATATGGGTAATTCCACATCGAATTTTCATTCGAAGACCCTCACTATTTCAGATTGTTCTGAATATTTGATACATTGATCTTCACTAAAGACGAGCAGACACGTATTTTGGCTTTATTCGATCTAATGAATTTGGCTTCTTCGTGGGCCTGATAAAGTGTTTGAAATTTTATCCTATGCTTCTTGAGGTGACCATATTTTGCAAACCAGTGGCTTTAAGATCAAAATTATGTAGTGAAATTTGTGCAGTTTTAGATGTACTTTGTGAAAAAAATTGATATCAAATTTGTCGACCTGTTCAAATAAGTTTTTGGACTGAAAATTTGCCGTGAAATTCTCCATACAGAAAATCTGTGTAGCAGATCAAAGGAGAGAAGTGGCTGGTTCTAGGCCGAAGGATCCAGCAATTTGGATGGAATAAAGTTTTATTCATACGGCGGACCCCTCGCGTTGCGTTGCAGGAGAAAACGTTTAAATAAAAGAACAATAATTCATTCAGCGCTTTTATTGCACTATGAACGATTCGAATAAAAATTTATGGTAGCTCTCGAGTAATTTGCCATATCTAAATGATCAGACCTTAGGGTCGATTAATTTATCGCACACTGCAGTTATCGCAAACCGAGAGAGAAAAGAGAAGAAGAGGAACAGCGTCCAACAAAAAGGAGAAAATATAGGTTTCAACGAATTTAATTAAATGGCCACAGTAGATTCTTCCCGTCGAATTTAATTTTTTCATCCAGCGGGCCACTTTTACCGCGTGATTATGAAAGTGTCGCTTCCGTAAGATATCACTACTTTTTTGATAAGACACAAAATTATAGTTTCTCGGTCGTTTCTTCATCAAATAAGATGAGATGGTGCTCAAAAGGTTCTGTTTGCTACCGGAGAGTGGCTTAGTATTCCAAAAGTGCAATAAATTGAGTGCATCTGTGAATAATTTTCACGATTTCTCTGTAAAGAAAAATTCCGAAATTTCGAAAAAACAAAATACGTCGACACTTTCTGCTCAAATGGAGTGATAATCTCTCAAGTTTCATTCCGACCGGTTGTGTGGTATAAAAGAAACTACGAATCGCGTTTTCGAGGTGATCGGAGCGTGTATCAAATCTCCTCGAACAGTTTTTGTGGGAACTAGAAATGTTAGTTGCAAGTATTTCTGTTACTAAGGATAATGATAAAAGCAAATAAGAGAAAAACTTGGTTATTATTCATAAGATATGTTTTTATTATTCATATTAGTAATATCAAATTATACATCATCGAACATCAAATCGTCACATTACAGATCAAATACTTCCGTCATAGTACAATTTTACGATCATATGGCTATGTATTTTTTATACCTAAACTCTTAAGCTAGACCTGGTCAAGCACGAGATCGGACTCCTGTTAATCCTACTTACAAAGGTACTTTTAACCCCAACGGCTGGTGGTCCGACTTTGAAACTAGCCTGAAAAACAGGGAGAGCGACAGAATTTGCCCTCGAGGGTTTCCCGAGTCCACGAGTCGCGACAGAGAGTCCGCCCTGGAGAGCCCTGCGTCTCTCCCTGCGTAGGTGACGGCGAGCTCGTCTTCGGAGCTTAGGGTCGCCCTTGCACGCGTTCATCCATCTCCGAGATACGTGCGCGGCGTTAACGAGGGAAGCCGCGTCCAGGAATCCGAATATCTTCTGCGAGACCTCCAGGGGAAGATCCGCGACGAAGTCCAGGTCCGGGGAGCCGGCGCCAATAACGAACAACAATGAGCTGAAGGATTCCATGTTACTGGTATGACAGCGCGTTGTCGAATGACTGTCCCTCGTCCGATGTCCGCCTTATATGCTCGTGATCGCTGTTCCGGATCAATGCACCGGCCAATCAGGACCGAGGTGCATCCAGGCAAAGTATTTCGCCGAAATTATCTGTTGGTCACTGGTCTCCACGGTTCATTATATTTTAGCCATTTCGAGAATCGAAATTGTATATTACAGGCTGGCAGTTTTTTAGAAAGATTATCGATGGAAGAAAAGATTTTTCGGTGCAAGACTGTCGAGGGGGTCCCATGGTGGGGGTAATGGCTCATTCACATGCACACACCTACGAGTGAATTTCGCACGCTAAATTCTCGAGAGTAAAGAATTATTTCGAGAATCGGATGTGTGCGAAATGGTCCTTCATCAAAATTGTTTTGGATGAAAGAGTAGAGGTTAACCACAAATAATCCTGAAGTTCTAATAAAATTTTCATATATCCTCGTGACAGCTGGCACATCGAAAGACACACTGACACAGTAGCATGGCTGCCGCGTGAGACTAGTGACATCTCATTTTAGCGAAATAATGATTTCTTGCACTCAACGTGTACTCAGCACTATTTAATCCACAACAATATTACAGTAGAAATAGTTCAATCCTCATCCCGAGTTGTAAAGCTGTCTACGTTCGGAGAATTTGACGTGCGAAAATTTCTAGCCAATAGATGGCGCCACTATTGACTCGTTGCTCAAGCTGTCTCTCCCTTGTTTCACTTACACAATCCCACACGTTTCCATCTTATAAAAGACGCGTACTATGGCGGCTCAAAACAGTGCGCTACGTGAATGTTCTACAGAAACAGATTGGAATTCGTTTCACAGCTGTTAGCATCGATAACATGCTCAGAGGTTGTAACAATCAGACAAAACATTCGGGATGGGCACCAATAGTAGTATACTCGAATCGTAGACATATTAGCTGCCAATTATGCTACTTATTCGATAATTTGTAGGTTAGAATCACACTCATAGACAAACTGTTCATGCTCAACGATGTGAATGTGCATAAATTGTGTTGCGCATTTTTTACTTAATTTTATGCAACATAGGCATGTTGGATTTCTTCATTTGGATGAAACTGCAGTGCACCTTCATTTCTTACCAAGTATGGGGAAACGCCACTGGAACTTCGATGAAAGTCATTTTTCATTCTTACAAATGACTATAAAAGGTCCAACGAAAAAACACTCACTAAAATTTTTACTTTATGGTGTATTTGTATGGACAAAATAATTTAACCTTTTTCGATGATATTTTAGCGCAGGGAACCTTGCAGAATTGCTTGCGGGAATTGCATTGTAGAAAATTGAAATTTATGTTTCAATACATATGGGGCGCACCACGTCAATTTACCTAGCCCCCAGACCGCACCATCTTCGATTTGCCCCGTGATTTTTTATGTCGTTGTCCTTGCTCCAAAACATTTTTCTGAATTTTTTATCATTTAATATACTAGGGTTATTCATTTAGTCGTCCATATTTTTTAATTCGCGCTCGCCCCCGTAAAAAAGTGAGTGTATGAGGTCAATATTAATACCTACCAGTACGCCCACGGTACGATTTTTTTTGGCGTGGCCCATCGCAAAAGTATTTTTCCCATTTGATTAACATGGGAACATCGCTCTTCTTCAATTTGATCTTGTTTTACAGCTTCGAAAATTGCTGCATCGTTGTGAGGTCTTTTTGAATACAAACAATAAATGTCAATGAACGAGTAGCAAAGGGAATTTTTTTTTTTTTTTTTATCGAATGCCAGTGAACGAAAATAGTGACGAATCGTGACGAATCGAATCGTGACAATTGAACGGTAATAATACGTAAAATAGGATAACGATAAACGAGCGAAATCGCTCAAAGATTAATCTACGATATTTACCGCGGGGGGGGGGGGGGGGGGGGGGGAGAGACGGTAGATAGAAACGATGTAGGGGGACGGTAGGATTGGGAGGCGACAAGCTATCCGATAGGGTTTCGAGACGGCACGGCACGGCATGGTTTCGAGACGGTATGATAGAGTCTTTTGGGAGAGTTGTCTGGCCTTCTCTCGAGGAACCCGGTTTTTCACGATGTATCCCGGGGTTTTCCAGAGCTGCGGTACCAAAAGGTTCTCCTTGTCGAGTCAAAAAGGGCGTTTCTGTCGAGTTGGGACTACTCCAACAGTGGGTTTGGAAATTAGCTGTTACGTTAAAGGCATTGGCAAAATCCATTCCCAGGATTTCCTCATATTCGAAAGAGGGAGCAAAACGCAAGACAAGGTCCCTCCGATAACCTTCGAAATGAACTGGAAGAGCTAATTCCCCGTGAGTTGTATCGACGGTCCCATTTGGGTAAACGATCTCGGATCGATGATTCCGAGAAGCAATTTCCCGTGCTTCAGTGAAACGATCTAGCGATAGCTGACCGATATACGATACACAGGCTCCTGGATCGAAAAGGGCTCTAACCGGCTGATTGTCTATTAATACATCTAAATAATACCGAGTATCATGGGAGAGGGCCGCTACCATGGGACTATAATTTATCAGCGGGTTAGTCGATGGGGTTGTTTCATTTTTGGGGGAACAAGAGGATATCTCTTGTCTTAGTTCCCGGAGGGGTTTTCCGTACGAGATCCGGCACAATTCGGGCAACTAACGACAGTTACACCCGGTGCTCCGCAGCGGTAGCAATGTCGTGATTGAGGTTGAGGACATTCGCGGCGCATATGACTTGTTTGACGACAATTCCAACAATGCATTTCGTTCATTGTGGGAGGGGGGACATTTAGGGACATCAGAGGTGGTATGGATCGGGTATCAGTCTTACTGTATTGTTCGGTATGGGGACGGGTGGTATACTTCTTATTACGGGGTTCGCGACAATATTGCGAGGAGGGGCTGAAGTAGTAGGGAGTGCGGCTACAGGGGTTCGTTCTTCCGGCGTAGCGGTCGGGGGAGGTGCGTTCTTTGCTCCTTTATTTATTATTTCCCCCTTTCTCTTGACTACTAGGCGGTTTTGGAGCTTCGGGGGTAGTTTCGGTATCTACGACATTTTCTAAAGCGGCTACGCGGGCCCGGGGTAGGGTACGTTTGCCCACGTAAGCATGTTCACGAAGGATAGATTCGTCGGCACTGGGAGGCGGTACATATGACCTACCTAACGCTTGGGAGGACTCAACTTGTTCACCGGCACGTTCTAGTTCTTTGAAAGTATTGAAATGCTCTCGTGACAGCAAAAGACGATATTCTGGGTACAGATTTGAGAAAGCTCGTTCTAGTTGTTCCCTTTCCGATAAGGCGGGTTTAAGTAAGCAAGGATCATTCTAATACTCAACAAGTAATCGGCTACTGGTTCATCTTGACCCTGGGTTCTCCTACGCGCTTCTTCCCTTACTCTGAACTGGAAGTTGATAGTACCTCCGCCTGTTGCTACCCAAATTAAAATTAGGAGCAGGGGGGAACAAGAGTGCATCAGATGCATCAATTAGTGTGCAGTTTCGTTCTTCTTGCTTCTTCGACGAGGTGGCGGGCCTGACAGGGCCTTTGGCACTCAGAGCTTTTGCCAGGGGGTTGATAGATGGCATCTCAGCTTTTCGCGATACCCTGGAAGGCGGAAATATCTGCATATGGACCGGTGGACCAGGCCGGTACGAGACAGGCGGGAAGGGAATCGGGATATCTTCGGCGATAGGAAGATCTTTATGCAGCGCGCTTCCAGGCGTATCTCTGGATATGATGAGGTTGGCCGCCCCGGCTACTGACTCTGAGGCTTCCAGGTGACCTGCCAGGTGTAGTGGGATTGAGGGATGATCTCCCTCGTTGATCCGGTCGAGACGACACGTACGATATTAGAGAGGGACGGGAAAGACAATAGATTATAAATGATCGGGATTACAATAAGGGACCTTCGGAACTTGAGCTTCGGACTTCTTGTTTCGATTTTTTTTATGTATTTTTCGCGGGGTCACTTTCGTCTGAGGAGGAGTCGATTGTTCCGTTACGAGGCAAATAATTTGCCTCGTTACAATAGATACGCAAGAATTTAGATTTAAGAAATTTTCTCAATTGACAACAGATTGTGTAGCATTTGCGGCCCGTTGATTTGCACAGATATTTTGTATTAGCACGGCCCTGACGAGTTTAGTTCGCAAATTCAACGCATAGCGGCGCTGCGAACGATCCAAAAATTGCCGGACCCCCTCGGACACTCTTGAAAAAGTTGAATAGTGCCCGTTTGGCCCCCTCGCCCCTGTCCTTCCGGACAAGAAGATGCTTAGAATATATGGGAAATTCCACAACAAATTTTCATTCGAAGAGCCTCATTATTTCAGCTCGTTCTGAATATTTTATAGATTGATCTTCACTAATGAGCAGATACGGACTTAGGTTCTATTCGATCTAATGAATTTGGCTTTTTCTTCGGCTTGTTAACGCGTTCGAAATTTCGTCCTATGCTTTTTGAGGTGACTATCTTTCGGAAACCAGTGGCTCTATGATAAAAAAAAAATTGTGTAACGAAGTTCGTGCAATTTTAGATGTACTGGCTTCGAAAAATTAATATCAAAGTTGTCGATGTTTCCAAATAAGTTTTTGGACTGAAAATTTGACGTGAAATTGTCTACACGGAAAATCTGTGTAGCACATAGAAGGAGAGAAGTGGTTCGTTCTAGGCCGAAGGATCAGCGAATTGGATCCAATAGTTTTATTCATGTGTCGGACTCCTCGCGTGACGTTGCAGAAGAAAACGTTTCAATAAAAAAAAATAATAATAATTCATTCACCGTTTTTATCGCTCCTATGAACGATTCGAATGAAAATTTACGGTAGCTATCGAGTAATTTGCCATACCTAAATGATCGGACCTTGGGATCGATTAATTTATCGCACACTGGCAGTTATCGCGAACTGAGAGAGAAAAAACAAGAATAGGAAGAACGTCCAACTAAATATCAAATGGAGAGAGTATAGGTTTCAACGAATTTAATTAAATGACCTGAGTAGATTCATTTCGTCAAATTCGATTTTTTCATGTAGCGGGCCACTTTTACCGCGTGATTATGAAAGTTTCGTCGCCCCCGTAAGATATTAGTATTTTTTTGATAAGACACAAAATCACAGTTTCTCGGTCGTTTCTTCATCAAATGAGATGAGATAGTGCTCAAAATGTTCTGTTTGCCCCCGTGGAGTGGCTGAGTATTTCAAAAAGTGTAATAAATAGTATGCATCTGTAAATAATTCCACGATGTCTCTGATGGTAACTGGATCTGTAAAAAAAAAAACCGAAATTTATGAAAAACGAAATACGCAGCCACTTTCTGCTGAAATGGAGCAGTAATCCCCAAAGTTTCATTCCGATCTGTTATATGGGGTGGGAGAAACTACGAATCGCGTTTTCGAGGTGATCGGAGCGTGTATCAAAGTTCCTCGAACAGTTTTTGAGGAAGCTGAAAATATTAGTTGCAAGTATTTTAGTCACTGAGGATAATGATGAAAACAAATAAGAGAAAAACTTGGTTATTGTTCATAAGATATGTTTTTATTATTCATACTAGTAATATCAAATTATACATCATCGAACATCAAATCGTCACATTACAGATCAAATACTTCCGTCATAGTACAATTTTACGGTCATATGGCTATGTATTTTTTATATCTAAACTCTTAAGCTAGACCTGGTCAAGCCCGAGATCGGACTCCTGTTAATCCTACTTACAAAGCTACTTTTAACCCTAACGGCTGGTGGGCCGACTTTGAAACTAGCCTGAAAAACAGGGAGAGCGACAGAATTTGCCCTCGAGGGTTTCCCGAGTCCACGAGTCGCGACAGAGAGTCCGCCCTGGAGAGCCCTGCGTCTCTCCCTGCGTAGGTGACGGCGAGCTCGTCTTCGGAGCTTAGGGTCGCCCTTGCACGCGTTCATCCATCTCCGAGATACGTGCGCGGCGTTAACGAGGGAAGCCGCGTCCAGGAATCCGAATATCTTCTGCGAGACCTCCAGAGGAAGATCCGCGACGAAGTCCAGGTCCGGGGAGCCGGCGCCAATAACGAACAACAATGAGCTGAAGGATTCCATGTTACTGGTATGACAGCGCGTTGTCGAATGACTGTCCCTCGTCCGATGTCCGACTTATATGCTCGTGATCGCCGTTCCGGATCAATGCACCGGCCAATCAGGGCCGAGGTGCATCCAGGCAAAGATATTTCGTCGAAATCATCCGTCGGTCACTAGCCTGCAGGGTTCAATAATTCGCAATTTCGAGAATCGAAATTATATATTGCAGGCTAGCGAGTTTTTGGAAAAATTGTGGATGAAAAAAAAGATTTTCCGGTTTAAGGGGCTTTGATAGACGCTCTGATCACCTTGAAAACGACAAATTTTCGAAAAGTCGACTACTCATATTCGATAAATCGTTGCCTCCTAGGGACGGATTTTCCAGGTTGATCAATCCTCTGTAAGTGCGAGCACAGTTTTGCATCGTTATATTCCAAATAAAGAAATCGCATTCTCGTATTTCCGATATTCGATTGTGGGAAAGGTCAAGTATAAGTGAATTCGTGGTATGGTCAAACGAGTCGCCTGCGATTTCCGAGATTCGATTGTGAGATACGGACATCGTTTCCAATTTTTTAGCGCCTTTCAGTTTCAGCGATAAACCGGTAACCCAGTAATCATAACAGATTGAATAAATGAAGTGTTATCGACATAAAACGAAATCGAAAAAAGAAAACGAAAAATCATATTCTCTCGATTCATCTAAATCAGATCATGCGACATGTATAAATGAGTTAAGTTCGGAAATTTGCCGGAATTACCGAAGCTAAGCTAGCTTTCTAAGGTGATTATTTTCTAGAGACAAATTCGCGAGGGTCGAAAGGTCCGAATCAGACTCGAAAGTACAATAATTGTCGCCTTCGTCCGGTCTAATCGTAGAACCGTAGGTCGTAGAATAATGGTGCCAGGCCTTCGACCGCATCGTCATAATAATTAGCTTGCAATTTCCATCTAAAATTAAAGTCTCCAAATTTTTTAGCTCTGAGAATGGACGGAGATCAAAAGCTATTTGCTCGTTGTTTGCCAAACTAAGATAGGACAGTCTCGGCACGGATGAAAGGGCCTCGGACGATACTGTCGAAGTTTGATTACCGTCCAAAATTAGACGCGTTACAAATTCATTTTTGAGAAATCCGGCTGCCAGACTCTTCAATCAAAATGTTTCGGTGGAATAAAATGAAATATGTATTGATGAGTATTTCAAGTTTAATAATTAGAATCATCAAGTTTACAAACTTGTTCGAAAGAAATAGGAAGAAATTGTTGGAAAGCTACAAGTCTTTGAATGTGTTGAAAACCCAGAAAAATTAAGAGACTCGGCCTGAGACGTTGACAGCATACAAAAACAAGGCGAAGAAAACGGTTTTTTAATATTATTGTCAAGTATGTGAATTCGAACTCAAAAATTAAAGGGCAATTCTTTTGTAGTCGCATAACCGTTAAAATCGAACGAGACATGAAAATTTGTCATGCTCATAATTCGAACGTAAAGTCCTGCAAATTTCAGATTCGCTGAAATTAGCAAAAGTTGTCTTCAATTGAAACCAATACTTTATACCTATACCACGAAGGTGATGGAAAGCGAAAAGTCAACCAACGGAAAATGACTAAGTTGGCACGAAGTTCCCCATATGGATTATGAAATGAAATTGAAAATTAGAATTCATTGATATTCCTTTGGCATGATGTGAAAATACCCTTCTCATGACTTATACCCGAGGGGTGCCCAGGTTGTCACTGCGACAGGTAGTTTGTTGGCTCCCAATACTCTCGACCGTCCCAATGTAAAAAGATCGAGGATTTACCTGCCCAGTTTTACACAAAGGTAAGAGAGGTACTCGAAACATTAGACTATAGTTACCAGATAGTTTTAGATTTTTGGCAGCAACACAGCGATCACAAACAAAAATTAACCGCGAAAATTCAAAAGTCCCGTGTTAATCAAATGGGAAATTCGGGATGCTTTGAGGAGATATTTAGGATGGACTTAGGAGGCCGGAGTTTCGACTACTTCATTTTTTATTCATTTCAAGCTGTTTTAGCCCCTGGGAGCGAAGAAATTCGAACATGGCCATATTAACGACCAACCTAGTGGTTAAACACAAGTGCCATGAATGCGGACGCATTGGATTAATGATAAACAATATTTACATAGAATTTTACATACCATGAAGGGTTATAAGTCACCGATAATTCACGGTTCAAAGATAATCCCTTAGCCCACGTAATGGGATATGTATGTGCCTCTCACACCCGGTCTTCCGGCCAGGTAGAGCGGTGCTGTAGAATAGCCTTTGAATCTGGGCATCCGTGTCTTACATACAGACACGTTGATGGAATTGAACTTCGTTATTATCTATTAAATTCGTCTCAGCCTGCGCCTCAATGTTATCACATAAAAGGTATATAATCCTATGGGAAAAACCCACCATTCAGATTCATAGCTCCCGAAATATGCATAGTGCATCATGCATTCATCGTCAAGGGTCAATCATCCACTGGTGGAAGTCACTTTCTTCAAAAAGCAGAATAAGTGGCACTGCAGTTACTCATAAAAGTTCAGCGTTTGGTAATCTATTAATTAGACTTCACAACGGGATTGAAAATGGTAGTAAATATCAAGGGAACTATAACGGATTGGACGGCTGAAAATTTGATTGTCTGTAACAAGGCTGAAAATGAAGTTGAGTGAGAAATTCGCAAAATTGCGGACATGATAGCGAAAAACGAAGAGTAGTTCGATCGAACACAGGTACAAATTCTAATCGCAGTACAAGCGCGTGTGATAATCCTGAGGAGGATCCCAACATCGCTTACGAAATAATAAACTTTATGACGGTTTTTGGTGTGCTCAGCGAATATGTGAAGTGCAAAGTTTGCGGGGAGGATGTGAAGTTTAGTACAGTAGGACACGTGGGGCTAGCCTTTCAGATAAAATTAGTTTGCCAAAAATGTGAACCGCGATACGTAGATTCGTGCCCGAAAATAAGCCATCATTCCTATGACCTGAATACACGCATTGCATTCGCAATGAGAATGTTGGGCGTCGGCTTCTCAAGACTTTTGAAATTCTGCGGTTTGATGGACCTGCCGAACTTCCTTTCCCAGAACGCGTACAATAGGGTGGTAAAATCCATGCGGCAAGCAGCTTCAGCAGTAGCACATCTTTCGATGATGAGAGCGGCGAACGAAGAGGTTGAATTGACCGGCGATGAAGACAGCATAATAATTTCAAGTTATGGCAGCTGGAGGAAGCGAGGACTTCACTCTTCACAAGCCGTTCTTGCTGTGGTCGGAAACTTCACAGGAAAAGTTCTCGATGTTGAGATAAAGTCGTCGTGTTGTAGCGAATGCAAGACATGGAAGGGTCGCGACGGTAGTACTCAAGAATATTCGGACTGGTTTGCGGAACATGAAGAACAATGTGCACTGCAGCGCCGCGAAGAAAGCACCGAGAAGATGGAAGTTGATGCGACTTGCGAAATTTTCAAACGATCGGGAGAGAGGTACAACATAAAATACAAACACTACATTGGCGACGGAGATGAGCAGGCGTTCTCAGCCGTACAAAATGTGCAGCCGTATGGTCCAGACTTTCATATTTCGAAGGGAGTATGCCCAGAAGACGTTCAAAAACGCATGCGTAACGGTCTGCGTGAGGTAAGAAATGCGCAAAGAGGAATTTGCGATAGAGGCGAACTGACTGACGGTCTCATAAAAGAATTGACACAACAGTACGGTGATGCAATAAGAAATAACAGCACTGTCGAAGGCATGAGAAACGCTATATGGGCAATATTTTATCACAAATGTTCAACGAATGATGCGCCACGACATGACCACTGCCCCGATGGATCAGACACATGGTGTACTTGGCAGAAAGCTAAAGCGTTAGGCACCTTAGCAGAGCATCAACACGCGCCAGCACTTCATGCAGATCTACAAGGAGCGTTAAGGCCACCGTTTGAAGCTTTGTCTGAGGAAAAATTGCTGGAAAAATGCGTTGGCCACTTTGCAAAGAATTTTAACGAAAGCTTTCATTCGGTTGTGTGGAAGATCGCACGGAAAGACTCTTACGCTGGTATCGAAATTGCCAAATTTGCCACACGTATTGCGACAGCAATGCTTAATGATGGCTGCGTTCGTCTACTGGACATAATGAGCAGAATTTTTATGAAGGAACAATTCGCACACATCAGATTCTCGAAAAAGTTCTTTATTCTCGAGAATTTAGCTTGCGAAATTCACTCGTAGGTGTGTATACATGTGTATGAGCCATTACCCCCACCATCGGATCCTCTTGACAGCTTTATTGTTAAACCGAAAAAATTTTTCTTTCATCCATAATCTTTCCAAAAACCTGCTAGCCTGAAATATGCAATCTCGATTCTCGAAATGGCGAAATAATGAACCGTGGAGGCCAGTGACCAACAGATGATTTCGGTGAAATACTTTGCCTGGATGCACCTCGGCCCTGATTGGCCGGTGCATTGATCCGGAACGGCGATCACGAGCATATAAGTCGGACATCGGACGAGGGACAGTCATTCGACAACGCGCTGTCATACCAGTAACATGGAATCCTTCAGCTCATTGTTGTTCGTTATTGGCGCCGGCTCCCCGGACCTGGACTTCGTCGCGGATCTTCCCCTGGAGGTCTCGCAGAAGATATTCGGATTCCTGGACGCGGCTTCCCTCGTTAACGCCGCGCACGTATCTCGGAGATGGATGAACGCGTGCAAGGGCGACCCTAAGCTCCGAAGACGAGCTCGCCGTCACCTACGCAGGGAGAGACGCAGGGCTCTCCAGGGCGGACTCTCTGTCGCGACTCGTGGACTCGGGAAACCCTCGAGGGCAAATTCTGTCGCTCTCCCTGTTTTTCAGGCTAGTTTCAAAGTCGGACCACCAGCCGTTGGGGTTAAAAGTACCTTTGTAAGTAGGATTAACAGGAGTCCGATCTCGTGCTTGACCAGGTCTAGCTTAAGAGTTTAGGTATAAAAAATACATAGCCATATGATCGTAAAATTGTACTATGACGGAAGTATTTGATCTGTAATGTGACGATTTGATGTTCGATGATGTATAATTTGATATTACTAGTATGAATAATAAAAACATATCTTATGAACAATAACCAAGTTTTTCTCTTATTTGTTTTCATCATTATCCTCAGTGACTAAAATACTTGCAACTAATATTTTCAGCTTCCTCAAAAACTGTTCGAGGAGATTTGATACACGCTCCGATCACCTCGAAAACGCGATTCGTAGTTTCTCCCACCCCATACAGCCGATCGGAATGAAACTTTGGGAATTACTGCTTCATTTCAGCAGAAAGTGGCTGAGAATTTCGTGTTTCATAAATTTTGGCATTTTTTTCTACAGATTCAGTTACCATCAGAGACATCGTGGAATTATTCACAGATGCACTCGATTTATTGCACTTTTGAAATACTCAGCCCTCGGTGGTGGCAAGCCACAAATTTGTTCACTATCTCATTTTGTTTGCTGAAGAAATTACCGAGAAACTACGATTTCACATCGTATAAAAGAAATGCCGACATCTTACGGAGGCGACGTTTCGTACTAAATCGTACCAACATAATCACACAGTCAAAGTGACCCGCGTCGGAGTTCCCACACGACTACCACAGCCCCTTAATGATAAAATCAAGCAAAACCCCACCGATTACTGATGACAGGCTCATTTGTGCTTTCATCAATTAAAGGAAATTGACGAATCAATCCATTCATAGTTCAAGCTTATCTCTTTCCGAAACGGCAAAATTATAGTTTCGATGATTGCCTATCCTAGACACATATTTTTCCAAAAAAAGATGCCGTAACAGATGTAATTTGCCATAGTTTCTTCCAGGTATCTACAAATTGGGTTATGGGAGGGGGCAAGCCCCACTAAATTCGTGGTAATGTCAAAAAAAGGTTGACTTTAATCACAGAAATTTTATTATCAGATGAAGACAACGTCTCTAGATTTCCAACTCTCGTTAGTTTGGAAGATAATTTTTTTCCATCAAGGGACTCGGTAGAGTCTCGCGCCTAGTATATTGAAAGATACAAAATTTAAGAACCGTAGCGCGCTCGAATTTCTTAAGATATTTTAATGGACGTTGGAACCGGACTTTCTGCCAGCTGCTATAGACTACAGTTCTAAAAATTTGTTAGGATTTTTTGTATCCAATATTCCAGACAAACCGCTCGACCGATTTGACTGGAGTTTCAACAGAAGATAACCACGTCCGGTTAAAAAACGGTGAACATGTAAATTGTGAGATACTTTGTAACTTTTGCATTTCTGATAGTAACTCTATAGATGAGGCTTTAGAATGCAACTTGCTGCAATCCATACTTCAAAATCGCATCAAAAATTTTGTTGATATGCCAATAAGCTTTTTGTAGATTAATATATAACCATTTTAACCATAACTGACTTAATTTGAATAACCCTTGCAAGGCGGGATTCGGAAAGGAATGATATCTGTGCGTGAGAACATTAATCGCCTGAAATGATTGAATTTTACTATTTTTTAATTACGAAATACCTGTGAAAGTCAGCCATCCAATCTACACGCAATAAAAATGAAATGTCTAAATTTCATTCACGGAAATATCCATTCTAATTATACCTAGAAAATACGATTGCAAGTTAGATGTGCCTCTCTGCTACTCAAAATATTCAATCCTCAAAAATATAGGGTAGCGGCGAAAGATATACCGTAATAAATTAATAATAATTACAAGAACAAGGATCTCCGTGGGTACAATGGGTCGTAAAGAACAATAGGGTAAATTATTCGCCCAGCGAAAGGGACTGGACATATTTACTGGAATTTCGACGGTTGTAGACCCTTGACCGGACTACCTTTCTTATCAAAGACTGCGTCTACCCGGCCTTCGAAGGCCATAGCAGGATGACCAGAGTCACAGTGTCCTGGATTTAGTATGAACTGATTTTATCAAGTTTAGATATACTCTTACGTGTGTAAAAATTTCAGCCAAATGTATCGATCGTCAGTTATAATCGATCTGGGGGTAGTTAACTGCAAAAAGCAAAAATAATGAATTTTTTAATTCTTTTTCAATCGGCTTAGTTGACCCGAATAACGGAAATGTAATTTCTGTATCTTCATTTATTCTTTTGATACGTTATTCCACAGATATATTCTTCATTTGACAATTGAAGAATTTTTGATAAATAAAATAAAGATTGTTTTCCAATGAGTTCGATTTAAAATGGTCATTCGAAGTTTTGAACAATTTTTTTCTCAATGAACTTTTGCAGCTAGATGACCCAGAATGATCTCCCTATATTCATAAATTCAGAATTTAATTAAGGTACCCTGCTGTACGAAAAATCCCGGTTAAGTTTTAGAAATATTTCCAAGAAAAGTTGACAATATATTAGCGTTTTCCTTTTCCCAGGGTTTCTTTCTGGCCTTGTTATTAAATTTCTTTACTCTAAAACGAGAAAAAAATTTCATCCTGATACAACGGCAGAGATCTTTGAGAGTTTACGTATGTAGGATTGTGATTCGTTTATTAAGGGGGTATAAAACTTGGCTACAGACAATCGCTCACCAAGCTACAATCATAATTATATTATTATATTACATGGGTATGCAAGCAACCGATTTCAAAATTCTGAGCTAACATTTTATACAAGAGATATTGTACAGCATCGATAATTAAGACTATGATTCATCACTGATTAAAAAATAATTTTTTATAAACCAAAATTTTATTTGCAGACGAACATTAGCCAAGTAGACGTCTATGGACGTCTGCGATTCGTGCGAATCACATATTACAATACGTCTATAACAAGCAAACATTTATTTTAACCGCATAATATCGTAAACCTATTACACAAAATTCCTCTGATTTAACAGTTAAAGGCTTATAAATCGAAAATTGGGACCAATTTGCACAATTATTCGTATTACAAGACATAAAGCAAATTTAAGGAGCTTTGATACTCGCTCTGATCACCTCGAAAACGCGATTCGTAGTTTCTCCCATACCTCTCGACCGACCGGAATGAAACTTCAGGGATGACTGCTTCATCTTGGCAGAAAATGACTGAGTATTTTATTTTTTCATAATTTTGAATTTTTTTTTACAGATTCAGTTATCATCAGAGGAATCGTGGAAATATGCACAGATGCACTATCTAACCGGACGAAGAATGGCCCATAGTGATAGTCAAATTTTCCGACCCGATGTCCGCAATCCATTGAGCCCTGATCATGGTCAACGGATTGTCTTCAAGTGACAAGGACAGCATGTTCGGTTCATTGGTCAGAGATATGTTATCTGTGCTTGTAAATTCGTTGTTGCCAAGGTCCAGAGTGGTGATCAAACCGGAAGCTGGCAGAGATCCCGCGGGTATATTCGACAGGTGATTTCCAGCTAAAGAGAGTACTTCTATGCTGGTCAATGGTGAAAGTAATTCCGAATCAATGCTTGATATTTTGGTATGGTTGAGCATGAGGTGCCTCAATGTTGACATGTTTCTGAACAAGCCACTGGAGATGTATGAAAGGTCGTTTCCACCGAGAGACAGAGTCTTCAGCCTGATCAAGTCTTTGAAAGTATCAACTGCGCTGAGTCGTACAAGTTTATTGTGTTCCAGAGATAGAGACTGGAGTAGATATAGTTTGTCGAAAGTACCTTCTTGTATTTCTGAAATTTGATTGTGGGAGAGATCGAGAATCAGCAAATTTGGCGTACTGGCAAAAGAGTCGGCGTCTATATCCAAAATTTGATTATGAGATAGGGACACTGTCTCTAGTCTTCGGCCTTCGGATAGATTCAAATAAGATGATGAAACTTCACAGTACTCATTGCATATTGACTTAATTTCGTTCCCGTCAAGGTATAGGTGCTTTACAGTCGGTAGTCGAAAGGCCTCGAATTCCTGAATGGCACAATACTGCAAATAAATGTGCGTCAAAGCTGGCACGAAGATTTTCAAGCCAGACATCGTTTCCTGATTCAGATCGAGCGGATTATGCGAAAGGTGCAAATGAGTTAGCACCGGAAGTTCCCCAGAAATGAATGATAACTCTTTTATGTCATTATTTTCCACGAACAGATGGGTCAGACTAGATAGATATGCGTCAAATTGTAAACTACAGAACTTTTTGGAGCTCGAGGGCTTCGTCGGTTGGATTTGATCATAATAATCATAGTCACGAAGGCGACTGTACGTGAAAACTGGCGGGATGATCTTCGCCTTGCAATTTTCGTTCAAAATTAACGTATCCAAATCGGTTAGCTTTGAGTACGGATGAAGATCGAGAGTAGCGAGTTTATTTTTAGCCAAGCTGAGGTAAGACAACTTCGGTACGAATGAAAATGCTTCGGAAGAAACCGCTGGAATTTCATTATCATCCAACGTTAGATGCGTCACAAATCTATTTTTCACAAATCCATCCGGCAAACTATGCAATCCAACGTCAGTAAGGTCGAGAGACATGTTACAGTCCGCTACTGATAGATCTTCATGGCTTCCTTCAATCAGGTCGAATATTGTCATTCCAATCAGTACCAACGTCAGCAGCTTCCGAGGATTTAGCGGCGATCGAAACATCATCTGCGAAGTGTAATAATAATAACGAATGTTGATCATGAAATCTCGAACAATTTTCAATTATTTCTGAAAATGCTTGTAGTAATCAGCTGTGAAAAGACTAAGCTCATAGAAAGTGAGGCTAATATGTAAACATTGACATAGATGATATTGACAGCTGGGCAAAATAACTATTGCAAAAACTTTGTCTACGATACCAATCGCAAGATACTAGACATTCTGAACTGGCGATCGCAAGTCAAATCTGATGACCTGAAAAGCGATATATTGTCCTTTCTTCTTCAACTTTCTGATAGCGACGTTTGATTAGACATTTCACGTGTTAGACCTAACGTTTCTAATCAGCAGCCCAAAAAACCTTTAGATATTAAGGGGCCTTGATACACGCTCGGATCATCTCGAAAACGCGATTCCTAGTCTTCCCATATCGCACAACTGATCGGAATTGAACTTTGGAGATTCCGAAGTATTTCGTTTCTTCAAAATTTTGATATTTTTCTCACAGATTCAGTTATCATCAAAGAAATCGTGGAACTATTTACAGTTGCACTCGATTTATTGCACTTTTGAAATGCTTAGGCACTCGGTGGTGGCAGACCACACATTTCGAGCGCTATCTCATCTCATTTCATAAAGAAATGACAGAGAAATTACGACTTTTCGTCTTATAACAAGAATACCGACACCTCAAGGGCTTTTGATAGTGATAATACCCTTAAGGGCTTTTGAGCCAGCCCCGACAACTTCCCACCCGTTGAGCGCCTCTAGCGCCCAGCTCAAGAGCCCTGTATTGCAGTAACTACTTTTATAAGACATTTTCTGCATGTGTTCGTGTCGGAACTGGCCTGTCACTTCGAATTTTAGTCCACGTCTTATATTTCCCCTGCTTCTCAGATCTTCCGCGGAATAATATTAGAAGATTGCTAACATTAGCCTATACAGCGCGCTGTTTTGATTAAACGATACGTACGCCCTTATGGTTTTACCGTTTATTTTCCATTATACACGGAGCAGTATACACTAGGGTGTTTCAAATTTGAGAAAAAAAATTTTTCACCTCGTACCACGGAAAAAGTTGAGTTGTAAGGTGAAGATATACACCTCGCAATATGCCCGTTGTGGAATGATTCTTCGCGCGGCTCATCGAGGAAACCTTTTTCCCATAAGAATACCATGTGAAATATATTTCTTGTAACTAAATCGAGAATTGCCTAGCGAATTCTTGTTTTATCGCTATTAATGCTCGTGGTATCGGAAAAAATATATAGGATTTACCAACCGGGCAAAAAAAAAAGTGAAAAACATTACATGAACGGACTGGTAAAATCATACGAAAGTTTTAAATTCTTCTATTTCACAAAATGAACCGTTTAAGAAGGAAGGAAAAATCGGCAAAAAATCACACGTCTTCCATGAACATTGATAGCGATAAAACAAGAATTCGTTAGGCGATTTTCGATTTTGTTGAAAGAAATATATTTCACGTCTTATTCTTATGGAAAAAAGGTTTCCTCGATGAGCCGCGTAAAGAATCATTCCCCAACGGGCATATTGCGGGGTGTATATCTTCATCTTACAGCTCAACTTTTTACGTGGTACGAGGCAAAAAAATTTTTTTTTTAAATATGTGTAACGTCAGAACCTACAGCTCTACTCCACGTTCCTCTCGCCTACCGCTATCATATCTCCTTATTGTTAGATGATACTCTACATCCTGTCTTCTTACCTCTCTATCTTTCTCACACCAATCCAGTGCACATAATACTCACAGGTGGAACGGTCAGCAATCGTCAAACCCCCACCTTCACCACAGATCGGGGGTTGAGCCCAAGCAATAATCGTGACAACTACGAACGAAGGACCACTACCGACAACCAGGAGTGGTCTGACGTCACATTTGAAACCCCCTAGTGTATATATATTATGGTGTTCAACCCCAGTCACTTACTAGGGGTCCAGATGACCCGGACCCCGACTTCCGTTCAAACTTTCGAACAGAAGATACTCGAATCCGAACTTTAGGTGCCATCCGTTATGAATTTGAACTATACGTTGGATGCGTAGAATTGTGATCGAGCGTCAGTCTGGCTACCGCGCAGTCGAAATTCAAAGTTGTGCTTTTCTCTAAGTACAATATCTCAGGAATATCCAATTAAAATTTTTGCCAAAAATATTACAAATTGTAAAAGTTATGATTTTTTCAGTAAAACAACTGACTTTTTCTGAGTTCTTCGCTTTGAGAATTTTTTACAAGGTTCGAATTTAATTTTGTTCCAAATAACTAATTAGGACCCGTTATTGAGATGGTAAGGTACTCCCAGGAATTTTTTCACGATGAAACTTTCAATAGAATTAGCGTGACAACTTTTCAAAGTTGGCTGGGGTCAGAGTGACCCCGTGTAAGTAACGTGGAAGTTTCCAGAGGTGTAAGTGATTAGGGTTGAAAAACAAAATTTTTTTTTTCTCAGGTCTCATAGTCTCAAAAGTTACTTTGAGACCTGAAAAGAATTCTCCTAAAAAATCAGCCCAATATCTCAAAAATTGAACTAGCGTCCGGGGTTATTTTATAGGGGCAAATTTTCCCATCTGAAATGCATGTATGAAACAATTTGTTTTATATTTTACGTCAAAAAATCTATGAAATTTTTTCTTTTTTTAAACACCCTAATATACATACGCCCTTTTGGCTTTAGTCACGCGATAAAGTGTTATACTTTATCTGCACGCAAAAAACTCATAAATTAATATAATCACGTATGAGAAACACCCCCCAAAAAAACGTGATATCCATGTCGCAGTAAAATGCTTTATTCAAAACAGTGCATCGCATTTCCCATACTTTGTTCAATTTTGAACGCTGTAATAACTCGAAAGCCGCCTGAACGACAAAATTATTGAGGCCATGTTTGTAAACAGCATAAAAAGTCACGTCGAAATTTCTCTGGTTGAATGTGAAGAAAATTTGACATCTTTATCTATAAGAAAATCTACGCCAGCGCAATTTTTGTGAAAAAAAGTTCAATGATCGATGGACTTCTCAAGAAATTGACGTGATAACGAAAGACGACTGCAGGTATCGTACCGGAATAAGATCGAACGTAATTCGTATTTACAATTATCGCAACAAGAAATGATAATTACGTGTTATGAATATAATTTTTATCTCCAATATGAAAATAACCAATCTTTGTCCGCTGTGGAATATCGCTCGTCCCGTTACAGAAATCAGTCAGTAGATCAATTACATTTAGTTACAATTGGTTGTGATAATTATGAGACTTTATCTTACTTTTATATGAGAAGTTCACTCTGGTGAACTGAGGCGTCCTGAAGAAATAGCTTACTGTTTCTGTTGTTCACTGTCGAACGTACTCAGCGCGAATGAAATATTAACGTGTAAAAATAACGAAGGAATCCCAGAGCTACGGACAGCTTTTATCACTAAACCAACTTCAACGGATGACCTTTATAATATACAAGTTTAAGACCGAAGTGCACGGGGGCATTCGCAGAACACGTTACGCGTTTTTCCTCCATTTTTAACTCCCCCCCTCTCCACTGCGGGAGATTGCGACTCTTAAAGTAACCCTCCGCTTAATATTAAGTGTCATTTTCCTGCCCCTCCCCGCGCCCCTATTTTGAGATAAAATACTATCTTTAATGCTAAAAAAAAATGAAGTAAGGAAATAACAGTCAAAATTATGGTGTGGCGTGACGCATGCTTCAACCTCCGCCATCCCGCTCGTGACAAACCGTGACGATTTCTCGACCCCCCTGCCCAAACGCGTCACGTGTTTTATGAATGCCCTCTACACAGATGAGGAAAAAGTACGACGATTTGATTCGTAACTCGTTTGATTAGAAAATCAAATACTTCTTTTTATCCTAAATGTCCCGAATTGACATTGGTTTTAATAAAAATGTGGATCAACGGAGGATGAGGTTTTGAGCGACGGATGAAGTTCTTGTATATTAAAATAATTTTTACCACAATTCGGACTGCAGGTTATTATCTGGTTTGTTCGGACTCGAGATTAGAGCTAGAAGACGTCCAGTCGTCAAGACATAACAGGATGTTGAGCTTGAAAATATTTGTGATGAGCAAGTTAGAGGTCATGTATCAAATAAGAATGAGTACCATACCGTCCAGTGAATATGCACAGATATGTAGTACACTCACGATACCGGTATCTGTCTCACCTAAAATACGCAACCGACGATACATCTCTTTTTAAGTTGGCAATGCCCTAGACAATAGCTGGCCTAAGAGCCCCGCGAAGCATAGTTGCGGAATAGCGAAGGTCGTGTCGCATCATCTGTCCAAACGTCAGTTAACATAACCGTGAACGGCACAAATGATCGGTAAAATTCGGTTGCTCCGCAAATAATGTAATATTCGTCTGACACGGTATTAAAGTTTTTACGAAATATCACAATTTCGTTATATATTTACTTAGCGTGGTAGTAATAGAACAAGATTTGTCCCATTTTTCTAGCCATTTTCTGTAGGTCGATTAGGTATGTTTCCTGAAATTAAGTCGATCAAGTCGAAAACTATCGTCGCAGTGAGATACAATACATCTAACGTTGTATTTCTACATCATCTCAATAGAACGAATACAATGGGGGATCTGATAAACAAAAACGTATTGTCTAAACATGATAAAAACGAGAAATGGAATAAAAACTATAAATAACACTTTTCGATTGAAATTGGGCTTAAAATATTCATCAAATAACGACGCTTAAGGATAAACTAATAGATGAAATACGCTACAATTCATTGTAATTATACGAAACTAAATCACCCACTATTGCAAACTATGTTCTTTCTCATTCACGTGGTGAGGTTTTACCCGTATGTAAGAGAAGGATTATTTTATTCACAGTGAGACAAGCACACTTATCGTTAGGTATGTAACAAATAAGTATTGCGTGAGATTCCATCAGTTATTTTCAACAGGGATCTCACGTTACTTTCTTAGTATAAGATAAGACCATCTGTTCTCTTTCTTCGCCTTTTCTGTCCCACATCACGTTCCTCACCACTCGCGTGAGCTCCGTTGTTATACATACACAAATCAACCGTGACATGTCCTGAAAATGCCACGCCCAACCTCATTTTGGTCAAAAATCGGTTTTCCTACTGAATCAGTCCAAAATTCGGTTATCCTGAAACGTTAATTCTCTCTTTTCCTCGAAAAGACTTATCATCTATCATAAAAACTCGTATCTGCAGAGAGAACTACATACGTACCGTACGCAATGTGATAAGCAAAGAGAAGAAAGAAGACATATCCGCTATGCTATCATCAAAACTCTGTTGGGATTAATTTTCATAATTATGTTTATTAATATGAATGAATTCGTGTATCCTCCGATATGAAATATCGTTTTTTTCGTGTATCATATGTATACTACTGCATTTCATAGATGAGCCATTCCAAAACTTGTCGATTCAGAAAAAAAAAAATTCGCACAACTAATGCAACCTTTTTACAAGAGTCTGCATTTCTCAACTAAATGTTGGCAGTACTTCCAGAAACGATCATTTGCGAGGAATTCCATAACGGCCCTAGGAAAATGCGCTTTTTTTTATCTTCAGAACGGTCGATTTTTCGAAGATGGTTCTTTTTGATATGACACCCTATATTGACTCGGCTGGATTGATTGGGACCTTTCCTCATTTCTACAAAAAAAACACCCTATATTTAAGTAGGTAGATCGAGATTTCCATACCGAATTTGAAAACTTATTGTCTACCACACCCCCCAACAATTTATTTTGGTGACTTCATTTTTTGAAATAATACAGAATTTGAACCAGTAATAAGCAATTTGGAGAAAATCTCTTACACAATACATTCGTAATTTGTAATTGAAGTGAAATCAATTTCAAAATACGTTTGTAATTTGCAATTGAACCAAAATCCATTACGAAATATAATTTTAATTTGTAACTGGACCTAATCTAATTACAAAACTGTGTTAAGTGAAACCAGTAATTGGTTTCAGTTAAATTACAAATTATAAATGTGAAGTAATTTGTGATTTGTAATGGGCTAATTACAATTCTATCCAACACCGATTTGAACACATATTGAAACGACAAATTAATTGCTCTGAGGGACATATTGAAAGGCTAACTAGTTCGTTTATTTCGTTTCTGATTACATAGGAGTTTTTTTGTCCAAACCTGACATCAGTTTTTCCAGGGGTCTTGTAAGCACATATATTTCTGATCCATGATTACTCCCCTAGATCTATTTGCTGCCACTGAAGACATCCCACATCTGTATACAGCAATCTCTCAAATAGTTCCAAAGAATCTTTCGCCATTATCGTAAGCAAGAACGAGAAGAATCAGACTAGCGAGAAGGCCTTCTGTCTGGCATGCACGGATGCCATATGAACACACGGTCCCTGCCACAGCCTCTTGCACGGATCCGGTCAACACGCGATAGTTGTAGTCATCGGAGTCCCACTCACCATACATGAAGGTTGGGAGTCGATTCGACAGCGTCCAAATGTTGCCCGAACTATCGATCTAAAATAAGCAGGATATAGTGAATCTAACCCGAAATTCTCAAATGGAATTTTCATATCCAATATCAAACGGAAAAAGTTGCGCCCCCTGTTCTCAGCATAAAAAGTTAACGGATCTATAAAGTATAAGAAGAAAATATCGTGAGCGTCCTGGGCTGACCTTAATATCGCCGGGAAAGACCAAGGTGGTATTGTCTGCATAAACGCGACCCACATTCTCCTCGTCGTAGCTACTCGCGGGGTTCCAACACGCGATAGCATTTCCTATTGAAAGAGCGTGGAAGAGGATTCCTGTCGTTGGATCTAGGTAGCTGGCGGCACCCTGGCCATTGGATCCTCTGGACCCCAGGTACGTGTACTCGTGGAAGCTGTCTGAAATTCGAATATGCGTTGATTTTCAGTTATCCGTCGATATAATCGGACATAGAAGACATCTTCAGATTTAAGAGGCTTTGGTAGTCGCAGGTCTCTTTTACCGCGTGATTATGATATCGGTATTTTTTTTTCATAAGGCGCCAAGTCGTAGTTTCTCGGTCATTTCTATATCAAATGAGATGGGATAGTGCTCGAAATGTGTATTTTGCCACCGCCGAATGGCTAAGTATTTCACAACTACAATATACCGATTGCATCTGTGAATAATACCACGATTTCTCTGATGATAACCGAATCTGCAAAAAAAAATTCAAAATTTTGAAAAAACGAAATGTTCAGCCATTTTCTGCTGAAATGAATCAGTGATTCCTAAAGTTTCATTCCGACCGGTTGTGTAGTATGGGAGAAACTACGAATTGCTTTTGCGAGGTGATCAGTTCGTGCGTCAAAGCCCCTTAATGGCGACGAAAAAACGTGACCAAAAAACGGACACACTCACCTGCTGACGTCGATAACGCCGGATCCTGAAGTATCTGCGTGCTGACAGAAAACTCCGCGTTGCTGCAGAGCGGATGGAAGTATAAAGTGCTGTAGCCGTCTTCTGTGGAGGCAAGGGCGAGATTTATTACGCCGTCCCACCATTGGAAGAAAAGGCCTGAGGTATTGAAATGGCCAGCCTGAAAAGTGCAGTCGTTATCTCGAAGCAACAGTGATATGCTTTGCTTCAATTATCTGACAGATACTATGATCCGAAAAAATGTTTACAACCGTTTCCTTACAAACTGAGTTCGGTTACCAGTGGATCAGGATAGAAGTAGTGGTGCTGAACAAGCCAGGAGTCGTTGCTTGCCCATGAGTAAACGACCAGGGCAGGGTTACCTATGTCAGCGAGATAGGCGAAGGTATTTTCGCAGGTAGTATCCTCAACAACGACATTTCCGAAATGGGAAGATGTCGAGGTCTGTGTTGTCGGGATGACGTAGTTGCGGAGGAGCGTGTCATCGGTCAAGTTGTAGATAAGCAAGGCCGGTTGAACCACCTGGTCTCGAGACTCCATAAGTGCCTCCACGCCCATGTCTAACACCCAAAGACGATCGCAGCTGTCCGCCCAAACGCGAAACGTCGATACCACTTCCGGAATATTGTCATCGTCAAACCGATGCGCCTCCCAAGAGGGATACGGGTTCAGCAAAGGCGACTCACTTGTATCTGACAATAATGGCAAAATATCACATTCCGAGTCGGACTGGAAGTTCGCACCTCTAAGTCTCCGGTGAGAACTTGTAGAATGAAACTAGGATTTCTTCCCGACGCGGAAGTCCATTCGAGGATAACGACGTGCTTTTCCCGAAAATCGATTCGAATCATAGAAACAAAACGAACCCAAGGAACGGTTCAAAGGGGGTGGCAATTTTCGGGTGGATTTGAGGACATTCTAAAGTTTTGGTGCGGCTTATCGCCGTTTCAAAAGAGCAATTCTCACAGAATGCAATAGCCGCTCACCATTCAGGTATATGTAGTTCAGAGTGGCCGCGACCCCGGCTTTCCATCGTGGAATAGTAATAAAGAGCCTATCACCAGCGACTTCGACCCCCATAGGATTATTGTTTTCACGGACATAATGGGAGAAAAGCAGCTGTGTCTCCTCGCTCGGCCACGCGAAGTCCAAGTCCTTCCACTGGTAGACCACTTCCAGATTGTTAATGGCTATTGCTCTTTGTGAGCCCAGGTTAACCAGGAACAAAGTCGTGATTAGGCCATGACCAGACCACCCGTGAATCCTCATTCTACTCCTGGATTGGATATTTTTGCTTTTATTTCTATGTTCCGTAAGGCAGGCTTCTTTTCGGAAAGGGAAAACTTTTGCCTCGACACAAGTCGGCGCTTTCCCGTGTTATTTCTATAAACTGAAAACTTACTTAATGTTAGGCGCCGGACGCTAGTGCGTTGTTTCTTTAAACAAATTACGATAGCTATTTAGCAAGATTCGGAGGTGCGAGCGAAGCGAGTGCTTACTGCGCACCGGAGACGAGTGTAAGTACCCCGCGTTTCGTCAAGGCTGGAAAAACTGTTGTTACTTTTCATTACATCAGAATGGTCGGGATTGTAGGAATCTCTATTGCGTTTTCACAAATAATTTCTCACCAGTCGATAAACGGCCACTTAGGGTTCGGTTTTTAGGCATGATGAAACGTGAATAGCGCGCATGAGTTGAATAAAACAATTTTTACAACGCAGTGCGCAAAATTCGACTTTTGATGCCTATTTTGCTTGCGCAAAGTACCCGTTTCGCGCACTAGTGCGTAAAGTGATCACTTTGCACACTGAGTTGCAAAAAGTAGTGTACGATACGCGTGCGCGTACGTGATTAGGTTCACACTCGTGTGAAAATCACGTACTTCACGCACTCGTATCGTGTCGTACTATTAACTATAGACTCCAGACTTGGTATCACAGAGCGATACTTCGTACCCGACGGAAATTTAGATTTCTTAACACAGCCTAAGAGCATAATGCACGACTTGTTGGCCAAAATAGGTGACGAGAGACAGTAACAAACGATATAGGTTTTGTAGTAATCAATTAGCCATCCGCTGGGTCTTATAATCACCGAGATTTCGAGATCTATCTTAAGACAGAGACCGCAGGGTGATTCGAAAAACGCGAATTACTCAGATCAGCGATAACAGAATTATACTGTGGACGATAGAGTGATTTAAATTATACAAAAGCGATACTAAATTATACCAAAATTACTTGTAACACGAGGCCTAAGGCCACTCGCTGCTTGCGAAATATTGCACAATTTGGGAATCTCACCGAGTGATAGTAATCGTAGGCACTTTCTGGGCACAAGTTTTTTTTTATCATTTGTAAAAGAAGTCAGTTCCCAAATTTCATGCACACATTCGCTATTATGACAGCACCGATAGTTCTGGGTCATTTTAATATGATTTTCTCCGCATGTTTTGTATTCTATTCTCTTTGTAGTGGTTTATCTACCTGAATTACTCTCACAGGTTGCTGTAATCGAAAGAATATCCCACTCACTCAAAAAATCTGTCACTTTCAAACCGCTCAATTCTGCACTTAGGAAATAATTTAATACCGAATGATAACAAAATGAATATGTGTCTATGATAACAATGTGCTAACACGGTCGCAGTACAAGTCTTAATCGGTTCATACATTGTACATTGACAGTATTTTATCATAAGATTATGATGTTGCGTAATGATTGTGTTATCAGAACGATGATTTAGTAAGATTGTCAGTGGTATCACCTCGAAATGGGCTTATGTCTGGAAATTGTAACTTTTGTTAAACTAGATTACTACTTCTATATTTCTATATGACTTCTGTATCACCAAGCATTCCGGTAACCTTGGGGATAGTTCTAAATATTCCAGACACAAATCTTTGCCATTCGAAAGCATTTTCTTGCGTTACAGCAATATGGTTAAGGGGCCACATCTACCTAGAGGCCCGAAAAAAATGTCAAAATTCGGATTTTTTTTCTGAGAAACGATTAGTGAAAATGAAACGCATTTTTTTTTAACACAAAGGTCCATGCATTGAGAGCCTTAGAAAAAAAAATCACCAAAAAGTACAGAAATAAAACCAAAACATGGCCGGTGCAATTTTTTTCGCGACGTTCGCCGGTGGACACTCTCTAGATGAAACGGTCCATCTGCAATCTAAAAACCAAACGGGTTATTCAAGCTCACAATAAATACGAGTCGTTCTCAATACATGTACCTTTCTGGTAAAAAAAATGCGTTTTCACTAATCGTTTCTCAGAAAAAAAATTCCGAATTTGGACATTTTTTTCCGCCCTCTAGGTTGATGTGGCCCTTTAAACGTCCGGACTCGGAATAGAAATTATAGTTTGATCCTCTACAACCTTCCTTCGACCTTTAGTTTTTTTACGACGGAATTAGCAGTTTATGTAACGTGGGCGTAAAGTTGTTTACGCCTGAGTAGCATGCAATAGTTTTTGAACCCGTGTGCGTAAAGTTTGTACTTTACGCACACGGGTTTCAAAATAGTAGTTTACGACACAAGTGCGCGAAGTACGTGATTTTCACACGAGTGTGAACCTAATCACGTACGCGCACGCGTATCGTACACTACTTTTTGCAAGTGCTCACTTTGCGCACTAGTGCGCGAAACCGGTACTTTGCGCACGCAAAATAGGCATCAAAAGTCGAACCTTGCGCACTGAGTTGCAAAATAGTAGTTTACGACACAAGTGCGCGAAGTACGTGATTTTCACACGAGTGTGAACCTAATCACGTACGCGCACGCGTATCGTACACTACTTTTTGCAAGTGCTCACTTTGCGCACTAGTGCGCGAAACCGGTACTTTGCGCACGCAAAATAGGCATCAAAAGTCGAACTTTGCGCTCTGAGTTGCAAAAAAGTTATTTGCACATAAAAACTTAAAAAGTAAGAACAGTCTTCATGTTATGAACCTGATATTGCACGATATACGGCTTTTACATCTTCCAGTTTTCCATGATGGTAGGAATAACCACTGAAACAGAACGTATAGGTATATTATAGTAGCGAGATCATGAAACTAGAATGTGTTTTGAGCCTGGAACATGAATTTAAACGTAAGTGTCACGATCGTAACAAACAGCAACTGCAGCGGTGATGCGATTTTCATTCATTCATAACAAACGTAATTGTTGTATATTTTGAGGATGACCAAACAAGTACCGAGACACTATTTTCAAACTCCGTTTAAGTTAATTTTAGTGACTTTTTCAAGGACTAACATACGTCCAATTTCTGTTTTAACAAGAGTTGTGAGACAGCGGATCGCAAAGTTAGATTCAGTCGGAGTAAAAGCACTTAATGCACGGATTAATCGTTGAGAAAACAAACCTGTATCCGATAAACAGGTAACTGTTCGATACGTTAATTTTTGTACCAAAAGATCGAAAATCGTCAGAGAAAGCTTGTGATTTCAAAAATTAACCAATAGAAAATCGTTTGCTCGAGTCGTGTGTGCAGCATCAGAAATTTATCCCTGAAATTACGTGAATGTAAAATATTCCCTCCAAATTTTCAGAAGTTTCGTTGAACGATGCGACCTGTTGATCCCCGCGACGACCACCTTTCTTCGGTGCAATAAATCGATTTGAGGTGTGTCCATGAAATCTGCAATAATTTTGAATAATGTGCAAAAATACTGGTAATCAGCTCTGAAAAAACTGAGTCGATAGAATATTATTCACATTATTGATGAATACGTTCGGAAAACTGATTGATCCAACTCCGTTGAGATCTACTGATATGTGTTTGATCGAGCCATAGAGAAACCCACTTTCGTTAGCATATCGTCATCACTGCCATCAATTAAACCAAACGTTATAACTCGAATCAATATTGAAATTTACAGCGGGAATCCAAAATCTGGTATTACTTTCCGAATCCTCAAATCAATCGTTAATATGTAATGGTATTTAGTAAATAACTATTCATTCGTTCAGAATAGACAAATTAAGTCTTAGCAATTACTTCCAAACCCATATAGTCCGACAAAAAATGGAAGGAATTGGAATTCTAAAGGAAACGAAGTGGGAATTTGATTTGATATCAAGAATGATGGGGTGCAACTGATCGTCAGCTGGTTTTATGGCTGATAAACTTTTTGTACAATTCTACCGACAGTCGAACGTTTAATCGCCAATGCGTAATTTCAAGCAATATCTAATCATAAGTTACCAGGATTTTAGATCTTGCGTAAGTTATAATATCGTTATAATTTCACAATTCCTCTGATGACAACTTAATCTGTAAACAAAATTTTGAAATTTTTTCAAATTTTCCATCAGCGAATACAACAGGCCAGCAAATCGCCCCAAAAAGACAAACATGTCTTGGGAGGTGAAACAGAAAAGTTAGAACTCAATTTTTCCTCGACTAATTCGATCCCGTTGTTATTGAGTTTCAGTCAACAATTCGACCGAGTAATTTGATCTTTTCAGGACAAATTATGACTGGGCTACTGCAGATGGGTGGAAAAAGTTATATTGTATTACGAAAGTGAACGCCTGGGTGACCATTCTCACAAGAATTGTTTCGCTACTGAAACAACGTTGATATCTCTACAAATATTGTCTGTCAAGATACCTAAATCAATAATACTAATTATTAAAAAATCACCTTCATTGAGTAAAAAATTTGGCAAATACTAGTCTTCGTAATTTATCTGCACAATATGAAAATATAAGATGTCATTATTTTGCATTTTAATCTCCTGCCTCGCTTTGGATCAGAACTGAAGTGCTTATATTGTGTTTATTTTACAAAAATTAATGGAATATTTAGGACCAAAACTTTTATGGAAAAACGTTGAAGTATATACAGTTTTTTGCAAATAGGTAAAAGTCAAAAATCGATAGTTATGGTATTTGGAAAAACGGTAGTACATCTCGAAAACTCAATTGTTCATTCGTTATGGCGGCTTCAACTTTTTATGGTTTTACTCCTATAATCAGAAAAACTTTTATCTGCTACAACGCGATGGTTAATTGCGTAAAGACACGTAATTATTCAACTAACATAAAATTCTGCCCTTCCTTTCAATTATACCTAATTTAGTCCCTCTCTGTCGTATAATACGTATAATTGAAGAGTGTGGTTTGTAGGAAGTTCGCCAAGCCTTCAAAAACTGAGTTGGCTCAAAAATTTCAGAACTTCAGTTCGTTCGTCTCTTCTTATAGTTCAGCCAAAACTTTGGAGTGCGTAAGATTTTGCAATACAGTAGATATCTAATTATTTACTCTTTTATTAAGTGGTTATACATGAAACTTCATTACATACAATAACATACTATAAGAGGTTACAAGCATACTGCATAACGGTGCAGTGTTACAGCTGGAGAGACCGGGGCAAAATAGGCACCTGAAAATTTGGGAGAGGAAATCTAATAACATCGTCTCTTAAATTGTGATGTAATTGCGTTTTTATCCTTATCAAATACCCCATTTTGCCCCGGCTTCTCTCATGCTGCATATTCGATAAAGGAAGGTTAAACATTGATTATAATTATCATAGACTTATCATATGTGGATATATATTCAATATAAAGATTATTTTATGAGGGGGGGGATGGTGCGTGGTGAAATTTTGAAAACAATTAATTTTCATTTATTCGCATTTTCGTACAGCCGTATGTTTTCTGCGTATTTTGAACTCACATTAGTTTCCCAAAAACTACGTTTCTCAAAGCGGTGCATACGATGTCTTGAGAACCACTTCTAGAAATTTAATGACTAACGAGTCATGAGGCGGATTTTTCATTATGAATTTGGTAAAGGGGAAGTCAGCAATCAGTTTTTTTTCTTACAATCCGCTTCGTCACATTCCAGATAATATTTTCTAGTTTCGTAATGCACCGGGTTTTGCTGTTTCAGACCTAGCGTTTTGTTGGAATCACGTTCAACGCCAACAAAAATGGGGATCCTGCAGCCTCCATGATTTCACCAATTTGGAAAAACTCTACGTTTCTCTTTCACAACCTTAACGGAGCTACAAATGACAAAATGCATTTAACAGAAATTTCCGACAACTTTCGATTTTCTTTGAATCTCTATTCGAAAAAAAAAACGCGTTTTACAACCCTCACCTCCCCTAAGGGGGAATATTTCCCTATAGGGTCCGTAGCAGGGTCCGAAATATCGGTTTTTCAATTTTTAGATTTTCTCAAAGATTAAAAATTTCAAAAGTTCCAGGGAACCTATATCATGAAGCTGATATCGATGACTCTGTGTAAGTTGAACAAATTTCATGATTTATCTATCCTAAAATTTTAAAACGCGTTTTTTCTCAAAACACCGTTTTTCAAACTGGTACCCAAAATATCTCGAAAACCACTGAACCGATTAACTTGCAATTTTTTTTGGTTATTGTATACATAATTATCTAGTACTTGTCATAGGATTTTTTTTCCGATTGTCAGTTTTCTTTTTCTTTTGGCAAAAAATGAACGAATTTTTTCTTAAAAATCGCTACGTCGAGTTCAAGCGTCCGCCATTTTGTCAAAAATCGATATTTTTGAAATCCGCTAAGACAAACACAAGATAGTAGTATCTATTTTAATATCCTGTTCGATATTTTTGTTTCACATGTTTTTTGACGAATCGCCACAGGGTACCGTGTCGGCAGATTTTTTTACGGCACTACGTAGACGACTCCAGTACTCCGTGAATTTGCAACATTTCGGAATAAAAAAAATTGGAAACATTCTTGAAACTGTATATTTTTAACTAAAAAAAAACCCGATCCGATAATTCCAATGGTTTCCCTGACAAAAATTCTCGAAAATCACCTTCGTTTTTTGTTTCCAGGTGTATTTTCCCCCTCAATATGTAGTAAACAAAAGCACTTATTACTGGCTGGTACAATCTTCTCTTGCGTAACTAATTCAAAAAATCAACCAGAACTTAGTATATAATGTAATAGGTACCAGTACCATAATTATTCTAGTTCTAATTCCCCCATGGAAAGATTGGCGATACCTCGTCCTTCGGACACTTGTTTTTCACAAAAATCGTTAAATTTTTCGAAACAATCGAATGTCGATACAAGTTTATAGCAATCAACGGATTATTTTTGAGAGACAAGAACAGTAAATTCCGCAAGTTGTCGGGAGAAACGTGTTCCATACTCGTAAACTTGTTGTTCCGAAGGTCCAGAGTGATCAGTGAACCGGAAGTTGGCATACATCCGTCGGGGATTTCCGATAAATGATTATCAGCTAATGAGAGTTTTTCTAAACTTGTTAAATTCGAAAAGGTTCCCGAGTCAATGCTTGTTAACTGGTTAGAGCTTAGAATAAGTGTCTTTAATGAGCCCAAATTCTCGAAGGTTCCTCCGGCGATATTAAATATATTATTGTTCCCCAGGGACAGATTCTCCAAGTGGATTAAACTCCTGAATGTATTTACCGCATTCAGTTTCACCAGATTGTTACCATCCAAAGACAGAGACCGAAGTAAATGTAATTTGTCGAAAGTTCCTTCGCGTATTTCCGAAATTTTATTCTGCGAAAGGTCAAGTGCAACTAAATTTGTGGTGTAGTTAAAAGCGTCGGTATCTATGCTCGAAATGTTACTGAGAGATACGGACAAGGTCTCCAGATTTGTAGCACCCTTCAGTTTCAAAAATGCTGGATATTCGCAATACTCGTTACAGACCCAATGGAAGTCGTTTTGGTCTAGGTAGAGTGACTTCACCGTCGGCAATTGGGATGCATCAAATTGTGAGATGCCAGAATTTTTCGAACGAAGCTCTGTAAGCGATGGCAGAAGCTCACCTATACTTGACATCATATCGTTATCTATTTCCAGTTCATTACCCGAAAGGTACAAGTGCGTCAGAAGCGGGAGACTCGTTCCCTGAGAAAACTTCAGCGATTTCAGATCGTTGTTTTCCAAATGCAATTTAGTTAAGCCAGGAATTCGCGCCGAAAGATCCACCTCGCACATGGACCATCTTACTTCGGATGGTTCAGTGGTACTTGTGGTATACGATGGTTGTTCATATTCCCAAGGTTCAGTGGTACTTGTGGTATACGAGAATTGATGATATTGCCAAAGTGAATCGAACTGGGCTCGACGTGGCTGCGATTGTTCTTCGAACCTTGATTGCAGCTGCTGTTTCTTGCAGTTTGAGTTCAAATTTAAAGTCTTCAAACTTTTTAGCGAAGAAAATTGCTCGAGATCAATATTTTGCAACAAATTATCCGCCAGGCTGAGATCCGTGAGACGTGGTAAAAATTTGAAGGCGGAAGGTGAAATGCTTCTAATCTGACTGCGTTCCAAACTAAGATTTGTTAAGAATTCACCTTTGACGAAACCGTAGGGGAGATTGTTTAACTTCATGTTATTGAGAGTTAGCGACACGTCAAATCGCTCCGGGAAATCCAGCGTCAAATTTTGAACCGTTTTTGTACCTGATTCCCTCTTGGTCTCTGGATCAATTTTATGGCCCATACTTGACGGCACTGCAGGTACAACAGCGAATATGAATACGAACAGCCGCGGAGAAATCATCTTTGCTATCGCCATCGCCGCCTGTAAAATGATATCAATCCATCAGGGAATTATATTTGCGGCTTAAAATTAAACTTGAATGGATAAATTCGGAAGAACGTAATCGGAAATTTAATCAATGGGAATAAATCGTCATTTTCATGGCGATGATCACGTCCATCAATATGTGTATTTATAATTGCATTAACACCGTGTGATTGAACACCATGCTCAAAATATTGAAATATCTACCTAATTTATACCAATCAATCTGGAACGTCTTCTTACAGGTATCAATGACTTTTCTCCAACTATGAGGACCGTGTGATTCTACTGATTTATTCCTTGTTTAGATGGAATTTAATGAAAAACGCAAAATAATTGTACGCTATGAGACAGAATGATCTGATTGTAAAGAATTAAGGAACGTAAATCTGTCCGTAAAATCAGATCATTTTTTGTCGTCATCCACCTTCTGGACTATGAAGTGCAAAATATGCGTCATAAATGGAATAGCTGTTACCGTGACAAATTACTTTTGGCAATTTTAGTCAAAGCGTCTGTCTAGGTCCCGTTAAGGAAAAACGGAGATAGTACGGTTCCAATATTTTTGCAATACAACGAACTACTTACTAATTCTCGGCGACACTGCAGCAGAATTGAATTTGCGGAAGAATGTGCAGATCTTTAACCACTATCAACCGTACTTCACGGACAGCAGAGCGAAACTGATATCCGAGACGTTTCGGCAGAATGTGTAACTGGTATAACCGTTAATAATAATGAATTTTAAAGAACTGATTATATTAATTTCGCATGAAAGCACAGTGCAAAACTATCCACGATTCATAAGCACAGTTGACAAGAATATAGATTCTTATTCATAGCCACGAGTGTAAAGAGCACGAGATGAATGTCTTTGCAGAAAACCGGATGATATCCATTTCAGATTCCAGAAAACAGTCAAACCATTCTCAATGATTTCTATACTCATGTAAAATCGAGAAAACTTCAAAATCAAGAATCGCTGTTCACCTTTCGATATATTGTTTTCAAATTACTAAATCAAGTGCCTAAAATCATTTTTTAGTTGCTGCTTCCAGATTTTCAGTTGCGTTTATTGTTTTCCACCAGATTTTTGATGTAGGAAATTCTAGGATTCCGATTAGCTTCTTGATGAAAGCTTATCTAATCAGCTGTGATACAATTCAGTGAATGCCCCACTCATTGAAAGAGCGTGGTGGACGCGATAAGCGATGAAAGCACAGTCTTGTTGAATCGCTCGGGATATCGCCAGAAGCGGTGAATGTCTGCGTATATTTTGGACGGACGTTACGATAAAGTGCCTCATTTCATTCCTCTCCTAATTATGAATCATGCACTAAATGGATTTACAATTAGTGAACGCATTAATCGAAGCGGGGCTTCCATTAGTACTCATTGCTGTGGTACATACGTACCTATATTATATATGGAGATATGTTTATCCTGCACTCTACTCGATATTATCCATTATCGAATAGCGAACAAATTATTTTCAAAATTGGTGGAGGAGTCAGAAAATTCCTTACAAAATTTTCTCACCGAGATAACGAAACGTATTCGACAGATTTTGTTGAAAAAAATCAACGTTTCCAAATTGCGTAGCTGTGAAAATGGATGGGGATCAAGGGCTGAAAGTTCGTTGTTTGTCAAGCTCAGACACAACCATCTCGGTGCGGTTAGATGAATCTCGCACGAAACTGGAATCTGATTCTTGTCCAAAGTGATGCATTAAAAATTCATTGCTGACAAATCCGTCCTGCAGACTCCGTGATCAAACGCCTGTTGACAGATTCCTATCGAGGGTATGAGTTAAGCTGAACATTCACGAACCAATTATCAATGTCAACGTCAGTAAGCTCTCGAAGATTTCGCATTTCTCGAGGCACTCGCAATGCAACGTTGTTACGACGAAACGAATAACCATGTAAATTACAATTAAACAACAACCATGTGAAGTATTCGTAATCCAATATCCCGAGTATTCCTTCGCTTCAGTAATTTGAAATCGATTTCCGTAAATAATTTACGCCAAAGGGATTAATCAGCTAATCTGGTGTGAAAGCCTGTTGTAATTTAACGTAAACTTTATGTAATCCATACAATCCTTGTGGAATCTTTATGCAAATCTCCATAGAATCCGTTCAATCTTCGTAATTTTTTTATTCCCTTCGCAATTTCAGTATTCCCTTCAATCTCCGTGATCATTAATCTTTGTGATTCATCCAATCTCTGAACTTAAAAATTCGTAACACAATCTTTTGAATCTTCTGTAATCTTCGTGAACCTATAGCCGTCCCTCTGATCTCGTTATTTTGCAATTGGTGAGCGTCATTTTTTCAAAGCAATCATTTCCTCGTTCTAAAATAAGACTTTCCAAAAATCCCTGGAGGTTTTTTTTTTCAGAGGTGTGAGTAAGGATACACGTCAAGATGATCCTCTCATGAAAATTCTTACCCTTCCTGTCAAAATGGACAGGAAATATTCAAAAAATGGAATTTGGGTACTTATCGGTTTTTTTACATACAGTAGTCCCGAGTCGGAAAAGAAATCCTAGTTTTATTCTGCATAAGTTGTCACCGGAGACTTGGAGGAACAAACTGGAATTCGAGGGTAGGATTATGCATGAAGTGAAATTCTGATTTCTAACTAAAAGTCAGAGTTGTGTCCGTTTCGAGCAAGTTTAGGCGCAAACTAGACTTTTCAAATTCTAGTTTGGACCTCTAGATCTTAGAATTCAGAAAGGCTTCCTGAATCTGATTTCGACCTATGTAGCTCCTCAATCTTTCACAAAACGTTTTGTGAACCGATTGACGGATAAATTCTAAGTCGAAAGTGATATTGGTCGTTGAGTTAATTTTTTGCAGACTTTCGAGGTTTTAAGTAGAATTTAAAAATTTAGTAGGATGTAGAGACGCTAATCATGATTCATGCCTCTGCATCCTCATGTAGGACGTAATTCTACTAAAACAGAATTATATTCCTGTCGAATAAACTGAAACACGAAGGATTCAGGTTTTAGAGGGTCAAACCAGCGAACTTCTCTTCCGACTCGGGATATCTAATGATCTCTTCGAGTATTATATAGGGAATTACATCGCAGCCAGCTGACCCTTTGTTACTCAGACTGCTGCATATCGGGATATCTAGGAATCTCTTAATTCCGAGCGCGGTACCGAGTTATGCCCCAAAACGGTTGTAACGATCTTGTTTATAGCGATGCCCATCTCAACAACAGATCTTAACTACCCAACTTCGTTTGCGACCGTCCCATCTTGCCGACTTCCCCTCGTGGTATTCCCATATTAATTAAAAAGCTACTTTTCGCGGGAGAAATGGCCAGCATCGTGATTTAGCTGCAATCGAATACACTGGATCGATTCTTTCGAATTTTATTGAGTCTCTGTTTGGTAGACTAGATTCCTAATGCTAATCGTCGTTCATTCCTCGAATGAGATTGTTAATCTGTTAGGATTAGTTTCTCCGAGGAAAAGTTGAATTTTCTGAACTTGATTATTCAAAAGCTCCGAGATCCTGTTGCGAGAATCGCTGCTAACGGGGTGGACCGGGTTTATAATTCTCGGTTTAACTTTGCCGCTACTAATTATAACTTCGGCTAGATGGTTCTCGTTAGACTTTCTCGCGGTAATCACGGTGAAAAAAAAGTTTCAGGATCTCCGACGTTATAGCGATTTTCTCTGAATTTCTTTGCTTCTGTATTACGGGATGGTCCTGTTTCTCGACATTCACGTAGCTCGTATTCTTTGAAACGAGGTCTCCCTTCGAGTAAAATCGTTTTGGTTTTCACCCCGTTTGCTGCAAAGGTGAAAAATTCGATTTTTCTTGCACAGTTCCACGTGGAGGTATTCTTTTGTATTCCATAACGAGTTGTCAACGTAAATAGCATAGGGGGCATTCCAGCCGAACTCGACCCACTTTCGACCATATCTCGCCGGATTCGGTTCTAAATTTTTCATACGATTGTATACCAGCTCACAAATAGACACAAAATTTTCCTCAGATTATTTTTCCGGACAGTCTTCGAGTTAGTATTCTTCAAAAACTCATCACTTTTTCAAAAATCAATTCTTCCAAAAAAATTGGTTAAACTTGTGAAAATATATGTCATAAAAATATCGCGATTATGTTTAGATCGAGGTTTGATGGAAAAATTATTTTCAAAATATGCGATGTATTCAAAAATCCATCTCTTTGTTTTTTTTCTTTTTTATCCGTCTGTAAACTCTAAAAAGTTATTTTTCGTATAAAGTACTTCGCAATTGATTCGGACGAGGGATTTCTCATACAAAGCTGCATTATCTCTTTGAAATTTTTCCATAAGTTCAATTTTCGTCGTCTATACTAATCGACATGCGATTAGCCACCAACTAATTTACCTAGCTGTCCTAACGTTATACTCAAGGGCGCCCTCGGTGTACTTTTTTTTAATTCAGTGATTAATTACGATTCTCCTGATGATTCAACATCTGGCATGTCTAGATGGAACTTGTCACTTATGTGTCAGTTCGGTTCTACTACCGCCGTAGCTTTTTTATCGAGCTTTTCGTCTGATGAGCTTTTCGTCGGGAACGAAGACGCCTCATCCGAGGCGAAGTAGGTTCGTTAATAATTATGGGAGAACGAAGGAATGCCGGCCACTTAGGTAAAAAAAATTAATATCTTCTAGAACGAATCGTTTCGGACAGCCGACATGGTGTGGCTCCAAGCTCCAATACATACAGAATGCAGGTCTTTTTCAATGCTCCCAGGAGAATATCTCAAAAAGTATGAAAAAATACGGGAAAAAGTTTTGCACGAATGATATGAGTCGACTATAGAGAATTAAGGTACCATTCGATTCGATTCCAGTTCAGTTCAACTGGATCTTCACGATATTTGAAGGTGGTATACATGTAGCAATAAGCCGAGGAACCAGCTAGTAAGTTGATAGACAGATATCACCGGAAAGAAGAATGAAAAACCTAGTTGTACAAGACATATGGGTGTTTCAAGACTTCTAACCGATTTTTTCATGTTTGTTGAAGAGTTCTTCAACATTTCTAATGATTTTTATCGGCCAATTTATAAATGGCGTTCTAAAAACTGGTCATATATGAAAATTCAGCAAAAATGGCTTTTTTCGGAAAAAAATTAATTACTCCGCCATTTTTCAATATTAAGGGCTAAAATTTGGGGATCGTACGCACAACATATACCACTACCATAAAAAAATAACAGTATCCGCCGATCGTTCAAAAAGTATATTTATTTTGCAAAATTACTGGGGGGAAAAATAAAAAACAATTACAAGTCATGAAATTTGCTACTAATTTTTCACTTGTATCAATTTCAAAGGTTTTAGACCTCTAATTTCACTTTTTCTGAGCCTGGGGTAGCTAGTCACCCCGTGTGGCCGCTGAGGGTTAAATAACCCGAAAGTAAGCGAAGAGAAGTTATTTATAACAACCACCCGCCGTTCCAATCAACTGACGTTTATTTATAACATGCATATCGATAAATGACTTTAACACAAGTGAAGAAAATAAATTATTACTAACGCGATACATGCTTAATTAATTACATATTTATATTTGTGTTCTGGCCATCGGAAAGCTTTTTTGAACCAGACATATCGATGCTGGTCTCATACTTTGTCCCTTTTATCTTCCGGGGGTCTGTTAACCTTTTCACCATAATTGTCTTTGATGTGCATCCATAATCTCTGGAAAAAAAAATGGGAACTAAGATAATTCACGCCTTTCGAATCGCCATTAGTCTAAATTCTGTCAAAGATATAGGCTAACCCCTTTGTTATAATTTTCATAAAAACTTTCGCAAAGCTGGTCGTAGACGCGCTCGAAGATAAAAGCAGACACACACATCGTGGCGGCAAACATTGAACTTCGTTTAGCAAAGATCGCATAGAACAGTCGAGCCATTTTGCGTTAGTTTCGAAACTTTCGGTGCAGTAAAGTTAAACGCTTGCAAACTCTGGGCAATTATAACTGTAATCCGTGTTTCTCCGAAAGTTTACCCGATGCATCATCAAACATGAAGTTCTGAACCGAGATACAAATCCTATGTCGTATGATTTCGATTCCGCTGCTAAATTCAGAACGGACTTTCCCCGTTACATTCATGAAAAACACGATTCTCCCCCAGTTTTAAATAAATCAGTACCTTCGAGAAGTTGAATTTAGCCACTAGCTATTCATAGATTTGAGTAAAACATGGCCCTGCACAGTATTTCCGGATGAATATGTATATTATAATTTTCATTCGCTCGTTCTTTCGGGCAGAAGCGATTCTTCGGTATATTTCCCCTCGCGAGATGAGGATAACATCTAGGTATAAATTTCCAGGGCGTTTTGACTCGGCTAAGAATTAAAGCTGCGGGAAGATTTTTTCGCTCAGTCTCTGAACACAGTGTCGAGTGCTGAAATTTTGTTCCTTCGCACATTCAAATTGCTCTGGCTTCAGGATCCTCATTTCTAATCACAAAATTATGCACTCAGCAATTTTTTTCTATTTCATTAAAATTTAACTAAAATTCTCTAAATTATCATACGTCAACAATTTCTCGTTATTATCAGACCTTACTTCTTCCTTCGGAAATAAAATTACCTAATGCGTCGTACCACCTTAAAGAGATGCTGGAAATACCCTCGTGTCATAATCGCGGGCAGAATTTGGAGCTCGAGACGTTATACGGTATAGTGGGCTTCGACTATTTCCAAGGATACGAGGGAAAGTAGGTTGAAATTTACCCTCCTAATTGACAGCGTTGGTTCCAAACCCAGAACAGTAGGTCACCTTAAAATTACAAAGCTTTTGCAGAAAGGTGTCTAGGGCTGCTTTCAGAGGAAATTGGGTAAACGATGTCTTGAAGAAGAGCAGCCTACCGGATATTGAAGATGAAATTAATGAGCCGAGCATATTTAAGGCAAATTTCGAGCGCAAGAACATTCCGAAGGACCAGAGGCTGAACGGCATATTTCATACGTGCTTAGAGCCCGAAGGTTTTGGCGACCATCTGTCACTGACATCCCCTAAGAATTTTGCGGTCCAGTATTTCACGGTGTCCCAAAATCACCCCGTTACAATTTGCCGCAGATCGCAATGTCCTCTCACTGCGCATGGCCCGAGGTGAATAAATTCGCAATATCTGGGCTCGAAAATGAATTTGAAATTAAAAAATGAAATTAAAAGATAAGAGAAGCTCATTTTCTAAAACTTATAAATGAAATTCTTATTATCAATCCCAATTGACTCAAAGTTGGAAAGGCAATAATTTTTTCAAATCATATTCGAAATTGGCATGCAAAAATTTAAAAAAAGACCCATGAATTCATAAGCGTAATGCTCGTTTACACAAATTTTCGGGGCAAAATTTGAACCGATAATAAAATACGACCGCCTTGGTAAGCAGCGACGAATTCCGGGCTTAAATCGTGAAACATTAAGGACGTCTTTCGTTTGCTCTTCTTTTTATTAGATTCGTTCTCTTCAACCTTCTGAGGGCCAAATCTGGCGGCCAAATCTATCCCATTCGAATAAATTCGCACAATCGCACGTAATTGATTGAACGGTCATAAATTCTGAGCAGGTATACCTTCATCGAGTGAAATTTGTAGAGGGAAAAATTTCGTATTTGAATGACCTGACCTTAAACGGAATGAACATAGAACAATCTTGAGCCTAAAAAGTACAAAATGCCATTCTATAATCCCATCGTGATCCCTCGATCTCACTCGGTCAAAAAATTGCCTAATTAATCAATTTCTTAGGACGACCTGAAAACGTTGGACATTTTTGAACCAGAAGTGTTTGAACTTTTGTACATTTATTATTTGCAATGTAGAACGCAAGAGAAGAGACAACGACCAGCCTGTTCGGAGGTCTCGCGGTGCAAACGCAGCCAAATAGCGACACAGGATCAATTTTCGCATTGCGTCAATCTCCCGAAAGAAATTCAGAACGCTTCTGCGGAATCAACACCTTGCACTGCTTCGGTGAAGAAAGGAGGTGACTCGAACCCGGAGCATAATATACCTCGCACCAGTTCGAGGCGAGGGTGCAACGCTACCTTCAACTCCAGGTCTTGTTGCACTCCGAAATTATCCGGTGTCGAATCATTGGGGGTGGAAAAAAGCCATACTCTGCAGCAGACGGATCCAGAGCAGTCCTGGCAGGCAAGATGTTCCAGCTTCATAATTAACTTGCCTCTGGCCTTGTCAGACAAATTATTCGGCCCACGTATAACTTGGGAACCGTCGAAGGACGGAAAACGCACAATTAGTGATGAGGATTCGGGGATAAAGAGCCAGCCAGTTTCAGAGAACACCTCCATTCCGAGCTCGAGGGATCAGGGTAGCAAGAAGTCGGTTAAGTCGCGGCCGAGCTCGTTAGAGGATCGTGGCTGCCATAAGAACGTTGGGACGGATAGGGTTTTCCTTGAAAAGGCGAACCAAGTGGAACCGAGTTACTTAACGGCAACTCAATCTCTCCAGAAAGGCATAAGGTGTCGAATATCCTCCCGAAAGTCGGAAAAAAGTGCCACGACTTGTAAAAAGCTGACCTCCGAGTGCGGTCAGTCTCGCGACGACAGCTTCTCTCGGTTCGAAAGGTGCGCCAATTTTTCGGACGCTCTTCGCTCTCAAGGATCAGAGTCACGCGAACCACGGCTAAAAGGTAGACCGATAAATCAGACGAGATCGTCGATTTCGGAGGGAAAGAAGACCCCCTCCCGTTTCTCGAAGTGGCCGGCAGTTTTATGCGAAAAAATTTTCGGCCCACGAAACGAGAGAGTCCCGAAAGCGATAGACGGAGTAGCGGATTGTACAGAAATTGTTACTAAGATTGGGAAACTATCTGCAGCGAAGAACGGACGACTGTTGCTGAAGAAGTATACGATTTCGCAGACTCCAGAGGCGATGGAGGAGACGTTGTGCTTTGATATACTTACCGGTGAGCAGCTTACCGAAACTCGAACCGAATTGCAGAGCAGTGACAATAAGCGAAAGCTCGAAACGATCCAGGAACGGAATGAGGTACTGGGAAAGTCCCATACATCAGAGAGATGCATGAAATCACGAGGAAACGTCAGCAAATTGAGTTCAAGGAAAACTGAACAGGGGGAGGGGAAGATTTCTACAGAACACATCTGTTTGTCCAGCTTAATCATGAAAATGCTTAAGAGGAACAGGGAGGACAAGTATGCCTCTCGGAAAGAGGAATGTCGCCGGAACACAGCGACTGGACGAAACCGGGACGAGGGTGATCAGCGTGGAAGGAAATGTGCTTTTAAGCGGAGGACCAGCACCGTATTACCTAAATATGCTACCACTAGCATTCATAAACACAGGCATAAGTCCGTGAAATGCCCGAGATATGTTGGAAAGTATTCGCGAAAAAAGGAAGCAGTTTCATGCTCCTCGAAGCGAGACGTGCTATCGCCGAGCTTCCGCACTATTATTGATTCTCCTGATACTTCTGGCGAAGATCAAACTCAGAAACAAATTTCAAGTCATTTTGCGAGTGGGAGAAAAGAAGTTTTTGGACAGGGCTGTGCGCGAATACATCTCTTCGAAGATAATCTTGAGGATGGCCGTAGAGATCGATTGAAAAACAAATCAGTTAACGAAGAGGAATATCAGAATTGCGATAGCTGCGTATCCTCAAATCTGAAGAAAAGCCCTGCGAAATTGAGAATTCTGCAGGTTATCGACAAAAGTCGTGCATCGCGGCCGGAAAACTGCAAGACGATCGAATCCGATGTGCGAGAAAAATGTTGCAAGAGGATTCGAAGCCCGAAAAAATTGGCCTGCAAAGTTCTAAGACAAAACGAAATTGAACACAGCGATCTGCAATTGGCTCGTCGAGGACAAAACGGAGGCGAAACGATGTCCCAACGAAGAGAAGCTACGGAATATGGATTCTGCACGCAAAGAGATCAGGATATATCGGTATCCCAAAAAGGGTTCGGAAACTACGGTTCCCTCAAAGAGTCAGACGTTCGGAAAGTGGGGAAATATAGAAAGAATAACTCGATTCTTACTCGCATAGAGAAAGAGTCTAGGAAACGGTGTCACCGCGAACAATTCCCGAAGGCAAGAATTTGCAAGAGATTAATAATCGTTGATGAAAATGAAATTGCAGACCCCACTGGGCATAAAATGTTTGTAATAGCCGATGACGATATTTGCGTAAGGATTTTCAATGACCGCGAGACTTGCACTGATGAATTGCTAGGATCAGGGTACTGCCAGAGTTCCACATACGCCGAAGAACGAATACCGAACCATGAATTGATGTGCAAACGAACGATTCTCGGTGGAGACATGAAAAACGCGAAGAATTGTTCACCATCGAATCAAGAAACTGAACAAAGCGGCCTCACCCAAGTAATTCGAAATTCAGACAGGCAGGACTCTGTAGGATTTTATCCACAGTCGAGATCTCCAGAGGAAGGACCTCTCCTGGATGGAAATGGCAACGGCAGTATGCAAAAGTTGGTAGAGAACGCGATGCGAATTAGGGTAGGCTGTGAGGAATGCGTGGGGTCGTTCTGCGGAGATGACGCGTGCTCGGTACCTCCTAGGGGAATTTCTGAGGGCGAAGATATCCTGGAAGCTGAGCGGGATGTGGGGACGGTATGTTCGTCACTTCGGCAAGAGGTTCGCGGGGAACGAGGGAACACAGTTTTCGGGGGTGAAGCGTGTCTGTACAAAACCTTGATTAAATCGGCAACGAAAGACGCACTGGGGATTTTGAAAGCAGATGAGTTTTGCCAGGGGCAGAGTATGGGTTTGGAAGTTAACGATCTTTCACCTTCGCTGGTTACAGCGAAATCCTCCAACCCCGAAGACACAGCTAATTCGACTGATGAGTCCCGCAACAAACATCAAGGTAGAAACGATGATCAGCACCTGTCGAAAGCTTCTCCTAGAAAAAGCGAGCAAATGGGTGAAATTAATCTGGGAATGAACGTCCCCGAAAAACGGAACAGCTGGATAAAGTCACCTGGGAAGGATTTGGTGGTAACGAGACCAGAATCACGAAATATAATCAACTCGCGCTATTCCCAGAAGAAAAGTGTACTCGCTTCAGGGCCTGAGTTGGCGCGGAACAATGAGCATGCGAAAGTGAAAAACGGAAAGGTACAACGGGACGGCGGTGCGTCGGAAAAAAGTATTACAAAAGCTCGCACGCCTTTTCAGCGGATTGAAAATTTCGGGCAAGTGGGTTGCGATGCAAACGCTTTAATCAAAGATGATAAGAGCAAGAAGCGAGATGCTGTCGAAAAGGAAAATGGAATCGCGGGTAAAAATTCGCAATACACCCAAGGCGGCAGGGTTTTTGACGATGACTCGAAGAATTATTTAGTCCAGAATATAGCTATCGAGGATTCAAGTTTGCCGAATGATTCTATCGCCGTTTCAACCGCCGGTCATGTTTATTCGATACCAAAATCGATGGAGACGGATCTTGCAGTGAATCCTGAAACGCGACCTACGCCGACGAAAATTCGAGAGAAATCCGGGCCGTTGAAGGAAAATAAAACTTCTGAGCGAGCCTCGGCTTCCGCTACAAAGGCTTCTGAAAGTTCGAACGCGAATCTTAAAGAGAGCTCGCGCAAAGGTTGGTTGGGGAAAGGAAATAGTACGACAGCTAGTACGAAGACTGGTGCGAAAGGAAGAGCGAAAGAGGCTGGGAAAATTGCGGAGAGTGCGAAGAGTGAATCTTCAAATAGACTCGCGAGGTCGATCGATACTTACGATAGGAAAAGGAGAGAAGGGCACAAGGAATCGAAGGCTCCTGCGTATATTTTCGACAAAGAGAATATTAGGCCACGGAGTCTGCAAATAGAAACGTCGAGCGTCGAAGAGCGGAACATTCCAAAGGATGCTATCGGAAAAGGAACTGGCTGGAATGCAAAAGGACGTGAAACTAGCGAGTCTAGTAAATCATCGAGCCTTCAGAGGAACGGGGAACGGAGAGAGAATGAGAGAAGTCGCGGTAGTTCAGCTGCGAAAGAGATGAAAGAGAATAAACAGACTGAGGAAAACCAATCAAAGTCGAAAACTGAGGGTAAGAAAAATGAAAAAGATAGGAAATCAGCACCCCTTAAGCTTTTATCGCAAATCGATTCTGAAACAGACGCGAGCACATCGACGCGGAGACTGGTCACAATGAACGCAGATTTATTCAGCAGCGGTCTAATGGATGGGAAAAATAAAATCAAGAATTACCGTGATTTACAGTCAGCGGGTGAGGAAAATTCTAATTCTAATCGAATTCCGACGTCGAAGGATGAGGGATTACGGAAATCAGCTACTGCGACGGCTCAAAGTAAATCAAAAGTTTCGAAATCGTATAAAAGCAGTAAGACCAACGCGGAAAAAACTCCCGAGAAAAGTAGGAGCGATAAAAAATCGAGAATCTTGAAAGAGTACGTTGACGAGGCCACCCAGACTGCTAACGTTGCTGGCGAAGGTGAAACTGATAACATATCAGCAAGCACACCCCCCGCGAGCGTTCACATGGAAAACAGCAATGAAGAGCTCACAGCGAATTCGAGACACGACAAAGTTGACGTGACTGGAGACTCTGCGAGCACCGAAATGAGTAATGCGGAATCGTGCGGATCCACCACTTTCAAGAATAACGCCAATCGCGAAAGAGATTTCGGGCTAGGTTCGCCCGCAAGGAATCCGGAGAAAGTCGAACATCTCGAGAGTCCAGCCTTGCCAAAAAATATTTTGAGCGAAGATTCCTCCGCTCGTACCGCGAGCAAGGTACCAAACCACGGAAGACTTTCGTGCGAATCTAGAATGCCTCCCTATCACGCGAAAAATGGAGCACAGACTTCGTCTTCTGGAAGAAGTCCGGATCGGAATCAAAAAACGAAGCAAGAAGCTCGAGGAAATGTTCTGCCTTCGGGATCTCCACCGTGTAGGACCTGCAAGGACAGGAAAACGCTGAAGTTGAATCATGCGGCAGCACGCGTGACAAATATGGCGAGTATGCAGAAACAAGGAATTCAGAGCAGCGCGAGGAGGGAAGACGCTGAGAAGAGAGCGAAGGAATTAATTGCTGAGATCGAGAATTCTCTGGTGTCTAAAGTAAAGTGTAAGAAATCTATGGATTCGGATTCCAATGGTGACGAATCGAAAAGACCGTGCAAATACTTCAAGGATTCTGGTAACGAGGAGGACAAGCAAATCGAACAGCGTAATAATGTTGCAGACGAACTAACGACTCTCTGTACTTCGAAAAGAACAATTAACGACCCGTCAGACCGAAATTATTGCTTCACTGACGATGTCAAGCGACTCCTGGACCAAGGGCAAGAATTTCTGAGCCTCAAAAGAAGGAAAAACTCTAATCAAACAACTTTATGCTCTGATATCGAACGGGAGCCAAAGCCCTGCGGTGGCTGTAAGTCCAATAAAAGCGAAGCGTGCTGTACTAGGACAACTAAATCTTGCAAAAACGTTGATTACGAAAAGTTGAAGAACTCTTTAGGAACCTGTGTCGATGACCAAGCCTCAAGCAACTCCATTTCTTCGCTAGAAAAAGCGTACAGTACTCTGAAGACAAAATTGTTGAATAAAACGAGGTGTATCAAGGAAAGCTTTATGAACGCCAAGGAAATGAAAGGAACGCAAATCCATACATCTATCCCCGACGAGTCGAGCACCCTCGCCTCGCTGAAGTGTAAATGACCCCGAATCGAAGATATCCAAAAGCAATGAATCACCGATGATGAAAGGTTGATTTTCGCCCGAAAGCTAGTCGGCTTTCATTCGTTCAAAAAGTAAAAGACGAGTCCGTTTCGACCAGAATATTTCGCACGGAGTAATTAATGGGCGGAATGGTGAAACTTGCTGATATAGTCATTAAACTTTGCCAAGTATACGTCTGGCTTACAAGCTTCCGAAACTATACTTGCTAAGTTCGTAAATCTTCGAACGTTCTGAGAGAGAACCTTCGAACTTGTTCAGAAGAATTAAAGTCTTTCGGTTCAATGACCGCCACGTTAACATGGAAACAGATGTATGTATGTACATACATCTATACCGACTCTGCATAATTAACAGGAATTTGTGGAACGTGGGAAACTCCGACACGAGTGAAGTTGTTAGATGTATAATCGTGAATAACTGACTGCCGCCTCCGCATTTCGAGAAAAAATGATAATTTCATCGAAATCAATCGAGACTGGCATTTGGATTAAATTCTTGGCAACTGAACGGGTTATTTAAATAGAAAAATCACCATTTGGCCGTAAAATTGAAGGTAACATGTACGATCAAGATGTAAAACCGCGGAGGTTGCGTTAACACGCTGAAATATGTCTGGATTCAAAGAGAAGACCTGGAAGAAATGGAAAGACACTAAAACAATCTCTCCTGTAGTAGCTGTCGCGGACAAAAAGTAAGAAAATCAAATAAACTCAGAACTTTACAGTAAAGGGTATTTCACCTCAACTCAACGTGCCTTCGGACCTTCATAATTCCAATTTACCGAAAGATGCAGCTACTCATAGCCTCTCGTTGGTCGATTAGTCTCATCGATTCGTCGAGGCAGAATATTGAAATTTCCAAGTTTTCGTATACAAGAAGTTTGCAAACGCATATAACTTGGAATCTGTCGGTCCAATCGAAAGAATGAAGCTGTCAACATTTCTTGTACTTCGAATGTGATATTTGAAAATAGTTTCTTCGAGTTAGTTCCATCCCTGTATCGGTTGTTTTTTGCGAATAAAAATTGTAGAGCTGTTTTTCGAAGAATAGACAATCTTTGATAATATTCAAATTTTTACACGATATTCTACGAAAAATTATGTAAATTGCAAAACTTTTCGGCAGATGGCAAGACGCTTGGCTCAGAAGTTACAATCATTCCAGAATTGGCGAAAGCCAAAATCGAAATGAAACGTTATGGAAATAAAGAGATAAAAGCATTGCGAATTAAAATTTGTCTTTGAGTCGTCCATTCTCAATATTAGCCATGTCTAAAGAAAGTTTCTTTTTCTGCATAGCATTCTTTGAAAAATAGCTTTACAATGTTTATTCGTAAATAATACCTGAATCAGGGGTTAAACAGAATTGAAATACCTATTTCCAAATACTACGTCAAAGAACAAGGAATTCAAAGCATTAATTTCTTCGATAGGACTGACAGATTTCACTAATAAGTTATACGCGTTCGAAAACTTCGAAATTTCAATATTCTTTAAAATAAACTTTATAAATTTCACATATACACCTAGAAAATAATTTTTGTCAAATCACTGGAACGCTTTGAAGAAAGATTTTATCGACTCGGTGTTTTCGCAGCTAATTACTTTTACTTTGAGACACAATCAAAACTCATTTGAGACTTTATGAAGCTTTGTCTTAGATAGATTGAGTCTACTGAATAAAAAGTGGTGTAGGGACCAGGTCGCATCATTTATCGGAACTTTTTGAAATTTGTAGAAAATATTGTAAAACGATATCATTTCGAAAAAACTAATGATACATAGAGATATAAGTCAGTCTTCTATTCTTGTGAGCACGTAACACAATTTTTTCCTCAAACGTTTACAAAAAAATATCTTGCAATCGAAAATTTTTGTGTCCAAAAACTAAATTCACCGAATATTATCGGTTTGCCCCGAAACTACATCAGTATAGAATATTCCTTCCAAATTTGAAGTAGTTTCGACGAACGATGCGACCTATACCCTACAACGACCACTTTTTTTCGGTGCAATCATAATCTATGTGAGGCAAAGTCCATAAAATCTCAAATAATTTTGAAATATGTCTGAAAATGTTAGTAATCAGCTGTGAAAAAAAATATTTCGTCACAGTATACCATTGATTTAATAAAAAATATTTTATACCCCCTTACACCGGCTTGGTCTCAAAATCTCTCGACGATGAAATGCATGTATGGCATAACATTTTTACTTTCCATCTTGATATTTGATAGTTCAAGATTATACACGCAATTTCAATCTTTAAAGCTCCAAAGTCTAAGTTATGACCTGAAGGTTTGAAATTGCATTTTTATTCTCTTCTTTATTGGAATCGAAAAATTTATTTCTGATTGCAAGGGTACCTTTTATGATTTTTACTTTATTGACAAGTTTTCCGGGTGTATTATTCCATTCCACATCGACTTGTGCCCCTATGTCTTATCTGCCTTTAGAAGCAGCGACAGTATCACCAGCCAACGGAGTTCCTCGCTTATTCGATCAAAGAAACGAGATACGACACGGAACGCTGCGAATAATATCGTAAGCTCATGATCGCTTAATTCTCTGCAACTTCGAAAACATATTCAACCAACAAGTTTGTCCGGATAGTACGATTCTAACGAAGCGTTAAAATGATGGTTTAATCACATGAGATATGTTTCAGTTAGCAGCAGAAAATCAAGGAAGAATCAAACCTAGGTACGTTTAATTAACGCCTATATTTAAGGTGAAAGAAAAATCAACATTTCTCCTTAAACAAACAATTATGAGCAGGACGCCGGTCGATAATGGAGGAAACAAACGAGCCACGATTAATAATAAAGATTATTGTGGTGCCGAAAAGAAAAATGATTTGTGAGTCGTCTTGCGTTTCCTTTTGGGGTATTCCGCATTCGATCAGTCAACTTGAGTCTCTCGAGCTTTTCAAGGGGCTTTGATACACGCTCTGTCACCTCGAAAACGCGATTCGTAGTTTCTCCCATACCACACAACCGATCGAACTGAAACTTTGGGGATTACTGCTTCATTTCAGCAAGAAGTGGCTAAGTATTTCGTTTTTTCAAGATTTCGAAAAAATTTTTACAGATTCAGTTATCATCAGAGAAATCATGGAATTATCCACAGATACACTCGATTTATTGCACTTTTGAAATACTTAGCCACCCGATAGTGGCAAACCACATTTGGAGCACTATTTTATTTGATACAGAAATAACCGAGAGACTACGATTTTGCGTCTTATAAAAAAAAAAAAAAAAAACTGACATCTTACGGAGGAGACATTTTGTAGCAGTAGCTCGCGTCGGAGTTCCACGCGACTACCAAAGCCCCTTAAGGAGCATGGTAACTCCCAAGCTATTGTTATTTCAGCAAAAACAAGTCAACGTCTCCGTTCAATACACTCGCCCCAACGAATCCCTTCTATCGAGAGAATGTGATAATCGTCCAGTATGGAGAGCTCAAAGAAAACAACGCCTTGGACGCTCAGGATTCGGACGAATTCTTTGACGCTAGGGAATCGGCTGATCTCTGGGACGAGCTTCCGTCGACGGATGTCGCGGAAAGTTCTAAACCTACTAGAAAAAAGGGTCCCAAAGGAGGAAGCCGACATCCTACTACAGCTAAGAAATCGCACCGTGAACCAACGGCTCCTCCCGTATCACCAGCCAACGAAATAGCGCCAGCCCCTGCACAGGCACAAGCGCCTGCACAAGCACCTCAGCAAACAGCTTTAGGGCCTTCAGCGCCTTCTGGCTCACCGGTATCACATGGCCCAGTGCCACAATCTGGACTGTCGCATCATCCCAGGACGACACCGTCTTCTGATCCAGGGGCTGGCACATGCGATATACCCGAATGTCCTGCTCGCGGACCGAAGCAGAAAGAAAGGCTTTGTATGGCCCCAGAGTGTCCAGTTACTCTGAAAAAAACTGTTGTCAAAGAAGCCAAGAAAGCGATGAAACGGTCCGATGGAAAGAAAAGAAGAAACCTTCTAACCATCCTGGGGTACGTGACTATATAAAAGCCTGTGGAATTAGTGCAACGGTTTTGTGACGGCATATGATTTTGACTTTGTTTCAGGGCAGCTTTGATGAGTACGTAAGTAAATCGTCGCTTCGAAATCTCAGCTGATTGAGGAAGTATAATCGTTCTTTGGATGCCAGCTTCGCAGGTCGTGACTCATCTTGCAAGTTAACCAAAGAGGAAAAGAGGGTATTGAAACGAATGAAACATGCCGAAGAGGACGACGACGATGACTACAACGCAACTCCCTTGAAGGCCAAAAAGTCGAGAGGAGTGCAGTGCAAAGCGCCAATATTACAGAGGAGCGAACGCGCACACGTGGGACCTGAGAAGGCGGACAAATCAACCGTCTGCGACATACCCAAATGTCCTGTCGCCATGCAGAAGACAAAGATCAAGGAGTTCATGGACAAGGGACAACTATGCGATATCCCCAGCTGCCCGGTCAAGGGGCCACCGCCTCGGTATGAAATATCCAAGTTTAGGCTAGCTCCTTAAGAGGCTAGGATACACGCTCTGATCACCTCGAAGACGCGATTCGTAGTTTCTCCCATATCTCTCGACCGATCGGAATGAAACTTTGGAGATTACTGTTTCGTTTCAGCAGAAAGTGGCTAAGTATTTCGTTTCTTCAAAAATTTTCAAATTTTTTTACAGATTCAGTTACCATCAGAGAAATCGTGGAATTATCCACAGATGCACTCGATTTATTGCAATTTTGAAATACTCAGCCACTCGGCGATGGCAAAGCACACATTTTGAGCACCATCTCATCTCATTTGATAAGGAAATGACCGAGAAACTACGATTTTGCGTCGTTTCAAAAACATACCGACATCTTACGAAGGCGACACTTTGTAGTACCAACATAATCGCGCAGCAAAAGTGGCGCGCGCACAGTTCCCACGCGACTACCAAAGCTTTTTCAGTGATGCCATCATGAGGAGATGAACTAATACTAATAACTTGGTTTTGTGGTTTCAGGAAAGAAAAGAAGTGAGTATACTTGAACACTTACTCCGCCACAAGATGATTTGTGTGGTTGGTAACGCAGGTTCAAAGAAGGCCCTTGAACTTTGGTATTACTTCGCCACGGGAATTCGCCGGAAGTTTCAATATTAACAACCCTAAATTATTCAACAACTGCTCACCTGCTGATTAACGATCTCATGTGATTCTAGAGTTGAAACGCCTAAAGGATGTCCTTCGAAGCCATGTACTTTGAAAACCAAAGATGAAGAGTTTCTGAAGCAGCTGGACCCAAGCATCTTTGAAAAACTACCCCGTTTGAAAATGACATGCGAACAAGCACTGGCTGAAGAGAATGGAGGACAGTCACGGTCACATCACACCCCTGACATGAAACACAAAGACAAGCCATCTAGCAATAAAACTAAGGAGAAAAATAAGGGGGTCAAAATAGTCGCTGCTCACGTACGCGTACCACCATCCTCGAGGAACAATTTTCTGCCAGCCATTCCGGATCCCCAGGATTTTCCTGCATCGAACAAACTCACTGGACGACAGGTCAAGCAAAATCAACACAACTCGGAAAAAGCGTAAGTCTCGTATAGTTTGCGATGGTGTGTTTACAGTTTCCAAAAATCGATTTTTCTGGTAGGCGATAAATTTAAGAAATCTCGTAACTGGAACCAACGGAAACCAAGATCGTATAACATTGTTTTTCCGCAAACTTTTAATTCCCGGAATACACTTCACACCGAGGGGTTAACCGTTTTACCGATTGACTTCACATAAAATATATAAAAAGAAAAGTTCAAAATTTTGACGAAACGGAATACTGATTGTAAGCCACTTTCTGCTGAAATGAAGCAGTAGTCCTCAAACTTGCATTCCGGTCGGTTGTGTGGTATGAGAGAAACTACGAATCGCGTTTTCGAGACTTCTGAGAAAAATGTACATCTCGATTCAAGAGTGGTTAACCCCTCGCTTAATATCTTCGCATAGGAATCGATCATATTTTTGGCCCATTTTCCATAGATGCTAAATGTGCGGTTCAAGACCAGACGCAGCATAAAGAAGGAAAAGTAAAAAGCATTCATAATTTACTGACTATTTAGATCAGAATGTCACAAACTGGTTGATCGACGGCTGTCTACATCAGCTTTTGTGTCTGAAGCAGAATCAGACGAGTTCAAATCTGCAAATTCAAAACCGCTCATTTTGAGTCAGAAAAAGACATCTATCATCGGAACGGAGGATAAAATGAGTGGTAAGCAGCCCCATGAGATACGATTTCCTAGCGTTTCTGTGAACCAGAAGAGTTCCCACTCAGGACTGCAAAGCGCAGCGAAGATAAGCGAAACTGGGAAGACGAGGCCCGCAGAATCGATAGAAAGTAAAATCAAACTAATCCGTAATATCGACGCAGTTCCTCGCCAGAACAGACTCACGGCTTCGAAGACTTTACTAGAAAGTGAAAATACATTAAAATCAAGTTTTTTATCTAACTCATCGAAGGATCCCATCAAAACTGATCCAGAATCCGATCAGGCAATCGAAGATAAACCGGAAAAGAGATCTGTTGCTTCCTTCAGTATATCAAGAATCGCTGAATCGAAAGAAATAGAGATCAAGCCGACCCATGGGAGTGCGAAACTCGGAGGAATAATGCAAGATTTTCCCGTCCCTAGATCTGACTCATTGATCTATAGATTGGATCTCGTAACGCAGAAATATGGGCCATTGAACTACCAGTTACTACCAGTTGTGCCTGTCAATCATCCGTCAAGCTACGACGTGAGATCTAATAAAGTTCTGGAAGACCCTTCTGATTTGCCAACCCCAACAGAAAGTTCGGCGATCCAATTACCTGAGCGAAATTGGAATACACAGAAAAATTCAGCGAATCCCATCGCAGGTGAAACAACTTCATTGCCGTCTTCATCTCATAGTAGAGATCAGACAGAGATTGAAAGAGTCTCGAATTTTATATCAAGGGAAAAATCCGCGGGAGAAAATTCGGAGCAGATATCTATCGGTGGGAAAAAATTTATAGTTAGAGAATTTGAAGATCGTAAAATCTTCGCAAAATATTTTAATTACGTGGCCGATAACGAGACGCATTTGTCTCAGAATCCTGCGATAAAGAACGTTAGCAGTAATAGATTCAATGAAAAAATCCACGAACCATTGATAGTCAAACAGAGTGCATCTGGCAAAAAGTCTGACGAAAATAGGTCTAAGAAAATGCCGTTGAATGTTTTTGTTGCAGAGCCGGAAACGACCAATCCATCGACAAAAAGTAAGCCCGAAAGTGAACCAGTTCGGTGTTTTTTTGAGGCAATGCCTGCGACCGAGAATGTAGCGCGAGTATGCAGCACACAACGTTATGTCACAGCCAAACCATCAAGAGAAATTCGAACACAGACACCTGTTATACGCCTCCATGTATGTCAAGATACAAGAAATAACATAAAACCTCAGAATGATGTGATTTTGGACAGAAATACTTTGGAGTCTTTGAAAAGAGACGAAAGAACTTTCAGTATTCCTTCCGTTGAGCACGGTGCTGCCACTGTGTCGTCTAGGAACCCAATCATACCGAATCTAGTCACAGTATCAACCGGACAGAGCAGGAAGTTCGATAACTCAAAGGCGTCTAATGAAACATGTAATGAGATATATGTCGCGATTTACTTAGCTAAAAAAGCAATTTAGTTGGTCTGATCTAATGATTTCTTTATAGATACCCAAACATTGGCAACGAGTGCCGTTTCTCCTAATGAACTAAACACGATTGGCGTTGGAGACAGTGCAATAATCGATGTCGATTCCAAGATACTTAGCTTCTCAAGTTAGGTAATGTCCCAATGACCGAAGATCGATGTGTTATTGTCTGAAACTGAACAAATTCAACTACCGAACCACTCGATTGACAATTTATATCAAAATGTCAATCTTCGATGGTTTCGCAACTTTTTCTAAAAACGCCGAGGGACTGCCTATGAAACCTTCGCCATAAAATGAGGTGAAATTACGATTGTGCAAACTGTAAGACCATAGCAGTAAACGGATAATTAGTTAGTCGTCTAACTATTATATTTTATTCTCAATTTAGATTTGTCATATTTTGATCACATATTTTGAATTCGATTAGGTAATACTGAGCGTATTAGGAAGTAATAACATATTGAAATAAAACCTGGAACGTGACATGTGCAATAACATAACTAAGTGAACTAGTTACCTATAGCAGAGGATTTGAAGATGAATTTTTTTTGTAGGCGTTATTCTTTTTATACAGATGAATTGTATAGGGTAATTTGAGAAAATAATAACAGAATAACAAATTTTAAATAAATGCAGATTTATATTAGGGTGGGTCGAAAATAAACATGTTTTTCATGTTGTCGCTACTGACACTCCAAATGATAGATTTTTGTGTCGAATAGATCAGTTCCAAAAAAAAGACCTGTATCTTAATTTCGAGTATCTCTTTACAACGGAAAGAAGAAAAAAACATTTTCCCTAAAATAATTATAACGTGGCCGAAAATCAAGATATCGAGTTTTTTTTAGTCTCATTTTGAAGAAAAAGGGTTGAAGTATCGATAAAATAATAGGTCAGCCCCAAGCTAAAACTTCAAATGATTCTGCAACCTGGACGAATCCCTCCTTCCAGGGCATCCCGTAATCCGTCAGGCTCCACTGTGAAGCAGGCTAATTTTTTTTGTTATAAATGCGTCAATCATTTCCCTCTAAAATGAGACAAAAACGAACTCGATTTATCAAATAAAAATGTCTCTTTCCGCTGGATTAATCACACGTAATCCCGTTTGAACGAATACTCAAAATTCAGCTGCCAGGGCTCTTCTTTGAAAAGGAGTTAGTTGACATCATAATCTATCATTCAGAGTGTCAGCAGCTAAGAAATAACAAACATGTTTATCTACGACATACCCCAACCTACCTATCATACTAATTGAGACGAGATGAATACCTCGGAGCGGAATTAGACTTCGTTCTCTGTACTTACTTTCTGTAAAAAGTATTCCATTCCTCAGTACCATTTCCGCATGCACGCCTGGCCTGAAGTATACGCTCAAGGTTTTAATACCGAGGACAGTTACAATAAATTGTGCAAAAAATTGGAAGATCCTTGCAGTACCGTGGTAAGTTCTTTAGAATTATTTTATGTAAACATATAGGTATGTATATTCGGAACTTTTGTCAATTTCGCATTATTTTTTCCTTAGAATCGTAAGCCTCTTTCCTCCTTAGTCAGTTGCGCTCCATCGAATAAACTATTTTTCTTTTCTTTTTTTTTTACCTTAAAACGTGAGAATTGAAGTTGGCACTGTGAAAAATGTATTTGTATATTTCGAAACGAATATCACTGTTCAAGAAAATTAAATAGTATGAAGAATTGTACTATTTACAACTTACAGTGTAATAAACGGAAGTCTTATTATTAGATGTAATATACAACAGATTTTTATACAATAAAAACGAAAACAAGATTACATACTTTCTGTTCATATGAATTCCTCGATTACTTTTACTCATCGTTCTTGTCATGTCAAGTGTTACTATCATATTACTAACATTGACTCAAAATGAACACTAATTCATCTTATGAAAGTGGAATTAGTGCTCCGTGATTTAATACATTTGTAAAGTTCCGGCATTTATTAGTCCGAAAAATTTTTAACAGCACCAGTGCCGCTACTTTGTAGTACTTTCCGCGATAATCTCATGCTCCCTGATGCAGGATCTCGGCCAAAATATTTAACGTGTAATTCTTGACCAACTTCGAGATTTAGAGCACTCGGATGATTCACCTTGCGTTGATCCAATTGCGAGTTGTGCAACAATGTGGGATTCATGTTTGGATAGAGTGTGACCATTACTCCTATGTCCAAGACTTCTACAATCTTGGCGGTATAAATTGCCCCGAATTCCAATACCGGCTCACGTTCAGAAGTCAGAATCTCGTCAATTATTTCCTTCGCTTCGTCCATTGCCGTTTGATTGGGAGCAAATAAGGAAAAGAATGTATCGTCTATTTGATTTATCTGCAATCGACCGTGAAACTCTTCATATTCAGATATTTTCATAAAAACAACGATCGTTATAATGATTCGGAAAGATCAATACCTGAACTCCAGTTTCGATTAGAATCTTCTTGATATTAGACCTCGCAATTCCAACGAATTTAGCTCGCTTGTGAACAGGCACATCTATGGTCTCCGATACAGGCATATTCGGTTTCTTCTCAAACCTTGGTTTCGAAATCACAGAATTCATTATCTCGATAATCCGCGATTTTGCATTGTGGCCCTGTTGTAACGCCTCCATTACGATTTTCAATGGAAGCCCGGAAATTTTGATATCGGCTTGTATGGCCGTGATACCTTTCTTGGTACCTGATAGTTTGAAGTCCATGTCACCCATGTAGTCTTCAATTCCCTATTGATAAATTCAAAACATTATAAGTCTACGTAGCTTGTTAAACTTCGAACAGACAACAGAAAAGGCAACAGATCAATGAAGATCCGGACTACACGTGTAAATTTCCCTAGATGCCAGTACCGCGATAGCTACCTAACGATATAATGATTTTTTGCGATCCAAAGCTACTGGACACGTTTTGCAGTTGTCTTCCACATTTCCTAGTCAAAACTCATGGGAACAACATGTCCTTTTTCACCAAATTACGCATAATATTACCGTTTAATTAATGTAGTAACGCGCAAGCGCTACCGTTTTCCGGCTACGGACGATCTGCCGTATGGTAATGGTATCTAGCCCGGTGGCGCCCCTACCGGCTCAAAGTTGCACGCCGGATCCTCTTTGGTTGAAGAGAATTCTTTGATATGTCGATATTCAGCGCCAAATGTTAAAGCAATTCCAAACACTGAGACAACAGTCGCAAATCGAAGCTGAAAAACTATGTGGCATAGAGAATATCATACCAATAAATCTGTGATGACCCTATAGTCGGTAATGTGATTTGTGTCATCACACTTTGTGACCAAACCCATAGCTACGCCTGCAGCTGCTGCCTGTATTGGAACTCCAGCATCCATCAGGGCTAAACTCCCGCCGCACACTGAAGCCATCGACGAAGAGCCTTCAAACCGAATTTTACAATGTAGAACTACTGCATGGCATACTGACTGGTCAAGTTTTAATGCAGATGAAAAAATTTTTATAGCACTTTGATTCACTGTTAAGGTGCCACAGAAGTCGCATGTCCTATATATATTCTGTGACGTCAGAGGCGATAAATTTTCGTCGACAAATTGAGCCTGAACGGAGATACGAATTTCACAGGAATGATTTTTTTATGGAAGCTAAGATTAAAGTATAAGGCGCTCGCTCAGTGATTCGCAACGTAGATTAGCCAGCAATATGTATTACGAATAAACAAAAATTATATTACATTCATACACATCCAACATGGCGGCATTAGAATCCCTGCAATTACCGACTTTTCGTATTTTCACCGCAGCTGAGAGATGAGAACATTTATCACTCAGCACAGGGCCCTGTAAAAATACACACACTTTTCGGGAAAACTCATTCCACCCATCTGCGTCCCGTAAATAAGGCTCAATTTGTCGACGAAATTTCTCGTATTTGACGTCTCGGTATGACATATCCATCGAAAACCTGTGAATTTACGGCAGTTCTGTGGCACCTTAAGGGGCTTCGATACACGCTCTGATCACCTCGAAAACGCGATTCGTAGTTTCTCCCATACCACACGACCGATCGGAATGAAACTCTGGGGATTACTGCTTCATTTCGGCAGAGAGTGGCCAAGTATTTCGTTTTGTTAAAACTTTGAATTTTTTTTTACAGATTCAGTTATCATCAGAGAAATCGTGGAATTATTCACAGAGGCAATCGATTTAGCCACTCGGTGGCGGCAGAACCACATATTTCGAGCACTATCTCATCTCATTTGATAAAGAAATGACCGAGACTCTACGATTATGCATCTTACAAAGAAAATACCGACATCTTACGGAGGCGATACTTCGTAGCAACATAATGACGCGATAAAAGTGGCCTGCGTCGGAGATTCTACGCGACTACCAAAGCCCCTTAAGAGAACCGGCAACAAAGGCAGTGAAATGTTTGATCAATTTTACGGTGAAGACTTTAAAGTGCAGGCACAACCCCACCTACCATTCGACTCTAGCACCTCGCTAGTTAGTCGTATAGTGAAAGGGTAATCTTTGGGAAGAATCGCGCGGAGTCCTCGTTCAGCTAACGCACCATGACCCACCTCTCTTCGTCCAATAGGTCCCGTTCGTCCCGTTTCATTGGTTGCAAACGGAGGAAATTCGTAGTGTAAGAAAAAATTCTTCTCCTTTATTCCGCTGGAATGGAGAATGAGAATGAAATGTTAATAACTTTCGCATACCTTTGGAATACCCCAAACCATCCAGCTTTCATTTACCTGGTTAACATCGATATGGTATCCATTTTCAACACACTTTCCGGGGAGTCGAGAGTAACTGTACAAAATACTTGTGTCTGGCCTCTCTGGAATATTGCAGACCCATGAAGGGGGCTGTGTAGATTAATTTTGCACGATATATCTCGTAAATCTTCTAGCCCTCGGCCATCACACCTGGTAAATTAAATGGCGATAAATAAGGAATACCATGTTTGCCATTAATCAGAAACTTTGTGAACTTTAATGCAATTGTTGATTGTCAAAGTACCTTATATTATCCTCGAAAATAAGAGACCTGAATATGTCCTTGCTGAGCAGTGAGAACTCCTCCGAAACCACAGCAGAGTCAACATCTGGATGGTTCTGTCTCATTTTGTCAATTATATCCGTCCTAACATTGGCCACTGCGTTATCGCGTGAAATCTTATCGTGATTATGGTCTCTGAATATTTCCCGCAGCCTCATTTCAGAGAGAGATCTTATAGACTCAACAACGTCAGGGCAGGTCTCAGGGCTGGGATCTATCTTTCGTTTTTCCTTTCCGAACTGTTTTTGTAGCTGTAATATGCTCTGTACAATAATCTGGCATTCTTTGACGCCGGCTTTAAGTGCCTTGAAGAAATCTGGCTGTAATATATTGTCCGCCGAACCTTCCAACATCACAACAAGACTGTTTTTAGTCGCTGTAACTATAAGATTTAAAGAGCTACTCTGTATTTCCTTTCTCGTTGGGTTTATGACCACGCTTTCATCTATCAATCCGACTCGGACTGCACCTACTGGCCCGTTCCAAGGTATATCTGACAAGGACAAAGCTGCAGATGCTGCGTTTATGGAAATAATATCTGGATCGTTGACCCCATCGATGGCCAACATTTTGCACATCACGTGAGTGTCATAGAAATATTTATCAGGGAATAGAGGACGCAATGATCGGTCTATCAAACGACTAGTAAGAATCTCATGTTCGCTAGGTCCCAATTCTCTACGCAAAAAATTTGTTGGTATTCGACCCGCTGCAGCCGCTTTTTGCCTGTAGTCTACAACCAATGGAAGAAACGAATTGTACGAAGCTCGCGTCTTACTGACAGCCGTAACCATAACCGCAGTATCACCTATCGCAGCCACTGCACATCCGTCTGCTAATTTTGCATATTGACCTGTAGAGATGGTTAGCGTATTTCTGAAAATTAATCAACGTTTGTGGGTCGATTCAAAAGAATAACTTATGCGTTAGATGAGTTTTAGGTTAGGTCAGAATTTAGATGGCTTTACTCACCCACTGGTTAGTGGAACTCGAATTTCGGGCTGATTGAGCGCTGTATTTCCAGAACTAAATTTACAACGTGATAAACTCAGGCTGTACTGATTCCTTTTATATTTAAATAGTAATCGACGTTTTGGTATTAACCTAAAAGTTATAATCGCCGCCATCTCTAAATAACACATTAACACCGGCTCGGCTTGCAGTCCGAAACCAAGAATCAAGATATCGTGTGCAGTCCAGACCCCCGTTGTTACGTCGCGAGTAGTAGATCAGTACTTTCGCCAGATGACGCCAGTCTATTGTACGAAGCTTTGGTAGTCGCGTGAGAACTCCGACGCGAGCCTCTTTTACCTGTTGATACCGATGTCGGTATTTTTTTATACGAGGCAAAATCATAGTTTCTCGGTCATTTCTTTATCAAATGAGATGAGATTGTGCACAAAATGCGTGCGTCACTATCGTCGAGTGGCTAAATATTCAAAAAGTACAATGAAACGATCACGATCTTTCTGATGATAACTGAATCTGTACAAATTTTTCCAACATTTTTAAAAAACGAAATACTTGGCTAGTTTCTACTGAGATGAAGCAGTAATCTCCAAAGTTTCATTCCGAACGGTTGTGGGGTACGGGAGAAACTACGAATTGCGTTCTCGAGGTGATCAGAGCGCGTATCAAAGTGCCTTAACGCGGTAATTTTCAAATGATTGTCCCAACGAATAGAATTTTATGATATGATTTTAAATAACTGCGTGGAAACGTTTCCCATGAACCTTTGAAATGGAAGGATATGTGAAAAGTATGTATGTATGTAGGTATTCGGCAAAGTACAGACTATACTTATAACACTATAACGAAAAGAAGAGAAGGTATATGAAATAACTGATTTTAAATTATTAGTAAATAACTAATTTATTATAAAACTTATAATTTGGTTCAACAATCGTTAGGTTTATAAAAGAATGAAATGAAACATTGGGTAAACACTCGAACCAAAGGACCGAGTGAAATTGAAGAAGTCACGAAGTTCAAGACTGACAGAGGGCTGATTGCCAAAGTTCTTGCAGTTTTAAGATTCACGTCCTTTGAAACAAACGCGACAATTTTTTACCCAATCGTTTCAAGAGTAAATAATGACTAAAAAGAAATCACGAACAAGGGCGCATAAATGAGCTGTGCTGGTGTTCGATTAAGGAGTTACGCCACCCTGAAATTTTCAAATTTTTTTTTTCGATTTCTCAAAGTTTGTTCTTTCGAATATTAGAAACCAAACTTTAAACAAAAATTCCGAAAAGTGACTAAGTTACAGTGGTTTCAATAGTTTCGATAGTTTATTATCACGTTATCTTGAAGGTTGCACGCAATACAATAATGGGAGCATGAATGCCGTTATGTGGTCTACGGCACCAAAAATGCAACTTGATTTAATGCAAGGTGAGTTTTTAACAGACTCTTATGGCAGAGGTTCTATCAAGCTCTACTCAGGAACATCCGAAGATCCACACCGCTATGAGTACCCACGGAGAATTCAACCTACGTATTGATCTTTGGTGTTATGGCGCTTTTAGTTTATTTTCTTTTCTGAAACTACAGAGCATTATAATAACAGAAAAAATTTCAGAAGCCAAAGGCATGTGATGGTGATTTAACGCAGTGTCTAAAATTTTGTACGTTTTTGTTAACCTAATGATTCTTTCAATGTGGACTCTATCTTTAGCTAGCTTCCGCTCATGTATTACTGTTTTTGCAGACGAGTTGCCTTTACATTTCAAGAATGTACGAGTGTTGATCTTTACATCCTTCGGAGAGAATATGTCTTGCAAATTGAACCCTTTATCTGCTATGATTGAGTTTCCTAGATCACACTTATCCAATACTGTACTTTGCCTAGTTATCTGTCGACCACTGGCTGACCTACTGTAAGCCGGTGTACAGTGTGATATGAGACCTCGAGAATTAGTGCCAATAAGTACTTTAAACGTATTTCTATTTTTATATAAGCTATAAGTGGACTGTTGTATTCGTGAATCCGAAGGCTTGTCGGTATGAATCCTAGTCGAAGGACAGTTCATTCGAAAGCTAGGAGGCATGTAATACTGAACGACCTTTTTCGATGGCCATATGTTTATCTTGGACCACTGATGAGCCATAAACTTGATCCAAGTATATATTATATTCGAAACTGTTTCTTTAGAAACATCGAAGTTAATGCTAAGCTCAAAATCTGTGCAGTTTCTCCTCAGTTTCCAGAGAGTTATGAACAGCTGGTCAGCTGCACTGACACCAATTACTCGACTCTCTCGATACCGTAACCTGTATACTTCTTGACCGAGAGAATGAAGCACGGTCATAAATTTTTTGTACGACTCTAGACCTGTATAATACAAAACGGCGTCAGGTCTATCACGGAAATGTTCTATTGTCATGAAAGCAAGTGGTCTGGATGTCTGCGTGGATCTAGATGCGGTATACTCTTTATTCTCAGCATATCCATTTGGCCACAAAGGCTCCTGTTTGATAATCATTTCGTCTTTGACGCCGTCAACACAGCCATCTACTCGAAAATCCATCATTTCACTGCTGCCAACATTTTCCAGCATAGAATCTTCGTTTTGAATTTCTTCCTTAATAGGTATGTCGATTCTAACTATTGATAGCGGTTCGGAATTCATAGGTTTTGTATCATAAAGTTCTTGATTGCACTGGGCTTCTGGAGAGACATTCCACCCAAAGATACAGGGAACAGCATCTTTCCGTAGAATTCTACGGCTGTTCATGAATCCTGGACAAATTTAAGAAAAAATAAAAGAACCTTTTCATCAAGTATACAAAAGGCGGACTTTTTCCATTCATTTAGTCTAACGATATACCTCCGTCTCGGCTTTCATGAATGAAGTGGTCAGTTTTGAAATGAAGGCTACATAAGCCGTGTCGCTTTTTTGGGATGTACGCGGGCCTTTTGATGGCTTCTAACCACTTCCTTTTTCTCTCCAGATTGCCGGGGAATATAAATTCTACTCTATTCTTGCATCCGTCAACGGCACACGAGAACATTGCGAAGTGAGAAAGCACCCTAAATTGAACTGATCCCTAACGTGTTGAGGTTAAAAGTAATAAACAGACTCCGTTCTATGTCGCGACGTAACTGGCGTCTGGCTGCTGGCAGCGTCTAGTAGATGACGCCACCTCACCTCCGCGGGGAAACTCGAATATTAACTAGTTTTGAACATTAATCTATTTGAATATTTTGGACACTATATGACATTGAATAAATTATAACAGAGCCAAATATCATCACGTTACAATCATTTCTTCAACAGGATGTTCAGATTCTACCCTTGATTCGTTTTATTGTACACATACATAGGTATATAGGAATTCAAAACCCAAATAGTAACGGGTCTCGCGGCCGAATTTTAATTTATATTTTGCTTCAAAAGTTATTGGTTCTTCCTGTTGGACCCAACCAATGGCGTCATTGTATATCAAGTTGTGTCGCTTGAAGTAAAAGCGACGGGTGATTGGTCGTTTGTTCGAGATACGACTATCAAGTTTCGAGTATCGAGTATATTCCCTAATCACACAAGATGGATCCCAACCATCTGTAACTTGCGTTAAATTTATCGTACACAATTTTATAAATTTATATGTATGTAAATACATTCTAGTAGTTATATATTAAAGTATAATTAAAAACAATACGCAGCGATGGGTGTACCGGCATTTTTCCGATGGCTAAGCCGAAAGTATCCATCAGTAATTGTAGAATGTATCGAGCAAAAGGTTGGTTAAGAAATCCCATGTATATTTTCATATCTTTCAAATTTATCAGTTTCTCATTTTCTCAAGTATCATTCAACACAAAACTATCATTACTGAACATCCGATTATTCTCTCACCGAACCTCACTTCCTTTTCCCATCTTTTTAGCCGACATCAACAAACGGAGTACGCGTACCAGTCAACTCCGCGGATCCTAACCCCAACGGGGTAGAATTTGACAATTTATATCTCGACATGAACGGTATTATACATCCCTGTACTCATCCCGAGGACAAGTGAGTATCTGTCTTTATCAAATGCATGATGTAGAGTTTATAAATGCGGAAATATTTCACAAAAATAATAATAATAATGACGATGTTTTGATGCGCATGGATTTAACGTCATGCACATCCCTATTGAAAAGGACCGATATTACTGATAGCATTTCCGCATTGGGGAATTTCTCATTGAAGCCTATTAGGAGAAAAATGTGAAAATAGAGGCGACAACAAGTAGACAAGTAGAGGCTTAGTGTTAATAATTCCCTATGCGGAATACCTGGTACTAGTGAGATACTTGCGGAATCTTATTGATTCTTATGAAGTTCTAAGTATACTTGATACAACTTATAAAGACTCATTCATTCTGGTCTGAATCGTACCATATAATGTCACAATTTATGGGAGCCTCTCAGTTCTTTTCAACAGGGATGTCTCAAAGATATAGTATTTTCGTGCACTGTTATGGTGAAAACTTTCTTCAACTGCTCTTTTGAAATTATTTCTAATTTACATCGTAAGAATATCTGTGTTCCATCGGAGAAATAGGAATGAATTGATTTTCTGTATAGGCCAGCTCCTAAAAACGAAGACGAAATGATGGAAGCTATTTTTGAATGCATCGACAGATTGTTCGCCATCGTAAGACCGAGAAAAGTGCTATATATGGCTATCGACGGAGTTGTAAGTTTCATTTTCACAACTAATGCAATTCAAGTAGTCATTGCCTTATGAAAGATAGCAAAGAAACAATAAACATAAAAAAAAAACGTTGGCCGGTTTGATAAAACCGAATCAACCGATCCTCTAGACTTTTTTGTTCTGATCGAAATTGAAAGAATTAAGCTTTTGTTAGGCATCTCGAGATTGAAGAAGTCTCTATTATGTGGAATACTAAGCGCTAAGCTATAAAAACTTGTTGATTTTCAAACTGCCCATTAGAAGGCTTCATTAATCTAGTCTCTCACAAGAAGACGATCGCCGCTAATACCACGGGCATCTTCATTTCATTACCATTTGAAAATAGGCTGGTATTTTGTCTTTCACCACGCAGCAAATTGGTTTTAATAAATAATCTGGGAAAGAAAAAAACTCTTGATTCACAGATTCTCAAAAACTTATAAGATTGTGAATTTGTTTATTCTTGCACAAACTGAGACAAAATCATTCACTTTTTTTGCAAAGTAAACGTATGATTTTTTTCCTATAGTTTATTCAGAATGAACTAGTGAACAAATTATTTTGCATCATCAAGGCACCTCTTTGCTGTTTGTTCAAGTTTGACATTTATGCTTTCATAATCTACAGGCACCTAGAGCAAAAATGAATCAGCAGAGGTCCAGACGTTTCAGAGCATCGAAAGAAACAACTGAAAAGATAACTGAAATAAGTAGAATACGTTCTGAATTGGCTCTGAAGGGGGCTTTTCTGCCTCCTGAAAAGCCGAAAGGGGATCATTTTGACAGTAATTGTATTACCCCTGTAAGTTCTGCCTTATAATAAGCCCAAAAGCTTTCTGTTTGCAAGTTTCAAGTAGATGAAGAATTTCATGTATCCAAAATTATTTAATCTGTCTATGAAACTAATAAATTATTATACTTCTATCAGGGTACACCGTTCATGGCAAGATTATCAGCTTGTTTACATTACTATATTCATGAACGATTGAACAGCGATCCTGGGTGGCGTGGAATCAAAGTTATTCTCAGCGACGCAAACGTACCTGGAGAAGGAGAGCACAAAATTATGGATTACATCCGCAAACAGCGAGGTAAGAGGGTTGAAAGCTGATTTTCAGGGTTGTTACTGATGTCAATATCGAATAAAGTTAACCTGATGTAAGTTAATTCAATGATTTAATTGAAATATCAAATAATATTTTTAGGCCAACCAGATCACGACCCTAACACGCAACACGTGTTGTGTGGAGCCGATGCAGATTTGATAATGTTGGGACTAGCGACTCACGAGCCAAACTTCACGATTATCAGAGAAGAGTTCAAACCGAACAAGCCGAGACCCTGCGATATCTGTGGGCAATTGGGTCACGAAATGAAAGATTGTACAGGTTCAGAGCCTGCGCTAAAGGAAGACGAAAATGCATTCGGATCCGAGTGCCAGTTTATATTTGTTAGACTAAATGTACTTCGAGAATATCTAGAGCGAGAATTGCAAATGCCTAACTTGCCTTTCAAGTACGATTTCGAACGAGCTATCGACGACTGGGTCTTCATGTGTTTTTTTGTAGGAAATGATTTTCTGCCACATCTTCCCTCCCTGGAAATCAGGGAAGGTGCTATCGACAGATTGGTCAATTTGTACAAGAAAACTGTGTACAAAACTGGCGTGAGTTTCTATGATGTTTAGATGATCCAATTTTTCAAACAATTTCAATGAATCGAAGCACATTGAGATATTCTTCTTTTTACAGGGTTTCCTCACAGACAGTGGTGACGTTAATCTGGACAGAGTGCAAATGATAATGTCCGATCTCGGGGACGTTGAAGACGAAATTTTTAAAAAACGACAACAGAATGAACTGGCTTTCAAACAACGGGAGAAGAACAAAAAGAGGAGGATGGAGGCGATCAGTAATTATAAACCAAACTGGGTTCCAGCTGGACAGTTCGCTCCGACTGTAAGTTCTTCAAAGATTTATTTTTTGCTAACTTTGGACAACCCTCGTTTCAGTCACAAAATGCTCCAAAGTATTTTTTTTCAAAAATATTTTCGATCCTTCGCAACAGGACCCTAAATCCGTGATTTTTGTGACTTCTTCAATGATTTTTGTTGAATCTCTGAGAAAATAAAAAATCTAAATTGGGGATACGGTTTCATGTGGAATTTCCCGCTCCATCTGATCAAAATATTTGTACTTTTCTATGATTTCTGTAAATGCTTTAAATATTCATTTTTGCATGAAAATAGCATTTTGATAGCTTTCTGCAACTTTTAGTTTCGATTCTAATTTTTTTTCCCAAAATCCGAATACTAAACACACGTTATTTTTAGATTATTGAGATCGCAAAGGGTTCTAGTGACAGATCAATAATTATTTCAGAATGTTCATTTATTAGAACCCTTCAAGATCCCCGTCTGAAAATCACGTGTCTTTATAGTATTTGGGACTCAATTTATTAAAGAAATAAGATAAAATAAAAAATAACAGTTGCGGAAAGCCATGAAAATGTCATCTAGATTCCAACAGTAAATTTTTGAAGCATTACGAGGCATCAAAAATAAGTTAAAAAATTACATTTGGGGTCCTTGTGACTGGAATAAGGAATGTCTACAGTTAGAAAAAAATCTAAAATAGTAAGATCCCAAACCTGTTGAATAATTGGTAGAATCACCCTCATACATCTATCTCATTTCTTTTATTATCCTATTAAACTGATTTACTTCAGCCCATAGGTCAATCAACAACACCGGTTCAAAACGCCCGGCAGGAAGCGTTCCAAATGCGAATGCAGGGCAGAAATTACAGCAGCAGTGCTACGGAGCGTTCTTTGAAAGGAACTAATGCCAATAACGCATTGGAGAGTATGTTAGTGCCAGAGGTGAGTCCCATATGTTTTACATTACTTTATGACTTGTAAAACGATTTTTCTTGTCTCAGCCATACGACTGAACGAGTTCTTGCTTCAGTATACTGATTAATGTAAACAAACGTAGGGCTCAGGTAACAGAGGGCAGAAACGGAAGACCGATGATCAAAGTGTGGAGGAAGTTGAAGACGATCAAGCTCATGATGAAGTCAGGCTATGGGAAGATGGCTTTAAGGATCGATACTATGAATCTAAGTTCGATGTCTCCTCAGACAACTTGGCGTTTAGGTAATACTGCTTATTGAACACAAATACCTGTATCTTTCGTTTTACCATTTTATCTCGCATTTTTTGCGACAGAGAATCAAAATTCTTAAGCTGACCAATTTGTTATAGGAACAACGTAGCTCTACAATATGTGCGTGGGCTTTGTTGGGTACTTCGTTACTATTACCAGGGTTGTGCTTCATGGAAATGGTACTTTCCTTACCACTATGCGCCATTTGCCAGTGATTTTATCAACATAGGTGGACTATCTACAGAATTTGAAAAAGACACTGTCCCAGTAAGTTAATTTTTACGAATATCACAACTTAGTGGACGAAATTTGACTGAAATTCTATAATTCTAATTTTTTTTACAGTTCCGACCATTGGAACAACTGATGGGTGTATTTCCTGCAGCTAGTAGTTCACACGTTCCTGAACCGTGGGCAAAATTAATGAGTGATCCGGTGAGACTACAACATGTTTTGTAGATTATTTCATTCCTTTTTTTTAATTATTTTATTTCCTCTGAAAATTATTTAATTTTTGTTGATGCAAGAGTCTCTAAGCTTCGTCGATTCTATAAGTTCTGAATTATGTTCACAGAAATCAACGATAATTGATTTTTACCCCGAAGACTTTAAAATAGACTTAAATGGGAAAAAATTTGCTTGGCAAGGAGTCGCTTTGTTGCCATTCGTCGACGAAAAGCGATTATTCAAAGCCCTAGAGCCTTACTACTCGTATCTAACAGAAGCAGAAAGTGAGTTAGACTAATCTATCCAACTATCATGCCCAATATCTCGGCAGTTTATCCAGTCCTCCATAATCATATCCTTCATTTTCTACTTTCTAGTAAAACGCAACATAAAAGGTGACGACCGTTTATACGTGAGTTTACACAACAAATGTTACGACTTTATAACAGGCTTATACAAAAACAAAGTGGATCCTGATGCAGAGACAGAAATAAGTGCGGATGGTATGCGAGGCACTGTTTTATTAGCCGAAGATTGCATCGGGGAAGGTGCCACGCTGAATTCACCGATCGGGGGATTGCCAGTGCGCAATAATCAAGTTTATTGGTATTTCTTACTTCCTTTTAAAATTCAATTTCCATGATTATCGATTACTATCTGGATAAATCAGTTACAGTCTATTCTGATTCCCTGTAAACTTATTCAATTTTCAGCGTCAGATTCCGAGACCCAAAGTATGGACAGAACTTCATATTCCCTGCCAGGAAACTCAAAGGCGCTGTTGAACCTCCGAAGGTTTTAAAGCCTCAGGACTTTGAGCAGATGAACCGCGGTGGTGGTGGTGGTGGCGGAAATCAGTGGCGACCACAAATTGGTTTCACACCTTCGACTCAGAGAGCTTCTCTTGGAGATGCGGGGCATAGAATGCTAGGGTTAGTAGGCTTACTGAGTTTCCAAGTATCGCAATTCGATCCCTGCCCCAATCTGAGGGGCGATAAAATTTATCAACGTTCTCGATTACATTAAATTGTGTTATGGCTGGAATAATTGAGATCCCACTTTGGAAAATACGTATTTTCGTGCGAGAAACTCTTAGAGTTGCAATGAAAATATAGAAAATAATATCCGAAGTCAAGCTGATGCTTAAATTTCGAAAAGGCCCGAAATGGGCTTGAAATTCTTCAAAATTCTGGAAAGAGGCGGGAATTTTATAAATAGACTTGAACTCTAAAAATCCATGTATTGATTTATCTGAGGAATAACATACCTGATTGCCGATTTCATTTGCTTTATACAAGTTTGACGCAGAAGCTTTCCCTGCCAAAGGAAATAGATTGGAACCGATCCATCGAATCCTAATCGTAATAAATCGTGTTTTCTGTTTTCAAACGTTGAATACAAGACAATAAGACAATATTGTATAATGATTATGTATTCTAAGTATTTTATGGAAACGCACCTAATATTAGCGTACAACAGGGAGACGAAACTAATCGTTGATTATCCTAAATTCGTCGTATAACTGGTAAAAATTAGAAAGGACTGCATATCAGTACAGAATTTACTATGCAGCACTATTTTACATTGAAAGTTCTGTAATGCTAACGATAGCAAACTCTCTGAACGAATGAAACGATTCAAAACTACTTAAATCGGACGAAATCTAATCGTTTTTAATTACATTCAATTATTGGAGTGTTTCACCACAGTTTGAGCTGTGATATAAAAGTGCATTCAACAACGTTAGCAAACCACTGTTATCACTTTACCGTTATCACATTCCAATGGTTGCGGGTATAATACATCCAAAAATATTGGATAATAATAATAATGCTTAAATCTTTATTCAACTCTTTGAGTTAGTACATGCATTTCATTTGTTCTATGTTTGCGCTTTGTTTGTGTGTGTGTGCGTGCGCATGCCTTTACAGTGTGCAAATCAGAAATATTGGATAAATTGGAGATATATCTACGTGTTCGATAGAAGTGTCATTTCTTGCAAAAAGAAAGGAACGAGAAATCTAGAATTCTTTTTACTTCGTTTTTGAAATACTGGAAAATCTCTGAAATTATGAAATCCCAGGTCTACAGGCATGCCGATAACTTGTATACAGTATATATCGCAACGAGGGATTCACGTTGTGAAACTTCTGCACATCATTCATTACGAATTGTTGTTGTTATCATTATTATTCATATTAGAAACATTCTTTCTTCTGTCTAGGCATCACAGGAACAACAACGGACCTGGTCAGTACGCCTATGTCCCACCTCCGCAGAATTCCCATCATCAGAATCGTGGTAAGTCTATTTAGAAAGTTTATTTTCTCAAAAATAAATATCTTGCTCGTATTATTGAACTGAAATGAAAAGTCTTCTTTGTAGAGAAAACTCTAGTCAAAACTGACTTCTCTGCCAGATACTTATCCGTGTGTACGGTAACTGAGCTTTCAAAGCATCCGGTGTTCTTTGACCAAGCTTTTATATGCCTTTTCATTGAAAAATTTTCTACGCAAAGACTATAGGCTTAAGGATAAGATTTACTACTGCTACTGAAAAGAGAAACATCTTTAACTTGAGGGTAGACTAAAAAATTATTCTTTTGGCTCTTTGATAACGCATCAACTCTGCAGGCACTTAAGATTTCGATTTTGTCGCTAATTTTTTTTTCCATAACTCAGTATTTTTTTCAAACTTTCCATATCGGTCGATAATTATCGAATGGATAAAGCAGTTTTTCCCTCATTGACTAAGTGATTTAATACAATATTTGGATACATTTAGTTGCCACTTTAGAATATTTGACATTTTTTTCGTGAGAATTTAAGAAAGTCAGCAGCCTACAGGTACTTTATAATTAACAGTCCTGATCCCAAAGATCGAGAGATTTACATATTTTATAACCGTTAGTCCAAGAATATCCTGTTACGAATTCAATATTTTGCGTACCAACGGCTAGAAAATATCGCAGATCTTCTTTCATTTCAACATTTCAACAATTTTCGAACGCGTGTCGTATTTCACACGGAAATACAAAAAAAAAAAGAATCGAAGACACGTACGACCTTATACCATTAAACACGCGACATATACAGAGAGGAAACGTTAAAAGTTAACACTCATTGTCAGTCACAGCCAACTCGGCACACTCCAGGGTTTCGTCTGTTTATTGCAGGCTGGCCATCCGCTGTTCTTTTCTTTTTCTGGTCGTACTGATGTTTTCCAGAAGCAAAGTAGGTAAGTGAAGATAATAGTGGATGGCCAGCCTGCAATAAACAGACGAAAAACCTAGAGCGTGCCGAATTGGCTGTGACTGAGTGTTAAATTTCATCGTTTCCTCTCTGTATACGTATACGGAAGATTTTTATAGCTCGTAGACAGTTTGTTAACGAGACGGTGCAGCGCGGGCTTATAACTGAGTCGTGAAAAGTCAAAAGGCTGGACGCACGATTGAATTTATTGATTAACCGGTGACTTGAAAATGCATGGGCGCACATGTATGTACATACAAACAAACAAATTGTGGGGTGATTTAGATGGGGTTCCAGGATCCTCGGCCGAACCCTTCTCACCCCCGACTCGGTTTCGCGCAGTCAGTCACTCCCATAAGGATTAAGAAACTTGAATTAAAACGCACGCGTGCCTTCCTGACTTGGTACGCACGCGTATGTACCTAGATATATCCGCAGGGGTAACTCGTAGCCTTTATTGTTTTCACCGAGTAAAATTTCCACAGTTGGACGAGGAAATTAGGCGGATACAAATTTTCGAATCTAATATCATTGATGGGTTTGAAATATTTTTTTTTCAACGTGTTTCTTGTGTGAATTGAAAATTTCAAAGATTCCCATTTTTCACTCCTGCGGTGGGAAAGAATGAGAAAAAAAAAAGAGAAAAAGAAAATAGAAGTAGAAAATCAACAAACTGTCAGCTGAAGTCAGACCCGTAGAATTTTCATGTTCCGGGACGTCAGAGGCTGGAGAGTTTGCGAAATGAGCTCCAAGGGTAGATTGTCACGTACCGCGTGACTCGGGACGTCGACGTTTCGTCACGTCGGGTGGTCGGGCGGGCCGCGCGCTCCCAATTATAAAACAAGCACGCCGCACTTCGTAATTATCCAATTAGCGGATGTACCCCGTGGCCCCCAGTGCGTGGCCAGGGACGCGCGGCGACCTGCTACCAAAAGAATAGAAAAAAAGGGGGAAATCCCGTACCTACGCCCACGCAAACAACACAACCCTTGAAAGAAGGGCGTAGGACACCGAGCACAAACGAACCTCTCTACATATTTTACTCCGAAATAAATTTTTACGAGAATTTTTTTAAACATTTATTTTTCTCCTCGTCGTAACACACAGTTGTCGATTTTTTACTTTTCGTCATCCTGTGTGTTTTTTTTCTCTTCGTGAGAAATTTTAGTTATTTCTAATTTTATTCACAAAAATACGTGAGTCTACAATTTTTTACAAAAAACTATTAAGTATTCGAGATTCCTTAATATTTCGTGGAAATCTATACCGGGCGATGTGATAAGAGTATTGCGGATTCGGTCGAAAATTACTTCTGCTAATTAATTCAACGAATCTCTACAACGTTTTCGGGACTCTAGCATGCGGAAAACAAGTTTTTAGACGAAACTTTGGCCTGTCGGACAAACTCGCCGAATGACCTCAGAAGTGACGAGAGAAAAACATCGAAAATTTACAGAGGCATGAAAATTGCCGTTCTCGATCGATTTGAATGCTTATATCTACGGGAAAAAAATCGATTCTCAATTTTTGAATGTCTTGCTTTTGAATAACGATCTCTGCACTTTCAATCAGCGATTTATACCGATAAAATTAATAGATCTAGTACACCAGTCGTCCTTCGGTATCTCCTTGTATATAATTACCGAAATCGGGCGAAAGAGTTTTGGTAATAAATTCTCATCGTGTTTCCATAGTCCGAAGAGTTCATTTGCACACGTCAAATGGACGCTTAATTATTCATGCTGGTAAAGAGAGAAAGAGAAGAAAAAAAAAAGAATCTTGTGCAAACAGACGGTCAGAGGCGACGCGTGGCTTCCGTAGATCAATATCGATAAAAAATGAATCTTCTGAGCGTGATTTTTTTCCTTTCCATTATAAAAAAATCATCGGTACGAAAATCGGACATATACAGCTCGAATTCGTCTTTTTTGTATACCGAGTGATCCTTCTTGCCTCTTGGGACAGCGATATAATTAATTAAATAGTTCCGAAACGAGAGAAGGAAGGAGCAAGACAGTGAAGATAAAGAGAGGGTCTGTATCTATTTATATACAGAAGGATCAGCTACTGCTTGCGGGGTGATTGATTTATAACGAAAGTAAACGCCACTGCCAGATCTCGGACCCGCTAGACTGTCGAGTTCTGGACCTTCCGGGGAATAAATTACCGCGTTTTACCCCAAAATGAAGGAGAAACATTAAATTTCACGCATTATTTCATTTCGGGTGGATCTGTATCCAGAAGGCAAAAAAAAACAAAAAAAAAAAACTGCAGATACAAAAGACAGAAAAAAAAACATTACAACGTTCTACGATCTTGGAAATCATTTTATCGCTACTATTTAGGATCAAACTAATCATCGCTGATATATTGAATACAGTATTCGAATGGTTACATCGATTTGAATCTTGGAATTTCTTGAAGAAACCGCAGTGCCTCTTGAGCCTAAGATCATTCCTTATATTTTCTATTCGTAATTAGTTTTAGCCATAAAAAATCTGTTCCACTTTCTTTCTGCCCGCCCTGTATGTACGTACGTACCTATATGTATACATATATATGTATATAAAGGTATATATAGGTATATATCAATGTATATGTATAGCTATAAGCACAGAGGCGAAGGGGTGTGCGGCAAAGAGTCGGTAGAACGGTAGCGCGCCTCTTCGAGTGTTTGCAGTCCACTCCAAGTTCGTCCCGGGCGAACGCACCAGTCAGCAGGGCTTAATTTGTCTAACGAGGGCCCGCCAGGACCCCGGACCCGCGACGTAAGGCCCACCTGTCATCTGGACAGATAGACGACTCTACGTATACGATGGAAGGACCCCCGGTCTTGCTATCTTCCTTACGTACCCATATTTACTTGCCTTCGTGTCACGCTCCTGTATCACATTACATCCGAGGAATAGACGAATCAGAAAGTTACGGAATCCCACGAAACAAAACTGAAGATCACTCGAAATCTGATTATACTCGTCTTTTCGGGCATCGTATTCGAAATCCTTCGATACTTTATTAATAACTTCGATTTACTATAACATCGTTGATCGAAACTTCGGTAAATTTTGAGGAAATTGATTTTATTTCGGATCGAACCAATAATACGACTCTTCTTACCTTCATACGGATATAACCGTGAAATCAGAAGACTATTAGGGTACGTCTTTGTCGCAGGGGTATAAAAGGAGAGTCGACTGTTTGCCGAGAGCATACTGGATTAATGCGTAATGAATGACGATTAATTTATGAAGACCATTAAGCGGAATAACTTTTGGCAAAACCGCTCTGATCCTCGCCGATCCGTTGGCGCGATTCCGTACGGAACGTAACTAGACGGTGGTTGACGCGAATAATTTATAACCCCCGGAGAATCTCGTTGAATTTATTCTTCCATACGGGACGAAGATCTTCTATGGGCTTATATGGGAATTATATATACGAATTTCACACTTATACCCAAGCATCATTGTCGCTCCATGATACCTATACGTGTGTATAATATATACCTACGTCACTCCCTCGTCTCCGACCTTTAATGGTATACACACACACACGCACACCTATATGACTATACACGGGATTGCTGCAGGGAGAAAAGAGAAGAGAAGAGAAGAGAAGCGGAGCGGAGATGATGGTGTGCTCAGTGTTCACGGGGTGTTTATGGGATGGGGATGACGGGCGTCACCAGCAGTACCGCGGCTAATTTCCTCGGCATTGAGCCGCATTGTGCTTCAAATCGGTCCCCATCCTACCCTACGAACTCCCTCACCCTACGGCTTGTATAATTGTAGATCTATTCACTCGCCTGACAGTATAATAGTGTTGGTAGATCGCTGCGTGCATCTATACACGTGTAGGATTCATGTGTTGGTTCACGGCCCGGTTGTTCCGCTTCGGACTAACCGGGCTTCCGTATATATGCTGCCATTAAATCGACACGCTGTTTTAAATGGGTAAACAAAATCCACGCTTCGACACCTCACGAAACATGACACCGAAAATCTTTACCGCCATGCTTTTTATGCCCTCGGTTATTTAGTAGGTACATACTTCGACGATGACACAATCTCACAATTATGCGGGCTGGGATCATCTTTCCGCGTAATTTTTAGACGAATAGAACGAGATGCAGGTGATCGAAACAGGTAACGAAATATTATTCCTCATTTTTCCGTGGCCGGGATCGTTTCTGTAAGAAATTGCTTCACACGCGTTCTGTCTGATAAAATTTCGAAAGGTGTATTTCAATGGCAGAAAGGTGTATTCCAAAGTTCGTCGAATTATCTTGAATAATGTAAAATTTACGAATTTTCTGCAATAAGTTCGAAACCGAGTCTGGAAATGGTCTGTCATAGTTACTGAAACATCGTCTAGGTATGTCAATTCCATGTCTTTTGCTATAGCAAACGTGCGAGACACTCGATTCACGGTCTGCCTGGATATCAGACTCTCTTCGATGTCGTTTACGCAACTTTTGGCTCTTGTGTTGTCTGGGTATGTGCTGCTTACAGTGATGGGCAATCCTGTGATATCACTATCGATGAATCAGACAGGAAAGAACATCGTTTCACTCTACAATTTATCACCGAAGACTTGGAGGTGCGAACTAGAATTTGAGCACTTCATGCGTGTAATGAAATTCTGATTTGCACCTGAAAGTGAGAGTTATGTAAACTAGACTTTTGGAATTCTAGTTTGGACCTCTCGATCCTAGAGTCCAGAGAGGTTCCGTGATCCTGGTTTCGACCTATAGCTCCTCAATGTTCGACAAAGGATCAGGTGAACTGATTGACGAATGAATTCAGAGTCAGAAATGAAATTGATCCGAAATTGAAACCGAAGAACAAAGGGTTGAGGGTTTCAGAGAATGAACCTTGAACGGCTATTCCAACTCGGGTAATCACTGCTGAGTAATATATCGGTAAACATCTGGTCGAGATAGGAAGAAAAATAGTATAAACTTGAAGAGATCATAATCATCCGGGTAGAAATCTAGTAGAATACTTTGACTCGCCTCAGAAATCAAAGCCATTGCGCAGCGCCTAGCCTCTGGCTCTGCAGCGTGCACAAGAGCTTCTGGTAGCGGTGGATGCAGAGCTCTTCTTGGTGTCGCCGTGCTGAGCTCAGAAGAGGGTAAACCAGTGCCAAAGAAGGCATAAAGTAAGAGATGAGGAGAGGGACGAGGGATGAGGAAAGTAGAGAAGAAAAAGAAGGAACAGAAGGAGGGACTCCTCTCCTCCTAGCCTCTCGTCCCCGAGTGTGGGATTGCCCGTGTCCTCGAGAACCCGTTCGAGCGCCCGGTAGACAGTATCACTAATTATGGCGTGCCTCATTAGCGTCACCTCGACACTACCCTCTCTCCTCCTTGCACCCTCTTTTTTCTTCTCTACCCCATCCCCCTTCACTGTGTACTTCACTCGGTGTGGAGTGCAGGCAAAGCTCTGCGCTGCGTTGTCGAGTATCGCGGAATGGAGTACTGGGCTTATGACGATACGTTTTTGGGCGACAAAATTTGAAAACAGTTCTCTCTGGATTTTTTTAACAGTTTTTATCTCATATATGTGTATTAATGTCACAGTGTCTATTAATGTCCTGTACTGTTTGCTCTCACTGGTTATCCATTAACAATCTATTCATAAAATTTTTGCATCAGTACGATCCTCCTGAACATATTTCATCACTTCTTTCGCATAACATAACTTGCAGTCCAGAGAAAACTTACAGTTTAAATCACTTAAATGTCAGTACCATGTCACGTCCATTTCTAGAATTTACTTATGAATCCATTATTTTCTTTGTCGCAATAAATGATCCAAACTAATCAATCCATAAATCTAATTAACGTTATAATACAATTCATAAATAAATTATAATACAATTCGTAATCATTTTTCTGAAGAATGTCTACCAAATTTATTTCATGTCAGTACCGTGGATGAAAGAGTCAGTACCATGGCACGGAAAACTTGAAATTTGATTCTCATTCGCGATATTTTGAAGTTGTAGCGAAATCCTCTCGGACTTTCATTTTTACAATAAAATAGAGTAATAATATGCATTAAAAAATTGAACAAGTTTAATTATAGAATCAAAAAATGTTTAATCAAAAAAGTAACAGTTCTAACAGAATCACCGATGTATATATTTTTGTTTCTCACTCATTTTGGCTCTGCCTGGAAGCGATCCGTCATTGGGAATGAGACTAATGATGAGAAGTCGATCCTGCGAACTCCTACCGGAACATATACGAATACGGATCGTTTCATTGTTTCACGTCTTATGAACCCAAATACCGAAATGGGGAATTCGGGTTATGCGACACGTCCCACCGCGCACAGTGAAGGGTACAGAGTTTAATCCAATTTCTTTTGCGGTTATATCGGGAATATGGTATTATTCTTGAATAAAAAAGGAGGACAAAGGGTGAAGAACTCTCAGAATCCGGCTGTGTAAGACGCATTTACCCTCGGGACACAACGATCAGCTAGAAACCGAATTCAAGTTCAGGTCATATCGTCAATTGTGCGTTAGTATAATTGGGGTTCGGCGAGGGCCATGAATAGAAGCGTAAAGGTGAACGTCGGAAATTTTATTTTTTAGCAAAATTACGCCATCCGTGAGATAGGATTATCACGCTACGACTAACAAACACAATTTCCCAACCGCAAATTCCCATATTCGAGTTTTGAAAAAACCAGCGTCGAAAGCGCTCGTCACTCCGACGGTATTTCCTATCCAACGAATACTGAGAGAGAAAAAAAGAGTTTAATCGTACGATTTCCAGCTTTGTTTCATCCTGGATTTTCTGACTAAAAAATGAAAATTTCACGCTATCCTTTTCGAAGTGAAGCGACGATTGTCTAACGTCGTACTAGACCAGTTTTAATTTCCAATAAATATACACGGTACTGTTGATCATGGAAACCAATATCGCTCCGATTTAGATAGAACCTTTATTAAATGCAAATTGAATCAATTTCGGAGTAGAACCCCGATGCTCTTTGACCTGTAAACTGACCCGTGGACGATCCAGCCTGTAATATCTGTTCTTCAAGATTTTAGCAATATCCGATCTCTCCACTCGTCATTCGCGATCGTTCATAAACGAGTATAGAATTCTCGCTGTGTAGGGCTGCCAATTTATACATCCATGTTTATAAGGCTGTGTACGTATATACAAGGTCCACTATCCGTTCGAACCCCTTGGTCAAAGTGAAGAGCAGACTTAGGGGCGAACAGGGTACGTTTGATTATCAATTCCTCGCCTGACCGGTCCTCTGCCCCACAGAATTACCCAATTTTCTACTAAGAAACTCTATTATCGCGCCTTACTGATCATTCGTTTACCACCCTCCTTCGAGGGAACGATGCAACTTTGTCTAACGGCTAATAGAGCAGAATACCGGGAGAGGAGAATCGTTCGGTTACCCATCGCAAAATCAATTGCTCCCAGGAGCTCCGGATGTGAAAATCTTGTATTAAAAAATTAAGGAATTGGATGTGTTGTAGAAAATACAAATCAGGAAAACCATTACACGCGCTTCTGGGGATCCTGTGTATTTGCTTTTCTCGGATATTATACCAAAGGAAGATCTCGTTTTTGTTGCTAATCGAATTTGGCCGACTAATTTTTCGTTAGGACTCTGACTGCCTCTCTTAAATACGAATCTTTGAGGCTTAAGGCGATCCACAGGTCCCTAGGGAACGCACAGGTGTCCAGAGCCTTTGCCCGTTTAATACCTTCCGTCACAACAGAACGCCCTTGCGTTCAGTGCATGCCAAGTAAAGGTTTTTGTTCCTTGGCTAGGATATGCGCTCCATTACCTTCGAGGGAATTCTATGAGGTATTTACCAGTTGCTTACCTACCGACAGACAGCCGGATAGACGGACAGACAAGGGGGTTGGCCAGCCATTCATTCGAGAGACAAGTGTCAAGTCGGTTGTGCCACCAGGGGGTTGCGGGCGGTTCCGTTTGACCAGGGATCGTATGCTGATAATTATGGACTTTCATCGTTTTCGTATGAACTCGAGAAGGGAGGGAAAAGGTCGGATGAACTAGTCGGTAACCTGGTGGATAGAAACGTCACTGAGTCTCAGGAACAGTTCCGTTCAGTCAAAAAAGTAGACGTAGGTAATAACGACCTAATGGCTACTGTATGGGTACAGAAAGGAGGAGAATCGGAACAATATATCTTTGACAGAGTGGAGCTTCTCCGCTCGACAAAGGATAGTAAAACATCCGATTGTATCTTTGACAGTAACAACGCAAAAGTATGTATTCCGACCGAATGACATAATGCTTTGTATGATACTTGTTGCAGGAAAATTGCGTCTGCACAAATTACAGGTCGGCTCTTCCTAAGCTCTCAACGTTTTCCACGGATATCCGTTTCACGAATGATCCATTATTGGTCCGAGAAGAATCGAGTAAAGAACGCATCGACGATTGATAGATTATCGCGTCACCTCCAAAGGTACTCATTGAACTATTTTCAATTTTTGGGGACTCGATGAACTCGACATGCTTTCCATTCCGTAGACGATCCAAAACGCTCCGAGTTTTGGCAATATCAATCGACATGCCGATTCAAAGAGAGCTGCGAAACTCTCGACGTTTCGTGCCTAAAATTTCCTCACATGATAGTGAGTCTGTGAAGGCATTGATAGGACGTGTCATGCTGTAGTGAACGTTCCAAAAATCGACGCACGGAACATGTCGAAGTTGAAAATTTTCATTCGGAAAAATGAAAAGGAAAAACAAATTCAAAACGTCCGGTTTATAAAATTATGCAAAAATTTCGAGTCAATGCAATGCAAAATTGACTAAAGTCGATTCCCCTTGGTACACAGGTCTTAATTACACTTGTTCACCGCGTTGCGCGATGAATTAGCGCAGGCTGGTAACCATTTGTATAATAAATTACTTAATTTGTGTCTAAATTATACGTGAATATACGTATTTCTTTTTTCCAGAGATCTGAATAAGGTTCGTACATCGTATATATATATATATATATATATATATATATATAGATATGGGAAAAACTTGCGGGGATAAATGCGTTTATATGCAACACAAGATAAATATCTCGAGCTTTTATGCAGCGTCGAGGGCATACACACGCGAGCTCTTTAAAAAATAACTTCATTCCCAGGATTTTTTTATTCCAATTAACCTTGAAGGCGCGCCGAGCGGTCTCCTGGCGAGGTAAGAGGCTCGACTATAAAGGGGGCAGTCGAATGAGATTAATTCAAAAATGACGTTGAGTTCTTTAGACCTCGGTGCGCATGCGGCGGTGTAAACGCCGAGGGCCTGCGAGGGCTTTCCTCCTTTTACGGACTGAAGGCGTACTGGTCTCATGGCACAAAGACTCTTCGTCGAACACCAACGCGATAACCGCAGAGATTTCTCTCAATCCTCTTTCGCGTTTTATATTTTTATTCTCACTCTCTTATTATCTCATATTATTATTATTATCATTATTATTTTCAGTTTCTTTTTCCTCCTTTTTTTCCATAAATTTTCAGTGAAAATTTTTCTGCGCTTCTCGACTGTGATATAGTTGCAGCGAGAGATCCGTGATATGAGAAAGTGCAGTTTTGTTTGAAAACTTTTTCACGTGCTTTAGCCAATGAAAAGAAGAGCACGGAGATGAATAATGATCGTGAATATCATGACGAAAGTATGGGAAGAACCTTTTCTGGCATCTTTTATTCCTACTTACCTTGTCTGCCTGCCCGCCTGCCTGTCGGTCTGTCTCTTTTTCTGTGAAGATAGACGCCCGAGTGCCCACGCACGACGGATTTACCTGGGCTATAGTAATATCAAAACCACATCAAGAACAAATCTGACAGATTGGAAAAAAAAACGCACAAAGGGCAGGCTCCGCTTCGAGCCTACTACTCGACGGTGGTGGTTCTCTTGTGGTCTTCCGCCTCATTTCCGCGAGAAGTGAATGCGATTGTGGCCAACTTTACCCGCGCGCTTTTATGATCCTTGGTTGATCCGTCAAATCGAATTTCAGAGAAGAACGTCATACGTCAAATTCTTCCTTCTCAAAAATATCTTGAAAACTTGGAACGTTTTTCGAGTACAAAACTTCAAATTGGAAACAACATTTCCACCAGAAATAATCTGGGAAATAATTTCTTTCTCTGAAAATCCTCTCTTCCCGGCTCAGCTCCCGATCAAAGTTGGCTTGAACAAAAAGTCTTCTTTCCTGAAGCGTGAAGACCTTTTTCACACCAACCTAAGGGCCGAGGGTATTGACAGTGTATTGTCTGCGAGAACTACTCCAGTTTATTGACACACGCGGTCTGATTCCTGCGGAAATGGATCACGTTACCTCTTAGGCGCGGGGGTGGTTCCCGCCCTGTTTGACCGGGCAGTCAACCAGAGGTCTCGAATTTCATCGGCGCCGGGTTTTTAGCCGGTTGACGCGCGAACATGACAGGTTAACCTTCTCTGTCAAAACAAATCTTTCCTTGGATGCCCACCCCGGCGCAAAGTTCCTTTTCGTATTCTCTGATCCCTGGGGTCCCTTGTCACGGGACACGCGCTGTTTGATATTTGAGAAGCAATTATCGCATCAGCAGTCAGCTATAATTGTACATATGTGCCGGCTACACCTGGCGAGAAAGTCATGACGCTGGTCCTGGCGAATTTGCATCCTGCGGCTACGAGCAGAGAGAACGTTGGGGCCGGCAGGTTCGGGACGCTGAGAAGACTCATTTCGCAAGTTTGAAGGGTTTTAGAAGCTTCGTCGTCCGGGCACCTGGGCTTAAGGATGCCTGAAGGATGCCTGAAGGACGTTTGGAGGACGCGTGGAGAACGGGCGCGCGAAGGAGGAGGGCGCCAACTACTCCAGAACTGGGAAAACCCTTGATTCCGCAATCCGTACAAAAGTCTCGCGGCAAACACCCGATATCCTTGTAGCATTTCAAGGAGATGATACTGGTGGTGGTGACGGTGGTAGTGGAGGCCGATGCTCGAGCTAGGGGAAGTGGAGGGCATATTTACAACGAGATGAGTAGACGGCGGTGGCAGGAGCCTGAAGGCTGAAGCTTGGAAACTGCACGGACCAGGAACCAAGGGCTACGGAGGGCCAGGAAAGCAGGGGGTCGTCGAAGCCTCCTCGACGACTCTAGGATACTCCTTATCGAGATCCTCGTAGCCCTCGGTTCACAAGAACCATCCGCGTCCTCTTCCGCCGTGTACTCCGCCCTTCTCTCTCTTTCTCTCTTTCTCTCTCAATCTTCCTCTTCCTCTTCCTCTTTTGCTCCCTCTCTCGTTCCCTTCGGGGGGGGGGGGGGGGGGGGGGGGGTGAGCGCGTGCGCATACCTGCGTGTCTTCCCCCGGGACGTCCACCACCCCCAGCACCGTTGCCCATCAAGGAGGACGTTCCACCCCGTAGTGGTGTACGTGTTTACGTAGGTATACTTACATTGCCTAATCATCACCAGCACCGACCCCGACTTCTCTTACTTTTTTATCGCGATCACATCGCAATGGTGCCTCAACACTTTCAGCAGTGACTGGACCGACAACGAGAGGATAAAGATGAGGAGGATTCCGCTTTTTCCATTTTCTGACCTCCTTGCGAACCTGATTATCTCTCTATGTATAGCTTCGCGTTTGTCATAACTACCCTTGTCGGGTCAACGATTATACATAATACGGCACATTTGGAGTGTGTCTATACTCTCTTCGCTTTGTTTCTCGCCTCCAATGTCCAATAAATTAACCATCGCTTCTTGACCGTATCCACGTCGTTGATATTAGATCGTTTCTACATTGCCTGAACATTGCATCCTACTATCCGGCATCTTATCGTCTTCTTTCCTACACGCCGACCACATCTTGTATTGAACCTCAACGAGACTATGAAATGGTTGTTTTTAACAATGGACTTGAAGAAGTACAACCAGTTCTACCCACTTCCGCATGCAGCATTGTATTGTCTTTTCATAACGGATTTCCAGCAGTGCCCGTGCACGAGTATATGACATGTAAACATAGAGCGTAGATGTGACAAGGAAAAACCCGGCTGGTTGAAGAATTTGATGTCGAGGGCGAGTGCAGTATGTAACTGAAGTGTTCTCCTCGTGGAGATTCAGGGTGGTGAACTCCCAGACCTTGGGCCGTTCAGGTACGTCCGTAGTCCGTGGGTACCGTAGGGACACGGAGGCCGTGCAAGCTGAGGGTCCTTGCTTTGACTCTGCAACGGAGTTTGGCTGAATGCCCCTCTATAGCGGAGTACGTGCTTCTAAGTGCATCCTGATTTTCAGAACCTCTTTTTGATTACACGCACTCGTCAGCCGACGGCGTTCAGTCATAAATGCACCACACGTTTCTCAATATTGCATTCACGGACTTCTCACATTTAAATTGAAACCGTTAGTTCGTCATCCACTTCCTGCGTCTCTGATTACGCACAAGACTCAAAGTAAACTTGAGCTACGAGATCGTCCAACCATTTTTTTTAGGTCAGCACCTTCAACCGCCCCATCATTAGAGTCGCACCCAGTTAATCCTCGCGCGGTGACGATTGCTGGCCCGTTTCATCCGCGAAAGAATTACGGAAGATCATTTCACTCCCAATACTTACCTGGTAAGGATACGTTGTGAAGAGAAAAGTATTCCAATCCTAGTTAAATGAGAGATATCGAACCATAGGTAATTGGGAGTGCGTGAAAAAGTGCATGAGACTTCGGCTGGATCCGCTTAATTGTTTTGCACCGGGACTTGCGCGGCGTGGGTTTCATCGCTGCAACGTTGAGGTATAAAACCTCTTCACAGGTGTGAGAGGAGGTGTGTTGATTTATTTGATAAATGAGTATTGGATGCGAATGTGGATAGGGCTTAAAGGGAGAAGTGGGAAAGGTGGCCTACGGGGGCAGGGAGCCGGGAGGAAAAGGGAAGAGCCCTCCACCGGAGAGTCCTACACCGCCGACCAAGCGCCAACCTCGCTTCAGGATTCGCCGGCGCAAAATCAACCAGAGCGAGTATTACCCGTAGTTGGGCTCGTGGCTCCGTACATGGCTTCGTGACTTGAGTGCTCGCTTTATTGTCCATATTTCTATGCTCACCCGGTACCTATCCTGGTTACGTACGAGTAGGCTCATGCATACACGTGGGTACCTACCGTAAATGACACTCGCTACTTTTACACGAATTATCCCGTACCCTGCTACTTTTCAACCGCATTAGACTCGGAAATACTTTTTCCTCTTCGCTAGTCTATGACTACGGAATAGTACCATTGATTCCTACATGGAGCCAAGCCTCGCAATGGAAGCAAATAATTGTCACTTAAGAAAGTAAAGACCCATTGAATCAGAATTTGTAAGACCATTCCAGCCAAAATTGGAGCACAAGGAGAATGAAGTCGATCGATTTCAAAATTTAGCAGAAAAAATTGGCTCACCCGAACAATTTTCGCAGTGACACAACCTGTCGGTTCCTCGGAGAGAAGGCTGCTCTCTCAAATATTAGAACGATGGCTCACAAGCTCTGACTATTAACCGCATTTACTGGAAAAGAAGAAATCAACTACTGTGATAACACTAGGTTATTGAAACGAATCAGCCTTGTGTAAATCTGAATAATGCCGAAGACGGTGATCGAAAGTTACTCGGACTGCTAAATAAAGGCATCTGTGAAAGTTTCCCCGTGGATTCGGCGTGAACTTGGCGAAACCGCATTTTCCTTGAACCCACGAAGGCGAAAGCCCGGTGAGCCAGGGGAGTCAGAAGGTGGCGTGCGTCCCGTGAACTGGGAAGTCGTCGAGGAAGGCGCCGGCGTTGATTGGATCACCACAAGAATCGATACTCTCACGGCAGAGTGAGCGGGTACCGTAGCCAACCCCCGGAGTCCCAGCTCTCCGCTTCCCCGTGACGGCCTCCTGGAGCATCCTCGAGTAGGTCCTCGAGAAAGCTCGTCCCCCACACCCTGGGCTCTCAGGCTACCCGCCCGCTCGCCAGATCCTGTCCAGCAGGTCTCCATGCCAACGAGCGCTCGATAAATTGGTCCTCTATCCAGGCACAGGGATGATTCCTGGACGAATTCGCCTTCAGGAGTCAACGCGCTTGACGATGTCACTCGACACCCTACGCTGACTTCTTCGTCCTCAATTTCCACCAAAGCCACATCACAGGGGAAACGAACTTCCCGGGTATATCATTTGCGGACATTTTTATCACACTCGGATCTTGGATGAAAAGAATTCGCAGGTCTCCGCATCCGCTCATTTTACATTTCTACTTAACTCAGGTTATATCATCCTTGAACCTGAACACTGATCCGAGAGAGTCAAACAATGAAACCAGAGTTACGGACTCGTCTTTCTCTGGGGCTGAAAAAAACCTCTTGAAGAAGATAGAGAGAAGGGTCGAGAGAAACAATAAGATACTTTTACTCATGCATGACGAAATCGCAGAGTTGCGATACCTTACATATCAGTGAAGAGTGGCTTCAAACTGATCGTCGGATGAATCAATGGATTTAAACTCCAGATGATGAACAAACTCGAGTTCAAAATAACTGGACGCAAAGATTCCGGTTAAATTTCTGGTCGAAAAACTGTTGAACTTTAAAAACATCGAGACACCTGCGTTGAATCCATCCTCCTAGCAACAGGATTTTGTTACAGTGAATGTTCATGACGCGGGCGGCCCAGCCCGTTGTATGGATATTCATTTACGTGGAGTGCACTAAAACCCGATGTGGGGTCTCTCGAAATATTGATGATTTAATGTTCTCTTTTCGGCCCCGGTTACACGTTCTGAAATTCTGGTGGTAAAATTTTGTAATTAAATTTGGGCTGAAACATAGCTTTAAAAGACCAGCCATCGTGTTCCTGGACAGAAAGACCCGTGCGAAAGCCTGAAAATAGGACAGAGAACTCTCCAGTCGGATAGCCGACCGAAAAGGCGGCCATGGCTACCGGGAAGACAAGAAATGAAACTATGGTCCGAGCAGTGAAACTCCGGGCAGCAGGGTCAAGTGGCTGCCGCCCCGGCGAGGCCTGTACTCAAACACTCCCGCCCCGCAAACGTTGCGAGGGTGGATGGGGAGGCCCGCCAGCTCAACAGAGCACATAGTCATTAAATGCAGTGGGAATTAGTTACACTGGTGCGCGTAGAGGGGAGCGTGCGTCGGGGCTACCCGGCTACAGTCGTCAATATTGTGATTTAATTGCAGCCCCCTGGGTAACTGTACATACATTTATATACGGAACATATATACGTATATGTATGCATGGAGGCTTCCACTTTTAGTCACTAAAGTCACTCCTCGCCATCACCTCCGTTACCAACATTCATTATTTTTGGGTTGTCTTTTTGGAATGATGCTGATCGAGACAAGTCTTTGATTTGATTCTTGAAAAGGATTTGTTTTTTGCGAAAGAATTGAATGGGGGATAAAGACACGAAAGTATATGATCCTGTAGTAGGAGGTGAAACGATCAATGATGTCTGAATGAGATTTCCTCTGCAGAGATTGTGTAAATTCGCTGCCCATACCTCACGTGGTGCTTTAAGGAACGTGTAATTTAAACGCGAGAGGTTTTCAAAGGAAGTGATGTCGGCCAAAGCCACGAAAAGGTTTTCCTCTCGAGCAAATCATCGCGAGGGAGTGCTGTAAACATTCAATCTCCACGAGGCTGGCAGAGTGGCGAAAGAGCCTCCATTACCGACGACTGAGAATCTCAAGACCGCCGAGGCTTGTGTTTCGTAGTGCAAAGATGAAAATGAATGCCAAGATGAAGACGGAGTTGAACGAGGAGGAAGCCGAGTGAAAAGGAGATACCGATGCGCTCTGAGCACGAGGAAGATGCCAAGAGTCTTGTTCGCAGATTCTAACTGCCTTTATACGGATGAGCACTTTATCCAACTTCAGAACGCTTTTACACCGTAGCTTTGATCAAATCTTGCACTTTCCTAGGTGCAACTGGTACGATGCTTACCTACACCGATGTCAAAGAACTGTAACAGAGTAATTACTTGCATATGCCGATCCTGCAACTTAGATCCAAAATTACTGTCAAAGAATCGATCGTAAAACCGCGGATAAAAATCGATTTCAAAATGACTAATTCTCTGGGTATGGAAGCACGATCTCGGTAGATGAAACTCGACCAGAGGGGTTAAACCGTAATTTCAGTTGCGGAAACAGTCCCGAGTATAATATGGCGAACGAAGGCACGAGTGATGGCTGGTTGGCATTCGATGACGAAGAGAATCGGCCAGGGGTGCACCGGCAGGGTGATGAAGAGTGAAGGGAGGCAGACGACCCACATCGGAACTCGAGTGTTTGTATTGCTGACGCGGCGATCGAATCCAATACCACCATCCAGAGGATGGCGAGCACTTGGATCCCTGGCAATACAATTCTGCCACTCTCTGGGCTCAGGGCTTCGCAGTAGGTAGCTGTGAGCCAACTGCTAGTCGCTCTTCTCCTAAACGCCCTTTCGATAAAACACCGTTTTGTGGCTGCAGAGCGACCGCGAAGCTCCGCGAATTAAGGGCACTGCACTGCACCTCGTAGCTGCGGGCCATGATCACTAAGTCAATAGAATAGGACGATGCTGAGAACAGTTGCGGTTCTTCAGATTTATCCGGCTCTCCGAACTCGCGAAGCTTTTCTAAGTTTTGGTATAGCTTAACAAGTCGAGCTTCTCGAGGCGCTCCCTCGGGAGCATCCGAACTATACCTTACTCCCAGACTTCTGGGATGGATAAGATTCCATTCTTATAAAGTCTAGTCGTCAGAGTTTGTTAACAAGTTTATTTCCGAAGTAGTGCGATTTGCGAGACACTGACGTAAACAAAAATCGAGATCATCGTTGAAAGGGACAAGGGTTTCACACTGGTCAAAATATCAGAGAAGATCCTCTAAATCTATACCCTCCAGGTTCTGGACAGAAAACGGAGGATCTCGGCTCAATTAACCTCTGATCAAGCGAAATTAAAACTAAGGGTAGAAGGACCGGCTCATAACGAGCGAACGAAAGAGTTCAGTGCGGTATTACGCCTTAAGGGTGTTCATATAGTTGCGATTTCAGTGGCAGGGGTTGGTTGTCGGAGGTAACTATTATCATAAACGCAACAATAACGAAGGATGATCCGTCATGTAAACGGTTAGGAGCCGTGGTAGTCAGTCCCCTTTCAGCGCAACGAGGGCGCGGATTACCCCCCGTCGGGAGGGCGGGGATCCCCTGGAAATCCGACGGGATGTTATTGTTGCCTTGGTATGGCGAGTTCGGCTGTGCCCTCGGACTACGTGGAAAGTCGATCTCCGTCGATTTATATGCGATTAGCGAATGCCCCGAAGCGCATCGACCTGCAACCTGCAGAGGAAACTATTTTAGTCTGCGAAATCACACGGGTGATCGGTTCCTTTTCTGTTTTCCCTATATCTTTCTTTTGTAATACGGACAAGGTAATGAGAAGAGGCATGGAAATAACTTCTGTTTGATCTGCAATTGAAACTCTAGGTATATCCAGTAATGCCATCCGAATTAGGACTTACACTCGAAATTCTGATTAGCGTTTGTACATCTTTCTGAATTTTCAAATTCTACTTCCGACTCAAAAATCAACTCAATGATCAATTTCATTCCGGACTTGGAATTGAGTCGTCAATTGGTTCACTGAACGTTTTAACAAAGGTTGAGGGCTGTAGGTCGAAAACAGAATCACGAAGACTGTGAATTCTGGGATCTAGAGGACCAAACTGGGACAAATCTTTCGGGCCCATAATTACATAATATGCCATATGACCACGGCCATCTAGTCCCAGATGCAAATTGGCACTTTATCCATCAGTTGGTTTAGTTAAGCTGAATGCGATATTTTTTGTTTGAGATTTCTGATCGAATTGTAGGATAAGCTTCGATATACCTAGCTGATTGTCAGAACTTTGAAAATGATCAAATCTCCTTTAGAATGAATATGGATATCGAGACACGAGAAGTGCAGCAGTATGATCGTGAATAAATAGAAGTAAAATGTTCATTGTGCTGCTGTGAAATCTGTTATTAGCTAGCTGTACGTTGTTGGCGAGTATTAATATGACGTTTCATGAGCTGCGAACATACAGAGCCACGCGCCGCCACGTTCCCATTCAACTAAATATTGTGCTGGTCGAACAAAGCACCCGGTTCTGTTGTCTGAGTATGCAGTTTATAGTTAATAATCGGACCGATCATTTTCCATGGTATTAAACTGACGTCTGAAACATTTCTACCAAATACTTTGGCCCCTGTAATCTAAGAATTCTGAAATCGCTTGACCCTTCGGTATTACTTTATGTTACTGGCCGCTACTAGCGCTATAAAGTAACGTTAACTTTTTTCTTCTTTCCCTAGACATACCATGAACCGCATTACCATTCGGGAAACATTAATTTCGTCAACAAATAATCACTAATCGTCGGTTCATTTTCTATTTATCTTCGGTACCATTTCCTGAGAGGAATATCATGAATAATATTCCAATTTTCGGCCTTTTCATAGCTTATAACTTGTATTGTTCGACTCAAACAGAAATTACTTGAAATTTCATGGACTCGCTTCACATCGAAACTTTGCGAAATTTTCAGGAAATATTGTATAATGATGATACGTCAGGGTAAGTAACCCAATAATATACAGAGATAGACACACTTTTTTTCCTCAACATTTACAAAAAAAAAATTGGCCTGAAATCAAACATTTCCCTGTCCAAAAATTCTTCGAAATTACATCAATGTAGAACGTTCCCTCGATATTTTAAGAAGTTTCGATGAACGATGCGACCCATACCCTACGACGACTACTTTTACGAAGCGAAGTGCATAAAGTCTCAAATAATTTTGAAAATATATCTCAGAATTCAAGTAATCAGATGTGAAAGAATTGAGTCAATATTAATATTCTTTCACAGCGCAGGAGCGATTTGAAAAAAAATTATTTCCGAGGTGTGTGTCCCCCTTAAATTGATGCTGCTAATTATTAATTATACGGACTTGATTAGTGACTACCTCATGTGTAATTTATGCGTCTCTTCCACTTTTGTATCGTTACCGAAATAACTCTTTCTTATGTATTCGTGAATCGTGCGATGAAACAGGCTACCGAATTATGAGTTTCTTCGAATGAGCCTCTTCGCAATGCTTCTGGTCAACTTATATGCATCATCGGTAAAAATCACTACCTCAGGTATTAATTAGGTTTCAAAAGTCATTGGAAGCGCCAAAGTCTTGAATGGACGTTAAAGTTTCGGTTTTTTAACGTCCTATCGAGATTTTGACATTCTCACTGACCTAGCTGGATTTGATACGAAAACAACATCCAATACAGGAGGTTACCTCAATATATTCTATTCCAAAATTCGTATCATTATTATTCCCAATTATTATTGAAGGCGTCTGAAGTCTGGACTTTTGAAAAGCCCTTGAAAAACACTATAGGTTTCTTTCCCACCTAAATGTTGATATATGAGAAACTAATTAACAGAAAACCCAAGATTCAAACAAATTTATCGAACGTTTCCATCCGTGGTACAAGGTCTGTATTAAGGGGGAATATACAGCTGGAAACGAAAAAAAAAGGTGATTTTCGAGAATTTTTGTCAGGGAAACTATTGGAATTATCGGATCGGGGTTTTGTGTAGTTAAAAATATACACTTTTAAGAATGTTTTCAATTTTTTTTATTCCAAAATGTTGCAAATTCACGAAGTACTGGAGTCGTCTACGTAGTGCCGTAAAAAAATCTGCCAACACGGTGCCCAGTGGCGATTCGTCAAAAAACATGTGAAACAAAAAATCAAACAGGATATTAAAATAGATACCACTATCTTGTCTTTGTCTTAGCGAATTCAAAAAATATCGATTTCTGACAAAATGGCGGACGCTTGAACTCAATCTAGCGATTTTCAAGAAAAAATTCGTTCATATTTTGCAAAAAAAAAACTAAAAATCGGAAAAAAAATCTTATGACAAGTACTAGATAATTATGTATACAATAACCACAACAAATTTCAAGTTAATCGGTTCATTGGTTTTCGAGATGTTTTAGGTACCAATTTGAAAAACGGTGCTTTGAGAAAAAACGCGTTTGAAAATTTCGGGATAGATAAATCATGAAATTTGTCCAACTTACACAGAGGCATCGGTACCAGCTTCGTGATATAGGTTCCCTGGAATTTTTGAAATTTTTAAACTTTGAGAGAATCTAAAAATTGAAAGACCGATATTTCGGACCCTGCTAGGTGTATATTCCCCCTTAAATTCTGTCTTGTACACCCCGTGGAAGATGAAAAATAAGCAGCTTCGTAACAGTGGTATATTTATACCACGTCGAATTCCCGTTAGGGGATATTTTCCTCGCAATTCTTTCTTGCGTTGCACTCGCTAATCCCACGTTCCCGGCTTTCTGTTTCGAGAGGTAAATTACCGGAAACATTCTTCCAGTAAAAGTCCTCCCGGTAAAAGAGATTGCTCTTTTGTTTCAGGCTATCAGAGTGGCTACCATTCCGGTTCATCCAACAGCGGTAGTGCTGGTAGTTACGGTGGCGCCACTTCCGGCCCAGGTAGTGGCGGAGGTGGTAGTACCGGGGGTTCGCGTGGAGGTAGTAATCGTGGTTATCAAAACCCACAAGCTGGTGTTTGGGCAGGTGGCTATGTGCCTCATCAATCGAACTACCAGCAACGCAATCAGCATCACAGCCAGCACCGCAATCAGCAACAAAATCCACGCCCTCATCCTTATCAGAACAAACCGCATAATCCAAACTACCAGAATCCTCAATGGGTGAGATAAACTGACTACTTCTTTCAAAAAAAATTATTATTATTTCCAGGATGATGAGGAAAGAATTTATGTTGATTATTCGTATTGCCAAGAGTATCGCAGAACAAAAAAACGCAACGTAACATCCGAAGTCGAAAAACTCATGTAACATTGAAAAGAACTGATATTATCTCATAAAATACAAGGGAAATGGGAAAATTCAGGCAGTAGCAAGTAGAGCCTTGGTGTTAGTGATTCCCTATGCGGAATACCTAGTACCGGTAAGATACTGATAGAAACTTACCGATGTAAATTCAATCTCGTGTCATTCTATCTACACATCTTTCAGTGCTGATGGCTGATGCAACTAACGAGGGCTGATCAGTTCTGTTACAAATCGTATAAGTTCATATCACAGTCTCCGGGAACCTATTAGTTCTTTCCAAAAGGGAAGAGTAGATTTCTTGTGCGACACCAGATTTCGAGATTTGAAAATTTCAATTTCCACCGAATTTCAATGATTCCGAAAGATCTCAATTCACGATGCCATGGAACTTTGAGACTGCTTCCTTCTAGTGTTCTCTCATTCCTTTGAGTGTCGATGAAATCAGTTTATTGATAAAATCGATTGTTTTCTTTCTTCCCGCTGTAGAATCCATCCTTGAATCGTCGCGGAGGTGGAAGTAGCGGAAACGGAGGTGGTAGTGGATGGAGAGGACGTTAAATGGCGCGAAGACATCAGATATTGTAATCCGCTCACTGGACTAAGACCGACCACCCCCATATTTCAGTGTTGAAAATCAGATATCAAAACTGCGCATAATAATTACCTACGTTAGGGAAAAAAAACTCACCAAGTCTCGATTATTTCACAAAATGTTTATCGGAAACAATTCTCTGTACGCTAATTAAATTATGGTCAGAGCATTTGTATTTTGATACACAAAACGACTGATCCCTGCCGATAGAAATTTATTAACGAACTAAACATAGTCTAGAAATAAATTTCAATCTTTTATATCTGTAAACGTGAAGACATTTAGAAAACTTAGTTACATTACGCTAAGGACGATCCGTATAACTTTTTCATCTTCTTCTTTTTCTTCAAAACAACAAGAAGATATTTACAAATCATGGTTATTTACTGAATAATTGTCGGTACAAGGAATTAGCTGTACCTATACGTCAAATTTCGCAACATATAAATATGAATCTGTTGAAAAAAATGTTAGACAGAAACTTTTATTCGGATTCGTTTAATCATGGTGTCGAATAAGTCGAACTACATACTCAAATGATATTATATAATCACCCGTCAACGTTGATCAAATGAGCAATTGGTTTTAGTCGAGACAGTTGTATCGATAACGTAAGTATCTAAGCAAGGAAATTTTTTTATGCTTTGCTTTTCTTTCTTTCTTTCTTTACTGTTTTCTTTATTTTTATATACATATGTTACGACTGCAGTTTTAGGAATCTGAAAATGGGAAAAAACCAAATTTGCACACAGATAGAAAAAAAAATTAATAAATAAAATTAATGAAAATTGAATACATACATATGCATATATATATATATATATCAGTATAAATATATAGTGAGTTTGTTTTGTCACTTTTTATTCAGTTGAGTAGTGATATAACTATACAGAATTCTTTTTATACGTTAATGACGACGTATTCTCTCATGCTATGAGACTATTTGAAATGTATGTAACTAATTAAATACCAATAATGGCAATATGAAAATATTTCTTTAAGGAAACTGACGCAGTCTGTCTTTATTATTTATCGATCCCCATTCAAGGCTTTCGGACAGAACGAGATGCTGCATTATTTGATCAAGAGAAAAACAGAAGACTGCGAAACTCAAAAATTGAATTGAATAAAAGACGTCGAAGTTTTTGAAAACTGAAAGGTTTCTAAAAATGTCTATAATTTTTCCTCGTTCAGTTCAAAATGGAAAGAAAATTCGTAGGTTTGTCTTTCTTCATTTTCTCTATCTTTCTTTTTTTGAGCTTACCGCTTGGCTAAAAAATTGATACGAATCGAAAACGGGCTGAGAAGGGAATTGAGGATGAGAAAAGTGCACCATATGGTTAGCAAGATGCAAGTGAATGATCCTGATATTTTCAGGACTTTTTATCATCAGGTTCGACTATCGGGTCATTCACGGACTCGTTAATCTGACCTACTAATCGGTAGGTGAAAAAATTATTGCGTTCCATATTTGGACGGTTTTTGAAATACTCAATTTTTTTTTTTTGTGAGTCTCGTCGCTCAAATTCGTCGATGAATGGCTCGAAAGGCAGATCCGTGGACAACATTCAGGCGTTCTGTTACAGTCCCATATCGTCGAAATGCAAAGTTTCACTTGCGGTCTGATAACGCTAGTCACGATTTACAAAAATCGAAGTTACAATTATTTGTCGACAGTGTTCCGAGTACCCTTGTGAAAATACTAGTTATGAGACGTTTCGAAATTGTCTTTGTAATCGCTGCTTGCTTTTCTCGGCTCGTACTAAAAATCCGTGGAACCTACGAGAACCGGGTAACATATGTATTTCGAGAAATGTGCACTGGGTTGCGAGTCTGGCGCGGGTATGAATGAACTTTATCTATCTACAGGGTAATTTTTAGTGAATTGAACAGTGTGGGCATGAGTATGTAGATTATTGTCTACGGTACCCATGCACAGTATATACATACTGTGCGACTCGAAATGGATGAAGGTACATGTACGAAAGATGAAAGAGGCGACCAACCGAGGCGCCAGCTGCTGGCGGGCGAACGGGCGAACGGGCGAACCAGCGAACGCGCGAGTGCCACTCGAGAAAACAATAGCGAACAGCGTTCCTCTCTCCATCGTCACCCCGGTTCCTGGAGCCCATAATCCTCATCCTCTTACGAGGCACAAGCCCTCTGTACGAAACAACTCGCCTCGCCTCTTTCCATTTCGTTTCACTCTCGAATTTTATTACTGCTGTGCTAGGCGAGCGAAGCCAGCTCGCGTCTGCTCAGTTTCTATTCTACGTCAGACTCGAAACTCTATTTTATCTGGCCTAATCTTACGATAAACTATTATCGACGCGTTTCATAACTCTGGGCATATATTTTCATTCCGAATGAATCAACCGCATCTACATCGTGCGTGTTCAACGCAAATTTATTGTCAAGAGTTACTGACCCAGGCCCGCATGTAGCTCAATCCTTTTTTAAACTATTCGAGCCGATACTTCCGATCACCCGCATCTCAAATCGCTTCGTCTTACACACTGCCGCAGCTTCTCTACAGCGTTGTTACCTGAACCTTGATCGAACCTAAAATGTCTTTGCTGGTAGAAATATGAGGCATTTTATGCCAAATGGAATGAGGTTGGGGTGTAAAATCCTGCGCTTCTTAGCTCTGGTGAAGAACATGCGTCCTGTATGCATGTGTACATAATATACGTAGATATCCCTATCGTAGAAATTTCTAATCCCACGAATTTCCACGAATTTTTAGGAAAATTCGAACATTTCATATTTTTCCGTAACGAATTGTAGATTTTCGTAGTTTTTCATGAAGAATTGTAAATTTTTGTAAGTTTCCAGAAAATTCATTGCTTTTTGGAAATCAAACTGAAAAGAACAACAATTGCCTGTGAAAAACTACGAAAAGTTTGAATATCGATAATAATTCGTAGAAAATCGTAGAATTATCTTCACCAGGGTATAGATATATACGTATGCATGATCCCTTTCTACCTATGGGGTGGGAAGGGACCAGCAAAGTACCGGGACAGGAACGCGGGCGAATAATGCGTCTGTGTTATCTCGGCTGGCTCCCTTTGACGAATAAAGCGATATCCGCGCGGGAAATCTACCCCTGTTGGTTGCGGTGTCCTGGCACTCGTCTTCTGCCTCCTCCTCGGGACAATGGAGCTCCTACGTGCCGTTGAGTGCACCACGTATACGCCGCACACTTGGCGACTGCTTAATACATTTGCTGCTGCTGCTGCTTCGCTCCTCATGCTTTTCTATATAGGTACCTATAGGTGTTCTCGATTACGATGACAAGGGCTTGTATTTATTCACGTTCCATTTAATTCTACCAAGGCAAACTAATTTCCCACTCCCGACACTCGGTTATAATATTCACTTTGATTAAATCCTCCTCTATACTATATCTTCAACCATAATTATATTATCAAATTCAAATTCCCTTTTCACACAGAAAAAAACCCTTCTTTCCATACGCCGTTACTGTATAATTATCAACATTAATTCTCTGATATGAGTCGAAGGAACTGCGAATATTTCCATTTCCATTTTTTTTTCCTCTCTTTTTTCCATCGTGTGAAAAGAAGCTTAGAGGAAACGGAAGTCAGGGAAGAGAAGAGAAGTGCAGAGAGAAACGAGGAAAGGGGAGAAGGCTACTTCAAATCCGTTGAGCCGCTAGGAGTAAAGAGAGGTTTTACGAGGCCCTCGACGACTCTCGAAGGAGGTCCAGGTGTAGCTGAACTTATCGTGGCGCACGTGTGATGGCCAAAAAATTTTGTTCGAGGTTAGAAGTAGGTATGGAATTCAGGTACGTATGTTTCTCTAAGCACATAACATAACATTATGACTATAGATGCGATAGAAGGAAGCAACCAACCCTCTGCAGTGATGTCAACGAGTGTCGATTCTTCGGCTGTTGCCTGATGAGTGAAGATATTCTTACAAACATGTATACATGGCGATGAATGAACCTTTGGTATTTTCAAAGTCAATAGTTCATTCATGGATGATATCTGAGACTTTTTCAATCATGTAGGCCAATAGAATCGTGTGAATTCTATGAGGTATAAACCTGTAGGTCGTTTCAGAACAATTTTATTGCTTTTGTTGAGAATTTTAAGTTTTCATGTTGGAATATTCTCAGAAAGACACCATTTTTCTCTTTCTGATTGGTATTACTCGGCCGGGTTTTATGATACGAAATTTTGCAAAGTGCTGTTTTATAGCCAATTAAATTCTCCACTAGATGTGCTCTTGGAATTATTTTCGTTTAATCAATATTTTAGCCGTGACAAACGTTTGAAGATGACTTTTGAACCCACAGACTTGGTTCTGAGAAAGATTTTTGTAGAGAATTCAAGTTTCTATAAAATCCCGGCTGCGTAATACCAATTTAGAAAAAGAACTTACATTTTTCTACGTTATTTAAATTGGAACAACTTATAATTCTAGGAATCCATCTATTCTTACAAAGATGAAGTTGTCGCGTTGAAAACTATCGTATATGCGTGTAATATGGCTCCGTTTGGATATTTGGTACCCACTCGGCACGGAGAAAGATGATATGTCCTTTGACGAATTGCCACAGTTCGCTGACTCCGAGAAACCTCCAGGAGGCTTCTAGCCTCCTGCAGAGGGATGAAAAACTTTTTATTTTCCGATAGCCGCGCAGGTTGGTCAGTGACGCTTTTCCTCCTCGTAGTTTTCGAAGCTCGACATGACGCAGCACGACTACCCCCTGGTTACCTTCCATTGTTTCCCCCGCATTTATTCTGAGCTCGTGCTCAAGTGCTGGAGTACCTATAAGGTCCCCGTGTCCCGGAGGGCCGGCCACCCTTCAACATTTGATCCACCTGAACCCCCGCGGATATTACTATGTAGTTTAATTTTACACGAGATATTTTTTCAAACGACAAGCTTGCTTCTTTCAAGGATCTTTTCCACAAGAGAATACGAAAAAAAATCACACTTTCGTCACGCACGCCGATTCGAAAGGATTCTTTCCTACATGAGGCATTCCATGTCGACTCAGCCACTTGAACTTTCGATCTTGTTGGTAATTCTTTTTTTTTTTTTCTACTAGCTCATGACGAGTGTTTGATCATTTTTCAAAACTTCCAAATATTAACGAATTTTCCAGACCCTAAGCTTGAAATTGTTGATATCTCCGACTCTATTGATTGAGTCATCGATAGTAAGACGTTCGAATTATCCAGCTTGAAACGTAGTTTTTGAAAAAAATCTATACAAACTTGTTGCCTCGTTTGTGACAGTAAATATTGTGTTCAGAGACAGAAGCGTTGGTTCGCGTACAAATTCTTGACAAAAAGACATTTTCTAGCCCTTTTTTTTATATACACAAAAATCAAAATATTACAAAACAGTTACAAAATGAAATCAAAAAATCGACCGAAATCATCGTTATTGAATTGATTCTGAATCGGAATCTCGATTGTTCTAAAAAGAAATAAAATTGAGGTCAATGCCATCTAACTTTAGTTTGAGAATTATGTTAAGTATAAGAGCAGCCATATTTTTTAAACATGATAACGAAATACGTTGTCTTCAGATTATTGTTAATGTTGGTCTAGCAAATTTGATGGAAGTGACTGTTATTCATTTTTCGCGCTTTTGTGTGGCCAAAAAATTGAAGTGGCTTCATAAAACCGAGACAAACGATCAACCATTCGGGCTAAGAGTAAGTGTAAACTTTGAAGGCGCGATTTTCGACAATGTATAAAGTATAAAGTTCTTTACCTTTCAAGTTTGACGCGAAAATATGCAAACACAACACACTCACGGATTTACTTTTCCCCCGATGTGCAAACAGGCGTTCAAGTTTAGGCCTTTATGGCCTTTTATGCTCGTGTAAACTACATCGATAACCACACTTGCGCGGGTAGTACTCAGGTGGTGAAAATTATTAATTTTCAAATACCCTCGTCGCTCGTTATCACGAGTTAATTATAAATGAATTATTGATCGTGCGTTGGGTGGAATAATAAAAAAAGGCAAAGAAAAAATATGAATCCTATTCACAGAGGTAGGCAGAGTTTTGTATATTTCTATCATTCAAATTAGGCACATATGTGAGTGGCTTGCATACTTGCTAAACATACATGGTCAAGTTGGTCTTTAGGAGAGTTGTAGCCGGGCTGTGATTGGTTAGGAAATATCAAATACATGAAAATAAATAAACGGAAATCACTTGACATGGCCTCTCTGGATAATCTCTGTATTTATATGTGCACACATCATATGTACGGAGTTTCTTTCCTACAGAATCTCTACGTGGAGTAAGAAGCTTATAGTAGAAAGCAAACATTACTGACAGGACACATTATGCGAGGGACAAGGTAAACTGACTATTTTCTCATGCAGCATCTCGTCGACACGCATATTACATCGAGGATGGAGAATTTTTTCGAATTAGTATTGCGTTAATAATTGCGGTTTATGGAAACCAACACTTCAATTCTCATCAAAGAAAATAGCTACACTGCACCTACATGGGTCTGGTTTACTAATCGGCACAATAATTGCCATTGAATATTAGAATAAAGGAAATATTGATCGATTCCCAATTTCATTCTGGAGCGAATTGCAACCAGAAACTCTTTCTACTGAATTATGCCTGTCCCATGCAAAAGTTTGTGGTTCAAAATGCTCGTGTGATTTTTCAAACAGTCTCACCAGTCGGCAGATCCACGAGCTGAACTAAAAAATTTTAGTAACCAAAGAGTAAAAGATTCATCTTATGTTGGATCGTCACTGTGCTCCGAAAAGTCTTCTCTTTGAGGTTTAATTTGTGTCAGATCTCAGCGATTCTTTCTCTCCGATTTCCTCCTGCTCAAAGCGCTAGAACTTATCGTTGGACTGTCGAAATTCCAAGATCGGAGATGCAGGAATACGATTCCTTCACCATATGATTGACGGTGATATTCAGATTCTTTACTATGTTTGTTTTGTAGATAGAAAAAGAAAGTGAGAAACAATTTGCTGAAAAATGGGAATTTATTCACAGCTTTGATGCGAATTTTATACAAATCACAGAACATTAGAGTTTCGAAAAGTCGAGAGCGAGTTCTATTAGAAATTTCAAACTATTCCGTAATAAACTGTTAAAAAGATCCTTCAATCGTTAAATTTCGGTAAATACTGATTTCGAAATGTTGCAGCTTCTGTTTAATCGACTGTCATTCTGCTCATAAGTGTTCATAATGAATTACAAATCGCAAAGAACACTTCTAAAACCAGACTTAGGAATGATATTTGAAAGGGGCTTGATGAAGCAATTTAAAATTTTATACAGGGTTCACTTTCAGAGTTATGAAACTGGTATATAATTCTATACAAAAATCGAATCACGACTATAATGTATAAAGAAATCTATTTTCACGGTATAGCCTTCAGTAGATAGATATATTTTCGCCTTTTGGTATCTGGCGTTAAGAGGTTCATAAAATTGATATAATAGGTGCTATAATTTTTGTGATTTATGTCTTCCACTATTAAAACAAACACAAAGAAAAAGAAATACACTTCCCGGCGATGATATCCTACAATTTTATTGAATAAAAAAAAAAAAAAATTGAAACTATTCTATCCTAGACGTAAATTGAAAATTCTCGCTAATCTCTCGAAATCTCTCTAATGTACAAGAATCATTGTGTAGCCTTCATTCAAATGCTTAACGGAGTGATTACACTCACAATCAGAAGAAATTTGGTTTGAATCGAATAAATTCTTGCATTGCCAAGACAGTCAAAAAAATCTTTGCTTCATTCAAAGTAATTCTTTGTTTACTTATTTTTTATTCGAATAAATTGAATATTTGTTTGAACTAATCAATGGATTATCGGATAAATTGGCTCGATTGGTTAACACAAAAATATTGTTCAAAGTAAACAACCTTTTTGATTCATTCCAAGATATATAGTGTTCAAGAACAATATCAGATTAATTCTACGCGTCATCTTGGTTGAATTAACAAAATATTTTGTAAAATCAACCTTTCGAATCAACTTGATCATATTTTTGTATTGAAGCAAAAGAAAAACGGAATCAAACGAAAGTATGTCTTGTATTTTCGCAGTGTTTGGAATTTTATAGACCTCTCCTTGCATAGACTGAGTTTACTGGAGTGTGCTGTCGAAACTTTTGGAAATTTGCAAGGAATATTATAAACTTATGTCATTTCGGGGCCAACTAATAATATATACAGATAGGGTCAGACTTTCATCGTCATGAGCACGTAACAGACGGTTACGAAAAATAATGGTTCAATCTATGAGAATCAAATTCATCGAATATTATTGGTTTACCCCAAAATGACATCAATGTCGAATATTTCCTTCAAATTTGGCGAAGTTTTGATGAATCATACGACCCGTACCCAACGACAACGAATTTTTCCCCGGTGCAATCGATCCATGTAAAGCGAAGTCCGCGAAATGTCGAATAATTTAGAATTATGTCTCAAAATACAAGTATGTAATCAATTGTGAAAGACTGAGTCCATAGAATATTTCTTCACAGCGTAGCAGTGACTTGAAAGAAAAAAGATTTCCAACGTGTACAATACACCCTAAATGAAATCGTTTCCTAGCGATGCACTTCGAGTTGCGTTAAGTTCTTTGCGTTTGACGAGCCGTCGAAGAAGTCAATAAGAAACCAAAAGGCCAAGAGAGTAGTCAGTCAGTATGTAGTTGACGAGCCGCGGCCCCCCGGGTGCAGTTCCCGCGCGGGTCACCCGGGTGTCTCTAATGCCTCGGCGTCCCCGACTCCCGGCACCTATAACTCCTCCGTGCGACTGCAGCCCCCCGCAAAGCGACTCCTTGACTCTGCGGACTCGAGACTCCGGGGACGCTGGGTACTCCGTGGCTCCCGGAGGCGAATAGTAACCAGTCTCGCGGAAATATCGATACGTTCGTCCGGAAGGGGACGGCGAATCGAAACGCTCGCGCTGCGTGTATCCGCGTCGGGGTGCTGGTCGCCGTTGGTGGGCTTGGCGTCCACGTCGTTTGTCACCGTGTGTGGGAATCCTGATGTATACGACCGCCGAGTTTTCGGCTGTCGCCTTGCCTTGCCCTAGCAGGTTCGCCTCGAGTTATGGCCGTCGCGTACTAGGGACATGCAGCGCCACTCAAGGGAACGTTGTAAACCGTGCCAGAGAAATATTTCGTTCGTTCGTTTGCACCGGGCGAAAAGGAACCAACAAAAGCGTGCAGTCGCACTCATATTTAAACAATGTCCCATCGTGAACGCGTCACCAGACCGATAAGTGCCAACGATACAATGCCTCGATCTCGTGATATTTTTGAGTGCTTCGACCGTTATTCCACCGATATAAACGCGCACCGCGTATATACCTACCTATAACGGCAGCTTGTTAATTCTCGCCAAGAATTATACCTCGTCCAACTAGCGCTGCAATAGAAGAGCGACCTTTTATACTTCTCTCATGCAAAGCAACGGTTTCCTGGGTGCTGCTGCTGCCACTGCTGCTGCTATTGCAGTGCACATACGGTGGGTGTGCTGTGCCCCTGTACGGTACATTTCTATAACCTACGTGTGTATATTACATACTTAGAAATACGCACACGGTCCGATATAGAATATGCGTATGCCTCTACACGTTGCGAGAGGGAATCAAAGATTTGATCGAGATCTTATTTACCTCTTAAGCGCAGCATTGAATTGAGGTTCTTGGCGCAATGACGCCTTCGGCCATCGGGCTGCTACTTGAACCAAGCTACTTATATGCAGCTTGCTTGTGTTATAGCTTGCAGCTGTTTTTTCAGCGCAATTGAAACTTTCGTCCACATCACCATGTGGGTTTGATTAAGTTTTTAACAACATTGAGTTGTGTATTTGATTGTCATTGAGTCCGGGTAAACCAGAGCGAATTTTTTCCAGAGCTTTTGGAGTAGTACGAATTAGGAGAGTTCATCTAGCGTCAGAATCAAACCTCGTGCAATTACATGATTCTTCTTAGTCTATTTTAATCCGAAATCGTTCGAAAATGAATCTACTGAAGTCCGTTTCGATCGGTCAGAGAATTTCCTGAACCACATTATTCAAGTTTAAATACGAAAAATAGTGTTAAACAGACATTCTAATCTGGCGCCAATAAGTTCCAGTTGATCATCTATAACTTCATCGTGATCGTAATCGATACCAAAATGGTTGTTCAGTTATTCGTTTCATTCCGTTTGTAGTCAGTTTTAATTCAATATTCGATGGCATTCTGCAGTTTCAGTTTCTTTACCCCGTTATTATATGCGGCTACACGCACTCACGAAGTGTTCAAATTTCGAAAATCTTTTGAAAAACACTTTCAAAGCTAATCTGCAGAGATTATGGGACTTTTTACAAAGTATGATCCGATTGATGAAACTTATTATACATTCTAATCCCTCGCATGGTTTCTCGTCCTGTTAATATAATTAGTGTACATTATTGGCTTGCTCGTGGATCTTCCGGGCTGTATAAAGTTTTTGATGTTTCGTGGCGGATGAATCCTGAGTTCCTGTTAGTCTCCGGGACTCCTGGAATCGTCGAGGTCGGGATATTCCTGTAGGCGTGCCGACGCCGAGGGCGTTTCCGGTTGAAGAACGAGGCGGAGTCGCGTTCCCCACCTGGAACGACGCCGACGACACCGAGTCGCGTCGAGTCGAATGGTTTGTGTGCGGAAAAGTATGTGAATCCGTGTTCCTCCCGTCGATCCCGTTCTCCGCCACGTCTCGACACCCCCGCTGCACCAATTTAACCTACGATTCATTGCGATACGAACGATTTCTTTGGCCCCTGCAGCGTGGCCGTCGTTCTCCTCGACGCCGGCGGCGCCGACGGCTCAGCTAGGAGCTCAACGCGTAATACGCCGTACCGTAACCCTCGGTTTATAATATAGCAGTGTTTTATCGCGATCATTTAATCTCTAATAGTGATGCGGTGAAGAAACCGCAGCCTGTGTGTAACGGTGCTTATAAAAACCATAACCAACCGCTGAAGATATATAATTAACGATTAATTACTTACCGAGTCGGAATAGAAATTCAAGTTCCCACCGAAGACTTGGAGGTGCGAACTAGAATTTGAGGATAGGATTGCGCATGTAATGAAATTCTGACTTGCACCTGAAAGTGAGAGTTATGTTCGTTTTGAGATGGTTTAGGCGCAAACTAGACTTTTTAAATTCTAGTTCGGACCTCTAGATCCTAGAATTTCGACCTACAGCTCTTCAATCATTAATAAAACGTTTCGTGGACCGATTAACGAATAAATTCCAAGTCGAAAATAAAATTGATCATTGAGTTGATTTTCGCAGACTTTTTTGGTTGTAGGTGGAATTTGAAAATTTAGTAGGATGCAAAGACCCTAGCTTATCAGAATTTCAAGTCCAAGCGCTGATTCCGACCTACACCTCTGAATCATCACGTAGAACATGATTCTACTGAAACAGAATTATATTTCTATCGGTCAAACTGAAGAATAAAGAAATTTTAGTCTTAGAGGATCGAACTAGAACTTCTGTTCCGACGCGTCTAGTCTTTCCGGCATCGTGTAAGGTTCGGCCAAAATTCTGATGTCACTCGACGGCAAGACGATATTTGATCGTTTGGATTTTTCAACAAGATATGATATATATGATGCGGACACGCTTTGAGTGAAGATGCAGATAGACAAAAATTCGTATCACTGCACAAGCACATATTATTCAATTGCAGGGACTGTTGTACCGCGGTTTAAATTGTATTCTATATCATCCACCGTTTCAACGTCCTTCAGCTAATTATGACAAACCTTCCGTTTCAAGTGTAGAACTACACCCAAAATAAAGTGTTTCATATAATACCATTGTACACACTGAGCTAAGCTCCAGGGTAAGTCTATTCATCTGTTGACCCTGAACCAAGGTTGGTTGCCACATATCGACCAAGCAGAATGTTTTGGCGGTTCGTCCCTTGATCACTAGAATTCATTATTTCTCTATAGACGAGAATTTATAGCAAACTGGACAATTAATTACCTTCCGCGTTAATTAAAAGACTGATTTATCGATTTCTACATTATATTTAACGATATTATTGTAAAAATATCAATTTCTGATTTTGAAAGATGTCATGTTTTATTGTGAACGTGTTTTGGTGCACAACTTCACTCAGCACAGGTGATTCAACTCTTGGATTCCACCTGATTTCTTTTCAGGAGTGAAAAATGGTGAAAACTATTCGTTCACGGTGAAGTTAAATATCTTTTTACAGCAGAAAATGCTGTAACACTCGTCTCTCATCGTTCAAAGTACTTCGCTTGACATATAATTCAACAAATGGGTGTAGGGTGTAGATTCTACGCGAAACTTTGTCGAATTTACGTTGGATATTTATTCTTTGGTCCAGAATTTATGAATACTTATACGATAATTGATAAAAATGAGAAGTGACAACTTTCGAGAAACTCGTCGTCAGTATGCCAACCAGGCGGTATATATTTCAGAAGAATCGACAAATACCTTTGTTGAGGTTACATATTCGTCACGTTTAGTGTTGGGTGTTCTCTGTAATTCAAGACTTGATTTGTTATAGTTGGAGTTTCATAACCGCTGTCGGCCGATTCATTGTAATAATGTATACGTTTTAAGTATTTAATTATTATCAACAAGTGAAAACAGCCACGTTGCAACTATTAGAAATGTCGAAACGCAGTGAACTCCTGAAACTGTTTGGTGCTGAGATCTTCTCAGTTGTTAAATAACAAACACATGCATATTTTTCCCGATTTTATCGGAATTGTCTCTCTTTCACACTGCGATTCATGTATTCAATGACTTAATTTTATTTGATACAAAAAAAATGTTGTATTATGTACGAATTCCTGTTACATTGAATCAACCGTTAGGATTATCAATAAATTTTCGTGTACAAAAATTTTGATGATTAATTATACCTGCATCTTTGTACCTCTGAATCAATAAATATCAACATAGTAAAAAATCATTAAAAAATCGTCAATTGTGTTTCACTAATTCAGCTAAAAAATCCCTAATTTCCATAATTAGACATTCATTTCAATAAAAATCGATCAGTCGGAGATAAAAAGAATTTTTATTTCGTTTAGAAATTTTCAAAGAAGATAGAACGACCATTTACATAATCACCGACGCATTTGAGTGGTTCTATTTATACCTATAATAATCGAAATCATTATTGTGTACTACCATGCTGTGTTAAATTATATCAATAAGTTCCTACGTTTTTCTTATTTATCTCCTAACTATGTTTTTCGAGTAATATCGTTATTCGGCCCATCCCTTCAATTGCTTTCCTATTTTGAAATTGAAAAGACCATTCAAATAGGTATTCGATAATTGACGAAATATTTTTTGAGAAAGTACTTCCGCGTCAAGACGAGAAGATCGATATATAATTTTGCATTTGAACTTTTTGAGAGCGAGAGTTTTCAAAAATTTGCAAGTCGAGAACGGATTGGGTTAAAAATGTGGAAGAAAATCATGGATTTTACTTCAAATGGGTACCTAATATAAAACCGAAAAATGAAAATCAGACAAAATGCAAATGATAGAACCCCATATACTATATACCGTAAGCTTATATTAAAATAATGATAAAAAGAACGAGGTTACAGTAAGAAATCTTCCAACATATTATATCGCTTCTTTCTAGTCTATGAAAAAACGTTTATTTCTTTCTCATTAAAATATTACCTAATGTCGTCGTAAAGGAAACTTGCAAATATGATTATCTAGTTTGAGACTTACATGGTATATAACCGTTGAATCCCAATAACGACGAGGGGGTTTCTATCGGGTATATATAGTATTGATCTTAGCGAACAGTTAAATACCTACGACTAATAAGGGAGCTCAATTACACCCCTAGACTAATGTAACTCGAAACCGTTGATGCTGCGAGAGTGCTGACTGGATATCTCACAGAACCAAACCCCAGCGCGCATTAATCTATGCGACAGTGCAGTGCCGCAAGTTCAGGCTTGTACTTAGTTTTTTGGTTCTTCGCTATTCGTGGCTTGGGTTATTGTCTCTTTTGGACGATTATGTTTTTCAGATTCGACAAAGGTAGGTACGCCAAAGAATTTATAGAAAAGAACATTCAAAAGTAATTTACCATTTTTCATTAATAATTATTATTGCGTTTCGTTTCCAATTTGTAATACGAATGATTTCTTGCTCTATATCGCAAGACCGTTTTTCAAATGTGAAAAAATCGATTATTATACCTGCACCTGGCACGATATATCGGCGATTCTGTTCTAACTGTTACTTTTTTGATTAAACATTTTTTGATTCTATAATTAAACTTTTTAAATTTTTTAATGCATATTATTACTCTATTTTATTGTAAAAATGAAAGTCCGAGAGGATTTCGCTACAACTTCAAAATATCGAGAATGAGAATCAAATTTCAAGTTTTCCGTGCCACGGTACTGACATAAAATAAATTTGGTAGACATTCTCTAGAAAAATTATTACGAATTGTATTATAATTTATTTACGAATTGTATTATAACATTAATTAGATTTATGGATTAATTAGTTTGGATCATTTATTGCGACAAAGAAAATAATGGATTCATAGGTAAATTCTAGAAATGGACGTGGCACGGTACTGACATTTAAGTGATTTAAACCGTAAGTTTTCTCTGGACTGCAAGTTATATTATACGAAAGAAGCGATGAAACATGTTCACGAGGATCGTATTAATGCAAAAATTTTATGAATAGATTGTTAATGGATGACCAGTGAGAGCAAACAGTACAGGACATTAATAGACACTGTTAGAATGGAATCACCCATATTGCAATTATTTGTTACCGAATAGAGGACAAAAGAAACGTCTAAATTCTGTAGGGAGAGTTTTCATTATGGAGCAGCGAAACATGAAAAAAAAAAAAATGTTCAAAACTTGGTGATCCATATGCAATCACTGCAGCAGTTCATTTTATTATATGATTGTTTTAATAGACTTTTTTCACAGCAGGTACTCCGATCGTTGGATAATATATTTGTGTTTGTGAATAACCGTAGATTTTATAGTTTATTGAAAACCTAGACAGTATCCATGCAGAGAATCTCATAGCGAGTGAGAGAAATACTTTCAAGTGTTACAGTCGTCACTTAACCGTTCCTAGCCGTACAATATTGCCGTGGAGGCATCCTGTTATGTAATTAATTACGAGGGGGAGAATCGGATGGCGAATGAACAGGTTGGAAGGTATCGAGTAGCAATATCGGCCATAGAGAAGCACGTCATTCGACTATCACGTGCGGAATGCTTTGAGGATTACCGATGTGAGGGTGTGCGCCGGCACCGGCACGATATGGAATACACGGTTATACCGGTACGCGGGAAGTTGTGCCGGTATACCTGCACCACAAACATGCGACACATGGAGACAAGTTTTATTTTGTTGCAGTATTGAAAATTCCCCTCGTGAGCGAGCAATCAATTTATATTCAGCAATTCGTTTTATTATTTCAACTCGAATGTAAAATCAACGCGGTCAGCCGGAATTTCAGAAATTTTTGTCGAAGCTGAATTCCGCCGATTTCACGGTACGTATAATTGTATCAAATTATTAACGAAGCGGTTCACCAATGTTGACAAATCTATCATAAAAATTGCGATGTCTGCGGAGAGATTAAAAGTCACGCTGAATTTATAACTCCAATTTTCCTATCCGGTCATCTTCCAATTCTGATGTACCTACTAAAATTATTATTTCACAGGTTTATAAAAATATTTGTTTCCTCGGTGAAAATATATTTTACGAAAAGTTTCCGAATAACTCTGGAAACTAACGAAATTCTTAAATAGTCCGCAGATTGTGTCTGAAACTACATATTTTGAAAAAAGATTTTCGAATTTTCAACACTTCGCGATTATTATCAGAGATTTTTCATAAAATTTTCAAGTCGTTTCAACGTATAACTAAATACATTTCACTATTTTTAGAGATAAAAGTTTTGAAGGTTTCCAGACAAACTCTGAAAACGTTTGGAAATTCCTCTTCAAAATTTCTAATCGAACTCATAAGATGTTTCAATTTTAAGAATCTTCTAAAATAGATTTAGAAATAATCTTAGATTGTGGGAATTTTTATAGAGCTTTGCAGAGCTTTTCAGATATATACCTATGGGGTATCCTATGCCAACTTAAAAACGATTGACCATACGACAGGTTTTAATTTTCACCCCTGAAAGGCTCTCAAATAAATTTGAAAAAAAATCAGTCATCCGGCTTTAGCCTACGAACGTTCAAATCCATATCGATTTACATGCTAAAGTCAGGTAACATTCAGTTTTCGAAATAAATAGTTTCCACGAAAATTCCAGAGCGCAGGAAAGCCTTTTCTTCGATTTCTTCGATTTCTAATCGTATTTTCGATTTCTATGCTAAAATTTTACAAGACAAGGTTTTTTTCATACCAGTGGAATATACCCCATACATTAATTCCATCCAGGTTCCAGTTAATTGCTGCAGCCACAAAAAGGCCATGGAATCAATCAGTAAACTCTGAACCCAATTTTTCAGAGTCCAAATCGAATAACAAAAAAGTTATCCAAAAAAGAGTACCACGACTACACTGCGTCCACATACCAAAATGATATGTGGATAGCAATCCTCGGCAATAATCCCTCGTGCAATTGGTATGCAATCATGCCATTATTGGCCTTGTGTTAAGGTACTATTAATTGTCGATAGCCTCAGGGCGAACGGCGAATGGTTCGCTTGATACTCGAATCTACGAGGGTCGGTGTGACACCGAGGGTGGAATTTATAGGCGCATAGATCATGGAACAAGGTGGAGGTTAATCTGAATTCGAAATAGCTATTATTGGCTGACAAGGGATTAATCAGAGAACTGAAACAGTGCGATTTGATCGTACAGGTAGAATATTCGAAGGTAACTGTGCAAAGGGGGTTGAAATTTATTTCGGCGGAAAATTATAAGTACGTATTTATTGCAGGAATGAAGAAATCGTAAGCTATATTGGTCTGTATAATGGGGTTTGGATAATGCATGACCCCCATGAATGATAAATGCAAACTTGGCTCCTCGAACGCAAACAAGACAGACAACCCTTGCAATACATTATATAGGCTTCCCCAGTTCCACCCTCGCTGCTCAGTGCTAGCAACGTCGTAGTAAAAGGACATTAGCATCCCCACGATGGTCCTGGAGCCACTCCTTGCGATCTCCTCGGCGTCTTCTCAGGAGTTAAACTCCCGCGCCTCAAAACAACCCCTGTCAACATCGACGCGCGAACCTGTTCATGAATACGCCAATGAATGAGTCGCATTAACCCATGAATTTAGAATAAAGAGAATCGCGCTCGTCATGCTTCGAGTGCCTATTTCAAATTTAAGCCTGATTATAATACGGACGAGGAAATATACTCGTTATAAAAAGATTCCCAAAGCTTTTGACTTTCGAGTCGAGTCCTGGTCAACTCTCCTGAAGAATTTCGAACACGCGACGTTTTTATATATAGTTTCAACCCGGAATCCGCAGCATGTTTGCGGCTAAATCCATGATCATCAGAAAGTTGAGTGCAGCGTTAAAAGTCGTGAAGCCTATACCAAGCAAATGATCTTGCTGCGCCTATTTTCACTCCACGCAATTTTGTGTAAGCATGGTAAATAATAATCGTGGCGATTCCCAATCGTTGAAAAATACCTGTGACAAACTCACTCGGCGAGTTCTTAATCGATGTTTTTTTTAAATCGTGACCATCCCTCGTACAAATTCTAGTGCCCAAAATTTTTCGGAGTGAAAATGGCACCACTCCGGTCCGAAGGATTGAAATTTCGATCCAAAAGAGTGGCTCTTCACTCCGAGCAGATTGAATTTCCATTTTTTGTAGTGAAAATTTCGATACTCTGAAGTAACGTTCGCTCGGAGAAAATTTTGGTTAATTTTTATTAAATACGAAAATGTGATCAAGTTAATCCAAATGAATATAGTTTTCTCCGCAGTAAATATTTGCTCGATGCTGTTTGGTAAATTTAGCATATTATTCTTCAGATTCAACCAAGTCAATGTGTCGAATTAATCTAATATCCCTTTTTGGACAATATATCCTTGAACGAATGCGATACGTTTTTGTCTTAACTAATCGAGCCGATTTATTCGATGAACCATCGATTAGTTCAAAGAGTTATTCATTTGATTCCAACGAACAAAAGTGAACGAATAATTGCTTCGAATGAAACAAACATTTTTTTCACTGTTCGGCAACGCAAGAATTTGTTTCCAAAAAAATAAAAATAAAAATACAGACAGAACTTCGTTCCTCATCCTCGAGAGTTTCATTTTGTCTCATAATTTGGATTAACAAAAGGCTATAAAATTGAACGAAACAAAAATCCCGAAAAAGTCTATGTATAACATTAAATGATTATAGTAACCGAGAATAATTCAGCAGTTGTAAAACCGCGTATAAAATCCATACGAGGGTGTGAAGCGTAGAACTGACACCTCGTCGAGAGCAAAGCGAGAATTTGGAAGCGGGGACCTCGATGTGGTTGGCGCGGGTTGGGCGCGTGACATACGAGCCGTTCTGTCGTTGACAGGTCAGCCTCCACTGGTCACTCTTATACACCCTATCCTATCCTATCCCTGTCGTATCCTCTATTATCATATTTATTAACTGCCGCATGGTGCTTATATCTCCACCACCTAACCACCAGGACCTATCCGTCGGCGTATAAACGTACGCACACCACCGGCACGTGCGCGTCAAAATATCCACTGGTACAGTGGCGTAAGTGAAAGAAAATGAAATTTCATTTTCATTGAGTAGCTGCTGGAACAAGTACTAAATTTTTTCCAACAAAAATTTCGAGTAAAGAAAAAGTATGTACAGTTTTATTGCACTGAAGAAAAAGTGGTTGTCGTAGGATACAGGTCGTGGAGTTTACCGAAACTTCTTCGAATTTAGAGGTTATGTTCCGCATTCATGTGATTTACGGGCAAACTAACGATGTTCGATGAATTTCCGTTTTCAGATGCGAAATTTTTGTTGCTTCGAGACGTTTTTTGTCAACGTTGAGAAATAAAAGTGTGCTACGTGTTCACGACCATGGAAGACTGACCTTATCTCGATATGTTATTGGTTTCCCCTGAAATGATGTCATTCTAGAATATCCCCTCGAAATTTCAAACACTTTTTTTCGGTAGAGTCAATCTTTGTAATCGTCTGCGAAAATACTTCGTCGATAGAACATCTTGGCCGACTTTTTGCTGCCATTACGATGTCACCTCGTAGTTACGCTACTGTTACATATTTGTAGATATAAATATGTTACGCGTATGTATGTGTGTCTGTACAGCAACGTGGCGATGACAGCAGACAGCGGCACGTGGCCACCCCCGATTTGTTGTTTGATACGATTACGCCGTGTCCTTAAGGCTGGCACGAGTACGCGATGCATTTTCGCGTCATCGCATTCTCACGCGATTATTCAATTAAATGCGCTTATCGCGAGTGTAGAAATTCTATTACTGCAAGATTGTATACCTGATATATTCATCTTGATAACTTAAATGGACCTACAACTACCGATTTTTAAATTTTCAAATAAGCGACGACCTCCGTCGCAAGGTTCAAAAATAAATCGCATAAACATCCATTCAGCAATTACCATGAGACTCGTGATTGCGTGTCACGGTTTCTGGCAATAACTGTTATTAAATTTCCTTCGAGGGTACTCAAAACGTTATTGAAAAATAATTGTGACTTTAATTTTTGCAAATTGTAGCCAGAGTTATAAAACCGCAAGTAAAACTCCGAATTTTCACAGTAAAACAGTTCGTCAGAACCATAAAAACAAAACGCCCAAACGTCTGTTCGTGTTATTTATTTCGTATATTTATTTTTTTAATTAATCTAAAAATTTAAGCTACCCGATTTGCCCAAAAAATAATTGAATTTTCCAAAAATCGATTCAGGAAAATTTTTCAGGTCACGATGGCTTAAAATAATCGCGAAGGACTTCGAGAAAAAGAAATCGGTGGAGACTAACACCGTTTATCTCTTTCTCATATTCAGCAAGTATCTGAATTTAAGTTTTGATAGTAACTGATGGGATGCAGCCATGGATGTGAAGTTGAGCCTTCGATACCTGACTGAATAAGATTTGAGTTCAAAAAATCTTATACGTAATATATATATATACGAGAAACGATAGATTCATTATTATTTCATACACACAGCGTAAGATTAGCTGGTCCGTTGCACGGAGGGTTAATTTTATTGGCATTTCGAACAATGAGTTATTCGGACTTCCCTTAATACGTCCTGCACCGGCTTAGCAATTAGGAACACCGGTTAATAAATACCTTTTTATCCGAAGCCAACAACAACCCTCACGCAACTTATGGTATATAGGTGTATGCCTGGCCCCTTAGAAAGATCTGCGCAACTCCGAAGTCGCGTGTAAGCCATCCACCGCCTATAACCGTGTTCGATTTATGTAGGTAGTTTGAAAAGTGTAACGCGTACCAACGCATAGGTGTGGGTACGTGTACACCGAGTAACCTGTGCACCGGGTAAGTATTAAGCTTTCGCTGAAGATCGGCTTACCTTAATATTTGTTGGCAAAGTCTGCAAGCGAGGGCGAAAGGAAAGGACGGGAGGGATTCGTCCTATGGGTCGTTTCTAGCGCGTATAAACCAGCGGGGGGTTGCCATGGCAGTCAAACTTATTGGCAGAAGCAATGATCAAAATACGAGACATGTAATGAAACGTTCTTAGTTTTATTGGCATTCAGAAATACATTGAACTGAATGAGAGGTTTGCATATGCTGCAGCTGGGGTTCGTACGTCGCCTGTAAGCCGTTGAACTCACAAACGGAGATAAATTTTCATCTTCTCAAAGTAAATCAGTTTTTTACCAAGATACATACCGGACATGAAGTTTTATGACCGCGGGAGGGATCAATGATTGATTGTTTAAGCTTTTGGGTATTATTTTATTAATATCTCTTTATTATTTACAAAACTTTATAATAATCTCTAGTTTTCACCGTCACACGCTACTATATTACTAATTGTATACTTTTTATCGCATATTATATTAATATTAATAATATTCATTCTCTAACGTTATATATATATATAATATATATATATATATATATGATATATAACATCGTTCCAATTCTTACAAATTCGTTGGTACTAAGGAGAGCGACGAAGCTTCCTGTTTTTGTGAGAAAAAAAAAAAAAAATTACTTTTCGTGTCCTCTTATTATTTACACCCTTCGTGTGACTTGGCATACCTACCCCTCGTAGGCGTTGCATACATTTAGGCATATGTTATACGTAATGTTGTCGCTAAAATCTTGACGCTTTTTTGGATCTCCTCGCTAATGGTGGAAACGAAAAATGACGGATGATAAAATATATGAACAAATTATCACAGTGCTTTTCTATTAGTCGTATGTATTTCACGAAGAATAGCTGTATTACCGAATAGTAATTAGAGTCCTAATTATTGTAATTATTCTCATTGATTCTGATTATTAAATGAAAAATAAAGACGCGACTGCGCCAAGACTCTGCGAGCTTTTCTTAAACGAAAAATTTTCAAATAAAAATTCGTAGTAATTATGATAATTAAAGATATTATATACACCATCCAGTATCTATTATATGTATAATATACGATCAAATCTACATATTACTAAACGCTATATGCACAATACTATATTAAATGTATCCTGTGCACCATACAAATAGAATTGACATAGAAAAGAGTTTGTTTTCTTGTAATATTTCATTCAAAATTTAATCTGTGACACATCGCTGGACTCGATTTCCGTTACAATTGAACATAGGATAATTATCGTTCCATTAATTTTCAAAAATTTATTAAAAATCGCAGTATTGCTGTACAGTTACCAGAATTCTATACAGCAAAAGTAATCCCTACCACGAGGAGCAATAAACTCAACGTATCATCGTTTCAATTACTAATATTTGAGTGGGATTTCCGGTGGTATGCAGAGTCTGAGGTAATTGTACAAAAGCAATGCTATTCATTGGTGGATATTTGATGATAATATTATTCGAACGAGGAAGGGGGAATGATTTAGAATTTCTTTTTCGAACCAGTGTAAAAGATAGGGTTGTCGAGCCATGGTTGTGCACACGATTACTATAAACTTATAAGTATAATAACTTATAATGATGCCCGGGTTGAACGACGTGTTGTGGAATAACAAACAATATCTCCGTTCCTAAAAATCACCTATATTTATATATAATTATATCCTAAAGCTAAAATCATTTATTTACAAAGTCTTGGAGACGAATTACTTTCTTAAAATTTTAACTTGATATCGTCTATAACGCGTAACCGTATCATGGTCAATTATTTTTATACTAAACGTCGATACAGCGAACAATTTTCCCCCGATAAATCCAGCCCTCTATTATCTGACCGGATGTTTTATCGGACAGTGATCAAACTCTCGTCGTTAGTTGGTAACGAAATTGAAACTCGTCTTCACAAGCATCTTTTAATTTCAACCAACTGATAATCAATGAGTTAACTATACGGTTTCGGATAAGATTGTAACGGTAGAAGCTTTCGAGATCCCGAGTACCTCGGGGAACGAGATATACAGTGATATCGTTATCAAGTTCGACCTGAAACTTGCCATAAAACTTTATTTATTACAAGAAAAATTGTTCAAATATCGCGTCGCGGCTCCTGGAGCATCTTTAAGTTACTTCGAACACGTATTAATCAACCAGCCACTGCATACGTTCATCGTTGTACGACATTTTTGTCCATAAATTTCCCTTAGGTCGACTTTAACGTAAAATTATTTCGCTTACAAACCGAACCATGAATCAGTACAGCTGAAGTCACTAAAACTTCATTCGATGCAGAAATGAACAGTAGTAGTTCTCCAAACGATATTTTCAACGCGCTAAATCAAATATCAAAAGTTAACAGCCGTTTATTGTTCCCTCTGCATGTCCCGGCGACTTTATACCACAGAAAAATCATCGCAGTTACAATAATTGGCACAATAAAGAAATAGTGACTACAGCTGGCCGAGGATTTACATCAAGAAATAGTCGCACAGATATCTGCACACGGTGTGACACGTAACGTGGGTTTTAAAATATGGGTCAAATTCAAGGACCCTCCGCAGAAGATTTCTTCGATAATCGATATCGAAGTATGGATCGACTTCGAAATTCTGATCGCGTTTACAGTTTTCGTTAAAATCAGCTGGACCACAGCTTTGCTGGTGGCTTACGACTTCGTACCGTTGATCACAGCAATTCACAGCTATCATTTAGTCCTTGGGGTTATTAAATATACTTTGACCTTGAACAATTGAACCAGGTATAACAACAACCAGATAGTTCAATGAAAATCGGTATTTTATATCCGTTACGTGAAACACCATGTGAGTCGTGGATCATCTGCTCGTAGTATGATCGAAATTCTCAGACTGATGTCCTCCGGATTTTCAAAACGATTAGAATCGTGTATTATGGTTTTTTTTCCCACTGACCAGCGAAGGTCACCCAAAATCAAGCCCAACCGCTTTCGCAGCCAATCACTCGATACCAGTGATACACATCGACCCTAGATTTCGTTTCAGAAATCCTACAAGACTTTAAGGGTCGAATTTGAACGCTCGAGAAATGAATTTGCAGACATTCGTATACAACCCAAACTATGGGAACAGACAAGCTTAGACCAGCGTGGGCTGTAAGAGCAGAATAGGACCGAGATCTTCTCTGAACTACTCCTTTGAGTATTAGTCTCAGTCAAAATCGTATTGCGGTGTGTTGTTGACTTCGGAAACAGCGAAGCTTGATTTTGGGGGTTTTCCATAATAGACAGAGAACTTTCGAGATCCATAAATTCCGAAGTTGGAAACGTAACTGAAAAAGGCGAATTGTGGCGAAGAATTTGAACTCACTACTGACCCGAGACTTGTGTACTAAATATTTCCGTAAATCCGCGCAGGTAAAAGCTCACGTCTGTAAGCCTTAAGGACTGTCTTCAGGAATGGCGTACCAAGCGGCTGGATCCGCGGCGAGGGCCCATGGGCCAGCGACCTGGGGACTTGCGTATGACGCAGCCCCCGCCGCGGATGGTGCGCACTACCAAGCTCTACCTTGAAGCGGTAGGTAAGCACCACACTGAGGTTGCTGCTGCTGCTGCATGCTCTGTTGCGCACTGGTTCTCGTGTACGAGCAATGCTGAAGGCTCTGGCTGGATGACATCACGTGACTTACGCCAACGACGGAATGATGGGAGACCACCGCTGCATGATGAGAACCGTGGGGGCTGGATGCTGCGGTCATGTGGGGCGCCGGACTAGCCAGAGCTGCACTCGGACCACCGCGACTACCCTCGTTGCCACCACCGCTTCCGCAAGGTTTCCCGTCCTTCACTAGGACGGGGACGGCTACCCTTCGAGGGGAACTTGCGCTCTGAAATATCAAAGACAACATTTTTTATGGTTAGATAAGTTTGGAGTAAGTTTCATTCGGATTCTGTTATCAATGAACGCAGCGCATGATCCTCGGACAAGTTCTCGCCGAAGACATGGAGGTGAAAATATTGCGCATGTGATGAAATTCTGATTTGCGATTAAAAGTGAGAGTTATGTCCGTTTTGGGCAGGTTTGCTGGACTTTTGGAATTCTAGTTCGGACCTCTAGATTCTGGAGCTCAGAGAGGCGTCGTGTTTCTGGTCCCGACCTAGAGCTCCTCGATCTTTGATAAAACGTTTTGCGAACTGATTGACGGATGAATTTTAAGTCAAACGTGAAATTGATCGTTGAGTTGATTTTCCCTAGACCTTCGAGGTTGTAAGTAGAATTCGAAAATTCAGTGGGATGTAGAGATGCTAATCAGAATTTTAAGTCCCAGCGCTAATCCTGATGCACACCTCTAAATCCCCACGTACCGAATAACAAAGGAATCATAGGATCAAACTAGAACTTCCATTCCTAGAGAATTCCGCAAAATGCCGAAAGGAAATGCCAAAACCTTGGTCGACAAAAGTGTTCCCAAGCCAATCCGGACCTTCAGTGATGCGAAGGTTTCACTTCTGTGAAACCGCAGTTTTTCCTTGACATACAATGATCATCGACTGAGCTCAGCTTGTAGTTTCAAGGATCTAAACCCCACTGTTATCTCGGTCTTCGATACGATGATCATGCTGTGTATTGATTTCGGAAAAAAACTATTTGAACAACAAGATTTTCACTTTCATAAGACACAGTGACCTAAACTTAACAGGCATGTCAATAACGGATGTCGAAAGGTCCTAATTCATTATATATGCTACGTTTTGTACGTGTTCGTATTGAAGTATATAATATGTATGTAAATTATTAAGCGGTTAGGAATAATGTTTGAATAATGTTATAATAATGAATCGCTAAACGGCGCATGAAATTTTATCTCCACAGTGTAATAATCCTCGGTCGCGGCTAGCGCTGAAGGTAAGGAGTTTAATATGGATAAGCAATAAGGGTAAACAAGGTTTCTCTAGAAAATGCATTTCTTGGACTAACTGCTGCTGGACGTGTGTGTCCAGCAAACACGGCGTCGCAACGTGACCACGATCTCTGTCCACAGTTCCGCGCACGCATGTCGACGCATATCTACAACCAGTCCGCTACGGGTAAACTCGATATATTTCTTTATGGAAGAGGAAAGAAGAGAAGAGACGCGCCTCTTCGGCTACCGTCGCTGCGTCCTGAGCTCCAGACGCCTGACGCCTCGCCGCCGCGCCGTTGTCCATTGACTGATCTACGGTCATCGGTATGCCTTACAGAAGCTCCGGCTACCTGGCCAACCACTCAGCTGTATCAACATTCGGTACATGACATTCCTCTTCCATCTTTCTCAACATAATATGCGCTTTGATCATTCTATATTCTCAGCTCAAATCTGCACAATTTTTTCAATAATCCTTGATCCCACCTGGTTTGAGTTCTGCTGTACACTTCGATCTGCGATATCTCGATTCTCGACACCGGTACTCGAAGTAACCCGAGTCAGAATGAAAATTATAGTTTTATCCTGCGATTTTCCACTCAAGCCTCGGGGAGGTGCAAGCATTGCGGGTGTGAGGAATTCCGACTCAAGCGAGTCTGACGCAGACTAGACTTTTGAAACTCGAGTTTGGACCCGTGGATCCCAGAAGTCAGAGAGGCTCCGTGATTTTGGCTTCGACCTACAGCTCCTCAATATTTAATAAAACGTTTCGCGAACTGATTGACGAACAAATCCCAAGCCTGAAGTAAAATGTATCGTTGAGTTGATGTTTCCCAGAATTTTGAGGTTATGAGTCGAATTTGAGAATTTAGTAGCATTTAGAAACTCAGTTGCAGCGCAACGCGTGTGGGAAGATATCATAGAGAGACGATACAGCTAACTTGCAAACAGAGTTTCTTCTGTTTCTAATTTTTTGCTTTTGCATGATCTGAACCGGAAGTGCAGGTAGCGTAACGAGGCGTGCGCGCGTAGCGCATTAATATTACGCACTTACTCTGAGTAAGTGGCAGCTGAGTGACGTGTGGGCCAAGATAAGCTTTCGGATTAAGCGTATAGGTATAAGTGGAGTAAATGCAATGGTGCACTTCAGAATCGCAACGGGATGATTGAGCCAAACGCATGACAGTTATAAGTACATACGTACATACCTACATGCTCGAACGTAGCGCACGTCACGCGCACAGCATCACGCCACTACTTTAAAACAATTTCCGGTGAAAATTTTACACCGATTATAATCTAACCCTGAGACAAATCATGGCGAGCTTGAAATCCGTACGTATAGGTGTGTCCAGTATCGTTTGATAAAATGAAAAGAAAAGGTGTGTGTTTTGATATTTTAATCAACGAAAGGAGAATACAAGCGGTCGAGTTCAATCAGAGGTAATTAATATCAATTTAGCTTTCGGTTATAGACGGGGCTATGTAAAAACTGCAGAGGAAACGAATTACAGCTACTTATACTTACTTGTTACGGGGATTGATGTAATTAACTAAAAGCTTTTTCTTTTCGCGAAGAAGATCGTGCCCGTGTACCTCCGAGAGAGAGAGAGGGAGGGAGAGAAAGAGAGTGAACAAAAGGAGACTGCGGAGATATTAAAACATTCCTTGGGGATTGGCCCGTTGCGAGGGACATAAAAGATTGGCTTACCGGAGCTGAATTCGCATCGAAATAAGTTGTTGTTTCGGCAAAAACCACTTGCCAAAAAATGCTGACGATCCCTGATGGCTTATACGTATAATGCAAACCTTGAACAAGACTTATATTGTACGTCCGTGCGTACCTATACACGTCACTCGGATATGTATACTCTTCTATTACGATCTGCAGATATAAACGTACGCAGTTTTCTAAAACGAGGTACCAAAACTAAAGGAAACGTCGTAGACTTCGAATATCTGAGTGTATCAATTTTATTTCCGACGATATCTCGAGAATGAATAAACGGATTCCATCCTCCTTCGTACCGGTCAATGCGGTTCCTTCTTACTTAGAACTGATTCGATTTTGAATTTGATTCGCCCGGTAGTTTTCGAGTTATTTAAAGAACAACATTTTGAAAAAATAGAATTCAATTGATGATATCATCGATAATTGATCAACGGATTTCCGTGACGTTGGTCTCAATCGATAGAATTCACTCCCACTTAAATCTGGTTGAATTTTGGAATCAATTGATCCGGTAGTTTTCGTTGAGGAAAAAAAAAAAAAAAATGAACGCCTCGCTCTGAACATACATTTTGTTTCTTCTTTCAATCATCAGACTTCTCATTGATAGAATGCTATTTTTTAAGCTCTGATATAGTTGTACCAAATAAAAATGTCTCGGTTGGTTAGCTGCACGACTTTCGTTGAAACATTTTTCGTCGATGTATGGACAGAATAAAAAAGAGTTTATAACGTGGTGCAAAAATGGTTGTTGCGACCCTAAGGTTTCCGCTATTGCTCCAGTTGCGGGATCAAAAGGAACCTCTTCCATGTATATCTGTATATTCAAATTTATGAATTTCCACACAGAGGCCACTCCGCGTCTATCCGTCCTCCTATATAATTCCGAAAGAGCTCCTCGAGGGCTGGTTTGAAAACCGTGAAAATCGTAGTGGTAAAAAATGTAACGTATACAAAAAGGAGAAAAAAGCGACAAAAAAGGATTAACATTTACCGCAAGGCCTCTAGAGAGTTCAGTCTACAGAATCCGTGGTCTAATGGACAAAATCTCCTCGCGTCGGTAGGCATAGGACTTTAAATTTGAGAACGAGTCCCAGAAACTAAACAATCAGCATAAGTGATTTGCGAATCGGAAAGGAGAAGGCATTGAAATATTCGTACGCCGGGAAAGATCTGAGAAGTACTCGTGGTACGTTTCTGCGGAAAAGAGTTTAAGGCAATGTAGAGAGACTACGGAGCTAAGAGAGAAGAGAGGAGAGAGGAGAGAGGAGGAAATCCTGAGGAATTAATTCTAGTCTGTACTTTGGCGTTGTACACTGGGTACCAGGTGCTGGGGGTGACTGTACCCCTGGCAAGATGGCGACCTGCCCTCTCCAGGCTCGTTTCTACTACGTACCAAGGGGCGAAGCGGGCATCAGGGGAGAACCGACGAACGTTCGCTTGCTCCGGCACTTGAGATTTTTTACCGCCGCGAGGGGGAAATAAAATAAAGCGAGAAAAAAAGAAGACAAAAAGAAAAAAAAAAGGAGGGAAAGAAAAAAGGAAAATGAAAAAGAGAAAATCTGAGCACGGTTTTGCTGCTACGCTGCAGGTAACGCTGATATTTAGATACCTACGCATATATGTATACATATATATATACCTATATATTTTTAGGTGTATACACGCAAACGTACCGCCTTAATATATCTTAATGCACATGTTACGTCTCGCCGTGTTTCTGTGAGTATCGTGCGCGTATACGATACAAAAGAACGTTCGTGAACGTGAATTGCATGGATGGAAATATTTATCTGTATAATTCGAACCAGAACTAACGCGAAGCATCTTATTTAGCCGTATAATGTTTATTCCGCTTCGACGCCCAAAGCCACTATGCCTGTAGGAGCTACCTGTGAGCATAGGCTTTTACAATTTCTATACATTCTCTTATTCTTGTTTAGTCGATCCTAAAATCGTGTGGTTTTCCAAAGCTGAACCGAAAGAAATGATTTCTTCAGTCAATCGCGTCGATTTTATCTTGATGGAATGATTAGTTACGTCGAGTATTCCGTATCTGGCTCAATCCAATTTCGTCTTCGATGGTACTCCCCATACCACTAAATTTTTCCAGTCAATCACTACTATTTCGGTGAATCAAGAAAATAGTCGTTTCCCAAAATCTGGTCGCCGTATTCTGCTCAGTCGAATAAATATTCGTTCGGGGCAAAACGGCTTTTCATATTCTGCTTATGGACCTCTCATCACCTACGCACGCGTATAACCAAGCTAAACAAGTTGTTACCCCAGTTACGCTCGAAACTGAATTAGGTGGCGCTGACGGCGTTATACGTGCGCGAGGAACGCACAACTAGTGGCGCCTAGTGCGTTGCCTGTAAAGCACTATCTCTATCCCCAAAAAACAAAGGATCAGCGTGGGCACATATTCGTCTATTTTCAGTAGAAAAATTCCAACCGAGTCAAGGGGGCATGTCTATTTTATGCCCGAAAAAGGGGGATTTTTGAAGACTACGGTTTGCCAAAAAAGAATTAGTTAGTAAAACTTTTTATTTCAAGCCATTTTTTCTCAGCAAACTTTGTTACGTGGTCACGACAGTAAGAGACTGACGTCATCGCTACGTATTATTGGTTTGGCTTGAAATGATATCATTTCAGTACGTTCCCTCGGATTTTGAAAAAAATTCTATCGCATTGTGTTCCTAAGTCTATATTTTTACGTAAATAGCATGTGCCCGAGGGATAGATGAAGATCCGATGATAGGAAAGGAACGAAAGTATCATTGTTAGAAAATTGTCCTAAGTGGCTGACAATTTCCTCGATGCCTAGACACAGATTAAGATCTAAACTGCTCGCAACAATGCTCCTATAACAAACGGTGTTTGCGATCGACTAGCTCGCGGCAAACACCATTCAATATTAACCTACACGAAACGATCTACATCCACATCGGCAGCTCGCACGCTTCGTCGAGCGCACCAGTCCATAATTCCCTCGTTAGCAAGCTGGGGAACCCCCACAATTCACAAATACTAACTCCGTACACGCCCGACGAAACCCTCCCTTATACTCTACCGAGTTCCTCGCAACCCCAACTCGGGCCTGGCCGACCCATCAATTCACTTTTTGGCCCCGATACGATTGCCGTTGCGATTTTTACGGCTTGTTTACCCTTCGAAGTTTATCTTCATCTTTTCCAAAGACTCAGAATCATCGGCGAGACTCGAGCGTAACGGATTGCTCTCCGATTGGATAATGACCGATTCGGAATTTAAACGCTAGTTTCATCCTCTGAGACCTCGGTTCCTTTGTCCCTTGGAAACATAATTCTGTTCTGGTACAATTACGTCCTGCGTGAGGATTCAGAAGTGTAAATAAGATTTGAAAAGTCTGCGAAAAATCAACTCAATGATCAATTTTACTTTCGGCTTGGAATTTATTCGTCAATCAGTTCACAAAACGTTTTATCGAAGATATGCGACTCGGAATTCCATTTCGTACAGAATCGTATCCTGAAATTGAAGATTGCACCTCCAAGTCTTCAGTGAGATCACTTAAGATAAAACTGACTGATTTTTGACCAATTTTTCGATTCTTGTGTTCAATTTTTGGTCGTTGTTTCACCTTTTTCGATGTTTGGAACGAAACAACAAACTCGTGAAGAGCTCGTGCCGGATTTTATGGTAATGCAATAACAATGCGCGATTACGTGACCCGGCATATACATACGATATTATGATATCTGTAGGATCTGGTACAGACGCGTATTTCATATCTCTGCCGATCAAAGCACTTATACGGGTTGCCAGGAACTTTTGAATTTCACAGACATTCATCGATGCATACGCTACACGAAAGATCAAGACACGGCACGCTCTGAATTCTAATATCTCGTTTCAACCCTCTTTCAGATACGTCTGCTGCAACGCGTATTCTCGTCATTGTGTCCCCGAGAAACGCAGGGGAATCTGAAATATCTGGAACGATTCTAGAGTCCGGTGAAGGTAGCCGTAAAGAAAGCACGAACGAGTGCCACCAATCAATTATAATTCCTCTTACCTGATTCTGCGCGTTCTGTTCTGCCATCGCCTTCTCTTTGGCCTGTCGTTTGCACTTGTACCGGTGATTTTGGAACCAGATTTTGACCTGGAAGAGAAAAAAAGATCACCTTGTAATCATAAAACGACTCGTTATACGGTGTCCGTACGAAATATTAGTCCGGAACGTGAGAGGCACGAGAAAAAATCTCCTTTTCGGTATAATGTAGATGTTGTTCCCAAGCAGCTGCTCAGGTACCCGCTTCGGGCCACCGCAAGCCGCGAGACCATGTTTTCGTAGGCGCGCTAAAATCCGATTCTAGTGAGTGAAGATTTTTCGAACGACTCCCAGGGCCTAATCCTATAATCCGTGTTAAACGGTCCCACCGGGCTCCGCGGCTCATTTCTCTCTTATTTTTTCAAGTACCACTTATTAACGTTCCGAAGTAAAAGGCCGTCTTATCGACAAAAAATTCATGAAGGATCTCAAATCAGCGAATTCGAAAATACGGGGGCTTGTCACAGTGTCATTGAACTCGCCGGTACCGTGAGACTGATTCACTTACTACATTTGATCGTTGGACCCCTATGAGTCCATACCTCGCAGTACTGAGCCAGAGACTGTGATGGTCCGAAGCGGTGGGTAACCCATATGTCGAACGTGTAGCGGAGGTATAGCGGTTAAGTTGAATGCAATAACAGAACACGGATGAGTAGATGAAATGGTCAAGTGGTCGCGTGTGGGGCCTCCTTGCATTCGTGAAAAGTAAGCTAGTAGCATATTACGCAAAAGCTACCCCGATGCCGCAGAACCACTTGAGCCCGGAATAGAAGCACAACGCTTTACGTATCGCATATGTACGCGCAAGCCCGAATAGCCCGGGGTGCAGTTTATCGGTCCGTAAGACAAGTGAGTGGGTTCACGCGTGTAATTCGTACGATATTAACCCTGGGCGAGATAACTTCCGCGCGGTGGGAACCACAATGGAACCCTACACCCTCCATTCGGCTACACGTATACCGCCGAGTATTTCGGCCCGTATGTTCCTCGGCTTTGATTCACGCACTTCACGCGGTTAGTCGAGTAAATCGAAATTCGGACTTGAAACGTTCGGGTTCGTTTTCGAACATTTGATGATTTGAACTCCTGGAACGACAAGTGCTTTCGACGCAGCTAAAACCTGCAATGCCCGAGTATGTCGACAACTGCGTACGAAAAACGAGTTCCATGTCCACTCTGGATAGACACCAGGGCACATCAACTCTCTCTGCGAACACCTTGGTATGGAAAGTGAACATGGGTGAAGAAAGGTTCGAAACATATGACAACCCCTGCGTAAAGACTCGAGATTTGCTGGGGGGGAAATTTGGACAGATTCAGGAGTCTGTGGGATGAAGAGGAGCCAGAAGGAACCAGAAGGTGGAGGAGGATGACGAGGAGAGAAAATTCTCGCAGTCGTGGTGGGACCACGTGTTATTTCAAGCCATAGACCGTTTCTCCGTTTGTCCATCACTGCCCAGCAATGTGGTGTGTAAACACGCGCCCGTTTCTGTCGAAGAAAGCTCCGTCGAAGGCCTGGATGCTGGCTGCCAGTATACTTACGGAGCCTGTAAGAGCTCAAGGCTCGCTCAGTATTAAACGTATATTTTATACATACAACGAGCCTCTGGGTGCCCTGCAGTGGGCTGTGAGAGACTCTGCGGAGACTCTCTCGGAGGATTTTCTAACAGTCAGATAGGTAGGTAGCTGCCGCATCGTCACCGAAAGTAAAGCTGTTTACCCTGGAGGCTGGAGCAGCGGACCAGAGGACTGAGGCTCCCGCGTTTATTTAACGATGGCTTGAGGACAAATTTTGATAAGCGGGTTGCCGGTAATTGACTCGCGACTTCGTAATGACTCGTTAAAAAACAGACCGTTGCCGAATCAAACCCCGTTGATCACGATTTTCGACGCATGCTCGTCTCTGGACTCGGAGATTATTATACATTTTTACTCTTCTCTGAGAGAGGATCAGAAACTTGAATTTGCAATTGGTCTTCGAGGACATGATCCTATGTAAGTGTCCCAAATTTTGATCTCAAAATTCTATTTCGAGATAAAAAGGAATTGAGATTTATTTTTCATAGAAACTCGTAGCTTCGGAAATGCCTGTTCTCGAAGACCCGGTTGTGAAAAATATATATCAAAATTTGAGCTGGGTATTAAACTTTCGTACCATTTTTTACTTCGGATTGAAAAAAATTCTTGATATATAACGCCGTATTATTATACGTTATGATTACGTTTCTCTATCAAAACGCAATGAATCTCTCAGATCGTTTTGCCAAGGGATGGCCAAGGGTGCGATCGGAGGGGGACACTCCGGCGGGACTATAAGTTGTGCTCGACAAGGGGTTCGTGAGGTGACAGGGTGGGCGAGCGAGCGAGCAATTGATTGAGTTAGGCTAACGCAATTGGAAGGGCAAATTCGGGGCTGTTCAGAAATTACAGCCTTGCTTAAACCGCAGAGTTTATCTAGGCATTCGAAACCGCCAATTTGTTCAACCGCGGTATCCCCATATGAATTAAAATCATCAGTTCAAGCCGTTGGCTGAAAGAAAATACAGACGATATTTTATCGCCGAAAAATTGATTATTTCTACGTTGAAAAAAGATTATCATTATTTACCGTTCTCGAATCAATGCCAGCTAATTTTCCCTCTCGAAATATTCGGGTTCTAAGCGAGATGGAAGAACTTTATCCGATGCGGAACTGAGTTCTTACATTATGCTAATCTGCGATGCACGGCCTTGTTGTTGGATCAGAATAATTATATTGCTGCAGAAATATCAAATTATGATTAGGGGTTGTTAATTGGCGCGTGTTGACCTTGCTAAGTGGTACCTCAGGGGGAGTTCCTCGTCCCTGGAGCACCCCACGTGGCTTTGGTGTTGTTTTAACAGAACGCCACGAAGCCGATGATGACTTGCCGATTACCGTACGTAACCAGACGTTACGGTCTGCGAACAGAGCGTATGTACCTCTCTACCTCGCGTGTACGGAGATTCAGAAGAAAGGGATGGACGAAAATGAGGAAAATGGGGAAAAAAAAGAAATTATTTGCATATTTTTCAAATCTCTATTACGATTAAATTGAAAGGGAATTTTTATGCGGTTTGATACAATAAATAACGAAGGCTTCCAGGTGGCTTGAATCGGTGATATATGGTGATTGAATGTAATGCGAAATTTCGACTGCCAGCTTGCGGAATAATGCATAACCTACGTATGTGGCCAGCGGTAATTACATCCTCCTACGCGGGTGTGCTATGCAGATTACAGCTGGTACCTGATGCACCGTTGAATCTCTGCACTCGACGGGTTTGCACACTTTTCAGAACGCAAGGGTGCATACATTGCTGAGGCAAAGAGGCACCGGGTTTACATCCCGCTTCCCTTTTAAAGCACATTTTCATTTCATCTCGCGAGAACACTCAATTTCCGTAGAATCTAACGTGAGAACCTTTTCCAGCCGTGTATATATGGGACAATATATCTCACCTGAGAACCCTTCATCCACCAATTGAGCGGCAAGATTTTTCGATTATTAATTCACCGCTCATCCAGAGTCGGAATAGAAATTCTAATTCCCTGATTCCTTCGCTCTTCAGATATGCCGACAGACATTTAGCTCCGTTTTCGTAGAATTATTTCTCATATCTAAGGATTCGCATTTGAAATTCTGACCAAAGTCTCTACATTCCATACCATGCATTTTCAAATTCTACTTACGACCTGAAACTCAACTCAATGATCAGTTCACGAAACGTTTTATCAACGATTGAGGAGCTAGAGGTCGGAACCGGAATCATGTGACCTCTGTGAATCCTAGAATCTATCCAGAGGTCCGAACTAGAATTCCGAAAGTCCATTCTGCGCCTCAACTCGCTCAAAACAGACATAACTTCCACTTTTAGGTGCAAAACAAAGTTTCACTACATGCACAATGTTTGCACCTCCGAGTGTCCTGTGAGAACTTGTACGATGGAGCTAGGGCTTCTATTCCAACTCTGGTATATGACGCGAGAAGAATTCCGTCGTTTATTTCTCTTCTTAGAATCCAGAAGACTCATGGGGTACGCTAACTTTCGGAAAGATGTGTACAACGAGCACAATCCTGTCCTACGGATCCTCGATCTTCATTTTTCATCAAATCAATGGCACATCCAAGTCTGAGTATTTCCGTAAGAATTATAAACAGTCCTCTGTGTTTACCGTCGGTGCCCGCGATGATCGCGGGCAAATTTCGAGGGGCTGCTGCGCAAACCAATTATTATTATTATTGGAGGGGTAAAGGTACCTCGATCCCGCGATCCGGGTCTCGTTCCTTCGGGACCCCGCAGGGACGTAACTTTTATACGTATAACTACGTCTGCAGCAGCAGGAGAAGGTAGGTACGATGTGCCAAAATAACTTTGTGTGCTTAGCCAGCCCCGGTATGATGACGTGCTCACCCGGGCTCCTCCCTCTCTGTACAAACATACCCCTTGCTCTCCCCCTCTCTCTCCCACTCTCTCTACTCCTCTCATTCTCCCGCAGCTTCCATTCCTTTCAAATTTAGACGCGCGAACAAAGATTTAAGCTTTAATACTGTTTACCAATCACGACACGCTTTGCGTTTCAGTTACGAAATCTTTTCTTTTTTTTTTTTTTTTTTCTCTCTTTGTATATAATTCATGGCGTAATCCGATCTCATTGTTTTTTTTTTAAATATATCATATACAATATATACGTCTACATGAATTTAAAAGACAGAAACGAACAAATATTCACATATACACCTTCGACTGGAATAGGCTCCGTGACTCTAGTCTGTATCTCAATCTTTCACTCGTAAGCAAACTGCGACGAAACGTAAGAATGACGTCATGACGTGATAGAACATGACGTTGTTCAACTTTTTGCTGATATATAATCATTGGCGAGTTGAATGTGATATTTGTTCTTTCCTCTGCAATTCTTACAATGACTCGAGAATTTCCTCCCTAACCTATAAGCTTCATTTTAGTTTTATTTCCGGTCAATTTTTACCAACAAATTAATCAATTGATGTACCAGTCGATTTATCGTAGACCTGTTGTACCCGCGTCCGTTAATTCACGGTGAGTATAATCTAGCCTTACAGGTTTGCCTGGAAGATAATTCCGCATAACCCTAATCGTCGAGTCGCGATGTCAGTATCGCATAACGTACCTCACAAACATACGTCATGAAGTCATAGAGCTACTCGCAGAGGCTAATAATTAGAGCTGCCTGAAGCCAAAACTATATATTCCGTATACCATGTATGTACTAGGCATGAGCCTATGTACCCGTGAAATAATTTAGTGCACCGTGTATCTAACTAGATGAGAATTTCACAAATTATTGTGGCTAAGGATCACAGACGACGTTTGAGTGCAGACCGTCTGTCCTGTAAAGCGTTTCGAGTACATTACATGTATGGAGATGGGTACGTATCTGCTACACGAGTGAATATATATGCACACATGACCGTGTGGCTGTGATGTAATAATATATAGATATATACACACACACACGCCTATAATTTATACGCATATTAGTTATACATGAAGAAGTAGGCATGTGTAAAGAATCTTTGTGTGTCGTACACATATTACTATATACACATATATAAAGCTATATACGAATAGATGATCTCCGTCGACGCAGCGAGGTTTGCTGCAGGCACACGCGGGACACAGATGCGACGACCCTCCATTTTATTTTCACATTGTTACTTTAAGTACAGTTGGGTCATTGTTACTGCCTGCCCACTTCGGCATTGTTGTTACCGTTGTTGTTATTATTATCATTGTTATTGTTACTGTTACTCTTTCCACGCAGCTATATCCAGCTGCCCTACGTACCCTGTCCTCTCGAACTGATAGTCGAACTTGTACGATACACTACAGTCACACGTCGTATTAGTATCGAGATTAGTAGGTGCATGTGAAATATATGACGGAGCAGTGTGTATCAAGGATTCTCAAATATCGTCGAATATCGGCTTGAATCGACTGTGAGAGTGAAAAATGACCCTAATTGCGTAGCTTGCTGTGCACAATGACTACGAATATGGGGTATCCTCTTTGCGACACGGATCATGGCATCTTGAATTTAAAATTAAATCTTTGATCTCTATATCACGTTGTACCAAATGCCGATAGATCACGAAGTTTCGAATCTTCTCGTCAAGTACGATAGAAGATCCATATTCACTCAGTTTACCTTGATGCTAGATGTAATGATGTTTGCAAAAAAACTATGAATACAATCAACGCGGAGTTTGGAGTGCCATACGAGTGAACTTTTCCTTTTTTTTCTATCATTCCTTTTTCTATTCTGCCATCTTGGACTGTTGCGGAAGTATATGTGGGTATAGTACAAGGCGATACCATATGCTTGAGCATTACTCGAAAGAAGAAGCGACCGTGATTGCAGCAATCAAGCTCACGGACTCGACTTCCGCGATAGTGACAATGCCACGAATGGTGCCGACCATAATTTTGAATAACGAGTTCGTCGGTGTTATAGGTAGGTACTTTCGTCTCGCCAATCCGTGAATGGGCCTCGAGGCTGCTGCCGAGGGCGTCCAGCTAACACTTCAACTTTGAAACGAGAAACAACCCCAAACGAGCTCTTCCCGATGGCTATAATACCTATATATGTAATACCCATGTGAACACATGTGTGGGTTGCGAGATCGTATACCAATTTTGGTATCCTAGATGTCCGAGTTTGTCGAATTGTATGAAATTACAAACGAAATGGGAAACCCATGTTAATGTTTCCAGGCTTCTTGTCGCCAGTTTGTTCAATTGACTATACTGACAATGAAATATAACCACGAGTGTAAAGTCCCATGTTAAACGATTAAGGAAGCTGTGGTGTAGATATGAATCGCAATATCATGAAGAGGGTAGATGATCCTAAAATGTTTCGCTTCCCTGAGTTGGAATAGAAATCCCAGCTTGAGCCTCTAGAACCTCAATTCCTTAGTTTTGCCAGAAATATAATTCCGTTTCACTAGAATTATGTCCCACGTGAGGAGTCAGAGGTGTAAATCAGAATAAGTGCTCGCACCTGAAATACTGATGAGCGTCTCTACATCCAACTAAATTTTCAAATTCTGCTTACAACTCGATGACCAATTTTATCTTCGACTTGGAATTCGTTCCTCAATCACTTCACAAAGCGTTTCATCAAAGATTGAGGACCTATAGGTCGAAGACAGAATCATAAAGCCTCTCTTTCTGAATGCTAGGATCTAGAGGTCCAGACTAGGATTTAAAAAGTCTAGTTTGCGCCTAAACTTGCTCAAAACGGACATAACTCTCACTTTGGGTGCGAATCAGAATTTCATTCCCTGGACAATTGAAACCTCCAAATTGTAATCCGGACCTCCGAGTCTTCAGTGAAAACTTGTAAAATGAAACTAAAATTTCTATTCCGACTCGGGACAATACTTCAGTGCAGAACCAATATACATGCTAGTACATAGCTCTCCCAACTATCGAAGCGCTACACAATGGTAGCGCCTAGTGACCACTTCACCGCGGTACAAGGTTGGGCCGAAATTTCGTCCTATACGCGGCCTATGGACGGACAAGGAACTCGTTACTGGGATTTGATAGTCGAGAAGCTGTGGAGGGTGTGGAGAAGAATTCAATAACTTGAGGGTGATTTCCGGCGCTGTTTGTTACCCTTTGATTCATCATGGGCGTATGTGAGATATGGGAATGACGAATAATTGCACGAAACGGGAAATCAGGATCGTGGCATATCAGGAAACGTGATGATATTGTTTCATACACGTATATCAAATGACGAATTTCAGTAGCACAATATTGTAACTTGAAGGGTTACGTTGTGCACGCGTAAGCTGATGAACAGAGACAAAGATGGGGAGCAATAAAGAGGGAAAAGGGGAGAGAGATACATGGGAATGTAGGTTGTAACCACAGACAGACAGGGGAGAGGGAATGCCGGGAGTACAGGATGCCGGCAATGAAGGCGACAACAATTATTTATTGTTGTCAGACTACGTGGATGCTGTGCCAGATAGATTTGCCCATTTGATGAAGTTCAGTAGGTATAATATAGGAGATAACCGGGGTACGTGGTACGTATGTGCAGCGACGTCTGGGAATGAGCAGCGATCGCTTTTCATAACCCTTCTCATTTTCTTCGACACCTGCGAAGAATCGATAATTTCTATTCCACATACCGATTCCATCAGCCAATTTCACCAACCGTTCGAGCATAGAAAAATTTGCACACGTACGGTGCAGTTGTAATGAGACGATCAATCGCAAATATCGTTCAGACCTTTGTCCTTTTCGTATACAATTGGTTCCTGCGACCACCCCATACCGTTCAATGAAACCCAGCGACTCGTAAGATTAATTGTTCCAATGAGAGCTCATTCCCAAGTCCCCAAAGCTCGGAGCTGTATGGGAACGCATTATATGCTGTACAACAGACGCGTCTAGGCAAGACCCACTTCACTCTTCGTACCTACTCCTCTCCCCCTCTTCCTCTGTCTTTCTTTTTGACGTATTTTTAACATACCATACGTGTACCGATCGTATAGTCGTATGAAACTCCTAAAGCAGACTATAATTTGAGGTTAGGATTGTGGACGTAATTCGCATCTAAAACTGAGAGTTGGTTCCGTTTTGGGTAATTTCAGGCGTAAACTAGACTTTTGAAATTCGAGACCTTTCTGGTTCCAATTGCGGCCGAGTTTTGCCTCACTCAGCTCGTTTCATCTCAGATATTAATTTTCGTTTTGTTGTGATATCTCGCGATGACTCGGAACGTTATTTCGCCCAGTTGCATACGCACAATGCATCTACACGGTGCCACGAGCAAAGAAGAGGACTACAGAGAATGAGTCCTTACGAGGTAAATAGAACGGTCTTTCTCTTTCTCTGAATAAAATCTGTGCGATACATACCTGAGTTGGTGTGAGGTGGATTAGCGACGCGAGATGTTCTCTTTCTGGCGCGCTGAGGTATTTCTGTTGCTTAAATCTTCTCTCGAGCTCGTATACTTGGGCCTGGGTAAAGAGAACCCGACGTTTTCGTCTCTGGGCTAGAGGAAATTGCATCGCGCCGACGCCCATGCCGACGCCAACGCCCACGCCCATCCCTGAAGACTTACTCATGTCCCCCATGGACTGACCGACCGAACAACCCGCCATGTTGGAACCGGCACCAGCCGCCGCGGCTCCCATTAAACGCGAAACTGAAATCAAGTTAAGAATATCCATTAGTCCTAGTGAAAGAATCCGAGAGAAAATAAAAGAAAAAAAAACAGTCAAATAAATCGAACATGTCATTTTTCTCACCGCATAATCGATTCGCAGTTCAAACATCTGGAACGCAGAATGAGGGTTCAATATTCAGCACATCTGCACATGGGTGTACGTGAAGTATATTTGAAATCTAAGTTTCAAGGAAAGCGCGTGATTAAAGATAGTGCAGAATGTTCTGTACGATACTGTCCACAAAGAAGAGGTTCGATGTATCATTATAGAGCAAATAACGAGGTGAGGCTTAATTGGTAGATAAAATTTGACCTCGGATGGCTGCCGAGTATACATTCCGTAAGAAAATGAAGAGTATTTTGGTTTCATCTTTGGATGAGATTAAGTGGGGCGCGGGAGAAGGTACCCTTGTTGTTTCTCGAGACCCAAAGCAAACCTGGCTTAATACCGGTATTAAACGCCACCCTATGGCGTGGGTTTATGCCCATCTTGTATAACGTTCGTATCCAAAGATCCTCTCGCTTAACAAAGCTGACATTCGGGATGATACATCTTCGACATTGCGGGTCAGGTGCAGCATTGAAGAAGAAACCGCAAGAATTGGAAACTGCGATACGTGAAGGAATATGGATGGAGTTTATTGCAGCACGAGCCACGGGCTTCGGGGTTACAGTTAACTCTTTAAAGTGAGATTCATCCCGCGGAAAAGGATCACCGGGTATTTTAAAATGACCAAGAAGAATGGTGAAGTATTATAAGCGAGTGAATGCAAAACATTTAAACTCGAGGAGGCAGCAAGAGCCTTCCGAGATATCTCGAGTCGCCTCTTGAGCTACCGGATCGAAGAAGCCTGCACCGTCGCGGACCTGCGGCTAAGAAACACCGACGTACCGGTCCCAGGAGCCTTTTGCCTCCGACAGACGAAAGAGAGAACCAAGAGAATCGAGAGACAGCCGGACAAAGGGGTCATTTAGGGATGTTGGGTGGACCAGGGATGCTGCGTCATGACATCCACAGTCCGGGAGGTCCGACCAACGGATTCAAATTAAAATTTAAAAAGGTATTGTTGAAAAAATAAAATGGACCGTAATTCTAACCCCATTTTAAAAAAACACGGGAATTTCACGGGAAAAGGGAACAATAATTTTTGGGCAGAGTACAAAGGCCATGTGCGTCGAGCATCATTCGGATCACAGATTGTGCGACATGCATCGAAGCACTGAATACGAAAATCTCTGGCAATGTTTGTGTGAGGAAATTCATGGCTGACGGACTTGTTCTGTACTTTAATCATTATGCAGCTCTCTATCCAAGTTAACTTCTGTGCGAACGGAATTGTTCCTTTCATCGATAGTTTTGGATAACACTTTGGATGTTTAATCGTGAATTTTCTGAGACTCAAATACGTTCCGCTGATCTCCTGCGCTGGTTTGATGTCTTATGGATGACGTGATCGATCGTATAAAACGAATAGAGGTAGTTCTTGATGGACGTTTGAATAGACATAGGTATGACGTAACGATCGCTAATTTGATACAATCCGGTGAAATTCTTGTCGACGCGTGGGGCCTCGTTAGTCTTGGGCTCGAGGTACCGAGCTCTCGACTCTCGGCTCTCGTCCTGATCCGGACCCTTGTCGTCGCCAAGGTGTGTGAAATAGCCGATCAAAGAGCGCGAGAGATATAAGCATTGAGAAATATAGAAAGAGATTTGAACGCGTCCCGCGCTCGTTTTTCCCATAATTATTCTCCGCTCTCGAGAACGATACCTTCAACTATGCACAATCAACATTCAGAGGATTCAATACCCAGGAACAATTCAATATTGCATATTTATCTGCCTAGGTAAATCTGGGCCCAATCGAACCAACGGGAACATGGAAATAACAAATTAACGAGTCCCACATCGACCTATATGGATGAAATTTCACTTTCATTTTCCGGCTAATACCTTTCTTCGAATCTCACAACATTACTTGGCTTCGTTTGTGCACGGGAAATAGTTTGTGCACCCTGTAACTAACACCAAGTCGATTCAATTGGATTAGTCATATTTTATAGAACATTGTGCCGGCAACATCTGACACATGCACACTGACGTGGTTAGAATTGTGATAAAATGAAGCCAAAGTCTTGACATTTTATTGAAAATCGCGACATCTTAGTGTTTTCTGCTCTTATTGGAACGAAGTACATGTGTCATACATGAATCAGAATTTTGTTCTAGTATATAAAATAACTTCAAAGTCCGTCTAGAGTATAAAGTTTTATGAAGGCTTTCTACTATTTGCACAATGCAGTCCATACTTGTGTTCACAAACGTTAAACACAGGAAGTTATACTGAAATTTCCAACTTCCGATACGTTGGAGTTATTTGGGAAAGGTGCAAGCTAGAATAGATGCTACCAATGACTTCGACATCGAGATGTACTATACGTTGCTATAGATTTCCTTCGACACGGATATTCGGGCTAAGCTCACGTCCCGCGGGCGAAAGCGAATCGTGGCGACGTGAGGATGCGGAGTCGCGTGGGACTGGACATCGGGATGGAGTTTTAGTTAAGCAAATAAAAACTCTGCAGGCAGCTTTCTTGCGTCAGATATGGACGGGAGGATAAAAGGGGGCGAGGGGCGAGGGGCATTATAAGGCGCGGATACCATGTCCAAGGCACATCTTGAAAAATTTCTATCGACAATTTTCGCCCTCGTTCTCTTATTTATACTCACACTATCCACGCACACTCGGGCTTCGATTCGCGCCTCTCAACCCCCAATCGCCCCAGTTAACGGTACGTTTAGGTATATCTATACGTCTGTGTAAGCTAGGCTTCGCGATTCAATTGTCGGTCGTCACGTTCCAAGATAATCTAAGCTTTGCACTTTGCCTTGGAGAATTTTGAAGAAATAGAGCTCATTGTCAGTGAATCATATCATTCACGCTCTACGCTCGAACTAGAAATTAGAAATTACTTGAATCCTTTTTCGACCTGAAATAGGAATTTTAATTCGATCCTCCAATATTATTCTGTTTTATCAGAATATGTAAATCCGACTTGGCGCCTGCGCTTGAAATTCTGATCAGCCATTCTACATTTTACTAAATTCCCAAATTCTACCTACAACCTCGAAGGTTCGATTCGGCTTCATTCTATAGTTTCTTCCATGTCACTTAAGTCGCAGGCTTGAGCGGAGTCGCGTGTATAGAAATGACGTTCGAAACGTGAATCAAATTGTTTCGACCCAAGTTTGACTAGGGAATACTTAATTGAATAAGCTTAAGGCTGCTGCGAGAATCCTTTGGCAACAGTTGACAAATCTCTCAAGTTCTATAAAACCCGTCTCGATTTTTTATACATCACAAGTACCGTGATTTGGAACGTTTTATTGAAGATAGATTATTTTTAGTTTCCATCAAAACTGGTCATTTTTCGATCAGAATTTAGTGAATTTACTGCCTGAATCAATTTTCAGAACACTAATTGAAGAGCGAAACTCCTGAAAAGTCTGAAATTCGGACTTTATGAAGTACATGACTGCATTTCAATTCCGATTTCGAAGTTTGGCAGACAAATTTTTCGGAGGAAAATTTCCGACGGGGTAGGGTTACGTTTTTCTTAAATTTATCCAAGCGCCTTTGTCCGCCTTTCATAGTTTCTGACAGCCGCATTCAGAATGCTATGACCCTGTAGCTTATACACAGCAAGACTTCTAACGAATGTATAATTGTGTATACAAAATTGATGAAATAATAATTTTGAGGAATTATTGAACGCCGCGAAGCGACATGGTTCTATTTACATTCGGTGATCGATGTCTCTAAGAGCTTTGCCGGGTGACGTCTCCGAGACGTCAAGTGCGGAGATTTCAGAGAGTGTAAATTATCGTGATTTGTTCGAAGACTGCACGGACGTAAAATCGTGCCGCATTCGAGTCTCTTTTATATTTACTTTTCGTAATCAGCTATTAAGTTCCACGTCTCTGTCTAATTCAACTCTCACAATTAGCCGGAGAATATACAAGGTTCTTTACACCTATAGATCTCACTTTCATAGATATATTTTTGACCCAATTCATATACACGAGGAAATAAAATCTATTACGCCGTCTGTAAGTCCAGTCTGTCATTCGTGGGTCTGTAATATTATACGCAATGTAAACAACGCACAAAATGTAATCCCAATATCTCTGTGTTCGTTTATTTATCCAAAGAAAATGTATGCTCACAATATCCAAGGATGAAATAACTCGAATGGTTTAGAAATGATCATTTTATCAACGACTGCCATCAACGTGAGAAATATTGATGCGCAGTATTTCTTGTTATTGTTAATCACTCGGTCTGCCGTCGGCTGAATAATTTTTGCATATCTTTTTCGATATAACTTTCAAACTCTGTGTCTCATACAGAACTTTCAAACTCTAGATCGGAACTTTGAAATATCTGATCCAGCACGGGGCAACCGACGCTTGCTTGGAATTTACCAAGAATTTCAGGGATTTTAGGGTCTCCTCAGGAATTCTAAATGCCCAAGTCTGGAACTAGAACTAACTGACTCCACTGGCGTAAATCATTCTACGAATTCCTACGAATTGTTTACGGAAATTTCAACTTTTTGTAGGTTTTCATAACAAATTGTACTCCTCTCTGGTTAGATTGACAAAAACCACTAATTTTTCTGGTAATCTACTTCGTAGGGGTAGGAATTTCTACCGAGGTACCGTTCTTACGACTCGGAATGTACAGTCGATCCCACGATCTGCAATCGCGTATCGTAGAAGAAAATTTTTAGGATCAAGTTACGTCGATTCGAGATTAGGTCTTGATTTCTCGAGACTTAAGCCCGAACCGTAAACAGGCGTGAGTGAGTATCGAATATTTTACAATGGTCTCGAATCGTGTGCAACAAATTTTGGAGGACCTTGCAGAAGCCAAATTGAATGAATGACTGTTACGCGGGATTCTTGTTGTGTCGATTGATGTAAAATCTTCGAGTCTCGAATTGCACGTGGTTCCGACGCGCGTTAGCAATCGACATTTCTAGTGGCGAATTAGATTGATAAAAATCTGATAAGTGGTACTCACTGGCGAAGCGCGGGTCGTTCGTCGCCGGGGGCGCCGGGGCGTACCAAGGATGATGATGGGAAGATCTCATGGGGTCCGAGGCAGTGGCACCGCCGCCAACCCCAGCCCCCGCGTGATGATAGGGTGATAATTCCGCCGCACAATACTGATACTGCGAAGTCAGCTGCATAGTTGCGTAGGGATTACCCATCGCTCCCATACCACCGTTGCCACCCGCACCGCCTAAAGGTGGACCCGGCGTTGAACCACCGGGTGTTGAACCACCGTGTAGCGGAGGACTTCCGCTACTCGCACTTGAACTTCCGGCGTTTACACCAACTCTTCCGCCGCAGGCGTTAGCGTATGGTGAACCCTGGGGGTGACTTACTACTCCGACGCCGACCGCTGCCGCCGCTGCTGCAAGTTCCAATTTCCTATACGATTCCTCTATGGGGCTTAAGATATCGGTTACACTGAAGGGTGTGGTGTGAGCGCCGCCGCCAGCCTGAACATGGGATTGATGCTGTTTTGGGGACAAACTCATAGCCAAGTCGACACCGTTTAGGTCCGGCAAAAGGCCGGCTTGTTCCAGCTGCGTCTGCTGCTGATGATGCTGATGGTAAGATCCCGCGTTATTGTTGCCTTGGCCACCGCCACCGCCACCTCCACTGCCACCGCTCATTTCCGGACTCGTTTACTACTCGCCCAAACTGTTTACCCGGTTCAGCTTCCGAGGTCACACCTTTGTTAAGATATACACTGGGGCTAAATACTCTCACGACGCACGGTTCTCGACACTACGATAGAACCCCGATCGTCGAACAATCCTCACGTAATTCTTGCAGTTCTTACAGTACCGAAAAGGTTCCACATCTCGGTGGTATTGCAGCGTTACGGGGGCCACTGTCCCTTGCTCGCGAACCGCACTAAAACCACGCGTAATATCCAAGGGAGGAGGGTGTACACTGGGTTACTTGTCGGGAATCGAGTATTCCGAAGTAGTCTGAGTGTTCTTCACGCTGATCATCGTTCGATCCGGATCGGCTGACCTGGACTGTTACAAAGCCGGCCGTTTTTCGTCGTTGAAACCGTAAATCCAACCGCCAATGACATCGCTGCAAGCCCAAGGTACGGCTATCACGGGTTTGTTCTCCGATGTGATAAAACGCGGCGATTCAGTGGTCACACAGTGTTTGCTGGTGAGGAGTGGCCGGCGGCCGGCCGGCGGCCGACTGAAAACTCCTGTCGAGTCTTTTAGTCCTTGGACTCGGTTGGTCGTGTGGTAGATGTAGACTCAACTTTGCTCTCAGCTGAGGATATACGTTCGCCGGAGCAGTGCTATGGGTGGATGGTCCTATGGTCGGATGGATAGATGAATGGAGGACTGTTGGGCTCTGTGGAGAGTCCTCACGACTCCTCACAACCGCTTAGAACCACTCGACCGTCGCAGGTCGTTCGCTCGGCCCAGCCCAGCTTCGCGAACCAGTAGATGATGCGATGAGTACCCACTACCGAGAAGTGCCTGGTAGCAAGAGTCGAGTTGTCCCCTTCCGCGAGACGCGGGACTCGGGAGAGGTCCTTCTCATTCGAGAGGTGCCCCCAGATGTTCCCACCACTTCCCTCTCTCGCCAATCCTGCCCGACGGAGGAGAGCATTGGCTCGGTACTCGAGGGGACACCATCTCCTCCCCTGGTTGCCCCTTCTTAATAGGCTTGCCGTGAAACGAGGGTTGTTCTTGGGGATGTTACGGTTGCCAATGGACAACCAGCCGCGCCCGCGAGGAGGCGGGATTTACGGATCATCGCCATGGCCACCCACGAGTCTTGCCTAACCTGATACGAGGCTACGGGTTCCGGGTACAACCCTAACCAAAATTACTAGCTGCGCAGACCCGAACGCGCCTCGATCGACGCCGCAGCTTCCCCTGGCTCGGGAGAAATCCACCCTGCAGTTTTTACTGCGCGAGCCGACGCCTGACTCGGCGCTTACGTAGATTATAGGAAATTCACGGTTGAACGCTTACCGCGTACAAGGTATCGCCACGAATCTTTGACACGACTGTACCCACCCCTGCAAAGCGCTCGACGCAAGCTACGTAACGGTGCTAGGAGTCCTGGTAAAGTCCTGACCCTGACCCACACACCTACATGCCCACATCTGAAGGTGAAATAGGAATCCATCACACGAGTACCTACGTAGGTTTTGTGCAGACACAGTCGTTTCTCGCTAACTGCACATTGCGGGTGCAGAGGATCCGGAGAATTGAGAAACGGAAGTTGATCATTGCGATTGAGGAGTTCTCAAGAATCTGATGATTTATTCATTTGGGAACTGAACAGGTACTGCAGGACTGTAAAATTACACGGTTGTTGGTCGTTGCGTTGTGTTGTTCAACTAGCAAGCCACGTCAATGATGATCCTTGACTATCGAAATTGAAAAGAAGACATCGAACGTAACTAGACTTTGATAGAATTGCAGCAGCATCGGAGAGGCACTCGACAAAGTAGCCTTCAAGGAAACACTATTGCAGGGCTACATGTTCAACTTTGTGTCAACAAATCAATAGTTTTCCACTCCAAGGTTGATTTCCCTGAGGAAAAATAGCCGTTATCAAGATCTAGACACAAGTGCCAGCTTCACCAGTTAATAAGGAATAATGAGGGGGCCATGCACGAAAATTACGTTCTGCTATTGACTATAATCAGACCAGGTGTCCTAAGGCTACTAATCACCACGTAGCATACGATCGTTTTTGGCTATACTCAAGGTGGAAAAGTCACGATACTACAGACATAAGACTAGTAGCCTGAGTGGACGTGTCAGGAGTGATGCGGTGAACTAGATGTCCCTATGACTCTCGAGTGAGTTTTCGATAAGAATGTCAAAATACAAAATGCGAAAAGTGAGAATAACTGTTCAAGCCAAAAGAGTGGAAAGAATCCTTCCCTCGCAGAGTTACATTATCACTTATATCTGAAAATTCTGGCATAATCGACATCTGATTCCCCGTTGCAAACACTGTGTATTCTTGAGGAGCTTTGATACACGCCTTGATCACCTGGAAAACGCGCCTCGTAGTTTCTCCCACATCGCAGAACCGATTGAAATAAAACTTTGGGTATTACTGCTTCATTTCAGCAGAAAGTTGCTAAGTGTTTCGTTTTTTCGAAATTTCGAACTTTTTATTCACAGATTCAGTTATCACTAGAAAGATGGTGCAATTATTCACCATTGCATTCGATTTATTGCACTCTTGAAATACTTAACCACTCGGCGACACAAGCCACACATTTCGAGAACTAATCTCATTCGATAAAGAAATAGCCAAGAAACTACAATTCTGCGTAAGCCTCTCTTCTTTGCCGACTGTTGAAGGTAGTGTCAGAATTACCACCGGAAAGATATTCTCTTCTTGTTATAACACCGTTTTAATTGGCGCGATGCCCGTGAGGTTGGCCATCGTTACTATTCATCTTACTCTACATATGGTGAAAAAGTATTTTGTAGCTAACTACGTTACCGACGCTACAATACCAACGCTTGTCCCAAGCGGGTCACATATTGATTAGGTAAATTACAAATGATAAGCTCGGATCCTATAAAATTGTACATAAAGGTCCTATTCATAACCGCGAGATGGCAACTGGTCTCACGGTCTAATCTTTGTCGCACGGCCATGTGTCGTGTGAACAGCTTCGAAAGATCGTTTTAAGGATATTTTATCTAAATAATTTATTCCACATCGGTGAAACGTCTTCGTTATTGAATTCCGAGCTGAATACAAAGCTGTTATTCGTTTTCAAAATCAAGATGATACAGTGAATGGTTAATAACACTAATTCTTAATAGCTGTTCCTTCATCTCGTCGAAAGCGACTGGAAAGATGGCTTATCGTATATTACGTGCCTGTGAAACTCTGGCTAAAGCGGCAAAGCAGATTCATACGCTCAATAATGGTATTTATAAAAAACTACCAACTCACATTTCTATTTCTTAGATTTAGGAAGCAGCCTACGCTTATAAGTAAAGTTCTAGAGCCACCTAACCTAATCTTACCTAACCTAAAAATTGTTTTCAGGCCTCGAACTACCGAAGCGAAGTTTTGTTTCAACGGTGAATGAGAATCTTCTGAAAACCCGGATTCCTCTGACACACGCAGTTCGTTACACGAACTTCTTTAACAAACGTGAGTTATCCATCGAATGATTTGAAGCTTTGAAACAACAGATTACTATCACTAGTTTTATTGTATATGCCTTCGGTATTTACCAGACTATCTAGGAGCGACTTTCTGTACATTTCCTTTCCTGAATCTGATAGAGCATTGCTCTCTGGAAATTATCCTGAAAATATACTCGTGTCCGGAAATTTTGAAAAAAAATTCCAAAATATCCAATCGTAAAAAAACTACGAATTTCAATGCCTGCGAATTTAGTTCAGAATATGAACTATTCGCTTCAAAAGCAATATTCGGAATTAGTATGTGTTTTAACTTAATCCAGAGCAATTGAAAATAAACTAATATAACGGCTTTCATGGAACTAAGGCTTGTTTACTTTTTCATCCACCGAAAAATCACATAAAAAAGCTGTCCTCGAAACACAATCTTTTGGTCCTGAAAAAATCCTGGATTTTGACACCCAAATTGTGCTGAATATCATAGACTAGGTTGCTTTGTCTCTTGGCCTCTGTGACTCGATATAAAAGCACAGTCTTTATTTTTTATATACCTTCTCCTTAGCTACTACAGGACCTCTTTCCTCCTTCTTCTTCTCCAACTTGTGATCACTTCTTGAAACAATCTATTAATTAATTATTTCTCTTTCCTGTTGAAAAGAACTGATAGGTTCCCATTGATTTTGATATAAACTGATACCATTTGTAACAGAATGAATGAGTCGTATAAATTGTTATCAGCACTAAAAGATGTGCAGATAGAACTTCATAAGAATCTATAAAATTCTATGAGTTTCTTATCGGCATGAGGTATTCCGTATAAGCAATCACAAACAATAAAACTCTACTTGTTATTGCCTGTATTTTCACATTTTACTCATCAGTGTTCAGTAATTTTTGTCCATCAGGCTAAATTGGTTCCTATTGACATTTTCAAGCAACAGTATTGACATGAAATTACTGGTTTGTAAACAATGTTCTTTCTATTTGATGCAGTGAGGTTTGATCTGTATGTAAGAGAAAGATTATGTCGTTGACATTAACGGAAACACACTTTGGTACGTGCAAAGTCGTATTCTGTGGGATTCTATCAGTTCCTTTCCAAAAGAATTGACCACAAATGTGCATAATATGAAATCTCAATGTATGAAATAAAGGTATCCTTAATAAAATTGTATTTTTAAACAAAACCGCTTACGTCATACTCACTTGATAGATTCTGCTGAGAAATTATGGAAGGGTGTCACCAGCGTGAGTAACGCCGGTCGGAAACGAGGCAGAGGAAGAGGAGCGGGAAAGAAAATGATCAGAAACTTGAACAAGGGACAAATAATTGGTGCTGGACAAGCCAATATGATATGGCCTGGTCTTACGGCGCCAATATTGCGCGGAAAGGAGCTTGTTCAGCAAGAAAAACTCCCCGAAGACCCAGAGAGGGTGGCAAAGCTAATAAAGTTACGTGACGAAGGTAGCAGACGAAGGTCCTTCAGAATTCATCCACTTGACCGAGGTTGGTCAGGTGCCAAACTACCAGGGAGAAGCGTCGGACCTCCGGATCCTAGAGGCGAAGGTAATTTGGGAATTAGATATTGAGAAACTGATTTTGTTCGACCCGCCATTGTGCTCGTCGATAAACGATTTGGTATTCAATTTCTTATTACATTATGAAACAAAAACGAATGTTTCAGAAACTTTCGAGGGATTTGACACTAAATGCTTAGAATCGAAGGCAATATTTAACATGCAAGGCAACATGGGACGTAGGAGGAGAATGAGTGTACTTGTTGTGACTGGCAACGGTAATGGATTGGCTGGATTTGGGTTTGGCAAAGCTATAGAGACCAAAGCAGCTCTTAAAAATGCTAAGAACAGAGCTGGTCAGAGACTCATGTACATCAATATCTACAATAATCATACAGGTATGGTAGGACATGAATCGCATAGTTTTTAAACATTTTAAAATATGTAGGACTAATAAAAACGTCGCAAATTTGTTCGATCCAGTGTATCACGACTTTTTTACACAATTTGGAAAAACGAAAATATTTGTAAGCAAACAACCAGAGGGCTATGGGCTGAAGTGTCATCGTGCAATCAGGACTTGTTGCGAAGTAATCGGGATCAAAGATCTATATGCTAAAATCGAAGGATCTACTAATCTCCAACACATAATTAAAGCCTTCTTTGTGGGGCTGCTGCAACAGGTAATACTGATTCTCATTTCTTCCAGATTCAAGAGCTGTTATTATTTTATTACACATTCAGGACTGGCTTGTGGCCAAATTGTTTTTTAATCAACCAGTTTGTCGGATAACGGTTCGTTTTCTGAACAATTAGACACCTAAATATCTAAAATAGAGGCAGCAGTTGATCCAAGTCGTCGCATTAGGTACTGTCACTTAGACTGCTTCGAACTCTGAGACCGAATGACCCATAACTTTGAACTCTTACTTTACTATGCTTCAGAAGAATAGAAAACTTGTGTTATAAAACTGGATGTTTGAGAAAAAATTTGAACATAGGCCAGTCCTTCGAAAACAGCCCTATCCAAGACGTTCCTTCACCTCTTAAATCATTCTCATTTTTCGTATCCACTTTTACCGTTACAGAAAACTCATGCGCAAATAGCAGAAGAGAAAAACCTGCATCTGGTTGAGATTAGGAAAGAAGCTGGTGAGTTTCCTCTCGTTGTAGCCTCACCATCTGTGGTACGAAAGCCAGAGGAGATAAAACACGATGAAGTTCTGGATTTCACCCAATATGTGATGAATAATCGAGTAGTCCTGAAGAGGAAGAAGTTTCCTCCATTTTATACGAAACATAGGTCATGGGAGATTCGTCTTAGGAGACAAGAGTACCATAGGAATCAAGATAAAGTCAGAATTCGATTGCTGGCTACCTATGGAGAGTTGAGAAGCTTTCTGACCGATAAGCATCCCGAAGCTAGACCACCTGGACCAAAATCAAGATTAAATAAAGAGGAAGCTGAAGCATGAAGTTCATTAATCTACCACACATTGTATACTTGTAGAGTACTAATAGTCTGTAAATAAATTATATGGATTCGTCGAGTTCTATTTGATTGTAATTCGAATTTAGCCTTGCCACACTTCACAAAGATCAAGGGATCTCCGTACTCAAGTAAATGTCTGATATTTTAACCGAAGGTTTTAGTTACCTTGAAATTAATTGAATTTCTCTAATTATTTTAACCAGAAGAAGATGTGACTATTATCAAGATTGAAGTAACGATTTTCATTCTACTATCCTTTATTTTCCGGGTATCGAGAGATGAACGTAGATAAATATACCGTTTAACAGTCATATTTGCAATCTTTTCAGTAAATTGTATCGTACCATGAGCGAGCGTCTTGAATTCAGCTTACAGAATTCAATGCAGGGTAAAAAAAATATGATCTGAAAAAGTAAAATTCCCAATTACTTACTTATTTATCCCGTTCCATAAAAGTGATGATTTATTAATGAATCATGATCTATGATTGATTCCAGCTCAGTAACCTGATGAAAATATTTTTGCTAATTTCTACGATTTATCAGGGAAATTTGCGCTTTTCATAGTTTTTCACAAGAAATTGTAGTTGTTTTTAGTTTGATCGGCAAAAACAACGAGCCTTTTTGGATAACTACGAAAATCTACAATTTTCTGATGGAAAACTATGAAATTTCCAATTTTTATAAAAATTCCTATAATGTAGTATAATGTATAAATTGGCGTGATTTTTTAGCCGACGTCTTTATTTCAGGAGATTACACATTATGTTCAGCGATCCTCGAAGTCCTGGAGGTCCTGGAAATATCTTGATATTAATGTCCTCCTCGAAATAGTATGACATCATCCTGAAATTTTTGTCGTGACCTGGAAATTTAACAAGACTACGAATTTCAGCGCTCATGAATTTAATTCAGAATGTAAACTATTAACTTCAAAAGCAATATTCTGGATTAGTAAGGCATTATCCCAATCAAATGTATAGTTGAATCGCACCTGATCTAAGGAAATAACAGAAAGTGCCTCTGCATCTTTTTTTGAGATGAGCAAAGTTCTTAGAAGATTTTAAATTGTCCGTGCGAAACTTGGAGTGAGATGAAGATGTAGCTCTGTCGACCAAGTTATATACCATTCTTCGTTTTCGAGTTATGGCATGTGTCGAGTTGAAATTCAAGAATCTACCCGAAAACGTTAGTTTACGGTACCAATTGGTAATTATCGCGTCGAAATCATCACGAATTACATGGACAATGGACATCCAAAAAGTTCATCCTACGATCATCTTCGAGTTCATTTGTGAACTAGAGGCGGTCATGGTAACTGTTAAAAATGTTCGTCGCATCGTCAATATTTCATCTCGGGATGCACGTGATAAGATCATCCACATAACGGTAGTAAAATAGGGGTTTGAAATTCAGTTTAGATAAACAATCGCGTTCTAGATCTACCATTACTATATGTCAACTGAGATCGACGATACAGGAAACCCCATGAGAGAACTGATGAAATATTATTTCCATAATATTTCCTAAGCACACTATCTGATGTATGAAAAATTAAGGGAAAATATTCGTATGAGTGATGAGTCATTAGAAAATACACATCGTGTTCGAACAAAAACAATGCTGATGCATTAGCAATATTACTTTTGATGTATCCATATTCCACAGCTTTCAATTTATTCCAACACTTATGACATATTGACATGACGTGCTGGGGCGTAGAAGAATAACGTCCAATTGCGAAGCAAGCGTACAGATGAATACTTCTACTCTTACGGTAACAAACTCAGAAAGTGCGTGAGAGATTATAAACACACGCTGGAACACTGGACATAAACATGCAATTAACGAAGATAGATATGTCGTTGTTTGACGCCACCAAGCCATTGCTGGTTACTTCCAGATTGGTCGGAATGAATCCGAAGTCAAACTGGCATAAAGCGTACACGGTCTTTATTATGACATGTATGCTTTCGATGATTGGTTACACTTGGCACACATACGTCATGATGGACTTTCACGATCGTTACCTGAATCTGTTTGTGTATATTCTACAAGAGATATGTCGCATAACTTCGTCCCTCGTTATCTCGGCCTCAAGCTTGTTCGATGCAAAGAGGTAATTCCATTTGTCTTCGTGATCAGTTTCAGCTGGTCAAAATTTTTTCATCGATCCAATATCTGTTTGAATATGAATTCCAGATTCGTGGTTCCGTTAGAGAACTTCGCCAGCGTCGACAAAAACTTACAGAGTTTGGGTGGATTCCTAGACAACAACGGTACTTACAGGTGACCTTGTCTTATCATTTCTTGTCTAAGAAAGAATGTAGCAGTATTGGTCACGATCGGCCCAAAATGTACGCCTTGGACTTCAGAGATAGGACTGTTCCGAAGTTTATCCTGAAAACTTGCAGATACATTTGCAGATAACATTTGGCAGTCTTATCTCTTGGGCCAAGAGCAATCAGAGAAGACGTAATTCTTGCGATTTGTGCCAGAAAAGGAGCTGAGAATTTACAGGTCCCAAATCGTAATGGTCATTTACGTTGGGCTGATGCTATTACTGCTCGGGCCGGTGAAATTCAGCTTGAAGATATTGCCACGACTCAACGATAAATTCTACGGAAGTTACGCATTGAATTGGTTCTACACCATGACAATCATAATTGTCTACATTGTAACGGATTGCACGTTCTTATCGACTGTATCTATAATAAAAAAGAGATTCAACACAATAAACAAGATTATCGATCGTGCTCGAAAGAGGGGCTCATACTTAAGGGTTAATCTTCTGGAAGGCTCCAGGTAATTGAACTTGCATGTAAGAGTGATATGAATATGTAGTAGTTACGAACTTACACTACGGCTAATGGAGGCAAGAAAATCAATCTATATTTAAGGTAAAGTGAGTAAATGCGGATTGGCACGGATTGGTGGACCCAGTTCAAATACAGTTCATAAAAAAATCGTGACGGATTGAAGTTTACGTATTGAGAATTTCCGTTTCGTATCAGAAGATTGAAAATTTTATACGTAGTAAAATTTTCTGTATGACGTGAAAGTAGAAAATTGAAAAGTAATTTTTTATTAATATTTCTCCAATAATTTATCATTATCAAGATTGAGAACAAATGTTTCAAACCTGCTGGTTCATATTCACTCACTTTACCCTGCTTACTATAATAAGGATTTCTAATCTTTGGTTCAGGACAACTATTATCGGAGATCTCAGAATATTAAGAAAACAATATCACGAGTTGTGGGGAATTGCAAATCGGGTAGGTCAAACACATATAGAATCAAGGACCTAGGTGTGAGAGCGATTCGGGTCGGATTAATATTAATAACGGCAATAAGTTCGAACTAAAATCTAAAATTGTTTTCAAATCGTTGGTACTTTCCAAGTACGAGATCGTACCAAGTGAGGGTAGAAAATAGACTCAAGAATCGACGAAGAATAATTTTCCAGATCAACAAAGTTGCATGCTTCTTTAAGGGGGTGCAGGAAAGTGGGCAATTATTTTGGGCCTATACAACTGAATACATGATTTAGCAAATTGCCGGGCATAAAAATGTTTGCGGAACAATCAGAGATGCTAATTGGACTCAACATTATTAGCCGGAGTTAGTTGAATGATCAGAGGAATATTAGATGACTTTGAAAATGATTCAAGTTCACAGCCGTTTTCACGCCGAGGTCCGCTATCGCAATTATTTCATGAGCAAGATATCTACGCAGAGACAAATTGAATAGATTGACGTTCTGATAAAAATTCTACCCAATCTTGAACAAGGTAAATGAAGCTTATGGTCCGCATCTCCTTGTGGGAGCGACGACTTCGTTGGCGTTGATAACCAGTAAACTCTGGATGAGTTACGTGCTAGCGATGACTCCCAGAAGCGAGGATCCCCGATCCCTTGTCGAGAGCGTTATGTGGGTAATATTCTACATTATGAGAATGATGTTTTTAGTCAAGGCCAGTGAGTCGACGGTCGCTGAAGCAAAGGCTACGGCCATTGTGCTCCAGGAGCTCGAAATGAAAGGAGACCTTGACCTTGCGACGTATGGTGAGGTAAGACAAGTTCTCAAACAATCTTTAGATTCATCATTTGAAAGTTAGAAAGTTGTAAATCAAGGGTGTTACATTATCGAATGAAATGTATCATTTAAACGAATAAATTGTTCACATGGTGTTTATAGATCAGAAATTTCCTAACCCAGCTTCAATTTGAAGTACCAAGATTCACGGCGTCCGGTTTCTTCGACATTGACTCAACCCTGATCTGCGGTGTGAGTAATCACTGCACTTTCACAGTTTCACCGAATTACAATGCCGGTGATCTCGGTATTTCTTCTTTCAGATATTGGGTGCGGCATGTACGTATCTGGTCATCTTGATACAAATGGCCACAAATGTTTCCGTCCCAACTGGCGGCAACAACGACACTTTGCCCTCTGACCATTAACACGATCACCCATGAATGAAACCCCGATAGTTAATAAAAATTCTTCTCGAAGTGTAATTATTGGGTAGAAACCAGAAAATAACGATGTACGGTGAAGTGAGTGAATATATGGACCAGCAGGTTTCAAACGTTTCTAATGTCTCGCTACTCCGAAATGAAATCCCTACGGAATCATTTATATTACAAATTGGACATATTATAGATCAGAAATGATGAATTACTGGAGCGAAATGAATAAAATGTTAGTTCTCACTGTTCTTTCTCATATCAGGTATAGAAGATGTTGTTATTTTGATGCATCGACTAATTAACTCATTTCTTTAATCAAAATCAAAAATTTTAGGATGATATAATTACAAACATGGATAATCGAATGAATTCGGTATCATTCCGTTCCTTTTAAAACTTTCGATTTTTTGATGCGAAATGAAAAGTTCGGAAACGAAAAATTGATTACATTACGAATTTTATCGGACCCATGCTCTAATTTCGCGCATCATTTGAATTGGCGAAATGCTGTAACTTTGAAATGAACCATGTTCTCTATTACGCTACAACGAATACCAACAACTCCTGAAATTCTGTAAAAATATCAATTTTTCAGTTCTTTGGTTCGAAATACGCAGAATCATCAGCGGGATATCACTGAAAAGAATTTCCAGCTACTTAGGTGAATTAAAAATTGTTCAACGTCCCCGCAAATCAGTATTGATCATTCTTGAGCAGAAAATAAGAAATTTGAGGAAGCGAAGATTTCATGCCGATTGTCGCCCGCTGTTCGCAGCGAAAGTAGTTTGTGAATTCATCACCAACACAGCGAGAGCGCTACATTCTGGCAGCTTCTGGACTGCATTGTGGCGTCATCTACTGAATTAGTTGATATTCACAAAATTGGCTTACGGGGTGTCATATAGTAACGCCATCTCACGAGCGTGTTTACGAACACTCTTATCATAAACGTCTGTTCGCCTCATTATATGCAACCCGTACGCCATCATGTAGTTTTCAACTTGCCTAACAGATGGCAATGCCATTTGCTACCCCGCACGCCAGTTTATTTTCTACCTTATTACGCATCCATTTCAGGATTTTCACTTCTACGCAAGTGAAGGAAAGGGAAAAATCGTGAATCGATTGATTATGAACCCGTTCAGTTAATTATCAATATTTCTCGCTGAAGCATCGATATAATCATTATTGCATATATGTATAATTGAAGATATGTATAAAATTCCCAATTGTTGTTGAAAATAGCCAATTTGTTGTAGAAGTATTTATACTCGTGATAATGAGCTTTAGAAGTTATTAGAAATGCATATTTTCATGTAGTCTTCATTTGTTACTTCATTAGATCGTTATTACACCAATTTCCACGTCATTGGGAATTAGTCACCTGTGAGCCTGGCTTAGGGCGCGCTAGATCTTTGTGCAGGTACTAATTGCATTGACACTAGGTTTGGTTTGTCATGACGGTAGCAGTGGTGATGTTTGGCTATACTTAGCCTGATCTACTATCATCAAAGGTGTGTTCGTATTTTCGAGGATTACTTGGACTACCTTCAACTAGCTCATCTGTGACAATGAGATAAAGTGGGACCGTAGTTATCACAAGTACAATACAAGTATCACCAAACTACGTATAAGCGCAAAGCGCATACAATGTGCTGATGATTGTATAAGCTTGATTTTCAAGTCGACTATGCTTGACTTCTGGGCTTATAGCGATCACTGCAGAAACTGCGCGCAGAAAATATCGGAAATTGTACTATGTATGTATAGGGTTATGCGAAAGCCTAGGAAGGCCAGTGGTTCTGGCAAATGCATTAGTGAGAAAGCTGGCCTTAACGCGTCTGTTTATTCCAATCTGCCATCAGTAGAGCTCTCTATAAACCATCTGGGCAGCGTGACCAGTCTGACCTATCTAGACAACCTATATATGATACAATACCAGAATTGGCACGATATTTTTTTGTAGTAATGATCACGGTTTCTGTCGGCCCTAAAATCTGCAACCAAGGATACATGCTCTTTTTAAGTTGGCAATGGCTGGCAGTAGCTGACTTGAGTGCCCTCGCGACGGTGAGCGGCAATTATTAATTATTGTTGCCTAGGGTATTGCCAACTTAAAAAGAGCATGTACCCTCGGTTACAGATTTTAGGGCCAACAGAAACCGTGATTATTACCACATAGGTATATGATACGATATCAGTTGTTAATCGGTTAATCTAATCAACGTCGGTTTTTCATGAGCGTATAAGATATTCAATCAAGTCTCGATAGCCGAAAGATATTATCACAGCTATGACCTGAAATTAACGCACGTCAGCGTTGATTAGCGTGAACATAAAAATGTGCTAGGCATGCATTTCGGTCCGATCTCTGCGGAACTTGTAGGACGATAGCCATTCCTAGGAAAAGGATCAGCATTGAATTAGTATTAGCAAGCTGACATGACCGACTTGTTTTCATGGTTCCGATCAGCCCAGAACAGAAATCAGAAATGATAATCCGAAGTAAGATGAGTTTGTGCTGTGTATGATCTTTGAAGTATAGAGACTAAAAATAGATAAGATTCTCTTACAGAATAAACATACGTGAGTTGAATTTAAACAAATTTCAAGTACTCAACTAACTGTTTTTTTCAATATCAGTTCCACAAGATTAATGCACAAGCCTTCAATTTCTGCATGAGTAGCTGTTCGAATTATTTTATGTATTATCGATGCTTGGGGTGTTTAAAATCTTTGAAAACAAAATAAACTGGAAAGAGTCAGAGAACTCTCAGATTATTGAAAAATCCAAGGTGAAGTTAGCAGATATAAATGAAATTCTGCTCCATTATTAACAATCATATGCTAGATTTCATTAATGTCATGATTCACCGACGGTTGTTTTATTGAAGATACTATCGAGAGTAATCTGTGATCATCCGTAATTTTATGTTTCATTTCAAATAAGGGTTGTCGCTCTATAGTGCGAACAAACAATTTCTTAAATCGCATGGAAGATACAAATGCTTGCTCTCAAAAATTTGGAAAAGGAGGCACTTTCGAAGATAGGAGACTTCAACAAGCCTAATAATCGCGTATCTTGAACTGAAGGAGAAAATAAAATCCACTGTTAGAGATCTCAAAATTTTTATTTTATTTATATTTGTTGATCATTTCTTAATCTATTTTGAGTTGCACAAGATCATATCTGATGGCTGTATCGAGATATCTCAAGATATCGTCTGGCTAAAAATTTATTACGTCTGCACAAATCTTATTGGGATTAACTTAATAGTAAAAAAGTTCAAAAGAAAGTATGTACACTTCAATAAATATATTTCTGGCTGAAGATAGCACCGGCGTTAGATTCAGCGGACTTCTTTACATATGTAGAATGTCCTTGTTGCAAGATTATTTCGATTTTTGAATACATTGTAAGCGAAATAACGAAATTTAAAAGAATAAATCGAACAATCTGTAGTAACAACAAAAACAATTTGAAAGCAAAATCATCGGGAATTCTTTCATATGAAAGCATGCCACGTGAAATTTTCAGGAGAATCGATGACGTTCCGGTAAACCAAAAAGAATTCAGCACGCCAACTTTGAATCCCGATTCGTCGAGATTTCGAATTCCTGGGCCAGCCCAAGTTTCCAAATGTTACTGCTCACCTTTAAAAATTTTCAGTATAATTCACTAATGAATTGCGTAACATAATTAAATGTAATTCCGGATAAGAATGGCAGTGGTTGGAGGTGGGATACGAATTACTTGCCACTATAATAAGACACCTCTAGATCGTCTTCAAATTCATTTTGAGAAATGAATTTTTTTTAAGCATATAAATAAGCCGACATCTGGAACTTCGACCAGAGCCGTTTACAAATGACTTTAAGAAGGCTCATCGTCTCTTAATTAGGAGAACCTACACCTGGATATCGGAATATAAATATACGTAAACCTTATGCATTTCGATATTTTCACGTGAATATATCGTTTTTTCTCTGCTAAGTTCGGATCTCTCCTTCACTTTGTCACCACCCCGAGTTATTTCACCTTGAATTTCAAGCAGGTGCCAATTAGTAAGGGATATAGACACAATGATTGAATTCGTAATGATCGACTTAATGGTTCTGATGCGGCCGAAACTGTGACGAAAGGAAAAAAATCGACTGCACGTAAACTACGAAAGATATAGTGACTCGATGAACTCGTTAAAAATTTGGTGTACGGTCTATACTTTCAGTATCCTGAAACTGATCTGGCATTGGCATGTCAAGATAAGTTCTATACCGTCTGTATCTGCCAATATCTCGTTATTGATAAATTCAAGGAAAGGTCAGAAGATTTTATTTCGAAATGATTGCTCAACTACCAACGGAGCATATGAATCGGTTTTTTGAGAACAGACCTAGGTTTGGGCCTCACAGTCATCGAATTTTCTTTAACTTTAAGGAAATGTTTTCCACCTTGAAATATCACTCCAAAAATTTTCATGAATTTTCCAGCTGTCCCTTTGGCTGTTCAATGTCACCATTTATTTTACATATGGTTGTCAACTTGATATATCTTGGGTTTGACACAGTTCATCGTATACATTTTTGTCCTAAATGCCTACCGCTTTTGAATAAAATTTTGCGAATTGAGTGTAGACTCGAGCTCTCGAAAGCAAAAAGCTGAAAGTGTACCAGAGAAGTAGGTGCTATGCATTATCGTCTACATTAAGTTTAAAAATATGTCAGACTGAATTAATTTAGTGGATATCAGCCGCGATTTTTAAAGTCGTATCAACTAACATACAAATTTCTTACAATATGGATCGATGGAATAAAGACTAGCCCAATTTTTTTACTGCTGCAAAGTCGAGTTTCCAAATTCTGATAACTTAATCTCTGCACCGATTGATTGCACTGTTTCGGATGAAGCCGAGACATGCGATAACTAAATCGCCACTCTGATAAGTTGCGCTGATACACCTGGGATTTATGTAACTGCAGGTGATTCTATATAAAAGAACACGATTTCTGTGGCCAGTTAGTCAGCTCAGTACTCTGAGTTCGTTAGAAAGCGCGCAAGTTACAAGAGAAGCGATTACCTCGTTCAGCAAAATGGTTCAAATCGTCGGAACATATAAATTCGTCAGTCACGCTCCTAATTTAGAGAGTTACCTGAAATCTCTGGGAGTTCCAGAACCAACCGTAGCAAGCATTCTTAACCACAAGCCAACCGTAACAATCTCCGAGAATAACGGCCTGTGGACAATTAAACACTCCGATTCCGGTAAAGAATGGTCCTCGACCTTCAAGTTGGGAGAACAGTATGATGAGCAAGTGCACGACGGGGGAATGCTTAAGGTACGAACAACCGTTTCTTCGGTGAATGGATCCTCCCAAAAAACTAAGAATAATGTTCCGTAACTAAAATGTCGAGGGATTAGTACTTTCCGAGTTACAGGCGATTCAAGTTGACCATTCAGAGCAGAGTCACGACTCCCTCAGCCAGGGCCGACGCACTAACACGCTTTCGTAATTCGCCTGGCATTTTTTAAGAGAAATCTCTTCTTAGTTTCTGTTTTCGTTTGTACTTGAGTTCCGAACGTGTTCCTTTCCGTTCGAGATGACTATAGGTATCCCGCGCCGTGGTTGACTTTGTCCAGGTCGTATGTTCGTCGATTTTCAAGTCCAGGTTCGTCTAACCCGTAATTTACCTTGTCCAAATCATCCGCTATGTAGTTCTCGATGCCTATGACGAGATAGGTAAACTAGACGACGAAAACTACGAAGCGAGAGACTTGAACGAGGCAAACTACGGGTTAATGGAACCTGGACTTGAAATCTGACGGAGATAACGACCTGGGTCATCTCGAATGACAACGACAATGTCCGGAATGCAACTACGAACGTTCAAGAACGAAGTAATAAAAGTGGAAAATTTAGGGCCTATTACAGAAGCGAGTTAATTTCGGCCCTGGCTGCAGACAGCGACTGTGCTCTGAATGTTCAACTTGAATCGTTTATTTGTAATCAGTAATTAGTTACATTCGTCATCCTGGCATCAAATTCGCTATTTCGAAAGCAGGAAAAGGATTTTCAAATCAATGACATTAAATTATTTCTGTTGCAGAGCGTGACGAAACGCGAAGGTGACAAGTTTATCACCGAATCCGACGTGCACGGTTCTCTTGACAAAAGGGTCCTTGAATTTACCGACGCTGGTATCACTGTGGTAAGTATTGATGTTAAATAGACCTTATCAAGTCGTTATCTACGCGAGTATCCAATCCGATATGCTATTAGTATCGTGAGATATGATTAGAGCTGCACACGTATACCTGGTCAAAAGTCTATCTTGAGTGGCAATTTCGATATAAATTACGTAATAATTTGCGGCTTGAGACGGGATATGAATCTCTCAATGATAACGAGCCACCTGCATCATATTGATGATCATTTTGCGAAATAACCTTTTTCACCACACCTGCACCGAAAGTGCGACTTTCGGCCCCTCGCGTGGACGGAAAGTCGGACTTTCCGATGCAAGGGGTGGTGAAATAGTACATTGTGTGACTAGGGACGAAAGTTGGCGATTGCGATGAGTGTGAAGTTTTCAATCACACGAGTCGCAATAATCGCCAACTTCGTCCCTAGTCACACACGATACTTTTTATAATAAGTGCATGGAGGTGGGGCGTTGCTGTCCCACAAAACAGAGACGAAAGTGAATGAAATTTTTCCCAAGGGACGAAAGTGAAATAATTGTGGACTGCGCATGCGCCAACCTCGCTTTGCAGTCCTGGAATGCATTCGGCCACTTCGTCCCGCTAAACTGACACACAACGCCCCACTTTCCATGCACGTATTATAAAAAATAGTATACGTCACACGGGAGTGAAAAAGGCCATCCCAAACTGCGTTTTTGCCGTCAATCTCACACGCAGTTTGGAATGGCCTACTTTTACTCCCTAGGTGCGTAATGTACTAATTTTTCAGCATATGAGCAGTCCGAAAGTCTCCACTACGACCAGCGCTGTTTACAAGAGGGTTTAGAAAGGTTTCTCGTCACTCAGAATCGCCTGGAAATCGGAATAAAAATATACGTAAACCTGTGCTTCTTGATACCTTCATGTGAATAAATAAGTTTCTTCTGTTAAGTTTGTTCCTTTCGCCTACTCTGTACCCACCCCCAGTCATTCGGTCTTGAAGTTTAATTAGATGCTAATTGGTAACAAGACAAAAATGTAGGTGGCAGAATAAATTCATTTGAAATTTGGTGTACGAATTATAGTCTCAATGCTATGAAACTGGTACTGGTATACGTCGATTGAACGAAGAGACAAATTGTACTTCACACGATTCTGTTCCCCGTCTCCGAAAATTCGACGCCAATAATGAGCGATGGATGGACATATTCGTTATCGAAGCGAGAATTCTATAGATTTCTTCTCGCCGAATCATTTGAAAATTCAATGATTAAAATTTGAACGAGGATATGAATATGATAATCGAGACACAGCAGTTCAGAGTATTTCCTTACATGCGTTTCTCACCGAAGAATTTGATCGGGTCACTTTTTTATTTCGTTGAATGAATGTAAATTTACAATTTACAGATATTTGAAAAATTTTGAATCCTGAAAATAGTGAGCCTATTAAAATTTATACTTCGAATACCACGTGAGATAAAATTTTTCAAATAATCGAAAGTACTTATTAACCGAATTGAAGAATTGGGGAATTTCCGGTTATCGAATTATTTATAAATATGTATGGTGGACGCGAATGAGTTTAATTTTGGGGGATGATCAGGGAGTCTAGCTTGGTACCCTGCCGTTTGAAACAGTGATCTCCGCTACGGTGTCTGTGAGATGCTAGTTATTTGAAAATTCAGGTACTGGCACCTGCATTCAGGCAGCCAACTACACGGAGGCGAATATCGGGCTGTCTTTTCTAAGACGCGTTTTCGGTTCAAGAATCACTGGGCTATGACACTGAAGTACGAAAACAGCATACCGGAGAGCTGGCTGACACAGCCCGTGAATGAGTCTCGTGATTTTTGAAATGGGAAAATGTTATGACTCCTCCAGCGATCGCGCGTGCCTAAAACCAAATAACCCACAGCTTGCATCTCTGCGGTTGCTGCCAGAATGCAGGCGCTGGTGAAGGTATAGATTTCCCAGATGCCGCAACGAGAACCACTATTTCTGACGGCAGGGTACCAAGTTAGGTCCTCCCCTGATCATGCTCTGAAATTAAAGCACTTAGTTTGCGGCCACCCTGTACGATACCGTCTCGGTATGTGGTCGAGTTTAGGTCGACGATTGCTGGGAAGTACTAGTAAACACGGGGATTTTTGCAAGTAATCCCTCGCGCAATATAAACATATTATTCAATTGCGATAAGCAGGTCAAGAGCTCTGACAAGGTCAAGAATGAAAATTCCTTCAAATTTCTTCGCCCTAATTAATGCGACGTATAGTTTCGTCGCTTAGTTGCGCGTTAAAAATCGAGAAAAAATGTATTCCGATAAATTCTGCGGTGATATCTATAAAAATAGTTCGACACGAAATTAGACACCTACTCGACTTCATGGATATATCGCTCTCTGCCGGCACTTTGCTTTCAGCTGATGCGGATAAATATGTTGTAATGCAATTAATTGAAAATCTACTGGGATTCTTCTAGCACATAGTATGTAGACATGAAGCAACAATATTTAGGTCTTCATCGATCAATCATATGCTCCCGCAGCACTCAGAGCGATTTAATATCCCCCAAAAAATTGCGGAACTTTATATTTATGGATATATCATCGGTAAATCAACTGGAATACCAACGATCCCTGTGCGGCTATTTTAATTTTTTTGAGCAAAACCCCGTCATTATGGCTAAGGTAATTGTTGATTTCTTCAAATGGCTTTAACCTTCGCGAAAATCAATCGATTCGCGGAAACTTGTTAAGACGTGCGAAATTCAACGGTCGATCAGAAAACCTGCGATTCATTCGAATCGTTATGAAAATGCGAGAGTTATTACAAAGGAAAGAAATTTAAGCTGGATTTTCGGAAATCGTATTTATTTTCGTGGTTAATTTTTTTCCTGAATAGTCTGTGAAAAGTACTAGCTTTGCGCGGAAATTTCATGAAGCCAAACACCTAAAAAAAAGTATTGAATTTTTTTTAATCACCCAATATCGTTGTTGAGATCTAGCTCATTTAGTGCTACTGACGAATTTCTGATAATTGCATTCATAAATCATCTTGGTAATCCATGTGACTATTTTCCAGTTTTCGTTGCGGGCTGCAAAATCAATATTCAGTCGTTGCAAGTGAATATTTATTGATGCATTTTTGCTGGCGGTAGATTTTTATACTTCTCTCAGTTTTCTTATTATGTTCATTTGTTGCCGCTTCTGCAATATACGTATCATCGGCATCACTTGCTCGGAAATCGGTCGAACACGCTCAAGAGCGCGTGCACTCTGTCAAACCACGATGTACACGTGCGAGTGGAATCCAGTGGAGATTTAATTTGCAGGAGAAAGAGTTCTTCCCCGACCTTATCAACTAGTTTCTCAGCTATAAAATGAGATGCTCGTCAAATGGAGAGCAGAATCAACATCTCCAGAGAAATTCACCCAGCAGTTGAAATAGGTAAGATACGTTCACTCGAACGCTTTACCAAACATTCAACTTGAGCTAAGAGTCGGTGATACGGAAGCTATGCAATAATTAACTCATTCACAGCAATCCGAGGGATAATGACGTTGAAATATTATGACTGACACTTTTTTACAGAAAGCTGATTAAAATGCGTTCTGCCGTTCTCATAATCTTGACGATCGCTGTAACAACTCTGGTAGAATCATATCCTAGCCCGGGATACGTTGTGAGTATTTTCATTACTTTCTGCTACGTATCGCGTTCTCCCGACCTCTTGGGTTTTGTATCCGTTTCAACATTTCAGGACCGTATACCGCCGTCCAGACCCCGTTCCCAAAGATCAGCCGATCCCGAACCCCAGGGATTCGGAGGATTCGGAGGCGGATTCGGTGGCTTTTCTAGTGGAAGCGGAAGAGGCTACGACTTCAGCTACCATCCGCCAGCTCCGAGTCCTTATGGATCGGTAGGATATTTTCAGCCAGCTCCCCGACCAACTTTTAACTTTCTAGAACCCCCCTCTCGGAATAGCTTTAATTTCAGTCCAGCGGGAACGAGTGGCGTCAACGTCGACTTTAGGCGAAGAATAATCGACCATGACCGTGGGACACTCGACGCGAGAGCCTCGGCACAAGTGATCCCAGATGGTTCGAGGTTGAGCGTGCAGCGGCCAAGTGTTGGATTGGAAGCGGCTTATCACCCGACTTCTCAGGGAACCGTTACCGCCACCGTGAACAAGATTATCGACGGTCCTGCGGATCACCATCCGTCCGTCGGCCTCGGCTACGAGCACACGGTACTCGAGAACGAAAATGCAAAGGTGACGGTATCAGCCGGAGTACAAAAGTCGCCGCGTCAGACTCCGACCGGGACTGTTGGAGTAGGAGTGACATACCGGTAGTTCCGTCGGACGACTGGGTCGGATTTCAGAAACGAAATCGATCGACGAGAATGAACTTTAATGATGGCGAAGTGTTCATCAATGTTAACAATATTTAATCGAATTCGAAACAAATTTTTTGAATAAATGATTTCATATTTCTGCTTCATAACACGCAGAATGTCTTTATTGTACCACGTACATAGTAATACTGTTCTTCATGCTATTCCAATACTCACTGTTAGCATCAAGAGCTTTAAGAACGTGTTTGTCAAATCCGCAGTCCGAGTCAACTCCGGATATCCGGTCTCGGTACTTGGCGTTCGCGTAATAGTCGCCTTATTCAGAGGACACTGAACCCGAAGAATGAAGCGGTCTAATGAAAATAAGGTTCTTCATTACCACATGATTTTCGATAGTACTATGTGTTAAAAAATAAAATTCAAATTTGAAAGAGACGGGCTCCTTTTCCGACGACGTGACGCTGCACGGTCGAGCTTCTTCGACGCACAGATAGTACCGAGTAACTAAATTTTAGGAGCACTATATTTTCTTCATGATGGGATCTCGTTAACGTTCGCAATGATGATTAAAGAATAAAATTACAACTCATTTTTACTGTGTAATCTAAAATTAATGAAATCCTCCATACATATAATAGTAACACACGTCTGATTATCTTCGATTAGAGATTACAAATTGCAACTTAACAGTTAGTGATTAGGACGATTCTAATTTGTTTTTTTCACCATTGTATTCTCGTTTTTAGAAGTCGTTGATTTTCTCATTCTTGTCGGCCTAGAAAAACCGCAGATTTTCGTTTTTTAACATTGTCGTTACGATTAGCCGTTTCCGAAATATCACTATTGAAATGATAAGTGAGAAAACTTGAGTATTCCGTAAAGAAATTGCACAAAATATGAAATCTCGTGAAATTTGTTCGAATGATATAGCTTGATTTGTTGAAATTTGGCGAAGATTTCTTTTTTAGTGCCTAAAGTGCCGCGGAATGCCTCATATGTCTTTTATGCCTGGCCCCTGTTATCGGGGTTATCGCGGTTCGTCGGAGACTATCAAATGCATGGACTGTCCATACTATTGCAAGTGTGACCTTAATGTTCCTGTGATACTGTGTGCATATGCACGGGCGGTGCCGCTTCTGTTCAAAGTTGAAACAATTGAGCTGAAAATTAGATGCATACACACTAGGGTGGTTCAAAAAAATGTATTAATTTTTTTTTTCAACTCTTACCCTCCCAAATGTTTCTGTTTGGTGAGAAAAAAATCCTCACAAAAGAGGGGCACTGTAGCTCAACTCTAATTGTAAGAGGTCGCTATTTCTATTTCAGTTTCCTATTCATTTAACATGGGAATTTTTGTTTCTTCATTAAAATTGAAATTACACCTGATCATTGAAATTTTTTGCAAATAACCATTATACATTCAGAAAGCTGACTTTTTGAGCTGTTCAAAACTCTATACTCTTCGTATTCAGAAATTTAGTAATTTTCAGATGGCTGTAACTGGTCTTCTAATTATCATAATCATGCGTTATTATAGAGTTTTGAAGAGCTCAAAGAGTCAGCTTTCTGAATATATAATGGTCATTTGCAAGAAATTTGAATGATCAGGTGTAATTTCAATTTTAATGAAAAAACAAAAATTCCCCCCGTTAAATGAATAGGAAACTAAAATAAAAATAGCGACCTCTTAGAGTTGAGCTACAGCGCCCCTCTTTTGTAAGGATTTCTTTCTCATCAAAGAGAAACATTTGGGAGGGTAAGAGTTGAAAAAAAAAATTAACAAATTTTTTTGAACCACCCTAATACACACCCATGCTGTGACTAGAAACCTGGGAGTTATCAAATTCAATGGTATATGTAATACGATATCCATACCAGAGTCCAAATTAAAATTCTGGTTTCTTCCTACAAATTCTCACTGAAGATTGGGAGGTGGAAACTAGAATTTTCGGATAGAATTGTATACATAATAAAATCCTGATTCGCACCCCGGCATCTTCAGTTCTTGATCGATGGTCGTTGCGTAACATTGCTAGAATATTCGTTCGCAAAGTAATATATTTTTCTACCACACAACAAAAAGTGGACAGTTCCAAGCACCTAAGACAGCGATGTTCATTTCATGAACGGAGAATTTTGTCAACCCATTCTATATATTAAAGTCCGAAAACGGATGTTCGAATGTCACAAAATAGCGGATGCCCCTATCTCTACCCATCCCTGTATGAAGTTTCTGTGTTATTGTCAGTCTATATTGTGATCGTCGATTCGAGAGGAAGAGAGTTTTGCTTTGATGTGGGAATTTTTGAGATTATAAAAAAAGTATAGCAAATATATCATAATATGCTTAAAGTCTCATGTGGCTAAGCGCTACCAAATTAGCTGATGATTAGGGGAGACCGTAGCAAAATGATCCCCCTTAGGGAAAAATGACTATAACATCTAGACTGTTTGCTTTAGGGATCCAAACATAGAAGCACTGGATTGTATCATCCTTCGGCTACATTGCTAAATTTTTTCAGATTTTATGAGTTGCTATGATTGCGACAAATTTTGAAAAATTGCACCAGTAACAAAGGATCGTTTTGCCCCATAGAGTGGGCCAAAATGATCTCTTAATGATCGTTTTGCCCCAACAATCCCAAAATAATTTCAATATAGAAAACTATGTACATGTAAGTTTGAAAGTTTAATATTTAGTACCAAACTGTTTTTTCAATCGACTCATTTTATTTCTTGCAAAATGATGTATTTTCTACAGTTAATTTTTAATTTTACAAAAGTTGTTAGGTGGGTATTATTTTTGAGATCTCTTGACAACTCTGTTAGTGGAACGCGTTTCGCATGTGTATGAAATGGTACTCTCATCGATGCCAGTGTAGGCATCGCGAGCCCATCTCAGACACCTCGAGCACCCTATCCAGCCACCTCCAGGCTCAGATTTTGAAAACATCTCGCCGCACAAAAAACAGTGAACAATGTGCTTGAATCGTCTATTTTCTATTTCTTTAACGATCATCGTGATACGGGTGATCCTTTTGCCCCAGGCCATAAATGATAATCTTGCCCCAAGCGCATAATCTAAACTAAATGCAATTTTTCGGCGCGAAGAAATCCCGAATGAAAAAAATTTGCTCACCGAATTGAAGCTACAGGTGTATCACAATCTTCAGGTTATGTCGAAATTTTGTGTATAAATAGCATACAATGTTGACAGAGATCGACATAGGGCGTTTACCTTAGATCGAGTAGTCTCTGAAGTAGTTTTTTAGAAGCACAACACGTAATATTTAAGTTGGCGTTCTTTCGCTGACACGCACTCTTTTCCACAACTACCTCGCATATTATTCGCGCAATACTGATGTGAGTTGCCCGGCAACGCCAATCGGCTCAGAATCCAACATGATCGTTTCGCCCCGCGGGATCATTTTGCCATGGTCCCCCCTAGTATTCATTTCATCGAGATAGAATATAGATTTCTTCGAAATAACCGATCGCGCAAGGGTATCCATTTTATATGAATAAGAATAGAATTTCGTATACATATCCTGGCAAGCTTCTGGATTCAATGATTTTGTTCTCCATAATGATATGGCAGTTCTTTACGGACGTGAGATCTTCAGCGTGATCTTGATTAGACCAATAAAATCATCACAGCGATAATCAGCAAATAACGAAAGTCACCGTTAGTCGGTGCTAGTCAGCATTAGTCAGCGTAAAAAAATCTGCTGTTGTTACGTAAGGTGGTAACCCGAGCGGGTGGGGCATAGGTTCACGTGATGAAAGAAAAATAATTATTTGTTTGACCTATCCCTCAATAGGTAGGTATATGGGATCTCACATAATCAACCATTTATATCATTATGCTATGAGCGAGGCCAATTATCAATGGTAATGATTTGGTTGAGTAGGGGTGATAAATAAAGGAGAAATAATGGATCCATTGGTAAAAGCTAAAGTGTATTCTGCGAGCGATTCGGATGAAATGTGTGACTGAAAGAATTAACAAAAGGATCGAATGAGTTTAGTGCAAGCGATAGGGTATGAATGAATGATTAAACGATAACGGCGATGAATATGAATATTGGGACTTTCGGAATTATGGTGTTACAGTCGTTCGTTGAATCTGCGGCTCGCCCGTCGTATACTTTTGGTTATGGATGTGGATATGAATATTTTTTTATGTGTACTTTAATCGACAGAAAACGATAGCGGTGTGGAAAACAAAAAGATAAATTTGCATATGAATGACTTCCAAGCAAATCTATCTTACGATCAGCGTTTATCTTGGAAAGCAATTCGATAGAAGCAGACGAAGACTTCACCCTAGTTGCGTGAATGTCTTTGAGTCGGGTGCCGTCGGATAGTACGTCTCCTTATACATTAATCCAGTCCGCCTCACCTCACAACGAACCACGTGCTCAGCACAATCTCGGTCACTATATCTCCTGATGGGTTGAATTAACTAAAGCTAATGTTTGAATCCGTTGAGGCGAGAAAGTTCAAAGTTGAATAGGGGCCGAAGTTTGGAATTGTAGTTTGAATCACTGTTTGTTGGTTTGAAATCGCTAGAATGTGAGTATGACCTTCTTGCAGATCCTGAGCCTTGTATGCCTGAACTGTGGAAATCTATTCATTCTAGATTGGACTGAATTCTTTAAATCTGATGACAGAACGTGAAGTTTTGATCTTAATTTGTAGATTGTTTTCTAATTTCTTTTACTGTTATGATGAATGAAAAAAATTTCAATGGATGTCATGGAATTTGAGAGTTCGCTTTGTTCGAGTTTTGACTTATAGTCACATGTCTTGAACATGGTTATGTCATGCACAGGCCCTTCATTGTGCGACTTTGAATCCTACGGACAGGGAATCGATGTAAAATTGCACCATCTTTTGATGGCAGTCAAAGTGTCCAATCTATTCATTATTCTACCAAGTCCCCATATTAGACAACCATTTTGCAAAAGAAAATGTGCTAATATTTAACACTGGTGAGCTCTGCAATGTCCTAGGATTGATTATGACTTCAATTCCTAGAAACGCAATCGAATCATTTGGAATCATTTGGGATTCGGAATTTTTATATTTTCAACTATGGTCGCACCGAAAGAGTTAGGGTCCTTCGACAATCGCCTGCTATCAGTTGTATCAACTAATTCTCAGGTTCCGATCCCTAAATCTAATCTTTCCATCAATCAATCGTACTGATATGATCGTGATTCGCGCGACTGCGGGTGACCGCGTATAAAAGGACACCATTTCCGTGGCAAGTCACTCGACTCAGTGCTCCAAGTCCGTCAGCAAGTTTGAAATTTGAAATACCGGCGATTCCCTCGTAAATCAAAATGGTTCAAATCGTTGGAAAGTACCAGCACGTCAGCTATGCTCCTAACTTCGTAGATTACCTGAAGGCTATGGGAAGTTCAGACGAACAGATAAAGACCGTTTGCGGCATGAAGACAACCGTAACGATCTCCGAGAATGGTGGTGTGTGGACGTTCGACAGCACCGACGGAGCCGGCAAGAATTGGTCTTCGAGTTTCAAGTTGGGAGAACCCTTTGACGAACACACGTTCACTGGATCCATATTGAAGGTAAATGGGACATTCCATGTCAACTCAGCCACCCTGGATTTTTTTGTGTCTCGGAAATATCCATTAGCATGCCTAAAGTCGAGTACTATATTAGTACGTAATTTCTGTGAATTCTCATCGCCCTGACATCACTCGTTTGCCTGGCATTCACGCCGAAAGCTTGATTTAAAAAAAATCGTATCGCGAACGAGTAGGCGGATATCGATAAATTAAAGACGATTTTTTTGTGCAATTTTCAATTTAAAAAATTGCAGTATCGCGGGGACGTTGGATCGCACATTTTTTTCAAATTTTTTTCATTAGTAGTTGATTTATACGCAAAGGCCAAGCGGAAATTAACAAATGATTTTTGCCTCTGACGGACGATGAGGATATAGTATTTTATGTAACCGGTGCGTAAAATGCGATTGTACGCATTGTTTTCACGTATGCGTGAAATCGCATTTTACGCTCGCAAAACAATGCGTAAAATCGAATTTTACGCACACTGCATCAAAAAACAACTTTTTCGGAAAATTTCAAAATCAGATACAAAAAGATCCAGGGTGGCTGAGTTTACACGGAATGTCCCAAATACATCTTGCGCTAGCTGCAGTGCACGCCTGCATCTAATCTCTGTACAACGCTCGAAAAAGTATTGGAAAAATTTCTCACGGTACACACGAACACTTCTACCAACATCATCATTCCGAGTTACCAGCTACCTACTTTTCTTGTAGAGCGTGGCGAAACGCGAGGGTGATAAGTTCACCATCGAAGGAACGCTGGGCGATGTAAAGCAAACGAGAGTCTACGAATTCACTGACGCCGGATGCACTGTGGTGAGTATCGATGCTGGAACATTATTTCCTATCGTGGAATCATAGACAACGACCCATTTCGTCGAGATGTTCAACTTGAAAAACGAATTTTCTGTTTTCAGCATGTCAGCAGTCCGAAGGCCGGCAACATCTCGACCAGCGCTGTCTCCAAGAGGATATAGAGAGTCATCGCCTGATTTCGAGACTCATTGTCAGCAAAAATAGATTACAAATATACCTTCCGAACTCTATGAGAACAAATCATGTTTTTTTTTCTAGTCTATTTCTCTTGGTCTTTCCACATTGCGACAAATCACATATGGCATCCCCTGCCTGTCTGACCTGCAGCTATATGAACTTCCACTTGATTACTAGTTCGATCTTGATAATTCAGAGTATAAGCCTGATTAATTAATTTTCTGCCCGGCTAGGCTTGGTTTTACCACATATGTTATCGCGGTTTATGATACTTGCTTAGTGAGAGCGCGTGAAGAGCTCCCATAGCGTGTACAGAATTGTATAGTTCGTAATATATTTTTATGTGGAATTCGGATTTGTAATTTTTCAACATAATTGTCACGAACAATAAAACGTCTACCATGTATTTATCTATCTTGTTCAGTTTAGCAATGTATCCACATCCCAAGGTATTTTATGTTGAACTTCAGGTTATTGTGTTCAGCGGCGGCTCCGAGCTGAGTGGGCACAGCCACCTTATCTGAAGATCTTCACTTAAAAAACTCATTGAATTTTCCAACATTAATTTATTGGATATATTGCAGGATTTAGGTGTGGATGAGTCTATGAGTAAGTCAGGACGTGAATACGGGAGGACGAGAGAGAGAAAGACGGTGCGAATGTTAAAAGAAAGTTAGTGAGAGCGAGAGACGTGAGTGCGAAAGAGTGATAATGAACGCAAGCCGAGAATAAGACAAAGATCGTAAGGCGTATGATTGAGAGTGAGAGAGAGTATGTTTATGAGTGTTTCGGGTACGGAGGGTGGTCAAGGGTGAAAGTAGTCGGAAAAAAGCAGTCATAAGCGAAGAACTTGTATAAAAAGAAGTGGCGAATAAGTTTTTATTGTGTTATAATGTTTAAATAAGCCGTGTCTGGCTGGTTTTCATTTATTTAACCTCCACAAATCCCATAAACACTACAAATTTTGGGGGCTTAGCCGGGATGTGGAGCAATTGAAGACCGAGAATCAATGATGTGAAGTGACGCGACGCGACGCCACGAAGACGCCAAGCTGGGACGCGAAGGAGCTCCAGCGCTACAGACGAAGGATGCGACGACGAGAGTAAGACTGTAAGTACGGACGAATACAATGATCGGCCGTGACGATTTATAAAAAAAAAGAAAAGGAAATGTAAAGACGAAAAGACGAAGAGACGAAAGGACGTAAGGACGAATAGACGGATAGAAGACACCAAACAGAAGACGAAAGACGCACGCCAAAAATAGATAAAATAGACGCTAAACAAAAAGAAACGCCAAGCCGTAAAGACGTTATAGCAAGCGACGCCAAGTTGCGTGGAATAACCCAAGACGGACGGAAAAAGCCGAGGAAAACCGAAGACGAGGGGCGAAAGGGACCCTGACCCACGCTGCGTGGGAGAGAGACGCAGCGAACGGTTAGCAGAAAGGGGTGCGACTGACCTGCGACCGGGTGACGAGTGCCCAAGGGCGACGACCCTTGAGATGAATACCGTACCTGCACAAAACGAAGCAGCTGATCCGGAGGGAAGCCGTAGTCGAACCTTCGAGCTGGCTAGTATACCAGAGACGCCGAGTACAAAGTCGAGAAGTCGGTACAAGTCGAGAAGGACGCGAGGACGAAGAGGAGCAGCAAGACCTGAACGAGATCGACGGTTCGGAAGGATCTGACTCCCTAAGCACAACGATGAGTAATCACGGCCCAATGGATAAACTTTCGACCGAGGGAACAGATTCAAACAGTAATGGCCGCGAAGGAAAAGCAACTTTTGTTCAAGGAAATTGAACTGCTGAAGAGAGAATGGGAGCTGCTCAGTGCAGAACGATCAGGAGATGGTCCATCTCGAGTTCAATTCCGAGACGTAGAAGGAACTATACCAAAGTTCACCGGTGAGGATAGAGCATATAAGGTGAATACATGGGCAGAGATACTCGACGAGAATAGTGTGCTTTTCTCATAGACGCCACTACGGACGCTAGTATTCGCGAAGAAATCTCTGGATGGCACCGCGAAATCATTGCTAATGTCGGGCGGCAGCTATAAGACGTGGAGGTAATTGAAGACTGCCCTAATAGCTGAATTTGGATCGAAGATTAGTGCTGGGGATGTACACCGAATTCTCTTAGCACGGCGGAAGAAGACAGACGAGACAGTGCAACAGTACGTGATCGGAATGAAAAGTATTGGTGCCAAAGCAAAGTTGGAAGCTTTCGCGATAGTCGAGTACATCATAGATGGTCTTTCAGGCGAGATCGCAGCTAAGGTTGTGTTGTATGACGCGGAGAACTTTGATGATTTGCGTGATAAGCTAAAAATATACGAGAGAATATAACGGGGAACGACGAGTAACCAATCTTACACGGGAAAAGGCACAACAGCAACGACGATGACAGCAACATCCGCGAAACCGACGACGAGGGCGAAAGTGAGCAGTAATCGCAACAATTGCTACAATTGTGGCGAAGAAGGACATCTTTTGTATGAAACTTGGTTTCCGTCATCATAAGGCTATGCTGTGAATTTCAAGAAAACATCAATTTCGTTGTGAAAAATCTAATTTGCAGTCTGGGAACTGATGAATCAGCGTAGTATAAATCTTCCAAAATGCCCTGATTAGCGATTTTGCTCAGGTAATAATTGAACTCGGTGCTATTCTTTTGTTCCTGTCGATGCACTCTAACAATAAGTACAGTATTCACGAATGTGTGGTCTGATGATTCTCATTTTATACGGAACACTAGAACACATTCCACGAAGGATAATGTTTTATAGTGATATAATGGCCTATTCGCATTCGTTACCACTTGTCTAGAAGTTTGAGATGATTGCAGGAATGAAAATTGATGCGAAATAGTCTACATCGCAAACCAGACACTATAGAAACAGCAACGTTGATGAAATCAGCATCAATGTGACAGGTGATTTACATAACCTAAAAAATTTCAGCTTTGTAAGATAAACGATCAATTAAATAACCAATATTCATTATTCTTCTCTTAGACGTCGAGGCTAAAGACAATAACAATATTTTATTTACATCTCATCGATGGTCGCTTTTATATCAAACATTATCATTTTAAAAAGTTTTGGGTACTCCTAATAATGATTCTCAGCTGTCATCCCAGGCTACGGGCGTGCCATAGTGCGTGTGTAAGTTTCAGACCGTCTGCTCCATAGACCATAGAATATGTACAAGACATAATGAACCTCTAGAGCGACATGCTCCTCCTAAATTGAGACCTATGTAATTTTCGTCTCACCGAGGTACTCTCTATGTAGTTTTTTGCTCATACAACTTTTGATGACGTCGTGTCGACGACGACGATGGAGACGGACGCGACCAAAATTTTGTCGTGAAACCAGCCTAGTCAATTTTGTGAATCATCAGTGATCGGCTATCCGTGCACCGATTGTATTGCTTTTGGTCCTAAATTAAAGCTGAATTGGCCCTGATTCCGAGAATCAGTCGTTCATCCGAAAAGCGACTTTAATAACGCTTAAAAAATGAGAAACATTTCCTCCCACTCCGCCGAAGAGCTGCCGTTGGAGTAGACACTCGGTTGAGTCTCGTCTCGCGCCGCACGTTAAAACTTCTTTTTAACCTAGTGAATTTGGATTACTATGACTATTCAAATATGATCCATTCGGTGCAATTTTATAATGAAATGAGTTCTACGTCACGAGTCACACAGACGATTATTTAATGTGTTGGCAGCAGTGACAGACACGTTTTACGCTCTAATATTCAACTGTTGAATGTTGTAATTTACACAGATTTATTTTTGTTATTGAGGAATTACAAAATGCTACAGCTACATCAGGATTTTATACCGGTTACGACAAAACTTACTATTAGTAAGTGTGATTTTCGAGTAATAGTCAGAAATAATATATCTTGAGATAACGGCAACCTTCCGCGAATGGTAAATTCAACGAGATATGTTACTTCAGCCCTTATACGATGTCACTCGAATCAATATTAGGACTTAGTTAAGAATACTCTGTTCAAATAGTTCACTGATATAGTTACAGCCACCGAAGTTTCTAGTAACTGCTACTGAATTTTACAACGTTTCTTGAACAAAAAAAAACACGTTGGAGCCTTATTCCCGAAAACTTGGGTTGATACTTAAAATATCAGATATAAAATCATTTATTAAAAATACAATAAGGATAGGAATCCAATGTTAAATCTGCAGTATAATATTATACTTGAAAATCAGTTGAAAGCACTACTCGTCAGTGCTACGGCTCGTTTCCCAGTGCCGTCCTCGTTTGCGCCTCATTGTTTATTCCTCATATAAACATCTAGAATGCCGCTGCTTGTCATAGGATGAATAGAGGCCTCTTGTAGTATAGCCCTAAGCCCGCGCAACGCCATGAAAAATTTCCCTTCAATCTTATCTAACCCGGTAAGGGCTACATTTGCTATTTGCGATAGACAAGAAAAAAAAATAGGAGCGTTTTGAGGGAGTCATTTTACAGATAAAAAATATATCTCTGCCAGCTCTTTTAGCGAATTTTGTATTCCACTTTCAGTTTCACGAAAAACACTAGTCTCGAAAGTAAGCCATCTTCGCGACGAGGCACAGTAACGAGTAAATCGCTTTACAACATTCTACGACGCTATTCCCGGCTACGTCTTTCATCTATAGTTTATGGCCCAAGCCATAACCTATAACCGATGACATCGGATAAACGACTAAGGAATAATCAGTGAAGTAGCGAAGCATTGAACAGGCAATCGTTCGCGCAAAGTGAAGACTTTGTAGAATCAGGCTAAGAATCAATGTTGGATGAATATAACATGCCGATGTTTTAGCGTCCCTCCGCGGTTAGCGGTCTGAAGATAATACTGGTTCGACATCGAACGCTAGTTTTGGGCCAGAGTTGTGTGGATTAGCAATACCAATATATCGCCGTGATATCGGCACGCCGATATCGGTTCCTCGGAAACGGCTTTCGGCTAATCAGTTCTATATGGATCGGATGTTGTAGATGACCAGCAAATTATTTTTTGCAAGCTGATTATGTCTACGATGATATCTTTCAACTATGGAAACGTGACAGTGAAGAACTGAAATTGATGAGATTAGGCGCTTATGACGACGGCCGTTGCGATATCCTTCATCTATCCAGACCCTGCGCTGTTTGAGGCGCTCATTTATGTCGACAAGAAATCAATATTGATGAGATTGAGGGCCTCTTGGTTTTTCCGGAATATTGCGTGACGTTATAGCACATTAATGATATATGTGCGTCGAATATGGTTTCGCGATAACGATACAGCCTGCACGATTGAACACGTCTGTTGCTGAGCATAGCGTCTCCATCGTGCGGAGCCCCTAGGAGATCAAACTGATTGACAGAATGAATCGGAAGTTGTTTTTCCAGAAGTTTGAGTTGATTCTCTGAAGCCCCGAATTCATCGTGCTTCAGATTTTCCGGTAGAAATACAATTATGTTCTAGTAGAATTATGTTCTACGTTATATCGCGGTAGTCATCAACCGCAAATAACGCTAGAGAATGTCGGTCACTGCAAATGGAAATATGCTGATAATCAATAACATCCGTTTCGTGCAGACGACGTCGGGCGCAGGCCACAATTCTTGAAGAACCGATATTGAGGAGCCATACAACGGCTTTTTATCGATAACTCCGATCGGCCCAGCTTTGAAATAAGTACAACAGCGACAGATATAGTTGTGTATGTTGAATCTCTAAAAGTTATACGGACAGTTTTACACGTTAGAAATCGCGATCCCAAGAATGTCTGTAATTTAATATACCTGTTATCACTATCGACGAAAACGGAAGGAATATTTCTAATCGACTTGCACGCAACGACTCAGAATTCAAGTAGACACCACAAGACTTCTTCTGTCTATCAACCACATTTTGAAAGACTGTCACAATATTTGCAGAAAAATAACTAGTAGTCTGCTTCCGCACGCACGTATTGATACTTGCAAGATGAATTCTTCACAAGCCTCCGTACAGCATGCTTCCGATAATCTTACCACTTACTTGTATAAGATATGAGTTTCTTGCAATGCCCTGCTACAATTCTGTTGGGCTTAAGAATGTTAATCGCTTAAGAAAGTTAATCGCCATCCGTGACTAATCACATTGCATTGCTAGATGCAGTACGGAAGACTGGGGAGCGGGGATCGTGAATTCTTTATTATTTTAACACTAATTTTAACTATTTTAACACTAATCCAACATAACAATTTGGTCGCTGGATCGTGAAGGATCTTCAGATCTTTATATATCTCTAATAAATATTTTATAATCTTCATATATCTTTGTGTATCCAATAAATTCATGTTGGAAAATTAAATGAATTTTCTGAGTGAAGATCTTCAGATAAGGTGATCGTGCCTACTCAGCTCGGAACCGCCGCTGAAGACAATTACCTGAAGTTCAACATAAAATATCTTGGGATGTGGATACATTGCTAAACTGAACAAGATAGATAAATACACGGTAGAAGTTTTATTGTTCGTGACAATTATGTTGAAAAATCACAAATCCGAATTCCACATGAAAATATCTCACGAACTATACAATTTTGTACACGCTATGGGAGCTCTTCTCTTCACCCGCTCTCACTAAGCAAGTATCATAAGCCGCGATAACATATGTGGCAAAACCGAGACTAGCCTGGCAGAAACTTAATTAATCAGGCTTATACTCTGGATTATCAAGATCGAACTAGTAATCAAGTGGAAGTTCATATAGCTGCAGGTCAGACAGGCAGGGGATGCCATATGTGATTTGTCGCAATGTGGAAAGACCAAGAGAAATAGACTAGAAAAAAAAACATGATTTGTTCTCATAGAGTTCGGAAGGTATATTTGTAATCTATTTTTGCTGACAATGAGTCTCGAAATCAGGCGATGACTCTCTATATCCTCTTGGAGACAGCGCTGGTCGAGATGTTGCCGGCCTTCGGACTGCTGATATGCTGAAAACAGAAAATTCGTTTCTGAAGTTGAATATCACGACGAAATGGGTCGTTGTCTATGATTCCACGATAGGAAATAATGTTCCAGCATCGATACTCACCATAGTGCATCCGGCGTCAGTGAATTCGTAGACTCTCGTTTGCTTTGTATCGCCCAGCGTTGATTCGATGATTAGCTTATCACCCTCGCGTTTCGCCAAGCTCTACAAGAAAAGTAGGTAGCTGGTAACTTTGAATGATGATGTTGGTAGAAGTGTTCGTGTGTACCATGAGAAATTTTTCCAATACTTTTTCGAGCGTTGCACAGAGATTAGATGGAGGCGTGCACTGCAGCTAGCGCAAGATGTATTTAAGACATTCCGTGTCAACTCAGCCACCCTGGATCTTTTTGTATCCGATTTTGAAATTTTCCGAAAAAGTTGTTTATCCTCATCGTCCGTCAGAGGCAAAAATCATTTGTTAATTTCCGCTTGGGTTTTGCGTATAAATCAACTCTTAATGAAAAAAAATTTCAAGTAAATGTGCGATCCAACGTCCCCGCGATACTGCAATTTTTTTAATTGAAAATTGCACAAAAAAAATCGTCTTTTATTTATCGATATCCGCCTACTCGTTCGCGATACGATTTTTTTTAAATCAAGCTTTCGGCATGAGTGCCAGGCGAACGAGTGATGTCAGGGCGATGAGAATTTACAGAAATTACGTACTAATATAGTACTCGACTTTAGGCATGCTAATGGATATTTCCAAAACACAAAAAAATCCAGGGTGGCTGAGTTGACATGGAATATCTCATTTACCTTCACGGTGGATCCAGTGAACGTGTGTTCATCAAAGGGTTCTCCCAACTTGAAACTCGAAGACCAATTCTTGCCGGCTCCGTCGGTGCTGTCGAACGTCCACACGCCACCATTCTCGGAGATCGTTACGGTTGTGTTCAGGCCGGAAACAATCTTTATCTGTTCCTCTGAAGTTCCCATAGCCCTTAGGTAATCTGCGAAGTTAGGAGCATAGCTGACGTGCTGGTACTTTCCAACGATTTGAACCATTTTGATTTACGAGGGAATCGCCGGTCTTTCAAATTTCAAACTTGCTGACGGACTTGGAGCACTGAGTCGAGTGACTTGCCACGGGAATGGTGTCCTTTTATACGCGGTCACCCGCAGTCGCGCGAATCACGATCATATCAGTACGATTGATTGATGGAAAGATTAGATTTAGGAATTGGAAACTGAGAATTAGTTGATACAACTGATAGTAGGCAATTGTCGAAAGACCCTAACTCTTTCGGTTCGACCATAGTGGAAAATATAAAAATTTCGAGTTCCAAATGATTTCAAATGGTTCGATTGGGTTTCTAGGAATTGGGGTCATAATCAATCCTACGGCATTGCGGAGCTTACCAGTGTTAAATATTACCACATTTTCTTGTTGCAAAATGGTTGTCGGATATAGACTTGGTAGCTGAATAGATTGGATACTTGACTGCCATCAAACGATGGTGCAATTTCACATCGATGCACTGTGCGTAGGATTCAAAGTCGCGCAATGAAGGGCCTGTGCATAACATGTTCAACCACATAACCATAACTTAACATAACCATGTCCAAGGCATGTGACTATAAGTCAAAACTCGAAAAAAGCGAACTCTCAAATTCCATGACATCCATTGAAATTTTTTCCATTTAGAATAACAGTAAAAGAAATTAGAAAACAATCTACAAATTAAGATCAAAACTTCACGTTCTGTCATCAGATTTGAAGTATTCAGTCCAATCTAGAATGAATAGATTCCCACAGTTCAGGCATACAAGGCTCAGGATCTGCAAGAGGGTCATACTCACATTCTAGCGATTTCAAAGCAACAAACAGTGATTAAAACTTCAGTTCCAAACTTCGGCCCCTATTCAACTCTGAACTTTCTCGCCTCAACGGATTCAAACATTAGCTTTAGTTAATTCAACCCATCAGGAGATATAGTGACCGAGATTGTGCTAAGCACGTGGTTCGTTGTGAGGTGAGGCGGACTGGATTAATGTATAAGGCGACGTACTATCCGACGGCACCCGACTCAAAGACATTCACGCAACTGGGGTAAGTCTTCGCCTGCTTCTATCGAATTGCTTTCCAAGATAAACGCTGATCGTTCTCTGTCGATTAAATTACACGTAAAAAAATATTCATCTCCACATCCATAACCAAAAGTATACGACGAGCAACCTGCAGATTTACCGAACGACTGTAACACCATAATTCCGATAGTCTCAATATTCATATTCTTAACCGTTATCGTTTAATCATTCATTTATACCCTATCGCTTGCGCTAAATTCATTCGATCCTTTTGTTATTCCTTTCAGTCACATATTTCATCCCAATCGCTTGCAGAATACACTTTAGCTTTCACCAATTAATCCATTATTTCTTATTTATTTATCACCCTTACTGAACCTAATCATTAACATAGATAATTGGCCTCGCTCATAGCATAATGATGTAAATGGACGGCTCTGTATGGAGCTAGGTAAGTGAGATCCCGTATAACGACTCATTGAGGGATAGGTCATACAAATAACTATTTTTCTTTCATTACGTGAACCTATGCCCCGTCCGCTCGGGTTACACCCTTACGTAACAGCCGAAATTTTTTTTACGCTGACTAATGCTGACTAGCAGTGACTAACAGTGACTCTCGTTATTTGGAGATTATCGCTGCGATGATATCTTTTGTCTATCAAGATTACGCTGAAGATATCTCGTCCGTAAAAGACTGCGATTACCATTATAGGTATAACAAAATCATTGAATCTAGAAGCTCGCCAGGGTATGCATGTAAAATTCTATTCTCCGCTGATGATTTGCAGACGGTGAAACCTTTCTTCTCAGGAAGAACAACTGCTTTGTAACAAACTGAACTGGTTCACCTGTAGTGTGATTTCCAAATTTAGATTTTAACAAATTGTCTATTAATCAAAAAATGTACAGCCCATTTTTCCATCAAAGTATCGTCCTGTGGGTTTAAAATACCGAGGTTTTCCAGTCGAGTCGATCTGGTTATCTTGATATGAAAGTGTGGTAAACATTTTTCTTACACTGACCGGAACTGGGGTCTGTTCGCTCAGGTGGGGCCGGCGAGGTTAGGCCGTTGAAGCAGACCAGAAGATGATTATTTGGACCAATGAGAAGGGAAAGGATCAAAACCGAAGCCAACTATTCATAAAACTCTTATACTTTATTATATTCACGGGTTACGTATAAGTTACTGTTTTTCGGTCCAGGAATGGATAGCTAAGGTCAACGTGTATGCGACCATGTACGATTGGGAACGTCCGCATAAAATGTATTTAGCGTCGTGTAAGTTAAGAGGGATAGCCAAACGCTGGTATGGCAGCCTGGAGAATACACCAGTAAGCCAGGAAGCTTTGACCGTAGCGATTCTGCGGCAGTTTTCAGGAGAGCAAAATTTCGGGAAACTCCTTGTATGCGGCGTGTTTTATGAGAGCGTACCGATTCAATCTCTACAAGCGTATTGCGCTGAATAAGTCAACAAAGTCAATCGCGTAAACATTGAAAACCCGGAAAAAAAAACGTGGAATTTGTGATTCACGTGAGCGACCTGAAACGAGTCAGGATTCGACAGTCGGGAAGGGAAGAGACCGTTCTTCCGAACATGATAAATCCAATAAAACGTGTTGACGATTCGATGGCAATGGGTGCCATTCTCCTCACGATCCGAAGGATGTGAAACAAGTCAGACAAATTCTGGGGCTTGCCGGGTATTCCCGCAAGTTTATCAAAGATTTCGCTCGTAAAGCTGCTCTATTGATCAATTTATTAAGAACGAATGTCCCTCGGAAGTGGGTACCACAGGAGAGCGAAGCAGTTAGGGAAGTGAAAACAATAACATTCAGCAAACCGGTATTGGCTATTTACGACCCTAAGTGTTAAACTGTAATGCACGAGTCTGAGAAACGCGTGGTTGCTTATTATAGTCGAAAGACGACACCCGAAGAATGAAATTGTCATTCATACGATTCAGAGACTTTAGCAGTGGTTATGGCTTCGAAAACATTCCGAGTCTATTTACCAGGAATCGAATTTACGGTGGTGATAGATTGCAGCGCTGCGCGCGCTACAACCATTAAAAAGGATATACAACCACGAGTCGCTCGTTGATGGGTATATTTAGAAGAATTTGATTTTGACATCGTGCATCGACCTGGGCCTCAAATAGTCCACGGTGATTATTTGAGTAGGAATCCGGTAGATTGCTGTGGTATCGATATAATTGAAAGTGAATGGATCAAGGTAGCTCAACTGCAGGATCCCGACATTGAAATAATTCGCAAAATTCTCGAGTCTGGTGAAGTACAGCCGGAAACCAAGCAACATTTTGACAAGTATGTTCTCAAGGGGGGAGTTGTATTTCGAAGAACTGATACGGGTATTGAGTGGTGTGTTGCGAAAATGTCACGTTTTAATGTGTTACGATTATGCCACGACGAACAAGGGAATTTCGTTGTTGAGAGAACGTTAGCGAAAATACGGGAGAACCATTGGTTGAAGGGGATGACAAAGTCCACCACTAAATATGTCAAAGCGTGTTTGAATTGCTCATATTATAAAAACCCAGCAGGGCGTAAGCCCGGACGGTTGCATCCGATGGAAAAGATCGCTATTCCATTCCATGCGATGAATCTAGATCATGTTGAACCATTTGTGTGAAGTAAACGAAAAACTCACAAATGCTAATTATTGCGGATGGGTTTACAAAATTCTGCGTTAATGAAATGAACATCGCTGTCTTGGATGCTTGGAACTGTCCACTTTTCATCGTGTACTCTAAATAATATATTGTAGAATTGTGGGATATTGTGGAGGTTTAGAAATTAAGAACCAACCCGACACCATTATTTGAATATTCACTGTACCCTGCTCTAGACGCGGTGTGTCCGGTAGTGGACGTTAGGTATTATTAGGAATCAGTATATATACGAACCGAGTGTTTGTCCTAGCACTAGCGAGAGAGATATAGCTAGGCGTAGCCGCGTAGCGGGCGTATTAGGAATTAGGTGAGTCCCCACACGACCACTCCGCTCGGTTGCTCGATCTCGGAGTTCGTCTCTTCTCTCGTTGAAAACTTCTCATAGCTCTTCTTCTACTTTGGCTTGGAATTGCACTTCGCTGTTGTGGCGCATCTTTACACCCGTCAAAAGCTCGAATGGGCTGGTGTTGATCGCTCTTGGGTACGTACTGTTTAATGCCCTCTATACTTTGCTTACGTGCTTGTACCCTTTCAGCGGATTGTCGGCCGTCAACTTCGTAGAAATCGCTGCGAGGATACGGTTGACTCGCTCGACTTGTCTATTTCCGCGTGGTATTCCCGTCGTTATGAGCTCATGCTGGATCTTCTGTACTGTGCGAATTCAGCTGAGGTAAATGCCGTACCTCGACCCGTCACGATTCTTCTTGGATTCCCAAACATCTGTTAAACAATTCTCATCTTGTCCAGGACTTCCTTCGCGCCCGTCGATATCATAGGGAATATCCAGATAAACTTAGGAAACGCGTCAACGATCACTAAGAGATGTCTGTACTTCTTCTTCGTTGATGGTAATGGGCCTACCTGGTCCGTAAGAAACGTCTGCAGCGCCGCATCTTCTTTCGGAATCGGATTTAATAATCCTTCCGCCTTTCCTTGTTTCTTGGATCCAAGAATGCAGAGAATGCAGTTCCGGATGTATACGTCTCGATCTTCTTATTCTCTCAATGCCATTTCTTCAGTTTTTTTCGGTCCAAAATGTCCAATCCCATGTGCTTGTTGGATTATTTTCGTCTGCATACCTTCTGGTATAACTAGTCGTTTCGACCCGTCTGTCTCTAGTAGTCTTCTTAGGGTCTTCAAGTGGTCATCCTTCGCTTGCGCCCGTCTCAATCGTTCGAGAACGGCGTCTTTCATTATTAAAACGCTGGGGTTTCGGCTGAAAGCGTCGACATGTCGCATTTGTACTTCCTGCTATCCTCTGCAACTTTAACATGAGAAAATCCATTCTTTAAGTCTAAAGTTGTAAGTATCCATATGTTCATCCAACTGGTCTTCTATTACTGGTAATGGAAAATGGTCCTCCGCCACTACGGCAATCAGCTTTCGCGGTAATCCACGCATAATCGTGCGATTCCGTCTTTTTTCCTTACTATAACCACAGGACTGGCATATTCCGAACAGCTGGGTCGAATCACACCATCGTTCAGCCAGTCTTCTATCTGCTGCTCGACTTCTTCCTTCCGTGCTGCCGGTAGTCTTCGTGGATTGGCATGTGTCGGCGTCTCTTCTTTCAGAATTGTTTTCATTTCGTCTGGGGTTTCCGTCTTTCCATTCGGACTATAGTTACTCACCGAGTCTCGTACTTCGTCTCTATATTCTTGGCTAATGTGCTGAAATCTGTCGTCTTCTGGCATGGCTATCGCCAAGATGTTCTTCGTCTCGGCTCTCTGTCGCTCTCAAATTCGTAATTTCGCGGGCTAAAGCAAATCGTTACCCAATAACGCCCGTACTGGTATTGCATTTTTTGGAACAACACGAAATATTAGCGAATACGTCGCTCCGTCTAATTCCGTCGTCATCATCTTCTCGCCCAACGTCATCATAGGCTCTCCAGTGCCTTCTACCTGCTCCCATTCCTCGTAAGAGGTCCTCCCTCAGGATGCTATAGTCTACCTGACAATAGACCTTTACCCCGTCTATCGTTGCCATCTTGAATATTCTATAGGGACCTGATACTTGTTCTTGGTTACGGCAAACATCGAGTAACTCCTCGTGTCATGCACTGGGTTGTTTGTCCGTCGTGGTCGTCGCACGAGTTCCCTCTGCCCCTACGAGCAACGTAGTGGATAAACTTCCACTTTGCCTCCGGCTGCTCTGATGTCCGCCTGTCCTGTTACCGTTTTTTTTTTTTTCGGATTGGGACAGTTCGGTGCAATGTGCCCGAACTATTCGCATTTGAAACACTTCGTCGCCAATGCTACGTGTCGGCAATCTCGACTAAGATGCCCTTCTTCGCCACAATTGTAGCAATTGTTGCGATTACTGCTCACTTTCGCCCTCGTCGTCGGTTTCGCGGATGTTGCTGTCATCGTCATTGCTGTTGTGCCTTTTCCCGTGTGAGATTGGTTACTCGTCATTCTCCGTTATATTCTCTCGTATATTTTTAGCTTATCACGCAAATCATCAAAGTTCTTCGCGTCATACAACACAACCTTGGCTGCGATCTCGCCTGAAAGACCATCTATGATGTACTCGACTATCGCGGAGGCTTCCAACTTTGCTTTGGCTCCAATACTTTTCATTTCGATCACGTATTGTTGCACCGTCTCGTCTGTCTTCTTCCGCCGTGCTGAGAGAATTCGGTGTAGATCCTCAGCACTAATCTTCGATCCAAATTCAGCTATTAGGGCAGTCTTATAGCTGCCGCCCGACATTAGCAATGATTGCGCGGTGCCATCCAAAGATTTCTTCGTAAATACTAGCGTCCGTAGTGGCGTCTATGAGAAAAGCACACTATTCTCGTCGAGTATCTCTGCCCATGTATCCACCTTATATGCTCTATCCTCACTGGTGAACTTTGGTATAGTTCCTTCTACGTCTCGGAATTGAACTCGAGATGGACCATCTCCTGATCGTTCCGCAGTGAGCAGCTCCCATTATCTGTTCAGCAGTTCAATTTCCTTTAACAAAAGTTGCTTTTCCTTTGCGGCCATTACTGTTTGAATCTGTTCCCTCGGTCGAAAGTTTATCCATTGGGCCGTGATTACTCATCGTTGTGCTTAGGGAGTCAGATCCTTCCGAACCGTCGATCTCGTTCAGGTCTTGCTGCTCCTCTTCGTCCTCGCGTCCTTCTCGACTTGTACCGACTTCTCGACTTTGTACTCGGCGTCTCTGGTATACTAGCCAGCTCGAAGGTTCGACTACGGCTTCCCTCCGGATCAGCTGCTTCGTTTTGTGCAGGTACGGTATTCATCTCAAGGGTCGTCGCCCTTGGGCACTCGTCACCCGGTCGCAGGTCAGTCGCACCCCTTTCTGCTAACCGTTCGCTGCGTCTCTCTCCCACGCAGCGTGGGTCAGGGTCCCTTTCGCCCCTCGTCTTCGGTTTTCTTCGGCTTTTTCCGTCCGTCTTGGGTTATTCCACGCAACTTGGCGTCGCTTGCTATGACGTCTTTACGGCTTGGCGTTTCTTTTTGTTTAGCGTCTATTTTATCTATTTTTGGCGTGCGTCTTTCGTCTTCTGTTTGGTGTCTTCTATCCGTCTACTCGTCTTTACGTCCTTTCGTCTCTTCGTCTTTTCGTCTCCACGTCTTCACGTCTTTACATCTTGACGTCTTTTCGTCTTTACATTTCCTTTTCTTTTCTTTTTTTTTTTATAAATCGTCACGGCCGATCATTGTATTCGTCCGTACTCACAGTCTTACTCTCGTCGTCGCGTCCTTCGTCTGTAGCGCTGGAGCTCCTTCGCGTCCCAGCTTGGCGTCTTCGTGGCGTCGCGTCGTGTCACTTCACATCATTGATTCTCGGTCTTCAATTGCTCCACATCCCGGCTAAGCCCCTAAAATTTGTAGTGTTCATGGGATTTGTGGAGGTTAACTAAATGAAAATCAGCCAGACACGGCTTATTTAAACATTATAACACAATGAAAATTTATTCGCCACTCCTTTTTATACAAGTCCTTCGCTTATGACTGTGTTTTTTCCGACTACTTTCACCCTTGACCACCCTCGGTACCTGAAACACTCATAAACATACTCTCTCTCACTCTCAATCATACGCCTTACGCTCTTTGTCTTATTCTCGGCTTGCGTTCATTACCACTCTTTCGCACTCACGTCTCTCGCTCTCACTAACTTTCTTTTAACATTCGCACCGTCTTTCTGTCTCTCGTCCTCCCGTATTCACGTCCTGACTTACTCATAGACTCATCCACAACTGAATCCTGCAATATATCCAATAAATTAATGTTGGAAAATTCAATGAGTTTTTTAAGTGAAGATCTTCAGATAAGGTGGCCGTGCCCACTCAGCTCGGAGCCGCCGCTGAACACAATAACCTGAAGTTCAACATAAAATACCTTGGGATGTGGATACATTGCTAAACTGAACAAGATAGATAAATACATGGTAGAAGTTTTATTGTTCGTGACAATTATGTTGAAAAATTACAAATCCGAATTCCACATAAAAATATATTACGAACTATACAATTTTGTACACGCTATGGAAGCTCTCCACCCGCTCTCACTAAGCAAGTATCATAAACCGCGATAACATATGTGGCAAAACCAAGCCTAGCCGGGCTGAAAATTAATTAATCAGGCTCATACTCTGGATTATCAAGATCGAACTAGTAATCAAGTGGAAGTTCATATAGCTGCAGGTCAGACAGGCAGGGGATGCCATATGTGATTTGGCGCAATGTGGAAAGAGCAAGAGAAATAGACTAGAAAAAAAAAGACGATTTGTTCTCATAGAGTTCGGAAGGTATATTTGTATTCTATTCTTAGCTGACAATGAGTTTCGGAATCAGGCGATGACAAATCTCTCTAGGGTAAGTGTGGGTATTACTGCGGGTGTTGGTATTACTGCGGATTTTTTTCATTATATTATAAATCAACGAAATATGATTCTTTATAACTTGAAAGAAATCAGACTATTACTTCAATATTTAAAGAATATACTCAACTAATAATATAGCATGCTAGGCTATTATTTAATTTGTTAATAATTATTGGAAATTGACCGGTTGTTATGAGAGAAAATTTTATCATTTTATGGCAGTTGGTGTGTGAACAGAGGACTTAATATAAGGTCTGTTTTCATCACTGAATGCTTCTATATCCATATCTATTATATCTCAGAGTAAGATAACACTTCATTGTTATCAAAAACTGAACGAAAATCGAATTTTGATTCATTTCCATGTTAAATTTGGTGCCGCAGCAATTGGTACCACTTTTTTGAGCGTGTATGTATTACTGCGATTTTATAACTCTGCCACAGTATGAGAAGCATCCGGTCGTTTCATGCGCATGCATCTATTACTGCCGTTGAACTGTGTGTTTTCTTACCTACAAAAATAAAATCGGCGAGTGTAGTTTTCTCACTAGGTACATACATCAAATTGCTTCATTTGCCTAATTGCCGTGTATTATAGGTACCTATATACAGGTATAGTGGCAAAGACACAAAGTTCTGTAATCAATAAAAAGAAAGTAAAAAAATCAAAAATAAAAATAAAAAGATGTAAGTACAAGAGAGGAGATTTAGATCCAGCCGTCAAAGAAGCTTTGACCGGGAAAAGTATAGCAGAAGTTGCAAGAAAATATCAAGTGCCAGAATCAACAATTAGAGCGAAAAAAATTGCCAAATATGCAGATAAACGACTAGGACCATCGACTATACTTAGTTAGTGCGAAAGAGGTAAATGAACTTGTTCAATGGATTTTCTTCTGTACTAGTCGCCGATTTCCAGTAACAAAACATCAGTTGGTAGAGAGTGTCAAGTTATTATGTGATAATGATGGACGGAAAACACCTTTTGTTAATAACCGGCCAAGAAAAACTTGGTATGAATCACTTTTGGAGCGACATCCAGACATATCGAGAAGAATGGCTAAAAATGTATCACTTAACCGAGCTAAGGTTTCTGAGTATGACATACGTTTATGGTTCGAAGAAATCATATGTTACTTAACTGAAGAAGATCTCTCATTAAATTACCCAAATAGAATTTTTAATGCAGATGAAGTTGGTGTCTCATTGAATCCGAAGCCGCCTACTGTACTTGCTCCAAAAGGCTGTAGAAATGTATATAACATTGTGAATAATAATAAAAAAGAAAATGTTACTGTACTAGTAACTAGTAACATAAGATAATTTATAATAAGAAATTATTAGTTATTATTAGTAAATATTTGTCCAAATATTTAGTTTTCTTCATTTTCGTTTTATTGGACTTCGCAGTATCAGGCACGCAGTAATTGGGTCACCCACAGTTTTTGGAGCGCAGTAATAGGTACGAGTCACTTAAAGCCCCGCAGTAATACATACACTTACACTTTTCTTTAAAATGCGTTTAATTTCACGAAAATAAGATTTTATCGCACTGTTAATTATTTTGAACGCTTAAAATAAGTTGAACAACGTTTAAAAGAGGAAAATTAAATCGATATCTTATAATGAATCTTTGAAATACGCTCTTAAAGTTAGCCCTGCGTTTCGAACCGCAGTAATACCCACACTTACCCTATATCCTCTTGTAGACAGAGCTGGTCGAGATGTTGCCAGCCTTCGGACTGCTGATATGCTGAAAACAGAAAATTCGTTTTTGCAACTCAGTGCGCAAAGTTCGACTTTTGATGCCTATTTTGCATGCGCAAAGTACCCGTTTCGCGCACTAGTGCGCAAAGTGCTCACTTTGCGCACTGAGTTGCAAAAAGTATTGTACGATACGCGTGCGCCTACGTGATTAGGTTCACACTCGTGTTCTTGTCTCCCTCGCTTCGCTCGGGCGACAAGCTATCACTCGTGTGAAAATCACGTACTTCGCGCACTTGTGTCGTGAACTACTATTTCCCATGCCTGTGGAGCGTGCGGGAAGTGATTGATCCCTGTACTGAATCGTAATGAGCCACAAATTTTCATTGTTTGCGTTGCTACGGAAATTAACACTCAATCACAGCTGATTCGGACGAACTTCCCGCAACTCGTGTCAAAAAATAGTATACGCAACAATGGCGGGTTGATGCTCCCTGCACGAGTGCTTCTCGCCACCCTCACTACGCTCGGGCGGCAAACGTCGCACTCGTGCAGGAATCATCAACTTCCCGCCCTAGTTGCGTAATGTACTAATTCAGCATCGATACTCACGGCAGTGAACCCGGCGTCAGTGAATTCGTAGACTCTCGTTTGCTTTACATCGCCCAGCGTTCCTTCGATGGTTAACTTATCACCCTCGCGTTTCGCCACGCTCTACAAGAAAAGTAGGTAGCTGGTAACTTTGAATGATGATGTTGGTAGAAGTGGTCGTGTGTACCGTGAGAAATTTTTCCAATACTTTTTGGAGCATTGCACAGATATTAGATGCAGGCGTGCACTGCAGCTAGCGCAAGATGTATTTGGGACATTCCGTATCAACTCAGCCACCCTGGATCTTTTTGTATCCAATTTTTTGTATCCAATTTTTTTAATTGAAAATTGCACAAAAAAAATCGTTTTTCATTTATCGATACCTGCCTACTCATTCGCGAAACGATTTTTTTTAAAATCAAGCTTGCAGCATAAATGCCAGGCAAACGAGTGATGTCAGGGCGACGAGAATTTACAGAAATTACGTACTAATATAGTACTCGACTTTAGGCATGCTAATGGACATTTCCGAGACACAAAAAAATCCAGGGTGGCTGAGTTGACATGGAATGTCTCATTTACCTTCAATGTGGCTCCAGTGAACGTGTGTTCATCAAAGGGTTCTCCCAACTTGAAACTCGAAGACCAATTCTTGCCGGCTCCGTCGGTGCTGTGGATCGTCCACAGGCCACCATTCTCGGAGATCGTTATGGTTGTCTTCATACCGGAAGCGACCTTTATCTGTTCGTCTGAACTTCCCATAGCCTTTAGGTAATCTACGAGGTTAGGAGCAAAGCTGACGTGCTGGTACTTTCCAACGATTTGAACCATTTTGATTTACGAGGGAATCGACGGTCTTTCAAATTTCGAACTTGCTGACGGACTTGGAGCACTGAGTCGAGTGACTTGCCACGGAAATGGTGTCCTTTTATACGCGGTCACCCGCAGTCGCGCGAATGACGATCATATCAGTTCGCTCGATTGGTAGAAAGATTAGATTTAGGGATCGGAACCTGAGAATTAGTTGATACAACTGATAGCAGGCGATTGTCGAAGGACCCTAACTCTTTCGGTTCGACCATAGTTGAAAATATAAAAATTCCGAATCCCAAATGACTCCAAATGATTCGATTGCGTTTCTAGGAATTGAAGTCATAATCAATCCTAGGACATTGCAGAGCTCACCAGTGTTAAATATTAGCACATTTTCGTTTGCAAAATGGTTGTCGAATATGGGGACTTGGTAGAATAATGAATAGATTGGACACTTGAATGCCATCAAAAGATGGTGCAATTTTACATCGATTCACTGTGCGTAGGATTCGAAGTCGTACAGTAAAGGGCCTGTGCATGACATAATCATGTTCAAGGCATGTGACTATAAGTCAAAACTCGAAAAAAGCGAACTCTCAAATTCCATGACATCCATTGAAATTTTTTCCATTTAGCATAAAAGTAAAAGAAATTAGAAAACAATCTATAAATTAGGATGAAAACTTCGCGTTCTGTCATCAGATTTGAAGAATTCAGTCCAATCTAGAATGTATAGATTTCCACAGTTCAGGCATACAAGGCTCAGGATCTGCAAGAGGGTCATACTAACATTCTAGCGATTTTAAACCAACAAACAGTGATTCAAACTACAATTCCAAACTTCGGCCCCTATTCAACTCTGAACTTTCTCGCCTCAACGGATTCAAACATTAGCTTTAGTTAATTCAACCCATCAGGAGATATAGTGACCGAGATTCTGCTAAGCACGTGGTTCGTTGTGAGGTGAGGCCGACTGGATTAATGTATAAGGAGACGTACTATCCGACGGCACCCGACTCAAAGACATTCACGCAACTAGGGTGAAGTCTTCGTCTGCTTCTATCGAATTGCTTTCCAAGATAAACGCTGATCGTTCTCTGCCGATTAAATTACACACAAAAAAATATTCATCTCCGCATCCATAACCAAAAGTATAAGACGAGCGAGCCGCAGATTCACCGAACGACTGTAACACCATAATTCCGAAAGTCCCAATATTCATATTCATAACCGTTATCGTTTAATCATTCATTTATACCCTATCGCTTGCGCTAAACTCATTCGATCCTTTTGTTAATCCTTTCAGTCACATATTTCATCCCAATCGCTTGCAGAATACACTTTAGCTTTCACCAATTAATCCATTATTTCTTATTTATTTATCACCCTTACTGAACCTAATCATTAACATAGATAATTGGCCTCGCTCATAGCATAATGATGTAAATGGACGGCTCTGTATGGAGCTAGGTAAGTGAGATCCCGTATAACGACTCATTGAGGGATAGGTCATACAAATAACTATTTTTCTTTCATTACGTGAACCTATGCCCCACCCGCTCGGGTAACCACCTTACGTAACAACAGCAGATTTTTTTACGCTGACTAATGCTGACTAGCACCGACTAACGGTGACTTTCGTTATTTGCTGATTATCGCTGTGATGATTTTATTGGTCTAATCAAGATCACGCTGAAGATCTCACGTCCGTAAAGAACTGCCATATCATTATGGAGAACAAAATCATTGAATCCAGAAACTTGCCAGGATATGTATACGAAATTCTATTCTTATTCGTATAAAATGGATACCCTTGCGCAATCGGTTATTTCGAAGAAATCTATATTCTATCTCGATGAAATGAATACTAGGGAAGAACATGGCAAAATCATCCCGCGGGGCAAAACGATCATGTTGGATTCTGAGCCGATTGGCGTTGCTGAGCAACTCACATCAGTATTGCGCGAATAATATGCGAGGTAGTTGTGGAAACGAGTGCGTGTCAGCAAAAGAACGCCAACTTAAATATTACGTGTTGTGCTTCTAAAAAACTACTTGAGAGACTACTCGATCTAAGATAAACGCCCTACGTCGATCTCTGTAAACATTGTATCCTATTGATACACAAAATTTCGACATAACCTGAAGATTGTAATGCACCTGTAGCTTCAATTCGGTGAGCAAACTTTTTTCATTCGGGACTTCTTCGCGCCGAAAAATTGCATTCAGTTTAGATTATGCGCTTGGGGCAAAATTATCATTTATGGCCTAGGGCAAACGGATCACCCCGACCATGGTGATCGTTAAACAAATAAAAAATAGACAATTCGAGCACATAGTTCAGTGTTTTTTGTGCGGCGAGATGTTTTCGAAATCTGAGCCTGGAGATGGCTGGATAGAGTGCTCGAGGTGTCTGAGATGGGCTCACGATGCCTACACTGGCATCGATGAGAGTACCATTAAACACACCTGCGAAACGCGTTCTACTGAAAGAGTGGTCAAGAGATCTCAAAAATAATACCCACCTAACAACTTTTGTAAAACTAAAAAGTAACTGTAAAAAATACATAATTTTGCAAGAAATAGAATAAGTCGATTGAAAAAACAGTTTGGTACTAAATATTAAACTTTTAAACTTACATGTACATGGTTTTCTATATTGAAATTATGTTGGGGCAAAACGATCATCAAGAGATCATTTTGCCCCACCCTATGGGGCAAAATGATCCTTTGCCGCTGTTGCAATTTTTAAAAATTTGTCGCAATCATAGCAACTCATAAAATCTGAAAAAATTCAGCAATGTAGCCGAAGGATGGTACAATCCAGTGCTTCTATGTTTGGATCCCTGAAGCAAACAGTTTAGACTTCATAGTCATTTTTCCCTCAGGGAAATCATTTTGCCCCGGTCTCCCCTAATCATCAGCTAATTTTGTAGCGCTTAGCCACATGAGACTTTAAGCATATTATGACTGTTCCTGCTATACTTTTTTTAGAATCTCAAAAACTCTCACATTAACTCAAAACTCCCTTCCTCTCGAATTGACGATCACAATATAGGACTGACAATAACACAGAAAGTTCATACAGGGATGGGTACACGGAGAAAAATTCATGTTCAATTCCACCAGAAAGTTCGTGTTCCTTTCACGATAAAAGTATGGTAGTCTGAATACAGACCGAGAATACCGTAGGATTCACAATAACAGTATGAGAGCTTCTACTCATAGTAAGATCGGGTATATCGTTTAGTACGTAGTGCTATACAGGGTGAATTTTCTCCGGGGTCTGATCTGGGAGGAGCTTCAACGTGCTAAAGTGCTGAGGTGTGCTATACGTGTGGATGTAAACAAATTTGGAGATAAGGGTATCTGCTTGATAATCACACACTATTATTCTGATGCGAACGATTTTGAATAGAAGAAGGCGGAGCTCCAGCACGTTGGAGCTCCTCCCAGATTAGACCCCGGAGAAAACTCACCCTGTATATTGTATTTTGGTCATCGCTGTTATACAGTATTGTAGATTCAGCGGAACGTTGTTAGAGAACCAGTACTACGTTGTGTCGTAGAATTTACTGAACGCTGTTCCGAACTTACTACTATGATTATTGGATGCTCTGCTCAAACAGTATTGTAAGTTAAGCGCGACTGCTTTGGAGATTCAGAAATATCTGGCTTAGCAGTACCTACTGTGATGTTTGTTAAATTTACTGGTATACCTTTGTAGCAAGTTTCAATAGTAGTATTGTAGCTTTCTTGATTTTCATTGTAGACTCCCCCATACAGTATCAATGTTAGTATGATACGCATCGTTTTATTTATCACATCAGTATCGAGTATAATTTTCTTAATTTGCCTGCACATTGAGATGATTGAGGTGATTGAATCACAGAAATCGTAATCGATGTTTTAAATTAGATATCATGAATTTAGACACAAGTGTTGTAAAGTTTCAATGACACGTTATTGAATACATGAATTTCGATTTCTTTGATTCAATCATATTTTTCATCTCAATGTGCAGGCAAATTAAGAAAATTATACTCGATACTGATGTGATAAATGAAACAATGCGCATCATACTAACTTTGATACTGTATATAGCTGCAGAGTCTGTAAATAGTACATTACGCACCTAGGGAGTAAAAGTAGGCCATTCCAAACCGCGTGTGAGATTGACACCCGAGCCGAAGGCGAGGGTGGCAAAAACGCAGTTTGGGATGGCCTCTTTTACTCCCGTGTGACGTATACTATTTTTCACCACCCCCTGCATCGGAAAGTACGACTTTCCGTTCACGCGAGGGGCCGAAAGTCGCACTTTCGGTGCAGTTGTGGTGAAAAACTGTTTTTATAAAGAGTTAAAATTGTGATTGAAGAATTCAGTGATTAAAATATTATTTCAATGAAAAGTATGGATGACGTTACTATTCGGAAAGCACAATTTATATTAGTTTCAAAGTTCTTTACTCATCGACTCGATATTTAGGTAAGCCTAAAAATAACATGAATCATAACTATGATGGGATAATGAACAGGATTCATGATGTCACTCAAATGTCCCTTTATTATAGTAAAATTAGCTCTAAAATAAGCATACCACAGTCCTAATTTTTGTTAGATCCGTTTTTTGGTAATATAATAAAATCCGTCGCCCAATTTATTACAATGTGCAAATACGGCTGGCTCTAAATTTTCTACAGCCAAGCACTGCCGATTAAAACAATTCAGATGTAGAATTACGTACGCTTGATAGTGCTCATCAAAGTAGCAGTCGAGCAGCTTTTTTGTAACAATTGTAAAATTGCTTTGCATTGCAATTGCAATTAAATCAACAAAATAACATTCTGCTCCTTCTTCTGACGGTAGCATTATGATAGTATTACGTTTAATTATGTCACTGTTGTATCGAATACATTTTGTTATATATATATATTTTTTCATTCCAATCAGGAGATGATTTTTTTAATCGTAAGCGGATGAGAATGTGATCACAAATATATAAGAAGTCTGATTTGGAAGTTCGCACAAACTCCTAGCTTCATATGGGTTGTTATACAGGGTGAATTCCTAACGTCCGTCTGCTAAGAGTCGTGTTGAGGTGGCCGAGAGTCGAAATCGGCAATTGTTTGTTACTAGACAGCCAATCAAGGACTCTAACCTCTAAAACAATTGCCGATTTCGACTATTGGCCACCTCAACACGACTCTTAGCAGACGGACGTTAGGAATTCACCCTGTAGAATTAAGAAAAAATAAGTGAATAAATACTGTGTACGTTGACGTCAGAAATTGATTCTGCATTCGTAGACTCTCCAAATAAAAATGTTATTTCGAGATTGGAAATAATATTATATCAAACAATACAAATCATAAGAAAGTCTTGATTGGAAGTATTATTTACTAGCAGTTTGAGGAAATACGTGAAATTATATTCAATTAACAAGGGCAAAGTTCCTTTGTAAAGATTCGATTAGTTAGTTTTAGGTTAGGTCGCTACGTGCATTCAGACACACACAGTGAATCATCCGGTCCACGGTAACAAGTGAAATTTTGACAAAATAAAAGTAATTGTTAGACGATACTTATGTACGGTAGTAGCTAGTTATTCACTAATTTTCTAATTAGAATTCTTTTTATTTGCTTTATTTTCTTCTTCTTCTTCTTTGTACTCGACGGTTCCTTCACTTTAACACGTCTGATCTTACATTAGACCTTTATGAGTATGAGAGCGCGAGAAATATAAGTTAGGAATACTTACCTCTCAGGAATTATAGAACAGAACTCATGTAGTATGATGAAAGTAACGGAAGCGTCTAGGTGAATACCAAGTAATGTTTGGCACACGTCGCTGCTATTGATAACTACCATGTTGGTATGGGAGGGGGTAAAAAATGTTCTGTATATTTTGAAAGGCATTTCAGGAACGGAATACATACTCCTCTTGCATCGTAGATTTTCCATATAGAGCTTGTACGATACAGTATTGTAACTTACAACGAATTGCTATAAATATGGTGGATTTTCACATTTTTTCGGTCTGTCTTCAAACTACCATACTCTTTGGGTCGTTTCCACAATAAATTTCTCTCCGTGTAGAGATAGGGGCATCCGCGATTTTGTGACATCCGAACATCCGTTTTCGGACTTTAATATACGTATAGAATGGGTTGACAAAATTCTCCGTTCATGAAATGAACATCGGTGTCTTAGGTGCTTGGAACTGTCCACTTTTCGTTGTGTGGTAGAAAAATATATTACTTTGCGAACGAATATTATAGCAATGTTACGCAACGACCATCGATCAAGAACCGAAGACGCCGGGGTGCGAATCAGGATTTCATTACGTATACGCTTCTATCCGAAAATTCTGGTTTGCAAATTCCAGTCTTCAGCGAGAATTTGTAGGAAGAAACTAGAAATTTAATTTCGACTCTAGTATGCATATCGTATTAGGTATACCATTGAATTTGATGACTTCCAGGTTTCTAGTCACAGCATGGGTGTGTATGCATCTAATTTTCAGCCCAATTGTTTCAATTTTGAACAGAAAGCGGCACCGATCAGTGCATATCCACAGAGTAGCACAGGAACATTAAGGTCACAATTGCAATAGTATGGACAGTCCATGCATTTGATAGTCTCCGACGAACCGCGATAACCTCGATAACAGGGGCCAGGCATAAAAGACATATGAGGCATTCCGCGGCACTTCAGCAACTGAAAAAAAAAATCTTCGCAAAATTCAACAAATCAGGTTATATGATTTGAACAAATTTCACGAGATTCCAAATTCTGTGCAATTTTTTTTACGGATTACTCAAGTTTTCTTTTCATTTCAATAGTGATATTTCGGAAACAGTTAATCGTAACGACAATGTTAAAAAACGAAAATCTGCGGTTTTTCCAGGTCTACAAGAATAAAATTTATTCAGATTCGACTGAGCAATTCTAATCCACATTCCAGAGCAAACATAATATCTTCGAATTTTGTATGTGCAGGCCGAGTTTTGAGAATTTTTTTTACATGGCATTCCGATTTTGTTACGGAATATTTCATTTTGTAAAATTTCTTCAGATGAGTATCTTTGCACATAACTTTCCGACAATTGCGATTCCCGTCAATAAGGCTTTCCCTAAAATTCTGGTTTGTATTCAGAATATGATGAAAAATAGGTATTGCTGATAGCATGTGCCCTGCCGATTAAAATCTGAAATTATTGGTGAAAAAATAAAAAATCCTGCAAAAAAATTGAAATCCAATAAAAAAAAAACTGAAAACTCGGTCTTTACACACAGAATTCGAGGAAATTATGTCGGTGATGATATCGTGCGTTGTTGCCGTGGAAAACGAAAATTTTCGATGAGTTTGCCCTAAAATGTGCGTTAGAATCATCACTCACAATCAGATAGATCTAAACGGATTTCACCCTTGTAGTCCTCAGAGAACCACAGATTTTTGTTTTTTAACGTCGTCGTTACGATCGGTCGTTCCCGGAATATCACTGTTGAAATGAAAGATGACAAAACTTGAGTATTGGATGCAAAAAAAATATCGCAAAAATTTGAAATCTCGTGAATTTGTTCGAATCATACAGTCCGATTTGTTGAAATCTTGTGAAGATTTTTTTTGGTAGCAGAATTGACGCGGAATACCTCATATGCTTGTTCAACTTAAAAGCTGAATCGTTTCTAACGACTGAATGTCGTTGACTGTTGTCATACAACTCCGTATTCGACTTAAACTTTGAGTGGAATCATTTTTCTCGGTCTACTCATTGCCGTATTATGTCCGGTCCTCGTTCGAGCAGAGCTGAGGATGCCCTAGTGCGATGCTTATCTATTTCTGTAGATTATTACTCATTACAAATCATGAACATATTAAACTGAAAGGTTATCAAAGTTTTACTTGAAATTTATGAGAATTGTCGATTCAAGAGATTCTAACGGCTGTCTTTCCGAATTTAGGATCACGGAGATTTGTTGAAAAATTCGAAAAAATCGTGTTGTAATAAATCCGAAGACGAATGATCAGGAATCGTCAATATTATCAATTTTTTGAGAGTTTGAGTGATTTCCATTCCGAAACCAATTGAGAATGAAACCAGTTCGATTTTCAAAAAATTGCTATCGCGAAGATTCGCAGCGACAGCTTTTCTATCTTCACGTATCAGTGCAGATTTTATGACTAGAACGTTAGCAATTGAATAAGTTGGAACGAATTCTGATTAAATAGTCTATTCGGTCATCTCACTCGTAAAACAGCCTCAAGTCCGGACAATATTTCATCGTTCCTGATTCAGAAACAAAAAAATCACAGATATTCTATCCATGTCAATTATTCTTCAGATGTAAGTACGATAAAGTAACTGCAATTATAAACCGAATCTGAAGACAGGAAAAATGCGAGTTATCCTGGATATCGATTGCCAATTACTACGTACCGGAATCGCTGGACATAACGGAAGAGTCTATCTATGCCCGTTTATATCTTCACCTTCTGTAACGTCCACCGTAATTCTTCAACTCTGAGTATTCTGACTTGTGAGGAGACCGAACTTCAAATTGCAGAAATGTAACATTACCGACGAAGCAAGCACAACGAGAAGGGCATCTTAAAGTCGATTATTTCCATACCCCCTCATTCTATAGGTTAAAAAGCACGGTTGCCGAAATGCAGCAGCTTTTGGAGGTTCGAGCAAAGATTGTTGTGCACAATGATCGCTTCCATTTCCTCACGGTCTAGACTGGTCCGAACACTACCGAGCCATACCTGGTCTACCCAATATTTACAATCTTCCAGTTAGTCAGGTACGATGATGCTTGGTTTTTGCACAGATCACATTAGCAGTTAGGAATTGAACGGCTTCCTTGAATATAGGGATGTGACTCGATTCGATAACTAATTTTTCTCAATCGTAGAAAGCAATGAACCTGACTTCACCGGAACAGGGTGCGGATGCGGTTTCTCGGGAAATTAGTAAAATCGCTACCCTGTAATACGAGATATTGTCCTGTAGGACACAGATTCGAAGGCTACACGGTGGCCCAATGGTGAGAAAATTCATCGAGAATATGCACCTCGGCCGAGCGCAGAAGAATCCTCGAAAGATTTATCTGTATAGCGCTCATGATTCAACAGTTTCTGCTTTTTCACAAGGTCACGGTATCCTCGAACCTCAAGTACCCTTCGGCACAGCAGTGATGTTCGAATAGTTCCAAGACACTGACGGAATTCATTTTTTCAGGGTACGAAATTTTTCGACTTCTTCTGTTATTTCATCTCATATAGTCAGCTACATTCATCGGACGAGCCATGTTAATTTTCACGTTGGCTTGGTCTTTCCTCCCTTCATCTTCCTCTTCATCAGAGAGCTCAATGAGCCTTGTGTTTCCATCTTTATATCACACCTAAATTATTGCTACGTGCTACTCCTTTTCCTGTTTATCACCAAATAGTACTGTGGACCGGCGTGACCGGGCAGCTAATCAGTCTTCGGTTACCTGGCTGCCGAAGTGTTTGCCCGATTGCAAAATATCATCGACTAACCCGGGAAGTAATCTCTTCCGATGAAAAAATGGACTGTCACTGGAGGCGTCTGAGCGCTCGCAAGCTCCGGAGTATATTCGAGAAAGAGATGAATTACAACTGCAGAGTTAGATTGAGTATAGCCATCGCCGACGTCCCTGATTTTTACGAATCAAAAATCGGAGGACCTGCGTATTGTCGCAGTTTCTAAATTTTGGTTCAATAAAGTTCTCAATTCACTTAATTTTCAACATAGTTATATGTATGGAGGATTTCATTAATTTTCGATTACACGGTAAAAATGAGTTGTAATTTTATTCTTCAATCATCAGTGCGAACGTTAACGAGATCCCGTAATGTGCGTCGAAGAAGCTCGACCGTGCAGCGTCACGTCGTCGAAAAAGGAGCCCGTCTCTTTCAAATTTGAATTTTATTTTTTAACACATAGTACTATCGAAAATCATGTGGTAATGAAGAACCTTATTTTCATTAGACCGCTTCATTCTTCGGGTTCAGTGTCCTCTGAATAAGGCGACTATTACGCGAACGCCAATTACCGAGACCGGATATCCGGAGTTGACTCGGACTGCGGATTTGACAAACACGTTCTTAAAGCTCTTGATGCTAACAGTGAGTATTGGAATAGCATGAAGAACAGTATTACTATGTACGTGGTACAATAAAGACATTCTGCGTGTTATGAAGCAGAAATATGAAATCATTTATTCAAAAAATTTGTTTCGAATTCGATTAAATATTGTTAACATTGATGAACACTTCGCCATCATTAAAGTTCATTCTCGTCGATCGATTTCGTTTCTGAAATCCGACCCAGTCGTCCGACGGAACTACCGGTATGTCACTCCTACTCCAACAGTCCCGGTCGGAGACTGACGCGGCGACTTTTGTACTCCGGCTGATACCGTCACCTTTGCATTTTCGTTCTCGAGTACCGTGTGCTCGTAGCCGAGGCCGACGGACGGATGGTGATCCGCAGGACCGTCGATAATCTTGTTCACGGTGGCGGTAACGGTTCCCTGAGAAGTCGGGTGATAAGCCGCTTCCAATCCAACACTTGGCCGCTGCACGGTCAACCTCGAACCATCTGGGATCACTTGTGCCGAGGCTCTCGCGTCGAGTGTCCCACGGTCATGGTCGATTATTCTTCGCCTAAAGTCGACGTTGACGCCACTCGTTCCCGCTGGACTGAAATTAAAGCTATTCCGAGAGGGGGGTTCTAGAAAGTTAAAAGTTGGTCGGGGAGCTGGCTGAAAATATCCTACCGATCCATAAGGACTCGGAGCTGGCGGATGGTAGCTGAAGTCGTAGCCTCTTCCGCTTCCACTAGAAAAGCCACCGAATCCGCCTCCGAATCCTCCGAATCCCTGGGGTTCGGGATCGGCTGATCTTTGGGAACGGGGTCTGGACGGCGGTATACGGTCCTGAAATGTTGAAACGGATACAAAACCCAAGAGGTCGGGAGAACGCGATACGTAGCAGAAAGTAATGAAAATACTCACAACGTATCCCGGGCTAGGATATGATTCTACCAGAGTTGTTACAGCGATCGTCAAGATTATGAGAACGGCAGAACGCATTTTAATCAGCTTTCTGTAAAAAAGTGTCAGTCATAATATTTCAACGTCATTATCCCTCGGATTGCTGTAAATGAGTTAATTATTACATAGCTTCCGTATCACCGACTCTTAGCTCAAGTTGAATGTTCGGTGAAGCGTTCGAGTGAACGTATCTTACCTATTTCAACTGCTGGGTGAATTTCTCTGGAGATGTTGATTCTGCTCTTCATTTGACGAGCATCTCATTTTATAGCTGAAAAACTAGTTGATAAGGTCGGGGAAGAACTCTTTCTCCTGCAAATTAAATCTCCACTGGATTCCCCTCGCACGTGTACATCATGGTTGACAGAGGGCACGCGCTCTTGAGCGTGTTCGACCGATTTCCGAGCAAGTGATGCCGATGATACGTATATTGCAGAAGCGGCAACAAATGAACATAATAAGAAAACTGAGAGAAATATAAAAATCTACCGCCAGCAAAAATGCATCAATAAATATTCACTTGCAACGACTGAATATTGATTTTGCAGCCCGCAACGAAAACTGGAAAATAGTCACAGGGATTACCAAGATGATTTATGAATGCAATTATCAGAAATTCGTCAGTAGCACTAAATGAGCTAGATCTCAACAACGATATTGGGTGATTAAAAAACATTCAATACTTTTTTTTAGGTGTTTGGCTTCGTGAAATTTCCGCGCAAAGCTAGTACTTTTCACAGACTATTCAGGAAAAAAATTAACCACGAAAATAAATACGATTTCCGAAAATCCAGCTGAAATTTCTTTCCTTTGTAATAACTCTCGCATTTTCATAACGATTCGAATGAATCGCAGGTTTTCTGAACGACCGTTGAATTTCGCACGTCTTGACAAGTTTCCGCGAATCGATTGATTTTCGCGAAGGTTATAGCCATTTGAAGAAATCAACAACTACCTTAGCCATAATGACGGGGTTTTGCTCAAAAAAATCAAAATAGCCGCACAGGGATCGTTGGTATTCCAGTTGATTTACCGATGATATATCCATAAATATAAAGTTCCGCAATTTTTTGGGGGATATTAAATCGCTCTGAGTGCTGCGGGAGCATATGATTGATCGATGAAGACCTAAATATTGTTGCTTCATGTCTACATACTATGTGCCAGAAGAATTCCAGTAGATTTTCAATTGCATTACAACATATTTATCCGCATCAGCTGAAAGCAAAGTGCCAGCAGAGCGCGATATATCTGGGAAGTCGAGTAGGTGTCTAATTTCGTGTCGAATTATTTTTATAGATATCATCGCAGAATTTATCGGAATACATTTTTTCTCGATTCTTAACGCGCAACTAAGCGACGAAACTATACGTCGCATTAATTAGGGCGAAGAAATTTGAAGGAATTTTCATTCTTGACCTTGTCAGAGCTCTTGTGCTGCTTATCGCAATTGAATAATATGTTTATATTGCGCGAGTGATTACTTGCAAAAATCCCCGTGTTTACTAGTACTTCCCAGCAATCGTCGACCTAAACTCGACCACATACCGAGACGGTATCGTACAGGGTGGCCGCAAACTAAGTGCTTTAATTTCAGAGCATGATCAGGGGAGGACCTAACTTGGTACCCTGCCGTCAGAAATAGTGGTTCTCGTTGCGGCATCTGGGAAATCTATACCTTCACCAGCGCCTGCATTCTGGCAGCAACCGCAGAGATGCAAGCTGTGGGTTATTTGGTTTTAGGCACGCGCGATCGCTGGAGGAGTCATAACATTTTCCCATTTCAAAAATCACGAGACTCATTCACGGGCTGTGTCAGCCAGCTCTCCGGTATGCTGTTTTCGTGCTTCAGTGTCGTAGCCCAGTGATTCTTGAACCGAAAACGCGTCTTAGAAAAGACAGCCCGATATTCGCCTCCGTGTAGTTGGCTGCCTGAATGCAGGTGCCAGTACCTGAATTTTCAAATAACTAGCATCTCACAGACACCGTAGCGGAGATCACTATTTCAAACGGCAGGGTACCACGCTAGACTCCCTGATCATCCCCCAAAATTAAACTCAGTCGCGTCCACCATACATATTTATAAATAATTCGATAACGGGAAATTCCCCAATTCTTCAATTCGGTTAATAAGTACTTTCGATTCTTTGAAAATTTTTATCTCACGTGGTTTTCGAAATATAAATTTCAATAGGCTCACTATTTCCAGAATCCGAAAGTTTTCAAATATCTGTAAATTGTAAATTTACATTCATTCTTCGAAATAAAAAAGTGACCCGATCAATTGTTTCGGTGAGAAACGCATGTAAGGAAATACTCTGAACTGCTGTGTCTCGATTATCATATTCATATCCTCGTTCAAATTTTAATAATTGAATTTTCAAATGATTCGGCGAAAAGAAATCTATAGAATTCTCGCTTCGATAACGAATATGTCCATCCATCGCTCATTATTGGCGTCGAATTTTCGGAGACGGGGAACAGAATCGTGTGAAGTACAATTTGTCTCTTCGTTCAATTGACGTATACCAGTACCAGTTTCATAGCATTGAGACTATAATTCGTACACCAAATTTCAAATGAATTTATTCGGCCACCTACATTTTTGTCTTGTTACCAATTAGCATCTAATTAAACTTCAAGACAGAATGACTGGGGGTGGGTACAGAGTAGGCGAAAGGAACAAACTTAACAGAAGAAACTTATTTATTCACATGAAGGTATCAAGAAGCACAGGTTTACGTATATTTTTATTCCGATTTCCAGGCGATTCTGAGCGACGAGAAACCTGTCTAAACCCTCTTGTAAACAGCGCTGGTCGTAGTGGAGACTTTCGGACTGCTCATATGCTGAAAAATTTAGTACATTACGCACCTAGGGAGTAAAAGTAGGCCATTCCAAACTGCGTGTGAGATTGACACCCGAGCCGAAGGCGAGGGTGGCAAAAACGCAGTTTGGGATGGCCTCTTTCACTACCGTGTGACGTATACTATTTTCCACCACCCCTTGCATCGGAAAGTACGACTTTCCGTCCACGCGAGGGGCCGAAAATCGCACTTTCGGTGCAGGTGTGGTGAAAAAGGTTATTTCGCAAAATGATCATCAATATGATGCAGGTGGCTCGTTATCATTGAGAGATTCATATCCCGTCTCAAGCCGCAAATTATTACGTAATTTATATCGAAATTGCCACTCAAGATAGACTTTTGACCAGGTATACGTGTGCAGCTCTAATCATATCTCACGATACTAAAAGCATATCGGATTGGATACTCGCGTAGATAACGACTTGATAAGGTCTATTTAACATCAATACTTACCACAGTGATACCAGCGTCGGTAAATTCAAGGACCCTTTTGTCAAGAGAACCGTGCACGTCGGATTCGGTGATAAACTTGTCACCTTCGCGTTTCGTCACGCTCTGCAACAGAAATAATTTAATGTCATTGATTTGAAAATCCTTTTTTCTGCTTTCGAAATAGCGAATTTGATGCCAGGATGACGAATGTAACTAATTACTGATTACAAATAAACGATTCAAGTTGAACATTCAGAGCACAGTCGCTGTCTGCAGCCAGGGCCGAAATTAACTCGCTTCCGTAATAGGCCCTAAATTTTCCACTTTTATTACTTCGTTCTTGAACGTTCGTAGTTGCATTCCGGACATTTTCGTTGTCATTCGAGATGACCCAGGTCGTTATCTCCGTCAGATTTCAAGTCCAGGTTCCATTAACCCGTAGTTTGCCTCGTTCAAGTCTCTCGCGTCGTAGTTTTCGTCGCCTAGTTCACCTATCTCGTCATAGGCATCGAGAACTACATAGCGGATGATTTGGACAAGGTAAATTACGGGTTAGACGAACCTGGACTTGAAAATCGACGAACATACGACCTGGACAAAGTCAACCACGGCGCGGGATACCTATAGTCATCTCGAACGGAAAGGAACACGTTCGGAACTCAAGTACAAACGAAAACAGAAACTAAGAAGAGATTTCTCTTAAAAAATGCCAGGCGAATTACGAAAGCGTGTTAGTGCGTCGGCCCTGGCTGAGGGAGTCGTGACTCTGCTCTGAATGGTCAACTTGAATCGCCTGTAACTCGGAAAGTACTAATCCCTCGACATTTTAGTTACGGAACATTATTCTTAGTTTTTTGGGAGGATCCATTCACCGAAGAAACGGTTGTTCGTACCTTAAGCATTCCCCCGTCGTGCACTTGCTCATCATACTGTTCTCCCAACTTGAAGGTCGAGGACCATTCTTTACCGGAATCGGAGTGTTTAATTGTCCACAGGCCGTTATTCTCGGAGATTGTTACGGTTGGCTTGTGGTTAAGAATGCTTGCTACGGTTGGTTCTGGAACTCCCAGAGATTTCAGGTAACTCTCTAAATTAGGAGCGTGACTGACGAATTTATATGTTCCGACGATTTGAACCATTTTGCTGAACGAGGTAATCGCTTCTCTTGTAACTTGCGCGCTTTCTAACGAACTCAGAGTACTGAGCTGACTAACTGGCCACAGAAATCGTGTTCTTTTATATAGAATCACCTGCAGTTACATAAATCCCAGGTGTATCAGCGCAACTTATCAGAGTGGCGATTTAGTTATCGCATGTCTCGGCTTCATCCGAAACAGTGCAATCAATTGGTACAGAGATTAAGGTATCAGAATTTGGAAACTCCACTTTGCAGCAGTAGAAAAATTGGGCTAGTCATTATTCAATGGATCCATATTGTAAGAACTATATAAGTTAGTCAGATATCAAATAAATTAACTCAGTCTGACATATTTTTCATCCTAATGTAGACGATAATGCATAGCGCTTACTTCTCTCGTACACTTTCAGCTTTTTGTTTTTCAGAGCTCGAGTCTACAGTCAATTCGCAAAATTTTATTCTAAACTGGTGGGCTTTCACGAAAAAAATTCATGCCATGAATTGTGTCTTCTGTCAGCTTTATATAGTCGAAACCCAAGATATATTAAGTTGACAACCATATCCTAAATAAATGTCAATCAGTTGGAATATTCATGCAAATTTTTGGAGTGATATTTCAAGATAGAAAACATTTCCTCAAAGTTGAAGAAAATTCGCTGACTATGAGGCCCGAACCTAGGTCGGTTCTCTAGAAAACGATTCATAGGCCCCGTTGGTAGTTGAGCAATCATTTTGAAATCAAATCTTCTGAACTTTCCTTGAATTTGCTGATGCCAGATCAGTTTCAGGATACCGATAGTATGGACCGTACACTAAATTTTTAACGAGTTCATCGAGTCACTATATCTTTCGTAGTTGACGTGCAGACGATTTTTTTAATTTTCCCTTCCGTCACAGTTTCAACCGAATCAGAATCGTCACGTCGATCTTTACGAATTCAATCTTTGTATCTATATCCCTCATTAATTGGCGCCTGATTGAAATTCAAGGTGAAATAACTCGGGGTGGAGACAAAGTGAAGGAGAGATTCAAACTTAGCAGAGAAAAAACGATATATTCACGTGAAAATATCGAAATGCATAGGTTTACGTATATTTATGTTCCGATATCCAGGTGTAGGTTCTCCTAATTAAGAGACGATGTTTCCTTGTTAGAGTCGGCTTATTCCCTTCCCGGCGATGTTCCCTTCCAGATGTCGGCTTATTTATATGCTTAAAAAAAATTCATTTCTCAAAATGAATTTGAAGACGATCTAGAGGTGTCTTATCATAGTGGCAAGTAATTCGTATCCCACCTCCAACCACTGCCATTCTTATCTGGAATTAAATTTGATTATGTTACGCAATTCATTGGTGAATTATACTGAAAATTTTTAAAGGTGAGCGGTAACATTTGGAAACTTGGGCTGGCCCAGGAATTCGAAATCTCGAGGAATCGGGATTCAAAGTTGGCGTACTCAATTCTTTTTGGTTTACTGGAACGTCATCGATTCTCCTGAAAATTTCTCGTGGCATGCTTTTATATGAAATATGAAAGACTTCCCGATGATTTTGCTTTCAAATTGTTTTTGTTGCTACTACAGATTGTTCGATTTATTCTTTTAAATTTCGTTATTTCGTTTACAACTTCTTCAAAAATCGAAGTAATCTTGCACTAAGTACATTCTGCATATGTAAAGAAGTCCGCTGAATATAACGCCGGTGCTATCTTCAGCCAGAAATATATTTATTGGAGTGTACATACTTTCTTTTGAACTTTTTTACTATTAAGCGAATCCCAATAAGATAAGAAGAGTAATACATTTTTAGCCCGACGATATCTTGAGATATCTCGATAGAGCCATTGGATACGATCTTGTGCAACTCAGAATAGATTAAGGAAAGATCAACAGATATTAATGAAATAAAAATTTTGAGATCTCTAACAGTGAATTATATTTTCTCCTTCAGTTCAAGATACGCGATTATTAGGCTTGTTGAAGTCTTCTATCTTCGAAATTGCCTTCTTTTCTACATTTTTGAGACCAAGCATTTGTATCTTCCATGCGATTTAAGAAATTGTTTGTTCGCACTATAGAGCGACAACCTTAATTTGAAATGAAACATAAAATTACGGATGATCACAGATTACTCTCGATAGTATCTTTAATAAACCAACCATCGGCGAATCATGACATTAATGAAATCTACCATATGATTGTTAATAATGTAGCAGGATTTCACTTAGATCTGCTGACTATACCTCGCATTTTTCAATGATTTGCGAATTTTTTTACTCTTCTACAAGCTCCGCAAAGATCCGACCGAAATGAGTGACTAGCACACACGGAAAAAAATAAATAGCGAAAATCACAGTGTAAACTGCGTAAAAAACAGGGCAACCTATTTGATGTTACAGTGCAACAGAGTAATTCAGGTCCTTCCCCTGAAAAATGACGACTTTTCCGGTGCACACTGTATTTCAGGCAGTCTCTTTCAGTAAATATCCCTGTGAAATTGCTCGAGTCCAACGCGAACTGTGTAGCCCCTGTTTTTTTTTTTTTTTTTCACTGTTCCTTTTTTTCCGTGCATTTTTGTTCACGCTTATCAACGCTGACGTGCGTTAATTTCAGGTCATAGCTGTGATAATATCTTTTGACTATCGAGATTCTATTCAGTTATGTATGTGCTGATAAAAAACTGACGTTGATTAGATTAAGCAGCACTGCCGCAGATGACTTTGCAGATATGCATCCACTTTCCCTCCTTCCCACCGTCTCGCATGTGTGTATACCTGCTCGTGAATGGAAAATCTTATTTAAGAATCAGCGCTTGAGAAAATGCCAAAAGTGTTGAAGGCCCGTTGAAGACTGAAGACAAGGTTTACCACGTCTATTCATAAATCACAAGCTTTTTCATCCGACATTGAAGATTTTCTCGATTCGACGCCGCATCGAAATTGGAGTATCCCAGTGTACCTTGGGCACCATGTTTCTGATCAATTACTACAATAGCCGAGTGAAAAGGGGTGTTCGAAGTAGCCCTGCAGTTCTGCTGAACAGCGTCAAATCAAACCGCCAAGTCATGTTTGTAATTGATGAGAGGCACATGCAAGATTACGGTAATCACGGATGAATCATCGCACCCGATTTTGGTACCAAGATTTATGAGGCAGTTATCGCAAGTCTAAGCTGTTTTCAGAAGAGCACAATTCATTTCTGCAGAGATTAGGGTAATCGCATTTACCGCGAATTTGTTAAAACTTTCACTATGATATTGATTGAAGTGGTAGCCGAATCCCAGACACAAAAAGCTTCGAAACATGTCCGTAAGTCCATGGGACGTCCATAAGACATCTTCCGAATTTGTCTGTCGTCTGGGTTGTTCGTATGATTGAAAAGAGACTGACTGTTTCAGAGGTGATGTAATTTAGCAATTATGATTAGCACTTTTCTGGTCGTTAGTCCTGAAGCAATTTACCTAGCACTTAATAAATGCCGAACAATGTCTTAATAGTTAGATAGAAATGACCACACATCATCAAGAGCCTGCATTAACTGTATTAAGAAGGGAAGTACCATGTAATCTCATTTCATCCGGTGAGCCGTTCTTATCTCCAATCATAATTCATCATATTATCGCTCGTTCATCGGTACTTCAATATTGATTTGGAAAAATCCGTACACGCTCGGCTCTACGAGACTCTATCGTTGAAACTCCATCAGTCGATGATATATGTAAATGAATGTTCAAGGGATACGCATTCACCATGTTTCACGGTCTTCACCGCATTATACACTGATCAAACTGCTGAAATGATGAATTGCGAATGTGCGAGAAATGATAGGTTGAATCACACATCATGGGCTTTTTATTTTGGCACATCGAAACACCTACAGAAGTTTGTCTGACCTTTTTCCCCAGAACTTTCTTACGAAGGGAACAATGCGCTGATATGAAGACAGACAAGATTGCCCACAATCCTACGGGGAATTTCATATAGAACTCAGATTGACAGCACAGGTAATCATCCTTCATCTACATCGATTTTGGAGTAGGAAAAAATGTCAGATTATGCAAAAATATGGTTTTTATTCGTAAAAACAAAGTGTATTGTTTTCCACCTCAAAACTGACGTAGGACGACCTCAAGGGCGCGGCTCCAAAATGCGTGATGCCAGTGAAGCATTCTCAGCCTCCGTGTCCTCATCATCGTCTGACGCTTCGAATTCGCTGCCTTCCGATATTTCACTCACGTTGTCTGGTTCATCTTCGGATGATTAGCCACCAAAATTTTCCGACATCATCGTCGAGCAATTGCAAATGAAATACCCGATCCCGTAAATTATATGCCATCTGGCAGCAAATAAATTCGTTATTTATGTATAGATTATCGAAAAAAAAAATATATATATAGCGGGTACCACAGATATATACTCACTGTTGCAACGATTGTTCTGAACACAAAGAAAAAAAAAAATGATGAATGAGGTCCTAGACGAGAATTGGTCAGAAGTATACTCAGAACTGAAGCAACCGATCGAGAACACAGTTGGTACTACTTTTCTCCAGATCACGAGTCACATGTTCAGTGAAGTGCTTCACTGAAGAACAATATTTTCCCCGCACTGAGAACTTGAACTTTGTTCAACCAAACTAAAATAGATGTGCGGCGAATAAAGTAACGATCAAAATATTTGGCATCGCATTATACTTTCGAGATGAATAATCCCACGTCTGAACATACTCTTTCTACCCCTCTGGCGAGTTGATATTCTAGACTACGTTCCAGTTATGACAACCTCGAGATATATTTAATGGATGCCCTAACCTAGTGGCCATAGAGTCTTGAAATCAAGCCTATAGCATATAAATACACCGTATTTAGAACTTACAAAAACAAATGTACGAGGTAGCTTAACTGAATCGCAAAAAGTCGATATTTTTTGACTATATCAAATTTTTTAATAATCTGAGCGAGAAGAATGTGTAAACTTAAGAAACTATGTATGTAGTACATATCAACATGTTTATAGAAAAGACGCACTGTACCTACTTTACTTTGTTATTTTCCGTTGTTATTTAGTATAATGTTGTTTAATTATTAACTGAATAAAATTACTTTCAATTTACTGGACTCTTGTTCTGTTTATACCACCTGTATATATACATATAACTACTTCCATTAGCAACAAGGTTTTCAAGCTTGATTATCAATTACTTCGATCAGCATCTTTCATTCATTGGATATTCGTGGGGTACTGAGTATATCAATTGACTCAAACCCCCTAATTCGTGGTCTATTTTTCATTTGATTTTAACGGGATTTGTGAATTGGAACATTTTCCAAAATGAAAATGCAGATGTTCGATGCGTCGACCTATTGAGAACGAATTTTTTAAAAACATTCCTGCCCATAAGATATATATGATTTATAATGCATCGATCTATGAACAATTTTTAAACACCGAAATTCGATATTTTTTGACGACTTAATTTCTATAAAAAATCATTAGATCTCCCCCTCGAGCCATGAACGAAATCACTCTCTCTAGCAGTATCTGTATCGAGAGATTTCCCAATCGCAGTTGCAAGAATTGTCGGAAGTCCGGATGGATAAGAAAATTCACAACTTCCACCGGCACACTGGAGATTTGAGGGGTCCAGGTGTCAAAGTATTTTGACCATCCAAAAAAAAATTCGGGTCACATCTCGAAGTGTCTGCTACATTATCCAATAGTTACTATAGTCAACTGTGTCAAATTCTTTTTCAATAAAAATTGAGTTTTGGGCGAAAACGCGAGGAAATAATTAAAAGTTGAAGAATAACTAATTTTGCAATAAGTAAATATGAAAAAAATTCGCTCTAGGGTTCTACATTTCAGACTGCAGGGAGCTTTCGAAAGAATATAAGCACATTGGTATCGGCTCCGACTCGTTCAATCATTTGAATACCTGAAAGTGGGGAATATTTTATTATGCTCGTTGCACACCGTAAACATACACAAAGCATGAGATATTAAATGGAAATAAATATTTTTCACTAATACAACACAAATATAAATAAGTGGCAGAATATTGACAAAAGGCACGGTATTTATAAAGCGCATTCACTATACTTGAGACTCTTTCTAGATATGACGAACACTCTATTCACCCAGGAGAACCTTATTCCGGTTGGAAAAATACTGAAAAATTACAAAAAAAGCGAAAATTTCTCATCCACTTATTTGCGAAGACACTCAGGTGGTGTGCACATTGTACTTACAGCCCAGATACGAATTTTACTTAGTGCTGGTCGAAGGTAGACCTTCATGCCCTAGTACCACTCGCCAAGTAAGATACCACTACTATACCCAGATGTTTCAGAGCAAGGAACCGAACTTTGCCCTCCTTTCATTTAGGAGAAGTTCAAGATCAAAATCTCGACTGTGTCTTCGAATTTTCAGTGCGCTGGCGGAGGATTACAAATTTTAAAACGTAATTCCCTACAGTAGCATGTTATTCCATATAACAGACAAAATATTTTTATGACGTTGTAACTCGTCTTGATGACACATAATATACTCTTAAAAAGAAGATCCAAAATCAGATGCTACTGCTAAGTTACCTACCTCACATTTACGTTTTCTCAAATTGATAATTAGGCCTTCCGTAACATGGTTTTTATAGCCATCTTGTCTTGCTACGTAGAACCAGAGATATAGCGTTGACGCTGGCATTGGCGTGAACAGAAAATATACAAAAATATAAAATAATTTTTTTTTTTTAAGGTGGTGGTACTTGGCTTAGAGGATTCCATATAAAAGATCACGATTGTCGTGACAAGTCAGTCAGCTCAGTACTCCGTGGTCGTAAAAAAGTTCGCAGGTTACGAATCCGACAATTATCTCGTAGACCAAGATGGTTCAAATCGTTGGAAAGTATAATCACGACAGTTGCGGCTCTAATTTCGAGATTTTCCCAAAAGCTCTCAAAGTTCCGGATGCATCGATACCAGGCCTTGCCAGCTATGAACCTACCCTCCTAACAATCTCAGAGAATAGCGGCCAGTGGGCCTTCCACAATTCCGATGGCGAAAAAGATCGGTCTGCAACCTTCGAGCTGGGAGAACCCTACGATGCAGAAATGTCCAGTGGAGCTATCTCGAAGGTACGGATTCCTCTTGAACCCAACACTTCCCCGAATTCGAATAGTAGCATCGATGCCCACTGATTTTTTACAACTAAAGATTTTTTTCGCAAGCTAGTAGTTCCGCGATGAAATCCTTATCGAATGATTCGAGGTGGCAGGACTCACCCCATTTGCGACAGAGTTTAAGATTTAAGAGAGCTGAAACTTCAGAGTGATCGCTCTTGAATTATTTGCAAACGATTTGGGGCGGTAGGAAAAATCGATGAATGAGAGAATTCATCCATACCCTGAATAAGCCCCGCCCTAATGTAAACATATGATCAAACCCTCGGCGTCAGACGCAAATCAATCTGTAATTAGTAACGAGAAGAGGTCTCAATCAATCTAGTCGAGTCGGTGTCAATGTTATAATCAGTAACATAGCGCAACGATTTCATAGACAAGATATGGTTTTCAAATCAATCTCAGTAAATGATTATCTTTATTATTTTCCAAAACGTGACAAGACGCGAAGGTGACAAATTAATCATCGATGCAAAAGTCTACGAATTCACGGACAACGGCATCACTGTGGTGAGCATCAATGTTGAATTGTATAATACACCTTTCGATAGTTATGGCCATCATATTCATATATGTGTGATATACCAGTAAGAATGTTAACTTGAAAGGCCACCTCCGTGATAAATCGATGTATTGTGGCTCGAAATGAGATGTGAATCCCTGGATGCTGACATGTGACATGCATAGCTGCTGAACATCTCTTTCTGTCTCCATATCATCGAACAATCCACCTGTGTCGTGTTGATATTTATTTAAGAAATAGATTTACCTCGTTTCAGCATGTAAGCAGTCCGAATGCTGGCGACGTTACAACCAGCGTCGTTTATAAGAGGGTGTGGAAATATTTTTCGTCGCTTGACCTTAAGAATCAGCTGAAAGTCATGGAACGAATACGTAACTTATTGGTCCGATTTCCACGCGAATAAATAATGTTCCTTCGTTCAGTCTATATCTCTCATTTTCTCTGCCCCCACCCGAAACTATTTTATTTCGAAGTTTAGTCAGATGTCAATTGGTAATGAAATATGCGATGATTGAAGGAAATTCGAAAATCAGCTGTGCACCTGAATGTTTTTCAAACACATCTTTACAGTAGCAATGAATTTGTACGAAATTTGTTCTACGGATATGGCATCCACGTTAGAATAGATCCTCCGAAAACGTGAGAAAAGATGTTGGCTTTTCTGGAAACGAAACAGGTTTTTTTTTCCATGTTCCGCAAACTTGAAAGTTATTTCAACGATTTTTTAACACGTCTTCGTTATTTTGCAAACATTGAAAGTTCGCGGATACGTGATAGTCCACGAAGTTTGTTCATTTATTACGACCATTCATTGATCAAATATGATTGTTCTGTACATGGAAAGGACCGTGTTTGATTCTTGAATCTATACTGACAAATTAAACCAGTCAATCAGCCTACTTTGAAGCCGATGGCGAATCACTGAATACGAGTAAATATCTTTACTGATATGTTAACTGGAGTGTCATGACTACAAGATCTGTTTATTTTCACAATCGTTTTTCTGCAACTGCTCTCTAGTCTGTAGGTCTCTGATGTACGAAAAACATTACTATTTATTTCTTTTTAACATTGTTATCATTTTCAGGTAAAGACTTACTGCATGTGTGCACGAAACTTTAACTCAAGAGCCTTCTCGATTATCAAATTAACGGACTTGAAGGGGCATCCTGATCATTACGTGCATCAAAAATAATACTAAAATGGACCTTTTTAAAAGAACTGACAAAATCTCATAGAATACAACTTTACTTGTGACAAAACGTGTTTCTGTCACTATAATAATACGATAATCTTTCGCGTCCGAAAATTACTGAACACTGATGGTATTTCCGCATTAGAGAATTTCTGATTGAACCTGTTGGGAGGAAAATGTGAAAATACAGGCAATATGGAGTAGAGGGATTTCCCAGGGAAATCAACCAGTCTTTTTGCTGGTGTTTCCCTATGTGAAATACCTTATACCGGTAGGATACTCATAAAATTTTATTGATTCTCATTAAGTTGAATCTGCACATCCTTTAGTGATTTAGATAAATCGTATCAGTTCATTCCAGAAATTATGGCAATCTCTCAGTCCTTCTCAACGGAAAAGGCGAGAGGGAGATTGAGACAATTGGTCACAAAAGACAAGTATATTGTTAATAAGGGTGCGTGTCATCTCATGTGCAGACGACATACGTGTACGACGCAGTAACTATAATGCAAGAGGAGGAGAACAATTGTAAATAGAAAAATATCTCACAGAATCGTGGAACTGTAAACACAATAATAAAACTATTTACTTAGTTTTTCCCAAGCTTATTAGTATTATTTACAATACCGTATAGTACCTATTAGCCTTCGGGACACTTGTAACAGTACACACATGTGCATCCAAAAACATAAACATTCAATGATAGAAATAAATGCGACGATCTTTCATAGGTGAACTCAATAATCGAATAAATCTTAATTTGGTCATATGCGGATTTTAGCGCTGATTCCATGGACTCGAATGGCTCTAAATGAATGAAAAAACTGTAACCGGAACCCCAGGTTCCTATCTCAATTTTGAGTAATATATCCCGCAGCCGGCGAACTTTCGCATTAGAATAACATACGATTTTTGGTACTACGTGATTAGTTTTTTATTCTTATCTCAGTATTGCTCGAGAAAATCTGAAACTTGGCGAATTTCGTAAAATTTCTGAGAGTCTCTTCTGTCGATTTATAATTCCAGCAATTATACTGTTGAAAATCTGTGAGATTTTCACGGAATACCCAAACGTATAGGTGAAAAGCTTGCGGAGTTTCTGATTTTTTGAGCCGCACTGCGATAGGAAAAAAAATTAACTGCGAAATGCCGAAAATCGTATACTACACGTCATTCAAACGGAAAAATTTGAAGGCTTCGGGGCAGTACTAAGAATGGGGTTTTGGCTACAACTTCCCAAATGTATTCCGAGACATTTCAGCCCATGGAAGTACAGAAATTCAAATATGACCAAATCAAGGACCAACATTGTGATTTTGATCACACTTTTTGAATTGTACGACTGAAAAACTGATAATAAATGAATCTGAATGCAGAAACCATCCAGGGAAATGTGGAAACGCATATTAGGTATATCAAATGTGAATGATACATTATAAAAATCCATTTGATCAAAAATTGGATGAAAATTCAATCCCCTCTGCTTCTCCCTCTCTTTTATTGGTGTACGACCTTGGTTAGGCAGAGGAAGACTGTCCAATGAGAAAGAATGTATCGGTTATTTTTCCAGTATAAATACAGGTACTGAAACGTCTGGGAAGATGTTCATTCTGCATCCTCGCGTTACCACGCTCTTACCGTTCCGGAGTTGCTTGCATCTATTCAGTAAAGTGATCGCATTGTGAATATTGGAAAGAAAGCCGCACGCTAGGTAAGACTATATTATAGTGTTCGAGTTAGTTTCGATTTACCGATTCATGGCACCGTTCAAAGGATGCGATAATTATCTGGAATAAGATAATGTCGTCGCGAACTAAGTGCTTTAATTTTGGGGGATCGTTGGGGGGGTTCAGCTTGGTACCCTGCCGTTAGAAATACTGGTCTTCGTTATGGCGTCTTCGAGATATAGGTCATTTCGAAAATCGTGCGAGCGCCTGCATTTAGGCAGTCAACTACACAGAGGCGAGCATCGGGTTGTCTGGTTGTAGGCGTGCGCGACCGCTGGAGGAGTTGTAACGTTTTTGCAGTTCAAGAATCCCAAAAATCATTCACGGGCTCTGCTAACTAACTCTTCACTATACTGCCTCCGTTCGTCGGTGTCGTAAACCAGTGATTCTTTAACGGAAAAAGTGCTCTGACTCGCTTCAGAGGCCATGCGTGCCTTAAACCCGACAGTTCACTGTTCACCGCTGTATAGTTGGTTGCCTATATACAGGTTCTCACCCGTCTCTTTGAATAGCGGATATCTCACAAACGCCACAACGAAGACCACTATTTCTAAGGGCAGGGCAACAAGCTAGACCCCCTGATGATCTCCAAAATTGAAGCACTTAGTTCGCAGCCACCCTGTATATTCGGTGCAGTATAGTATACCTATATCTATTCGCTTTACAAATTTATACAAGTGTAGAGTGCAGAAAACAGCGTACTCTGTGTTATTACAGTAATTCATTTTGTCAATAATCATATAGCGGCGCTGTCTTCTGCAAATGGGTTAAGTAACATTCAGATAACCGAAAAAAGAACAGCAAATAAAGATCCATAGCCGATAGCAATGGGTATTCGTATCAATGAAACGCATTGCACTATAGACAGAAACGTATCAAATTGTTGTAATATATCAGACATTCCTCGCCAGCTCAGCTACCTGGAATTTTTATTTATTTTTGTTAACATCTTCGAATATATTGGAGGTCCCACTTGACACAAATTTCTCATAATACGAACTTTAAGTACTTTGTCATTACCAGTGTAGCCGCATTACCGGCTGCTCAAGCTACTGCAAGACTCGGAGTGGGTTTTGACATTCGGGATCAAAAAATTCCACAACAGCAGATAAGAAACATAAATACCACTACGAAACGTAAAAGCCCCGACTTCGCGATGAGAAGTCTTTGGATTATTGTGATCTGTTATATGACCATAACAAAGTAAGTTCAACGATATTCTACGGATCGATAACGTTGAGTTCGCATAACATTGTTGATTCTAAATTTTTTCCAGAACGTTCTGCGATGAAATGGACAACCTTACTTTCCCTCCTGGATTAAAGTTCGGCGTAGCAACTTCAGCGTTTCAAACTGAAGGAGCCTGGAACTTGAGCGGTAACTTCAGATCGCATTTTTAAACTATTCATTTCCATTCGCATGCCGATGAAAGGAATGGAAAGTGCGAATCCTTGTATACAAAAATTCACACAAGAAAACTGACATTTCAGTCTTCTGAATGATCCAAAAAAAAGATACTTGATCGATATTTGCATAAAGTCCGCACTTTTGGTCAAGAAGAAATACAATATATTCAGTTTTTATGAAAATACATGACATCGTACGTTCGGAGATATCATTCTCGCTATAAGTTTCCCTAATCTGAATCACGGCTGTGAAATGAAAATCATCAATCAAAAATCAGCTCAAAAATGTTGCCATTTTCATCCTCGCCGATTATTTCAGACAAAGGACCAAGCATTTGGGATTGGTGGCCGCATAACAATCCATCGCCTATCGATGACCGCAGTAACATAGACGTGGCTTGCAACTCTTACTTCAAATACAAAGAGGATATACAATTGATAAAAAACATGGGAGTGAGTAGACAATCGATAAATACAAACCTCCGTCAACCCAGGTTCATGGTTTTTTAATACTCGTGTCCTTTTAGTTCAGTTACTATCGATTCTCGATCAGTTGGCCACGAATTCTGCCAACTGGACTTACGAATAATGTCAGCTCAGATGGTATTGAACATTACCAAAATTTGATCGAAGAGTTGCTCGCCAACGACATTGAGCCCATTATTACTTTGTACCACTTTGACCACCCGCTAATGCTGGAAGACATGGGTGGATGGATGAACGAGTTGATGATCGACTATTTCGTTGATTACGCCAGAATTATATTCGAGAAATTTGGGCCAATCGTAAAAACCTTTGTAACCATTAACGAACCGCAACTGCTCTGCACAGGATACCAAGGCCGACAAATGATGAGTCCTGGTATGTTCTAATTTGTCAAATTTTTCTATCCGCGACTTGAGAGTCTTTGACGCTATTAGATTTTTCTAGGTAAGGACGTGCTCGATGTTGGGGTGTATCTGTGTCTGCACAACGTTCTAAAAGCTCACGCAAAGGTCTATCATATGTATGACAAGGAATTTCGGAAATCTCAAGGTGGTCAGATCGGTCTCTCGTCTGCTTGCAGTGGATTTGTTACGGATAATTTAGGTACCGATGACGCCGCCGATACCAATTTTCAATTCGATTGCGGCATTGTAACACACCCTCTCTACATCGGCGATTATCCACCAAAAGTAAAAAAGCGAATAGCCATGATCAGTAAGACGCAAGGTCATTCGAAATCACGTCTTCCGGAATTCTCTCCGGAATGGATAAAGTACATAAGGTATGTATCCGATAATACATGAAATTCGACGTCTCCACTTTCACCGCATGATTGTGTTGCCACAGAGCGTCGTTTTTTTTTTTTTTTTTTTATACAAATAAAAATCGTAGTTTTCTGGTCATTACTTTATGAAATGAGATGAGATACTGCTGAAAATGTGTGGTTTGCCACCGCCGAGTGGCTGAGTATTCAAAAAATGCAAAAAATCAAGTACATCTGCGAATAATTCCACGATTTTTTCTGATTATAACTGAATCTGTAGAAAAGATATCAAAATTTTATAAAAACGTAATATATTAATTAAATAAATTAATTTTCTCCCGATACACAGAGGAACAGCTGACTACTTTGGTGTGAATCACTATACCTCCCGGGGCTATATACACGATTCGGATGAAGTATTTGGAAAATGGAACTCCGAGAAGGGGTTAAAATCCGTCGAAGATAGTACCTGGACTAATGGATCAGCCTTTTGGCTGAAGGTAAGCATAAGACAGACACTGTGCTCGAATGTGATTGCAATTTAAATGGCAAATCTGAGTTCCCAATCGATTGGTTCAGGTCGTTCCGAGGGGATTTGGTAACCTGCTGCGAAAAATTAAAGACGAATACGACAATCCGCCGGTGTATATTCTCGAAAATGGCTATCCTGACCATGGCGAATTAGACGATTGCGGCAGAATGAATTACTTTTATTCATACTTGAAGGAATTAATCACAGCCATGAAACGAGACGGCTGTCGTGTCTTAAGATATACAGTTTGGAGCCTCTTAGACAATTTCGAACTAGGTGCCGGTTACACGTGAGTAATTTCTGTACCAGTTCAAATACGTATGTTTGAATAATGTTTTTCCTAAGTACTAATGCAGGCTGGGTTGATTTCATGTTTCATGCGTAGGCAACGCTTTGGAATCGTGCATGTAGACTTCAACAGTCCCCACAGAAACCGAACGCTCAAGTCCTCCGGAATCTGGTGGAAAAAAATTATGCGAACTCGTAAACTTCAGGATGTTCCCTGCACATAGGGCAGCAGGATAGCGATAACGTTTCTATAACATGTCAAGATATGTCTTCGGACTGTTTATTATGAGTTTTCATCCAGTTTGAATTACATTTCTTTATCAAAAGATAATTATTTATGCGAGTTTTTTAATTTTTCCTGCAAAATCTTCCAGGAATATTCTCATAAGATTGACGACGTTGTTTTCAATTAGCATATTTCATAAACTCTAGAAATTCAAACAATTTGATTTAGTCTTCATATTAGAGAGCCACATTGCTAACGCATCTCGTCGTTATCCAAGTACAAGGAACTGGCCGGAATCCCAGTAATCACTGCTGATAAAACCACTGAATCAAGTCGTGATTTCAAAATCTGCGTCGATAAGTAGCCGACCGAGTCTTCTTGACTCATTGTGCCTGGTCCCGGCGACTAACTTAGATTCAATTGCTTTAGATTCAAGAAAACGTGAAATAGAATAAAACCTTCTAATTTCCTACTCATATCACATTCAGATGAATTAAACTCTTACGCTCATCTGACATTTTCTAATCTATTCTACAATTGCCTATCTTGACATTGCATGGTATTTTGGAGATAAAGAAGACTACGAATTTTTTTTTTCACAAACTTGGTACTCCATGCTCGCACACGCAACCTCAGAAAAATGTGCGAAACCAAGAGTCGTGGACTTGCCAAAACTCGATGATTCATGACAGCTACTGCTTTTCCTTTATTTTCACTAACGTTCAGGCATTATCCACGAAATGATTATATATCAGTTGCTTATACATAGTGTCGTTGTCTTTCACAAAGAATCAGTTCTCGCCTAGGTTGTAGCCTGTGCGATAATTTTGGGTATTGCCTTATCGATGTTGGAATTTTCAAAAGCGCGAAAGTCGTGTTCTCAAAACTTTAGATATAGCAAGCACTTTCTTCTTTTTCATATGCGACATATGCCAGAGCATCGTAGAACAACGATACATCACAAAATCGACTTTTTTTCCGAACTCTAAGGTAATTGAGATCGATGAGGCAGTACTAAAAATTATCGCATAAGCTACAGGCAGGTGTGAACTACATTTTTGTGAAACAAACAACGCTACGAACGAGCGACTGGTTATCTGAAAATCTTGTTTTTCCTAATCGCTCTCATGTAACATATTACGAAAGTGAAAAAGCTTATCTGTGAATCTCAACAAGGTAAAATTTGTAAGGCCCTGGGAACCAAGGTCCCATGATATTGGGACAAGTGAGAAAATACAAGTAGGTATGTGTAACTACATCGAAACTATGTCAAACGAACAAGATCGCTTTCCGCATACCTATGTATGAACATTTGGATAAAATTCTGCAAAATGCTAATAGAAATACGTATAATTATCATAAACATGCAAATAGGATTAGTGGCAGATATTATCGATAGATAAACTAACTCCTAGGTACGTACTTAATTGCAATACATAACTTATCTCCATATTTCCTTCAATGATCAAGTCCCACATTCATTTCTTTGGTATGTATGCGCATGAATGTGGGACGTTTCTTCAGATTGTTCCTACAAAGTGTTATTTGTTTCTGAACATTTTGTACCAAAACAGAAATACCCATTTGGATTTTTTTGACAATGAAGAACTGATGTGAAAATTACAATTTTTCCATGTCGTCGATAACGGTGCAGCTCATTGTCAGTCGAAATCAGTGTAACTGATTAATCATCAACAAGACCTTAAAATCGCCCAAATAAATAGAAAAAAAATTAGTTCCACTTTCGGATATAGCCGGAAATGAACGTCGTATAACACAGAGTTTTTGAGATTGAAAAAAAAAAGGAGTCGAGATTGGGCGTGTTTGTTTGGTCTAGAAAATGCAAAAATAAATAAGGGTGTGTGGGAAAAATCTGAATAAAAATATAGGAGTCTTTTAAAGTTGGAACATCGATATAAGAAAACATCGATCAAATCCAAGATGGTCAGGGCTAGTCAGTAGCCGAGAGGCGTGTTACACCTCATATATAATATGTACAGAATGCAGGTGTGGTATATGTAAATGTGCATATCAGAATCAGTGATCAAAAGGTGATTATGATAATACAGTGAATGGTGATACTTACGTATTAATTAGTGTTAGAACCTTGTGCTCCATAGTTTATTATATTCGCCTGCGTGAATTAGTGAAGTCGATTTTGTACCGCAAGGACTTACCTGGTACCACCGATGTTCTTCAAGAGCAAATGCCTCGCAGGCGAGTCACCACTGTCTGCAGGCAATCCGAATAGGATATAATCGGCTTCAATTTCACGCATGTATACCGAAAATCGATTTATAAGATCTTAACGCGTTTATAGAATTCAAAAAACAACATCTGAAAGATGTATACCTTTCGCGAAAGAGAATAACAAAGGAGTCTACGCCGTATGGCATTTGTCGTGAGATATGTCATCCATAACATCTGAAACGCAAGGCAAGAATACGACTTAGCTCGTCCATGCCATATAAGTTGCGACACCAGGGGAAAGATAATTAACTTGTCCATGCACCAGTTAACGTAATATACGGCAAAAACTATCGCTGTAGGTATAAATGGACTATCTATTGATAATGAACGTCCCACGACTTACGTATACCTATACTTGACGTGTTTGATTCTGATCGGTATGAAGTTGGCACCACAGTTTTCTGTCTTCTTCTATCCTTCATGGCTACATAGAGAAGGAAAGAGACAGGAGACAGTGGGGCCAATTTCATGCCGGTCAGATAATCAAATACCTCGAGCGTACATAAATGCAGAAGCGCCGTGAAAGACGTTCATTTTCCGTCTTCGAGTGATCGTGATCTTATTCTTGAAGAACGTGAACGCATTGTGAATTCTTGAAAGAACGACACGGCAGGTAAGGCTAGAGTTGTCGCTCATTAATAATAGAAATAAACGAGATCCGTGCATTTTGTTTCCAGAAAGTAAGACGCTATAGAAAGAAAAGAATCCACGTAATTGGTTCTAAATTCAAAATATATCTATATGCAATGGAAATTCTAGTTTTATTCTACTAGTTCTCACCGAAGATTTGGAAGTGCAAACTAGAATTTGAGGGTAGAGTTGTGCATGGAATGAAATTCTGATTTGCACCAAAAAGTGAGAGTTCTAGGCAGACCTCTAGGTCCTGAAATTCAGAGAGGCTTTGTGATTTGGTTCCGACCTAAAGATCTTCAATATTTTATAAAACGTTTTGTGAACCGATTGACGAGTAAATTCTGAGTCAAAAATAAAATTGATCATTGAGATGATTATTCACAGACTTTCCAGGTTCTAAGAAACAATGTTCAATTTAGTAGGTTGTAGCTACGCTTATAAGAATTTCAAGTACATACAAACACTAATCCCGATTGGCACCTTTGAATCCTCACACGGAATATAATTCTGTCAAAACAGAATTATATTCCTGTCAACAAGACTAAAGAGCGAAGGAATTGAGGTGTTGAGGAATCAAACTAGAATTTCTATTCCGATCCGGGAACTGCTCGACATATCCGTATTCAATCACAATAACCGAAATGTTTTCAGCCAATAAAATCTCATTATAAAAAAAATTCGTATTGGAAAATATTGAATCTAACATAAGCAGTATCGAGACGAGAATCCATAAGCGTCGGTATACTGTCATTATTATTTATAATAATTCATTTCTTATACTACGAACTGTGAGCGAGTCAGATCATTTGTATCGATTCGACACCTTGTTATTTACAGCATATTTCCGGTATCAAACCGGAGCACAACAGAAAAGAAGCAGCGTATACCATTGGCGAAACGTAACAACCCCGTCCTTATCATGAAAAGTGTTTGGATCATCGCGATCAGCTGTATGACCATAGCAGAGTCAGTCATAACAATTTCCCGTAGGAACCAAATCGTTAAGTTCACATAAAATTGCTGACCGCTAATTTCTCGTTTCCTAGATCTTCTCGCGACGAAATCGACGATCTTAGTTTTCCTGATGGGTTCAAGTTTGGTGCCGCAACTGCAGCGTTTCAAATCGAAGGAGCCTGGAATACGAGCGGTGACTACCTTTCTGCACTAACTTTTGTCAAAATAACGCGATTATTGGGGAGCTTTCCAAGAACTAGAGTTCAAAATTACATTTTAAACCATATATGCTGATAAACGATTGTCCAGGAAAAATAGAATTAGTTACTCGGTCGCGACAACCTTCATTTCGATTTGGAATGTACTACGTTTGAGTCGAAAGCCAGCTTACGGCTACAGCCTTATCTTGGATAAGGATCCCACAACCCTAACGCCTTCCGACCACCTTCTACATGATATTATCTGTCACAGTCATGGTTTCTTGAACCTAAATCGTTAATTAACAAAAATCAACTTCAAATTAGTGCCTTTTTTATCCTGGCCAATTATTACAGGCAAAGGAGTAAGCGTTTGGGATTGGTATACGCATAGCAAACCATCGCTTGTAACAGACCACAGTAGCCCAGATGTGGCTTGCAACTCTTACTACAAGTACAAAGAGGATGTCCAATTGGTGAAGAACATTGGAGTAAGTTGACAATCGATAGATACAAACCATCGACGAACCCGGTTCACGGTTCTTCAATACTCGTCTTTGTTTTAGTTGAACTATTATCGATTTTCGGTCAGCTGGCCACGAGTCTTGCCAACTGGATTTGCGAATAACATAAGCAGAGATGGTCTACAATATTACAAAAATTTGACCAACGAATTGCTCGCGAACGGTATCGAACCCGTTGTGACCTTGTACCATTTTGACCACCCGCAAATTCTGGAGGACATGGGTGGATGGACCAACGACTTGATGGTAAACTGGTTCGTAGATTACGCCAGAATTATTTTCAAGGAATTGGGGCCCAAAGTAAAAATTTTTTCTACTATTAACGAACCGCAGCAGCTCTGCAGAGGATACAATGGCCAACAGTGGATGAGTCCTGGTTCGTTCTAATTTGTTAGACTTATAAAAATCCCGACCTTCCGGCCTACAATGTTAACTATAATGACTATGAAAAAGTCTATGATATCATCGCCTTTTTCTAGCTAAAGACCTACTCGATGTTGGGGTATACCTGTGCCAGCACAACATTTTGAAAGCTCACGCGAAGACCTATCATATGTACGATAGGGAATTCCGAGGGTCTCAACACGGTGAAATCGGCCTCGTGGCTGCCTGTGATGGATTCGTTCTGGATGATTCAGGTGACAATAGTGCCGCTGACACCGCTTTCCAATTCGATTGTGGCATTTTAGTACATCCCATCTACATCGGCGACTATCCGCCAATAGTGAAAAAGCGAATAGCCATGATCAGTAAGATGCAAGGCTATTCGAAATCACGTCTTCCCGAATTCTCTCCGGAATGGATATCGTACATAAAGTATGTATCCTGCAACACTTGGAACTTAACGTCCGCAGTTCAACCTTAACGATATCAAAAACTTTATCTTCTGCCGACACACAGAGGAACAGCCGATTACTTCGGCCTCAATCACTATACCTCCCGGTCCTTTATACATGATCCAGATGAAGCATTTGGAAAATGGAACACTGATTCGGGGATAAAACCTCTCATCGATAATACGTGGCCCACTGGATCGGCCTTCTGGATGAAAGTAAACATAAGACTAACATTATGCTTGCTAATCGTGTCCCGAATGCCAAAGCTAAGCACGAAATATATTGATTCAGGTTGTCCCGGAGGGATTTGGGAATCTGCTACGAAAGATTAAAGAAGAATACGACAATCCACCGGTGTATATTCTTGAAAATGGCTATCCCGACCATGGTGAATTACAGGATTACGAGCGAATAAATTACCTTCATTCATACCTGAAGGAATTGCTTATAGCCATAAAGCGAGACGGTTGTAATATCCTTAGATACACGGTTTGGAGCCTACTCGATAATTTCCAGTTAAATGCCGGTTACACGTGAGTAATTGTACGCCACTGCAGATATATGGCAGTTTTTTCTGGGCACTGATTCAGAGGTTTCTTTTCATTTTCTTATGTTTCCATATTTCACTCACAGGCAGCCCTTTGGTCTCGTGAGTGTGGACTTCAACAGTATCCACAGAAACAGGACCGCAAAACTCTCCGCTTTCTGGTTCAAAGAAGTGATTCGAACTCTCCAGCTTCAGGATGTTCTCCGTCGATAAAGCGGGATGGATATAAGTTTATTAGGGTGTCCGTTATTTCCCAAATCGATTTTTTTTTAGCAATCGCCCCCTGAATCTTCAGTTTATGTCCAAAAAAAAATATCGACCCTAAACAAGCCCATAATTTTCACTTTAAACCGTGCCGACATCATGTCACAATTCCCATTTAAATAACATGGGATTTTAGGACTTTTCGCATTTAATTTTTTTTCTCTGAAACAAATAAGGGTACAGGAATGACCAATGTATATTTCTATAGAGAATTGAACGCTCTACAAAAAAGGTCTCCTATCATTTTTTGATAACTCAACTCTTTTTAATACTTATCTAATTTATTAATACATTCTTGGTACTCCAGGTGAGTATTGAAAAAAGTTGAGTTATCAAAAAGTTATAAGAGACCTTTTTTGTAGAGCATTAAATTTCCTACAAAAATATGCAGCGCTCATTGTCGTACTTTAACTTATTTCGGAGTAAAAAAATTAAATGAAAAAAGTTGCAAAATCCCATGTTATTTAAGTGGGAAATGTATCAGGGTTTCGGCACGGTTTGAAGTGAAAATTATGGGCTTGTTTAGGGTCGATATTTTTTTTTTGGACATAAACGAAAGATTCAGGGGGCGATTGCTAAAAAAAAATCGATTTGGGAAATAACGGACACCCTAAAGTTTATATCATAATCATGATGAATTCTATTGTTTTTCCTATGACATATCAAGATTCTTCTTCTATATTGTTGTCGATAAAATCTTTGCACATTCATCTACGACGAGTAAAACCGGAGATATTGATTCCTGAATTCTTATTGACTAAAGACAGAGCCTATAGGTATATGTGACTAATCGTAAGGCATCCCTGGCCAAGAATTCCAAACTGTGCAGAGTCCATGTCGGCACGAGTTTTTCACTAGGACATCCTGCTATAGCTACGCCATCGTTCTCGTCGTCGAGGTCCTCCACTTTGCAGCATCGGTACGATATTACTCATCGTCAAAGGTATAATGAACAATTCATAATTGATTTTTGAAAATAAATACGCACTCGTCGCATTATTCGTGTACGAGTTATCACGATATAAACTACATTCGTATTATAATAATATATTACCTAATATAATTAATTTCACGAAGACTGAGTTCGATAAACTCTAGATCGCTGCAATTAGAACAGAATCCTTGCTGGACGTAAGATAGACAGGCTTAATCTCCCATGGAAGTTTATTATATTGTCACAGAAAGACAAGTGTTCTAATATCACGATCATTCGGTTAGTTTCTCAAAAAACTGAATAAGATCAATTTTTTTTCGTCGATGAGTACACTGGCTATTTTGCGAAAACCTCTCTGCGTTCGGAGTATTTTTTATTGAGATGCCTTCACAACTCACGGTCGTATTTCATTAACGCAGTCCCCATGCGAACCCTTTGACGCCACGTGGGCCACTGACTCTATGACAGAGGCCGCAAGCCTAGGTCAGTGTTTTTCTTTGACCGGTTAGTCGCGCCGATAGGGTGCCAAATGGCATCATCATCTCGCAGTAGAATTGCCGAACTACTTGTGATACAAACATCGGTGCGCCTTATTGGATACAACCCGCATTTCATTCGTGCGATTACTACTGATAAAAAAGGCGCGGAGGATCACTGACTTATGTATGTCAATGGCCCTCTCGACCTTAAAGAGTACGCAGGGGGGTTGTGTTGCACAATTTTGTAATTATTCAGACAAATTTTCGCCGTAAATAAGTAAAAAAAAAATACACGTCGCACGTTGCGGTATGCATCTTCCGGTAGAAGAAATTTGTCGTAGGAAAACTGAAAAAGACGAGAAGTGAAAGGGTTCTTTGACTTTAGAATAGACTCAATTGTTTAGGAGAAAAGAAATTCAATGCACCCAAGAATTGAAAGAAAATACATACCGTTTTTTTATAGGTAGGATGATGTTCCTCGTAATTTTTATGACTTTTTCAGATCTCTCACAAAAGTAAAAAATAAATGAAAAAATAATGAGCTCTTGAAAATCCATGACTCAAAAGCGGTTTTGAAAAAAAAAAATTGAACGAATTCCAAACAACGTTTCACAGACAGAAGAACAATATAAAAAATCACCGATGGAACCAAAGTCATCAGGATTTTTTCTTAGCGATTTAGCATGGAATATAAAATCAAACAGTTGAATTATTTACTGAAGAAGCCAGATAATCCAAATGTAGCATTTCATATGCAATATTTCCACTAACTTATACTAAATACAATAACTCATCAGGCATAGGATAGCTTAATTCAGGATGGCCACTAAATCTGAAGAAAAAAAATTCCCTGATCTTCCCAGAAATTTCGCTGAGATAATTTTCAGACAAAATTTTCTCCGAAAAAATTCTACCGATAATTCACATCGCTATCTTACCTGTGGAGAGTTGAAAAATATTCTTCGCCGCAACAAAATCGAGAAAACTTAATCGAATTTGAAAATTTTAATTTACGAATTTCCGACAAATATTTAATTCCCTGACATTTCCAGGTTTCCAGGTTTTCCCCGACCGTGGCCACCCTGTAAATGGGAATGAATTATATCCGCGTGTTTATAAGAATATATTTACCAAATATAATCGGATTCAGCACATGTAGCTTAAATCACTTCATAAACAATATAGCCGTTGTTTCAACGTGATAATTTAAACCACAAATTATTACGTATCGCACGTGTTCCTGTAACACAGCATCATTAGACATCCTGTATAAAACTAAAATCTCCTAGTACATTCATTTCGTCTTTTAATCTATGTGTACAATACTTAAAATTATAATTAACAAAAAATATAACGGATCTCTCAATCAATAAATATCCTACTTGATCTTGCAATACTGCTGCAGTCGTAAGCGAGGCAACTGGTTTCTTCATATGCTACAGAATATGTATTATTACATAGTCTGATACGAAAAAGCAACAAATATGTTTTGTTCAACTAATTATATAACTACTCACGATTCTCGTGTTTTGGTCATAAAGGAACTTCGAGTTTGCAGCCTTCTTCATTTTCTTGAATAACTAAACTTCGTTAATATTACGAAGACCCTAGATCAAGATATACCGAATATATGAGAGAATATTCATCATGATAGATAGCATGATATAGGTTCCAACTGATTTTTTCTAATTGCGTAACTTATATCGTCCGCGAAATATTTCATGTTAATTTTATATCGACCTTTCCATTCTCCGAAAGCCGAATCGCAACAACATTGAACATTAGCGACTGATTTTTATAACGCAGGAGTTATTACTGAGAAATCTTTATACATAAAATATTAGTCATAGTATATCTATTCTGAGAAGCTGATATCTACAGCAAGAAAACATTGATAAAATAAACGTAGCCACAAGTGCTAAATGATGATTATTAATTGTTATATAGTAAGATGGTTATTTATTTCACGTTATTACATGGAATATTTGAATATGTATTTATATAACTGTACACGAGTTAAAAATGAATTTGGTAAAACTAGTTTTGTTCAAAAACGAAAGTCTATGTTTTGTAAGCAATTTTAGATCATGTGTACCTAATTCAGTAAGAAAAAATGACATCCCCGCTGAAGAAATTCAATCGAAACTAATTAATAACGGTCAGGTTTTATTGATTCTTAATCGTCTTGAGTCGCGTCAATCGGTCAGAGAGTCTGACCATAGAAGCTTCAATTTGCACGAATGTTCAGCAGTAAATTCCGTATTGATATTTGATCAGTTCCAATGTAGACCAATTACCTGACATCCAGAGACGAGATTCAATTGAATAAGCACCGTTATTATGAGACTGAATCAGCAAATCTAGATTCGATGCTAATAAGTTCAGATGTAGTCACGTATTCGTTTCGATAAGAACATTTTTAACTGACACCAAAAAGTTCTAACTGATGTTATCTAAAACTTAATCGTAATCGTAATCAATACCAAAATGACTGTTGAGTTAGTAGTTCCATTGAGTTTTCAATCAATTTTGATTCGATATTCGATGCGATTTAATTGCGTTAGGAAATTTACAATGATAAACGATTAGCTTTTTTCCCCTACACATATGTTGAATGCATTTCAATGAGAAACTACCGATAAAAAACCATTAAACAATAGTCTCATTGTATTGTATTTGATATTTCGAAACAGAAAACACGATTTAGTATAAGATTAATATTCGATCAATCGGTTTCAATCAATTTTCATTAGCAGAGATGTGATTCCTATTTGTTCGAATGTTTCTTCGCATCACTGAATACGGCGTATTTAAGTTAAGGATAACAACAATTACGATTATAGTAATAACAAGTTAGTAGAACTCTGGCGAATTTTTCACATAATTAATAGAATGTAACGGTTCGGAATTGTCATTAAATTGCTATGCAAATTGTTGGTACCTCATATTACCAGTACTTCACTGTCAAGCTCTAAACGTTCGCACAACACGGACCACGTACTGCCTGCATATCGGACATTCTGATAACTGTTTACCACAGTTGGTGCATGTCGCCATGTGTCCACATTCCAACATTACACACTCGACCGGGGCGTCCATACAAATTTTGCAGAGATCTTCAAGGCCCAACTTTTCCAAATCTGTAAAAACTCGAATTGATTAACAGTGTTTCTACGATTGTTTTTGCGAATATACTTATATTATGTAAACTATGATGGTGTAAGTTTGATCTAAAGACTTTCTTACCTTCTCTGGACTTTGCATTCTGTTGCCATAATCTAGAAGCTCTGTCTAACAGTTCGCTGCGCTCGACGCAGCCTTTAAAGTTGACTCGATTAATACTGAGCAAGTCTTTTAATTGTTTTACATTCAGAGCTTCGAGGCCAGCGACGTCAGATATATCAGATAACTTGACGGTACCTGTGTGCTGTAAGAATAAATAAAAAACAGCCATTCTCTAGCAATTCTGATCGCAGATAAAGTCTTCATCGGCCTAAGAAGCAAAGACAAAGCTCAGACTTACGCTGAGCAATTCAGTAACCATTTCAGAACGGTGTTCAGAATTACTAGCAGCATTTTCGTCTTGTTCGGTAACCAGGGGTTCAGGCCCAGCAGTTTGGCTGCAATCACTGTCAGAGAGCTCTTCAATTTCAATATCGGGTGGTACGGTAAAAGACGAGGCATGTTCAGTCTCTGGTGAACTGATAATAGGTGTTGGCTCTTGGTCCGATGTCTGTGGATTCTGTCGAGCCTGTCTATCGTTGGTATTCGATGGACTGCGAGATCTTGAATTGGGTGCAGAATTGGAATGATCGGCAGGACTGCGTTTTGTTAGAACAGAAAGAGGAAAAGTTTTTACTTCGACTGCATCTAAATCTGAGACCCAAGGGCTCATAACATCTAACTTTTACTTGATTATGCTTCAAAAGACTGGCTCACTTCTGTAATAAAACTTGTTGATTGAAGAACAATTTGAACACATGCCAGTTCTTTGAACATACTCTTAACTCTTCCTTGTTTTACCTAGTTAGATTAGGCTCAGTACTCCTCTGTGGCTGTCTAGGATGTTCCCTAGGGTCTGTGTTCCTTGCATAAGTAGGTGCTTCGCGCCTGACATTTTCCGGTCGGTTAGAATTTGGCACCTCAGAAGTTGACGAGTTGAATATATTAGAAGTGAATCCACGAAAAGCATTCATTAACGGACTGTCGTCGAAATTAGATCCTGTTCTGTGGTTGGTCGAGTTATTATCGGTCGCATTTGCATGTTGAATAACTAGATTGACTAAATCTTCTTTTTCTATATAAGAGAAAGTAAAGGCATAGATAATTAAGTGAGTGTGAAGAAGTTTCCTAAGGTAACAGGGGCAACCGGAGTAAAGTGAAACGTTGCGACAAAGTGGGACACCCAAAAAATTTCAGTTCATCGGGGTAAAGTGGAACAGTCTGTATTGAAAAATACAAAATGAAATTTCTTGTGAAAAACAGTTACTGATTACATTTTCATTTTTTTATTACACCTATGCTTAATTTAAGTGAAACATAATGCTTGAATGATTGGTATTATTATTAAACAACTAGTTAATTGAAATCAAACTTATACAACTTATTGTCACCAAATGTATTCAGACTCGAAGAAAAACTGGAAACAATAAATAAATTGTAATATCTTGGTTGACTACAAATGTGCTGGCTTAGATGACTGTAATCTAAGTTACGTGTGCGACTTTTGTAAATAACAATGTTATCTACTGCAGCTAATATTATTTACTTTGATTTTCAATGAACATTTAACCCGATCACTGTAGGTGTGGGTCGATTCGACCCCGACCGCTATGGGTGAAGGAAAAGCCCTTCAGTAATCGGGTTAAAATTATAATTAGTGATAATTGTCAATCTATAATTGTAATTACATAAGTATATAATTTTAATTTCAATTAACTTGTTGTTTAATGATAATGCTAATCATTCAAGCATTATGTTTTACTTGAATTACGCATAGGTGCAATAAAAACTTGAAAATGTAATCAATAACTGTTTTCACAGAAATTTTATTCTTTATTTTTCAACAAAGACTGTCTCACTTTTTCCCGGTGAACTGAAATTTTTTGGGTATCCCCCTTTGCCCCAACAGCCCACTTTACCCCGGTTTTCCCTATTTACTTCTCGATACCAAAAACTAAGAAAAGAGGATCTATTCTCACCTACGCATCCTCTAGTTGATATTTTTTTGGCTGTTAAATAATGCTGTAAATCTTTCGAACGCAGTTCAAATAAATTACTTCTTATTAATGGCCTGCGAGATAACACGCTACATTTATCACAGTTTAGTCTCCTGTCTGCACATCGGGTCAGACAGTTTGTACAGTAATAGCGTAAACAGTCTGTACATTGTTTCTGAAAATCGAATTTTAACTCATTGACATTAATAAGTAAATGATAATATATGAATAGAATCCTTAGCCAAGATATTTACAAAACTGTATCATAATGAATAAATTAATTTTTATTAATTAATTTAAAGATAAGATTAGTCTCTGAAGATTTGATCATAATGTCTTCTCATTCAGATATCAGATCGAAATATACAAATATAAACCGGTGTTTATCTGTAATAACAATTGGCACAAAAATACGAGCGTTTAAAGACATCGATTGTTTGGTTGAGATTTGAAAGATTTTGCGCAATTTTATACAATCGAAATTATCTTTGGTATATTGGAGTAAGCGACATTTTAAGCTCTGACCTGTGGCCCAATTTCGTATTGTTTCTTTATTTGCATTTCGTGTGCATCATAAGTATGAATATTGCGTCAGAAAGGAATTGATATCGTGAGATTTCTTTTCAAAGGTTATGTTGTTATGTTAAAATGAAAATAAATACGAAATTAAGTTTAACTTGATATGTACTTACTTTTCTTTTGAATAAAGTAAACTTAATTGCACACCCTTCACAAGCCATCTTTGCAAAATATCTTCTATGAATATAATGGATATAAAATAACTAATAAGGAGTAAAAATGTTAACAGTACAAAGTACTTTATAGGTTAGATTAAAGTCATGACTCAATCGACGTGCTAGATGCTACATTACGTATTTGCACGTCAATTCTGACAGCTTGTGGTTATCCGCGTATACACACATTTAAACAATATCAACGAAAACATTTATTCATTCTTTGCTTCTTCCGTTCGCTTTATCTTGAGGGAGAAAAATATTTTCTTTTTCCATCCAATTTATAAATGTATACCCTTTATTGTACACACGCTGGAAGCCTATCAATCCATGTATGTTAAAAGGATAAATATTACGTCTACATCACTACATAATCTTCAAATATAATACATTGCGCTTTATCAATACGATATTTTGTATTGTTTACAGATACAGCTTGGCCTCAGTTATACATACGAAAACAAATGTAAAACCTAGTGCTTCGATGTATATGTGCGTAATCGCTCGGATGAATACGATAAAGAGCGAAATGAAATGGTGGGAGAAATGACGTATGCGCATTATCATTTATCATCGTAGGAAGTGGAGGAGGAGCACTCGAAAGTAACAGAACTTTCCTGTTGTTTTCGTTTGACGTCATTCGTTGCTCGGCAACGTTTGCCGAATCAGAAACAGCCACATATTACTTCCAATCGGTTTATCCAATCGGAATGAAGAGCCTCTACATTTCTTGGATGTCCTGTCCAGTTTTCTCACGCAATCTGTTGAAGTTAGAGAGCTTTTTACATCAGCCTTACATGCAAGTTGTATTCAGAGGATCTTGTGATGTTTGAGGAACATTTATCGCCCAGCATTCCAAGGGATCTGACGGACAAGTGTATTTTCGTGTACTGATACAAGATCATATTTGTTTGTCGGAACACCGCTACCGTACATATTGTCAAATGGCAGAATATGAGCGGCTTCAAAAGTATCATTATAACCGTGCCTAAGAGTTTGACAAAGACTCCAGGCTTCACAACTCATAAATTGAACTTCACAACATCGTTGCTTACCGATAGCCAGAAAAATAACAGCAGGAAAATGTCAACCACGGAAGACGAAGCAACTCTGGACTCGTCCTCCCTCATGGAACAAGACATATGTTTTCGCGGTAAAAAACGACGCCTAGATCACCTCACTTGGGAAGAAAAAATTCAACGGAAGTAAGTCCAATGCATCGATTGTTCATTCATCATCCTAAACATTTATAATATCATCTGTTTATGTAAAAAACAATAAATGACGGTCGAATCTTTCGTTTATAGAAAGTTAAAGAACAGAGTAGCCGCGCAAACGTCTCGCGATCGCAAACGAGCTAAACTTGACGAGCTTGAGGACACGGTTCGAATGCTCAGGGACAGAAACGAGGCCCTTGCTCAAGAATGTTCGATGTTAAAGTCTCAGAACGAAAGTCTTACAATACAGAATACTTCACTGAGGAGAGACCTTGAGTCTAAAACAGTTGTGGACCCGGTTTGCACAAAGTGTCAGAACCGTGTCGGTTGCGTTGCCCCTATCCAGGGATCTACAGTATCCTCTAAATACCCTCTGCCGCAGGGTGGGGCAACGAAATTGGCACCGGTTCTGACCCTGACACAACCGGCCGCGACACTGTGGAAGATTCTGACCCTCTACCTCCTCTCGAAGAACTGTTTGCAGACCTCCAAGGCGACGATTACATCGAAAGACTTGAAGAATTGGCCGAAAGCCTTCTGCGAGAGGTTACCGCTGAAGTGGAAGGAAGCTCTCATCAACCAAGTGAACAAGTGAGTAAACGTTTAAATGACCCAATCATTGACTTTAATTATATGCATAGAAATTCTAAGGCTTTTTTGCTATTCAGAGACAGCGGCACCAGCTCGTGAAATCCTATGAAATATCTTAAATTTTATTGCACAGGATTGTTAGGAATCTAGAAAAGTCAGGAAATGTCCCTAAAAACTTGTATCCACATATTGTCTTGTCATAATGACTTAGCTGTGAGGATTTTACTAATGATCCATCTAGAGAAATAAGGAACAAAAGAATATCGCGATTCTCTGAAATTTTCGATGTCAACAAATTTCATTTGAAGTTTTGTGTGTCTCAGAATATGTTAGTGAAGTTTGTAAAATCTACTGTTATATCTTACGAAATTTCTATTTAAATTTACTATAATCTCACAAAGCTCGGTGAATTTCATGAAATTTCATACACTTCTAAATTGATAGAGGAAACTGAATTCTTTGAATTCACTGTTACCAAAGTTCCTGAAACCCGATGGAATCCTGTAGTAGAATTTTATCATTGAAATAATATAAATATTCAAATACACATCACATGCACAAATTGGCAAATTAACAAGAACCTTTATCTATCTAAAGCTATTTTGCTTCTATATCTTTATATAATCTTCATATCATCATGTGAAATTGCATAGATAAGCATTCTGATATCCTGAAAGATATAACACAGTAGAAGATAAGACTAAATGGTGAAACAGTTGTTATTATTATATAGAACTGGATAGACACTTCTACACGACATAATTGATTCAATGACCTTATTAAAAAATAAGAAATCAATTTACCAGGTGAAATCTGGTCTGTGCAATATTTTGAAGTTATTATACCAAAAAAATTTAGATATGAAGCCTTCAGGTGAATTTCTACGCATATATATTGAATACGCATGTATGTATGAACCCTCAGTGGTTTCTCGGCTAATTATTTAAACTTTATTTCACTTGAAGGTCAACTTCCCAAGAGACGCCGCCCAAGAATCTAGCGATACAGCAAGAATGGTGGGGCAGGCATCAGAAAATGTGGAAGCCGATAGAACTCGTCGAAGCATAGACGCCTGTCCCACACCGGTACAATATCCTGACCCAATCACGACTGCTGAAATTTGTACTAGCACTAATGATACAGATAAAGTTGTTTCTGCAACTTGTGAAAATGATGTTAAAGTTAAAGAAGAGCCAAATTTAAATGCCATGGATACGGTCTACGGTACTTACGACGAATCAACCAATTGCATAACTATAATATACCCTGGACACGAGGAGGATATTGAAATTCAAGAAAGTGTCCAGGAAGTAGTAAGCTCTGACGTTAACTACCAAGATGAAGAATCTACTTACTTGATGCCCACCCATAAATTTGCCAATCATTTATCGCCGGCTTACACATGTTCAGATTCTATGTCTCCTGCTAGCCTTCGTTCTGATGATATTGACGTTGATGTTGACATTGACATGATCAAACCTCGAAATAAATTAGATTCAAATTTATCAGATGGAGGATACGAGTCGCATGGCTCTCCCAGTACAGAAGTTATCAATACGAACGCTACAGAATATTTAACAGATCTGTGGCATGAAAGTTTTTCAGAATTATTTCCAAGTTTAGCATGAGGAGAAAAAAAAAGAAACTCACCACGTTGACTATATTTGTACAACAAGGTAGTTTACCATGCTAGATGATAACTTGCTTAAAAGAAGATATATCTGTGATACAAATGAATTATTTTATATGTAGAATGATTAAGGCAATTTTATGTTCGCTCCTGTAAGTAATTCTTACATTCTGACTTGACATAGACAGTTTTTTTTACCAATTTTAGTAAATGCAATTTATAATTGTGATGTAAATAATTAATGAACAGTTTTTCTTTGTATTTATGTATGTAAAATAAGTAAGTATGTAGCTATCTTAACCATGTCATTTTTATTAATAGCACTTAATGGTCTCTTATATTATATTATGTTAATTTAATATTTATTAACTGACTTTCATTATTTTCAATTCTCGTCAATGGACATGAAAATGCAATTTGTTGATCAAAATGCACAGAATAAATGCTCTTCACCGTCATCTGGTGTTTCGTTATTTCATTCCCTTCTATCAATACCTCGACATACTTTATCAAAGTTTTTGAATAACATGAAGAAGTACATAATATCATTCTATGTATATTTATATTGCTACATACAGATTAGCGGCAAAATAGCCGTCAAAATACATGCAATTAGTGGAATAGAGTCTAGACGCGTGATTACAGTGAAAAAACTAGAATGTTGATGAAAAATTCAATTGCGATAAAAAATTCTGGTATGTAATTTATTATCGGCATTGGGTTGCTTTGTATAGATTATGTCAACTTATAAGTAGATCCTGTGTAACACAAGATAAACCATAATTAACAAGTATTTTGTCTATCCATAGACATTTAGATCCATATTGAACAATTACTATATGTTTTTTCATTATTCATTAATTTATTCCATAAGATTATCTATCGTAATCTATGAAGCATACTATGTTCGTACGTAGTCATTGTATAATTGTATACGAAATAATGTTATCTCATAATAATGAAGACACCTAATCCCTAGATTTTCTTTACTGGTAAGAAACAATGCATAGACGAATTATTAATCAATTAGTCAAAGTTGCAACAGAAAATAAAATCTGAATTAAGCCGTTATTAAGCTATTATTAACTGTACATAAATATATCATAATTCATAATTATATAACAAATTGGAAAAGAAGAGGTTCCACTTCCACATATTAGTAGTTGGTATCAAAGAACTATACATATCGTACATACGTAGGTGCAGGATAACAAGTTATGTTGACTTCAAAAGTATGTATCCAAATTAGACGATTAGTATAATATAGCTTCATAATAATATATTGATTAATTATTAGTACGCCACCAAGTTATATTCACGTAGTACCTCTTCTTTTTGTTAAAATTGATGACAACTGTTACAGGAGTTGCTGAATATAAAAATTGTATAACAAGTGATAAAGTTATTTAAAGAATGAGTCTACCTGATCGTTTCTCTCTTTTTTTTTTTGTTAACTATTTTAACGAAAGGAAGCCTGGTAGAACAAGACATGTTGTATGCATATCAGTCTAGAACTATGAAGTATACAATGCGATATATGTGATGAAAGACAACTCCTTATTTTGTTTTATATTAGTGTTGTTCTATCTCATACACAGAGACATGGGCTTGTCTATTCGGTTTAGGCGAACAGCGAAAGTTGGGAGTTTAAAACCCATTGAAACAATCACTGTGACCTGCTTCGACCCTTGCTATTGAATGCAGACCGATGTAATGCGTCCTGAATTCATTTGCGACTCCGCCAAAATCGCCTAAGCTGAATGGGAAAGCTGTAATTCACGTGCATGTGTATTCATAGTATATGTGTACGCAGTATCAATGAAATATCGACTTTTATCCAAACAATTTATCGAAACAACCATGACAATATGGTTTATCATTTTGTTCCTTGAAGGTACCCTTGTTCAATTGCTTCAAACAAAATGCGCACACAAAGTGTTCCGGATGGAATTTTCGGAACATGGCAGTTATACAGCGACCTGAAATATAAAGTAGAGAAAAATCAATGAACGCTTTTGACAATCCTACTGTTTTAGAATAGATCTATAGCCCAGCCTAGCAAAAAATGCTACCCCTACGAATTTTTAGGGTATTAGGGATATTCCATAGTCTCCTATCAAAAATTGTAGATCTTCGTAGTTTGTCAGAAATACAATATATTCGTTGTTTTTGTCAAAAGTTCCAATTTCCCTAATAATTCGTAAAAATTCGTATAATCTTTTTCACCTGGGCATATAGAGCTGGGGAATAACCTACCAGTAATTGGCTTATGACAACCTGCGCATAAAGATCCTCGTTTTGCATGATAATGGGTTTCGCAGTATGGTAATCCCTCGTGGTCAAAGAACGATCCACCGTGGAATGGTTGCCTACAATCCTGTAACAGATTGACCACTGATTGTAGACGACTTTCTACAGTTGATAACTGGAGAAATATCATCTTTACTAATAGATTAAGAAGATATACATACTTCGGGATATAGAAATATTTATACATTGTAATGCTGTACCCCGCGATGAGAGTAAAGCCCAGACATATTCTATCTATTTAGTCATCTTTCGGCAAGTTCAGAAAATATCTCAACTCTAGTTAAATTGAATTATCTCGTCTCTCAAAATATTCGAGAATTTGTAATTTTTCCCATTCTTATGACTTTTTGTGCAGGAAAGTTGTAGTAAATTATAAATTTATATATCATTTTACAATGAAAAAATATCGCAGAAATCACCAATTCTCAAACTTTTCCAGGCACAGTCGTGGACTCGCATATGAGAAACATTCACACCCAATGATATAGTTTCGGTTGAGCCGTTCGACTGGGGTCTTGCACATAATAAATAGAAAATCATTTCGCAGGTCACATTTGAAATTGATTTTTCTTTATAAATAAACGAGATAATTGAACCAAACTAGTCCTGAAATAGTCCGGAATAAATAAATAGAATATGTCTAGACTTTACCTCATCACAGGGTATGGCATCAAAATATATAGATATTTCTAGACCCCCAAGATGCACCCCCCCTTAGTGATACCCCCTATAGTGAGTTTCATTGATTACAACACTGCAGGGGCAATTTTTGAAGATACGGCTATTCCTGGAACAGGATAACTGTAGGCCTTCTAAATATAAAAAAATATTGGGGAAATCGATGAATCGTTCAAAATATACGTATGTATGAAAAAAAAAAGCCAAAACAATTCTCTGTATGAAAAAAAAAATTCTTTGTTTTCTATACGCGAGGCAAGAAACGGTCGTGAAGAGGTGAGAAATAAAATAAAAATAGTACCTATGCTAACGTTATGAAATACAAACAATTTCCAGACTTATAAATGTATAAGTAAGCAATCTAAATATAGCGACGACTCAATATGCCTGGCGACGTACCAAGAACTTATTGGCAGCAAGCTACGTAAAGTTTCTGCGCTATTCAGCCCTCGTTTTACTCAATCAATTATACCCAACAAGTTTATGACACTCTCATGTCTGAACAGGTGCACACGCAGGTATAATTCGACCATTGCGTCCTTGTATGTACATGAATTTTGTATAAATGGTCTGAACTACGACCGCGAATGCCTAATATGGAACAAACGCACTAATTTCCTCGTCGAATCTGTAAAATTAATCTGAACCGATGTCCTACCCTAACAAATGTTGTGAGGCAACACATGACACACGACTCAAGCTTTATGACTGGGTCATATGCGCAAATGGACTCTGACCGATCTGCAATCCGACCTTACTACTCGTGTCAGTAATGGGTGACACAAAGTGTATCGAGAGTCCATTTGACTGCTCCGACCTCTAGTGTTGTGTGTGTTTGTTTGTTTTTGTTGGTTTGTTTTAAAATTTCAACTTTTATTCATAGGTTTCTTTTTTTTTTTTTATACAATACAAATGATTTCATAATGATAATTATTTACCATATAGAACAATTTTTTTCAAATAATGCAAATATGCAAATTGTTAAATCTTGTATCCAATGTGTCAGACTATCATACCATCTTTACTTATTTGTAAATCTATCCTAAGCTTGAGTTGTGTGTGCATGTGTTGTGATCAGTGACTAGACCAAGGCGGAGGGTGCAACGACGCTGTTGTCGAAATAGCAATCGAACGAAGGCCATCACCTATTTTTTGTTGTTCGGGGTTCTAGGGGGACTCCGCATAAATGGAGTCAAGGGCATATGGGGGCCATTGGGAGGGCATTGCATTATCATGTAATCGGTGATGGCCTGCGTTAATGAAAACAAGCCAATCTGCGCTAAATTTATGCTTCTTCTTCCTCCTCTTCTTCTTCCTCGTCTTCATCTACTCCAACGCACTTTGGGCATACAGGCTTTCCTTCCATCGCATAGAAGGACTTGCCAGAAACTGCCTTCTTGCAATCCTGTAATATCAATGACACATAACGATGCAGAGCAGTTGTCACAATGGCGTGATCAACACTGTTTGCTTTCACCTGAAATTATGAAACGAAACAAAACCGCGAGGACTTAGTTCTTTTCTAATACTCAAACCTACCCTGCAGACAAAGCAATCTGGATGCCACTGGCTGTTCAAAGCAGAGATGTAATTCTCCATTATAGCACGGTTGCAGCCACCGCATTTTGGCGCAAACATGTCAAAGTAGTCTTCCCGGCAATAAGGTTTTCCATCACGTTCGTGGAAACCGTCTTCACCAAACTGTTTGCCACATTGAGCACAGAAAAAGTGCTCCGTATGCCAAGTTTTCTCCAGAGCAGTTACGCATTTCTACAGAGAAAAAGCAGAAAATACCAATTTGTTAAGACGCTTCTTTCCCACACCAGCGTACGACCTCTCTCCAAATAATTCTTACGTCGAGAATCGGACCGTTACAATAAGCGCATCGAGGAGAGAATAAGTTGTGATAATCAGGCTCGCAGTACGGGTGACTGTCCCTCTCAAAAAAGTTTCTTGTACCCAGCTCCTGGTTGCAATGGGTGCAAGTGAAATGCTCCGGATGCCAGGTCTTTCCCAAAGCAGTGATCACCTGTATGCCGAATTTAAATAGATAATAATCCTTGTTATTTATCATTCTTGTAAACAAGACTGGAACTTTGTTATATGAGTAGATATATTTCCACCTGTCCCACGATGGGTTTCTCGCAGGCGTTGCAGCATCCTTTCTGGGTTGTGTTTACTCCTTGACGACTCATGTCTGCTTGAAGATTTCCTAGCATAGAATCCAACTGATTCTGTTTTATTTGTGTGGCAGCTTGGGCGTTGTGGCTCTCCCCTTGCTGCGGCTGATAATGATGTGTAGTATGAGTCTCTGAGATATGGATTCTGGTCAGCGGTCCCTCTGGTGGCTGTGGACTCGGTGAGCTCTTGGTAGCTTTATTTGGTTTTGCGTATGTCGAGTCTGTCACCGTCTGATGTTGGTGAGTGCTACCATTAATCTGCAAGAATAAACCAAAAATTTATATCAATTAAATGTCAAAAAAGCACAAAATACGGTATAAGAAATTCATTGGGAAAATATGGAACGGAACGAATCTGTAAAGCAGACTGTTATGTGGGTGGTGCCGGTTATTAATAGATCCGAGTCTGGTTAATGAGGGCAACTCTTCTTGCAGTATTCTAAGGTTGTTCATAAGCAAACGTTGAGGAGGTCAAGTGATGCAAGTAGTTAGATGGATAAAAAGGACAGCGGGAGACAGTTCGGTGTTAAAAGGTAAATGGTAAGTGAAAAAAATGGCTCCAGAGACCCACGGGAGATGTCGACCGTTGCGGCTGAGCTTGCAGACTGGCAGAAACCTTTGAGGAGATCAGTGGTTGACTACGTCCCCCTCCCTCAATACTTCCCCCACACGTTTGCCGAAAGGACGAGGAGAACAGAAAATGGGTGAACAGAGGGAAGGAGAGGAGAGCAGACACTGGGCAACTCGGCTAGGTGGATGGCGGAATGAAAGCTATTTCGGTAACCTGGGGAGCCAAGAATGGGCAGAGGCAAACTCCAATACACAGATTTCTGCTGCTATGGGGGACCAACAACTAACAGGCTTCACTGTCACTGCCGTCTTCCAGCAGCTCAGGATAAACTTTATGATAACACAACATGTGACGATATTTTCACCTATTTTGTGCCAAGTTCAACTCCATGATGGAGGCAATCTTCTCCTATTTCTGTTCTCGTCACACCGCATGCAATTGAATCTTTACTCAGAACAAATTTTGTTGTATTCTCTTGTACTTTCTCAAATTTCATCACATTTCACCGTTTTTATGGCATATTCAAAGAAATAAAATTTCTATCAAGCACAACGGAAGTGTACTTGCCTTGAACTCAGAGAGCGAGGCCATAAGGTCGTCCAATTCCTTGGTGGCATTGCTAGCTGCGTGTCCATTAGTAAAGCTCTGATTGAGCTCGGTCCTAGTAATTAATGAGTCTCGTTGCGGTGGAGAATATCCTTCATAGACTGGCGACACCTCAGTGGTTGTTTCTTGAATGGTCACTGTGACCTTACCATCGTGCGGATACTCGCTACAGCAATTAATTAATTTTCATATTTGAGATTCAGCCAAGGAAATGTGGATACTTCATTATGACTGAATTCAATTTCAGATACTCTATGATAGATCTCAGAATCATTAGGTGTGTGATCTCCTGAACACTGGAATTGAATATAGTTTTGTAAAGCATACCCAGTCGGGACTGCAGTGCTCAATTCTTCAAGGAGGGAATCAACGGTGGGTCGTGTTGTTGAAAGGCTACTTGGTGAACGTAACATTGGACTATTGGCACCTCCATTTAATCTCCCTGCTGATCCTATGCTGTCTAAAATTGATCAAGAAATGGCAATCCAGGCAGAATGATTGTTTGATGCTTAAGGGGGCATTTGCACCTTGGAGTCTAGGAATATTGACATTTTTGCGCAGTATGTGAAATCAATATTCATAATTAAGTTTTGGGATTATGGCTAATTGATTATTTTCTGGAGGCGGATCGTATGATCTAGTGAAATTTCTTTCAGAATAAAGTTCTCATTGAGCAAAAAAAAAAATTCAATCGGTTCACTTTTATCTCTGATTGAAGTTGAGTTTATAACATTGTTTCAACAGGTTTGTAAACATTACGTAACATCTGGTTCTGAAAACTTTGGCGAAGACATGAAAATACATATAATGAAGAGATTTGACATAGATAATGCACGCTGCAATGCACCGTAATAGCATATTGCAATCACTAAATCTTCTAATTTGGCATAGGTTGATGCCAACCTTCAAACAAGCAAGGTCAACAAGAAATGACGTTGATGCTGGTTTAGAATAAATTCAACGCTGACAATAATGACCCTATAAATAGAGCGGGGAAACTTCACTAGTTACCACCCGATTACAATTTACTTTACACACCTGCTGCTAATTAGCACAACGGTGATGCCTCATTCTGTACATGGATGCAAAAATTGAAACTTAATATGTACGTTAATGAGATACAATGTGAAAATGGTAATAACGAATGCACAATGCTCATCTTATAATTCAGAATCGTTGAATACTCGAGTATTTTGACACCTAAGATCTCAATCGGGTGTGAACATCCTAGATATCATTTTTTTTTCGAATCACTGGTAAGCTCTGAAGAGATATTTTATCGGCTCAGTTTTTCCATAGCTGATTACTAGTATTTTAAGACATAATTCAAATTCATTTTAGATTTTATGGAGTTTTACCGTACATTTGTCGTAGGGTGGAGGTCGCATCGTTCATCGAAACTTTGCTAAACTTGGAGAGAAGGTTCTGCTTGATTTAATTTCAGGAAAAACAAATGATATTCGATGAATTTAATTTTTGGATAGAAATATTGTTCATTTCAAGCCATTGTTTTGTAAACTTTGAGAAAAAATGGTATGTTGCGTGTTCGTAACCATATAAGACTGACCTTATTTCTCTATATTATCATTGTGCTCCGAAATGACATCATAAGGTCTTAAATAATTTTTAATTATGTCCCAAAATACAATTAATCAGCTGTGAAAAGACTGATTCGATAGAACACATATTTCTCCAGAGCGCACCAGTGATTTCACCAAATTATTCTCAAGTTACATATCCCCGGTTTGCCAGCTTTCACTGCTGCGCAATGTAGAATGTGGATTGCGAATTTCCAGTACAAAGTCAAGAGGGTGAAATTGTTACTAATTGGGCTGAAACATGAGCTCGAACAAGTTGAAGAACTTGCATATAACTGTAATGCAACAAGAGTGCTTACCTCTTTCTTGAAGATTGGTATTGTAGTGCGCATTGCTAAGATCTTGAAGGAGAGTGTCCAGTTCTGATAGATTGTTGTTAAGGGATGGCATCTTTCCTCCTGGTGCATTCTGCGAGTACGGCACACCTCCACTCTTGCTTATGGACTCCTCGATCGCTTCCCGATTTTGGTAAGTAGGCTGTAATCATGCGAATATAAAAGATTTTTTAGATTTCTGAGATTTCTAATTTTTGTATTTATTTCTCAAAGGACAATATTCCCCGACATTTGCAGAGCCTTCGAGTTTTTGGCTTTTTTGGCCACTGTTTCATCAGCGTATGGTCTGACAGTAAATAAAAAATCGGAAACCGATCTAATTGTAAATTCAAACGAACTTTGCCAATTTCGGTTGGCGGAGCGAAAGTCAATTCTGGTGTCGTGAAATGGGTTTAATAAATAATTATCTAGGGATATTTGCGAAGGTTTTCGGAAGACCTTGAGAGAGAAAAACGCGTTTGGTATGAGATGTTCGTTCTATGAAGATTAAAATAGGGAATATTGCTATTAGCAAGCGTTTGTGTATCTTAGACGAAGGAACGAACGAACGTACGAGCGGATATTATAGGTATATGTAACATAAATGTTTTCCATAGATTTAAAAGTGGAGCGATCTCACAAGTGCTAGATGAATTATGACACTTTTTTCGCCTGAGTTTCGACCGTGTGAAAATGGCAGAACGAAACTAGTAAATCAAAAGTTTTACGACTCAATCGTAGAGGGAAAATTATTGATAGAATTATTGTCAGTGATCAGGAATAATTTAATCATTATTTTACAGTCAGGAGACAGGATTCGCATAAAAGTATCATTATATGAGACCGATTTCTAGAATAAAGAAAATGATCGTATATTTTTTATTCACATCAGCAATTTCTATATTTTATTATACTAGGAGATACATGCTGCATATGGGATACGCATTCTAGTTTAATGTTATAGCTCATTTTATACACCTTGTGATTTCACGTGCGTGTCTTTTAAAAGCTCGGGATATTAATTCTCTTTTTTTCCGTAATAAAATGGTATAACACTACATCCGGTCGATGGAAACTGGGTTGCCGAGTTGTCAGGCCAAAAATATCCAACGCAACCAACAGCAGCAGAAACATGTCAGCAAAATATATTGGTAACTCCTCGACCCGTTACACTCACTATAGAATCTAAAATTCTCTACTTGGTTCAAAGCGCAAAGTAGAATCAAAGAAAGAAGGTCGCGATTCTTACCCTCTCTAAACTTAAACTTATTCCATAATTATTAAACAATATTTCTTATTTAGTCTCCGTCCACAGAAACGGAAATACGTTTCGAACAAATGAAAGAAACAGTCTATTCAAATTTCGAACCGATGTGTATCATGTTCGGAAATTTATTTCCGTCAATTAATTTTTTACGCTCGACTCAAACGAAAGAATATTTATTGAAGTTGATACATTTCTCCATTATGGGTATTATAAATATTCTTTTTACTCGAGGAACGAAAATGGAACGGTTCGGCCGTTTGATCGTGGTGGGCTCTGCATTAGCTCATTCACTACTTCAGACTGCGAGTAAAATTCACTGGGGCGTCACGTACTCTGTAGCAGTCGCGATAGAGATTGAGATGATTACTGTCATTCCATTAGACTTGAGCTGTGAAGTCTTTTTGCTGTGTCACAGCTTAGAACAAATCTGATGAAATGTCCAGTCTCTTAATTATTGAAAAAAAAAGCACGAAGGATTATGAAAGTCATTGCGAAACGGGAGGGAAAAGATCTCATTTCCTAGATGGACTTTTTAGAGTGTGGAAATTTGATTTTTCGCATGACTAATCGCGAATCAAATGTATATATGTATACATGGGACATTACAGCTGAACTCGACCCACTTCTGAGCGCATCTCTCCGTATTTAATTCGGAATTTTTGATATGATTCAACTAGCTCACAAGTTGACGCTAAATTTTTGTTTAGATTTTCTTTTCAAATAACTATCGAGTTATTATTTTTCTGATAGTCATCACTTTTGTAAAATTCAATTCTTTCAGAAGTACGTGTCGCAAAAACGGTCGAACTTGTGAGAAAACGTCATGGAGATATGGAGTTTTTTTTTTTTTCTATGAAACTGCATTCGTTGTGAATATTTTGAGTCCTCGGACACCATGTCCAGGCTTTTAGTTTACGAGATATGATTATTTGAATGCAATTCGGGAAGGAAATTATCGAGACTCGAGACTTTGTATAAGAAATTTGGATCAAGAATAAAATACTCTTGTCGGATGCCCCGTATATTCACGTTTCGTTTAAATTAGTTGGATTGAAATATAAAAAATACGTTTACAGCTATTGAACTCGATATATCGACTGAAGAGAGACGAGAGCTGAAGATAGTGAGTTGAGAATGAGTTGGGTGAATGAATATGTAATTGAAATTGATTTCTGACTTCCCGTTACGAGATTGGTTACAAGACAGGAGACAGACTAGAAGTGAAAAAAAGAAAGAAAAAAAATTAAGAAGAGAAAGAAAGAATGAATAACATTCAACTTTATGAAACCGTAAAGGAGGAAGAAACTTTCGAAGCTTGAACGATTGCCAATTCATCTAAAATAAGGGAGAACCCGAGTCTCGACGGTCTGAAAAAAAATAAAATAAGTTATCTTCGAAACTTAGTTACAATCAAATGGAAAAAGGAGGAAGTCCGGCGTTTTGACAATTATTTATTCACTCCTTCCCAATCATTTTAATACTCTAACTTTAAAATTACGATTAAAAATGACAGAATTATTCCCTGTCCAATAAAGACCTGCGGACTCAACTCAAGCTCGGCTTGAGCACGCGATAACTTGTGAACCGGGCTATGTGTCGGATTGAAATTTTTTGTGCTTATTCTCGAAGCTGATTTTAGTAAAAAAAAAAATTTCCAATCTTCCAATCATACTGGAAAAAAATCCTGCCAGCGAAAGAGAAAAATTAACATATGGTTCAACAATTTTATCCGCTGCAGGCTTCGGGGAATAACTCGGGCATTTTTCGACACAATGTAAAAGTTAGAATGTCAAAATGATCTCGAAAGAGGTAATGAGTGAGTGTGAAAACGTCAGACTTCTTCTTCTTTTTCTTCGATTGTAATTCACCCTCGAAATCAGCTTTCGTCCCTCGAACGAATTTATAATAAAGACGATTCATTGTTCATATCTTTTTACACTCACTAAAGAACTAGGTGGTCCAAATTTCCGCAGGTGATATAGTAGAGAAAACGGTATGCGTTGGTGACATAGTTATATTCAAAGAAACTTAAAATATTGTTAAATATATGTTAACAAATAAAGAAGGATGTAAGATTACCTCGATATAATTCGAGGGAGTATAAATCTTCTTAAATCCCTAGAGACATCATCCGTGGTCTATTTTATACACAAGGTGATTTGAAAATCTGAGATCACAGAGACCTTCTTAGACAATTCAGCACCCCATAAAATTAAGTGAAGGCATATTCGTCCGGAGTAAAAGGAAACCGCTCAATTATTTCGCCAGCATGACATACCTTGTAACTCTGGGACAAGAGCAAAGTATTTTTATAAATGAAATATAATATCTGCCATCTATACGGTGGGAAACAAATTGAAAGTACGATAAGACACGTTATTCTGTAAAATAATCCTCCCGCGGGGCGGGCTTCGAAATATATTTCATTCTCTTCGGGGATCTAGCGATCGATCCGGTTCAACTCCCATGATTCCAGTGCGATCTTCGGTTCTCCAGATGTTTATTGGCTCGAGAGTGTGGGGCTTGTTTTCTGGCTGATACAGTGGTTCATGTATATATTTATAGCTATAATAATAGTTAATTATATCTTGGAGCCCGCGGATTCATGCCACTTCCTACACGCCCGCTGCTAAACTTTGCACACGTTCAAAATCAACACGCTTGTGATTCTTATATTTTTATTTTCCCTCGATTTTAAAGTCCGCAAGCTAGCTGGTGCCGGTGGTGATGTCGGAGGCATCTGAAGACGGCGAAAATACACGCCAGCAGCAAGATCTGGCCGTCTAATTCGCGCCAAGATTTATACAATTCAGTTTCTCGACTAATTTGTAAATAAAAAATAAATTGATCTTTGCTACTTTCGTTACACTTCACCCTATAGATGCCCACCTACTATTTCTCAGAGATTATATCATCGGATCATGACTCGATCAGCGTAGGTGGCGCATCGGATTTTAACAGGCGAATTTACGACGATTTATATTCGATTCGAAAGGGTATTTTGGGAAATAAATTTCGACCATTATTGCCTGGCTTCGATGCGAATTTCGATAAAAAAGAAACAAACAAGTGTCAGCTAATTGCCGAAAATTAGTATCGAGGCGAACCGAACACGAAGCAACTGTTGATTCCACCTTCGAAAACTATCCGGCTATTTATACCGACTTTTTGGCTAGGCTGTTGGGCACGAGCCTAAATATGAAAATTATTAATTTTGCCAAAAATTTACGCGACTTTACAAAGTGGTTGAACTACGGGTCAAAGATCAGCTTTTGAGAATATCAAATCTACTTTATTTTCTTGCAGTGGTTCAATTTTCGCACCGAGGTTTGATCTCGTTCCAAAATCAGGATTAAACATAGTTCAACGAATAGTGACTGTATAGTCTGGGATGAAAATAAAAGTATTTTAAAACCGAAGTCTTTTATTTTCTTCTTTTTTTTTTGTCCCAAAAATTTATTATTCAACATCGCGATCAAACGTACACGAATGCTTAGCTTGTAGAAAATAATAGTCAGTGAGCCAATTTTAGTTCAAGCTTCAGGCATCGTTTCAATGTCTAGTTCAATGGGAACGAGAGAAAAAAAAAAGAAGAAAAAAGAAGAGACCTTCTTGAACGTTTTTAAAAATTCATTACCCCCCGTTTTTTATTTAAATTACGGATAATAACAGGCCTCTAATAATTTCTAACAACGGTACGGCAGTCAGAAGGTAAGTCATTGCGGTATATGGCAATTTCATGCTCTAAATAATGAAGAACTTGGAAATATCGTCGGATCAATACCTGCTGTGGGATATCGACAGGTGTGGTTACGGGCAGGTAGGTTCTATAACCTTAGGTCACAACTGGAGTGACCATCGTTTAAAAAAACCACTTCAACAGCTAAAAGCGTTGAAAACGTTTGAGTCCTAACAGCGCCTTAACATCACCCTAACGTTTACCAAGGCTGCTGCCATCTGGCGGATAGATAGTATACTTGAAAAATATTTACCGATCGATCTGAGCCGATACATACGAGATACCGATAGCTCAATTTTTTTTTTTGAACAGGAATTTGCTGGAAGGTTCTGTTTTACCGACAGATTAATTAACGGAAGAAAACAATGGCTTTTCTTTCTTGATTAATAAATTCGGCGGGATATAAGTGACGGGGTTAATTTCGGCGGGGAAATTTGACGATCGATGGACCGTCGGTAAAGAAGAATAAGCGAATGAATTACCCTATGAAATTGATATCTTTATCTAACAATAAGGCGGGGTTTGGTTGTTGCTAAATATGTCGATGATCTAAACCGCCTAGGTCTTCTTAAATTAGATCGTTTAGTCTCTATTCACGAATAAATTAGAGAAGAAGGAACGGAAAAGTTGTAAGCTAGACCAGTTTTTAAGTCTTCAAGGCGGAGCAGCGATCAAGGAAATCATCTACTCGGAAGAAATGAACACAAATCTCGTCGTACTTCGTCATAATCGTCAACACCAATGACAAAACGATTTCCAAAATATTTAAAAAAGGTTTTAAAAAAGTCACCGCGTGTTGTATGCACATTTCTAATTGAATCGATTACTCGGAAGGAAAGGGGCTAAAGTCAACTGTCTTATACACGGCAACAAGTTTCTTCACGAGTTTATTTAAGCTGTCGTTTTCTCTCCATCTTTGGCTGTACATTATGCAGACCACCGGCTTTTCTGGTGACAAAACCTCGTCCAATGAGCGAGAAATTTCCCGAGCACAAGCCCTGCCAGGCACGTTTAAAGATAAGAAAGTACCTAAGTGCAACGTAAACACGCGGGAGTACCAGAGTGTACAGGGTGTACCGGGAACTCGACTCTCTCTTTCTATCTCTCCGTCTCTCTCTTGAAAAGCTCGAGATATCCTCGTGACTATGAGAGATAAAAATATATTTAAAAAAAGAGACACAAAGGTGGATAGTATCGTGTCAAGTATCATATGATATGAATACTTCTCTATCAATGCATCATTGCATCCAGAGAATGCAGCTCGCACTTTGTTTTCAACAGAATATAGTATGTATACTCATTGTTGGATGCCAGTATTTGTTACCTAGCCGAAGAGATTTATTGCTCTGAAAGTATACTTCGCAATTCTATTCTTTTTTTTTTGTATAATACTGTATCCACCTCAACATATCTACACGACTTCAGTAATTATAATCGATGTTCAGAGGGTCTTTCACTTCGCGTTGAAGATAACCGTATTTTAGAAAATATAAAATTATTGTATGTTTATATTTTTTTTTCTAAGATGCAAAATCGTAGTTTCTCGGTAACTTCTTTATCAAATGAGTAGCTAAGTATTTCAAAAGTGCGATAAATCGAGTACATCCGTGAATAATTTCACGATTTCTCTGATGATAACTGAATCTGTAAAAAAAATTTCAAAATTACGAAAAACCGAAATACTTAGCCACTTTTTGCTGCAATGAAACAGTAATCTCCGAAGTTTCATTGCGATCGGTTGTGTGGTGTGGGAGAAACTACGAATTGCGTTTTCGAGGTGGACAGAGCGCGTATCGAGCTCCTTAAAATTTTAGCGCGTACATGGATTTTTGGATTGTTTTCCGGACCATGTAGGTGATGAGGTGTATCATGTGCATCGCCCGGCATTGTATGAAATATGAATATACTATATTCGGCACGCGGATATGAGTCGATGAATCTGTGGTTAGGTTATATTTGTTGAAGTTAACAATCGCATGACACACCAGAAGTCTCGTTATCGTTTCCCATGCAGGCGTCTCTGCATGAGCCAAAGACATCGCATGGACAGCGCTAACTTAAGGCTTTGTACCAGCAGCTACTAGGCTGGATGACTTTAAGGACGCAAGGAGATCGGGCCTGTAGATAAGGACTCGAGCTTTATACCACGTGCGCATAACCTATACTATAAGAGATTTCTAAAAATAAAACGTCATCATAATTATCTGCCGATAATTTAATACCAAGAATAGCCGAGTCGTAAAAGAATCACAACGGCCTGAGAGCAAAAATATAAAGTCAATACGTGAGATTCTTGGTAACTCAAGCTTTCAGAGTTATACACTGATCTGTTCCTCCGTGCCATGATCGGTACACATGCGTCTTTTCACGATGCCAAAAATCGGGGTTTTCCAAACTCAATTTGAACTTTTTCGAATTATTGTAAGGAAAAAAATTAGTTTTCTGAACAATTCGAGAATTAAGCTACTGACAGATTTTCGCTTTCACGTACAAAAAGTGATTTTTTCTTCGATTTCAGTAAATATCGGACCACATATCGTGATAAGTTATTCTTCATTAACCACCGAACGATTTCGGTCGGTAAAGAAGGATCACAGCGTCGCATTTTGACTATCTATTACCCTGGAAATTACCATTTCCCCAAAATTTTGTCCATTGCATCACACTAACTATATACATCGGATAATAACTCACCGATTGGGGCGGTAACGGAGATGTTCGATTATCGTATCCCCTGTAACCACCTGCAGGAAGCGATCGCGCTCCATTGAGAGATCCATAACCAGGGGTCGCGTTATTTCCGACATGATTTCCTTCGGGGGACACCGTGTTCTGGAGATCAGCTAGGAGAGCATCTGAAACAAAATACACATCAAGATTATATCTTTTGCACTTGAATATAGCAGGAAATAAACCCCATAGAAACCGGGATTGAAATGATTCGGAAGAATTGGACCAAAAAAATTCTAAAAAAAAATTGCTCCACCGATTTTAGTAATAAAACGATTATTAGAAAATTTGTATACGAATTTCTTGAAATTTTCGCAGTATAACTCATCATGATTCCACTGCAGATACCATGAAGCAATGTGAATTATATTTTATGAATTTTGTCACCGTTTGGGACACGATTCGACGACTATATCGTCAACAAGTTAATTGACTCGATTTTGTTGTAGTTGTCATCGTGCATGTCATGGGTTCGATCAGATTGATCCGCCCCTCGTAGAAATATAACTACATTATCATTCCCTTCGAAAAGGTGGATGAAAGAATCAAGGCGACTGTCCTTCTTGTCAAAAGTCGACTCTTTTTCTAAACGCTGCCATCTCCGCAATTTTGAAAATTTATAAACGGTATTCCGTCGATCGGAAGTTACACTATCGTACCAGAAGTAGGTATACATATTATTAGTTTCGATATCAGGTCATCTCGGATGCCAAGAGCGCGTACACGGACGGGGATATGCACGAACGAGTCACTTTCGCTTATCAACGATAACCCTGCCGTTTATCGATGTATTTGTATAAAAAAAAAACTGTAAATTGTCGAGAGTATGTGCTAACTGCGTGCAAAAAACCAACCTTACAATCCCAATACCCGTGTCAAAATAAATTAGCAAATATCGACCTATTTTTTGGGCGACAGCCGGACTTTCGTATTCCGTTTTCTTTCGCACATCAGATCGAGTCGGATTTTCGCAACGCTGCAATAAGGCCGGATAGTTATTTTCCGATGACGTAGCGATAATATGCACTGGAATAAGTAACCACACCGGCATGTATTCGAAGAATGCCTCTATGTTACAGCAACACCGCAATAATTCCTGGTAGTCATAACGACATGGAAATTCTTCGTCGAGTATAATTTCTCTCAGAACCGAAGGATATGTATGTACCTATGTGATATAGCGCGAGAATCGTGACCCGAAAATGTGGAATAAATAAGTCGGTGAACCCGTAAATCTAATCGTAAGTAGGGACAAGAAAAAGTCGCACTAGTCATCGTATGTAACGCACGTGGTTTGTATATGAGGTGTTCCACGCCGTTTCGAACGGCCGGAAAGTTGACCGACCCCGAAAAAATCATAATTTTGTCTTATCAGACAAATATATCCAAGGAACTTATGTGAATTTTTTCAGAATTTTTTGGACCGCATTTTTTGAGTTTTTCCAAATTCCAACTTTTTTCTACGAACTTCCGTATCTCAAAAGTATAAGATCATACAAGAAAATTTACAAGACAAAAAAGTTGCAGTTTCGAATCAAGTTTCGGGAAAAAAAATTTTGGGAATTTCTCAAATCTCAAAACTACCAATTTTTATCAAAAGTACACAAAAATATTTTTTTTCAACCAATACGTCACTTTCGATTTTCCTCAAAAATTTACAGAAAATACTCTCAAATGTTTACAGCAACCGCATATTTTTTTAAAGATGGTTGGCTCAATCGTTTGGAGGCTACGCTTTATTCATTCTTTTTTTTCTTTAAATAAATTTTTCTTCGAATATATAGAATACATTGAAACCTCGCTTATACGTTTTTTGCATTCATATACGCTATCTATTTTTCGCTAACCCTTGGCTCATTGACCGTGCAACATTGTATAATGCACAATGTGCAGATGATTATCCATTCTAGACTTGCGTTTTGATGTTTTGCTTGCCCACCGCAGAATTGCACGTGTAGCTCAGCACGTGCACAGGCTATTCGCCTGCTAGCTCTTTCGAACACGTTTTCGCAAGTCCACAAATAAGACTCATTTGCAGGAAGATTCTGCACTTGATGCCACTCGCCTAGATGCAGCCGGACCCGCGCCACGTTCTACTGCTCTATGTACAAATGCAGTTTCTCCCTGTACCTTACAGCGTCACCTAACGCGTCGTTTCGTTTCAACGTTATTCTCGTTTACACGTAAAAATTGCCAGACCCTTTGGAAAAACGTACAAGCGAAGTTTCACCGTATACTCTACAGAATCCAGAGTGCAGTATATTCTCATGAATGCCTGACCCCGCGATAGAGAGATCCGGTGCATGAACCGTTATTTGCGAAGGACAACTCCTCGCGTCCGTTGGCGAGTTTGCTCAAAGGTAACACTCGTTTATCGTCATCCCTATTTCCGTTTTACCGGGTCGTCAAAGATCCCGAAAAATGTGAAATCCGAATCATGTAAAAGCCTCGAAGGGACGAGCACACGTGAAATTTTTCTGACTATGAAAAAGGGCCTTCTCCAGACCCTAAACCTTCGCCTGGTACACGGAATACGAATTTCTCCTGCCTCTGTACACCGTGTCGCAAATATCGCTTCGTGCTAGTAAGGCGATGAAACGTCATAGGCGTCGCGATGCCAGATTGGTAGATGACGTCAGCCGCGACTGTGCCGCGTCGATTGCCGATCGAGGAGACTAAAAATTTCTCCGATTATACCAAGCGGAGAATTTTTCGACGGGATATTTGACAGAATTATCGCCAAGTCTCACCGAGACTGAGAAGATTGCTGGAAGCTGCGGTCCTCTGGGGATCGTAGACTTCGTAGAGATCAGAATTGTCCGTCGATCTTCTGCCGTAACTGAACTGATTGTCCATTTTGCACGACAGGCGCACCCAGTTCCTTGGGTTCTTGTGAATCTGGACACTAACAGACACTGGCGGACAATTACACAGCACTGATGATGCCTCGTGTGGTCGCGATCCACGTATCTCCAGGTCGCACTAACTGAGACTGCAGACTTGAGACTCGAGACTGCAGTAGACGACTTGATTTCATGCTGGAGGTAGAGAGGAGGTCTAGAGGCGTAGGTGGGAGAGACAACGAGGAATCGGCTCGTGTGAGCTGCTGCTATCGCAGGGTTCACCGTATTAATCGTAAGTCTTTTCTGATGCTCGTATCGCCGAGTTGTTGCCCTGTGACGAAATTTTCTTGGTGCGTATGCATATGGTCTGGAATACCCCATAAACTCGATCTTTTATCTCCGATATAGTCTTTCGCTGATAATACGTGAGTATTAAAAAATTATCCACGATATTTTACTATCGGAGAATGAATGAGGAACTGGGAGAGCTATGAGGCTGTTACTATCAGCTATAAGTACGTAGTTCGTCGCTTTCTACTTCCGTCGATTGTACTAATGAGATGTGGCAAAATTCTAGACGTTATAGAAAAAGAACTGACTTCGAATTGAAGTCCGAAAATATTTTTGATCGGGAGTTGGTCCGCAGAATGGAATCATGTTGGATTGCTTTACCGATGTAACAAGCAACGGGGAACTGATTACGTTGGCTGATAATGGTATCATACCGTTTCTTCATATAGCTATACTTCGTGATAAACTGATGGTATCTCGAAGAGTGCATATAACGAATCGACGCAGAATACATAATGAGAACTGGAGTGGGTAGAGAGATTAATACAATCTGTAATGTGAATCGTGGGAACGTCACCAATTAAACACGAATCGCAACTATTACAGAGAGTTTCGTTAATGCAGGAGCTCATCATTTTTGAAAAGATTGCGAAAGAAGAAGGTTGAAATTTTTTTTTTGTTTTTCAGATTCGCAGAGTTGCGGAGTTTAAAGAATTCACATTTTTCTTAACAACGAACACGATTGAAATAAAAAAACCCGGTGGATTCTTAAACTCGAAAACATATTACCTACGATCTGATGGAACGAGTTTTCAAAAAGAAAGAAAACGTTGTTCTTGGGAAACTGTGAGTTCAAAATGCGCATAAAATATAAAGCTATACGAAAAATGGCAGAAAATAAACTGATTGAACGAGCTTTTCAATTTTTGAACAGTCTTTGACATAAGGCAGTTAATTTTGTGGATATAACATGCAGATGGCAACTTGCTATCGTCGTTCTTCGCAGGTACGTGGGTAAACCATTACGAGCATGTCGGGATAATAATTGCAGGCCACCTTGATTAGTTTCAATTACGTGAATGGGTTCGAAGCTTTGGCCGAGAGCCCAGCGGAGTATTCATCAATTTGCTAGGAGTCTATTTTACGCCCGATGAATCACGCATCGTTTATCACCTTATCGATTATACATTATAATGTTATACATTATAATCTGGTACGAAGAAAGTGAGCTGATTTTCAAAATTCTATGAAAATAATGTACCAAAGAAATCGCACGTGTTCATCGGTATGAAAATCGAAGATTCATCAACGCCTACCCACATCCTCGATTTCGGAATTAATCGCGGTCACACCTTTGCGATAAAAGCGTAAACACAATTACCATTGTCCCTGTGGGACGAACTTTTTTCACGAAATTTCACATCCGAGGTCTAGATCAAGGATGTTAAAGATCCTATCCGATTATTGGTTTCTGATCCAGTTTCAAGCCTTATATTTTTCTTCGGCATCGGACCAGAACCGTGAGCGTTTCTTCAGTTCCAGTTTCCATTCTTCCCACATTTGTTATCCCAAGGCAAAATGATTGACCGTTTAATTAACGTTAATTACTTACTAATATATCGCTCCCAACGTTTGTGGCGTTCCAGAGTAGCCAAGCGTGCAGGCGTTATGGGTGACATTGGTCTCATTGCGGTAGTTGTCATTTTATTAATTCAATTTAAACGATTGGTATAAATAAACACAGATATTTAAAGCACTTCGATTGTTATTTCACAATGTTTGAATCTGTTTTTTAAAAATCGAATTATCTTTCCTGTCGCAATCAGCACACCGCGGTTACCCTAGGAAACATAATTCGACTCTTCGGCTCAAAGTCTCGACGATAAATTCTCTGCTCGAATAATTTGAATAGAATTTTTAACGCGAAAACCAAAAGGACGTCAAACGATCCGGTATTTATATCCCGTGGATTGTAAAATCAGATCCTAAACTCTGACGAAATTTTCAAATGTTTTGCCAAGACGGTGAATGATTCACTCCCGATTGAACGATCTTCGCGGTTGTTATATCGACCTTCTCAAAAACCTATCTTTGAAGATGAAGTGTATAATTCGTCTCCTCCATAAACGACACTTTGTTTACAGAGTAGCCGAATAGATCGGACTCGATGTCCGCGCTTAGACCGGCGATAAGCGAAATTAGAAGAATAGCTCGATGATGAAAGGCGTGTCCGCGATCGATCAATCGAGATAAGGAATCCGTGCAATTTACGTAACGGATTTTTTCGGGGTCAGATGGGTAACGAGCCTGAATTTATTGCGATAGGTCAACCGCGGAGATACGCGGGTAATTAATTAATTCATTGGAATAAAGCAAGAAGACAAAGCGCGTACGCGCTGCGGCACACGGACAATAATTAAATATTTAAAGCTCTGTTTGTTACAAGAAAATATTTAAGACCCACAGGTATAATAAGATACGAGTAAAACCAGCAGAGAACCACTAGCACCGCGGAAATGATGTCACGTTAGTGTTGGCAAGGCAAACCGAGAACTGGGCTGGTTCAGGCTCTAGCCCTGCACCTATGAACTATTAAGCTATACGTGTAGGTATTTGGAACAAACTACCACCACGGTAATACGTAAGGTTTTCACCTAGTTGCGTGGTAGAATCTGCCAAAAATAACTGCGACCACCACTGCAGTGGCTGTATAGGAACGACCCTACAGCTTCCTATTACTAGTTTGTGGAAAAATGTGTTTTATACATCCTCCGTCTCGTGCCGCATATGTATAAAGCGTGTGTAGTGGTCAGTTCGGCTCTGGGACGTTCTTGTTTACCAATAAATCCGTTTGTTATATAATCCGGTCTGTTTTTTTCACGGAGAAACCTTCTTGTAGATAGATGGTCGGGATATGAAAATTGGACACATTTTTTTTAATTTTCGCGACTGAGGAAAATGATACTGATGTCTCGTCTCGGGCCTTTATTCTGTGTCATGTGACCTACAAATCTTGATGGCGAAGACCCTCGCATGTTACGTCACGGGTCATCAGCATAGATCGAAATATAAGCTCCGAAAAAATGACGGAGGTTGACTGCGGACTTGATAACTATTTAACCATTGGTCCGATCGATCTGTAATTTTTCACACAGATAAACCTCGCACGTAGTTTTGGCGTGAACTAAAACTTCTTGAAAATATTCGTTCGTTTTACTGGAAAAAAAAATCGTGACGATTCAAATTTTTTTATTTTTCAGTATACGGAATTTAAAAATCCGAAAACGGGTGAATCATTGAATATTTTTTGATAATCCTAGTCCATGCCAGAGCTACATCGGTATTGAGTGAGCTCACGAAGCCGGATCTAGTTTGGACTAAAATTGACCTAGAAATTAGGTCAACAGTTAACCTATGTCATTTTTACAAAGCTCACTTCGATTTCTAAGATCAAGATTTTTAGATGTGACATGACGTAAAATAAAGACTTGAAACAGGGTGTCTGTGTATAGTCTACCTCAATCGCAACAATTTTCGAAGATGTGTCTAATTTCAACATCCCGAATCATTTAATTTATAAATATCAGCTAATGAATTAACAGTTCCAACGTTTTGTTCAAAATATGAATTCCAAGTCTCTGATTACCGATCAATAGAATATAGAGATACACAGAGATCATTTTCCTCGGATTCATCTAATATCGAAGTGCATCGTGAAACAACCTCAGAATGTCTAGTAATAATCCGCATAATCTAGGAGCTACACGAATTGGCGCGCTCCTCTCGCCCTGACTAATGCTGTGTCCGTTTACACCCACGCATATAATTGCGTATAACGTGACCTATATATATATATATATAGTGTGTGTATATATACGTATATATATTATGTGTATGGCAACGTAGCTAATTAGAGATTTGGCGCCAAAGGTGAAAATCGTAGGTGCCGTGGCGCCGCTCAGATTTATTAGGACTTTTCATTTCGCAGTTGGTGTGTTTCCGCAATATTTATATCGGGGATGTATCTTTGTCGATATCAATTACTCAAATAATCAGTTTTTCCAGATGAAATTATACTTCTCGTATAGACTCGATAAATCTTACAAATCCTAATGAACAAAAAATGTACGGTTCATTTTCTGGTTCAATAGCATCTTTCGCGAAAAGAGCTCGAATTCATATTTCCTCTCGATTATCGGATTATCCGCGCATTTCTTGTGTACAGAATTTAGATTCCCAAATTTCAGGCCTTTGCCAGAATACATATCGGATTTTCAGACTCTGTAGACTGCACTATGTTCACATTGCGAGCCCAGAATCCTCAAGGACTCGTTGAATGGACCAAACCGATTTTTATCGTCCTATATTTTTCGTTAGATGATATTCAATTGGTTGAATTTAAATTACCGAAACTATATGTCGTCGTTTCAACTGAGCCGATTAATTCATCAAATCGAGTGACCTACTGTGACGAATCAACAAAACGACTTCGTAAATCGACCGAATCACTTCGCTGATTCTATACCGCAGAACCATCCCGTTGAATTGGTAAAATATTAACTCGATGCGTGATTATAAACCAGATATATTTTTCTGTCATCGAAAAATCTCTCGCTCATCGAGTTTATGATAAAATTTTATTCTCATATCATTCCTAGGTTCAAAAACTGTTTTATTTATCCAGAGCCTACGAAGATAGGTATAGCTTCCGCCGATCCAAAAATTATATCGTTTTCCCTTCGAAATTAGTCGGGCAGGATCAGTATAGAAACGGTTCGCTGGTTGAGCCGAAATCGAATTTATTTACAAAAAGGATTCGAAAGGGATATCGAAACGAGAAGACCGCGTCTCACATTTTCAGGATGCCCAGTTAAATCTGGAAACGAAATTTGAAGAGAATTCTAGATTTTCTAGACAAAATTGATGACCTTTTTAGTCAACCTTCAGTCAACAATAAATAAAAACGAATTCGAAAAATGCAAGACAAAACTTCTTGCTTTCGGCCACAGCTGAATCCCCAGCATATAAGCCTGTCAGCACTGACCTCCCTAGACCAGAATCCAAAAATTGGTAAAAATCGACTTCCGAAAACGTATTTTGAGATTTTAATAAACTTTTATATACCGAAACTAAATTTGTAAGAAATTCCATATAGAATATCAGACTCTCAAAAATTCCCAGCGGTTTTTCTAGGTGCTAACAGATTCCACGTTTCCGAAATTCCCACGCTGGCTGGACACTCCGAATAATTATTGAACTTGGTTGTCATTTTTACTAATTTTTACTAATTTTCTCCAACTTCGTTACACTAGCAGAAGTGTCTGATATCAAGCAAGGTATAAGTCGCAGTAATCGAAAAACGGAACTGGAACTTATATACGAGAAACTCCGGTTTCTTTCGGTCGCTGCTTATTTTTTAAACCGTTCATTGCGTCGACGAGAAGTCGAGGAAAAATCGTGACGATATGATAATGTACACGTCGATGAAGGTTTACACGGCTACTACAGTACCCGTGGCGTAGGTAGTGGTTCTAGCATAGCGAACCTCTTATGGACTCTGGCCTCGCGAGCCACAATCATAGAAGACGTGAAACTAAACCAAGCGCTCGCACACGGACACAGCATCGATACCTAGGCGTAGATATAGAAATACTACGGTGGTCCTATTTATTTCCGACATGCCCTCGAAACGAACGACAATCATAGAGGTGACGTCACGGGTAATTAACGATAACACAACAAATTATTTGTTGTTACTGTCCGCGATGACATCTCGTCGTCTCATTGCAGCCCGGAGCTTCTCCGCATTGTTTTATAGATTTTTTTTTTCCAGATCGATCGAAGAATTATTCTATAACCGATTATTTTATTCGATATAATAATTCCGCGAGTAAAATAGGAAGGAAAACTGAAGTGGCGTTATCGTCGTTTTAATCATTGTGATATTACGTAATTTTGCAGTTGAGATAATGAGGTAACTGATGTGAGTCAGATATGTGTGCGGGAAAAATTCTTCATAAACTTAGCCGCAGATAATGGAATGAAATTCTTCAAAACTGTGCAGAGTAGAGAAAAATAAGTTTAACTCGTTTACGGTTATCGGTCACGTAGACACTTTGATACTGTTTTACGTGTAACACCTTTTTTACGGTTTATATGCAATATCACGCTAATCGGTTTAGATCCAGCGACACGTCTTGATCTTCGAAGATTCTCAATGTTGATTCCGGACCGATTTCTTTACGACTGACGGATCTGGTCTGCAGCCTCACACCTGACTTCTAATTTCATCTATACATACACACGTTTATCGTAAGGTATAGCTAATTAAAATGCGTGGCTAACAACCACGCACATCCCACAGTTCCGTAAATTGCCCAACTCTTTCAGCCTTCGCGATTATATAGATATACTGATATTACATAGTCAACTTTGCCACGGATCTTCGCGAAGCGAACATTTCGGAGTTCGAAAAGCTCTCTTAATCCGCGCTGACAAGAATATGCATATCCACATAATATGAGGTAGGTACTTCACGCCAACTCGGCTGACGTTTGACCCTGACCATCTCGGATTTGATCCATGTTTTTTTATACATCATTTTTTCCAGCTCTTAGAGACACCTACCTTTCTTTCAGGTTTTTTACGCTGACCGTTCTTTATTTATGAATTTTTTAGATCGTACAACAAAAACGTTCGTTTTGATTTTAAGGTTCTATTGATTATTATCAGTTAGACTGAGTTTAACCGATAATAGGTTTACTACGCTTATAATTACAAAATTATAAATAAAATAAAAAACATGGATCGAAATTTCCGACATAATTGATTCGTGTGGCTATATAAATTAATTCAGCTACCGCAGTTGACCGATTTTGACCGAAATGTCATTCGCAAATACCTCCTCGAACAATTCGAACATCCAGTAGTGATTTCGCGCTGAATTATCGGTCCAGGAGTTTGGGAAGGGTAATAAAATTTGTTTTGTCGGGAGTTTTCGAGGCACTGACCTTTTCGCTCAAATGTACCAGAATTTGGAAATAAATTTTGCAGGGAGGGAGGCAGCAGTTTGAAATTTCATTGCTGCAAGGCTCGATATAACTGATGTTGAAACGATTTCGACTAAATTTACCGTAGAATTGTGCTTCGCGATATTAAGCAACATATTTCATTCCGTTACACAATTTTGGCGAAATAATGAACTGCGCTCAATTTCTTGGTAAACATTTCTCTACTGTTTGCAAAATAGTTATAAATCAGATTTCATTACACGCACCTTAGCAATTATAATTAGATTTCCTATTGCAGGTCTCTAAATTTTTTTTCTAGTCAAAATTCACTGATTACGATTGAAAATCATGCCAATTTTAATTTCACTCCAAAGAAGAGTGAGATTTCACACGTGAGAAGCGGATTTTAATTTTTTTTTTCTTTCTTCTTTGCACTCTTGTAAAGAATTACACGATTCTCACTCAACAAAATTCAGAGAGTAGGTCTAACTTTTTAAGTATATATGTACATACATGAAGTATCTATATTTTCAAGATTCTGTATCTTTCAAAGCTTCTACGAGTTATTTCTGAAACGAAAACTGTTATATCCTGCACACGGCGAAAATCGTGTTTCTCAAATATTACGAAATAGATACGATAAACAGCGTTTCGCAATAAATAAAAAAGAAACAAAAAAAACAATCAAATCCATTCATATATTTGAATGAAAAATTGATTATAAAAAGAAGAGTATTTCAGTTAAATGTATATAATCGGTAAATAATTAGATATTAAATATTTCCTCTGCAGAATTTTGGCTACAGTGAAATACGGTGACCGTAAAATTTTCTCCAGCCGATCAGCTACCAAATTGAATAGATACCGATGGTTTTATTGTAGAAAAAAAATCAAATCACGAGATTTTGAATATTGAGGAGGGCGGAGGCTCGCACATCTTGGAATAAAACGTATCAGACGACTATATTTAGACTTACCAGTCATGTCTACGGTATGTAAGTAGAACTGTGATACAGTAAACAGCGAGACAATTCACAATCCAAGTTCGTATTTTTTTTTTTCCTGTTTTTTGTTTGTTTTGTTTTTTTTGTTCAACTAGACGCCGTTAGCACTGCGATAACGATATGTGATAACTTGAACTTGTGTAACACGTGCGTCTATGTACGTATTATTCGGATCTCTGTACTTTGTAATGTTGAGAAGAAGAAAAAAAAAATTATTAAACGTGTACCGTATACGTGAGTAACAGATAATTTATTTTATCACTTGGTCCCGTGTTCAGACTTATAAAAGAGGTCGTGTTTGACAAAAAAGAAAGAAAAAAAAAAGAAAGAAACGATGTACGGGAGATGTAGTTTCAAGATGAAAATGAAACTCGGTGCGTTCACTCCGAACAAAGGAAATGCGAGTAATGAGATTATATTACTTTGAAATCACTCGGTGGTAGAGAAAATGTGGAAAGAGGAAAGAACCCCGACCGGATACAGGAGACGGTCAAACCGACATCCGCATTCGTTTCATTCGAAGAGTAACTCGTCCGCGCGTGAAAGTGATACACCGAAATGACTAATCGTCGGTTATTATCAGTGCTTGAGTGCGTAATAATTGAATTACACTGAGAGAAGAGTTTTGTTTTCACAAATAAATAGATTTATTTGACGAATGTAGGAAAGTATTTATTAACTGTTAATAAATTCTTTCACATATAATAAACATATGTGTTATCTCGAATGCAAACTAAATACTGTAGTATTTGCAGGAAATGAGGTGTTTGTTTAGGACAGAATTAGTGTCATTGTCGTGAACGTACATCACTAGTTAATCTAATAAAACAAACGCAATCGATCGAAAATTTTATTTTTTGTCTGTAAAAATAACATCAGTCGTTAGAAATATTGGACCATATTACGTGAAATAAAGATTTTTGATCAAACAAAACACGCGAATTGATAGAACATTTTATTTGTTTCACCGTAAAAATGATAACAGTTGTCAGAAATAATGGATCATATTACGTGAAGTGGATATTTGTTAACAATTAAGAAATCTCATTTGAGCTGCCGAAGTTTGCGACTCAGTCGTTTCCGGCATGACGCCGCAACTGGCAACCGAAGCCATTGTCTGTCCGCGTTCTTGAAACGTTCCCGTCGACGATCGGGAGATGCGAGTTCATATATAGTTGTTTCAATTATTAATTAGTGAGAATTAATATGGATATCATCCTCAACTCGTGGGGCTTATCTGACCTGCAGTCAATGTTCGAAGGTAAGTTATATTATCTATTATATGTATCTACTAATTTCAAGATATATCAGGGCATGTTAAAAGTAATGAAATTTTTAGCATGCATCTCACTTGTATATATGGGAAATTCCACCTGAAGCCGGACAAGATTACTTTACGTGAAATATACGTAAAAAAAAAGTCGCTACATATTTTTGGGCCGGCTTGCAACTTTTTTTTTCAGAAAATTACCGCATTTCTACCAAAATTAGCACGCGGTTGGCTTCAAGTGGCTTTCTACTAATTGTAGAGAGATGTTTTCAAACGCATTCAAAAGCTTAATAAATACATTTTTCTACAAAAATTTTTGGTTTTCTAAAAATCGCAGATTTTGTTTGCTATAAACAATTTGAACATCCACCGATGTATCGACTCTTTTGTACGTATATTTCTCGTATAAAAAGGTTCGGTCGATTCAAAAAATGGTCGGTCAAAGAACAGCCAGATTCGGCCGATTTAAGATGGAATTTCCCATATGCTTTCACAGTATAATATTCATAGCATATCGGTATAAGATAGAAATGCACGCTATTCAATAATCGCTAGTTATTTTGTGCGGTGTTGAAATTTGTTTCTTTCTCATATACGTTTTTGACACACATGTTAGTCAAATCTTACTGTACCCAGAATTACCTAAATTATACAAAAATTTTGGAATAAGATATCAATAAGATACATCCTCTTTCAAAATTTTGTGCTCTTTTATTTTATACAGCTAATGATATTAGGGATATTGAAACCCTGGAAGAGCTCTTAAAGTGCAAGGAGGAAGTAAAACAGGCTCTCTTCCCAAGCCTTGGGTTACGCCTTAAATTAGAGAGAAAGTGCAGAGAACATGTATGTCAATTTATAAAGCTCATCCATCATCAATCATCAATCCGTTTGGCATTGTTGTCTGCAGGGTTATATGTATATAGATTCTGTATATGGATCACACGATTTTTTAATATTTCTTTTATGTCTAGATTAACATTCAAAATAGCCTGTTATTGGAGATAGTGAACACCGAAGAATCCAGTGTAGTGAATTTATCACCCTGCCTTTCGATTTCTTTGCCTGAAGAAGATAGTCTTGGGAATCCAAATAGTACCGATTTACTAAGTCCTGTTAGTGTATCCACGAATACTTCAGAACCTGTAGGTCTACCAAGCAAGAAATTGAAATATTCTGACAAAGTTGTACAGCTAGACCTAGAAACAGTATTAAGAAACCACCCTCTGGGCCCTGCAATTCTCACAAATTATCAATACAGGCAAGAATTAAGTACGACTTGTCAGTCGTATTTATGTGAAATTATCGTGCTACACCTTTTGAGAATTGACAATTTGTAAGTACTCACTGTCGCAATTGCACGCCTTGAATACATTCACAATTGTGAATGTCATATAGTTGTACAAATGAAGTATTTTGATAAACTCGTATGTTTCAGAGTCCTGACAAATGATCACTTTGAACAACTAGCCTTACAGATCATCGAACTATTTCCCAATGAGTGCGCGGAAACTTTTTATGTACCACCTATAAGAAAAAAAGATTCAAGAACACAAAAATCAGGAATCTCAAAAGGAAAACTAGTTGATAAATATAGGAACAAATGTACATTCATTCGAGCTGCTAAGAACCTAATGAAAGAATCAGAAAAAGCTTCAGTCGTATCGAACAACAGTGAAGGTAAACTAAAGTTTGGTTGATATTTGATGCCGGTTCTTATTAACTTGGACTTCAATGGTATCAGGCTTCATTACAAAATTACATTGTACTGTTAATTTTGTATTATAAGAAAACAACTTGGCTGAGAGAAGCAAAGCTTGGTTGATTCATAACAGAGAAGCAACCGGAGTGTTGAATCATTGGGATTTGTCATATAGCTTGCGCCAAGCTGATGCTGAAAATAACAAATATGTAACGGTGGGTGCTATTTTCACGAATTGGCCAATTTTGGAAGAATCCAAAGGTTATGAGCTAGTACGTACCTACATATTTATTACAAATTTCACGTTTCAACAGAACATATTATGTTTCTTTTGATTACTATTCGAATATGTTTTTCCTAGATCGAAAGAGACTTTGGTAAAAAATATCCGGCAGCCATAGATTCTTTAATTTTAAACTGGGAAAAGGTATTGGAAAAGCTCTTAGCAATTTCCGGAAAAAATTTAACAGGAACAGAACAGCTCGATTTGGAACTCCTGAAGGATGACGCTAACAACTTGAAACAAGGTGTTCTATCATAAATTCATTAATTGTACTGTAGTTAATTACTGACTCCATGTGTATCATAAATTGTACTTCATTACAGATAATCGAAACTTCATTCAATTGCAATTTTTGGCAACTTTATTAGCACCTAAATCCAACAAAGTTTGCCTAAAAACAAGAGACAAAAAAACTACTGGAAAAGCCGCAGCTCGATCATTTTGGAAACCAAGTGTCATAGAAGCTAGAGAGGGTATTGCCGTTCATGTGAAGGTATATGTATACAATATTCCGGTTTCTTTGGAGTAATTGCAAAAAAAATTTCACTAAGGTTGTCAAATTCAATGAATTCATTAATATAGATTCCAGGAGACCTAGAAAATACAATTGCCAAAAAACAAAAGAAAATATCTGATATGGGACTTACACTTCAACCTTTTATTATTGTTGTTGGGCCACAACTAAACGAGATAACGAAAGTGTATGTACGTGTGGATTCAGTAACATATGAAGTACCTTCAATATTAAAAGGCTTGGACATCCTCCTCAAGATATTTGTCACATTCAACGTACAGTACCCAGTAGAAAGCGAGAATATCTGGTATTTCATTCAGTGGGGGTTGTATGATATTCATACGGATTCTGACGTGCGCATACCATTTGTTTATAACACGTTGAACAAAGTGAACAAACGCCTGGATAAGTAAAATTTAGGTTCTTTTAAAATGAAGTGCAAACTCTGTGACAAGACATTCAATGACGCTAACGTCATGTTGTGTCACATCAAAATTTTACACTCTCTCGAACGCTCCTACACTTGTATTAACGAGAAATGTTCGCGCGAATTTGTTTCAATTCCAACATTGAGAAAGCACGCTTTCGTTTGTCCTTGCCAAGTTCTTTCGGAAATAAGACATATGAAACGTAACTTAAAAACTGGTTCGAAAATCCCTGAGACCTACTTACATGTGTCTCAGTCATTCCAGGTTGGAAATAGTAGTACAGTGAAAGACATCATCGACGATGACTCTTGTGATATTGATGACAGTTGCCTTGAAAATAACTTTGCCACATTTATAGGCAAAATGTATAGTAAAAACTCAATCCCTCTGTCAACCGTACAAGAAGTTGTTTATAACTTTTCAGAATCCGCAGGAAATATGAAATTACTTTTTGAACATAAATTAAAATCGCGACTCCCTGTAGAATATCACAGTATCGTAAATGATTGTTTACAATTGGATATCTTTCAAAATTTGAAAACAGAATACAAACGTATACAATATTTGAAAAAATCCAATTTTTTTATTCCACCTGAAACATTTCACATTGGTGAAATTAGCGATGACAAAACAGTTCACGGTACTACCGTATGGACTAAAAAAGCCTGCACTGGTCAATTTATTTCCATGCGTAAGGTATTACAAATGTATATGGAACTGCCAAATGTTTATGAAGTGATAACAAAGTATATGCGTGATGAAATTTCTGTACAAAATGATGGAGTATACACGAGTATTTTTCAAGGCAAACTGTGGTCAAAGATTTCCAAACATTTTGACACTGATACTGTGATACCATTATATTTATATTACGATGATTTTGAGGTATGCGATCCTCTCTCTACAGCTAAAGGAATCCATAAAGTGGGTGGTCTTTATTATTCGATAGCAGCTATGCCACCAAAATATTCTTCAAATTTAGACAGCATTTTATTGGCGCAATTTATATTCAGCACAGATTATAAACACTTTCGGAATGAAAGATGTTTTTTTAGACTTATTGACGAACTAAAATATCTATATGAACATGGAATATTAATATCTGTAAATGGCCGCATTCATAAAGTACGTTTTGTATTGTTTGGAATATTGGGTGATAATTTAGGGTTGCATAGTCTTTTGGGATTCAATGAAAGTTTTTCGAGTGAATATTACTGTCGATTTTGTCGAGTACCTAAAGCGGAAGCACATACTCTGTGTATAGAGAATAGCCAGCTTCTTAGAAACGTTGACAACTTCGCAGAGGATGTACAGTCATTAAGTCATGGTGTAAAAGGCCCATGCCCATTCAATGAGTTACCTCACTTCCATAATACTCAAAATTTAACTTGTGATATAACACATGATATGCTTTTGGGTATTGGCAGATATGCTATGCCTAGAATCATGAAACATTGCATTAATGAAAAATACTTTACTCTTGAACATCTGAATAACAGATTAAAGTATTTCGATTATTCGGAAGTAGATCGAGGAAATAAAATATCATCAGTTAGTGAAAAACATATTCAAGATGGCTGTATTATCACCACTGCTGCTGAAATGTCTGCGCTAATTACTTATTTCAGTTTAATTATTGGTGATCTTATTCCTGATGAAGATCCAGTATGGGAGTTCTATTTGATTTTGTATGAAATAACCGATCTTATTACCAGCTCTATTTTGTCAGAGTATGATGTCAGGCATCTGCGGCAATTGATAAAAACTCACAATATGCTTTACATCCAATTATTTGAAGAAAATTTGAAGCCAAAATTTCACTTTCTTACACATTATCCTAACTGCATTAGAACTATTGGTCCATTAAAATATTTAGCATGTGCTAAGTTTGAATCGTTCCACAAGAAATCTAAAAAATATGCTAACGTTGTGAGCTCGAGGGTGAACATTATTCATACTCTGGCGAAGAAAATACAGCTGGAACTAAGCTATCGATTTTTGAGCAAAAGAGGACTACAAAATGAACCTGAGTTTGGCCATATATTAGGATCGCTCCCCAGAGAAATGTTCCCTAACATTGGTGACAACTGTTTTGAAGTATCATATGTCAGAATAAATGGCAGTTGCTATAAGCCGCACCTTGCGGTACAGTTGTGCAACGATGATAAAAATGATCCACTCTTTGGAATCATCACACGTATTATGAGTGACGAGCAAGGAAAGGTTCATTTGAGTTACAAGGAATGCGTGACTCTCGGGTTCAATAACCACATGAAAGGCTATGAAATTACACTGCCCCGTACATACGGAAAAGAAAAATTATTAAACTTGAACGATACTTATGTCAGACCGATGAAGGTACATATAACTGGGAATGGCCAGAACATAATATCACGTCGAGATTTATGCTAACATAAGATATGACTATATGGCAGGATGTAATCTTTTATAAAATTAACATATATGTATATAATATAAGATTATATAACAAGAAATATACAAGAATTATTACTTCTAGAAAATTTAACAATGTCTTTATTTTTCGCAAACCTGATCCTAATTCCACTCAATTTGATGATTCATTTGCAGTTCCTTTAAAACATATTCCATGAAATCAATTATAAAGTTCAACCAAATTACCTCCCTTTTCTCACAAGCATTGAATAATTTGGGATAACTGCACTCTGTTTGATAATAACTGCATGATTTCTAAACCATTAACACATCTTCGCTTCAACCAAAGCTATAATTACTTGTAACATGTATTTCATTGGTGGATATAACTGGCGACGAATTTTAAATGAAATAGATGATTTATCCACTATTGAATAAACTTTACTTCAGTCAAAGTCGTAAATATTTGTAACACATGTGCAATTGTTGGATAAGACTGGAAACGGTTCTTGAAGTAAATGGATAATTCAATAACTGTTAACAAAATTTCACTTCACTCAAAGTTGTAAATATTTGTAACACGTATTTAATTGTTGGATGTGACTGAAAACGATTTTTGAAGCAAAAAGATAATTTATTAACTATTAAAAAATCTTCATTTGATACAAAAAAATTCATACAAATCAAGTATTTCTTATCTATAACTAAATATCTATTCCGCCGTATCCGACTATACGATTTGTTAACAGTTAATAAATTTTGGTAACTATAAATAAACTCTTCTCTCAGTGTACAAAAATAAAAAGCAATAAAAAAGAATTAAATATGTCGCGAGGAGTTAAAAAGCGGAGGGACTCATTCAATCGCGACTACAGTTTTAAAAAAATAGTTTATCAAAAACGAGATAATTCTATGGTGTTTCGAATGAGAGAAGAAGGAAAGATGATCGAGTAATGTTTGTTTTCTTCTTTTTCCAAATGTTCGCGAAAAAAAAAAAAAACACGTTTTCGATCGAAATCAGTTTGTAGAGTTTGTGAAAGCGGTGAGACAACTAAGAGCTCATCTCGACTCCAGACGCTTACCTACCTACCCAGAAAAAGCTTTTACGCAGAGTTTAAACGGGTGAATATTTATAGTGATGTACCTAATCGAATGCTGAACTTAAACTTATAACTAATGTAAGCTTAGAGCTTTCAAGACATTGATTTTGTTTCAATTTCTTTGTGTATATTAAAAAATGCACACGCATTGATCGATTTGGTGCAAGAAAAATAACGATATCGTCGATCGATAAGGCGAATTTTGAAAAAAAAAGAAGAAAAAAAGAATGAAAGCGGAAAAAAATAATTGTAATAAATTTATTACATTGCTTGAAGGATTATTCAATGATTTATAAGTTTGTTATTTCGCGTCATTATAGTAGTTTCGGTTATTCTATTTTGATTTCTAATCGAAAAGTCAAATTATCATTAGAAATTTGAATTTATAAAAAACTGAAAAAAAAACGGCAGCGCAACTAGCGGCAGTTCGAAGAAGCGACGCCTACGGTAAAACAGATCGCGTTCCACAGTCGATAAGTTATCGACAGAGTTTCTTACCGACTGTCAAGCACATACCACCTTAAGCGCGCGTTTCAAAACTATATATATTCGAATGCTGTAATAGCGAACGACAAATATAATAATATAATAATGAAATCTGTTTATTTATGTTCAAGCGTGAACTGATCAGATATATTGATTACTGATAGAATACGAGGAATTAGAAATTATTGAAGATCATTGATTACTGCAGCTTATGTAAAATTTTATCATAATTTGACGTCAGTGCAGTTTACGATATGCGAACGATTTTTGAGTGAATTTAATAAAAGTTCTCCTATGTACTAATTACTGGCGATTGACGATTGGCGATTACCAGGTCACAACTTATGCAAACAAATAATACAACAGATTAAAATTCTTCGATCAGAACATCGCTATTATTAAATATCGTTATCAACACTCAATGTGTATGTTGTAATATTGGAATGAAAGTTATACAAATCTTTTCTCTGTCTATTCCGAAGAGTCGTATCATTGAAAGATTGTAAAACGTGCGTAACGCGACACTTTTGGCATAAACTGCAGTAAACGCAGAGTTTATACCAAATTAGTAATTCGAATCATTGAGTAATGAATGATTGTCTTGTCTTATATGCAGGGGAAGTTTAGTGTCAAGGTAATTAGAGCTAAACCAGGACATGGCGAAGGTTCTTTTCCCAAAGAAGTCGTCGGACATTGCGTTCTACTGTTTGTTCCCTTGGTCGTGACTCGTGAGTCACACGTCTTCCTTTCATTCGAACAACACTACTAATTTCGCAACTATAAAAGCAGAATTCTTTTAAAAGTTATCCTTATAAGGACTTAGCGTTATAAACAGATATGGAACGCATTACATACGGTCCATTATTGCGAAAGGCAAATTATTATATATCATATACCCAGCACTTACGCTTGCGGTAACGAAAATGAACGATTAGACCCATCTAACTGATTTGATCCGCAGATTTTTGGATCACTTCACACCACGTTTTTTCTTCCAAATACATGGAATATCGATAGCTGATTTTTATTAGAAATTCGGCTAAACAGATATCAACAATTATATTGCAAAAAACAGGAAGACCATGCATTTTTTTTTTTGTTCTTTTGCGGCCAAAATCTGCAATTTTTTTTGTTTTTCTCACAGAAATCAGCTCCATTAGATTATAGATAATGTGTTCGAATCATGCCCACCGTCAACAAAAATATGGAATTTTGCTGCAGCCTCCAGAACTCCGCCAATTTGAGAAAATTTTCAACAATTTTTTTTTCGTCGATACCTTTATAAAACGAAGCATGTTTTTGCATAATTTCAAGGCAGATACCAACCGTTATATTGTCTACTTGTTTCAAAAAACGAAAAAGAAGAGTTGACCTGAAAGAGTCGAACGTTTATTATTCCTCTAACATATACCGAGAGGAATTCTTGAAACTATACAGTCGGCTGCGCATGCGCGAGTTTCGTCGTCTGCTCAAGCAGGCTGGCCATCCCGAGTTTTAGCTGTCAAATTTTGTTTTTGGCACCGATGCAATTGATACGAACTTTCGAGGTTAAAATCTCAATGAATCGCGGTAGTGATTCGGAAAGGCTTGAAAAGCTTTTATTGTTGAGATTGAAACTCGATGTTCTGAAAGAACCGTCGAGATTTATTCCGAACAGCTGATTGCCCGCTACGATTCGATGTATCGGTTTATTCAAAGTATTTGTTCTTTCCAATTACAATTGAAAACCAGATGTCTAATTGTAAACGATGGGTGCTTGGAAGAAACAAAGCAGCTAGGTGGGAACAGTTTGTTCAATCGTGTTAATCTAATACGGTAGAAATTAAATTAAAATAAAAAAACAACATAACCTCGATTGACTACTTTACGCGCGAGAGTTTGACAGCTCTGCTCCATTTCTTGCAAGTTGGCATCCGTGCCTCGTAGGTTAAAATATCATCGCGGGACGATCTGACCGACCAATAAAGTTGAATTATTTGGCGCATGCACAGTCGACTGTATAGTTTCAAGATTTCCTCTCGGTATATATCTTGGCAGAGTTTATCGCGTTGAGTGAAATTTTTAGGTAGAAGTATCACGCCTGCCAAGACTGTGATATATGTATATTCATCTGTATATTCTCTGTATGTACGAAGCCGGAGTCATTAGCGTGAAAGAAGCTTGTGGACAGTTCAAGAGCAAGTTAATTTAGTAAAGTACGTAGAATGTTAACAAGGCTGATCATTACCTCGCGGATAACAAGTGTTGTCACTTTACGTGATACACGGCGCTGTGTATGGCGATGGAACTAATCAGCTAATTAACCCTCGCGTTCCACCCTAATCGAGAATTATATTACCAAAAATGATAAAAGAAGAAGATAAGAGTTAATGACTCTCTGAAAGATGAACCAGGGTGCGGTGTTTCGTGGTCACTTCAATTATCGCGGTTCTGCAGATGCGCGTTACTGGATAAGAGAATTTTTAGCATTCTTGGCTAACCGATTGTGAAGATTTATATAATCGTTTGGAATGTTCGTAGATAATGACATAATGAGGCAGCTGAGGGATCTATCGGCTATTATGTAAAAAAAGAAGTGAAAAATAGAGAGGAAGGAAAACTAAAAACTCACTTGACTAGATCTGAAACTACTTTCGCGTATAAACATGTCATAAAATGACTTCGAAGATTACGTTAAGCGCATAATAGGTATACCTTCGCGTATGCATATGAAGCTGGGATATTTTTTTCTGCAACTAGATCTGAGAAGAGCGTATTATAATTTACATAAGCCGGTTATATTAGTTTTATAACAGCTGCCACGGGGGTATAGTTATGCGTAATTGTATCACAAGGTGTTCTATGTACTATGCCAGTCCCAGTCACCGCTTCTTCATATAATGAAACTTCGGCACTGATTGAAATTCTTCAAACCGAATGATTTTTTCTTGTCAATACCTCAATTCTTTTTCTTTAAAATGGGACCAAAACAAACGCGATATCTTAGTTTCTAACAAAGTTATAATTTTTTTTAATAAAAATGTTCATGGGAAATGGAAATCCCGTTTGAGCGAGTACTTGAAATTGAGCTACAGGCTTTTCCTTCTAGAAAAGGATACTTCATACCAAAATCTATCATTGAGTGTCATCAGCTGAAAGAGAAAATACAAAATTTCATTTTCGATACTTCCTGATACCGACGTATACGGCTCAATACTATAATTTCATTATTGGATCGGGTGGATGCGATCTTCTGCTTTTAATCGTTGAATTATTCATTTCTAAAGTTGTTTCCAAAATTTGTACGTCTTCACTTTGACAAATGACAGCAATTCGTATAATACCGCTTTTGACCTTCTGGAATTAGTTGACGTGATTATTCTTCGTCCAATCCTTCTTCGTGAATATATAAGAAAAATAAAACGGTACGACCTTTTTGTTTAAAAAATGCCAAACGGTCGTATAATCGCGTTTACAGCATTATGCCATATGGAGCAAAGTGAGTTGCAATACGAAGTATGGTAGCTAGGTATATGTGGGTGTTGCCGGATTAATTTGCTCATTCCGTGTCGGTGGTAAAACAATTGATGCCAATTGTACGAATTTATAATAAAACGTGACGACGCGAGAGATAATATGTAGCGAATTATGAAACATCCTCTTCTCTCTAACCCAGATAATATGTGGGTTTCATTGAAGCAGAGATGTAAAGATTAATTGTCCATTATAAACCAGCGTATCAAACGAACTGTATTCATATACATATACGTATGTATGCACCAATAGATCATTCCTATACATACATACAAACATTGATTAATATTCGTTATTTGTCCGCTGGACAATTCACAGTCGACTTTGATATTATTCACAGGATACTTAAGAATGTAAAATAAAATGAGGTACTCGAAGTCATTCAACTCTATTCAGTCTTGGTTTTCATCATCTTTAGAAGAGGTTGGTAGCTCTGCTATTCGTACTAGTGTCGATAATCACTCAAGAAACTTAAGGGGCTGTGGTAGTGGCGTGAAACTCCGACGCGGGCTACTTTTACCGCGTGATTATGTTGGTATACAAAGTCTTGCCTCTGTAGATGTCGATATTTTTTTTCTAAGGCGCAAAATCGTAGTTTATCGGTCATTTCGTCATCAAATGAGATGAGATAGGGTTGAAAGTATGTGATTTGCCATCGCCGAGTGTCCAAGTATTTGAAAAGTGCGTCTGTGACTAATTTCACGTCTTATCTCTGATGGTAACTCTGAATCTGCAAAAAATTTTGAAATTTTTTTGAAAAACGTAATACTTGGCCGCTTTGTGCCGAAGTGAAGCATTAATCCCCGAAGTTTAATTCCGATCGGTTGTGTGGTATGGGATAAACCACGAATCGCGTTTGCGAGGTGATCAGAGCGTGAATCAAAGCCCCTCGAGAATAACAACGAGGCAAAAAGTCAGTCCTATCGTACAAGTTTGCCACGAATGGTATTTCTCAAAGTTCCTCCCACAGATATTGTAAAATAAAGCAAGACAAGTTTCAGGACATTCCAGGACCAGCTTGGAAACAAACATGCTATGACGATTTACCTCTATAAACGAATAAAAAGGAAGGAGTTTTTCAATCTTTACCTAATCGACTGTCTCCGTCTTGTGTATCCCATTTTGTGCTCATTTACTCATTACCTACACTTTAAACTCGATTTGACTCAGTCCCTTGGTGCATTTTGACTTATGCATCAGGTACATGCGTACATAGCTACACTGTGCACTCTTGGCGCCAGACTTGTGCGAGGGCATTAACCCTGGACTTTGTCACACCGAAAGAAACCTGCATATATATTCCATATCCACACATGTCTACCATTGTAATTGCGTACTGTATTATATATGTTCTAATTTCCTGAATTTCATGCCAGAATTGTATCGCTTGAATCACACGATTAAATTAAGCGTCGGATGAAAAACGTTATTAAAAGCTGTCTAGCGTTTCTCCCGAAGGAAGAAGGACCTCCAAGGATTCATTGGGACGAATTTTACCCAATCATTTCCCGAATTCGTTGTTTAAATTTTCTTAAACACGGAAGAAACTATATTCAAAACTAGATCGACACACTGCAGTGTATACACGCAGTTCTACCGCACAGAACTAATTGATCCTCATTCATAAAAGCATGCAGATAAATTTCATGGAGTAAGTATTCGTTAACTATCACTCAGACATACACGAGTAGGTATTTATTATACGAAGCCCGTTTAGCCTGTTGAATATTCTATCTATATGGATGATAGAATAAACTGTTGACGTAATATTCAAGGATATACAATTACGGGTGTATAAATTCCATATACAACCGCACGATAAAGAATATGTTGAGAACCGTTCGTCGAACAATTATTTCACACTTTTTTTATTTTATTTTATACCGTCATTATTTTTTTTTGAACAAATCCGTTATAACGCGTTGTAATAAATTATCCCGCCAGACTTCTCCTCTCACAGGGGCTAACTAATTGCCATAGTGTAAAGGACAGATTTATTATACGAATAATAATTAAACCACTGCGGAATCGCAGCCTGAGCCGTTAGTCATGCGAAATGAAGTGAAGAGTTCTGCGTACGTATATCGTAGGCTTTGTGAACAGAGCTGAAACTCAGTAAGTTCTAATAATACTTGACACAGCGACTGCAGGCTATACAGGGATACACTTACGGTCACTTATGGTCATTTTAGTTCATCGCTGTCTAATTATTATTATTTTTTTTTTTTGTTTCGTTCTATTCTCTTCGGTCTTCGTCATACGTGTACGAAAATGTATTCTTTACAGTAAAACGATCCCGTACGCTCCGTTAGGAGTGACAATAATGTGTCACGTTCATTCAAAGCCTATTCTCGACCAGACTATTTCCGCTCGGTCTTGTTCCAACGTGTGTCATATTCCTGCCCACGTGTGAGAACAGAAATTAATAAATTCATGCAATCGTGTATTTATAGGCTTTCGAAAATCAGAGCTTCGGATACTACGGTGATCGCATTGTATCGTGGGTTCATAAAACATGAAGGAAAAAGCAGATCGAAAAAAGTTAATCAATACGTGGCAGCTGTTATTGGAATATTTTTATTGGTGAACGTTATTGGTGAAATTTTCGAACTTGTTTGTTTTATTTTTGAAAAATCTATTGGCCAACGGCCAATACAGGGTTCATCGTCGGCTTTACCACTTCCTGAATATCAAATTAGACTATAGTCCTCTACTACAAGGGCGTGCATCGCCTACCACCAACTGCAACTACCGTAGTAATCGTTCGGTTCTCATTTGCGTATTTTTGCTCCTTTAATGACGAAAGTGATCACACTATTCGTCAGCTTGTCATTTCTCTAATTGGAGCCTGATTATAAATTACGTTTTCATAATTATAAGCTGGGAGTCCGAAACTCCTGGATATGAATACCGAGCCACACGACATATTAGCATTTGATCGAGATACTAGGACCCAAATAATTCATTTCAATTATCAAGCTACAGAAGAGTTAATGAATAATTTACACCATGGCGAATAGCCATCTTTTATTCCACTCAAAAACCGAAACTGGCGTTTTTGTTTTAGTCTAAAAAATTCAGAAATGAATAACGAATTGTGAAAAAATCTGCGGAAAATGTGAGTGTTTCTTAGAGTTGGAAAATGTTGAAATGAAAAAGTTGGCACGGAATGTCGCATATAATTCAATTATCAATCATTATTTCAGTTACGATACGATTGACATATTTTAACGAAATTTCATTCACAAATATCTACTCGAACAATTTCAACCGCCACTTTTGATTCCGAGCCAAATTATCGGGAACACGAGTTTGGGAAAGGTAATGAGATTTGTTTTGTTGTTACTTTTTGAGGCACTGACCTTTTCGGCCAAATATAGCACAATTTGGGAATAAAATGTGCAGGGAAGGGATGCAGTTTGAAATTTCATTACCGCAAAGCTCGGTAACTGATCTTGAAACGATTTCAACTAAATTTACTGTAGAATTGTGCTTTACGATATCAAGCAAGATATTTCATTTCGGTACACGATTTTCACCGAATGACGAACTGCACTCACTTTTTTGGTAAACATTTCATGCACAACTTAGCAATTGTAATTAGACCAGACTTCGCGGCTATTTTCCGTTACTCTCTAAATTGTTTTTGAGTAAAAATTCGCTCGTTGTGATTGAAAATCGTGACACTTTTAATTTCACTTTAAATAAAAAAAGGAAAGAATGAGATTTCACTCGTAAGAAGCGAATTTTCACTCCTTTCACGATTTTCAATCGACAAGATTTAGAGAGCAGGTCCAACTCTGCACGTATATGTATACAACGTGTCTATATTTTCAATAATCCGTCTCTTTCAAAGTTTCTACGAGTTATCTCTAAGAATAAAACTCAATCGAGATACCAGGACCTAAATAATTCATTTCAATTAATAAGACACAGAAAAGTTAATCAATAACTTACATCCTGGTGAAGAGCCATTTTTTACGGTGATACGATACGGTTGATAAGTAGCACCTGGTTCCACCTTCCCATACATCGACCGATCCATAGCCATAATTATCAAATTATAGCGGTATGTAGATAAAGTGAATAATTATATACGTATAGAAGAATAAAATGGCACAAAATTGAATTAAATATTGAAGTATATTTAATCACCACACCAACCACTTGGCACTTCGTTGCTCTTTGACCACTTTTCTATCACAGTCGCGCGGCAGTGTAGCGGCCAATTTTCGAATTGTAATTTCCGGTTATCTTTTGAACCTTAAATTATTTTCGGATCTGTAATTCTGTATATACGAATGTTTTACAACCATAATCGGCACCCCGTGGCAGATTAACGTCGTTGGTCGAACCGGACGGCTCACCATGTGACTGCTACTCTCTGGTATCTACTAAAAATACAATCGTTGGCACGCCATGAGCGGACAAACAGACAAACGGACGGTAGGTGTACCTACGATGAGACGAGACAAGACGAAGCGAAATTAAACTTAAGGAATATTGCCTGCAGGAAAAAATGGTAAACTAACTACTCGTTGTCCGGCTCTGATCTATTCTATCTATAATATAAGTTCATATCAAATTTGATTTGGAAGATACAGGTACCCATGTACGTATTCTTTGATCATACTTCAAGATCGATTATTATCAAGAGCCTGCAATACTAAACCGCGAAAATGTAACTTTTCTGTTTTTTTCTTCGAATTCGTAGCGCGGAAAATTGAAGACAAATACGTCTTATCTCTGATATCGATTACTTTCAGATCTCTGCAACCCTAGCTAACACCTATTATAATAAATAGTATTTATTTGGTGCGATGAATCTGACCGGTAAAAACTACGTGTGAAGAATCACAGTGTCGATACCCGCGTAAAAAACTATCAATCGATAAGCCGTATCAGTTCCTATGTGATAGGTTCAGGTATGTAGTTGTTACGTTGCTGCAGTTGGCTTAGATGATATGGATCGGCAAACTCCCGCAATATGTTATATTCTCTCAGCTGCCTAGCTACTCTCCACAATCAGTGATAACTCAACGGTTATTAACGAAGCGCAGAGCGAAGCGAGGTGCAAAACGACGCGTGTTTAACACCGTGCGGTACGAAAAAAAATTTTAAAAAACAGAAAGAATATAAAATAAATAAAATAAGAATAGAGAAAAAAGAATATAAAATAAAAACAGACGCCTATAACTTTCTATACCCCTGTGATAGCGAGGAAAGATCGAATCAAGTCTAATCGAGCCGAGAGACAGAAGTTACAATTGTCACGTGATGAAAAAAAGAAAAAAGAATGCACCTATATGATTTGAATTCGTTCTAATACGAAACCCCGTTTTCCTCCTATTCAATTACAAATTTGGAAAAAAAAACTTGTAGAACAGAATAGAAAATATGGAAAAGAACATAAATAAATAAATAAATGCGATAGCGTCTGCTTTCGAAAATTATCCATTCATTTCAACGTGCGTTTAATGTACCTAAATACCATAGAGCGTGTTATGCAGTAGTATAAGATTGAGGCAGCGTCGTCGATCGGCCACTGTTAATCGCGTAAACATTTCGAACGTTAATAGATGCAGCTATAGTCAATACTATGTAATAGCGTTGACTGGTAGTAGGTATATGCATATATACCGCCGAACGAATTTCACACACGATTTACGACAAGCTGTACAGAAGTTGGGCCAAGACTGACGATCACGAATGCGAGACGTGAGACGTGAGCTGTGACCACCCAGATAATAGTTACGCACTCGATCCCCCACTATTTTATTTATTGTAGGTACGACATACGTATACACATGCGTTTACGTACGAACGTAAACGTTTCGCGTAATTATACTCAGGATGGAAACGCTAGTTCCCCGATACGTTATCGCGTCGAATAATTTCGACGTTTCTACCGCGCGAAATTCCGGAGACGAAATAACACGCGTTTAACCAAGCGCGCGGGAACCGAAGATTAGCGAGCTACTGTCACATCAGTCACGCAGTAACAAGTTGCGGCAATAGTTGATGATATTCTTGACATACGCTTGCCGGAACAACCATTGTAATAAATTCGCCGAAACTTATAACAAAAAGATTTTTTTTACGGAAAAAGGATTATGGAATTAGATACACTAGGTCGTTCTTTACTTTTGTTTTTAAGTTTGTAACATCTGCACGATGAGATTCGAGATGTATGCCTTCAAAATTCCCGCGCTTTAGCGATGTACTACTTTGACACATTGATCAAAACATGCACTATATTTACGTTCGAAGATATTTATTGCATTATGCGATATCGTTTGAATTGGCGAAGGCAGTACAACAATAACTGTTACTGTCGTTGTCGTTTGAACCACCACCTTCCAGTTGTAAAATGAAAAAATGACAAAAAAAAAACGAAACCTTATATGTATACATAAATATGATGAAGTGCGATATACTGTTTGAGGTTACCCCAACACCTATTTTATCATATGCAACGAAATCACTCACCCAAATCATCCATATTTTTAGCCGCCACGATCCACGATGAAACAGAAACTATTTACACTTTATATCCTTCACTATAATTATATATAAATTAACAACCCGGACGACACAGAACGTCACCGATTACAATATGGAAGGATTTCGAGACGGACTAAGCGGCGAAAGATCAAACATGGAGGGCCTCATCCCTGCTCTTTCCTTTCTTAATCCTTGTCCCTCAATTCTCTATCGCAATTCGCACAATGTTCGAATACATTCATATCTATTTCCGTGTATCACCAGTACCCAAACAATATTGTATTAATAAACTTATTTTTTCTACCCAATTGATGTAATTTTTCATTCAATACTATCATTATTATTATATTCTTTGATTATTTCTACCTATACCTAGTTTTTACGCATCTAAACTTTCTGACAAATTATATTTCTCATAATATAAAATAATATATAAGCTTATTCCTTTCGTTAAACTGCGGAAAAAACTGAGAGATTAAAAGACATCCTGTCCGCAGACAAGACAATGCCCACGAGCAATCTTCAGCATGAAAAACATGTTTTACACTATTTTCGTAGCATAATATAATCTTTCAGATTTTCGCCCATACATACCTGATTACTTTTTAATTCAATTGAATTCGTAGATGGATTAACAAGAGCACTGAAACGGAGAGAAGAAAGATGGGTTCATCGTGAATATTTATTATGTATGCATGTATGTACATTGTTGCGTATAAAATAAATTTGAAGACAGTAAAACTATACAATTGATATAATTACAGCGTATTATTAATGCCAAGTTTTCACCAGGCAGAAAAATTTTTAAACGAATAAGACGTGTCTTTACTCTTCTTTGCTCTTGGCTCATCGCTTCCCTCTCCTTTTTCGAGTCTAGAAAAATGATAAATTGTTGTAATCATAATTATCAATCATGTAAAGCAAAGAAATCTTCCCTATGATGTCTATCATATCAGGCGAATACTAACTTGGCTTGTTCATCATTAAACTGTACGTATTTGCCAACACCGTCACGATAAACCTTGAGGGTATTGTTCCCTTCGTTTTTATTTGTAGACTTTTTGTTTGATGCCTCTTTGGCTAATCTTTGAATTTCAGCTGCCCTTTCGGCAGCCAATTGTTCATCAGCTTCCTGAAAAGGATCCACAAAGACCTGTGCGCGCTGGACAATTATGTCTTCAATTGGCCTGTCCTTGTTATCAACTTCTATTTTCTCTATCGCATTCAGAGTGTCTAATCCTCCAACTATTTTCCCAAATACTGTATGCTTACGATCCAGATGACGACAGGATCGATATGTTATGAAACTGTATGAACATGAATTAATTTTTCATTATAAAAAATAAATTTCCCTGTATTTCAATCTTATGTTTTTAGACGATGAATTGATTTATTCTTTCCAACAAAATCTAGCCTCTTACAATTGTGATCCGTTGGTATTAGGGCCGGAATTTGCCATTGATAAAACACCTCTTCCTTGGTGGACTAAGTTCGGCTTGAATTCGTCTTCGAATGGTTTATCCCAGATTGATTTTCCACCATTACCAGTATTCGTCGGATCTCCACCTTGGATCTGCGCAGATAATGAAAACTTTTAGCAATAATACTGCAATCATATAATATCTATGGCAGGAATCGTTCATGATCTTACCATAAAGTTTCTAATTGATCTGTGCAGTTTTGTACCGTCGTAATAACCGTTCTGACAATGTTTCATAAAATTTTCACAAGTCTTTGGAACCACGTCGCAATAAAGCTCCAAATTAAGGGCTCCGAAATTGGTAATAAATCGCACGTATCCTGGAAACATTTCCAACATGTTTAAACGTGATTATCGAAAGCTGTAGAGTAAAAATTGTGTAAATGGTTGAAATTTTAATCCAATATTTTTTTTTACGTAAATCAACAATCACCTTTCTTTTTCACACGCTCATACCGGACCAAATCTTCCTCTACAATCGCGGCTTCGTGTGTAGTCTCTCTTGGCATTACAGTGGAAGTAAATCCTGCCGCTACAGCACCGGTAGAATAGTGTGCCTGTATTAATTCAAGAATTCAAAAACCATATAAAGGAGTAATGAATTCATTTTCTGTGTCTAAAAAGTGTCTGCTACTCATTCTGTGGGTAACAAATAGTAAAAATTTGATGCTTCTTAATTCCTTACAGCATTGAACTTGTCTGCCTTTTCCTTATTGGATGTGTCTTTACTTTCTGCAGGTTTAAATTCTCTGTTTAACTCCTCAAGTATATCTCTTGTCTCTGAAGAAACGGTTTTCAGTTTAGCGTTTGGATCTTTCCGCTCTTTAGTTATTTCTGAAATTCATAACATGGAAGGTAAGTATCAATCAACAAGGATTGTAGCGTAACTGAAATTACTATCGATCGAACCTTCGTCTTCTACTCTTAGATTATTCTTGATATGATGAAAAGTAGATAGATTAAATTTGTTGGCATGATTTGGGTTCTGAATAGTAATTAAATCCTTCCTCTCGAACGGTTCATCATTGATCAAATCCCTCCAATTTCTAGTCTTTATATTGAGCTGTTCGACGGCCTGAAAATTTCAACTTAACAATAGATTACGTGCTCCTTGTTGAATACGACTTAAAGAACCTACCTCGTATGAAAATACATTGCCCGTAGTTCTGACAGCAACAATGTGCGAATGTTTGGTAAAAATTTTGAACAATACGGGGCAATGGTACTGTCCGTCGGAATTTTTATGGAATATCAACTTGTTCAGCGATTTTGCATCCATAGATTTTCCCGTAACAGGATTGTGCTTGAACCTTTTAATGTAATCGACTATGGCCTGAAGCTCGAAGACGTTCCCTTCGTTGTCGCAATAGGGATGTTCGAACGGTTGTAAACTGACACAGCAATGATTGTACGGCAGACGACGGAACGTTGTGTCTTCTGTCGACTCCAACGTTCCGGCTCTTTTACCGCCGTATAATGTTGTCCATTCCGTGTAGGTGAGGTACCTAGCATCGTCAAATTATCTTGGAGTTAAATCGAGGATGAAAGAGAAATCAAAACGGTAAACATAACCTCAAAATTTGAAGGAAAATAACGTAGCGGTACGCTGTGTAAGACGAAATGTTTATTAAGAGACTAACAGGTTCTTACATTTTGTCTTTTTGATGCTGTCGCTTCCCCATGATGGTTTTTTAGTCTTGTTTTATTCGAATAAAAGTGAAATATCTAAACAGATAGTTAACAGTTAACCAGGTTATAGTATAAAATAAACAGTAATAAACACAAGCGTTTGAAGCGCTCCACTTGGCTACGTCTATGGTTTGGTATTTGACGGAAGTTACAAGCGCTTGAGAAACGCAAGTGAAGCGCTTCAAGTTTTCGATACGTTTTAAGGCAGTGGTGGTCAAAGGTAGATTTCCGCTCATTCTAATATACGGCAATAGTACGGGGTGGATAATAACGGCGATATATTATCATTTGACGATCACTGTGTCGTGGTTGGGTTCCGGGGGTCAGTATTAGGAGAGGGCGATTCAAATTCTTCCCTTTGTGCGCTTGTGTGATGTTTTCTTTGGTTGGTTCCTCGCTACATACGATCCGATGAAAACTAAAATATCAATTAACATATAACCGTCGAAGTAACAGGGATCAAGGGACTACTTTATAACCGCGTTAATATCCGATGGAAGTGGGTAAAGGAGCGCGTTAAATAAGCCGGTGATTTATAAGAGAAGGTTTCAGGACGCCGTGGGGTCATTTGGGCGGCCTCCAGGGCCTCAGCCAAGGAGTAAAGACCCGAGCTGCACGTCCGCGCGGCGCGGTGCACCTCCATTATCCCAGAATCGGCAAGCTTGTCTCTATCAGTTCGTAAGGTTCTTTAAAGTAAACGTGTTAAACCCGAGGACCCGGCTAAAACCGGCTCAATTACTATATCTGTTAGAAAATCCAGGGCTGGTATTATCACTCTGTTTGCAAACACAGTGTACGGGTTTTATACACAAGGTACTTATACATACATACACTATTATCATCATCATCGCATAGCGTACGCGAATAATGTGTTTCTCTTTATTATTTTATTACATTATATTATACCAATCGAGTATATAAGTGAGCAGTAACACCAGCAGCCCACGTTTTCACACAATATAATAGTGAAAATCAGTGTTTTTAACAACGCAAGTGATAAACAAGTTGTTATTAATATTATCGCAGTTATTCATCCCTCCTCACTCACCCTCTAGTCCCCTCTTGCTCCATTCCTCCCCTAATTCATCCTCCCAACGTGTTTGTGTTTAGCTAATTGCATTTCGGCAAATATACGGTGAAACGCCAACGATATCATTCTCACCTCGATACCAACGTACGTACGTACGTACAATACATACATATACGTATAATAGAAATAAAGACATCTTAACTCTACACATCCCTTCGCCCTTCACATTCTTTCGTTATTTTCAACGTTTTCATACATATTCCGATATACTTCTGCCCCAATCCCTCGTCCATTTCATTCTCTTTTTCGAACATAATGACGATTCTTCTTTTTATTTTTTATTGGTTAGGTAGAGGAATCGTCTCTCTTTTGTTCCTTCGCCTTTCTTTTATTCGACTGCCATTCTTCTTGTTACGAAAATAAACAAAAATAGGCACTCATTCTGTCTTCAGGCAAAATTCTTCTCATCTGTTATTTTAACATCCTGCGAAAACTGATCTGTGCTCGCGCATCCACTTTGTCGTCGTCGCATCTTTGTCGAAAAGTAAAACAACCCTTTTTCATATAAAAGCCAGCGAAAACTATAGTTCTAGGAATCGCAGAACTGAACGAGTCGGCAAAAGTGAAATTTTTCAATCCTTGACTATAATATAAGCCAAGAGTTTTCACTCGGTAGATTAACACCTTTTCTAAACTATTTTTAAACAAATCGGTTTGTTTTAGAAGCATGTCGTCCGGTGCTGGATCAAGCGGTACAGGACGAGGCCGTGGATCGTCTTTGGCGGATAATAAACCAGAGAATAAAGAGGCTAAGCCAAACCCAAAGATGTCGAAGGCTCTCGGAACGTCTGCCAAAAGGTATAGACTTCTTTAGAATAATAATTTTACATTTGGCGATGGATAGTTTGTTGTACTTGTTTCAGGCCATAAACTTTATCACGTTATTCTTGTTTCAGGATACAAAAGGAATTAGCAGAAATTACTTTAGACCCTCCGCCTAACTGCAGGTGTGTATTATACCCGATTAACACTTTGTGTCGATGCATATGATCAAATTTGCGATTGAAAAGAAGAACGGCTCTGATATGTTTGGAGAGACAAAATTCATTGTAGAAATGCACGATAACATTTCCTATTTGTATTTAAAATACTTTTTAAATGGTCTTTAACACCTTGAGAAGCTACAAATTCGTAAAAACAAAGTAAAAACGTGTCTTGCATGATGTTATGTGCTGCTGCGGGTCTAGGAGTGATCTTTTTGGATACCAGGCAATGCAATAATAGGCAAAACTTGGATAAAAGCATGTTACAATGTTTCTCAAACTCCAATTCCACGCTCACACCTTGCTAGATCTATGCGATGTTGGCTAAGGCTTCGAACTACTCGTTTTCACCTTTGGTTTGAACTTCTTTGCCCTTCTGTTAGAAGTTTACCTAGATAGATATACGAGCTATTTTGAGTTAGATGGCCGAGATTGATTCTACCCCAGTTGAAGCTTGTATATAGGCTTTATTTGTGAGGGAAATTTCTCACACTATTTATTCTTTTTATTTCACAGTGCTGGACCAAAAGGAGACAATTTGTATGAGTGGGTGTCCACTATATTGGGACCACCTGGCTCTGTGTATGAAGGAGGAGTCTTTTTTCTTGACATTCATTTTTCTCCAGAATATCCCTTCAAACCTCCCAAGGTATGCATCGTCTCGTATTAGATCCCAAGCTCTTCCAGCCTTTGTCAATCTTTCCAACTGAAAATCGATGTATTCCGAACAGTTTCTCAAAAAAGAGAAACTTCCAACTTATTTTAAAGTAGAAATATTTCAAAATTCTTCGTATATGTAAAATTTGAAAGAAAAAAAAATGCCATTCTTTGATCTGTATTCTGAAAATAAGCTACACCAGAGTTCAGAAGTTCAACGTTTCGGTAGTTTATTCAAATAGTTGTTATATGATGAAAAATCACACAAAATCTCAACTCAAGGATTTGAAAATGTAGTTTTGAAAAATCATCTCATCTAACATTTCACATCGAACTTTGTAAATGTCTCGCTAAGATATCAGAATTGAAACACTTCTCTCATCGGTGCCAGTATAATTGATAAACGAAAGACATTTTTATCCAGTATGTTTAATTTAAATTACCCAACGATTAATCTAGTATTTCTGTGAATGAAATACTTGTAAAACTGATTCATGACTGTTACTATACATTGCTGGCCTTATCGTCGAACATTGTGCTAATATATCTTCCCCCACGTTCCTTATTTGGCAAGTGTTTCGTACAACTGGTAATAAGGCATGGTGTGATTCATGAAACAGCATACATACGATATCAGAGTTGCTAACCGGACCCTATCCCGTTTATCGTTGTACATATAACTAATAATGTATGCCTTGACTTAAAAATGTTAAGTTAATTCTCAACATTCCAGGTAACGTTTCGAACACGAATTTATCATTGCAATATAAACAGCCAGGGAGTAATATGCCTGGATATATTGAAGGACAACTGGTCTCCTGCCCTAACAATTTCTAAGGTGCTACTTTCCATCTGTTCCCTCCTCACAGACTGCAATCCAGGTTCGTTGTTTGGTTTTAATCTGACAAAAAAAAAAAGTAATGATTTATTAATGTTGAATAAGTAGAAACATACCTGAGTTATGAATAATGGATTTCGTACCTAATGAATTACAGCTGATCCTTTGGTCGGTAGTATAGCAACGCAATATCTGCAAAACAGGGAAGAACACGATCGCATAGCGCGACTGTGGACCAAGCGCTACGCCACATGAACATTTGTTCTAAAATTGAATTCGTCTCCTATCAGCCTCATGCCAATTTCTGACCAGCTCTTAAGCTCTCGTTCAACTTGGCTAACGTAATCTTAAATCGTAAGATGTTTTAAAACTAGAACTGCTTAATCGGGCAGCTTTTGAACAATTACAGTCAAGATATAGAGACTTGAGAAACAGCTAGAAGCTACAGTGAATGTTATGTGCTTTTATGTTGAGTATGTTGATGTGCCTAAGACGAATGAATGCGAAAAATGCGTGAATTTAGGGAGAGAATGAACTGTTAAGCGGCATGAGCTTGGAGGAGGTTTTCACCCAAAACCATGACGAGCTAGTATTTAAATTGATTGTATTGTAAATCAACAATACTGTCCCGATTATACTGATACTTTTAAGATAGGAGAGGTCACGAACTATAATAATAATAATAATAATAATAATATTAATAACAATAAATGATAAATGATAAACTGTAAGTAATTAGGTATGTACTTTAGGTATTAAGGTGCGATATAGAGGCCCAACTCTCTCACTCCCTGACTATGATCATACCTTTAAAAACCCTCCAATATTTTTGTATAAGCTCAACCTTTAATATTACCACCATAATTTTAAATTATTAGATCATTTTATATTTCCATTATTCATATCATTTAATTAATTCGGTATTACTAATCGTTAATATCTAGAGATGTTGATTTAGCTGAATTTAATACTACGGAATTAATAGAATTTTTTTTTTTTTTTATTGTTTGTTTCTTTTGTTTTTCCTATTTTGATTAGTTTTGTTTCATTTAATTAATTAATAATGCAACTGACTACATTTCGTGTGGTTATTTATCACTAATTTGTGTCACTCAGCGCCATAAAGCTGTTATTTTCAGTGATATTCGTAAAACCGATCAAGTGTTTGGGGCCACTTGCTGAATCGTTGTAATTGTAAATAAATATTATTTCCTGTATATTCAATATAGTATGATCAATATCACTGTAATTTTCGACCTGAACTTAATATCCAGCTTATATAATAGACAACGACATGTTAATTAATTTTCATATTTCTTAACGTGTTGGAACTATTTTATGCAAAGAGTATATACTAGGTACAATATATATTGTTTTGAAAGCGTGGAATAATGGGACGATGTTATAAGCTTAAAATCAGACGAGTAATAGTTGTGATTAATTATTATAGTATCCTGCAACGGCAGCCATTATTGATAAATGTGTTCAGCCAAAAATTAGCAGTTTTAGGTGAGAGAAATTAGTCTTCAATTTAGAAAAGTAAATGATAAAAAAAAACTCTTGTTCATTCCTATTTTTTTTCTTTTTTTTTTTTATAAATAAATATTTCTATGTAAACTATGAACGAAATTATTATCGATTGTCGGAGATCTCTCAATCTATTATTTATTGATTTTCGTTAAATGATGTGAATCTCGCTGATTTCCTTGTGCATTGAAAAAAAAAGAAAAAATTCCCAGAATAATTATCATTTTTACAAAAGAGAAAAAAAAAAGAAAAAAAAATGCGTCGCAGTTTGGAAGTTGTGGGGAATTGTTACAAAGTTTATTCACGCGTATGAGTAATTCTGTTATATGGATAATTTAAACAAAAAATCTGGGCTGTGGTACTAAGTGCAATTACTGCAACTTCCTATTCTGAATTACTAATCGCGTAAAGAAACTTTCAAACATTTTTTTCTTTTTTCTTTTTTTTTGTTTAATATCAAATAATATGGTAAATGTTAGTCTGCTAGTTAGTGGCGTCGATATCAAGATTAAATAAACTACATTATACATAATCCTGTGTCGACTTTTTTCTTTCATCCCAGCACCTCTTCGCAAATTAAGTTCTCAACTTGAAATCCGAAAAATTGTAATGTTGGAGAAATTTCTTCGATCTTAAACTAAACGAAAGGGTTTTAAATGAAAGATTAACTCTTGAGTATAATTAATTTATTAGTATGTATTATAACAGCTAGACAAATATGTATGTGCTAAGGATAGACGGTTGGCTCCTAAGAAGTAAACTGCTAAAAATTGATATTAAATTTTACTGACATAAAATGAAAAAAAAAAAGAATAAAAAGAAGAAGATTAATACTCTGAACTGTTGATTTCGGAATTATTCAACAGTGAGTCTAACAATCTAAAATTGTTTTACAAAAAATGTTTTGAATTTGTTGTATACATGGTATAAATTTCACGTGTATCTTAGGTATATCTCGTATTCAAAATATCATAAGTGTTGTTAATACTGATTATCATAATAAATGTCAGTCTTTTCTGCAGTGGCCTGATCGTAAATAACGACTGATGTAAATTTTCATTTTGTTAAAGGAGCAAACTTTGGGCGCAAGTGCTGTAACAACCTTAGACAAGCAATATTGTGTATCACATTTAAGTAATGACTAAGCACTCCCAAAAACTATTCTACTTTATCATTATACATCATATTTCTTGTTCTCTTTTCGCTTTTAATAAATAATTTCGTGTACTGTGACGACTACAGTTCATGTGACAGGATCATTTTTCAGACTATTAATCACCGACTACGTGAGATATGGAGCTTCTTCAAGCTTCGAACTTCGAGCTTCACAAATGGAAACGTAATATCGTTCAAATATTATAATCAGTGAATAATATTTGTGCCCAATGAATGTATGTATACATGTATAATGTACTTCTACCACACATGAGTATTATGAAATCGAACTTGGTTTAGTGTATGTGATGTTTCCATGAAGTATATGATTTTCTTTTTGATAAGTCTATGTAAATAAGTTAAGGAAAAATCGAACGACCTTTTTAGCTTGCCGCGTTATTGTTGACCTTTGTGAACTGTTGTTGACTTAGATCGTCGAGTATTAGTTTCTAATTCATAGGAAACGCTTTTGTTTCAAATTATCGAATACTTTATGCAAAACTAATACATGGCGAAAAAGACAATTATAATACCGTGTAAATCGTGAATAAATTCATACGATTGAAGAGGCCTTTGTTTTTGTAGTCGAGTCTTAAAATACAAGATCTTATAAATGGCACAGTATCAAAATTATACATTGGCCTAATTATTCTCTTTCATTAGACTGTTATAATGACTTTAGTGCAAACGATTATGAATTTCATTAGCTGTGCAGCATTGTGTTTAACATGCATACAGAAGAAATGGTACTATCATGTAGTTGGAATACTAATTATTCGAATGGACTTTTAATTTATTCAAGTATGTATGTATTATGGCAGCAAAATTTTCAATCATAACTCTCTACTAGAAGTTCAACACAAGTGGCAGGTGGCTACAGCCATTGAATATGTACGAGAATACAAAGAGAATCAATATTAGAGTTCACTGACACATACACTCAATTATTGACAAGGCTGACGTTGCTTTTTGCATTATTATTCTACATATACTAGGGACGCAGCAATTCCAACTGCCTATGTACTTCGAATTTAGTCCTAGCATCCATATCCCTTGAAGCATTGAGTCATTTTCATTTTACTTTCGTCAACCATACATCATTAATTACAGGTTTTAGTCATACATTGCTTACTCTTTATTCTTGAGATAAGAAATTGCAATGAAGTATATTGAATCAGTTAATTAACTTTAGCATTCGGGAATTATCGAAGATGCAGTATGTAGGAGGCATGTATGTCTATTTGCATGACAAATATTATTCGCAGTATGGAAAGAAGTAAGCTTTTTGTCAAACGAAATCCCAGCCAACAATTCTGCGATATCAAATTGTGGGAGAATTCGCTAGATATAGTTAATTATTCATCACTCAGGCATATGGATATCAAAGAGGAACGATGGTTTCTCATCGAAATTACAGAGCAACACTAATATTGCATGTAATCACGATACAGCTGAATTTTTATCATTTTATCATATTTCTCCAAGTCTCCACCATTCCTACTTTGTTACACTTTCGTAAGCACAACTACTAAGATCGTTATGAAAACCGATATATGTATATTAGACTAGCAATGCATGATGAACAATAGGTATAATGAAATGTGCCTCCTAAGTGGTGGCTGATCAGTGTGCTGTAGTTTCACTGTAATTAAAAATGTTATATCACTGAATAAAGAGAATCAGTTTTTAAATATGAAACAATTATTAGTGCAATGAACAACGAATAAGCGAAAGGTATGATAGCTGAGGCATAAACGATTAGTGAAATCTAATATAAATTCCCTGAATCAGGTGAATTTTCAAAGAGCGTTATTACATATATTTAATGCAGATATTGTTTTCCAGATGTGCAGAGGCAATTGAAAACCATGATCTGCACGTAGACAGTATAAATAATCTAATAAGAATGTTTCCGAACTGTTAGAATAGTTATTGAACATTTTATATCTCTGTATTACCTATTACTAGTACTATTCGTAGCACATCTGTTACTATTGTTTAATATTTATTCTTTAACACTACGTAAACTTTACATTGTAGAAAACAACAGAATATCTCCTTACAATATCATACATAAATATTAATAGTTTAATCTTATTTTATTACGTGGACTATAAATCTTTATACTGTATCGTTTAAATAGTACATAGGTATATATGTATAGGTAGTATACGTTATTTTAATATATAATAATACAGACCTCGATAATAATTGTCGTCTGGACGTATTTTACTTATAAAATTCTAACTAAATAGAGTTGCTTGTTAATTTAACATGTTTTTTCAAAATTATTAATATTATTGTTATTATTATTAATATTATGAGATTGGTCAAGCAGAAAACAGCTCATGCTACAACATTAAATAGTTCGAATCACAGTTTTTCTTACAAATTGCGAATTATCGTTAAAACGTGTGACAAGATTAACACCGAGAACCGAATAATAAGATATATTATTAATATTCAAATTTCACTCTGAGTAATTGAATGATAAAATTAAGGTTGAAAATGTTTCACTGATATCTATCGACAACGAGTTTACTTTCAATAGTTAAAAGATGGCTGAGTCTAGGTATTTCATTTGACAATACCTCCGTTATTTAGTTCTAATAACATATAGCAAACCATCAAAAATAAAAGGATACCGCCAGCACATTTTTAAGAACAAATAGTAGCAATTGAATATCGTACTCAGAATTGCTAGAGACTTGATCTTTGACGACAATGAGATTCAATTATCATAAGAAGAAAAAGGAAACAAAGAAATGGTGTTTTTGAGTCTTATCGTTTCTCAACATGAAAAAGTAAAAATTGTGCAAAATTCATTCGATAAGTAACAATACAAATCAAATGGCAATGAATATTTCATAGGAACACGGGGTGTAGACAGTGTGATAGAACAACATTGGTAGAAAGTGCGTGATATTGCAGATTACAGTGAATATTCATTTCTGTAAGCTTACACAGTTTCATACTCGCGACGAATTGAGCGAGCCAAACAGCACGCAAATATTACCCCGATCACCTGAAATAGATAATCAAATATTGAACTAATTTTATGAAAATGTATGAACAAAAAAACCGTGAAAATATTTACTATTAAAACTTACTTGAACGAGAGCAATTCCTATGCCCACACCGCCAAGAATCACAGCATTCTTTTCAATCACAGTCTGTAACTTATTCATACAACCATCTGTACGAATACCTATCGAATTCACATCGCATTTCTTATTGATGTCAAGTTCGCCGCAACATGTGTCAGGTAGAACACTATTGTCCAGTACTTTAGCCCAGTCATTTGGTCCAGAAATACCACAGCAATCCAGCTGAACCCAGAGAATGAATCAAATCATTAGAATTTCATACGCGTGTAATTATACAGGTAAATTAGCCTTTTGTATGTAAACGATACATGAATAAACATCATTTGGCATTTGATCAACTAATCGACACAAATTGTACATATTATGCAACTTTCCGTTCACCAATGCTATTGACAAGCATAGCATGACTAGACGAGCCGAAGCTCTGTAAGTGGATACTAGAAAAACCAACGATATAGGTATATGGTAGATTAGTAGAGCTCTGTGAATTGCCACACTAAATCTACAGGTGTTTTATTCAGCCCCAATCCCCTTGAGTACAAAAGTTATTCTTGTTGCACTTGACAGGGCTTTAGGACAATCTATCCTATAAATAGAAACAGAAGTAATTCATTCAGGGCTGAAATATACATGGAACTTAGATTTTCAGAATGTATGAACTGTATGTTTGAGTTCAATTTTTTTTCTTTTACAATTTCCAAATATTGTAATTTTTCATGTTATTTTCGCTTCAATAATCCAGTAGAAAGCTGGAGAACGTGCGTTAGGATAAATAACTTGCTCAACTTTGACATTTAAGCCTCTCAGAGTAAGAAACTATTTAATCACTGTACATATTGCACAAATCTTGTTATTACTAAGTCAAGCTATGTCTTTTCCGATTCAAAAATAAAAGAATCAAATGAACCTCACGTTACGTAATGTCAAGGATAATCATCGGATTATTACATTACACAGAAGAAACTTCTCGTCACTATCAATTATTCATATTGTACTGGGTTTCTCAAAACCCGCAGATCACAAGCCACAACAGCCACAAAGAAAATATAAACCAAGGGGGATATTGATTCGCATAAAATACAGCCCTAGGCCATAGTACAACTCGTACTTAATAATACTTGGCCAGTTTGTGTCTTACACCATTGCCAAAAGGTCTAGAATATTTATATCTCTCTGAAATCAATCAAGTAATAAAGTAGTCATAGTTTCATAGCCGAGGCCAGCATAGTTCTCATACCATCCGAACTACACCCTCAATAGATGAGGAAGAAAGAAAGCTGCTAATTTTGAGTGATAAATGCGATAAATGAATAAAAAATCACCAAATGCATGATTGCACTATGTTTATCATTTTTTTCAAGTTTTCCACATGCATTCATCAATCTTTCTGCATAATCGGTAAAAAAAAAGATCACATTTCTAAATAAAAAAAGTTGAAATTATTATGTTTATTTTATTTCTTACGTCATGTTGCATAATGTCCCACGAAGCCTTAGCTTCTTTTTCCTTGGTATACAGTGGCATGGTGAGTTCGAGACGGCCTTCCAGCATATACCCAACTTCGTCACGCATCATGTATCCAGATATTCCGGCTCCAAGTTCCAGCGCAAATATCAATAACAATAGAAGCGAGAACTAACAAATGACACAGACTTCATTATTTACGAAACTTATTTTCTGGGGTCGAGGTAAAAATTTTATTTCAAATAATTACTTAAGATAAATTTAGAAAAATTTTCGATAGCAGTTAGAAAAGTAAGTATTATCCATGTCATAAGTGAAGACAAAATTATTTATCGAAAATTATTATGTGCCAATGAAAAGTATATAAGAAAAAAAAAAGAAAAAGAAAAAAACGTAATCTTGATCTTGTATATTATTCACGCGGGTTTTATGCATGGTTGTTTATTTTTTTCTTTTTCCTCCTTAAACAAGTTGAGAGAACCTTCTTTTCATTGATAAACGTTATAGTGTGTTATAATAGGTATGACACATTGTAGGGTGTTTTATTTGACCAATAATAACAGCATGCGTACCGTTATGATCATGCAGTGGTTCTCCTTGACAGCACCGCAACAGCCGAAAAATGATACAAGGAATACAACGATGCCGACAACTATCATTAGAACGGGAGCGGCAAGGAACCAGTTGTTATCGACAAAGTTACTGTATCCTTTGTAATACCCTAGAATAACCGCCCCGACCGAAATGAAAACGATCCCTGTAATCTGAAAGTGAATACGTATAAGTAGGGCAATTAAACACGCTATAGAATATCACGAATAAATTATACGCATGTATCTAATACAGGGGGTATATTATTTCACTCCAGGTAGCTGAAAATAACTTTCTATACGGTGCATCTATTTCTCTAGTCTTTTCTTCTTCGTACCCCCGTCGTCGTCTTATATCGAGCGATGGAGCGCGTTAGGCAGAGCTAAAAACTATAACTATACGATAAATTACGGGGCTATCTTTTACTCACGGCGAATATGAGATTAAAAAGAAACAGCAGGTATTTCACACACGTCATTCCACCGGAAACCATTTTTACTATTTTATTTATAAACTCCTTGATCGATATTGATTATTAAAAGTATTATAATATCAAAATTCCGATGCACAGATAATGAGCTTCGACCTCTTCCTCGGTAGGTAGTATCGTGTATACGGAGACAATTGTCACAGCGTGTCTACTCCTTGGACGCTCGCTTCGAACAGTGTACTACGGATATTTTTGTTGTCTGTCCGTAGCACACCGTTGCGCGCGCAGTTGGTTCTTCGTTACGGGGAACTACTTTCTATTATACGGGATATATTCACATAGGTATGTGTATACATAGGAATAGGTGTATATGCGTAATGAATTGATTTTCATTCAGAAAATTGTAATGCCATATTTATTAATAAAGTACCCAGATAACAGTCTACATGATTTATTTTAATATATAAAATAGACACGATCTTTTTCTATCATTCGACTTTGCGCGGTTCTTCGCATTTATTGTAGCACCCTACTTTCAATCCCCTCTACATCATACACCTGTCGCTATTTGGCGTCGTATCCAAGGGGACTACAATAGTTTCGATCGACACTTTTTATAAAAAGTTAGTCATACCTGCCGTGTTCCGCGCTAGAACTCATACACAATTTAGATAAATTCAAGCGAATATTCGTTACGATATATGGTCAATAAAAATGTTACGTAGATTCAGGCCGTCATATTGTTATTATACGTTTCAAGGATAACAATATCGTTGACGTGTTTATTTATTATTGTACTACAGATGAGCCAATCGATCATTTACCCTTCACCTCTCCGTACATTTACATTTATTACAACAGAGATGCATACAGCATACGATGCTGTGACTTGATTAGGCGACAAAAGGCATGGAGTGCTTCTAAACTTCCGACATTTATTTTTATAATGCCGTACGTTAGCGTCATCTTGGTGGCGTAGCGATTGCTCTTGATAAGACTATAGTTGCCGAAAGCAACGGTAAGCTTTGTAAACCGCGCGGCACGCTGTATTCTGTATTCGTTCGGTGTATAACAATGAGCATATAATTTGAGTCCTAGTTAGAAATTCGAAAAAACCAATTGAGGATACAAAACGCCGATGCGAGACGGTTATATTTCATGATAAGTTATATAAATCAAGAGATCTTATAGCCACGCCGTGGCTATAAATATAGCTATACCAGATATGTACAACAAGGGAAATAAAGTTTTGTCTCAAGCCCTAATTACGTTCGTCCGCGTATTTTATATAATTTATAGTTTAAGCGATGCCATGCGTAGGTGGTAGCTGGCCACTGGCCGCTGGTACCAGCGCGGACATTCAGTGACCCTTTCGCTCCGAAGAACTCAAGCAGCAATTGCGTTTCAAGACCCATAGCGTGCCGTAAACTGGTGAGCAGTACATATGCCCGGTGCCCACGTACGTATACATACGAATGTATGTATTATACATAGCTTTTACGGGTCTATATATATACGTATACGTTTACAAACCATATGGCGATCCATATTACCAGTTATGTGTATAGCCTGCAGCACGCTATACACATCGCGAATCATTATAGTACCTACTTCCCTCGTGTACATATGTATACCTCATACTTCTCAATGAATGCATATACATACATATCTATAATCATCTACATATGTGGCTTTCCGCTACCCCGCGCTAATCGCAAATCGAAAGTTTACCGTCTGCCGTGGTAAATGAGGAATTGCCATATTATACTTCGTGATTTGAAACTGTATGCTATAGGTATAGGTACGGCTACGGTATACAGTTACAATTGAGTACAAGCCAATACGCTAGACTCGTCACGTGAAAGAAAAAAGAAAGAAATTATCGTAATTATAGGCAGAATTACACCATCGACTTTTTTTCATTTAATTGAGGAACAGAAAAAGAAACTATATGAACTATGTAATACATAAATAGCAAATTATGAACCTTTGTAACAGATACGAAATAGTAGCATACGCGATTGTGACACCGGAATTTTGCGGTCACTTCCCGGAACTCGTAGTCTGTGGTCGTCTCTGATGTAGATAATTACATGAAGCAAATTTTATGTTTTCTTTTTTATTTCACTCAGTGATGAGAGATGCATTAAATTTAGCTATAGGTATAAGACGTATATTTGAGTATATGTGTGAACAATAAATCTCTTTTCAGGTCCTTTTCATGCAATAAAAATATTGATATTTTATTATTATGCTGTTTTCTTAACCCGGTTCCTTTACAAAAGACTATGTGGCATTATAGAGAAGATTAATTCTACTCGCAAAGACGTCTCTATGTAACATAAGCTGCAGGTGAAAATAATACTACGAATTTCTATGAATCATTGGGGAAATGCGAACTTTTTTTAGTTTTTCATAAGAAATTGTAGTTTTTTCTGTAGTTTGATTAACATAAATTGTGATAGACTGAGGGGATGGTTACGATCTTCTGGTCGACAGAAATAATTGAACTGAACTGTTTGATATAAAATGTTTTATTTTTGATGATTTTGATCTGTTCTTGACAAAGGTTCCAGAGTATAATGTTTTATCTCAGAGTCTAATTTGTAAGAGGGATAGACGGAGTCGTCGTAGGAGATTTTGAATTACGTGGGGGTCAGGTCTTACAGTCGAATTGTCTAAGGGACTAATTGTAACTGCAGTGTGAATACGTAGAAAATTGGTATTAAAATGCTGGACTGGTTATTGGACTTGCGAATTTCTGAAATGTCAGTTCTAGAGGTTTTATGAAGGTAGATGACTAGCGCTGCTTAGGTTCGAATTATTCTTGAGTTTTGGAAAACGGATTTTATGGGTAACTAAATATTTCATGTATATAAGTCAAATCTTACGTATATTCTACAAAAATATAATATAAAAGATAGAAGTTGGGGCTGTTATAGTCAGTGTGGAATATATGTATGTACATTCGGTATAATTTGTCGTGCGAGTGAATCGTACCGTACCGGAGTAAATTATAGGTGATGTAGTAGTAGCTGGCAAGGATCAAAGTATAAGCAATATGAGCAGAGCACAATTGTGCATTATACAGAATATATGCCTATATGAGCAGCGCATGCGATGATGTTATTTTGAGATCGACACGAAATCGATCGCGACGATACGAAGTGGTTTAGACCGGTTGTTCACCTTTGCACGAAGAGTAGAACAGACGCCCGCGAAGCCATATACCTAGCGCTTACTGCAGTGCACAAATACATGAAAATAGCAGTTCTTTTACGTTATATTCTTCAACGTGCTTCTTTTTCCTCTACTCCGTAGTGAATTTTAGCAGATTATAGGACGTTCACATCCGACATCGATTAATTGCATTAAGTAGTCGTTATGCACGTACCTACACTCATCTTCCGTGTCCCCGATAGGCAATAGTCGATAATTTATTTTTTACACAGTCCTTGTAGACTACGTGTGGTATCAGCATATCATCACTTAGATACTACGTATGATTGATATATTACAACCCTCTTACAACATCATATTTATATTTAACCGGTTTATACCCAGACCACTTTTTCGTGGAACGAAAACGACCTTCTCGAACTTCCAGATGTTTTTATCGGTCAAAAGAGGAAAAACGAGTAAGTTGAAGGAGGAAAAAGAGCGAGTTTTTAATAGTTTTCAATTCTTTGTTATTTTTATAGCGTATACAGTCATTGTTTGATACAATCTTTGCCGGAAACTTTTTCAGATTAATAAAAAAGTTCAACAATTACGTAACGAAAATGTGAATGTTATTCAAAATAATTAACATTGAAAATTGATTGCAGGAATATCCAGAATTGTATGCTTCATATAAGCGATCGCGTTTTCCGTTTCTGCAGCGGCAAAAGCAGCCCATATCCTGAAGCGACAATTCTAAGGGAACTACAGGGATGCTAGAAAATTCGGAAAAATTGATTCTTCATTTCTTATATACTCGTGTTATAAAAATTCATAAAATGGGGGGCAGGAGTGCAAAAGACCTAGAGTGGTGCACAATGGTCGATTGCAGTGGGCTTGGGCACTATATCAGGAGAATTGAATGGAATAAAAAAATAATATTAAAATATAATTGCAAATTTCGGAAATTAACTCCAGACGCGCGCTTCACAGTGAGCTTGTATAATAAATTGTGAATAGAAAGAAGAAAGACCCATTAAGTGTGAGAAAATGTTTAGTCAAACAAAATGAACATTTTTTCACATAGAATTATCATAGTTTGAAAGGTTGAAAAATTGGGACAAAGTGCATCTTGCGTTCAATAGGCTCAAATAAAAACGATAAAATATACAACTAATGTTAGTTTTAATTCTAAACTAAAAGCTATATTGTATAGGAAAACATATTACAGAATTATGTATAATATAGGTATGTAAGTGTGATATACGTGCACGTATGAGACTATACCCACTCTGATTTTCGGCACAGCTTGCAGTTGAGGCTTTTGTTATTGCAATCGTTTAGCTATTGTGAGATCACCTCTGAAGCCGTGCTATTGAGTTTAATTTATGGAACAAGTGTAGGCGGGTAACTGTGTCTAATATGACACACACGATAATATAGTTACACAGCTTTTATCGTGTCGAGAAAAATATTGTTGTGACAATAGCATAACAGCTGTATAAGTGTTTTTGTGAGACATCTTTAGATAAAAAAATTCACGGGCTGTATATGAATAATGATTAATTACAAAATACCCACAACAATTAGCTATAACTAATGGATATATAGGTATAAATCATTGAATATTAATAAATTGGTGAATTATTTTTTTTGAATACATTTATTGTTTTAGATGATGCATGTGTAGGTATAAGTTTGTCTTTCTGGTACGAAAATGATTCGATTTATATTTAGATCGTTTTTACGGACTTTGTGACATTCGCCCTGTACAATATCTCAACTTTTTACCCCATAGGTATAAGTTCCAACTTTGTAGGATGTGCTATTTCGTTGAAAAGCATTTTTCATGCGTACACAACACGCATGAACCACCCAGAGCTGCGGGTTTCGACCGGCGTCGCGCGCGCCGCGCATTATCTTCATACAATATTACAGCATAACACCGCAATTCTGGTTTTTATTTTATACGGTCTGATTTCCGTGAGATATTTAATAATTATATTCCGTTAACCAATTCTCGACCATTTATTATCGCCATAATCAAAAAAAGTCCGATTTCATTTCATTCATTTCAATACAATGTATATAGGTATATTTTCGTTAACTTCTTGCCTCACTTATCATTTCATTGATCGATTTGAGTTCGTAAGTATACCAGGAATGATGCATTTTGAGATGAAATGTGAGAACATCGTAATGGTCAATGCCGAGGCAGATCAATAATAATCTCATTTTTCAGCACCAATGGCTTAAGCCGTCGCGCCTATTTTATTCACTACAAAGATTACAAAGGTTTCAGTTCATATAAGTTAAAAAACAATACGAACTTTGTCTATGTAGACAATCGCTATTCAAAACAATTCGTATTACAGTCCATTGCAATTTCATTCAGTTGTAAGACCGTAATCGGAGATCTTGGTGCCAATATTTCTACCGACCTTGGATCGACAACCAGGTTGTCTTGTAGCCAGCGTCTAATTTTCTGTGGAAACAAGCACGCGTTTATCAGAATATGAATAATCTACTTGTAATAGAGAAAATGTTGAATTTCGCGATGCATTTTTATCACTTGTATACATAATTCAGCAACGGTGCTGCCGTCTAACAGAGAAAGGTTGAAGCTTAAGGAATGAAATGATCCTCTGCGAGAAAAGTTGCGACCTTTTTACATCCTGACGAAATAACAAAAACAAATAACTTGTTTGCGGATTAGATTCTAATGTAGAATAGGTCAAATGGATCATATTTTAACCCCAGGTACACTGGATATTTTAGCGATTGATATCCACACGTATTTCGATTTTGTTGCAGAAGTTTTAAGCCATAGGGCCTAGAACTGCATTTCATTTTATGTAAAACAAATTTTGAGTCGATTCTCACGACTAACTTACGCGGTCGTATTCCTAAGACTATGAGGAAAATTTCCACGGTTTGAATTGTTTGAAAATATTATTTAAAATGAGAATGGGAAGCCCTCGGAGCTGCTTGGGCGTTAAACACCCTCTAATGCGTCGATGGATCGATGGATAAAATAATCAGGAAAAACACGTTGCAGCAATAATTTGCGCAAATGTAAGCAGTATCATTTGCAAGACACATGCATTATAATTAACCGATCAATGCAGCGGACTTTATCTTCGCGACGATAAAACGTAGGAGATCGGTCCAAGGTCACCCCTTTCGAAGTTATTCGATTTATCTCGCAAGTTATACCTGCGATGATTTATAGTTTATTAAAAATTTCTGGATTTTCCGATTCAAATCCCCGCGGCAAGGAAAAATATCTAATTCAAGGAACGGGCTTTCGCAGTTGGATAGTTTAAAAATTGCTCTTTCTAGTTCACGCGCCGGTCACAACTTTGAAGCTTCGAACAAAGATTTACCGCGCTGCAGTTTATAGCTGCAGCAAGGCAGCACGAGCGCAACTATGCCTACGTATACCTATATGTGTGGGGACCACGTGTCGACGAGTTATATTTATTATTATACGAAATACAGCGCCGTTCATACGTATGTATACGTAGTAGCATGCATAGCTTCAAGCTCAGCCACGTCAAGCAACCCCGACGCGCCATGAACTCCCCTGACCTCCCCAGCCCGCTCTACCGGTCTTGGTTCTGTCTCGAACACATTGATGGAAAACTCGACGATATCTCCACACTGCGCGTCGCCACGGTGCACACATCGACACAACTGTCCCGTGGGTCCCACAGTCAGCCGCCGAGATCGTGTGTATCAGTGTATGTAGTGTGCACCGAACGTGAATCGTCGGAAGTTAAAGACTCGAGGAGAGTATTTCGTGTGCGAGGAACCGGGCCACTCTTGCTCCAGTATACGCTAGCTCCTTGCACTTGACGCTATCGCGCTCTGCAGTTCATCGCCGTTGGACTTTTATCAAGTCGGAAAACCCACGATTTCAGTTAGTAGACTTTTAATGAGAAGATATAATACATAGCAAAGAAGTATCGCGCTGCCTAATTATCATTGAATTATTAGAGTGTGAAGTTATTTTAACCCTTCGAGTTATACCTACATATGTATTTCACAGGTATGGTGGCCGGAGTGCAACTATCGGCGAGGTCGCGATGCGTAAAATACCTCATGTTCATATTCAATCTTCTCTTTGTGGTGAGTTCTTTTATCTCTATGATATACAGACTAATAGCTTTATTTATCGCAATACTGTGTGACTGTTTCATACTATCTACGTCGTTGTCTGTCCCGCGTCGTATATTCCCGAAATGCGTATTATAGCTAGAAAAAAAATGACGAAATCCAAATGTCACACTTATATAGATATATATTATAATAAAAACTAACGAGGCACACTCGACTGGACATCTTTCTGTTTCCTGGAGGATATGTGACGTCACAAAACCAGTTTCGCTGGACATATTATAACGATGGCACTATACATAACACATCCGTACTGGAAGATATCGTCGTATAATTATCGTACCCCGTATCAACGAACAGTTCTGCGGGGTTTCCAAAGACGATGTTTTTCAGACCTATTTCAAATCTCTTAGTCATTTAACATTCCATTTGAATGATAAATTGCTGACTTATTATTATTCATCATTTTTTATACACCCCGTATGTGACTCTTGACTCAGGGGGCGTACGTACCTATATGTTCGTCATAATCTGGTTTGTTGATATCCTGCAGAAGCCCAACGAATGTTTATCCTCAGTGGATTTTCTCTACCTTGCACATTCTGTTTTCCGTGCAGTGTACTGTATACCTATATGCCTATATTGTACTTTATGTTTAAAATTAGCATGACTAGATCTAGATAACTACTTTCGATATATGCTTCGTCGCCAGGTTAACGTTATACACATAACATATGCGTTGCGTAAATATATGAAAGTATCGAAAAACGCCTCTGGCAATGCGTGAAACAGGTGTAACAGAATCTAACATTTCGGTTTCTGCCTGTATGACTATGCTATGCCGTTAATGAAACATGCCGAAGTATAAATGAGAACAACATTTATTCCTATATAAATTTGAGTAATAGTACAATCTAACGTCAGCAGAAAAGTAATAGTATACGAATTGCTCGTAGGATTAGCTTTATTTATTTGAATTCACAATCGAGAGTATAAATTGAAACCCAGAACTTGACTCTTGACTATTTTCTCTCTAAAACTATTGTAAATAGACATGAATTTGAATTACTATAAGAAATGCATAAACACGTAAACGATCTGATTGGAAGGAAAAAAAAAAGAAAGAAAAAAAAAATATTCGCTGCGGACAGGATTCGAACCTGTGCGGGAAGATCCCAATGGATTTCAAGTCCATCTCCTTAACCGCTCGGACACCGCAGCACATGGAAATTGATACCATTTCGACAATGGTATACGTCTTGTATGCTAATAACATATAGGTATACGTTTTGATTTTCGAACGTTAATAACCTAAATAAACGATAATGTGATTTGATTATGATTCGATTGTAAAATTAAAATTTAATCAACTATTAAACCGTACGACATAATATATCGACGTAGAATTTGAAATTGTACCGTACAACTGTTATAATTTCAATATTCTAATATTTGTGCAAAAAGCGATTAATTTTTCTTCCTTTTTTTGGCTTTTCTTTTTCAATCGATGTTCTTGACTATGTATGTGAACGCAGCACCTTTTCTAACCTGGACGAAAATATATCGCTCCTACATTATAGGACTTGTTGAGTTGTGCGAAGTAAACAAGCCATTCGTGTTCAATCAATATTAAAACTGCGCCGCATGAAATTACTCGTGTAAATAACAGGATGAATGGCAAATTGAGAATCATTCGTATTTAAGTTATTGTGCTGTGAGCGTAAACATATTATAACGTATATACCAATTATTATATGATAGATGAATTGGAAATGCGTGGCGCTAGAAAATGAACTGCCGATTCGAACGAAGGTCGTACCTAGATGTAACTAAGAGAAGAAAATCGAGTGTTTGATATCTCCATACTGTTTGTCGATAGATATGTGTTGTACAGTCAACAAAGTACGCGATAGACGATAACCCCGATTTGCACTTGCAATTTATGACTGTATAAGTATTTCTACGTGTATGCATGTTTAGTTCTTGCGATGGTGAAGCAGCTTTCAACCACAACAAGATAATTGATTAAAAAACCGTCCGCGAATCGAACGCTCTAGAAAATTTCAGATTTCATACAATAATTGATGAGACAAACTGCTTTGTCTCGGGTTCGATGAAACTGATTTTATTTAATTAATGCACACGATTGCAGTATGACTCACGCGCGATCTACGTCGATATAGACATATACAACATATACCGTGCGATGGTTCGAATTTCCGTAGATGTAGGCCCTGAGTAATAAATAAATTGCATCAAAGGTTAATTCGATGCATATTATTAGTAAAGACCTTGACCAGAACCGATAAAAAAATACCCTTTTAATAATCCAGCTTGCGCTCTTTTTCGGATATTATTGCTTGCACACCGTGCGTGAGCAAGTAGGTGTACATGGTATACGTATGGTATAGGTGTACATGGTCGGGTATTGTGTTTCTCACCGCAGAAGGTGTAGCAACGTTGTGCAATTTGTTTGCAGAAATAATTGCGTCATTCGGCCGAATGATACCGTACCATCGGTTTTGCGCAAATATGTTATATGTATAGACGCGATATTTTGTGTGTACATAGTATAATTATTGGCGTTTGTAACGGTATTGAAGGAACGGGTCATTGAGCATCACTAATTACGAGGAAAAGATGAGCCATTGAAGATATTAATATCATAATTGATATGAGTGAATTCTTCTTGCTCGGCAACTTCATCTTATGATTTGATAAGTACTATAAAACAGGAAAAACTTACATTCGTTTGTACGCGCGATTACATTTGGATGAACCATTTCAATATTCAATACCACATACGTATACTATAGGAAGCAATATTTAGTGAAGTTAGTTTTACTGTATTTTCCGTGTACTCGTCGACTCATCGATTAGTCACGTGTACCTGTTATACCTGTAGGAATACCTAAAATGTTTCTGGGAAACCCAGCGACGAAATTCTTTGCGTTGCAAGGTAGTACGTTACTTTATTGACCGACTAAAATTATCCTGATGGCGCAGGTTATCGAATTACTACTAAATCGCGATATCAATTGAATTTGAATTTGACGAGATGATAGATAAAGTGATAGCGGCATTCTATATGCACTATACAGGACACAGAAATATCAATCTTAGTGTCTTTCAAGCGAGAATGACGATGCCATTCGAAGACCTGTATAACTGTCGATAATTAATCTGTGAAAAGTGATCTCCTTTTCCTCGATTCCAATGAATAACACTATCCTTAGTAATATTCTCTACTCTCTACTATATGAATCATTGAATGTGAGAGCAAACATCCATTCAATATCTTCTCTATCTATATCTTCACCACCAATGTGTCATCATTTCATCGTACACCGATATATACAAACACACGCCTACTTATAAAATAAGTATAATAGGGTGTGATGAAATTATGTTGTCCAGATAACCGGAATTCTACTGATATCAATTGGGTCCGTGATTCTTGGCGTGTACCATGACTACCAGCACTTCTTGGACAGCAAGTTCTTCTCCGTACCGTCACTCCTGATCGCTATCGGTGTGATAATATTCTTCATAGCATTTTTCGGATGCTGCGGAGCCCTCCGAGAGAATTACTGTATGATTGTAACGGTGAGTTTGAACTGGATACGGAAATGACTTTATACATATAGGCACTTTTTGTAGTATAATTAAATTACCTATATTATATTATGTTATAATCCGCAGTTTGCCTGCCTAATGGTTCTCGTATTCATACTCGAATTTTCCGGTGGAATAGCCGGTTACGTTCTGAGAGATGGCGCCGAGAAAATAGTCGCTGATAAAATGAACGCCTCTATGATTCAGTATGGACATAGCAATGAAATAACTTTCGTCTGGGATGAACTACAGCAAGAGGTATTATTGCATTCTATATTATAACCGTTACTGAGCGAACTAAGTGCTTTAATTGTGGAAGATGATTGAGGAGGGTGGTCCAACTCGTTATCCTGCCATTCGAAATAGTCATCTCCGTTGCGGTGTCTGTGAGATATAGGCCATTCAAAAATTACCGCCTGCGTTTAGGTAGCCAACTACATGGAGGCGAGCATTGGGCTGTCTGATTTCAGGCGCACACGACCGCTTAAACGAATTACAATACTTTCCCAGTTTAAGGGGTATCCATACCCTTGAAATTTGAAAGAACAGGTCGATTTTCAATTTTTTTTTTGACTCAGGTATTGGGATGATAAGGTCGAGCTTTCACACACAGTTAATGCATAGTCTTGACATGTGACAGTTTTTTTTTAATTGGAAAATGACATAAACAAAATAGTTATTGTTATTTAAACAAAACGCTGTAGCCGCCGCGCGGCTCGATCGCGCACATGATTCCGGCAACTAGGTTCGTTTAAAATCAAAAATTCAAAAATATACTTCTAGTACAATGACAAAGCTGCAGAACCACCGGATACTTTCTTGAAACTGTGAAAATCGCGAAAATGGCAACGTTTTGAAGAAAAAGTTCGATTTTCGCGCAAAAAGAACAACTTTAAACGTTTGTAATTAACAAACGAAGAAATATATGAAAAAATCATCCGGTGGTTCTATTGAATATGTTTTGAACTATCTCCAGTCCAAATTTGAAGTAAATCGAACGAATAGATTTGGAGATAAGCGTACGCACCGGGACGTTCTGACCTGCTGTACTAAATCGTCATAACTCGGTCAATTTTTGGAATTTTGATAAAATTTTCATTGCAAATGAAAGTTAGGACTCGAGGCAATAAAATAACGAAATAAACAAAAATCCAATCACTGGACTACGACACTAACGGATGAAAACAGCTCATCGGATAGTTAGTCAACAGCCTGTGAATGATTCTTGTGATTCTTGAACTGGAAATGCGTTTTGACGCCTTTAGCGATCGCGCGCGCCTGAAATTAGACAGCCCACCGCTCGCCGATGTGTAGTTGGCTGTATGAATACAGGTTTTAGCGCGACTTTCCCAATGGCCTCTATTCTACGGACGCTATAACAAAGATCCCTATTGCTCACGACAGGGTACCGAGCAATTACAAATGCGTCAAGCCAATAGCTCCACCATCATCTCGGTATCTTTATAGTCAGCTTTTATAGTACAGCTACGACCTTGTGTTATTCGATTCAGCACAGGCTGCGGGCATGCTGTTTTACCGACATAGAACGGAACGTCAGTGTCTGTCAACCCGCCCTTTTACTGTATCAATAACTAATTCAATTTGTTTTTTTTTTGCCGATGTATACCATTATTATTTCCACAAATTCACTCCTTTTGCAACAAAAGGAAATGAGAAAAGTAAATTCTAGGAGTTCTACATGTGATTAATGTTATCTTGAAACAGTTCCAATGCTGCGGTACGAGAAACCTTACAGATTGGAAGCCAGTTTTTCCGAATAGTACTCTCCCGAGATCTTGTTGTGCTGATCAATCTGCATCTTGTACAAACGTTTCGACGACCCTCTTCCGAAACGACTGTCTCACGGGTTTCCTCGTCTCCGTCAAGGCACACGCTGTACAACTCGGCGGTGTCGGTATTGGCGTAGCTTTTGTACAGGTAACGTATACATATTACTATATTTTTCAATTCCGGAATATTTCTGATCGATAATAAACACGCGAACTAACAGCCGTAACGCATTGATTTATATCTGTTTTTGTTATTCTTGCTTCTTTATAGCTACTGGGCATCTGGTTCTCGATCTTCTTGGCTAAGTCCATAAAGAATAGCTACGAAACGGTTTAAGAAAGAGAAAATTTGAACAAGCATCATGACGTGTCATCGTATACATAGGTATATAAAAAATGGGAATATTTTTATTTGTCTTCGATTTCCAGGAACTATGTTATTATAATCTATTATAAAATTAAGTTATCTATTTTGGGTCTACATATCACATTAAGTCATGTATACCTAATATTCCAATTGGACTGTATAATTGTTATTATACCTATAATAAGTCGTGCCATAATACATAGGTATGTTTGATACTGCAGTGGTTCCTAAGCAAAAACATAATAACGATTTTATTGAAAAGAAAATGAACTGTTATTGTTTTGAAATATCTGACTTTGTAATAAAATATATCTTTCCTGATACATACATACATATATCCCAATTATTTAAAACAATTTATTCAATACCCGCCTTCAGGATCCTTACAATAATTTCCAACGGTAGTAATCCCGGAATTTCATGCATAAATACGATAATAGCCATGATATCTTTTTATAAATTACCTCTATTTGTTTACAGATTTTTTAAATATTTTTTCTTCAATTTACTGCCTTACGCACTGCGAGGCTTCAGCACTTTGAATATCACTGATAGAATGTTTTCTGATTCGGAGTCTGATCAAAGTGAATGACTTAATATACCTATATAGGAAATACTGAAAATCTGAATCGATATCAATGTTATTTTAAAGTAGTATACAGGAACTGGATCCAAAACATCCTCAATTGGTTCAGCTTTGCGTGACTGGCAATAGAAGGTGGGACAATCTTATCACGAAGTGAAAAAATGTTGAAGTGCAGTCAGTCGTGATGTCAGACGTTATTCGAAAGTCATCAGTTTCGATCGTTTTACACTTTAAGAATTGTATTGGACTCCAGTGGAACTTTTCAATTAGGAAATACTAGTCTGGAGAGTCCCTGCGGCAATAATTCGAAGTATTTAAACTGTCCACTCTTGTATTTTTAGTATGAAATTAAATGCACCTGTATTAACCAATTAAAAGAAAAACCCATTATTCTCCAACCTGTTGTCGACGGGTGGCCTGGGACCATCACACCAAGATTGGCTTCTGCAGTCTGCGAGACAGAGCTGCAATTGCTAATATCCGAGATAATAAAATGCTATTACAGAGATACCGAGATTGAAGACGTCTGAAGATGACGTTTTTAAACATGTTGAAGATGTCAGATAGGTTATCGGATTGATTGATTTATTTAAATTTTGAAAACCATTTCATTTTTACTATTCTATTCCTTTCGTTATCGCGGTACTCTAGGTACCTGGCGGCCAACCTTATATTTTATACAGATTTCGTTATTGAATAATTATTTATTAACAGTAAAATCTCGATTTACCAAACGGTGGGATCGCCGGTTTTGTGAACGCAGCCGACCCCGAGTATACAACTTCCACCCCCCCCCCCACAGACTATAGTGTTCTGTACTTCCTAAAACATTTTCAAAACGTGCAAAGCCCATCGTAAAGACATGGTTTGATCGTTATATATTCGTCTTCGGACGTCATATCGTTCGTTGGAACAACTGAAGGAAATTTCAGATTATATTGAGTCTACTTTCAATCCCATTTCTGTCTTATAATCAGAAAAGTCTTAACTCTAGAAAAGTCATAAATAGTCATATGACGTCAAATTTCACGCGAGAGAGAGAGAGAGTTTTAACAGTGAGATTGCATGTTTCCAGTTAAAAATTTGAAATTGCTCGTTCTTCGTTAACATTTTGAGACTGCACGTTCTTTATTGGAAATTTGAGACTGCACGTTCTTCGTTGGAAATCTGAGATTGCGCGCTATTCGTTACTGTCTTCGATATAGATAGTCGTAAAACTCGAATCTTCGTTTCGTATACCATGATGTTGAATAATCAACTCTATTACACTTTACGGCCTGAATGAAATAATCCAGTGATTATCAGTTTGTTTTAAAAAACGCCCGGGCCGGTGTATGTATATTTGAATTCGAATAATAGTCTTTGTTGTGTCAGCTGTTAGATTAACCTAGGAAAAGCCAATAAGTTTTGCCCCCAAACTCTCAAACCTCGAGTGGGTATTTATAGTGCCAGAACGACCGTACGGAGCTGTTTTACGATTACGGCGTCTCGAAGGGATAATGTAAACAGTAATACGGGCCATACGGCGCCAGAATGCAAACAGCACCGCTGCGCCGTATTGCGGGTTGCTTATCCTAAGGCGATCTTCTTCGCCACATTCTACGATGATCAGATTTTGAGAGTCATCGTCGTTCATCGTAGCCAGGTATTATAACGCGTTCAATATGAAATTAGAATGACTTTTAAGATGCTTTGTTCTGATGGCATTGAGAAACGGAAATACGGATAGATTCGAAGTATTTTTTTATTCGTTTATTGAAATTAGCGACAATAATAAGTGATATTAGTGGCTTTGCCGCGCAGTTACACATACAGTGATAATCGCAGCCACTACAGAGCCGCGAATTAGTGTCTGCTCCGTTTGTGGTTTAGGAACTATACAGTACAGTGGCATTTGGCCTTGAATCGAAGGTGAAGCGTCTTGAAAGTTTAATCGGCGCGTAGCGAAAAGTGCCGTCTGACAGTGACACATATTCAATCGATCGTAGTATAGTCGAACTGCGTTAACTGATGGGAAAGAGGGAATTCCCTGGCTGAATTTGTCCTTTTTTGTTTTCAAATCCAGGAATGATGATACGATAAATTCGGAATTGGGATCTGCCACCGGCTGCACCGTCTTACGCTATAAAATACGAGCGTTTCCGCTGACGTATGAAATTACCGACTTCGTGCATTTTCGTTTTCATTATCAGTAAATATAGCGGCACACTTGACTCGCCACTAAACCCACAGTCGCCATTAACAGTTCGCGCCTTGAAACACTTAGACGCAGTGCTTGGATCGCGACGGAATAACAATTAACAAGTGGATTTGAAATTGTCATCGGAAAAGGGACAATATAACTGCAATTAACCATGGCATCATCGCAACTCGACGTCGGTCTGCGATGCATCAAGTATCTGCTTTGCGCAGTAAACGCTCTCTTCGTGGTCTGTAACACTGTTCAGCATTAAACTTTCACCCATTTTTAAACAGTTACAGATCATTCCTATAAATTATCGCACCTTAGTTCATTTAATCTTTTACATTTCCATTGCAGTAGATTACAGAGGCATATTTTCGTCGTTTCAAGTCGCAACATCTGTTCTTAACACTTGTGCCCACTGCCTACGTTTTCGAACGTTTGAATTACGTATTCGAGTTAAATTTATCTACTTGCTACGCGTTGCCCTTTCTTGATTTTGAATAATTACATTTCGGAGCCATGATCGTATCTACCAGGGTCTACGCTATAAATTCATACGGATGAAGTCTATGATATCGGTTCTCCGATTAATTTTTGGAAAAATAAATGGCCGCGGATTGATATGACTCAATAGTTATACGATCGTGACGATTATAATTCGTTTTTAGATTACACCTTATCAGATGGATAATGTCGACCGTGTTAAACTTCGCTACGTCAGCTACTAGGCAGAACTGGAAATATTTTACCATTCAATGTTTATTGCGCATTTGTACATACATGCACATCTGTTTGATTATGAATGCAACGCTAATGGTCATAAACGGTGTTGTTTTTCTCTCATTATTCTATTAACAGCGTATATAATTACTTATAGATTATAATTGACGAGCAGAAATACATGTCAAAGAACCTTCAGCAAATATTGTTTATATTGTGCGGACATTCTACCAGCTCTCTATATGCTCAAGAACCTATCATTTTAAATGTTTTCCTAAACGATCCCTTCGTCCTGCATAAAGGTATAATTCTGGGCTATTATCAGTAATATAATGTGACAGTCAGATGATAAGATAATAGCTATCGTCGGAGATATAAATTCGCTGGTATATGTAGGAACGTACTACATACATGCATACATACACTTGTGCATATCGCAAAAAAGCTCAATACTATACTTATTATGTGTGCAATCAACATTCCCGCAAATTAACCCGAATTGCATCAGCTAGGCTGCTATTGAACCATTGATAGAAAAAAAATATGGTTCCAAACCTGGAGAGCAATTACACGTAGAATGTTACACAATTTTAGTAACATGCTAAAACTCTTGAAAAAGGAATGATCTTTAGCTGTTGATGGGCGTAATTCGATAATAGAATACCGCTCGACGATACATTTATTTATTAAATATCGGTAAACCTGTTCAACAGCTAACAGGGGTGATGATAATCTCAATCGCCACAACGATTTATGCTGTTTACGAAGACTTCTCACACTTCCTTGACCCGGCTTACTTTTCACCAGCAACTCTTCTCTTAGTTGTTGGCGTTTTGATATTCGTTATCGCCTTCATGGGATGCTGCGGTGCGCTCAGAGAGAGTACATGCATGGTTTTGATGGTAAGGCTGAAGAGTAGACGACCGTTATTCGGTTAGAGAAAAAATGAATCATTGGTAGAGATTTTAATATCCATTTGCGGAAAAGTTCGCAGTGTCGATGTCCCTCGTGCTGATCTTGGAAGTATCTGCTGCGATTGCTGCGTACTTGTTACAAGGTGAAGTGAAAAACGTCCTTTCAGACCTGATGGCGAACAACATGCAAGCGTACGAGAGTAACGCCGAAGCTGCTTTCGCCGTAAACTTCCTGCAATCAAAGGTCTTATAGAAGCTCTTCCTTATTTCTGATTCATATTTACAGTACATTACAATGGAACAATTGTCAATACTATCAAGTTACACTTTTAGCTGCGTTGCTGTGGGTACGACAGTTACAAAGACTGGGACGGTCTGCTTACGACAAACGAGAACGACATGGGGGTTCCAAACTCATGTTGCTCTTGGTTTACCGCTTCTGATTATTACTACAATTCAACCATATGCGCTAACGTTTACGGAGAAGGTTGCCTCGATCGCATGGGCATCGTGATTAACAGAAGTGCTCTCTACTTGGGGACTGGAGCAACTGCCATTGCTTTGATTCAGGCAAGTTAGCTGTTCTCGTCGTGAATATAGATATACAACGTGTTAATCTTCATTGTTAATAATTTTTATTGTAAAATATAGTTGACGGGAATAATGTTCGCTTGCATGCTGGGACGAAACATAAGACGACAAAAGACGGAAAGAGAAAGACGCCGCTGGGAACTCCGGGAGAATTTGGTGAACGGATATGCACAAGTTGGAAAAACTGATCCGGCCACGAGTTTCCCTGTAGTTTATATGCAGTCTCCTGATTTCCCCCTTAGACACCCCCACAATAGTAATGCTTAGCCACGTTATTATTATTATTATTATTGTTATTTTTTCTTTGCACAGAAATTCAATATACCACATTATTATACTGCTAGAAAAACATTATGATTTTATGTTATCCTCAGATATGAGGAGCTACGATGTACTAATTGTAGGTAGTAAATTACAAATCACTTCGGTAACAGGTTGATGTCGAGAAAAAAAAGTTGCAAGTGCAAAACTATTCGTGTCTTATATACAATGAGTATTTTCTTATCTTTTATGAATATTTATACATATATACCTAATATAAATGTACACATATACCCATATAATACCTATAATCACCAGAAAACGTTCAAATGTTCCGTTTATTTTTATATTTTTCTTCAAGCGTCGTCATTCGTTTAAACACAATGGCGAATGCCTATATCGATGGGAATAGCTGTACTCAATCTAAATAAGAACAAGTTAAAGGGGAAGAGTAAGAAGCAATCGATTTTATTTGATTAGATATGACGAAAATTAGTGATCTAGCATCACAACTGAAAAATTCACAATAAACAATGTTTAAAAATAGGAAATGTATAGGAGCTTAATTCTGTCTACAAACTGAATTGGCACAAAGTGCCGCCATGATACTTGAGTCCACGGTCCACCTCGCAACTTTAGCCTTTGTATTCTCTTGACGACAGCTTAAATTTGAGAAAATATAGGCTACTATCACTTCTTCGTTGCCTGTAGAGTAAGGAAACGTCGACATTTTTCATTTTGAGAAGCTTAAACGACCGCAATTTGGAAAATAAACTTACGCGCTTCTGACGTCACAACGTAATGTCCGTACCAAGACAATGAGTTATGGAGTCAACTGACTGAAGGCCTCAAAACGTTTCATATCAGTCTGAAAATCAACTTGTATGGAGTACAAGCTAGCTTAGGGAGTGGAGTTCATAGTATTTGTTATATGGATCAATATTTCTCCGAATGTTCTAAACTTGAAGCAATGTAGACAGCGGATTCCGGGCATGTATAGCTTTCGTTAAAAACATTAAGCCTACTTCAATAACTAGTGTTGCATATGTGTAAAGAGTTTTATTATACTGTATATGAACATTTAAAATGGTTGTGTCAATTCAAGAATGTAATTTACCCAACACTCTATAAATATAATTCAAATTTACATAATAAATGTATACATGATTGTAAAAAGTATATAAACTTAGTTCCTAATTCATATATTATTATATCACACCCGACATTTTCGACCGAAAAATGACCAAATAAAATGACGTGTATAAGCACTGAGCACTGTGAAAGTAGAATTAACAAATTGGCTATATAACAATGAAAAACAATAACGATAAGAATAACAGTGATAATGGCAATCCGTTTGCACATTACCTATATTCAAGAAACTTGTATGCAAAATCGAGACCGTTTAAGTTATTCTACTAAAATCCAGCCAGACCCAGTAGTGAATTAATTACACCGTTTCTACCTATCAGTAAGACTGTATTTCACATAAAGATAATTAATCAATAAATATCAAGTAATTATAAATATTGAACTAAAATTTACCTACATTATCTACAATTCATGCCTTGTTAAATTGAAACTGCCTATTACATTCGTGCCATTCAATAAATCTAATCACCAGAATACCGTAGCATTTTCTAAAATTTGACTAGCTTCTTCGTGACGTTCCCCATCCGGTAGATAAGGCGGAGTCAGTTCACGATACGCAATGCAAACTCTACGGCTGGAGACATCTTCTCGTAGCACTGCATGTTCCCAGTCGTACCTACTCAAATGAATTCAATAATTTTATAAATTTTACGGAATATTAAACGAAGTGCTTTACAAAGGAGCTGAGTTTCATTTGTTATAGCTTACCTAGCCGCTCCGTATAGAACCATAAGCGATCTTTCAGGCATTGGCAATCGTACAACTATGTTATCAATACCGTCAAGATCCATTTTAGCTTTGATAGAATCTCTGGTAGACTGAACAACGGGTGGATACGTGGCAACATCGACTAAATTATATCGTTTTAAAGTGTCTTTGTATGGTGTCATAGTGAGAACCGAATCTCCAATCACGTTCACAGTGACTATACGCTCTCCCCAGATCCAACAGTCGTCTATATGAGGATCGATCGATGCGCCACGCTCCGGGTTGTATTCTAGACTGCATTGTTCGATCGTTCTGAATTCTTTAAGGATAGGAACAGTGGAAAATTTTTCCTGAACGAACCTAGTCGCCGCAGGAAAGCCGGAAAAATCTCCCAAGCGCAGACGTCGCTTTTTGAAATTACATTTGGGACCGTAATTCTGTAAATTATATCTGACATCATACAGTATTCATATATTATTGGAAGCTGGTAAATGGGGAGAAGTTTAGCTTTATTCCTTCTCCACCAATTACCTGAGTTCTAATATACCTGTTTTCTGCGTCCACTTTGAGAAAGATCCCAAGGTAAAGCGTCTAGATCTTCAATCAGAGAGTTGGCTTCACTTTTGCTTAAAAAACCTGGCTGAAACATTGATCACTGTTTTATAATCGATAATGATAATCTTTTCAAGATAATTTTATATTGCTTATAGATTGACCAGTTATTGCTATTAAGGAGAAATAAATTATGGATAAAACAGGAAAAAGCACCTCTATATAAACACCAGGATAGTCTATCGGCTCCCCAACGTGTTCCGGATGTTTATTCATTTCTAGATCCCATCCTGGCCAAGCTTTATCGCAGTTGGGACAGTAGACATAAGTATTTCTGTCCTGAAATAAAGAAGAGGTATGTCTAGTCAATACTTTTGTTATATCGATATGGTGACGATTGATTCTATTAAACTGAAATTATTTTGTAAACTTAGGTTAAGATTTGAATATATTACTTTTAAATTCTCAGTCATCCTTGCCCTTGACAAACCATACTCCTTTTCACAAATAAGACACGTTCGAATCCCTTTGCAACCACACGGTCTTACTGTCTCCATCCTACGGTACGAGATCTATTTAATTATTGTTTATTAATTTTAATCACTTTTGTCCTTGCGGCAGATTGCTGTCGGCAAAAAGCGTGGGCGGTGCTCATACTCGTTGGCAATTGGCATATGTATTTATTCAGTATTGTAGCATGGGTATTGTAGGCATGCGATAGTCTCGTGACATCGCTGAACGATACTAACATCGATATCGAAATTTCGATACACCCTTTACCGCTCGACCAATCAGTACGCTTTTTTTTCCTTTGACGAGGATATACATAAATAAAGACGACTCGTCTGATGGGAAAATATGAGCCGGAAAAGTGGGCTTGGGGATAAGAACAATGTCTAAATTTACCGGCCGAAACAGCATTTATTGTATCCGCACACTATAGATAAGCTGCAATGTTATTTCGATCGGTAAGTTTGAACACTGTTCAAACTCTAAGCCCACTTCAAGTCTTTATATTCTTCAGTCAACGTTAATATGCATACATTTCTTTGAATTTGTAATAATTAAAAATTTTTATATGAATTAGAAATTCTTGGACGATATATTATTTTTTATTTATTTTTTAATATTGATGATATCGATACCGCCTTATCGAGTTACCGGCGTTGACGTTGCGAACGGCTTTTCGTACAAGAGTATAGATGTCGTTATATGTTGATTAAATCTTGACCTAACATAACCTCCTTTGTTCCGTAGAATATTTTTTCTCGTTTTATGACATTATTATCGAATGTAATAATAACAATGGCCGCTGGTGTTGTCTCTGATCTGTCAATAGCAGCAGAAAGTTTATCGTATTTTGTTTGACAATGAGTTTATTACGGTTAATGTCAATAAGTGTATAATAGTAGAGAGTAGTGCCTATTTTTGATGAAATAGATAAACCGTAGACCAGCCACGATATGATTTCGTAATATACATAACACTCGTATAGCAGTATAAATAATGAATGATAGTGGAGTTAAAACCGCAAATGATCAGCTGACAATGTTTCGCAACTAAAATTTTTCTTTTAAATAAACTAAACACACACAAGGATTTATGTTAACTTGAGGATGTTCAAAACGGAGGAGTCGTCAAAAGGCAGTTTTCTTCAGCAAACAAAAGCAGCTAGGGAAGAACGAGCCAATGAAAAACTAAGAGAAGATGCCGTTAAGCGTATTCAAGCCAACGTTAGAGGCTGGCTCGCCAGAGTCAACTATACCAAAACGATACTGTAAGTTCGTTGATCATTATTCTTCCTCAAAACCATCAGAAATTCGAAAATTAAGTTACTACCAGAATTCTAACTTCTGGAAATTTTTGAAATGTTCTACAGAAAAGATTTTGACACATGTTTACCGGAGGAATTGAACAGCGATGGAGTTGCGCAGTTGAGACCAGCTCTCCAGATCTACAAAGTTACTTCGAGGTTTTTAATCATATATAAAAAGGAAAGAGACGAGGAAAGATTGGAGCGATTATGCAGGTGAATAAGATTTTCTCTTTATTCTTTACCCTTCAAAACTAGCGATAATGGATATAATTTTATTTCTAGATGTCTTGTACAGACTCTGGATTCTGAATCTATCAAACTTTCTTACGTCGGTGTTGCTTTGAACAAAGATTTTTCAATAGCATGGATATCGCAAATGAAAACAGTGCTGAGCTACTGTTTGATGGGATTAGAGCATCTGAGGCCAGAAATGGTCGCTGATCATAAATCTATCTTACTAAGATTACATACTTTAGTTAGTTTTACATCTACTGGAACATGGACCATACTCAGAGTAAAGGGTATGGAGAAGTTCAGGAATGGAATGAACCAGCTCTGCGCCAACATCATGGGTTATCTTGTGAACTGTGGTTTTTATACTGTTATGCAGGTAATTGATGTCAAAAAGACTCACAGGATTCTGAACTAGGTGATGAAGTCAATTTTTCAAAGATTTCGGATCGGAATGAACTCGTTTCTCGTCAGAATAAATTTTTCTCCGCTTCTTTCTGTCGGGAATCTTCAAAGAACGAATAAAAAATATCGATATGTGTATTTGCAATTGCGTTTTTAAATCCAAAAGTTCGAGGAGAACAGACTCTTCGGATCAGTACATTTGAAATGAATTTGTTTCATCAAGTCCACCTCAAAATTATAAACAAACGCTTGGATATTAATATTTCATTTCGAAGCGCTTTGAGGTAAAAAAAATCTGGTAGATTCAGTCCATTTCATTTTGTGTCTGCTTATCGCCTTAAGAAACCTATCACCTACAACTTTATTCTAAAGCGCTAATTTCAAAATTTTTCGTTTTCGAATGTCCAGGAAATGTGTCGTAGTTTCTGAGTAAATGAATCTCATAGATATCGAATGTACGGTTATCACCTCATCAAATTGATTTCTAATGTACTGATTTAAACAGTCCTAATTTCTCAATCACCCAGTGTCTTGTCAATCATTTCATATCTATTTAATATTTTTTCAGATCCTCTTGTTCAAAGGATTAGGAAGAGCCAAAATAGCTTTGACACCTGTAGCATTATCTGCCGCGGTGACTTTGTCCTTGAGGCCTTTGGTCTCCTCGCAAATGTCTGATAAGCTAGTATCTATGTTTTTGATCAATATCTGTAGTGTTCCTGCGCTGATTCATCACTTAAATATCATGTCGCCTGAGGTAAACAATTTTCAGTATACATACATATACATATATTTATAAATTTATATATAGATATAAATATATGTATATAAAACGGTCATAACATTGTCCAACAAAGGCCCCACAATCACTTACTTTTTTATTCTCCAAAACAATACGTATGATTTTTTCAATGATTTAAAGATGAAAATTTGATTCAGTTCATTTTCGAAGCTTGAAAAAAGTCAGGCATATCCCTTTCCCGAATAATAACAACTAAGACTAACTATCTTGTCAATTTTGACAGTGTATATCAGCTCTCACGGCTCACAATCTATTTCGGAGAAGTTTGGAGCTGTTAAATTCTGAGCAACATTTAAGAATAGTCTTCAACGCTTTAGAGGGTAGTTATGCCCTTTGTTTGTTAGCCAATTTGATCCAACTGGCAAATATCGAGAAAGACGAAGTGCTGACGGATCTCTACTTCCCTTCCTTTACGGTGAGAACTGACCTGGAAGACTTTCAAACTCTTACATTTCTGACCTCTGTTTCTTTGACTCTCCACAGTTTGTTGTCACAAGAATGTTAGAGGCTTGTCAGGAATACGTAGTAGCTAAACAGAGCAATTTAACACATTGGCATCCTGTCTTAGGATGGTTTGCACAAAGCGTTGATACTACTCTTCAGGAGGCTATTCCTCACGTTAAAACGCAACTAGCGTGTCTTTGGACAGGAAAAATAGTTTCGCAGTTAATCGGTGAGCTTACGAAAAACGTGAAGTAATTTTTTGTGGATATCAGCTGGATGATTGAATTAAAGATTTCTAACAGATCAATGTTATCACGGATTTACTTACGAACCATTTTTTTTCTTTTACTTTAAGGTCTACCTTTGAGCAAACTTGTAGAAAAAGAATCGCAGTTCCAGCCTGACCAACAGGGTACATCTATTGGAACAAACATCTTCCGTCGTGCCTTTTTAGAAGCTCGAACAAACCGAAATAACAGTAATAAAAATTATCGAAAATTGGGAAGTCCAGAGGCTACGAGAATAGCTTTGATTTGCTCTTTGTATCAAACTGCTTTACACACTTTAACGCAAATGAAACTCGATATTTTGACAGGTCGGTATGCCAAGATAAATCATTTCTCACTGGCTTTAGATGCTGAATAAGGAAAATGATAATTTACCAAAAATCTTAATTACAGGATTGTGCTATCAGGATAAAATTCTGTATCATATGTGGCTGTTCCTTTGCACACTCGGACAGTACTGTGGTTTGAAAGCGTTTCTTGACCACCTAGCCGCAAACACTAAATGCACTGCTCCAGAATTTCAAATGTTGATATTATTCTGCGATTGTATGACACATTACGTCACGTAAGTATTCCTGATAGAGAGAATCGATTGATCAAATGTTAATCGTTATAAATCGTGTCTTCAGTTTCGAAATATCAAATAAAACACCATTCGACTATCGATCAATTGTTTTTTCATTGTAAGCTGCTTATTGGAATGCCCTCAACATCCGTGTAATACATAGGGGAAAAGAGACTGATTGTTTATTATCCGACGCTTCTTTAGGAACTGATCGTATCGAATATTAAATCAAAACCAATTGAGAACTCCATGAAACTAATAACTGACCAATCACTCTGGTATTGATTACGTTTACGTTTGAGTTTTCGATAACACCAGGCAGGATTTATTGGTGTCAGATAAAAATTTTTCCATTAGAGTCGATACATGACTGCATCTAAACCATGCTCATTATAACTTATTAGCATCCAATCCAGATTTTCTGATTCCGCCTCATCAACATTTATGGATAATTATGGCTGATTAGAGCTTATTCGCAAATAACTGTACTTCTTCGATTGATTCTTGTCGCTGGATTTCACATAGTTAGGAAATATTAAAGCCGATTGAATAGCAATATGGAATTTACTATTCAACACTATTCTACATTAAAATTTGTATGATCTCATGAAAATCTCATTAGGAGTAAACTCTTTGAATTGAAACGATCAGAAACGATTCGAAGCTGGTGAAATCTAATCGTTCTATTGAAGTTTTGAAACTCCGAGATAGTTATAATTCTTCCTAATTATTCCACTCGGATTTGTAAAACTGCTGTTACCTTTTCAGGATCTTAGACGACATGGAAATGTACGAACAACAGGAGCCGTTCAAACTCACAGATTTTATAACGATGTCTTATTTCTTGAATCAGTTCTTGTACAAAGCAGTCCTCAACAATTTGTTTGGTACGTTTTCCTTTCTTTAAAGAAATCTCATTGCTATAAATCCGATAGCTTTCATTCACCAAAGGAAAGTTCGTAACATACTAAAGTTTCAGATGTTACAGATGTAAAGACTGTATCAAGTAATCCCCTCTTCACATCTCTTCACACGCTTCTGATGGCTCTTTATCGACGGGATTGTAGGAGAACCTTTTGCCCGGATGGTCACTGGTTGGCGAAGTTAAGTATTCTAAGAAAAATCGATTGCAATGTATTTTGTGGATCTTAGAAATCAGTTAATTTTATTCAATCTCACAACAGGAGGTACGGGTTTCAGGGTTCCTTGCAGACTTGGAAAAAGGGCGGCGAGGAGCTGCCTTATTGTTGTCCAAAATGCCACATGTCATTCCACATTCCGAACGAGTCGTTCTTTTCCGTAAACATGTTTCAGACGAAAAAGCGGTGCTGGGCTTGACCGTAAGTGCCTGTAACAGTCCGCCGTCGACTCTCATAGCTGTACATAGGTGAGTAAAGCACCTAGATGAACAAAATATACACCTGAGAGCTCAAGCTCTGTTAATTCTTGCATTTTGTGAATCTTAGATCACGTATTGTCGAAGATGGGTACAGGCAGCTTGCTATGCTGCCTTCTCAGGCTTTGAAAGGTGTTATAAGAGTGAGATTCGTTAACGAACAAGGCCTAGATGAGGCTGGTATAGATCAGGACGGTGTTTTCAAAGAGTTCCTAGAGGAAACGATCAAGCGAGTGTTTGATCCTTCGTTGAATCTGTTCAGAGCTACAACTGAGAATAGATTGTATCCTTCTCCGACGTCTTCGATGCAGGACAATCATCTTCAGCTCTTTGAATTCGTGGGACGTATGCTTGGAAAAGCTGTTTACGAAGTGAGTCCAGGAATTTATGTGGAGACCAAGTCGTATTTTCTTGCAAGGCAGCTGAATAACGGTGTATATTTTGTAGGGGATTGTAGTCGACGTTCCATTTGCGTCATTCTTCGTTTCTCAGTTCTCTGGTCAAGCTGGTGGTGCTCTTTACAGTTGGCTTGATGAGTTAGCATCTCTGGATAGAGATCTGTACCGAAGTCTGACCCTTGTAAAACATTTTAAAGGTGACGTCAGGCAACTAGAATTAACCTTCTCTCTCGACGAAGATGCTCTTGGAAAACTTGTTACTCACGAGCTTGTACCTGGTGGAAGAGCCGTTCCAGTTACGAACCAAAATAAAATCAATTATATACATTTGATGGCACATTTTAGAATGCACACGCAGATCAAGGATCAAACTTCCGCTTTCATCAAGGGATTTAGATCGATCATCAACCCTGATTGGCTCGCTCTTTTTTCTACACCAGAGGTGACTGCATTATCAAAATATGAAAGGACTGGCAAGTGTCCAAATTGTTCCATGATCAACCAGTTTTATTACAGAATTGGTTTTGCTTCGACTGCATCTAATTCTAAGATTCGATGATTCACAACACCCAATTTTCACTAGATTGTGCTTCGAAAGACCAGCGAGACTCTGTGATAAAACTAGTTGTTGAATAAAAATTTGGATACATGCCAGTCGCTAAAAAATATCCCTACCGAAGATGTATGTACCTTCCTAATATTATGCACTACAGTAGAACTCCACTAATACTGCCATTCAAATCTACAGCTACAGCGGCTAATATCTGGCGACAATGTTCCATTAGACTTGCGAGATCTTAGACGCCACACTCAATACTATGGGGGTTTCCACGACAGCCATCGAGTAGTCTGTTGGCTGTGGGATATACTGGAGAAAGATTTTTCTGAAGATGAAAGAGGGCTGTTCTTAAAGGTATCATTCAAACTTCAAACAAGGCTGATACTACTGATAGTCAAGCAAAGATTGATGTAACTTGCAATTAATCAATTTTTCTTTACTGCAGTTTGTTACTAGTTGTTCAAAGTCTCCGTTATTGGGATTTGAACATCTAGAACCTCCGTTTTCAATCCGGTGTGTTGAAGTAGGTGATGATGAAGACACGGGAGATACAATCGGTGAGTAATTTTGCAGCTGAGATTAATCAGAGTACCTTTTGTAACCTAATGAAGTGAAGCTATAAAATCTTGTGAAAAAAGTATGAGGAGCCAAATTTGAATTATGTTTTTTTTTTTATACCAGGCAGTGTAATCAGAGGATTTTTCACAATTCGTAAAAAGGATCCGCAAAATCGTTTACCGACATCTTCAACATGTTTCAATCTTTTGAAGTTGCCTAATTACCAGAAGAAGAACACATTGCGTGAGAAATTACGCTATGCGGTAACAAGTAACACAGGTTTCGAACTCTCGTAAGCTGTGTATGTACGAAAGGTACAAACAGGAGAAAACGACGATTTTTAATCCATTTGCACACGCTTTTTCCGTTCATAGACGTTTAATACGGATTTCGTTCAATATCCGAATCGACAAATTCGTGCACAAAACTGCAAAACTTATGCTATACTTATACTTTGGATACATATTTTAATGTTTGTCACAAATTTTGGTATAACTTCTTGATCGTTCACCTTTTTGAATAAATCTTTCGAAGATTAGAACAGAATCTGGTGTGAAAGCGTGTAATTATAATTTCTAAAATTAAAAGCACAATGGAACAGTAAAAGAGTAGAAACGACCGCCGATAGAAGTGTATAATAACGATAGAGGAAGTTAGAAATGAATAGTAATTAGATTTTAATAACTTATGGATAATTAGAAATTTTCTAAGCGAGGGTAACTAATGTAAACTTGGAACAATCTTGTGACTTTTAACCTGTTTTGGTTGTACATATTCATCTGCTTATATTGTTATTTATTGATTTTATTAATTAATATACTATTATCACCATATGTACATTTTTCGTTTCTTTTTTTGTTCATATTGCATATTGAAACTGGTTCTGAGCTTGTGATTATTGAATAGAGCGATGTGTGCTTACTAGGGTAGGTGTTTGTATTAAAAAATATTTTCTAGCGCATAGATAAAAGAGAAGTGACGAAGTTATCAAGTCTGTACAGGAAGGACGAATTATTGGGGAAAATACAAAACTTGACGTATTTCTAAATGTTAATTATCGGTATCTAGGGATGGTGCGGAGAGGATGAAAAATAAAAGAGTAATCATCTCTATAGTCTTTACATCGGATAATACTATTCGAGAAACGTTTCTTCGATACCGTACATTGTACATGGTGTTTTTTATTATCGTGTAAAATTCACTCGGAATGAAGCTCATTCGACACAGTTGTATATTTAATATTTATATAATTCTAGTGTCTCGACTAGTTGGAGTTGGGAGCTAAACTGAGAATGAGCGATTTCTGAATGAATTTGAAACAGACCAAAGATGAATAACTAACTTAGCTTACCAAATATATGAGAATAAATCAGTAGGATATAATGTTAGAAAAAACTAACAGAATTAATGTTAAATCCAAAATATTTTCCTACAAGTAAACGTTGTTTATCACCGTATATAGTCGGTTACCTAGTGTTTTATAATATCAATTGTAACAAGCTTTCGAATTGTTGTCACCTCGGCGAAAATAAATATGTGTTAGGGCGTTTAAAAAATAAGGTGAATTCGAGATATTTCATCGTAACTTCCGCCAAGAAACAGATCACACGAAGCCTGACACCTATGCGGTTTATGTTCAGATATCTGAGTGTTCAATGAATTTTCATGAAATCTGCGACTAATCGACTATCTTGAATTTGTCCACTTATTTTTTTAAACTGCCTTAATGCCGTGTATTATACATAAATCATGCCACCTAAATTAATACCTGAAGGACTTATTTTTCTAAATTTCTTTATCAATTATAAAACATGTTATAATCGAGGATGTAGAAGAACGGTAATGGAACGATATGTTTACAGCTGATTTATACCGTATCACCGAATTGAACTTATAATATCGAGGGAATAGTATGACGTTATAAACAATTACCGTTTGAACTTTTAATCGAAACGGTGATACCGAATAATAAGGTCGGAAGACGAGGGTAGGGTATTATAAATAAAGCCATTACTTTCCTTATTAATGAAATCCGATCGTTATTCTGATGTAAATTATGGAAATTTGTATTTACAGTACGTAATTCTAGTTTCATATTTACTAGATTATGATTGGAAGATAGATGAATTCTATCATAAGTGTATGTTTTAGATTTAGATTTCCCTTCAATTCCACAACTCTAAATAACTAATTGATCTACCACATCCGAAAATTCTTGTGTATGTACAGTTATTATAGTATATGTATAATGTATCTAAAACACGGACCATGATGCTTTTGTAAATTTATGTCTTAACAATTTTGATCGTTATAATTATATATAATCCGAATGATTTTTCATGATTATTATTATGTATATTGTTTATATTTCAAGTGAAAATAATAATAATCATTATAATAATAATAGTAATAATAATAATAATATGAATATGAATAATAATAATGTAAATATGCACATGATTCAAATGTTTATCATATTTCTTTTCCTTTGTGCATCTGATCACATTCCTCTCACAATTGAGGAACAAATTCAAATTCTTTGCTTTCCCGCGCGCGCGTTCAGTCGGAATCCGGTTTACCCGGATTTGCGTTCTCGTCGCAATGCGTGTATTACATGACTCACGTATTTCGTATAGAGCCACTTGAATTCTCTGTATATTAATTGGCGAGTGATATCAGCTTTATAAATATGTATAATGCATTTTGAACGAGGGTATGGATTAGAGCAACGAACGATGGCTCGACGCCGCGAACAACGGTAAAATTGGGTACGTTTTTGCCTTTTCCGTCGGTCCGTTTTGCGCGAGGATCTATACCTGCAATTTATGTATTCCAAGAATTTCAAAAGCTTAGGAAAAGTACCTTCCTGGACTTTCGCTCCGACTATGCCATAAATAATTTCGCAAAATTTCGTTTATCACTCTCTGAAATGAAATACGTACTGTATACAGTGCGTCGTGCTGAGTAAACAGCCGTCGACAAATCCGCAGGTAGCCAAGTATTGGCTAGTCTTTGAATTTGGGATTCTTTGCCTTTACTACCTACCTGCGAAGCAGTGTACGGAACATCTGTCCTTACAATCTCACATTTTCAAACGATATACGAATAATTCTGCTCAACTATTGGCTCCGAATTACTTCGATCGTACAAGAAAGAAGAGAAAAAAAGACAATTTTACAAATCTAAATCTACATTTCAAATTGGGTTCGGGAAAGTTATTCCCGGGGGAATTTTCCAACGAATTTTTCTCCGTTCCTGGAAAGAAAGATATATTTCAATCTGAAAAACCCGGCAGGTTGATAACATATGAGATAATATCATTATAATTAATTTTATATCAACATAAATGAAAATAAAAAGACGATGCATCTACAATCTATTATTCGATAATGATAATAAACGAAGAAGATAGGCTGATAGACACGCGCCCGTGTACCACTGTGTGCATAAGATCAGGAGCATTAGCAACAAAAGCCCGTCGTTTAAACTGCGCAGTGACAATCTGCGCAGGTCACGTGACATTTCTTTGTGAACTTGGGGCGCTGGTGTTCGGTGGATAGTTTAGGTATTAGGATGTCGTTCTACTGGTAGGGAGTCAGGGACTAGGGGCAGGGATTATTAGTTAGTGGCCAGCAAGCCTTGGCTGCGTAACGACGTCCGTTTCGGTCATAAACAAATCTAAAAATCGCCGCGTACGTGAGTGATCCGATAATATTGTTGTGTGTGTGCGCGCGCGTGTGTTGTGTGTGTTTCGGGGAGGTTAAAATCGGCGATAAGAAAAAATAAAGAATCGACAGAGATCCCGAACTCTCTAACCTAAGTGGTTCGCCGAGGTCCGAGTACTGTTTTTCATTAATTTGTACCCCCCGTTGTTTTATTTCCTCGTATCCCTCCTCCCCCCAAAGGCCCAGCTACGTCGCCACCCCAAACCCCCCTCTCCGTAACCTAATCGTAAACTGCTAGTGCTACCGCAGTCAGAGTCACAGCCAGCAGCTGAGTGCATAGCGTGTGTGTGCGTAAGTAAGTAAGGAAGGAAGTAAGTAAGTAGGCGAGTGCGTGCTTCGAACATAACCTCATCTTTTTACAACGCATTTTAAAGTAAAATACATACGTTAACGATATTATTATTATTACGTATTTACCTGCACACGTCAGAGAAAGGGAATAAATAAATATTTTAACGGTTATTATTCGTAGATAGAGAGTGTGTTTTTCTTTTTGTGTTCTATTCTTATTATTATCATTATTCTGTTTGTGCGGGTACTGTGGAAATTAGTAAATATTACGCAGGAATAGAAAGAGAAAAAAAAAAACAGTGAGAATAGGATAGACGAAGCAGAAGAACGATAGAAAAAAAGAAACGAAAATAAAGTAGTTCGGAGTTAAACGTTACCCAAAGTATAAGTACGTAAACAAAGGGAAGAGGGGGATTCGTTTCGTGTATAAGTAACAGTGACACGTAAGGTTTGTGCGAAAATTTCAAGGCAAAAGTTTTGGGATCAAAGACATTTGGTATCTATGTACTAGTGCAATATACACGAATGTTGTGGATCATAAAGGAATACCGAGATAATATACGTTTAATTTTGAAATATCCGTGTTATAGATGCCCTCTTCTCATCGTTCACTTACCGACTTGTTAATGAGACAAGAAGAATAAATAAAATAAGAACAAACTGTTCATCTCTGACGTCAAATACGGATAAACCGTTCCGCAATATTGATAGGTAAAAAGTAAAATAGAAAAGTTTGTGCAATACGTGTTAGTGCAAAAGCCACGAGAAAATTAAGAAAACATAAATGTGTAACGAGAAACGAGGGATGTAACAGAAACCACAGTGCAAATCTAAATAAAGAGAAAAACGAAATAAAAAGAAAAAAACGCGCACACACGCGAGGAGAGAAGAGATATCGTATTTTTATCCTTCGTGTTTGTTCATTTCGTATGGTGATAACGAACAAAGAGTAAAATAATAAGAAATAAGAAAAACGAAAGAGCTTTCGACAAGCTAGAAGAAGAAAGAGCAGAAAAAGACAAGACAAGACAATCGTCGTTTAAACCACGATAATTGCTCGTCGTTCTAAAAGTGCCTAACGATTCGGATAAACAAAAGCCCCGCGACTACCACGACCACGAAGACCAAGACGAGGACGAGGACGAAAACGAAAACGAAGGTTTCTACCTTCTCGCGGGATCTGCCTTACCTAGGGGGTCCTAGGTAGATTTTTGATGGCTGTCGTAGGGCCGAGCCGGCACTCGCGAGTGTCCATGAGCGTGTCTATGTCGCTTATGCAGGGGGGCGGGGCTGGGGCTACCGCCGGTGGTGGCGGCGGTACGGCCGGGACTCATCCGGGGCAAGCGGTCCTTGCCGCTGCTGCGGCGGCTGCTGCTGCTGCCCAGGCCCCCCCGACTTATTATCATCCTGCTGCCCCTGCCCCACCACCTCCACCTCCGACACAGGACCCAGTTCAACCTGACCGACCCATCGGATACGGGGCATTCGGCGTTGTTTGGTGAGTAATCTCATTTTGATTTTTAAAAAATTATTTATCTCCGCGAAAAAAATAAACAATTTAGAATCAAAAATCATTTTTATCCTGTGAATATAATATGAGAGAGAAAGAGATCAGTTGCGTCGCTGCAGACTGCCCTCGGTTTACCCTGCAGCTCAGCGTAGGTAGGTATAATGTGAATGCCCTGTGTCGATTTATCTCGACCAAGATCGTTCTTTGTGCGTGAAAAACCTGCTTAGAATACTAATATGAGAAGAAGAGGAAGCCGAGGAGAGAAGAGGAAAGAACGCGCCCGGTTTCATATATACTTATATTCCATACACAACAACAAAACTATATGTATACGAGTATAACAACGAAAAAGTAGTCTCCAAGTCTCGGGACTTTTCGGAGAGTTCCTTTACCTACACCTTGTTCATTATGACGCATGTTGTTGACGCTGAGCCTGTGCGATACCACGATTAGAGAAACTGCACAGGAATTAAGATAAAGCAGCTGGTTAGCGCGGATTAATTCAATCTCCCGAAATTCGAAGGTTTTTTTAGTGCGAGGAATGATAAGGTTACGATAAATAAGAGAGAGAGAGAAAAAGAAAGAAAGAAGCAATCCGAAAACTGAAATACGAGTTTGTGACTCTTTCTACATGTATTATACATCAAGCTTCATATTCTTATACACCTGTACTTCGAGGTGAATTTAAAAGCTGTTGATACAACGAAATCGAAGGTGTTTTCCTTCCCTGCCCTAAACTCGTTGCTGCTGACGCTGCTTGGCGCTCTACTGAACGATTTTACCCGCAATAAATATTGATCTTAGAATGTATATCTTATAACGGTCCGGTGGCTGCCGGTAGATATTCGAACGGTTTAGAAAAAATAAAAATAATCAATGTCATTAATATTTACTGCCGGTTACTATTCGTTGTTGTTATTATTATTGCATACACGGGGAAAAAGGAAACACGAGGAAAGAGAGAAACGTAATAAGTTCGATAGACGTACTTTTACGAAATATTTAAATCACGCGGGCTGCGATGACTCGGTATCTCGCGCGTTTATCGATAACCACTGATCTCTATATACCAGAGATCAGTGTCGATAACTGTATCGCGCAGTCTTTTTTTTCTTGAACGAATATCTCTGTACCCCTAATTTATACCCGACTCACTCAATCCGCGATGCCGTCGCACATGGTATAGCTGTTGACCTCGGTGCCACGAGACCCTCGACCGATTATCCGCTTCATATGACCTTCGGATACGTACGTACATGTCTATAGCTATACCTGATACAAGTTTTCCTGAAATTATTTATTTCGAGAACCGTGTAAGGGAGTTCGGAGAATCCAGCCTCGTCATATCACTTATCATTTGAATTTAAAATTCCGAATTTCAATATCGCCGATTCGCGGTTTTTGGAAAGGGTTTTTCCCCGGAAGTCTGAATAGCCGATTTGAAAACTTTGAAACGAAGAACACCCAAGGTTCGAAATTCCGGAAGCTGTAGATCCGAAAGGCCGAACCTCCGAAACTTGAAATTCACGCCTGTATTCATTCAGTGTTTAATAACTTTGGCTGGATTGATTGTCGCGAACCGAATGAGGGGTCAAATTAATCGTCTTGAGACGTACTTTATGGGAAAACAAGTTTCTAAATCCTATCAATTATTTATGACACCGAAGTTATCAATTGAAGTAGATAAAATTCTTTTCCGTAGAGTTGGTCTCGATTACAATGAACTAATCTTTGTCCCCACAGACCTTTCAGAATTTTGATCTACTAAACGTCAACTTCGAGATTAAATCTTCTGTGCTTCTGAGTAACCAGTCGTTACTCAATCCGAAACGTCGATATATTTTTGTTAACACATCGCAAAAGTCTCGCCCGATAAAAGAAGTCAGAAGTCAGAATAAGAATAAGAGATCTATGCCAGGATAACGCGAAATTTAGCCGTTGACAGTTTTGATTAAAATCTTTCCTTATATCTCTTTTTACTTTCACCATGAATCCTTTCTTTTGAATTTTTTTCCTCTTTTTTTTCAACTTTTTTGTTTTTATTTTCAATTGATAAAAAAAAGAAGTTTTTTGTCTCACGATAACCCCACCCGCCGACTGACCTCTACCACCGCTACGACTACGGTGCTTCTCCTATCCATCGCATCAGTTCCATCCGCTTCCTATAACAAAACAGAGTAGCCGGCTTAAACCTCCTTCCTTTCTCCCTCTTCCCTCATCCGGAATTGAAAAGAAATAATTACTTTTCACAATTCACTTTATACTCTTGAAGTGTGTGTATATGTGTATATATGTAGCTACACTTGTAGAAAGAGAGAAAGTTATTGAAATAACAAGTAGAATGGATCTTTCCTATTTTCTTATCTTTCTTTCCTTCTATTTTTTCTTTGTTTTCGATCTATTTCAAGGAGTAAAAATAAAAGAAAAAGGTCGCCGCTATATATGCGTAGTAGTTTTGCGGAACTTTTTCTTCTCTCTGCTTTTCTTGAGGGGCTTTGGTAGTCGCGTGAGAACTCCGACGCGAGCCTCTCTTACCGCATGATCATGTCGCTGCCGAGTGGCTAACCATTTGAAAAATGAGATAAATCGAGTGCATATGTTAATAATTCAACGATTTCTCCGATGATAACTGAATCTGTAAAAATTTTTTGAAAATTTAGAAAAAACGAACTACTCAGCCAATTTCTGCCGACGTGAAGCAGTGATCCCCAAAGTTTAGTTCCGATCGGTTGTGTGGTACGGAAGAAATTGCGAATCGCGTTTCCGAGGTGATCAGCGCGTGTATCACAGTCCCTTAACGCTTGATGACATCATTTCGGGGGTATTTTCATGAAATAACTCGTATTTTGAGAATTCCGTAAGGAAATCATTGTTAGACGCGATTAAAGCGTTTTTACCTATCTATACCGACGTCGTGTAGAGTCCATAGGAAGTAAAGAGATGGAGGTTGGTGTATCGTCGTCATAGCAACGAATGGCGGTAACTTTCGGAAGATAAGTAACCCGACGCTGCTGTTGCTGCTGCTGCTGCTTTCGTTGTTGTCGAATTGGAGGGTTCAAGACGCGCCTCAGCGTCTGCGCTTGGTGTTCCGGCGCGCCGGGTGCGTGCGAATGAACGATAACGCGGTGGCGAACGGACGAGATACACCTATACCCGCCTGTCCGCCTAGTCGAAGTAGACGACAGACAGTGGAAGCAGCTGAGGCTCTGTTTAGGCAAATATGCGGAAATGGAAGCGGATGCAGAATCATCCTATGAGCGAGATGATTTTTTTTGTATTTTTATTTACCAATACGATCTCATTCCGCAAAAATTGAGCTTGAGTGGGTCATATTTTGAGGGTAGATTCACAGTGAAAATCTAAGACTAAATTTCCTTTACCGAAAATTCGAGGGACTGATAGTTTTTGAGCTACGGAAGATCTTAGTTGACCAATCGCGGAGCGTATAGGTCACATAGGCGCAGGGCAACGCCAACTTAGATTCGTGGTGAGCCCCGTCCGTGTCACCTACGAGTTCTGTGATTGGTCAACTAGGATCTTCCGTAGCTCGGAAACTATCGCGCGCTCGAATTTTTGGTAAAGGGAATTTAGTCTCAGAATTTCACGAGGAATCTGCCCTCGGAATATGGCCCGATGAACCCGAATCGCCCTGTATATTATCAGTTTCTCCCGGAATCACATCATTCTAGAATATTTTCTTCAAATTTCAAAAAGGTTCGATCAACTATGCGACCCGTGCCCTGCGACAACCACTTTTTCTTTTTCTTCGGTAGATTTAATCTTTGTAACACGAAGCTCCATAGAATCTGAAATAATTTCCAATTATTTCTCAAGATACAAGTAATTACCTGTGCGATGAGACGGAGTCTCTAGATTATAACGACTATTCATGTACGATGTACTGCATAATAACGAAAAAAGAAGAAGAAGAACCTACGGAGTTTATCAATAAATTAAAAGGAACAAAAACTTTATTATCTCTGTCAATTCATGAAATATATCGGGTATACCTATGTATATTCTGTATACATACATAAATATTCATCTGCGGCAGCAGCGGGAAGAGAGGAGTGAAGGGGTAAACAAGAGTGCGTTTACACCGCCAAGCGGAAGTTCGATAATTGCCTTGAATCGAATCGGAATTGTCCCCGCAGTACATGCTGGCAGTGGTTAGAGTACCGAGGAGGAAGAGAATCCGAAGACTCAATATGGGTAGTACCCAAGTATATATACGTATATACTTGCATATGCAGATCCGCGGTGCAATGCACAGAATTTGAAGTAGCGGGAGGATTGGCCTTTCGGATCTTCAGCTTTCGGAATTTCGAACCCTATAGGTGTTCTTCCTTCCAAAGTTTTTCGAATCGGCTGTGCAGACTTTCGGGGAAACGAACCCTTCCCAAAAACCGCGAGTCGGTGACGTTGGAATTCCAATTTTTCACCCTTCGGGATTTTTGAAATTCGGAACTTCAACCCGGCTCCGGATTATTTGATCTTTAGTACGCAAAACGGCTCACGTTAGTTATACCGCGTTGACACAAAGGAAATATGTCATCTACATATACCCGTTCCTCTTAAGGTATATACCAGTCAGAATTCCTTAACCAAGATCTTCTAGTTCTACACAATATATAGATATACAGGTACATACACGTACGTGCGTGTATAGCATCCCGGAAAGGCGAACCCGCAGGCTAAAAAGATTATACCAAACTACTGCTAAACTGCACAGACTTCGGTGCCTACCTACCTACTCAGACTACTAAATAGTAACCAAAGACGAACCGAGAACGACTGTACAGGTATACCTTGCACCTAGCTGTTATACGGTTCGCATAATTTAAATCAATTTACATTACCTGCGGTAATGGTGATTCGAATTTTGCCTCGAATTAAAGGGGCTCTTCTTTTTTCAACTTCTCATTTCAAATTGTGTTTTATAATTGATTGAAACTGTTCGGAACTATCATTATTTTTAATTGATTGAGAGAAGAGATCAATAAAAACGAGTATACGTACTTTTTATTACATTTTAGAAACGCGGTCAATTATTCGAAAAATATTGATAAGTGGGTGAAGAATATATACCTTGTTGCTGAGAAGGGGAAGCCAAGAGATATCTAGAATCTAAAATCCCGTGAATTTCAGATTTTTTCATTTTGCAGTTTCCGAGATCGTTCGTCGAGTTTGTCGGCCAGACCTTGTATTCTTTCTTCGATCCGTTTTTCAGATACCAGAGGCCCGAAAGCGTATATAAATTTGTTAAAATTAACAAGAGTAATTTTTTTTTTGACGAGTTGATAAAAAAAATATTTTCTCTTCGCCTTACTTTCGGAACATTGGTTCTGTTTTCCAACCTTGCTATATACATCCACGTAGACACGACATTGGCTGTTCTTCTTGAAAAGAAAATAGAAAAAAAAAGACCGGAACAATGTGATTTTCTCTTCGATTCGGTTCTTGGATACAATATATTTAACCCAAGACGCGGACGCTACGGTGAATCATTTTGCTGCATGTCCGAAAGCTTCTTACGCATATGCCCACACACACACACGCACATAGACAAACATACGTATACGTGTACTTGGTGGATGGAAGAACGGGAAGTGCAGCCGGCCGATGCGCCGGAAGTGTATAAAGTTTCCCTCCGTCGTTTTCTCGACGACGCGACGCGTCGCGACACTTGCTGTACTTCGTTCGCGAAGCAGATACGCGTAGATACCTACAACTGCATCTTCAAAGTATAGATATTCGATATTGGCTTAATCTACAGGCCAGGATATACGTATATCGATTGTCTAACGGCATAAGGTCGTAATCACCATTACACGACCGTTTGACATTTTTTAAATGAAAAGATCTTGTAATTTCTTCCCTATGTATTCGCGCGAAAAACCTAAAAATACGTCAAAAAAGCGTCGGAATTGAAAATCGGTCAGGTAAAAGCAGAACGTCGTAAGTCTTGGCGCATACGAAAAATAATCGCGTCAATTGATTCTGAAAGGTCGTAAGCAATGTTATACGACTTTCTGTCATTTGTGATAATAAAAACGTACAAATTTTTGAAAGAACTTTGAAAATTACTGATTTAACGTTTGAAAGCAGGAGCTCGTATCCGCCTTAAAATATTCAAAAAAAGTAGTTAAAATTCAAAAAACGGAAAACTTGAAAGCAGAAAGTCGTATATTAGGTAGATACGACGGTCGAACATTGATTTTTTGTTGTTGCAAGAACCTGGAAGCAGAAGGTCGTATCCGCCCACATAGGACCTTTTCCATTTACGTTTTGAAATTCCTAATCTCGAATTATTTATCAGTTTTCATAATTTTTATACCGAATTGCGGCCCAAATAAATTATACGACCTTGTGTCACCAAAATCGCCTTTTCAGTACTTACGATCTTACGCCATTAGACACGCGTTATTTTCAATCGTCGCTGAAAACGACTCGCGAATTCTACCAAATTTTTTGAAACGAGGAATTTTCATTTTCCCTCGAAATCTGATTTTCCGGAATCTACTATCGCGATCGTCGTACGTTACACGTCCCTAATGTGACTCATCGGTTGGACGTGATTCACTGACTCAAGAAAGACAGTGAATCAATCATCACCGCCACCCACCACCGTCGCCATCACCGCGTGCACGATGCAAGTTTCCTGGATTACTTCACCTGCTGTTACTGCCGCTGCACATTCCCATTACTCATTCATATACGACGTAGCGGAATGATGGCAGCTCACGTGTCGCCAGGTTGTAAAAAAGATACAATGTGCATGCACGATGTATAAATGCATATAGCATGTATATATACATGCGGGAAGCTGCGATTTTGGAAATTCGATTTGCAAAAGAGGAAAGGTGCTGCTTTCTTGATCAATGCTAACCAAGCAGAATGGCTCTTTTCGTTTTGCGGATCTGTGACTCGAAATACTTTGAGGATAGTGCCGAAAACTAATTTTATCGAGTAGTTCAACGAATTGGAAGTCTTCGCATTTGAATACCGTAGAACAGACGTGGTTCTTTCTTTCAATTGGGTATAACCCGCCCGGGTTTAATATGACGAACGATTCCGCACGTTGCTGTTTCACAGAGAATCGAATTCCCTGCGAAAAGCGCATCCCTAGAATAATTTTTTCAAATTCGATATAGTTTACCCGCGTCCGACGAGCGTTTAAAGCTTACCTACTTCAAACGCCGATAACTTTAACTTCTGAACCGTTGAATTTACGGACTTCCTTTCGAGGACATTTTTTATAGAGAATTCCAGTTTCTATAGAATCACACTACGCGAAATTGTCCATCGTAAAACCCCGCCGAGTAATACAAAAATGAAAAACAAATGAAAGAAAAAAAATCATATCTTTCCATTATCGTCATCCTTTAACAAGGATTTCTTTTCGGCCTAATTAATCCAAAGGGTTTCCAGATGGGAACAAGAGAAAAAAAAAGAAAAAATATCGTTACCCTGACACCTACGTACGTAGACGTATAGTTGCATGTATAATCAAAGGCTGCGTGCAAGTATACGATAGCCTACTTAAATGGAGCTTTATGCAAATGGGACTTGTGCCCCGATATGCGCCACGTGTCGGATCGGTCCCGATCATCAACCCTTCAGGACAACTACCACTCTAGGCTCTCCGGTTTTTGGCTCGCGCTTCAGGTTCAGTTTTGAGTTAACTAGAAGCTAGAGGCTAAAGGCAGCTGTTACGGGCAGGTGAGCACGCAGCTGTCCCTGGAGATGGATTCTGTTCAGTTCTGTTCAGTTCTGTTCAGTTCCTTCCTCTTCTCTCTTTACTATGCCGGCATAGGCACAGGCGCGGCCCGCGTAGATATCGCGGTATACCCCTAGGTGCTGGATAGGTACGTAGGTACACCTAACTTCGGATCTTCTGTGTCCTGCCTGCTGGCATCGTCGACTACTATACTTATACACGTTCTCCTGTCTCCTGCTGCTGCCTTCTGCCTCCTGCCTCCTGCCTCCTGGACCTGGAATACCCCCTTCCTTTTCCGAGTAGAGTGAGTCGTGCGCCATCTCGTCTATTGATCTGCGAGTCAGGCAAAGGTTTTTCGGTCCGCTACGTCCTGCCTGCCTGCCTGCCTGCCTGCCTGCGTTGCTTGCCTTACTCCTAAATTGCAGGAGGTCGAGTTTGACCGCGGATCTCGCGCTAGTCCCTGAGGAATTTCTACATATGAGACTTCGATTTCATCTCGGAACTTTATCCGTCTATTCCTTTCTCTCCCGCTCTCTCTTTCTTTCTTGAGATTGACCCGGAAGAAAATGAGGAGGAAGGAAGAGGATTTTATTACCGATTTTAGAAAAAAAGATCGAAATCAAATTCGCATCGAATAAAATAAAACAAAATATCCTAGAAGTATGTCACACGTGTACAGGGTGATTCAAATTGAGCGGGTCATGTTTTGAGGGTAGATTCACAGTGAAAATCTAAGACTAAAGTTCCTTTACCGAAAATTCGAGGGACTGATAGTTTTTGAACTACGGAAGATCTTAGTTGACCAATCGCGGAGCGTATAGGTCACATAGGCGCAGGGCAACGCCAACTTAGATTCGTGGTGAGCCCCGTCCGTGTCACCTACGAGTTCTGTGATTGGTCAACTAGGATCTTCCGTAGCTCGGAAACTATCGCGCGCTCGAATTTTTGGTAAAGGAAATTTAGTCTCAAAATTTCACGACGAATCTACCCTCGGAATATGGCCCGCTGAACCCGAATCGCCCTGTATATTATCAGTTTCTCCCGGAATCACATCATTCTAGAATATTTTCTCCAAATTTCAAAAAGGTTCGATCAACTATGCGACCCGTGCCCTGCGACAACCACTTTTTCTTTTTCTTCGGTAGATTCAATCTTTGTCACACGAAGCTTCATAGAATCTGAAATAATTTCCAATTATTTCTCAAGATACAAGTAATTAGCTGTCCGATGAAACCGAGTCAATAGATTATAACGACTATTTAATATTCATATATATCTAATTCAAATTTCGACGTGTTTCGTTTAGGATATCACGTGTCTGATAGCATAAGGTCGTATCGTATTTCTTCATGCCATAATTCACTTATTCATAAACCGACTGCTTTTCAATTTTAGTAAATTATTTATCAAATTCTTTTTTCAATTGCAATAAACGAATATATATATATATATATATATAGGTTTCAAAATTTACACACTGGTGCAGTTTATATGCAGCCTGCAGCGACATACCGTAGACACGATGCCTTTTAACTGCTGTGCTAAACTACTATACTGGGGTGACTGAGACTGACTGACGAGTACGCGACTCGTGGTAAGGGGACATGGAAATCCCACTTCCGGAAGGGGTTATTTTTTTTAATAACACGATCTGTCGGTGCACAATGATCAGTCTGCGACGGTTTGCACATGTGCCATGTGGCCAGAAACTATATGTGGCAGAACGAGGATAACAATGCGCGTGTGTCTGTGAACTTGGCATCTCAATTGTCAACATTTCGTAAATAAATTGCGGCTCTGTTGGCATCCGGATCAGTTCGATAGTTCCCGATCAGTTTTGACAATAGTTCCGTGACTTTTCAGAACGGAAAAGTACCCTCTGAAAATGAGATCAGCGATCCAAGAATTACGAAACGGTCAACATGCGCGAAAGTTCGTCGACACTTAACCCGGAAAACATTGATCACAGTTTGATGTCGACCGGAAGCGTCAAGTTAGTGTCTGATCCGATAGTTGAGTCTGCTTCCCAAAGTGAATTATCAAGCGGATTGGTAGACTGTCCGATGACTGATATTCCGCACAGCACTCGCCTGACTCATCTTTGACACAAAACACTGCGATTCGTCAAGAAATGGCATTCGAATCTGATTGGAAGACTATTTGCTCGATGATATTCACCCTGTTGAGCTCAAAATTGACAACAGTTCCTTGGCTCATGATGGGATGTGGACAAGTAATGTCATTTCGACCGATGGTCGTGATAGCCAGAAGGCATCGAGTTCGACCGAGCGATTAGAAGACTTGGGTATTTGTGAAAACTGGAGAGGCTTGAGGGAAAAGTCTGACGTACCCGATTGTGGAGTTTCATGGAAAATGAACCGTAGAAAAAATAAAAACGAAAAAAGACAAGTGTCCTGAGTGGGAGTCCGCGAAAGATGCGAGATTTGAAACACGTCACCTATGTTCAGAAACGGGTTCTTCAGCGAAACCGTGAAAATTGGTTCCGAAAAATTCAATCTTACCCGAACTTGCGCGCTTGACTCATCAGTTGTTCAAATCATCTCACATGCGATAGCAGTGAGTCAAACATGTCATGATAATGCGAAGTCATGCGTGGGTGAGGATCTCGATTCTAAACATCTCGTAGAAAGAGCCGAGATCCTCCTAAGCTTCAGACTTTTAAGAAAACTCGATGCAATGTGTAAAGCTCATTAAACACGAATTACTCATTAATGATCCGAGTTATACCAAAAACGTTTTTCCGTGATTGCGGACATAAGAAGAGCAGAACTTCTGTGAAGGATTGCAAGAAATGCAAAGAGCTATCGACGATGCTTAGTTTGGGCAGGCGTCTTGTTTCAAATGCAAAAAGTGTATCTAGAAAAAAAAAAGTTCATTGAAATATAAATATGACACATATAGATGCAAACATGAGATTGAAGATTGAGGAGTAACTTGAGCATATTATAAGCCACGATTGAAATCACAGTGATAGATTAATGGGTGGGATGGAAAAGTAAAACAACAAAAATATTGACAACGGAAGAATAATAAATATTTTTCTAAATACAGAAACATAACGGACATTCTTTATATCACGAAAAAATCATAAAATTTGAAAAAAAGAAATCAATAAAAATACAAAATTAGGAATAAAATTCAATGTCGATATCTCGTCGCGGGATGCTGCGATCAGGAAAGAGATGCTCTTCGGAAATGGAGATTTCTGGGCTATTCGGAGCTTTGCTTGGATAGTTACGCGTAATTCGGACGTAGTTTTCATCGATAACGCTATTGTCCACCAAAATTGGAATCGTAGAAAATTACTCGCGTCTTATTTTCGTTGTTGGTTTGCCTTTTTTTTTATTTTTTTTTGCACAGAAACTATTCGAGCAACAAAACCGCAATTTATTTATGATATCCTAAGTTCACACATATACGATGACAATATCCTTCGTTCTACTCGGCGCTTTCCTCAATTTCTACTTTCGATGAAAGAAAAAAAAAAAAAATTAAAAAATTAAAATAAAAAAATTAAAACGATTCGAAATTTGTTTAAAAAAAAAACAAAAAAAAAAAAAAACAGAAAACTTTCTTTCTCTCCATAACAAATTTGGCGATAGCAAAATTAATTTACTGTATAATTATTGGTGGTTTTTCAACGTGTGTAACTTCACTTCACCATGCATGACGGTCAGTGAATCCGAGTGTCATATAGGTAGATATACCTACCGCTTAACAACGTGGCTAATAATAACTTCCAAGGAGACGGATTCATCGATCGGAGGTGGTGGCTCGCTCGCTGTAATCAATTACTAATTTTTTTATTTTTATTTTTATTTTTATTTATTCATTTATTTTTTTTTTTCTCATAACGTTGCATGATGTTTAAAATTTCTACGTAACGTAACGAGTATTCCATAAAAAACAAAAAAAAAAAAACGATTGTGAAAATAATTTACATATTCTGTTCTGAGTTTAGATTTTTTTTTCTAAATTTTGTTTATCCTCTCCTCGCGTGAAAATTTATTTTTTCGAAAAAATTCACCTCGAAGTACAAAGTTCATTAAAATCGATATTAGTGGAAGTAATGACATCAACGAAGTAAACAAAATAAGCGAGATAATAGTTCGATCACTTTTATTTTTTATCCGCAAAAACGAAAGCGAAAAAAAAAAAAACGCAGGAAAGAATAAACCAAGGAAAAGAAAATGGTGAATATTTTATTCAACCGCTTGGAAACCGGAACTCGGAGGCTGCGTGGATATCGTAACTAGTATACATATCGTACACAGGTATACGTGTATGGTAGTCGTTCATATCTATAATAACACCGTGTGTATAAATCTCTGTGCGGTAAAATAAAAAACAAATAAAATAAAAAATAATCACGCACCTAAGTTGTTTGACGGGGCCCATACGCGTTTCAAAGCCTCGCACGCATCCGCAAAGGGCTACGTAACCGAGGATTTCCATTTGACCCGAGAAATTGAGTTACGGATCAAATTTTCTTTGCTATTTTTTTTTCTTTTTCTTTTTTTTTACCTGTGCTCTTCGATGCGAGCGGTACCAGTAGTCGCGAATAGGAGAAAGGAAAGAGAAGGGAAAATGGAAAATTGATAATTGAAAGAGAAAAATCATTCTTCAGCAGCGAGCACCGAGCAGAGAGCACCGGCTTATCAGACTGATCCTTAACGTTATAGAAAAATTACGGGGTTCATGTCGGGTTAAATCCTTGTTAAAAGGATTCTATCCTGCAGAGGATGGAATTTAACTTCTTTATAATCCGTCTTAATTAATTCGTAATAAAATTATAATTAGAGATCGCCCAATTATGTGTTCATTTAAATATTAGACTCCTTGAGAAAAGGTATATATCGGTGATTCTGTTCTAACTGTTACTTTTTTGATTAAACATTTTTTGATTCTATAATTAAACTTTTTCAATTTTTTTAATGCGTATTATTACTCTATTTCATTGTAAAAATGAAAGCCCGAGAGGATTTCGCTACAGCTTCAAAATATCGAGAATGAGAATCGAACTTCAAATTTTCCGTGCCACGGTACTGACTCGTTCGTCCACGGTACTGACGTGAAATAAATTTGGTAGACATTCTTCAGAAAAATTATTACGAATCGTATTATAATTTATTTATGAATTGTATTATAAAGTTAATTAGATTTATGGATTGATTAGTTTGGATCATTTATCGCGACAAAGAAAATAATGAATTCGTAGGTAAATTCTAGAAATAGACGTGATACGGTACTGACATTCGAGTGATTTAAACCGTAAGTTTTCTCTGGACTGCAAGTCATATTACACGAAAGAAGCGATAGAATATGTTCGTGAGGATCGTATTGATGCAAAAATTTTATGAATGGATTGTTAATGGATGACCAGTGAGAGCAAACAGTACAGGACATTAATAGACACTGTTAGAATGGTATCACCCATATAAACGGTTTTTTTTCCAGAAACGAAGAAAAAAACCGAAAAAGAAACAAAAACAAAAAAAGAAACTGTTGAACGAAAAATGGGCGAATCAAATACAGCCGACGAATGGTTTTTCGACTCACGTATCAGTAGGACATGTACAGACATGTGTCGGATTAACGGTAATATTAAGGAAAACGGTGAAAGCAATCCAAGGTTCTTAAACAGGATCGAAGTGATCCGATGAAATCAAATAATTTTCGAGACCGCAAGTGAAGTGCAGACGACGACTCTGGCTGGCTTATGTCCAATATATCCTCTTCTCGATCTTCTTTATACTGTATATCTATATGTCTATACGGGTTTGATTGCCAACGGATATCAAACTTCTACCGAAACGAGGAAAAAAAGAAAGAAAGAAAAAAACAAAAAAAAAGAAGGAGAAGAAACTGAAAACTAAAAAAACTTTGAGGATTAGATGATATGAATATATGTACAGATATATACCTATATATAAAACCACTGGTTGGTCAGTTTCAAACTTTCAACTAAATGTTTTTTTTTTTTTTTCACAATGCGGTCGAAAAAGTCCAAATTTTTTTTTTTTGTATTTACAAAAATGTCAACTTGTTTTGGAAACAAAAAAATTCCAAAATAAAAAATGATGAGAAAAACCTTATAAATTCTATGTACATGATATGTAGAATCATTATTAAAGGAAAAAGTACAGAAATTTACGTACCGTTTCGTTTTTTGAATCTAGCCCCGAGGTCAAGCGTTAGAATCAAACTTTCTACGCAAAAATTTGAGCTACACAACCCACCCCTTCACGCGATATAACCACTTTTTGATCACATTGGTTAATAATTTCCATTAAATTGCCTTTACGTCGAGTGAAACAAAACGGGCCAGTGGCCCGAAAAGCCGACCTACCCCTAAAAGGTGTTTGGAAAAATTGCAGATTTTGGGGAGAACGAGTTTGTTCAATTTAGCTTTGAGAAAGATTATTTTTTCGGAGAAACCAAAGAAGGAAAAGATCTGCACTTTTAATTTCAGGGTCTGAAATTGAAAATAAATTTTGTTCCGCGATAACCACGAGTCAAAATATCCTTGTAACACCGGCCAACGATACTTATCTATTTTTCATCAGTCGACGTGTTCGGGGCGAAACATATCAGCGTACGTCGGTCTGCGGAGCACCCTATCCTGATTTTCTCAACTCCACTATCGGAGAACCGGAAAAGATAAGAACGAGAATCGAGAAGATTCGGAAACCTCGAAACCCGTAGGATAACGTGGTATTACGGAGAAAGTCGTTCGCCGCTATTCGGCTAGTCCAATTCGCGCTCGAAACTCACTGGCGAAAAACTTTGCGACCGCGCAAAACCGGAGTGTGGCATTTTTCGAAGGCAACGCGCGAGAAATATGGTAACTACGGGCTTTGGACAAGCGGACGGAGCGAGTGGACCGAGTTCGCGTCGGTGCTGAACTAACTCGGCACTCCGGAGCGGAAAAACAGGGGTATGTCGGTTCCGGTAGTTTTCCTCGACGGATTCTTCTCCGTTCTATGATTCCGAAGAATCGCCGGTTCGAGAAATTAGGAGAAATCGTAGCCTCCGCGGGACGATGAATCATTCAAAACTTTTCCGAGATTCGGTAACGTTTTTTTAAAAATCAATTCGAACTTGAAAATTTGTCAAAGACACATAAGTGTCTCGGTTTTCGTACTTTTCCCTATTTTTTTTTAAATTGAAAATTCGTTCGCGATATGACTCTGCTTTCTTTTTTTTATTACGACCAAGAGTCAAAAACTTATTATTCCAGTCTCTCACGTCAAAGTAGTCACTCCAAGATTATCTTTTCAGTAGGTAATAGTCATCGGAATTCAACCGCGTTCGCTGACTCATATTCGCATTGCTTTTCGCTGCCCGATCTCATGCGAGTGGCTTAAAATTTACCGAGCACGTTATAACATAATCTCGAAGAATTATACCTACACAGACGTAAATTAAATTAAATTAATTAAACTTTGGTCCAGATTTTTTCTTTCATTCAAATCGGAAGCATATTCATTCTTCTTCTTCTCGTCGTTCGATGAAATAAAAGAACAAATTCGATTTCCATATTTTCTGCGATAAAAAGAAAGTCCACTTCCGCGGTGACGATTGTCACGGGTTAATTATTCCGGCGTCTAACGGTTTGGAACTACTATATAAACTCACGCTGCCATCAATGTGTTGATAAAATTTGACACGCTAACGAACCTGCGAGGCGAGTTTCAATGAATAAATATGCATGTATGTTCTTTTTCCTTTTTTTATAAATAAAATGGAAAGCAAACTGGACAGCTTCGATTTCCCTCGATCTGGTCAAATTCAAAGCCTCAAAGGTCCCGCGCGCGTATAGCAGATGTATACATACATACCTATATGCTCAATTGAATTTCAATCGCTTTAACCGTGCGAATGTATTATTCAAAAAAATTTCAATCCGAAACAACAGTGATTGTTTCATTTACAGAAACGATGAGAAAGAATTAGCTCCTTTTTTCAATCGGAGGATAAAAATTCTGTGTGAAACCTACCGTGACTTTTTTTTTCATCTATAAACGTGGCCTCGATTCACTCGATTTAATTACCGCATATAGGAATTGCTGATAGTGAATCGTCGCGAAATTCGAAGACTGAAAAATGAACTCCGTTGAAAAATTTTCAAGACCCGCGTGATCGAATTTTGAAGATCGTTCGAATCGGCAAAACGCTGCAAAACTTCGATTCGAAATATCAGTATCGATCGGAACATCCCTTTTCTCTTGCAATTCTTGTAAATCGATATTTTTGCAAAAATCTCGGTATCGGATTTAGGAATTTGGGATAACTTATGGTCGGAGTCGTCTCTCGCGTTCCAATCGCGCTTAAACCTATCCTTGACCATTCGTATACCTATACACACATGTATCTATGTCTATATTTCTTCCTATACGTACCCACATGATTATTGCTACATTTTGACTACCATTTCACGGATGTTTACTTACATTTATTTATATATATCTCCAGATACACTTATAGCCGTTTTTTAAATTCAAAGTCGATATGGGTGTGAAAACTCTGGTTTTGTTCAAAAAAAGGGAAAAAATTACGAAAAGGAAAAAACGATCTCACGATCTTCCCAGCCCTGCGATTACGAACCAGATATTTGTAAAATAAAAACATTCGAAAGAACGGGGAGTCCTTAGGGAATTTTTTTTTTTCATGAAGAAACCTGGAAATCTCCAGGTAATTTTTTTTCTCCAACGATCGAATTTTTTTAATTACATTAGTCAAATTTTATTCAACATTTTTATTGCGGTGATTAATACCGAGCATCGTTCGAGTAATCTTGACGAATCGTATTCGCGATCGCATCGAAAATCATAAAAATTAGTCGGAAAAATTTGGAAAAAAAATCGAAAGTTTCTAAATTTTCGCTCTTTCGCGTAGATTCTATTTACGGAGTTTAATACGTATAGAGAAGAGCGTATATATTAGGGTAGGGAAAGAAGGGTATATCGCGGGGGCAGAGGAGGAAACGGGATCAACCCTCTTGAGGGGGTTTGGGCGATGGCGGGAACCGGTGCGATGGGGTCGCGCCGCGGTTCCCGTGACGTCATTTGGGTTGGGGAGCGGGTGGGGCCAGGGATCGATGCTCGGCTAGCTCCGGGACGACGGGGACGAGACGGGAACGACGGGTGTAACGAGCCGCGTGCGGGCAGGCGTCCCGACGCCGTCGTCAACGACGGCCACACGGCTCTAGAATCCATCTGGCCGGATGCTACTCTCTTTCTCTCCGTCTCTCACATCCTTTGTATCATAATCTGTTTGTTCTTTTTTCCAAGAATTTGGGAAACCGAAACCAAAAATCTAGAGAAAAAAATAAAATATTTTCTCGATTTTCTCCCTCCTTAAAAAACTCGCGACGATTTTCCACTTCTGATTCAATTCCTCAAGGTACGACACAATATTTTCGGTTATTCCATTCGCTGAAGCAGGGCGAAAGGTAGATCGGTATCGGTTTTCGTTGGTCACGGTAGAAGCTGTATAAAAAATTGAATACGAGGTACCTATGATTTTATTGCGACGCTACATAGGTATGTATGTGTACCTAATCTGTACGTTCATCTACCTTAATGGACGCTGATACGCGCTCTGGCCACCTCGAAAACGCGATTCGCAATTTCTTCCGTACCGCACAACCGATCGGAATCAAACTTCGGGGATTACTGCTTCACGTCGGCAGAAAGTGGCTGAGTATTTCGTTTTTTCAAAATTTTGAAAATATTTTTACAGATTCAGTTATCATCGGAGAAATCGTTGAATTATTAACAGATGCACTCGATTTATCGCACTTTTCAAATACCTCGCCACTCGGCGGTGGCAAACCCCACATTTTGCGCACTATCTCATCTAATTTGATGAATAAATGACCGAGAAACTACGATTTAGCGTCGTATAAATAAAGAATACCGACATCTCACGGAGGCGATACTTTCCAGCAACACAATCACGCGGTAAAAGAGATCCGCGTCGGAGTTCCCACGCGACTGCCAAAGCCCCGTAAAGCGAAACTATAACACAAGTTCGTTTGGTTAACCGCAAATAGCTGAGAGATCGAATAGTATGGACTCGGTATGTAATGCGATGTGGGGTACTGGAGGAGGAATTTTGTAGATTGAATCTACTAAATGTATTGGCAATGAGCGGGAAACAGGTTCCCCGAGTTCTAGAGGTCGTTTTAGCAGCGATGTGTCAGTACCTCTGAAAACCCAATCTCCGTGTTTTAGGCACTGGCTTTTATGGTTTCTTTCGAAATTAGTATCTACCGCACGAAAGATCAGTGCAGTCTATGGAAACAAATCGAAAAAGCAGAAGACGAAAGCGCAATTGAGGAATCATCATGTTTCGGGATGATTGAGACGAAAGCACCATTCATCCACTTATATGGGTTTTTCGAAGCGATCTCTTCTTCAGGCATGCTCTGTCACTTGACATGTCAATTGACATGATTCAGTGTGAGATCAAGCAGGACTTTTACTGTTCAGTAATGATTCGTAATTTTCATCGGTGTTTTACCCACAAAGTTCCTGTTGTTCGACGAAGACTACTCGTTCACTGTGGCATTGGTAAACGCAGTAGGTACTGGTCACTGTTTTTGAGGAAACTCAAAGGCGATATAGAAAATAAATGGACTCTGTTGTTCACCCGTCGCTCAGTTATGTGAAAACACAAGATAACGAACCTGAGCGAGGATCATGGCCAGTTTGGCGACTGACTGATCATCAGAAAAAGTTCTCTTTGGTCGATCCGATCGACGAGATGAAAAGGTTGAGATCGGCTATCCGGTTTTACATCAAACCCGACATTTTCGTTTCAATTAGCCTTGGTTCCTGCGCCGGTCAATGGTCACTACTCACTCCTCTGTACGGCGTCTACCGATGTGTGCCACACCTCGACTAAACTGATATCACCTTGATTCATACGCCACTATCTACTCGCATTAGCATACGAAGTGCTGCAGGCCGGAGAACACCGAGAGGTAGTTAGCAATTGCATACTGCAATGGGAAAAAGTAGAAGAAATATACCTGCAGAGAAGGAAGAGAGGGTTGAATGATCCAAAATCGTTATGCCTCAAACCGACCGAGTAAAATCTAACGGCAAATCGGATTTTCTTGAGATCTTTTTACGTGGAAGCTGCTGCAGAATCAGAACTGCAAACCGTGATACGGTAGTTTCGAATACTTAAACGTGTCAGGGTATAAGTGATATACGTACTGGGTATGCACACCGTGGACTGTGTATATAGAGCGCGCACCCTTTGCGAGTTAGGTAGGTACGTAGGTAGGTGGGTAGGGTACCACTGAATCAACAAGTTCGCGTTATCGCCAGTTTGCGATCCCCCGCGAGATTTCTCTCCCTCTATTCGAAACCGTGATGCAGGAATCGTTTGCACAGATATCATATACACCCGGTGAGAGCGAGGTAGCTGCCGGCTTTCAGACGGAAAGAATTGGATAGGGATTACCGCGGATAAGGTGATCCGTCGAATGACTTCAGATTCCTGGGGATTGAATAGAGCTGATCAATCCGGCTTCGAATCATGTTCTTCATTGGTCAGTTGTCTATCAAATGCCGTTTCCGAGTATTGACATAGTCCAACCAGTTAGTTTTCACAAGATTTCATGCGCGGAACCGTAACCAATTGATTCGTACATGATTACTCCGTCACCGATCATCCGAAACGAACCAAATTTCACATGAATTTCCTAGACAGGTATGTGCACCGTGTGAACTACGGAAATTGCATTAGATACACGGGAAGTATCTTTTTTTCGAAGATTTACTCCATTCTTCGTAATCATCGCGTTTGCCAATCCCATTTCTGCATCTCTCACAAAAGTTTCTCGATCGATTTCAATATCCGTAGTTCACACGTTGCGGAAATTCCTACTAAACCAGTATGTCGAGCCTGAACCCAGTAGGTTCGATAGTTTTCATGTAATTATGCACAAAGTGCCATGAAAGTTGATTCAGGAGAAAATGCAATGTTCTTTTGGACTAAGAATGTCCAGAAAACGAATATCGTGCGACTGGTCAAGACCTTCCCCTAAATTCATTACCTCGCCCGTTTGCACCTCTCGTAATTCGTTGATGGTGATCGTGATGATGATTTATTCACGGAAATCATTCGCTGTGGTACTGCTGCTTTTATCGGGGTCTATAATTCGGACGACTAGACTGAGAGAGACGGACACATAATATCGGGGGTCAGTTACCGGCCGACTAGGTACATGCTATACCAGACAGATTCATGGCGCCCATTACGAGGTTCATATCCGTACGATTTATGTTTATCACTGGTGGACCTAGAGCACTCATCCGTCCTTCTATCCAGCCTCTAACTAGCCCTCGTCTGCTGTCCACGACGCATCTGTCTGATTGAGATTTGCTTTACCCAGTGCACATATACCAATTAATTGGTAGACTGAACTGTGCAACTAACTACTACACACATATACAGTATACATATATACTGAAACGTGACTTTTAGCTGTGCCAAAACAAATGAACTTTTTTTTTCCGATCTCCGACCGCAAAAATCTCTAGAATGCGGGCAAATAATGAGACTTCAAAAAGGGCAGCGCTGTGATTAAAGTCTAAGTGGTGCTCGAATCGACGATTAGGTTTTCCATTTGATAATTACGCAAAACCTCACATCGCGTTACTGTTTCCGAATCTGAGGTCGAAAATTCAAAATTCAAAGTGGCGTATCCGATCTGAAGATTTGAAAAATTTGAATATCCAAGATGTCGGTTGTAAAAATGTTTGGAATTAGGAATTTTCGAATGGAAAACTTTCATCGATCGAGGCATCGCTCAGACTTTAATCATAGCGCCGCGTCCCTTTGGGAAATTCATCATTTCCACGTAATTTTTGGAATCTTCTAGGTGGGATCTGGGAACAAAAAATCTCGGTCTGTTTTATGAATGGAGTAATTTCTATACCGTCTTCTTCCTTTTCTTTTTTTCATTTTTCGAATTTTCTTTTTTTTTTTGCAATGCGAACGCGTAGTCCTTGCGGAAAACGTTGGATCGCGTGTTTACAGAACTCCGACGAACGCGTTGAACTTCTGAAAGGAACTGGCGTTCACCCTAGTTACTCTACAGCCATAACTCACCGGTCGAAACGTCCGAAAACTAAACCCCTGCGTTTCGTTCCTTTTTTCCCTACCCTCGTTCCGTCAGTTAGTTCGTCCATTCGTTCCTTTTGGGTCGAGTAGCTCTACGCTAGCTTTCCAAACGCATAATTTCCCAGCCCTGCCCTGCGCGGGTGGTTTCTTTCATTCTTGACTTCCGTTTATACTTTTGGGGTGATCCGACAATTTCGAGTGAATGGAAAATTCGCTATACCAGAAACTCTTCGTTCTAAGTATTTAGGTACGAATCTATACGAATTTTTGCGAACTATCGCCTATCGCTGTCAGTCGCGAAACAGAAAGAGCCACTTTTGAAAATATATCGTGGTGCCAGAAGCTGGTGCTTCATTTTCGCTTGAAAGTGAGAAGTACGTGTATATCTTCGCCAAAAACCGGACCCAGGTTTATGGCATTTTTTAGCCCTGGACAATTTGCAGGTCTTCAGGTACAGGTTTGTGCAAGGTAGACACCAACCAGCTATCCATTTTCCTTCGGAGAAGACTTCGCTTCAGCTGCACGAAGCAGAGCTTTAAAAATTTAAACCACTACTTTTCTGAGTGGGAATCTGACTTATTTAACTGTCTATACTTTTACGGGATTGTTGAGCAGTAAGTTCGAGGTTCAAAGTGGGGTTTAAAAAATTCGCGACGGAGTTAGTTTTTCGTTTTTTTTTTTTTTCATATTTTCGCTGCGCAAAACGTTGCGATAAGTTCCTCTGGGCGATAGAAAAAGTATAAATCATTCTCGTTTCGCTTAGAGGCGATTATTTTTATTCATTTGAATAATTCGTTTAACAATTCAAATCTCAGCATACGTTTCTTGGATAGTCGACCCTGAAGATATTTTTGAAGTAACGTTAATTTACGTCTGATTTTTAATTCAACATCCTTGACGACCGTTTGTACAAAGGTCTCTAATTCGGTTCATCAAATAGTGTTAATTATTCATAAACTTTAAGGATCTGATCGAATCTTCTACCTCATTACTCCGTAATCTAAAGTCTAGATTTTTACGTGTAGGTATATATATATCGCGTGTCTAATGGTATAAAGGCGTAAGCACCGAAAAAGCGATTTTGGTGACATAAGGTCGTATAATTTTTCTTGTGCCGCAATTCGGTATAAAAATTGTGAAAACGGATAAAGAATTCGAAATTAGGAATTTTAAAACGTAAATCTAAAATTTCTTATGTGGGCAGATACTACCTTCTGCTTTCAAGTTTTTCGTTTTTTTAATTGTAACTTTTTTTTTTGAATATTTTGAGGCGGATACGAGCTTCTGCTTTCAATCGTTAAATCAGTAATTTTTAAAGTTCTTTCGAAAATTTGTAGGTTTTTACTTTTAAAAATGACAGAAAGTCGTATAACGTCGCTTACGATCTATCAGAATTTTCTTTCTACATATTTCCAGGTTTTTCGCGTAAATACGTGAGAAAAAAAATGGGCGACCTTTTGATTTAAAAAATGCCAAACGGTCGTGTAATTTCGTCGTATAATTTTTCACTCCAGGTCGCAGATAGAGCCTTTTTATTCGTCCAGCTAGATGCCCTTATTCCGCTCGTTTGCTGATTTATGTAAGGGATTAAACTCGCGAATGTCGTATAGCGTGGGCTTCCCCACGGACCTTGGCACGTTTACGAATTGCGAAAGAACTACGCGTTTCTCGAGCTGCATCTAGCTCTGCTGCAAAGTCTCCGACTTTATGTAAGACCTGGCTGTTGCTGCTGCTGCTGCTGCTGCTGCTATGTTGCACTAGACAATTCCCGTCACGAAATTGCACCTCGGCAGGCGAACCTTTCTACCTTATTCCTATTTTGCGTGGGTGTGTATAGCCCAGGTTTACTTATACCTATACTTATACACATACGGTATCCGGAGGTATGGAATAACGGGCGGAAAGTAGCGTAGAGAGGGAGAGAAAGAGAGAGAGAGAGAAAAATGAAAATTCTTTATTATAATTACAATAACAATGTTTGTAACGAGTGAGTAAGAGAATGAATGAATGAATGAATGAATGAATGAGTAAGTTTTATCGTGCCCTGAAAAATTTTTCTTAGGCAACATGGATACGAAACAGGGCTAAGTAAAATAGAAAATAGGATATGTACGGAAACACACGAAATTAAAAAGCAGAAGAAGGAGAAAAGAAATATAAAATAAAAGTAGAATAAAAAATAGAAATAAATAAATATATTTAGAGAGAAAGAGAGAGAGAGAAATGACGCGAAAAGCAGAAAAATTAAGAGTTTCACAAACGGGCTTTAATTTTTTGGAAATTTATTTCGGAAAAACTAAAAGTACAATATTACTAATTTTTTTATATGTTTTTATGTACGTCTTAAGAAGTCTGTGTAAAAATTTTCATCGAAAAATATTGAAATTTACGAGTTTGAACGCGTTTTTCTTGAAATTATGTTTTCCAAAACGGTGTACACGTTTTATCTCGGGCTGCGATTGATCAATCGACTTGAAATTCGGTACACGTGTTCAGAGAAATACGAGTTTAGGTGTGACGGACGATTTTGTGAGTACGTTACTTCGTGCAATATATTTTAATAACAATAACGCGGATTATTACTCCCATAATTGCAAAAAACACGTTCAGGAATTTTTTCGTACCGTAAGACGAAAAGCGAAAAAAAACCTCCGCACGCCATAGCTAATACCGTGTAGTTAATGAGGATATTCTGTTTTTTCGTTCCAACCCAACGATATTTGCGGAATCATGCGGGGAATGTCACCCGACGCGAAAAAGAACAACTTGTGAAAATTTTGATACTTTTTGATGAAAATTTTCACACGCACTCCTTAAGACCCGCATTAAAACATATAAAAAAATTAATAATATTGCGTCTGTAGTTTTTCCAGAATAAATTCCCAAAAATTTGCCTGTTCGGACGCTGGTACCTAAAACCCCTTAAAAGTGGTTTTCTTAGGGTACAGTTCGCACCGTTATCCAAAAATTGACCAAACTTGAATGGAAAGTTGTGAATCGATGTAGTTTTGCACCGAAATGACGGAATTTTATGATATTCCCTTAAAATTTGAGAAAGTTTCGAATCAACGATCTCCACATGCCATAAGAATTGAAAAAGCGTAAAAGGATCCTCGTGGACATCCTGCTGCAGGGTTTGGCCGATCATCCACTATCGTAGTTTATATTTCTTTGTGGACACAGGGTGCATTTATAAACCTGCGTTTACCTACCACCCTCAGGTATCGTGCGATGGAAAAAACGAAATAGCGGAGGTGGTAGCGTCGGAGAGCACCTGGCCGTCGTCCTTGTAGAATAAATAGGGGCAGAACTAGTCGGAAAAGAAAGAAAAGTAAGGAAGAGAAGAAGCAGGTAGCAGATCTTTTCGGCTACATTACTTCGCCCCTGGAGCGGGTTCGGGTCTTCTTTTGTACCGATTTCAAGTTTACCCGTAGAACTAGAGAATCGGGGTTCTCCTTCTTCTATGAAACCTTTCCGAGATCCGAAAATCTCTCTTTGTTGTCGGAAACCTGGCCGTGGCTCGAAAGGCTCGAAAAATTCGTTTCCTTTTATTCCAGAAATATCGAAGTCTCGATTTTTTCCAGCTGCCGCAATTCAGATCTTCCATAGTCAAGGCAGTACCTGTTGTAAACCCAAAAACCGAATTCCGCTGTAAAGGACTCTTCCATTTTTCGGCTTTTTTCACTTCAAAATTTTTTTGGTCCCAGAATTGCTTCGAGGACTAAAACGATCGCAAACGCAGTTCTTCTTCCCTCCAATTCGCCTAACTTAGGTTCCGAACAGAACAAACGTCCTTTTCGTCTATGAGAACGTAATGGCATTCCATGTTAACCAGATCGGTATACAGTTTTCCATAAAAACCAAAAAAGATCGGGGTAATCGTGCGACAATTGAGTCAAGGATCGGTTAAAATTCACGGTAGGTAAACTAAATTCATTTATTATTGTTAAACTGGTTCGCCGGATCCCATGTAACCAGAAATTATTCCTGGGAGATAATTTTTAGACACTTAGCCGTCGACGAGCGGACCAGACGTGCAGCACCACCGGTAGCGCAACCCGGAGCCAACGCTGTGGCTGCAGTAATTAAAATCCGTTTAAAATTTTAATTATTATGTAAACTAGGCAAGACCCTGTTATACTATAGCATAGAGAAAGGCAAAGGCAAAGGCAGGAGGCAAAGTATAAGGAAAAGGATCGCTGCTCCTTTTTCTAATTCTTTTTTCACGCTTCTGTGTTTTTTTTTTTAAATTTTTTCGTTTTATTTTCTCTCTCGTTCGTAATTACTTATAGACGAATAGAACTGCGTCTAGGAGAACGCAAAAAGAGGAGATAAAAGGTCATTGAGGAATTTTCTCTTCCTCTGAATTTTTTTGAATTAAAAAAAAAAAAAACCAGAAAGGGAAAATTTTCTCAGGTTTTATCCTTTGAGACTAGGCTCGGAATAAACGTGCACAGTTCTCCTATTTTGGGGTATTTGTTGTAACCTTATGAAATGAAAAAATGGAGAGAAAATTGTTACGGGGTCGATGATACGGATATAGTGCGAAATCTGGTTTTGCCACGATTCCGCGAGAACGAATGAGGCTTTTGGTAATCCCCGGGAATATTTTTGTTCCTTAGGCCCTCGTCTATCGGTTGAATCTCGAAAATTCAAAATCGGAAGAAAAGGAATAAAATGGGGGGAAAAAAAACGAGAAATTTTGCAAAATTCGCTTTATTTCTGATCATGAAATTGAAACCAAAAATCTTTGCCGTCCGTTTTTGGGCGCAACTAATGCCTTACGGTGTCTTTCTACTCTTGTCAAAATTTGGAGTCGATATCTTCCATAGTTTTCAAGGTATCAAGGCAAACTTCGGGAGAATTCAGTTTCGAGGACAATTTGCGTCTAGTGACGTTCGGCGTTTCGCAATTTCGTGTAAGTAGGTATATACGCGGGTAGACGTACCATTACCGTTCTTTCTCAACGCGTTAATTACGAAAGGCACTGCACTCTGACCTCGTGGTAAAAACCACTGATATAATTCCGTAACGAAACCAGACGAAATGAGAGATTCTTTCCCATTTTCCCCAACATCTCACGTGCGTATAAGCTCTTCGAAAGTGGAAAAGATGGCGGGACAGATTATCCAAAATCACGTTAAAATCTGCTCTGCCGGTTCAGAGATAAAATCGCAGGCAAAGAAAAGACCCGGAGAATCATTTTTCCAGATGTTCCAGGCGATCGGAGTTCCTGAAGAAAATTCGGAGCCTCGGAAGCTTGAAGGAAAAGTGATTGACGGGATTCTTAGCGACTGGCATGTGTCTGAATCGGTATTTAATCAGCCCGTTTCATCACGGTTGTTCGCTGATCTTTTCGAGCACAATCGAGTAAAAGTTGAGACTCGTGAGCCATCGGATCTCGGAGCTCGATGCAGTTGGAATAAAAGCATTCAATTCAAGGTTCTGGATCAACCAGTGCTTCGATTTCGGATATTCGGGTCTCCAATCTTTCAGAAATCGAACTTTTTGATACTGCAAACGTGACTCGAGCCATTGATTTCCTACTGCGAATATTTTCGAGTTCGGAAACTCGTTTTTCCGCCGTTTTCCAATTTTCTATCCGAATATCCAAAATCGGAGCTGTAGTCCACCCGAGTCATCGCATTAAGTGCTTTTACTTTGACTGCGTCTGACTCTGAGACCCGATGACTCGTAACTCCTGAACTTTTACTTGATCATGGCTGAGAAGACTCGTGAACTTCGGCAATGAAACTGGTTGTTGAAACGAAACTTGGACACGTGCCAGTCTTCAGAAATTTCATCGGAATTAGGAAAGATTTCGATTGCAAGATATAATCATCGAGTTTTAACATAGTTCTTCACTTTCTGTCATTCGCCGACAAATTTCATGGCTCTATAATTGTAATGGAACAATTCGAGTCCAGAAGTAGTGCAATGATGAAATTGGTGCGTGTTTAATGTCCCGATTGGAAATGCTTGGATTGTGGAAACAGCGTCGAACGTGGATATAGATGAATTCCGGAAGCCTCGGACTTTGACGAATATTTCCCGTGGCTCAAGCTCAAGCCCACATTCTTCATGGGTTCGATAGAAAAACTCTTTCCCTGAAGCGTGGAGAAGGAGAAAAAGCTCCCTGGTTCGAGGCTCGAGGTTCACCTCATATTCCGAACCCACAATCTCCCGCGATGCTTCAATCACCAATCGATGCTTCATTTATCATTTTTTCCATTTTTCGCTATTTTGAGTAACCGATGGAAACCCGGTCGACGGTCTTATCTAATCCCTGAGATCCCTACGAATTCGAATACGATATTAATCCACGTCGTTTTAGTTCAGGTCCATTTTTCGGGCGTCTGATCACGCCGGCCAGAAAGTCGGGTTGGAGGATCCCCGAAAATGAGACATCTGGTAGAGTTTGGTTCGCTTAATGTCTCGCCTTTTTTTATCGGCTTCTTTTTACTCCGAGACAATTTTTCCGGGTCGATGAACCCCGGGAGTTGAGAGTTCGCCTACGGGACCCCATGTAGACAAGCGCGATATGCATATTAGTCCAGTAAAAATCCATGAAAGGTAGCAATTTTTAGATATGAATCCGGAAACTTGATTCAAGGGTGATTCGATGACGCTGAATCGAATGGCGGTAATTATTTTGCAATCAACCCCCGGGATCATTGGAAAAAAAGGGTTGAACCGTTCGATTCGGAACCTAATGACTTTACCGAAAAATATATCGAACAAAAGTTGTTAGAGACAAAAAAATACGTAAAAAAGTATTCCACGTTCATCTTCGTACCTTCGAAATTAAGGGAGAAAAAACCGAAAAACGATTCAATTAACTATTGTATTTTATTTTATTTTGTTTCATTTTATTCGCCAACGAGTGCGAAAAGACAGACATATCTTTGCGTCCCTTATTTTTGAAGATACGAAGATGAACATGGAATACTCTTTCACGTATTTTTTTGTCCCCAACAACTTTTGTTTCACATATTTTTCGATAAAGTCATTAGGTTCCGAATTGAACGACTTAACCCTTTTTTCCAATGATCCCGGGGGTTGATGGGAAAATAATTACCGCCATTCGATTCCGCGTCATCGAACTACCCTTAGATCAAGTTTCCGGATTCATACCTAAAAATTGCTACCTTTCGATTTTTTTCATGGACTATATATCTGAAAGCGATTGATTCACGGCCACCTATTCATCGATCGGTCATGAACGGACGTTTGTGATGACCATTGCATTCGTTTGGATTCGCCGAAGTTTCACTTCGCGAGAAAAATCTGTGACCAATCTCTACGAGTCGCTGCAATTTTTACGAACCGTTCTACATAGGATCTAACGAGTTCTTTTTCATGCGTGATTACTGGCTATTTTTGTCGAAGTCGTAAACGCGGATTGAGTCTATACCCGGATAACGTTCGATAACGAACGACACGTGGTATCAAAGGCGGATGTTCGATGGCTGCAAGGTTCTCTAAGCGTGAAGTGACGACGAAAAACCGAGTGCAATATCCACAGAAATAATAAGTCGGAAGTCGGAAGGGAAGCGACCTTTTCGAGCCCCGTTTGTCAGTTTTTGTTTCGATAAATTAACGGAAGATTTTTGTTAAAATTGGGTTAAACCTTTCCATCTTTTTCCACAATTTGAATAAGCCGCTGATTTTCTTCTCAATCCGATAGTTTCCGAGTATCTCTAAAGCCGATCGAAATGAATTACACGAAAATTCAAAAATTGGGTCAAACGGTCAGATTTGAGTCTCCGATGAACGACTTCTGGACGTTCTTTGATCCAGTTAAACTTTCGCCCAATTTTTCCACTCGTTTTTTGGTACCGAACGAGGCTGTAGGTAAGTTTATCTGGAATTGTACGTCATTCCTTAACTAGCACGTGATACGACGCCTCTTTCGATCCTTATGCGTGTACGTAGGTATAGTTCATATCTCGAAAAGGACAGGACTGGTGAATCTCAAGCTGTGAATCGGCTTAGTTCATACATGGATGAAAACGTTGGCTTTCCTATCTCCTCGAGTTTGTTAGCTTTCTCGGAGAGGAAGGGAGAGGAGACGACGACGCGACGTGGTTATCTTAAGTTTGCAGCTTGCGTCGTCTATACAGTAAGGAAGCAGGTAGTAAGACACCGAAGACAAAGAGCACCAGCTGTAATGTACTTCGGCCAGTAGTTTCGTCTCCTCTCGTCTCCTATTTTACAATTAGCTCGTAGTGTTTGGTTGGCTAAGATTTTTGCGTGCCGATTTAAAGCTCTGGAGGAAAGGCGGTGTAGCTTTAAAGTTTTTTCAGGAATTCGTTCCGTATTTTATACAGAATGAGAAGAATACGGTGTCTTTGGTGTGAACGTTAAATTTATATCAATTTTCAACTCTAAGAGGCGGTGGAGTTTCTTCAGATTTTTCCCTCAACGCGTTATTTCTTTCGGAATATTTTATACTGAAACAAAAACGGAATTTTTTTTTTTAAATCAAGTCCTAAAAATTCTGTCTTCCACGGCGGAAAGTTTCAGCCATATATGAACATAGAAATGATTCTTCGTATGTTTGTTTAATCGATTTCACGGAATATCGACGAACGGAGGATATCGTCGACGCAATTCTCCCGCGAAGAAGTGCCAAGGAAATTAACGGACGCGCCAATGCAGGTGAAAACTGGTGTGAAAATGACCATTTTTCCGTCTGGTCGATAACAGGGCGACTCATTATCGGTCGAAATCGGTGTAACTGATTTATCAATAAGACCTTAAACCGGGTCAAATGAATGGGCGAAAAATTAGTTCCACTTTCGGATTCGGCTGGAAACGATCGTCGCGTAACGCAGCGTTTCGGTATAAGAAAATTCGGAAATAAATCACGGCTTGCGGAAAAAATTGGAAAAAAAATGCAGGCGTCTCTCGGAGTTGGGACAGTGCTGTAAAAGAACATGGATCGAATCCGAGATGGTCAGGGTCAGACGTTATATCACATAGAAATTGACCTTGATTTTAATTTATCAACTTTGATCCGTTTGGAACAGAAATTAATCGGAAATCTGACCGACCGAAATTCATTTTCGTTCACTTCTCGAAAGGGATTTATCAATTTTGAATGATAATGAAAAATTTCGCTGTTTTTAATATTCCTTCGCTCGCGACAGTTGCACATAGCATATCAGAGGCATTAATAGCTTCTCGTCATACGAGGCACGATATGGAAGTCAGTTATCGAAACGCCATGTGGCCTCCAGCGAGCGAGTAAACATACGTCACAGATAACGGTAACTAGAATTAACTTGGCCTCGGATTATTCCGCGATAATAATTAAAACAACTTATTGTTAATTCTCTTAAACCTGGCTAAGCTTCTTGTTCAAGATTTGCATCGAAATTTCTTTCGAATTTCATTCTAAACGTTTCAATCTTAACCTGCACCCTGATTATGGAATTTTTTTCAATTCTCAAAGCTTCGTACCACCTTTGCGAAATTCTCACGCACATGTTTCGAGCCGGCTTACTCAGCTGTGAATTAAAACCGTTTCCGGTCAGTAATATAGGTTTGAGTTAATTGTGGCGTTGGGCGTCATTTCACGCCAAGAGGTATGAAATTAAACCGAGTAATATTCGATTACTGCATATGTCGCCGACTATTTCTGCGGGACAGACCACTGCCCGGTATTTTTCCTCTAGTACAGCGTGTATATAGCTCTAGCTTGGAAACGCGATGAGTTAATACATGGGCTTCAGGCGTGGCGAGGCCCGACCACTGGCTACCGACTCGCGGTCGTTCGACTTGAGAGAACTTCTCCAAGCGTTGTGACCCGGGCGGGGTCGTGGGAGCCAGGAGCTAGGAGCTAGGAGCCAGAAGCCAGAAGCCAGAAGCCAGGAGTCGCGAGACAACGGCGGGTCCATGGCTCTCTGAGGCTTGATTTTGTCCACCGCAAAGACGAACGTCGGGCTATAAGCCAGTAGGTGGTAGAGCTGTTTCGGAATGGATTATGAAGTGGCGAAGCCTGGGATAAATTTGGCTTTGAATTGTCTTTCGCATTCGTTGTTTGTCCATCAAATGCCATTTTGATGTATTGACGTAATCCAGCCAGTGAGCTTTTACAGCTTTCATGGACGGACCCATAGTCAATTGTTTCGGACAGGATTACTCCGTCATAGATCATCCGAAACGAACCAAATTTTACATGAATATTCTAGACAGGCATGTCCACGGTGTGAACTACGAAAATTGCATCAGATAAATGGGAAGTATCTTTTTTTTAAAGATTCACTTTATTCTTCGTAATCATCGCGTTTGCCAATCCCATTTCTGCATCTATCACAAAAGTTTCTTAATCGATTTCAATATCCGTAGTTCACACGTTGTAGAAATTCCTACTAAACAAGTACGTCGAACCTGAACCCAGTGGGTTCAATAGTTTTCACGTAATCCTGCACACAGTACCGTGAAAGTTGGTAAATGACCGAAAAACGTTTTTGGAAAACTGAGTTCTCACAATCAGTGCTTTCTTCTTTTCTCTCGAGTTCGTTTCATTCTTCGAGATCCTTTTTCTGTTCCCACGTAAGGCTGTGGCAGGGTCGTGCTTGCGGCAGCTCCTTTCTGTCTCCTGGCCATGATGGTTACCCACTCTTGGGTCGTAATTCATGAGTCTAATAAAGTCAACGAGGCAAAACTTGACTTCGTACCAAGTCTGTGTCCAATTGTTTTTCAACGACGAAAGTTATCGACGGTTTTTGGTTGCGGAGTCGAATTCAGTTGAGAGAGTGATCGATGTCAAATATGTTTCGAGGCCAGGCAACGCAAAGCATAACGTAACGCAATATTACGTAATGCAATTTGTGTTTTTGTCTCATATATAACAAATGGAGGCAAGATCCTTGTTTCAGACTCGTCAACCGATCACTGGCGGCATAAGTTTCGCGAAAATACGTTTTTCAAGTAAATTCCATTCTTTTGGAGCTCGATCTTTCGAAAAGTTCTTTTTGTTTTTCTTTAAATAATTTCCCGAATTTTAGTTTTATTCGTTAGAAAATATTTCGAGTCGTCGTTTCCGAGCTGCGAGGTCAAATCTCTTTCACTTATGACTCGCGGACTCGTCGTCTAACTCGCGTTCACCCTAATGACATTAGGAAGTTGGTAATTAAGACTAGCAGGATCGGCACTTGAAAGTACTTCATTTCGACTTATTCATTCATTTATTCATTTATTCATACTGTTCTCTCCTTTGTCCAATAAGCTTACAAACTCTTTCCTTTTCCGCCTTTTTTGCTTCTTCTTGTTTCCACCCTTAAATCTCTCGTTTCGAAATCATATATGTATACGAAGGATTCTCCCCGAACGCGACTTCTTTTCATCCCACTCTCATACATGATTCCAAAAGGCTCAGTTTTTCGAAAAGCGTATCTCAAGGCGTCGAGCATTCGTTTCAGATTTATTTTCCATGGTTTGCCGGAAATGTGGAATCGACAGTGTTATCGGTCACAAAGTAGATACGTCGCTTATCCCTCTCGCTGTTTTCTTTTATCTTACGGTTTCCTCGCCAGATTGCGTACATCGCGATTCATTGAAATATGCTAATTTTCGTTTCGTATAATCAGCATCATTCCACGGACTGGAATGAGTCATGATATTCGATAATTTGCAGATTTCCAGACTTGAAACAAAAAATAAAAATAAAGCGACAAAAAAGAAGTCAAACATCCGTTTTATAATTCTGTAAAAAAACTCGCGAAAGATAAGAAAGAGAAAACGGGAAGAATAAAAGAAACAGACTAACTGCACAAGGATATCAAAGACTTTACTTTACTTCACGGTCGCTTCTTTGGCTTTGACCCAAATGTTATATCACTAAACCTCGCATTTCTACTCACTCATGTACGAGTGTAAAACCTTGTCTGAGTCAGTCTTTCGGCTTTGAATAGGTATAACAAATCCGCGAATTCCCAAATTACATTATCTCTGAGACGGTTCTTTCCCGGAACACGACGTTTCTAGTTTACGCATTATTTCCACTCGGAGATCCGCTCGAGTGCAACTAAAGATCATAGATCGTCGAGGAAGCACTGTTCTCCACATTTCTGCCTAACAAATCCGCTTTGTTTCTCGCTAATCTTCCGCAAACGAAAATTTTTCCATGTTATACTTTGCGGTCGGGGATATAGACTCTCCGACGTCCCATCCATAAAAATATCAAATCCGGGGTGTGGTTATCTCATATCTTACTCAAACAATTCGTCACAGAGTCTGCACCCCGATTCCGCAACAGATTTGAGCAAACATTTTGGCAAAATGAGTCGATTACTCGGCTAGGAATGGGTACACACGTGTGCAATGATCTCAGACCGAGATTGCTATTGTTGCAATTTCCTGGCTCACGTTTAGACACGGTTATTGTCAGAAGTAGCGACTCAGCTTCTCTTTTTATCCGAATGATATATCGGTATAGAATCTCATCGGCTCCGCTATAAGAAGCGATTAATACCGATTCCGAATGGAAAAGTTTCAAGGACTGTTTAGTATTGCAGTAATTCGTTTCACTCTTAAGTTCCAACTGTCTCTCAGGTATCACCTAATTTGGTAATACACCTTGAAATAGATATACCTACTTCTGTCTCGAACTAGGCGAACTAACAGCTCAACGCTGCAGCTCTGGGGGATAAAAATCGTCGTTTTCCCAGCTCTCGATACAAAGCTGCGAATGTCTCATTCTCTCTACCCAGTAGTGAGGATTTCGTGCCAAGTTCATCGCCTGAAATCTTTTTTTTTTTGTTTTTTTTTTTAGAAATCAAAATAAGATCCCAAATTTTCGTTCCATGTGTCGATTTTATTTTTATAATCATATCTTTTCGGGGAGGTCGATCGAGTCCGATGATCAATCATTTGATGTGGGTAATTAATTTTGTTCGTAGCATATCGATAAAAAAAAACAACAAAAAAAACAAATTTCCTAGTCTTTTTTTTTTTTCGAATACGCGTACGTCATTCTTTGATTCGATTTACGAATAGAAACGGAAGGTGCAGGGAGTTTGGGGGGCGAGAGTCTCGATTCATTTCCAGAGGATGAGACCATCGACCCGCTCGTCTAGACGGTTGGTGTAACTATGAAGCCCGAACCGATGAACCTTGTCGTCCAGGATTAACCAGAGGATTTTTAACGCTCGTATCGCGTTTTCGATGAATTTTACTCCTTTTTTTTTTACCACTTTCTTATTCCCAGTTAGAGCGATTCTAACAGCCTGAACAACGAATGGCTTGCATATCTCTCGGAATATAGGCTGCAATTATTGGAAAATTTGTTCCAATCATCCCTGCCGATGAAAATGTACATATATTTTTTTTTTTTCATTTTCTGAACAAATTTGATAGAAAATAGAACAGAGGAACGGATAGATACACACGAGCGCGAAGCAGGAGAGAAGAAAAAAAAAGCGTGGGAAAAGAACCGTTTCCCTAATGTTTAAGAAAACCGATGGAAATCGTTGCCACGTTATAGCCGATGCGTTGTTCGATATATCGAGTCGATTGCTCTCTTCCTCCTTCTCCTCCTCCTTCTTCTTCGTCTTCTCTTCTTCTTCTCCGTCTTTGATCGAATAACAGTGATTGGGCATTCGCTGAACGAACTAGGCGAAGCGAGGTCATTTTTCTTTCTCAGATTGCATCAATTCCGAAAATATCGTGTTACACCTTCTTTTCCTCCCTTCCTTATATTCCATTCCCAGGTAGGTATGTATTCCATTCTTCAATCCACGAGTATGTATATATACATACATCTATAGGCGTGTGCGTAGTCTTAGCCTAGTCAAGTCTAACTCGATTACGAATCCTTGGATCGACCTTTCTCTTGATCAATTTCCCACATATACACGCATGACACATGCTCACCTGGTCTCATTTCGTAAATACGGATTGAGAGCTGATCACAAGAAGATTAGCGTGTGAATTTAGGAATTCAGTCAGATATAAACCTTTTCCACTCCATCTCTCGAATATACCTATAAGAGATATCCCACGGCAAATCGGCTAACGTCTGACCCTGACGAATGCGAATTTCGGTCGGTTAGATTTCCGATTAATTTCTGTTTCGAACTGGTCAAAGTTGATGAATTAAAATCAAGGTCAATTTCTATGTGATATAACGTCTGACCCTGACCATCTCGGATTCGATCCATGTTCTTTTACAGCACTGTCCCAACTCCGAGAGACGCCTGGATTTTTTTTCCAATTTTTTCCGCAAGCCGTGATTTATTTCCGAATTTTCTTATACCGAAACGCTGCGTTACGCGACGATCGTTTCCAGCCGAATCCGAAAGTGGAACTAATTTTTCGCCCATTCATTTGACCCGGTTTAAGGTCTTATTGATAAATCAGTTACACCGATTTCGACCCATAATGAGTCGCCCTGTTATCGACCAGACGGAAAAATGGTCATTTTCACACCAGTTTTTCACCTGCATTAGCGCGTCCGTTAATTTCCTTGGCAGTTCTTCGCGTAAGAATTGCGTCGACGATATCCTCCGTTCGTCGATATTCCTTGAAATCGATTAAACAAATATACGAAGAATCATTTCTATGTTCAGGTATGGCTGAAATTTTCCGCCGTGGAAGACAGAATTTTTAGGATTTGATTCAAAAAAAAATTCCCGTTTTTGTTTCAGTATAAAATATTCCGAATGAAGTAACGCGTTGTGGGTAAAATCTGAGGAAATTTAACTGTCCCTTAAAAGTTGTAATGATGATATAAAGCACGAATCGAATCCGAGATTGTCGAGTTGGCGAAATTCCTACTTCTACGAATTCTTAGGAATTTTTAGAGAAATTAGAACATTTTATAGTTTTCCATGAAAAAAATAAAAAAATAAATAAATGTGGATTTTCGTAGTTTTCCATAAGAAATTTCAGATATTCGTCGTTTCACATAAAAAATTGTTAGATTCTCGTACTCTTTCAGAAAAATTGGTCGTTTTTTTTTTTTTTTTTGATCAAACTATGAAAAAACTACAATTTGTTATGAAAAACTACGAAAAGTTGCAATTTCCCTGATAGACCGTAAATATTCGCAGAATCATTTCCACCAGGGGGGTCCCATATACTTCTTCCAGTTTACTTATTCAGCTTATCTCGAATAAGGAGTAAAATACAACCGCCAAAAAGAGAAACGCTAAACGCTACTTTCAGGGCTAAAAATAGATCTTTAATTACAGCTTAGGTACATCCACAGGTAAAGTAAGATTGGTTGAAACTGATTTGACGTACGCGTCTGGTATACCGATGAACAGACTAAATTTACACCGGATATCGTCAAGTGTGGTTCACGTATATTTTAAGCAACACTTTTTCCGAGGGTACAAAATCCATATCCGTAACCTTTTGAACTCGGATAAGAATTTATTTAGGCTTCTATAATAAGCGGTAAGACCATGCCTTCCAGCTGTTCGAACTCGCCTACCGGGCTAACGAAATTCTTCCTTTTCTGTTCCAGGTAAGCATTGCTAGGAGCTGCGAAGCCCGCTTTTCTCTGCGGATGTAGCTGCAGCCCCCACATCCGTTTAGACCGCATTATCGCGTTTTCTACGGTCTGGGTAAAGCTAGACGAAAAACATATTCGGATTATGCTTCCGGTGAAGAAACGTACGCGTTTTGTTCCAAACTTCGGCCACTTTGGCCCGAAGATTCTGAGAGCATTGGTTCGCCGATTTCATTGGTTAAGGGCTGTTTTTTTTCTTGGGACAATGCTCGATCGGAAAACTCTCGGGATTTTCTACGGAATGAAAAGTATGGAGAGTGAGCGACGTTTTTTTGTCGAGATCCGTGAAAAAGATTGAGAGAAAAGTACATTTTTGGTCGTGAAAATCGTCCTATCTTTCAAAATTTTGTTAATATAGGAAATTCGGGAATCTATCCTGCGGAACATCGTTCAAGGAAAGTATAGATTGAGGTTTACGGAATTTTGAGAGTCCTTCCTCGCGATCCCTTCTGTCTTCCACCTTTCGCCTTCCATGGAAGGTGGTCGTCGATCCCGCGGTCCCTCGGGACGAAAATGGGGCGTATAAAGGAAACGAAGCGAGGTATGAGAACGCGCGAGTCCCGCTAACGCTAGCGGGGATTGTAGTCAAGGGTGAGTCGGGGTGGGGAATATATATATATATATTTCCGAAAAGCTACTTCGTACGTATGCGTGTCCACCCTATGGGTTATAAATACTCGCAACCCCGCAGTCGAAAAGACCCCTAAACCATTTGCAGATATTCGTCCTCTCTCGTTCGAGTATATTTTCCCAGCTCATTGTATCGCCGATCGAATTTATACGGGGATGTCGTCGCAGGGTGGAGGTGAAATCAGGAAATCTGAAAAATCTGGAAACCTCGAAGTCTCTGGATACTTTTTGGGCTCGAAATTCACACCTTCAGGGCGAAAATCTCGAAAACAGAATGAGATTCCACTCTCGAGGAAAAAATTTTGGTTTTTGTCGCGAACAAGGGCGATTTTTCCCTTCTATGAAACGGAAAAGAATTATACTAGAATTTTGACTCCTTAGAAGGTTTCTTGATGTAAAAAATTTTTTTTCAACTCAAAATCGCGCCAACGAAGACCCATGGAGTGAAATCTCACTCGAAAAAACGTAGAGAGATACGTTTCCTGTTTTTTGTTTTTTTCTTTTGTATATTTCCTCGACTCTGAAACTTTTTTGGAACCTTGATTCCGAAAGCTGTTTCAATGATCGATATTCAGTCAGTTATCTCGAGTTGGTTGGGCCTCCTCCTCTATTGTCACACTTGTAATTGTAGTAAGTGCCGAGTGAATCGATGCCAGCGCGTGTCGTTAATGGGGTAGATATTTTTGTATCTACCTATACTATACCCGCGCGTGTATGTGTTCAGATTTAATTAACTCGCGTGAGAGAGTCCATGGCGGAGCTTTTTATTCAGAAATTCAGGAGCCTTTTATTTTTAATCCCGGGGCTTGAACACGCGGACAGGCGTCCCTGACATCTGTGCGTTTCGAAAAGTCCGTTCGATTACCGATTTCGAATATTGATTATCGAATGAGTTAAACAAGAGAAGAAAATTGGCCTTTCACATCATTGCCGAGGAGGATTTAACCGGTTGGTAAAAGCGAGACAACTTGCGGACCGAAGAGACGAGTGAAATCATCTTTGGGGCTGCAGAATCTGGGGTGTCTACCCCAGCCACATCCCCCGTCGCTAAGGCAACGCCGACGCTAATCGTCGGCGTCATTTGCCATTTGTCATCGCATTGAGCGAGCTCGCTTGTGCACGAGCCAGACCGATTTGCATAGATGAAACGACTGGATCGCGACTAATTTCTTTTTTTAACAGCATCGATTTTCGACCGAACGGACCATTTTTTGTTCAGCTCGTATTCGAGAACTTCTATTATAGACACCATTTATCCTTGTCTAAGTTTTATAGAACCGTCTTTACGACCTCAAAAAAATTTTTTTTTGATTCAAATTTGAATTTCTGCTCCACCGATCTTCAACTAAGTTTTTCGTCCGGCTTGTTACGACTCGTTTTCGACAGATTTTAGTGCTCTGATCACGAATCTGGCCGTAAAATTCGATTGTGTCTTATAGTCTTCGATAAACGTTTATTGAAAGGCCGAAGATCGATGTAATCTCGGTTTCTTGTTCCGTGATCGAAGAGTCCGAGGTCTAGGACCACTTTTTGTTCAGCTCATATTCGAGTACGTCTATTTTAGACACTATTTATTCTTGTCTAAGTTTTATAGGACCGTCTTTACAACCTCAAAAGAATTTTTTTTTGATTCAAATTTGAATTTTTGTTCCACCGACCTTCAACTAAGTTTTTCGTCCGGCTTGTTACGACTCGTTTTCGACAGATTTTAGTGCTCTGATCACGAATCTGGCCGTAAAATTCGATTGTGTCTTATAGTCTTCGATAAACGTTTATTGAAAGGCCGAAGATCGATGTAATCTCGGTTTCTTGTTCCGTGATCGAAGAGTCCGAGGTCTAGGACCACTTTTTGTTCAGCTCATATTCGAGTACGTCTATTTTAGACACTATTTATTCTTGTCTAAGTTTTATAGGACCGTCTTTACAACCTCAAAAGAATTTTTTTTTGATTCAAATTTGAATTTTTGTTCCACCGACCTTCAACTAAGTTTTTCGTCCGGCTTGTTACGACTCGTTTTCAACAGATTTTAGTGCTCTGATCACGAATCTGGCCGTAAAATTCGATTATGTCTGATAGTTTTCGATAAACGTTTATTGAAAGGCCGAAGATCGATGTAATCTCGGTTTCTTGTTCTGTGATCGAAGACTCCAAGGCTTAAACTTGGTTTCAAGATGTTGTAGAGTATCCAGCACCTGGTAGATGCATCAACGAAGTAACGACTACCGGAAAATGGGAAAAAACTAGTTTTTCTTCAAAATCTCTTAATTCTTAGCCGATTATTTCTGTTCGAAAATAAAGAAAGAACCCTTAAGATCTTAGAGTGCCCGCGTTCACTTCAGCTTTCCTCAAATTTCCGGTAACATTTTGCTACTGGGAACATCCACCAACGCATGCAGTCGAACTCTGAGGCACGATCTAATTTCGACGCGGACGTAAAGCGTCTTGGCGCCTGAGCTGGTCGTCGGTATACATATTCGAAGTACTCTGCATCCGTGATTTTCCAAACCCGAAGCAGCTCCTTCCCTCATGCGGAACGGCCGCTTTTTGATAACCGATCGCCGCTCTTTCATCGATTTCTGCATACCGTTCGATGAAATGATCACGCGAGTGAAAATCCGCGTTCAAGATGCGGATGCTGAGGCAAGGCGGCGTTCCCCGATGCATGCAAGTCCCGTGAACCAGGTTGAAGTAAAGTTATTGGCCTTGATTGCAGTCTAAATATACCCAGCTGGCCGTTCACCTCGCCACTTAGAATCGAGACTAGAGCGTCGTCCGTGGCCGATCGTGAGTTCTATCTGGCACCTACCTTCATCCATCAGATCCAAATTCGTCGTTAACCGAAGGTTTTTTTCTGGTCCAGAAAATTTGTGCAAAAATTTATGATCCGGCTTTAATAAGGGTGAAAATTGACCGTCGAAAATTTTTCGGACACTTCGAGGTGGCGCAGACCCTTGAAACGACCATTTCCATACGTAAAGAAGACTCGAGCGATGACGAAGTGATGAATAGAAGTAGGAAAATGATTTTCACAGTTTGGAGGAAAGTCTGCATGGACTTGCGTGGGCTCTTGAGTTTTGCAGGAGAATATGTTCTACATCGTGGTTACAGTTTCCCTATAATCTCGGCTTTCCACAAGACTCGAAACTCACTCCGTAACGACATGTCTTAGTTTCACTCCGACCAGAGTTCTAGTCGCTCCGCAGCTTCCGGGATACATCGTGTCTCGAAAATCCTTATCGTCAATCCACTTCTATAAACCATCGGGCAGCGATCATTTCATGACCAAAAAATTGTATGCACACGATCTGAGGTGCTTTTGGAGGATGATCACTTACCGCAATTCTTCTCTGTTGCGAAAATAAAGTTCGTTCCTCTTCTCCGATCAAGTTATCTAATTGCTGGCAAGAGAAACCCATCTTTACACACGTTTTCGACGTATTTATAAGGAACTGAAACCGGAAATTGCGATCTCGCGAGTCGTAGAGGCAAAGCTAATTACGAGTTTCTGGAAAATTTCAAACGAATCTACACGCGTGTATATATTACGATTATTTCTTTTCCAAAGAAGGATAAAGACGGTGTATATCGAGAGAAAATCTTGAAACTATACAGTCGACTGCGCATGCGCCGAATAATTCAATTTTATTGGTCGGTGAGATCGTCCCGCGATGATATTTTAACCTACGAGGCATGGGTGCCAACTTGCAAGAAATGAAGCGAAGCCGTCAGACTCTCGCGTGTAAAGTTGTCAATCGAGGTTATGTTGTTTTTTGTTTTAATTTAATTTCTACCGTATTAAATTAACACGATTGAACAAACTGTTCCCACTTAGCTGCTTTGTTTCTTCCAAGCACCCATCGTTTACAATTAGACCTCTGGTTTTCAATTGCAATTGGAAAGAATAAATACTCTAAATAAACCGATACATCGAATCGTACCGAGCAATCAGCTGTTCGGAATAAATCTCGACGGTTCTTTCAGAACATCGAGTTTCAATCTCAACGATAAAAGCTTTCCAAGCCTTTCCGAATCACTATCGCGATTCATTGAGATCTTAACTTCAGAAGTTCGTATCAATTGTATCGGTGCCAAAAACAAAATTTGACAGCTAAAACTCGGGATGGCCAGCCTGCTTGAGCAGACGACGAAACTCGCGCATGCGCAGCCGACCGTATAGTTTCAAGATTTCCACACGTATAGCTAGGAAAGCTCGAATCCCATTTTTTTTTTTACGTTCTGTTTGAATATTTGGTAAATTTTTTGCTAGAAGTTTAGATTTTCGGCTTTTTGAAAGACTCGCTTTTTTCCCATTCCATTTCGTTTTATTTATGCCTAGTTCGTGTCTCATTCGGTGAATTTGCATACCGATTCCCCAAGCTGCATCCGGTTTTTCTTCCATATCGTCGCACGTGTGCCTTTCCCTCTTCTAAACGCATGTGAGCCCAGCTTGCTGCAGTCATATACGTATCTATGTATTCACGTATATTTTATCATGTATAGTTACTATGTACACATCGTTGCGTGTGATTCTACGTACGGTATTTAGGTACACGTGTGCACTGTACATCGTCGAGCGTATGCAGTACGTACGGTACGGTACGGAACGCGTGCATTGCCGGATATACTAATTACGATCTCGCGTATGAAGCTTCCATACGGAGATACACTCTGTTCGCTTTTTATCGTACCGAATAATTTTCGGGTCTCTCTACTAGTCCTGGAAATCCTCGAAATCCTGTAATAATCATATTTCTTCTCCTGATTATCCTAAAACTTTGAGTAACGTCCTGAGAAAAGCTTTCTACCTTCAAAACGTGAAAATCAATTTTTAATTTTCGATTGCTTCGAAACGTAAGTTAAAAAAGAAAAAAAAGAAAAAGAAATTGATTTAGAGATACAATTTCTCGAAGAAGTCGTGTAAAATGTTTCGAAATCTGTCCTGGGAATCCTGGAATAACAAATTTGTTGGGTGAAAGACAGTGCCTTGAGTTTTCTCTGAATTATCAATCATTTCATCGCTTCGATTATGTTTAATTATACTTCATTCTTCGATTTTGGAATCGTTTAAGAATTTTTTCAAAGTGGTTAATAGCAGGAGGTAAAATCCAACATTATACTCATACAAAATCCTGGATTCTAGATAATGATTCGTTGTCATTGACCCTCTTCACTCTGGAATTCATTAATTGGGACAAAGAAGATTTTCCATAGGAAAGATAAAAATCTATCGATTCATAACGAAAAGATTCTTTTTTTTTCTCTGTCTAATTCTGAAAAGAAAAATTAAAAAAAATTTATCCGACTAAATCAACGAATTATCTCAGAAACGACGGGGTGAAAGGATCCGAAATTTACGGGATTCCACTTTCCGATCAAAAAATCAGATGATCTTCGGTGTCGATCTTGATTTTTGACTCGCGATCAATACCGATGTTATTTCCGGTTATCACGGTTCTCTTCTTCTTCGAATTTCATTCGAACGATTCTCACACGCGTTATAGCTGCCGAAGTCAGTCTTCTACAATCTAGTAACGAATCTCCATCTGCCTAGATAGATCTATGAAGATTTTTATGCGGCAGATTTTATCCCACGGGTTATAAACCGTGGTAGAGTGACAGATGAAAGTCCTATGTATCCCACTTCGCCCCCGCCTATCCCACCGGCGTCTGCTGCTGCTTGTTTCCTCAGTCTTTTTATTTTTTTTCCATTTTTTATTTATTTTTATTCATTTTTTCATTCATTTTTTCTTCACTTCTTCCTCAAAGTCGGTGGGGGGACTGAGAATGTATCCGGAATGTTTTCATGCCCATATATATGGATGTATACCGGCCCAACTGAACAAACGATCTGTGAAAGGTTCTCCGCAGATTACGATCTAGTTTAATGGAAAAAAATTTTTGAAAACCAGCCGATTTCATATACCGTTCACGAAACATAGTTAGGGCGATAAGGAATCGGACCGTCTGAATGGAATTTCTTTTTTTCGCAAAATTATCATTGGATAAAGGAAAAGTTCCTTCATCCGAGTTAAATTTTATCACACGTAAAATCACCCGCGAATCTCATTGGCCATTCTTGAATAAAAAAAAATTTTGCAAGGATTTGCAAAAAAAAAAAAAAAGGAAAAATGATAATTCAATGTGGTATTTTTCCTGTTTTCTTCAAATTCACGTTCGAGGAAAACGGACTTTTATATTTTACAACTCGTTCCCCATGACCAATTTTCCTGTTTTTTTCGTTAACCTTTATCCTCCTTTTCCCCTAATCATTAATTTCCAAAAATAATGCAAGCCAAAAAATAAATAAAAAATCATGGCTTTGGAGGGCCCTTCAGGACGCGCTTCTCGCTTTGAAAGTCGAGTGAGTACACCTACAGCTCTACCGAGCGCGGGTCCATATCAATGAGAAATGTCTCTCCTCCTCACTGCAGTCGTCTAGAATTTCTTTGTCGTTCGTCCTCCGCGCCCGCGACACGTCGTTTATCCCTGAGCTTTCCATTTTCCTCGGGTTTTTCCCCTATTCCGTCACCGCCGCGGTCGGTCCTTTCCCTCTGATTGCACTGGGGGTGGGTTATGCCTTTGCTGCAAAGCCTCCGGGAACTTCTCAGGCTGCGTTCGATTTTTTCTCTCTTTCCTTCCTTCTTCCTTTTTTTTTTAGCCATCGATCTTTCGTCGATACTTTCATGATTTTCTTTAAAAAAAATCGAAAGAAAAACTAAAAATTGTTTCGCGGATCGCACGGGTTCAAAAGCTTCGAAATCACGACGTGTCATTCGGCCGTTCAATTAATTATTATTACGTTCGAGTAAACGTTGATGATTCCATCGCATCAATTGATTTATTAGTTCGACTGGTCAGCAGCACGAGCGACACACTCGATATGTGTTGGTATATCCGTCTGTCTCGCCTGTGTTTTATCGCGGCGACAAGGACCCGCCCGTTTCGAGCCGCTTTCGGACAATAATTTTTCGAATCCCACCGCGAAAGGAAAAAAAGAAAAAAAAGATACGAAATTGACAAAAAATTCAAAAATCTCTACATAATTTCCCGACAAATTCGCCACCGAAAAATTAATCGTATCGAAGCGATACCTGAGTCAGAATAAAATCGAGCTTTCGAACGAGGTTCTTTCTGACCTCGAATACTTCTTCCAACTTTTTATTTTGAAAAAATTAGAATTTTTAAAATTTTCAAGAAAAAAAGTCGATCGATGATATCTCGAGGACCGATGAACAGATTTTTACGATTTTCATCTCGATCGATAGGATTGAATCGAACTAAAATTTGGTCGAATTTTGGAATTGATCGACGCAGTAGTTTTCGTGCCTGAAAAAAAAACAAAAAAAATCAACTCTTCGTCCTCAATAAATTTCGTTTTCTTTTATTCAGACTTTTTACAGAGGGAAGTTCCAGAGCTTGTTATCCCTCGTATCGCACATTCGGGGTTAAATTTCTCCGGAACGTTTCACACAATTTTCTAAACGTTGAAACGCTTCTTTCCGTCGATATTATTCCGCCACCAGGTACCGACGACTACGTGGGGTAGTGGTAGTAGCTAGTAGCTGGAGGCCATATGTGGCCATATGTCAAACGGTAATGGCAGACATGGGGTGGCTGCATGGCTGCCAGTTGGGGTGTAGGTTTGGCAGGGTGATCCCTCCTATGACTATGGGAAACTGCAGTAATTTGGTTACAACCAAAATTACGATCAATTTTCTGTCCTTCGGGCAGTAGGTGGTTAAGTACCTACCTATGTGTCAAACGTGGCATACGTCACTGGAGGGAGTACCTGTATAAATCAATCATTCAGATTTTTGGGAATACGAATTTTATGAAAATAAGTATAAAAGAACAAGACCAACAAATCGGAGTAGGTAGCAACGAAAATTGAGGCCATTCCCGAAAAAAAAACAAACGACGCGTTTGAAAGCTTTTTTGGACGTGGAAATCACAGGCGAAAATTTTTTTACAAGCACAAAAACGCCTTCGTAATGATTCTCTTTCGAATCAGTGGTGCGATGGGAAACGCTGTTTCATTGACGATTACTTTTTTTTTGGTCTCTGATGGGATAGAGGAGGAACCTTGGTCAGATGGACATGGGACCTTTTTTGATACCGAGAAAATGCCTTAGGCAATGATCGTTTTTGTCTCGATATTTTGAAATTCGCCGAACGTGTTTAGCGACTGTATTTCGATTCGCTGGGACAAAAATCAACTTATCAAATACAATTCTATGTTCGTATAACAGAGCTTCGTTTTGCGGACCATTAGCGACGAAAAAGTCTAAAATCCGCGAAACTTTGAACTAATTATGGTTAAAAACAACTGGAAATAATTTGTTTCGAATCGCTAGTAAATATTCTATTGACACAGTTTTTTTCACGCCTGATTACTACTATTTTGAGACCCGATTCCGAATTATTAGAGATTCTGGAGACTTCGACTATTCATAGATCGATTCCACCGAGAAAAAAAAAATTGGTCTTCCGCAGGATACGGGTCCCATCGTTCGTCTAAACTTCGCCAAATTTGTAGGGAATATTCTACATCGATGTCATTTCGGGGCGACCCAATGATGTTCGATGAATTTCATTTTTGGACATTTCAAGTCATAATTTCGGCCAATTTCAAACTCTTTCCGAAGCTTCGATTCAGTTTTGCTTTTTCACAGAGGAGAATCGAGCTCCGCGCAGTTCGAGAGAAGCTCCCAAACTACATGATTTCTGTCTCGTATTTCATATTTCCTTTATTTATTATACCAACCGACGACTGACTGACTAACTTCAAAGCTGCGAACTCGCGGTTCTCCTTAATAATCAACGTCAAGGTCTTTACCCGTACACCAATGGATAACGAGAACAATTTTCAACCGCCAGCCACCGTTTAGAATCAGTATTATACCGAGAACACGTCTTGAAACCATACAGTCGACTGCGCATGCGCCAAATAATTCAATTTTATTATTGGTCGTTGAGATCGTTTCGCGGTGGTATTTTAACCTGCGAGGCAGGGGTGCCAACTTGCAGGAAATGAAGCGAGAGCCGTCAAACTCTCGCGCGGAAAGTAGTCAATCGAGGTTATGTTGTTTTTTATTTAAATTCAATTTCTACCGTATCTAATTAACACGATTGAATAAACTGTTTCCATCTAGCTGTTCCGATTCTTCCAAGCACTCATCGTTCACGATCAGACCTCTAGTTTTCAATTGTAATTGGATAAAACAAATCCTCGAAATAAGCCGATACATCGAATCGTAGCGAGCATTCAGCTGTTCGGATTAAATCTCGACGGTTCTTTCGAAACGTCAAGTTTCGATCTCAACAATCAGAGCTTTCCTAGCCTTTCCGAATCACTATCGCAATTAACTGAGATTTTAACCTCAAAAATACATGTCGGTTACATCATCGGCAGAAACGAAGTTTCATAGCTAAAACTCCGGATGGCCAACTCGCTTCGGCAGACGGTGAAACTCGCGCATGCGCAGGCGACTATATAATTTCAAGGAGTGCTTTCGGTATATCTAAGAAAAATCAATCTGTGTTTCGAAAATTCGTATCATAAATTTTTTTTTAATTCAGTTTTTAGCGATTTTTGAGCTCGAACGGCCAGCCAGCTGGCATGCATTAACTTATTTCTATAAAACTAATGAAATGAATAAATTGAAATTTCGTCTGTACAACAGGCGAAGTAAGCTACGCTATAATCGTTGTTCAGAAATTAAAATCCACCCCACAACAGCAGCAGTGGGAGCAGGAGGCTAGTCTATTGTGTTCTGTCTCCCCTCGCGGCTCTAGCTTGTTGCCTGCTCAACATTTGCCTGAAAATTTGTGCTGCAGGGGAGAAAGCTTGCAGCGGAACCAAACCAAAAGCAGAAGCAGCAGCGGCACATCGTACCCTAGTATATTGTACGTCAGACTGCAGCCAGTAGTAGTTAGGCATTATGATTCCCCGTCCAGTCGTATACGTATTGATAATCGAACTGAGGGAAGCGGGAGGGAAGGGTTTGGTATAATAAGCAATTAGTCGATGGGATGAAAAGCGATTAGAACATTATTTGAAAAAAAAAACAATATTTTTCTGCATACTATTCGCCGCTTTTTTGAAAAATGGTGGAAAAATTGAAGGTGAAATTTTTTTTTTTTTATCGTTGAAACAAACGTTCGAATCGAACGAAACATGGCGACTTTTTACGCGCGTCATTTGAATGTGGGATTCCGTAAATTTTTTCATATAATTCGTTGAGTTTCTTTCATTTCTCTTTCGATCTGTTTTTCGGATACTAGAGGATCGAAAACGTGGAGGTTCGTCGAAATTGGCAAAAGTCATTTCGCTCGCTCCAGACCGTTCCGTATGTTCTGTATCTAGAGAACTCTCTTTATATCTTCAGGGTGATCCCCGAGCTTCGAACTTCTCGGTGAAGACACTCCTCGACAAGGGGGGTGCATAACTGTCGGTGAGTTTGCCAAGGGGCGAATAATGTCAGGAACTTGACGTTCTCTCCGAGCTTGAAGCCTTCGGCTATGCCTATGCAGGACAGCGACGAAAACCTTCAACCAATTTCAAACTATTACACACCGGGTAGATTATGCTACAGGATGACCTAATCCGTTTCTTTGTTATTTTCAAATTTGAATTAAAAAAAAAAAAGAATCGTCCTCACTTATCTCGATCTTCATCTCTCTTCTTCTTTTCATTTTTTATTCGTTTCTTCATCAAAAATTTACTCACTAATAACAACACCAAAGGACTGCAATAACCTAACGCGAGGATAAAGGAAGGAAAGAGCCTGAGGCTGACGTTGATATCCCATCGTCGGGGGAGAAAGAGAAGAGCTGCGGAGGGTCTGGAAGTGTGAATTTCATCATGTTTTTATAATATCTGGTATCAGGGGTTACGGAAGGGCTGCTGGCTAATCCGAAGAAGCTTTAGTGGTCAGTTAATTGAGTTTACAGTTGATTACAGCCACGCGATCATCTCTTATCGACGGCAGTATGGAAGAACGTGCAATCTCGATGAGTGGTTGAAATTTCATTGATACGGCACTGGTACTCGGGTTGCCTGGTGTGAGCAGAGCATGAAAAATATTTCTTATCTCCAAATTGTGACGAATAAAATTTTGGCGCTCAACATTTGTCCGAAAAAACAAAATTCGAGATTGCACGTCGTTGTGTCCTGGATTTTCCGCCTAATTGATTAAATCGTCGTCGTAACTTGATTATTTATTTTTCTTACGTTCGTACGAACGTCAGACCGCCCCTGGTCCATTTAAATTCCGAATATGTTTTCGCTACGTTTCTTTCACGACGTATAATCTAGGCAGTATAATTTACCACGTATAATACGTACCATTATCTCGCTCCGGGCTAGATTTCTCTTTCCACTCCAGGCCTAATGTTAATGTCGCCGCCAAAAATTAGCCACGCGAAATTTTCTTCACGTGTTCAGGATCGGAAAATTTGACACATTTTCGGGGATTGTGACCACTGAGGTAAATAATTCACAGATACCCTACTTCAGGCATTTATTCTACGCAATGTCACCTACAAATCGCGATGTCGAAGACCCTCGCATCTTACATCGTGTAGCCACCAGCACAGATTGAAGTGAACTGTGTAAAAGTGACATCGGTTGACTCTTGCCTTGGTAAAAACGTAACCATCAGTCCGATCGATCTGTAATTTATTGTGCGTGTAGTCCTCGCGCGTAGTTCTAGCGTGGACTAAAAGTTGTTGAAAATATTTGTCCGTTTGGCTGGAAAAAAAAATCGCGAAAATTCAGAATTTCTGTCATTCCTAGTATACAGACTTTAAAGATCTGAAAATGTATGAAAAGTTGAATATTTTTTGACGATCCTAGTTCACGCTAGAATTAAATCAGTTTTTAGTGAGCCCACGAAGCCGGATCCAGTTTGGACTAAAATTGACCGCGCAATTGAGGCAACAGTTAACCTGCGTCATTTTTACAGAGCTCACTTCAATCTGTGCTGATAGCCTGGTGATGTACGATGCGAGGATTTCAAACATCAGGATATGTAGGTGACATTACGTAGAATAAACGCCTGAAACAGGATATCTGTGTGTTATTTATCTCAGTTGGCGGAAATCCCCGAAAACGTGTCTAATTTTGTCATTGTACCCCTTTTCAAGTTTCTGGAACTTCGGCCCTGAGAAATAATCTCGTTTTGATTAAATTTTTGTCAAAATCGAAAGCTAAAAGAATGACGATTGCTCATTCATTCGGAAGATAACAAGTTTTCGCTTTCAATTTTGAATAATGAGGAGAAGAATAACGGGAGAAAAAAAAAATATAAGAGAAAATCGTTTTTCCTGGTTAAAAATTAATGGAAAATTATGAGACAAAGAAAGAAAGAAAGAGGACGATGTGTCTGATGAATAGAAGATTAATCGTTCGACGGATCCTTGACCCCGTTAGACTTCGTCCATCTGCTTCAAGAGTTACGTATTACATTTGCAGCGCGGTTCGATCGTTCGAGATGATTTCAAGGTGAGGTGAAATTAACCATCCGCCGAGTGAGTCGTTAGGATCCTTTGACGTGCCGACAAAATTTTACATAATTTGTTTTTTTACACTCGCCCGAGTATTTAAAATAATTAAATTAAAATAAATTAAAATAAGAAACATGGGCAAAGAAAAAACAAAAAAAAAACAAAACCAAAAACAATTCTTCGTGAGTATTACCTGCAGACGGAGTGATACAGCCTGTTGCTTCGTAATAAAAAAAAAGGCAGAAAAAAAGGTGTTAATCCGGGTAACACATCGATTCGTCGATATCGTTTCCTACCACTAAAGATTTATGGCTTATAAACGGGGGTAGAACCTTCTATGTACCAATACGCGTATACGTGTCGCGAGAAATCTGCGTTTATATCGTATTCTGGTACCTACGATTTGGACAACTCCCGAAAGAGCCAATCAGCGCTACGGACTACAGCGATTCCTGCGCGCCAATTGGCTGTTTCGGGAGTTGTCCAAATCGCAGGTATCGGAATCAGAACCTTGTACACCTACGTATGTATAGAGATCCCGGAACGCAATTTAGACGTTATATTAACGAAACTAAATCGTATAACAGAGTTATAGGTATGCGTAAACCAAATACACGTACCCGGTTCATTTGTTAATTGAGATCATCCTTCGTCGGTGCGTTTAATTAACCGGAATATATAATCTCGTGGGCGTATCCTGACTGCGGAAACGAACGATTTTAGGGAAAAGGGGTTTCCACTTTCTATCCTCATGCGAGCCAGGCCATAAGCATCCCTCGACGTAGCGACGAAGTGACGAATAATTTGTTCACTAATTTTTACGATTTTTTTTCGGATTTTTGTTCATATAGAAAAATCAAGGGAGAACGATTCCTCGCAATTTATATCAGGTCGCGTCGTTTCGAGCCAGTAAATTCGTTTTTCATTTTGCTGACGAGGATTTCTTTCAAGACTTGTTGCAAAGAATTTTCAGGTGCGAGCGAAAGAAAAAGAAAAAAAAAAAAATGTGGCCCTGGAACAATCCAATTTATATATTTTTTTTTTGGTATCTCAAACTACGATTGTTTCGCCTTGATATCATTTTCTGATCACTGTAGTGCCAATTATACAAAATGGTGCTATTTCTCGTTCTCGAGTAACTTTATACGGGGAACAAGTCGGATAGTTATTTCCTGACCGGTGGGAGCCTTTGGTAGCTTTGAAATCGACACTTGAAATCGAATATCCAGACGTGGACGAAATTCAGGGATCATTTGATAGTCCAGTGAATGGCCAATGTCACAATTATTCGTCGTTCTTCAAGCTCGAAGATAGTGTTCTACGAGTAAAAAGTTTCATTTAGATAAACCGAAATTTATCGTGAGCGAAAAACTGCTTATTGTTATTTGTTACTATTGCTTCTTGACAAAAAGAATACCGAATCGATTAGTTCCAGAATTTCATCAGATCCACGAGAAACGAGATTAATCAAAATCCGTTGGTTCGTTCTCGAGACGTAATTGATTAAAAAAATATAGATTTCCGAATTTAATTTTTTTAATAACTCAAAAACTACCGTATCGATAAAATTGGAGATCTAATCACCCCTGAGATGCGTGAGACCGCGTCGATTGATCCAACGAAAGTTAAAATTCGTTCATTCGTTATCAAGATATCTCTGAACAAAAAAATTGACCACATCCGACACACGCACACATATGGGTCCAGGTCGGAAGCGATTCTCTGGACCTTGAAACGTGGAAATACAGTGAAAACTGAAGTCTTTATTTCCGGGGTGATCGTAATAACTTCGGTTACGAAAAATGATAAGAACCTGTTTTTTTTTTTTCGGAATAAATCATTTAAAGACCCTAAATTTATGGGGTCGGATTGAAGTCCCCAATTTCAAAGGTTCCGAATGGTAAAAATGAGGAACGTTGAAGTTCAAAACATCGAAATTCTGAAAGGTAGAAATGCGGACTGTTCGAAGCCCCGAAGGCCCAAAGATCCGAAAATTTCGGTCCATTTCTCTGGATGTGAAGACAAAAAATAGTTCATTTCAATCGAGGCCCTATTTACGGCAACCCACTTCATTCACAATAATTGATAGGGTTTCGAAACATTTTTTTCCAAAAAGTAGACCTCAAGAGGATCAATTCGACCCCTCATTCGTTTCGATACGATCGATACAGCCCGAGTTATTGAACACCGAATGAATACATGCGTGGATTTCAAGTTCCGGAAGTTTGGCATTCGGGATTTTAAGCCTTCGGTGTTCCTCGTTTCAAAGTTCAAAAATTCGGAACTTGGACCCAGCCCCGCGAAAGTCCGCGTCCGGTATGGTTCAGACTTCACAATTCGGACTTTAAAGTCTCTACTCGTCTACGGGCGTCTCCGTCAAGGTGCAACAAAGGATTGGCAGGAGCGGACAGACCTGTTCCGTTGGTTTGTCGGACTGTGTGCTGCCGCGAAGCGAGCAAAGCGAGTAAAGCGAGTAGAGCGAGTAAAGCGAGTTTCGGTTCGGTCGGTCGATCGGGTTACTCTCAACGCCTACTGCAAGGATATGGTAGCTGAGTACCAAACTAACTAAAACCTGTGCTATGCCGTTCTTACGTTATCGTAGTACTAGTGTGAGCACACATAGTCGCCATGACACTTTCATAGCCAAGGCATTCGGTAACCGGAACGACCTGTTGCTGCTGATGCTGCTGCTTCGATTTTTAAATCTCGTCTCGGGTTCGTTCTGTCCTGAACTGAGAAGAGGAGGAGGAGAAAGAAGAGGAAGAGGAAGAAGAAGAAGAAGAAGAACAACGAACTAAGAGTGTGACGACTCGAGAAGCTGGATGCTGTGAGAAAGGCTTCGGTTCTCACGTGCTGCTGCAGCTTCTTCTCTTACCTCTTTTTTTTCTGTTTTTTTTTCCTTTACGAGGGTGGTGTAGGTACCACGAGGGAGGAAGGGACGTTCTTGAATACCTCAGGCAAAGATACACGGGGGTGCAGCATCCTAGTATATAGGACCAAAGTATCAGATTTTCGGCGACTTTTTTTTTTATCCTTTTGATTTCATCTGTCAGAATTTCATCTCTTTTTATATCCACCTTATAAAGTTCTCTCGACTTTACATCGCCAATTAGAATTTTTATTACACAAGCATATATCTATATAACATATGTATAATTAGATGCATCCGGTGCCAATTCAAATGCGCGACTAATTCCCACCTCTTTTCACGCGGTGTTATACCTATACATATGTAACTTTCTACGAGGGGTTGAAATTTTTTTTAATTTAATTTTATTTTTATTTCTTTCGTTTCATTTCATTTTTTTTTTCTTTCTCACTCTTTTCAACCCCCAGCTAACGTTTGGCAAATGGCTTTACGTCACCTCCAGGCGTCCCGACGTATTTCGACGTGGGCGTCCCCCGTGAACTACCCAGCTTCCCATTCTCATCCCTATGTCTTCTCGGTTGTAGCATCTCCGCGCTTTCTTGGTTCATAGCTGAGCGAGTATCTATTAATTACGGAAAAATTGACGGATTGCTTAATTGCCTAATCTTGCTCGCTTCGGTGATGAGTTAGACTCGAACGTCTTCAACAGGCTTGAGTTTAATCGATTTTATGAACCGAACGTACGATCGATCTCCATCAACTCATTAGAGATATTGTCTATTAAGAAAATATCTTGCCTAACCACGGATGGAAGATTAAAAAAAAAAAGAAAAAGAAGAAAATGTTTAACTATATAATTTTCAGAGCTTTTGATGGGATATTTTTTGAATAGTGATTGGCTTCTGACGATCTTTTCTAATCGTCATTGAAGACCTTTTGAAATTCGGTGGGGATATTCTGGAATTACGTCGATTCAGGGCAGACCAGTAATACAGAGATTACAACGTTTATGTCAAAGAAAAGAAAAGAAAAACGGCTCAAAATCAAACATTTTCGTATTGGGGATTGAAATTCAAAGAATACCATTGGTTCGCCCCGAAATGACATCGGTGTAGAATATTCCCTACAAATTTGGCGAAGTTTAGACGAACGATGCGACCCGTACCCTGCGGAAAACCAATTTTTTTTTCTCGGTGGAATCGATCTATGAATAGTCGAAGTCTCCAGAATCTCAAATAATTTCGAATCGGGTCTCAAAATAGCAGTAATCAGCCGTGAAAAAAAACTTTGTCAATAAAATATTTACTAGCGATTCGAAAAAAAATTATTTCCAGTTTTTTTTAAACCACGATTAGGTCAAAGTTTAACGGATTTTAGACTTTCTCGTCGCTAATGGTCCGCGAAACCAAGCTCTGTTATACGAACATGGAATTGTATTTGATAAGTTGATTTTTGACCCAGCGAATCGAAATACGGTCGCTAAACACGTTCGGCGAATTTCAAAATATCGAGACAAAAACGATCATTGCCCAAGGCATTTTCTCGGTATCAAAAAAGGTCCCTTGTCCATCTGACCAAGGTTTCTTCTCTATCCCATCAGAGACCAAAAAAAAAGTAATCGTTAATGAAACAGCGTTTCCCATCGCACCACTGATTCGAAAGAGAATCATTACGAAGGCGTTTTTGTGCTTGTAAAAAAATTTTCGCCTGTGATTTCCACGACAAAAAAAGCTTTCAAACGCGTCGTTTTCTTTTTTTTCGGGAATGGCCTCAACTTTCGTTTCTACCTACTCCGATTTGTTGGTCTTGTTCTTTTATACTTATTTTCATAAAATTCGTATTCCCAAAAATCTGAATGATTGATTTATACACGTACACCCTCCAGTGACGTATGCCACGATTGACACATAGGTAGGTACTTAACCACCTACTGCCTGAAGGACAAGTAAAAAAAAAAATCCAAAATCCACGCGGTAGTCTCGCATTGAGAGACTAACATAGCTTAAAAAAATCGCAATTTTCAACTGACTCTGCTCCGTCAAAATAACCGATAAACCAAAAGTGAAAATGTGAAAAAAAAAGACACGAATAAAAAACAACCCTGTTATTTTCTCGATCGAATATGAGATGGAAGGGGATGATGCTGACGCACGCTATCGCAGGTTGATGATACTTTTACCTCTACCTGCGGTGAGACTGAGACCCGTCTTCGTCTTTTGGTTATAATTATTTAATCACAAAGCGTGGTGGAGAATCCGTAACCCACGAGGCGATAGTATAACACGCACCATTGCGTGGCCGGTGCGTCCAGAAAGAGTTTAACACAAAGGAGGAACAAGGGGCTCGCTGCATCATGCGTCGACTTCTGGAGTGGGCTGTTCGCCATCTGCGGTATCGTGGCAGGGACACCAGCTGCCATATAGTTTGAGCCAACTTTAAGAGCCTAGAGAGTTTCGGTTAATCCATTTTTGGGTATTGATACGGATGATGTGTCAGCCGGAAATCGAGTCGTGGAGTTGTGGGGGAAAATAGTCGTCGTCGTTGACGAGGAAACGGAAAATACGATTTTAGAAGGATTTTAGGATCTTTTAGACACGTATACGTGCGACTAGATTCTCATAATTATGGAAAATAACGAAATAGATGTATAATTTTGCCTTTTCGAACTAGTCCCGAGCCTCGATGTTAGATCCAAACTTTCTACACAGAAATGTAAACTACTGATGATATATCTACTGCTTTTATCACATTAGTTGATATTTTTTTGTAAATTGGCTTTTCGGCGAGTGAAGCGAAATGGGCTAGTGGCTCGCCAGAGCCGACATACCCCTAAAAGATTGCGAAGAAATGTTCAAAAAAATTGAGGATTTTGCGGGGAGCAAGTTTACGATACAGATTCGTTCAATTTAGCTTTGAGAAAGATTATTTTCTCGGACAAAACAAAGAAGGAAAAAATTTGCACTTTTAATTTTAGGGTCAGAAATTGAAAATAAATTTTGTTCCGCGATAACCACGGGTCAAAATATCCTTGTTACACCGGCCAGCGATACTTGTCCATTTTTCATCAGTCGACGTGTTCGGGGCGAAACATATCGGGGTACGTCGGTCTGCGGAGCGCCCTATCCTGATTTTCTCAACTCCACTGTCGGAGAACCGGAAAAGATAAGAACGAGAAGATTCGGAAACCTCGAAACCCGTAGGATAACGTGGTATTACGGAGAAAGTCGTTCGCCGCTATTCGGCTAGTCGAATTCGCGCTCGAAACTCACTGGCGAAAAACTTTGCGACCGCGCAAAACCGGAGTGTGGCATTTTTCGAAGGCAACGCGCGAGAAATATGGTAACTACGGGCTTTGGACAAGCGGACGGAGCGAGTGGACCGAGTTCGCGTCGGTGCTGAACTAACTCGGCACTCCGGAGCGGAAAAACAGGGGTATGTCGGTTCCGGTAGTTTTCCTCGACGGATTCTTCTTCGTTCTATGATTCCTAAGAATCGCCGATTCGAGAAATTAGGAGAAATCGTAGCGTCCGCGGGACGATGAATCGTTCAAAAATCTTCCGCGATTCGGTAACGTTTTTTTAAAAAATCAGTTCATCTCAGCTTTGAACTTAAAAATTTGTCAAAGCTACGATTCTGCATTGGAAGAAAAACGAAATAGTAATAATCGAGGACATTTTCAAGGCACGTATAAGTCTCACCGAATTAATTTCATCCCGACGAGGATAACCGGTCGAATTGATATCAGAACTGAAATCATAGCAAAGCACGAATTTTCAAGAAATTAAATTTTCGTTTTCTTCTTCTTCTTCCGTATCTCGTTGAAGTATGAAGCAATTTCAAGATCGTTTAATAAAGCCCCTTCCCCAGCTATTTCAGGATTAAAATAACGCCGAAGCAGACTATCGATTCTTCATTTTTCCAATTCAACTTATTCTCTCCTTCTCCTATTCTGCAGGGTGAAATAGAAAGAAAGATGAGAGGGTGGCTTGAGTGTTTTGTTGCGTTGAATGCCTGAGCCGAGTACCAACTGCCTCATTTTTCCACTTCTTCCTTCTATTTCTCTGGTTGTTACAACCTTATGATTTGTCGGTGTTCGTTAAAATATTTCGACTACATGCTTCTTTCCTGTCTACCTTATTCTCAGCAATTTTCATTCTCATTCTTTCTTCTCTCTCTCTTCCTCATTTCTTTTCTTATTTTTCGAAGAAATATGAACAAATAATAAAGTCTTGACATTATTCTCATCGCAATCCAAAGCAACCGAAAGAAAATTGAAGTAAAAATTCTTCATAGAATAAAAAACGTAGATTCAACATAAATTAAACTAAGTATTCTTTCTCCCAAAATCTCACCTTAACATATTTTTTCACTTTTTTGTTTCAGGTACGTATCTACCAGATTGAATCTCTCATCCTGCTGCCTCGCTTCGTTTGCGAAGTATTTCTTGTATAATCTGGTAATGTATCGCTAAAACCCATAACACTCAACAGAATGACTTCCTCTCCTTATTTCTCTCCATAGCCATTATTTTCACTCTCATCGATCAACCTGCAGTTTTATTTTCGTTTCCATCACCCGATTCTTTTCTCCTCATTTTCATCACCCCGATGCGATCTCAGACTCCCGAACGTATGCGTGTGTTATTTTATAAAAAAAAAAAAACGAAAAGGAACACAGCTACTCGTTATGGGACATGAAGAGTTGAGCCAAATGACTGTATGATCATCGTCGAAGGCCAACTAGGCTAACAAGTTCTCTAATGACCTCCCTATGCCCACTGCAGGGCATTGAGTAACTGTTTAACAGTAGTTAGACCCCTAATGACGCACGTATACCTACGTACGACCGCGAACCGACGAAATAATCTGTCACGTGTCCCTGATTGCCAAACTGACACGTGCGGAAATAACAAATTCGCGAAAATTTATGAACGACTTGAAATACAACGACGACGATCGGAATAACGATAAAACTGTCCTAACGTCGACGTAGAAATCCTCTATAAGCCATTCAATTGAATCGTGAAGAGTGCTTAGGGGGATTTTCTAAAATTTCTTTTTTTTTGTCAATAAGTTTTATTACAGAAATTTTATAGTCCTTAGGAGGAAAATAAAGTTTTGAAAGTTGAAAATTTTCGAGTAAAAAATTGATCGCTCGAGTCACGTTCGCAGTTCTTTAAAGTTAGATGGTCATCGTACAGAGGTTTGTTTTAGGAACGATTAGGGTGATAAAAATCCCTGTTGATATTGTTATTGCGTTAGGTAGCGAGATATCGAGATTGTGACACGTGTTTCTGACCGTGTGGTGGAATTGAAATGATCCAGGTTCCAAGCTGTGGCGTAAGATTAAATTTCCTCGAAGATAAAAACGATTTCTGGCCGGGTACTTCGCTGCAGAATCCCTCGCGCTCACTTTTTTTATTATTAAAAAAAAATAAAAAAATCTGTTACTCGGGGTAACGAGAAGAAAACCTTTCGGAATAACCAACCTCCGGAGAAAGACTTCAGGATTATTCTCGAGCGCAGAGAATATCCGTCTGGAGATTCGTGCCAAGATGTAAGACGCTAAACGTTCCTCCGGGATGTCCTCAGTCCGCTCGCAGCTATTCTTCTTCCTTTTTCCTGGTTTTTTTCTACGTTTGGTTGAAAAATTTTCAAGAAATCTACCGAATTTCCTTTTCAAACCTGATTACCGGCTATATTTGGCGAAGTCATAAACGCGGATTGAGTCTATACCCGGATAACGTTCGATAACGAACGCCACGTGGTATCAAAGGCGGATGTTCGATGGCTGCAAGGTTCTCTAAGCGTGAAGTGACGAATAACCGAGTGCAATATCCACAGAAATAATAAGTCGGAAGTCGGAAGGGAAGCGACCCTTTCGAGCCCCGTTTGTCAGTTTTTGTTTCGATAAATTAACGGAAGATTTTCGTTAAAATTGGGTTAAACCTTTCCATCTTTTTCCACAACTTGAATAAGCCGCTGATTTTCTTCTCAATCCGATAGTTTCCGAGTATCTCCACAGCCGATTGAAACGAATTACACGAAAATTCAAAAATTGGGTCAAACGGTCAGGTTTGAGTCTCCGATGAACGACTTCTGAACGCTCTTTGTCCCGATTTAACTTTTGCTCAATTTTTCCACTCGTTACGCGTCACTTGAGGCGGTATTACACGAACCACGAAAAAGCGAAAAAAAAAAGTTCGTATTTGCGTACATACGTACGAGGAATATCCTCTCCCTCGTGTATACATATCTAGACACATGCATTAGTGAGAAGTTTCGTTAACGAGCTGGTGGCTACTTTTTTCCGCCTTCTTTCATCACGTAGGTAAATCTTGCATTGAAACGATGTACAGAGCCGTAACCTCTAAAACCGACCCTGCACAAGCACTCGCAATCCGCGTTGGGGATGTAACGGTGTTACCCTTAAGTAGCTCGACCTAGAAAATAAGTCTTCCGGAAATATAGCGTACCTATACCCTACCTGTATGTGTCGTTGACGTTGAGGGAAGAAAAAGGGTTCAAAAAAACTGAACAAAGTTCAGAACTTTTTTCCGAACATCGGCGATTCTTTTTCTCATTTTTTGAAAAGGAAGAGAATATCCAATTTCGAAATTACATTACCTATTCGAAAGATAGTTAAAAAATAAGAAAGAGACGTTTGAAACAGCGACGACACACCGGAATGATCGTTAATCAAAGACGATTGGTACTGTAAACTTACAGAGCCACATGCATACACCAATAAGCACTGGCTGCAGTAGCTGATTATTTTTTCAACCATAATCGATTGTAGTATGTCGTAACACTGATTCTAAGCAGTGGGAAGACCGGACGGCATGGTTATATAATAAGAAAGAGAAGGTGCAACTGCTTGAATTCTAAACAGGAAGAGTTTATTTATTTCTGTATACATAATACATGGGCATGGGCGATTATACAGATTCATTTTTTGCTTTAAAGAGCCCGGCAGTATTCTTGTTTCTCGTTTTCGGGTTCTTTCATATTTCGAAAATGATTTATCATTGATTTTTCCGAGCGTTTGCATACACGGGACAAAGATGAGAATATTATTATTCGAAAGAGCGGGAAATTTGGTACGAAAATTAATTTTAGACTAGATTCAGACAAAAATTAAACTCGAGATAAAAAAAAAAAAATCTTGAAAAAATCTAAAAGACTTTACAACAGGCGTTTCCATGAATTTTCAAATCACGTTGTACGCTGCTATACACGATCGATGGACCGACGAATCGAGGTAGGGACACGAAAGGACGTAGAGTGGAGTCCACTTCCAGTTCTCATTTAGATTCCGTACGTGCCGTCAGTCTCGTATAACGTTGGATAGGTACGCTTCTGCGTGCGTTGCACACTTTCACATGTCACATTTGTAACTAAGAACAGCTGATCCCGAACAACATGAAATAAATTGTCGTTTCGACTACCTCCCGTAATAATAATAATAAAACTGGGTTTAGTAATTTTCCGAATTTTTTTATTTCCTCCCAAATCCCGGGAGAAGACAACCCTTGATGTATAAAAAAAAAGAAAATAATAACTACAAACCAGAAGTATAAAATCGCTCGTTCTTGACCGTTTCTCATTTGTTTAAACGGTTTCCATCTTTCTCAACCTTCCGTTTTCAGTGAAAAGGAGCATTCATTTTTTTCTTGCTCCTCATATTCCTTGGAATCTAGTTGAAATTAGTCGATTCGGAGTTTGCAAAATTCTAGGACTGACCCATCGAGATTATCCGAATCACGTGTTTCTTTCTGCATATCTTTGAGGTTAGGTAAATCCGCGGAGTTATTATTGAGCGTATCCGCTCTTTTATTCTCTTCTTGTTCCTCTCCTTCTACACATCGATTTATTCTATATTGAAAACGGTCGGTAAATTTTTTTCTTCTTCCTCTTCCGTTTTCCTTCAAAAGTAAGTAAAGAACTTTAGAGAAGAGGGTGAAGGAGAGGCTTCGGCGTCCTTTCAATTAGCAACTTCTCTTCGAACCCTTGTAGAGCTGCTGCTCGGAACGGGAGAATAAAACCTTATCTGGACCCGCCCTTAGTAAATACCTACCTACCTACCTACCTACCTACGCCTACGTCTCAAAAGAGGGAAGGGTCTCGAGTTATACCCCTCCTCAAGTTACTCACAATTCGTTGTAATTTCTTCTCGTGTTAGAGAAAAAAATCCCCCCCCAAAGCGAAGAGGAAAGGACGAGATGTACCCCAACGAGGTTGATTCTGGTACCTGCGATTTGGACAACTTCCTAAACAGCCAATCAGTGCTCTGGAGTACAGCGATGTCCTGCGCGCCAATTGGCTGTTTCAGGAGTTGTCCAAATCGGGGTATCATATGATTCATTGTCTGTCCTACCGCCTAATAGAAATCTCGATCGTTTATATCTGGCGGTTATACTTCAACCTAAATCTAACCGAATATATTCCCGCAAAGTTCTAAAAATGTTTCTTGAGGCATATAGGTATACGGTTGGTTTCGAATAGCTCGTTACTTCTTCGCGTGTCCTCGGGTATAAAAGATATGAAAAATTTCGTACGTCGCGCGTTGGTGTGGGTCGAAACTTAACCTCGAAAGTGGGAAAAACGTGACGAATTTTCGAGGCTGACAAAGTCGTCGACTCGAGTGGCGATTTTTTCGTGCCTTATATTACATCTCGGTTGACGAATCGGGGGAAATCGTCTTCTCGCGCTCTCCGTTTATTTCGTTTTTCTATAACGCGAGATTGTTGGCTTTTAGGTTAATGCAGCTTCGAATATAGGACGGAGGAATTCCTTCCTTCCTTCGTTCCTTCCTTCCTTCCTTCCTTCTTCCAACCGCGGGTATAGTTTCGTATCGATTAATGGATTGGCATCAGTATAAGTGCTGAAAGCATTTACAAGGATAAGCTTTGGCTCAAACTTTCGACTAACTTGTTTATCTTAACAAAGACAAATGCTGAGTCGAGATGCAGTACGTAACTACATGAATTTCGGAGTATTGCGTGGGTATGGGATATCCATACGGAATAAGAAAGATTCCGCTTCGACGGAAACAGTTGAAGCTCCGATCTACCGTCAGCGAAGTACACCGATTCATTGAACTTTGCGACGCCTTTTTGAAACCGTTCTGAAATTTCAACCTTATCGGCGCATTGCACATTGCGGAGTGGAAGATATTCTTTGACAAATTATTCTGAATCGGTCTTAAATGCGGAACGTGATCAAAAATGAAAAACGCGTTTTTAACAGGCTTGAATGTAATAGATACAAGCATTTATATACGTAATCTAATGATCAACGGAGACGTGTGCCTTTACACATGTGACAGGTGTGTCGCAGGTGATTTTGTTGCAGCTGTTACATGCAACCATATCGCTGCACCAGGCAAGAAATGAGTGAAAAAAAAAGAAAAAGAAAAATGCATTCAAAGTCGTGCACCTTGACCAGTGGCCGTTGTTAAGATCGTAAAACTATTCATTAAATTTTTTTTTAAGCCCTTTATGCCACAAAATCTCAATTTTTCACATTTGGGTTACGCCTGCTGTCCGAAATTACAAAATATTTACATGCAATGTGTAAAAATGGTTCCTTCATAAATAGTGACGTGAATTTGTATGAAATTGGCGAATTCTCAAGGCGTCATCGTTTTTCGGGGAGCTTTTTATTCCTCACCTTCGCAGAAGAGGAACGTTCGCGAAATGATGTTACGTGCGGGAATCAGAGTTCAGACACGCGACGGTTCGCCATTCTAGATTATCCAGTCATTGTGCGAATCTAACATCGACTGTGGTCTAGATTCTAGGTAATTTCTGGGTGGCGACTGAGTCTCGATCCATCAAGATCCACCAGGTACAAACGGTCCGTTAGAAAAATAGTTTAAAACTTGTAAACGATCTATAGAAAGGTCTGATCGAACCGATTCGTTCTAAACTTTCTTTTTTTCTTACTTCAAATTTTTATTACGGTAGTTTTTTTTTCTTTTTTACAATTTTTTCGCTCGTACCGCTGCTCCAGACACAAATTGATTGACCGCAATGAAAACTGCATCACAAGCCTGAAAATAGGTGAATAAAAATCGTGTTAAAATCGTGTAGAAATATCTTCCGGTTGATTAAACTCCTGTCGATGATGACACCGGGAATTACTGTCCGTTGACCAGCATCCATTCACTCTCGGAATTATACTATATGCGTTCATTGTCACTGCGGTGACTGTCTCGAGTCTGGTCTCTCGATTTCTTATACATCCGACCAACGGCCTTGTAGTACGCCATATATCCCGCCGTTAGAAACCTAGTTTCGCGACGCTACACGAATGAGAAGAGAACCAAAAATGAATAAAAAAAAAAAAAAAAGAGAGACTTCTTTTTACCATATCATTCTCGTACGCAGACATCGAGATGTCTAGATGAGATTCCTCAGAGCCAGGTTATACGTCATAGAATTGTAATTCACGAGGTTAACTGATCGTGAGTCAAGGCAACGGTACCACCCTGCCGGGCAAAAAGTGAACTATTCTATGTATTACACTCGCGATTACGCCTGCCTAACAATATACCCATAATCACTTCCAGTCATTAATTATCTACTCGCGATCGAACCTTTCGACATAAATGCAGAGTTTAGTCAAATTTGCGATCGAGAGCTACCGCAAAAACCTCTAGAATCACTCCGAATAACGAACCTCCCAAAAGGACAGTGCTGCCATTAAAGTCTGAGTGGCGCTTTCAGCGACGATTAGGTTTTCCATTTGATTAATACGCATAACCTCACATTGCGTTAATAATTTTCGTATAACTTGACCGGAACGCGTAGTACGAGGGTCTGTTTTGGTGCTCGGGGTCTTTTTGAGTCGCTGGTTCCGAATTTGAGGTCTATAATCCAAAATTCAAAATGGTGGATCCAATCTGAATATTTGAATGAATCAACCAACGAAGATATTTGTTGTAAAAAATGTTTCAAAATCGGAATCAGCGACTCGACAGACTTTCGCAGTACTTGTTCCGGTCAAGTTATACAAAGATTAGTAAGGCGATGTAAGGTTTTGCGTGTTAATCAAATGGAAAACCTTATCGTCGATTGAAGCGCCACTCAGACTGTAATCACAGCTGGTGTCTTCTCGGGAAATTCATTATTTCCCGTAATTCGAGAGATTTTCGCGAAGGGAGATCGAAAAAAGATTTCGGTTCGTTCGGGGTCACCCTACCGATATTTTAGAGGTTAAAAATGCGATCGTTAATTCGAGAGAAATCAATAAATCGTGTCGAAAATGAGGATAAAAAATTCCCCAAAGATCTAAATATATTTCGATATTAAACTTTCGCACATTCCCGAAACTCGTGTAAATTATTAAACTCATTCGAGCAGTAAAACGTGTGTATAGTCGATCGTCCCACGAAGAAGTGGCCTTTGCATCGAGAGAAATGGTTATTCAGGTCGTGGCACACATAGGTAAGAGGCCGTGTTTATAACTGTCTTAAAAATTATTAACTTTGATTCTCTTCTTCGGGTAAAATCCTTCCCATTAGACGTTACATTCTCATTCTATTATTTATAATTTATGCACCATTTTATCAACGTAAGATACTATATTAATTATTTAATATCAGTATGTCGATAAATTGGGCCTATATTTCAGAGGCAATTAATCTGCGGGAAAAATTTCAACGCCTCTCTATTTCGTTAGGTATAATTATTTATCTCTATATTTTCTATTACCATGACCGATCGATCCTTATCGATCGATAAATGATCATCTGATGATAAGACGTTGATAAAGAAGAAAAAAAAAACAAACGAAAAGCGAAAACGTAGATAGTATAGATTTCATTTTTGATTTCTAACTTAAATTGACACGTAGTTACAATTGACGAAGTCAAGGATATCTTCGAAACAACGTATCCGATTCCATACGTCGCTATGAAAAAAGGAAATTCGATTTTTTGTTCGTTTGTAGGTTCAGAACAAAGTTTTATCTCCAGCATTTCGATCCGGCTCTTCGATACGGACTTTCGTCGAACAAATCTGAGTGAAATACGAAGGTGACGGTACGCCTCTCGCAGTTTTCGCACGAGTACTACTTCCGGCTTGAAATTGGGAGTTTCACCGTCGAGTTTAATAAATCTACCTGTATATATGCAGACACGTACATACATATATGGATCCGCGTGTGTGGAGCTGTACGTTCGTCCGTTGGCTTTACAAACGTTATTAGCAGCTGCGGATCGCTCTGTACTACGATTTTATCATTATATTTAAACGTAGGTGGATCGACTGGTATATTGACACGTCTTTCGATTACGTGCGTTAATTGCGATTCGAATAACTAATAAATTCCTGCGATCATTTGGGTCACCTGAAAATTGCTAATTTCGGGGATTTCAGCCGCTGAATAATAATAGAGGCAAGAAATTCACCCCGATTGTACGATCAAACTAATTGTGTCTAATTTAGTACCTATGCCTCCACTTCGTGTTAACCTCCTCCCTCCCTCAGCCTTAATTATTAATCAAACATACAATAAGCCACACGTGATGATGAATATCGTTCTAATAACGACACGTGTTTTAGACACACGCGAATCACCTGGATTCTCAAAATTTAGACATAAAATTCGCCACTTGTCACGTGCGCTTTTAGCCTTCCACGTCCTGCGAAGATACGTCTCGTTCCCCGTTTATTTATCACGTAATTACCGCCTACGCAGTTTTTAGTCGAGGCTGTTAATGACGTCAAGAAATTTGATTTTATGAACTAATCGCGTAAGAGCGTAAGAAAACAAGACAGCAGTGCCTGTAAAAAATAGAATTAAAAAAATATGGTACGAAGTGGAAAGCTCCTCATTTTTTCGTTATACACGTTTAACCTGTTTCTTCGTTCTCAATTATCAACAAATTTATTATCAATATTTTTGTACTTTCAGGGCTGTCACAGATCCCAGAGACGGTCGGAGGGTTGCGCTCAAGAAACTACCAAACGTATTCCAAAGTCTCGTCAGTAGCAAACGCGTATTCAGGGAGCTGAAGATGTTGTGCTTCTTCAAACACGAAAATGTGAGTAATTTTTCGCTATCCTCGAACTTTTTTTCTACCAGGTCTATCATTTTTAAACGCGATATGTTTCGAATTGTATGATGGATTGGTTGAGCCATGGGATCAGTTCGGCTTTGAATTAACTCCTTCGTTCATTATTCGTTCGTCAAATGCTATTTCGATGTATTGAAATAATCCAACCGGTGAACCCTCGCAGCTTTCATATTCGCGAGCTCATAGTCAATTGATTCGTACAGGATTACTCCGTCACCGTTCGTCCGAAACGAATCAAATTTTACATGAATATTCTAGACAGGTATGTCGACGGTGTGAACTACGGAAATTGCATTACATTCATGAGAAGTATCTTCTTTTCAAAGATTTACTTCATTCTTCGCAATCATCGCGTTTGCCAATCCCGTTTATGCATCTATCAGAAAAGTTTTTCGACCGATTTCGATATCCGTAGTTCACACCTTGCGGAAATTTCTACCGAACAAGTATGTTAATCCCGAACCCACTAGATCCAATAGTTTTCACGTAATCCTGTACACAGTTTTATGAAAGTTGATCCGCGGCAAAATACAGCGTTCGGAAGAACTGCCGTAAGAGCAGGTGATCAGAAAATCGACAATTCGATAAATAGATCAGATTTTAAGAATTGTTTATCTCGCCGTTATTCCTACCATCGATATGTTCCTGGTTATCTGGTTTCACGTCGTGAGTAGACCGAGTCAAACCACCGTTATCCGCGAAACTGAAATCTACGAAACTCGGATCTTTGGGGAGTCGGTGTCCCCCGGAGAGTCTATAATTAAAGGCAACGTTTGCAATGTGTATTTGCTCAGTACCTGAATCATTCGCTATGTATAGGTACAGGTAGATACGATACACACATACCTATATATACTGCAGACCAGTTACGTGAGTTACACAAGAGACTTGTGTGTTTACGCTCGTTGAAACGTACTTTCGGATAATAAAACCGAATAGTTTTCCCTCCTGAAAGTATATCCTAGGTATGTACAATGTACATACATACGTACATGCATGGCTACCTACTTCGTATATCCTGCAATTGCTGTACATCTTAGAATTACACCTGGAACTTTCCCAGGCAGAAATACTAGGCACAGTACCTAGTGGAAACGAATCCTTTACGAATCCCTTTTCAAATTTCTGTTCCAGGTACTTTCGGCGTTGGACATACTTCAGCCACCGCATCTAGACTTCTTCCAGGAAATGTATCCTTTACGATCGAATATGTGGGGTGTTTGATTTTTTTTTATTATTCGAAACTGGATTTCCGATCAACGTTTTCGCGGATGAGGCATTTCGCCTAAACTCAGACACTTGGAATCTCGATTTTTTGGGGCCGGGTTGAAGTACCGAAGCTCGAAAGCTCCGAACGGTCAGAAATCCGGAAACACAATGTTTGGTGTCAAGAACAAGTAAAACGTTCGTTTCGAAACGGATGTGTAGCTCGATTCTCCTTCTTTTCATGACTCAATCATAAGAGCTGGAGATATCGACAATTGCAATGCTCGGATCTAAGAAAAATAGGTACGAAATTGGCTGGCTAGTCTCTTATACAACAGTCCTATACGTATGTGTATAAATATTCTGCAACCCCGAAGAAACCCCACGCGGAGTAGCTGAGTCGAAGCACCATTACTTATTTGTCGAGCCTCGATCTTTGCTCGCCTACACACGTCCTTCCTTCTGTCAAGGATGAAGGAATCTTGACATTTTTTGAAATGACGAAGTTTTTTTTTTTTTGGGTACGGAAATTGGGTGCAACTTTTCTTTTCTAAACTCCGAAGTATGAAGTTTCCTGCTTCGCGATAATTTTCATTACCTCATTCAGGCAATTGCGAATAATTTTTACCCTGAATTCCGGACAAACGCGAGATGGAATCTGCGAAAATTTGCTAAAAAATACAGGATCTTCAATGGTTGTAAATTAACGACGAAAAACTCGAAGGGAAATTACTCTCTCGACCCTCGCTCGTCATTTCTATTTAGATAAACGAAAGGAATATTTTTGTTTAAATTGGGTAAAATCTGAGTCAAATTTCACGAATATTCTATCTTGCAATAGTTTCTAATCGACTTCCCAATCGGTCGAAATAAATTACCCAAAAATTGAAAAATTGGTCCAACGGTCAGATTTGGGTCTCCGATAGACTGCCTGCGACCGTTCTCCGATCTGGTTGAACTTTCGCTGAATTATTCCACTCGCTTTTCGGTACTCAATTAATTTGGCACATCTTACCTGTACCGAATCCACCGAACAGGTGAGTAGACGGGTACCTAGCGAACGTCAAAGCTTCATCCAGACCGCTTAGCGTAACAAGTTTAACCGTCTACATTATATATCCCGTTCAAAGCAGCCGAGTCAAGCCAGGCCCTTATCGATTGCAATGGTTATTAAGTTCGCATAAACTCGGCCCTTTTAGCGAAAGCGTGAGAAGGACAAAAAGGAACGGAAAGGGAAGGGAAGGGAAGAGAAGAGCGTTGCTCCCGTCGTCCTTCTTCCCTTCTTTCCCCTATTTCCCCTATTTCCCCTATTTCCCGACCCAGACCCCCCGGGGAAAGCTACGGCTGTTGAGCGGCACCCTTTTTGTAATTTCGGCGCCTTGGCGCCCGACCAGGATCCAGCGCGTGGCATCGACCAAAGCTCTTCTCCCTTGCTGGCGTTTCATCCCTCTACCATTTCCTCGTCGCCCTTTTCCACCACCCTAAATCTACTTGTGTATACCCTCCCCGTAACTTCTCCAGCTCCTCCACGTCCCTCCCTCTCTTTTCATGTCAGAGAACTTCTATCCCCTGCTCGCTCACAGGCAGCTCATTGTAATGGAACGATCATGTCGACGTAAATCCTCGCTGAGGAATTGCGCGCGGTTTTTCTGTTTCAGGACAAAACAAATGACGATACGAATTCGGATAATTCTCCAGCTCTTTGACAATTTTAATTCCGATTTCAAATTAATTTGACAACAATTTAGGCCGTCAGTCAAAAATTGGGGGTCCAATTCTTTCGATTGATTGAGAAATGCGATTTTTCATGCCATCGTTCGGACCTGGAATCTTGTAGATCTCAGATTCCCTCTTTTCTCCGTTTCTGAGATAATTCGTCGATTTTCTCCAAATTTCCACATTATTCTCTTCACTTGCCAGACTCCTGACTAACCTGTGGGTATTTCCTTTGATCCAGGTTCGGCTCCGTCCGTTTCATAAATTTTTTGATTTCGGAATAAAATCAGAGCCCGGTGATCTTCCGGTGGCGGTATTTTTCTTCCCGCGAAAATCTCCTCTCTCTCTGTGAAAATTTTTTGTACAAATTGATTTTAAAAACTTCATCAAATTTTTCCCCCTCGTTGAATCCAGGCTACTACACTTTGATCGCTCTACCCTGTGTACACTGTGGCAAGATCCTCTCTTTCAAGGTTCGATTCATCGACGAGAGAAAAACCTCCTCTTTGATCCAGTGAAATGAAAAAAAGAAGAAATAAAAAATATCTTCCCAAGCTGACGTTCGATCTGTTCCAAGATACAACCGGCGTATACCCAATGACTTGGACATAATTTTCAATCGTTTTTCCATCTAATTGACGAAACACTCCGTTAATTACCGGAATGATCAAAGAAAATCATCGTTAATTGTCACCTGGAGATGAAACTAAACTTTTCTCACCGTTCCTCTGCTTTTCTATACTCCGATTCCTTCTTCACGGATTTCTGTGAACTAGGTACTAGCCGTTGCACCGTTTCTAGTAGCTAATGGCATTCGTGAACTTAATTTTTCGCTTGATCCCTGGGCGCTTAGCGCGATTGCTTTTCGTTTTTACACCGCCGGATTTAATTGCATTCGATTAGTTATCAGAGCAGCGAGGTGGAATGCAAATTTCAGAATTCGGTACGATGGTTTCCGATTCACTTATAGGTGCATCAGTTTTCATTAATTCGACTGAAAATAAAGATAAACGAAGGAATGAATATGGAAATAAAAATGAAACCTGTCAAGAAGAGAAATAGCACCAACTTAGCGAATCACTGGTAATAACTCTGGCAGACGGTGCGCCAGATGTCTCTACAAATCATTTATTCTTCTTCTTCTTCTTCTGCTTCTGCTGCTGTCTTTTCCCAGCTTCGAAGCATTTCGTATTAACCGTGGAGTTGCATGTTTTGCCTGGTTTTCCTTACATCATTTATTACTTACATTCAGGAATCAGCGAGCTGAAAAAATTGCACATGCATTTTTTTTCCGAATCCTTACGCTAAGTTTTGGCTATTTTATCGATTCACGATAAAATCGTTCAATCTTTGAAATTCGCGGATCGTTTCTACCGATGATCGCGAATGAGGAGAAAAAGAGAAAAGTCTTCAACTTTCCTGCTTATCAAGCGACTGCAAAGTTCCATGGGGGATAGCATAGCCATCGATACAAATGAATTAATAATAAAATCGAATTCAATTACAGGTGGAAGTGAAGTGCGGGAAAGTAACGACGAAAATAGGTGCGTGTAGCTTTAATATGAATTGCAAGGGAATTACTTTCCATTGGTTTCTCGCAACCCAGTTAACTTCCTCGGGGACATTTCATAACCTCTGTAATGGGATTGTATAACGTTGAATAAGCTCGCGGGTTGGTGTGTAGTACGTTGATGTAAACGTGCCTGTAGTACAGTATGCCAGTATGTAAACACGTGCTTATTCTCGCCTGCATGTCCTTGAAACCTCGCTATTATTCCTTTCAGACTTCACTCATTGTCAGCGGGATAATTGAATCCGAAAAAGACCGGTTTTCAAAATGCTGTAACTTCGTCAAAAATGAACGGATTCGGGCGAACGAAATTGCGTTAGGAAGCTTGAAACCTCCTCTTTCGATACGTCTCATTCGATTTTCCTCGCAGAAATATTTCGGTGAGTTATCCTACTTCGAAGCGACGCTATACCCACTTGCCGAAGTGCAGTCGAAGCATTCGAGCTCGAATAACTCGGTGGAAAAGAATCGTACTAAATTTTTAAGCGGAGGGTTTTGAAGGGGCCATGTCAAGCTTCAAAACCTTTGCAATGCGATCTTTTTGCGATTTTTTTTGGACGCTGTGCACAGCCCGAGAAAAAAAATAGCCCGGTATCGCCCTGCAGCTCTTGTTTCAGAGTCAGATAACTCGCTGGAATATTAGCGAAAGAAAAATTGTAAGGCGGTATTCGAAAGGGGAGATCTTGAGCTTTCCAACGCTATTCCGTTGATCCGAATCCGTTGATTTTTGACGGAGTTACAGCACTTTGAAAACGCTTCTTACTCGGGAAAAACTCAAGGGATACCCCAAAAAACCCTTGAAAAGCTCTAAAAGGTTCCCGAATGAACGTAATTAAGTTTCTGGACGGAATCCTGGATCGAGAATCGATTCTGGCACCTGTAGACCCGCACACCTGCAGGCGAGATCTTATCTGAGATCATCAGTGCAGCAGGCCATGTGTTGCTGAAAAGAGGTCAAGCACGCATACAGTTTCGATTCCAGAGTATCGTGTAGAGCAACTCTTACGCTTCGATAAGCACAGTATCGATAACCTTCCTCGTAGATGATCTTGGAGGGCAGACAGTTAACGGAAAGGCAATATAATACGTTTTGAAGCAACACTGCAGCAGTCAAGGAACACGTCGCTGCAATGTAGAAGAATTTTCTCTGTACCTTGCGGATTGAAGTTCCCGGGGGCTTAATGGACGTAGTTTTTCATTTGACTAGGGACTGTAACCACCGAGGGTTGATAAAAAGTGTGAGAAGCGTGTGTGGGAAGGAATTCGTACTCTGATGCAGAAGATGTCGATGCAAAAAGCGTTCAACTCCGCAGAAGCGAACTTACCGCGAGGGATATTTCTTGTATGTTTATGGTCATACCTTGAGATAAAAGACTGCATGTAACATGCTTTGATTCCACGTGGAATAACCCGATGGTCATTTCCATAATTACGCGGGGTCCAATTGGTCACAATTGGTCACAATTGGTTCCGCGACAATCTCACCGCAAGTATTATGTCTATGGACTGTTCGTCTTACCCCGGGATATTACCACACGAGGTAAGAAAAGCTCTGGGAACTCGGGAGCCGAGTGGACTTTAGGACTGGACGCAATCTTGAATGGAGATTAATTGATACTTCAATTAAACTCTGACTCGAAATGGCCAACTGTTATAGCTGGACATTACGAAGTGTTTCAGGGTCGGGAAAAATCACGTTCCTTTTTATTTTACACGTTGGGCATGAAAAATTGCCGTATTCGAATTCTCGTTTCTGACTGACAATCTATATTCCCGATAACTACAAGGCTTTCCAAAGGGACGAGAAGTATCGCGAAAAATCCTGATCTTCAGGTCTCATTTCGAACTCGCAATCAGACCGAATTCTTTTGGGCTTAGAGCTCAAGCTCGAAGCTCCTTCGCGAAATCGCAAAAACGTAAAAACAAAAGGAAGAAGAAAATCGTCGAGACTCGCCTGGCTCGAAGGTTATTTCGCGATAAGACACGACTGACACTTTGAAACGAGAGAGAGAGACCTGGTCCTTATCTCTCTTGCCATGGTCTCGTGCTCCGTACTTCGCAATTCGCAACTCTGAACTCCGACGTTGAGGGCGACGACGCCCGCAACCAGCTCCTCTCGGTTCATGACTGTGGGAAGGTAGATAGGCAGATGTATAGCTATATATCTGCTATACGCATACAAATCATCGAACTATAGTAGCTGGGAGTGACGGCAGACAACAGTAAATATTTGTAGCGCTTGGTCTGGCGCTATATGCGGCTGATGCACCGGCTACCGGATAATCACCTATGATTAATGCAAATTATCAACAATAAACGGTGCTTGGTTAGTTACTGTTCGCTAACCCGTTTCTCTATACGTCTAGAAATCCCCCATACGTTATAGGTTTCGGTAGTTTGGGGTGTCGTTACATCGACCCTCGATATTATCCCGATTTCGGTTTTGTTTGGGATATGGTATTCGCACCTGCGAATGAATAGTGCAATCATGCCTCCTGGTCCGAGGAGCGATTATTTCAACATCGAATAAGTCGCATGGGTAGTGAAAGAAGAACTTGGTCGAAGACGGTCTGAATCGTTCAGAGAGCTCGCTGCTGATAGGATTTCCATAAGATTGTACGAGTTTGGAGTAGAACAGTGTTAGACGGTGAATTCTGTACCGATATTCGAGCAGTTCTAATGCGGTTCAATTGTACGATGTCTAGGGACGAGATTCGATCGGGGAAGTACAGTTATTCTTAAATCGGTTCTAATCGGTCACAATTATCTACGAATCTCAATGAGACTGAATCGGAAGTCTGGGTTCGATGCTAGTAAGTTATAACGCGCATCGTTCGGTCGCAGTCTCGCATCCGTTTCGATGAGACGATTTTTATCTGACACCAATAAGTTCCGACTGGTGTTATCCAAAACCTGATCGTAATCGTAATCGATACCAAAATGTCCGTTCAGTTATTGGTTTCACCCAGTTTTCGATCAGTTTTGATTCAATATTCGAGACGATTCGGTCCCGTTGAGAAATTTGCGATGATGAACGATCAGTTTCTTGTCCCCTATGCATGCATCTCAATGAGAAAAGACACGATTCATTACGATTAACATTCGGTCGCTCGGTTTTAATTGGTTTTCCAATTCATGGATAAAATTTCTTTGAAAAAATCGACTCATCGTTTCCGTGGCTTGAGAATCGGACTTTGAAACCGTGAATGAAGATGCGCTGGTTTGTTTATCGCAACTATTAACACCAGGGAGAAATAACACCTCGCGTAATGGGTGGCTTAGCAATTTTCTGCCCAAGTAGGTATTGCGCCATGTGCTGTACGTGGGCGGTCTTCTTCTTCTTCTTCTTCTTCTTCTTCTTCTTCTTTACATCTGAAGAGAGGAAGAGGGAACTGTTCGTATAAACATGTCATGTTAGAAAGGAAGGGCCTTCGTACACAGTTTTGAGCTTAAGACGTAGATAACTTGTGATACTCGCCACTCCTTGATGCAAGTCTTTCTCTCCGCAGCAGAGCTGCGTCTTTCAATTCTCTACCCTTTTATTTCCACCACCACCACCACCACCACCACCACCACTATGGACTATTGTTATTCCTTGTTATTTATGTCAAGAGATATGAAAACACAAAGGATCCGACTTGGCATTTATATCCACCATTTACATACATCAGTGCTTTCACGAACTCCGACGTAATTCCGTGTCTCTTTTTCATTCATTCTTTAAATTGTTCGACGATTAAAGGGAATCGGGAATAAAAATATCTACGGAAAAGTAACTCCTTCGCGCCTTCAGGATTTCGGGCGAACATGCGTGCGGTAGATCCTTGGCCAGGAAGTGATCCGTGAATAAACGATGGGGGTTACGTGGTAACGCGATGCTTAAATGCGGGTGAATGATCATTCTTGCAGAATACACGTACGTGGATGAAAATAGCATGTGTAGAATGATTTTTTTTATCGAAGGGAGCCTGCGTATAGATGATTTGACGAAAATCACGAAATGATTTTAGCCATGGAACCGAAGCTTCTGAACTTAAAAAATCCACGTTAGTCTCTTAAAATCGCATCTAAAATTAGCTCAGAAGAGTTCGAATTGAAAAGCTCGATATCCGCGGATGCAAGGAGCATTTTGATTCCATTAAGAATATAGAGCTTTCAAAGAGCTCCGTGTGTCGCAAATTTTGAATTCCTTGGTCTGCAATTTTATAGCCAATTTGTGGATATAATTTGGACAGATTCACCTATAGCTTCTCCAAAGCAGTTCATGCTTTTTCAAAATGAAAATTATTCTACGGATCTCGCAAAGTCATCTGTGATGGGGAAAGCTTCTCTCCGTAGAAAGTCGCGGAATCCGTCAACCTGATCTGTTATTTCTTCAGGATGAAATTTCCTCTGAAAAATGAAAGAATTATTGCATTTATGGAAATTTATTAAAGGTTCACAATTTTTTCGTCAATTTTGAAAAAACTTGAAGATTCTTCTCTCTTCTCATCCAACTTGGGTCAACCTCCCTGCAATGCCTAACTAATAAAATTCCTCCGCAAATTCTCGCGATTCTTTAAATTCAGAATCTTTACTTTTTTTTTCCTCTCTTTCCCATGAGCCTCGACGTCGTTGAGATGGATAATGGGGTGCGGGCGCGCGTCGAAACCCTCGGGATTAAAAACGTCAGCTACGTAGGTAGGTATACCGTTTTCCCTCCGTCACGTGGCTTATATCTATGCCCTCTATTGTATTAGGAGGGGTAAACGTATGCCAGAAACAGGATGTATGTACGTGTATTCTATACGTACGAAGAGTCCTTTGTTTACGTCAAACCAACTCTGTGCCTATAGCATACATATACAGGCACATATGAGCGTGTTTTTTCTTCGTATACGCGTATAGTATTCCACGGGTAGTTTTGGCCGAGGGTTTGCGAATCTTACGCGAATCGGGAATCTCGTTCCCTAATATCGTGCGAAGAGTCTGCCATGGTTGTAGCTCTCCCAATTTATCCCACGATCTCTCTTGAACTGCGATTCAAAATTCACTAGAAAATCTATTTTCCGTACCTTCGACTCCCCAGCTATATCTCCAGCCGTCCATCGGGCAAGATAAAAATATCGCTCGTCCATTTCAACCGGATGAATACGGTCTGTTCGATAAAGCGACCAGAACAGTGATTAGATTTGTGAAAAAATATTTACAGCCCTAAGAACTGATTTTATTTTTCTTTTTCTTTATTTCATTTCTTCTTCCCTCAGGATCCACTCGATTTACTTGAATATTTTACCGAGCATAGTTCGAAACGTTATAAATATATTAATTTGTGTGAATTTTTTTTTTTCTCGCAATTATTTGGTATTAGGATTGAAATCGATAATAAGCTAGGCGGCTATGATTCGCTCATCCTTTTCCGTCGTTCATCGTGGAGTGAGGAAGAAATTAGGGGTTGTTTTACCCAACTTATATAATTGACCGTATCCAGTCGAGTGGTAGAGGCGTTTGCTACGAGGGATTCTTTGAATACCGCATAGTTATATACCATAGCTTCCGGATCGCACCTCGATTACTTAATCTTTCGTAAAATGTCGTTCGTGTCCTCGTCGTGGTCGTCGTTTTCGAGAACGAGGTACTTTTACGCGCGAGCCACGCGAGTGTCTCTCGAGTTTAATTCGCTTCTCGAATAAGGAGACCTCTAAGGGCCACCAAAAGAAAGAAAGCGCACCGCACCGAATTCAGAGGATTCCTCAAGACTCAAAGACTCGGTAGTCAGGTAGGTAGTTACGGTACCAGTTCTCAGGACCCATTTCGTACTTTATATCATCCAAACTTAATTTAATCGGCCCGATCATCTTTCTATGTAACCACAGGAGAAATTATCTCGAAAATAAACTATCAGGAAATAAGAACATACATTTTAGTCGCTGTATCAATATGTTGGAAAAAATTATTATCTAGATATTTTTTCATCTCAAATAATTATCTAGATAATTTTTTATCTCAGATAATCATCTCAGATAATCATCTCAGATGATGATTTTATCTTTGACAATCATCTTGAGTAATAAAAAAAATTATTCCGATGATTATATTTTTAATGACATACTGCCCATTAATTTAATCTCAGATAATAATATCTCAGATAATGAATTCAGAACTTAGGAAGTTTCTTATCTTTTATCTAGACAAGACAGTGTCTCATTTTATCTATAATTTCAATTAAAGTCTACCTCAATCGATCTCGAAAATCTAATTTGGATTAAAAGAATGTTTTTTTTTATTGTATTATCTTTTTCATCTAGATGATATCTGGGGAATATTTTTATTCGAGATTTAGCCAATGTTTTAGCACGTAATTATCATAGCCATACCGCGCATCTTGTTCAAAGAACTCGAGTGTAGGTAGTTAGGCACTATGCATATATCGTACACTAGTCGTATAAAAGGGAAAGTAATAATCTCAAAGTCCCGTTTTAAGGCATCTTCGTTTCACTTGAGGGAATACGCCCGCAAGCAGCACCGCGGGAGTAGCTCGCGTGACGGAAGTCCGTCATTCAACAAGAACTACCTTTGCGATAGGTATATATACCATATATGTGTACGTCGTCACTCACGGGAAATAAGAAACTGACAATGAACGGGTAGATATGTTATACTCTATCTTCGGAATTCCGAAATTCCGAAATTTCAAGAAAACATTATCTCTCATTTGAATAGAGAAAAAAATATCGATCGTCTCTCAAAGTATTGGAAAAATTACTACTGCAATCTTTATCTGACGTAATAATTAATATAATTGCCTCAAGACCGCAAAGAACGGGGGTAGTTCTAAAAGCCGAGTAAAGGGATTAATGCTTTGTAATTGACCAATCATCTCATAAACATTTAATTAGCAGCAGTTTGTACGCATATATGTATACACCTATGCATCATGCATATGTAGGTAATTTCCTCGGACATCAGCTTATCCATAACTCTATCTGTCTTTCTCTGTACACTGGAGTTAGTACACATATGCATGCATCCATGGCATGCATCCATGGCATGGGCATTGCGTGTCGAGAAATAGATAGGTAGTATAATATCGCTGCAACTTTCACAGGAAATAAATCAATAGTATACCTTATACGTATGGCTCTACCTATAACCGGCACTTTTTCACACAAAGAACACTGACAATAACCTGTAGGATAGGATACTGTACGTATCCTTCACGGTGGAAGAGAAGAGGAGAGTGGGTGTGGCTGAGTCATTCGACACGCGATGACAAAGCTTCTCGATATAAGTGGAAACCGTACTTTAGCCAAAAATACAACTATGCATTAAATCCCCAAAGAGGAAAAAGGCAGTTTCCAATTTTTGGTAATTCGAGTCGAGCATTTTGATCTGGTTTTTCAGATTGAATACAAGAATCGATCAAGTTGATCCCAAATGCATTCGTTTCCTTCAAAATAAGTATTCGGTTGATTTTTCCATTCAGCGAAGTCTATTCGAAAAAACTTTTCTCTGATTCCGAGATGAAGAAATCAAAGATTGAGTTTCTTCTTCGTCTTCTTTTCCCGCGTCTTGTTTTTCCGTCTTCTTTGAGACCCAGAGCTCTGGAGTGCGAGGTAAAAAACGCTCATCCTGTAGCCGAGCTCTGGTTAACCTTACCTGGTTTACTTCGTCGAGGAATAAGAAGAGAGGGACCGGGCGTTTGGTCGTGGACCTGGGTGACCGGTCCCATGAACGCGACCGAGTCTGGCCTTGCTAGCTTCGTCCCTCGTCGAGAAGCAACAAAGAAACTACTTACTGCTTAACTTAGACGAAGCCACGGTTAGTTATAAGGAAGGCCACGAGTACTCTTGCTCATTCTCTTATTGCCTATATGTGCTTTGAAGCGATTGCAAACTCATCTGCAAAGTCCATCTTTCAATACGCCAGGTAATTCCTCCGGGATAATTTCCCAATATCCTGTCCAGTTTCGATATCGACGGAAACAGAACGGCGGAAAGAAATTCATTCGAAGATTTTTGAAAGTGATTTTCTATTCTTCGGATATCGAAGGAGGCAAAGGCCTCCTTGGTAGACGTAGGTGCTCGTGTGCAGAGGCGAAAGATTTTATCCAGATGGAAAGAGAGATATAGAGAAGCTTGTACAAGTGCAATCAACCCTCGGCCTCCCACATTTAGTCGAGTCTATTCCGAGCTGGTGGAATTTCTCTGTGTCCTCGTCCACGTGGCCGAAATTTCCCATTATGTATACCGGCTTGGGCTATTTTTGATTCTTTAATGCCGTGTTTGCGTATGTATGGTATAGGTGTATGGATGGATTCGGGTATTTACGGACAGATTATAAGATGGAATGCAAAATCCTCGATCATTTTGTAATAAGAAAACATTCGAGTCTCTTGGGAGTTTAACCTGTTCTTGGGTTTATATTCTTGATTTCGATTCTTTCTCTCTACCCTGTCCTGCCCCTATCCCTGTGCTACCTACGTCCTGGACACCAACGATGTTCTGTGTTCTGAGAAGGCGAATGGAAACTAGGAATATTTGCGGTGGTTTTGAGTTACCCCAACGAGCGAGATGGAGAAGCTTTTAAACTAACGAGAAGTATTGGTTTCGGTCGAAAGTTGACTTTGAAAATCGAGTTTTCTTTGACGTAGGGCTTAGCAAAGCCCTGTGAAGATAATTTGATGAAAACCGCTGTAAGCTATGCCAAAGTCTCGCAAATTCTGCCTAGAGGATTTGCATGTCTGATGATGATCTCTGATGAGGTTTGGAGTTTCGAACAATTCATCTTCAACCCATCCTTCGCCGCGGATCTCAGGACTAAAATTTTCCTGCATGTAGTCCAAAAAGTTTCTCACGTTCCTCTGCCTCAATCAAGGAATCAGAGCTTGTCCTAACTAATAAATTCTTTCTTTTTTAGTTAATTACAAATTCAGTCCATCAGTTTTCTCCGTTTCGTCGCAAATGTATGCCGACTGAGGACGAACGGATTTTTTCCTCTTTTTTCTCGCGTGCGTAAAATTTGTTCAATTTTTGATTTCGGTTTCGTCTGTAGACAAAGAAAAATACAAAATAGGAATTCCAGGTTTTCTCAAGACATTGGATCACACCGAGCGAGCAGATCTTCCTGGGTAGTTCGTCGACCGGTTCCTGGACAAAGCGTTCTTCTCTGAGACCATCAACTTCATTCTCCGCTTCTCGATCCGAGCCGTTTCAGGTGGACAAGTCCTTTCCTCTTCGCTGAGGATCCAGAAGAACCAGATTAACCAAAAACCGATTATAATATGATTATTTATTCCCGTTTATACCGATCGGGGTAATTGCCGTGTCCGAATTGTGCACTCATTGAGTTTTTCTTCTCTCAATCCTCCTTTTAAATTCGCGGATCCTCAGGCAGCTCTCGGTCCCATTTAGGAGACGAAATCCTTGGAATGCGTCGTATAATTTGTGTAGACGAATCCGGTGAACCAGTCAAGTTGCATACCTTTGTCGGGCGGCTGTTGCACGCACAGACTTCTATACCTGGCATTCCGAGGACCGGCTTTTGCCCCTAGACCTGGTTCGAGGATTCTGTTTCATAAACCCGAGGCCCTTCAGAGGATAGACTAGATTGTTCGAATTCTGGCGATCCGAGGCTCTCCCGGTGATTGCAATAGTCAAAATTTCACTATGGACCATCAGAGCCGGACAAGACCGCAACGATTTACCAAAATTCGTTTTTACCTTAATCGAATGGATTTCGTTTGAAGAAATTTCGGTTTTGTTACAAAACTTCGTCGAAAGCACCACTGCGACAAAAGCCTCGATTGTAGAACCTGATTCAGGAAGAACAGCGAACAATTATCTCTGGAGATTTAAGTAGAGGAATAGGGAAATCATTTTCGTCTAATTATTAATTAGTTTTTGATTCTTTAGGAAAAAGTGAGCCAATGATATCGACGATTCGTTAATTGAACCAGATAACAAGGCTTGTTTATCGCCACTCGCTTTTTCTCTGTTTCTCTCGTCGCCGTTGAATCCACATACACAGGTATACATCTCTATTTGAACAATTGTAAACTCAGCGAGACGGTTATCGCGAAAGTTTTCCCGAAGCTTGCAGGAGCTTAAGCTCGTCTGTAGTCCATTGTTTGGCTTTGTACCATTCGCATTTATTCCTGTATATAGTTATATCCACCATATACCGGTGAAACTATAACTTTAATACATAATTACTCACCGAGGTGAAATTTCGGTTCCAGACAAATGAACATTTCCAATATTTTAGTCGTAATTAAATTAGATAAACAACGATCGATATCTCCGATAAAGAGAATCAATTGGAACCGATTGATCAAATTTAGAGATTCACTCGATATCATCGATACTTTCTTAGTGGGACCGAATCGTATCGAATATTGAATCAAAACTGATTGGAAACTCGATGAAATCAATAACTGAACAGACATTTTGGTATCGATTAGGATTACGATCAGGTTTTGGATAACACCAGTTGGAACTTATTGGTGTCAGAGAAAAATCGTTTCATCGAAACGGATACGAGACTGCGACCGAACGATGCACGTTAAAACTTATTAGCATCGAATCCAGACTTCCGATTCGGTCTCATTGAGATTCGTAGATAATTGTGACCGATTAGAACCGATTTACGAATAACTATCTACTTCTTCGATTGCATCGCGTCTCTAGCCATTATATAATTGGTCAATATTAGAACTGATTGAATATCAATACGAAATTTACTGTTCGACGCTATTCAACGCTAAAGATTGTATAATATGATGGAAATCTTATCGGCAGCAAACTCTCTGAAGGATTGAAACGATTCAGAGCGAGTAAAAATCGTCCAAAACTTTTCGATCATCATTTTTTTATGTTAGGATGAATCTCATTGTTTCTAATTTCGTAAAAATCACTCTCCAAAAGTTTTCCTTAACCAGTTTTACCGCAGTTACGTAATAACAGAACTCCTCCAAAGTGACCTGCACAAGATCATCGTCAGCCCTCAGCATCTCAGCGCTGATCACATAAAGGTCTTCCTGTACCAGATCTTGAGAGGTAAGTGTAGCCTTCTTCCTTCTATTTCTTATAGTTACTTCGGGTATTATTCAATTTGTCTTGCGACTAAAATTTTATCAGAGCTTTTTTTTTATCAGAAGTAAACTGAAGTGATTTCGGATGTATTCTAACGAATCTCTTTAACGTGGTAATAGCTTTCTGTAGAAATTTCTTGAAGAGTATCTGGCAAGTATACTACCTACATACTGTTAGCGAAATAGATTTGAATATTTGACAAAGTAAAGAAAGCCAGACAAGGTGGATTCTCCTTTTCCACTGTCAACTTTAACTGCGTTTACGGCTTTCGAATTATCAACGTTTCTCTGGAAACGGAAATTAAATTCCTCGGAACGTATAGTAGTAACGTAGTATTAGATACATTTCTATACGGACTTGTAACTGGAGATACTTGAGAACAACTCATACAACTTATACCGAGAGGAAATCTTGAAACTATACAATCGGCTGCGCATGCGCGAGTTTCATCGTCCGCTCAAGCAGGCTGGCCATCCCGAGTTTTAGCTGTCAAATTTTGTTTTTGGCACCGATGCAATTCATACGAACTTTCGAGGTTAAAATCTCAATGAATTGCGGTAGTGATTCGGAAAGGCTTGGAAAGCTTTTATTGTTGAGATTGAAACTTGACGTTCTGAAAGAACCGTCGAGATTTATTCCGAACAGCTGATTGCTCGCTACGATTCGATGTATCGGTTTATTCAAAGTATTTGTTCTTTCCAATTACAATTGAAAACCGGAGGTCTAATTGTAAATAATGGGTGCTTGGAAAGAACGAAGCAGCTAGGTGGGAACAGTTTGTTCAATCGTGTTAATTTAATACGGTAGAAATTAAATTAAAATAAAAAACAACATAACCTCGATTGACTACTTTACGCGCGAGAGTTTGACAGCTTCGCTTCATTTCCTGCAAGTTGGCACCCGTGCCTCGTAGGTTAAAATATCATCGCGGGACGATCTCACCGACCAATAAAATTGAATTATTTGGCGCATGCGCAGTCGCCTGTATAGTTTGAAGATTTCCTCCCGGTATAGGTACTAGCGGCTCGTTTTCGCATTAGATAAATTTACTCAGTTTATTATACCGTTTATTTAATTCGAGGATAAACAGCCTTAGAAAAAAATTCTTAACTGCTCCGAAGCACCTTTGACACTCGGCTTTTTCACCCAGCTGATTTCTACTATCTTGATACATGATTCAGAATTATTTGAGATTTACGTTAAGATCGATCGCATAAAATCTCAAATAACTTCAAATCGTGTATGAAGATACTGGTAATCGGCTGTAAATTTGAAAAAAAATTCTTTCCAATCGACAATCCTAATTTTCTTTTTTTATCTCTGGTGTGTATCCATATTTCGCGCGAACGTGCGTGACTACGAGTCTGTAGGGAGACTACGGACTGGTATATAGGTACGTAAGTAAGGGAAGAAAGAGGGTGGACAACGAGGCTCCAAAATCCGTCGCATATACCTATTCGTGACCAGAGAAGAATAGGTATCGAAGCCCTAGCTGCGAGTAGGGTTTGGCACGAAGGTCTCTACGCCTTGTATCTATCGGTTTAGCGCTAGTTATCGACCTCTTTGTCCCATAGGCGAGGCGAAGACCAGAGAAAACAGCTAAGAGAGTAAAGAGAAGCCTTCTATAAGATAAGTTTCATCCCCCTATCCTCCTATGGTTGAGTGGTCAGAATGTTTGAAAAATATTTTGAAAATAAGAGACATTTATAAAAAACGTCTTGTGAGAGGAGGACAGGAATTCATTTCCCTCAAGTTTACGTATTTTAAAAAAGTAATTTAATGTACATACACCTACCGCTCAGATTCTGAATATTGTAAGTAAATTTTTTAATGAAATTCCGTAGAGAAAAGGAAAGGGAAAGACGGAGAGATGAAAGAAAGGAAAAAAAAAAAAACTGGATCAAATTTTCCGGGAGTTCATTCCTTTCAAATTTTTATATTTGCAAAGTACTTTATGTCTTGTTTTTTTTTTTAATTTAAAATTTTTCATTTTATTTTTTCCTTTCTTTCGAACCCAAACGACTCCAGTTCTTTACCAAATAATCCCTCGGATCGTGTATAGCCATTATACGTACGGTATGTGGTAGAGCTTTTGCCTTATACTCTCGGGCTTTACTCTACTCATATACGACGGAGAGGAAGACGCAAATAATGTTTGAAACAAAGGGACGAACTGACGGAAAAGGGTCGTACTTCCTACAGTCAAGCTACGTCTCGCTAGGTAACCGAGCTTCGCGTATACCTATCGTAATTATAACACAACATACAGGGTGGCCGCGAACTAAGTATTTTCATTTTAGGGGATAATCGGGGAGGTCTGACTCGTTACCCTGCCATTTGAAATAGTGACCTTCGTTGCGGCGTTTGTGAGATATAGACCATTTAAAAAAACGCGTCAACGCCTGCGTTTAGGCAGCCAACTACGCACAGGCGATCCGTGGGCTGCCTAATTTCAGGCGCGGCCGCGAGTCACAACGCTTTCCCAGTTCGAGAATCACTGGACTACGACATTGACGGACGAAAACAGCAGGTCGAATACTTATTTAACACAACCCATGAATCGTTTTTGTAATTCTTGAACCGCAAAGGCGTTATGACTCCCGCAGCGGTGATGTGCGCCTAAAACCAGACAGCCCACTGTTCGCCTCTGTGTTGTTGGCTGCCTAAATGCAGGCGTTAACGCTAATTCTTAGATGGCCTGTGGTATACGGAAACCAGGCTATACCTCCGCGATCATCCTTCGAAATTCGAGCATTGAGTTCGCGACCACCCTGTATAATAGAAATATGTATACGTGGGTGGTTGAAAAAATACACATATAAATATATACGTGTATGTGTTATTTACCTTTGTGTATATTCAAACTGCGGAGTACAAACCCCAGATTGTGTTTCAGGGGTGACACGAGAGGTTAGTGAGTGGTGTTGATGGGGATGGGGATAGGGACGGGGATGTGGATGAAGAGGAAGAAGGTATAGAGGGATAGAATACTGGTGCAGGAAGGGTTGCTTTTTAAATATTTACAGCAATTAAGAAATAATGGCCTCCATGAAGTGGCGATGTCTGCTACGTGCTGGGCTGATATGCTGCTTTGCTTTAGTTAAATGTCCGGAGATATAGTTAAATTTCATTTCATTTTAATGGAGTACATAGGTATGTAATGACGGACGGGGGACTTTCAGAAGAAACTCGTACGAAATTGAGCGAAAAATTCGATACACAAATTTTCGTAAATCGGCATCGTACTAATGATTTAAATTTATTTTCTAGGTAATAGACTGTGGTGACGAAAAATTCAGAATTCGGCGAAAATTTGATGAAAAATTGACATTTTTTTACTCTTCTTTCGACATCTCGTACCTCTCTGCCATTTCCTATTCCGTAATTTTGAGATCAGATATGAATATCAAATTTTTGGTAATTCGAGGAAATTTTCAATTTCCGCTCGTGTGCCAGTCCGCCATTTTGAATCTCTAGTGCCAAAAATCGCTGGGGTTGGGAGAAAAATTTCATTGAAATCTATAAAACGCTTTCGGAAATGAGTGGATAACCAATAATACTACCCCTCGACCCTCGAAGGGTTAATCGTATACGCATCAGCTCCATAAGGGATGATGATTATTCGTAAAACGTTCTTCGCCAGATAACATAATGGTTATTTTGTTTCTGTCGCTCGTAAATCTTCTAAAGAGCTCATCCGTCATTCGCTTCATCATTCTAGCATATATATTTACAAAAGTGCTTCCATTTTCTGGTATACGGTGAAAACTGTCCTACCCACCCCCAAAAAATTATTATTCCTCTTTTCAGACACGCCGAAAAATACTGCGAACGAACTTTGTAACGATTTTACGAATTACAGCATGCCTACGTAATTTGGGTAATTTTTTGGTCAAATTTGACGAGAAAATTCAACTTTTTACTCCAAGCTATTCATTTTATCGCTCAGGAAGAAATCAACCATTTTTTCAACTTCCCGGATGAGAAAATAAGGGAAGTCATTATAATCACTCCGGAAATGAAAGGTTGAGTTTTTCCTCTATACCAACGTTTTAAAGTCCAGAGAATCACCTCCGACCTTTTTTAAACCAACGTACGGGTACGTGTATGTGTATGTGTGTGCGCGGATGTGGTCAATTTTTTTGTCTTGATAACGAGTGAACGGATTTCAACTTTCGTTGGACCGATCGATCCGGTTTTATGTATACAGTAATTTTTGAGTTATCAAGCGAATGAAATTTGGAAATTTGGCTTTTTTTAATCGATGATGTCTCGAGAACGGATCAACGGATTTGACTGAATTTCGTCGTTCAATCTGAAGGATTTGATCCGCCTTGAATAGAATGAAATCAAAATAATTGACTTTCCTTAAATAATAAATTTCTGTTTCTTTTAGATCAAACTTTTCACACACACAGAATACCGTACTCCTCCCAAGATGATGCTCAATTATTACAACGGTGAAAATCCCGTCGGATTATCACGAGAGGCCTAAGCCATCTCGAGCTCTTTCCCCGTTTAGACATACTAGTTTGAAGCATGCGTGGGATCACGCAGTGATTAACACGTTAGCTGGTACGCAAGCAAACGCGTTCTGACAGCGCGACGCGTCATCGTCGTTTAAGCTCATCTCTTTCTCGAGTCGAGAGATATTCCATACACGATATGTATAGTCTAGATTTCGGTCATTAAAATCATGATTCAGGTCACCCGGTGCTTCGATTTCAAATATTTGGGTCTCTAGTTGTTCAGGAAACGAAGCTCTGTCCGATGACCAGATAACTTTTTGATCCCCCAAACGTGACTCGAGTAATTAATTTTTACTGCGAATTTTCGAGCTTAGGAATTTGTCTTTTTTTACCGTTTTTCAATTTTCTAGAACAAAAATCAACACATCAAATAGTTGTCTGTTCATCGGACAGAGGTTTCTTCTCTGAACAATCAGAAACCCAAATTTCCAAAATCGAAGCTGCTTTTACTTCGACGGCGTGACTGTAACTCCGAGACCCGATGCCCACAACTCCTAACTCTTATATTATTCTGGTTAGAAAGATTAGCGAACTCTTGTAACGAAACTAGTTGCATAAAAAAAGCATTCGACACGTATGCGTGTATGGTTATATCTTGGATATAAGACTATCTAGTATAGGAGCGTGCGCGCGCTCATACATGTATCAGTAAAGAGGCAAAGAGCTAAGTCTGGGCCAAACCAGTCCTGCTGGCACCCATCCGTGACCCGAGACCCCGTCATCCGGCCCAGGGGCCTCTACTCGTTCACCGCGTAGCATCGCATCGAGAGAACCAAACCCACCAATAGGGTAAGTGTGGGTATTACTGCGGTTCGAAACGCAGGGCTAACTTTAAGAGCGTATTTCAAAGATTCATTATAAGATATCGATTTAATTTTTCTCTTTTAAACGTTGTTCAACTTATTTTAAGCGTTCAAAATAATTAACAGTGCGATAAAATCTTATTTTCGTGAAATTAAACGCATTTTAAAGAAAAGTGTAAGTGTATGTATTACTGCGGGGCTTTAAGTGACTCGTACCTATTACTGCGCTCCAAAAACTGTGGGTGACCCAATTACTGCGTGCCTGATACTGCGAAGTCCAATAAAACGAAAATGAAGAAAACTAAATATTTGGACAAATATTTACTAATAATAACTAATAATTTCTTATTATAAATTATCTTATGTTACTAGTTACTAGTACAGTAACATTTTCTTTTTTATTATTATTCACAATGTTATATACATTTCTACAGCCTTTTGGAGCAAGTACAGTAGGCGGCTTCGGATTCAATGAGACACCAACTTCATCTGCATTAAAAATTCTATTTGGGTAATTTAATGAGAGATCTTCTTCAGTTAAGTAACATATGATTTCTTCGAACCATAAACGTATGTCATACTCAGAAACCTTAGCTCGGTTAAGTGATACATTTTTAGCCATTCTTCTCGATATGTCTGGATGTCGCTCCAAAAGTGATTCATACCAAGTTTTTCTTGGCCGGTTATTAACAAAAGGTGTTTTCCGTCCATCATTATCACATAATAACTTGACACTCTCTACCAACTGATGTTTTGTTACTGGAAATCGGCGACTAGTACAGAAGAAAATCCATTGAACAAGTTCATTTACCTCTTTCGCACTAACTAAGTATAGTCGATGGTCCTAGTCGTTTATCTGCATATTTGGCAATTTTTTTCGCTCTAATTGTTGATTCTGGCACTTGATATTTTCTTGCAACTTCTGCTATACTTTTCCCGGTCAAAGCTTCTTTGACGGCTGGATCTAAATCTCCTCTCTTGTACTTACATCTTTTTATTTTTATTTTTGATTTTTTTACTTTCTTTTTATTGATTACAGAACTTTGTGTCTTTGCCACTATACCTGTATATAGGTACCTATAATACACGGCAATTAGGCAAATGAAGCAATTTGATGTATGTACCTAGTGAGAAAACTACACTCGCCGATTTTATTTTTGTAGGTAAGAAAACACACAGTTCAACGGCAGTAATAGATGCATGCGCATGAAACGACCGGATGCTTCTCATACTGTGGCAGAGTTATAAAATCGCAGTAATACATACACGCTCAAAAAAGTGGTACCAATTGCTGCGGCACCAAATTTAACATGGAAATGAATCAAAATTCGATTTTCGTTCAGTTTTTGATAACAATGAAGTGTTATCTTACTCTGAGATATAATAGATATGGATATAGAAGCATTCAGTGATGAAAACAGACCTTATATTAAGTCCTCTGTTCACACACCAACTGCCATAAAATGATAAAATTTTCTCTCATAACAACCGGTCAATTTCCAATAATTATTAACAAATTAAATAATAGCCTAGCATGCTATATTATTAGTTGAGTATATTCTTTAAATATTGAAGTAATAGTCTGATTTCTTTCAAGTTATAAAGAATCATATTTCGTTGATTTATAATATAATGAAAAAAATCCGCAGTAATACCAACACCCGCAGTAATACCCACACTTACCCTACATGTGCCTGCAGTCCTATACTCCGACTGGGAATTAACGCAGCGCCCTGATCTTTATTACGGTCATTTCCGCAGCTACAGATCGATGAAATTCGTTTATAATTAGAGTAGCTAGAGTTCATTTGTTGAATACAAAATCAATTTCGTAAATCGATTAGAAGCTGTTGTAAAACAAAAAAATTAGTAAAAAATAAATTTAAAAAAAAAAATGAATTCGTTTTGGAATCCAATGAAGAGAATTTGTGGGATTCAGAAATTGGAAGTAGGAAAAACTAGGTTCCGGTTATTTTATTCGAAAATATGTATATCGAGAAAGGCGTAGTACCAATAAGCGCGTACGAGGCTCAGAGCTGTGTGCAGCACGGTGTATCCTATCCTTATAGCGACGTCTGACGCAAACGGGTCGCTACTACTGGCTAGGTATAAGGAGTTGGGACCGGCTCGGGTCGGCCGAGTGAGTACTACGTATTATGAATTAATATACGTGTGTACGACAGTGATCGAGTGCCGGAGCGAAAAGGAGAGAGAGAGAGAGAGAGGGAGGAAAGCGGGAGCGAGAAGTTTAAAAATACAGTAGCTCAGTCACGTATTTCTGCAGGCACCTGAACTAATAATTGAAAAAGGTAAACCGTGCGAAGTTGTCCCCTGAATCCGTCTATAATCGTCACATACGCCGATAATAAATTGAAAATAAAATAATGCTGAAGTCTTATTGTTTTTCCTTATTTTTTATTTCCTACCAATTACAACGATGCACATATAATTGTAAAGTCGTATACGTATCCGACGCCTTTGAAATTACGCACGGGGATCGGCGAGTGCGGTGAACCCATCCGCATCGAACGTAAAATCGCTAAGCGTGACGTACGCGTATCCGTCCAGCCGGCCTTCTCGCAGGCTTTCAGGATAATCGAATCCTGCGCACCTTGTGGGTACGATTACTTTGAAAATCTTCGATTTTTTTTTGTTTTTTTTTTTGTTTCTACAAATATAGGTATATTGTAACGATTGATTTAAATAACATACGCCTACCGACAGATTAGGTTTGTCCTGTGCTTTCAGGAAATTATTTTTTCGTATAAAAACATAACCGTCTTGACTATTTCGACTCAGAAGAGTTCCAGCTCCTTTTACTTTATGAAAGGTACGTGTGTGCTGGAATTCGAATTCGGTAGTCTGTTTGGTGTCAATCTTTCACCGTCACATATGGTTGTTCCTAAGCCTGAATGAAGCCTTTCGTTTTTATGTCCACCGCTTTATACCGACGTCTGTCGCTATGTACTCTTCTCGGATTATCGGAGAACGGAATATAGGTATTTTTCTATTCACGAAACGGTTGAAGTGGGTACATACTCCTCGGAAATAATTTTCTTTCAAACCGCTGCTACGCTTTAGAGAAATATTGTTCCTGTTTTGAGACGCAATTTTAAATTATTCGAGATTTTATGGACTTCGCCGGACCCAGGTTCAGTCTATCGAAGAAAAAGTGGTTGTCGTAGGGGACAGGCTGCATCGTTCATCGTAACTTCGCTCAATTTCGAGGGAATATTCTAAAATGATGTAATTTCCGGGCAGACCAGTAATACATAGAGATAAAATGAGTCTTCCATCGCTGTGAGCACTTTACAAGAAAAAATGGTTCGAAAATCAAGAAAACTTCTTGTCTAAAGATAAAACCCATCGAATATCATTGGTTTTCACCGAAATGACGCGAATATAAAATATTCCCTCCAAATTTTATGAAGTTTGTAAAATTCAACCGAATTACTTAATTTAAAAAAACAGAATTATTATAAGGACGGCTTTATAGCCTCTGAGAGGTCGAAAGATCCGGTATTAAATACATGATACGATTAAAGGGTGCAACCGAGTGTGTCCTCGGCGTGAATATTAATTCCCGCGCATATCGCTCACTCCCGATCTTAATTTCATCGGTCTAGGTCTGACGGTGATGATGCTGTTGCTGTGGCTGCTGCTGCTGCTGCAGTGAGCGTCAAATCGTTATACATACCCCCGTTCGCCTCCGTTAACTCGTTCGACCGTTGACTTCCGGAGCGATTGCGACTGCGACGCGCCGACGCGACGCACACTGGACGCTTTCTGTGCCCCTGCAGCTTGCTACGCGTTGTGTCTACGTATAGCATGCCTCTCCGCGCAGTATCTATAGATATCTACTTACTTCGCAAGCTCGCTGTGCGAGCATGCTCGGTCCTACTCTCGTGCATGTTTCGCTTACGATGGCTTCCGATGCGTCGTCTAGACGCTCGATATAAGCCAATAAATAGCGTAGCTGCCTTTACCTCTTCCGGTTTTCCTTCGATAATCCTGCCCCGCTCTATTTCTTTGTTCCTTCATAAAGTAGTTCGTAGATTCGGATAATTATAAACCGGAATATAACACGGGGGTACATTTTTGTGCCGGGAAAATTGTTAAAAGTTACACAAAAATAAAAGCAACAAATTTTTTGAACCATATGGAATCTTTTTCTCGCTCTTTCGCTTTTCTGACATTGTTATTTCAGAAAGGAAATTTCTTTCAGTCTTTTTTTTTTTAATTAGGATCGTTCTCGTGCTTAAGACCATCGGATATTAAGATCGACGCGTTTCGCTGTTACGTTAAAGTAAATTTTCTTATCTCACGCGAAATTGAGACATGTTTGCGAGTTCAGCGATCAGAAGCTTTGATATATATATATAAGTCAAGATTTTCGTATATGAAGTTCTTTGTTTATTCACGCTGCGACGGTGGGGGGAGTATAGGAGATAAATTTCCAACGCGTTGTCTAAAACTAGCGGTTTAAAATTACACGCAAGGTCAATGCATCTTCGCACTTAACTCATCATTCTCACGGCTTCATCTTCCCTCCCTTACCACCACTTCCACTTCCACTTCCATTCCATTCCATTCGCTTGATTTTTACTACCGGTTACACCATCCGCGGTCACGCTTCATCGCGCTCCAGCGACGTAGACGTAGCATCGTCTCTTTTGTTTTCTGCAGCGGCTCGAAGTTCCATGTCTTTCTTCTATACCTTATATACGTTACTACTATTATTTTATTTACACACACAATCTTATATCTTTTTTTGATCGATCTTATTTCACAGGGACTAGGAGGGTTCAGAATTTCGGATTCCGCAATTTTTAGGTCAGATTCGTAATCAGCGACCCCAACAACCCCCAGATATCAATTTTTAGTCATTCGAGGAAATTTTCAATTTCCGCTCGTGTGCCAGTCCGCCATTTTGAATCTCTAATACCAAAAATCGTTGGGGTCGGGAGAAAAATTTCATTGAAATCGATAAAACACTTTCGGAAATAAGTAAATAACTAATAATACTAACCCGCGATCGTCACAATTATTTTATTATTATTTTATTATTTCAATTTCTCCTTTCCAAGGAATTCAGCTCGAAATCCTAAGGCCCTGTGATTCTCAGATTCCTATCTCAAGATATTCAAGTCATTAACAAAATTCCTGATCCAAATATCGTCAATCGATTCCGAAGATGAAATAAAATAATTGAAAGGCATGCAGCACTTGGTTTCTTTCCGCTTGGCACTACGGCTTTCAAGTTGGTGTCAAGTTCCGTATGTCTGTCATCATTACACGCTGCAGATGTTACGTGTATACTTACTAACTCTCGCAGTTAACTCCACGAGTTAGTATGGCCTCGGCATTTGCGGCTTGGTACAATTTGCCCTAGGCCGTAGCATTTGCGTCGTTTGGATGCATGTTCGTCGTGTCTTCGAGATTGGCAAACTTAGTCGTAAGTAGGCATCATCCGTCGCGGCAATAATTAATCCTGTTTACCCGGGTCGGCTCATCGTCACATCGCTCGTAAACGCAACTCTTCGTCCCTGAGATATACCAGCAATTGGGGAAACTAATTCTAACGATAACACAACTATTTCTCCCCTCCGCTTTTACACCGGCAAATATCGACTCGGAGAATGGCGAGGGACATTTACGACGAAATTTTAACGCGTCATATTGGGCTTTTTCGAAGTGACTCACACTGCCCCCTTATATGCCCCTTGTGCAAGCAGAGAGCAGTCGGGTATTCAGCTCTGATATTGCATCCGAGTATTCTGTGTGTCGACACGATTCAGGGACACAGTCACTCCCTCAGCTCCAAGGGGAATCCCCAGAGCTGTTTCCTGCGGAGCATAGCCAGAACGGTGTCAACTGAATAGGGAACAGATTACCCTCCACGATTCGACTGCTTGCAAAGGGGGTCGCTTATATTCTCTCTTTCTTTTTCCACTCGTATATATAATCTTTCTTTTCCTTTTTCCTTATACATTTTTTCTCTCCTCGCTATATACGTATACCTGAACTTAAGTGTAGAAAATTATACATGCGAGTTGGTAAACCCGAACGGAGGTCCTTTCTCGACTAATATATGCGGGCAGGATGTATGTATACGTTGGTAACGTGAAGATGCATTCAGCGACCAAAAGTAACGCGTTTTTACTACTAATTGTAAAAATCTATGGACAGTCTGGTTTGTAGCTAAGCAGTATTTCACGGCTATAACGGTATCAGAGAAATTCCTAAACTATTGCTCTTCCGCATCGGTTCGAGGTGTCTGTCGAACTTTCGATTCGAACATCATACTTGCGGCGTGGATTTTGTTTACCTGATTCATTCCGAATCATTGCTAAACTCTATGTTACTGGTTTATCCGGAAATAACATCATTCTAGAATATTTCTTCCGAATTTCAATGAGTTTCGATGAACGATGTGACCTGTACGGCGAGGTCCATAAAATCTCGAATAATTTCTAATTATGTCTCATGAAGAAAGAAGTAACAAATTGGGTACAAGAATATGTCTAGCTGCCGGTTTGAGATCATAAATCTTGATACCCGGCAATTGATGTTCGAAAATGCGTGTAATCCTGGAGTGGAAAGTATAACGTTTGATCAAACGGAATTTTTAGCTTTATTTAACGCAGGCTGGTTTCTGGAGTAAATAGTCGGTTTGTAGGAGAGTGAAGAAGCAAGACGTTTTTAGTCGGTGTAATGACCGTATGAATAAGGTGTGGAAACGTGGAAATAAAAGGGAAAGGAAATTAAGGTGAACCCGGGAAAACGTATCGCGTGATGATGTATATAGGTAGAAGTGTATAAGAAAATAGGTGTTAGCCTTCGTCTCTTCCCTCTTTAAATTATACAGTCATACCCCCATTTCGTTATTTATTTTTACCCCCGTTGTTTTTCTTCGTTTCTTTTTGCTCTTACTTTCTTATCGCTTGGCGTTAACCCGCGAGCTTGAACAAAGTTTCTCGCATGCAACACTTGAGAGGCAGTTATAGTTTCAGTGCGATCTATGGCGACTGATTCTGAAGTTTGGGTCGTAAAATGAGTTGTGGTTTTATGGGAATCGTTTCGATGACTCAAACGGTACGCACCTATCTACATACTCGGATTTATTATTCTACAAACATAGAATAGTTCGTCAGTTCCAGCGAGTGCAGACTCATAGCGAAGGACGTGAAGTTTCATAAATTTTACATCAAGCCTCAATTATCGCTAATTAGAACGCTTCGACCACCGATGCAGCTAGTTGTGCGGACTTCTAAGTTTCTAAAAGTTAACGCCTTGTCCTATCGTTAGAAACTTTGAAGATACGGCGAGTGGGTATTTCTAATATGAAGATTTCCGCCTCTTGTTACTATGTAGGGAAAAAAGCTCGTTCTATGTACATTCTTTATTCCTTTGTAATTCTGCCCGGGATTAACGTGAACCTTGTTCCCTTTGTGTTACAGGACTAAAGTATCTCCACTCGTCCAGAATTCTGCATCGCGATATTAAGCCTGGTAATCTTCTGGTCAACAGCAATTGCGTTCTGAAGGTAAGTTGTCATGAATTTCGTATTCTGCCCGGCATCCCTCACCCATAATAACGAAAATCTCAAAATTTATATAACATCCTTTTATCTCGTACAATTTAACTTCACTTTTCACCTCATTTTTATGGATTCTCAAATGAATGTTCCGTCGCCTAATGTTCGAAAAATTATTCTCATCAAACTTGAAGAACATCAGAGAAATTAACGCAATCGGTAAAAATCAATGAAAATCGAAATAATCATGTTAAAAAAAAAAAGGGGGGCGAGATTTGAGAGCTAGAAAAATTTTCATTTCAAAAGGGAGACGTTCTGGTTGGCACCCTAATGAAACATTATAAAATCCGGAAGTATAATCGGGTCGTATTTTCCCCTGAAATCAGAACGTTCTTCATGTTTGATCGGTGAGCTTTGATCACGTACCATTTTCGAAGTCTCTTCTCTGTTCATTGGCTCAAAATCTTTTAGAATAAAGTAAGCAACATAGACTTTTATCAGAGTTGAAAGACTCCTTAAATTTCATTGGAACTATTTTCCAGATCTGTGATTTTGGACTGGCCAGAGTAGAAGAACCTGACCAAAACAAACACATGACTCAAGAGGTAGTAACACAATACTACAGAGCCCCAGAAATTCTAATGGGTGCCAGACACTACTCTGCCGCAGTAGACGTATGGAGCGTCGGTTGTATCTTTGGAGAACTTCTGGGCAGAAGAATTCTCTTCCAAGCGCAAAGCCCGGTCCAACAGGTAAACCATTCGACCTAAAGATCGGATATCTTATAATTGTAACACCGGTGATTGACCAAAGTTCGGCACAACTATAAAAATTGTAAATCCATTTGTGTTTCAGCTTGAACTAATCACAGAATTACTAGGAACTCCAACATTGGAGGACATGAAGTACGCCTGTGAAGGTGCCAGATCTCACATGCTGAGACGAGCGCCAAAACTAGCTTCATTAACTGCTCTCTACACCCTCAGTAGCCAAGCTACACACGAGGCTGTACATCTGCTTTGTCAGATGTTAGTTTTCGATCCAGTAAGTAAATCGCGATGTAGATTGTTGTTTATTTTTCATGGAATTCTTCCCCACAGTTTTTGGACTCTTGGTTCATATTCGTTCTCTTGTTTCACAGGACAAGAGAATCACCGTAGTCGATGCTCTGGCACATCCTTACCTCGACGAAGGGAGACTGCGCTATCATTCTTGTATGTGCACGTGCTGTTATACAGCAACTGCAGGAATGCGACAATACACTGGAGATTTTGAGCCTGCAACGTCACTCTCATTCGACGATCTATGGGAACGAAAACTTACCAGTGTGCAGCAGGTGAAAGGTACGTATCCGACAAATGTTATCTTGAGGGGAATTTTTCAGGACTGGCATGTGTTCTAATTGTTCTCAAATCAGCTAAAGCATAGTCAAGTAGAAGTTAGAAGTTGTGAGTCATCCGGTCTCAGAGTTATATACGGTCAAAGTAAAAGTACCTAATGCAAGGATTCGGATCAACCGATCCTTTGATTTTTGATATTTGGGTCGCCCGATGCCTCATAATTTCTAACTTTTACCCAATTATGCTCCAAAAGACCACTGAACTTCTGTAATAAAACTAGTTGCTCAAATTTAGACCTTCAAACATGCCCGTTACATTTTTTCAACAGTTCTAACAATGTAACTGTTCTTGGTAGTCCGATCAGCTTAAATTTGAATATGCTGCTTGTATCTACGTCCTCGATTTGGGGATAGAGATTTATTTTGAGGACTGTTAGAGGGGGAGGGAGAAAGGCTGTTTCAAACTTGTTAAAAACCTTACGATGTGTATTTTGGTTGCAGAGGAAATGCACAAATTTATTGCGGAACAGCTGAACACAACGCGCGTACCACTGTGCATAAACCCACAGTCAGCGGCGTTCAAGAGCTTCGCAAGGTAAGCCGTGGGTGGCTCAATAATAGTCGCCAGGCACCCACAACCAACCAACCAACCAACCAACCAACCAACCAACCAACCAACCAACCAACCACAAAACAACCAAAAGCCAACCACAATCGTTCACTATCCATCCAGAAAGTAATTTTACTTGTGTGAAAAAGAAACGATCCAATCGCCAACCGCTCCTGAAATCACCGTGTATATCAAAAATATCCCCCTGCGGAACCCCAGTACCCTGTAAAACAGTATATCCCAACAAGGACCATAAAACTAAGAAACACCATAATCCCAAATTACTTTATCCACAATCCATATATCCCTCAAATATCCTCTATACAATGATCATTGTGATTCGACTGATACTGATCTTGATCGTCTTGCTTACTGCCGTCAAGTTAGAGCAAGCCATCTGCCAACCCAGCACCGTGCGCCGCGTATACGTACACATTACCACTACCGAATCAACTATCTACCACTGTCAGCTACCAATATCAACTACTACTATCAGCTACTACCAATCGTTACGTCTTCTCCTGAACGAAAGAATGACCATGAATCCATCAGCTATAGTCGGCACGACCTCGCTCGCAGAGGTACTTACATAAATTAAATTATCATACGTTTTATCATAGCTTGTCTTTTTATTATTACAGATAAATCGTTCAAAGTAATAACATTTATACAGGGATCTGATTATCAAGTAACTCGTTCCTTCTTTACTGCAGTTACAATATACTTAGTTTCGCAAAGTCTCACCGACAGTCGTTTGATCCCATCTTTCTAAGCTGCTGACTCCAAAGATGCAAAATGCAATCAATATATCTTGGCCGTGACTCGTAACGACATTCTTGATAATTAACGAATTACTGACCAGAAACATTAGCATTTTCTAGAAATCATACATTTTTCAAGAAAAGCAGTTCAGGGGTATCAAGGTATGCCAATATTTCTAGACGTTAGGATGCATATACCCCCTTGAAAATGAACTCAATTTTATTGCAAAGTATTGAAAAAACGGTTTTCGAGCAATCATGGTCACCTCGTTTAAGATGATGAGCCCGAAAGTCGATGCGTATCATTTAAATCAGTTCACGGCGGCTCGCGATATTGGCTATAACTTTACCATCCTTTAGATTTTTCAAATTTGACAAAACGTAAATTGAACTAGAAGGTAGGACTATGAGAAAATATAAAACCGAAGAATTGGGGGCTTCTCCAATTGGTAGTTCTGGTTTACTGTGATTTTCTGGTGAAACCATATTGGAAAATGCACGTAAGATTCATCGAGTTACCGAGCAGCAGCCCTGTATATAATGTGAGAATGAAAAAAGAAAGTGAATCTGTTAACATAATAGATATATGAAATCTAAATATCAAACGCTTAATTAAAACAATAATAAAGAAGGCCTGATCAACCATGCAGCCTTCAGTTAATTTTGTCGCAGCAAAGTATTCCGCTAATTTTCACTAGTCAAACCCCCGAAAAGCCCTTGTTTAGATCACCTGAAAAATCCATGAAAAACTATCCTAATAGATCCACGATAGGCTAATACTTACCTTCATCGCCCGTAACCCTGCACCCAAATCCAATCCTGTAGTTAGATCACGTTTGTAGATTATTTATTCCGATTTGCTTTGCCAAGCAATAATCGATCGTACTTATTCACTACCTTGTTTACAATCAGTCGTATTTCATTTCAACGTACGATATAACAAATAGTGAATTTTCAACGGATACCAAATAAAGAATTGCCTCTATTTGCTCTCGAAAATAGGGATATTGAATTCACACAGTATTTATTTTTTATTCAAATAACAGAAATGATTGGAGAAAAGAATCTTTTAAACTCAAACTCAGCTATTCAATTTTAGTTGAGAATTTGGTATATTCTCTTGCCAAAAGCGCACTAATCGGTAGTCAGTACACTGCACAGTTTTTCCAGTAGCTCGTATATGATTTTTGAATTAGTATAACATCTGTAAGTTACTTTGAAGTAGAAGTAACTTAGTAATTTTCTCTTCTCTCTAGCGCTAGTAGATGATAAAGTTATTTTAGATAAATGTTAGATTCTCAAATTCTTGGCAAAGCAAGGTGTGTGCTTTAGCACTAATAGTAGCTTGTGTTATTACGTCAAAAAAAAAGAAAAAACAAGCTGTCACACATGCTGACAGCTGCATGGATATCAGATGATTAATGTTAAGATTACTGATACATAACACTTTAATTACAAATAAATAATTAATTAATAATTTACCTAAAACTTGAATTTCCGATAAAATCTCGTCAATGGCTTTTCAGATTTTAACAAAGTTGAATGAAATAATAATTACTATTGTTAATGAATCCAGCATCTATACAATTGCTTTTTATTCTTACTTTTGATCGTTCCATTCTGTTTTAGATATCCTAAATAATTCCATCATTAGTTTCGTGTTTGAAAAACGTTTAATTGCTTAACAACTCATTAACATTATCTTGACAAGTAATTACAAAAGGATTGTAAGTTAAATAAAGTGTCAATTTAGACACATAATTGTTTTTCATGTTTAACATTATTCAATGTCTTCTATAGTAATGGGGCTTTCAGGGAATTAAAACTAATTTCAAAGATGTTATCCCAGAGTAGTTAGATAGATTTTTAACAGTGTGCATGGTTTTTAAATTTGATATAAATTTAATACAACTATTTAACATATTCTACGATTTACAGCTCAACGGTGGCCCACCCTTCGGAACTGCCACCCTCTCCCCATCAATGGGAATAAAACTTCCCTGGGTCCAACACTTTCCAATCTACGAGGGAAACGAATGAAAGGTGAAAAAGATTCTCGAGAAAACGAGAAGAGGAAAGAAAAATGGAACGGAAGGGAACCCGAGAAGAATGGACACTGAGCAGTTGGACCCTTAGAGCGCTAAGAGAGACAATAGACTGCCGAGCATGTAGCCTCAACTTCGAGTCTAGCTAATAGACGAATGTAGCTAAATAATAATAGACAAATAGTAAAAATACAAAATAGCAAATAAAGAAATAAATAGGCCAGTTATTAGCTCGACTATAACAAAGAAAACAGCTGGCATTTAACTGATTATCGTTTATTATCATAAATATAGTGTTAATTCTCTTAGTTATAATGTGTACGATGTACGCAAGAGTGAAATGAAGAAGGGAAATAATGTTTCTACTGCACATTTATAGCTGCCAATTGAGCGACATTGAAAAGAGTTGCAAAGTATTTAGTGAAAATATTGTAGGAACAATTGAACGGATGTAAAGTTATTAGGCATAATATTGTCCTGGAAGTATGTACGGACGCTGTATCATTTTTCTAATATGATACAGAAAATTTAGTTAAATGCTTTTAATCGTAGCTGATATATTTTAGACGAACGACTGAACGTTGTATAATGTATATTAACAAAGCTGACTACTGCTCTGAATATGTAATATTACATGGTATACACTTGTTATAATCGTTTGGTCAGTTATGAATATCAATAAACGAAATTATCTATTGCGAGAAACTGAGTTAACGAATATAACAAGTGGCCAAACGTATCCGTGTTCGGCACGTATCACATGGAATAGTACGTAATGTATAATTCTCTTGAAAGGTAGGAACAATTAATGATTGTTCCTAACACAAATATGGAAAGAATTATTCCAATACCACTGCCGATAAATGAATCTTTTCAAATTTTCGTTAAAATACGAAGATCAAGAACGGCAAAACCAATGCACTGTTAAAAATTAATGTAAATAGATACTTACGACACTTTAATTATTTTTCAAATATCTACTAAGCACTACCATCTGATATTTTACTTATTCAGAATAAAGAATTTCCGTTAAGGGTACAACACGCCCACCTTACAAAGTCTTATTTTTCAAAGACTGTTGTCTTCCAAGGGGATTTTTTCGTAACAGAGTTTTATTTATTAGTCTACTATACCTTTGATTTATAATTTAGTTGCAAATCAGAATTAAGTTGAACCTTGTCTCTCAAAGTTGAATACAGCTGAGGAAAAAGCGTCCATCTCATTGACTCTGACTCAACTCTGAATTATGCAACGAAATAGTAAACCTCTGGGATAAAATTGCGTTATTGAAAACCTCCCTAGGGACACACACCTGCAGTCATTCGAAAATCTCCGTTTTTCAAAGCGAATTCATCCCTCCAAATAAACTTCAGCATCGTCGAATACGAATTGTTGAAGCAGAAGTTATGCTCAAAGTTACAGAGCGACTTTGCTCAACCATGAGGAAATAATAATTACTGAATATTCCAAAGAAAATATACATATTTATACAGCAGGTATGATATGTATGATGTTTTCTTTATTGGGAAACTAGGGAGAGACTCGCGATATAAACGAAAGTTTATTTAACGTAAATTCTCTTGTTCTGTATTTGAAAAGTTGATGAGGTATTTATATATATATTATATTCTGAGTGTGATTTAGATTAAGAGAACTAGTAGAGGGAGGGTATACGTTACTCTAGGATAAAAGTCACATTTCATTTTTGTAAAGCTAAGGAAAAAAAAAAGAAAGAAAAAAAAATGCAAAAAAAGAATAAAAATGTGTTCTCTTTTTTACACAAAATTAAATAATTCTTGTATACTATAATAACGTTAGGTAAATAAGTATTTTAGCTATGCGGCAGAAAACGTGTGTCCACAGGTAAATATAACTTACCTTGAGGAAAGATTAGGAATTCGAAAATATTTGAAATGAATTGATTATAACTCGCGAGAAGATGCCGTGCTTTGAATAAATAGATCGTGCAACTATTACACTGGCGTTTAGTTTCGTTAATAGTATATTGTGACTAGCATGTATCTATTTCATTTAATCAGCTCATAAATCATTTGTAAATAAATCATCATTTTCGCAATGTATATTCTAACACATAAATACGCATTACGCGGACGAGTTTGAAAGCCGTTATTAAGTCTGTAACAGTAATTGTAACTTTTGATGACACTGATAATACCGTCGACTTGGTAGATGAATTTTCTCGAAAATTCAATTCAATTTGATTAGGACTTATGTGTAACAGTATTTTCATAATAATTCACTTTTAATTATTTGACCTAAAACTGCAAAGTTACGTTATGTAGAATTACGTGGGAACAAGTGTGTTTAGCGTAAGAAATCCGAGACGAATAAGCAAATATTGACAGCGGATAAAATTGGGGGTGTAGATGCAAAACAGAAAGAAAAAACACACGGATTGGTTTAGGATGGTATATATACATTCTTTATTTTTACTGCCGAGCGGCCGCGTACCTACCTGTAAATATAAAGACAAATCTTTAAGAGTTTAAATATCACTGGTAATAGTTTACTTAGAAGAGAATGACAATTAAAGGAAGGTGCAAACAAAAAAAAGAAAAAGAAAGGAAGAAGTTTGTCTCACCATTTAATATGATGATAATGTCATACTTTAGGTGTAATTTTTAAACGTATTATAATTGGCAAGTCTTAAATATATTTATGTGTGTGGTGTTCTCTCTATAAGCAAGAATCTATTCAACGATCATTTATATATGTGTGAATGAATAGTTATCTTTTATTATATTAAAGAACACATAATAAAATAAATAATTCAATTACTTAGAGAAATGAGAGAGATTAATATCGTTTTACTATTTTCTCTTTGCGTATGAATAAGAAAAAAGGAAAAAAAAATCAAAAACAAAGAAAAGGTGGAAAAAAAAACAACACAACTTTCAAGATTAAATAATTAATTATTATCGATTGGTACGAGATTTGCAAATTATACGTACACGTATCTATACCCAGGACGTGTTAAATAACAGTAAAAATAACGTAGATAGAATTTAAGGTATAAAAACTTTCTTCTGTGGTGTTGGTTTGTAAATTCAAATCGAAAACTCAAGTGGCGCTCAAAGATTGAACAAGGGATGGATGCTTAAATGCTTACCGAACAATGTTACAAAAAATTAAGAGACAAAATAAAATAAAATAAAAATATATATATAATAAAACAGGCTACAAACTTGTGAAAGTATGCAAAACTAAATATAAATATAAATTACACATTACAATAATCTTACACTTCAAATAATGGTAAAACCATATCTCTTGATCAAAAAAGTTCGAATGGAAGAAGAGTTTACTCATAGTTTCGCAACAGAGAAATAGTCTAAATATACTTATAGTCTCAATCTAAGTGATGGCAAGACAAAAGTCTGAAGAAAAGAACAAGCGTATACCTAATTTTTTTTTTAGAGATCTTAAAGAAGGAAAATAAAGTAGATTCGTTGTAAATTTTTCTACGTAGTTAAATGATATGAAAAAAACTGTGAGTATTTAATATCTAGATGAAATAATTTTGCGTATTATAATGGACAAGTACGAATAGTCTGTTGTAGATAGAACGCCGTTAATCGTCTATCTGATTGTGTCGACTAGCTTGCATTGGTACAAAAATGGATTGATAAAACTTTACCCGTAAACGAAGGTCGCCAATATTTAAATAATTGGGATATAGGTATATGAAAATACATAATAACAATTATTAAACTTCCACGGTATAATAGATAATTATTTCCGAGTATGAAAATGTGCTAAGAAAGTTTGTAGCCAGGGGTTTTACCACGATATTTAATACCATATTAGTAATATTAATAATATTAATATTAATAACGATAATAATAACGATAATACATTTTTGTATATAGGTTGAAACTGTTTCAAGCCTTGTCAGCGAAGAAACTGCGATTCCAGGAAGAGAAATATCTAAAATCGAATAGTAAATCCGATTGATTGAGAATTGTTAGTAAATCGTGATCGAAGCTTATATATCTCTGGTTCGAAAGCGTAGACACGAGCTGCGCAAGGCTTGATATAGTTTAATTGAAGAAGAATCTTGTAACATTTAATAGTAACGATAATATTAATAATAATTTGTAAGCGTAAAGATTTACTTTAAGGCATAAGGTTTACGTAAGTTTAATATTAAATTAGAGAAAAGAAAAGCACGGAAATGGGACGAAAAACGCATGTAAATAATAATAAGCATAAAGCAGCCAGTAAGCGTGACCCTGTCCTGCCAATAGCCAGCACGAGCTGCCTGATATGATAATTTGAAAGTGCGATTACAAGCGCTGCTACCTGTTTATCGTATTTCTAATTGTTTCTTTTTCTATTTTGTTTTCTTTTTTTCATTCATGCTGTGGAATTAATTAAACATTATTATTTAACATTATCTATCATATATCCACAGTCTGGAGCATCGCACTCTTTATTATAAACTTCAATCTTTCGCAGATCTCATGACTATTTAAAGCTTAGATCATAGCCTATCGAGAACTATACATTTGTTTAACGGGGTAACGATAATTAATTAATTTATCCAATGTTACAGAAAATATTATGAAACACGTTCGATATACGTAGACTCGGGATAAAACAAAAAAACAGAAACTATTTAACAAAAAAGTAAAAGTTTTAGACAATAATATAATAAAGTAATCAATATTTTTCTGGTAACTATCTTTTTCTTGTTTCTCCATTCTTTCGGCAATTGAAATTGCGCTTATATAGAAATATATTTTCGTTTTTATTGTTATTATTTTTTCAAAAGTATATGAATGATGAATGTATAAATCGCTATGAGCTAAGTTTTAGCAAATATAATGCTTGGTCAAAAAGCTACGCAATGTGTAGGAATTATTATTATTTTCTTTTTTTTTTTTCTCAGAAATTCCTGATTGATGATAACGCGAAATTTGATGCCTGCGTAGTTTTCGGACAATGCATTGTGAAAAGTTCAATTCGACAACCGTTATGCATAAGATAAAGAGAAGAAAAAAAAGAACAATTAATTATTACATATTATATGCAATTAAAAATCAAGCAAAGAAAATATTAATGTTTCCTATTAAAGAAGTTAATATTTAAACATACTTATAACACAAGGGATGTAAATACGTGTATGTTATAGCTCGCTGTGACTGGTCAGTTGGGCATTTATATTATCATACTCGCGCACACATTAAGTCGGTACAATTTTATTTTATAAACAGAAAAGCGTCCGCGGAGAGGAAAAGAAAAAAAAGAAATATGCAAAAGATATTCTTTTCGTGTTTTTTCTTTAAAAAAAAAGAAGAAAAAAGTAATAATAATAATAATAGATAAGAGAAGAGAAGATAAAGAAAAACTGCAGAGTTAATAACGCGTTATAATACTGAAACTATAGGTGATAATTCAATTCATAAATAATAAGGTACCTCACATAATACATACACATAGTAATAATTGAGAAAAAAAAATAGATTAAAAATATATACTCTACAATAGCGAATATGCCTTCAATATGGAAAGTGGCTGGCACAAGATGCACCCAACAATAAAGTTGCTACAGAAATATAATAAATTATATGAATATCATTTCTTTGATTTTATAATTAGTCTCAAAGAGCACTACTCAATCCTTATTCCAACTACCACACAATTCCTCCCTGAGTTATTTACTATTCTCATCACACTTACATTCGGTTTTTAATTTCAGTTGAGATATACCAAATAAACGGCATAGTCGACTCGGTCACAACGCAGACAGGGTGTTGAAAATGGGTAGATTCTAGATACAGTAAACAAATATGGCGGTCATAGGTCAATCAACCTTCCACCTCGCAACTTCAGCCTCAATTTTCTACCAAGCGTTATTGAGATCAGCGAGAATGTACCGTTCCGCTTTTTTTATAGGCAAGATTAAAAAACGTCCATAATTTCAATCTGAAGACGGTTTCACGGTTGTAAAATGCCAAAGAAATTCTGTCGCCTCTGAAGTCACAACGCCATGTCTATGTATGTTTGGATTTGACGCCACGAGGGCCTCGAATCATTTTCATTTCTCCCGAAGAGTTTTTCCTCGCGAACTGACAGAATAAACTAAACGAATTCGTTGATCCATTTGTCAAAGATTTTTGCTCAGGATGATTCAGAAATCGAGAAGAAGAATTCTTTGAAAATCGTTGGAATCAAAAATCTTTGATTTCTCGACTCTGGCAATTCGTTTTATTTATTCGAAAGCACTTCAGTTCACGTTGCTCCAATTCCATGTTTATAATTTGTTGTTTTTTTCAGATTCTTTTCGTTGTCATTGGTTCATCGGGTATCGTTTTATGCACATTAAAATTGATGTAATTATTATAGCGGTAATCTATAATTAAGTGGATGACTTTAAAGTTGAAGCAACTTTGTTGTGATCGCTGTACGTACTCTTGAGGTGTAAATATAATTATAATGATATAGGGGGTTGAAATAGAGTCGTGATACATGAAATCGTCACTGACTATATAAATATTATATATTCCTAAATGAATAATATATCATACGACTTGTAAAATGAATGTAACGTAAAAGTTCGTAAACGTATGTATCGCACTATGCTGGAGCCACAATATTACCTAAATCGGTTGTAATCGTAGTATATGATGCACGCTGGAGTATTGTTGTTGTTGCTTGAGTATCAGTAGGAATTAGCGGTCAAGGTAAACAGTGATGACCTGTCGTTAGTAACTAAGAGGCCTTAATATATCATGTTTATATATTAATAATTAAATTTAATTAAAAAATTAATAAAAATCGTAAACTGATAAATTAGTTACGTTAAAGATATAGAGCGGTAAGATTTATCAACTATTGGAGTTGCATTACAACCACATATGTGTCTAAACGCAGCTCGTAATGCGAGTATGTAATTTATAAGTCACAGAACTTCGACAAACAGCAAATCTCCTTGGTTATTCATTTATTCAAATAATTTTTTGTCTTTGCCTTCTTTTTTTTTCTTGCTAAAAATATGCTAGAAGGGTTCACTTTGTCTGAGGATTTGGACCAGCACGGCCACCATTATTACTCGTTTACAGAGATTTACAGAAAAATATGGTTTATGATATACGGCAGCGTCTGTTCTTTATTTATTTTATTTTATTTTTTTAGATTTGTTCAATTGAACTGAAGTAAAGCAAACTGAATAATTAGTGCAGGCTATGAACAGCGCTGATGCCGATTGCCTGTGACAAATGATATAATTAATGCACCCTGCAGACTTGTAAATATAGCATATAAAATTAATTCGCGTACCTTGAAAGTAGTTGTACAATTTTTGGGATAGAACTATAATAGCTTACGTATGTATAATATACACGAATGAATATAATTATACAGAAGCGCAGATCTTGAGACGTTGTAAATTTTGTAATTGTATTTTAAATATTAAAATTAGTAAATTTTAGAAAACGAGTGTGTATCGCAATGCTTTTTGTCTTTTCAATCTCCAATGATGTATACATAAATAAATTTAAATAACTTTAGATACACACAACTATTGATTAAGTAATGTTTATAGGAATCGAGAACCGCGTACGACTTAAAATCAAACCATCTACTAATTAAGCTGCAGCTCCATGTTTCTTCAACTATCTTTGTATCTAATAATCTATAGTTACCTATATAATTCGCGCCAAAAACCTGTAGCTAGAATATCTTAATAACTATATAATAACGTTACGTAATTTGGATGACAGTGTGTTTCTATCGAACTACGGAGAAAATTATTACCGAAATTCGATTCTTAGGTACTTAGATTATGAAAATTATATATTCAATTTTTTCACAGCTTGTTAGAAATACACGATTGTCCTGCAATTTTTAAACAGTCATTTTATCGGTGTTTCTCGGTGTTGCTATATACATTTTGTAAATATACAACGTGCGTTTACCATCGACCTCATACGTGAGCTCTAACATTGAAATCGATTCAAAGACGAGAAAATATACAAGAAATTACCTGTTCAGTACGGCTGGAGAACGTTATACACTTAGGAAACAATTTTTTTTTAAACTATTGGTACGCTTTTAAGAAATATTCTAATGACTAAGTTCCTTCACAGCTGATCGAAGCTTTTCAAAATTCCGATGAAATATTGTAAAATGATGTCATTTCGGGGCAAACCGAAAGCTGTAGCCATTTAGAATAAAATTTTGGACAATTCGCACCGTTGAAAACAAAAGAAGAAGAAAAAAATTACGCAATAATACTGCCTCCGATTTTCTTTATTCTCTAATTGTATATATTTTAAGATCAAGTTTCAATAATCGTTTCTTTTCCGATATGTTATGGCTCCTCGTATCTAGTCGATGTTCCGTTAGTTCTTGCTATCTCATCTGGTAAGGTTATGAAGATAGACTCGGCGGGTATCCTTAGTTTACTATTATAGTAATCAGGAATTGTGGTGATTACGTATAGAACAGATAAATATAATATGTGAGTCTTCGGGGAACATGGCCAGTGCATAAGTGACTAGCTCACTCCCCCTGTAAACCTGTATAATGATATTAATTAGCATTTACTTTAATAAATCACACTAAAACTATAAGTGCAGTTATATCTTATAACTATGTAAATAGTAGTAATAATAATAATAGTATAACGTTAACAATTAATCGATACATAATTAGATTATAGTTTTGTGTGAAGACACGGTAGCTGTTGATCGACCTTAACACTTACTACAAATCGACGTTATATTGTTTGAACTTGACAAAATTTTGACAAAACGTGTAAGGTTAACGTCAATTTATTATACCTATACTAACTCACGGCCAAAGTAATTGTTAGGAGAAAAACGCGCGACTTCTGCACTTCAGCTTCAATTAACAATTGAAATGTATTTAATTGCAAAATCTCGGATCAAAACGGATCAAGAAGGATCAAAATCTCTTCAATTCGTTCTAATCTGTGATTTTCGAAAATGGAATTCATCACTCCGTTTTCGTTCGCTGGGCACTTAAAATTGTCTTGATAGCTGGGAGATTACAGGGGTGTTAATTTCGCAGAAGGCGACGCGTGTCCTCGTTGTAAATATCGAATTGTAAAATATAAAATAACTCATGTATAACTAGGATTATATCGAAGCCTATATGCTATTATCTTAAACTTTTACCACATTTTATTCTATCTATTTGTATGTCGGTTCGATTTGATATAGATTTTGTATCACCCTATCTCCGTGTACGATTCTATCTGGGTATAATTGGAAGAGAATAAATCTAGCTCTGACGTGAGTTCATCAAGGCCGAATTATAATTATTAACAAAAATCGTGATGTAATTTAAATTCAGGTTCAATTTATAACGAAAATTTATTTCCGGAAAATTCCTAATTCAAGTCAGAGCCGATATTTTCCAGTTACAGATATTATATCGTGTCTTTAACTTGTTCCAAATAACGTGTGTATATAGTTATTAGGTCAGCTTGCAGTAACTGGTGAATGAAATTTTATGATGGAATTAAGAATATATTATATCCCTGCTGGAGAGAATCAATTCAAACCGATTGATCAGATGTTAATCCCTAAAGTTTCTCATCGAAATGCACTCAACATACGAATACACAGGGGAAAAAGATTAACTAAGCGTTTATCATCGCTAATTTCTTAATGGAACTGCATCGTGTCGCGATACTGAATTACAACTTATTGCAAACTCTATGAATCTAATAACCGAATAGTAATTTCAGTATTTATTACGATTGCGATTAAGTTTTAGAAAACACAAGTTAGAACTTATTCGATCGAATCTCGTCTCTAGACGTCGTACAATTGGTCAATATTGGAATTGATTGAATATCAATACGGAATTAAAAATTTGATTGAAACCCTATTGGCAGCAAACTCTCTGAAATATTGGAACGATTCAAAACGGCTCAAAACCATTGAAATATCTAATCATCTTCAGTGACGATTGAATTTTCTCTCCCGCGGATATAAGTTTCGCAACTAAAGATAGTCTCGTCGAATGTCGACAGTTTTCAGAATTGATAATGGTAATTAATTACTAATTACTGCAACTGACTGTAGATAAGGTGCAACGTCTATGTTGACCGATTGCTTCGTGTAGAACTCTTTCTACGACTGATGCAAGAAGGACCGCACAAAGCTGGCGCGGCCTTGGATCGACCATATAATTCGATAAAATTAAATCTTCGAGTTTTCAAATCCAGTTTGCAACAAGAGGGGAAAACGTGCAGTCGAACGTTCGATACACGTTTATTACGAATAGAAATTTCTAATTGGTGAAATTATCGTCACTATAGTTCGAAGAATGGTAGAGCTGTTATATTATGTATAGTATGCATACATACATACCTTTACGTAGATCAGGATAGATTGAAACATTGGAAACTACCCAAAACTCGAATCAAAATGAAGTACATAAACAGTCTTGCAAACGGGCGTGAATATGTACATAATTACGTACCAGAACATTGAAGACTGGTAATCAAAAGTATTCTAAGTAAATTACAGCAAATTTATACATAGATTACTTATCACTGCGTTGAGTATACTTTGGTGCCACGTTTTTGAATTCATACTTTATCGCACGAATCAATCATAAGTATACTTACTGCGCTCGAGTATCAACGAACATTTTCTAATCACGATAATAATGACATTAATTTTCATTTCAGTACTTTTCAGTTCGAAGATTTCTTTTTGAACCTACTTTTTTCACTACTGTAAATTCGGGGGCAGAAACTAAGTGAAATCAATTGAGAACGTGCCACCAAACAGTAACGCTGTCTTAAATTTGAGCGCAATTATAATTTTTTTATTAGATGAGTCGTATGTATTAAATATTGATAAATTAATTGATTAATATAATACTAGTGCGTAGCTAGGTAGGTACCTGCATTTCATTGAATTTATTATGTGCTTGGATATAGCTCTTCAATAAATCGTTATACATGTTTTGATAAATCGTTAGTGTTATTTAACTACCTGATACTATTATGGAAATCTCTAGTTGAACGAGATTTTAGATATGCGAAGCCACGTTTCGTGCTCAGAAACAAGACCCAGATATGCTGGGTCGAACTCTGGAGGAACTTCCGATTTCTCACAGAGAGAAACTTTGAACTTGTCGAGCACCTTGATGATCGCCACCTTTACCTCATGTTCGCCAAACCGCAGACCTGCAAATACAAAGATTACTATTGTCTTCACGTAAAACGATAGAGACGTTCATCGAGGCAAGAAGAAAAGATCAGATCAGTATGACCACGGGTCTTCCAGGTTCCGTTTCTATTCACGAGACGTTGAATCGATTCAGTGCCGCGAGAATCGATCCAGCTGTCGTGAGCAATAATAATAGTTTCCAATTGTTATCTGAGTAGATGACCTATGCAATTTCTGGGACCAGCTCCAAAGGGAAGGAACGTGAAAGCTGGTCGCTGGCTTTTGGCTTCAAGAGTGAACCTTTCCGGATCGAACTTCTCTGGGTCAGGGTAGTAGTCTGGATCACGATGGATGGCGTAGGCCGGGATGATGCACATCGTTCCAGAGGGCAGTTCCACATTTGTATCTGGGATCCGGTAGGGCTTAACGGACTCCCGGAAAAGCAGTGGAGTCATAGGGTATTTTCTGAGAGTTTCTAAAAACATATTTAAGTTCAAAGACATTGCGCCTTCGCTAGCCTAGATCGGACAGATCTGCACCTTGAACCACCATGTCGAGGTACTCCATGTTATTCAGGCCATCCCACGCGATTTCTCCACTGCCCGCGGCTTTGGTCAGGTGAACCTCTTCGCGAAGCCGATCCTGGATATCCTCGTGGACCGCTAGCTCGTAGAGGCAATAGCTGATTGTCCCGGCAGTGATCTCGAAAGCACCAAGAAAGAAGTCGAAGGCTTGTGCGGCCAGAAGCTTGTCGTCAAACTCTGAAAGTGACCAATTATGAATTCAGCATTCTGTTATTCAGGTTCACCGCTTCCGATGGATTCAAACCAGAACCACGACTTACCAACTTCGCCTTCTCTTAGAGGCATCCCGGTGTTTTTCAAACTCCTCAAAAGGTCTACGAAGTCGTGCCTCTGCACGTTGTTCTCTTCCCGGTACTCGAAACTCTGCTTCACGATGTCCAAGAAGAAATCAGTGATCTTCTGCGATTGCAGTTTAAGCCTGAGGAGCTTGAATAACCATGGACTAGTAATTTGCAGCAGTGATGCGATCTTCTGCTGGAACTTTGGTTCGAACATTTCCTTTCTGAATGCCTGATAAAACGGGTTATCGTGAGTGAACGAGTTTATCTTAATCCCAAGGGCACACGAACCGTTCACGTCGGTAAGGAATCTGGCGCTCATTTCCTTGGCCTCAACGAGCCCCCCAGTGGCCGTCAGGTTCTCCAGGTACTTCTCGAAGTCATTGCCGCACTCCAGCAGAAGGTAGTACATCTGTTTCAGTTTTCCCGGAGTGAATGTTGGCGATAACTTCGACCTCACCGACTTCCACTTCTTGCCGTTCAGATTGACGAGAGTTGCAGAGAGCGGATCGCGATCCGGATTGAAGGGCAGCCCGCGCTTAGACCACGTCGCAGAGTCCTTCACCAATATTTGGCCGATCAACTTCGGGTCAATGACAAATAAGGTCGGTGAGAAGAAGCGCCAGACTCCGCAGAATCTTTCGCTCTTGAATTCTTTGTAGATGTTTACGTTGAGATCGGCCATGGAAATCTTGGCTTTCATCCAATCTCCAAGGTTTCCAAAAAGCCAGTCTGATTTCCTAAACGCAACGCCCCGCCTGGCCCAAAACGAAAACTGGTTTCGAATGTACCAGTAAATGAACGTGGACACACCTACTAGTAACATCCATACTGGCAGAGGGATGATGGACCACATATTGGAGCTTGGGTGTCTGGCTTACTGCTGACGAAACTTGATTCTGACCCCGAGAGTACCAACGGATTCAACCATCAGAATCTAATCGTTTCCAATGAAGTTCAATCGATTTTTCTCACCATGGGGTTACTTCTTACCCTTTTTTCTAATATATTCTGGACTCACAGATAACAAGACTTGAAATGCTGTGCGTTGGCAGGCTAAAAGCAGAGAGAATCTCAACGTGACAGCTCAAGTATCTATACTGACTGGAATATTTTCCCTCATATCTTACATTGAATCTCTTGTGTTCTTTGCACTTTGTTCACGTTGGGTCGCAATCTCTGGATGCAGTGCTTAGCTGTAACATAATTGTATTGTTTGAAGTTGACTCTTTGACTGTTTGAGCTAGATAATTTGAGAGCGCATACGTTGGATCTCGCTATCATCGAGCTACAAGTCCTTGAACATAAAGCCTATCTCTATGGAACGGTTGAATGATTTCAGCACATTCGATATTGAATTAGGATTTTTATCTCATCGCTATCTCTTCGGAGACGCATGACCCATCATGTTTGTTACTTCTATGTTGGGGCACGCGCCTTGATACCGCCACGACAATTCCGCGGATCGTGAAATGGTTTAAAAAGTAACTACCATTCATTGGGTGACCGAAATTCCATCTCATTGATATGTATTAAAATTTACATTATTTTTTACAAAATTATCAATCCTAGCGCATTCGGCAGACGCAACCGTGACTCAAAATTACCGCTCCACGGATTACTATTTCTAGCTACCATAGTTTTCAAAATATTTGGATTTTCAAAACGGCGATGCGCTCGCGAGAGTTCAACGATTGCGTGAGAATTATTTCAAATTTTTCTCAGCAATATCAACGGGACTGCGACGAGTCGAACTGAAGCTACGGATAAAAGTACGCGAAACATGTACGTTTTTTAACATAGGAATAGGCATATCTCTGCTTCGGAATTTTAAACAACAATATGCATGTGATTGCTAAACGGAGGAGATTCCACAGTTTTATAAAATATTTTACACGATGTTCTACGATTTTTTCACCCATAGTTATCGAACTTCGAACCCAGGTGGCCCGACTTCACGGCCCGATAGTATTTCGAAATTTTTATGCAACTTTCGGTCAAAGGAAATCTTTTTACGATGGGAGATCACATATCTTATCCCTCATTGATCTAGCTAGAGACCGAGCTGAACTTGTAAACTGATAATCAGGATGTTTGCACGCTCTCTGGTACATAAAACCTCGCCGATCTTTCTGAATATGGTATTCGCGTTAGGAAACATTTCCAAAATAATGTCAAAAAATTAAATTTTCTGGAAAAGAAAGATTGCTGCCTTCTATGTTTCGCAACTCATTTTGACCATTCCGTCAGGAAGCTGCTAAGCAAAGTAAAAATTGAAAATAAAAATTGAACTTCCCTATGGTTCCCGCATAAATCGATCAGGAGAAATCAACTTCGAACGGGGATATACTAGACGTATTGATTTTCGACTATTAGAGTGTTTATTTCTTCATATCAGTTGCATACATTTGACTTTTATCTTATATTCATCTTTAAAGCTATAATTTTCTCGTTATATAAATAATTTCGCCTGTTATAAATTACGATATAAAATCTACCTAGGAATACACCATCGCGTCATATAAACCTCGGGGCGGAATAGTTCTCTACGCTCATTAATCATTGTATAATTACTTCGAAGGTGCAACGACACATGCATAACTGCAAATAGTGTGTCTCCCCTCACTCATTATAATCTAATGTTTTTAATCAGTCAACTAATTTAGTAGGCGACAAAGTCTTCTGTCTGATCGATGTCTTCGAGACCCGCTTCTCTCCGGAATCGCCATTGGCCTTGGATTCCAACTGTGGGCTCAAACCGTTGACCAGGAAGTTTTTGGGCTCCAACCGTAGCCCCGATGGATCCTCTGTTCTTGTCGACGAAGTTGTACTTGTAATCCAGATTGTAGGACGGTCGTCTTTCAGGACCGGACAGAGGCTTGGTCCAGGATCCGCCGAACGAATTTTGGGGATTTGCTTCCCTGCGGAATCGCCATTGGCCTTGGATTCCCACTGTGGGCTCAAATCGTTGACCAGGAAGTTTTTGGGCTCCAACCGTAGCCCCGATCGATCCTCTGTTCTTGTCGACGAAGTTGTACTTGTAATCCAGATTGTAGGATGGTCGCCGTTCAGGACCGGACAGAGGCTTGGTCCACGTTGCTGAGAAGCCATTGTCCGCTGGATCAGGCGATCGGCGGAAGCGATGTCCCTACAATAAAAAGAAAAAAAAGAAAACAGGTTCAATTAACGTCAGTTTGATCATGACAAATATGATATCGAAACTCGCTGGCTTGATAAGAATTATTCTTGACTTACCCCAAACGGATTTCCGGGACGGGTGGGACCAGTGCTTCTCGGTGGCCAATTCGGATTTCTCTGAGGTTCGGCTGATGCCACAGCAAGAACTGCCAGACCAATAACGAAGACAGTGAGCTTCATTTTCCAAAAATACGATTTCTGACTGTGTATCGAAGGATGATTGCTCCAAGTCTTAGTTGCTCACGGTTTGAACTGAATGCTGCTACTACAACGCATCCAGCTTATATACGCTTACCTTTCACGGACACGAGCGTATATTTCATTGCCTTCAAGTATGGCCTGCGAGGGGATTCACCTCGCCAATATACGTGTCGATGTGTGGAAACTTGGAGTCTAAAATCCCCGATTGGCTTCCCCCTAAACTATCAGATCGGTTTAGTTCTGCGATTGCTTCTCAGAACGCTCTACTCTCACATTTGAATGGATAATTGCTGAATCAGTTATTGTGAAAACAATATCATTAAGATATAATGTCCGTAAACATTTGTATAGTCTTTCGATAATCACGGGAATTCACAATAAAGTATAACTATAACATGACAGCCTGACGTAATCACAGTCTTATCATATTTTGTGAATCCAATTAGAACTCGATGATTGGTTCTATCAAAATTTTCAATTATACCCTCCGAACTTTGGGACAAGAGTATGCAGATTCCTGGCTTCACCATTACTAAATAAAATGGTAATGTCAGGGTAAATTTTAGGGTAAATTTTTTTTGTTCAAAATCGAATGTATAGAAAATAAAAAGTGCAATTTATGTGGCAGATTATGAATCAGAGAAAAAAGTATATCGATTCGAACTGTCCTCTGATTTTACATCTGCTGTTCCATAAAAATAATTTGCGAATAAATAAGTGACATTATTATCAGTAATTATAAGCGTTGTATTTTCAGAGTGTAAAGAATCTTGAGTCATTGTCTCTTCTGCTTGGATCAAAATTTCTATTTGTCAGTTGCGGAGAACAATTTTTTGATAGTGTTCGTTATCAATGCACTAATTTCTAGAAGATATGATACCGTGTTCAAAGCTTCTGAAAAAGCGTTTTGCATGAGGCATATTAGGCTAAATGTAGTTTATGACCGCGATCCATAATCGTAATCCTAAGTTCGTTTTATTCCTAACGAAAGAAACGATCGCGCATAAAAATTGCAGAGTTGTTCTGGGTACTGGGATAAAAATAAAAGCGAGCAAATGACGTAGTATAATCGCATGTATACAACCATCGCCGCCCACATGCAGATATAGTCGCAATTGTCGTATGCGTAAGTTGTTTTTATGTGCGGAGCAACGATCCTCGCCCATTAGCGAAATTAGATAACGAGTCTTATCGTGCGGGGAAGAACTCGGATTCAGGGTTACTCTGCTTGTTTTGAATTTGCATCTCTTGCTCGTCATATTTACACTATGCGTTATCTCAAATGCGACCTAAATTTTTTTCTCAACAACCTAATCTCTGTATGATTGGGCGAAAGACGAAGTAAAAGCAATTACTTGTTACATTCAAGATATTGTGGTCTCCAATAATTTAGAAAATCATTCTGTATCAGATGGATCGACAACTTTTTGAACTTGCCGAAATTACTCCGGTGATCGATTTGTTTCTATCAGATTCAGAGATTACCAAACTCCTTTGGTCATTTGACTATTTTTCAGAACGGAAATGACTTCCGATCGGGAAAAAACCGAAGTATTTCTTCTAAGTAACTCAAGGATGAATTTAAATTTCAATTTTATATTCCCATTTTTTTATATCCCAATTTTATATACGTGTTTTAAAAATATGAATCAATCGAACTATTCTCATAAATTAAAAACTCGAAATATCCATTAATCACAATCTTCTTATTTCGAGAATCATCGGTTCTGTGTTCTTTTTACATCTGGAGACTCGATTCTCTTCTCGACCGTTGCAAACGTGAATAGTCATACATTTTTTTAACCTTTTACAATCTATAAGCCTGCTGTTTGCCGAACGAGGCGGATCATGTGAATTACTGACACATCTGTGACAACATTATAATTTATGTCAAATGCGGCAGTGCGCAGATACGGACCTACCGCATGTGGAAGTATATTATCAGATCTGGTATCTCAGTTGTAACAATAATTAAGATAATAAACGGTAAGAATACTTCTGATATAAAAAAGACCGCAAACTGATTGATCGTTGCTCAATCCAGACAGGATTTTTGTTCCGATTCGAGGTTCAGTCAAAAAAAGTGTAAAAATAAAAATAGGAAGGTGCGAAGAAACTCTGGAACGATTCGTTAAAATCCGTGTTTATTATATATTCTGTTAATAAATAATTATCTAATACTATGTACACGGTTATTAATCAACATAATAGAATCATTCACGGAAAGTACAAGATTTTTGATTAACTCAATCAGAACTCGAAGTGGCTTCAGTCTTGCTCAAGGAATGACCTTTTCACGACCATTTTCATCGATGTCCCAGGCAGAGGGAGGAAACAAGTCGGGTCTTCGGGGTCCGAACGAAATGCTACCCTGAATTCCAACCTTCGCTTCCGCATTATGACCTGGATTCTTCGCTGCTCCACCGGTGACACTTACGGTGCCATATGGGCTCTCGTAGATCTTATGATTATAATCCAGGGAAATTGAGGGTTTACGTTCCGGTCCATCCAGAGGCTGGACTACCGTTCCCGTCACTGTACCCCCAACTTGCGGGGAACGACGAAGTCTCTGTGAAATTTAAAACACACAAATGAACCTCCAGAGCTGCAGAGAAAACCCTTCATCAAGGATTAGGATTCTTTTCGTCCCATAGAATAGATCAAAGTAGGTTCACGCACTTACATAAGGCTGCGGGAAAGTTGGTCTCTGGTTGAACGGTCCTTGTCCTGGAAAGGTTGGGAAGGGACGATGACCCGTGGGGTGTCTGTGATCAGGGCGTATCACTAGAGCTTGCGTGGCGATGACGAAAATCGCGAATATGAAGCTGAGAAGAATCGCCTTCATCTTGTTGTCTACGAATTTGAAATTTTTTTGAACAAAAGGCACAACTAAACGATTACTTTGAAACTTTGAGCATTCTCGTCATGCAATTCTCTGGCATTGATTGCTCGCCAGTCTGGCTCTCGCGATTTTATACTCGTAGCCTCACTTGGTGACGAATCCAAAAGACTTAGCTATAGGTAGTGGTTTCGTAAGAAATTTTGCCAGGAAGTCCAAGATACGGGGAAGAACAGATCCGCAAAAAGACCCGTGATCAGTTATCAGTATAACTCCTGATCGCCGGTCTATGTGCCGATGATCAATGTTACGGCGAAAACTGAAGTTTGTACAAACTTTATGCTTCGGGGATTTCTGCGCGACCGTTTCTAGAGTATATATTGTGCAATCCTGACCATGTATTGCGTGTAACACATCGAGGTTTCTGGTTATTAAGGTTTTAGTGACATCAGTTCTTGTCCGCAGCACTTTACGCAATAATTAGATACGTATTTTGCTGAAATCACAACGGAGAGGTAATGTACAGACGCGCAATTAGCGAGGCCCCTGAACAATACTCGCAATAGTCATTAAACGTGACTTATCAACACATGTGTTCTGTTTCTCTGTATATAATTATTCTCTGACTCATGATAAGATTGCTTCAGAACTTGTCAATCAGTTGTATTACTTTCAATACCTATGATGATGCTAGATAAGACTTCCAGTAAATGGAAAATACATTCTTTACCTTTCCCTCAACAAGTCGATGTACTGCACGAGACCACGAAGTGCCGAGACCTGCGATTCGAAGTTGATGCGGACTACAGATTGTACGAACATATCCTCAAAGCTCCTAATAGTAAGTATTGGAACAACATGAGGAATCATATGAGTGGGTACGTGGTCGAAGAATACATTCTATGAATTATTCAAGAGATATGTGTAATTATTTATTTACAAAAATGTGTGTGGAATTCGTGAAAATGTGAAGATAGATCGATGAACGTATGACACAAGCACTTGATTCATTCTTGTTGGTTGTCTTCTTGTTCGAATTCTGGTTCGGCTGCTCTACGGAACCGGAAACGTCCTCCAATTCCAAAATTAGGCTGCCAATTCTGACCCGGTAATCTCTGGGCTCCGGCTGATACGCCCAACGATCCATGTCTGTTCTGTAACAACGTGTGCTCGTAGCTGAGGCCGTAGGACGGACGGCGTTCTGGACCATTGAAATTCTTCTGCCAGTTAGCGGTAATAGATCCTCGAGGATTAGACCCTGGGAACCGATAACTTCCCTGCAATGCAAGATTCGACTGCCAATTCTGACCTGGAGCCTGTTGCGCTCCGAAATTCGCGCCGAATGAGCCTTGGGGTTCGGGACTAGCTGATCTTGCATATCGAGTTCTGGGAGGAGGCATATCGTTCTGAAATTTTTAAACAGACGTATGAGAATGATGAAAATCAGAAACTCGAAAACAGTACTCACAATGTAGGGAGCGGGTCGCCGGCTATTTCCTCGCGCCAGAGATGATTCTACTAATGCTGTTAAGGCGATTGCCAAAATGATCAAAACTGTAGCCCTCATTTTTACCAGCTTTCTGAAAAGGATGGACCATTTATAATGTTTGGATCCTAAAACCAAAGTTTGGCAGAGCCTTGGAGTGCATCGATCTTACCTTTTTCAACTGCAGGTTTCAAATGTCGCTGTAGATTTTGACTGTGCTCTCCACTTGGCAATCATCTCATTTTATAGTTAGAAAACTACAGGATGATAAGGTTGGGGAAGAACTTAATTCGCTTCGGGTTACATCTTCTCTATATTCCCCTCGCTAGTAGATAGTTCGAGGGCGTGCATGCGTTCTTGTCTGCGTTAGGTCAGAACCGAAGAATTGGTAATTTCGATAATCTCTTTCCATAATCTGTAATCCACAGATATCAAGGGCTTGTTGAAATCCTTCGACCAAGATGACTACTACACTTCTTTTCCGTCTCCGGATGTGAGAGAGAAGATTTTGCAAAGACAGAAACGGGATAGAAATCTCAATGGGTATACCTATGTAGGTATAAACGTATGAACAACATATGAGCACACTTGGAGTTCAGCTTTGCAGGTCTCCCCATGTCAGGTTCTAAAAAGTGCCATTCTATGGTGAAGTCCCGAGATTCGTTGCTGATGCAGGACCTTTTTCCTGTAGCCCGAGGGCAAAATCTGCAAGGTGTCGGGTCCACTGAGTTTAACAGGTTCGATATTCAAATTATCGGTCTTACTCATATCTCTAGGTGTATCAGGCAATTCGAAAGTAGGTGGAATCTGAGAAAGTTCTATGCGTGAATGGCACTCTCGTATTATAGTGACCGAATAGTGGATCCCCGAATTGATCGGTACCAGATCTCGCGTGGCAGATACGAAACGCTGGAGTTCGAAGTTCAGAATAATGATCTCCATCCCGTTATCTACGACTTTGAAAATTTCGACATCGATTTATTTTAGACTTCATTGATTCTCGTCAAGCAGATGAATATTGGTTCTCTCCAGGTCTTATTGACATGCGGTAAATTTATGCGGCTGTATGCATACTATAATTTACTGATCGACGACTTGTCCTTCACGATCTTATTGTATACTTTGCATCTTACGAAGAAATCTTGGAGCTGTTCAGCCGCTTGTAATTTTGTGCAAACATATTTGGGACTTCAAGGTGCGAGGAAGAAGACGGCTGACAAAGCCACTACGCACACACTCATTTAAGGGGGTATTCTAGTCTAGAATTTTGAGAAAAATCTTTTTTTTTTCCTACTTTCTTACAGAATAAGGTCTGAAGAATAAGTGTGTGGGAGAATTTTTTCGGAATTCGCAATATTCGTGATGTTATAGCATCACCAATTTCACTTTCCTGACGGATTTTTTGGTTCCAGCGGTAGCTGCACTCCCACTGATTGCTACTCTTTCAGATTTTTCGATTTCGAAAAAGCAGGGCACCCGGAATCAGGGACACCATCTGAGGGCGTTTTTTCATCAGCGCTCTGCGCGATCCGTTCTAGCAGCCTCAATAAACATCATTTGTGACTGAACAAAATTTTTAGAGGTCCTTTGAAAAGCAATAAATAACTGTGAAAAAGACCGATGTTAAAACATTTATTACTTTCTGCGTACAAAATTCCTGAAAACAGGCCAAAAAATCCTTGCCTAGACTAGAATATCTCCTTAAGAGTCGCTCGTATGAGTCAATCCACATATATGCTGCCAAAGAAACTGCACGTTCTTGTCTTCTGGATACGAGATATTAATTCCACATTAAATTCCCACCCAGGGGATCCCGCAATTCCCAGACACTTATTACGAGCTCGCTACGTAACTTGAGAATGTATACGAGTGCGTGGTTCATTAGGGCACTGATAAAACATACGATGTATGTTGTGAGTGGAGTCATAGTTCGATATGTTTTATTGGCATTTGATATGTTCAATATAAAATTTCTAATAGCTGAGTTGGCGTAGAGCGTCTTATACGTAATTATAGATTTTACCACTACAATCTTATAACTATAAATAATAAAGCATTGCTTCGAAAATTTGTCAATGGACATTGTTTGTTGAAAGTAAAATCGATGCTAATTGCAGTTCGGGGTATCGCTGCCATTGCACACTGATGAAATTCTTTATGAGACATCTAACTCCTGTTTTATTGTAACATAAACATTACGAGCGGCTTTATCCAAATATTCGAAAGGGGAATCCGGTGAATTTTTGCGAAGCATAATATTTTCTGGGAAAGACTGTTCTTCCCCAATCTTATCGTCTACTCACTCCAGCTATAAAATCCAGTTGTTTGGCAAGCAGAGAGCACAGTCGAGTTCCAGAGACAAACCAAGTCCAAACAGGTGAGATACATTCACTCCGAAAACTTCACAAAATTTTGAACTGAAAAATAGGCGATAGATAGAATTGTACTGATTTCTCATTGTATGCTAATTACTATACGCTATTGAACATATTGCAATTTTTTCAGACAGTTAGAGAAAATGAGGGCTGCAGCTTTGATCATTTTGGTAGTCGCCCTAACGGCGTTGGTAGAATCATCTCCAGGCCTGAGCAATAACCGGCGACCCGCTCCTTACGTTGTGAGTATCATTTCCTATCAGCTTCTGACATTTATCATTCATGTTTACATCGGTGATTCAATATCTGCGTCGAAATTCATATCAAACAATTGTTTATACCGTAATATTGGTTCACAAACCAATTGATATAGTAACGTGGTATGTATTAATATGCTTACCAAAGTGACCGGCTCAAACATACCCGTTTTTTTTTTGCAAGTCTTTTAGTCTCATTCCCTTTCCATTATTTCAGAATCGATTACCTCCTCCGAGGCCTCGGTTCCGTAGATCACCTGAACCCCAGCCAGAACCTCAAGGATCTGTGAGCGGTACTTGGCAGAAAGATCTCAGTGGCCCAGAGCGCCGTCCTACCTATAACTTGGACTACAACCACAAGATATTTGAAAACCAACATGGATCAATCAGCGCTACAGGCGGAGCACAAAAGTATCCGGGGCAGAGGTGGGAGCCTAGTGTTGGAATCCAGGGATCTTTCCGGTTCCGCAGAGCAGCCGAAAAAGACATTGATCAAGGAGAATAGAATTGAACGTTTAACAAATTCTTATTATTGTATCATAATATTTATTACATAATTTAACGCATACTACCGTACTTCAATACGAATTATCTGAATAAATAATTCCAAAATACTACTTCGATAAAACACGTTTTTAAATCAGCGTCTGATCCTTCTTCCGAGTTATCTCTTGCATTGAAAGGACTCTCCACGTTGATGAGGATTTAATTGTGTAATAATAAAATTCACACTTTACTAATTCGCCGGACTCTCTAATTTGGAGAAGAGGAAGGTGGGCAAAACTGACCAGCTTTTACTTCTTATCAGTTGAAATGGTCTCAGCTAATCGATCATGCTAATCAACCATCGCAACTGATCAAGTCTTTTCGTTTGATTCGGTCATTCATTGCAATTGGAGCAAAACCTCTACTCAACTGTAACAAAACGAGGAGTGTTATATTATTAAGATTACTAAGAAATTTTTTCGTTAATGAATGTATTGTCTATTTTACGATAACTTCTCTGCATGCAGAGTATTTTTTATTGAGTTGTATCTCGTTAAGGAAAGACCCTAGAGAATCTGAAAACTTTAACATTTAAAGACATTTAAAGACATTTAAAGACAAATAAGGCGAAGAAAGATAGGGATCGGATTTGAGATCGCATCGCTCCTTCCTTTCTAACACAATTTAATATTTTTACTGTCAAATTTCCTGCATTTTTCGCGTTACATGAGACTTGAAAAATATATATTTCTTTACAGTAGGATAATATCGATCCCTTATTTTATGCGTAAGATATGTATCCCAACCGCGAAAAGTAAGTTGATCGGGGCCCGATTCAGACGCAAGGAACATTTAGCGTCGCTCGAAACACAGTTTTGAGTAAATCCCATTTTAATGAAAACTGGGACAAATTGCTAAATTCTTCAGAACACATGACACGGTCAGAATTTCTGTAGGATCTTCCCTTAACGCTGTCCTCATACGACATTGGTAGCCTTATGGCATGCAATCCGCATGTCATTCTCGCGATTATTGATTCGAGGTAGCCTACAACAAAGCGCACAGATGCTTGCAGCTCCGTCCAAAATAAATCCATGCTTGCGGAAAAAGTAGTTCGTCAATTCGACTGCGAGATGGCAATACTATCTCATGAGCCATCGGAGTGGGGGCAAGGTCCTGACCTTGACTTCAACCCTGTCCTTGAGTAGCGGCACCTGTCGTGAAGTCAGTAGCCCTCGTGGCGTCAAAGAGTTCGCATGTGGGTTGCGTTAACGAGATACGACTGTTAAAACTTGTGACAAGCATCGTAATAGAAATACTACGAACACAGAGAAGTTATCGCAAAATAGACAACGTACTTATCGACGAAAAAATATTATTCTTGTCTAGTTTTTTTGAATAATTTACCGAGTAATGGTAATATTATAACTCTCGTCCTTCTGTAACAGTTTAATGAACTTTCATCGGAGTCCAGGATAGACTTTGCTTCAATTGCAATGAACGAGTACATATTAAACTCAGTCTTTGTCGAATTATCATTTTATTGGTAGTATATAAATTGTTATGAGAATATGATTTATGTCAATGATACGTCCTGAGAGGAACCTCACTCGGTGGTGGTGCGTGGTGCATATACCACGAGTGGATTGTAGGTTCTTGAAGTGGAGACTCAGGGTGCTCCAGGCATTCCCTTTTGGCCAACTAGTAAGACAAGACGTCTATTTTGGTTAAAGGAAAGCTCTACGTGATACACCCCACTAGCATTACTATCGGGTCGTTACTTGTATTCCTAATCGAATATTGTTCTGAATAATAAAAACACTTGTTAGCCATGTCAGTGTAATAATTATTTGTTTATCTATCATTGGATGCGTGACATACGTTTGGGTGTCTAGATCCTGACAAGTCCATAACTAGCTATTACCCAGACGTACTGTCGTATCTGACATATGAATATTCATTTTTAAGAATCTACATCCTAATATCTACTATATAGTATCACAAGAACATTCATGCGCCGCCTATTATATGGGTCAAAGTTTCTAACGAACCGCGATAACCCCGATAACATGGGCCAGGCATAAACAGCATGTGTTTGTTCAGCTTAGAACCTGGATCATCTCCAACGACCGAATGTCGATGACAGTTGTCACAAGACTTTCTATTCGACTTGAACAATGAATGGAGTTATTTTACTCGGTGCGGTGATTGCCATATTATGTCCGGCCCTCGTTCGAACAGAGTTAAGGGTGACCCAGGTGCAAGTGGTAAGTGCCAAAGGTCGCATTTCACGCTAATCTATTTCTCTAAGTTAATATTGAACGCGTCACAAATCAGCGTCACATTCAACTCAAAGATTACCAAATTCTTACGTAAAATGTCGCAGAATTGTGAATTGTAAAGATTCTAATAGCTGTCACAATCTGAATTTGGGATCATGTTAAGTTCTGGAAAAATGCAAAAAGGTCATATACCCAATCCCATTAAAAATTTCTCCGCGAATTTTTCAATTCCGAAGACCTTCCAAAGATTATTCTCTATTCGTTTCTCGTTTCAGTTATTCAGACATGGCGACAGAACGCCACGGCTGCACGAGATGTATCCCAAAGACATTCATAGTCTATCAGAGTACGAACCATGGGGCTTTGGCCAGTTGACTAATGTGAGTTACTTGAACGCGTCAGACCTCGCTTTTGTACATTTATATATCAGTGATTTTACAATTAGAAGGTCATCAGTTTAATAAGGTAGAACGAAGCTTGATTGATGCCAAACAGGCTCAAGTCCAGAAAATATCGCATTATGTAAAAATTCAACCAAATTCCATGGCCATGATTTTTTCATGTTAATTATTTTTCATACGTAAATACGACAAAGCAAATGTCATCATAATCCGAATTTGAAGACAGGAAAAATGCGCGCGTACCAAATTGGCCGAGTGCTAAGGACGCGGTACCAAGAGCTGGTGGGCACGATTAATCTTGCTACTGATTTATACGCCGTCAGTACAGACTCCGATCGCACGAAGATGTCTCTTCAGCTGTTACTGGCAGGACTTTTTCCTCCTTCGGAAGCGCAGACGTGGAATCCTGAGTTACCCTGGATCCCGATCCCCACACATTACGTACCTCAACCACTAGACATATTAATGAAAGCGCATTTATGTCCGCAGTTAGTAAACACGTACTACATCTCAACCTTCTGTAATTTCCACCGCAACACCTTCAACTCTGGTTATTCTGATTTTTTAGGAAATAGAATCAGATATTGAAGTTAGTCTCTGTGATGATGAAAAGGCCATCTTGAGATCGATTACTTTCTTACCTATTTTATTCTACAGGTTCGATAACGCGGTTGACGAGGCACTGCAGCTTCCAGAGGTTCAAGCAAAGATCGCCGTGCACAACGATCTCTTCAATTTCCTCACGGTCAAGACTGGCCTGAATCTCACCGAGACGTACCCAGTCTACGAAATTTACAATCTTCTAGATTCTCAGGTAAGATGATTTCTGGTTTTTGCACAGGTCATACTAGCGGTTGAAAATCAAACAGTTTCCTTGAATATGTGGATGTGACTCGAGTCGAGAACCGAATTTTCTCAATCGTAGAAAGCTATGAACTTGACTTCACCGGAATGGTGTACGGATGCGGTTTTTCGGGAAATTGGTGAAATCGCTACCCTGCAATACGAGATTTGGTCCTATACGACACAGATTCGAAGGCTACACGGTGGCCCGATGGTGAGAAAATTCATCGAGAATATGCACCTCGACCGAACTCAGGAGAATCCTCGAAAGATTTATCTGTACAGCGCTCATGATTCAACAGTTTCTGCTTTTTTACAAGCTCACGGTATTCTCGTACCTCAAATACCCTTCGGCACAGCAGCGATATTCGAAAAGCTTCAGGACACTGACGGAAATCATTTTGTCAAGGTACGAAATTCTTGGCGGACTAAATTCACCGAAGCTTTCTATTCTCTTTCTTTTCTCTGGAGTACATATTCTCACACTCCTGGTGTTATTTCATATCATCCAGTGAGCTACATTCATCGGATAAGCCATGTCACTCTATTGAACTACTTTACATCCTTTGCACTCAATCGGAGAGCTCAGCAAGCCTTGAGCCTTATTTTTTTTTCTTCTTTATCAGATAGTACTGTGGAACGGCGTGACCGAAGAGCTAATCACACTTCGGTTACCTGGCTGCGAAGATGTTTGCCCAATTGCAAGATATTTGCAACTAACTCGCGAAGTAATTCCTTCCGATGAAGAAATGGATTGTCACTGGAGAAGGCTGAGCGCTCGCGAGCTTCGGAGTATATTCGAGGAAGAGATGAATTACAACTAAAAAGTTAGATCGAGTATTTCAACCGCTGATGTGGCTAGTTTCTACGAATCAAAAATCGGAGGACCTGCGCGTATTATTACAGTTTTCAAATTTTGGTTCAATAAAGTTCTCACTTCACTTAATTCTACATGTGTACATGGTTGCCTTTTCCCATCCTGGTGGAGATCCTCGCCTCAATATGGAAAAAGAAACAAAGGGAAAATAAACGACTTTTGAATACGGGAATATAATCATGCAAAGGAAATTATGAGCGTCACGTTTTCGAAAATGAAACCCACCTCTTCCAAATTCGAATTTTATTCTCCAACTGATGGTAGTATTATTACCAATCAGAAATTATGTGCTATCGAAGAACCTAAATTCTACGTCGACTGCTTCATTTTTCGGGCTCAACATCCCCTGAACAAGACGACTAATCTACGAGAACACGAAGATACCAAGACCGGATAATAGGAGTTGACTCGGACTGCAGATTTTACGAAAACATCCTCCAAGCTCCCGATGGAAATTATTGAAATAGCATAAGGAATAATACGAGTGGGTACGTGGTCCAAAAAACATTCTACGTCTTACGAAGCAGACATACGCAATTGTTTATTAAAAAAATTGGTTTCAAATTTGATTAAATATTTGTAACATTGATGAACATTTCGCTATCACTTGTGCTCATTTTCGCTGATCGATTTCGTTTTTGAAATCCGATTCAGTTGATCCACGAAACTACCGGAATGTTGCTCCTACTCCGATAGTCCCGGTCGGATCCTGACCCGGCGACTTTTGTACTCCGGCTGATACCGTCACCTTTCCATTTTTGTTGTCGAGTACCGTGTGCTCGTAGCCGAGGCCGTAGGAAGGACGGTGATCTCCCGGACCGTCGAGAATCTTGTTCACGTTGGCGGTAATAGTTCCCTGAGGAGTCGGGTGGTAAGTTCCTTGTAGTCCAATACTTGGCTGCTGCACGGTCAGCCTCGAACCATCCGGAATCAATTGTGCCGAGGCTCTCGCGTCGAGTGCTCCACGGTCATTGTCGATTAATCTTCGCCCGAAGTCGAGGTTAAGCCCACTACTTCCCGCTGGACCGAAGTTAAAACTATAGGGTGAGGGGCGTTCTGGAATGTTAAAAGTTGGTCGGGAAGCTGGCTGGAAATATCCTCCTGATCCATAAGGACTCGGAGCTGGAGGATGGTAGCTGAAGTCGTAGCCACCACCACCGAAAGACCCACCAAATCCGCGACCGAACCCTCCGAATCCCTAGGGTTCTGGATTCGCTGATCTTTCGAATCGATTCTGAAATGTTGAAACGAGTGTGACACCTAAGGGTCTCGAAGAATTCGATAAGTCTCAGAAAGTTGATAAAAATACTTACAATGTATCCTGGACTAGGATATGATTCTACCAGCGCTGTTACAGCGATTGCCAAAATTATGAGAACGGTGGAAGTCATTTTTGTTGGCTCTGTGAACAAAAAAAGTACCATTTGTATTATTTCAACACATATTTTCACGTATTGCTGTAAATGGGTTAATTATTGTGTAGCGTCTGTATCACCTAATCTAGTTTGGCGAAGAGTCGGAGTGAACGTATCTTACCTATTCCAACTGCAGGGTGTGTGTTGCTCTGGATCTTGACTGTGCTCTCCATATGACGAACGTCTCATTTTATAGCTGAGAAACTGAATGATAAGGCCGGGGAAGAACTCTTCCCTCCATGTCAAATCTTCACTTTATTTCCCTTTCGTTCAACAGAGTGCACGCGCTATTAATTATCTTTTGGGTAAAATTCCTCGTAAGTTATTACAATAATACGTACTTCTTGAGTGGCAAAACTATTTTTTAAATGGACAACAATAGAGAGGTTTTTCACCACAAAGAAAGTAGAAGAACCCTATTGTCAGAAGAAATAGATCAACAGATATTCAGTTGCAACGACTAAATACTCATTTCGCAGCCCGCTATGCAGACGGTAAGATAATCATGTGAATCATGAAAGCGATTTATAAGTCATGACACGTAATGCGCTTCTTATTCATAATTGAAGAAAAGAAGAATTGAGTGATGAAGTCGAGCGATCTCTAATTGGATTTCAGGTTGCTGGGGTTCAGGTCGAAGTTCCGAATTTTAAAAGTCCCGAACGGTGAAGATCCCGATCTGAATATTACCGACTTACAGTTTTTAGAAAGGGTATTTTACCGGGAGTCTATGTACCCGCTGTTGTAAACATTGAAACGAAGAACAGCGAACGTTCAAAATTCCGAAAGCTGAAATCTGAAAGGCCAAAACTCGGAAACTTGCAATCTACGCATGTATGCATCCAGTGTATCATAACTTGGGCTGTATTGATCGAATCGAAACGAATAAGTGGTCAAATTGATAGTCTTGAAATGTACTTTTTGGAATAGAAGTTTCAAAACCCTATCAATTATTCATGTCATCGAAGTTATCTTTCATTTGGAGAGTCACGATTAGAATGAACTATTTTTTTTATTCACATCCTGAGGAATCGATCGGAATTTTCGGGTTTCTGGGCTTTTGGGGGTCTGGACTTTCGGAGTTTTAATGTTCTAAACTTCATCGTTCCTGAAAATTCTAAATCGTTCGCGAAGTCACGTTTATTCTCAACCTTGATAAAGCTCATTGCTCTCTAGCTGCAATGCTCATCGTAATTATATCAAATATTTTCTATCGCAAATGATTGCTACTAAAAATCCCCGAATTCTGTAGTGATTTCCAGTAATCACTAATTTTATCTGAGCTCCACTGTATGTATGTATGTATACATACATACCGATGCGACAGTATACATAATATGAATGAATGATTCGATAATAGCTGGGAAGTCCCGAGAAAATTAATGTTTCAATCTCAATTTAATTTGTTGTTTTGTTTTTATTCTTTCTCCCGCTGTTTTTCTCTCAATAAAAGTGTTGATGCAATTTTTTTATTTATCTCTCGATTCGTTTCATATTGTAAATTAATGTTACATTATTCTAAATGAATTGAAATAAGCGCAAATAATAGCTCCTCGCTAGTTTTTAATAATCTGAAAAATTCTTCTTCTATGATGTCTTGCTGAAATATTCTCGATCTCTACTTGTAATCTCGAAAGCCCTCCATAAAAAATCAATGGGTTAGACAAAAACAGTCTCTGCTATAAAAAGGGACGTCGAGACTATATATTCGTATCCCGTGAATGGCGGCGAATTGCTTCCTCACTAGAGGGTCTCGACATATATCCGGCAGCTCTCTCCTAGTGCCGAAAGAACAGCACATGTTTGTTTCATGAATAAATGCGATCAATTCATTAGGATTGATAGAAATACTCGTTTGGCTGAAAAAAGTCGTGCGAGGCGTTGACTGAAAAATAAAACACATATATGTGTACTAATATCCTTCAAATCTATCAATTAGTCATAAATAATGAACAATTTAATGCGTGTAAGCGATCAATTTGAGTTTTGTCAGCATGTATTGCGAATTTGAAATTTTCCGCGCTCTTAGATCGATTATTTGATTGTCGACTGCACATACATCGATTGAACATTTATCTAATTTCAGACCGCCTTGCTGACGTTCGACTCAAAGATGGCGGTGATGAGTACGCCATGTTTTTTGTGATGTTCGCGCATTAGGAAAAATTTTTTGAGAATCGTAATTCGTATAAGCAAAATGGCTGATGATGATCCGTGGTTATTAAAGGAAGACGGCTATTTGAATTTAGATACAGAGTGCAAGAGTATAATATATCATCCCAATTTAAATGTGGTTTTAATTACGACTGGCAGTGCCCAGATATTCGTGTTTGATGTCAACTCCGGAGTAATCCTACAGAAAAGTTGCTTGTCGGGTAAGCCCTCCCTCATTAATTACCTCGCCTTTAAATTTCACGATATTGACTAACAAAATCGAATGCATTATCTGCCTCAACAAAAATCCCAAAACGTCATTTAGACACTCGCCATGGTCAAGGTCGTTTATTCCACGACATGTCAGACGCGTGATTCGACGTTACTTTTTTTTATCCTCATACTGTCGAGAGACATTATCATGCGACAATATTCACACCATACCGCGAGCCCAAAAAACTTCTTCACATTTCCTTCAATTTCCGAAACATTTCTACAGCCAGTTTTCGATCTCCACTTCACAGAATCTTCTCAACGAATTCATCCTCTCCCCTTTGTCAATTCTCATTGCCATTACTTTTTTCCAGACTAAAACAATGCATTATAACTCTATTCCTTGGCCATAGCCTTTACCCTTTATTTCAGTTTAATTTACTACCCAAATAACAAGTCCTGAATCTCAAGATTACTCAACTCACTATTCTCAAGTCGGATGTTAAGATTGCCTCAACACGTGGTCAACAATTTAGAACGAAGCTGATAGCTGATCTTTATAGTCATTCAAAATAGCATTAAATCACAGCGCACTTGATGTTTCGCAAGAAATATAACTTTGACTGTAATGAAGTATCTTTCGACTTCTCTACATGCCACAGAAAACTACTCTGTTATCATTGATCGCTAAACTACATGGCAAAATGTATATTACTTGCAGAAAAGAGTTTGTCTCCAAATCTCTACATGTCAAATCATTTCTATTCATACTTTTCTCAATTAGGAATGTATTTCATTCTATGTGAGGGAGAGAATTGTCTTTTTGACCCAGCGAGTTATCGTCTATTTTCATGAATAGTCAAAGCTGAATTCCAATAACTTGAGTCCCACTCTGTGAGGACTGTGAGTATATTTCTCCTGACACCTGATCAGAGGAAGAGTTGGAGAATATTTCTCTCTGAGATTCTGTGGCTGGATTTTGACTGATGATTAGTTCCTATTGAACAAATCGCGAACCTGTATGAAGTCATTGACATATTATGTTCTGTTAGTTGTGTTTGACATTTCCTTTACAGTTGAATGGAGAGTATTGCAAATCTCATCTTATCTTTCTAACTGTTCCAAGAAATATGACTGTTGCCTCATGCTGTACCACAGTATAGATGTATTTATATCGCTTTGCATGTCTTGGCGGTCAGCATCTTTGATGAACGAAATTCCTGTTCTGAATATGATACCTGTTTTGCAAACAGAACTGTTGAGGCCTCTCTTTCTCTTTCCCACGTGAAGAGAGTGAAGAAATAGTCAGAGATTTTATTCAACTCTTGAATGATTTGAAATATTTGCTATATTATATAAGAAGCACATGTTTGGTGTTTAATTTTATCCACATTCAATCATTGTTCCTGTTCATGGTTTGTTGCCAAGGATATATGAAAATGATTGTCTTTTATCTCCTCACAGGTAAATCTGAAGGAAAAATAAAAGGAGTATATTTAGCGGAAGGGATAGACAAAGTACTGTATACAGATGGCCGAGGTATTGGTGTACGCAGCGATTACAACGGGGTTCTTTTACTGGACACAATATTGCAGACCCCCGTATCTTGTAGCGAAGACATAATAAAACTAGAGCTTTTACTCAGCGAAGCAATTCTGTTACACCTATGTCTAAGATGTGTAGAATTGCCTGGGGTCGATCACGTTCAAGAAGTACTTCAAGAATTGTCAGGAAAAATTGTCGCTGCTCAAGCAACCCAGAAAAAGGGCATTAAAGCACAAAAAGTTAGTTATTCTGTTTCAGTCATGAATTTCTTAGGTCCTGATGCAGCTGAACATTCCTTAAATATTTCTTAACTTGAATAAAACTTTTCACAGTGGAATACGGTATGCCTAGAGTTACCTCATGGATCTCTGAAGTTGGTATGCTCAGGCTTGGTAACAGAATTAAAACGCCAAAACAGGCATATTCCAGCATTGCCTATCGCTTCCGCTATCAACGAACAGCTGAATGGCCTATTACCAGGCTTGGTATTGGAAGGTGGTCCGGCGGACAGAGCACTTATGTTCAGTGAAGCGGCTCGGCGAGATACATTTTCTAAATGGCCTCACATGAATTACAAGTGAGTCAAATTAGAATTTTACTCCTATTTGTTGTGTATTATCAGACTGTGAATGATGTAACTCGAGTAGAATGCATGAAATACTCTTAGTTCTTATCTTAGGAATAAATACTTGCTTTTCATACAACAAATGACAATATCAAGAAGAGAAATGACTTCCAGATGGGCATTGCCTGACCAAATGGCGCAAGCTGGCTTTTACCATCAGCCAAACTCTACAGGGGATGATAGAGCCATGTGCTTTACTTGCAACGTCTGTTTGGTCTGTTGGGAACCAACGGATGAACCATGGTCAGAGCACGAACGTCATTCACCTAATTGTCCGTTCGTCAAGGGAGAATACACACAGAATGTACCTCTATCAGTAGCTCTCGCCACGGCTCCTGCCATCGAGTCTGGTGATAATGTGGAAATAATTAGCACAACAAACGTCACTGGCCTCGCTGCCACTGCTTCGCACAATGGACTTGTCAATGTGTGGAATGTCAGTAATCAGTTGAAAGTAAGAAATCTCTTCGACTGGTATATATGAGTATCAAAAATACTTATTACTAAGTAAATCCGTTCCTTTTTGCAGAAAGAAGTGTCCTTCTTCGTCGCCACAAGCGATCAAGATTCAACAAACAAGGAAACGGTACAGTTTCACGCTGCGAGAAACTTGGCAACTTCATACCTGCCGAGTCTCGGTCCGGAGACGGATACTTTATCCGATTACAAGTCCTTAGGATCTCAAAGACTGCAGCTGACTGCCCTGTCAATTGCTGGAGGTCCTAAGCCAGAAGCTGAAGAATCTAGTAACATGAGTACGACGATATCGGCGACTCTTATCGAGACAACAACAGCTGGAATCAGGCCGTGCTTGATCTGTGGTGTCTCAGTGACAACCAATAACACACAACAGATAAGAACCTTGGAAAACGTATGGGCTGCGTCGACCGATTTAGCTCCAGCTTCGTCTCTAGTTAGAGCTATGAACAGCGTTAATAGTGCGGCTAGCGACAGTCTAGACATTATGAAGGTGGCGGACAGATGTACACCGTCTAGATCACATTATTTAATTCTTTATGACTTTTACCACAAGATTGACGTCTCGCAATCTGCTAAGACAGATAAGACTAAAGATTCTAAGACAAAGAAGGTCTTGTCTGGTACGGGCACTAGTGCAAGCTCTAATGGGGGTCGTCAGGAAAGTTTATACCAGGAACTCTTTCTGAGTAAATTTTTGTACGAGGTTCCAGTCATCGAAGATGTTATAGAAGACGTTGTCATTGAAGATGTTGACGAAATGGTTATCGGAGCGCATTTTGACGCTCTTACTGCTTCATCGTCGAACGGAATACAGTGCTCAACGCCTATCAATATCGCCGTTCCTCCGACCTCGACCTTTCCGTTCGACGCCAATTTCAACCCAATCAATTCTTCTGAACAGTTCGCATCCACTTCGGACATTACTGGGCTGAACAAAAAGACACTTGACCTAATGAAGGGCCTGAAAACAGAGCCTGTTGTTATACAAACTGTTTCTATAGACGCCCCAGATCTACAAAGAGTAACTTACGCAGTTCCTACTAGAGATGGAAGGCATCTTTACGTCGCCTTGTGCCCTGCGCCAGATATTGCGCTGACCGATCCGCCCCCTACTTCAAACGTTAATCAAATGGACATTGACGAAGAGAGTGAATTCTTACCGCCTAAGAGCTACATGTTTTGGGACCAGAACGAAGTTGACTCATCTAAGATGATAAATGGGGAGGTTCATAACAATCAGAGCAAGAGTGGCGCGCTTTTACTCGTATATGCTTTTGACCTTACTGGTAAAGTCGTGAAACTTTTACCGGAGCCGGTAGCAAGGCGGGAAATTCCACTCAGCCAAATTCCAATCGAACATGTCTTGCTACCACTCCAAGAGAAAAATCGATCACGGTCACTTTCGTCTAGTTCTAATACCGTCACTTCTCCATCTTTTGTGGAAGAGCCTAGAGGACAGATTGCTCTAGTCTGCAAAGATGGTGTCGTCAGACTATTGGATCTCAGTGATCTGAAAACCGCTTCTGAAGCTAAACTTGAAGGAAGCAAATTCATCTCTGCTACATATTGCAACAGTGAGTTGATCAAATTCCCTTTGATCAATCAAGGAGTTTAAAATGTTTTTAGAATCATATAGAAACAGTAAATAGAAAATCTGGAAAAGCCAGGGGATTTTAAAAGCAAAAAGGTTCTAAAAACCTTGAGATATTCAACAGTGAATATAATGCCACCAATATTTCTGTATTTTATTTAGGTCTGGAAAGATTATGCGTATGCACAAGTGAAGGGGCACTCCATTTCTTTGCGACAATGGAAGAGGAGGATTCTACTGAAGAAAAAGAGGATATTGATGACGTGAATATGGTCACCGAAATGGGATCCAGTAATAACGATCATCTCGCTCCTAGTACCTCTACAAGTTCAGTTACCTATCAGTATGTATATTTTCTACTGGTCGGAGAGATCTTGAGAAGAAAATAGTCCAGAATATTCTGTAATTTAGAAGTTATTCCGTTCAGGATTGAAGCAATGAAACTTGTGCTGCTAATATTTAAGCCCACATTCTCAATTTACTGCATTTCATTCCTAACTTTACATCCTTGATGAGTTTTCTTGCATTTTTAATCTCTAGCAATTGTTTCTTTGCTTACTTTCTCCCAGTATTTATTTCCATGCTTATCTATTACAGAGATTCTGTATTGGCGCATAGAATCAATCTTTCATATTCCGACTTAAGAACACTTTACGAATTGACAAGATTTGATCGCCATTCCCCTGCGTATGGAGCAACAGTTCCACCCTGTTGGAGTGAAATGATGCAAGCTCAAAGACAGCGTCGTCACCCCCAGCATCTCCATCAATCAGAAGATCAGCACCACACGAGGACTTGGCGTCTCCAAAATGACGCGTAAGTAAAAATGTTCTTTCTTAATTCATGATCTAAAAAAAATTGAGAAATTTTATTTCTAACACATTTTTCAGTACAACCTGGGACGAACACGTATTTGAACTTACTCTGCCCCGCGGTGCTGCAGGCAGCATTGGCCACGTTGACGTAAGATTTAGCCTCCACTCACCGTGTCCGGAGCTTCCTACAATCCAAGTCACTTTGCTAAAGCAAAACATAACTGGGATCGGTCATCATAAGTCTCCGTTAACTCCTGTTGACGAGAGGATAGACTTCAGTATTGGCAGCGAACAAAAAGGCGAAAATCCTGTTACTACTGATGAATATTTACGACAACATAATACCGAGATATTATGCGGACCGATTAATCTACAACGATGCACAGATCTCTCTGATCATTCTGGATGCGTTACTCTCACCAGTCCCAGACTATTTCGCTCTAAAGCTAGAACCATTCTCGTTCATATCAAGGCTCTTATTGATCCGGCAAAAGATGGAGTGAGTTTACCACTGATTTGTATTTCTTATTTTTTCTTTTTTTTTTCAAATTCTTTATAAGGACATATAAATTCGGTACAATTTCCTAGAACATAATTCTGATACTTGGGATATCTTTTTTCAGGCTACTACCAAGTCCAGGATAAATATTATGGAAACTAAACCTCCGACTTCTAAGAAACTGAAAATTGGTGAGGCAGGACCACTTTTACCTGGAGCTACAGTTGAACGGCTTGCGGCTAGTGCGAATAAAAAATTAGAATACTATATCGGTAATTTTATTTATATTTATGAAACTTCTAAGGATGAATGAACGTTTAACATTAAATTGTATTGAATTGTTTTACAGGCTGCGATTGGATTCACGAAATATCCATCACTGTTAGGTCCGTTCATTCTACTAGCGTAGCAAACGAGAGAGCACAACGTTGCGCAATGTTGGAATCGAAAACATTTATTGATAATATTCTTAACGTTGCTTGCCTCCATGGCACAGATAAGTAAGTGAACTGGTGGATCAATTAAAGCACTTAAATGTTATCGTAATAAGATAACACATATGTTTAAATGATTTATAATTTTTATTTGTACATAGATATTTTGTTTCTCTATTTCATTAGAGAAGAGAACGTTTTTTATTTTTTGCAACTTTGTTAAACTATATTTGACGAGGTTAATTAGTTAACATGAAATATTTGTTTTTGAAATTGTTGAACTGTTTTTTCTAGGTCACCCGTAGTACAGTCTCTCGCATTAGATATACTCATTTGGGTAGTAGCTATTCGGTTGACAAGATTAAGAATTAATCCAGAAGTTAAGAATATACAATTAGAAACAATACGATCTGTACAAACACGCCTTTTGGACTTGTTACGTACTTGTCTACTACATGCTGGCAGAAGTATTGCACATAAATGTGTTAAGTTGATTGTATTGTGCAGCGAGTAAGTATCTTTCATTAAATTCCCAACTCACTATTTAAATTCATTATATTTGTATTGAAGCTTCTCCAATACCATAATCTACAATCATTATTGAAAGACAGTTATCCTCTGTAATACATAATGAACTCATTTTTCTAGGGGTCTTCACAACTTGGATGAACCATCTCCTCATTCTTTTGACGAGGCAGTTCTTTCAGTTTTAGTTACTCTGCTTCCTTCAGTAGCAGGTGTTCAGTGGGCTGGTTCATTGCGCTGGCTTGCAGTACTTATTACCAGATTATTACCACTTGATAGGAATCACAGCGTTGCTCAACAATGCATAACTCTCGTACAGCAGATAGCAACCGAGATGTCAAACAGAGTTAATCCCTATCATTTGCTGCTTGCTACGAGGTATGCTGATCCATATTTTCACTAAAATGAGGAAACTGGATGAAAAAAATGGGATTTTTTCTGCCATTATTAAGCCTCTTGAATTCCAAAACCTTGAATTACATTCATAGATCTGTTTTTTCTGATCATTAGGTTTGGACTATATAACACACCATTTGAAATGGAATTATTTGACATGGAGCCACCTATGCCAGCCAAATTTAGCTCCATGCCTGTTACTTATGCCGCTGTTGTTACCGGAGAACAAGTAGGAGCCTCCGTTACGGCTACTAGCTCTGTTCACGCACAGGATACGATTGATTTGAGGGACCTTTTAACACTGCCTTCGCATCCCACTAGCGAACTCAAAGTTCCTAGTAAATTACGAGCTCTTTGCGCAAACAATAACATGAAGGGACTTCTCGAGGTATTCAATTCTAAGTCGAGAGTTTCAAATTTCAAAGCTACAGTATTCTACTTGTTTATCAGTATGGTGTACTTAGTTTTATAAATTTATATACTCAAATAGGTAACTAAGTTTAGGGTTGTAACACTTACAGATCCTCTGTCTATATTTAAAATTACTGGTTAATCTTTGTTGCACCTAATTAATTTTAGATATGTTTAGATCTCTTTTATTTATTGACTCTATTCTCAAACATTGTTGCTTATAGGTAGAACCTCTCCACTTCACTTGCCACGCAGCATCTGATGGAACTAAAATGGAGAAAATTGATCCTGGTATAAGCGCAGTTAACATTGGTACTGCCCTCTATGACAATACATCTACTAACAACAACAACAACAACAACAACCCTGTACCAGATATTAAAATAATTCATCACTCATACGTAAGTTATATTCGATTTTTTGTACAGAAGGTGATATTTCCATAACTTTACACCTGGAGCGTATCATACTATTTCATTATCACGTTTTTGTATTCGTTTGATTTTAATAACAAATTCCTTAACGAACAGTGAGGTAATTTTTGCATAAATTAATAAGCATGTTGGTTCACCAATTGATATTTAAAAAAACAAAAAGAAGTTGAATGTATAAACCGTTTGAGTTATCTACATTCAACAACAACACTTACAATTTTCCGCTGTATCAACCCACATTGAGAATCAATATAGTTCACAGATGAGAGGTGCGCAAAGAAAAAAGACAGTTATCAGATATCTAAATTGAAGAATACTTCTTTGTCGTTGTGTAAATTGGTTCAATATTAATGACGGTTACAAATGATTCATTCTAACGATAGTTCAACAATTGGGCTAAAGTAGAAAGATCAATCCCACACTGGGTTGGCCTGTATTCTACCTTATCAGCATTTTAAATACAAGTTTCGAATCTAATTGTAAGGAAAATCGATGAGCAGTAATGTAAAATAAAATAAATAAAAACATATCGGTTGTATTCAGCGAAATTGAGCGTTAGATACCTATAGCTAGTCAGATAATAAGCGATAAAATTAAAGATCAGTTGCAATTTGCAATAAATGTGTGTTCGAATTTGAGAAACAAAAAATGAAAAGAAATGAAGACAATACATTTAGAAATTATTGTACCATTTGTACATTGTAGAATTCAGGTCAGTTGCGATGTGCAAAAATATGTATTCAAATTCGCGAAAAAAAAGAGTAAAAGAAAAGAAAATGATACATTTAGAAATTATCGTACCATTTGTACATTGTAGAATTTGGATGCGGTATCGATAGAACCAGATCTTCAGGCAAAGTTGACAACAAAATTAAGTGATCTACTTAGTCAGTGTAAAGCAGAAATGTCAAAAAAGCCAGCAGCGCTATTGTCACTTACACCTGACGACCAATCAGACAGTGACGAAGCTAACAATATGCCTGGTGAATTTAAAATCTGGCACAACGCTCAAAATGATGCTCCTAATCCTCTTACGATAGCTTCTTCCATAACGAAAGAAAAATCATCAGTACCAAACGCTAGTACAGCTACAAACAAAATTGAGGACAACCATAACAAGAAGGTAGATTTTTTGTAGATTAGGATTTCATATTATTCTATTTATTCTTTTAATAGATGTATCTTATTGTTTTCAACTATCAATGACAAGGTTTATTTTAACAATTGTCAATATCTCATTTCTATGAACAACATTTATTATCGTTTCGTACAAAAATTCAGAAAATGGATGGCAAAAGGGCTTAACTAAGAAACTATCATAGTTTGCGTTCTTTATAATATGAGGTCTCCAAACTGCATAGTTATTTGCTTTACTTATACCTATTTCCCTCAAAGCAGTTTATAATCAAAAAGGCTTTTTCAATTCGACCCTGATTAGAACATTACATTTTATACACAGTTTGATACACAGTATCATTGAGTAGAATGTGGATTCAAGCATAAAGTTACACATGGCACGATCACATTGCTGTATTTTAAGTCTAATAAACTGACGAGGAGACTAGTCTTTCGTATATTTTAGCTTACAATTTTATTTCAAATTCACCCAGCTACAAACGGTTTTTCGAAGATCTTGGACCTTCGTGCTCTTGCGTCAATACAGTCTATTGTAGTACTACTTTTATATCAGTGTTTTATTAGGTAGAATCGATTACTTAACACTTTTCAAGCCAGTCTATAAAATAAGGGCCTTAGTCGAATCGTGCCAATCTCTCTATCCAAATTCTCAATTAAAATATCTCACATGCAGCAACAATCAGTGGTATGAAAAGTATTATTTAGGATGAGCTAAGATCAATTTACCATTTACTCATGACTTTTAAGTACACCTCGAAATTTCTATCTAAGAACAATTTGCACTATGAATTTATACCTTCTATCTTAATTGTCTTCGGATTATGATATACCCTGCATTAAATTAATCTCTATGTGTTTTTTTTTATACAAATCTATCAATAATCCTATTTATATGTGTGTGTGGCCTTAAATTTGTTACTTCTTATTAGTGTTGCTATGCATTAATTTTTGGTAGCACGATATGAATAATCTTTAGAAGATATTAATAAAATCGAGATTATTTGACGATGAATCTTTTTCCTAACTAAGGTTACTACGACCTACGTTTACATAGATTTCATATTAATGTACTCTTGGCGTGCTTGATTCTGACCCTTAAAAAGTTGGGCCCACATTTATCTGTCTCCTTCTTTCCTTCATGGTGATATAGAGAAGAAAAAAGATTGAAGACTGTGGGGTCAACTTCATACCGGTCAGAATCAAATACGTTTAGTGTATACATCCGATTCATTAGTATGTATTTCCCATTTTCATTTTAATCAAGCAGTGATAATTTCACCGCAGGGACATTTTCAGTTTTTTTTTTTGTTATGTGTTTGAAAGAGTTGAGCTTATATTCTTTCTTGCCAATAGAGGCTTTGTAGTTGAACTTAAAAATTTTCAATGTATATTTATATTACAATACGATTTTAGCGAGAAGACATCACCTTTCCATGGGGCAGATTGCTATGCTGGCCTCCACAGCAGGCTTTGGTAGTCGAACGAATGCATTCCGGAGCCAGACGTTTTGTCGTATTGGATTTTGGCTCCCCTGTATTGCTGACTGACCTCATGATTCCTTCATGTAGTGATCTTGTATCATTGTCTATAGACATATGGACAAAGAGTGAAGAAAGCGATGGAACTCGTCTCGTTGTTGCAGGAGATATCGGCTCCAAGCCACTGGTTGTTAATGATTTACAGCCACCCCCGGTCTGCCGCTATCTCAAGGTACACCAGTATTTGAAATCCACATCATTTTCCCAAATTTTGATAATGCCGTTTCAAGCCTGTATATTCTTCACCAGATCACAACTATCGGCCGTTACGGAATGTCTACTGCTAGATGCAAAATTCCACTGGGTATGTTTTACGGGCACATGGTAGTACTGCCAGGGGAAGATTATTCTGAGCCAAACGCTTCATATGTCGGACATGACGGTACCACGGACACAGCTTTGCACACATCCATAGAATCTCAATGTAGCATTCTCTCAGCTCTTGCCGAAGACGTCCAGTGCAGGTATTCTTCATATTTTGTAATCTCAGGCGAATATGGAGTGAAAATGGTCGATAAATAGGATTAAGAAATCCCAACTAATTACTCTTACTATAAATAATGTTGTGTATAGGTTCAGTCTAGCAACGGAGAGACTGAAAAGCCTTTTAGATCCGTTACTGTGCACAGAGACTCCGAATGTTGTTCACATGCAGCATTATTTACACCAAAGCAAGACTTCAAACGAAAATGCTGAACAATCGTCGTCAAAAATCCTATCCACTTACCAGGTAACTTCCTGGATTGAGCTTGATAAAATGAAGCATGCATGGGTTTTGTTAAAAATATACCTACCTTTCAGGAGTGTATTATGTTTCAACACCAACTAAACGTGGTACGAGGTGTTTGGAGACGATTAGAATCATGGAGAGGATCTCAACACACACCTGTCCCATCTTTAGCTAGTGCACCCACTGATAAACTTAGAGTACTTGGAGAAACTTTACTCGACATTCTGCTTTATACTGTTTATGAAATCGGACCTGTGCCTAGCGTGAGTATTAATTACTAGGACATTCTTTGTTTCAGAATAATTATGTATAAACTTTACTAAATAATAATATTTCAACATAATATTAATCCATCTATTACAGATTCCTAATACACTTTGCAATGTCTTCACACCGGTTATATGCGACAAATTCTTCCATTCCATTTGTGTTGTGACCGCTGCGCCTAGGCTACAACTTCATGCTGCTGCATTGTTGGCTCGTATGGCAGGGCATCAGGCTTGGTGGGGAGACTTCTTAGCCACTACATTGATCAATTTGTATTCAGCTTCTTGTACCCATATCTTCCCTCAGGACAGGTGAGAAATATATTTATTTCTGATTATCATACAGTTTAAACGAGCATATTGATATTGATCCGATTTTCGGTTTCGCATTATCTTAAAGCCTCATCCTCTGGCTGATTCTGAAACTGTCTGCGATTTTGCATCGCAAAACTTATTCTTTTTGAAAACAATTTAAAAATAGAGAAGAATATTTATTTAGAATATAATCTGGAACTAAACATATTGTATTCATAATTGGCGTCTAATTTCTAGGGTGTTCATTCTGCTAACATTCCTTGGACGTAAGTCATTGATAGCAGGAGCCAATAAATCGTCGGTGGTAGATTCGATGGTTCGTACACTGGGCAGGCTATTAGCTCCTTTGTCAAATGGTCAAGCATCGAACACCAGTCGTTTGGATACTACCCTAATTGGATGGGTACTTCTTTTCCTTTCTGTTTGCTTGGACACAACCGCTACTCAGCCAGTTCCGCATGAAGAAAATAATGACAAATACAAGGATCAAGGTATATTATATCATATTTTTAAGTCTGGTTGAAAAGATGAGGAACTGCAGTTTCTAAAATGAAGAAGAGACTCTGTAATCTTTAACGTTTACAGTTTTATCTACAAGATGGGAATTCATTCAAGGAGAATCCGCGATGCAGAGAAAATTTGTTAGTGCCAGTCGGTCATCTGCTTCACGTAACTATCGTAGGAAATTACAAAAGCGACTGATGCATCATAAACAACAACTGCAGGATCTTGAACAAGCCAAAAAAGCTTTTCATGCTTCTACTCAAGTACAGGTCAGTAATATTTCACTATGAAATGAATCATGTTATGGGATAATAAATTGTAATCATTTCTTGTCCTACGATTCAGAGTTTAGTTAAAAGTTATATGTATTATTTTCAGGCGTTGTCTGCCTTGTCGTCTCAAGCTGCAACTTTATCCAGCAAACTTGAAGCAGCATTGAAACAGCAAGAACACTTTTTTAAAAAGACTCTGAAACAACATTCTGCTAAACATTTAAAAGATCTCCTTAGTATAAGACGAAACGAATCACAAAATTTATCACGAGCTCCAAGGCTACAACCACAGCCGTGCTCTAGGTAGGTAATAGCGACTGTTTCATCTGCTATCATCTAGAATTCTATCCAAATTCGACAGAACTCATCAGGACGAATAAACACATCAATTTTATTCTGCAAACAGCAGAGATAGAAGTCAGACTAACCATAATCTTTAAATTATTCCCACGAAAAATAGTAAATCTGAGAACGTCGAAGCGGAGGTTGAATCTACAGGGAATTTATCACATACGAATTGTTTACCGGTTGCTCGAGGTCTAGTGGCTCTGATACTGAACAACGCTGCTAATGTTGACATGTTCCTCTTGGCCTGTAAAGTAAGTTTCTTTTCATATCACACTGAACCCAAATACACTCTAGAAATGAACGGACATTAACATTAACTTAATCAAATCTAGGTAGTGGCGAGATTAGTCGTATCTACACGTCCGGCAATAAGTCTAGGTGAACTTATGACCGAGGAACAACTCTTCAGATTAGTCAGACTGGCAACAGGCGCCTCAGATGCTGCTTGGGCTTCACATGCAGTTTCATGCCTTCTACAGGACTTATTAGAAGGTATAAAACGTTTCTACTCTTTTATAGAGCAGATTTGACAAGTATTGACAATTTGACTTTGAAGTACAAAGCCATAACTTTTACCATCAGATCCAATCCATACAAATCTCAGCATCTTCTTTATTTTTTTAGGGGGAAGACTGTTTCCAAAAACAGCACCACCTCACGAAGGAAGTCCATCTGAAGAAAGTTTCGATTCTTTAGCTGCAGAAGAGAGCAGTGCTGCTGACGAAGATGCAACAGCTGTTGCAGGAGCTAGTAGTTCGGCTACTACATCATTTGGCAACGAAGTTGGCGACGCAGATGCTGATGGAGACGAGGATACACAAGACAGCGTTATTGTCACTCCGGCAACTGCGTCAACTTCTAAGTCAAACGGATTCACACTGCCTTCTCTACTCGAATCTGATGATAGCGAACTTGAAGATTTTCTTGACGATATATTGGAACGGGGTAGAAATCTACTTAAAAAAGGAAACACCGTGTCCAAATTTCCTGCTTCTGCTGGCTCGGGGTAATTTGGCTCATTTTCCACAGATAATTAACAAAATTGAACAAATAATTGAAATAATCACTTAGATTTGCAACAAAAATCGATTTCTACAGAATTCAAAGCAATCGTTATAAATTAACAATCGAATTTTAGAAGCATTTCTCTGGCGGTCGACGCGAGACTTGAATATGGGGTTGAAACAGGTGTGGAAATTGCTCTGAGAAGACTGTCTACTCTCGGAGCATATAATTTACCGCTGAGTGTTAACGCTACCATACAAGTATGTATAATTGAGAGCTATTTCAAAAGTTACCTATATAAAGTACAGTCCTATGTACCAATTTGAGCAGGAACTGTGTTATTCAACTATTCAATGGAAATATACTTTTCAGTTGCAAAAATTTAATCTCGGATTATGAAACTGTCCACTCTACGCACTTAATTGTATCCAAAACTATTAATTCACCAAATCAATGTAACTAATCGATAGGTTCCTGTGGAATCGAGTCGCTATACACAGCCAACAACGTCAAGGAATTCTGGATGGAACGACAGAGCTCAAGACAACTGGAACTCTAGCGACGCAGCTCCATCCAGTCTTCGCATGCTGACAAGCTGTTTTGAAAAAATATTCACTGATTTATACCTACAAGTGAGTAGTTCTTATTCGCGGATTGCAGGCGGAGTACAGTTGGTGAAATTCTTGTATGTATAGATAAATCTTCTTAAAAGCCGATAACTTGTGAGATTATAAATTTTTGAAATTTGTAAACAGAATGCAGGCACGAGTCTACAACTTGTACTACAGTTATGGCTGACCTTAAACTTGGACGGTGCATCCGAACCGCCAAGTACATCGAACACGTTTGATCCTTCTCTGTTGCCAGCGATACCTTTAAGTTCGGCGGCAATTTCAGGCCTGATATCTGCTCTGTCGTGGTAATTATTAAAGTTACTAAACTAAAAAAATTATTAAAGTTACTTTACAGCAATATCATATAAAATTGAGTTCACTGTGTAGAATATACCTCAAAATAACGTCACTCAATGAATCTGACTTCGTTTAGGCATCCTGGAGTCTCTCTACGTGCTTGGTGCCTTGCTCTACAATGTCTGACTTTAGCGAGTAACCAGCCTCTGAAAACGGCAGCAGAAAGCGTAGATGTAGCTAATAGCAGTCAACCCTTAGATGGTTTGGTCGGTGGTATGGCCAGCTGCATTATTAAAGAACAAAATATTGGGTCTATGTTATTACGCCTCTTCTCAGGGAACGGATTAAACGTTGATACGACAGACAAGCAGTATGTAATGGTAAATAGATTTCAATTCTATATTGAATATTGTAGAAATTAAAATCAAAAGAATTCTCCTGAATATGTTATTAAATTTACTTAATTGATTTTGGTATTCCATCAGGCGGGACCGACTGTATGTCAAGCATTACAAGACTTCTTAATGAGGCTAGAGATGCGATGCGACGTAACAACGCCAAGCAGTTACTTGGGTAATGCTTTGAAGGAACTTTTACTTTGGGTTGTTTATCAACTCGTACAACCCGGAGGTGCTCTGGTTGCTCGACGAGGTCCTCTCGATGCTCAATGCAAACTAATAACGTCTTTAATAAACCTAAACTTCGCCAACACAGACCTTGGCACTGCGATGAGTATATCGGAATGCGTAGGTGTCCTGGTGTCTACATATGTTAGAGGATCCGGAGGTGAGTGAAAACTTGTAAAATGAAAACTTTTCGACAGGTTTTACTCTATTTTTGATTCCTGAACAGCCAAATAGAATTTTGAAGTGTCTTTGAAATGTAAGCATGAAATGACAGGAAAGAATGCTTCATTACAGTTGGAGCACAGTGTGGAGGTGCAGTAGATACTGGCAATCAATCTGGAGGATTCGGGGGATTATTTGCTTGTGTCCTTGGTGGCGATGCAAGACAAGGTCGTCCGGCGTCTTGGGACACTTTAGTCGTTGCATTGATAAAATTAGTTTGCAAACTGATACAAACTCCCCTTCCTAACGTGAGTAAAGAACATGAAATGGTACAAGATTTGAAGAAAATCTTGATTTCAAATTCAATTTTGGAAATATCGTATTTATATTTATTTCTAAATCAGGTCCGACAAACAAGGCAAGACAGTGCAACAGATATGGAGATCGGAGAGTCAACTCAAAGGTCTAGTTCAAGCAGTAGCATTGAACAAGAGAAATTAAATACCTCGCAGACGGACGAGAGCAAAGTAGCAGAACAACAAACTTCGTCTCGAATTCATCAGCCCAGTACTACCAAAGCCCGTGTCCCATGCGTCGCTGATACCGGTAAATATTTTACTTATAATTGTGGAAAAGTAGATAAATAAGGAAGACGTGAACTTTGTTAACATCTGCAATGATTTTTACAGTGTTACAGCATGAGCCGACAATGATGAGGCTACTTGGCGCCCTTGGTCACAGTACAGGATCATCTTTAGCCATGCTTTTGGGAGAAGGTGCAGGAGCGGCAACAGAGCTTGGGGATCCTTCATCAATTCCCGACGCCACTTTCCAGCTGTTATCAACGCTTACTAGAAAAGCTAGTAGTCCTACGTTGGTGCTAAACCCGCTATATCAGTACCTCGCATCATGTGAGTGAAAAGAACTTTCAACATGTGAAAGAAAAGATGTTTGTAAACGTAATACTATCTTTTACTCGTTTTCTCAACAGCGTGTGGACAAACCGGAGGAGAGAGACAATTGGGAGTAATGCAATTATCCGAACCATTGCTTTGGTACATATTAAGGGTTCTCGACAACGAAGCATCACTAGCGGTATTCACAAATATGGGAGGCGTAAAAGTCCTCTGTGAAAATCTTGTTAAAGCTAGCAGTAGCAGCAGCGGCAGTAACTCTGCCTCTCCAGGTGTGATAGCTCTGGTAATGCAGCATCTTTCTAATTCACCAAATCTCGCCCATGTCGCTGCGAGCAGTAAAAAGGCTGCAAATTCTCTGGAGTCGTACGAAGATGGATTACTTAACTTTGCACCACTGGGAACAATATCCTGGTCAAATCCCACTGCACAACCTGCAGACATTCTTATTCAGAGCGCAGCTCCCCATAGACGAGCTAGAACCGCTGCATGGTCTTATCACTTCTATCCTGACGAAGCTTGGGTCGATCTTACCATCACTTTACCTTGTGCTATTTTGCTCAGGGAGGTTGAACTGCAACCACATCTCACTACACTTGCCAGTGAGTTAAGAAAAACGCTTATTTTACTCATAAGTAAAATTAATGTAGATATTCTTCTTGAGCTTATCTGTTAAAAAATTGATACTGTCTAGAATGATTTTACAATTTATTTTTATTTCAGCCTGTCCGTCGGCAGTTGCATTAGAAATATCTCGAGAAGGAAACACAACTTTAACTCCTGTTTGTCCACCTATGCCTACGGCTGGACTGACCTTCATTAGATTGACCTTATCCCAACCAGAAGTGGCGACCGCGGTTTTAGTCAGACTTTACAAACCCAGAGACTCCACCAATATTGGATTAAGCCAAATACGCCTTTTAGGCACAACTGCTTTTGGAGAAATAAAAACTACCACTGAAGCTATAGATGAGGAACAGTTGACAAAGACGAGGTAAATTCATAGCAGAAATTATATAAACTTATTCGATTCGTTTTCACCTGTTCGAAAACTGATCACCTAATGCTGATTACGTTTGCAGCTTAGGTTGGCTTAGACTAGTTCATCAATGTCTCTCGGTCAGCATGTTAAACAGTAGTCTAGCAGAGGAAGTGCTTAATTCAGCAGCCTCGGTCGAGGGACTAATGGAAGCCTGTTGTAATCTGCTGCTGCTTCCAGCTCCGTCTCTTTTCACTCCAAATTTGGAAAGAGTTCTTTTACAGTTGGGTCTCCACTCTCGAGAGCTTGGTCTAAAATTAATCAATCTGTTACTGAACAACAGATCGACTCCGCTCCTTCAAGGTTTCTTTACTTTATTCTTAACTTCGCAATTTACCTCATTCAGTTTGCCAGAGATCTAACATGAAACTTTTTTATCAGGGGCTCTAGCGGCTGGCAGTCAAGAAACTTCCACTGTTCAATTGGTCGTAGAATTACTCCAGCAGTTATGCTGTGCCCAGGATGAAGGCACCGAAGCACGAATGCTGGCAGTACTTACTTGGCTTTATAATTCAGCTCTTAACGCTATTTCACGATTCAACTCTAACAGCAGCCCGATTTCACCATCTGCAGTATACGTTCATTGCATTTCCGCCATTATATGGAAAGCTCATCAACAAAGCAACGTAAACTACGATCTGCAAACCATGTTGACCAACGAACTCTTCAAGTAAAAATTAGCGATTTTGCTATTAAAAAAAATTCCTACAGATTACTGAAATGAAATTCCCTAATACTTTTTTACTTCCAGCGCTCTATATGAATGGAGTTTGACTCTCGGAACATACACAGCATTAAAGCAAGGAATCGATTCAACGATATGTGCTTTCTGCTATGTGAGACCATCGTTGTTCCCGCTTCTACTTCAAAGAGTTAGAATTTTGGTTCCTAACTTAGCCACAGATCATTCCGCCTCTATATCCGATGACCGTAAAGAAAGCGAGGGACAAACCGACGATAGAAAGAGCGAAAATGATGCTGAGGAATGGTATTGCAGATTGGTATTACCAGAATGCAAAAGACTGCATCTTAGCGAAGGCCAGTTACTCACTGTTGCCGCAGCTGCTAGGTCACCTCCTGTTACTCAACAGCTTATAGATTCTGGTCTTCCGGCTCTTCTTACTGCCTCAATCACAGGTAAGCACAAATATTCGTATATTCTATATTTCCATTAATTTTATGTCTAATTTGTTCAATTATTATTAATTATAAACTTTTTGAAGAATTCTGCAACATGGAACAACTGAAGCAAGGATTGCCTAATGACGAAAGATTCCGTGCAAGCAATGTAGGAAACAGGAGTTTGACTGATAGCGATAAAGCCGGAGAATCATCGCATCAAACTAACAACAATTTAGGTAATATAATACAAAAGGTGAAATACTGTTTCATTAAAAATATACATTATAGACTAAAGTTTTATTATGTAAACGTTTGTTTTCAGACGGCTTGTGCATGGCAGAACCTGAGAGTATATCAATGGTGTTGGAGTTCTTATCACTTATTTGCTCTGAAGGTAGAATGCGAGATTGGCTGGGAAAAGAAGGTCGGAATTTTTGGCTTCCACTTTTATCGCTGCTTAGTAATCGGCCGATTGAAAACCCCGCAGTATGTTCTTCTAGGTACGTATTGGCAGCTTAAGAATACAAATGAGTGAAGGGTGAAATCATTCATCGCCGTCCCTAAATTTGACTTGATTTTGGCAAATCACATCAATCAAAGCAAACTTCCTAATATTGTCTTTACAGGTGCTCAAAAACAAGTGTATCGTATTCCAGCTTGGAGAGTGCTATGATTAAGTTTCTCTCTCGATGTTGCTGGTGTCATCCAGTGAATCAAAAATTACTGGCAGAACTTTTGACCGATGTTATTTCACAGCAAAGAACGCCACCAAGTGAGTGCCGGTTTTTTAATTTGTCCAACTTACTCTATCAGCAATTAATCCTAGATCTCTAATTATCGATACATATTTTACGCAGTAAAACTTTCAGGCGTGAGATATTTACATGGAATATCCGGCTTCACACGTCGATTAATTTTACAATTACTATTGGAGGGAGAAAGAGTATTAGTTGCAATTAGCTCTGAAGCACCGATGAAAGTTGTCACTACAGATGCTAAACATAACATGCCATCTATGCCTCCACATCCGGCGCATCCTCTTGGCCATTATCATCAGCTACTCTACCTTCCTACCCAAGCAACTGTAGCTGATATTTTACAGCAAGTATCTGGTATGATAATGCTGAATATTAAATATTTTATTATTGATTTCTGTGTAATTTAGAGCTTTTGCTATTATTATATAATACTGTTTTAATATTCAGGAACTTGGCTTCCCTTACTGCTTCCATCTACTTATAAAGGAAACGAGAATAGCGCGTCCGGGTCTAATCGCACTCGTGAACTTTGGGAATCTGGCATGGCCCTGGTAGCAGATACTCTTAGTGTTGCTGCTGGGAATACGGCGAAGGATAAACGAGCCAAAGAAGTATCGAACAGAACTCAAGCACGTGGTCCTGTTTTAAGAAAGGCTCGATTGAATCCTGGTATGGATACAATCTGTTCTCGATTATAGAACGCTATATGGTTAGTTAGGTGTTTATATTCCAATTTTTCAATAGATGGAACTCCAATCACAGGAAAAAGCTCTTCCACCAGTCTGCAAGGGGGTCCGTCAAGCACAGGAAACCAACAATTTCTTACCCACGGATCAAATCCAGATGTTCCACTTCCTCCACAGCTCACTATCGCCCAATTATTAGCTATAGCAGAAGATAGTGGGACATCTTTGTCCGAACCTTGCCTTTATCTGTCGCTACGTCAGCGCAATAAAGACTGCAAAGGTACGTTGAGATATAAAAACATTAAATACCATATTCCATTACTATAAACATGTAATTAAATATGTTATTCACTTTTCAGAGGACATGACTAAACAGAGTGACAACGAATTGCTCAATCATAGAAACGCTGAGAGTTCGTTGGGCGTCTTCAGTGCAACAGGCGGCCTTGCAGTCCTAGCTACACATTTGCCACTTGTGTATCCAGACTCTGGTAGATCTGCTTCCTATACAGAGAAATCACCTTCTCCAGAACAGCCGGATGCTGATTGGGTCAAGGTTGACGCCAGCGATGACATTTACGAAGATTTAGAAGGCGTGAACGTCGGATCCCCAAGAGCACCGCCTCCCACACCTCACATTCCACCTCATTCACTAGCAGCGTTTGGGCTCTTCCTCAGGCTCCCTGGCTACGCCGAAGTTCTACTTAGGGATCGAAAACGTGCCCAATGTTTACTCAGGCTGGCTTTGGGTGTATTAGATGATGGAGACGGAGGCGATGTTCTAGCTTCTCCGCTAGCTGCTTCCCTGCCAACACTGCCTTTCCAAGTCTTGAAGCAGCTGCTCGAAGCAACGCCTCCTACCACCGACGACGGCCTTTTGTTACGGCGAACTACCATCGACATTGGCGCAGTACATTTGCTGCTTAATTGTCTAGCAGTCTTCACACATCAAACTGGACACAATGAAGGAACGGAACAAAAATTGGGCCCTACCGGGGGCCGTAGCGACGACAAGTCGCATTTATACTGGGCAAAAGGAACCGGATTTGGTACTGGATCTACACAACAGTCTTGGAACGTTGAACAAGCTTTATTAAGACAACGGTCCGAAGAAGAACACGTGACTGTTTTATTACAAGTCATTGCTAGCTATGTGGGGCCTGGTGGACCACCGCAAAGGGAACTGCCTACGCCGTTTGGCGATCTTTTGGCTAGATCTTGTCTGCTTCCGGCATTATCTTCGTACTTGAGGAATGATTCGGTCCTGGATATGGCGAGACATATCCCTCTTTACAGGGCGGTTTTACAGCTGCTCAGAGCCATGGCTTTGTCTAGCCAGTTAGCTCCACTTTTACTACCCAGAGGAGGGAGAAGCGGAGAACCTTCAATCGTATCTCTTTTGTCTAGTATGAAGGTGTGCGTGGATACTTATATGCACAAGATTAACAGAACCAGAAGCAGCAAATCTAAGTCCGCATCGAAATATCCAGACGATACGGAACAGGATGAAGGACTGGCTACGCTGATACCAGACATTCAAGAGAGTGCAAGTATTGTCCAAAACGCTACTTCAAGATTGGCAAGCATTGCCGAAGAACTGGCAGGTCCGAGTCCAACAGCTTCAGAACTTCCGTTGCGTTCTGTTGAACAAAGATACCTCGAAGTTATGAAGAATCTTCAGTTCGGTAGGTTCTTATGCATCGTTCTGCAGACTGAATATAAATTTATTTGACTTTAGTCTCTGAAACCCTTCTCCGCCGATTTTGTTCAGCGTTTAACGATTTCAAACAATACTTTCAGATACCTATGAAATGATAACAGAAAACTCCGAAGGTGGTGGCTATAAATTCGTCGTTTCTTATCACTTTGAGTCAAACATGAGAGCGGCTGGCGAACGAAGTCATCCGACTAGAGTCAAGAGACTAGCACAAGAAGCTGTTACTCTTTCTACAGCCCTGCCTCTATCATATAGCAGTAGCGTATTCGTCAGATGCGATGCGGACAGGCTAGATGTTATGAAGGTACTTTGGTTTAGTTATAACACATGAAATCCATATTTAATCTCTAGATATCAGGTCACAACAGCAAAGGACATTCATGGATGTTCGAAATCAATGCAAGCTGTTCATTCCTTGAGCTAATAGTTGGATTTTTTCGCAGGTACTAATAACAGGACCAGTAGATACTCCGTATGCAAATGGTTGCTTTGAATTCGATGTATACTTTCCTCCAGACTATCCAAACAGTCCAATGATGATAAACTTGGAGACAACTGGTCGGCATTCAGTTAGATTTAATCCTAATTTGTATAATGATGGAAAGGTATGTCTCAGTGTGTTGAACACATGGCATGGCCGGCCAGAAGAGAAATGGAACGCTCATACTAGTAGTTTTCTTCAGGTATTTAGATTCTCTTAATTTACATTACAAACAGATACTTTATATTATACATTGTCTCTCGAAATCTCATATTCGATTGAATTTTCAACGCGTTTTATGCTTCCATAGGTTTTAGTGTCAATACAGTCGTTAATCCTGGTATCAGAGCCATACTTCAATGAACCAGGCTACGAGCGATCACGGGGGACGTCCAGTGGAGCTCAATCTAGTCAAGAATATAACGCTAATATTTGCCAAGCTACAGCCAAGTGGGCAATGCTTGATCAAATACGAAACCCTTGCCCCTGTTTTAAGGAGGTATGTTTCCTTCATCAATTCCATTATGCATTACTATCAATGGATTCTATAAGTTGTTGCTCTTGTGTTACAAGCTAATTTAAACCTTGTGTTTCCATCAGGTTATTCACACCCATTTTTGGATAAAACGACATGAAATTGTTGCACAGCTCGAAGGCTGGATAAGAGACATGGAGCGACACGGAGCTGATAGACGATCTGGTCGCACTATCTCCCTAAACGCTCTGGCCCTTAAGGTATCTTCTAAAGGGATTAATGTACAATACTGAAACGAGACTCATGACATATTGTCTTCTTTTTACATGTAGTAATTTTTTTCTCGGTTAAAACAGTTTAACATTCAGCATTGTGGTTTTACAGAGACATTACAGACTGCTAAGAGACGAATTAAACAAACTGCCAACACCTGAAGGCTTGGAGGATTTGGTTGAGCCCCTACCATCACCAGGTTCTCCTTTAGAACTTGTTGGAACACCCGGCAGTCCAAGTACACCACCAACTTCAACAACAACATCTACTGCTACTCCGACGGCAGTAATAAGCAATGCCATTACACCCATTAGCAATATTGAAGCTAGTAACATGATGCATCATGACATTGACACAGACGTAGAAATGGAAAAGATGGTTTCAAAAGTGTGTGAATAGTTAACGGGTGTTATTAATTGTTGGACCTTTTGAAAAGTCTATTGTTAGTGTTATGAACAATAATGGATTGACCAGTTGGGTAATAGCCAACTATTAATTGGACGGCTATGAGCAATTGAAGAGGAGGGCGAGTAAAAGGTAATAAAAGAATAATAATTTCACGTGCGATTTTGAACGTTGTGTATAGGTACTTGTCGTGGCAGCTGTGTATTACATGTACTACCACGTTCTACTCTGTACTTTAATATTAATAAGTACCAACTGTTACTCCATATTTATTATACATGTTCCTCGTTTATGTAGCTGGTACCCCTACATTCAATGCGACTGAACTTAAGATTATGTTAATAAATAAAAATGGGTACATTGTTATGTAGCGTCAAGTATTAGTTTCCTTAATAAGAAAAGATGAACTACAACAAAAACGAGAAAAAAATGGGCAAAAAAAAAGGAAAAGAAAGAGAAAATAATAATAATAATCGTACCAGAATGGCAAAGCCGTTATTTGTAACCGTAATTAATTAGCACACAGTAATTTCATATTAATTAATCATAAAAAAAAAGAAAAAAAAACGAATAAAGTCATTTTTGTTTTAAAATAGTTTTTAATACTTATCCCCCGCAAGCATGGCTTTTATGTGCCTTTTCTCAATTGAAATATGACCCCACCCCACCCACCCATAAGTGGGTGATTAAATATTTAACATAAATTTTAAGTTGCATTGTATATAAAACCGTTTTAGGTTGATGATAGGACAAAACAAACATATGCATATACGGTAGGTTTAAATATAATATGTTATGTACTCATGACTTCTTAGTTCTCTGCTAGCATTGATCCAAACTCTCTAAATACCCATGGAAAAGTTTAGTCAACGAGGAATTCCAACTTTGTTATTTCCTCATTAAATATCATTCTATGGATAAAATCAATATTGTCTAAAGAGTATCTAATTAACGAACGAAAAATGAAACTAAACAATCTGTTGGACAATGGGATCATTTCAATTAAAGATCAGGTAATTTTCATTGACTCATCACATTACGAAATAGTACTAAACGCTGAGGAAACCCAGTCCTGTGGGAGTTCATCTGGCAAATGAAAATGTGCTTTCATTTTCCTTTCCTGTATTGTAAAAATGGTCCGAAAGGGTATAAGTGCATTTAAATCCAATAGAGATACTGACAATCTTTGTACCCCCTTATTTCCACAATATCTTGCTCAGGACTAGCTCCTTTGAGCAATTTTTGAGTATTCACCAGAAAGCGATTTTTTTATAGTAAAACCAAACAATTATCAAATTCATTGTTCGTACACACAATACGTTCATATAGTTATAATGTTCAGGCTAAATAATACAGGTAGTTACAGAATATTTTCATTGTCACCAAAGCAAGGTGAATAATAACTATGAAAATACATAGAATTGAGTTTAAACTATTGGGTATTAATTATTCGACTAAAAATCTTCCCCTATTGAAAGAGGGGACTTATTAATATATTATTACTTAATGGAATAAAAATGATTTGGCCTCACCTCGGACAAATTGAAGAATTTTTAAATCGAGTATTGTCTGATATTTAAAAAAAAAAAAAATTAAGGCTAGTGTATCTTATATTAATTCGCCAATAACAAGAATCATCATTTTATTTTTATTATGAATATATAACTATGAAAAAGAATCATTGTCTTGGGCCTAGTAAAGCTAATTGACCCGACTTAATGGGATAAGGGTACCCGCATCTCCACTCTGATGACCCGATTTTGGAAACTAATTGACAGAATATCTCGGAATCAAGAAATAATTGTTGCTATTTATATGGATACAATTTCAACAAGCCGTTCGTGAAAATTAGTTTCCATATTTACTGATTTGATTTACTATTTGTCCACGTGTATTCATTTTTGTCAAATAATCTACTTCATCTATGTGATTGTCTTTATTGAAAGGAATATGTGTGTAGGATACAATTATGGAAAAATATACAAATTAGCTTTCCCAACACTATTCTACTTAAAATACCTAATAGGAAGAAATAGGTGTAATATAAATTCCTCAATCGAAAGTTTATATTGCCATACATTTATACGTGTTTGAAGTTGATTATTTTCGTAATGTAATAATAATTAAAGTAAAAAAAAAATAATAATAATAATAACAATAATAATAATAATAATAATCACTGATGTGAGATGAATATATTGATGTACTTATTGAAAATATCTCTTAAAATATTATAGTCTTATAATTATAGTAACTGCATTAGAGCGACCAATTTTCTTTTTGTCAAGAGGTGGGGTCTGAAAAAAAATTAATATTGTAATGAAAAATAACAATATAAGAGTTAAGAAATATTATTTTCGAATAATCTTTCATTTTGTAAGTTTTGTATCATATGTTGTATCATTTATTCAAATTAATACCTGTAAAAATTAACATACACATTAAAGTATGTGGATGACGTTTTCAAATATAAACTTGAATTTAGATAGAACAGAAAGAAAATTATGTCTATAATTGTTCGTATATACCCAAAATCAAATATTTTCTCAACGACACATGGTTACAGGTTTAAAGATACCAAATCCTAGTGTTTTGCAAAAGCTGCATAATTTCGGGGTTTCATATATCTTGAAAATCAGTTTTTCATTTGACACAAAGTGCGTGTTTCGAATGATTGGATAAAGGGCGCGGGCGTGTGATCTTTTCCAATTCTCTCCCATCTCTTATCATCACTTCCAATGATTGATAAGTTATGGATCCGTTGTGCAACATTAAATTCTATACTCGGGAAACGGTGTGATAAAATTTTTCGCCTTTCTGTTCTTCCTATAAGAAGAAAATGTTTGCGGGCATGTTTGTCTTGCCGCCGAGATTTTCGGCTGGCCTTGAAACGTACGATCAGATACTATTCGTTCATTCTCTTAGATCCGACCAATCATATCGCAGCGTATTTCGTCGCGTTGCTTCGGTGAAGTGGCGTGCAGCGTCAGGCCGCGTCACAGCGCCATTACAATCTACGGTAATCAGTTGCGGTTTATGGCGAGACGCACGCACGCAAGCAGGCCATACAGTTGCGATGTTTTTAATTACGTTTGTTTCCAAAATCTGGATTATCGACTAACTAACATCTCAGTATCGAAATTCTAAACAGAACTAATGTTAACCGATAAATTTGACGCTTTTATCAAGTGGTGCCAATGCTCAAGTTCAGCTCCTATTTGTAAACCATAAAATGAGTAACATTACTGACGAATGTAAGTCAACTTTATTTATACATATACTCCAATAAACAATCAAACGATTAAATTTCTCCTAACTACACACCTTACAGAAACATTTCATTCCCATTTTTGACATGTAACGCGAAACAAAATCATTAGGATTTTTATGCACTGATATACAGAGAGGTTCGGTAGAAAGTTGACACGCCTGCGGTAGGCAATTCGGTTCTTTCCGAAACTGACAACGCCGTGGTACGACCTTTTCTGCAGACAATGTAGCGGCAGCTGTCATTCTGTGAATGTTCGTACAAGACCGTTGTCAATTGGTGTAAGAAGAAGAAGAACCGTTGTCAGTTTCGGAAAAAACGAATTGCCTACCGCAGGCGTGTCAACTTTCCACCGAACCCCTCTGTATACTATGTATAGCCCTTATAATTCCTCGTTTTTAACTCATCGTTATTTCGCCGCAGTCATTTTCTACAGAAACAATGCACTCCAAAAGCCTGCATTTATTTCAGTTCGACAAATTCGATAGATTGTTTCTCTTGTTTCGCCTGTTTCAATAATTGTGAAATCATTATCTCGGCTGAACCACTGTTTTGACTTCACATTATTTAAACATCTATTTTCTGAATAATTCAGGACCGAGAACCTATGAACCAATTTTAATTTTGGGTGAACGATTTTGGCAGATGAAATGGAGGCTGGGACCTCAGGATTGCTTGAAACATGCGACGAGTCCAGAATGTTGGTTGAGACTGTAGATGCGATTGTAGAGAAGGATAGTACCGAAGGTGAAAATTACTATGTGGTGACCGAAGTTAACGGAGACCAGACAAATGTAATACAAATCACAGGAGCGGAAAAACTTGTTGACGTCGCTGATTCAAATGAACAGAATCAACCATGGGATGAATTGTGTAGAATATGCGCCAGCACTAGTGATCATTTGATTCCAATTTTTAAAGGAGAAGGCCTCGAACATGAACTCAACAACAAGATACACAAATACTTACCTATTCAGGTATAAAGAATAGTTTTATTTTATTGAATTTCTAAGTATTTTTCACATTATTCTTGTAATTCTAGAATAGTTAGAGATTAAAAGATGTCTTTACGGATTCTAGGTTTCCGAGGAAGACAATTTGCCCTTGCATTTGTGTTACCATTGCGCAGCTACATTATTGGCTTGGCATGAATTAGCTAACGGTTGTCTGGACGCCGAGCAACGTCTTCTCCAAATGCAAAATGAAATTCAACAAAAACATAGGGTGGGTCTTTGTATCCCAAAATTGTTTTCAGATGCAATAATCGAATGTACTCTATACACAAACTATACTGTTTTAAGATCTAATAGCGTACCCAGGGACTTAAAAACCCAGCAATACCTTGGAATCTTGAAAGAGTTGCTATAACTATCTGGAAATTTGAAATTTTTCATAGAATTTGTTTGATAAACTTTCTGTAAGAATTCTATATCAGTTTTCTGAACTACCGCCATCTCCAAATCTGATATACCGTGTGATTATAAGTATAAATAAGAGCCAATCAGGTCAGAGAGCGAAAATGTTCTTTTTTGTATTTGATGATCGCAAAAAACTGGATTTTGGGAATTATGAAATTGAAATAACATTCACTATATTTCCTATTCTCGATTTTGCAGCCCACCATGTTAGACGAATCATTGGATGAAAGAAGTGCTGCTCTAACAACTGAAGATCCTGAAGTATCAATGAAAAATCAGTTGGTGAGTGTTGAATTATAAATTCTTAGAAATTGCAGCTTGTGTATTATTCGGTCCATTATTAAGGCCAATGAATTTTTATTCTCATACACCCGATCCCTAAATTTTGTCTCTTATTAAATAAATCAATCTAACAATATTTTTTGTTTATTTACAGTCGCAAGAGGACCTCGTAGTTAAAGGAGAATATAACGAAGAATCAACAGCAAATGATTCTGAAAGGTAAAGTATTTCACAATAATTATGAAATTATCCTGTGGCATTGGGATCGAATTTCATCACATTAACTGTACTTAGAATTAGCATAAAAGACATGAACTCTATTTCGCTCAGTATTTACTCACTGGGTGACAATAAGACATCAGAATTATTCGATTCTTCACATTCGCTGCACTTTTGTACCATATGCCACAGGATAGGTAATAAAAACAACCAATTCTCTTAGCCTGATATCAGTAACAGGGTACCTTTGTCGTTTGGTCTTTGTCCATGAATTCTAGCTTCTAGCTTATGTTCTATAGTCTCTCATTCACGAATAACTTGTTTCTCGTCATTTTTTACTATACTTAGTTAGAAACATGTTGTTATCTTTGAGTATCATGACATCTTACAATTTTATTCAAACGGAAATTATGCTTTAATTGCAGAAGAAAACATTTTATTAGTCAATATTTTACTGTTTATCTTCTTCATTATTAGGACATTATTTCCCATATGTTACAATAAAATATGAGCCTTGTCCAAAACTGTTTTGAAAATTTATACTTTATTGGAACATGATTGAGATAACAGAACTAGAAATAAATATGGATATAGATTGCAATCAGGAACTGAATCAATTTATTAGACAGGGATATTTTAGAGGTGGGTGGTCAGGGTAGGGTATATGATGTTATTTTATCAAAAAAAGTACAAATTTTGATATTGGGAATAGATTCGAAGAAACCTCATGGGCTTCATACAATTATTTATACTTCCAATGATTTATTTTCCGAAGTATAATACCCTGTAACAGACATATGCTTCATGAGTAATAAGTAATACATGATTCATCATGACTCTCACCTCTTGAACGTAACTAAAATTTGATACTGGCATAAGATGATGATAAATTCATATGAAGTAAGAAAAGAAAAAATAGCGACGACAACCGAATTGAAGATGATAAATAATGAATAATAATTTATTTGAATCGGTGAACTTAAATGAAACGGCAAAGTACAGGAATGACATTAAAATAAGTATCCACAGCGACAAATGTTTGAAGGGCACATGTGTAGTAAACATTGAGTTAAAGAAGAATCCCTTATATATTGGATGTGACATAAAAGAAGCTAGGATGTATCAACATATTGGAATAAGATCTGAAATGAAATTAACGAAACGTATAAGTCGAGAGTTGTGAAATTTCACTGCAAACACGATATCAAAGTTGCCTAAATACTCATAATTAATGAATCATTTAAGAATGTGGAAGAATTACAGATTTTCCATTAGTCAAGACTCGTACATGGGTTTCTAAATTATTTTGATCTCGCTGTTAGATCTGAACAGAAAGCTAATGATGGTACTTTCACAGTGAATAAAATAAATCAGTTCTTTTCTTATACATGGTTGAGGATCCCATGTTTAAATTATTTCGTAATTCAGGCAACTTAACTACTAATTGTGAATGTTATCTCAAAATCTAAAACAAAACTGACGGATGTTAATCAATCATCGCTCAATTGAACGTGCACCACCCACCTCCCTGCCTCATCGTCTCACATACTGCAAGTCTGGAGTCAAGTTTTGACTATTTTACAGGTCCAGTAGAACCCAGATGACTTTCAAAGCATTCCTAGACTCGCAGAGTGTTTTTTGGAGGCCATACAAAAAATCAAACCAGAGAATCAACGGAAAACCTATTTTAGAAGATGATACCGAATCAATATGGATCGCAGTTCCTGATTCTGCATTTGATGATCCTCCAATGGCATCTGATCCGCTGCAATTTAATGATTCGCTGTTACACCAACAGCAGCAAGAATCTCGTGAAGTTTATAGGCAGGGTGTAACCAAAGAATATGTTAATTTAGACAGAGAAAAAACAGTAACTAAGAATGAAGGAGGTGGTGAGAAAGAAAGATTAGAGGGTAAATGCTCGCAAGAGATTCGAATTTCAAAAACTTCATCCGATCACTCCGAGTCACAGAAAGAAGCAGTTCAGGAAAGAGAAGCAGAGGATGAACCCTCCCAAGATATTACCGACTCAAAAATATTAACCGATCGAATCAAGTTGCAGAAAGTTGTCTGCGAAACGCACGAATCTTACCGATGTTTGGAGTGTGGGAAATGTTTCAAATTGAAAGACTCTTACCAAAGACATATGCGAATCCATACAAACGAGCGCCCTTTTACTTGCCACGTTTGCGCAAAGCAGTTTCGTGACTCGGGCGGTTTGTCAAGACACTTAAAAGACGTTCATGCTAAGTTGAAAAAATTCTCTTGCGATATGTGTGGGAAGTTTTTTGCCTCAAAAGCTACAAGAGAAGATCATCGTCGAACACACACGGGAGAAAGACCGTACATTTGTGAGTCCTGTGGTAATACTTTTAAATCAAAGGCCTCGCTTTACATACACAGCAAACTACACACCAATGAGTTCCCACATCCGTGTTCTTATTGCCATAAAAAGTTTCGACGAAGACAAGAAATGCTTGCTCATATCACAACGCATACTGGAGAGAAAAATCACACCTGCGAAATATGCTCAAAAAGTTTTAGAGTCAAATCGGAACTCGTGAGGCACAAACTTGTTCACTCCGAGGATAAGCCCTTCGTTTGTAACAGATGTGGTTTAGCGTTTAGACAGAAACGTTACCTAAACAATCACATTAAAAGCAGGCACATTGATACCTTGAGAAACTGCTAGTATACAGCCCCTGTATCCCTTATCCCACTTCGACTACGCATCACAAGGGAAGTCATTCAAACCTCCTGCATTTATTATGCTTCCAGGTTCAACTCGACAGGAAAGAAATCCTTTGCGGCGTTTAGAACAGCTCGAAAAGAACTCATATCCAGAAATACTTCTCAACAGACAAATTCTAACGATCAGGACTACCGAGAAACCCTACGGGTTTCTCTGCCTTTAGAATTATCAGAACAATCTGATAAGTTAATAGTTGAAATGAGTAGTAGGCGGGAGTTTTCAGAGCAAAACTTTCACCCCACTGGAGAACCCATTGAATATCAATCTCAGAATACGAAATCGCCCTATTCCTGCTTTAATTGCCAACGAATATTCAAAAGAGAATTCCATTTCAAACGTCACGTCATAAAATGCGAGAAGAAACATTTAGAATCTGAATTAGTTACTGAGAATTCATCAACTGGAGTGGAAGAGTTTACTGAAAGATCAGAAGATGCCATCGAAGAGGTGAAATCAAAGAAATTGGAAAATGATTGGGATTTAGGTAAAAGGGGGAGAATAAATAAGCTCAAGTCTTATCCTTGTATGCACTGCAATTACTCGGCAAATAAAAAGCGATTACTTGACGCCCATTATTTGGAAGTTCATCGAGAAGTTTCGCGAAAGAAACAGATGAAAAAGTCAAGAAGTATAGATAAGGAGACGATAAAACGAGCACGTGTAGAAGTTGATGGCAAGGTTTACTACCACTGTAACGATTGTGGGAAGGACCTCTATTCTCCTTATACCTTTTCATGGCATATTAGAATTCATACAGGGGAGAGACCTTACACCTGCCATCTGTGCGGTCGTCAGTTCCGGGTTAATCAAGGCTTGGCAAGACATTTGCGGGAAACTCATGCAGGCATTAAAAAATTTCCATGCGATATATGCGGAAGAATGTTTTCCACTAAACGCAACGCTCAGGATCATCGACGTATCCATACGGGGGAAAGACCCTTCACATGTAAAACATGCGGGAAATCATTCAAACAAAAGGCATCATTGTTCGTTCACAACCGTACTCACACAGACTTCTTTCCATTCAAATGCAACTACTGTAATCAAGGCTTTCGCACCAGACCTCCGCTCATGGTTCACATAACTAAACATACCGGTGAAAAACCCCATGCCTGTGATATTTGTAATCGTCATTTTCGCATTAAGTATGAACTAAAACGACATCGGCTTGTACATTTTGAAGAAAAACCTTGGCTTTGCACAGACTGCGGACTTTCGTTCAGACAGAAACGTTACTTAGTTAATCATAACAAGATAAATCACAGCGCTAATCATAACGTGATTTCGCATTAACAATTCGCAACATTATACATAAGATATTTTAAATAGAATAGTCCCCATTTTTTCCTTAAACATAATGAAACAATATAAATGACTGAAGAATAAACAGAAGTATAACATTGGAATAGAAGAAAAGAGGCAATGCCTTTGTTTCCGTGGAAGAGACGGTAGAGAAATTCAAGATTATCATCAGAAATCAGCTTAAGTCTACTACCCATGCTCCCAACGTGATCTAGGAATGTTTGTTTTACAGGTTGCATGGAGAGGAATATACCGTGAGCGTGTTACAAATACCTAAAGCAGAAATTGAGGAATCTTCTTACGAAGAAAGACTAGAATACGTCGAGTGCGGGGAATGCGAGGCAACGTTTATTCAATTTTCAGATCTTGCTGCTCACATGAATTCCGAACACAATGATTTTGTCCATTATTGTACTCATTGCAAGACCGTATACCGAGGAGATGTGAAAGACTTTACAGAACATGAAAAAGGGCATGCAGCCGATAATAAGTTACCCAAAAAACCCTCAAGAAACGTATTTTGCTCTTTGTGTAGTGAAGAATTTAGCTCGATCGCGAAACTTAAGCAACACTTGATTATACATGTGAATGGAAGACGGATTTTGAAGAAAACTCAACCCAAATCTTATACCTGTGATAAATGCGAGAGAATTTTCTCCAGAAAGTACGACCTGAGACGACACGTACATGCGCACGAAGATTTTGGATACATAGAAAATAGGGAAGAGATGGAGATTTTAAACACTGCTAAGGTCATTATAGACGATCGCTGTTTCTACAAGTGCAACACCTGTGGGAAAGATATCATAACAAGGCGGGGATTTTTACGTCACATTAGGATTCACACTGGACACAAACCCTGCAGATGCCATATTTGTGGCAACCAGTATCGGATAAAACAAGACTTGGCAAGACACATCAGGGACGTACATGAACGTATAAAAAGGTATCAATGCGACATATGCGGTCGACCTTTCGCTAATAAAGGTGCTAAAGAAGATCACCAGCGTATTCATACAGGTGAAAGACCGTACTCTTGTAAACTATGCAAAAAGACATTCCGTACTTTGAATTCTATTTATATACACAATCGCATACATACTAATTACAAGCCACACAAGTGTCCATCGTGTGATAAACAATTTCCTAGCAGACAAAGACTTAATAATCATTTGACTACTCATACAGGCATCAAAGAATTCTCTTGTGAAATATGTTTGAAACAATTCTCCGTCAAGGGTGAGGTGGTTCGTCATCGGGCTATTCATTCACAGGATAAACCTTTCGTTTGCACCAGCTGCGGAATGAAGTTTGGACAAAAGCGATACTTACGAAATCATATAAAACAACATCATAAAGAACAGTCTACCTTATTACTAGCTAAATTGACAGAAGCACCGCATTTAGTATGAATTTATTGTATATAATCGATATTCGACTTCTCATGCACAGCCCCTGAATTAAAATCATAGAGTGTAGGCTTGTCGAGTGAAGAATATTTCGTTGTAAATGTAAATAGAATAAAATAAAGGTAATGGCAAGAAGTTCGATCTAAGATCATAAGACATTGAATGGAAAGAGTATTTTCTACAAGACTTGAAATATCAAAGAAGATATTCATCCTGTGAATTCCGAAAATACTGACATCGGCTCTACTACACGATCCTCTATCATTCTAGGTGTTTGCTGGAGGAAGAGGAAATCGAGGCCTCCATTCTCGATACCATTGACGAAAATGTTGGTCGCGAGGAACAATTTACGTATGGGGATACCATAGACGTTACAGTAATGTATTCTAAAGAGCAAGATGGTAAAGAATTAGAAGAAGATTCGTTTGTTCTAATGATACCACAGAGTAAACCGGACAATCCTGACGCACGTGCTTACGGATGCCGTACTTGCGATATTTACAATTTAATGTTTACCGAATTTTCCGCGCATGTAAGCAGGCATTCATCAGACAATGGGGATTGCGGCGAAGAATATGAAAGCCAGGAAGCGTTGCATGCTGCAGTTGCTCATTCCCTTCAATCCAATATGGACAGTTTTAATTGCAAATTTTGCGATAGCAAATTCGATACTGAGACAGCATTGTTAGAGCATCTGGAAACTCACACCCAGGAAGAAACTTACAAGTGTGAATTTTGCGGTATCGATTTTGATGCTTTAACAAGTCTTCAGTCTCACGTTTCTCTTCAACACTCTATCCCTTGCCAAGATTGTGATCTACGATTTGATACAGACCAGCTTCTTCAAGATCATATCAAAGACGCTCACTTGGATAAGGTATTGATCTCATGCGAAACATGCGAAAAAGTGTTTCCCAATAAATCTAGCCTTCGACATCACATGATTAGACACAGCACCGATCAGCCATACGTTTGTAAGACTTGTAATCGGGCATTCAAACGCACATCCAGTTTGTACATGCACGAGAGAGCCGTTCATCAAAAGATCAAAGCATTTTTGTGCGTCATTTGCAATAAGAAATTCGCATTGAAAACACAAATGCAAACACACATGAGGGTGCATACGGGGGAGAGACCATACGCCTGTGACATATGCACTCAAACATTTAAGACTACCAGCCAGCTACAACTGCACAAAGACGTTCATTTCGACAATAGACCTTTCCCTTGCGAATATTGTGATAAGAAATTTCGCAGAAGGCCTAATTTAATACTTCATCTGAGAACTCACACAGGGGAAAAACCATACTTGTGCGATCTGTGCGGTCGTGGATTCGCACAACGTGGGGATATGAGGAAACATAAAGTCACGCATTATAAACTTAGAACATCTCCTAATCCTCGCGGATATTGTCGCTCCAGCGTATCTTAGGATTGTAGAAAAATTATAAAAATGACATATTTTTCAATTAAATTATTCGATCAGGAATCATGAACAATGTATATACTATATATATAAATTCTTTATATCTCTTTTCTAAAACTGTACATCATTCTCTGTAACATCCGTAATATTCCTACTGGACTAATGATTTTCCAATGGCTGCGGGAAACTTGAGGGGATTTTTCACACTGCATTGTGCTGTTCTTTTTTTTTTTTTTTTTTATGAAAGGTGTATTTCTCGTACACTATTTATATTTCCTGTGAGCTTATTCTACTTGCAGGTTGAAGAATTATATTCGTTGTTCTCGATCGTCGTCCTTCGCCAAATTTCGGAGGGCTTATCAAGCTCTGCTACAGTCCTACAAAAGGCAAGTCGCGCCTATTTATCAATCGGTTTCGAGGGACAAAAAGAGTGATCAATGGCTAGATATCGTTTCTTTAAACAATGGCACTGATCCAAGAAGCCCTGTAGATATAAATGGCGAGACACTGCAGTTGAAAGAAAAATATTTAGCCTCGGGAATTGTTCTACAAAAAAAATTGACCCCCGTTTCAAACGATGATAACGAATCGCTAGATCTCCTCAATACTTCGGTGCTCGCCGCAGCGATTGACGTTAGTCAATCACCGGATAAAAATTTCGAAGAAGAAAGCTCTAAAGATGATCAAGATTCCGTTGCGGAACTCCCATCAGTTTCTACGAAAATTTCTTACGATTGCAAATTATGTAGCAAAAAGTTCCGATTGCAGGACAGTTATCGTGCTCATATGAGTATACACACGGATGCTAAACGTTTTACTTGTCATATTTGTGGTAAGCAGTTTGGACAGACCGGTAGCTTATACTATCATTTGAAACACGTTCATGGCGGGGTTAAGCAACATTCTTGTGATCTTTGCGGTAGAAGTTTCGCGATGAAAGCAGCCATGGAAGATCATAGACGAATTCATACCGGTGAACGACCATATTGTTGCGCATCCTGTGGGAAAACATTTAAGACGAAAGCTTCGTTGTATATTCACAGTAAAACTCACACCGACGAGCTACCCCACAAATGTTCTTATTGTCCGAAGGCCTTCCGCTGGAGACAGCAAATGTTGGGGCATTTGACCATTCACACCGGACAAAAGAATCACATTTGCGAAATTTGCGGTAAACGTTTTGGTGTCAAAAATGACTTAACGAGGCACAAACGAATTCATTCGGAAGAAAAACCATTCATGTGCCAACAATGTGGTCTCAGTTTCGGCCAGAAACGATATTTGAAAAATCACGAACGAACTAGGCACAGATAAAGTAAAATTTTGAATTGTCATATCTGCAAGTATTGATATACATTTACACCATTCGATAAATTGGAAATCTTAGTGAGATAAGCACACGACGAATAAACAAATACATTTATTCAATGGAATATTTTTCTTGTTACTGTAATTATTTCTTTTGAAATAATTGTGCTGACAATTGTGTCCATGTTTGATAAGGTTACTATATTTAATTGTATTTAATATAGGCATGGAAGGAGTCTGAAGCGGAATCAATGGCTAGATTCTCTTCTTTTATTATTATATTAATCAAATTGTACATTTGTAAAAAGATGTTTATAAGGTATATTATATTACTCCGTTATGCAGACTGCGCAGAAATATGAGGTATGATTGTTAGTGAAAGAATTACGTGTTTTTCATCAATTATATCCGTAGTTTAAAATCTACAATAAAAGAGACAGTAACTTTTAATAATAAAACGTGCCACGATCACTATCGTGTCTTACAAATATAATGTTTTCGTTTATTACCGAAACACTTAATTTTACCACGAGACCCCAAATGTATTCTATCTGTGGAACTAAAATGTAATTAAGCTTGGGCGCCTCGCAGGTAAGTAGAGCCACCTTTTTGAACATCGAAAAAGCGAAAAAAGCTCCACTGAATTTCAAGAAATTTTGTTGATTACATAAAAAAATTGAAATCTATGTTATTTTTCCAAGGATTCTTAGACTATATGAAGACGTATCAGTTTTCGCCGTATCAGTAAATTCCACTCAATTTTTTCGGGTGGAGTGTCTCTTGCTCAATTCTTGTCCAATTCTTATCTTCGTTGAGCTTGCTTAACCTTTTTTTTTGTTCGGATGCAAAAGCATCAAACATTGAACTGCGTTCGGGTTCTCCTGTTCCCGTAGCGAATCGAGGTATGAGCCGGCTTCAGGTTCCTGTTATAAATAAGAAGTCAATAAGAATATAATTCCTTTTTGTTACATGAGTGTATTATTGTGCGGTTCCTGGACCACTTTGCTATTATTAGTATTATGATGAAGGGACCGCGGTTTATATATAAATATACAACAAAGTTGCGCTCTCTGTAACTGATGTTTCATACTAACGGCTCCTATCCGCTGGTAGTTATTACCTGTTAGGAAAAATCTGATGTCTGATCAGACACATAAATAACCAGTACTGACGACCCTGGCAATATAGTTACCAGTAGTCTACGCAGACACGTAGTTGGTAAGTTATCTGCCCTATATTAAATATTTAAATACGCTTCTGCCGCCTGCTTAATCGAAATTCCCGAGTAATTTATTCCTTGCAACTCTGTTGCAATCTGAGTCTGCAACTCGCGGCCAGTAATTTATCGCTTCATAAAGGATCTGGTTATTCTGGTTCTTGTCAATTCGATAAGATGATACCGTCTCCTTCGTACTCCATTAATTGGAAAAAGATATCGACTGGGACAAACGAGTATGTATAGTTAAAATAAAATCCATACTTGGGTCGATTCAATATTTGAAATTATGTATTTGATAATAAACTCATTTTTTCAATCAGAAACAAACTCCAGATTTGCGTTATTTGATATTCAAATTAATTTTGCTGATTAATATTGATAATGAAAAATCATTTTTCTTTCATTCTCATTAAAGGATCAAACTCAACGCAAAATCATATGTATTCCAAATTTTCCGGTATTGACCAGCCAGCAACTTCTAACGCCTTACCAGCATTAGTACTCAATGATGAATAGTTTTTTTTATCGTAGTGCTTATTCCCACATTTTCACATTGATCAATTTCTACGCCATTCAAGGTGTGCAGATTCAGCTTGCACGCGCTCGTGAAGTGCATCGATGACATTGTATTGATAGAATGCTGATTCGGCAAAACGATTTGATCATAGAATTAAAAAACGGATTGACGTCAACTAATTCTGCAAACAACCAGAAGCTGTTCAAAAATTTTGCACGTGCTCGTGAAGTGCATCAAGGACATTGTATCGATAGAATGCTGATTCGGCAGAACTATTCGACCATAGAATTAAAAAACAGATTGCCGTCAACTAAGTATTCAAACAACCAGAAGCTGTACAAAAATTTTGCACGCGCTCGCGAAGTGTGCAGATTCAGCTTGCACGCGCTCGTGAAGTGCATCGATGACATTGTATTGATAAAATACTGATTCGGCAGAACTATTTTATCATAGAATTAAAAAACAGATTGACGTCAACTAAATCTGCAAACAACCAGAAGCTGTTCAAAAATTTTGCACGCGCTCGTGAAGTGCATCAAATGACATTATCTTGATAGAATGCTGATTCGGCAGAACTATTCGACCATAGAATTAAAAAACAGATTGACGTCAACTAAGTATTCAAACAACCAGAAGCTGTACAAAAATTTTGCACGCGCTGGTTAAATGTGCCACCTTGTAATTGAAGCATACCTTGATCCAATTATCAGGTACCAGAAGAACCGGTAATTACTGGTATATGTAGTACTGGGGGTTGATCAGATGTAAAAGTTTTCAAGATAATTACTGGTTGCAATCCCTACTCCCGACAAGACGAGGCAGACGACCGCTTTGAAAAATGCTTTCACGAATCGTCCAGAAGTCAAGGTGAACGCGTGTTGCACATTTTTATGCCCCACCTTTCAAACTTCGCGAGTTCTAACCCCACCCCTTCAGTATCTTTGCAGGCAGAAGAAAAAATTCTTCGGCATAAATACGTTGACACTCGCGGTGCAGCAACATTCAGAAATGGCATTTTAAGCCACAGTGGGGGGGTTAATCTGATCTCACGAGAATACGTTTCGAAGATACGCAATGTCCTCAATATCGGATTTATCCACTCATATGGAAAATAAATTATGTCAAACTTACCGAGTGCTAAAATATTCGAGGAGTGCTGCAAATATCGGGACATGGCTTTGCAACTGTGATGATACCGTACGTTTATTGAGGCGTGCATTGAAAAATTCCGATTTATCTTGCGGGGTCAAACACAGTCTGCAGTCAAGAATCGATCGATTGAAGAGTCTTAAAGTTTCGGTCAAGCAACAGATCAGAATCGGTCGAGCGACTGGGGATATCGTGCAGGTATCGCGAAGCAGTCGAGTATGCTGGCAGGATATTGAATCGGCATCCAAAGGAAGAATTCGTACCGGTATAGTGATTAACATACTGCATATTGATCCAAAACAATTCCTAGAAGATGCTAAATATTTAGTAATGATCCGTATCAAAAACGCACTACGGAAGCAAAATTGCATCAAAGTAAATACAGGCCTCAACGGGGAATTCAGCCTGAAAGAAAAAAGGGACACGAAATGTTTCGACACTGCGAAGACTCAGCTGCTGCCAACATCGAATCTACAGAATTGGTATAGAGACCGTGTCGTCACACCGACAATAACTCAGATGGAAGAATTTCAGGAGAGGGATAGCGGATGGGTATTGATTCGACTTATTAATTTAGAGGTCAATGTGAATCGTTGTGTACCTCTGAGTGGATCGAGTTTTGTAGAATTGCCCTCCGACGTTAAAGCGCGGAAAGCAGTGATTAATGTTCATGCGAAAGACGATGCATGCTTTGCTTGGGCAGTTGTGTCTGCTTTATACCCTGCAACGCATCATGCCGAACGACTAAGTTCATATCCTCACTTCTCAACAATATTAAAGTTGGCAGGCATTTCATTTCCTATGACGCTGAAGCAAATACCGAAATTCGAGAAAATGAATGCTCTGTCTATAAATGTTTTCATACTCGAGAAGAAACGCGACAAAAAAATTGAAACCGAACCATTGTATTTAACTGACGATAAAAAAGCGATACACATTAATTTGTTAATGATACAAAACGGTAGTGGAAAATCACACTTTTGGTGGATAAAAAATCTTTCAAGGTTGCTTTCCAGGCAGTTGTCGAAATCAACGCGAAAAAAATACATATGTGATAGGTGTTTACACGTGTTTTATAGTGAAATAAAATTGAGTAATCATGAGACTGACTGCAATAAACTAAATCATTGCGCGGTCGAGCTTCCAAATGCGGAAACTAAGTGGCTGCAGTTTCGTAATTTTCACCGCAAGGAGTTTGTTCCGTTTATAGTGTACGCGGACTTTGAATGTTTATTGAATGAACTACCAATCGACGAGTTGCAGGATATAAAATCTCATGCGTATCAAAAACATGAAGCATTCAGCGTTGGATATTACTTTCATTGTTCGTATGATAACTCACGATCGCGTTATGCATCATATCGAGGCATAGATCCAGCTAAATGGTTCGCTATGGAACTGAAGACAATAGCAGATAACTTGGGAGCAGCGTACAACAATCCCATAAAGATGAATAATTTAACTCAGCGTGAAACTAGAAATTATTGGAATTCACTACACTGCCACATCTGTGGAGGTCCGTTCACCGATACAGGCACACGAGTTCGAGATCATTGCCACTTCACCGGTCGATATAGAGGCCCCGCACATCAGGGGTGTAATTTGAATTATAACGATGATCGAATGATTCCGATCGTATTCCACAATCTGACTGGTTACGATGCACATTTTATTATTACTGAATTAATGAATGCATTTGAAGGAGAAGTATCGGTATTAGCTATTAATAAAGAGAAGTATATTTCATTCACAAAAAAAGTTCGAGCTAATCGTTTCAACCTAAGATTCATTGATTCATTCAAATTTATGAGTTCCAGTTTGGATAAACTCAGTTCATATTTAGGGTCTGAAGAGTTGCAAATATTGAGAAGCGAATTCTGTGACATTAATTCCACTGAGTTTAAACTGTTGACGCGAAAAGGAGTGTTTCCTTACGATTACTTGAACTCAGTGGACAGGTTGAATGAAGCTACACTGCCGCCAAGGGAAAAATTTTACAATAAATTAACTGATACTGGTATTTCAGAAGAGGATTATTTACATGCCGTCAATGTCTGGAAATCATTTAACATAGAGACGTTGGGTGAATACAGCGATTTGTACTTAAAGACGGACGTTCTACTGTTAGCCGACGTATTTGAAAATTTTAGAAAAAGTTGCGTGACGACCTATCATTTGGATCCAGCGTACTATTATACACTCCCAGGATTGACCTGGGATGCGATGCTTAAGTACACGAAAATTCGGTTGGAGTTGTTGACCGATGTAGATATGTTGTTGTACGTAGAACGAGGTGTACGAGGTGGTTTGAGTCAGTGTTCAAATAGGTATGGTTGTGCCAATAATAGATACATGGGTAATTATGACGCGAATGCCGCAGAAAAATATTTAATGTATTTTGATGTTAATAATTTATACGGCTGGGCAATGTCTCAGCATTTACCTACGGGGAAATTTGAGTGGGTCGCGGATGTGTCACAATTTGATGTGACATCTATTTCCGAGGACGCCACAACAGGGTATATTCTAGAAGTTGATTTAGAATATCCTGAAGAATTGCATGATTATCATAAGGATTTACCTTTCTGCCCCACGCATACCAAAGCTCCGAATACAAAGGAAAAAAGATTGCTCGCAACTTTGTACAATAAACAGCGATACGTAATTCATTATAGAAATCTTAAGCAGTGCCTCAGCCATGGTTTGAAATTATCTAAAATACATCGAATTCTACAATTTGAACAGTCCGCGTGGTTACGTTCGTATATCGATTTGAATACAAGTCTGCGCACAAATGCCAGGAATGATTTCGAAAAGAACCTGTTCAAATTGATGAATAACGCCGTGTTTGGCAAAACCATGGAAAATGTGCGTAATTATGTAGATATAAAATTAATCAGTAAATGGTATGGACGATATGGAGCAAAATCTTTGATAGCAAAACCGAATTTTCATCGGAGAACGATTTTTTCGGAAAATTTCGTTGCCATAGAATTGCGACGGTTGAAGGTGAAGTTCTTGAAACCAATTTACGTCGGAATGTGTATATTGGATATATCCAAAACCCGCTTATATGCGTTTCATTATGAATATATGAAACCTCAATTCCAGGATGAATCCAAGCTACTATATACAGACACAGATAGTTTGATATATGAAATAAAATGTAATGATATTTACAAGATAATGAAGCGCGATATTGAAAGATTCGACACGAGCGACTATGATGTGAATAATTTATACAATATTCCTTTAAGGAATAAAAAAGTTCCAGGGTTAATGAAAGATGAAAATAACGGTCATGTAATGACTGAGTTTGTAGGTTTGAGATCTAAAATGTATTCAATGAGGACTGATGAAAAAGAAGTGAAAAAAGCTAACGGTGTAAAAAGTTGCGTCGTGGAAACACGAATAACATTCGAGGATTATCTTGAATGCTTGAAGACAAACTGCGAATTAAGCAGACGGCAGCAGTCCATACGTTCAAAGTTGCATACGGTATATTCGGTATCTGAGATGAAAATAGCTCTGAGTTCAAACGACACTAAACGTTATATACTTCCCGATACCACTGATACGTTGCCGTGGGGTCATTATAATATACCGAGTAGTGATACTGAAAAAAAGGATGTGGAAGTTGATTGATGTTGTTTGTCTTATTTATATTTATTTGATGTAACAATACATTTTTGATTATAATTATAAAACGTTATCCTTATTTATACCATGAATTGTGTGATGAATCAAACCCCAACCACTTAAGATATACTTTATACTTACTACTTTATATTTAGCTATTTTCAATTCATTTTCATAAAAGCCTCCCCATTTCCATAAAAATCTTCAAGCAAGTAAGTTGCGGGATTGGTGACTTGCACTTTCATTATTTTGAATACTTCCGCGACCAGTTGGGTGTAAATTCTCGAGAAAATATAGTCTTGTATTTACTGATTCTCACAGTGTATTCAGTTTCAAATCTTGCCCGACCAGCTATCTTTATGTTGCTGTACGCGGTGGTAAGAAGTTTTTTTGCAATGGACGGTGTGACGTTTCGCGATCGCATTCTAATTTTTCTGTGCACACGATTGTTATTATAGTCCGAAACCAATCGTTGGAGAATATTAACCCATTTGTACGATCCATTACTCGTAAAAGCTATCCATATCGAGTTCTTGAGTGTTCTATTCCAACGTTCAACTACAGAAGCCTTCGTAACACTGTATATTTATAGATAGAATAGTGATTAATATCATGCTTCGATAGAAGAGACTTGAACGCCGTGTTATAAAATTCTCTACCATTATCAGTTTGAAGATTTATAGGTTTGCGATTTATGATTTTCTTCGCACTTCACCAGATGAGCTTGCATTCTGCTTACCAATATCGAATGTCCTGAATCAGACGTGTCGGACACGTCATGGTTGATTCTTCTTCGAGTTCATCCATCATGTTGCGTCTACAGTATTACAATTATTTTTTTCCTCATGACGACGACTATTCAAACGACTAGAGCAAAAGAGGAAAACTCTGCTCACTTCTACGAAGAAATATCTGCAGACCAACCGACCACTTGAGTCGACGGTTCATCACCACTTCTAAACCACGAATGAAATATGAAGCGAGCCCGGAAGAGGCTCAGCTATAACTTATCTATTCAATTTGAAGCAAAACGAAGACTCTTGGGACTGTGCTAAAAATTTGAAATTTCTGAATCCAGCAGACGAACGGACAGACACAAGTCTTGCTGATTGGCAATAGAAGTCAGTCAAGGAAACTCTCATAAATGATAAGGATAAATTTTTAATTCTAAGAACTCTTTTTTTCGTGGTGCCAGTAGTGTAAAGCTGATCATCTTTCCCCTATATGATTAAACGGTATGTGTATGCGTGGCAACACATGGATTCATTGGCGATAGGAGGGACTGCGGATTCCCCTTCCATATATTTTTTGAGGTCTCTCAAATGAGACTGACGATGATATCATTCTCAGTCGTATATTGCGAGCGAACTGGCTGGCTCACCATGTGAAAATTATTTCTCTCCCGAAATATCCTTGCGCTAGGTAAGATTGTTGTAAGATTATTTTTCAAAACTTTCGCGAACGGCTCATGTATTATTATTACTATATACATAAATAAAAGATAATAAATGACGACTGAGTCCAAGATACGAGTTATATCAACTTTGTCATATCGGTCTTATTATCAGCTGTGCAGGTATCGTCTCAAATCAGTTGTATAGGAAGAAATGTTACGGATACTATTTCAGTGATACATTTACTTTTGTGATTCAATAAATTGAAGACGCATCTTCATTCTATAACAGTTTGAACATATTTTGTTAAAAATATGTTCCTTCCAGATTTCAACTATCTGGCTATGCTCTAAGCGCATCTGTATTCTCCAGCCACCCATCGTGTATCTAAAATCCCGAAATAGACTAAAAAATGAGACGCTTTGATGCAATTGAGTTGAAGATTGTGCAGAAATGAAGGACTTTAACCGACGACTAATTATTCGGCATTGCATCCCACTTTGTGAGATAGAAAAAAAAATTGTGAAATGCAGATGGATCATCCAAAGGAGTCGTTGCAAGAGCCCCGTATCTCTGATACCGATAGCGATGCAGATTGGAACGAGCAATTGATCAGCGCTGTTCATTAGAAAGAAGGAAGATCGAAGAAAATTACTGAAAAAAATAGACTAGATCGTATACAGGATTGTTTGAACGAAGGAGCAGACATTAACGCGGTTGACAAGGTCGGCAACACAGTTCTTCATATTGCTGTAAAAAGGGGCTGGAAAAAAATCGCCGAATTTCTTCTACACAATGGAGCAAGGACTGATATTCATAATCGATATGGGCAAACGGCCATTGCACTGTCGGCAACTATTGATAAACGAGAGAACGTGAATATTGTAGAAGCATCCGATGAACGTCAAGATGAACGAGCAGTTCACTGCTCAATATCAGCGAATGAATTTATGTCGGCTGACTATCCACAGCCTTCAACTTCGAGGAGAAATCTGTTGCAATTTCGTACGGATTTATCTGAGAAATGGAGATTTGACTCTAATCAACGTCTACAAGGTTTGAAGCGGGATTCTGCGACTGATGGTGACTTGGATAAAAGTCCTAAAAAAGAGCGAACAGCATTGGACAGTAAACGTTGGACTGGCTTGAGCGGAAAGATTTGTTCTAATGAAAATAATGACAGAATCACTCAGGTCCCGAAATTTGACGATAAAAAGACATACGCTGCAGCAGGCCTGAAGCGATCGTTACATGGCACCGTTTATCAATTAAAGCATTTGATGCTCATTCTGCACCGAGCATGGAAGTTGGGCTACCCTTTTCGATTATCAACTGAAATGATAGCTGCCGAAAAATTCGACGATTTAGTTTTACAATATCGAGATCATATGGGGAAGGAAGTGCATAGGTTCGGACAAGTTAAACACAAGCAAGACGATTCTAAAGAAATTCGTGCGTCTGATTTATTGGCACAAGGAGACGGTGACTTTAGCTTGCAGAAGTATTTCATCTCTTGGCGAAAAATTCGAAGACATTCAGACTTCACTGGCAGTGATTCAAGGTGTTTTATCCTGTGTACTAATATCGGCATAGATCTGGAGGGATTGGGGAAATCTGGAATCGATTGCAGACTGGAAATAGAGTTCGATGAATTTTTGAAAATCCCGAATAGAGCGGAACAACCACCACGCTACAAGCTTTTTGCGAACAAGCATTCCGAGCTGCATAACATACTCAAAGCAGCATCGGATGTTTGTAAGTTAGCTAGGGCTTTGGCCCAGCGTGTTCATGCCGATAAGGACATAGATTTGAAAACTAGTATTTTTAAATATTATCATATTGCGCTGGCACAAGAGATCATTGACATCCAAAATAAGTCTTTTTTTACCAATTTTATTAGAAATATTAATCTGTCTGATAGAGCTGAAAAGTTTCGTGCAATCTTCTTTTTGAACATGAAGCAATTGTCGAAACGCAATGACTCTGATCGAAATATTTGGAAAGGCGTGGAAGAACGGTCACTCAAGTTATCCTCAAATTTCGGTAAAGAATTTCAGTTAGCCACGAACCCTGAGCTGACTGATGTGAGAGGCTTTTCTGAGGAATTTATCAGATTGTTAAATAATGCGACGAAGGATAACGTGGTGAAAATTGCTAGGAGCATTTATCATAAGCAGGCTAGACGAGGATCCGTTCAAAAAATCGTTGCGGACAATATTGATAAGCTGGTTGGACATGTCTTGATCAGGGAAGGTGGAAAAATCAAATTTAGATCGCAATTTTTGGACTGTAGGTTCCAGTCGCCGGGTAATATAGAGGAATTCAATGACGTATTGAAAACTCAACTGGGGAGTAAATATGAAGAACTTGATCGAATAGAATTTGAAATAAACAATTTTAAAACTTGCGAAGAAGAACAGTTGTACTCAAAGGCCGAATTGCCCGATGACGAAATTCTCGATGGGGAAATCTCAGACTTTTTTAATGATTTTGTCTTAGCAGTGAATCAGCCCAATGAAACTGAGCTTGGTGAAATGATCACGAACGAAATTGGTGCTGACAGTCAGTTCAATATCCTAAATAGCGATTTTATAGGGGACTCGTTTCAAAAGATAATGTTAGACTGGTTTAAACAGAAGGGAAAGGACGGAACATTTCTGACCAACAAACACGCTGAAGATTTCTTCAATGCCATGGAACTCAAAGTTAGCTCTCTCGTAACTGTAGGGCTGAACTTGGCATATCCGGAAGCACTCGAAAAATATGGCATTAAGTACCAAGATGAGAACAGTGAATTGCTGAGATTCGTCACGAGTGTCAATGTCACTGAGATCCAAATCCTCAATTTAATTGCTCCCAAGGAAACTTTGTTAACTGCTCTAAGGGTCTACCAGACTCTTTCGCGAATTGAAAAATTCAAGAAAGATGACAGCTTTATCTTCGTACCACTCAAAACGTTGCTACTAACAGGCATAATGAATCGAGTGATACGTGCTTTCGAATCGCCACACAGTCACCATTTGTTACTCATTGATTGTGGGTCCATCGCTGAGAATATGATTTCACAGGAATTATGGAATCCATTATGTGAGATTGTGAGAAGACGTTTCGACAAGAGGATAGTTCTCATTACTCAAGCAAACAACGGCATAGCTACCCAATTTAAAATCGGCATTAAAACTTATCATGAGAGCGATGAAGAAGTCAGTTTTCATAATCTTACGAAATCTTCGCAACAAAAACTGCTAGAAAAACTGGTCATCAATTTTCAGGGTCAAAGAGAAATGACCAGCTTCGGTAGATTGCTAGGGATTCATAGCTCCGACGATATTAGAACAGTGGTTCCAGAAGATCTTGGAGGGATAATAAATTCGAGCACATTAGTGAGCCTCATTCGCGATGAAGAAATACGAATATGCGGAAATTTGAAGGGATTGGGAGAGGTCGAAGATTACTACATAAATCGCACCATCGTTCGTCGGGTGGTTATCAAAAAAAATATTCTTCAAAGTCAAGACGTACCAGATCTGTTTGCTATAAGTGATATTCACGAAATTAGAAACTTTGCTGATTTAGTGCCAAGCGAAAAAGTAAGTGAAATTCAATTCACTATTTTAGATAAAGACCAAGAGGAAGATCACTTCAAACTCCTATGCGAACAAAATTCAAAATGCAACATTCATTGGTTACAGGGTGAATCAGATAAATTAATTTGGAAGCAATCTCTAGGAGATATTTCTAATTTGGTGAAATACAGAGACGCAATTAGCAGCAATGATCATAATTACGAATCAGGTCCGGACGGAATAACAGAGGACCAACTAGCAGCTCACGACAAGCATCCTAAGATTGTAATCATTTCTGATACCGCAGGGATGGGTAAAACTACCGTGCTGATTTATTTGGTAGGCATAATAAAAATGACTAAATCTGATCTGCTGGTGGTTAGTATCGATTTGACTAATTACACAACCATGTTGGCAGAAGAGCAGAGGAACCCAAGTTTCAAACGAGAGAACACCAGCGAAGCGGTTCACTTCTTGGTAGAAAAATTCCTAAATATCGAAGCTGGTGCAGAGGCGAACGTTCTCAAAAGAATGATCGAAGGGCATGGTAATGCGGTACTGCTTTTCGACGGGTTCGACGAAATCAGTCCAAACTATGAAGATACGGTAATCAACTTACTCCAAGCATTTGCGAAACTTCCTATCAAAAAGCTGTTCATAACTACCCGGCCGCACATCAGACAAGCGTTAGAAGAGAAATTGAACTCATTTTCTTATACGCTGCAGCCATTTTCTGCGGCTAATCAAGTTGAGTTTCTGACTAAGTTTTGGAAAAAAAGATTATACTCGAATTGTTGTAATGTGAGTGAGGAACGCCTGAAAAAGTATGCTGAAGCAGTGATAAAAATGCTGGCCAACTCGGTCGACGACTGGATGAATGAGTTGACTGGTGTTGCATTACAAACGAGGATGGTGGCTGAAGTTTTTGGAGAATTTTATGACCACGAAGAATTTCTCGATTTAGAAGATAATGAGCCCAAATTACCGGAAAAAATTGATCTAATTGATTTATATCGCCGTTTCATTGATAAGAAATATTACATTTATTGTACAGAGAAAAGAAAAGATGATCCCACAAATCTAGGGGTGGAGGAAGATAGCGAAGACTTGCGTGAAATATTCTTGAAAAGACACCAGAAGCTGGCTTTGTGTACATTGTTTGAAAAAGAAAAATTGGAAGAGTTGCTGCCTTCTCAGCAGGAAATAAATTTTGATGCTCTCGTTAGTAAGTTAAACAAAGGTAGGGAGCGGACTGGAATTGTTACTCAAGTTATCAACAATAAACCGTATTTCATTCACCGTACTTTTGCTGAATATTTTACCGCCACGTTTTTAGTCAGCACAATAAAAAAGAATGAACGATATGAACCGGTACGAACATTTTTCGTTTATGAGATTCTGCTAAAGCCAGAGCATAAGACTATGCGTGCCTTCCTGAACTGTCTACTGTTAGCCGAAGGTGAGGCTCTCGGAAATGAGTCCTGGAAACATATTTTGGATAAATATTGTAGTGACCGTATGCAGACCGTCTTCCACGTAGCAGCTGCGGAAGGAAATTGCGGAATTATTACATTTCTTCTGAATTGCCTTCGAGAGCATCCTGCAGATCGTAGGACCCTGATCAACATCAAGGATGCTGGTAGTCGAACAGCGGTATATGCAGCAGCTGAAAATAGCCACTGGGAGGCATTTAGATTACTGGCACAACACGGAGACGCTGACGTGAATTGTTCCATCGATGTGGGTAAACCACCATTGCAAATGGCTGTTTGCACCGGTAATTTGGACGTAGTGAAGTACTTAATTGAGAAAGGTGCTGATGTCAATTCTCGAGATAATTTTGGCTTCACACCAATTGACGAAGGTGCTATGGGCGGTCATTTGGATATAGTGGAGTACTTGGTGACGAGAGGCGCCGAAATTAATTGTCAAAGCAATTCTGGATACACGCCGGTTCACTGGGCTTCAATGAGGAAGAACTTGGACGTTCTGAAGTACTTGGTGGGGAAAGGTGCCGATGTTAATTCCCAAGATAGTTTCGGCATGACGCCAATTTACCAATCTTGCTTACACGGTGATTTAGACGTAATAAAGTACTTGCTCGAAGCGGGTGCGAATGTTAATCTTCCGGACATGTTTCGCGTCACACCTCTGCAATACGCTGCTAACTCCGGTAACTGGGATGTAGTGAGGTATTTGCTTGCAAATGGGGCCAATTCTGATTGTCTCGACGAGCATAGCCGGACGGTTTTACTTGAAACTGGTATTTGAGGAATTGTACATACTTAGCCGAGGGAAGGACGTTCATTTTCAGTGCAAATATAACAATACGATATGTTGTAGACTGTCAGAAATTCTAGGGTATGAAATAAGAGCGATGTACATACTTGATGATATACTAATACATATGAAAACTTAATTGTACTTTTACAGTTGTTCTAACATAAAATTATCGTGAAATTAATTATATTAAAATTCAATACTGTGATATTCGAATTACGTACTGCCTGCCTGAAAAGACTTGAAACTCGATTGTGATTTAAGAAACAACTGCCGAAGTGAAACGAACAACTACCTAATTATATGCAAACCAATTTTTAACAAATTCCTCTCCCGCTTATTTTATACCTGAAATATAGAGTTGCAAGAAAGAGACAGAGGAAAATAACGAAGCAATTGATTACTGGTATATCTGGAAATTCATCGTTGCAGCATTAGTACAATATTACTTATTGTCATAGGTAGATCTCCACGCCTCTTATCTGTAGTACACTCTATGATACGCGAGTTCATATTAATAATCACAATAACGCAGGCACGTTGCATGTCATCAGGCGCACCGATGTTGGCGGTTGGCGGCAAAAGTAGTTCTTAAGTTCCACCGCGAGATGGCAATACCATTAGTCGTCCCGTGATGCGACTTGCTGGTCACTGACCTACGGCAGAGGCACCTTTCGTGGGATCAGTGGCGCTCGTGGTGTCAAAGAGATCGTACGGGGCTTGTGCCAACGAGATACGACTGTGACAGGCATCTCAATCAAAGTACAACGAATGCAGAGAAGTTGTTGCAAAATAGACAATGTACTCATTGACGGAAAAAGATCTCTCTGGTCTGATTTATTAAGTGATTTACTAAACGATAGCGAATAGCGATATCACAAAACTTGTTCTTCAATTTCAATGAACGAGTGTATATTGAACTCAGCCTTTGTAAAATTAGTTATAATCAATTACAGATTGTAATACGTATGTACATTGACGATATTTGATATTGTATCGATGCTGCAGCAATAAATTTCCAGACATACCAATAATCAATTGCTTCGTATTTTCCTGCAATTCCCTCTTTCTGTGTCCACGGCCTCGTAGATATTAACGTTCAGATTCACAATTTTTCAGTCTTTTCTATTTAGGCTTACGTCGTCAGGAACTTCGAAGCGGAAGCCTGGATGACGAGAATGACGGTGTAAGCTTTAGCAAGATCTCCTATTATGCAGTAGTTGGCGCCACCACGGGCACTGCGGCAGTTTGCAATTCTGAGGTGGCCCTGCCTTAGTCACATGCTCTGTTTTCAGTTAACTTAGACCTCCAGTAACTCAGAAACTATCAGTGCCTTGAATATTTGTACGAGAACATTTAGACTCAGATCTCCACCCAGAATTCACCGTAAAAATATGGCCTGGTTAAACTGAATCACCCTGTATATCTACGAGAAGCTTCTCCAACTTTCCCTCGATGACCTGGGGATGCCAAAAGCTGACTCACTACGGCCCACTGTTTGATTTTACGTAGGATTAGGTAATTACGACCGATATTATGTCACGAATTACTCTTTTTCCTTGAATGAGAATATTTCGACGATGCACGTATCTCGAACGGGTGAGGCTTGAGGATCTAAGCGTTGAAAAATATTTAGAACGCAATTTTTCCCAGAAAATCGCAAGGATATAGTTACCCTCGTTCTATTCAAGACAAGAAATAAAGCTCATTGTCAGAGATCGGTGATGGAAAATTTTCGAATTAATAAAGAATCGCTATGGTTCAAATGCACTCTCGAACTACTATAGTGATTTCACTTTCACTCAAGATGAGGAGAATACAGCTCAATCAATAGTTTGAAATTAGGATATTCGATTCTAATATATGCGTATGTAGAAAGTGCTATCGTCTCTCGGCTCAGAGTATTTCGAAAATACCAATTTGGTCATCACACCCGAATAATAATGAATTAAGAAACTCTAGATCATCACAGCTTCGTATACACGACCCAGCTATTGGCTTCGGCAGTCGTTCCAAGAGTTAACATTACGGAACAATCTCGGCTAGTATTTCATAGAAAGTGACCAGATTCAGCGTAGTGAATTTAACTCGTAGTTAACGCAATATCTATACAAACATAATCTCGACTCTGCTCGAAATGTCTGTGATTTCAATAGTCGCACTGCGACCACAATATCTATCCTCCCACCTATTCATCTGCAGTAAGTCTCGTCAGAACGTTCGCTGAGTTCCCCTAGTGAAGAGGCCCAGATTATCAACCGGAAACACGTTGGATTCCGCAGCATTTCCAAATATTGACCTTGACTCGAAACTGTGTTTGAAGTTCGGAGTACCGCGCCTCGAGTCTCTCAGTTGGCAAAATATTCGTGAACAAATACGTGACTTAAAAAGGTGTCACAACAGGTGCCAAGTCGCGGAAGGGGTCAAACGGTACCGCAAAACGGGACGACGGTGCACGCTCAGGTTTAAAGTCGGTGTAATTGCGGCCCTCGCACTTAGTCACCGAATCGCTTCAGCCTAGCTGGCACTCCGTTCGAACCCGTGAGGTAATCATGCGTGTGTTAACAGTTCTCTTTACTATGATCTGTTCCGCAGAGATTCTGCTTAAAATCCCGCCGGCTTCAGCAGCCAGAGGTCCGATACAGGAAGCAATCCAAAGCGGCATGGCAGCGGAGTACGACAAGGACGATTGTACCTGGAGAAGAGGTAACGACCGAGATCTCTGCCCGGACCCCGACGTCCACGTCTTTCTCTACACCCCTGGTCAGCCGAAGCGAAGACTTGAAATCGACCAGTCGGATTGGCTCCGAAACGGCCCCTATGAACCCAGGCTTGAGAATGTCCTCGTGATCCATGGCTACGCCGGTGGGGATGATACCCTTCCCATCTCAGTCCTGAGGGATGCTTACTTGAGGAATGGCAGCTACAACGTCTTCATGGTGGATTGGAGTGCCCTTTGTGCAGCACCTTGTTACCCAGCTGCAGTAGCGAACCTACGACCAGTCGCAAAGTGCCTTGCCGGGACCTTGACGACCCTCAGGAACCTCGGCCTCCCTATAGAGAGAACAACGTGCGTCGGGCACTCTCTGGGTGCACATATCTGCGGCGTAATGGCAAATTATTTGCTCTTCCGTCTCCGCCGCATCGTAGGGCTTGATCCTGCGCGGCCTTTGGTGCGGCCAGGGCTGGTGAACAGACTCGATAGCGGCGATGCTGACTTCGTTGAAGTGATACACACGAATGCTGGTTATTACGGTGAAATGGGGCGCGTTGGTCACGTTGACTTCTGCGTAAACGGAGGAAAACTGCAACCCTTTTGCGAGAACAGACGCAACGATCAGCTCTGCAGTCATGTCTGGGTCGTTTGCTACATGGCTCACAGCGTTGACGGAGACACAGACCTCATGGCGCAACCCTGTTCCCGGCGATGTCCCGCGGGTCCAAGGATCACCCAGAGAAGCGGAAGTGCTTTGGTGATGGGGCAACACACTCCGGGTACTGTGAGAGGGTCGTTTTGCCTATCGAGCGTCAATCCTCCCTATTGTCCTAGACACGGTCACACCAAAGGAGACGAGAGATGCTGTGTCTGAACGTAATTGGCGAGACGCGGAGGAGGTCAGATCCGAAAGTCTTTCGTGATTACCCTGTTGGTCGTGTGTGTGGTTCAGGAGAAACCGTCTGACTCAGCTTTTGAGAAGAATCTTATTGCTAAACTACGTGGAAATATGAGTGGTTTTCATTCGCATTCTTGATTATCGAACCAATTGTTTAACGGACTCGAATCCGTTATCTCTTAGCCGTTTGCATAAGGCGAGGCTGTTTGTTATTCAAGAGTGCATCGAAGAAGAACCCTGTGCATACGTAATACGGAGTGAATAAATACCGCTATCCGTTCTATAAAATGTCCTTTGTGTTCTACTTATTTTTTTTTTTTTTTCATTCCATGCTGCAATTCCTAATAGCAAGCTGAGAATATTGTGCGATTCAGACCGTGTCGCGATGATCTCTACCACGGAGTTACATATACCGGAGAAAATGAAATCTGTGTAAATACTTAGGCTTCCACTAAATGCTTTTACTTTATATTGTTTATTTGATAATTATCAAACTGTCCTAACTGCGATAATGTTATACCCACGTCCGTGGTTAATGTAATCTACCTAGAATTAGTCGCTGATCTCTAAGTATATCTCCAAACAGGTCATTGAGGCCATGAAATTCTCGTCTCGGAGAAATCAATCTTTCTTCCTGTGCATAACATATTCTAAACGACAATTTTTCGCACACAAAGCTTTAGTTGGACTCTGAAGGTTTATAGACCCAGAATATGTAAGGGTACAATATTCAAATAATGTAGCCATCAATTTATTGCTGACTTAAAACATAAAAATAGATAAAATTGTTCGTGATGTTCGACGAAAATCGTCTCATTGAGATTAACGTTGTATTTCAAGCTCGTCCGTTGTGGGAATGATAAAACAAACGTATTATATGTACACATATACACATTTTATTCAAAATTATTCACTATAAAAGGTGATCACAAAAAACAACGTCAAAAACCACGAGAAATAGTCCTAAGTACACACGTATACATTGACAATAAGAATGGAGGGATGCTCGAGCAATTGGAGAAAAATGATAAAGTAGAAAAAAGAAAAGAAAAACAAATCGTCTAAATTTTTACCTAAGGGGTAATAAATCGCAGGGTTGAATCTTATATAAAATTTTGTATCTTATAATAGCTTCTCCCATGCTAGTTGTATCGATACGTTTAATGCATATAAATGATATAGCTATTCAAACATTTATTTACATTTAAATAAATTGGTCTTTGTTTCAATTTCAATAAATACAATAGAGCATCCGAAATTTGATTGCTGGTAACGTAGGTTGCGTTCGGGTCAAGTTAATTAATTAACAGCCAAATTTTGCAGCCTTGAACTAACAGCGTTAGCTACCTGCGCTCGGTCGACATCCGTTAGTTTAACGCTAGAAGTTTGTCCTAATCTTGCGCACGATTTTTTATGCATAAACCAGTGCAATCTCTGACATTCTCGATCGCAATACTGCACGGCTTTACACTTGCTGCATTTTTTCGTCGCCTTTTCTTCACCGCAAGTAACGCAGATTTGAAGATTATCCGAAAAACCTCTCTGACCATTAATTGCTGCTGATACAACAGACACCGCTGACGGTGGATCAGAGCCAGCTAGAGTAGCTACCATTTGACGAAAGATTGTGCTCTCTCTGAAGGGAAATTCCCTGACTGTTTCTCTCAGAAAAGCTTCTTGATACTCTGAGTTACCCTCGCTTTTACTACACTTCAGGAATTTTCTAACCAGCAACTCTACAGAGTCGGATTTCCTCTCATCACTATCCTCACAATTCTTATCTTTATCCGACTTTTCGGCTTTCATAGCCTCCTGACGCTTTTGACATTTTGATACCTCTGCTGTTACACAACTGAGATAGTGATACTTGAATGCCATTACTTCGTTGGTTTCAATCCCTCGTCTCATTTCCTTGTGTCGCATAGCTTCCAGCACTTTTTGTATCTGCAATATAGACGGCAAAAAGAATATTTAATACTCAATTGAAAGAGATAACATTGATACATACATTATGTTAATCAGAAATCGAACGAGAAAAAAACTAAGAAGACTACACGTATTTGTAAAAGAAAACCGATAATGAGTTGAAATAGTAACAGATATTGGCAAGCCTACGTTATAAATTTCTACTTTTCAAATTCCTTGATATTTTACAGATTTTGGACATTGAAAATAGACTTTTTCCATTAATTCCAGTCTTTTAATCGATTTTATTGATCTTATCCTGATTTTCTAAGGTTTATCTGTTCTTTCTCATATGTTCCAAATAAATTTGAAATGAGGATTTCAGTTCTGTACTTGCTTATATGCAAAATTCTCAACAACAGTTTCCATTTGTTTCAGTTTGACAATAATCCTGAATGTTTTTAATTCCGTTTCTGGATTCCGGTATATATTTAAGATGGCAAAACAACAGACAATAAAAAAATCTTCACCTTGCTCAAATTCTCCAAAAGTCCTGGACATCTTTGTAAATTGAGTGCGACTCTGACCGGATGAACGTTGACTTGCATAATAAATTTATGAAAGGAGTCGGCCAGGTGCGGAGGAAGCATAGATTCTGTTTGCAGCCCTTGAGGTGTGATATAGTAGTCGATATCAGCCTTTGGTATAAAATTATTAATCGTAGCAACGCAGTCATGGTTTCCAACAAACGCAGCCATTTGAGCAGGAGTTCGACCGACGCTATTGGTTGCGCCCAGACGAGCTCCGTGGGACATAAGCAGATGACATAAATCCGCGTTTCCACTTAATGCCGCAAAGTGTAGAGCGGTGTAAGCGTGTTCGTGCTGACAAGAATTAACATCTGCGCCCTAGAATTGAACAACACGGTTTTCTTCTGTTTTTTTTTCGGTAACGTCCGAAAATGTATGTCACTTGATTTCCAACATTATGATTCATCGTTTCGTACTCAATCTCATTATTATTTGCATGCAACAATTTTAAGCCATTTTATGTATCGTCATGAGCGGAGAACCGCGTTCGTAATAAATGAGCAACGCGCCTAATATATCGGCTGTGTTTGATTTCACTACTTCCGAGTTCTACTAATTCCGAGTCTAAAATGATAGCGACGTACTTAACCTACCTGATCTAGAAGCATCTGCACAATTTCTTTGTTTCCTTTGTAGCAGGCATGCTGGAGCGGTGTCATACCATTCTCGTCGACGAAGTCAATCTTGCATTTGTTTGCCGCCAATAACGATCCGAGCTCCGCGATCTCATTCTTGCTGATTTTTGTAAAAATCTCCTTCTCCAAGTCCGTCAAGCTTTCTGTAGCCGGCGCCATGTTGTTTTGGATAAGTTTAAGTGGGGTCGACGCTATCACGCTTCCAGAAAACTCCGTCGATAAAGGCGCGACGCGAATCGAATTGTCAGAGCAACATCTATTCTTGATTAAACATTACAAAAAAACATACGAATTTTCAACACATTTATTATTTATAAAATAATTTTTTGTTACGTTAAAATTCGAGTCTGGTTGAACGACGAAATTTAGTTTGTTGCTTGACTGAAAGTCCGCTCATGCTCGGCGATATTTCAAACCACGAATCATATTTCGAGCACAAGACTATAATATGGTGTTTGAGTTGTCTGCACGCAGGCGCTCCTAGTTCCTTATGATTACGCGTCCACACCTTATCAAGAATAGCATCACTCAACGTAGATATTGATTGAAATTGTAGACTGGTAAAGATTGGCTGCAACAATTGGATGACACCATCGGATACACATATGTGTACAGTTTTAATAAAGAAACAAACTTTATTTAACAACACGTTTACAATACTGACATAAGATGATTGGTGATTTTTCAGATATTTGAAAATTAGTACAATCAAGATTTTGTATAAAGTAATATTAACGTCTTTTGTGAGTCGTATATCACTATTACGATCAGGAATATGAGATAATTTATAACGTAAAATAAAATATGACTATAATCAATAACGTATAAATTAATATCACACAAATTGCGGTCGACATTAAGTGACAAGTGCTTGACCAATATGGCTCTTGGAAAAGCACAGATGTAGAAGCATATTATAGTATTTTCGTTAATATAACATAAGGGTTACATAAGTTGTATTATTCACGTACGACGATTAGGCTTACTCATTTAATTATCATCTATTATTATCATTGATCAACAAGGCCTGAACTGCCTCCTATGGCTGTGGCAGCAGTTCAGATGCGATGTACAAAATATATATTTTATTTATCAACAACAATCACTAATTATTATACTATAGGTTTTCACCACGAATATATATTTGCGTAGTTATACCGTTATATCTGTTATCATTTAAACTAACATTAAATGATTACAAGGTTGCAGTCAGTATATCCTACGAATTTTACAAGCCGTTACGACCTGCATTGGTCTTTGTTTTATAAATTCCTGTTCTGAATCCCTAGGCATATGACAAAAGATATATAAAGTAATTTTGGTTACTATAATTCATTGAATGATTTGTTCCGAAGAAGCGACTCGGATCTTTGATAAAACAATAAGTCAAGGGGTAGAATAGCATCAATCGCTAAATAAATTATTGAGAGATATATTGATATTTGTCTATGAACATGAGAATGGGTCGAATATCGTCATATGAAATTTCTCTTGTTTCGAATAAGACTGCATTGCTAACAAAGAAACCTTTGAATTATTCAACAGACATTCGAAAAGGTCTGAAATATTTCATGGCAGTGCAGTCTATAGGTAGAATGAAATGCTGTGAATTCTTGGCTGACGTCTAGCCATTCATTCTTTCGAAGGATTCGATTACGCGAGTATTTTTGATTAATTTTTTCTTTTATTACAGTTTTTTAAGAATATTGTAGGGGGTGGCGCACCCTAGGATACTCTTATTTGAACATAAAATAGTCGCTGGTTCTTATCTTGAATCACCCTGCTCAAAATCATGAGATAATCAATTTCACTCAATTAAACATACAGGCAAAATGATTTTTACGATATTTGGACCAAAAGACAATTTCAAAACACCAGTTGAGAAAAGTCTGGAGTAGAATGTAAAAGATGTCTGGTACATAAATTAGAGTGTCTTATCTTGCCTCCACGTAACTGTATATCTACACAAGAATTATATTTCCCACCATTACCCATATATACTTTTGTTATGGTTATTACATTATATGAAGTAATTATTGTTTATTTATTTATGCTTATTCCTTGTGGTTGTTCATTCGACGATTCTATAGTCCACACAGCATGCAAACCCGGCTTTACAGCTCGGATATTGTATAAATGTTGATAAAAAATAAATAAATGAATAAAAACTTTTTAATACTACTGATATTGTATATAGCTCTATGTGATTTTCTTATTTACTAAAATTACTGGCTTTTTATTTTACAATTCTCTATGACATCGATAACTACTCGATCTAAATACTCTACTCTAAGCATTCAACGTTCCGAAATGAAAAGTTAAATTTACAAATCTGTGTTAATGAAATAAATTAATGTAAGTTACTATAGGTATGTTTCAACGAACCCTTTCGAAGGATTCTCATTGCCTATCAGTCGGTTTGACTAGTCTATCTGGTAAACGTTTTAAACAAGCTCGTAATTCTACGATTCATATGTAATAGCTGAGGTCTTATGTGATAGTTTTGGTCTTCTCGTCTAACAAACATGAATCAAATCATAATATGTATCTATAGACCTAAGTAGCGAGTAACTAGCATTAAGAGTGAAAGAGCTCGTAGCGAATTTGAATGTTCGTCATAGGACCTGGTATATATAATTATCTCTGGACAATGAATCAACATCAGAGTAATCGAAGGAAGGGATCTTAATTTTTGCATTTCAAGAGGAGGTATTTAGGGAGGCTTGAATTCCGGAAGCACTATACATGCTCCGCCAATTTTCGAAAGGTCCTTTCACCTAGCTGCTGAATTTCGCACGAATTTGTTTATTACCCTAATTGTCTGAAGTAATAATACAAAGTGGAATGGTATACGTATGCTAAAGTGCATGTATGTACCATTTCGTCAGCAATTTCACTCTATGAAATAGTTACGCCACTATTCGGCCTCAAAATCTACTATACCTATAATATAGAGACTACCTACTTCACTACTAAAGCCATTACCTATTAGATTGGTTACACTTCAAAACCCCCTGGGCCATGAGAAGTTCGACCATATTCCGTCTATGTATCTTACAAAAAGTCGATCAAACTTTTACGACTAATTAGTTACGATCTATTATTATTGTATTACATAATCCATACCACACTAATTACTAATTATTTCGTCTTACACAAATTGTTTCACTCAAAATTAAATGAAACTGTATCCAGCATAGTAGAATACAGAAACGAGGGCCTATGAATTGGATCGAGGAAAACTACAGCTACGTGAATTATCTTATAACGTGTCGCAGTATCGACTAACTTGAATTTATTCTACAAATAATTATTCAAACGGGTAGACGGTAATATGACATATCTATACCGGTATTTTTTTTTTATATTGCATTCATACACGGATTGATAAGCTCTAATAACTATCTATGTATTTTACTTTACGCCAACATTCATATCTCATGTAATCAGTTAAAATCATTGTCACTTCACTCACCTCGCGTCTGTTAACATTGGCGAACAAAAATTAGCGAAACTGTGGACTAGCTATGACAAATTCATAATATATGCAATGAAATCGATTTTCTGTTACTGCATAAGCGTAGCGCAAACGATAAGCCCTACCTACTGTTCATTTTATCAGCCCAATCTATAGTAAGAAATACTTTGCGGTTTCCTGTCTGTATTTTTCATTCAATTTTACTGGGAAGATGACTCACCTTGACCATATCAAAAAATAGGTCGGTTATCAAATAGTACGTGTGAATTTCTCTCAACGATATATCAGCTCGAAATGCGCCTATTTTGAGGTATGGTCATGATATAGCGTATAGGTGCTTGGGCAGCCTCTCAGGAAGAATAACTTATGTTAAATAGAATCACGATTTCGGACAGTGACAGTTAATTATTTCCGTACATTGTCCGCATAAAGTAGTGTTTTGTATAAGAGTAATTCTTTCGTACCTTGAATCGAGGTTCGACATCTAGACTTTGGCTCTTGGTCCTCCCTCGCGCGAAACGCCCCGGTTGATCCTTAACGAAAACGTATATACCTACTGCAAGCTTTAACAAAGATAGACCTGAAACTTAGAGCCAGTGAAAATGACAACGCTATCGTCCTATACGGGCTCCGGTGGAGTCCCGTTGAAGGATTCGCGGGATTGAACTGTGACCTCAGTTTGTTCTTTTGCTGCGTCTGTTTGCCCGTTGGCCAGCGGAGGCTCTTCTCCCGGAGACAAACAGACGCTTGAACTTCGTCGAACGGATCCATTGGTGGTGGCCGTCGTCATTTGCTTTTGAGTATCTCTCCACGGAGTCGTCAGAATTTTTATTCTCTGAAATTTCAAGAAACGTGGAATTGGCCGAAATCCAATGACCCAATGTGGGTAGCTCGCTACTCACCTGGACAAAGGTTCCTGGGGTTGTGAGAATTTTGTAAATCGCGACCCCGGGGATCATGGCTATAGACGAGGAGGCGATTAGCCAGCCAAGTACATTGGCCCATACAGGATAAACGTAGTCCTCGTAAGTAAGGGGCTCGTAGCCCATTAACCCGTAGACAATGATGAACTGGAATAGATCAGGAGGTAGTACATACATATTCGATCAATTTTTGTGGCAAATAACGTGCTGAACGGTGTTTTACCATGAGGAAAATTGGCGCAACGAACTTCCAGCAAACCCGCCAGTAAATTCCTGGCGAAAATCCAATCATATCCTTTATATCAGCGCAGAAACGATCAGTTCCGTAAATCCAGCTGACCGCTATCGCTTCGGCTAGAACAGCAAACAGCATGGAATAGCCTGCAGCGTAGCGATCGAGTAGATGAAAGAAATAAAAGCCACCCTAGAACGAGGAAAGGAACGTATCACCTGCGAGTTATCGTTGAGAAACTGTTACCAGCCATTCAGGACGAATATTTTACCTGGGAACAGGAAGCTAGACCAACGAGAAAGTACAGGGTGAATAGACAAGCCACAAATATCTCTCTGTGGTTTCCGATCAGCGGAAACTCGTCACTCAAAGCTGTTATTATAGCTTCAGAACCTCCGAACTGCAAGAGTAAAATATACCGTGGAAACATTGCGACAGCATTATTTCAGCTCTGAGATATACGATAGATTCAAGGATTACGTACTGAGCTATCCAAGCCCAGAGTCAAAAGCATCATGAAGAATATCAGAGCCCAGAATATGGATCCTGGCATTGTGGCTATGGCGGCTGGATACACTATGAAAACTAGACCCGGGCCTTCCGTTGCTACGTCTTGGATAGATCTGCCACTGGCGTGGGCCATGTAGCCTAGTACTGAAAATATCACAAACCCAGCGATGAAGGAGGTCACGCTGTTTATTACACTGGTCAGTAGAGCGTCCCTGCAAAAATGAGATCATCCAATAGCGTTTCGTTCTTCGCATATTAAAATAGCTGGAAAAATGTAAAATAAGAACATCGACAGGGATACTCACTTGTAAACGTTGTTGTGATATTTGTTGTAACTCGCGTATGCCAACAAAACTCCAAAACCTGGACCGAGCGAAAAGAAAACTTGTGTCGCTGCGTCTACCCACACCTATTTGGTCGGGAAATAATCTGACTTATCATCCAACGAAAGCACATCTCTTGTACATGAGGTGAGGTCATAATCAATCTAGTCGGGTCAGTGAAAGATTGATTGTGACCTCTCCTCAGAAGTCCGAGTGTTAGCTTCACAATGTACACAACTCTTTTATGTATGTCATAGAATAGCGGACTCAATTGGGAACAGGAGAATGTATGAATGTAATGAGAAAACTAGGCGTAAGTGATAGTTCCCAGAGCAAGTAAGTCATATCTGACGTTAGCTTAAAATATGGGGGATGAAGTGATGAAACTGCACCGCTACGTATAGTAGGAATTGTCAGAGAAAAATAAGGTCTCTGATGGGCAGTATGACAGCTACATCGAGTTTCCATTTTCACCGTTGTTCTCACCCCACGATATGTCTTTTTACTTTACTGACACCACGTGACCGCATTATGATGCATTACCATGAGTCTGGATTTTCGGAGGTCTGACGAAGTATAATAACTTCCGAAAATCCCACAACACCCTGAGCCGTTATTCGGCAAAATTTATGACGATTATTTTACCCAAGTAAGTGGGAAAAGTAATGTCCTTAATCCAACTGCTGCAGGGGTGAAATTCTAAAAGTCCTTGAAACAATAACGAATCCATCGAGTATATGGTTTCGCTTTTGTACTTACCTCGGCTTTTGTGATCGCAGAGAAATTCGGACTTAGGTAGTATTTTATACCCTCCGCACTTCCGGGCAAGGTGATACCCCTCACCAAGAGAATTAATAACACCGCGTATGGGAAGAGGGCTGTGAACCAGACCACCTGTGCGAAAATTCGATCACGAATTGACAATTATTTATAACGATAAGCAAACGTTCAATTCCATTCGGCTCATAAGATTTCGAGAAGTTCATTCAAAGCCATACTATCTACACTGACTTGCCTTTCCAGATGTAGAAATACCCTTCCACAAAGAGAAGTAGCATATAACGTATACCACCAGCAGACACATGGCTATGTCCCATTTGACAGCTCCAAGATCGTGCAGACCGGCACTTTCATGAAGTTCCAGGATTGCACGACTGCGACAAGTGGAATGAAAAGCATTTCATTTTTTTTTCAATTTGTTTTTGATATTTTCACGTTCAAAGAGAATTTTCGGTGAGAATAAATTCCCACTGCTCTTACTTGAAGTATTCTTGCGCAGCGCTGGTGTATCTAGTGTCGTTACTGTGGTCCCCCGTCATAGTGCCATTCCGCATTCCCTCAAAAGCAATCCGCGAAACATTGCCCGCCAAATCGTCATCCGTCAACGCGTAACCTCCGACGTAAGAGGCGTTCACGTCAAGCCTACGACACCTAGGCGTATTCCAAGGGTTGTCGCAGGTCGTCCAAGGCAACATACCAGCAAATGATGCGAAGAAGTAACGGAGCGCCCACGCAATTATTACGTTGTAGTAAAAGTCAACGTAAAACGCTATCAATGCTACCGCGTAACCAATTCCTGAGAAAGAAATCATTCGTGATAAGGATTTCGGTTCGTGGGACCATCGTAGGGTCAAAAAGCAGTTGAGACGCGAGAATTATTCGAGAACGATGAAATATAGTTCTTCGGGTCGAGTAATTCAAGTGAGAAATGTCCATCTATATTCGTGACCGTAAGAATGTGGGGTGCGGAGGTTAACGTGGTTCAAGCTCCGGTGGAAGCGAAGCTTAAAATCTGCGGAAATGGAAGTCCTGTGCCTTTCCCCAGCGGTGAAAATCGCACCGCTCAACTCACGAACTTTAACACCGCGTCCTTTTACCCCCGCGTCCTAGCTGAGCCCGACAATTGTCCCTTAAGTGACCCGGAGGGGATGGTGGAAAGAATGGAAAGAGTGAAAAGTGAGTGCGGCGCTATCCCGCTTCTGGAATACCAATGTTTCAGAGGAAATACGTTCGAGCCCGCTGCCCAGAAGTTACACGCTCGGTTGCCCAGCTTTAAGAAATAAAGGCTTCGTGACGGAATTATTTGACTTCGACTTAACATCACTTTGCACTCTCTTCACCCGACACAGATTTCACCTGAAATTACCCGAGGCAGTTGCTAATTGAACCGATGCCTTATTGCCATTTTTTTTGTTTGTAAAGTACTACATTTGTTTGTGCAATGGAATTATTCGCGAGTGTAAGGAACAGAAAGTGTCAATTTTACTTCATGAATGGATCTTATTGGTACCGATCTTTTCAATTATATGTATATTGGTATTACAATATCATCAGTCGATACTCTACCTTTGAGAAGTGGTACCAAACGACCCCAGCAAGTAATCGCACCCTTGCGATTGAATTGTCCCAAGGCTAATTCCATGTAGAACAGGGGGATGCCCCCGACTATGAGCATGACGCAGTATGGGACTAGAAATGCTCCTGAAAATTAGAAAGTCTATTCTCAGACTAATTCTGAAATAGTCGATTATTTCACAAGTGCAGTGTTCGAAAAATTCATGGAAGGATGTTACAACGCAGTGGTTCATACAGGGTACTGAAACGTCACCGTCGAATTCTGACAACGCTTCAATTTCCCATTGTTAAGCCATAAGAGGTGGTAATTGTAGGCGGTAGAACTCAGAGTACCACTCTAGTCGGGACTGAGCTTCGACAGGGGTGAAAGCAAGAAAGCAGGCCAGTATAGGGTGAGGTCGAGTTGCACAAAAATATGAGAATTTCCATTAAACTGGATTTACAAAATGCCGGTAAAAGATACTTCAATCGTTACGGAAAAGCGGATTCCAAACAAGTATCATCCTATTTTGAATTTTTGAAAGAAATATGACAGGATGCGCTACTATCTTTCCTCGATGCTTTATATTAATGATTGCCGATTACAGTGCCAAATCTCGAGGCAAACTTTTAGGGCATTATGTTTTAGAACAACCGTTCTACACCCTTGAAAAACTTGGAAGGCCTTCCTGTGAAGTCGAAATTTTGTGAGCTGCGTAAACGTAAACATGTGAACTGGCCTTCAGGAGTCTCCCAGCCGTAAGCATGACTCCAGCTGGTCTTCATTTCGAGAAAGAGATGCTCGTTGAGATAAGGGAGAACCGTAAGTAGGTATATATATATGGGTAAGCTGAGGAAGGGCTAGAGGTAGGGATGAATCTCTCGTGGATGTAATTGCTTCCTAATCTCTTCAGCGCGTGCCTTCGCCTGGAAGATCATCCCCCGATTCGGTCCAGCATCTCGTCTTTTCTCGTCTCTCCGTCATAAGGCTAAATTTTGTCTAATTTTACGTTATCAAGAAGACCAAGGACGGCTTAAGCTTTCCCAGATATATTTACGGTATGAAATGATTCACCAATATTCAGACCATGATCAGAAGATACGATGTCAGAAAAACGCTCGTTAACTTCACCTTCTTCCTCGCCTACTAATTTTACCCTCGATACCATTTATGCAATCTACGTAGTGGAAAATTTATGAACAAATACAAAGACCTGAAAGGCATGACATTTATCAACGATTATGAAAGTTATATTATACGATATTTGAGCTGTAAAAATATTCGAACGAGAAATTAAGTCACAGGGCTGGTACAATGATCCCTGGGATTTGCAGGGATCAACAGGTTCCTCCTTCAATCTACCCCTCAGCTTTGCCAAGTAGTCACAGACGACTGGCACACTAAAAGACCGCGTCTTCTTTACCTCAAAAATAAAGAATTCTCTTCCTTCGTAGTCATGGCAACCCAGATCCGGAGTAATCTTATTACAGAAGATATTGTCCTAAATTTTATTTAATTCGCAGCATAATTCCTCGTGCCTCAGGTATACAATAAAACCCATTTGTATTAATAGTTAATTTTTGGAGTAAAAAATCTTTGAAAGTAACGCGGGCTTCGGTCGACCGGACCTCCCCGAAGATTTCCCTCGTTTCATACGATGCCAGAATTCTCGGGATTACTTCTTCGGTACATGTTCTCCCACTTGTGGTGTCAAGAGCAAACTTCCGCTGTTAGATGGGCTTCCGGTCCGCCTTTCCTTTGACCTGACTCTCCAAGAACTTGACTCCACTTTGTACTAGCGTCAAATTCGGTGGCGAAAGCTTTCGAGACGTTAGAGCTTGCAGATGAGAAGTTTAAAAGTCATTTCGAAATAGGTCACACGAGAATCGTGTAAACCTCTTCAATCGACGAGTGCGAAAGCACAAAACTTTTATCAAGTCTAAACAGTGACTGCGGGAAAAGCTCACGGTCAAAAGGGGTCCTGAACGGGTAATTGTGATTAATTAACGTAATTGAAAATTAGCGACCGATCTTGCCCATCCTAATGGTGCCCCTCATATCCCTGTCTCTCTTCTCCCGATGTAGAGATGCTCTTGTGTCTGTCACTCTCTTCTCTCTATCGTTCTCTATAATTAAGTTAGCGGCCGCTTTTGAGGAGCGAAGCGCTGGAACAGCTTCTGTATCGTCGACAGCCATCCTTTAATCACATTCCTGCCGCCTACAGGCCTTGATAGAGGACTAATGGCGTCGCGACGGAGACGCTGTGCAACATTTACAAAAGTTCATACCTAACTTTAGACGTCTACGCCAATCAATTGGATTCTGACACAGATGAATTGGACACGAATTTGTAGCTGTGTATGATACCTAAACTTTCGATGCGGAAATTGAGTCCCCAAGTAAAAAAAAAATCACAGTGCTGATGGTCAAAAAAGTTACAAAAATTACATTAATCAGAATGATGAACTTGTAGATTGACCAAACCCTTCATCCCATGTAATGTTCAATGCATACCTTTCTTTGCTATCGATAACTGGATGGGTTTTACCCCAAAGATGTAATGTTTGCTGCATATATTCAGGTTTCGCAGGAATCCCACAAACTAGAGCTTTTTCTGATTAGTTCAAAATTGCATGTATTTCACAGACAAGTAGCTTGTGTTTGAGGAAATTTGAACTGCAAATTGGCGAGCTGAAAGTAATTCCATGTGGACAGTTACCCCGGGGTGCTTTGTGCACCGTGTAGTTACTACCCCGACTGTAGGCAGCCACGCGAAACTCACAGCGGCAGTACAGCGGGTCATTTTCTACTAAGTAAATGGCAATTAGCCACCTTGTTAACGACGTATTACTACGGTGTATATTACTCCCTCGTTTTGAGCTCGAGCTTGGTTCTCGGTGCAAGTTACAGACGAAACGCGACTTCCTTAATTAGGAACGTTAATGTTTTCCAGATGTCCTCCGCGAGAGAATTAAGCGATGCGTTGAGTAATTTGGAGAGCATTAAAATTGTCAAAAATGACCTCCGTTCCTTGTTAAATAATTACTCTCGGGGTAAAAAAAGCCCAACTTTTCTGAATCTCGGCTAAGTACAGCCGAAGTTCAAAGCAAGGCACATCAGAGCTGAGTTTAATTGTTTCCTGTAGGTGGGCCAGGTTCCAGGTAAGTCTGGCTTGAACTTCGTATAACATCGCTGGATTTCATTTACAAGGAAAATTAGGAACTTCAGGTATTCGAGGGATAACTTTAGCTGTTCTTCACCTAGTTTAAGATTTTGAACATACGACCGGTTGAATGGAACAAGAAATAAGGATATAACGACCGAATACTTAGATGAGAATTAGTTTAACGAATCCTTTCTTTTAGTTTGGGACTTTGAGAGGGTGCAGGTGACGGATTGATTAGAGAATTGATGAGATTCGAAAAGTCGGGATTATTCGCGTCGATTATACTTTTTATAACTCAATTTTTGCTTGGGAAAAAGTAAAATAGCACTTAGCGGAGGCCCTCGAAATAATGGACTTACAGTGACACGGCTATGAAAGACTGATTGGATTAAACTTCCATTAAAAAATACCACCATGGACGAGCGCTATCGCCCGGCGCAGGGAATTCCCCTAAAATAATTCAATAATAAAGGCAGAGATAGTATTCCGTTCTTACTAAAATGTGACAATTGACTGTCATTGATCGAAACTTTAATTCCAGAAAATACCTGATACCGATATGGAAGAATACTTGAATGTTAAAACTTGATTAAAACTCGATGAAAGACTTGTTGAAAGACTTGTGAGAATAATTAAACATTCCTGATAGATCAGCCTGCATAGCAATTAGACAAAATAAATGAATAAAAAATGGACTGCTAAAAAAATTACGTAGTAAACGATAGGCAAGTTTTCGGGCACACGAGGTTCCTGAAGGTAAATGAACAATTTCTAAAATTCACTGCAAAATAAATACCATATCAAATTGTCGATCAAAATGAAAAAGGTGAAATTCACTATCATCGGGGTAATTAGAGATAGAAATACTTACCGCCTCCATTCTTGTAGCACAGATAGGGGAATCTCCAAACATTGGCCAGGTCAACTGCAAAGCCGATGACGGATAGCAGGAAGTCAACTTTTCCCGACCAGGTTTCTCTGCCTTCGATATCGATGTCTCCTCGAGTAGGCGATTTCATCACCCTTGACGCCATAGTGCTCCTGCACATAGATTTAGAAAAATTTAGAACTGTTCGCGAGGTGTATAATTGTCATGAATTTCCATGGAGTTAATTCGATGGTGAGAAAAAAGAAAAGGAAGAAAGAAAAAAAAAGGAAAAACAAGATGAACTCGGGGCTGATAATTCGCGTGTATTCATATACTAATTTTATAAAGCCTTGGGCCGAGCTGGTGTCAGAGAATATCGTTAATGTGGAGTTGACACGTAAGTTATCGATGGTCCTCGACGCCAACACTCAACCCTAACAAGCCCATTGTGCGTCGACGTCGCCCAGAACCGCGGCTATGACCGGTAAATCCGATTTATATAAATGCAGGAGAGTATTTCAAAGGTTATAACTGATAAGCGATGGAAGTTAAGAGTTTTCTGTCACTCGCACGATATTTTCGCGATGTGCGGAAATAATAGCTCGCTAATGGTAAACGATGATATGCTGGAACAGCGTTATTCCTCATTTCATTAGCTCATCGGGATCATTTTCAAGCCCACTAGACATGACACGCATTATAGTAAACTTGTAGTAAAGTACAAACAAACGGGGTGAAGGAACGTTCCTACGATCTTCTTTTGGAGTTGCGAGAATAATGAATAAAAAATTGTACAGTATTCGCAACGAGTGGTTGAATCATATTCCGTATCAGAGAATTGTTGGAAAACAAGACGTTGTGTTATTTTGCTGAAACGCTCATGAGCAAATGTGCTAAATGGCTTCGTGCTTTGATTATTCCCGTCATCGCTATGGCGCGAGAAAATTGAGGAAACACGAACTAACAGATCGTGGGCGATGGTAATTGTTACGCCTCTATCTTCAACTTACAGACTCCATAAAATAGGCAATAAAAACTGCAGTCTAAGAGCCAAGAAAGCGCAGGGAATATTCACTAAGCATTATCGAATACGCGGTTTCGTACTCCGAGAAAAACTCACTTGTAAAAGTGAAATTTGCCGCATAAATCGCGCGAGACAAATAGCGTCATTTCAAATTATTGCTGAACTTAGCGATATTCATATACGAGCCCATAAAACTGTGATATAATGTCATGAACTCGATTTTCAAAACCGTAATGAGGGAAAGCTCGAAAAATGAATAATCTATCTATAAAGTGCATATACGTAATTGAAGTAAACTAAAAAATCAATATATCAATTCATTCAAAGCTCAAATCATTGAAAGTCATTTAGTTTTGCACCACCTTCGGGAATTAGTAAATCTACCTACAGCGTGCTTTGATCAAGGGAAAGGTTGTATTATGTGATTGTATGAAAAAGAGAGACGGTATACAGTACATGGATTCCGGTTTTAATTTTATTTTTTTATGAAATAGAATAGGGATGTTCATTCAGAGTGAAAAGACTTACCTCGGTATTGCAAGAGCAGCTACTGCGCGACGATCGCGATGTTGCGGTAGCGTGGGACAGCGAGGAACTGCAGGCCGAATTCGAAGGACCTGAAAGGCCACGCGACGCCGAAGACCACAACTCGCCACAGGGTCAAGAGTAGCTCAAAACTCGTGTCTGTTAAACCCATTCCCGCTCTAAGATAAACTATCCCACTTTTGAGATCGAGTTACAAAGAATCTCCGATTACAGAATAGAAATAAACGGCTTATGACCACCGCAGGGTGTGAAATTTTTATCGCAATTATTTAACAGGGGTTTACATTTCTTCAATAGTTATAAGGAAAATTTCAGCTACCGTTTATTCCGTTACAGAAGAGACTTATGAAAAATCTATACTTTTTATATTCTCACAAAAGCGAGGCCTGTATCCTTGCTGCACCCCGAATCAAGTCAAAGTCAATCTGTGATCAATGGCGATTCACATTTTGAAATATTTAATGACATATTCAAACGGTATTTTGACAATTGTATAGTTGCGATGGATTCTAATTAGCTGGCTCAATTAGTTCCAACAAATAATCTCAATTTCCGTGATTCAGAGAATTCAATTTAGGCGAAGGATTTTAAAGCTAATTGAAAATTTGAAACATTCGATGATTAAAATAGGCAAAATATAGTGGCTAATCGATGAGTTTCTTTTTGAGTAACGCTTGCCGTTCAAAGTCTTAGAATTTTAACGCGCGCTTAGAACGTTTAAAGATCGTGCGACGGGACCTCGACGCTTCTACGGCTCTAAAAGGAGCAAATGACAAATCTGGGCAGAGATCTCTCGCTTATACAGGCGCGATGGAGCAGCGGCAAGGGAAACAGCCAATCAGAAAGTACAGTGACTCGCGAATACGACAGGGGTGGGATTTGAAATAGCGCTTCGGACTGTATACTGGAAAATATTCTTCATTCCAGGATAGAGCTTTCAAATTCTAACTGAACTAATATTCACTGTTATTTTACATCAATTCGTTAGTTCTAATAAGTCCTCCAACATTTCGAGAGGCGTTGTATCATGAAATAAAACTTTACATCTATACAGAAATCAATACGCAATACACACGTAAATTTAATGTTAAATCCTGTTCTTCCTATTAAGATACCAAATGAATACTTCTTTTTATTAGGTTCTTCGAGTCTTGGGATTATATCATTTCCATCTGGCACCAAGAAACGAATGCATTACCTGTAAATATCTGAACATTTCCTTTTCTAAACTCATAGCAGAAGAATGTAGCATCACTTGTTGTCTTAAATCAGTCAACGTCCAAACACCGTTTATAATACGCGATAAGTTTTTACCGCCAAAGATTATGCGCTTGATACGCACGCCTCTCTTCGCCAATCCCCGGTACTAAGTTCAATAGCATAAACGAAGCTCCAAACTCAAGTATGAAACCATCGTTCTTACTTCGGAGTCAATGCTCAACGTCAACGCGTAATCAAGCATCCATCAAAACCCTCGTCGACAGCCATAAAAATCTATATTTCAACGCTGTCAAGGTAATAATCAAGTCCTTCTTTCTCATTTAAAGAGTGAAATAAATTCTTTTTCAATATTCGCCTGACGCTTCAGATCGTCAAGCCTAAAACTGGTCTAAAACCTCGCAAGATGTTACGTGTTTTTTTTTTTTCTCCATTCTACTCCGCTGCTGTCAATCTGACATTTTAGATTTTAGTGCCACATCAATAGCAATCGTGGCTGTAATTTCTCGCTCGCCTTATTGAACTCGGTCGTTGCTCTCTATAGTTTTTCTTTACATAACACAAATAAACTGTTGTTATTTAGAAAAGACAATCTCGTTCGTTGACCGATTTTCATTAATCAAAAACAATATTTATCCTTCAGTATACATAACATATATCAGTGTTTGGGTGTAAATATTGTTTTTATAATTTCAGCCACGTTTCGTTGATCACCTAATCGTAAAATACAGAAATTTAAAATGAGCGACGAGGGATTTGACATGTGCGAGTATATGTGGGACCCCGACGTTGTCATGCGCCGTCTTCTTTCCATTGTGAGTACAGTTATAGTTACCAGACATCTAATCAGTGATTTCCATATTGCATAATAAAAGCTATGCTATCATGTACCAGGTCTGATCCTAAGCTCACTCTGACCAGAGGATCATTTTGTATATAGTTTGATTCGCCGCAGTATTCCGGTTCCAAAAAATTTCAAGATTTTTTGAAATATTTTTATCCCGTGCTAAATACCAGCATTTGACACCTGGCATCCTCATTTTCTATTGGTCAATTAATTGGTGGAATTTGCTTTCACCTTGCACTAACGATCTATCAATTCCTTACTTTGCACCAATGCTATCCTCGACGCAGGGAACATAGTATGAATCGTCGGGATCTCAATCCATTTACAGACCTGTGAGTATTAAGTGTATGTTAAAAACATTTGACATTGTCGTTACCAATAATTCGGTGATATTTTTAGACTAAAAACGAACAGCAGACATCAGTTTTAGCTCAAAGCGAAATATTATTTATGATATTCTATTGTTCTGAGAATCAGGCCCATTTTATCATTAGCAACATTTCCTTGTTCCATGTGATGCAGAGAAAACAATTGCTAATATCCATGCGTTTTGTTCTATTTATTTAGCTGAGACAACGAAATAATCATTCAATGTGGTTGACATTTTAGCTACGGCAAACACAGGCCTACTGCACCGACACCGAATGCCTCAACGATGCAGCACGTACGTATTATATACATTGTACGACCTTCTCCTTTTATACTCACGATATACTGTTGTTGATATAAAAGAAGCCAATGGAGAGGAACATCAATTACTTCGATTTGAATTGCAGACATGCTGATTCACCTTTGATATTTAATTTTCAGTTCCTGGACCAGGTGCCGGCGCAGGTTCTTCAGACTTTTTTCTGATGTGTATAGTTTTCGGGTTTATAGCAATTATGCTAGCGCTTAGGCCAAGGTCACTTAGATCAGGAGGAGCGGACAATGATACGAAAAGGCGTGACCCTGGGACTGTGAGTCTTTTTTTTTGTTGCAATTTATCTATGTAATACTTTATCAGTAGTCATATATATTCATCATCATATGATAAATAATTAAAATATACTCATCTCCATCTACATTTATCTATGTAATAATTTATCAGTAGTCATATAACCGTTGGTCAAACATCGAGAAACAAGTCTTGTTAAATAATTAAAACATACTCATCTCCGAATGCCTTTTTCTTAAATTTTATATATTAATTTCGATAATAAATCGACTGAAATAGCATCTGAATTTTTTCATAGGACCCGCATGGGAATCCACCAATGCCACCGCCGACAGCTGATTAAAAAGAATGACGCTGGTAACTCGAGTGTTCTTCATAGCTGAAACTTGCTGAGCTTAAAATAAACGTTAAGATAAAATAATTGAAATTACAACTATTTTTCTGTTTGACATACTACTGAACGGGATAAAATGAATAATAATAAGATGGACCGAAATGATTGAAGGGTATCAAACTGGAATTATTGAGTGATACATCGGTATGGTTCCAAAAAGATTGTATAAAGATCCAAATCCGATCATTTTGGTCCCTAATTGATTTAACTGATTAAAATTCTTACCTATAAGTTTTACCAAAACTGAATGCGTAATAGTGATAGTAGCACAAATGATTTATTTATTATCAATTTATGTATTCTATTCTACATAGTTGTTCAATCTCTAAGAGGGCAAAGTTTGAAAAATAATAATAAATTATTATCAAATATCGACTAATGAAATACATAATTGACAAAATATAGTACAACTTTACTTGATGGCACGAGGCAATTCTTTCGACTACAAATCGATAGTATCAATGATAACACTTGAGCTCAGACAATACACATAAAATGATTAAAAATGCGTTTTTATTTTACTCGTATTCGAAATTCTGCTTACAATTACATCTGGTTATGGCAAAGACTGAAAAACTTGGCCTATTGGCTTGATCTAGCAATAATGTAAGCATAGTATGTGATCGAAATTCTTGATTCAAAATCCTCGCTCTTTTGAAATGGAAAAAAAAAATTAAATGATAAGTCTATTTACAAAATTACTACTATTCCCGAGAATATTATAAACGAAAAAATTTTGCGATCTACAATATTGTATTTTGTAGACATTTGTCGCAGATATAATCTAGCGTTTGAACGAGAATGAATAAATAAACATAATTATGAAAAAATCGATACTTTGTAAAATTACCCAAACTGACCAAGACAAATTGTAGTGAAAAAGAGTTGAAGAACTTGTGATGCTGATATTAGTCAAACGGATACACAATGATAATATAATATGTATAGTTATACACATAATATATATAATATATATATATATATATATATATATGATATGAATATTCAGAGTATGCGGAGATTCTTGCCTCTGTGTGAATATTGTTATGACATAAAAAATTTATTCCAAGATTGTACATTCCTGCGCACGTTTTTATCAATAATAAAGTTCTTGAATGGTACATTATATTCTAATACTATAAACTGCATTTTCAATATTCCTATTCCCAAAAATTTAAGGCGATATTATTCATTCCGACTTTAAAACAGGCCTCAAGGCCAGTCAATACGTAAAATGAACATTTTTTTAATCATCGCGATAATAGTATGCTACAGCTATGCATGTGTATATACAGTGTACACCTGATAATATACATTGACGATGTTCATAAAACAGTATTGATTGTGGTGTCTACTATTAATTAAATAAACGGAATTCATAGCGAATAATATAAAACATAAGCCCGCTAAATAACTGCGTTTTACTTATTATTCACAACACGGAAAATAACGAGTCAAGTATTTACAATTTCTGTTTTATTATTTCATTGAAAAATATGGCTGTTTAAAATGTAACGACCAAGGATATTTTGTACAATATTGTATATAATCTATTATAATTTTTAGACTAAGTAAAGTGTGATGAATTGTTCACTAATAATTTTGCCTTACTTTTGAAGTTTTTTTCCTTTTACTTCAATCAATGTAAATTTCTACCAGTTACATTCCGAGAAGTAGCACATGCTACCATCCACCTTCGACTTTTCATCAAAAATTTCTGCTTAAAAATTGTCATAATAATTGAATTATTTGAGCAATATTTTTATGGTATTGCTAATTACTATTCCGTTACTGCTCCATTTCACGAATCTCGTTCGAACGTGTGTATTTTACAACTCAATGGAAACTGCTTACTCTTTATTACGGATATTGTTAATATCAATATCGTTTGTACTATCTATACCACAAAGAACTGATTATTTGAGAATTTATCAACCAACCAATCGAATAAACTGTCTACTTCTTATAAAATTATTATTAAGATTACACGTTGTTGGTTGAAAATCCAGTGTACATCATTTTTTCTTCCGAATTGTGTTCATCTTCATATATTATTATCAAATACGTTTATATTCTTTATAATTGCTCACAGATTCACGTTTATCATTTTCAATGGGTTGATAATTCAATGATGATTATATTTATGTCAAAAATTGAGATTAATAAAACTCATTCTTTGCATTTAGGAGTACTGTACTTCAATCATATATTTAGATGTGCCACAAAAATGAAAAACTATTAACTTCTATCGTCTTTATCAAATTGTATAAGAATAATTCTCTTTCTGAAAACTGAATAGGTAATTAAATTACAATCTATTATTAAATTTATCATAAAAATATGAACAGTTACACAGATAAATAAATCGCACAGTTTTTACAATAAATCACAATCATTCCTGTTGTAACCTCGACACCACGTTACGTACTCTTTCAATAATACCGCTCATTTTTTCATACTTACCTGTAGAATCTGGTAGGTTTTCAAAATTCATAATGTCACAAATATCTTTTGAGAATTTTTCCGACGACGGTAGCTTGCTGTAAGGTGATGTGCTCTGAAGAATGGGAGTTCCCAAGTCTATAGATTTTACTGTACCTGTGTTATCTGCCTTCAACATATCTTGTCTACTTTGCGTTCGGCTGGATTGCGGTGTGGACTCCGCATTAAGCGGAGGAGGCATACACCCACTATCAGAAATTTCTAAACTGGTATTAGATTTTCCAAGATTCACAGGAGTTCCCGGATTCGATGGTGTCCCAGGCTCATCTAATTCAGCAAGAAGCTGTTTCTTCGCTATTTCCAAATCTGTTAGCGTTGGAGACTCGGCTCGAGATGACAGCGCCGTACTTTCGTTCTAAATTTATGAACACACACATAGTGATGATAAGATCAAATGAGAAAAAGAATTACATCCATAAAATTATGAATACATTCTATTATTACCGTAGGGGCAGGCGATTGTGGTCCTTCTAACTGGCTGTTTGAATCTTCGGAGGGAACAGGTGGTTCCGGCGGTTTCGGAGGTGTGTCCTTGGGCAAGGGTGGTATAAACAATCCGTTCACTGCCAAAGTCTCAACTTCACCATCTAAATTTCAATAGAAATTTGGTATTGTACGATTCGTGAAAGTTATAGACCAATATTGTGGGAATAATGGCATCTGGAAGATACCTTCGACATCTACGACTTCCATTTCGCTAGGGACAATGGAAGCGTTTTCGACTGTTCCAGACCGCGTAACTTTCATCTTTTTCCTCTTGTAACCGTCCTGCGCTTTTCTACCAATCAGTGTCGATAGCATGACTTCTTTGCTGTGCATTTCTTGCATTTTTGGCCTGCCGTAATACTTATGTTCCTGAACCGAAAGGTTCAATTTTCAGTTCAAACCATAATATTAAAAGATTCATATGAACGTAATTGAAAGACACATTACTCACATCACGAGTTCCATGAGGAGGAGCGACATTGAACCCAGGAAAATCACAGATTTTCTTAACATCAAATTCATCCCTTTCATTAGAAATGATTATTTCACCATCTTCATCAGCTGGGTCACGATCCACACCACCTTCTGAATTGAAGAGCGTCAATCCAGAGTGTTGGACACGTGCTTCCTCTATCCACCCTGGAGGGTAGCCAAGTATTCTCATGCTAAGAAAAATGTTTCAAGATACGAAAACAATAAAACTTCTGACCTCTCTACTCCAAAAAAATGATTCCTTGCTTAAAAAATCAAATACACATCAAGATTTAAAAAAATAAAGATCGACTTTCGCATTCTACTATTATGAAAAATATCACCTTCTTGTACAAACGAACTGCACTAGTTTCAAAGATATTAACATGAGTAGTCGCCTTAGAATTATCACAATAAAAATCTGTTCTGATATGAATTGAAGAGTTATGCTCGAGAATGCTGATGTATAGAATAAAAAATATCACTTTTACCTAATTAAAATATGTTCAAATGACTACCTGTAAATATGCTTAGGAAGTTCATTATCTCTAAGTCCCAAAGCTCGACGAAGATTTTTACTCAGTTGCCCTGGCACAAAATGTCCAAACTTTTGTTCATCCTCTAAGTGATATCTACTGTTTCTAGGCCCCATTTGTGCAGTAAACTTCTTCCGATTTTTGTTTATATCTGCATGTTTACGCGGCTTAGTACAATCGCGCAAATTATGATTCCCTAAGCAGTTGAAGCACGACAGCTTTGGAGCGCAATCTTCAGGCGGGTTTACGACGCCATCCTTGGCTTGTTTTTCTAACACTTTCTTGAATTTCTATTTATACCGGATAAAAAAGAGATGCATAGGTATATATAATTTTGTTTTTCCAATCACCAGTCCAACGATATAAAAAGAAATTATAAACAATTAGAGACAAAAAGAATCCTGGTATAATCCTGATCGTGAAAACAATTGCGCTTTACCGATTTTTCTCTGCACCTTAATACAAAAAAGGTTTCAATAAATCTAGGATAAAGAAAATAAGACCGAACCTTTCCATATGTAGGAATGTCCAAGTCATCCTTTACTTTTGGCTTAGTATCAATTGTGAAAAGCTGGTCCTCGACTGCTTCTTGATTATTTTTAGTCTCTGTCGAACCAGAGATCTCTCCGTCCTCTGGAGCCACATGTTCATCCCAAATCTCAAGGATTAAGCCAGAGGAATCTGTCTCTGCTTTGACTTTTGCATTCTTGGCAACCAAATTTTGTAAAAACTTTTCAATAGTTTGCCTGTGTTTTCTGTAATTCAAAGAGCAAAGTTTGTAAAAAAAATTCTATATTTAATTCCGCAAAAACGAACTCTTTGAAATTGAGAAAAAGAATAACCAGGCATAACGTGATTACAGAGTGTTTGGTTCTACAGTCTGCATTCAATTTTTTTCGAATATAATTCGCGAAAAGTTATTCCGTAAAGATAATAAAGTTGCTATTATTTTAACAATTATTATGATAGCTAATGAAAGTAGAAACAGAAGCATGTTTTCAAGAATTTAGTCAATCAGTAATGTAAACATCGTATGCATACCTGGCAACGTCCATGTCCCTAAACATAACCTTAAAAATTGGAGTCAAAGTTTCGGATACCGCATCGTTCTGACTCCGTGAATTATCGGTATCATCAACGCTAAGGTCTTCGTCGACGAGTATAAACCCTTCGGGAGCAGCTCCCGGACCAACGGTTTTGTCAAAACTGACAGGTTCGGAGAGGTTATCGAAAGTACCTGACTCCTGGCTAGCGTCTAATTCTATGAGTTCTTCGTCGGAGGGTTGGACGGTAATGATGGAGGGAGATTCGTCTGGAGATCGATCCTCAGGGTCCAATTCATATATATCGTTATCCAGGAGTAATTTACGTTTTCTAGACTTGTTAATTATCTCACTTTTAGCCATTTTTCGGATATTTCTTAACTGCGTGAAGTTGGATGCGGATTTTCGGAGTCGCCTGCATCGATAGTGATAATCGATCACGAAAATGCATTCGGTGTTTGCGGCGTACTTCGCGACCTCGAATTTCATCTCAAACATGACGTCACGATCGATATAGTAATAGCGGCATAATTTTTGAAAATTTGAATAACATTCAAAGATTGAATTAAAAACAGCCCGTAATGATCACTTTTTTGAATATAACCGCGAGCGAAATAGCCCGAGGCTTACATAACTCTGGAGAATTCGTCAATTTTAATCGATTATCAATGTCCCAATTAGCTTATGTCTTATTTAACATGCGCGCATCTACCCGTTGTCATGGAAATGACGGGCGCGCGCGCGATATTTTTATACTATGTTACGTCTCGATTAAAATAGTAGATCGAAATTATTTTAACTATTCAATGTATACAACATATCTATGAAATTTATTTAACATGCCCTACTGGGTTCAGTGTAGAAATTATGCCCTTTCTAAAACCGGTAAAAGTTGGCGCGTCTGATTCAAAATTTCAAAAATGCAAAAGAAATGGTTTACGCAAATCAATATTTAGTCCTAGTTGGCCACTTAAAAGCTGCTACAAAGGAGAATGGAAGAATGACAGGAAAGAAGGCAAGGGATCAGAGCTGAGCGGGTATACTCAAAGACGTAAAAATTTTCTACATGCAATATTTCCTTTTCTATCTTGTACATCAATAAATAAAGCATATGTCTCTACACGATCACTCAAGCCTCGTATTAATTATCGGAAGTAACTTATAAACCGATATTTGATGCATTAAAGAATAAATGACAATCTTAGGAGTAGAAATATTTCAAATATGCACAAATTTTTGAAATTTATGTCTAAAAGTTTTTTAAGTTCTTAATAATCGGTTTCATGGTATAAAAAACTTGCACAGAGCTTGAAATATTTTTAAACTTGTGGCCATAGAAATTGAAAAAACCGTTTCTTTTTATCTACGATTTTCAAAATAAAAAGTACGAAAATATTCAAGGACTAAGTGGCTCTACGAAGGAGACTGGTGGCATGGTTTTCGACATGGATATGGAGTGCTGAGTAAAGTCCCAAAGAACAATGAGATATGGAAATGCTATGCAGGTCATTGGGTAAAAGGGAAGAAAGAAGGCTTTGGAGGTCTATGGTATATGGACGGCGGCTACTATGAAGGAACTTTTTGTCAAAACAACCGGCACGGGTTTGGCAGAATGTGGTATGGAGCCGGGGATTTTTATCAAGGAATGTGGAAAAAGGACCTCCATCACGGTGACGGAATGTTGGTTCAAGGTCTCTTTGCAAGCCCCAATTTTCTTGCCTCCAAAAAAGACAAAAATTTATAACACTTTTTTGGTTCATGAAAATCTCACAAAATCTCACATGAAATTTCAACAAGCATCAATTTCCCGAATCTACAACCAAACTAGAATCACTGATAATTAGTAGCTTGGTACACTACTTCCCCATAGATGATTAGAACCCCATAGAATGAATTCAAAAATATTGCATTCTTTCTTCTTCAAATTTTTTTCCAAAACAATCGCTCAATCATAAGAAGTATATCATCGCATGGAACTCGAATGGAATGTAGCTATTTCGGAAGTATGCCCATGCTCACACTAGTTCATTATTGAAAAAAAAAAAATCATCTATGAAATGTCTGATATTCCGATTAAATTTTGTAATATCTCGTGAAATTTCATGACATCTTAATCATCGTCTGAGTTGATTACCCCTCGAATTTGCGTGAGAACATAAGCGCTAATCAATACATAGTTCCGGAATTGATATATAAATGTGGTGTCTTATGATTTCGAAACATTTCATTCACGCGATATTATTTATATAATTTCTAATCTTATCTTAAGGTAACGGGAATCGATATGAGGGCCAGTTCTTCTGTGGTAAAAAACATGGACGAGGAATATATTATCACTTAGACAGTGGTCAGATGCAAGAAGGCTGTTGGGATGATAATATATGCGTATTGAGTACAATGGAAGACTTTTACTGGCGACAGACGTCCCGTAATTCGACTTTCTATTCCATACCAGAAGTGGGTAGATTTCTAACTAACTTATGACCAGAAAATCGTTATAATAATAATAATAACAGTTAAGATAATAGAAATGATTACTTATAGGATGAGCTGTTGGATAGAGGTGATATCATTGCATGCAGGAAGAGAGAAGTTATTTTCGCACAAAAGGAGAAATCGAAAGTTGAAGACAAGGATCTTTGAGAAAGACTTCAGATGTTACTGTACAATCGATTTACCGAAGAACAACGAAGTCTTCTATAAACTCAGTAGGTATTGTACACGAAAAAATGTTTTTTTTTGCATTCTGTTACAAAATGTGAAACTCTGTTACCGCATAATGTTAGTCATTAATATACCTCAAGTAAATAACGAGCTTCAAAGTTATTGTGTAAGAATTTCATGATGATGTAGTTACTTGAAATATTCCGTTCTTTTGTAATGAGCTGATAATAAAACTTGTTCTGATTAGACGTCAGGTGGTCATTTTATTGAATATGTTGCATTCGCAATGATACTCATAGAAACACATCAACTTCAGCCGTTCAACTCTCAATCTTTATAATAACGTTACATAATAAAGTAGTAACTAGATAATATTAAGTATATTGATACATAGGAGTAGTGTGCATTGAGGTGTTTCAATTTCCGTCGTCATTATCGTCCAAAGACATGCATTTCAAAGTATAACAGATCTATTTCGTATTAGACGAGTAGCAACGACATGCATCGACACCTCTCAATGAACAAGACTGAACAGAAATAGGTGCGTTCACCCATGTGGTATTAAGTTAAGAAAGTGTAAGTGCATATTGGCATGTTCATGCTTCTATTGTACGTTTTCGAAAGGTTGTTAAAAATGATTGAAAATAATGTATAATTTGTTGCGATTATAAAGTTAGGCAGCTGGTGTCATGGACCTTTTTTTGTCATAATAATCTTTCATAAGAGTTCGGTTTAGTAATTATTAAAATATCCTTATTACTCTATAATCCGAATAAATTCAAAATATGTCAATAGATTTGGTCAGTTTAGGAAAACCTTTATACACAATGAATGTGAGATTTATTATAATAAAGTTGAAAACGTAGTTTCATAAAATTTACTCATCCTAGTTTAAGTCACTATGCACAAAAGGGAATGTTTAATCATATTTACAGATATACAAATGAATTTCATTTCCTGAAATGCTCGCATAATTATTATGTAAAGGAAGAGCAAATATCTTGTATAATCCTCGGATAACTATGAGTCTGTTCAATATTATGACTCACAATATTCTTCTCATTTAATTGTATAAAGCAATGAATGAGCAAACAAGAAATCGAAAATCATTGAATAAAAACTTCTACTTTCAGCTGTACATTGCTTGTGAAGTCTTTCATAGATTCTATCTTGATTAGTGGTAGGGAACCACCCTTAAGCAGAAAACAAACGTCCAAATTGGAAGACTGTATCAGTCTGCAAGATAATAACTTTAAATCATGATGAGAATATCATTAAATATTTTACGATAATAAATTATAAATCGATATAAATACATAATCGCATTTTAACATCACTTGATAAAATATATTGCTCTTTAATATTGCTTGAATCATAAGTGATTCTTTTATCCATCCAGTAAACTCCTGAACTCCGTTGGCATAATAAAACTATATAAATTATCAATAATATAAATTTGTCAGATTATTTAAATAACAATATAAAGTTACTTATCATACGTAATATCTGTACTTAATAATTAGTAGTTGTATTAATAATTCAGACGTTTGTGTGATTCAGTACTTCAATATTTCCAGATAGTTACTTGTGTTCAGATATAACATTTGAGAAAGCAGAAGACTGTGAAATTAAAGGCACGATAAACGGCATTGGATCGTTTGACACCATTAACTGATAATAAAAAAAAGATTCTACTGTCTTGTATAATTGTAACTAATGATATTAAAACCGATCGAATGATCATTTTCAGCAAATTAGTTTCAATGCTGCCTGAACAGCTCTGGCAAATTTTAATGTCTCATGAAATATGAACACCAGAGTCTGTCCTTCTCGAATAAGTAAATGAATGACTATGAGCAAAATATTTAATCCACTAAAAATTTTTAATCCTAGCTGTCAAATAATGCCACGATTTGTCTTAAGCGTGGAGTTGAGTCTTTAAAATGTTACTTTTATGTACTTTCATTTGAAAATTTTTTTCTTTTAGAGAAAGCTATTCAGAAAATTCTTCTATACAATGTGGGTGTTACCTTGCAGCGAATTCATACCATTTCTGCCTTCAAGATCAGTAGATTCTATCTGTTCTTTGAGCAATTCTAGCTCTCTAATGCCACACGCAGTGACTTCGTATTTATGTGCCACAAGGCTTCTGTAAAAGTGTATCGCAAATGCCAGAAAGACAATTAATACTGGAATTAATATTATACATGCTGACCAAGCGGCGGCTGGTGACATGTCGTAAAATTTTACCCAACACAAAATCGCAATCTCTAATAAAAACAACAATAATCCTAACAACGTTGAGAACGCCCAAGCTATTTCAATGTACCAATGAAGTCTTTCGTGTGGTGATTCGTGTACTAAACTAATGCTGTGGAGATTACATACTGCCTCAATATTTGGCAAAATACATGTGGATATCATGAGGGCCAGCATGTGGACCGCCACCAGTAACGTCGTACAGACTGCAAAGGCAACCAGCATCGCGTTAGGCACTATCGTGTCTTTATTCAACTGCACTTCAACCATGGCTACCTGTTGATTGAACAGAGATTTTCATGACATTGAACTACGTTTAGCTTTCAATTTTCAATAATGCATGTTATTTGAAAATTGAAAAATATTAGAAAAGATGTTTATATTCTTAGTCTGCTCAAACTCTGTTTTTTCCTGGAATAAAAACGTACTGATAATATATGCATATTGTTTATTTCCTGTAATTAAATCAGCAGCGGAATATCAAGTGGAATTCAGTAATATTACGTATTTATCAAGCCAAATCATTGCAGTACAGAATTTGCTGTTCAATAAAGAGTTTCCTTTCTCTCTCACTCTATTAGAACTTCAATGAAGCTATACAATGTCATATTATGTATTAAATAGCTTCGGCATGAATATAAATATGATAATGTTTGATGAAATCTCACCATGGCAAACCCAGAGAGCAGAGCTGAAGTTTTGCTGGAAGCTTTGAGTTTGGCTCTGCTTAACTGAAGTTTTCTCCAGGACAGGTAGCCCGGAGTATGTAGTCCATCTCCGGATTGCGACATCTTTGTCTAATAATAAAATATAACGTTTTATTTTCATTTTCATTTTCATTAAGTTTGGTCGAGTTTGAACTGAACATATGAATTCAAGATTTCTAAAAGAGACCTGAAACGCGAAGTTGCTTTATACTTGTACACGATTTAGATTTTGTATTTGAGATTCTTTTTTTACCCAAATACTTTTTCAAATAAGGTCATCTATGCAGAGCATAATTATGTTTAGTGTCTATTCCGTGAATTAATATACCTAATTACACAGTGAACATATACATGTTGATCTATATCTACCAATGAGTCTATGCGAAGCTTGAATTTGGATAAAGCTTTGCTATTGCGTAGTTAAACTTCTTGCTTCAAAGAAACGTTCGGTCCTGGAAGGTAAACAGTTGAGCCGCAAAAGGATCAGGGTGATTGTGGTCTAACTTGTCACGTTTGTTTACTTTTCAGTCAACTACTAGTTTTATTATTGCAAGGAATGTTATTTTACAGTAGCAAAACATGAAAATTCAAGCCTTGAATAAACTCAGCATTTATTTATACGCTTGAATTCCACTTTACCAGTGAAATGGTCAGACCAAAGTATTTTAGTAGCGATAAACAATGTTAATAGAAAGAAAAAAAAATACCTCCATGCTAGAGCCAATTCCTCAATCTGGAAAAGTAGTCGGTAGAGGGAAACACAGTCACGATAGAAAAATTTTCCTATTAAATATTGTTGTTAGTAGGTTTTGGATTTTTGGATTTTCGGATATTTGGATATTCAATGATGTCAGAAGAAACGTACCAATCGATGGTGCCGATAGAAGTGCTTGTCAGAAGTCCCACAGAAGGCAAAAAAACCAATGGGTGCTGAACCAAACAAAATAGTAGCAAAAATTAATGGATTACTAAAAATGCTCTAAAATTTGAACACAGAAAATGATCATACAATAACAATGAACAACTAAATTACTTTCATGATAAACAGCATGATTCAATAAGAGCATCAAACTACTGTCTACGAATATTTATTGCAAAATTATTATTCCTGAAGAGAATCAAGTTTATTTACCAGTAGATGAGCATCACCTTTGTAAATCAAATAAAATTTTAATAGAAATGAAAAAGGCTAGCTAATGGCTGGTTTCCTGTCGAAATGATACTGTCCTTATACTACGAGATAAACGTGTAACTCCAACTACACAAATAAATTATATGATCGAAAACATGAAAAAGATTTCACAAGTAACACAACTATTGTTTGTTAATTTGGTAGACTACTGATGCATGCGGTAAACATATAGCACAGAGAAAATGGTCCAATAATTTGAATTTACAACCAACCAATTGAATGAAGTGGATTCTTTTGATAGATAGTAGAAATCGGAGGGCATTATGTTTGTAAAATGGATGTACAAAGATATGTAGGTTCTAAGAAGACTAAAAATACCTACATGCAGACACCTGTGAATAGTACCGAGATATAGTAATAAATCCGAATCCCACGTGATCGATAGTATTGCAGTTATTGTTTAAAATTTATAGTAAATACTATACTTTGAACAGGAAATCTTACTGCTATCTACATCAACGTTTGAGTAACAATGATTAAATAAACATCGATTTGTTTGATAATAAAAATTTATCACTCACGTTTGTCGTTAACGTCCAGGAAGTGATAAGTACCAAGAACAGAAGGATATTGCCATTGATATAACTTGCCATATTGATAATAAGCAATCATAATAATGAAACTGTAATTCTAGCTATTCTGGTAATACTTTAATTAAATCAGAATAATGTGTTTAGTGTGGAAAAGATTAGGTACACAATAAGCTGTATACACATTAAGATTTTATCAAGGATCACGTGTTTCAAGTGTAAATTCCCGGCTTCTGCATTTGCTGTCTTATAATTAGGGTTTAAAATTCAGCTCAGATTGCAGCCTAATTTATAATTAGATTACGGATTCATCAAAAAAATTTTTTGCTCCGGCATTTACCTGGAACTTGAATTGAAACAATACTCAAGTTTCAATTCTCTATGATTAGTATGCTAAACTTGATTTGTAGTAAAATTAAACCCAAGCTTAAGCAGCTGTGCCCAAATTGTTGTTGTTGACTTAAACTACTATTGGCTAGATATTCAAGTTTGTACATTTGTAAAAATTTTTTTAACTATTTGGTGAGTCACATCTCGATATATATACACATATTTAACAACTATTGTAACATACCTGACAATTATGGGCACGTTTATGGAAGCAATGGCCGTTATTATTATGCTGTTGAGTATGCGAGTGTGCATGAACTGGCAAGTGAGAGAAGGGAGGCAGTCCACCCTCCGCACCAAACACTGAGTTACGCCCAGTACTTGTCGACCATACAGACATTAGGCCAAAGCGTTATGCGCCCACAGCCAGCACTGTAACAAACATCATCAATATAGGCTAGTTGCAATAATTTCATCGATGAGTAGAAGACTTTGACTAATATTATCAAGCGATATGCAGTTTCTATCCACGCATTGGATGAAGGAGAACTTTCCGATTAATTTGATTGCTCATTGTCTTTCCCAATGTCATGGTACAACAATATATACCATATTCCAGATAAATACCAAGAACAAATAATTCACAAAGGCGAAGGTGGCGGTAGTAATTGCTACTGTGTCAGTAGGTCAGGGTGAGCATTAGAGTGTCTCTTAATATGGTCATTCTGGACTTTTCATGCTCTCACCCTCCAGAATGATTCAATATATATAAAAAAAAGAGTCGGTGTCAAATTGCAGACCTCTACTACATCATTGACCTGTGCCACCGAGCAATTGAAATTTCCTATTCGAATAACATTACATTTTTTCAATTATTTCATTTTAATTTTGTTATGAAATGATTTTCAAAGCTTGAGAGAGTTTTAAATGATCACGAATGGTAATTACAGATAAGGTTTTCACCGTTATTGTGTTGCGCAAAGGAAAAATAAGGCTTTAATTTGTTTCAATTTTAATTTAATACTTTCAGTTTTTTTTTTTTTCGATATAAAATAGAAGAATTCAACTGTTTGTTTCCCAAACTGAATCCCCACGTGTTCTGTTGATGAGGTATCATAATTTCCAATTGAAAAAAAAACCTCCAAAACAAAATTGAATCGAAATAATCGAAAAAATGCAATGTTATTCAATGGGAAATTTCAATTGCTCGGTGGTTCAGGATAATGATGTGGTAGAGATCTGCAATTTGGCCCAGATTTTTTGCACATATGTTAAATCGTTTAAATCGTTAAAAATCCAAAATGACAACGTTAAGACACACCTTAGTGAGTATGTAACATACTGTAATGTTATAAACTGCAATGTTAAGTAGAAACAGGTATACGAAAGTGAGATTACAGTTACCTTGTAGAAAATTGTTAAAGAATAATTAGCTTTTATACATTATAATGTATGACGAATAGAAAAATTGTTGAGAATTCTTTCAGGACTTAGGAATTTTTTACACAACAATGACTGTTGACATTTTTCAAATAAAAATATTCTACCTGGTTAATATGTGAAATAAAATCCATAGACTATGGAGTTTTTTTTTCTTGTTTTAACTACTCATATCATTCAATTCGGCTTTCAGTCTAGTAGGATTATCAGCCCAATTAAGAAGCTGACTAAAATAACATTGAGTTGGGTTTTTAGGTGATGCTGAAAATATCTTACACTGATCTAGTTCTCAATGCAGACTAAGCAATTAGTTAAAAGTGCTTAAATTGAAGACTACTTAACTCTGGTACGGTCAGAATGTCTTCAAAACCAAAATATTAAGATTTGAGATTTAGGATTTCCCTATTCTGAGCCGACAGATTAGCTTGATCAATACAAAATTAGATGAACGAGAAATAGCGAAGGTATTGAACATGCGATGCAGTGACAATCGACAGTCTCATTGGTAAAAATCAGAACCTTGTTAATTGAGGCATTTTTAATCCTCCTTCTATATAAATATATCAATTTTATTAATGAATTATTCTGTACGATTACAGGCTCTGAGTTCTTATCAAGTTAAATGTTTACTTTTTGGCGATTGCTAAGTAAAATGGATAAGGGTTTAAATCTCGTTTGTAAATATTAGTGCAGAGTAAACGTTTACACTAGCGTTAGATCTAATACACTTAAGTTGTCGTAAGAATTACGTATATTAGTCAAGCGTTATTGATAAGGATTATATTCTGCAACCAATTATCTACAATCAAAAGATGAACTAGACTGAAAATTTTGCAACCCATGACACCAACGTGTTGATATGTGCGTCATTAATCGTCCCATGGACTTTATTACTATATAAGAGAAAAATTAACGAAAGTATCAGTTACAGATGTTGTGTCAGCTTAGAGATAAAGAGCCGTAAGTGAAATACAGAATCGTATTTAGGTCGCGAAATAATAGAACGACGATAACTTATTGTTTATTTTTGACACCTTGAGAGGTTTGACATTGGCACCCTTATCGAATTCTGGAGAATATCGTAGAATCTTTCGAATTATGCAACGAAAGCAGACGAAAAAAAGACACAAAGGATATGCAACTACGAGAATGATTTTTAAGCAACGATTTCGAGTCAGTTTCAATTTGTTAATATATTTTCGTAAAAGAATAAAATCTTTTCGCTTATTGCTTAGTAAATAGCCTTATTATTAGCATGCGGTATCAGATGTTCGGAAACAATAAATTGAAGCATCGGCATGTTAGAGCGGAGTATGTGCATTTTCTACCTAGATCACCGTGAAACGCGATGCGAGTTATGATTTGAATATAATTTTTAGGTTAATTCATGTGATAAACACGATTCATTACCATTTTCACTGAGGCACGGTCACAATGTGTCGACGCATAGTTTGATTCGTAACAATTAAGGTCAATTATTCCTATAATCACGGTATTTAATCACAGTGCAGGTTACACGACAATTGTCGAACGTTAGACAGCAACAGCTCCGCGTCCCTCGCCGGACTCAAAACAAGTGACGCGCGACGCGCCGAGATCGTACGAGGCTAACCGACAACTTACGAACAGACATCATTGGCCAAACGATGCTGGCCATGGGCAGATGCTGGCGAACAGCCTGGGAATCCTTTTTCTTACTGCAAGTACTGCAAGTGGTATTACGTCTTTGTCCCCTCAGTGGGTTTTCGGTTAGCTCTATTTCTATTCCGCTACTGGCAGCGAGAAATGGAACATAGATGGTTAAAACCGAACCGCAGACGCAGGCGCGCGCTCATCTCAAGTTCAAGGCGATATAAATGTGTAAAAGAATCATCTATGATCGCACGCTGACATGTGTAACACTGCTCTTCACACGCGTTCTAATCAACAGCACGTGAGATGAAGTTGCCACTTAATCTCAAGTCTGACCAAGCGACTGAAGAGCATTATAGCATACTTGTCAGCACGAGCTTCCAGACCCTTTCAACTTCTAAATGATCTATTTTTTTCCCGATAATAAAGTCGCAAACTTTTTGATTAAATTTTTCGAACTCATTACGTTTACAGTATTGTATGTTTAGCTTTTGCGTAGCGTTATGTAACAATGGTTTTACAATTGCATACAATTATGCTAGGATGAGTTTTCGAAAATGTAGCCAAGTCTTCGCATATAAGATGATGAAGTTTCGAGATCTAATCATCCTAATAACTTGAGCTGATCCTAATTTTGAAGGTCATTCGAACGAACTTCAAACCTGTAGTTTTTATCATTAGTTCTTGGAATGACAAGATATAATCTATAAGCAACGTAATTATTTATCGTGCAGAATATTTGCAGTCTCTGGCGAAGGTCGACTTATTCACAATTAAATTTGTATAATAAACTCCATCCAACAAGGCCAAAAATACCGTGATATAAAGAGATACAGGATAGCGCCAATTGCTGTCGTATATGTATAGACGTAGATGCTATAAAATTCAGACATTCAATAATGCGGTATTTCGGTTCTATTATTCACATAACAATATAATAGATAAAAGTCGAGCACTTATATCTACTGTAAAAATATACTTGAAAATCAACGATTTTATCGTTCGGCTTTATACGCGATTAGATCGTAATTTTCATTTATATTTATAAACCCATAATTCATAAGAATTCTCATGTTATATGGTCAAAGAAGCTGTAAGTATACAGTGTAGTGTATATGTACGCGTGGAAATCAAAGAAATCTCGGCGCTGCAGACGTTCGTCATTCGTGAAAAATACACGTCGAATGAAATTTAAACACGTCAGTTCGGTTATGATCATCGCTGAATAAATCTTCTCTTTGTTATCTTTTTCTTGTTCCTTTTCTACCTCGAGATAGTAAAAATAAAATTACAAAATCAATTCCGCGATCAAATAAAACGGACGCTGCAAGGTCTAGACAATGATTGATGGACAGGTTTCAAGAATCATTCAACGATACCGAGCTATATATACACAACACGCAATTTTTCATCCGGTACTTCACTTCGGGACTAATTTAGTTCGGGCACTATAATAATAACGCTATGTCGCTTCTTTGAAGTGCAATCAAAAGTATCGTCAAATTGTTCAATGGATGCCATAAAGTACATACATCGCAAGTTCACCTCGAATTATAGCATACCTGTAACGAGTATTGGCCGAAATCCAAGACCCGAATGATGAGTCGAAAACTGTCGACAGCGGTACGAAACAAAAATAATTAGGAACGTGTTTTTCTTTCAGATAGGTAAACGATGATTAGCCATGAAGTATCCATGCCGGCTGTTCAAACTCGGAACGACTAACTCCGAAGGTTTATAACACCGCGGTCTATACAATTAAAGAACACGAAATATATAGGAGCGTAAAATTCGAGAATAGAAATCGAATTTATTAAGCCGAGTTGGTAGAGGTGAATAGTTATTCGGACCAATGTATTCATGAATAAATGGAGATTGTAAATAAGTGAGATATATTACATGTGTGCACGCGAATATCACATTGTTTGAGAAACTGATTATGGTAGTTAACATGCGTCGTACCGCAGAGAGTACATATAGATTATATTTTCCACGGGACACGGGTATGCATAGTTTGCTGGAATTACAAGCTAATGAAAGAAACTGGGTGCACATATGCGAGAAGCGATAAGAATTATCGCACGTCTTATCGAATCGGTCAGCGCGACTTATAACGAATTGGCAATCAAGCCAGTAGCTTTCGTTTCAGAGATATATAGGTATGTAGGTGACGCACGATGTCAATAATTTACAAATCGCGTCGACACACTAATTTCACTATCATTCACGAGCCGAAACGGTGTCTATGGAATATTTAGCGTCGTGTGTCTTTTCATAAGGCTTCACCGGGTCTATACATATTATAGCATTATAGATTTATACCATCATGACCGGCAGTACCTACATGAGCGAGACGTCCTTGATTTAACAAACATCGCGCTTTCTATTGTGGTCGAATTTTTATTGGAACAAACACGGTGGCTTAAACGTAAAAAAATAATACTGAACTTTCATGTATCATTTTTTGGCAACCTTTGAATTTTAATTCGTTTGATTATTGAGACGAAAAAGATTCTAGTAATTATGATAATTACAATGGTATTGACAATTAAGGTCTTTCACCGTTCAGGCAAAACCTACACCTATTGAAATTTTAAACAGCTGTCAGAGACTGTAGGTGATGTAATAATAAGAGACACACGATTGTATAGCTCGTGTTTCGTAAGATAAAAATTATTTTTAACCACTTCAGCCGAAGCCACCTTCGAGAGATGATTCGTCGTAAATAGTTTCCATACCTGAGATTAAATACTATTACATTGAATAACTGTTATTGCTGCGGTTCTTCGATACAACGATTTATCGCGGAATTGAATCTTACACCGTTATTCGTCGTTACGTAAAAACTGCAATCTTCAGTATATCGCATGCGATTACTACCTCGATTATGAATGCACTATGTGTTTTTCTCTCCACTTCCACAAAACTAGAAACACGATTTAAAGTTCACGTTGCAGAAGTCTTCGGACCTTATAATTCGTGTTTTCAAGTCAGGCCGTTGATGGTTATTCGAGATAATCAAAATCGAAGTATTTTCTTCAATGCCAGGATGAAGATGATAGCTGAGATGATTCGACACGTCATGTGAATAAGTTTTGGCATACGTAACAGCGTAGTCAAATATATATATATATATCAGTCTGATTCAAGCCACGGTATAGGTTTAATTCTGTTTTAGCACCGTGGCAATCGTCCAGGGTGCAACCACTCCGAAGAAAAGGTGAAGTCACGGCCAGGGCACCCCTTGCCTATTTTTCAGTGGCGTCGTCTGATCTATTTAGGTCCCTTACCTTTCTGTGTCGCGATTTTCTACCTATAAGACTCCGAAGATGTGCACAGATTCGGGTAGGATTAAAACCGAGTAAACGGCGAAAACGTAATTCAAAACTGCACGGTGTATATCTCACGACATACTATACTGTAAAGAAAAAGGTAGCTTTTCGCTCCTAAGAAGTAAGAATCCGGTATCAGGTTCGATCAAAGCACTTCGCATAATGCCTAGGGCCCAAAAGACTTGAGATAACCAAACGATTGTTCCTCTTATGACATCACGGTTCTTTTTACTTGCTACTCCGTATGTATTTCTCATAGGCATGGTTCGATATCCTACGGAGCGAGTGAATGACTTGCTTAAAAAGGCGGCAACCTAATAGCTATATTTAGTTCGAAACTGATACAACTATAAGTTTCCGATTCATACAAAATTACATGGAGAAATATGTATGTGTACAGAGATAGTTAGTCCTTAAACGTATATCGGCGCCGGGTCGATACGCACTGATTTAACGCCATTCAGACACGCGAGTCGGGTTGCCTATCAACAGGCGCTACTCTACCTGACTCATTGTGAGATATTTCCACATTTATCGGTTCTCTAGTATCAGAAGAACAATGGTCAATTTTTTTTGACGACCTCTGCAGTGGCGGTGATGAGAAAAACAATTAGAATAACGAAATTTATTCGCGGCAGGTTGTTTGATATGTTTTTTTTTTAGAGAATTTGCGGTCCTTCAATGTGGAGGTACAGAGTCTGGGTTTCGTTCACTTTTTAGTAACCTATTGTGACGAATATTTTTAGATGTGATATCGTCCCACTCGGTAAGAAAAGTTGGCGCGATGCGGCCGAATTTGTGAACGGAAATAAAAATAAATTGCTGAAAAACGGAATCTCTGCAGCCCTCGAAACCATACATACCTGTATATCATGTATATTATACCTATATATCCCTGTTTTCGCAATATGCATATTTTTTCTCTTCAGTCTTTTATTCAATCGCTTATGCAGCTATACATAGGTATGAGTGATGCATATCATTTTTTCGAATAACAAAAAAAAATCTTAAAGAATTACATCGCATATAAGTAGCATATAAAACTCCGAATGAATGTGCGTGTACTTGAATTTTATTTAAAACCCGTGAATCCATAAATAACGCAAAATTTATCGAATAAAGTCGAAAGGATTCGATCCAAGACTGTCACGAATGGCACACGCAATGTCTTGTCACATGCATATAAAACGCGAGTTCACTTATCGCGAGAATGTTCGCGAGCATTAATGCGCGACGCTATTAACCCCGAAGTTCCATAATATGTTTCAGAGTACTGAATGATAAGATATTGATTTTAGTGCGAAAATTTCAATGTTGAGACAGAAAGTTAACCGCTTGAAAAAAGATCGGAGATATTGAGAGAACATACGTATATCACAGCCGTTTCGCAAACTATATACACAGAATTTTTTTTCGAGAAATTTCACACACACATCACGCGTAGTATGTACTTCGCGACGAAGAATCTGAACGTTTCACCCAATTACTCGAAGCTATCAAATTTACCGTCCAACGTGGAGAGGCGGCCTAATTCTGACTACAGAAATAACTGTGGTCTTGGATCTGAAAAATTTCCGAATTAAATCACAGCGCAAATTGCGAATAAAGATCATTCTGATTTATCGAACTTGACGTATTGTTTTCATACTGGATAACGAGGCTGCAATCGATACATAGGCAATTCACATTTTTTTGAATAAAACATTCGATTTCTCATTTCCCGCTTCAGAAGCGATTGATTTTGATCAGGTACTGTCCTCTTGTATACAAAATGTTACATTTGTATATGAGTCCATGAAAGAATGAATCATCAAGCTCTGAGATTTTTAGTTTTCGGATTATTTAATATGCACGAGGGTAAATCGTAGTACGTAAGTATAAAGTGCTAAAGAAGTTCTATTTATTTGAACAGAATAGAGAAAAAGCTTTTGATCGTTCATAGCGCGAGTAAAAATAAATACAGAAAAGGCTCTTAGTCGTTGGTCGTTTATGAGCCGCGAAATTAAAAAAAATCATCGTCTGGGATTCTTCTCTCATTCGCAACGGGTTTTTGATATTTTAGGATCAATGCGTCTTCGGGGTAAAAAAGTACATGTACTTTCGTCGTCAGGAAGTAGTCGATGGCACGAATTCTAACCAGCATCTTACTTATGCACGAGAAAACTTTTTCCCAGCTTCCGAGGTCAGATAATCAAGTTTCGCGGTTATAAAACTACCGCAGAGTCGTAAATAACGACCGCAAAGATTTTCCTTACTCGCTCATTCAATTTTTCTATTAATTATCGATGTAAAATCATGACGATTGCGTAAGAACGACGATGGAGAACGGAATTTACGACATCCTCATAATCGTTAATCGACGTTTGGCTAATGAGAGCTTTAATTATGTCTGCTGATGGATAGAGAGGCTAAGCAACGATCATAAATTTTTCAACGCTGCAAAATACTATGTACCGTTCGCAGATTCCGGTCATTGCGTAATATATCATGTTCGAACGTCTCAGAGTATGTATTCGAGAATTTAGAATGACCATAACAGCATATCAAATGATCGAATTCGATCGTAACTTTGAATAGATAGGATAGACGGATGGACGAATTATCGAGTAAGGAATGATCAATATCTATGCAGATCGTATAGTAGAAAATTGAAGTCCGAACAGTCGAGTTCGGTAGTTCTACGTTTTTATTTCTTTTCGTTTCGTTATGGGTGTATTGGAACGGAAGGGTTTCGGTTTTATAAACTCGTATCGATCCCAATAGTTTGATAAGTACCCTAATAACATATATTTAGATACTATACAGATACGAATCTTCTCGAGGATAAATCGAGCCGGAAAGTACTAGCTGACACCGAGTTGCGTGCGTGTCACTGTACTGACTGATTGTGGGGCCAGGTTGAAGTAACAAGTTTAAAAAACGTTTCGAACAGTCAAAATTCCGAGTTTCGATATCGCCGACTTTCAGTTTTTGGAAAGGTTTTTTTCCGAAAGTTTATACAGCCGATTTAAAAAAAGTTTGAAACGTAGAACACCGAAGGTTCAAAATTCCGAAAGCTGAAGATCCGAATGGCCAGACATTCGAAATTTAAAATTCACGCATGTATTCATTCAGCGTTTAATAACTCGGGCTGTATTGATCGCATCGAAACCAATAAGGGGTCAAATTAATCGTGATGAGATTTACTTTTTGAAAATAGAAGTTTCAAAATCCTACCAATTATTTATGACATCACGAAGTCATCGATTGAAGTTGATAAAATGGGTCTAGATTAGAATGAATTATTTTTTGTCTCCACATCCTGAAAAATTTTCTGAAAGGTTTCGACCTTCGGAGTTTGAAAGTTCTGAACTTCACCGTTTATTAAAATTCGAAATCGTCTCAAACGAATTCAGAATTTTTACCGTTCGGAACCTTTCAAACTCGGAACTTCAACCCGGTCCGGCAAGTATGACAAATAACTACTCCGAAACTGTTTCTTATTAAGGATCTGTCTTGGCTATACTTATCAGGAATCCCAAATCAGAGCGTTCCTAATTCCAGGTGTATCTCTATACCAGATTTTCACACGGTGGAAAAAATCACTCTACGCTTCGTCCCGAATTCCTGTTCTACTGCATTGAAGGATGCAAATCGTTGCAGTTGTGTTTGTCGTGCATTTCGAATCGGAATAGTACGTCATTAGAAAAACTCGTTTATCTATAAGTTCGAATCTATTTTTTATTCAATTCTGAACTCCGTCACACGAAGCATTTTACTTCTTTCGACGGGTAAACGAAAAGATATCGACGAGGGTCAAAACGGATGCATGTTCTAATCAAAAAATCCGTATTCCTGGAAATCCCGGATCGGCTTATACCTCAGATTTCAATTATGCTAGATATTCAAATCATTTGAATTAATTTCAGCGAATTGAAACTGACCTTGACTCTAACCGTCGTTCCTTCTTTTAACAAATTCTAATAAAATAACATTGCATCAATCAGTTCCGACTAGTTATTCGGAATTGAATAAACACTCATAAAATTAAAGTAAATGAAAAAGTCACACGAATTGATCGATTCCGTGATTCTCAGAAAATGACAACTGGCCTCGCGCGAGGGTCGGATTTCAATTCCTTTCCAATTTGTTCAAATCTATTTTCCGTTCAATAGGAGGCTTCTAATGCGTCCTAATCTCTTCGCGTTCATTCGTCGCAACGGTTTTGTTTTCTCTTGAGTTATCTTTTGTTTTCACGAGCGGAGAAATGTTCGAAATTATAATCTCGGGGTCAACGAATCATAACAAACGTAATTCACTCTCCGATTCGAGCTAAAACTAGCAAGAAAGCATACCCAACGACGCCTTCGTCTCTAAGAAATTAAGAATCAACGATACCTATTCGAAAATCTGAAGTAAACATATAACCTTGATGGAACAGGGCAAAGAGTCGTTTGAAACCGAGTTACATGACTCACGATCATATGCACGCGATGCAATCGCGATGAACAATAACTGTGAATATAGGATGAATTACAAAAACAAAGGGTACTAAGAATAACTTACAAAAAGAAATTTTCTCCTCTGACGGTCGACTGCTCGACGAGAGACGAACGCTGATTTACTGCAGTCCTTCGTACTCGCTGTCCGCTTACGGATGTGAATTACGGTCGGGTAGTAGAGCTTTTTTTCGAAAAATCTGAGGTCCGTAGAGACCCGGTGCGCGTCACTTAACCGTCTTTGTTTTTAGCGTTCGTAATTTTAAGTATAGTTATAAATTTCGGAATTAGTTAACTGGTCAACAGCTTAACGAACTTTAACGGCGTTTTCCTCGACGCTAAGGCAATATATGTTACATTCTTTCTGTTTACTTGAACGCGTGTTAGTTGACAGACCTTTCCTGATTCCGTATGTTCGGCGCGGTGCGCGGCGACACTGTTGGCACCTTGCGGATCGCGCGGGAACTAACCGCCGTATCGATTAACAATTGGCTATTTCTTTATTCCGACTGGGAGTTTGCATCGAGTCCGATAGAGAACGGCACGCGCTAGATGATCCGGGTTTTATGGTATACCTAACGACGCCGCGCGGCAACCGATTACTTGTATTCGAAGTAAAGACCGTAGGGGCAATTAAACCTGAAATCGACCGGATGTTAGGTTTTTGTGACCCCTCGAATTTTTATAAATCGTAGTTGTTTCATCAAAGCAAATATTTGAAGAATTTTATTTTCAATTTTGTTGTTTCTCAAATTTTTTGGTCATCCGCTCTTCTAATCTGAATAAAAACGATTCCCCGAAGGAGAATTCGTTGTGATAAATATTCTTCGATAGAAACGCAACTCGTTAACGCAACCCCCACACGTTCCTTTCGACGTCCCGGAGGTCACTGACTCCACGACAACAACAGGTGCCATTACCAAGGTCAAGGTCACTGCTAGTCCTTGACATTGGGCGCCAAATGGTATCGTCATCTGACGGTCGAATTGACGAACTACTTTTGTTACAATCGTCGCTATGCCTTGCATGGCAGTCTTGTAGTTATCAATTAGTCTAATAGATGGCGGTACTATTTTCTACAATGTCGCTGCGACTCGCCTGACCTTGGTATCGGCACCTGTCGTGGGGTCAGTGACCCTCGTAACGTCAAAGGGTTCGCATGGAGGCTGCATCAACGATAATCGAGATATGACCGCGACAGGCATCTGAATATAGATATATAAAAGAAATAGGAGATCCGGCCGATTTGAGATGAGATCCTCCACGAGTTTGAAATTCCTGAGTATAGTGGGCACCCAAGGTCCTAAATTCAGCGCTGTAAATCATCGGCACTCCAAACGCTTATACAGACAGACAGCTATACAGATAGGAACTATCAGTTATATCTGGCTGCTGATGGAGATGACACAGTGCCTAATTTAATTGGCATAGTATCTACGAGCGATTTTTTCATTCGATAGTAGGGCCATAAAGATGATCGAGCGTTTTGTTCAAAATTAGTAACTTATTCTCGTCGAACTTGAAAACTGTCCGTGCTAAGAATAGCGATCGAGAATTTGTCTGAGAACATAATTTTACTTCCCAACTTTCGCATAGCTATGATGATAAAAAAATTATACCGCATCCTCGACCCTTATCGTTTTTTGATCTTATAAAAGAACATCTGTTTGGGGCAGAAAGATGATTTAACTCGACGCGGTGGATTCAGAGAAGTTTTGACTTTAGAAGAAAAATCCAATGTCAGTTAAGAATCTTTCTAAATCCGATCCGAATGTATATTTTATGGTACGCAACGTTTATGATTGAATTACCGTTATATTCATCGTATTCAGGCATTTATTATTGGAGCCTATTACATAGTTCATGCGACTATTCATATAATATACGCCTAGATCGAAAGTTCGAATAAATTAATTTTTTTTCTATCTAATTTTCACGAGAAATAATTTTCGTTCAATTCAGATCAGCAATAAATAAATCGAAGATCAATTATTGGAAAGACGAAATTAGATCAATGAGTCGAGAGAAGAAGAGCTCCACTTATCGTATTAACTTTTTAACAACCGAAAAGATCAAGGAGGCAAATCCTCATTCAAAAGCAGACTTGAAACCAAATTTTAAACTAATTATTCTTCAATGACAAATCTTTTCATCTTTGGTCTCGTAGCGTACCAAATACAAGATAGTTTGTTACCTCCACTTTTTATTTCACTCATTCATTTCGTTAGAATTTATTCAGTCATAGTTTCATCCACGTCGATTGATCTTCGTACCGAGTTCTGAGGTCGAAACTGTTCAAGTTGCAAAAAAATGAAATGAAATCAAGAACGCTATCAATATCTCAGCCAATATATTCCACAGCATGCAGGTCATTAGCTCCCATCCATCAAATTCCCCTCCGGGTATCTTCCGAGCTTGAAGATAGAATTACGGAACCTGTTATCTGCTCCGAGTACTAGGTTCGGGACTTCGCTTTTCGCACTCGATCGAATCGTTGCCGTAGCTCTATCGGGCTACGAATAAAATAAATAAAACAAAACTACGAACCGAGGCTTTCACGTGGTCTCTTTACCCACTCATCGGCGACCAGCAACACCGCGATAGTGGGGTTTGCGATTGCAAACGGAACGGCAACGCGTGCGACTAAGGCTTGATAGTTGAGGAAAAGTAGTCTTAGATCGAACAGCGACGATACACGGTTGATACCATCATACCTATGTATAAATACCGTAAACTTATAGCTTGTAGATCAATTACGTTTGCCATCCGCATCGCGAGGCTCGGTATGTTCAGTTACCTCGAGTATTAGATATCGAGTATTTTTCTTCGTATACGCAGAATACTTCGGGCAGAGAATTTGTGAGGATGGCACCGACGCTTGGATTACCTGACGATCAAGTCTTCGCTCTGATGAAGGTAACTCGTCACGATAAAGATCTGCTAATTGAACTGCAATTTATTTCAACTCGTAATTTGGGCGTGAGCCGTACATCCACACATACGTATGCGATACGTGTATATCCGTTTCTGTTTATATTTCAATTCGGCACAATACGTAGAGCTGAAAGGATAATCCAAGCTCGCAAAGGACGAAGCCGATTATAAATTCTAACTGTAAAAAATGATGGCATGCAAACTAGTCTGCGAAAGGTATAATCACCATTTATCGCAATACTATATGATCAACGTTATGGTCTAAAACTGAAGATCGAAGAACTGGATATCCTGTTCTTCTCATTATCATTATCATCATTATTATTTCTCCCATTGAGCCCCGAGAACTTTGATCGTTGCGCGGCCTTGACATTGACTGATTTTTCGTGGTGATTGCGAACTGTTTGCCGAAGAAAGAGAACGGCTACTGACGACAGCACACGATCTCCGTATAGTGTGAATAATCTTTCTTTGTACAAGAGTCGCGTAACGTTAGGATATTTAGGCCATCTCGAAACCTACGTATTTGAATGTGTGTCAATGATTATGACACAGTCCAGGTGTTACGTGATTTGAATACGAAAAAGATCCGAAAGATTTTTGACGAGCCGTAGAGGTATCTGAGGCAAACGCGAAATTATAGTCTTAGGAGGACTCTTGTCTTTAATACAGATTATATTGCCGATTCGAAAAACGATTTTCCGAATAAGAAAAATTGAAACAAGCTCAAGATTTTTATTCGCGGGTCTACAGGTATTCTCTTTTGAATAGAGGTCTTCAGAGTTTCGCAAACCACATGCCTTAGGCGATCGAATTAATTATACATGCTGTAATTCTTGTAGGATTGCAAAATATCCATCTTGAGTTTGTGGAGCTGAACAGGTAATACGTAATACATATTTTGCTTGGCCTTCAACTCTGCCGCTTATTGACATCAAGAATCGTATAGATCGTAGTCGTACATAAAAATCCTTCAGTTGATTATAAAATTACCATTTTTGTGAATTAGCTGCGATTCAGACATGACACGTCCCGCGAAAAAGCAGTAGCTAAAACAAACTGATCTCCTTCTTCAAACGCAAAGCGTCTCGAACAGCGCGATAAGATTCCTGCAAGAGGTAAAGAGAATAATTACGATACGACCTGAAGGTTCTGGAATGATAAGTATCCGTATGTCCTTGTTTTATGACCGTTACTTTCAAGAGTTTTTAGAACGCGTATACCCTTCACCAGATCCATATACAGTCCAATATGATCATGATCTATCGCTACCGTGGACTTGGAACTATTCCTTTCCTGAATTCTCGAAGTTTCCGTCCGCACGGTACACAGCATTGTGCATAGAACATGCAATTAAATAGTCGACTATTTAATAATCCGATAAGTGCATTGACTCCTGGTATCCGAGTATAAAGTTGTTCCTGCAATCAGCCTGACTTTCACTCAGCTTTCTGTTCGAGAGTAATTACACCGCTGTAAAGTCAGGATATAGATTTCTGTGATACGATTATCCACAAGACACAAGAAATTATCGCGAGATGGGCGATTTTCGTTGTACAATTCGGATAGGTCAGTTCGACTGGGACAACTGCATCAGCTTTTGCAACACACGATCCTTTCCTTTCACATTCCATCGACTCTCCGTTCAATTATTTATTTAGAAAGATAGAATTCAGTCAGGCATGGTGGTTGTATGGAATCACAGTCGCAGTTTGGATAAAGTAAAACCGAAAACGACGATGATCAATAAATTGTAGGGATTTATTCCACCGATGATCATTTGCTTAACTCAATCTGCGTTTAATATGCGAAAGATGTAATCAACAATTTAATGTTATGGTAGATCACAGCGTAGTTAGTACCTTTTTAAAATTATGCAACCACTTCTTAATTCTATAGGAACTGCGGATTATCGGGGTCATTATTGCACGCTAACCGATTTCTCCCTTTCGGACCAAAACCTTTCCGCTCCCCCGGCTCACCTCCGTAAGCTTCCAATTCATACAGTAGTTCAGAATCGATACCAAATGATTAGAAATATGAGAAAGAGAAGTGGGATAGGGTCGATAGACACCCAGTTCTTTTGATACACATAATTGTTCATCTTTAAAAATTGTTCGAACTTGTATTTCCACTCCAGTTTGTTCATTCCTTCGTCTTTCAACATGCTCGTACGACCGAAAGCCTCGTTTATAATAATTTCCAGTCAATTTGGTCAATTCAGTTGGTCAAATATCTGACAACATGTTCGCGTACTCTAATAGACCTACGCCATTGCTTATTCTGCAAAATGCCAATATATATATAAATATACCTGGTAATGAACTATCTAAAGAAAAACCTGTTTACTAGGTTGAACATTGGAACGCTCATCGTCGATGTTGATTATATCCACACGCGAGCGTTGGAGACGTTAATTTATGGAAAACGCGTAAGCGTCATTACCTCGTTTCTCCTCGATTGAACTAATAACATGATCACAATAATTGTTCAGAATCACTCCCCGCAAGGTTACACGTGTTTGGGTCATAGTATAAAAAGTGAGGAATGAGAAATTCCAGTTTGCAGTCTGAAAGCTTCTATCGCTTTTATCCGACGTAGGACATATTCCGCGGGCTTATCGTTTATGACCCCGGATCATTTTTCCCACATGGGGTACTTCGTCGACGAAGCATTGAGAAAGGTGAATCGCCGTTTGAGACGACGAATTTTTTCGAGCCGTCAGAATACCACTTCCGGTATTCAATTGAACCGTCCTTTCGCTATTATGCACACCGTTGTGATTTATTGCTTAGGTGGATACAATTAACAAGTTGATGCGGTTTGAAGTGACTTTCACCGATCTTTCACACTGCCGTTCTGTGTTACATGTACCGTTCTCGGTTGTTACCAACTTTCCATACTTATGTCGTGTACATAGGGACAACGAAAGTTATCTCAGACGCGGAATAAAAAAATTTGGCGAGAGTTAGGTGTGACATCAAAAAAAAATCAAACGATTTGTTTAACCCGGATTACCGATGACGCGAAAGAAATAAGTCGACATACTGTCGATTGCGAAGCCATTCCATACCCGAATATATTTCAGAACATCTTTTAGAAATATTCGTATCAAATTTCGATCTTATCGGTTCAAATTTCCGGAAAAAATCAGAGACACACCGAACCTGGACAGATTTCGCGATATTCGGTTACCAAAAGATGATCGTTTTATAGAAATAGAAGCATGTGTCGGTATCGAACCCAGGTAGATTTTCATTTCTTGAAAAGTGGCTCAAATCATATACCGAATTTCATCCATTTTTCAATCTCCAGAGTTAATTATAAAAAATTGGTTAATTGATAAGTTATAGACTTGGTCGTACGGGTTTTGCCGTATACACATCGCGTGTCTGACGGAGTCAATATATTTCATCTAATTCGTAATTAGCCCTAATATGAGGAAAGATTCCACGGAGTGTTTCGTCGTATATGAATTGCTTAATTCGTTACGTTTTACGTGTGTTATTAGGAAATCGTTACGAGCTATTGCGTCGTCGGTAATGAAAGAAAACGAAACAAAAAAGAATATACACGCGTTCGTTCTCCCAATAGCACTTTTTCCCTATTAGCGCAGAATCAGCACAAATCTCTTGCCCAATTCTCAAGCAGACGTATGAAAATGAAGAAATTATATGGATAGTCACAAGCCGTGAAGAAAAAAGTTAATCAAGTTTGCTTAAGCAGCTTACACAATTATTACCCTTTCGTTTATACCTTTATTTTGCAAGCAGCCCTATTCATTCATCGGTTGACAATAATCTCAACCGCAAAATCGAAATAAAAAATAGGTGAGTGAAAAACAATGCAAAATTTCTGATTTGGCTCTTTATCAACAGTTCAGGCGGAGTGTTCGCGACGTTTTGGAGCCACACCACGACGACCAATTTCTGCTACGTTGGCTCAGAGGTAAGCATTATGCCCGCAAGTTATAATCATTTCTAATCGCGGATTGATCATAATTAGCTTATCCACTACCACCATAAATCTGCGAGGATGTATTACTTCGTACACGCGGAGTGAAGGCACTTTTGCGGTTTAGGAAATTATACAAACTTGATACATCCGCTATACGACGAGTAACCGAAGTAGGGATATTAAAGGATAAAGGTTTAGCTGTTCATCTAACCTTATGCGGTTTGAATTTCCGCGATGATTAGAGTATCTCCTATACCCATATAATCAGAGAAAACACGTATAAACGCGGTTTGATAATCTCTGCGGATCTCGTTTCGCCGTATGGAATCGAGAGTCATTTCATGCTATTCATTAATCGTGTGGCTTAGGCGCTTATGCTTTCTCGTTATTATAATTAAGTATCTCTATATGTTTCAGCACGGAAATGGGATCCAACCGCGGCTGAAAAGATGCTCAGAGATGTGAGTCTCGTTGTAAATTAGCGTCTCGTTTATTCGGTACTAAGATCTGGAAGGATTCTCGGTTTTACCTGGATCGCCTTGAGTCGGCCGAGCGCGATGGGTTATCGAAAAACCGATTTAGATAATCGTTCCCTGATATGTCAGGGTCACACCTGAGTTAGCATTGATCATTATTTGATCTACGCATATTATACCGATGGAATTTTAATTTCAAAGTTTAGCTCATACTGTAATCCGCAGACTATGTAAAAGCAGTTGGCCTCGCTCTTTTCTGGAAAAAATTCAACAAAAAAACTCCTTCTTTTTGTGCATTATGCAAATAAAATGGGAAAAAACCAATGAATTGAGAATGAAAAAACAACATAATGACTTGACTAAAATCGCGATTTACCACATTACAGCCTTGCCAATAGTATATATGTGTATGTATGAGGGATTCTTCGTCAAGTGGGCCACCCGATTAATTTGAGGTCTCCGAAAATTCCGTAATAATTTGTACGTCTTATTGGGGATGAAAAAAAATTGTGGGAATTTTTTCAGATTCTTTGGTGGATTAAATATTTTCGAAGATACTACCATTGCATTCCAGAGATATTTTTAGTCAATCATTGTCACGCAGCCTGATGAATTGGGGAAGGAGAGAAAAATTTTTGGGATGAAATTTCTTTGTTTAATTTTTTTCAGCTTTTCGGTAAAATTAAAAACCAAAAATTTCCGACCCATTTAAGCCCGATACGGTGGTGAAATATTTTTTTGAACAGCAGATTCAACAAAAATGTGCCATTTTTTAGCATGCATCCGTATCAAATCACGTTTCAAATATCATATCTGGATTCATTGAAGAACTTTCCATATGAAGTCTCTTGATCAACTCACGTTCAGTCATTTATATCATCAATACGTAAGAAAAGAACGTTTTTGCCATCTATTGGCGGATTTTGCCATACAAAACTTGAATAATTCATATAATTATCCGCAACATATTATCTTAAATACAATATTCACGAGGTATCTCACTTTTCCCGTAAATAAATTGAACCGATTTTTAGTTCAAGGCGTGGGAAGGTTGCACAGTTTGATACGAGCGGAGAACGCGTGATCAGGATCGTTGCACGGTTATTGGCACAAAAGATTCTTTTTTTTAAGCAAAGATAATGATCAAAAATTAATTTTGAATTTTTTTTTTTTCAAACAAGTTGAGGGGCAGCCCAAAGTTTTTGCGTATTAATTTAACCAACGAGAATCGCTAGAAGCTTTCGTGAGTTTATAATTGTTTTTTAGTCCCTGGAATGGAGGAAGATATGGCAAGTTGACAAAATACACGAATGGGAAGCACCGCCGGTTTTTAAAGACTATTTGCCTCGCGGACTTTGCGGTTTCGACAAGGATGGTGCCCCAGGTAAATAACGAATACTAAATGCTGCCCAGCTCTCAACAAATATTGTCAAGTATTATAATAACAGCGAAATTTTAACAGACGTTAATAAACTCAGAATGTCATTATTTGCTGCAGTTGCGATAGCGCCATTCGCTGGGCTGGACATGTACGGACTCCTACACGTCATAACGAAAAACGAGATGATGAAAGTGACCATAAAATATTTGGAAGAATATCTGAAAATCAGTCGCGAACAGGGGAAAAAATACGGACCAGTCGCGGATCAGATCACCGTCATTTTCGACATGGAAGGATTTAATTTACGACAATATGCGTGGAGGCCAGGTTCGTTCCATTCTTACATTTTCCCAGAACAATGAAAGAAAACCCGTCATAAAATCACCCGACGATTGACGAGTTCCTCGATTTTTAAAAACTCTTTTTAGTACGAAAGGATTCTGAACTATCAGAAAGGCGTTATGAAATGCTGGACTAATCATTACGAAATACAATGATATTCAGTCGGTGACTAACGCAACGTTATATAATTAATTATAAAGAAAACATTAAGAAGCAATTATTGCTCATATCTTCTAATGAATAGAAGAAAAGAAACACGGATATCAAAGTGTCCATTATAAACTTGTAAACCCAGAAAAAATGTTTTTAAATAATGAATAAAATAACCACTAGCGTTTTTTACAACCCAGTGTGGGGTCAGCTTATTTTTAATTGATCTACGCGATAATCGATAATTGAAATGATCGTATTTCCCAATTTTTAGCCGGAGAAACGGTCATTGCGTTAATTCAAATGTACGAGGCGAACTACCCGGAAATTCTGAAGATGTGTTACATCGTAAATGGTAAGAGAGCTCGCGGATTTTAGTAGGTGATGGAATATTTAATAAACTGAATAAAGTAACATGCGAAACTTTTAGAATTGAATAATAATCAATTTCATTGTCGGTTATACACGCATGTCCATCAACGATTGCTAAATTCATTCCTATTCCTGTATGTAGCTCCGAAGGTCTTTGCCCTTGCTTTCTCCATAGTGAAGAATTTCTTGAATGAATATACCCTGTCGAAAATTCAAATTCACAAAGCTGATCCTGCCAAATGGAAACCAGCGTTGCTGCAAACTATATCGGCTGATCAATTGCCGAAGCACTTTGGCGGGAACTTGACAGACCCGGATGGAAATCCGAGACTTGTCACCAAGGTTCTTAAATTGAGAATACGTACATACTTGGGTTTCAGGAGAAAATACAGCATTTTCGACTGAGTAATGAATTAAAATATTCACAGATCTGCCAAGGAGGTAAAATCCCCAAAACAATGTATTCTAGTAAAGCAGATAAGGATAAGATTAACAATGATCTGGAAGCAGCGACAATTAAAAAAGGAGATAAACTCACGCTAGACTTTTTGACTGCGGAAGAGGGCAGTTTTTTGAAGTATGTGCCCTCGAATCCTACCTGGATAAGTTAATCAAACTTGTTTGAAACTAATGAACAGATTTATTTATAATATCAGTATGAAAATGAAATATATAATAAATTATCGTCAATTTTAGATGGGAGTTTAGATCGGAAAGTCACGATATTAAATTTGGAATAGTAATGAAAAATGATGATGGAGCACAATCCGAAATTATACCTCTTCATAGAGTTCCGGCTCATCAAATGGACGAAATTGGTGTTATTACTTGCAAAGCACCCGCCACTTGTAAGTCAGACAATTCATTCAATGTTCAAACTTGATGATTACAAAAATTGAAGCTATAGAAAGTCCAGGTCTTATGTATCATCTGTATCGAATGGTCGATGCGATCCTTCCTTTACGTTATTTTTAAATTTCAGACTCAGTCATCTTTGACAACAGTTACAGCATTATGAGAAACAAAAAAATTTATTATTCAGTGCAAGTCACACCTCCGCTGGCAACTGTTACCGAGGCGCTAACTTTAGCGGAATGAAACTTGGGATGACTATAAATAAAGTATAATTGTGGCTTTAGAATTAAAATACCCCGTTGTTGTATATAATTATCCATTAATTTTTCATATTACCATATATTTGAAAACTTAGTTATACATGTAACTTTTTTGGTGATATGTGATTAGGTGTAAGTTTCATACTGTAAAAAGGTTTATGTTTTTGTTATATATGAAAATACAAATAAATGAATATACGCATAATCAAGTTACTAAAAATGATTTTCGGAAAAAAACTGATTTCTCAATAAATTGAAATTCTCAAATAAGAGTGAAACTTTAAGCTTTCTCTGATTCTCCATTAATTATCATAAAAACCTCCCATAGGAATAAAGTATCATATAAATTATTCATAGCGTCTGTAAAAACTTTGGTTTACGTATTATTCATTCATCCTCGTCTGTGACCAACATTTCAATCAGTTCAACGTCCAGGCATTGATCACCTTCCAGTCGTTTCTGAGTTCCCCATCTAGCCAACGTCGGTAAAACTTTCAGTTTAGTTTTACTGTCTGTCCGGAATGGGCATTTTAAATCTTTCCAACTATACAAGTTACAAACATAGAGATTACCTCTGGTCACAATAATCGACGAGCTACAGATGCTACTCGATAATTGAAAGAAGAATTAGGGCAGTTAACTTACAAAGGTCTATCTCCAACTTCGACGTATACAAAATGTGAGTTTTCAGGCGCAGCTTCCAGCCCTTTTTGTATAAACGGGTCCGCTGAAATTGGTGAACAAATTTTTTTACGATAAAGGGTTCAATTCGCTATGAGAAGATGAACGAACATCGAGAATTTTATTACGTCGATGCTACTTTGAATATAAAATCTAAAAACGGATATTTGAGGTTATGTCACGTTAAATATTCACAGCGACGTACCTTCGACACAATCGGGACACCAGCTGCTACCATTAGGTAGTTTAGTGCCGCTGTATAATACGTGGACAATATTATCTTTCGGAAAAGTATCCATAAATTTTAAGAAACTTTCGTATCCTTCAACGTGATGTCGAACGACCATTTTCGCCGATTTCTGTCTCGTAGAAAAGCTTCTTGATAGGGTTTTGATACCAGCAGATAACATGCGTCGTCCAGAGAGATCGAATCTGTTTAATGAGATAAAACTGCAATAAATTTTTCTCTGTGTATCGTGATAACCGGCACAAGTGTATTTGAACTTTGTAATATGGGCGTTCGGAAATCGAAACTTCTGTCACGTATATTTAAAACGACACAGTTTTACCAACCGATAAATAAATTCATGCAAATATAATGCTCGGTTAAAAAAATACTATGTAAATATATAAGCGCATAAGATGACGTCGAGTGTTTATTAATTGGCGGTAAAATATTCCCGGATTTATTTGATTCTATTTTTGAACCACTTTAAATTCTTTGATTCGGAACTCCCCAGTCTACTCCATTGTCGAAAAGTTTGTACAATGCATATAGGGAAAACACGTCTGCTAGATCAGTGCATTCATCGTTGACAATTGACGGTGAACGGAGTGGTGTCTATCTCTTGATTATACAATTTATAAATAACGATAAATTTTGATAAATCAACGACTCTCTTTACGATGGCATTTTCAAAACCAACACACATTATTTACGAACTGGTCGGGGCATACTTTCAAAGTCTATATGCGAATCCGATAAAAACTAAAGCGCTCACGAGGTAATAGAATCGTACGAGCGATGTTTGAATAAGCGTTCCAAAAGATTAATGATGAAACAATAAGTTATTCATTCTGTTCAATTATTTTAGTTGCTGTATCGCAACTCTGGGTAATTTTGTAGCTCAGAAATTAGCCGGAACAAAATATCTGAATCAAGATAGCCTCATCGCGTTTGCTTTGTTCGGGTAAGTAATTTGCAATTTAAAACAGGCTTTATTTAAACGACAATGTATTTAAATTATTCCTTTTTTTCTTTCTTTTATTTAAGGCTTATTTTCGGCGGTCCGGTACCGCATTACTTCTACCAGTATATTCGGACCATAACTAATCATCCTCTTGGAATATTGTTGATAGAGCGACTTTTCTACACTCCATTTTTTCAAGTCTTGTCTTTATACATGCTAGCCCGATTCGAGGTAAGTCTTATGACCAACAATTTGTGATATTGAAATTTCAATGCTAATTCTGCGCTTCGTTTTTCAGGGTAAATCGCACGAGGTATCTTATTCACAGTTGGAAAAATTATACCGCCCAGTACTAATTGCAAATCTCAAATACTTAACGGTCTTCCAATTTATCAACATCACATTCGTTCCACCAATGGTATTGAAGATTTATTATTCTCTCATCAATTTACTTGCATAAAATGTCTCATGTTTGCAAATTAGGAATTTTATATCAATTCTTACAGTGTATACGTTCGTATCACGTTAACATTACCATTAATCCGTTTTTTGAATATTTTTTCAGCTACGTGTGCTTGTCGTCAATTTAATTGGATTTTTCTGGTCGATATACCTGGCTAATAAGAGAGCTAAGCAGTCAGCTAAGGACAGAGCTAGCAAGGAATAAGAATTAATCAAAGTGGGATGAAGATATTATTTTTTATACTATATTTTCATTTTTGAAATACCTTGATGGGAAATAGTGGATTTAAACCAAAATTCAAATTTTTGAAGATGTAGTAATCGCAGATGCTATCATTCCATGAACAATCAGCTATATTTTCTTCCTAATTTTGCCTGATTGTATTCACGCTGCAAGCTATTACATAAATATTATATGTAGATAAAGGGAATCGTTACAAAATTTTTATTCCGAACATTAGTTTATCACTAAATTCTGTAACGGTATCGTATGTTATTGCTATTCACAAACGTATCTTATCAGCTCAAAATTGATATAATCTATACCAATTATAACATACACGAATTCGTAATAAGATGCTAATAATAATAAATTATAATGTAATCATTTTAATGTTTCGTATGTAAATACGTAGTCTTGAAATTACGAAGGGGCTCAGAATCCCATTCAGATTTCGAGCTTTTCAAAGTTGAATATTCTACGCGCAAATTTTTGCCCAGAAATTATTTTCATTGAGATGTCAACAACGCACAGATGATATCTTAATCCAAATCATAACTTCTGAACTGAAGATATATTTTATCAAATTGTATACACAAGAATAAGATAATATTATCATACGTTCTAAAATTTCTAAACCTCAAGCATGTGATTATTATTATTCGTTTCATGCCTACATAATGTCTTCCGGTTACAGCTATATTTATTGTTTAATCCTGCGGAGCTATATGATGATTAAACCATGGTGTATATGATGTTTTTTTGTACGTATTTTTACTGTGAATATATTGTTAAATACCAATTTTGTCTTGAAGCTGTTACTCATTTCCACATCCAAGATATATCGTAAAGCTTTCCATATAGTGTAAATTGAGCTCTGCTCTGATACCGCATTTTTATCAGAGTAATAAGTACCATAAAGAGATATCACAATAAAAGATAATGAATGAAAAGATTTACGCACGCTAAATTCCAATAGAGGAAAGTTATTTAAAATAGTTCACTACTCAAAAGTGGACACGAATGGAGAAGCTGATATCCAGGGAAATAAGACTACTTTCATGTATCGAAACCTATTCTTCTTGCAGTATTTGGTCTTCATGTAAATATAACATGATACTAGGCGTTAGGATACTCTTATTAAGGTATCTAGATGTTCATTGCAGGTAAATGCTGGTCATTGCAATGAATACAAATTGACGTAGATAAACGGTATAATTTGAAAGCATTTTGATTTAATCACACAACAACAATACAGAGTATATTACAGATATAATCAGATATTTGCTTTAACGATTGTAACATTTTGGATTAGGATCTATTTTGTTAATAATTAGAAATATCAAGGTGATTGGATAACTAGCATTTTTACCATTTGAATGGTACTGTTTCAGATCTTGTAAATAATCACATATTTCAATTGAGAAGTCGTACACCTTATAAATGCTACGATATAAGTAGTCAGTGACACAATTAGGAGAAATGGTTTCCTTTACTTTTTGGTGGAAGCTCATCTAATCGTTAAAAATTTTCATCTCAATCGATCAAAAGTATAAATTTATCAAGCAGATCAGCTCTACTTAAATATTTATAACGTTGTGATCGTTATTAACTTCCAAAAATGAGCATTCATTCGTTACGGAATGTAACTAATATCGAGAAAGTCAACATTCCCAGATAATCTTTCGATGGCATTAACATAATTTTTTTTATCTACCATAAGACTAGATGATAATATTTAATTAATAAACCATCCGGAATTAACGTTAGTACTACACTAAACATGTCTTTTGGACTGCTGCCTGGTTTTATCCAGTAAATAATATCAGAGATCTTAGAGTCTTAGATCTGCAGTGAGTATTATAAAAAGAATAAATTAATATTGAAATAATTTTTTCTTGTTATTTGAGAATTTTGTCTACTGATCCACTGGCTGCAATGGAAAAGTAATTTTAATTACATCAAATGACTAGCTACGTAAATACATATGTTTAATAAATAAATAAATGAATAAATAATGAATGCAAAATTATTATCTAAAAGTTTGAAATCATAAACAGAATAAATTATTCTACAATGATGACTTTTGCTAGGTTTAGAAGTATCTATGTACACAAGGAGTGGGTTTAACATTGCACTAAAATATCAAATCACAATAAGTTGCGAAATTGGTCATTATGTGTAACTAATATCATTTAAAGAGTGATGGAATGTGACAATTGGACTAGGATGAACACAATAAATCTACATTGTACAGTTAAAAATTGTTGACAAAATGTGCCTTTAACATATAGGTATAGTTGACACAAATTTTGAGCAAGATTCAATCTGCCCAATGAAGTTTTCAAGTACATAATAAACGTATATAAGTATGTGTTATAAGTCATACATATCTAAAGAGGAGTAAATAAATATAAAAAATGTACAAAACTACAATAGTAGTACGAGAATGACTATAATAAATATAAATAAATAAAATAAATATAGAAGTAAATTATAAATATGACTTAGAATCATGTGAGCCTAGAATTTGTTCAAAACCTCATTTGGATTTGTTATTGCTTACATATTTAGACTACTGAAAATATCAAATACTGTCACTGTAAATATCACTCAAATTTCATAAGAAACATAAAATTATTCAATCTCAAGCTTTCCAGCAGACTAAAGTATGGAAAGGACGATTCTAAGAATATATGATGTTTGCTGGGTGACGATTTTATCTAACACCAGAGAATATTTATGAACTTCAATCACATGAATTATCAGTGTTAAAATAGGCAATGAAGGTATTTTCTGCTGTGAATTTGTTATCTCTAGACTAGATACATACATACGTTGTATAACGGTGCTTTGGTAACATAACAGTAAAGTTTGCTTTTAATAAACTTCAATTTTTTGTTCTCTTCTCTTCAACAACATAACTTTCCTTCAACATTTATAAGTATTGAATACAGTTGACTAGAAAAGTACATATAATGTGTCTTTAAGTATCAACGGCCTTATTGGGCTTGGAAAATACAGAATTTACTAAAAACGCAGAATAGTGTTCAATTCGCTCTTGTCAGAAGAAGCTAGAGCAATTGATTTATTAGAATGTGCCTCTTATAGATGTCACCAAAAATCTATTGTATTTACCTGAGTGATAACATGAACATACAGGCACAGGGCTTTGCTTAGATTGGACACGAAATTAGACAAGTAAAAGTGACGACCACCAGACTATTTGGAGAACGATTTGTGTTGAGTGTTAAAATCAAACTAAAATCTCTCTGATGATGAAGGTTCAACAAACTAAACAACGAAATCATTATCTAAATCATAAGCTTCACCATTTTGGATTTAGTAAACATATAGGAACATCTTAAATTTAGAGCCCCTTAAGTAAACGACCCAATCATTTTAATGACTGTATGACGGACTCCGAGTCTGAGAACGGCTCGAATGTGCAGGACTTGACCAGTCGCTGTGTCTACTGCTTTCAGAACTGCTTGGTGAAGATGGTGGTGATGGTGTTGGTCGATGGTATGGTATTGGTCGTTTTCTAGCACTGAAAATAATGTTAGTTTGTTTTTTAGCAGATGAAAGCGACAACTCAACGTTTTTAGATCAATTTATGTTAGTCTCAATAAGTATGAGAAGTAATTAGTACGCGTTTTGTTATAAATTATGGGTTTAATGAATTTAATCAGTTAGCTTGATGCCATAGAATTTTAAGAGTAGTTACAGGCTTTGATGAAGTCAATTCTGTTTAGAATTTATGTGATTATTCAAGTCCTGCTCCATGGATTAGATAAATGGTATAATTGATAATCGGGATGATAATGTAAGTGATCATTAGACATGCGATAGTGGGGTGTAGTGTTCATGCGACATTGAATAAGTAACTAAAAATGGGGATGCAAAATAAAATAAATGTCACTTACCTATTAATAGTTTCATTTTGATGAAATAGATGATGGAATTAAAGAAGGCTGATGAATCACAATATAAAAATAACGAAAAAAACTATAAAGGCTTCACAACTAAAACGCTTTTTATTTGCGGTTGATATATATAAAACGAAAAAAATCACTACTAGCCATTTTCAATTTACAATAACTTACGTGGAAAATACACACATGCTACAACTAAAATAAAGTGTTCTCAATAACTTCACAATCAATAAGCATAATTCATTAGGTAATTAAATTAAATATTCCATAAGAAATATTTAGTGAAAAAAGAACTTCATTCTGGATTTAAATTGTGCCAGGGGTTCGGAGATTGAGTTGAAAATCTATACTGTGGTGATAGAGATAGATTAAAAATCACGATAATTACATCTGAAATTAAGCTAAAGTTTACGATTAATTATCACCTAGTATTACCTGTCGTTTGAAATTAATTTTATGGATATAGTCGACTGCGTTTTATGTTAAACTACTTTAGAAATTAATTTTCTCTCTTTCGAATGTTAAGAGATAAAGAAAAGTAAATTAGGACATATATTTTATTTCTACATAAGTGTAGGAGGAAATTAATACAATAAATTTACGGAGTCACGACACTATCTTCTATGTCTGTCCCTCGATCTGTTTCTGTTGGATAGAATAAAAACAAAACATTAGGTTCATAAAAAACTAACTTCAACCAGTTGATCATATCACAGTTACTTCTTTGACTTCCTTCTTTCTTCGAGATTTTAAATACAGTAGTTCACTTTAACACTCCCTTCTGAACCAAAGTATTATTCAAAATTTCATTTCATTTTTGATGTATCTAGATTTCTATAACACTAATATATTATGTGGTCTTTGTTTGTGGCTCTCTGGAACACGAGACCATGTAGGAAGTTTCGTTTTGTTGAAAAATTACTAAGCTTTAAAAAATCGTTGATATAAATTAATAATAAAAATTAAAGGGAAACGAGTAACGACGACATTAAGAAATAAATAATAAAATAAATAAACGATAAAAGATGAGTCATTTCTACATAAAATAAAATTGTGTGATTACGATTCTAGCTTGGTGCAGTTTTATAATTATATAAAAAAAATTACTACGCTATGAATATTTTAACAGTTAAAAGCAGTAATGGCTTACCTGGTGATTCGACGCCGGTCTAAAAAGCTTGGAGAACCATGACGGCGCGGGATAGAAGGTGATCGCGATCTACTAGATGCAGAACTGCTCGAGCTCGAACGAGACGAACGACTGGAAACACTGCTGGATGATCTAGAAGAACTGGAGTAGCTTCTTCTACTGTGTCTAGCAGAACTGTGGGAATTATTAGAAGATATAGTTTGGTAATTTAGCAGGTAGATAATCGAGGCAGAAAATCTGTAGTTTGTATTATTTCTGCTCGAAGTTTACTCTGTTGATGAAGAATTAATTGAGGATATGAAAATATATTAAAGTTCTCATTCTCATTAGATAATAAATTACCTAGCTGAAGATCGCGAGCTACTGCGGCTGCGACTTCTTTTTGCCTTGTTTCTAGACTCTCTAGAAACAGATCTAGATCGACTCTGTGATTTCTTGGACAATGAACGGCTCCTTGATCTCTTGGAAAGGGATCTGCTCCTGCTTTTAGACTTCTTTGGAGCTGGAGAAACGGATTTCTTTAATCTCTGTGGCGACCTTGAGCTAGAGCGCTTTGTCCGGGACGTTGACCTCAGCCTAGAACATGATTTGAATCAAGGACCTGTTTTCAAAGTCTGAAGAAGCAAAGACAGCACAAAACTGGGGAAAATCTGTAATAAAGCTGAATTCTTACACTGAAGACTGGTTGCTGGGTGATCTAGATGGTCTCTTTTCCCTGGATCTTGATCTAGAATAAGATCTCGTGTGAGATCTAGAGTAGGATTTACCCCTGGGAGAAATCTTCCTTGATCTAGCGGGCGACCTTGACGGGGATCGAGACGCGGATATTTTCTTAGTAACAGAGCGAGCCGGTGATCTAGTCGTGGAACGAGATATGGACATATTTTTTGGAGAAACATCTTTGGATTTATCTGAGTTTCTCGACGGAGATCTGGAAGTCGATTTGCGTTTAATCGCCGGCTTAGATTGCAGCGGGAATTTAGGCTTCGGTGAAATTTTGATCATTTGTTTTGGGGACTTTGAAATCGACTTATTTCTGAGTCTAGCTGGCGACACGGAGTTAGAACTCGACCTAGAGCCCCTGTGCTTAGAAACCGATCTTGATCTATTATTTCTAAGAGCTTTTTCAAAAGATTCGCATCTGGATTTTGACCGAGATCTAGACTTTGGTCTGTCCACATTTTTCTTTGTTAGACTTATGGATCTAGATCTTGCTGATCTTTGCAGAAAATTAGCCATCAGCAGAGGCGGTGATTCTGTAGGAGACCTTAGCCGAGTCGTCCCCGCTTCAGCTCTGGTTAGTGGCAAAGCTGGGGAAGGCGATCTACTTGTAGCAGGGGATATAGCAGAGGTGATTTTCTCCGGTGACACAGACTTAGATCCCTCTTGAGCAGGACCGATGATCTTATTTCCTGATTTAGGCAATTCATCTGGCAACGCAATGTCAAAAACGTTTTCGTCCTTCCTCTCCACCTTGATTTTTACCGGGCTGATCACCTTTTTGCCCAAAGTTTCCCTTGCTTTCGCAGCTAATCCAGTCTGCAGTTGTTTCAAAGTGTTCAATTCCTTCTGTCGCTCTTCGTCCTCTTGTTTCGGTTCGTCATCTGCGAGATCTCCTTCGTCTTCGCTAGAAGATCGCAGGCTAACTCTTGGTGTGATAGTCTGTACTTTTCTGTTGCGAGAAATGGACCTTGACTTCTGTTTTCCATGGTCATTCTTCTTCGATTCCTTTCTCTTGTCTTCTAAGATGTCTTTGTAACGCTCGGGGTTCTTCCGAACCGGTGAGTAGCTCAGACTCGATCTCCTCGAATGGCTTCTGGACTTGCTGCGGCTTTTTCGATCCCTTGATCTTTCTCGTCTCTCCCTGTCTTTCCGTGGTGATCTTGATCTCCTGCGGGATCCAGACCTTCTTCGCCGTGGCGGCGATGGTCTTCTTCTAGATCCATATCGTTCGTATCTGGACTGGCTCCTGCTCCTCGATAATGAGGGCCGTTGTCTTCTTGATCTAGAAAACCTCCGTCTCCTAGGTGAAGGTGAGACTCTTCTAGGTCGGGAATGTCTCCTTGGAGACCTTCTCTCCGCTCTTCCCCTTGACGGAGATCTGTTGCGACGGAAAGGCGAATTTCTTTGCGCAAATGGCGATTTCTCGCGTTTTTCTAAGCTAGCTTTTCGAGCCTGAGAATCTCGTCTTCTAGGCGGAGGAAGTGAAGGGGATTCGTTCCTTGGTTCAGCTCTGGTGATTCTCTCCTGTCTTCTAGGTGATCGGTTTCTAGATTCTCTGTGCTTAAGAGAAGCCGACCGACTCCTGCGTCTGGTTCTCTCCTCTGCCTTTTCTTTTTTCATTTGGTTTTGGGCCTCTAGTTCTCTTTGCTCTCGCTCCTTTATCCGCTTTTCTAATTCTTCCAATTCTTTTCGCAGATATTCTGTTCTCTTGCTCGTGCTCTCTGCTTCTTCTACTTGAACTGTTTCCACCGTTTTATCGTGCTTCGAAGACTTCTTCGGTCTCTCTGGCGAACTGCAATCAATGTTAAGAGAATTGATAAGTTTGATTTTAGTCGAGAATGGTTTACAGATGAAATGGAAGGATTCGTGCTTACCTTTCGGTAGAGCTGTCAGAGGACTGATGCTTCTTTTTGGCAGCAGCCTTCTTCTTCTAAAAAAAAATATACCATAGTTTATTAAGAGCGGATAATAACGACGGATGAACACCGATCATGCATTCATATTTAATTTCCAGTAGCAAGAACTTATATTTTATCTCTTTCTTGTGATAGTCTGTTTATTCCATGTCGCATATGAGAAAAATTCTGCCACATACTATGTATTATGTTTTTGGATATAAATAGTATAAGTTTTGAACTGTTCTGAGTACAAAATAAAACTTGAAATGCCTATTTGATTAATGAAACGGTTGTTTAGATTTGCATTTCTTTAGCGCTGTAGTTTTTCTTTCAGACTCTCTCGATCTTTTTTAGAACGGAGTACCGATATTATAGAATGAAAGCTATTTTTACAAGGAATAAACAATGTTTTACGATTGAAGCTTTTTTGTCTATATAGTGTTGGTGCTCGACACAAAACAAGTGAACATACAACAGTCGTAAACTCATACTCATATGTAGATTACGAATAATTATTATTACATTGAGTAGCGGCATATCGGGTACTCACTCAGGGAATGCCTCCTGTCAAATGGCGCTGATAATTACAAACAATACTGAGATTTACACTTTGAAATAATGATGATCGGTAACTTGAAATCAGATTAAGATCTTTACAGAAATAAGCAATGAATCATGCTAGTCAAGAAACAATGCAAATGTTTTACTATCACTTTTTTTCTTCTTATTCGTCAAATTATGTTTTGTATAAAAGAAACACAAACAATATCTTGGCATGCTCCCGCTTCTCGTGCTAAGGTCAATATTTTAGTTGGTACTCTTTTCTCTCTTTCCATTATTAAATATCGCTATTTCCTACCTCACGCTTATCTTTTCCATCTGATTTAGACCTCTTCTTCTTCTTCTTTTTCTTCTTCTTAGATTCATTTTCTGTAGAGCTGAACAAAAGAAAAAGAATTTCAATGATTTACAAAGCAATTCCCTTTTGTATAATACATTGCAAAAGTTGTCCGTTAATTCTCACCTGCTGTTGTCTGAATCTTCACTGGACGAGTCGCTGTCCGATGAAGAGACTTCGGTTTTTTTGTGTTTCTTTTCCTTCTTCTTCTTCTTAGGTTTTTCCTTCTTCTTGTTGCTCTTTGGGGACTCGGACCTAGGAAATTCCACAATTGTTAAACACTTGTGTCGAGCACTGTCATCCATAAGTTTAAACAACTGATTGGATATTAGGTATATTTAAATTTAATAAATTTCTCGGAGCGGTCTTCTTCCTCTTGACAAGTGCATACCTTGTGCTGATAATAAGAAAGCTGTATTAAAAAATCATTGTGATTACAGAAAATGTGATTGAAACATTTCGGTTCGGCCGTCGTGACTCTTAAATAGAAAACTAATCAGAGATTGAAAGTTTGCCAGAATTCCTTGCGGAGTACACATTATTAATTACGTTTATATTTTACACTACAATCTTAGATTAATGAATTAATTGATGATCGGCCGAAACATCAGTCTACTGCTAATAAATATAAACTAATAAATTAGTTCATAGATTTGGTCTGTCTAGAGTCGCTAGTCTATGATAATAAGACCGTGAGTCAAAGTTGAATGGTACGTAACGAACAGACCATATCTTTCAACTAACATAAAAGACATATAATATAGAAAAATTTGAGGAGTATTGATATAATATGGGATTAGCATTACCTTGATAACCATCGATAGGGACGGACTTGTCAGAAAAAAATAGAGAGATGACATTAACAACAAGCTTTATCGGTAACAACAACAAAGATAGAAAATGGCATTGTTCTTCAGAAAAATACTGCGTTATTTATAACTCTGATTCTGTTACTATGAGATCAAAAGTAAATGTCTGCTCGATGTTTTTTTTATTATCAACTCAACTAGTTTTCTATAATCGAGCATAACTGGATTTTGTGATAAGCGACGGTAAGAAAATGGGGAATAATATGCACCACATCATGTGAGCTGCAGATAAGAAAATCATAAGAAGAATTTGAGATTATTCTAAAGAAACGGACGATTTTCATTCTTACAACTGTTCAAAGTTGTATTTGAATGTATATTATCGATCTGTGAGATTATTTATTTACAGAAGCAAACATTTACTCTGAAATTTAATGAATATACTTGTAAAGACCTTTAATTATATCTACCTCCTAATTTTGCGTAAATATTTTCTCAACTACAAATATATGTATATAAAGGTATAGATATATATTCTTTTTTTTATAATAGTCTGAAAATATTCTGAGGGTTTTTTTTTTTGTTTTGAAATTAGACGCGACGGCCACACTTACCTACTGAGCCTACTAGGTAGGCACTCAGTCCTCCTCAGTTCTGTTTGAAACAGAGAAACGTGTACGGGGCATGAAATAGTAGGCGATTTATGAGTCAGTATCAAACATCAGATGTGTAGTAAGCGAATGAATGAATGAATTAACCAGTCGGAATGTGATAAATGAACATTTCGGGAAAACAAGGATACTACGGGAGACAGGATGCCCAGTCCTGGAGCCTCGACTACATCAGGTTACTGCTAAATTTTAACAACTCTTCAACAATTTTAAAGATCTTTAGAGAATGTAGTCTTCTTTTCCAAAACATTGAACAAAATACGCTTTTGCCTAGCGGTTCATACTGAAAAATTGAAGAGATGGCAAAGATCTGTGTTACTGACTGAGAAATGACCAGCTAGTTAATGTTGATTAGACGGTATGCATAAAAACATGATGCAAAGCTATATCAGCAGAAATCCTGACAAGTCCAGCCTCCATAGACTCGTGGACCTTTATGATTGAACATACCTGTCTCGTTTGTGTTTCTTCCCCTTCTTTTTTTTCGAATTACTTCCGGATCGTTTCCTCTTCCTTTTTTTCTCTGTAACTGTTGTTGTGTCCGGTGCAGGGCTGGGAGTTCTTACTAAATCGTATACTTTATTAGCAGCCGCTCTTGCTTCAGCTTCTCGAGCATGTCTTTCCGGATCCAAACTGCTTCCTTCTACAAAAAATTCTGATATTCCAAATGCCTCGCGTAACTTTGCATTCTTCTCTTGCTGAGCTTCCGCTATTTGATGGGTCTCTCTCACACTGTACAAAGAAATATGAAAAATACGTGTTTAATATTTTCAATCATAAATATTAAAATCCTTTTATATATTATTGCTTATTTAAATATGTATTACTAGTTAGATCGTTTTTGGAAACTCTATTATTTTACAAAAGTAAATAATTCAAAAAATTAATAAAACTCAAGTTTTTTTTTTCTTTTTTCTTTCAAAATACACGTACCGTTTGGCTATTTTGACAGTCATATTTGAAAAAAAAAAATTCTAATCGATTTAACACGGGATGTTTTTATTTATTTCTTTCGATATTTTCATTTTCTGTTCAATCCGGCATAAGAGGAGAACGGATATAAAATTACATGGTGAAAAAATCGTGAAATGTTTGTAATTGAAATAATTACGATAACAATTATTTTTAGTTTATTGTTATTCTGTGTCGTATTGTTCACTCTTTCGCCCGCAGCACACACGTTCGGGAGCAAAGAATTTAGTTCGATAATAGTATCGGGGGGTGACATAACACTGGAGCTTGCCTTAGCGTTAGCCGGTGAGCCACCACCCCCTGGTATATACATAGGTATATACGAAAAAGAGAATAGGGAAGGAGGAAACGTGAGGGAAGTGGGACGTAGAGGAAAATCACCCCTGTACTACTACGGTTATGCGACTTGTCCGGATCAATACATGCCAGCTGTTCTCTTTGGTGCAGGCGCCCCGTTTTAGATACATTATTGTTAATTACGATACCGTTTATTACTGTATATAAACGTTTGCATTACATTTACGTGCAAACGTGAAGTAAGTGAGTACGTGTTTTAGAACAAAGAAAAAAATTTGAAAAATTGTAATAACGTGCGAAGTAAGAGTACAAAAGAAAAGAATCTGTTATCCCTCCTCAATTAATTGAGGTCGCACGATTTTTCGTTATTTTTATAATAATTGAATATAAATTACATGAGGGTATAAAGGAGAAAGAATAAGGTGTATTAATCGGTCTCTTGAGGCGGATTTCCCCAATAAAAATATAAAGAGAATTTTAATATATATAGAGCTGGAAGTAGAGCAGGGCGGCAAATCGTGTAACACCTGTTTGGCTTCTGGAGGGAGGATAATCGCAGCAATAAGCTTTTTGTCCGTACGTTACCGTACGCGGCCTATTCCTATGTATCACGTTACTGCATACAATACTACGTACAGAATGGGAATAACATGCAACTACAGATTGTAGGTCTTGCCTAAAGAGATTAAATACAAAGTCCTAGACGGTATATACAAATATCGAAAAAAATACGAAAGTAATTTCGCAAAAATCAGTTTGGACGCACTTATTTCCGATCGCAGATCGTCGATTATATAAATTCCTGAAAATTACGCGGGAATTATAATTCCCGAAGTCAATCTATGAAGATTTTCTTCTGAAATATAAACCCTTTTTTCTTTCCGATTTTTAGCGAAAATTACAAAAATTTTCTGATATTTCAAAGCGTTTCAAAGCTATCGAAGCTTTCCTCGATTCCCTGCAGGTCCATTCGAGCTTTAATCATCGATTTTAATATTGTAGTAAATCTTTCCCAACTGAGAGAAAATTTGGCCTGTTTCCGTTCGTCTATCTTGAAACTGCGCGTCTAAACGCGAGATCCTTTCCAAAAATGAAAAAAGCTAAAAATCGAAGGATCTTTTTCCTTCGTTTAATAATCACCTCACAACAGACCGCATGCTGTTACGTCGTTCGGCTAACAGGTGAAGTTGAATGTCACGTAGCGTACGTTGACAACAACAACAGTGTTGTTTGGTCTGTTGCTGGTGCTGCTGAGCTTTTTTGCTAGCTGAAATTTGCTTCGCAGCTTGTAATTTCCTTCGTCTTGATCGTTTCAGCGGTTTCTGTCGATCAAGGAAGAAATTTCCCCTCCATAATCGCTCGAAAAATGCTCGGCCATCGGCTGGACCGCGACCTCTTGCAGTCTTGACCGGAAACGGCGAAGACATCGTCATCGAAAACACGTTATTTCGCAACGAAAAATAAAGTTCCTTTTTGCTCTTTTTTAATAATGTATTGATTATTAAGAATATTCAACTAATTGATTATTGTCTCTCCGAATAGAAATTCGAATCTTCTATATAAAAATCCTCAAGTTCAATTGCGCAATCTCGTTATCTATATATCATATGAAACGCAACTCGGAACTTCGGTTCTCCAATTCCGATTCCAGTAATCGGTTGTTAATTAAATTGCTGGAGGATTGCGGAGACGTCGCGTTTTCTATGCAAATAAGTAATCAAGATTCGTCCGTTTTAATCCCTTTCTGAGAGGGCTTAGTGAATGGTTCGAGTGGTAGTAGCTAAAAGAGGCACGGAGTTGGTTCCGAGAGGGGGATGTAATAGCTTCCTCTCTACTTATACCACCCCATCTTTTGTTGCTTCCAGTTTCTGCTTTTTTAACTACATACAACAGTGCTATTTCATCGAAGTACAATACTCCTTTCGAATCTTTTTTTCACTCCAATTTCAATCCGCAGTGTCTCTCTTTGTTCTCCAGTTTCTCGTATCTGTATTATTATTACGATTAATATTACTTTTTTTTTTATCAGCGTGGTTCGTATCGTAGATGTACCGTTGTAATTATTTTTATAAATTTTAGGAAGACGTTGGATTCAGGCACACCATTAAATACTTACAGATACATAGATATATGGTTCTACTATTTTAATCAAAAATCGATATCCAATTATCGTGATTATTGATTATTATTTATCATCGATAATAATAATATATAGCAATAATTTTCTTTTATTATTAGTTTATAGATTATCTTTTCGCCCTGGCCAGCTGTAGTTATACAATAGTCGAAATTTAATAAATTCCGTTAATATTCTTAGTGTATAAATATGGAGACACATGGATTTATCGACACGAGGTTTTACTGTTTAAAATCGAAGAGACATCGCTTTTACAGTAATTCAGGTGCGAGTAAATTTTATTATGAACAAAATCTATGTGTTTTATAATTTATCTTTTATTATTCGTTCACGAAATTATCGCCGAGATTATTATATCAACCTTCGGCTAGTATAGACGATTCAAATATCTTATCTCTCTTATTTTTCTTCAAATTATTGTCGAATAATTAAAATGGTTATTCGTATTCATATATGAGACGTAGGCTTAGAAATATGTAAAATATTGTCACGCCATAAACAAGTGGTTTAATTATTATTATAATGTTATTTTTAATTATTATTTGTATTTATAAAGATACTTAGTTTTCGATTTATTTATATAAATTACGAGCTAGTGGAAGACTTTTGTGATTTTAAACGAGTTCTTTACTCCTTTATACGTAAGCTACATATTTTTTATTCCCGGGTACTCCGCGTAGACCCTCGCGGTCCGGCGACGACGCGAGGCGTCGCGACGTCGGTCCATTTCCTAACTGATATCAGTGGGATGCTGGGTAAGAGTTTTCGCTCCTTTCTCTCTCTAGCTACCAGAGTTACTCTCGAAAAGGGAGGGCGCCGGCGCTAAAGCAAGTCGATATCACGGGGGCGCATATTGGGGTGAGTTGTAGCTTTTAGGGTATACCTCGTAAAATCCTATATATAGAAACTCGCCGCAGATTGATAGACCGAATCCACGTTTATTCAATTAATACCCACCTACATAAAAGTCGATCAGGTCTAATTCTTCGATTTATTCATTTCTACGTAAAATTTGCAAATTCGAACGTAAAATTTTATTAAACATTAACAGAATCTGCAGCAGAGCTTTTCATGCGATTTTATTACAAAAAATTAATAATCGTAATTTATTGCTCAAGACGAACGCTTTCATTATCCCGCAGCTCTTCAGCAATTTCTCATCGGACCGGATATAGATCCAAGGTACGGATTATCCGGGATCAGACCAGTCGTATAAAAACGATAGACACAAAGGTCTTTTCAGTAAAGCTCGTGGTTTATTTTTCAATATCTCGGATTTTGGGTTATAAGGAAAATCATTGCGCGTCTTATACGGAGATAGATTTCGTTTTACATTTTTCTAGAAGAAGTATATTCCGGGTGACATTTACTAGTCGAAAAAATTATTGATTATCCTCTTGCGTCTGTAAATTAGTACGATTTTACATTTTCTATCGAAAGTCGTCGACGCGATTTCTCTACATCGTAAAAAAAAACCGAATTTATAATAAACCATTTCGCCATTTTGAGATGGGATTTCGCTAAGCTCGAATCACACGATTTTATTCAAGTATTTTTTCAAGTGGAGATCCAGAACGTACCAGAATCTATCTACTCGCGTCAGCGTGCGTCGGAATTATCTACACATAGGTATATACGTAGTTCGCTTCTTCAATAGTGAAATTGGCCATCGTTTACTCGTGATTGATTTTTATAAAGGACTGAGGAATCGGTAAAAAAAAAAAAAAAAAATGAGGAAAGTACACGATTCAGATCGAATAATATCGCAGAAGTATAATCGGTGATTACTCAATACAGTAACTGTAAACGCGTCAGTTAATGTGTTGGGAATGTTTAAACAGTGATTTCTATAATGAGACGCGTATAATAATAATTAATACTCACTTGACACGTCCGAATTCGTCGCGAGAAACGCCAGGCTGTATATCGCTGCCAATTAACATCGAGCGATAGGACTCTACCTTCTGGACAACCTCCTCGGTGGTGAATCTGCAACAGAAATTTTAGCGTCGAAAAAAAGAATAAATTACTAATTTTCGTCGCATTCGAAAAGCTTCGAAGTATACCTCGATACAAATGGAAAAAGATGTTTTTCTTGTGAATTTTTAATTCCTGATTGTAAGCAGTGGCAAAAAGAGCAGAAAGATTGTTCCACAGTTTTTAAATTATGAGAAGCCATCTAATAATGTTCAGGCTGAAAGCTCAGAGTTAATTCCTCTGGATTCTTGTAATCCAATTGTATTACATACGTGACATAATTATGTTTGCAAAACCGTGTGCAGCAGAACGAATTACACGAATGTGGGGCGGGATGATCATTCGATTTACCTCGATCGGTTTTATAAAAAAAAAAATTTACTCTCGTCATACTTTTCGGCTTTGTTCCTCCGATATAAAACTGAGGTAAAAACAAACGAAATAAAAAATATTCTCAAAAGTACGAAACGGATTTTTTGCTATCCATGTGTCAGAGAACTGATTTAAATCGATGTACTGTCATGAGACTTGATAGAATCAAAGAAAAAAAAAAACAGGAAAAAAATCCATATTTTCTTCAATGTTGGTGTGAAAACTGTAAAAGCTAGACAATAAATTTTCTGTTTCATAGATAATCTTTTACCAGCTGATCTTCTCTGGCTCTGAAGTGCTGTATTTACATTTCTTTGCATTTAAAGAGTTTTTAGACTGGAATAACACACGCAGGGACACAAAAGGGCGGAGAAACTTTCCCTAGCAAATTATAGACTTATATTACCTAAATATATGATGAAAATTCTTCGCAAAAAGTAGAACAAAGAATATAGCATAGTATATACACAGCCGAACTAATTGTGAGTAATAAAAATAGCTGGAAGGTTCTGAAGCTTACCCTTGGTCTTCGAGTATATCAGCAAGTTCGGCGCACTTGACTTCGATCTTTCTTTTTCGTTCATGATCTAATATCTCCTTGTTAGGTTGTTTGTTTAGCTGGTCTAGCTTCTGGAGCTCTTCTTCAGTTTTATAGGAAACTTTGTCTTTAGTCTTCCGAACAATGGCCCAATTTCTCTGCACGTGTCCATTGGTTCCCGAACCTCGGGGTGTTTGGAGTCCGATACCGTTATACATTATATTCTATTATATACTGCACCTGAAACATGAATGATCACCACATATCAGTTAATAATCGGATAATAAGATACTATCATCATAATTCTGCCGTCATATCTTCCAACTAATGGAAAATAGCGTTCCGCCCATAATTACTTGCCCAGATCCTTCCTCGACAACCCTGATCCTCAAAAGTAGCAAACTATCATCTTTTCTCAAGATAAATTCCAGATATTATAAATATTTGGACCAACTAAGTCAGGGTTTCTATCATACTAGTGATTTTATAATGGCAAATCTTTTCCTACATTTCTGAACTACTTTTCAAAAAATATTCGACGCTGTTTCGAATTGTTTTTGCCTTTTTTACGATATGCGGTATGTTTTTGTTACTGAGCAGACAGGTTTATCTTAAATATATCGCTCATTGTTGTCTCGTTTACGTAAAAAACCAGTAAAATGTAAAAGCAGGGTGTTTTTCTATCTTCGATTCTTTACGAGACAAGCTTCACTTTCATAGCTACCCCTGTACTCCCGATTCTTCTAACTTGTGAATTCTAGCTATCAGAAATATTTCAATAAAAACAATATGTAGCTGAGAAAGATCGATCTCCGACAAATATATCAAACATTGACTAAATAGGTGGGAATAAAATTCTTACAAAACTTTCTTTAATTAATGCTAGCGCACCTAAATGGCTATTGAATTTATCAAAGTGAGTAGCTTGGATGTTACTCTGTAATATTCGGGTGTCTTCAATAACTTGTAAAACTAAATGAGGTACGGGTGAATAAAAAGCATCGCATTAGACACTAGTAGGGTGTTGTAACGTGTTTAGTTAACGCACGAGAGCGAATAGAATTGGAGGTTGACAGTGTATGTAATAATACGTATAATTCGATTCTATGTATTTAGTTAAAATAATGTTTCTATAAATATGGCACCTCTTAGTAGTCCGGAGAGTCTAGTGTGTATATAAATAAGATGAAACTGTGTAAAACTACGTCAAAGGTGTTAATACGTATACAGTACACAAAACGGGCGCCAAAGCTGACTGTGAGCTAAGGTTAGAATCGAGGCAAGTAGTAGCAGATCAATTTATCGATCCGGCGAAACACTGCGACAGATTAGTAAAGTGTTAATGAACATTAGTGTCGGAGGTACTTACCTCGACTAGGTTCACAACTGTTTCACAATCGGCGTATCATTTTCGAAGCGGATAAATTGGATCTTATTTTAACGGATGAAATTTAATTAACGAAAACACAACGGCGAACCACAAACGTTGCCATTTTATAACGCTACTTTAATATTTCACCGAGGTGTGACGCTGCGGTGGATATATTGCGCGCAAGCCGGGTCACGTGACCATTAATTATGACGAGGCTGGTCGGTAACAAGGATTTTACACCCTACTCTCGCCGTGGAATAAAGAATAGCTAAGACGGCTGCACTCATGAAATTCAGGCGCTATCGCGAGCTCACGCCCTCTCAGTTAGTTTAGTACTCTAGTCATCAGGTCGGTAAAAACGACTGATGTCGATAGCACTACCCTGCAGCTACCCGCTGAGCAGAATTCAAAACGATAACGGCAGATCCCTATGTGCACTATCGATATGTTAAGGGATGCTTTCTTAGAATATTTTTCAGTTTACTAGAAGCAGAATTAACGTATCGAACAGTTGTCTGTTCATTTGATGGATACAAGTTTTCTCAGGGAACATTTACACACCGGAAAAATCCGGAATCTATATAGCGTTCGATCTAAATCATTTAGATTTTTGTAACGCAACTGTTTTTGTTATGCAATTTTTGTTGGATGCTACCAGTCCTCGAAATTTTGTATCTATTATAAACACTCAGTAGGCAAATCGAGCGAATAAACAGTCTTATCTTAAGCAATCTAACGACGGCCACCCACAATGAATATATTATTCACAGCGCATCCTTTGGTTCGCAAATAGCCTCGTTAAGAGCAGTTAAAATGCCCACACGTGCAAAATATGTATAATGAATTTAATAAATTTATGACTATTTTTCGACTGATTAATTTTCCTTTCTATAGACCTGTATGACTAGCCAGTCTCAAAAAGTCGCTACAAAATGGATGATGATTTCCCTGGTATATGTGACAGTGGAAAACCATTACAGCTCTCGCAATTGAAAAGTAAATGTAGGAAGATTATCTTATAGTGGGTCGTGATTTATTCACGTGTCAAACACTCAGTAATTTATTTACTCGGTAGGTTTGCCTCGCTTATATGAGAACCTAGCTGTCTTCGGTGGCGTTGAATGAGTAAAACTTCGTACACGTGCAAAAGAGATCCTCAAATCACGTTGTACTTTATAGAAAATTCAAAAAACAGTCGAGATGGTACCCGGTAGCAGAAGGATAAGTAATTAAAAACACTTCAGGCGGACTAACGTCTGCAGTTTTTAAGTTGATTAATCTCATGGTGTTCACGTATGATCTTCAGTCTCGATAGTCGAAATGTTCGGTCGGTAGAACGTTCAATAAATTTTGATCCAAGAACTACGTAGCGGAAGACCTGGACGGAGCAGAGGCGATGGCAATGGCGAAAAATGTATTTATTTCGTTATTAAATATACATTTTTATAATTCTTTCTTTATAGAGTATTTTTTGATTATGGGTTTATTCTAAGATAGAATTTGAATCGCATTCTATTCCCATATTCAACCAGGCCATTTCTCTCAGCGTACGTCTAGCTTCGATTATAGTAATTACGTCCACGTATCAGGCGTCAGGTGTTACGAGTCTCAACACTTGAAACGAATTAACTTGGCAATACCTGTCAAGGTCTTCGATGTTTATATACATCTACTTTGAAGCAAGATGCAAGTGACTCCCTTCCGTAGGCTTGTGGTTTGAATCATTAGCTTAATTGCTATAAAACGTCTTGTATATCGATTGCAACTGGCATGAAACGCACCGCGTTGGTCATTCCTGACAAAAGCTTGGACGAGACTCGTTGGTCCCCCGAAGTCCTGCGACCAGCAGTCATTCGTAGCGGATCGTTTATGAAACTACACGATAGGATCTTGGCGAAAAAGTATCACAATGAAGCACCGAATAACGATGGAGACTGCCATTCTCATTGCAGAATACTCAATCAACCCAATTAGTTGTTGGCCACCAGCCGCAGGATCCAGTCGTCTCGCTGTCTTGCGGCATAATATTCTCTTGTGGATTGGAGTCGCTCATCTGATAGCGAGTATCGGATCAAGTTTTTATAACATCTATTTGAACAGCCATAATCTGAGTAAAGTAATCAAAGTATTCTCGGAGACGAGTGCCATGGCGTCAGCAGCGGTGAAAATGATCATATGGAAAATCGAAACTCCCCGAATTCAGGTCAGTTGTAGTAATCAAAATAGTTGCCAATATTTCTTTCGTTGCCTTTAAAAGTAAATAGGGTAAGTGTGGGTATTACTGCGGTTCGAAACGCAGGGCTAACTTTAAGAGCGTATTTCAAAGATTCATTATAAGATATCGATTTAATTTTTCTCTTTTAAACGTTGTTCAACTTATTTTAAGCGTTCAAAATAATTAACAGTGCGATAAAATCTTATTTTCGTGAAATTAAACGCATTTTAAAGAAAAGTGTAAGTGTATGTATTACTGCGGGGCTTTAAGTGACTCGTACCTATTACTGCGCTCCAAAAACTGTGGGTGACCCAATTACTGCGTGCCTGATACTGCGAAGTCCAATAAAACGAAAATGAAGAAAACTAAATATTTGGACAAATATTTACTAATAATAACTAATAATTTCTTATTATAAATTATCTTATGTTACTAGTTACTAGTACAGTAACATTTTCTTTTTTATTATTATTCACAATGTTATATACATTTCTACAGCCTTTTGGAGCAAGTACAGTAGGCGGCTTCGGATTCAATGAGACACCAACTTCATCTGCATTAAAAATTCTATTTGGGTAATTTAATGAGAGATCTTCTTCAGTTAAGTAACATATGATTTCTTCGAACCATAAACGTATGTCATACTCAGAAACCTTAGCTCGGTTAAGTGATACATTTTTAGCCATTCTTCTCGATATGTCTGGATGTCGCTCCAAAAGTGATTCATACCAAGTTTTTCTTGGCCGGTTATTAACAAAAGGTGTTTTCCGTCCATCATTATCACATAATAACTTGACACTCTCTACCAACTGATGTTTTGTTACTGGAAATCGGCGACTAGTACAGAAGAAAATCCATTGAACAAGTTCATTTACCTCTTTCGCACTAACTAAGTATAGTCGATGGTCCTAGTCGTTTATCTGCATATTTGGCAATTTTTTTCGCTCTAATTGTTGATTCTGGCACTTGATATTTTCTTGCAACTTCTGCTATACTTTTCCCGGTCAAAGCTTCTTTGACGGCTGGATCTAAATCTCCTCTCTTGTACTTACATCTTTTTATTTTTATTTTTGATTTTTTTACTTTCTTTTTATTGATTACAGAACTTTGTGTCTTTGCCACTATACCTGTATATAGGTACTTATAATACACGGCAATTAGGCAAATGAAGCAATTTGATGTATGTACCTAGTGAGAAAACTACACTCGCCGATTTTATTTTTGTAGGTAAGAAAACACACAGTTCAACGGCAGTAATAGATGCATGCGCATGAAACGACCGGATGCTTCTCATACTGTGGCAGAGTTATAAAATCGCAGTAATACATACACGCTCAAAAAAGTGGTACCAATTGCTGCGGCACCAAATTTAACATGGAAATGAATCAAAATTCGATTTTCGTTCAGTTTTTGATAACAATGAAGTGTTATCTTACTCTGAGATATAATAGATATGGATATAGAAGCATTCAGTGATGAAAACAGACCTTATATTAAGTCCTCTGTTCACACACCAACTGCCATAAAATGATAAAATTTTCTCTCATAACAACCGGTCAATTTCCAATAATTATTAACAAATTAAATAATAGCCTAGCATGCTATATTATTAGTTGAGTATATTCTTTAAATATTGAAGTAATAGTCTGATTTCTTTCAAGTTATAAAGAATCATATTTCGTTGATTTATAATATAATGAAAAAAATCCGCAGTAATACCAACACCCGCAGTAATACCCACACTTACCCTATACATCGGTTATTCAATGATTAACTATAATTGTCATGAAACTTCGCATCAAAGCTGTAACTCTTTCGCTCATAACAGTCTTGGTTCAACTCGATGAACACTTTTCGAGGTCAGTTATGGTGCTAGCCGAAAGTTAAAGTGAATTATCGATCAGGTCTTGACAGATGAGATGAAGACGTTCATGAAGCGAGCTACTCGCGAGGAGAAAGAGGTGATGCAGAGTTATGTTGACAAATTTCTGGTACCCCATGTAACGATTTTTGTCAGTTCCGTAATCGGGACAATCGCTTTCATCGCCGCACCTATGGCGACGTCGCAGCCTCTTCCAGGAGATTCTGCTCATCCTTTTCGGACCGATACATTTTGGGTTTGGGCATTTTTGTATGTCTCGCAGAGCGTCTGCATCATCCAAGTCGCATGCATGACTTACGTGGATGTCTTTTGCGCTATACTATTGTGGTACACAGGTGCAAGGTTCCAAATCTTAGCCATGGAATTACAGTCAGCAACCAACGACGCGGATGTACATCGCTGTGTCCGGACCCATCAAAGATTGATAGAGTGAGCATCTATGACGTATATTCATAATGTCTGAGAGATTATTCTCTCGAAAAATTATAATCTCTCTTCGTCAGTCCGAAGAGAAATTCACAAGGGGGACTCATTGCTGGAGTCGTGATGTTTCGGTCATTATTGGTCATCATTTTTCAGATATGTCGATAAATTGAGGGCTAGTACTCGTATCATAGCCGTAGCAGTGGTGGCGACTACCTTGCTCACAGTTTCAGTCGGAGGCTTTATACTCATTCGGGTGAGATTAGGCCTTGAAATTTCGGTTGTGATATCTAAATTATATTCGAAGTGAGAGAGAAACTTATCCATTATAATTGAATCATTGAATTGTTGTGCTTTATGAATATGCGGAATGGAAATGCAGCGACCGCCACTTTACGAATTCGCAAAATACGTGTTCTACGAGTTAGGAACAGCGATGGAGCTTTTCTTGTTCACTTGGCCAGCTGACAATTTAATCGACGCTGTAAGTACGTACAAAAAGTGTATGGATCACGAGATTGAAACAAGCTTCTATTCAATATCGAAGAGGTTTCGAATAAATATATTCTGCACTTTATGTGTCACGCACGAAAAGCTGATCAGAATATCTCTAATCTGTTCGCTTCTGTGCAGAGTACGAAAGTAGGGGATGCCGCCTATGGCTGCGATTGGATCGGCAAATCACCCGAAATGCTTAAAGACTTATTGATCGTTATCGAACGATCACGATCCCCAATCCACATTGCTGTTGATGGTTTACTCCCAATCTTATCGCTCGAGTTCTACGGATCTGTATGTCTTGATGTCTAATTTTTGTCTGGATAGCAGTGTCACTCGATCTTTCAGAAATCTGATCAACCCTTGAATTGAATGCTTCCAGACTTTGATTACAACCTTCTCATACCTCACAACCCTCCGGGCATTCGCTGGGGACTAAAGGATAGCAAGAGGATTTAAAACAGTATCGATAGATTGTTCGGGTTGAAATTTGGAACTATTGAGAAAAAAAAGTAGGCTTTTACGAAGGATTCTATCACTCTTAGGGATTTCTGTTGCAAATTTACTAGAATTTTATTAGAATTTTTATTCACACACGAAAGAGTCAATTTGAAAACATTATTTTATAGAACCGATTTCGTACATATTCACTGTATTATCATAGTAATATATAACTGAACATTAGTGCAATCATTTGTAAACCAAATTTTCAAATACTGTATATTTACTTTATAAGTTATACAAATTTAGTTCTAAATATGTTCCCCTATCAAGTGTTCGAACTTTAAGGAAATGCATAGCAACTCACTCTGACTAAACTCAAAGTTCATTTCTGATCAGGTTCCACAGGTTGGTCAGTAACCCTTGGAGAGGTCTAGCCTAGACTCAAGAGCATAGCAGATCGGAGTCCGTTGCTATAACTGGCTTTAGTAACTCTAGGAACTTTTCAAAGGGACACAACTCCTCGCAACCTGGTATCTGCTGCGTGACGATTTCCGAGGGAATGCCGGTATAGTGAAGCACCTGTAGAGAGTCGGGAGAAAAAGGCATTATTCGTGGTGCTTCGGAGTCTGGGCCAAAATCATTCGGTTGTTAATTACCTTGAAAAAGAACTCCTCTTCCAGTTCCCATAATTCTATGATCACCGCACTAGAGTAAGCGGGTACGTGGGGTTTATATACTCCAAGTGTCGATTGCAGACCAGCAACGGTAATCTCGTGACCACTGTACAGGTACAGCTTTCTGCCATCTTCGAGAGTTCCGTTCACATAACTGATTGCATTATCAGAAATTTCGCGCAGTAGTGTGCCTGGAAGATGGTCAGAATTAATAAAAGTACGCAGATAGCTCCTGATTAGAGAGGGTGCGAGAATTGCTGCGGGAAGTAACGGAGATTCGACACTGGGATATGAATAACAGCGGTTGTGTTGTATCCGATAAGAAATTGCTGGGCTTGTAGAAAATATTGAGACACTTGGTCAATGAGAAAAATGATTATTTCGTATCGATGAAAGAACCATGGATGTGTTTCTCAAGAGAACCATAGAGTACTCTGAGCGCTACGTACGTCTAGAATGAGGAATTGCACTATTTCTCAATAACGAAGTGCAAAAATTATGCCATTCAATTACCTCCATATATTCTCTTCATATAGTCGTTGTACGAACTTAGCTCGTACTCGAGATTGGCACCATCAAGAAGTTCGCCGTCCGGGTAATACTCATAGACCCATTCCGGCAGCGTCAAATTATTCGATCTTTGCGCATCGAAGACGTGATAGAGGCTGTAAAGTGCCAAAGTGTCGGTTATCGTCATGCCAGTCAGCTCTCCCAGAGATGTCATCAGGTCACTGAATACAGCAATCTTCTCTTGCACCTCGGTAGTGCTCTTAACACGGGCATATTCGGTGGTGTACCTGAAAAAAGGTATGGGAGATCATCGTGTGAACAACTTGCTGTATGATTTTCATGAGGAAGTAAAACGCACTGTGAGCACATCTGAGAAAAGAACAGCATATCTTCAGCGAAAGGCGAGTACACAGCTGGGATGGGCTGCCAGGGTAAATCCTCGTTCCATTCTTGAATAGGTTCTGGTTTATAGAGAGCACTTAGAACCAACTGTAGCGACATTTTCGTCCTGTCGACGTCCGAGCTACGAGCCACAAGAACCGTAGGATCGTAGATGGGGCCCAAGAAGTCACTGTACCGCGATTGCAGTACTTTCCCGAGCTGATATTCTCGCATTTTCCCCTCCTGTATTTAATTAACACTGTTGAGTTTCTCGAGTGCTAATCGTTGCTCGGTCAACCGCACCGAATCTGGGACTGATATGGAGAATATGCAAATTTTATTGAGCGTGCCCTTACGTTCGTTAGCCCTCCTCGGCCTATTGGATAGTAGGTATAATTGGCGTACGGATCATTGGGGTAAGTTTCTGTAGTACCAGGTGACCGATCTCCATGCCTAAAAACCTGAAAAGATCAAGTATAAGAATATCGACAGCAGGAAGACTCAGCGTTGAGTCTGATCTCGGCATTTTGGTTTCGATTAGAGTATCTTGATCTCGTTGATCGTTCATTTGAACATACGCCAGAAAGTATTACTTATAATGAGAATTTTCACAGTAAAAGGTACCGATTAGAAAACTAACTGATCGATAGCGTTGAATTCAAAAAATAACATTACAATTTTCTACTCACGACATTGACTAGTCTTAATTCTGGCTCAGCTCCCAGGACGATGGCAAGGACTTGTACGATCAAGAAACTTGCCACAAGCGAAGACTGGCTCATTAATCCCATTGTCAGGCGGTGGTGTAGATTCGTGCAAGGTTCCTCTGCAAAATAATATTTTCATTCGTAATTATTAAAATTTCATGGCATTGTTCTCCAAGCTCCATCTTATTGATCCTCAAAAAACATAAAACTCCTAATTATATGAGGGGCTCTATATAAAACCGCAGATTCACTGTTCATCGCGAAGAACCCTAGGCGTTCATTAGCCAGTGCTTTTGGAGGATGGATGTCTCACTATTCTCATTTCAATTGAGACAAGGATGAGGTCGGTGTCTACAAGAAAGCTCTTGCGACGATCCAACATTTTACCTGGCCCAGAAAGTCCGGGTCAATAGTCGTAGAATATTTAGTGACCAGATAATGCACCGCGAAATTGCGAAGCTTTTTCACTACTTGAAGATTTATTTAAAAAAAAAGTTAATGCAAATTTTTGAATCTCCATGTTTCACGAATCTTCCTAGATGGGAGTTAGAATTTTCAGGGCTTAGAGGAACACTCGTTTCAACAAAACCTTCCACCTTACTAATTTTAAGAAAATTCGCAAGGAGTGAAAGCAATGAATTTTCGTTTTGGTATGAAACTCCTGAAATTTATGCTACGCGTTAATGTTTCAAAATGTTTACCTAACATGTCAATAGTATTGCTCACACAACTTACCATTGACGGTGGAGCAGAGCTGGGGATTGCAGTGCACAGTGGAGCGAAAAATCGACGATGAACCTTCTTTGACCCTGTCCGACAATGGTGCGATGTTAGCTCAGCTTGTTCTTGCCAATTTCTCTGGTGTTATAGGCATCGTTATCAGTGCCTTAAGGCTCGAAGATCTTCCGAAGATTAGTCATCCCCACCCATCGATTCAACTCGCCCGTTTTGGTCTTTTCAAATTTCTTACCAAGTCTTCATGTACGACCAATCAGAATGATGAGAAAACGATGAAAATGAAAAAAATTCGTTTTGTTTCCCAAGTCTATTTCGTTTATTGACACTTTTGCGAATAGTTTGCGACATTCAGCGTTGAGAGAGATTTTTTCATTTTTTTTTTGAAAACGGTAGACTAATAATCTATAATTGGTAAAAATAAGTCATGGCGATAGCTTGGCCATTGGGGTGATTCCGAGTAGCTAGAATAAAATCTGTGCGAAGAAGGGCTTTTGTTCAGGGAAAATGTATTTCTACACTCAACATGGTCTGAAGTCAGAATATGTCGTCGAAGATAATCCAGGCATAAACCCGTGTGGTAATAATCGTCGTTAATCGCATGTATATCAGGGTAATAAATTACCGGGATCGTATAATTTTCATGCCCGTACCACACAGCATGTGGCTGTGAGATCCGTGAAATGATTATTCTTTCCTAATTGATTATCTATAAGTGGACTTGCTTATCCGAGATCAAGAGATCAAGAATCGATTTATTGGTCTAATTGTACATTTGTAACAAACGTGAGTCAATTATCTTCTATCACGTGGGACGGCGTAGAATATTTATTACCAAAATCATCTATTGCTTCGTTTTAGTAAAAGTACTCCACGACTTTTTGTGATCGAAGGGACCATCGGGAGTAAGAAAATCGGGGAACTGAGCGGAACCAAGGGGTCCACCTTTCTCGACATTTGGCGCACGTCTTTTCTTGAAGTCTTTTGAAATCGTGAAATCTTATGATTTTATCATCGCCTGGAAGTCGTCTTCGTCGATCACGCCGATTTGGATGATAAAATACAAAGATTGTATCAGTGTCACGCCCAGTATCGCCAGCCTATGACTGCTAGACCCGTGAATGATTATCCTCTTCAATTCAGTTACCCATAAGAGGCTTTCTAATCCGAGATAAAGCGTGAAATCGTTTTACAGAATCTGTGCATCTATCATGAACGTGAGGCAAGTTATCTACCATCACGTGCGAGGGTGTAGAGTATTTATTACGAAAATCATGCATCGGGTACTCCAATTCGATGTCGCGAATTATTAATCGTTGAATAAAGCACCGTAGAGCTACGCCATATTCGCTGATCCGAGCAAAGGCCATAAATGCTCCTCCTCGTCAGCTGAGGCGAGGAATAAACGGCCTTATCGCTAACTAAGCCGTTGAAAATATTGTAAAATGTTGCGAAGTCAAAAATTTATAAAACAAATACGAATGAGACGAATAAAGTGACGGTGGCCGTATTCATAGGAACGGAAAAGATTAGTGAACATTTTTTATAGCAGTTCCTACTGAGAATACTATTCGCAAGTATTCTATCATCGTGAAGAATTTCAAAAGTAGGAATTTTACTATTATTCGGAAGTAGTTTACTGCGTTTTCGCCCGCTACCACCTTAAATAAAACTTTTCGCGATATTTCAGTCGAGAGGTAGTGCTAATCTTGGTCGTCTTTGATGCCAATTGTCTAATGCACTAGTGCGATTCGATAGTAATTTTTTGAAAGTCACATCAGTAGAAAATCAAACAGCCAAGGATGCCCTTAGGTATTGATGGCTCGCTATTTCTTACTATGAATTGATCTACTTATGTTTGATTTTGTATTATTTCTACGGTTCTGAATGACACGCAATGCAAATAAGGTCGCTTTCGCATTTCGAATTGATATGAAGAAATTAGAATAAATTCCCGAGAGAAATGAAAGCCGTGATCCACTGTGTATATTTTCGACTCGGGCAAGGATTTGTACTACTACATCTGGAACGAGGAAAATCGATGCATAGGACATGAGTGTTTCTAGTTGTATGTCGCCAAATTGGCCAATAGGTTCTTATTCAGCTAGATCATTCCTTGCTGTGAAAAATTAAAACTGTTTTCGATGCGCCAAACGTCGCTACTCCCAATTAATATAGCAATTATGCATGATATGGTTACTCACGTTTATCAGCCCTACTCGGCCCATCAGTTAGTACTTGGTGTACGGGTCAGTGGGATGAGTTTCCGAGATATCAGGTGTGTGATCACTTTGATTTTATTCCGATTTTTGTTTGCTTGTAATAATCCTAGTGCACAGCAAAGCGGTAAGTGTCAGGAGCAGGTGAAATTGTTCACCTTTTGAATATTTGAAGATGAAAAATATAAAAGCGCCAACGATTTAACGTCTTCTGGATGTAAATAGCTGAGGAAATCGTTGTCGTTGATCATAAATTACTAGGACAGTGTAATTTTCATTTCTAATACCATGTGCCATCGATCACGTCGATTCGTATGATAAACTGCAAAGATCGTATCGTTTTTGAACCCAGTACCACTCGACATAATATGACTGTCAGATCCGTGCAATGATTATTCTTCTCGGATTATTCATCCATAAATGGAATTTCTAATCCCAGGTAGAGCAATGAATCGTTTTATCGAACTCGTGCATCCGGCATAAGCGTGAGCCAATTATCTATTATCACGTGCGAGGGCGTATAACATTCATTATCAAAATAATGCATCAGTTCATTTCAATTTGACGAGGCATTGAAAGTTTATTGGAGCGTCGACCGAGTTTTCGCGATAAAATGGATCGTTGCTAATTCGGCAACTGGTTGGCCCACTTTAAAACTCAGGGGCCAACCATTCTCGATATTTAGTCCACATCTCCTAATGAAATTTTGTGAAATTCGTTGAAATGATACGAACTCGTTGGCATCTTGGAAACCTGTGAAATTATTTTGGAATCTTTGAAATCCTTAGAGATTTTCAGAGAACAGTTGGAACCCCTGAGATCATGGCAAATCTGAGATATCCTCCGAAACAAATTTGCTATGAATATTCTTGTAACGTAAGGTCCGTCAAATTCGGCAATCTTCTCTTTCACCTCGTAAGTGTTCTTGATAAGGTCATATTCGCTGATGTACCTGAAAAGAGACGTATGGGGTCAGCGCGTCTAGACTACCTACTTCCTCCAGCGGGATTTGGATGACATTTTCATGAGAAAGTAAGACGCACAGAGAGCGCAACTCGGCATAGAAGAGCATATCTTCCATCACAGGCGAGCACATCTCATACATCGTACATATGATACATGATGATGGAACATGATGGTATAATGATCATTAATCGTCATGGAAGACTCTTCTGTCACATTGGTATAGGACTAGTATTTGGAATCTCGAAGATATTCTACAGTCATTTGGAATGCTTGTAAATCATTAAGAATTATTTGGAGTCTTGCGAAATTGAAACCCTCGAAAATGTGTTGAATGGATACGTCGGTCCGCGTGCTGCAGTCTTCATGGCCTATTACAAAGAGCTAGTTTATGGTTCTTGCGATTCTTCGTACCCATATATACAGGCAAATTTGGTTTGAACTCACATGAATGAAAATTGCGACTCGCACCTTGTAATTGAATCATGTTTCGGTGTTTATGAAGCGGTATGATTCGAGATCGGATCCCGGGCAATTGGTTTCCACTGCCTAAAGTCCGGGAGCCAGTGAACTTTTTTTGGAACTTATTTCCGCAAGCCCTATTTATAGTAGTTTCGGGTCAATTGATGATGTTTTTCAATAAATCGACAGTCTGGCAATTGATTTCCGATGGAATCGATGAGTAAAAATTACAAACCCATGCTACTTATTTTCGCACGGATGAAACTTGTTGTACTAATTACTAATACCCTGAAACTTCGTAAAAAAAAAACAGTCTAGCTAGTTTCCGGAGGTGGGAAATGAGTCTGGCAGACATTCGAAAATCGTAAAAAAAAAAAACTTATAGAACTTATTTTCGCATTTTTCAAAATTTGTCAGATGGTTAAATGGGTTGTACAATTATCGAAAAAAGCAGTCTGACTATTGCGGTGTATGGGTGTGAATTAATAGTCATACCTTGATTCGTAGATTTTATTATAACCAAATTTAGTATAACCGAAAATTCTGGCGTTATATGTGGTTCACAAAGTACCTCGGTTCTGCTTGGCCTGGACACGTTCATATACATTCTTCACAGCATCAGGCAGAAGAAGAAGAAGCAGTCGCGGAATAGGATACAAAAAAAATTATCTTCCGGTCAGTCTGGCAAGGCTCAAGTGACCTCTAATAATAGGCAGACTGCTTTTTTCGATAATTGTACAACCCAATTGACCATCTGACCAATTGGCAAAAATTCGAAAATAAGTTCCGTGAGTTTTTTTTTTTTCCAGTTTTTCGCATGCCAGACTAAGTTCCCATCTCCAGAAATCAGCCAGACTGCACTTTAACTAAGTTTTATGATCACCTCCGTTGGTGCAATAAGTAGCAGTCTTGCGAAAATAAGTTCAACGCATTTACGTTCTTTTTCAGTTTTTCAAACGCCCCCCCGCGCTGAATCCATGGGAATTGAATGAAAAGACTATTAGATTTTTTGATAAGCATCATCTACATTGAACCGAAAGACCCTTGGTTGCTGCGTGCGAAAATAAGCTCCAAAAGTATTCACTGGCTCCCGGACTACTACGACTACAACCTAATTCTGAATAAACAGTGTCAAGGTCGGCCTGCAATCTTCTGGTGTGAAATATCCGAGCGGAGGCAAAACTATTCTACTTCTCATCGTGTACGTCGTTATCTGACATGTTTTCCACAGGTCTGCCAACTCGCTTGCACACTTTTCGGATTTCTTGATTGTGCGCTGTGTTGTAGACACAGGCTTCTCCTCGCGATGACCTTATACACCCGTCTTCTTAATCTACAGTCGCCTTTGACTGGCAAGCAAATCTGTACGTTCCAAGCGATAAACTTATGCAATACTTACTTAGTCCAATTCAGTTCAGCTCTGTGCCTTCGGATCAGCGGGTGATTGTTTGCGGTACCTAAGCTCCTGATTTTTGAACTTCGACATTTCGTCAAGAATTTCGTAAAGGTGATACATATAGCATACCGTCTTTAACTGGGTACTCTGTAGGTGTGGTCCAGCGTTTTCTATACATTGGGTACTGGCGTACTGCGATAATACGTTCTCAGGGCTAATAAGTTGCCGATGCCTTTCATATCCGAAGTAGAAGCTGTACAGCCACTGTAGTTGAAAGAGAGACAGCTAGATAGTTTCAATATTTAGTATCTCGCAAACTGGAAGCATCTGCACCTCACTGTCTACAATTTCCGTTGGATCGAATTGATGACAAGAATACCGGAAATAATCTACTAATATTCCTTAAGAAGTTAGTCAACTTTCATTGAAGCGGAATTTGAATAGTTATTTCTACGAAAAATCGAATGGCTGTTCAAAGTTTCCAAATTTGCTGCGCTTCATCCCTCGAACTTTAAATTTTGCTTCGTGAGACGAAAAAAAAGGAAATAGTTAACCACGACGAGGAGATACCAGTTCGACGAAGAATCAAGCTTCAAAGATTCTCAAGAGCTGTACAATTTCATAACTTATACGATTCTGAGAATTTTTGAACATCCTTCAGCGAATTTTATTCTAATCGCTGATCATTCCGATTGACTATTTCCTAGATATCAGAGACGAGGCAATATGAAATCACAATAATATCGGGCACTCTCCGGTGTCGGTTTACTCCCGTTGTGAAAATCCATGTGCAAATTATTTAGCAACTAGTTTTACGTCGGGTTATAATTTTATGATTTGTCTTACAGGCGTTATGATGATTAAACTTTTGGTACTGACAATCGCAATTTGCACTACAACCATGGCTGAAGAGTCTGGTGGTGGCAATGGTGGACTCCAGACCGTAGCTGAGACTACTGGCCAATTTAATAACAATTTCCTGAAGGTATACGCGTGACTATATTGGGAAGTGTTAAGATAATCGTGTAATCACAATGTATCAACCCTACGTTAGTTTGGTTAAGCAAATTAACGCGTGTGTCAGCTCGTATCGCGTTCTGTGTTCTGATCGAGAACATATTTTCTAGGTACAGGTAAGAATTCTGGCTTAACAATTTCATAACAATTCACATTGCTACAATATGCATTTACATCACCAAGCCTGAGAAACGTCGAGATACCTATACGGAAGAAATTAGTAAATACTATACCAATTACAGGGAACGACAGCCCATCAGGTGTCGTATAATCCGCCACACGGTCTGCCGCTATTTTTGAGACCACACTAACGAAGGGTTGATCGTATTGACCTGAAAAACGAACGAACCACCATCGATGATCATTACTACATTTACTAATTTCAGGCCGTGGCTAATGATAATTCCGGAAACTTGATCACCTCGCCATTGAGCGCTCAAGTGGTACTGGCCATGGCTGCATACGGAGCTGGTGGCACAACCGCATCGCAAATGCGTTCAGCTCTTTTTATTCCCAGTGACAACGAACTTGGCCAATCTGGTTATCGGTCTATCATTGAATCCTTCAACGTAAGTTACGCAGAGAGTTTGTTAATGAATACATACTTTGATGCTCGTTGCCGATGTCAATCGTGCTCACGGAACACTCATAATGCAAGGGTGTCAGAAAGCTCTTCATACCCCTCTGGACTTCATTCTTTGATGATTTGTGAAATTTTGTTTTAGTCTGTAACGGGAGTTGACCTACGTCTCGCCAATAAGATATACACAGCATCTCAGTTTGTAGTGAAACCTGAATATAAGGAATTGACTGCTGGGAAATTCTTGTCTGCGAGCCAGGAACTGGACTTTAATAGTCAAGCGGCCGCTGCCACCACAATAAACACTTGGTGTGAAGAGCAAACCAACAAACGCATCAAAGATGTGATTGCCCCTGGTAAATTCCATCACAGTATAGAAATTATTGGAATAAATCACAAATTTGTTGTTAATTCTTTGGAAAGCCACAGGTCGTAAAAATAGTCACTGGATACGCTGAAAATGAGGGTTTCGAAATCAAAACGCTTGAATCGATTGGAATATATTATCTGCAGCCACGAATCAAATGTGTTTTACAGATGACGTTGGTCCCGATACAAAGTTGGTATTGGTGAATGCAGTTTACTTCAAGGGTAAATGGGAGACTAAGTTTAATCCACTTTCGACCGAAGACAGACCTTTTCACATTGACGAGAATACTACTAGAAGTATCCCTACCATGTACGTCAAAAGTAAATTCCGATATGGGGATTTGCTACAGCTTGGAGCGAGGTTCATCGAAATACCATATCAGGTACATGAGAAGACCAGATGACTCTAAAAATTAATATTCACCTTCACTCATTCGGACTATGCGAATTTTGTGGAGTAATTACAGTGCAACTCACATTCCTTTTGGAATATTCATATTTCATACCAATACAAACGTATTACATTGGCAGTCACACCCTTTTCTCATATACCTTTAGGGAATCATCTTTCGACGTAGAGCAGTACGAAAAAACCATCTGGTTGGAATGTATGCACTTACAAATTAAGTGGTTATTTGAGAAAATCTGAAACATAACTATCATCTATATTTCGAGTCCTCTTCTGAATCCCAATGCTGATTCAGGTCTCAACAAAACATACAGAATGAGTTACAAGATGGAATAATTGTTTGTCTTTCAGGGTAGCCAGCTCAGTATGATTATAATTCTACCAAATCAAGTAAATGGGCTGAGAAGAGTTCTGGACAATCTTTCGCAAGTGAATCTAAGAAGAAGCTTGCAGCACGTATATCCCCGTAAAATCGAATTATTCTTACCAAAATTCAAAATCGAGAGTACCTTACAACTTCAACAGACTCTAGAGAAGGTAACGTATGAATTACATAGGGGCATTCAAACATTTCGTAAGCACTCCACGGCGGCTGAGGGGTGTGGGGTTCGAAAATAGCCGAAAATTCATATTATGAAGTATTTTGATCAAGCGTCGGAAAACTGCTTGTTTTTAATCCGAAATGGCTCTATAGTCTGAGTCAAATGCCAAAGACTGTCTCGTCTATCTTGTTCACATTCTTGTTCTTTTTCTATTATGTACTCCGATCTTCTATGCAAGTCAATAACTGTTCCCTCTTGTCATTGATTTTCTTTATTTTCTTCTACGTTGAAAATATATACACAATATCGAAATTTGTATCTGATGGCGCAATTTTATTTCACATCATATGATGTGTCCTCTCATTCTAGCTGGGAATGACCGACATGTTCACGGATCATGCCAACTTCTCTGGGATAGCTGATACTCCACTAAAAATCAGCAAGGTGATTCAAAAGGCATTTATTGAAGTCAATGAAGAAGGTAGCGAAGCAGCTGCTGTCACCGGTGAGTTGAAATCTCTTATAAAATTACCTCATATAATACTAACTATAATGAAATTGTACCCGCACTCGATCGCTATAGCGCGTTTACCGCTGGAATCTTTTATCGATCAATAATTTCACCTAACAAGTGACGTGATTTTCAGATGATTGTATTTTTTTCAGCACTGCATCTGGTTGCGTATAGTGCAGTACCCTTCTCTGGACCTCCACCGACATTCAAAGTCGATCGGCCATACTATTATGCGATATACCATCGTACAACTGGAATATCCTTGTTCACTGGCATCGTCGAACAACCAAACGTGGCATAACTTGATAACAATCTTAGAGCATTGGCACTGAAAATTACATCTTGTTTATCTCTGTACAGCGTTCACTTATAGGTTTTTTCACAATCAAATTATATCTTGTAATCATGTGAGTGGTATCCCAGATATGTATGCTTAACGTATGTACTAGAAATTATAGTGTGTTATTGAGAAAATCTGGCTGTTTTAATTTACTATCACTGAGTATGGACCATACTTCAGTATTGACTGTGGTATTTATACCATACAGTCTGACAAAAGATAATCTCTATCTCAGCTGTGAGTGCTGTTCGGAGATAAAGCACAATTCTCTTTCCTCAGCTCATGACAAAATTATGAGATGCACAGATTCTCGCATTCGCTATAAGTATTACGAAACGTTCCGAATGGATACGTGTTAAGTAATAGTCCAAAGACTATCAATATGTTTCTGTCTGAACTCTTAACCCTGCGATTCATACATCTGATTGTGAGCCGAAAAAGATGCCAAAATCGTCTTCATTCGGAGGCCACAGCAACGGGAGACCAGCTATACGTTTCTAACTTTTTAATACTTATATAATATTAAAAATTTCGATTTGCTTTATTCGTATTCAACCTACTACTTACAATTATCTACAGCCACCCAGAAGCTTCGATAAACGGGACTCGATACGTTTCTCCAACGAATGTCAATGATAACACATTTTGGTTGCACATCCAATGAACAATAAGTAAAATTAGTGACGCTGTTTCATTGTTTGTAAAAAATCATTTCGAACACAACCCTTGAAGCTATCTAGCCGAGTCTTAGGGACACAGCAGATCGGCGTCCGTTGCTGTAACTGGTGCTAGTAGCTCCAGGAACTTGTCAAAGGGGCACAATACCTCGCACCCTGGTATCTGTTGCTCGATGATTTCCGACGGGATGCCAGAATACTGGAGTACCTATGGAGAGTTGGAAGAAGAAGGCAGATGGGGGTTGAGTTATTTTCGGTGCATCAGAATCTGGGGAAACATGATTCAGTTGTAATTACTGTAGACCCACCTTGACAAAATACTCGTCCTTCAGTTGCCAAAATTCGATAATCACTGCACTCGAGTAGGCGGGTACGTGAGGCTTATAAACTCCAAGTGTTAACTGCAGACTGGCAATATTGGTTTCGTGACCACTGTACAGGTAGAGTTTTCTGCCTTTCTCGAGGGTTCCGTTAACATAACTGATTGCATTATCAGAAATATTGCGTAGTAGCGTGCCTAGAAGATGGTAAGAATTAATGAACACGCGGAAAGCTCCTGATGAGAAAAGGCGAACTGATACGATCCGTTCATGTAAATATTGCGAAAACTGCTGCAAGAAGTACCGCAGATTTTACACTTGGATATGAATAACAGTGTCGTCTGGCATCTGATAAGGAATTGCTAAGCTTGTAGAAAACACTTGGATATTTGCTCAGTGAAAAAAATGTATATTGCATAGTTATGACAGGATCATAAACCGCAGTCTTTCTCAAGATGAACATAAAGTACGTCGAACGTAGTACGTAGTTCTGGAACAAACAATTGCATCATCCCATAACAATTGAATGACAAATTATGCTATTCAATTACCTCCATTTATTCTCTTCAAATACTCGTTGTAGGAACTGATCTCGTACTCGAGATTGGTAGCGTCTAGAAGTTCGCCGTCTGGGTAAAACTCATAGACTCTTTTCGGTAGCTTCAGATTTGCCGATCTTTGTGCGTCGAAGGTGAGATAGAGCGCGTACAGTTCATAAGTGTCATCAATCGTCAGGCCAGTGAGGTCTCCGAGAGATGTCATGAGTCCATCAAACTCAGCAACCTTCTCTTTCACCTCAGAAGTGTTCTTAACGCGGTCATATTCCCTGATGTACCTGAAAAGAAACGCAGGGGGATCAGCACACAGACTTCAACCGGCGGGATTTGAATATCATTTTTATGAAAAAGTGAAACGCACTGAGAGCACAATTCGGGATAGAACAGTATATCTTCCGCTACAGGTGAGTATAGAGCTGGAATTGGCTGCCAGGGTAACTCATAGTTCCATTCTTGGATAGGTGCTGGTGGATAAAGAGCACTCAGGACCAACTGCAGCGACATTTTTGTTCTGTCGTAGTCCGAGCTTCGGGCAACAAGAACCGAGGGGTCGTAAATGGGTCCCAAAAAATCACCGTACCGCGATTTCAGGACTTTTCCTAGCCTATATTCTCGCCGTTTTCCTTCCTGAATTCGGTTAACGCTATATGAGTGTTACTATATCCGTGTGTCGTCCAATTATTCAATAGGTTCTCATTTGACTAGATCGCTTCTCGCGGTATAAGAATCGAAAAAAGAGATTCACTACTGCCCATATGTGACGTATAATTTCGCATGTTAGAACTTACGTTCGTCAGCCCTCCTCGGCCGACTGGATAGTAGGTATAATCGGCGTACGGGTCATTGGGATAAGTTTCCATGGTGGCGGGTGTCCGATCACCGTGTCTAAATACCTAAGAAGAAGTAAAATAGCGCAATTCACAATCAAAGCTTAGTTACTTTCTCCTCTCTCAATGACCACAGAAAGATAACCGGCTTGCTTTCGCCCTGGATGAATATACGCTGTGTACCTTATTCCACCGTAATTCGTTACCGTTCAAAAAATTAATCTGACATTGTGGAAATCAAAGAATTACATCACAGGTTTCTACTCACGACATTGACTAGCTTCAGTTCCGGCTGGTGTACTGGCAAGTTGCAATTAGCTCCCAGGACGATGGTGAAAACCTGTTCAGTCAAAAAACCTGCCAATAGCGTAAAGTGGATCATTGTCAGTAGTTCTTAGCCGTGGAGTTTGTTGGTACTCAGATCGTCTGCAAAATAATATTCTAGTTCTTGCATTTTTCTCCAATATCGATCTACTCGGCCCACGAAATATGCTATATTTGTGAACATATGGTGTCCCGTGTCAGAACGAACATTCGTTCTCCACATTCCCTTCGATTTTTCTACAAAACGACGAGATTAAAGGATAACTCGGAAGAAAAATCTTACAGGTGTTGCAGTTTATAATAAATATCGCGGCAGTTTTTGAGGTACATATAGTAGGGCGATCAGAACCAGGAGAACCAAATTCTTGAAACTCTTCTATCGGCTCTTCACTCATCTTATCAAGCTGTGAGATTTTTTCAGAATTTACAAATTTTTGCCGTGTATTATATGAGCAAGCGATTGATAAATTGATATACCTATATACTGATACATTCCCTGATTGTTTTCAAAAAATTACGATCATGTATCGATGCCGCGGTGATAAATTCCAAAATATACCAATAATTAGTTGCTTCTTTATTTTCCACTTTACCCTCCGTGCGTTTGAAAATCCATATAATCTTTTGGAAACTGAAAGTACCTGATCCATGGAAAACAGAATTTCATGAAGTGAGAAAGTAAAACTTCGATCTCACCGATTTGGAAAAGATTCGCTACGGGTATGGACAATGAATTTCCGTTTTGGTACGGAACAACTCACATGCATCTTCCGCATCGGACTTTCAAGACATTAGTATTACTCCCACAGATCACATCCGGACTTACCGTTGATGCTGGGGTATAGGTAATTGACGGTGGAGTAACGCCGAGGATTGCAATGATCGCAGAGTAGAAGTGACCTGACTCTATCCGATGACGATGCGATACTAACTCATCAGTTCGTTCTCACCGATTCGTCCGATGTTATAGTCTTCGTTATCAGTATTCACCTCAACGCCTTGAGATCTTTCAAGGATTAGTCATTCCCACCCATCGATTTCCCCCATTACATTTTCGTCTACGGATCGAACTAGTATAAAATTTCTGTTACTCAAAGAATGAATTGTTAAAATCAAATCAGACATCTGTAACGGAATAAGTGCAATATTCAATGAATTGAAAGAGATGGTCTTTATTCCTTACATCTACAAGAATTTCTTCCAATGCTGACGTAGATGACAACGTGTATAGCGTAAAGATTCGGCATAATGCAATTAAAAGAATTTGGGAAATATCGTTTTCTCATGAAGTAATAATGTAGAAAATCCTCAGTAGAAGCAAGCTGAAGACTCGCTAAGCCGACAGCGATTAAAACGAGAAAAAGAAGTAATGGGTACACTGAGAGTTGCAAAAGAGAATTATTTCTTATTTCATTTTTTTGAAATTTTTCTCGGGCTTGAATGATTGTTTTTTGGTCACACAAGAAATACTTTCTTTCCTAGTTCAGGAAAAAGAAACATCAGCGAAGACTCACTCCGAAACATGTCCTCCACCAGCCTGCGTGGTGTGGAAGAAATTCACGTCAGCCAATATTGCGCTGAAAGTAGGTCATATATAGGTATGTAAATTGTCCGACGAACAACTGGAACAATATACAGTCATTTTAATCAAATTGTGATCCAGCTGATTTTACTGTGTGCATAGTATACCTGCCGATATGTATGTCAAGGTCCCAGGTGTGATATTGGAAGTTTCATCATATAGCATAGCCAGATCTAGAGCGACACAGTATAGCTATTTCATAAAAATCGTCATGTTCTAATAACCAATAGAATTGAAAATTATTCGAACGGATTGAAGAGATTTGGATTTTATCAAGTCATAAATATTTATTACACTTTAATAACAAATCAACGCCGGAACATGATGGTATAATTATCATTAATCGTCATATGGAAGATTCTTTTATTACATAGTATAGGACTAGTATTTGGAATCTCGAAGATATTCCACAGTCATTTGGAATGCTTGTAAATCATTAAGAATTATTTGGAGTCCTGCCAAATCGAAACCCTTCGAAGATCTGTTGAATGGATACGTCGGTCCGCGTGCTGCAGTCTTCATGGCCTATAACAAAGAGCTACTTTATGGTTCTTGCAACTCTCCGTACCTACGTGCAGGCAAATTTGGTTTGAACTCACATGAATGAAATTGCGACTCGCACCTTGTAATTGAATCATGTTTCGGTGTTTGTGAAGCGGTATCATTCGAGATCGGATACCGCGGGCAATTGGCTTTCAATAAAAATCATGAATAAGCTGGCTGATCGAATATAACCGCCCTTTCAAAGTCTCCCGAAGCTTTAACGCAGACATAAATGCTGATAAGGACATATGAATGTTTATTCGAACCTAAAAGCAAGAAATTTTTTTATCCGCGCTATCGCCTGGTCGATGCTGACCGGCCGATACTGCAAAACCAATACTGCTGTGCCCTGGATTTTCCGTTTTATCACAAACGATTTTAACAATCAAAGCCTGCTAGTGACCACCACCACTTACGACTGCAACCCAATATCTGAATAAACAGTGTCAAGGTCGGTCTGCAATCTTCTGGTGTGAAATATCCGAACGGACGCAAAACGATCCTACTTCTCATCGTGTACGTCGTTATCTGACATGTTTTCCACAGATCTGCCAACTCGCTTGCACACTCTCTCTGCTTCTTCATTGCGCACGGTGTCGTGGAGATAGGCTTCTTCTCGCGATGACCTTATATAGAATCGTCTTCTTAATCTACAGTCGCCTTTGACCGGCAAGCAAATCTGTACGTTTTAAGCAAATAAACGAACGTAGTATCTACTTAGGCTTATTCAGTTTAACTCGGCGCTTTCGTATCCATGGGTGGTTATTCGCAGTTGGTTCCTGACTTTTGAACTTCCACATTCCGTCGGAAATCTAGAAAAGGTGACGCATATACGTATATCGTTTTTAACCGGGTCCGCTTGGGTAATACTGCACTCTACAGGTCTAGAGCAGCATTTTCTATGTATCGGTTACTAGCGTACTGCGATTCGCTAAAATTGTAGTGTGCGATCTTTGCGAGGCTATAACCCGACTAGAAATTTCAAAGTAAACCTTATTGGGTCCTCATTGGGCTTCCTTATAGGGACCGTACGTGGGGATGTAACGCAAAGCCCTGTCCGGCCCCAATTGGGCAATCCCAGCGTGGGCCCTAATAGGGAAATCCCAAAGAGATCCCACTGAGAGGCAATCTAAGGAAAATTGATTCCAAGCTACGTAGATTTGATTCACCCATTTTGAAAATCAAATTAGACTTCTAAACTAAAATGTAGATTTATTTGATCTCCAAAATGGATGAATAAGATCTATGTAGATCTAAATCGTTTTTCCTTGAGACGAGAGCACTAAACTAGAAATAAACTAATGTATACTTTTGATTATTTCCCATAGATCATTTAATGTTTTATTTCGAATATTATTAAAAGTCTATCGAGTTTAAAGCAGTTAAACTTAAAATAAAGTAAATGTCTTAACCTGATTTAGTACTCACCGTACGTATATGTATATAATAAGTACACTTATATTTACATATTAAATTCACCATATAAGTTGTGGATTAGCTGAAATCACGAATTATATTAGCTAAGATATTTTTTGTAATCAGTCTTCACGTAGATCGCAAATGGAAAAAAATACAAATTTTTTTTTTTTTTCACCTTGGGTTATCCTACTTAGGTCCCACATAGATCCGAAATGGTAAAAATGTACAATAATTTTTCATTTTCGCGTTGGGTTATCCCACTTAGACCCCACATGGATTCCAATTAGGAAAAACTGCCAATAATTTACTTTGTTTTTAATTGGGATTTCCTAGTTGGGTTTTTATTGGGTCCTAATAGGGATTTCCCTATTGGGCATGCCTTATTGGAACCCAAGCAGGCCCAGATGTATACCCTGGGCAATCCCGAAGTAATTTCTAGTCGGGAAATGAATGGTGTTTGGCGTCAAGTGTTGAAAAGATAAAAATAGCTTTTCATCTGCGGTGTTAGTTAAAATGAATTGGTAGAACTATAATCAGTTTTCAAAAGTCCTGTCTCGTGCAGTGTCCGTCTAGAGCGTCTCTGATTATATCGTCGTTCGACTTTCGTATTCAGTCGTCGTTACAATACTTCACGTCTTACGACTTTCGGTTTTAAGCGTTGTTCTTGAACTGTCCTTACGAATATGCAGCCCCCAAATGCAGCCCTCGCATTCTTCTTCGGTCACACATCATTACTTCTCTCTAACACACTCTGTCCATGGTCTGATCACTGTCACCTAATCCTAGCCATCGCGAATCTATAACCTTAAGCACTGCAGTGTTCCTCTCAAAAACAGACTTACGTCTATCCTAAACTATTCCCGATACTAAAAAATATTCGTTCGATTCAAAGCTTTTCACAAGGTTTTTTTTTTTAACGGAATAGTACTTGGAAAAAAACTCGGCGATTCTGCAACATCGATTCTTCAATCTCAGGGCTAATTAGTTGCTGAGCCCTTCAATATCCGAGCTATGACCTAGAAAGCCGCCGGAGTTGGAAGAGACACAGCTAGCTTGGTTCGATCTTTGGTATCGCGCAAACTGAAAGCGTCTCCACCTCGTGTCCGTGATTTTCGTTAGATCGAATTGAGGATAAGATTACTAGAAACAGCCTACTTCTATTTCAAGACTCAAGAAGTGGGTCAAGATTCTTTGCGGCGGAATTTGAATAGTTATATTTGTACGAAAGAATGAACGGCTAATCAAATTTTCCAAATATACCGTGTTTTGTATCTCCAACTTTGAACTTTGCTCCGTGAGATAAAGGAAGAGAAGAAACAGTCAACAACGATGAGGAGATTTCAGTTGAATGAAGAATCAAGTTTCATTCTATATCATTTTATTCACGTTGTAAAAATTCATGTGAAAATTATCTAGCAATTAGTTTTACGTTAAATTATAGTTTCATAAATTGTCTTATAGGCATTATGTTGGTTAAACTTTTGATACTGGCAATCGCCCAATGCACTGCTACCATGGCTGAAGAGGCTGGTGGTGGTGATGGTGGACTTCAGACTATAGTTGAGACTACTGGCCAATTTGGTAACAATTTTCTAAAGGTATACGCATGACTATATTGAGAACTCTTAATCGTGTAATCACGACGCATCAACCCTCCATTAGTTCGGTGGAGCAAATAGCGCCTTAGCTCGTATTGCGTTCTATGTTCTGCAGGTGCTAGTAAGAATTTTGTCTCATTGTCTAGCAATGTTTGTGAAACAATTTTATTACTATCCACATTTCTGCAATATTTATTCACATCACTAAGCCTGAGGAACGTCGAGATACCTGCGGAAGAAATTAGTCAATACTATACCATTTTCAGGGAAGACAGCCCATGAGGTGTCGTATAATCCGCCACATGGTCTGCCGTTATTTCTGAGACCACACTAATGAAGGGTTGATCGTATTGACCTGAAAAACGAACGAACCACCATCGATGATCATTACTACATTTACGAATTTCAGGCCGTGGCTAATGATAATCCCGGAAACTTGATCACCTCGCCATTGAGCGCTCAAGTGGTTCTGGCTATGGCTGCATACGGAGCTGGTGGCTCGACCGCGTCGCAAATGTGTTCAGCTCTTTTTATTCCCAGTGACAACGAACTTGGCCAATCTGGTTATCGGTCTATCATTGAATCCTTGAACGTAAGATAAGCAGAGAGTTTATTATTGTATACACATACTTTGATGCCCGTTGCCGATGTCAATTGTACTCGTCGAACACTCATAACGCAAGGGTATCATAAAACTCTAATACCCTTTTGGTTTCCATGCTTTGACGATTTGGAAAATTTTGTTTCAGTCTGTAACAGGAGTTGACCTACGTCTCGCCAATAAGGTATACATAGCATCTCAGTTTGTAGTAAAACCTGGATATAAGGAATTGACCGCTGGAAAATTCTTGTCTGCAAGCCAGGAACTGGACTTCAATAACTCCACGTCCGCTGCCACCACCATAAACACTTGGTGTGAAGAGCAAACCAACAAACGCATCAAAGATGTGATTTCCCCTGGTAAATTTCATCACAGTGTAGAAATTATTGGAATAAATTGCAAATGTGTTGTTAATTCTTTGGTTAGCCACCGGTCTGAAAAATAGTCACATGGAGACGCTGGAAATTAGGGTTTCGAAATCGTTACGCTTGGATCGGTTAAAATCTTTTATCAGTCTCGAATCCAACTTGCTTTTACAGATGCCATTGGCCCCGATACAAAGTTGGTATTGGTGAATGCAGTTTACTTCAAGGGTAATTGGAGGATCAAGTTTGATCCACATTTGACCGTGGATAGACCTTTTTACATTAACGAGAATATCACTAGAAGTATACCTACCATGTCCGTCAAAAGTCAATTCCGACATGGGTATCTGCCAGAGGTCGACGCGAGGTTCATTGAAATACTATATCAGGTATAGATAGAACATGTATTCAATTCCACTGATTCGTGCTCTACGAATCGTGAGTCATCATAGCACACCAACATAAAACTTTCAAATAGAGAATTCAAACTGATTCAAATGTATTACATCGAGAAATCAAACCGTTTTCGCATACATATAATGTAACATCTTTTAATAGGACCGTATAAATATGAAATATCTTCGGATTGATTACAATTATAATTCACAAAGTCTTGCAGCAAAATTTAACAGATCACAATGATCCATTCTTCAAGTACTCTTCGGGTTTCCTAATGCTGATTCAAGGATCAACAGTGTATACGGAATAAGTTACAAAGTGAATCATACTCGAGTCTGTCTTTCAGGGTGGCCAGCTCAGTATGATTATAATTCGACCAAATGAAGTGGATGGGCTGAGAATAGTTGTGGACAATCTTCATCAAGTGAATCTGAAAAGTAGATTGCAGCACACATTTGCCCGTAGAATCGAATTATTCTTACCGAAATTCAAAATCGAAAGTACTTTACAGCTTCAGAAGACTCTAGAGAAGGTAACGTATGAACTTCACAAGAGCGTTCAAATATGACGTAAGAAATTTATGAGGGCGAAGGAGTGAGGGGTTCAAATATAGCAAAATATGTATGTCGAGAGAGTATTTTGCTGAAACGTTGAAGATCTTGAACTTGTTTCTAATCCGGAATCGCTAGATAGTCTCTAAAGGCAACCGTCAAAAACTGTGTTATCTTTCTTGTTCGTGTTCTTGTTTTTCTTCTTTCGAGTATTTTGACCAACTTTGCCGGGCAATAGGTGTACTTGCATACGGTGGTGTAATTTCATTTCACATCATATAACGTATCCTTTCATTCTAGCTGGGAATGACCGACATGTTTACGAATCATGCCAACTTTTCTGGAATGGCTGACACTCCACTAAAAGTCAGCAAGGTGATTCAGAAGGCATTCATCGAAGTCAATGAAGAAGGTAGCGAAGCAGCTGCTGTGTCAGCTGGTAAGTTTAATATCGCGAATTTCATCCATTCGGTGGCACCATACTTTGCATCTTCTTAAGAATAAATTTCAGCTTTTGTGTAACGCAATTGACAGCTCTAAGATGATTTCAATGTTTTCAGCAATAGTTAATGCTCGAAGTTCTGTAATGGACATCAGACCTGTACCGACGTTCAAAGTCGATCGACCTTTTTATTACACGATATACCACCGCAACACTGGAATATCCCTGTTCACTGGAATTGTCGAAGAACCAAATATAGCATAACTTGGTGATGATCTGTAAGCATTGGCACTCGGAATTGAGTCTCCTTCAGTTCTGTGCAGAGTTAATAATTCATAAGGTTTTTCACGATCGAATTATCTTTTGTAATCAAATGAGTAGCATTCCATATGCATATGCCTAATGTATAAATTGTATAAGAAAGTATCAATGTATTATAGAGAAAATCTGGCTACCTTGATTCACTGTCACTGAGTATGGGCAATATCTCAGAGTTAACTGTGATATTTCATATACTTTTTGACGAAAGACATCTCTACTTATTATCCCAGCGAAAAGACCCAATTTATTTCGATCCGGGAGTTGCAGCAACATAAGACAATACCCTTGTGACTTTTTCAATGCGTGCGAAATGTTATTGAAAATTTCGATTTGCTTGCATCGATGTCTAATCTATATACTGTATAGAGTCATCTGAATGCATATGATCTCGCTTTCAAGTTCGTCAAGCATTTTACTATTATGCCTTACCCCACATCGGAGTTTGCTTGACACTATCAACTGTGATACAATCTACAGATAAAAAAAAAAAAAAAAAACACACAAGATTGATGTCCTAAATTTGGAAATATTATTTCAAAGTATAAAGTGGTACTATTCAGACTTCGACCGGTTCCTACTATTATCGCAAAATTTTGAAGGAGTTCTATATATTGGAAACTTTGGTTGGATTCTGTAATGATCGGAACTTTTCAAAGTAAGAATCATTCGCCCATGGAAACCGTGAATCATCAAGTATTCTTAACTGGACAATAGTTTGATACTATTATTCCGGACACGGGGAATCAATGCTTGGGGAGAATATTGTACGAGGGTATATTGATCATTGAGCAGTTATGGTATTTACGACCTATGGTAGCGTGTAGCTGGTAAAAACTTTATTCCAGAGTTTTCTCATCGAGCTACGTCTCTCTTCGAACACATCGTAATGTGCTGATGAACGTCATCTCGCTTGCATTCAAATTTAACTTCTACTGATAAGCACGGCATCACGCAACCTACGGAGAGATCTAGCCTCGTTTTAAGAGCACAGCAGATCGGCGTCTGTTGCAATAACTGGCGCTAGTAGCTCCAGGAACTTGTCAAAGGGGTACAATACCTCGCACCCTGGTATCTGCTTCTCGATGATTTCCGACGGAATACCAGAATACTGTAGTACCTATGCAGAGTTGAGAGAAGAGAGCGGATGGACGTTGAGTTATTCATGGTGCGTCAGAATCTGGGTGAAGACCGTTCAGTTTGTAATTACCGCAGACCCACCTTGACAAAATACTCCTCCTCCAGTTGCCAAATTTCGACAATCACTGCACTCGAGTAAGCGGGCACGTGGGGCTCATAAACTCCGAGTGTTAACTGCAGACCAGCGATATTCATGTCGTGACCGCTGTAGAGATACAGCTTTCCGCCTTCCTCGAGAGTTCCGTTTACATAATTGATTGCATTGTCAGTAATCTCACGCAGTAGCGTACCCAGAAGTCGCAGAGGGTAAGAATTAATGAATAAGCAAGTAGCTCCTAATCAGAAGGGATGCACCGATATGTGTAAATTGCGAAAATCATTTGACATCCGTGAAAGGGTCAATACGAACTTCTCAAGATGAACATAAGGTACTCCGCATGGTAGGTAGGTCTGAAATAAACAATTTTAATATCCCATAACGACTGGTTGATAGAATCAGGCTATTCAACTACCTCCATTTGTTCTTTTTAGATAGTCGTTGTAGGAATATAGCTCGTAGTAGAGACTGACAGCGTCTAGAAGTTCGCCGTTCGGGTAAAACCGGAACCCCCATTCCGGTAGCGTCACATTTGCCGATCTTTGTCCATCGAAGGTAAAATAGAGAACGTACAGTCTTCGAGTGTCATCAATTGTCTGGCCAGTGTGATTTTCGAGAGATGTCATGAGTCCATCAAACTTAGCAATTTTCTCTTTCACCTCGGAAGTGTTCTTGATACGGTCATATTCAGTGCGGTGCCTGAAAAGAGACGTAAGCTGTGAGCGTATCAAGAACTCATTTCAACCATTGAGATGTCGATATCATTTTCATAAGAAAGTACAACGCACTGAAAGCATAAGTAGGGAAAAAACAGCACATCTCCACTCCGAGGCGAGTATACAGCTAGAATTGGCTCCCAGGGTAATTCATCGTTCCATTCCTGAATAGGTTCTGGTGGATAAAGAGCACTCAGGACCAACTGTAGTGACATTTTTGTTCTGTCGTAGTCCGAGCTTCGGGCAACAAGAACCGAGGGGTCGTAAATGGGTCCCAAAAAATCACCGTACCGCGATTTCAGGACTTTTCCTAGCCTATATTCTCGCCGTTTTCTCTCCTGCATTCGGTTAACGCTATGTGAGTGTTACTAGCCGTGTGTCGCCAAATTATTCAATAGGTTCTCATTTGACTAGATCGCTTCTCGCGGTATAAGAATCGAAAAAAGAGATAGATTCACTACTGCCCATATGTGATGTATAATTTCGCATGTTAGAACTTACGTTTGTCAGCCCTCCTCGGCCTACTGGATAGTAGGTATAATTGGCGTACGGGTCATTGGGATAAGAATTTGAGATACTAGGTGTCCGATCACCTACGCCACGCATATGGGTAAAAAATGTGTATGCCTTTTTGGCATTAGGTGAAAAAAATAAAAATAAATTAATGCCAAAAGGGCATATTTTTTTGGCCATAGGTCCTTTTGGTTTTAGGAAAACTGATTTTTTTTTTTACTTTATAAGCGATTTCCATGTTTTCTAAGCGATAGGCAAAGTTTGAAAGAACTGTATGCCTTTTTGTATTAGTATGCCATAAAGGCATATAACGACGATATGCCCTCATGGCATTGGTGACGCGATATAATAATATGATCGTAAAAAAAAAATTCTGGAATCAGATGCTACTGCTAAGTATGTACCTACCTCGCATTTACTTTTTCTCAAATTGATAATTGGGCCTTCCATAACATGGTTTTTATAGCCATCTTGCCTTGCTACGTAAAACCATAGATACTGCGATAGGCAATTGACGCTTCCATTGGTGTAAACAGTAATCATAAGAAAATAGAAATGAAAAGATTTAAAAAAATTTGGAGTACGTGATACTTGGCGGGCGAATATTTCATATCATTATAGGACCATTGACAATTGACATGGTTTAATTGCTGTTTCTTTTGGTACTTACCCCGTGCTTCGCACAAAAGGGGATATAACCATTAAGGAAGAAGAAGAAGAAGAAGAATTGCTGTTTCTTCGTACTTGTCTCTAACAGGCTTTCTGCAATATTCTGCCACTTATTTGTATTTGTGTTGCATCAATAAAAAATATTTATTCCCTTTCAATATCTTGCTTTTTGTAAGTTAACTGTATGCAGTGATCATAATGAAATATTCCCCAACTTCAGGTATTTAAATAATTGAACTGGTTGGAGCCGATTCCGATGTGCTCATATTTGTTCAAATGCTTTCTGCAGTCTTAAATGTAGAACTATTAACGCCCTTTTTTTTATATTAACTTATTGTAAAATTAGTTATTCTTGAACAAGTTTCAAGTTCAACTCCGTTGAGTTGTCTCCCAGCTGGCGATATTCTGGAACTTTAAATTACCATTTCACAGCAATGACAAAATTCTTCTGCAATAGAGCAATGCCGAGATCGCAGAGACACCGAATTGCTAGCGATCCTGCTGTTGCTACTACTGTTTTGGTGTAATAGCAATTCAAGTCTCAAGTTTTGAACAAATCGCACAGCTATGCACTAACAATAAATGCATTGTGTAGAAGCCACGTGACCCCGTAATTTTATTGTAGCAATACCAGTATTGCTGGCGGGCTAATACTGCATCGCAGGACTGCAAAGCATCAGGCTGGTTCTTGATTACCGGCATGCTCTCTTCGGTCAGACAGTTCCGCAAAGTCAATGCGAATGCATCATTCCAGCCAGCGTTTCATTTGCATGTGCATATAGTTCCTCAAATACGAATCAATTCGTGAAAAACAAGTCAAAAAGTTGGGTGCTAGAGAACTACGTTCCTGTATTCGAAGGTGAGTAATATTTTTGAAATAATAATAACGTCGGAGCCTCTCGCCGATGATAAGCTGCGCCAATATCTGTATCTTTGCAACTGACTTTGTAATTCTTTTTCCTCCGACGATTCATGGCTAACAAAAGTACAAGAAAATTATGTTTGTTAAAAAAAAATTAAAGTTAGGAGTTGTGTAATTTATTCCTACATCCATTTCAAAATAATTGTTAATTTTCAACCTCATAAAATCTATTATACAAGTTGTAATGTTGCAGCTATACTGGTATCACTATACTACCTATTTGGAATCATGTCTGCTACAGCAGTGCGTGTGACTCTTTATCAACAGAATACCGGATATTTCTAATAGATCAATTCAACCTATGCTGAGCTTCCGATAAATATGCAGCAATGAACGTGTGTAATTAGTAGCAATAAAGTATTGCAGTAGCCCAGACAGTAAGAAAATATTTTTGATAGGGCCACGGTTCTCTTTAGAATCAATAAACATATTTTTCTCGGTATGTAAAGTGCAGGAGGAACAACTGAAACAATATACAGTCGTTTCGATTGAATTATGATCCTGCTGATTTTACTGCTTGCACAGTATACATACCGATATGTATGTCAAGATCTCAAATGTGATATTGGAAGTTCCATCATATGGCATAGCCAGATCTCGAGCGACACAGTATAGCCATTTCATAAAAATCGTCATGTTCTAATAACCAACAGAATTAAAAATTATTCGAACGGATTGCAGAGATTTGGATTTTATCAAGTCATGAATATTTATTACACTTTAATAACAAATCAACGCCGGAACATGATGGTATAATCATCATTAATTGTCATGGAAGATTCTTTTATTACATAGTATAGGACTAGTATTCGGAATCTCGAAGATATTCCACAGTCCTTTGGAATGCTTGTAAATCATTAAGAATTATTTGGAGTCCTGCGAAATCGAATCCCTTGAAAATGTGTTGCATGGATACGTCGGTCCGCATGCTCAGTCTTCATGGCCTATTACAAAAAGTTAGTTTATGGTTCTTGCGATTCTTCGTACCTACGTACGGGCAAATTTGGTTTGAACTCACGTGAATGAAATTTGCGACGTGGCACCTTGCGATTGAATCACGTTTCGGTGTTTCTAAAGCGGTATGATTCGAGATCGGATACCGGGCAATTGGCTTCCAACAAATATCATGAATAAGCTGGCTGATCGAATATAATCGCCTTTTCAAAGTCTCTCAAAGTTTCAACGCCAACATGAATTCTGATAAGGATATATTAATGTTTGTTCGAACTCAAAAGTATCCACTTAGGCTTATCCAGTTTAACTCGGCGCTTTCGTATCCATGGGTGGTTATTCGCGGCTGGTTCCTGATTTTTGCACTTCCACATTCTGTCGGAAATCTAGAAAAGGTGACACACATAAGCATATCGTTTTTAACTGGGTACGCTTGGATAATACTGCACTCTACAGGTCTAGTGCAGTATTCTCTATATGCTGGGTACTAGCATACTACGATTCGTCAAAATTCTAGGGTGCGATCTTTGCGAGGGTACAAATGAATGGGGTTTGCCCTAAAGAATTGAAAAGATAGAAGTGGCTCTTCATTACCGACGTTAGTTAACATAAATTAATAGAACTATGATCAGTTTTCAAAAGTCCTGTCTCGTGTAGTGTCCGTCTAGAGCGTCTTTGATTATATCGTCGTTCGTTTTTTGTATTCGGTCGTTGCAATACTTCGCGTCCGACGACTTTCGGTTTTAAGCGTTGTTCTTGAACTGTTCTTGAACAAAGATTCTTTGAGGCGGAATTGGAATAGTCATTCGTAAGAAAGAATGAACGGCTAATCAAAGTTCCAAAATATACTGTGTTTTGTTCCTTCAACTTTGAACTTTGCTTCGTGAGATAAAAAAAAAAGGTCGAAAAAGTCAACGACGATGAGGAGATTCCAGTTAGATGAAGAATCAATTTTCAATCATTCTCAACAGTTGTACAATTTGTTAACTTGTGCCGTTCTGAAAATTTTTGGAAATCTCTCAGTGAATTTGATTCTATTATATTTTCATTCTATATAATTTTATCCACGTTGTAAAAATTCATGTGCAAATTATTTAGCAACTAGTTTTACGTTGAATAATACTTTTACAAATTGTCTCATAGGCATCATGTTGATTAAACTTTTGGTACTGTCAATCGCAATTCGCACTGCAACCATGGCTGAAGAGTCTGGTGGTGGTGATGGTGGACTTCAGACTATAGCTGAGACTACTGGCCGATTTGGTAACAATTTTCTAAAGGTATACGCGTGACTATATTGAAAACCATTGAGATAATCGTGTAATCACGACGCATCAACCCTCCATTAGTTTGGTGGAGCAAATAGCGCCTCAGCTCGTATTGCGTTCTATGTTCTGCAGGTGCTGGTGAGAATTCTGTCTCATTGTCTAGCAATGTTTGTAAAACAATTTTATTACTATCCACATTTCTACAATATTTATTTACATCATCAGGCCTGAGAAACGTCGAGCAACCTACGAAAGAAATTAGTCAATGCTAGACCATTTCCAGGGAAAACAGTCCATCAGGTGTCGTATAATCCGCCACACGGTCTGCCGCTATTTTTGAGACCACATCTAACGAAGGGTTGATCGCATTGACCTCAAAAACGAACGAACCACCATCGATGATCATTACTACATTTACGAATTTCAGGCCGTGGCTAATAATAATCCCGGAAACTTGATCACCTCGTCATTAAGCGCTCAAGTGAAACTGGCTATGGCTGCATACGGAGCTGGTGGCACGACCGCGTCGCAAATGCGTTCAGCTCTTTTTATTCCCAGTGACAACGAACTTGGCCAATCTGGGTATCGGTCTATCATTGAATCCTTAAACGTAAGATACGCAGAGAGTTTATTATTATATACACATACTTTGATGCCCGTTGCCTATGCCAATCGTGCTCATCGAACACTCATAATGCAAGGGTGTCAGAAAGCTCTTCATACCCTTCTGGACTTCATTCTTTGATGATTTGTGAAATTTTGTTTTAGTCTGTAACGCGAGTTGACCTACGTCTCGCCAATAAGATATACACAGCATCTCAGTTTGTAGTGAAACCTGAATATAAGGAATTGACTGCTGGGAAATTCTTGTCTGCGAGCCAGGAACTGGACTTTAATAATCCAGCGGCCGCTGCCACCACCATAAACACTTGGTGTGAAGAGCAGACCAACAAACGCATCAAAGATGTGATTTCTCCTGGTAAATTTCATCACAGTATAGGAATTGTTGAAATGAATCACAAATTTGTTGTTTATTCTTTGAAAAGCCACAGGTCTGAAAAATAGTCACCAGAGACGCTGGAAATCAGAGTTTCGAAATCGATACGCTTGGATCGGTTAAGATCTTTTATCAGCCACGAATCAAGCTTGCTTTTACAGATGCCATAATTGGCCCCGATACAAAGTTGGTATTGGTGAATGCAGTTTACTTCAAGGGTAATTGGAAGACCAAGTTTGATCCCCTATCGACCGAGGATAGACCTTTTCACATTAACGAGAATACTATTAGAAGTATACCTACCATGTTCGTCAAAAGTGAATTCCGATATGGGTATCTGCCACAGCTTGCCGCGAGGTTCATTGAAATACTATATCAGGTATAGATAGAACACGTATTCGATTCCACTGATTCGTGCTCTACGAATCGTGTGGAGTCATCTAAAACTTTTCAATAGAAAATCCGAACTGATTCAAATGTATTACATCAAGAAGTCAAACCGTTTTCGCATATATATAATGCAACATCTTTTGATAGGACTGTATAAATATGAAATATCTTCGGATTGATTACAATTATAGTTCACAAAGTCTTGCAGCAAAATTTAACGGATCACAATGATCCATTCTTCAAGTACTCTTCGGGTTTCCTAATGCTGATTCAGGACTCAACAGTGAATACAGAATAAGTTACAAGGTGAATCATACTCGAGTGTCTGTCTTTCAGGGTGGCCAGCTCAGTATGATTATAATTCTACCGAGTGAAGTGAATGGGCTGAGAACAGTTCTGGTCAATCTTTCGCAACTGAATCTAACAAGAAGCTCGCAGGACGCACATCTCCGTGAAATCGAATTATTCTTACCGAAATTCAAAATCGAGAGTACTTTACAGCTTCAGAAGACTCTAGAGAAGGTAACGTATGAACTTCACAAGAGCGTTCAAATATGACGTAAGAAATTCATGAGGGTGAAGGAGTGAGGGGTTCAAATATATCAAAATATGTATGTCAAGAGAGTATTTTGCTGAAACGTTGAAGATCTTGAGCTTGTTTCTGATCCGGAATCGCTAGATAGTCTCACCTTGTTTGTTCGTGTCCTTGTTTTTCTTCTTCGAAGTATTTTGACCAACTTTGCCGGACAATAGGTGTATTTGCGTACGATGGTGTAATTTTATTTCACATCATAAAACGTGTCCTCTCATCCTAGCTGGGAATGACCGACATGTTCACGAATCATGCCAACTTCTCTGGAATGGCTGACATTCCACTAAAAATCAGCAAGGTGATTCAGAAAGCATTCATTGAAGTCGATGAAGAAGGTAGCGAAGCAGCTGCTGTGCCGGCCGGTGAGTTTCAATCTTTTGTAAATTACCTTATACAATGCTGCCTATGTCATGATTCTGCTTGCGCACAATCATTGAAGCGCCTTCATCGGTCGTGTCTTTCATCGATCGCGAATTTCATCCATTCGGTGGCACCATACTTTGCATCTTCTTAAGAATAAATTTCAGCTTTTGTGTAACGCAATTGACAGCTCTAAGATGATTTCAATGTTTTCAGCAATAGTTAATGCTCGAAGTTCTGTAATACACTTCAGACCTGTACCGACGTTCAAAGTTGATCGACCTTTTTATTACACGATATACCACCGCAACACTGGAATATCCCTGTTCACCGGAATTGTCGAAGAACCAAATATGGCATAACTTGGTAATGATCTGTAAGCATTGGCACTCAGAATTGAGTCTCCTTCAGTGCTGTGCAGAGTTAATAATACATAAGGTTTTTCACGATCGAATTATCTTTTGTAATCAAATGAGTAGCATTCCATATGCATATGCCTAATGTGTATATTGTATAAGAAAGTATCAATGTATTACAGAGAAAATCTGGCTACCTCGATTCACTGTCACTAAGTATGGGCAATATAATATCTCAGATTTAAATGTGATATTTCATATACTTTCTGACTAAAGACATCTCTACTTATTATCCCAGCAAAAAGACCCAATTTCTTGCAATCCGGGAGTCGCAGCAATAGGAGACAATACGCTTGTGACTTTTTCAATGCGTGCGGAATATTATTGAAAATTTCGATTTGCTTGCATCGATGTCTAACTGTATAGAGTCCTCCGAATGCATATGATCTCGCTTCCAGCATTGTACTATTATGCCTTACCCTACATCGGAGTTTGCTGGACGCTATCGACTATGATACAATCTACAAAAAAATAAATACACACAAGGTTTATATACTAAATTTGAAAACATTATTTCAAACTATGAAGTGGTACTATTCAGACTTCGACCCGTTGGTACTGTTATCGCAAAATTTGAAAGGAGTTCTATATGTTCGAATCTTTGGTTGAATTTTGCAATAATCGGAACTTTTGAAAGTAAGAATCGTTCGCCCATGGAAACCGTGAATCATCAAGTATTCTTAACTTCACAATAGTTTGATACTATTATTTCGGACACGGGGAATTAATGCCTGGGGAGGATATTTTACCAGGGTATATTGATCATTTAGCAGTTGTGGTATTTACGACCTATGGTAGCGTGTAGCTGGTAAAAACTTTATTTCAGAGTTTTCTCATCGAGCTACGTCTCTCTCCGAACACATCGTAATGTGCTGATGAACGTCATCTCGGTTGCATTCAAATTTAACTTCTACTTATAAGCATGGCATTAGGCAACCTACGGAGAGATCTAGCCTCGTTTTAAGAGCACAGCAGATCCGCGTCTGTTGCAATAACTGGCGCTAGTAGCTCCAGGAACTTGTCAAAGGGGCACAATACCTCGCACCCTGGTATCTGTTTCTCGATGATTTCTGACGGAATACCAGAATACTGTAGTACCTATGCAGAGTTGAAAGAAGAGAGCGGATGGACGTTGAGTTATTCATGGTGCGTCAGAATCTGGGTGAAGCCCGTTCAGTTTGTAATTACCGCAGACCCACCTTGACAAAATACTCCTCCTCCAGTTGCCAAATTTCGACAATCACTGCACTCGAGTAAGCGGGCACGTGGGGCTCATAAACTCCGAGTGTTAACTGCAGACCAGCGATATTCATGTCGTGACCGCTGTAGAGATACAGCTTTCTGCCTTCCTCGAGAGTTCCGTTTACATAACTGATTGCATTGTCAGTAATCTCACGCAGTAGCGTACCTAGAAGACGCAGAGGGTAAGAATTAATGAATGTACGCAAGTAGCTCCTAATCAGAAAGGCTGCACCGATATGTGTAAATTGCGAGAATCATTCGATATCCGTGAAAGGATCAATACGAACTTCTCAAGATGAACATAAGGTACTCCGGATGGTAGGTAGGTCTGAAATAAACAATTTTAATATCCCATAACCACTAGTTGATAGAATCAGGCTATTCAACTACCTCCATTTGTTCTCTTTAGATAGTCGTTGTAGGAATATAGCTCGTAGTAGAGACTGACAGCGTCTAGAAGTTCGCCGTTCGGGTAAAACCGAAACCCCCATTCCGGTAGCGTCACATTTGCCGATCTTTGTCCATCGAAGGTAAAATAGAGAACGTACAGTCTTCGAGTGTCATCAATTGTCTGGCCAGTGTGATTTTCGAGAGATGTCATGAGTCCATCAAACTTAGCAATCTTCTCTTTCACCTCGGAAGTGTTCTTGATACGGTCATATTCAGTGCGGTGCCTGAAAAAAGACGTGAGGTGTGAACGTATCGAGAACTCATTACAACCATTGAGATGTCGATATCATTTTCATAAGAAAGTACAACGCACTGAAAGCATAAGTAGGGAAAAAACAGCACATCTCCACTCTGAGGCGTGTATAGAGCTGGAATTGGCTGCCAAGGTAACTCATCGTTCCATTCTTGAATAGGTTCTGGTGGATAAAGTGCGCTCAGTACCAACTGCAGCGACATTTTCGTTCTGTCGAAGTCCGAGCTTCGGGCAACAAGAACCGAGGGGTCGTAAATGGAACCCAGAAAACCACCATACCGCGATTTCAGGACTTTCCCTAGCTGATATTCTCGCCGTTTTCCCTCCTGTATTCAATTAAAAGTGTTCAGTTTCTCCAGTGCTATTAGTTGTACCGTCCACTGCCGTAAATCTGGGAATGGCCGATTAGAAAGGACTAAGGATGCGAAATTGTAAGATGTTTCGCAACTGTTACGAAACATTTTTCCACTGTTCTATGAATACATCTTGCGATTCTCAATTGGTTTTTGAAGCTGTTAGCTGTCTACCAGAATGTATGTTATACGGCAATGGGAGTACCTTGGACGTGAGAGAAATGGTTCAATTGAATGTGAACTTATTAGGAGGCAAGCATTGCTAGTCGCCCCTGCCTGAGTACGCTAATTGCGAATACTCACGTTTGTTAGGCCTCCTCGCCCTATTGGATAGTATGTATAATTGGCGTACGGGTCATTGGGATAAGAATTTGAGATACTAGGTGTCCGATCACCGTGTCTAAAAACCTAGAAAGGAGAAAAATAATATTCACGGATTCCTTAATCGATTATTCCCGTTGATCAAGTCAATTTACTCGTAGAGTAGTTATTTTTTTCCACTTTTTGTTCCATTTTTGCATCGCATAATTAAGTACCAATCAGACCAACAAAACTGTCAGTGCCAGTTTCTACTTACGACATTGACTAGTCTGAGATGCGGTTCGACGCCCAGGACATTGGCAAGGACCTGCATCATCAAAAAACCCGCCACGAGCGAAAAGTGGCTCACTGTTTCCATTTCTAGACCGTGCAGTGATATTTTTACTAGATTTCTCTGGAAAATTATCTTTTCAGGCGTAATTCTGAAAATTCAGTAGCTTTTTTCTTTTATAATCTCAACGTCCGAATATATTGGGATTATACACCAAACCGAGAATTCGTTGTCCATATCCACTAAGTTTTTTTTCCAAATTGACGAAATTGAAGGTTCCGTTTGAAGGAAAATTCGAAAGAAAATGCAGATTATGTCATGGCAAATTGATTCTCGATACTCTTGTCATTTTTTTTCATATGCTATGAAGCTGTGAGATTTTTTCGGAACTGCAAATTTTTCCTCACGTATCAAGCCGGCAATTAAACAAATTGACTTAAATATATATAATATACAATTTTCATCTTATTTAGTGTTTTCATTTCATTTCGTTTTGAGTGGTCAGACGACAAATTTCGTAAGTAACATGCAAGTTATAAATATATGGCGAATTGACAGAAAGTGTTTCATATTTCCGTGACACACCTACATGGTTTTGAAAATCCAGTGATTCAGAGAGAAAAAGTTTTCTGCTTTGCTGTTTCTCGCGATTTTTCGGAGATAGAATTTCGATGTTGTTGAGGAATCTTGTTTTTGCGGTAAGCCTTCGATCTCACCGATTCGAAAAAAATTCCCATTTTGGTATGGAACTCCTGCCATGCGACTTTTGCATTCGATTTTCATCACACACACCTAATACGTCAGTATTGCTCACATATATTAAATCTGAACTCACCGCGGACGCTGGATCAATTGACAATGCAGAAGAATTACGAAAGATCGCATTTGATTCATCTGCAACAAGGCTAATCGAAGCTTTGCAGGTGATTGGGGTAAGTTGTATCGACGAACACCTTGATCTATTTCACTGCATATATTTCACATGTAATTGATGACCTCACAAGGATTCGAACGAAGGTTTCTAGAACAAATTGATTCGAGCATACGAATCCTTACGTTGTATTCGCGGAACGTACAAATTATTTTCAGTAAAGAACTGGCATGACAACATTAACGCACGAGGAATGTTATAGTATACTGTAACACGGTGACTGTAACACTGACGATTTCACGCTGAGATGTGGGTCTCGCAGAAATCTAGCGAATAGAAAATTGGCATAGTGTTGTGGAAAGGGAGAAGATGAAGTGGGTCAAAAACGCGGATATTAGCGAGATTACGAGATATTTTCTGACCGATCGACGTTTAATATTAGACTAGAGTAACACGCGCGCTTCGCACGCGCTAAAGCTAATATCCCCCAAAAAGCACCTCCGGTGCAAAAACCTTTTGCCAAGTACATTAATGCGATATACATATGATAAACTCTTAGAAAAAAAAAGATCCGAAATCAGACGCTACTGCTAAGTACCTAGCTCACATTTACTTTTTCACAAATTGATAATTAGGCCTTCCATAATGTGGTTTTTATAACCATCTTGTCTTGCTACGTAGAACCATAGATACAGCGATAGACAAATGATGCTTCCATTGGTGTAAACAGAAATCCTAAGAAAATAAAAACAAAAAGATTTTAAATACAAATTTGAGTACGTGGTACTTGGGGGGCAAATATTTCATATCATTATAAGATTATTGACATGGTTCGATTGCTCTTTCTCCGTACTTGTCTACAACAGGCCTTTTGTCAATATTCTGCCACTTATTTGTATTTGTGTTGCATCAATAAAAAATATTTATTTTCATATACAACTTGATTCAGCTTTTGAATTTTCGAATATATTCCCATACTATCTTTATAGCGGACCATCCCGCATATCACATATTACTTCAGAGTTGTCTGGTACATATTTCTTCCGTCAAGTCGTAATTTACTGACGGGTGTCATCTAGATCACATTCAAACTTTACGTCTACTTATATTTAGCAGGGTATTCAACAGCGACAGCCTTGGAGCTATCTAGCCGAGTCTTAGGGACACAGCAGATCGGCGTCCGTTGCTGTAACTGGTGCTAGTAGCTCCAGGAACTTGTCAAAGGGGCACAATACCTCGCACCCTGGTATCTGTTGCTCGATGATTTCCGACGGGATGCCAGAATACTGGAGTACCTATGGAGAATTGGAAGAAGAAGGCAGATGGGGGTTGAGTAATTTTCGGTGCATCAGAATCTGGGGAAAGATGATTCAGTGGTAATTACTCTAGACCCACCTTGACAAAATACTCGTCCTCTAGTTGCCAAAATTCGATAATCACTGCACTCGAGTAGGCGGGTACACTGGGCTTAAATACTCCAAGTGTTGACTGCAGACTAGCAATGTTAATCTCGTGACCGCTGTACAGGTAAAGCTTTCTGCCTTCCTGAAGAGTTCCGTTTGCATAACTGATCGCGTTGTCAGAAATTTCGCGCAGTAGCGTACCTAGAAAATGATAAGAATTAATGAATACGCAGATAGCTCCTAATGGGAAAGGATGCATCGACCTGTGAACATTACGAGAATTGCTGCGAGAAGTAACGGGGATTTGATACTGAGATATTAATAAAAACGATCGTGTTGCATTCGATAAGAAACTTTCAAGCTTCTAGAAGATACGAAGATATTACATTATCGAAAGGAAAGTTTATTACATATTCGTAAAAGGTTCATTAATCGTATGATATACCTATCTCAAGGTATTATTCCAGAACATTGAAGTGATAAAATTGCGCCATCTGATTACCTCCATATATTCTCTTCAAATAGTTGTTGTAGGAACGTATCTCGTAGTAAAGACTCGTAGCGTGCAGAAGATCGCCGTCCGGGTAAAACTCATAGACCCAATCAGGTAACGTCAAACCCGCCGATATTTGTGCGTTAAAGGTTTGATAGAGGTTCTTCAGCGCTTCAGTGTCATCAATCGTCTGGCCAGTGAGCTCTCCGAGCGATTTCATGAGTCCACCGATCTCAGAAATCCTTTCTTTCACCTCGGAAGTATTCTTGACCCGGGCATATTCGGTGATGTATCTGAAAGCAGACGTACGAGGTCGGGGTATAAATTATTTACTGCAACCAATGCCATGTGGATATCATTTTCATAGGGAAAGTAAAACGCACTGAGAGCAGAAGTAGGGACAGAACAGGATATCTCCACTCTGAGGCGAGTATACAGTTGGAATTGGCTGCCAGGGTAACTCATCGTTCCATTCTTGGATAGGTTCGGGTGGATAGAGAGCACTTAGAACCAACTGTAGTGACATTTTTGTTCTGTCAAAGTCTGAGCTGCGAGCAACGAGAACCGTAGGATCGTATATGGAACCCAGAAAGCCACCATATCGGGATTTCAGGACTTTTCCGAGTTGATATTCTCGTCGTTTTCCCTCCTGTATGCAGTTAACGCTGTTAGGCTTTTCTAGTGTTATCAGTTGTATCGTCAACTGTGGTCAATCTGTGACTGTCAAAGTGATTATACTGGACAAGGGGAAAATAATGGAAAAATGTTTCACTGTTTCATGTATACATTCCGCGAATCCCAGTTTCATCCTTGTCATTGAAATTGAACTCGGTAGACCATTTATTCATGACAAGTACATTTTCATGCCTCATGAATAAAAGGATATCCACACAGGGAATTCGAGTAATTCATCAGCATACAGCAAATATAGGAATAATGATATTCGACGTTGATTCAACTTCTCTTTGTCGGAAATAATGTTCTACATATGAGCAATCGAAATTGTATGTCACTGAATTCCCTGATAAATTTATGTTCAACTGAGTCATTATTCTCTTGTTGTATAGAAATCAGAGAAATAAGATTGCCTTTCATGCAACCAGCGTCGCTAGTCGCTACTGCCAGAATTCGCTAATTGCGTATACACTTACATTTGTTAGGCCTCCTCGCCCTATTGGATAGTAGGTATAATTCGCGTACGGGTCATTTGGATAAGAATTTGAGATACTAGGTGTCCGATCACCGTGTCTAAAAACCTGGAAAGGGGTAAAATAATATTTACTGTTTCTTTATTCGATCATTCCCGTTTGCCAAGTCAATTTACTCGTAGAGTAGTTATTTTTTTCCACCAAGACTGCCACGTGAAATTATCGAGAAAGGTACGTATGCGTGTGCATGTTTCCCACGAAATTCTTGCATTTTAATCAGGTACCAAGCAGAAAACTAATTTGACCGGGTAGAAGTCAAAAAATAACATTACGGATTTCTACTCACAACATTGACTAGCCTTAGTTGCGGCTCAGCTCCCAAGACGATACCAAGAATCTGTACCAGCAAAAAACCTGCAGAACGCGGAAAGTGGAGTATATTTATAATATGTTTCACTACAAAACAATATTTCCGTTTGTAATTATTGAGATTGAGTGGCATTCTTCTCTGATCTGAATTCACCTGATCCTTAAAATATGATATACACTTTCGGATATATGCGATCCCATACCAAAACGAACAATCGTCATCCACATCCTCTCTGATTATTCTTCAAATGGATAAGATCGAAGATTTGATAGAATTAGAAATTGATCACAAAAACTGCCTATCTGTTCTCGCTCAGGTGTTCGTGGTGCAGGCTCTTGCACCTTCTACTGAATAACTTCCTTATACTAATCGCGTAAAAGCATCCGCTTATGGTTTCCAGCTATTAGTACTCAGTACTGTCTGAGTGAATGACTTTCTTGAATGGAATTCTGAAGGTTAACTATTTTTTTCATATAGCATAGCTAGATCCAGAGCGACACAGTATAGCTATTTCATAAAAATCGTAATGTGCTAATAACCAATCATAACAAATCAACGCCGGAACATGATGATATAATGATCGTTATCGTCATGGAAGATCTTTTTATGACATACTATAGGACTAGTATTCAGAATCTTAGAAATATTTTACAGTCTTTTGGAACGCTTGTGAATCATTAGGAATTATTCGGACCCTTTCGAACTCAAATCCCTTGAATATTTGTGGAGTGGATACGTCAGTCCGCGTACTGCAATTTTCATGGCCCATCGTAAAGAGTTGGTTATTGTTTCTGATATTCTTTGTACCTACACGCAGGTAAATTTGGCTTGAACTCATTATGAATGAAATTTGCGACATCACACCTTGCAATTAAATCGTGTTGCGTTCTTAGTCAGATACCAGGCAATTGGGTTGCAACAAAAATCACCAATAATTTTTTCTGATAAAATATAATCGTATTCTCAAGGTCTCTGAAATTTTCAACGCAAACATAATGCTGATAAGCACATATAAATATTAATTGTAACTGAAAAGCAAGAAATTTTCTTATCCTGCCAAACCACCTGGTCAACGCTGACTGGTCGATACTACAGAATTTAGAGTCATACTGGCTCGATGCGTTGTTATATAACAGACCATTTCTGGTACCAAAGCCTGGAACTGAGCACCACTCCAACTCAGTATCTGAATAGTAAAGTCAAGGTTGGTCATCCGTTGGTATGGAATATACGAACGTGGATAGAACCGTTCTATCTCATCGAACGTCATTGTCTGATATATTCGCCGCAGATCTGCCAACTCGCTCGCACGAATTCTAGGTTTTCCTATTACGCATCGTGTTGTGGAGACTGGCTATCTGCGGCGATGACTCATGCTCAAGCCTTCCTAATCTTCAGTCGCGTCCCACCGGCGAACGAATCTATACGTATCAAGCGAATAAACGTACCTAGGCGTATTCAGCTTCTAGCTCTGTGCTTTTGTATCTCTGCGAAATTCTATCTCCTACATTTTATCGAAAATCTCATGAAGGTAAGACACATACGTATAAGCGTTTTCGACTGGTTACATTGGCGTAACGCTGCACGCTGCAGGTGTAGTGCAGCGGTTTCTATGTATTAGATATCCCCATAAAAAGCACCTCTGGTGCAAAAACCTTTCGCCTAGTTATATAAATGTGATACTTACCCACAAAAAATACATTCTCATGCCAAGAAAACATTACACAATTATTATTTTATACGAAAATTCCTTCCTCGTAAAAAAACAATTCGAAACCAGATGCTATTGCTTAGTTGCCTAGTACCGACGTCACGTTGACTTTTTTTCGAATTGACAATTCTAGGCTTTTCATAACACGGTATTGACCGCCTTCCTGTCTTGCCACGTAGAATCATAGAGATAACGATAGGCGATTGACGCCTCCATTGGTTCAAACAGAAAACATACAAAAAATAATAATTAAAAAAAAAAAAAAAATTTGGAGTACGTGGTACTAGGCGGGCCAGTATTTCGTTTTATTATATTAGAATTATTGACGTGGTTCAATCGCCGTATACTTGTACTTGTATAGAAAAGGCCCGCCTAGTACCACGTACTCCAATTTTTTTTTTTTTTTCTAATTATTATTTTTTGTATGTTTTCTGTTTGAGAAAACAGGAAGGCGGTCAATACCGTGTTATGAAAAGCCTAATTGTCAATTCGAAAAAAAATCAACGTGATGTCGGTACTAGGCAACTAGGCAATAGCATCTGGTTTCGAATTGTTTTTTTACGAGGAAGGAATTTTTGTATAAAATAATATTGTATAATGTTTTCTTGGCATGAGAATGTATTTTTTGTGGGCAAGTATCACATTTATATAACTAGGCGAAAGGTTTTTGCACCGAAGGTGCTTTTTATGGGGATATCACTACTTTTTGTAGAATTTGATTAATTAAGTATAATCATTCTCGTATCCGTAATAAATTGCATAAATTGTCGACCACTCTCTATATGAAATATATATACTATACCTATACATATATGTAGAGAGAGAGAGAATTTCGTGCCTCTTCTGGCATTCTATTGTCTACTGGATCCCTCATATAAAAAGTCAATCGCCCTGTGATTTTAACGCATGAGAAATTTCCAAGTTAGTGCGACATGAATTAAGCAAATGTAATATTATCACAGCTTATTGCGTTGAATCAAAATTTAAGCAAAAGGTTAGTTTCCACATGAGAAAAGTATCTTCTAGAAATTATATAGTGTTTATTGCCTTCGCATAAAGATATCTATACATTTCGTCGTCGAATAATCATATCTCAGCTCTACGTTCACCGATTTAATCGAAATAGGGCTCAAATGAAAGCTCTTCTTGGCCACATCCTGCGATTAATATTACAATTCCGTATTTATAGCGAGACGGAAGAAATTAACGATCATAAATTGCCGTAACGGCCGTTCAGCTCTCGTTCGGGTATATAGACTCGGTCGAGTCTCGCGCGGCGCATACCAAAAAAAAAAAATGTTTATATAACTACCGAGTCTCTTGATAAGCGTACTGCGATTCGTCTACGGGCATTGCAGTACCTAGAAAATGTTCACACTTATCGTTGTAGTGCAGAAGGTTAGTGTTCAGAGCTGGTGTGTAGGTGCGATGAAATGTAGATTGATGACCCACCCAGAAGTATCGTCGATTGAGAAAATCCGGGATTATTAAAATCAAGGCGCTTTAGGTTACTACACTCCGACCAACTCCAGCAGTGCAGCTTATCATCGTTGCATCCCTTCGATGTAGATGTGCACTCCAATCGCAGTGTACATGAGTGTAGCTAGACGAAAGCACTGTGGCACACAGGTCCTACAACGTATTTGAACTCACCTTATCCGAGGTGCGCAAAGTTCAAAAATGAGAAATAATAATATTTTGAAACGTGAAGGGGAATTGAGTAACGTTGCCGTACTGTAGATATCCAAGATTCGTGCAAGCAAGTTTTTGTCTGTTTATATAGCTGTATGAGAGTCACTCCCAAACCGATGTACAAATATTCATAACGAGCATAAGACGAAATACAATTTCTAAATTTCTATTACCGATTTTATTTCCTAGTTCAAAGACAAGAAGAAAAATCTTTTTCAGCAATACAACAATTTATGGTTAAATGATAATTTTATCCGAAGTTTTGTCTTCGAACTTCGAACTTGCAGATGATTATTTCTGGAAGGAAATAGTCCTCTTTCCGTATTATCGATATTTCATATAGTTGGCTATAACCCATTAAATTAATGATTAGTTGCTGATACCTTCAATGTCCGAACTAGAACTAAACAGCCAACGTAGCTGAAGGCGACACGGCGGACTCCGCAAATATATTAAGCATTTCTCGAAGCCTTTCTACAATTCTAATTACATCGAATCGGTGACAAGACTAGCAGAAATAACATACTTTTAATCTTAATTCGAATTTTATTCCAAATTAGGAATCTTCATGGCAAAATTTGGAAAGTTTTTTTTGGATTAAAAATGTAATAGCTATCCAAAGTATTCAAATATACCGTGTCTTGTTTCTCAAACTTTGAACTCTTCTTCGCGAGACGAAAAAAAAAAAAAACAGTTTCTCAGGATCAGGGGATGTCAGTTATAAAAAAAAAACAAATTCCAAACATTTTCAATGACTGTATAACTTCAAAGCTTGGGCACATATTTCACAATTTTTGAAAATCCTCCGGAAAACTGAATGTAATTCCTGACAATCAGAATTGACTATTCATTGGTGATTGCAAATAAGACTATATGGAATCGTATTAGCATCATGGCTCTGCGATATCGATATATTTGCGTCGTTAAAATCTATGGGGAAATCGTTTGGTAACTAGTTTTACGTTAAATTAGACTTTCATAACTTGTTCTAGAGTCGTTGTGTTAATTTAAATTCATCTGTTTCAGTTTAATTACTCTTTGTTCTACCGATCGTAATTCGCACTGCAAATATGGCCGAAGGAACTGGTGATGATAATGTTGGACTTCAGACTATAGCTGAGAGTAGTGGCCAATTTGGTAACAATTTTCTGAAGGTATGTATACCATAATAAGTTACTATAACAGGTACTGTCAAGATTTTATAATTAAGTAATCATAATGCAACAATCCTTTGTTAGTTTGATGGAACAAATAACACCTGAGCTCATATATTGCGTCCTGTGTTATGATCATTGTGTAGGTACAGGTGAGAGTACTGTCTTAAGCAATGTTTGTCGAACTATTTTATGACTATTCACATTTGTGAAATATTTATTTATATCACCAGGCCTGAGAAACGTCGCGATATTTACGGAAAAAAATATACAGTACGTCGCGATTTCTGAGACCATGCTAATATATTGACTCCAAAAACGAACGAACCAACACCGATATTCATTACTTCAAAATTTTAGGTCGTGGCTAACGATAATCCTGGAAATTTGATTACCTCGCCATTGAGTGCTCAAGTGGTACTGGCTATGGCTGCATACGGGGCTGGTGGCACAACCGCGTCGCAAATGCGTTCAGTTCTTTTCATTCCCAGTGACAACAAACTTGGCCAATCTGGTTATCGGTCTATCATTGAATCCTTCAACGTAAGTTACACGAAGAGTTTATTAATGTATACATACTTTGATCCTCGTTGCCGATGCCAATCGTGCTCATCACTCATAATGCAAGGGTGTCAGAAAGCTCTTCATACCCCTCTGGACTTCATTCTTTGATGATTTGTGAAATTTTGTTTTAGTCTGTAACGGGAGTTGACCTACGTCTCGCCAATAAGATATACACAGCATCTCAGTTTGTAGTGAAACCTGAATATAAGGAATTGACTGCTGGGAAATTCTTGTCTGCGAGCCAGGAACTGGACTTTAATAGTCAAGCGGCCGCTGCCACCACAATAAACACTTGGTGTGAAGAGCAAACCAACAAACGCATCAAAGATGTGATTTCTCCTGGTAAATTTTATTACACTATAGAACTTATTGGAATAAATCACGAATTTGTTGTTAATTCTTTGGATAGCGACAGGGTTGGAAAATAGAGACGCTGAAAATTAGGGTTTCGAAATTGATGTGCTCGGATCGATTAAAATCTTTTCTCAGTCACGAAACAAACTCGCTTTTACAGATGACGTTGGTCCCGATACAAAGTTGGTATTGGTGAATGCAGTCTACTTCAAGGGTAAATGGGAGAATGAATTTGATCCAGTTTTGACCGAGGATAGACCTTTTCACATCGACGAGAAAACTACTAAAAATGTACCCACCATGTTCATCACAGAGAAATTCCGACATGGGGATCTGCCAGAGCTCAAAGCGAGGTTCATCGAAATACCATATCAGGTACATACAAAGACGAAATGGATTCAAAAGTTAGTATCCAACTTTTACAATGGAAATTCCATACCAATACAAACGTATTACATTGACAATCACACCTTTTTCTCACATACCTTTAAGGTACCATTTTTCAGTATAGAACAGTATGAATAGAATATCTGGCTGGAATGTATACATTTATAAATTGCATGGATTTGCAACAGAATTTAAAACATAACATTCATCTCAAGTTCCCTTCTGAATCCCAATGCTGATTCAGGACTCAACTGTGCATACAGAATGGGCCACAAGGTGAATTAATTGTTTGTATTTCAGGGTAACCAGCTCAGTATGATTATAATTCTACCGAATGAAGTAAATGGACTGAAAACAGTTGTGGAGAATCTTCATCAAGTGAATCTAAAAAAAAGCTTACAGCACGCATATCCCTATCAAGTCGAATTATTCTTACCAAAATTCAAAGTCGAGAGTACCTTACGGCTCCAAGGGACTCTAGAGAAGGTAACATATAATCTATATAGGGGCATTCAAATATTTCGTAAGCACTTCACAGCAGCTGAAGGGTGTGGGGTTCGAAAATAGCCGAAAATTCATATTATGAAGTGTTTTGATGAAGCGATAAAGATCTGCTTGTTTCTTATCTGAAATAGCTCCATAGTCTCAGTCAAATGCCAAAGACTGTTTCGTCTATCTTGTTCACGTTCTTATCCTTTTTCTATTATGTACTCCAATCTTCTATGCAAGTCAATAACTGTTCCCTCTTGTCATTGATTTTCTTTATTTTCTCCTACATCGAAAACATATACACAATATTGAAATTTGTATCTTATGGTGTAATTTTATTTCACATCATATAACGTGTCCTCTTATTCTAGCTGGGAATGACCGACATGTTCACGGATCATGCCAACTTCTCTGGGATAGCTGATACTCCACTAAAAATCAGCAAGGTGATCCAAAAGGCATTTATTGAAGTCAATGAAGAAGGTAGCGAAGCAGCTGCTGTCACCGGTGAGTTGAAATCTCTTGTAAAATTACCTCATATAATACTAGCTATGATAAAATTGTGCATGCACTCAATCACTATGGTATTATTATTATGTGATATACCATCATATTACCGGAATATCCCTGTTCACTGGGATCGTTGAACAACCAAACTCGGCATAACTATTAACAATAACTTCTAAGCATTATCTGAGTGGTAATCTGAACTAACATCTTCTTGAGTTAAAATTCAGCCTGATTGCGGCGCGATTTGAGATGGTTGAATTTTTTTTCAGCACTCGTAGCTGTTGGGTATTGTGCAGTTTCCTTTTATGAGCCTCCTGGGATATTCTTGTTTACTGGCATCGTATGCCAACTAAACTTGGCATAACTATTAACAATTACTTTTAAACATCAGCATTAAAAGTTTCATTTTCTTCAGCCTAAACCTCAGCCTTCTTGTGTCGCAATTTTGAGATACTCGTATTTTTTTCAGCTATGATAGCTGTTGCGTATAGTGCACTATCCTTTTCTGGACTTCCATCAAGATTCGAAGTCGATCGGCCTTATCATTATGTGATATACCATCGTATTACTGGAATATCCCTGTTCACTGGCATCGTTGAACAACCAAACGTGGCATAACTATGAATAGTAGCTTTTAAGCATTAGCACTTGAAGTTTCATTTTCCCCAGTCTGAAACTCGGCTTTTTTGTGTCGCGATTTTTAGATAATTCTATTTTTTCAGCAATGATAGCTGTCCCATGTTGTGCAGTATCCTTCTCTGGACCTCCACCAACATTCAAAGTCGATCGTCCCTATCATTACTCGATATACCATCGTATTACTGGACTATCCCTGTTCACTGGCATCGTTGAACAACCGAACGTGGCATAACTTTTAACAATAGCTTTTAGGCATGAGCACCAAAAGTAGAATCTCCCAAAGCCTAAATTTTAGTCTTTATGTCACACAAACGACAGCTCTGAAATAATTGCAATTCTTTCAGTGATGATATCTGTTGATTCTTTGATGTCACACGCCGGACCCATCTCAACATTCAAAATCGATCAGCCTTACCATTATACGATATTCCACCGTAACGGCGGGATATCCTTGTTCACTGGCATTGTTGAACAACCAAACTTACAATTAGCATAACTCTATAATAGTTTTCAAGCATTAGCGTTAGAAGCCTTCTTCAGCCTCTATTTGGCGCAATCGACATCTCTAAGATAATTCCAATTTTTTCAGTGGCGATATCTCTTGAGTGTGCGATGTCATTCTCACCATCTACCTCGACATTCAAAATCGACCGGCCATATCATTATGTGACATACCACCGTAGCACCGGGATATCGTTGTTCACTGGCGTTGTTGAACAACCGAACCTAGCATAAATGGCCCATAATCTTTAAGAATGATCACTGAAAAGCTAGATCTTCTCCAGCCCATATTTCACGATTATCATTTTTTCAGGAGTGGCTATATCTTTACAATGTTCAACGACCAACTCTAGACCCCCGCCAATATTCAAAGTCGATCGACCTTATCATTACGCGATATACCACCAGAACGCCGGAATATCCCTGTTCACTGGCATTATTGAACAACCAATTATGGCATAACTTGATGATAATCTTAGAGCATTGGCACTCGAAATTACATCTTCTTTAGCTCTATGCAGAGTTGATTTTTGATTTTCTTTTTTTAAATCAAATTATCTATCGTATTAAATGAATAGTATCCTATGTATGCCTAACGTATGTCTACTAGGAATTAAGGTGTGTTGGTAAGAAAATCTGGCTGTTTTAATTTACTATCACTGAGTATGGGCCATACTTCAGTATTAACTGTGATATTTATACCATACAGTCTGATTAAAGATATCTCTGCTGACCGTTTCAGCTGTGAGTGCTGTTTAGAGATAACGCACAATTCGCTTTCCTCAGCTCATGACAACATTATAAGATGTATAGACTCTCTCATTCACTATAAGTATTACGAAACGTTCCAAATAGATGTGTGTTAAGTAATAGTCCAATGACTATCAATATGTTTCTATCTGAACACTTAATCCCGTGAAACGTTTTTGTGGTAGTATAGAATAAAAAATAAAATAAACATTACTGATATTATTTGCGTCTATGAAAAAATCTTGATTGTAATTTGTTAAATGGTAATAAAATTAACATTCTTATATTATGTGTCAAATTTTTTGCCAACCTACTGAAGCTATTTGCTATGTTAGATTCAGACAGAATGAATGGAATGATAACAGGTGCCAATCAATTGATAGGTAGTGAAAACTACGATAAGATATCTGATACTCAAGGGGTCAAAAATTCTCTAGGATAGTCAAACAAAACGGAATAAGACACGGGGTGGCAAGGAAATATATTATAACGTAGAAAGGTTTTTTTAAAAATGATTTCACAAAGTAAGGGTAAGCGGACATTTCACTCATGAATAGAAAAGTTTTCATTCGACAAGAAAATAATAGCGTTATGTATAACTTAACATAACTTGTGACATTGTAAAAAATAATGACACCTGTACCTATTTCTGTGGCATCATTTTCGTCACTGACGATATTGTCTATTTTACAACACTCTTCCGCTTTTTAAGTATTTCTATTCCGATGCCTGTCAGTCATATCTCGTTCGCGCAACCCCCACCTAATCCCTTCGATGCCAGAATGGCCAGAAGGGCACTGGGCAACTGATTTTACAACAGGTGCTCCTATCCAATATCAGTGATCTTTCTCGTCCGGCTAGTCGCGTTCGCGGGTTGCCAAATGGTATCGCCATCTTGCGATCGAATCGACGAACTACATTTGCCATAATCTGCACGCCTTATTATATGCAATCCTAAGTTAGAAATCGCAGAATGGCATGCGGCTTACATACGTCGCACCACATAAGTACGCGTTCCCGCCACTGTGCTCATGTCAAAAATTCAAAATGCCGGAACAACAATCGTACGATATGAATGAAAAATTGTTTTACAACACTGTTCAATGCCAGACGTTTTCTCCCGATGGAAATTACTTATTAGCGGGCAACATATACGGTGATGTTTCCATCTATGAGTAAGTAGAGCACATTCGTTCGATCAGTTTTCTTCTAACCTAAAAACCGTAAGCATGCTTATACGCGATGAGTTATATTTACAACTTGTGTATTGCATGCAAAGATATAAACCATCCAACAACCCGGTCGATGCATATTTTCATTTTGACACAAACCTGATTGAGAATAAGAACTTTTTCATTAATAAAATCATCCATTTCTCATTATAGGTTATCGAAAGCGCTCGGCCCGCATCAAGGAGACGAAACCGACCCACGAGGTCCAAATTATCGATTTTCAGCCCATCCTCAACAACAAGTACACAGCATTGTTGCAACTGATAAATTTCTGATAACCGGAACAGTGGGAGAAATATCTGGATGGGACTGGAAGGTCGTTACTTCAAATAAAATATCCAAGATCAAAGTATCATGGACGATACAAATACCAACCGTCAAGTATGCATTATATCGCACTATATTTGTATTACTCTACTAAAATTGACTATCTATTAATTATCATGCACTTTCAACTCTAGAGACAGTTATGAAAGGCCAGATGTTAACTACATGGTTCTTTCCAAAGATGATAACTTACTGCACGCCGGATGTGGCGACAACAAGATATACACATTTAATTTGGAAGACGGAAGACTAGTGAGGACACTCGAGGGTCACGAGGACTTCATACATGCTCTATCAGTCTCGTAAGGAAATAAACCTCGTTAGATTACACTATTATCAGAAATATCAAGAAACATCTTCAAAATTAATTAATCAACTTAACCAGAGGCAATCAGCTCGCATCTGCTAGTGAAGATGGATCAGTTAGACTGTGGGACTTGCGGAAACAGGAGAATACGAACATAGTTAAACCTTTCCTGGCAGATAAAGTGGCGAGGCCAAGACTCGGCAAGTGGATTGGAACTGTAGACTTCACTGAAGATTGGCTGGTGCGTAAAACCCTGTAAAAAATTATCGCGAATGCATATGCAGACTTCCGAAACTCAAGATTCGCCAATTTATCTGTGTAAATCTTACTTGTTTGGTCTTCAGCTATGCGGAGGAGGTCCAAAACTCGCCCTTTGGCATATGCGTACGATGGAAGCAGCCACGATATTCGAGTTACCAGACCAAGGAATTCATGTTGGAAGCATTTACGAGGAAAGAGTTATCGCCGGAGGTGCAATGTCGAATGTGCACCACCTGACTTACCAAGGAGAAATTTTAGCCGAAGTTCCAACGTCCAGTAACACGATCTATTCCATTGTCTACCAAGAAAATCCACAGAAATTACTCAGCATGGCTGGTTCTAGTAATAATATTGATATTTGCACGAATTTTAGCTATAGGGAAATGATACTTAAATTTGCTTAAGATAGTAGCAACGAGTCTTATTTTGAGTTTTTCGTCTTGAATTTCGCTGTAATTCTGTTCACTCTTGGATCTGCTGATCACAGCTGTATTATAATTGTATAGGAAGTGTATCAGGCACAAGACACAGAATACAGATTTCATTGTATTCAATAAATATATTAATACATAATGGATTCATCAACATGTAATAAAAGTTTATACAAATATACAAAATTTCTTGTCGTCTTGTTATTTTACTCCGCATCAAGTAAATGAACGACCCTCGCGATGATATCCGTTACATTTTATCACAAAAGTCCTATGAAATTCATCTCAATGTTTGTAGTACAAAGACAAAAATATTGTCAAATCGATCTTGAGTATGAATCCCGACGATTATTTGTAAATAAAAAACATTTATTGTGACCCAGAATGAGTTTCAGGACTCGAACGTATTTTTAAAACGATTTTATCATTTTCGAAGCTCCGTTATCACAGACCAATGGTCTTATTGGTAATAACACATTCAGAATGCTTTCATAATCGAGTGTAACAATTAGTATTGAGATAAAATCATTTTGCGTTATTCTCTAGCGGATATTTATGGCATTGGACTATTTCGCTGAGTATAATCTGTTCTCTGAGCGAATAGCAACGATTAGAGGATCACATCTGTCCATCATATTTCAAGTCCTCATTGCATCATGTCCGAGCTAGTGCAGATACACGACCGAATCACTTATCACTCTAGATAAAAAGATAGTTTTCTCATACGCCATAAATCGTACGAATTCCATTTATGAGGTACATTCCGAAGTACGAATCGCCAATCATATCCGCATCCGACCGACTCTAGTACTTTTCTTCGTTTAGATGATCTGTGCATATATGCAGACATCAGAAACGTATCTGAAAATCATAAAAATCCATGCCCAGCTATGACTGCGGGGATGAATCCTTCGCGTCCGTCACGGGACCTGATCCAGAACCATTCGTTAACGTGTCCGCTGAGCAAGGCGACGACGTCGCCTTTGGTGACGCTTATCGTGTTGCCTCCCCGACCCTCATAGTCGTTTCTTATCACCAGTAACGTATGGCGCGATCCTTTCGTCTTCGCGTTTGCTGCTGCCCTCAAGTAAAGCCTGTCGACGCTTCTTTCGCCGCAAGCTGAGACGGCGTCCCGAGTACCACGGCGAGCCCTCGCTCTGCCACCCCCACACTCTGATCGAGTATCGCGAAGCTTTTCTGTGTCTGTCATATTGCCTTTGGAAGAACATAGGAAACACGGTTTAGTCGTCAGAAATAAGCTCTTAAAAAACGGATTTAATTATTTGAGAGGGGCCTGGATACAGAGAACTCAGTATCGATGCTGTAAAATCATTTTCACTATGAAAAACCATGAACTGATTTGAAAAAAAGCTATGCGAATCTCTTCAAATTATATCTACAGATGAGGTGGTACGGTTTGAAATAATGAACTCAAAATTTGTGATGCAAGGAGCTCTTCTAAGCTTCGATATTGAAAATATAATCGAAGTGCTCCCATTGCATCGCAGATATTAAGATTTTTGATTCAAACCTTTCTGGCTCGTTTGTAGATGTGATTTAAACAAATTAACATAAATTTTTTCCAAACTAAGATGATTTATTCTCATTGTACTAATTATTTTTGTCAAATTATTGAGTCCAACACAAATTGTCATATCAGGAGTGCACGAATTTCTAAAATTAAGTAAACTCCGAAGTTTGAAAGGGATGAATAATCAGCTCACCCAAGGGGCGCGGAAAAACATCGGTAGAATTTTCCCAACAAGGTCCTCTCGTCGGCTGAGGCAATATTCCCAGAGGGAGGCAGCCTGCGTAGCCTACGTAGCCTTCCTGGCCATGGGGCGTCTGGACGTAGAGCCAAGCCTGATTTTTGAAGACAGCATTCACCACCGTTCCCAGGGGAAGAGCTACTTCGTCCTGAGTACCACCCTGGGTTTGGTACAAAACCGATGGAAACGAAAGAACCACGGGAATATTGGCTGGACTCTCTATGGAAGCCTGAATTCAAAAAATTATAGGAATAGTTGGACTCCTTGAGTCGAAATTTGCGTTCGATTGTTATACGCGATTCTTTTTTATGCGCATTTCATCTTCGACAAACCTTTGTTAAAAATGCATCAAGATCTGATATTTCATAGCCAAATCGGCTCGGAGGTCGAGGCTTGTGGGGGCGCTTGGCCCTACGGTGTCTGTGCTTTTCTCCTCCACTAGAAGTAGCCGGTGAATCGCGAGCCGCTAGAGCGGGCTCTGAAGCTGCTCTCCGCACTTTGTCCGCGTCTTTGTTACAGCACTTTCCGTTTTGATTAGCGCTTTCGGCGGCGAGCTTTTCAGACATGTTCATCAGCGACTTCTCGATCAGCCTTTCATCCTTCTCAAAGGCCTGAAAGAATCAAACTGTAGGTATAGATAAATACGGTTCATTTTTTATCGAAATGGCACGTCCCACGGTTCCTCTATCCGTACGATATCAATCCATCATAAAAATGTTTTCATAAATTTACTGTCTGATTTTGGAGAAAAGAAGAACCGCATTTTACGGTATCGAAATGACCGAGTTACCTATCCCAAAATTCTGGTATTGCAGAACTTAGTAATGGGTGATTTCGCCGGAAATTGCACATTTCTGCAATCCATGATTAAATCCACGAAATGCACCGCATCATGAAAGCTTATTGCGGTCATTTCCGATTACTGTTCGCATATATTCAAACATAATCAAGCAATAAATTCTAAATTCTAATTTTTGAATTAGTTATAGACTTTTATTTAATCAAACCCTTCCATTCTTCATTGAGTATAAAAGAAATGATGTCAATACCTTTTCGAGCCTCTCGATCTTCTCAACCCTTTGACCGATTATTGTTTCCTGTTTATCTCCACGCTCTATGTTCTCCTTTTCTTTCTCTTTCTCCGTCTCCTTATCCTTTTCTTTTTCCTTATCCTTCTCCTTATCCCTTTCCTTATTTTTCACACTCTTGACGCTCCTCTTCGACGATCTTTCTTTGTTACCTCTGCCTGATACTCCGTTCGTATTAACGGGTACGACACTGGCTGTGGCCGCGGGCTGTTGCTGGCCCCTCAACACCCAGGTAAGAGAGATCTTGGGGCGCAACAGGGCGCTTGGACGCTGCCCCATGCTACTTGGGGTTGTCAGCGTTGGAATCGGCGTCGATGGTGAATTCACCCTGACCGTGCCTACCACTCGCGACGTCGGCGTCGATGGCGGCGTCACCATCGGCAACGGGCAGCCCGCCACCAGGTCCACCGCCTGCACCGCACGTGCATTTTCCTATACAAAAAAAAAAAGTATCGAAATTAAATATAATCAGAAATTTTCTATAAATTCGGATAAACGGAGTTCCGTCATAATGATCATATATGCATGTCGTGTGCAATGGTACAATTTCATCGATCAGATCCGTTTCATTTTCTACAGAAGATATTGAATAAAGAATCTTTCCTATCCACGCGCTGATGATGCATCGAAACTATTTTACGCTAATTGATTATCAGTTTTGTCGTAATTTTTTAGGGCATGAATAGTTAATCTTGTCGAACGAATCCCCCTCACAAGTATCTATTAAAACATCATTCAAAATTAGCGAAAGATCATGCAGAGCTGTATTGATAATTACAATTGACGTTAACCACTCGATGGCTCTATGGGATTTTATGAGCTGTGAGTAACTAAGTTTAAAGTCTCAGCACTTCATCGAGGTAGCTATTTATACACACAGTTGAAGAGTTCAAGGAATATGACTCTCACATTAGATTCTTGGGCGTCTTCTCTCGTCGAGATCACCTCCGCTTGAACTTTCGAGACTTTTACGAAACTTTACAGCCTCAATAAATTATCGTACGAAATTAAAGCATCGAATAAACTGTTCGTTGAAAATTGACTCACTGATCGTAAGCTCTAAAACTGATCGTTATTACCGACTATATAAGCCATATCTTTCGGAATAAATTTTTACTAAGCTGCCTATACTGATCGACACTCAAAAGCGCTGTTATCATTTTATTATATTTTATTATAGATATAGAAACAACTATTTCATCCGGATACTAAAAACTTTGCAGCCTCATCTCTCACTAGTTCTTGGATTTACTTTCCGATGTATTGGAGCATTTTTAATTGCCAACTAAACGGCTTTGGAAAGTTGAATGAATGATCGAATGATTATAGGTATCACTTCGCCTAGAGAGAATTAGTAACCGATATTGTACGATAATATCTCACGTAGTTGCATGACGGGGGAGATAATCATCTACAAAAGGATTAAAGAAAGAAAAAAGAGATAAAGAGAGACGGGGAAACTTGTCAATCCTTATTAATAGTCCAGTTATAATTCTGCTATGTTCTACATGGTTCGTTCCCTCTCTATCCCTCTATCTCCTTCCGTCTCTCTCTTAAATAATCTGCAGGCGTAATGGAGAGTCGGGAGAGATAAGCAGATAATTTAATAATCGGACACACTCTGCCCGGAGCAAAGTAACGAAAACTACAATATTTTAGGCGGAGGTTGGCAGGCAGGTGAGATAAATATCTCGAAAAGACTTTCATTAACACGCGTGGCGCGCGCTTCACTTGTCACCTCCGGTGCCTTTATGCCTTATACCTTTACGTATACGTTACCTTTGCTTCCTTTGCTTTTCTTTCCTCTTTTCTTTCTTTCTTTTCTTTCGTCTACCCTTTCTTCATTTACCTTGTGCCAGCTGTGCGTGCGAGGGATCTTTCATCTTATCACAGCACTTTGTAAAGCTTCATTTGCACAAAGATCTCTACATGGTTCTTCGTTGTAACGCAGCGAGAGAGAGAAAGGGTCAAATCTCTTGATCTACAAATATTTTTGGTCGCAGATATTGGCTCCTTTGATACTTTTGCGAGTATGAGTATCACGAGCCGATACAGAAGTTGCGATAAAAAAAGAAATCCGAGGATTCAGCTTGCGGCAGCTTCTTCAGGCGCGTAATTTCTCCGAATTTTCTTTATTTTTATGACCGAGGATTAATCGATTATTAAGGGCCGCTCGATCAGGTTCGAGAATCGTTTGATAAATCTTTATCTGATAATATTTTTTTACACCGCCAATAGTCGCGAAAACGACCGTGAAATATTACGTTGGTAAAACAAGCTATCGCGTACCAGCTCAGAGAAAATTACACGGCCATTTGTCAAAAGATGATCAAATGTGTCGACTCTTTGCATAATTTTTATGCCCACGAGCGAATCCTTCCAACTCCCATATGCACATGCTGCATCGATCGAAGAAGCAGCTATAGTATTAAAAAGCCGCAGTTTCGACTTATTTTTTTACTCATGCTGCTACGAATAATGTTTTTATTGCGAGTATCCGCCTATGCATACAATAACTAATTTACACTTTGAACAAGTGGAAGTCTATTCGACTGCAGCGTTGTTCGACAGGACAATCGGCACTTTTCTTCGCAAAGTTACAGTTAGGGTAAGTGTGGGTATTACTGCGGGTGTTGGTATTACTGCGGATTTTTTTCATTATATTATAAATCAACGAAATATGATTCTTTATAACTTGAAAGAAATCAGACTATTACTTCAATATTTAAAGAATATACTCAACTAATAATATAGCATGCTAGGCTATTATTTAATTTGTTAATAATTATTGGAAATTGACCGGTTGTTATGAGAGAAAATTTTATCATTTTATGGCAGTTGGTGTGTGAACAGAGGACTTAATATAAGGTCTGTTTTCATCACTGAATGCTTCTATATCCATATCTATTATATCTCAGAGTAAGATAACACTTCATTGTTATCAAAAACTGAACGAAAATCGAATTTTGATTCATTTCCATGTTAAATTTGGTGCCGCAGCAATTGGTACCACTTTTTTGAGCGTGTATGTATTACTGCGATTTTATAACTCTGCCACAGTATGAGAAGCATCCGGTCGTTTCATGCGCATGCATCTATTACTGCCGTTGAACTGTGTGTTTTCTTACCTACAAAAATAAAATCGGCGAGTGTAGTTTTCTCACTAGGTACATACATCAAATTGCTTCATTTGCCTAATTGCCGTGTATTATAAGTACCTATATACAGGTATAGTGGCAAAGACACAAAGTTCTGTAATCAATAAAAAGAAAGTAAAAAAATCAAAAATAAAAATAAAAAGATGTAAGTACAAGAGAGGAGATTTAGATCCAGCCGTCAAAGAAGCTTTGACCGGGAAAAGTATAGCAGAAGTTGCAAGAAAATATCAAGTGCCAGAATCAACAATTAGAGCGAAAAAAATTGCCAAATATGCAGATAAACGACTAGGACCATCGACTATACTTAGTTAGTGCGAAAGAGGTAAATGAACTTGTTCAATGGATTTTCTTCTGTACTAGTCGCCGATTTCCAGTAACAAAACATCAGTTGGTAGAGAGTGTCAAGTTATTATGTGATAATGATGGACGGAAAACACCTTTTGTTAATAACCGGCCAAGAAAAACTTGGTATGAATCACTTTTGGAGCGACATCCAGACATATCGAGAAGAATGGCTAAAAATGTATCACTTAACCGAGCTAAGGTTTCTGAGTATGACATACGTTTATGGTTCGAAGAAATCATATGTTACTTAACTGAAGAAGATCTCTCATTAAATTACCCAAATAGAATTTTTAATGCAGATGAAGTTGGTGTCTCATTGAATCCGAAGCCGCCTACTGTACTTGCTCCAAAAGGCTGTAGAAATGTATATAACATTGTGAATAATAATAAAAAAGAAAATGTTACTGTACTAGTAACTAGTAACATAAGATAATTTATAATAAGAAATTATTAGTTATTATTAGTAAATATTTGTCCAAATATTTAGTTTTCTTCATTTTCGTTTTATTGGACTTCGCAGTATCAGGCACGCAGTAATTGGGTCACCCACAGTTTTTGGAGCGCAGTAATAGGTACGAGTCACTTAAAGCCCCGCAGTAATACATACACTTACACTTTTCTTTAAAATGCGTTTAATTTCACGAAAATAAGATTTTATCGCACTGTTAATTATTTTGAACGCTTAAAATAAGTTGAACAACGTTTAAAAGAGAAAAATTAAATCGATATCTTATAATGAATCTTTGAAATACGCTCTTAAAGTTAGCCCTGCGTTTCGAACCGCAGTAATACCCACACTTACCCTACATTGCATTCGCGCGGCTGAGCATGACTGCAAATATCTATTGAATGGCTATCGAGGGGCTATCAATTCCACAGTTATGAAGTTTATGTATATTGAGAATAAAATGGATGTATTGAAAGCGCTCTCTCCGCTTCCATCCTGAAGCCTGAGCCGAAGTGGAAAGATTCGTAAGATGTTGATCTGGGGGGATGGGGAAGATTGTTCATTTTGTGCAACAGGAAAAATAGAAATGGGAAGAATAAAATTAGAGAAAGGCTCGTATGTGAGTATTTATATTCGGTCGGTTCTGTTACGGGTATTTTAAAACTGCCTATATAAATCTTGAAGGGATCTCTCGATTACCAACGATATGATAATTATGCCACGTATGCAATAATTAGAGATCTGTACGCCGTGCCGACAATCTTATTTACAATCTCCCGCATCTCGGTGTATAATTTAACTTTATTAAATACATAATGACGAACCATTAATTCGGATGATACGATGAATGACTTGAAATTTTTTTAAATCGCCAGGTTTTAGTGCACGTCATATTTTGTAACTTTTTCGTTTTTTTTTCTTCACTTTTTCTACTCACATCGTGAAGTCACCGATAATTCACGTTATTAAACGCACCTTTCAACTCTCGTCAAAACATTCGTCAAAAAGTTTACCGAGGTATAGACGTTATAATACGTTAATATCTTCAACGGATAAATTATCGCTTCATTCATTTTTATTCTTTCCTTTCCAAGTTTCGAAGACGGACGTAACTTTCCACAATCCGAATTCTCCGCATCGCGGAGTCCAGCGATTCAAACTATTCGCGTCGAGTCGTAAATCTACCAAAGACTGTATATAATGTATACAGTTTACCTCAATACAAGTATGTGTATCTACATTCACGTGCGTACAATCCCCTGTACAAAGAGTTACATGACAGGGATTCGGAAAAATTCACACGCCCTCACATTAGCGAGTAAATCCTTTCAGAGGGAAAAAGCACTTTTTACACTGTCTTAAAAACAAGAATAGTCAGCTGGAATCCGGTGTCACTGAGCCCCACAGGAATGACCAAATCCTTATATGAACCTATACACAGTGGAACTTTCTGACAACGTTTTTCCATCCACATCGCAATCTTCTTAAGGGCCTAGTCTCTGAATATACAAAGCCTTGCATTGATCTCCGCTCGAATCGCGCCAAAATTCTGGATTATGGTGTCTGCAGTTAGCAGCAAGATGATTCGACTTGGGCAATTTTTAAGGAATCGTTTTTCCTCGTATCAAAAGTCGTGGCATTTTATTACGTCCAGAATTTCGCGAGGTATTCGAATTTCGTTCGAAAAAGCTCGCTCACGTGGCGCTCGTTATTCCGCATTCGGATTAGAAGAGTCGTGGTGAAATTACGGCTCGGTAAAACTGCAGCAGCATATTTACGCGGTTCTTTGAACCGGAGAACTGCGAGTGACTTATAGTGCAAGCCCGGGCTTCATTTTACGACCAATGTTAACGCTAACTGCAAGAATATGCCTACTGCCATTGCCAAGAAGAGTTGTTAGGTTTATACGCCTCACAGGTTGCAATTTACGCTCACGGTGGTACGCTATACAACCTGCAGACGTTTTGCCGTGATTTTACCATGCGAAATACAGTTTTGGTCAAACGATCGCGTTCGAGTCAGCCTTCGACGATCTTTCCTCGTGTGGCGACGAGAATTTGGATTATTTCGCATACTCTAACGCTATCGATGAAAATTAAAAAAAAAAAAGGAGTTCGGCTGTTCAATTCAACGGCAATCCATTTCGAAACAGAGCCTAAACTCTCTCGAACAGAATTCTGCGCTCAGGATAGAAACTAAAGATCTTAAACTTCAACTTGAGAAGTATACCGTTCGAAATATCAAGGCGGCAATTCAGATGCTAAAGATCACGTTTTATAGGCGACACGAGTCACCGGTGGAATTTTCGCGGTGCGAAATATCGCCGCGATCAAATCTGCGCACAAATAACAACGCGATATCTAAAATCTACAAGAATTCCAACCAAGTTCTTACTAAGACGGATATTCGCGGCTGTTGGAAACGACTGCGATCAAGCTACAGTTCAGAGTTTACGTTTTCGGAAACCGGCGCATCATCGAGATACTCAATGCAATGTATTCCATAATTCTTGCACACTAGAAATAAGACGAACTCGTCAAAGATATATAGAGTGAAATTGAACCTTGTAAGAGAGCCTCTCTTCGTCTCGAAGCGGTGAATGGTCCGGATAAATCCCTGATGGATATCCTGCAGCTTCCGCTTCGGCAGTGCGGAAGTCGGCTTCGCTGCCCCAGGAATGTCGCCTCTTCAGATCTTCTCATGGAAAAAATAAACGGAAAAATTATTCCGCTTGTCGCCGAGAAAAAAATAAATAAATAAAAAAGAAAAATTGCGAAGTTTTCGCTATGCAGGTATAACTGATAATTACATCGGTGAACTCGAAATTCTTGCAAGGTTATTAATATATCAATAACGAAACTTGGTTCCGCATTCGTTAAACGATACTCAACGAGGATAGTTGAGGTAGCAATTAAAGCAAGTTGAACTAATTAGGCCAGCTCGATTTAAAATGTCACTATCACTCAACTGTAACCGTTACCGCAAGTGTATTCAACCGTGTCTGACCAACGCGGCGCCTTCTACTTGTTCTTATTCAGTAGTTTCTTGCACGTATGTAACTTGTCAGCCGACACTGAAACAGAGGCGTCCCTTATACCATGCCTCGAGGTATTAATATTTAGATTCAAGCCAACCAAGCCATGTCATGTTTGATAATTATTATTAATCGTGTAGTCAGCAATCCCTCATCTTATCCCAGGTGAATATTGAAATATCGAAAGGAAATCCGGAGGGGTTTGGAAAACGCCATTGGAAGAAAAGAAAAGTCATCTCGCTGTCACCGATTAAAATCATGGGAGCTTTCGCAAGTGGTAAAAACGGTCCATCCACGAACTCTTGGACGAAAATAATTTTATCCTATGTTCATAACGGGACGTAGAAAATCTTGCGATCAATGGAAATTCGAGGTTTTCTAAGAACATGAAATGCTGCGCTCGTGGAATGGAATGGTTCAATTACACATTAGAAACCTGAGACCCGATGATTGTTCATGAGATTTGGAAGATTGACATTTTTCTCATGCCAGACCATAATTATGGAAAATCGTATAGAAGGCGAGAAACTTCTTCAACTCCATTCAAATCATGGGAATAACTTCTCCCTGATTACATTTTGAAGAACTGCTATCATGAAGCAGAAATCCCGGAAAGGAGATCTAAGAAGCTTCGGAATCCCCGTGAAATAGTGTAAAGAACAGGCTATCAGATGCAATCATAGAATACCGATGATGATTATTCCCTCATATAATCCCAAGAGAGTTCCGCTGACGGTATGCAGTGCATCAAGCGCGTGTTCACGATCCGTCAAAACATCAGCATAATTGAACGTTAATTTGAAGAGCTATGTGAGCGAGACATGCCCCAGCCTTCCAGTGACGTGAACCGGTAAAATCTTAGGCTTGACTTCGAGCGTGGGCGTGTCAGCCAGCGATCAATGTGAGATTCTTCGGTCAGGGTTTATAAATTGACCCGCTGTCGATCGACGTGAGACTATAAAGAATGACATCCGCCTCTTAGATCGGAAATTTAATTCCTATCAGAAAATAGCCGAATCTAAGAAACGATTATCCGCATTCTTCCGCCCCACGGTCTCAGGCATGTCTCCTTTTTTCAAAAGATTTTAAAAACTTCTTTTCCTGTTATATTTCACGGTACCGTCACACGTGACATTCCCGCTGGTCAACGATGCGTTCTTTAAACGCACACCGCGCGTGTCGACCGCGTCACGCTACGTTTTTCAGAACGACGACATAGTGTCACGTGTGCCGTCCGTCCAGGCGGAAGACTCGCGACGGTGACAGCGGATAGACACGTGTAGGAATTGTCACCGATCAACGCAAAGCTAAAAGCGTGGTTCCCTCGCCACCTTTATTAGGATTTTAAATCAGGGGCTTACTTTTTCCTCCGAATATTTCACTTCGTTAAAACACACTTTTGAACGTCCCGCGCTGTAGCCAGCCCGCGATTCACACCCTCCGATTTTCATCGGTTAACTAAACTTCTGAAACTTCAGACTTCACACGGAGTAATCCTGAAATACGGGATTGCAATTCAAACTTGTATCATTTTTTCACACTATAAAGCTCCCAGCGTGTTATTTTACTCGAAACCACGTTGGTTGAAAAGTAATCGCGAAAGCACACTCTATGGCAGTTCCATCGATCTTAGAGTAACGTGTAAGACCGTGATTTATTTCGAACAGGTACAGGTTCACTCACAGGTACCGCCGCGACTAAACTAAGCTTCGGGAGTGTCTGGTTCTTGCACGCGAGTCTCTAGCCGATCGGAGAGTGGCGCGGTGATCTCCGATTGGTCGTTACTTTCCCGCGTAAACCTCTTACGGCCAATAAGAATCAATATTCAAGGCAATTGTTGACTCAGAAGAATCAGAAAAGTCTGGAAGGGGCCCACAAAGTATATTTGAGAACGCGATTCACTGGGTCCTATGTATGTACGCCTTTTCACCCGTCTGATGCACCAGGACTACCCTAGAGAAGATAGACGTCGTCTTTTGAGACCGACTGACATTTCCTTTCAAACTAAAAGCTGAACAACATAAATACTTCTTACACTTCATCCTGCGTCATCTGCATCAACCAGTGATTGACCAGTCATTCCTCTGATCAATAGTCGTTAGTTTTTCGTTACGAAAGAATTCGGCATCACGATAGCTATTATACCAGCAGACTCTCCCCTGATCAGTTGCCTACGGTAAAAGAGGCAAGAGGCTGCGCATAGAAACCAGACAGCACAAAATGAAAAGTTATCCATCAGACGTCTCACAGATCTCAATGCGTCAGTTTACGTTAACTTAAAGTTGACCTTCGTCCTAAAGTCATATTTCTGGACAAAGTCTACTTCGAAGAGCCTGAATGAAGACAGAACATAGTCAGACCACGTCGGGCTGCAGATTCATCCATTCGGTCTGAATGGATCGCTTAGTACACCATATTCGCGGTTTTATCTGATTGCCGGCTCCAAAGGAGCGCACTTTGTCATCGTGTATGGGAATCTGTTCCAGCTTTCTGTGGACGGTTTAGCGAAGATCTTAGTAAGCTATGAGCTTAGTAAGAATATAGGATACCGTGATAGGGGTTCTACGATTCTCTAAACAAGTATCTTATATGCTCGAGAGCCGGTAACTCCTGGAATCGTTGTATACATGGATGTAAACATATACATATGTTGGGTGTATATACGCATCCTGTGCGAGGTATGGCGTGGTCAGACGATGGAAGAAAACTGGCCCAAGAACGGCGCGGTCAGGGGGTACGAGAGGGGCGTACGAAAGGAGGTGGACTCCGCGACCTTTGACCTGCTTGAGAACCTCGCAGGCCCTCCGGGCTCAAAGCTCGAGAATCCATTCGGCCCTGCTCACCCGAAATGCTCAAGAGCTCGCCCTAGTAAATGAGCGAGGTCGAGGTAACTAGGACTTAAGAGTCTAGTCCCTACCATGATTGGTTCGTATCTACATCATCGGCTCGAGATCAGACCTCGGAAGATATATCATAGCCATCGCCTCCTGCGAGGACTCAATTCTCGAAAATCAACTTCTGAAGTCTCGAAGAAGTTCGAGTTTGAAAATTTTCGAAAACTTCAAATGCAACTTTTTGCAACCCGATTCCGAGCTTGACCCTTGTCGCCGCAATGACAATTATTAACGCTGGTAATACCATCGTTACGAATCGGTGGAAAGAGCGAGACGGTGTAAGTCATGAAAGACCGATCCCCACGCAAGTCCACACGCACTACTTTACGACTCACAATTATATTACAGCTACGAACCAGCTGCCATCTAATTGACCAACGTTCTCTGCAGCTTCTATCACCGCCAATTTTTTCACACGATTAATTAGCGGATCCTACGAATTAGAATGAAGAATTGACTCACCAGCTCATTGATTTATTGTAATTCTATTCATTCACAGTCTATGCAAATCAGGACCAGACTCATTAATCGATACCGATCATTAGCTGAAGATATTTACGTCAATTTTCATGCGATTTCACGCAGGTAGTGATCCATCTTATATACCCAAACATTACACAATAGTATCGTCTCGAGAAGCGGACTTTCACGTTTGCAGATAAGTGTAACCGTAGCGTATGGACATAAAATCAAGCACGTAGGTAGATACATACACCAAGGAGATATTTATTCTCGGTGAATGAAGTTTGGTAGATAACAAGTAGGATACGTCAAAAATTAATGTATCCGAATTAATTCGGTAAAATAAATTTTAGAACAGGGCGAGCCGGCGGGATTATCTCTGGTGAAAATCAGGCTAGCGGTTAGCCAGTTTCTTCGGCGAGATATATGCTTGCCGAAAAGCCTGTTGAAGTCATACCACAAAAAAAATATGCTCTCGTTGTTTCGAGCCCAGGGATTAATCTCTTTATCCTTCGGACGTGTTTTTCGACGAACGATCACTTTTTATGTAAACAACAAATTAACTGGTAATCTCTTAAGAAAAAACCCTGGAAAGTTTAACGCGTTTTTGATAGTCTTCCTGCCTCCTGCAAGCACTGACAGCACTTAATTAGCCACAGGAATTTCGCGTTTACAGTTTACCTCGCGAGCTTTAAGTGTGATGCTTTTAATCATAAATGATTATCTTAGATGTAGCGTGCAGAATCTCATCACGGAAAACGTGAGAAAAGTGTATCAGCTTATAGCAAGAATTGCTGCGATAATTGAGGGGGGCGGGGGGCTTGAATTATCACTATTTAATTCTAAATCGCGTACCGTATAATCTGGATATTTCGCAAAACGAATACCAAGTGAAAATCGATAACGGTGTAATTAAATTGGCAGTACGACGCGATTATCCAATCATCGAGCTCCTCGTACGCCTTAGGAGAGATAGCCGATTATTAAGGCGTGTATTTGAAGCAAGAATATAACCGTTAGAACTAGCTGAAGGTCTAATGAAAACGTAGAATAGTCATAAGAACGAGTTGACGATCGTTGCCTTGCCTAGAGTAAAATACCCGACGATCAGCGTCGTTCTTACCGGACCATGAAACCACGGCTCATGCTCCTCACGTATCGTAGCAGAATGCAGATAAAATGTACTACATACGTAGCTAAACAACGCGCTTGCCCATTCGTCGGCTGTTTTCTCGCCGGCTTTTTCAGGTGGAAAAGAATCACTCCTCACCGTGTCGTAAGTATGTTAGCTGCAAGAATGTGCTTTTCGCATGACTTTGTCGGCCATCAGCGGTCGTAACTTTTTAACAACTGCATTAAACCGAAAAACGCATACCACACGAAACGTTCGTCATGGTAAACTCTGCAACTTTTATTGCAGAGATTTCTCAATCAAATGTCAAATCGCAGAGATACACGAACCGCAAGTATCGAATGGTCGAAGACTGATATCGGAAGGTTCGATTGGTTCGATTCTTGATTGAATGCGGATGATCAGCTGGCCTGATATCATTCTATCCCTGGTATTTCCACGACTTAATTTCTGACAATCAGATTCGTTGGGATCGGCAATTTGCGGGTATAACGCGAGTAACGAACGCGCGGGATCGCATATTCCGTCTAACGACTCGCTGTATATATATATATCGGTACATATTGTTATATAGATATAGGATATTAATTACAATGATTCCCTGCCACTTATACGCCGCGGAGATTTAAATTATAGATATCTGCTCGCGAGCTGGTTCTCCCTCGAGTAGGTACGATCGCGTTCGGAGTAAGGATCACGAGGGAGGGCAAGATTACAGGGCGCGCACAAGTATTTCAGGAATCAGCCCGGGCCTTGGCGTCATAACGCCCGGGTCATAGGTCACCATCGAAATTCTCTCGACAAATTAAGTCGCTCCTATACGAACCTGGAGTTCGTTCGGCACGGCAATCGCTGTACGATCGAACCGATCAAATACTCGTTCAGGAATTTTTCGTTCGATCGCGTCTCGATTTTAACTCGAGATTCTTTCGCCAGATTTATCTCTCTCCCAATCCCTTAACCCGAACCATATTTTTCGGACGCCCATTAAGAGCTAGACTCCGCAGAGGATATATGCGATCGCTTTTTATCATATTTTCGGAATTTGGCGGGTGGTGAAAGTCATATTTCGGTGCTAAACGTCGAACCACGTTCTTCGGCGATCTTGGCTAGCCTCCTGACTGGCACCGTGCGTGGGACCCATGCCTCGGGCGATGGGCATGGTACCCCATGGGAGCACGCCAAGTTCCCATCCGATATTTTCGCCAGATTTACCCGCTGGTCGATTCGCCACTAGGCGGCAGGCAACGCTTCGCGTCTCGCGTGCGAAATATTCTACTCTTATTAGCGATTCGTGGAAAATAATGAGAACAAGTTATCGTCGGCGTACGCACGCACGATTCAGTCGTTATTTCTTGTTTCCACTCGTACGATAAAGTCGGAGGCAGATAATCTCGGCTTTTGGAACACCAAAAATGGCTCGAGACTATTTTTTGTAACAATGGGGTCGATCGAATATCGTCAAAGGAAAATACTAAGCAATTTTTAGTACACAGGTCTCAGCGGGGCTTTACTCGCGAGGCCACGCTGGGGTTACTTTACGAGGACCATAAATCATAACTGTGCACATGAGTGTGAGTAGGCGGGGTCCGAGAATACGGCCGTGCACAAGCCGGGCACAACTGAACCGTGCGCCATACGTCATACGCTATAAATTTGATACGTGTTCATCGCGGTCTCCGGTTATGGATTAGGCTTGCTGGTGATGTGTGCCGATCGCGGGAAATCCTTAGATCGGCCGTAAGAGTCACGGAAACCGTAACGGTGAAGTAGTTTCTTTGTTACAGGACCTAAATCCACCTTCAGGTGAATTCTGGCATAAAATTCGCAATTAGTAGACAAGAAAGTCGAGGAATTGGTGTTCTGATATAAAATCTACATTTCGGAGTTACGCCGAAGAAGAATGGATGTCATACATCGAAGAAGAGGAGTTAGAGAAGAAGGAAGGAGGGAATCGAGGAGATAAATCGGTTCAAATTTCGATGTTTTCGAAGCTATAAATATATAATTGAGTAGGGAGGTAAATCTTGGGAGTTTGCTGATTTGTATCGAATTTTCTGCCGCATCGATTGAGATTGGTTCCACGCTTGAGAAGTAATTGCCAGATTGAAGATACGAGGTATGGGTGCCCGGTGCCTCGCAATTTTGGTCCACCTGGAGCGAGTACCTACCTCGTCGTCCGTGCGAGTCTGTAGCGGACTCCGTTCCTCTTCCGAGGTCGACCGGGGTCAAACGGCCAATTCACGCGAGTCCAGTCTCACCGACGACTATGTATTTTAAATAATGGCCTCAACGTCAAGGCTTGATTTCCTTAGCAACTATTACAAGATGGATTCCGCTGGGCGGTGACGCGATAAATTAACCAGCCCAATAAATCGTTCCCGCCAAAATCTATCCTGGCAATTCGAATTGATCTAAGACCAAGGATGAAAAACAAACCTATTATTTATCGGGCGAATATATAGGTACACCAAGCGTATTCGATTCTGACCGGTATGAGGTTGGCAACACAGTCTTCTGTCTCTTTCCTTCTCTATGTAGCCATGAAGGATAGAAGAAGATGGAAGACAGTGGTGCCAACTTCATACCGGTCAGAACCAAACACGCCAAGCGTCATACATGCATGTACGAGAATTAATCACAGCAGAGGTTATGAAAACGGCACTATTCATGATCCGTAATATTTATAAATTATAAATAGCGTTCCTAGTCACTCTTCCTTTGTCCGTTCACTGACTAAAGAGTTTCAACATGCGATCGAGAAACGTTCCGAATAGTTTAGTCCGGTGTTTTCTTACCGACCTCTGAGTATTTTTATGGGATAAAAATAAGATCTTTACGTTTAGTTATATGATCCTAGCCCCTCGACGAGTGGAGTCGGCCATATTGAATGTTACCTTTTGAAATATCTCGGTGCTAACTTCCACAAAGTTTTATGGATGAGAAGAAGAGGAGGTTCACTGTACGCGCATACCTCGTCTCCATGAAACGTCCAATTATGCAATAGATCACCGAGAAGGCTCTCTTTGCTCGCATCAGAGCTCGCTCGCCAATAGGATGAATATTTCTCAAAACTTCGCTCTCGCGTAGAACGGGGATAAATCAAGCTCAAAGTTTACGTGCCCGTCGAAAAACCACACCGTTTCGTTCGTTTGTGTTCAATTTTTATTACCAAAGAAACATCAGGGGTGAGAAAGAATTACGTTCATTCACATTTTTTGGAAGCATTACTGCCGTAGGGTTAATAGGAATGATTAAAAAACCCTGAATCGCTGTTCATTGGATCGAATAGCACAGTTTTCTCGGTGTCTTGACCGAGCTCGAACTGGACCAGAATTATCAGATAAGTGAGCACTGTGCTGATTATCTGCAAATCGAAGAAGTGCCAAGGTAATTTCTTGAGTCACGAGTCGCTTCGCGGTTGTCGACCCCCGTTGTCAACTTACCGAACAAATCATCGATGGGCTGATCGTGAAGAGATGAAAAACGTTGAAAGATATTCGCTGAAGTAAAAGTTGATGACAGAAACCATTGATCTGTGGAAAAAGTCTTTGTGTGAAATTTGAGAGATCAGTTGCCCGTCCGATTCGGGAAGATACTTACACTCGAGCTTTCAGAAGGCTGAAGAACTCTCTGGATGCGAAGAGCGATTCCGTTCAGCGACTCGGTCTGAACAGACGAACCGTAATTGATGATTAGAATGGCGAAGTTTCAGTTTGCTGCAATGCTTCGATCAACGCTAACCTGATTCATTGTCCAGTGGCATACGCTGATAACGGATACAAGGAGAATTGAATGCAATAACGGATAACAAGTCAAGCACCACCAATTGTACTCCTTCTCGGTTATATCGCGAATGTCTAGTGCTGATGCAGCCACGGTGTACTGTATTATCCTTTTGCAAATCAAGTACAAACCGCTAACTGAAATAATCAATGCAGCTACGAAGGAGAAGAGAAGCTGATAGGAAAAGGCAGAGATCAGAAGGTTCGTTTGGTCGATAAGCTCCAAGTGATCTTCGGCCACTTTATTCACCTCTAGGTTTATCGGTTTAGCGTTATTATACATTGCTACGACCATCTTCTGCTGGAAAGTATATCCATCTAGCTATATGTCATTTCTATAATCGATAGCTGATTAACTAGGTCTAATAATCGTTCTAACGAGATCGGAATAGTAAAAACTAAATGTAACTAATTGTGAACCTGAGACAAATACCTTGTTGATACAATCTTCCAGTCGGACATTCAGAGCCTGAAATTTTTTCCCAACCTTAACGACCCCACATAAAAATTGAAGGACCACCGAGGTGTTTAGGAGGAATAAAATACCGTAAGGGAACCAGTAGTAATCAATTATTTTCTGATTGTCGAAGTACGAGGTCAGCGTGGTCAGTAAATGGAGAAATATCGTGACGATGACCATCGCTGTGCCGTAGAAAATTTCTTTGTAGGATTCTCCGAAGTCGAGTATCTTTCGGGGGTGATCCTTCGTGTCGAAAAGTTGGTTGAATACCTGTTGAATATTTTCGAGCAGATGAAAGAGAAATTCGAAGTGTCTCTTCGCTTTGGATAAATACCTTTACGACTTTCCATTGCTGTAGAGAATTGGCGATTACAATGAGCACAGAAAATCCATTGTTAATGTAGAACTGGAGCCACTGAGCTACGACTGTTACGTGACTTGCAGAAGTCTGATTTAAGCGGGTCGTTTCGTAATTAATAACGGCGAACCATGTCAGAAGAGCAGCAATGAATGAAGAGTAGATTATACCCAATCTTGACGTCTTAAATTTCGTCTTTGAAGATCCGGGATCAAACGAATAAGGCGCTACGCCAATAAATTTACAAAGGATCTGCATCGGCTTCACTCTTACGCTCATTCCGATAAATTTATCTTTTGTTCCTCGTATACAAGTCGAGCGAAATAAAACTGACGGCTTTGTACAATTTTTTATATGGAATATAGACCTCATATGACCAAGATCGATCAGATACGATGCCAACCGCATATCTGTATGTGCGCGTGCCTTATTAACGTGAATAATTAATTGACGCTACAAAACGAGAGCGTATGGTTTAGCATTAGTGACACCGGTGTACTCAGGAGAATTGAATGTCGTTTGATTATCCCCTAGATAAAATTAGTCATTCATAGATAGGAGATATCAGCTTTATAACGTGATCGTCAAACTAAAAGTTATTGGTGAGAAATATAGACCGATAATCTTCATTCTTTTTGTCAATCGAGTAGATCCTTAATCATCACGAATTTCGGAATCCTTGCAGCGGAGAAATGCCAAGTTATTTCCTATCCATGACTACCCACATTTTTCTTCAGGAATAAGAAGGAAATGAAAATGTTTATGCAGCAGCAGTTTGCAATAGTTAAAATAACAAAGTCGTGATTTCGTATAAGAGCATTATGCCCCCAGTTTTAGTCTCCGACTTGCAATCCGCTAATTATAAAGATATCAGGCTCGAATTAAGATGGTTGGTCCGACTATGGGACAATAAGAGACACTGCAGCATCCCATCGTACCGGGTTCTCATTTTTATTTCATTTTTGGATAAAGATTACCGAGGAGAGCGTTCGGAGTTGGGAATAAATTAAGAGATCGAATAGGCGTTCTCCATTAACGTCACGACAATCTGTCTAATAGTCATTAAGAGTGCTACTAAGAACAGCAAAGTGTAAGAACTTTGAGAATCCGTAGGTAGGTACTCACTTAATTTTATCAAAACCACACATCGTTAACCGGGATTTTAAACATTGGCCCTTCCCACTTTGAATAAACAAGTAATAAAAAGTGATAATCGTCTCTCGGAGGGTCTTTCCGATTTTCTATTCCAACAGATGAAATTGAACCATTTTTAGATCCTGTCATTTGAAACCGGCTGCAGAGTGACATTTTTGTTGTTAATTAGTCAGGATTTATCGTTATATTTTGGTAGTGAGACTGCAGTGGGCAAATTCATTAATTGGGGAAGTCGTTTGACCCGGCTAATTTGCACTCGTATCGAGTGAGGATAATTTATCGCAATATATTGTAGCACATGTTAATAAAATTGCGAATGATTAGCCGAAACAATTATCTTGCTTTTTCGATATTAATTGCGTCGTTAATCAAGGCTCCTTAGTCAAGCATTCGCCCGGGTTGGTGCTAATTATATTTCACGCGGCAATTAGCCTAATAAGAAACCAATTGGCGGGCAAAAAATTGATAAAACGAAAAGAGCGTGCAAAAAGAGCGTACAGAGGTATGTATACGACGATCCTTTTTTACTTTATCATTAATCACCGCTCGCGATATTTCCTCGCAATTTCTTAGCGGCGAAACATTATTTGCGCGACGGGGTATCAAAGAGAGTCATAAACTTGCGGTTTACTTAGAGATAAAGAGAGACAATTAATGAACGTATATCAAAATGCGATGCAAAAAGTCAGCGAAACGGAGAATGGAATTATCCGTTTTTAATTGATTTGTTTAATTTGCGCTGGAATTTGGTTGGAAAAGTAAAGCCGCGTGGATAGAAACACGCAGGGTTAATCCGCGATGATTTAGCGCCCCTGATCTCCCTCATCTGCAGTCTCAATCCGAAGGATCGGTTTTGTGAACCGTAATTCCTGGCGGCTTGGAGATATTGAGACACGAAAAACCTCCTCTACGATATTAATTTTCTCAGAATCTGAATCATGATCTCATTACATTTATTATTCGACCTACCAACCGAGAACTGGATATGTAACCGAAGATAAAACGGGACGCATTACGAGACAAGGATTCGTCTTTTCTATCCTGATGCTGGCGCTGCTGCAGCATCCGTGCAACACAACGCCCAGACACTATTGTGCTTCTACTGCGCTAGAGACAACGTGAGATTGAATCGTTGATAAACTCTAATGGTAGCCCCCTGCGTTAGTATCATCGGCCCATCTATGTAGGATGTCAAACGCAAACCTATTATCTATCCGTTCACCGTTTCAGATTCTTGAACTGCTTTACCGTACATCTTTAAAAGCGACAAACATGTCCTTCTAGGTCTAGAACAAACTATAAAAAGGTATCGGTATAGGCGTCTGAGGAATTCTTATGATATTATAGTTTGGCCTGTTTTATATACTGGTTGAATCTCACCGACCATGGAACCAGGTCAGAGGTTGTTAAAAATCAACTTTTTGGGCTCGTAAAACGGCCTGGGAGTTCAAAGACAATAATTATGATTAGACAAGAGAACTGCATTCATGTATTCTTTCATTGAACCATAAATGTGCTCGGCAATGTAACATTTATCCCAAGATGTAAATGGGGTCTCGAATTTTTGGTCTACAATAATTATTCACGGGACACTTTTCTATCAGATGAGCGTAGGACTTTTCGATATTCAAAAATTTAATTGAGTCGTGAATTTTTTCTTGGATTTTGTGTCGGATTTATAAATTTTCGTTGCTTGTTTTTCAATTTTCACAACCGCGAATTGAGATATCAAAAGGATCTGTGCTCGTCTGATAGAGAGTTCTGATTCTTTCCCATAACCAGGTAATTCTGCATTTTTCTATGTCCAGTGTAACTATCGTAACATGCAACTAATGGATCAGGTAAAATACGGATTATGAAGCTCAAACTCTGCTCTACTCTCATGAATTTTTTTGATTTGATCAGAAGCCCGAATATCATGGGAAAAAAACAATGTCTGTATGAAAATTGTACCGGTTTCCCCATTTATGAATGAAATAGATGAAATTTCACGTAAATTGTGACGATCTTCAAAACGAACTGGATCAAATCGTGATCGAAAGGGGAACGAGGCTGAATGGGTTCTGTATAGTTATACTTTTACAAATTTATCAACGAATTAAAATGATCAAACAGAGTGGAAACGTTGTGGGTATATATTTTGTACGATTCGCATGTTGCATTGCTGCAATGTTGCCTGTTGGTATAGGTATATTAAAATGAATTTATAATTTTCCCCTCACGATTTAGTACCCTGTTATTAATTTTATTGCACGAATATTAACGTCACTTCTAGTTCTAGCTCGTATATGCTTCGCGATATAGTCGTCTGGTCTTACTAAGAGACGCGGTGTCTTATAATCATGGTGATTATTCTAATTCGTGGGGTAATTGGTTATTGACGACAGGTTTAGTGCTTGGGAGAGCCGTAAGTCCGTCGCCAAAGATTCGAGACTCATCCTTGGCTACGAAAATTGATAAAATTCATAATCGATATAATTGATAGACTTTTTCCATAGATTCCTTATCTCAGGATTCTGAAATCTCGAAATCTGTGTACATAGGTATAATAATATCTGTAAAAAAATCAATTCGGACCACTGGATCATCCTTAAATCTTAAACACCAAAGATGAAACATCGAATTCCGGGCCTCAAAGACTCCGGGCGAAGTTCCCCGCGTTCCCAGGCCATCCTACCCCTAGGGTCGTGACCTTTGACCTCGGCACGCGAACTCGCGACGTAAACTCTGACCCAGAAGACGCTTTCATCGATCCCTCTACACCGGGTTAAACTCTCCGTGTACTTTTTTCTGACAACAAAATGGCGGATTCAAGCGATTATTCAATCAATTGCGTCGGATGTAGCTGTCCAATTCCTAAAATTCAATGACCCCAAACTGTTTTGTAATGAAAATGTATAGAAAGCTTGATTGTTCCATCGAATAAATGAAATTATAATCAACGACGAATGTTTTTCGAAAAAGAAACAAACAAAAAAAAACGATCGTGAAAGATCTTCTAACATCGAAAGCTTTTTTCTGAGGTCATTTTCACTTGTCGGATCGAACTGCGGAGTTGTTTGAAAAGAAGCGTTAAACAGAGGAGAACTATGACCATTTGTGCCAACAAGAAAGACACGAGCATCTAGCAGCAGTACTGCCAAGGTCACAGAGGTCAAACCGTGTCCAACAACTTGTCGGCGGTTACTATTTGCGAGCTTATACGTATATACTCGCCGCAGAGATTCTGCACCAGGAAGTCTTGACTCCTATCGCCAACGGTGGTGGAACATAATTTAAGATTACCTTCATAGTTACTACTGTTCGGTAAACGCGGACTCATCATTTCTTGTCATACGTATTGCATAATACCTGCGTCATACTGGCTTTTTAGTTTTAGGCTACCATTTTTCGACCACTTCTTTACCTCTTGTAAGTAACAGAGAGTGGGATAGCGACAATTAGTATTTGGTATCTTCGGTTTAATGAATAGAAAGTTTCAATGTTAAACATCGTCGTTTGAAAAACGATTCGAATCCATAAATACTAGATCGCAGAATTGATTATAAAAATTACCCGGAATCATAGCTAGAAGATTCCAAACGACATATTCCTACCGAACGGAGATTGATCGGTTTTATAGAAATTTGGAAAACTGACTAAAGCTCGCCCTTCTCGGTTATAGCAAAATGTTTTTGTCACCTTTACTCACAATTAGAGTAATTGCTGTCTCACATGAAAGGAGCAATTAATAGCGAACGTATATAGAGTCTATTTGTTTGCAAAGACAGCCCCACACGGAGCGATCGATATTCTCGCACCATATCGTCACATCGTTAGTTAATTAATTAAATAATAAATTATTGACAGCGTGTCGGATGGGCTTAAAAATTCCACCACGCGATCGGCTAGGAAAAAAGAGAAACGATATTTCGATGCCGATTGTGAGCCAAGATGAGGTTTCCTTTTGCAGATAGAAACCTAAATATACCGAACGCGTGTTATTGAAGTAAATTTTTTCATGAACATGATTCTTCTGTTGGTCATATGCAAACAGATATCTGCTATGTCCACGCAACATGGTGCAGGATTTTTGGTGTTATACCTGGGAGATACACGTCTGGGTCTTCTTATTCATTGAATTAATTTACATATACGTAGGTACAACAGCGTGGGTTTAGATAGTAGTAATTAATAGATACAGAAGAGAAAAAGGAGGGACCTCAAAGCAGGGAAACGTATTTGGAGCTCATGATTTAATGAGCCTGCACGCGTCAATATGGCATTTCGTAAGATAATTGCCTCCTTTTAAGACCCGATCCTCCTGGCCCAAGTTTTTTCGAAACACCTCGTCTCTTCTCCAATGGAACAAGTATGCTGATCGGTCAGATCCACTCACACAGCATTCGTAGCAGTACTTTATAGCAATGGGTGAGCTCGATGAATGATTAACGCAGATCTTCAAGCATCGTCTTCGGCACTTCGCCCTGACACGGTTCTCAGAAAAATGTACGTACAGAAAGGTCCGGGACTTGTTCGGGAGCCTTTTAGGACTAAGAGGCTAATCTTCTCCAATGACTTTCGTCCACAGATGGATATGCTCCGTCTTCGAATTGTATACGAATACAAAATCAAACGAAACGAAACTTGAGGAAGTTTCCACACGATTTCGAGAAGTTACAGACTCCAGTCTGTCTCAGGATCTTCCAGGATCGCGGAACATGCTCGTAATTTTCACAACGGATGCTGTTGCATGTTCGGATGATCGTTACAACTGATTTTCGTATCTCCTTTGTTGCTAATGTATTGTTCGAAGACAAAACAAATTAACGTACGTGTTCTCTCTCTTTCTGTTTGTTTCTTTCTCGATTTCTTCCCCACTTTCTCGGCTCCGTCTCTTTCTGGCATCGCACCCGCAACCATATAATTACGGAAGCATACCATAGCCCAGGTATGCGTAGACCGAACTCACGTACGCGCGTATAAAGGTCCTCGAGAAGTGTGCGAGAGGATGATTTACACCGTTGCTGATTCCCGCGCATTCCCGGGCTTTTACGTCGGCCAACTGACGATGAAGTCTGGAGAAGAGAAGAAGAGGAGAAGGCAGACAGGCAGGAAGGCAGGAAGGCAGACCTGCGGTACATATACACATCCAAAGTCTCACCCTGAGGTCTGAAACTCTTCTTATTGGGCCAGACATTCTGAGTGATTGTTAACCCAACGATATTTTATTACATTCATAGATTTTTATCCGAAAAGGAAAGACGATGCGCCTTAAGGATCCGCCATAACACAGGTGAGCCTTTACTCGAATTTCTTATAATCTGACTTCGCACGTTCCCATAAGCTTCAATAAACTGCGAGGTATCGACTTATACGTATGTCGGATATAAATAGCGTCGATGTCCTTCGTGACAGTTTGCGAATACGATCGTGTTTCGTTACTTCCGATTAGTCTGCAGCGAGCGAACCAACTTTCTACCACCGATCCACGAACCCGCCAAGCGACTCGGAGTCTACCTACATTAATTAGTATCGCTAATTATCTGGACGTTGAAACAGGCCCACGAATACTGTAAATTTTATTTCAGTTTGTCCTATTTGGGTGCGCATAAATAACAGATTAATTCAGCGATAGGAGACTTATGGTAATGCGGTGCAGAGGTCACATGCATCGTATCTAATTAACCATTTTCGCGTTATGCCACAAAGACACGGTTCAGCTGCACGTTGCGGAACCCATTTCCCAAGGATTATTTGAAAGTGTTGCGAATCCCGTGTTTGCTTATCACAGCAGTTTGATTCTTCATTGAAAATTCCGGAATCTGATGATAAAAAGCTGCGGGTTTGAACCGCGATATGCATACGTGTGTGAGACGTGGTAAACGGCGACTACAATCTTTCGTTGACCAACTCAATTTCAGTTTATACATCAAGGCTCGTGTTTCAAAGGACGAAAAAAGTTGACCAGTGGAACGCTGCGCACGTCAGCGAGTCGCGACATAATATGGGTTGACTTGACTGACTGACCAACGAATGGACGGAAGTGGCTGGTACAAAAAGTGACGTTTAGAGCCTCTCGGGATTGAGCGAGGCACAGTTGCCCGCTGTTTGTCATAACCAGTTCGATGCTCCAGGCAAGGACGCTCTCGAAGATCCCGAACAATTCTTGACCACCGCAATATCACCTAAATCATTCCTTTCCGATACACTCGCGCACACCCTGCAGCTTCGTCGAGGCCCGATGACCGATTTTTGGGGTGAAAATTGAATTTCGAAATTAGGAACTGCAGACACGATGGTCGGGAGCATATCCGTGCTCCGTGAAGTCTGGATGCAGCGGTTTATGATCTTCGCCGATCGGATACTAGATGCCGAAGGATGATCGTTAAATCGTAAGATTCAAGAAGACGGCGTCGAAAAACTAGACAGATATAGTCTCGAGTAAGAATATAATAATATAAACGAGGGTGATCTGCGAACTGTTGGAACTGTAAAAGGTGAAACCGTGATGTCTCATCTAAGAAATAGAGACTTGTAATGGGCGAGTTTTTAGCGTCTCGAGCTATTTCTTCGTGTGTCAATGTCAGTTAATGATTCCTTCATTTCTTCTGGTCTCTTTGCACTCTGCAGTATAGAGTCATATAGAGCCAGAGCGATGTAGAGCTCGTTAGCGCTTCCACGATTTTCATCGTCTACTTCCCTTCCATCAGCAAACGGCAAAACCTTTGCTCGATGCTTTTTATGCCAAAGAAACGGCAATGTGGAAACGAATTACGCTCGAAACACTGATAAGATATCACGGACTTTTTCTGAAGAAGATTCAGCAGATTTTGGGGTGAAAGACGATTCGGAGAGAAAGAGAGGCGTCTATAAAACAGAAATCCATAAGCTTACGCATAATCTGATACTTTTTGCGGTAAGTATCGAATTTATAGTTTCGTTCGTGGATTATTGTCGTATGCATAACGATTGCCGTGTACAGAAAATTAATACCGCAGGTACGTAACATATATTACACCATATAACGATAATTGTCAAATGTAATTCTAGCCCAAGTTCTTGGCTTACATCCCATGATAAAATATAATCTCGCATACGCGAGGGGAAACCGGATATAGAGCTAAAGTCAGCGGAAGCCATGGCTCGTTACCTCGTAACCGCAAAGCCGGAAGTTGCGTATTCTTTCAGCACCTCGGTTATTTTTGCATGCTATAATGATTCGCGGGGTAAAAGAAACCCGAACGAAGCTTTAAGCCCGTGGAAGGCAGTCGAAAGATTTACATACGTATGGATCACCGTAAGTAGAGTCGAATGATAGCGGAACGTCAGTGCAGGCAGTTAATTATAAGCAATAAGGGTGACGGGATGGAGTGGGACGCGAACTTAACGCGTTCATTAGCGCCTGTAAAAGTTCACGAGTACCGGAACGGTGATTTCGATGTAATCAAATACGAATGTGCACTTTGAGCACTGATTGGTCGGCTAGAACTTCGCTCGAGATTGGTTTTAATACATATCCACAATTTAGAGTGTCTCAAAAAAACCGACCATTTTTATTTTTTCGAAGAATATTGAAAAATCGTCAGAGTATCCCTGGAAAAAGACCCTGTGGAAGTTAGAGCTCTTAATGTTAATATTTAGAGGTGGCGATTCGTAATTTTCTATTTTCCATTTAAATAACACGGGAAAATTTGTTTTTGCTCCTTCTGATTTTTATAACTAGCTAACGATGCGTCATACAGAAAATCTACAAACATATTTTTGTAGGGAATTGAATGTTCTACAAAAAAGATCTCTTACACTTTTTTGATAAACTGAGGCATTCCAATGATATTCGAGTTCAAAGAACCACCTTTCTGACAAAAAATGAGTTTCTAAAATAAGTTTATCGAAAAAGTGCAAGAGACCTTTTTTGCAGAGCATTAAATTTCCTATAACAACGTCCCTTTGTCATACTTGTAAAGTGATTCGTTATTAAGGTGAAAAATTCCAAAGTTTGAAAAAAAAATTTCCCATGTTATTCAAATGCAAAATAGAAAATTACGAATCGCCACCTCTAAATATTAATATTGAGAGCTCTAATTTTCACACGGTCTTTTTCTAGGGATACTCTAACGATTTTTCAATATTCTTCGAAAAAATAAAAATAGTCGGTTTTTTTGAGACACTCTAATCCACATCGAAGATCGTGAAAACCTTTGGGAATTTTCCTGGCTGTGTCGTAGAAATGGATTTTCTGGCGATTCTGAAATTATCGCAAGTTGTTAATCGATTACTCTGTTCTAATTACAGGACACAATGAAATCGTGTTTTAAATCGTATGCACCGTGTCTCTGCGAAGAGTAGAGCGTCTCCTTGAATAGATTTTTGAAACAGCAGATGCATCAGCAGCGTGTGTATCCGAGTCCATTACAGAGTCTTACCTGCTGCTTCAGGAAGCGGTATTCCGCCATTAGTTTTACTATTATCGTCGTCACTATTATCATTAATGTTGCCGTCATTTGACGTCGTAATAGCGGTAACCCTCGGCTAGTTATCTTCCGAGATCTTCGTCTCGATATTTAACTAAGAAATTATGGTCAGGTATAACCCAGAGAACGTCCTAACGTAGGACAACGTCGTCAGTTGCCAAGCGAAGTTTCTCAGTCCGCAGAAATGATGAGATAATACGGCTGATAGCATAAATATAATTAGACACCACAAAAGGGCGCGTAAAAAGACGACTTTCAGGCACGACTCCACGCTCTGCAGACTTCTTATGTACTTCTTGTATTTCTGATTCTTACTTGATTCAACTTTCGAGATAAGTAGGTACACCAGCGAACCTTATTACCTCTCAACAATATACAGACGAGTGAACACCATGGTCTACTGTCAAGCTCAATAATAACACCCTCGATACAAGATGCACGCGCTAATTCATTTACACCCTCGAACATAGATGCTTAGATTTTGAATTTTCAGGGCTGCGATTATTCGCAAGACACCCTTTCATCAGATGAGCATAGAACTTTTTGATATCTCAATTTTCGATTGTGAAAATTGAAGAACGAGGAATGAAAACCTATAAATTCAATGCAAATTTCAAGAAAGAAAATCATAACTCAAATAAACTTTGCAATATCAAAAGGATATGTGCATATTTGATAGAAAGGTGTGTCACGAATAATTACAGACCAGAAAGTCCAAGATCCTAACATCGATAGGTCTGATTCTTTGCCATAACCAGGTTATTCTGCACTTTTCTATATCCAGTGTAACTACTGTTACATCGCAACTAATGGATCAAGTAAAATACGGATTGTGAAGCTCAAACCCTGCTCTACTCTCATGAATTTTTTTGATTCGATCAGTAGCCCGAATATCATGGGAAAAAAACAATGTCTGTGCATAAATTGTACCGGTTTCACCATTCATGAATGAAATAGATGAAATTTTACGTAAAGTGTTACGATCTTCGAAATGAACTGGATCAAATCGTGATCGAAAGGGGAACGAGGCTGAATGGGTTCTGTATAGTTATACTTCTACGGATTCATTAACGAATTGAGATGATCAAACAGAGTGGAAATGTTGTGGGTATATATTTTGTACGATTCGCATGTTGCATTGCCGCAATGTTGCCTGTTGGCATACGTATATTGAAATGAATTTATAATTTTTCCCTCCCGATTTAGTACCCTGTTATTAATTTTATTGCACGAATATTAACGTCACTTCTGGTTCTGGTGATAATCAATAATCATGGTGATTATTCTAATTCGTAGAGTAATTGGTTACGGATCCCTGCTCGACTCTCATGATTTTTTTGGAATTGATCAGAATCCCGAATGCATGGAAGATACCAATGTCTGTGCAGAAATTTTAGCCCCTTAACTATCAGATGTTGTGTTTCCGTTATCAATTGTTAATAAAATGCTCAATATCGAATGCTTCCATCCACAAGTGGAGTTCGCCGGGATCAGTTTCGTTTGACAGATCGACAAGTATTGTGAAAACAGCAGCGTAAGGAATTGCGGTGGACTGTTGAAGCGTTATCGGGCATCTGGATCCGACAGTAACCCATTTCTCTATTTTCTGCAACAGCACGGTAACTTGCTCGAGTCTCGACTATTCGCAACGAGTATGTCTTATACCACGAAGGGGAGATACGCTTGTAACTTTGTTTAAACAGCAGGTGCATTAATCGCGTGTCAACGGGAGCCAGAAGACGCATTCGTTTTACTGCAGAATATCTGCAACGATATAAACTCAAGTAGATCAGGAGTGCAAGAATACAGCTATAAAACGACACACAAGTGCACACTGGGCACCTGAAGAGAACAGAATAGTAAGAAGAACAAGAAGAAACGAGACCTTGGAATAGTGTCTCTCCAGCGTATCTACGCTTCTATGCTTTTTAAGTTCGGACGATTGAATCCAAACCACTTCAACACTGCAGAGAGGTACTATCGCGATCATAGGCACAAGTATAGAATTGTATTTGCACTGGTGACATCACAATTCTTGTTTTACAGTAACTGATCATTTTCATGATTCCTGTTCCTCACTTGCAAATCTGCTTTTCCGAGTTACACTCCTTCTCAGAACTTCGAATTCCTTCTATTTCATCACGGTGGGACAAATTTTCGGATTTCAAGGATGTTAAGTTCATACTGCAGCATACAGATTCAGCCTGGACTGGGGCACCAAAATGTCTGACCATTGATGGTCTACTTCGTGTTCTGGAAATAATTTCGAGAATCTCGATTCCGATAACTTATGTCTATGTCGTACGCCAACGTTGGGACGATACGCACTGAAATTCGACTTCAACATCCGCATGATATCCCGACTCCAGCTATTAGTGTAACGGAATATCCATATGGAAACTAGGGAAGGTGATCAAACGAATCGTCGGATCATTGCTGGGCACGGGCATGACGAAGTGCTACTCTAGAAGTACGAAAGAATAAGGCGTACATAGCTCTCCGGAGTCAATGCACGGTCGCGTGGCACGCGTGTTAGTAACAGTATATACATACGAATCCATAGTGGCAGGAAGTTTTACAGCGTTCGTATACGCCCAGACGAGAAGGTCTATGTGTACGTATACAATATGCGTGGGTGTGTCGTAAAAAGTGTAAAAGGAAAAAAAATTAAAGAAACGCTTTATAAATGGCCAATCGATTGACTAATGCAGAAAATGATCAATTGACAGAAAAGTGAAGTTTTCTTTTCACCTTCAGGACATCGCCAGACCAAGTTGAGTCCAGGATCATGCGATACGACAATGGGCCAAGTAATATAAGTACTCCTTGTTCTCGGGGGGCGAGAGTTCACGCTCTTGGCTCTCGTCATCACGAATGCCGCCGGCATTCGACTACTCCTTCACCGTCACGGCGTCGCTACTTCCTCCATGAGAGGATCGTGCATCGTTGTGCACGTGCTAACTACAAATAATCGACCATCAACTATTCAACGGTAGAACCGAACAAACTCTCTCTGACGCGGTTCTATTCACTGATAAAGTGTCGATAGGCACATGCGTCCGTGTATTTGATTAACGCGCAATACTTCAGAACGCACAATGAATGGATTATCCGTTTTTCACATCTGAAATTCATCAGCTAGTTATATCTGACCTCCTTACAGCTACGATACAAGGTTTCGCAAGTTGAATATGAGGAGAAGGATCTCTGCAGGAAGATGTGTCCCGCGATCGTAGATTTCGGAACGGACGAATCGTCGCGATTGACAAAGAGGCAGGAAGCGAGTACGTCTACACGCCGTAGCCGTTGATGGGAAGTAATTTGTTCTGCCGATATAATAAGAGAAGATGTATACTTCATTCTCTGAAATAATAACGCACCCCCAGATTACACGTTCGAGTATAAAACGTGCGTATCTATATCCTCCGCCGCACGTATGTGTAGAACAAACTCACTCAGCCGATGACCGAGGAGTAGAAAGGCCGAGGCTCGCCAAGCCAGAGCGAAGATAGCGGAGTGCGAGCTTTTTAATTTTATAGGGGGCATTTATCTTGCGATTATGTTGATGACTGCTCGGTAAAAGACCGTAACGTAAATTGGACAAATGCCGGAACAGTATTTGCGGTCGATAAATATTTTCATTCCGGAATCGAGAAAGCCTTGATTAGCTCTCCAAATTTCGAATCATAGCGACGTTGGTCTTGGACCATTGAATGGCAACGATTTTTACGCGATTGGCAAATGTCGTTTCTGAACCTGTTCTCTCGCAGTTTGTCGAGGTGCATAACCAAGTAATGAATGGGAACCCAGAGCGAAATAATTATAGGAAAACGAGGTACGAACGCAAACCTGCACGAACGTCATAGGAACATCTTTTCCTCCGCCATCGACTCCTTGCCGCCAACCCCACCTCCTTCAGGTTCGGCTCCTTGCGCCGACCTACCGACCGCTGTTCATGTAACTTGATAAACAAGTTTACTTGGAGAGTCCAGTATCTTATATACACTTGCATACTGGGTGTTCCTCAGAGGCAGACGGGAATCGAGGATTGAAGATCGTTTCTCGTCACGTTAAAAACGATTACTCAAACTCGTAGGAATCTCTATATCACAGGGAAGACTCGTTCCTAAAGTCCGCCTAGTCTTCTTTGCTGAAGAATGTCGATTAGTCGCAGTAATTTTTCGCCGAAAGAACACCCATGGATTTGAGGCCGAATGAGAACTTGATGAAACGAAAGGAAATCTTCTCCTCTTCCTGGAGAAAATTCAGGCCCAATATATCCCGAACTTCGTGCAAATACCAAGCACCATTAATATAGCGGGGTTATTATTGCGCACGGGACCGACCATGCGATAATGCTGCCGCAAAATGCTCGTACGTGCAAAGTGCCCGGAGAATACAGTATGCAGCATCTTCCGCTGCACCAGGCCTTCGACGGCCAATATTCTTGACATTGTCAGTCCTTGACCACGAGTAATAAGGAACATAACTCTTCGCGTGATCCTTGGCTCCTCGAGACTCACAATCAGGAAATTACACGAACGTTCTTCGAAGAAAGGGAATTTGCGGAAATAAGGAGAAACTAATTCAATTAAAGAGTAATTGAATTTCAAATGGCTTGAACTGATGCCCTTCCAAGATAAATCGCTGTTAAGGACGCTTGCAAATTTTTTCACGATCTCAGACCCGTCATTGAAAAATTTATAGCACATCGTATGGAATGTGTGAAAAATGTCTCTATGGCATGACTGAAGGATACGTCGAGTTTCATAAGATGTATGAAAGTGTATGAAAACTCCCCTTCGTCAAAAGAATTTTTCGATAAATATCTGTCCGCAAAACCGAAGAGTTTTTATTACCGAAATCTCCTTAGCCGTGGAGAAATTTTTATTCGAACGACTGATACGCGCCTCCTTGAAGAATCTCTCGACGACTTTGAGCCACGATTGATTATCTGTCTCACTTACCACCGCGTTGTCGATCTTTTGAGACTTAATCTGGTATAACGAGTGAACGAATGTGATCGCTCTTCCTTCGAACGTTTAAATTCCATCAAGTTTTTCTCACCGTTTTCCCTTATTGGGTAGCAATTAATTAACGGATCGAAACGAGTCTTAAACGGTGTAACTTCGAATTGACTGACTGCAGGCGTAAGCTGTTACGATTTCCTGTATCGTTCTATGTTCCGTGTTCCTACTCGCATCGAGTTAGTTTCTCATCGTCTGCAGTGGGCAGTGACTAATCAGTTGGGAACGGACGATAAGAGACGAAATGAGAGGAGCCGTAGTTATTCCTATCTAAGAAAGTGACTTGTATCAGCATAATAGGTGAAGAGTAGATGAAGATAGTCAATGATACATTGAAACGATCGAAGCAATAGCCAATGGGCTTTAGCCATCTTATACTTTATACCGAAGAAAAATGTGGTAAGACTGAACGGGCCAGGCAACGATTGAAGAAAAAACGAAACACATGACGTAACGGAGCTTCGTGAGGAATTACCCATATAATTAATTTCGCGAATTATACCCGTGATTAATTTTCTTTGTGATTTTTGAATAGCAGATATAGGTGTCTATGCTTTAGTCGATAATTAATCCGCGAATATAATTGCTTGGGATTATTATAGTGTAAAAAAAATTGATCATCTCGTTATACAAACGCCAGATCGTGTAATTTCGAGCGGAAGGCACAATTACACCTTTCACGAATCGCTCGCAGTTACAATCGAATTAATGTTACCTTTTATTGACGGGCAACACGCCGTTAAAAGTAAAGATACGTTTACCCGTGTATTACGGTACGTGAAAAAAATCGTTAAGCTCTTCAGTATCGCATCATTGACGGGATTGTATTTATAGTCTTGAAACCGCCATTAAACTGCCAAATATTTACCCACACATACAATTATTATACAATAGTTGGGGTTATATAAATAAATTGATATCCAATCTGGATTTTGGATAAAAAATAGTGATCCGTAGCTTAGCTCGTCAACTTTACCATAAAGGAAAATCTGTTTTACCCACCGATCTATAAGTTTCTCCCAAAATCGATCGCTTTCAAGAATTCTAAGCTCAAAGTGATCAGAAATAGACAAAATATTCATATTCATGATGATACAATCACTTACTTGTTAGCCACCCGGTACAGTCGACGATGTTGATGTTCATAGCGCACCGAATGTTTATACGTAAGTCCAAACGTGAAATTTTTGCAAAGGAATGCCGGTCAAAGACCGTATACACCGCGTGCAGAATAACTCGCGACTTATTACATGATCGTCATTTTAGAACTCGGAATTCATACGGTTTCAACGATTTTCTGTAGTTCCAGTAAACCTCGAGAATATTTAAAGGCCCAAACTTCGTCGTTGTCGATTTAAAGTGTATCGAGGATTATATGCGGAAATTGGCGAAGAACTAGACACTGTGAATCAGAAACGCGAGATTCGCTGCGATCCGTTATCGTATCCACACGTGTAGTTTATGGTTCGTGTAAATCGGCGGTAGCACGAAAATCGCGAACTCTTTGGGTCCTCGAACTGGAGAACGAAGAACTGGGGTTTAAATGAAATCTGCAGTTGATGGATAATGTTTATTGTATACAAATACAGAGTACGAATATGACCGAATTGACTAGGCGAGAGCCAGTAGATCCGTTTTATAATATCCTTCGGGAATTCGGAAAATCGGTCCTGGTATGTTAGGTACGTAAATTGTACGGATATTATAGGCGAGTACTCGGACGTTCTCGCGGTGACGTTACGGCCCGCGCGAAACACTGACGGTCAAACGGGTCTTCCCCTCAAGGACTATTAATTCGGGCCTTAGCTACGTACTTGAGTCACGTATTGGAGTATAGTGTGGTTGAGTGCGGGCGTGAGTAAGACTGCCTGCTGACGGCGCGGCGGTAGCAAGGATCGCGCCCGCGGCACCGGCTGCCCGAGAGGTGCCCGTGAGTCGCCGCCTGACGGCCCCTCTACGGTTCTACCTTGGGCCCGAGGAGTCGGGGACCGAAGAACGGGGACCGGGGATCGGGGACCGGGACCGCCGCGGTAGAACGGACGCCTGCTTGGGACCCAATCCTGAATTCTAGTCCCGCAGGGTCCTCCATCGCTCGGCGAAGTCTCGAACCACTTGTGAGTCCAGCTATGGGACTGCTCGGTCGCCGAAGGGCGAAGAACCAAGTAGACTGCTGCAGGATAGAGGAAAGCGTCTCTATTTCAAAATTTCTTTCAAGAATTGATTTTTAGTAGTCCCGATTGGATCTCCGAAGATCCGATAGCGAAGGGAGAAAGACTCGACGAATTCGGTACACATCTCGAACAGATTTCAATTCCGTTGAGTCGAGATGATGCGACGCGGTTTGGTCACAGCTTAGCATGATCTAGAAGGGACTTCCAAGCTTCTTGAGTTTTCTGATTAAATTTGGCTTCGTTTCGAGCGCCTTGAGTATCGAAGCCACAAGGACTCCGGTTTGGTTGTACGGAGGAAAGGGCATTTCCTCGAGGTTGTAGATGAAGATGGTTCCCGCGCTATCGCCGGAAACGAGTTGATTTCCGTTTGCGGTGAATTCGAGGAGCAATAGTCTCCCTTGCGTGTTGCAAATGGTGCTCGAAGCTGCGGTATAGGATTTTCTCCTGATGTCCCATACGTCGATTTGGTTGTTAACGATCGTAGCGACGATCGTCGAGTTCTTCGGACTCCACGTTGCCTTCTGAACGCAGGCCATTTGCGTCGACAATGTAATCAGAGGCTCGTTTATACCATCGGCCCATATTCTCGTGCACCAATCCGCGCCGCTGGTCAAGAATATCTTCGAACAAAACGGCGAAAATTCAATGGCATAAATTGGACCATTGTGGGCACGAAAGCTGTCGATATGTTGCTGCAAATAAGTAGTCGAGCAACGGTGAATGCAGCCTTCGTCAGAGCCCACGAAATAAATCATCGGCAGGGCAGGATGTCTGCACAAAATAAGAGCCCCTGGGTTTCTGGTGATCGATATGTCGTGCACGACGCATTGCTCTGGCTGCTGATCTACGCCCTTTATCTTCCCTTCGATTTTGCTTATCCTCATTATTTGGGTGCAGCTGAAGTCGGTGTCTGCTCTGTAAGTGAGGATCCTGCCGTCCTGATTGCAAGTGTAAATTTGCTCTTCAAACATAACTTCTTCTTCGCCCGGCCACCACTGTACTTGCCAATGCGGTGCGTACGACGGAGAGCTTGTTCTGTTGCTACAACGCATAATGACCAAGTTCTTGTTACTGACGTCGATGACCTGCAAAACGCCGTCGTAAAATCCGACCGCTAAAAGATTCGGCCGATTTCGACTCCAGTCCAGCGCGGATATAGGACTGTTAAAGTAATGCCATCGGCCAGCCCTGTGTGGATTCTTGGCCGTCCAGATCATCACAAGCCCCTGACGACCGGGCTGATTATTAATCGGCCCGTAACCCACCGCCAGAACGTCTCGGTTTACGTAATTCCAACAGAAACAAGCCACGTTGTAACCCGCGCTAAGTTCCGAAACGAAAGACCAGAGGAACTCGAGGCTGTACGTGAATTGTAGCGTTGGGCTGTATGGGTCTTGCTTTATTATACCCTTGAACCGTTTTTGGGCTACTATGTATAAGTTACTGGCCACCATGCGTTCTACGATCGTAGCAGAATCTAAGAAATCAGTCTGTTCAGCCAGCTGCGTGAGCTGCATCTCTAGCGTCAAGTGGTCAGTGTTGTCCTCGATCTCTGGTAGCTTCATCGGGCTGATCTGAAAAGCAAACAATGTTTCCGGTGCTTTGCGATGAGCGTAACTGTGAGACATACCCCCGGAAGCTACGCACCTTCTTTTCTAGGGCCTTTTGCCTCGCCTCATCCGTGCCTACGAATATCGGACCCTTGGCTTTGGTGGTTTTCAGATTCTCAAAAGTATCATACATTATCCAATTATTGACCAGATTTCCCTGGTTCCTTCGCTTAGTTCTGGGCAGACATGTGGATCTGTTCTTGCGGTAGATACATGGCGTTTGGGCTTCGGCATTCGCCAATTTTCGATTCGATCCAGGACCTTGTGTGATATATTCGTATTGTTCGTTCCTCGCTTTGACGGCCAAACCCTCTTCCGAAGATAGGTCGACGGTCAATTGCGGGAGCTCGAAGATAAAGAATACGTCTGTTTCTTGGAGAATTATGTTCACTTTCTCCGGGCGGACGTGAATCAGACCCGAATCGTATCTGTGGGTCATATCGAGGAGCTTAACTCTTCCGACTACGTGTAAAACGTTTTTTTGATACATATTTCAAAACTGTATGCTTTTGAATAAAAGTTACCCACCTCGGGAGATAAAATTGAGAAGGGGCTCTGTCTTCGTCTACGTTTGCAGACGACAGGGTATACGAAGTAAGGCTTTCGCCTGCAACGAAATCGTCCATTAGTTGTGTCTGCTGCATATGTATAGAGCTGGACTTAATCATAAGGGAAGAATTGATCTTGAGATTTCCATAATGAGATTCCGAGGACCGAGAAAGTAGTTGAGTATTACTCGATCCCTGGCCCAATCCGATAGTATCGAAAGCAGTAAGATGATTTTCTTCGATGCCATGATAAACACCGTGGATTAAATTCTTCGGCGTTAGATCTACGTCGTCTTCGAATACGCGAAAATATTGTCGTTGATTTAAAATCGAGGTTACATTCTTCTGAGGAATTCTACGATTTTTTGACGGTATTGATGTCTTCGCTGATGTTATACTATGATTTTTATGACCTGCGTCGGAACCCCCTAACTTGCCCGGCGATATACTTCTGCTTCGCATTTTTGATATGAAAATATGTTTACAATTAAAGATAGACGTTGAAGTACGTTAAAGAGTATTTTTCCGATGAAAGAATGAGGCGAACTTCACTCCGGTTGGCGAGAACGCATTTCTTCGCGAACGAAAAGGAAAAAGAAATCGTTCGAGTTATAGCTTCACAATCTTCAATTCTTGTGTAATAAAAGTTGATAATTTATTGCCGAATCTTTATAAATGTGTCTACTGGCATCGCGAGTCTTCCACACTACAAGATACTGAATATAAAGGATTTTCATCGCGGTGTAAAGCAGCTGCTTCGTATTTACTCGCGGTATCACGGGGTGATATCGATCAGCGTCAACAACTACTCTCGATTCAAAAAATAGGAATTGAACAGATTCAAAATCCGTTCTGAAATTATAATTTTCCAAGAATTGGAAGTTAACAATTTTAATCTAGGTACCATTCAATTACAAAATACGAACTGGTATTAATGATGATACAAAATTAATTTACTCAACAAGAATATATTGCAATAAGGCAGGATAGAGAGTCTTAATCGATTTAAATGAATGCAAAGTTTGAAATTTTCCAAGTTTCAAGAGATTCGTAGAAACGCAGATTTGTAAATTTCAAAATGCCGTCTCATTGTTACCCAACGTCGGTAACTCGACTTTTCTGCTTTATCGACATCTGCAGTTACTCGATTAATCGGACGAAAGAATAGCGTATTATTGAAGTCCCGCTACCTAGGGATATGACCGAAGAATTTATTTTATGGCTTGGGTTCTCGGATGATAAGTAGAGTATGATCCTTCGTTTTGACTGCGCTAGTCAAGCGATTTATTTCCAATTTCCACAAAATATCATTTCACGAACATTGAGAAACATGATACGTATCGTGACTGGATTTACATTCAATTATATAGTGATTATCAAGTAAACGAACAAATTTCCGACAAGATTCGAGAAGAATTTAAAAGTCAAGAATCTTACGTGTTATCTGGAACATCCGTTTCTCGTAAAGTCATGAAAATCATCTGCTAGTACTTGCGCAATTAAGGATTTTTATTTCAGGCAGTTTGCCAACATTTTTGAAGTGTTTACAGTGATATTTCAGTGGTTTTAAACAGTTGGCCCAACCATTCAAGTACGTGAGTTTAATCCCATAGTTTATGAAGGCTTATACTACGAAAAAAAATACCTTTTCATTCCCATATTACGACAAAATTTGACCTCTGCTCGACAGGTGACACTGTCCGCAAAAATTTTGCAACCTTTTATACCTTACTCCGCAAACTTGACCCACTGTAGCCGAATATATTCATCCTGAAAAATATTAGCCACAGATTTAGGCAAGTTTCATTAACCTCTGTTGACACTCATTTTAACCCGCGTCATAAACACAATAGTCCCCTTCATACACATTCCTCAGTCATTTCGCTTCCCAGTTCGAATCTAATACACACAACGAAGTGTTCGATTAATGATTATTATTTACATAAAATTCGCATTCTCTGAACGCACCTAAGATCGAACATTACCATATCCAGATTTGAATAACCGTATACGTGAGTAGCTGAGCTGTTTAGAAAGATATACACAGATAACATTAAAGCAGGTTAGCCACTGGCCTCTATCTGTTCATATCAAAGATACCAAGTCCCCAAGATAGATTTAAGATACCTGATAGAAAAAGGTTCGTAATCATTGCATGAAAAAAATTAGATTTGGAAATTTTCCGTTTTCTAGCCACATTTGATTGATTTTTTAAAAAAGCTCATATTTTACATCATAGTTGCATACTGAGCTGAAACTTTGCTCATTATTGTACGTTGATATCAAACGTACTCAGTCGCCTTCTCAATTGTTATACAAAATTTGAATATATATATTCACAAACGAAAACAAGATTATTCTTATGGCCGAAGGGCTCATAATGTTATAGATGCTTCCTTATATGAATTTAGTAAAGAACGTCTAGTTTCTACCTGAAAATGTAATTGATTATTGTTCAGATTTATCGAGACTCTACTACAATACTTGAGTAATAATTTTAGAAGGAGTGTGTGAAGATGAGTACCGCAAAAGAGCAGCCGGGTCCTTCGAGGCCGTCCGGATCAGCTCAGGAGGAAAAAGAAAGAGATGAACGTATGTTCGAGTGCAATATATGCCTGGATACAGCTAAAGATGCAGTGGTCAGCATGTGTGGACATTTGTTTTGGTAAATATGAACATTTGTTTGGAAACGTTAGATGATCAGCAGTTTGTTTTATCTCCAGCTGTTATATTCACTCCATATGGTTGTTGAGTAGCTTCTGTATATCATTTGATTGTTTTCACTTAGTCACTGCCTAATCTCGCTCAAGATAGCTCTAAACACAAAAAACTATAACGTTTCATACTAGAAAAAACATTGTCATGCTGCTCTTTCAACTTATCAACTTATCGTAGAGATATTCGGACTATAAAAAGCTTCTCCATTATCCAAATTGTTGCGGATTATTGGAATTAGGGCTTCTTATCGTTCCTGATCTGCTGATTGGACGAGGAATAACGCTTTTTATCGAATTTTTCAATTCTCAAAGCTGATCATTCCATTGCCTAATTATTATGCACATCTGTTATTTACACTAGCTGCTCAAAGAATCATCAAATTTTGTGTTAGTAAAAGTATATATGCGCCACTTTTAAGCTATTTCAGGCAAAGCTTATTGAGCTAGCAAATTTCTCTGCAGATGTGAATTATTAAACAAACATTCTTACGGCATTAATATGTAAATTAACTTAAGGAGATGCGTAGTATGACTCTGTTTTGTTATATACCCATACCATTCGTATAATATGTAACAAAACATTTTTGCCATATTTGAATCCTATCTACCCCTATGTAATAGTTTGTTACACTATTCCCCTCCTTGGAACGTTATATATTATTTGAATAGCCCTTATATGAATATTTTTTGTTTTCAATGTACCATTACTCCGAGTTTGTGGTACTCTACTATCCAACAGGTGTTCTTGAGACAAAAAAAACTAATTAGTAATTAATTAACTGTAATTATTACTAGATTACGTTTATTTGGTCAGATATAAGGACGTTATATAATTCAATGAAATTCTTCTAGCTGGCCGTGTCTTTACCAATGGCTAGAAACCCGACCTGCTAGACAACTATGTCCTGTCTGCAAAGCTGCGATCAGCAAAGAAAAAGTAATTCCACTGTATGGCCGTGGAATTACCAAACAGGAAGACCCAAGGCAAGTATAACTTCGTTCATATGATAATGATATTCATTGGTTTTGCTTTAAATCCTAATTTATACTGCAGAAAACTTTTACTTTTACTTTACTACTAAGGCTGTATCCTTGACTTATGTAATGTTAAAACGTTGAATAATCTCATCGTGTAATGTAGAAATATGTGTTCTTTTTGATTGTAGAAATAATGTTCCACCACGTCCGGCTGGCCAGAGGTCAGAACCCGAAGCTAATGCAGGATTTTCTGGATTTGGGTTCGGAGAAGGCGGTTTTCACATGTCCTTTGGTATCGGTGCATTTCCTTTTGGTTTCTTTACATCTACCTTAAATTTTGGAGAAACGAGACCAGCACCAGGTAGTTTACTACGCAATATTGATGCATCTCAATAATCGTAGTTCTTGCTTGCTTGATTTCTGTTTGTTAGATTTACATTCTTTTCAACTGTTTTAATACCATGCTGATATTTATCTCTCCTGCTAGTGTCTCTAATTCTTCAATAATAACAACAGTCGTTTTTTATCTTTCTGATCTTTAACATGCTTTTTTATTTTTCAGCTCCTCGTGGCACTCCTCAATTTGAGGAAGAGCAATTCTTATCTAAAGTGTTCCTCTGGGTGGCATTACTGATCATCTGTTGGTTGTTGATGGCATAACATTACTCGTGAATTCAGGCCTCTTATTTGTGACCGAACTCAAATACCTGATCACTATTTTTCTTTGTATCAATACACCATCCTCTGACCGTCTATTTTAACAAATGATTTTCATCAATCTTATTGTGATGATGTCTGTGTGGATACATTGGTAGGCGAAATTTATTTGACACCTTTTTTTGCTAAGTATAAAAAGTATAAATTGACGAATCATATCATCGACAATTTTTTTTTTGATACGATTTTTCTCACCGAATTCAGATGAGAACAAATTCCCAATATTATTCGCTTGGTAGCTAACCACAGCTTAGTTGCTTTTCAGACGTTTTTTTATTAAAAATTAACACTAACTAGGTAGAATAGGTGAAATTGAGGAATCAATGTATCAAACTAAAAGACAGTATGATACCGCGTATAGAGAGAAAAGAAGTACATCACACAATAGAAGTTGATTACAGGACGGTAGTAATGAAGTTAAAATTAAAATAGTGATTCATAGTTATCTTTTGAAAGAGGGTGTACGTATCCAGGCAGGTGATAATTTTACTTGGTTTTGGAAATTTTACCAATCACATGTATATATAATGCGTAGGTTTGTTAAGAAATATCTATTATATTAGAAGGATTAAAAAGTTGAGATATAAGTGAAATATTGATTGGAATTGTTTCCTTTGCTGTTGTGTAATATCGTTACGGTTTTTCTCAGAACCATACATTTCGAAATTTGTATATAATTTAATTTTTAAGCTAGGTTTAAAAGATTCCAATAAACAAACAAAACAATATATATGAATAGGTATACATGTATATACCTATATTCACATAAGTAAATGTACCGATATGCAGAGAAATTATATCACTATGTAATATAATACAGATAAAAGCCATATTGCCCTACAATGGAAAGGACTTGTAAACGAATAATTAAGCTAAAACTTATAGTTCTAAGTAAACTTCGAAAATTTTATTCAAATATCATTTTACTAAGTTTATATTTGAAATAATGAACAGTAACTAGACACAGGTAGGATTTGCTGATTCATGAATATACCAACAATAAAATGAAACTACAAGAGGGAAGTTTCGTCATAACAAAACTATAAAACCGACTTGTGTTATATAGCGACACAAAAGACAATTTCAAACCATCTCACCACGTCAATCCATGATGTTTGTTATTTGACCTGAGGAAATATCAAAAAAACAATGACGATGCAATTAACCGAAGCAAAGTATTTAATACTTTTCTAAACTTATCTGGTGGTTGTCTAGTCAAATTAATGTAACTCCAATATGGTTCATTATGTACGGGTACATAAATTACTATCTCAAACTAGTGAAAGATAACTTTCCCGTTTCTCTTGCGAATAATTTTTTGTCGTTGTGGATATAGTAGAGTTATTAAATTGCATGTATGAGAAATTAACTGTGGTGTCTACTTATGGTAAGTCTCACAAAACGAGCTTGCTTAGATGATGAATTGTACAATATTCTAATTTCTCGAATCTATTACAATTATTCATTAACACATTCCAATGCGTGGTTAGTTTCTCAAAATTTGGTGATCTACGGCATTAATAGTAATCCAGCTTTACAGATTCACAGAAACAGAGATAAGTAATTATCAAATATATTGTTTCACAATTTGGAAACATCATGAGAAGACTGCTCGCCTATAGGTATAAATGTCTGGGATATTTTCAAAGTTTTATACATTGTAACTGAGAATTGAAACAATAAACTGAACAGCAATCCAGAATACATCTAAATGCGATTTCATTTATACTCGTAGAATACAAGCCAATAAAACCAGATATAAAATTCTTGATACTAGGGTGTAGATTGAATCATACAAAACGACTCGATGTAAAGGTGTGCGTCTCATCTTACCATCGAATAATATTAAAAAATATCAAAAACTGGGTTGACATTGAAGACCTCATTGCCCTGTAAATCATAAAATAGTCCAATAAAATTCTAAAATCTCATTTACTTCATTCTACCTATATTATTTATATATACAGTAGATTAATAGGGATTAAGCTTCCTAACAGTACTGACAATTACAATCTGGAAATATTTACGATTTCTTCTAAACTTAAGGACTTTCATTTTTTTTTTTTTCTTGTAGCCGTAATATGAATAATAACAAAGTTTATCAAACAGTATTACATTTTTTAGCCTAACAGGCTGGGCTAATTACATCAACCAGTTATATCTCGTCCTTAGCTGGCTTGGAGATTTTGAATCCTTTCGAAACCAACAGCTCGTTGCATTCGACACGATTCAATCTCGAAAGTTGTAGCCTCTCTACTTCCTGTAATTTCATCATTCAATACACAAATACGAACTAAAAAATGTGTCGTCTTTTTTTTTTTTTTTTCTCCTAGACAATACTGTCATGATTATGTAGATATAAAAATTCAACACTATTTTTACCTCGTCATTATTGTTGAGCAAAACAAGTTCTGGAATCGCGCCAGGTATTGGTTTGAATTCAACATTATCGCTGATAAATAAGTCAAGGAATATAATTGATGTCGATGACGTTATTGAATGGTGTGTAATTATGAAGATAATTACGGATTGACCGTGATATTACATTCTAATTCGTTACGTGTGACAAGATAACGCGATCTGATCGCAGATAGATAATTGTAACAATGGTTTGTGTTCGTTGTAAAGGATACTAAAGAGGAATATCTTCGAAAATAAACTTCTTTACTTCGGGAAGCCGGTTGAGACTGCAACCTCTGCAACTCTGAAAAAGAATGAAAATATATTCTGACACTTTGCGATCTTTTGACAGCTAAATTCCTGTGAATAATCACGATTGTTTATATCGAAAGAAATTTTACACATAAATTATTAGTTTGATCAATCGATCAACTTCTCACCTCAACTCTTGCAGACGCGTATTCATTCGTCGAACAATTAGCTAACGAAATTATGAGTAGAATTAAAAGAGTGAAAAACGGGATCGTTGCAGATGCCATGTTTATGATCAGTATTTGATTTGATACCGGAAGTCCATTCCCATCGTGAAAATAATGGCTTCGGATTTAAATCGGTAAAAATTTTACGACTCGTAAATGTATACTACTGAATGATAAATTTAATGAACGAAATTAAGACATCGCTTGTTCAAAAAACCTGTCCACTAATTGAATAAGAATAAAAATCGTTTCGGTTGTGGTTGTGGTGTTGCGCGGAAGAAGTGAAAAATAAGAGTTTGCGCAGTGATTGTATATCGTAAAAATGGCGCTCTCTTGTGCAAGTAAGTTATTTTTCATTATTTATATGAATTAAAACCGATCTATTAATCAATCCGTAACACCATTGCGATTCAAAGGCTATTGGTTTATCGTACACGATGTTATACACCGCCGAGTATCCGAATTCTGTATTTTATACCGGCTGGCTAACCCTAACCTAAAATAACGCGCGTTTTACATCAATTAATCAAACCTGAAATCATCACATCCTTTTTACTTTCAGTTTCTAACGAGGTTCCAGAACACCCAGTAATCTCTCCGGTGTCTGGATCGATTTTCGAAAAACGTCTCATCGAGAAATACGTTTTGGAAAACGGAGTCGATCCAATCAACGGCAAAGAACTAGCCGTCGATCAACTCATCGACGTTAAAGGTAGCGTTGAAGCATTTATCGAACATTAATACGGCTCATTATTTTCACTGGTAAGGAAATAACGTTTTTCAATTTTCGTTTCCTCAGCGACTCCTATAGTGAAGCCGAAACCACCGAGTGCTACGTCGATTCCAGCTATTTTAAAAATTCTACAAGATGAATGGGACGCGGTCATGTTACATTCCTTCACTCAAAGACAACAGCTTCAAACTGCTAGGCAAGAGTTATCCCATGCTTTATACCAGCACGACGCAGCCTGCAGAGTTATCGCTAGATTGACCAAAGAAGTTACTGCTGCAAGAGAAGCTCTTGCCACTCTTAAACCACAAGCTGGCATCACACAAGCTACTGTTATTCCACAACCGGTATATTTCTGCTTATTCTTCAATAATTCGGTCTTAGCATTTTATTAAACTTTTCAATTATTATCACGATTTGACTACAATTCTGTCTCTCAATTAAATGCGGTTTAACTGAAAGCTTTAGTTTCAAAGATTTTAGAAAATTTTTCAAGGATTTAGGGAAAGTTTTAGGGATTTCAAAGTTATTAGAGTTTTTGGACTTCAACTTAAATAAGCGATTAAACATTTGTTGGAATTGCCATACTGTTCGTCAATTTTCGATTTTAAAGTATAATTTTCCATCAATATTGGGAAAATCACAGGTTTTTCTGTCTGGTATCAAAACTGTATACATTCATGCTTTTTTCTAAGACTGGAGATTTGCCTAACTGTATTTTAATCAACCATTCACAGTCGGTCGCAGTGGAGGCTGGTGGTGCAGCAGCTCAACCAACAGAACAGGCTGGTATAACAGAGGATGTTATACAGAAATTACAAGAAAGAGCGACTGTATTGACTCAAGAAAGAAAAAGACGTGGGCGTTCTATACCTGAAGATCTTTTACCGCAAGAAAGTATTCGTTCGTTTCAGACACTGGCTTCACATCCTGTAAGAATCTTATTTACAATAATATCTAATCGAAAGCTCGGTTTATTGTACAGATTATACTCACTGTGTAAATTTTTACTGTCCACAGGGTCTTCACTCTGCAAGTGTACCAGGAATATTGGCTCTTGATATCCACGGCGCAGATACTAGCAAAATCTTGACCGGTGGTGCAGACAAAAATGCTACGGTTTTCAACAAGGACACGGAGCAAGTTGTTGCTATTCTCAAGGGCCACACAAAGAAGGTAAGTTAAAATGAGGTCGAGATTTTGTGTTGATAAAATCTAGACTGTAATACTTTGATTTATGCTACCTGAAATCATTTTATCTTTATTGTTTCTCAATTTCTAGGTCACCCGAGTCATTTATCATCCGGAAGAAGATGTGGTAATGACTGCATCGCCCGACACTACAATTCGTGTATGGAATGTGGCAACGAGTCAAACCACTCTCTTATTAAGAGCTCACGACGCTCCTGTTACTGGCTTATCTCTTCATCCAACTGGAGATTACTTATTAAGCTCTTCACTTGATCAGCATTGGGCATTTTCCGATATACGCACTGGTAGACTGCTCACAAAGGTTAGCTATCCAGCTTTTCATCTTAGATGAAAGAAATTACTTCAATGATCTGATTCTTTCTTCCATCCATACCGTTTTTCAACTTCTTTCTTATCATAGGTGGCTGGCCAATCCGGACAGCCTTTGACAACGGCGCAATTCCATCCGGACGGACTTATCTTTGGTACTGGAACAGCTGATTCCCAAGTAAAGATCTGGGATTTGAAAGAGCAGTCGAATGTAGCTAATTTCCCTGGTCATTCGGGCCCGATAACGGCGATAAGTTTCTCAGAGAATGGATACTACTTGGCAACAGCAGCAGAAGACTCTTGCGTCAAGCTCTGGGATCTTAGAAAACTCAAGAATTTCAAAACGCTCCAATTAGACGAGTCTTATGAAGTGAAAGATATCTGTTTTGATCAAAGTGGCACATACCTTGCTGTGGCTGGATCTGACGTCAGGTAAACTTGACTTAGTTTACTCAAAATATTGCGGAATATTCTGCAAAGGTGGAAATAATTTCAATTATTTGTTTCTTTTTTACAGGATTTATCTGTGTAAACAATGGCAAGAATTGAAGATACTAAATGATCATACGGCAACAGCTACTGGTGTTAGATTTGGGAAGCATGCACAGTACATTGCCTCTACTAGTATGGACCGAACGCTAAAACTCTATGGTCTACCTTAAGCGTAAATGGGTATTTAATGATAATGTGAAAATAAATATATAATGTGAAGAAAAAAAAGTTCAAAAAAATTCATAAGCTGGAGAAACCTTGACGTGATCACTGATTACAGTGGCATCATTTCTGCTTTGTTCTTTATAATCGATTCTCTTTTACAGTTTTCATTTGCATAGTCTTGGTATTCAATGTTGACGTTATCACATAAAAATAACGGGAAGCAATGCGTACAGAAAATCAAAAATTAGATAGAAACTATGATCCTAAATGATAAGTTCTGTTCTTTCTATGCGCAATGTTTTGACTATCATCAAATCTATTGAAGTCCAATATTAAAATTGCATTTATTGCAATAGAAAATTAATTGTTATCACTTCAGGGATTGCAATTTCAAAAAATTATAATATACCTATATCTAATACAGTTTTTTATTTGAGGACAGCAACGTCGTTTAGTCGTATGATAATTTTTTGCATATTACTGCCACTTTATTTGAAATTGGCACTAAATTTCTCCACACCTGCAGTGATTCTATTCAAAAATTTTATAATAGTTAGAAAAAGTTACGACAAACAGTACCTACCTTACATGTAAGCATTTTCTCCGGTAAGATTCGGGGTCTTACATGCAAACCTCGACTTTGAAGCCGGCTGCTATATGGTATGAGTACGGATTTCAAAGAATTCAGATGTATGTTTGTATGTATTACCGAACATTTTCAGTAGATATTTCAGTTTCTTTTGTCATTAAATCAAATAAGCATATTCTCATAAATAATAATCGTATTATCAGTTATATAATTATGATTGTTTGAATGATTTTCTACACTCCTTATGCTTAAATTATGCATGTACTGTTTAAAAATCAGTAACAATATTATAATCCAGAATGAAAAAGCTGATGAAAGTATTTCTGCAAGCTTAAAAAAGCATTTCTAAACCGTGTAATAAGGTTGTTAATTTCAGTTATCAATTATGATTGAAATATCGACTTTCTTGTTACATAATAGTTTTCTAAACTCCTGGAAATACTATCAATTTCTAGATCATTCATCAATGTAAACGTATAAATAGGAATATTGAAGAATAAGAAGAAGAAAAACTATCTATTTGAATTTCAATAAGCCCAAAATACACAAGACATTCATTACCAGTTGTAAGTTATAGTTTAGGATACGGATAATAATAATAAATATTTTATACAACAACCAAATAACGTTGCCTGTTCATAATTCACGATTCCTAATATATAATAAATCATAGGAATGATTGCCCAACGTAGACAGAAGGTGCGAATGATTTCATAACTTAAAAAACTCTATTTACAATAATTATCACCGTAAAGTCTTGTAAATGAAGGCAGTTTTGAATCTTGCGATAGCAGACTACGTTAGGAATGTTAGAAAAAAGATTAAATAATGAATTGTTTATAGCTAACATGAATAAAAATTTATTGTCATTGAAGTATATACCGCTATTCTCGCATCGAAATAAAGCAGTAGTTTTGTCAGATCTTGGATCTTGGTACAGAAATCTTGGAAAAAACAAGATAAATATTGACGAAATTATGATTTGTAGATGATAAAATTTACTGACATGCTTAGACGTATACGTATACATAATACAAGGATATGTTTATCAATGTATAGTTCATCTTCAAATAGTCTGAGCACAAATTTGAATACATACATTCACTGGGCCTTCAATTTATGAGCTTTGATGAATATGCCACCAAATACAGTGCCTATTAACAGTAACAACAGAATGCGTGGGTCAATGCCTTGTTCTGACAGGTACACTGACACAAAAAAACAGCCGATCATTGTTCTACGAAAGATAATAATATCAATACTAAATCCCAAATTGATTACAAAAATAGTTATTCGATCTTACTTCTACAAATTGACTATAATATTTGCATAACTAACTTGGTGTTTTTTTTAATTGAGAATAGCTTTTCTACATAGTGGAATGCCGACTATTATCCTTAACTTATCAACTTTAACAAGTAAATTCACACAGTAGGAATGTAGGCGATGATCAATATTGCTATAATCTAGCAATATTGACCATAAACTTATGTTACTTTTCGAAGGACATTATGAATCTCGTATTATTGTCCGTATAGTTTTTCTATGCTTATGTGTAAGAATAATAATTATGTATAATTGAGGATCGATAAAAGCAACAAAAAAAAACTATTAAAGATTCTAGGAGACTTATAGAATTTCAACAATATATACAGCGATTATATAACGAAAAATGTAAATCTAAAAAACAGGGAACTTTCGTTATCATTAGTTTCAAAATTAACTTACTCAAAATTGTCCAACTGTGCATTTTTTCATAATTTACTTTTCGATAGGTTCGTAGTTTTAAAATAAATAAATTGAATGCTCTTTGCAGTTTGAAAAAGCTGTCAAAAGATGATTAAAAATGTTCATGATTCACAATCACAGTTTATATTCTGTCTAAGCTTTGCACATTAACGTGGCACTAACGCATCGTGATGTGAGACGAATCGGTACATTAGACTTAAAATTATCATAAATAATGTTAGATTATACACAAGATAACAAACATACTATATTATAATATTAATTGTCGACATATCTAACGGAATTGATTTGGATTTTATATCATAATTTATGTGGACTTCGAGTTGTGTGTAAGGTTTGGTACTTGGATTGCATACCGGGGTCATACAAATGCCTATTCCACGAGTGATCAATACTTGTACACACCTTGGTTACAAACTTAATTTCTTGAAGCTTGAAAACAGAAATAGATCTTTTTGGTCATTGCAATTTTGGCTAGCTATTGATGGGAAATATTTACTTCGGACTCTGAAGTATGTCTACATCTATGAATCTGCTCCGTTTCTATGTATTTCTAAATGTGTATTGAATTTGAAAACTAGTGTTTACGAGAATCTATGCAAAGATGTCACTGGGATGGAATGGATGCAGTTGACTATAAAAGATAGAATTGTCTTACGAATACAGGCCAAGGAGCCAAACTACTAGCCAAATAATTATTTGCATTAATTCACAGAACAATTTCACCCAAGCTGGTGTTGGCCTTGATGTCTATACTTCTGGTTTTGGTGGGAGATATGTGGTATTTTGTTGTAATAAATTGTTCAATTCATGGAGAGGTTCCTTGACTGAATCCTCATCGTATACATGTAATGGTTCGGTGCAATATTCTTGTCCACAAGTCCGACATGCCTCGAAATCTGGCTTGATTGAGTTTCTCAATTTCTGTCAAGTATTCAGTTACATTAGAAAATCTTCGTAGAGATCGTCGTAGAATGTTGAAGTGACGAGTCATAGACAATGACTAACTTACCTCGAGAAAAGTATTGCCTTCAGCTCGAATTAATACGTAGATAGCAAAGGCAGGAATGCATACAAGAGAAAGTGACGCAATGCCCCACCCAAGAGCTTCCGCCCACCAGGGGTAAGTGTAATCACCATTCTGATAAGTGGGTGGTTCGTAATCAATCAAACTGAATACCCAGACAGCCTGGAATCGTAATAAAGAGAAATTGTAAATTATTCGTAGTAACGATTGTGAAATTTATATACAGGCAAATCTCTTGTATTTTGAGAAAGAAATACTCGAGATTTCTTACCATGATTAGAAGCGGAGCAGCTATGAGCCAGCAGAAACGAAAGTAAATGGATGGCACTCGTCCCGTCATTTCTTTAACGTTACTACTCAATCTCTGCACTCCATAGAACCAAGATATTGCAATCACTTCAAAGAATGCCAAGAACATGATGGAAATTGATGCAGCATAATGATCTATCAGTTGAAAGAAGTATATACCGCCCTGAGGATTTAAAGAAGTTGAAGAATCTACATTTAAGAAGGTAGAAAATCACATTCAGGAAAGTTTTTGCTCTGAAATATACCTGCGTTATGTTCGGTAATCCAAATAAGAAAGATACCACACATATGAAAAGAACCAGCATTTCGTGGCAAAGCAATACCTGCTTTATCCAATTTGGAAATCCATCTTGTATCGACGTTACTACAACTTCGACAATTGCAAACTGTAAGCACAAGATAAGGATTAGGGTATGCAGAATTATTGAATTCGAAGATTATGAAAATCTGATCTATTTCAATCGAATCAAGGAGAGCAAGCTTTAGGAAGATATGCTCGCTAATAAATGAAAGTATAAATATATTGAAACTCGTATATTTCGAATTGGCTCTATGACTGATTCGCTGTTTGTTTTGAAGCGATAAAACTTGTAGAAAGTCAGAAGTGCGATATGCCAATAGCTTGTACAAACTGTTACTCACCTGACTATTGAGAGATAGGCAAACTAGCATGAAGAAAAATAATACAGCCCACAGTTGAGATGCTGGCATTTTTGCCAATGCTTGAGGATAGACGACAAACACTAATCCAGGACCTGTAATAAAAGAACTTCTTTTAGAAATTTCTCCTGGCGATGAAAGAAATATCGTCAAAGAGTCAATTCTTAATGCTTTTTTATGCTAATTGGTAACTGAATAATAATCATCAATATGAGATACCATCGCTAAGGACATCTTCGACTGACATATTCTGCTCGAGTGCTATGTTGCCTATCGTTGCAAAAGCGAATATACCAACAAGCAAACTGCTGAATGCGTTGATTAGCGACACAGCCACTGTGTCTATCAAGATATTGTTATGGAACTTATTGTAGCTCGCAAAACAAATCATCGAACCAAACGCAATACCCACTGAGTTGAAGATTTGGGCAGCTGCATTCACCCAGACCTTTAAAAACCAAACGACATAGTTCAATCACGACTCTGGTTTTAAATAAAGATAAAATAAGACATTTATACATCAGTGAAGATTTTCTGATACCTTAGCATCTGCCAGCAGAGCCCATCGAGGTTTGAAAAAATACTGCAGTCCCTTGTCTGCGCCTTCGAGAGTGAGAGAGCGTGTAAGGAAGACAATGATGAGTAGAAAAGGGAGTGTGGCTGTTAGGTACCTAACTTGTGCCGAAGATCTGATCGATTTCCATATAGAAAAGTAAACCATTACCCAGGCAGTTATCAAACAGGCAGCTAATTCCCATCGCAATATTCCCGGCTCCTCGATGCCACTGCTCATCTGAAGCACTTTGTTTCTGTAACGAAAAATGGATACTTTTATGTTATAATATATTCATTATAATACATGCAATTCATTCTATTTATTGAATTAGCAGATCGGCATACTCATAAAATTCTTCCGATGGTGTCTTCGAAGTGTTTGGTCGTGTGCGATTATCTAAAGATTGCAAAGCAGGCAGCCAGCACGCTGGTGTATTCCATGGATTATTACAGTCCGACCACGGCTGATCAGCTTTGAACGCCGTGAAGAAATAGTATATGGCATACGCTATTATCACATTATGGTAAGTTGACATCAGGAATGATATAACTACGGACGATAAACCTGCTCCTGTGAACAAAAGAATGAAAACTATGATTCACCGCAAAAATAAGCGCATAATTGAATACCGAGCAATTATCCCGCCAATGAATCAAAGATTTCATACACCTATTGCACTGATTGAACCAGCAATAAGTCAAAGTGTAATTATTACAGATAATTAATTGCTCCAATTAGCATGATAAGCTTTTAATCGATATTATTGTTATATTTCATGAGTTTGGAGTCTATGCTGTTGCTGAAAATCTACTCCGCTCGAACAGATTGCAATACGAACCTTTGAACAGTGGGCATATCTGACCTAGGGCCCCGATTGGACCTCGACGTGTGAATTGCCCAACGGCAAGTTCCATGTATAGTAGAGGGACACCGCATACTATGAGTATCAAGAAGTAAGGTACAAGAAATACTCCTGTAACATATAACGAAGAGTATATAATTAAAAATATGGAAAAGGATTAATTAACTTGTCACAAATCACATGCTAAATCGGGTTGTGGGATCATATAGGTGTAAGCCTGCAGTTTTAGATGAATCAGATGTTGTTAGTGCAGCGGGTTTCATGAATATAAACTAGGTGGAATAATAATGTATAATCTTCTAGAGTTAACGTTCATATTCTAATGAATGAATAAATCAATAAATCAATCAATGAATCAATGATTTTGATGAGGTGTGAAAAAAAAGGTTTAACACAGCAGCAAATGTGTAAAAATTCTTATACCGATATAGTTTGTGATTAGTAAAGATCGCGGTCACAGATACGTGTACAGATAGCAAGTACCCATATCTAGGTAGATTGTGTCTACACACGTATTACCTATAATGTAAATTTCAGCATTTTGATCATCGCGGCTTTATGTAATATAATATATATTCTGACAATTTGACACCTTAAATCTGCCTCATTAACTTGTCTGGTGATAAGGTGTGGTTTATTTTGGTTAATTGCAGATATATGGATCGTGAAAGTACCAATTTCGTCATGCATACATATATGATATATTTTCGAGTTTACTAGAATCAACTCGGCCAAGGATGATCGGATGGACTTATGGCAATTCCTGCACATATTATAGTTCTTTATAGTCGAATGTGTCAACGTATTGTAATGATAGTTGAAAATTCAGATTATAATTTGAAAAAGCTTATTGTTCTATAAATTCATCGATATTATGCACAAAGGCAAAGCTTGACGAAATAATTGTGCTACGAAAATAATTCGATCCGTTCGAATTTCAAATCCCTTACGCAAGTTTTTCTCGCTATATACTAGGCATGTAATTGCGCAATGTAATTAGATCATAGGAACATAGTGGAGGCCCTTAGAGCTAAATTTATTCAAGAGATTTGATAATTATGGGTATAAATATTGAAATCTACGTAGGTAGGTATAATGCACGATGTACAAGAATTATATGTAACATATACATGCGGTAATATAAGCGGCTCTCAGATTGCTGATAATTCGTGGAAAAAATCTGTATTAAGTATTATGTAACTACCATAGAAATGGAAATTGCGGAACTTCGTGAGTCTGCATGAACTTGATACATGACCTTGCAGTATATAACGCATACATAATGTTATACAGCTTCATATCCGACCTCATGATCGCGATGCCCCTCTAGTTTAGTAACTTCAATGACACCGTCAGGAATTATAATTTATACGGTTTGTAATTTCAGTAGTCATTCAGTGTAGTGTACCGAGGATTTAAAACTGTAATCGGTATGCCCTTAGAAACTAATCTACATACCTATCCTCTATTCCGCATTTATTTCCGGTCAAATTGCGAACGGTGGGGATTCAAGTAAACTAGTGTAGCGTAGTGTAGCGTCTATCAAAGACAGGAAGAGCTGATATAAGCTCCATTCATTATTATTATAGTCATTCAACGTGCCTTTGGAATTATTGAAGTTCGTTTGGTCTCTTTGCGATCGAGTGCGTCATTTATGTACCTTCTTTTATCTCATGTTATTGAACTTTCGTTCTTCACCCTATGCAGCACATGAATAGATAGGAGTCATAATTATAAGTGGCTGTCACGACTCGCGAAGAGCTCTAAACTGTCCAGTACCACAATTTATAAATCGCTATAAAGAGCTACATCCACTGACCTTGCTCCATCCCACAGACACATAAGGCAAAGATAATTTGACGACGCAAACTTCGTAGGTATATATATTACGTATATATACACGTCGTAGAGGTATAGACAGATTATCAATCATTGCTTTATTATACTCGCATCCGAATTTGAACAGCTAAATTATTGCAATTAAATTCCATCCCTTCTTCGATACGAACATCAATTAAGAATTGATACAAAGTTTCAGATATAATTGCTCTGTGCAGTTGCTAATTTTAGGAAAATTTTTGACGAGGATTTGAAACATTGAATTAGTCGGTAATTGACTGGGTTTATTCCGTCTTGATTGACTTGACATTATTCTTTTTATGCGCGTTAGTTACGCCTTAATTGTCATTACTAGAAAAGTTCCTAATTTTTTCCACCGCATTCCGCAATGCTGTATATCTGTCGAAGTGTATATATACGGATCAAATAGTACGGAATATAGCTAGGCGATGTGTGATAAACCCCTCGTCCACCGGTTGACAATTTCTGATTAGATAAAATAAGATCTAAGAATCGGTACGATTAGATTCAATGACATAGAGGCATTACAATATAAATCCGCTTCCGAATTTAATTATAGATGTATATGATCGTTGCCTCAACGTTATTGTAACCATGCGTTTGTAATTGTGCCAGTAGCATTCTATAGGCACAACAGTTATACACGTACATATAGGTATTCAGTATATCGTATTATGAAAGTAACAATTTATTAGCCATGAACAGACTCGTGATAAAACGCGAACGTTGATAGTGAATAAAGGTCTTATTTACCTCATACACTGTACATCAATCCAGCAGCTTGCACCAAGCGTTAGTTTACATTCCTTCTTACGTGTTATAAGAAAAAAAACAACATATATCTATATTACGTATCAGGTATGCTTGCAAAATAATAATTCTCATTCAAGTATGGCGTTTAGAGCGCTGATTCTCGATTCAATGATCTATGTCACGCGATTGAAATTGAGATTATTGCAACGGTAAAGAAAGAGACGTTCATCTTTCATTACACGCTGCATATGCGCGGAAAAACATATTGTCATTTTTCTTCCATTCTATAAAATTTCTTCCGAATGATTTACGCGGTTTGAAAAAAAGCAAATAGTTGTCTTTCAATTAACACGTCGCAGATACGCTTATAACCGCCTAATTTACAACGAGCGCTACTACTATCTTTTTACGACAATTTTAAACGGTATCAAACAGGTGCAGGTGACGTTTCGCCAATCGGGAAAATTATCCGCAAATGCAAAGCTGACGACGACGAGTTATACATCCTAAGAATTTCTTCCGACAATACGCCGATAAAATTTCGTCACCCAAAGTTGATAGATCGATAATGTACATCGGTTCGTAAAAAAAAATTGTCAGTAACTAGTAAGCTGAGAAATAGGGACCGACTTTTCGTCAGTGAATCACACCGGATCGCTTTCGGTGTGACATAAATAGGTATGTACCATACAATCACATATCTGTACGTAGTCATACGATGACACAATCGCAGTCCATACCTACATAGACGAACTATACACAATGGTTACTTATCAGATGACTAGTTGAACGGGTAAGAGAAAAAAGATATATATATTTTCGCCTATACTCTACAATCGGTAACGATCGTCATACTCCGAGAATATACCGTTTCCGGTTCTATGGGTAAAATTTATGACTCATCCGATTATACTTAAATGTCTATAATAGATATACCTGCCTAAAATTGAAACCTGTAGCGATAAATTTTGGAATTGATTTTTTTTACTCCGAAATTATTATACCTATATATCGGCGAATACTTTCGCTGCAACTGCCGAGAGGACATTCGCGAAACGGTTGACTAATTTTTTTTTTTCTAGTGAAATACACTGAGGATAAAATTTTTATAGCGAATTTAAATTTTTTTATGAAATTGATTGGCGATCTCCGATATCGTAAAGGTAATTCATTAATTAGTCAATTTAAAGACAGAAACCGAGAATTTTTATGAAAAAATAAAATAGCGTCTTCAAGTGCTCGTAAAATTTCGGATTTCAGTTGCGAATAATAAATGGCTATCTAGTCTAACGCAAAATTTCGGCAGATTTTTAGAGAGAGTCCGAATATGCAAGTTTTTCGGTTTTACTATACAGTAAACAAACATTCCGAGACTTCTTATTGTGAATAAACATACCGAGAATAGTTTCACTCGTGTTATCTGAAGCTATATATATATTCGAGAATCGAAATGCCAAGGAACTATAATAATATGTGTTTGTCATATCCGAATCTTCAGAAATATACCTTTCACCGTGTCCAAGAGTTTATTCGAAAATTTCACTGCACCCGAATGATTTTTTTGGGGCAAATCGAGTCGCTCTCAAATTGGACAAAAATTCTCTCGGACGAGCCGAGCTATTCTACTTTCTCACAATATGAAGAAGAATTTTTCTAACTCTGGGCACTTTGCCATCACCAACCGTCGCGGCGCCCAGATATAGCTACGCCACTGGCTCGGCGGTATACTTCTTCGCAAAGACGCGTTTCCAGGTTCATGTGTTAATTCGCATATAACCGTTTCGACTAGTATTTTAATTATAGCCAATAACTTACGCCCACAATCCAACTATAGCGTATATATGTACACATGTAATATACTATACGTATATAGAAAAATTCGTATGCGTATAATCGCGTACGCGACAGCGTACGTTTTTACGACACTATATCGTCGGATCTATATCGTAAATATCGCCTCTCATGAGATCAATATACTCATATATAGAGAGAATTAACGAATCCGTTTCTGCTTCCACCCGCAATGTCGACATTTCTAAGGATACCTCTCGTGTTTTTCAGTTCCGAAATTTCCATCGCGGTTACGGATTTTCCATAAGTATATATATAGGTATAATAATCCCAATAAGGAATGCATAGAGGAATTCGATTAAACTGCTCCATTTGTGGAATACAAAACGTACTGTATTCGGTAGTTCGAACGCGTTTTTTCACTCGCACGTCGCACACATCATCGCATGATCGCAGTAGACGATCGTTTTCTCTCGCATTGAATCGCACGAGTTCTAATTGTCGTAGATTGTATTATACATACATGCATATATATAGTATGTGTATATATATACCTATATCCACGCGAGGCGTAGGTCGTGAGGTTGTTAAGAGGTAAGTATAGTTATTGTAAGAGTCATATATTATTGTAAGTAAGAGAGAAGCGAATGCTTACCGCCGCCACTTTTGTAACAGAGATAGGGAAATCTCCAGACGTTACCAAGGCCGACAGAATAGCCGATGCAAGCGAGAACAAATTGCACCTTGTTGGCCCAATGGGGCCTCTTTGGTTGACGATAATCACCAGGATCGTCAGCATCCACATCATCGTAGCTACTGCACGTAGAAAGATCATCTTCGATAGGTCTGTAATACACAAGGATCTGAAATAGCTTTTTTTTACTCTATTTTTATTTTCGACACGTTCTCATTTTTTGGACGGTCGGAATAGTGCCACAATTAACCGCATAGAAAGTTCACGAATGAAATTGTCGAATTAATTGTTTTTTTAATCAAGTTTCTTTGTACATACGTTGATTCAAAAATTGATATTCTCCGCGTATAATTGCGGTTATACAGTTACATTCCGCGGTTTCTTTTCTTTTCGGAAAGAAAAAGGTTCGACAAGAAATCTATATATACACACATATACTTTCTTATTGTGTCTCGGGGCTACGGCCTCCGAGGCATAGATTTACGGTTCTGCACGTAGTGGGGATCTTCCTCATGGCACTAGGCCGCACTTATTATGAGACCACAAAATTATATCACAGGCTAGCCCGACCCTAAATCCAGCTAACGTTATAGCTAGCCGCGTACGAAGCAAGCATTCGGTGATATAAAATTACATCGCGTTGTTAATTTATTTTCCGGTTGTAAGATAAGCTGGCTAACTTTATACGCGAATGAGTGTAGTATTCAAATGAAAAATTACTGAATATATGCTTCGGCAGGAGCTTTTTTTTTCTCCTTTCATTCAATTCCGGTGACACGACATTATTTCTCTTCTATACAGCTATTTCGCGAGAATGACCATCTAAATCCAATTGACACGGAGTGCAGTTACTCATTGGAGGTATAATCTATAAGAAATTTTCTATTTTCTTACGTAACAGCCGAGCTCCATGGTTTCCGTAAAATAAAACGAGACAAGAAACATAAAGTACAGTATATGTGCATATAGAGTCGGAGATAATTATTGTAACTCCCCTAAAGGCTAAAGCAGGGTAATTTTCATTCCTCAAGTTTCTTTAACCCGGTATACTATACGGTATTCCTGATGATTTTCTTACGGAGGATTTCTGCAGCGCCGCAACTAACTCGTTAGAAAATGAAGAGAGGACGGTGTACCGAGTACGTTTACACTATATACACGTGTTATACCGCATTATTTGTCTCTTCCGCCAAGGTCTTACAGCCTTGCATGTACTTTCTATGTATTATATGTCACATATGTATACGTTAGTAATAAGTGACATCTGCAAAAGTACGGACGCAATATATGCATGTATACGCGTATTCCGCGATTATTGTTTTACCTACTCGTACATACATGTACCATTGCCAATATATATTAGTTATTTTCAAAACCAACTGTATCAATTGTATAATACCTTGTTAAAAATATGTACAAGGCTTGTCCATTTATATTTCCATAATAATAATTGTATACATCTTCATTATAATTATTTCTCTGTTACAACAATAACGCGCTTCGTATTTTCGCCTATTTGTTTATTATTTTTCCTCTTATACCTCAATATTTCGAAACGGGAATGTATACACTCGGCGTTTGTACATAAGACTTTGACTTTATTTCGCCAGTCCGCCATATACCCATAATAACATAATTTCGCACTGACCAAGCGGACGACAAACGATTTAATATATTATAAAGAGATGAAAAAAAAAAAAAAAAAATTCTGTTGCAACAATAGTCATTCTAGTATATTAGTTTAGTAATGATAACATGGAATGCTTCATTTCTTTTCTTCAGGTGTGACCGTATTATGTAAGACGAGAGTATACCTTCACAAACGAACACATATATCGCCCTCATTCAAGCAGAATGTATTTAAAAATACACGGAATAGCCTTATCATACGTATAGGTATATGTATATCTTTTAGCTAAAATAGCTGGTTAGTAGGGAATTGCCGGAAATAATTTATTACTCTTTTTCATAGTGACGATTAGGGCTCTTTTTTACTCCTGCTGCTTCGTTCTAACGTGAAATACGATCCAGTTGCCCGAGGGGGTCTTGCAAATCTGTGCGGCTAACCGCTCGGTAGACAATGTTACTCGCATATATAATATATATATATTCCTGCGCAGGGTTACATGTTCAGAGATTCAGTTAACTCGACATTTTTTTTTCTTTTTTTTCTAAAACATTCTTTCACCTTTCAGATTTTATTATCAACTCGTTTTAATTTTATTTCGCAAATACAGTTTCTACAGAAAAATTAATGGAACAAAAGCCCGAACGACCTGTTCCTTGCACCACAGGTATATATCCTGTATCCATGCGGACACCGAAGGTTAACCAGATTGAGATATTACGTGAATTCGCGAAAAAAAGACCGTAAACTCACGAGCTTAGAAGGATGAGATTTTTCCGGTGAGATTTGGCCACAATTGATCCACGCATTTTTCGATCGACTTTCACGATTCACGGACAAAATTCAACTGGAAAGAGGTCAGTTAAATCCTACCAGATTTGGAAACCTTATCGCAAATTACTTCAGCCTGTATAAGGCTCGGTCGTTCGCTTGAATAAACTAAAAAGTCTTAAATATTTCATAAAAATGACGCAGTTCACCTCATACTCGCGTTATATTTTTTTACGATCGTTATAGACGTCACAATTTTTTACAATTCTAATCAAATGCGCTCAAAAAAGAAGGAGGACGAAAGGCCAAATGAAATAGATCATGTCTTGCCGAATGACCTCAATGGTTGTTGGATATCTATCGCTTATTGGAAATAAGAACATCACGCACTGAGCTAAACTGCAATTTTCGATACACGTTTTGACTCGAGATTTGTGCAGTGGTAAGACTCGATTCTCCTGCGCGAACAAAGCAGGTCGTTCCATCTTCTAAACGGCTTCTTCTAAAATGCCAATTACCCACTTACGTGTCTGGAACAATACGCTTGAATTGTAAGTCCTGGATGATTAGGCCTCTCTTCGTAGCTCGGAAGCTAGAACCTCGCTGCATATTTAATGCCACCAAATTTGCAATATGCAATTATTCACGCCCCTATCCCCGACAGAAACTGTCTATAAGTGATTCAGACGCTTAAAAATAGGGAATTCGAATTCCGATGAAGAATAGAATCAATTATCGACACACGAGAAACAAAACCTTTCCAAATTTATTCCGAAAATTATTATACGCAATTTTTTTCGTCTTCTTCTTCTTCGTCTGCTTTATGTACTCTATCGTCAAGTTCGGTAGCCAACTAACTCTCGATTCAGAGCTCACAGATATTATATAAGGGAAACTGGCCAGTGGACCATCTGCTGCAACCAAGAGACTGAGGTCAGGTGTCGTTTACTCTTAAGATTAGAGCCCATGCCCATCTATCGGCGAGTAAATATCGCACGGTTTTAGTTTATTGCGCTTCGCGATTCGTGCTAATAGCCACGATTGGGTGAAAATGGACCGACGCCTGTTCTCTCATGGTGTAGGGTACGTATAAAGAATCGATATATCGTCTATAAATATATACAGCAGCAGGTGCGAGATGACAATGAAAATATTTGTAAAATCTGTAAATTCTTCGCACCGATGTCCTTCGTTTTTTATTTTTAATTCGCCAACGTGGTTAGCATAATTGGAACTCTGATACGAGTTAGTCTGTCGATTTTTATCGAGTGAGTAATGAAGTTTTCTTATTTGTTATCAGATTTACAAGTAGACGTCAAGATTTGCGGTAAAATTTTGACGCGATTAATCAGGCTGCGTATCGAATCGATAGAGATCTCGAGCCTTCGACAATTTTCAATTCGGCAAAACAAATATTTTCGCGTGATTGGCATCGCGTAAGAATTGAAAGCGGCGGCGCAATTATACTTCGAACTCAGGTGGCACAGCCTCAGGCTCGATATGATCCCCCGGAATTTATCTCACCACGAATTAAGATAATTTTTAGGATCCAGAGGATGAAAACAAGGCAATAACACGCGCGCGTTCGAAGTGATATCAGTATTACGCTATTTTGCTTGTCAGTGGTTCGGATAATCGCGGGTCGAACATAAGCGTCGGAGATCACCCCCTCAGCGATACAGTTTTAATCACTCGCACGCTTGCTCCCAATTGTACCCTAATTAATGCCTAATTTATCGCATCCAATCAATTTTACTGTCGATCCATGTAAACTAACGATTTTAACCGCGTGCCTGTGCGCCAAGAGATTTCTTAGCGTAAATCTTGCCTTTTCTTTGATACTTCGCTGATCCCGTCTTTGTTAGGCTTTTCGACCAAAAATCGCTACAGCCTCTCAACTCCGGACTGTTTCGTTGACTTCTCCGTGATTTCGGGGGCTAATAAGATTCTCCTCAAATTCACGAAGACGTTTTAGATTCTATGATAATGTGGCGAAAACGAATCGCAAATAAATTTTTGCCGTTTTCCGCAGGAGTGTCGAATTCCAAAGGATATGGAAAAAAAAATTCGGAGAAGCAATTCCGCCAGGATTCAAACGGGACACGTTTTGCAGGTTTCGAGGAACTAGAGTTGGCTGAACATCGACCCTGGAGCTACGAAGGTAACCCGGGGCAGAGTTTCTGCCTCCGACCGAAGAACCGGTGAAAGTATATACTGTAGGTATATAACATAGGTATATAACGACTACGTCCTGTTGTTCGTCTCTTTGTTCCATCGCTTGCATAAATACGAATATAATGTAGAAGAGGCCTACGCGAAACTCGCCAAACGTACGTAAATCTCTACAGGTATGGAAAACGTCCATTGCGATTATAATTCCAGAAATACATATCCGGAATTTCACCTCACCCAGCCAAGCCTTAGGCCTCGCTATTTCCGATCGAGTATAATTATCTTTCTCCTAAGTAGTTTTCGCAAATATAATTTTACCCATGGATATGATTTTCGATTCTCGTCCGAATTTCAATTTCAAGATCAATTCGTATCAGTTGACGTCGCGAATGACTCGCTGTGAAGCCGATAGTTCCTCACTTTTTTTTTTCTTTCGGAGTTACATATTCGGTGATGAAATAACAATAACAGCCCGATTATGCAAGTTCAGCATTCGCCTGAACTGCAGTTGTAAGCTCTTTGTTGTTGGCGAAGAAAAGAAAAAAAAGAAAGAGTGAAAAATCGAGTCTGCATAAGATGTTCGATTATTTCCGCATGTATACTCTTTTACTTCACCTTTTGAAACGAATTTTTTTTCTCTAACGTGATTTCTGCAGCTGTATCGGATCATGGGCGATAATTCAGAGGTAGGGTAGCTATCGAGCTAACTTCCCGGCGCATGAATCTCACGTTTCTAATTTTATCACTTAAAATAGGACATTTAATACTTGTTTTTTTTTTCTGTTCCTTTTTTTTAGTGGTTATGCGGATTCACTCGCGGTTCCAAGTACACGCGACTCGTACATTACGTACTCACCGTAAGTGTGTACATGCATACATATCGCCTCTGCTCTCGCATTTCGTAGTTTTGCGTAATTTCTTCAACTCATTATCATAAGATCTCTCGGTCACTTCAGCGTGAGAAAGACAGATAACTGTATACCGTCTCTCCGCGTACTCATACGTACCCTGCATACATACTCGGTTGATTTAACGGAGTACCGAAAGGCGACTGTCCGAGTCTTTGACTGATTATGAGTTAAAGAAACTTGGCAAAATACGAATAGAAAAAAGAAGAAGAAGAATAGAAGAATAGAAACTAAATCTATCCAGTTAATCTGTTTCTTCGTTCTCTAGTAGGACGATCAACTTCCAACAACGACGTGCCTCTAATCCGCCACACGTCTTACAAATTATAGGTTTACATTCCTCGCCACACTTGCAGGCGGAAGATACAAGCGTCGCGACGCCCCTGGGAATTGGCAATCCCTAAAAAAGTTAGGAGACGTTGACTATGGACGAGAATGAGACCCTCGCTCGCCTCTTCGATAATGACTACTCTCAAGATAATACCGTCACGTATAGATTGACTCGGAAGAGACAAACGTATTGGGATCGAGCCACCAAAGCCGCTTCTTTAGAGTTTCAAAGCTAAGAATTAGGAACTGGACGAGTAGCTCGGGGTGAATCACCTTCCTATCTCTCTCTCTCTTCTCTTTTTACTTTTTTACATCCTCGAGATTTTGACTTACGTTGGAGGATGCACCATGTTGAGTAGTTCAGACGGCGAAGTCGGAACTCGGCGGATAGTCAGCTTGCGTCCATCCGAAGAACCCATCCCTATCGAGGCTAGTGATCGAATAGAAACGGAGTCCGGAAAGGGTCTTCCCGACTGACTCGCTACATCCGAAAAAACAATCGACGCCCAGCTAGTGGCTGGATGATGATGGTGTTGATGATGGTCATCGGCAGCCGTAGATTTCAGGGATCTCATGCTAGGATACCGATGTCTACTCCCATGCAGCTCTATTCCTCGTGTTATCCGACCACCACCGGCGTGCGTTAAACCCTCACGATACAATCGAGGCTCAGCTTCCAACGCGGCTAGACGAGATTGCGGAATTCTCGGTTGTTTTGTCTCCTGAACGCTGTCGGTAGAGCTGTTTCCACTGCTGGATCGTTTTATCCCATTCGTTGTTGACCCTATACTCGATGTACTAGCTGGAGTAACCATTATCTTACGACTACCAGCGCTTAACAAACGGCCTCTTTCTCTGCCTTCACTCGGCGAGTCTGAGTCCGGATCTTGTTGATGTTGATGGACCAACGGAGGGCCTATTATTACAGCATCTGGATCGGCGTCAGAGCCGTCTTCTTCCGGCATAGTACTCATCTTACGCACGTTGCTTTGTTTACCGATTGCATTTAGCCGGTTGTTGTTGGCGTGCTGTTTCAAAAGACTTGCCTTATTGTCGCTTATGATCATTATCGGATTGTTGTTACTGATTATGTTAGAAGTCTCCATTATTTAATTATGCCTTCATTATTTCGTACAAAATTCGTTTAACTTTTTTATGTAATACTTTTTATCTTACGTTATTCTAGTCAGGGTATGTGTTTATTTTTTTTTTTTTTTTACGCGGGCACGTGCTATGTGGTATATCAGTCTCTTATAATACTATGGGAATACTGCGATGCACATGGCAATATTATGATAATCGTTGGTCTTGCAGATGTGATGCTATTTTGTCACGATCTACGATATGGAGCGAGTATCATCACTTGAGTCATGATTCCGAACGATTTAAAAGACATTATGTCGACCGTTAAAACCACTCATCAACACTCACGTGTACCGTAACGCCTACACCTGTTCGATACAAGGAATTTCAACGACCAGTTGACAAACCTACCGGTCGCTCGTCTCACTGACTGTCTTACTGACTGACTGACTGACTAGCAGACAATGAATGACAGAGCGCAACGCGTTCTCCCTCCGTTTCGTAATCCGAGCAGTTGGACGCGGAGCAAGATAATGTTATAAAGCGCGCCTGGGGCCCACAGCTCCGTTTCGTCGTACCACCAAAGAGACGGACGCAATCAGCGATCAGCACAGGCGACGAGGCCGCCGCCGTGCGCCAACCGCACCTAACTAATAATATAATGTTCAACAGTTGCGTAGTTCCCTTTCCTATACCTATGGGCTATGCATGTATGTTCGTCAGTCATGCTGACGCCCTTCCTTACCTCACGGCTCACTCCGCAGCTCGCGCCAACTCGATGAGTTCAAACACAACGCTGCAAACACCGTCACCTCGTCTTCTTCGAGTTCTCCGAAGCCGCGCGCGCTGCCCGCGCTCGCCCGACGCCTCATACCTCCGCGTCATCTTACCTTAACCTAACGCCCGGTTTAAACGTCACCGCGCAACAGGTACTCACGTATGCCAGGCTGCCCGGACATGTGTGTTAGAAACTAGTGCAGGTATTGGGTCGTTCCACGTAGGTGAAGAGTTTCGATCGATGATTCGATTGTAGAGATTTAATTCCCGAATTGAAATTTGTACATCGATATACGACGTGTTTCAAACATATGTTTATTGTACAAAACGGATATTTCATTTGAATCGTGTATATGTATAATTTGTTATTTGAGCGCTCATCTATTTTGATATTCACATGCATGTATGACCAGCTTAGAATCAAAGTTCCAGACCTTTGCATGTCGCGATATAATAGGAAGTTGGTTTGCGAGGTCACGAATGAGATGCAGTTATTGTACGGCGCGAGGTCTCGTGAATCAATTTGTAATTACTACACACACACACATATCGGTATAACCGCGATGTATCTATGTATATTATAAGTAGTTAGTTTGTTGGTACAGATGATGTGCAGTGGCTTGTATAGCAATTAGCTTCGTCGGTATAGATATACTAGTTGCGATTATTCTCGATATATTATTCATTAGACGAATTTTATACAATAGTTCGTAAAATGGTCTAGTTTTTACGCGCTATGAGTTCAAGAGAAAATCAGTTTATTTATTTTTTTTTGTCCGCACGCTCACTCTTATCTAATATAACTACTTTTCGTCGAAAGCAAGAGAGTCTCTGACTTCATGGTACATAGATATATGTATACATATACTCGAATACTTAATGGTTTCATTCGTCATGGGTGTTCTAGATTTGAAATTAATAAATAATACTCTCTCGTCCGTTGAAATTGCCCGAAAAAGTTATACAGTAATACATATTTATTGATAACAATGAAGAATTCTGTATATTATGAGACAGTGTCGGAATAATTACAACAGTTTTTTAGTTTTATGTACTAATTCAGTTTGAATAAGGAGATGCGCCAAATACGTGTTTGTTATATCCGTATGTCTTAGATACGATGGCATGCTTTTTTCTTTTTATTGATTAATCATCAGATATTTTCGTGTGTTTCTCACGATTCACGACAATTTCCTTGTTTTTTTCCTGGTCTACTATGACATCAATTCGGGGATGCATATCGACGGTAAAAAGAAACAAAAACTATGGCAGCTTCCAAATACCATTGCACATTTGTGAATACTTCAAATTTCGACAATTATGAATCATCAACAACAATCTTTGGAACTGCTTTTTTATCAGCTGAACAACCATGCGGATATTCCTCTTCGTCTGACATCAGAGATAGTTTATTGTTGCAATAAGATCTCAATAATCATCTGTAAGATAGCGCCACCGACCAGCGTATATAACTTCGTAGAGATGATTTCGTACAAATCCTACCAAAGATTTCCGAGATAGATCCATATGAAAAATCTATTTGCGACTCACAGGGAATTCTGTGTCTTCGGAGTATTGCTATTAAGATACCTGTTGCAATTCATAGTCGTATCTCGTCAACGCAGCCCCCATGCGACCCCCTTGGCGCCGCAGGGCCACTGACCCCACGACAGGTGCCGCTCCCAAGGTTGAGGTCAGTGCTCCACCTTGTTTCGCCAGTGCTCCTGCCGGAGGCTAAATAGTTTTGCCATCTCGTGGTTGAATGGAGAAATTAATTGGGCCGCAAACTTCCATGTACGTCCCATCAGGGGCAACCACAAGTTAGAAACTACGAAAATGACAGGCGGATTGCATACTGCGTGGTGTACAGATATTGCAGTAAAAGTAGTTCATCAGTTCTACCGCGAGGTGACACTACCATTTGTCACCTCGTGACACGACCAGCCGGGCAAGGCCGAATACTCGACCTTGACTACGGGCGCCTGTCATGGGGATGGGGTCAGTGGCCTCCGTGGCGTCGAAGGGTTCACATGGGGGTTGTGTTGACGAGATACGATTCTGATATGCGTCTTAATACGAATACTCTGAACACAGAAAAGTTGTGATCCCAGAAATTGCATAGGTAATAGATTTAGCTATCAATTGAAATCCGTGAGCTCAATTCTTATTGCCGATTATGTTTAGAATCGATTCATTTAGCACTGACTGGATTTCACTGTAGATTTATAAAAAGCAAAACCTGGGAATCCCAGATTCCTGTTAGAGTGCGAACATAAATTTAAAATATTCGAGCCCACTACAGATTCTCATTTTACTGTTCATTGTTTCTCGATATTACATGAAGGGCGCCATCTATTCATTTATGACCTTTAGTAAGATATAGACTATCTATCTTTCACTTCACCTCTTGTTAAAACCTAATAAAGTGGAAACCGTTTATAAATCTCGTCGATTATTATCCCGTTCCATCAATTCCTATTTATGAAGCCTTCCTAATTTGTTCCGAACAGGGAACCAATTGAAGTTTGTATTCGCAGGTCTTTGAATACTCTCTGAGGCCCAACCATTCACTCACCTAGCTCAACACATTGTTCTAGCTATGCGAACTATGATTAAGGCAGTGCAATATTAATCTATTGTATGCGAAATATGTAAAGTCTATTTTGTGTAGAGCTTTATTCTCTGCTCGAACTTTTCATTCTATCCCCGATTCCCGGATTTTCCCTTTCGTTATAGTTGCGTTCTTCCAACGTTTTGAACGAACGTTTCTCATTGGATTGATTGAGGGATTTGATGTTGAAACTTGAGAGATTCAGTAGAATTATTAATCTATACCGAAACAGCAATACATAGTTCAATCCGAAGTTATACCTGTTGCCAGAGCAGTGGCAAAATATGTACTAATCGATCACGCATACGGACGCACACCTAAACACAAAATTTGCAAGTGTTCTTCAAAGCCTCAAAAAAAAAAAAAAAAAAAAAAAAAAAACAACGGTCTACTTCCGCGTCTACTTCCAGACTGAACGAATTTATAAACAGGATAGAAGCTGAGCGACCTATAAAACGATCAGTATTATTATTAGCATTTTATTAGATAAAATGTACAGTCATTTCTAGTATAAGTATAAGAAAGCTATATTAGACTAATTCAGTTGACTTTACAGTGAATTAAATTCATTAAAATATATTTATATATATACTATATATAATATTTATAGGTATATATAAAACAGATCCTCCATAGGCTGAAGAGATAAAAAAACGACAGTATATAAAGCACTTGGGTAGAAAAGTTCAACAATAGACGTACAATATATCCTCTGCAGAAGTTTAGATAATGGAATAGGCCATCACCATAAATAACGCTTAAGTTCTCCCACTATTCGAATTATAGTATTAGAGGATTCTTAACAAATTTTGAAGCCCTTAGAAATAAAAAGTATAAAAATTAGCCCATGGAGGAGGTGTATGCGAGAATGCAATACTGACCAATAGGAGATATGGTCAGAAATGTATTCCCCTGAATATCATGAGTTTTCCTATCGATAGTTATAAAATTACGTTAAAATTAAAAACAATTATTTATCCTAACAGACTTATGACAAGTGATAGTCTGGAGATGGTTCAGCTACAGATTCTGTAGTGAACAATGGATTTGGGAATTCCGGGGGATGTGGCAATGGTCCTGCAGTCTTTGGCTGGCGACGATACGCCATCAACCAGCAGGACACGGCAATGGCTACTGCGACTAGTGCCAGAAGTGCTGTTATCACTAATGAGATGATGAAGCCAACCATGGAGACACAAATATCTTCTACGCGTTGAGCTGATGGAGCTAAAAATAGATTGAAAGAATAAATAAAAAATTTAATTAGAAAAACTTCATTCTAATGCTTTCGCTTTTCTATTTGTAAGCCAAAACCGTGTTTTAAATTTACCTTGTGCAGGATTGTCTGCTGTGTATCTTTCCTCTCTTCTTTCTACGGTGAATATAAGATTTGATTGAATTGTGATTTCCTCTCTAAGCTGTCCTTCGAATCCGTCATCCACGCTGAGCGCGGTATCGTTTGGATCTGATTCTACGTCTCTGCGGCGTCTACCGAACGCATTATAGCCTCGACAATTGACCTGTGTTCACAGAAAGTTTATTGAATCAGTTACTGCTAATGATAATGTTAATAGAAATCGTATTGAATTTTTTTTAATTACCGGCTGACATTTTCCAAAGCATACGCGAATGTTACATTGGAATCGTATATTGTCGCTGCTAGGGAACTTGAAGGCATTGAAACTAGCCCACAAGGATTGGCTCTCTGCATCGTGCGTCCATTCACCAAATATCGTTGGGTCCGTTGCGCACCCATTTTCATCCGTCACTATGTATTCATTCTCCATATCATCTTCCATTGTCTTAGCCACGCAATTCCTTGCAAATCCACCATAGATCGCTGAAAATTATATACAAGTTAGGGTTTGTTCAGAGGCTCTATGATTCAGAGTGAAATAACGATGAGTCAAGAGTAATATTTGATCAAACCACAATCTATTGCGGTTTATCGATCATAATCGATAGCAAATGATAAAAGTACTCACTTGAGGGTTGTACTTCGACTTGCAGCATCAGATTATCTCCTATCTCAGCCGAGCTGATTTCATTGCCGTTCTGAGTGACGATTTTCATTACACACGTAGGCGGAGGGCCAGTGTTGGCAATTGTACCCGCGGTGGTTAGCATCGAAACGTTGAATCCAAGCGTAACAATCCGTTCTCCAGTTTGGTATAAGCACTTTATGTGGTATGCTTGGGCCATCGCAGTCATCAGCTTGGGATGCTTTTGAATAACCAGAACGAAACTGGCTTCCCCCTTTAACAAATTATGGATTAAATTAGGATTTTCACAGAATGTACTGTACAACATCCAAGGGATGTAACTGCAATGAGATATGAAACACTTACATTAATGTGTATCAATCCGCAACTGCCAAACGAAACCTTGAATATTTCTGGTCTGGGCATCGTATCTAGTGGCGTGGATACCACTCGATGACATTCTTCATCCTTACTGTGTCCCTTGACGTAAACAACTCCGTCAAATCCTGCGTCTAGTATTCGGATTAGGACTTGCACTCCGTCAGAAAGACAGGTGACGTCCATTGTCGGTGGTGGGAAGTCAGTACGGCCGTAGCCATTAGGTTTCTTAACTGTATTGGAGAAGAATGATGTAATATGAATATATCCCGTGGAATTTTACTCAATTATGTATCTGCTCTCAGTAATCAGACATTGAATAATAAGCTCGAACATACCGCACTGTATATTCGGGTCTCCCGTATTGCCGGGGGTACAGATGCATACCGCTTGATGTCTTGTCGCGTTACACACCGCATCGATGCCACAAGTTTTTCTGTTGCAAGGATTTTGACACGTCCTTGTTATTTCTTCGCAATACCTGTCATCTGCGCAATCTCTGTCAGTAGCACAGTTCGTTATTCCAACTAAAAACAATACATTCGATCACGTTAGATTGTTCAAGGGATATCTTGGCAAACGGTTGGCTGAGGATTTCAATATGTGAATGAAAAGTCACGCACTAGCTATGCAGTTCCCGTTTCTGTCTAGATAATATCCGTGCTCGGTAGGGCACACGCAATTTCCATATTCGTCTATTATCATTCCTTTGTCAAGCGCACATTCGCAATAGCCTTGGGCGTTGATTTTCATACCAGCTTCTACGCGGCACGGTACGCACACCTCGTTCTCATTCTTGGCAAAGTTAGGCTGGCAGACGCAATTCCCATTTGCATCACGAATTTGACCACGTTTGATCGGGCAAATGTTTGCTGAAATAATAGATAACTAGTTAGTTAATTTATCGCTACGACTCGCATAATGAAAAACGTTTCAATGCAACTCGAGGCTGTATTTTGGTGAGTGATTCAGTCTCTAAAAAGGTCCGCGATGTTTTTATGCCACACCATGTTCTTGATTCAATGAGATAGTTTCATACCTTTGTCGCATCGAACAACAGCGTTGCCCTGATATCCTGGCAGACATTCGCAAATCATTGTTCTCACTGGGCTGGAATCTAGTATCGTACATTCCGCATTAATGCCGCAGGGTTCTATCTTGGTGCAAGGATTGATACACTCGCCACTGAAGCATGCCGTCTGCGATGGGCATTCGAAGTCAGCCTTGCATTTCTCGACGACTGTAATTCGTAGAATATTCGATATTATTTGTTAGTTAATTTCCAGTGCAACAAATACTAGCAGTCGATGTTTAGAAATGAATAGACCAAAAAACTCACTTCTACTGCAACCAACTTCTACGTTTCCTCTGTATCCTGGTGGACAGGAACATTCTACAGCGTGATTATAAACGTTACAGTCGGTCTGATTAGTGCAGACATTGAAGTCGCAAGGGTTTTCACATTTTTTGTTGACGCAGGCCTTGTTAGTCGGACAATCGGTGTTGCTTCTGCAGCCCAAAAGTACGCAGGCGACTCTTGGGTTGCCGCCAAGTCCTGGTGGGCACTCACAAATTGCTTTGTGATTTATGCCGAGACACTCTGCTCCTTTTCCACATGTGGTTAACGTTGGTGAGCATGCTGGCACGCAACTACGTTGTATGCAAGTATGGGTTCCACTACACTCGCTATCAGACCGGCAGCCAAGTACTGTGGAAGAAGGTTCAAAGTTAAAGTCATGATCAATTGACATTCTAGGGTCAAGGTAATCAAGATTTTAAGGCAAAGTACATTCTACGATCATGAAAGATGCCACACCAAAATTTCCTTACTTTTTACACACTGAATATCTGGATTCCCGTCATATCCGTCCTCACAAGAGCAGATGGGCTTGTGGTTTGTAACGCTGCAGACTGCGAATGCTCCGCAATGGCACGGATCTCTGCATACACCGTTGATGCACGTCTTATCAGTTGCACAATCCGTATCTCTGGTACATCCGCCGATTGGTATTATGGGTTTCGTTGGCTCGCACGTTCCACTACCGCTGCTCACGTAGCCACTTGGACACACGCAAATCATTGTGCGTACAGGGAAAGTCGAGAGAACTCTACATTCTGATGGATCTTGGCAAGGATGTATAACGGGACATGGGTCTTGGCATTTTTGATTGAGACATGCCAGCTGAGGTGGGCAATCGCCGTCTTGTCTACATTCGGGTTCTTCTATTGGCTGACAATTCACGGATGGATCCCCAGAGTAATGTGGAGGACATCGGCAAACTGCCAGATGATTCTGAGCCCTGCATTCTGCACGTGGTGAACAAGGCCTGTCTCTGAGACACGGGTCAATACATTGCATATTTATGCACGCGTGATCGTCGGGACAATCGCTGTTGCTGTAACATCCAATCACCAAGCACTTCTCTGATGGATTACCGTAATATCCGCTACGACAGCGACAGTTTGTGACATGATTCGCAGCATAACATTCAGCATTTGCAGCACAGGGGCTGGAGAGTAAGCATGGGTTCACGCAGTTGTTGTTCACGCATGACTTGTCATCCATACAGTCGGAATCCCCTTGGCATTCGACTGTGTGGCAAGCAAGATTTGGATTACCTTGGTAACCCTCTTTGCAGGAGCAAACCGGCTTATGGTTCTTCACGTAGCAGGCAGCGTTTATTCCACAATTGCAGGGATCGCGGCATTGTCTGTTTATGCACGACTCGCTTTGCTGACATTCGTCATCAGTGGTGCAGCTGGCAGTAGTTATCAATAGAACTGCGAAGCAGATATGAAATTAACATCTCAAATTAAACCTAATTCATACCCTATCGAATTCAGGAAATAAGTGATGAAATAATTTACCTGGTCTACATATTCCATCAGAGTCTGTAATCCATCCCTCAGGACATGTGCAGGTCATCGTCCGGACAGGGGTGGTATCCAACACGTCACATCGAGCTTTTTCCAAACATGGTCTGATGATTAGGCATGGATTTTGGCAGGTGTTCCTTATGCAAGCTAATTTGGTAGGGCAGTCAATGTCTTTCTCGCACTCTGGAGCATACTGCTTTTCACAATACGAGAACGGATTTCCGTTAGGCAGATGCTCGGGGCATCGACATGTGGCTGCATGATTTTGCGTGTAGCATATCGCGTTTTGGGCACAAGGTGATTGATCAGTGCAAGGATTAATGCAGCGCATATTTTGGCAGGCTAGATTTTGAGGACAGTCGAAATCCGTGTTGCATTCCGCTCTCTCACATAGCACCTTGGGATTTCCATAGAACCCAGCGCCACATCGGCACGAAGCTTGATGATTCTCGCCGTAGCACTCGGCGTTAATCGCACAACTATTCTCAATTATGCAAGGGTTTATGCACTGGCTGTTATAGCACGTGTCGGAATATCCACAATCGTCGTTGGATTCACATTCCACTATAAACGAAAAAAGTCGGTACATTGTATTCAACCCAGATATGATGAAACGATTTCGTGGATCTAGAGAATTAAGCATACCTTTGCTGCAACTAAGTTGCGGATTTCCAGAATAACCCGGAGGGCAAATACAAGATGGGTAATGATTGCTGACGACACATTTAGCATTTGGTCCACAGTTACAAGGGCTGGCGCACAGACCATTGACACATGCTTCTGTGCCGGCACACTCGCTGTTTGATACACACCCGATAATAACCGAGGCTGAAAAGATAAAACATAACGGCATGAGATTGGGCGTATTTCAAACTCATTAAATTGTTACGGATCATTTGAAATGTATCCTTACGTGGTATGCACTCTGTTCTAGGATCGCCCATGTAATTGATTGGACATCTGCATACTGGGCTGTGGTTATCCACGTGGCATAAGGCATGTTTCGCACAAGGGTCGCTGGCCACGCATGGATTTACGCAAAGATAGTTTATGCATTGTCTGTCTTTATTACATTCGTCATTGCTGTAACATTCTTGTCTTCCTGGTGGTGGATCTCTACCTTCTAGAATTTCGAAGAGTTTATAATTAATTATATGAGTGATAATCTAAGGACCAGGGATGATTTTGTTTCACTGTCAAAGACTCATAAATTTAAGACGAAATATATATTTAATACTTGCCATTAGTGCACTCGAAGTAAGCATTTCCTGTGTATCCAGGAGCACACAAGCATTGTGCATTGTGGAATGTGGATTTACATTGAGCATTGATTCCACACTGAGCCAAGCGGCAAGCCTCGATACATCTGCCATTGTCACATTTTTCTGAATCCGCACATTCTTGATCCACACGGCATTGATCGACCAATACTAAATAATGATGATTCAAAGAATTAATTATTATATTGTATCTTTTATCATTGTCTGAATAAATTCGATAGATATCACGCTAATGGTGTTATTTTCATTGACTACTAGATGTTAATTTGGCACATTATGTTGTCCTGTTTATATTATACACACCAATTTTCTTGCAATTTCCATTGTCGTCAGTGATGGTGTCTGACGGGCATTGGCATATCATCGTACGTAGTGGCAATGTGTCTAATACTCTGCACTGCTGATCAATGCTACACATATTTGTAGATGCACACGGATCCTGGCACCTTGCATTTATGCATGCTAATCTCGATGGACATTCGCTATCCTCTCTACATTCCGGTGAAGTCACATCTCGACCTAAAATTTATCGCACATTCTTTAGTCTACCATCTCAACTTCTAAATATTACTATTTGATCTTCAAATCAGTCGCGTAATTCCATGAAATGTGTTCACTACGTACCGGAACATTCTATGTACGGATTTCCTTTAGTTCCTGGCGCACAGACACATTTCGGTTGATGATCTCTTGCCAGGCAAGTTGCAGTTTCTGCACAAGTGTCGTCGTCACAAACAGGTCTACACACTCTGTTCAGTCTGTCGCATGCTTCGTGATCAGCACAGTCTATGTTGTAATGACAAATTCCTGTGATACAAGCAATTTCCGGGTTTCCTTGAGTGCCCGTGGGGCAAGTGCATTGTGCTCTGTGATAGGAAACACTGCACTCCGCTCCTCGGCCACAAATTATTTGATCACTTGAACAAGGATCGACGCAGTTTGTATTCCTGCACGTCTTGTCTATCGGGCAATCATCGTCCGTTTTACACTCCGCTGAAAACGAGTGAATTTCACATTACATTCGTACTGGTTTGACATAGCAAGATTGTCGCAGACATGTTCTGTACTTTAGCAACACTTACGTCTAAAGCATTGAACTTGTGGATCTCCGGCATATCCTTGCTGGCAATGGCACGCCGGGTGATGATTTATCGTTACACATTCTGCATTGAAGCCACAAGAATTACCTGCGCATGGGTCTTGGCAGCGTTTGTTCAAACACGCCTGATTCACTGAACATTCTGAATCTGATGTACACTCCGGTAAAACTGTTGATTCTGAAATAAAATAGGCGGATGAAATTAGAAATGAGACGAGACTTGCTTAGAATAGTTGCAAAAGATGCAATTACCTCTGTAACAGTTGAACATTGGGTCGCCAGTAAATCCTGCAGGGCACTGGCACACGTGTCTGTGATTTTCGACGTTACATTCGGCGGAGGCTGCACAGGGTCTTGTAGTGCATGGATTTATGCATTTGCGATTCAAACATGCAGTGTTTGGAACACAATCAGAGTCAGATTTGCAGCCAAGATCGACAGATTCATCGGCTAGAAATTTTGGATTGAATTAGAAATTGAGACACAGGCATATGGGCGTTATACTATTACAGATAAATGAAGAATGATGCTGTTTTTAGAAAGAATAAAATACAGAGGGTCGATTGTGTTACAGATATGTTACAGTATATGCAAATATAGTACAGGCATGCAGTTGTTAGTAATCTGAAACAAGATAATTAAAATATTTAGTATGAAATGGAACCAATTGACAAAAACTGTTGTATTTATGTATGGCATCAGTACCTGGTCTGCAGGCGACATTCGCATCGCCAATAAAGTTTGGCAAACATTCGCAAACCATTGTTCTCATTGGTAAAGTGTCTATGACAGTGCATTTCGCGTTAGTACCGCAAGGCTGTGATTGCACACATGAGTCTTTGCACGTTCCACTGAAGCATGCCAGTTTACTGGGGCAGTCCGCATCTACGGTACATTCTGGGCCTTGTGATATCGGCTCTGTGGAGAGAGATCCTTGTGTAAGTTTATAGTTTCATACGATGAGTAGAAATCATTTTCCAAATTAATTTAAGATACAATAATATTACCTAAAGTACACATTGAGTAAGGGTCACCAATATATCCAGGTGGACATCTACAAGTTGGCTGGTGATTGAAAACTGAGCATTGAGCTGATGGTACACAATTACAAGGATCCACACATTTCGTGTTTCGGCAAGCTAAGAATGATGCGCAGTCGTTGTCCACGGTACATTCTGGTCTTTCACATATTTGGTAAGCGTTGCCGATGTATCCTTCAGGGCAGTAACAACTGGCTCTGTGGTAACCATCTGGACGGCACATAGCATTGGTCCCACACTGTGTGACCAGGCAAGTGTCGATGCATTCCTTGTTGTAACACGTTTGACTGAGTGAACATTCGTCGTCACTACGGCACCCAACTGAGAGAAGAAAAACGCCATTATAACTTGTGATTCTTGAGATGTTTGAACGCAATGAAACTTGAATGTTCGAATAATCTATTGGATATGAGTCCTTCAACTTACTTTCGTAACAATTCTGTTGTGGATTACCAGTGAAACCATCATTACATACACAAATTGCTCTGTGCAATTGAACGTGACAGACGCTATTCTGACCACATGCATTGCGGCTACAAGGATCAATACATCTCTGTTCCAAGCAAGCTTTGTCGTTTGAACAGTCTTCGTTTTGTATACATTCGGGCTTTGGTTCATCTAAAGAGAATTGAGAAAAATAATGACACTACGTTCTTCGTGCGTGCATACTTATCAAAAATGTTATATTTACACATGAAATAATATTACCTGGTTGTATAATGGATATTCCACATTGTATTTGAGGATTGCCTGTGTAACCGTTAGGGCAAGAGCACACAGCTCCGTGATTCACAGTCTGGCAGAGTGAGTTGATACCACACGCTCCTATACACGGATCTTTACATTTCTGCGAGTAACAAGCTTTGTCTCTTGGACAATCCTGATTGATTACACATTCTGGGTATATACACACGGCAGCGCTGTTTCTTACTTGGCATTCTCCGTTAGCGTTACATGGGGACGGATTGCATGGATTGATTTCTAATAAAAACAGGAAAAATTTTGGCCTTGTTATTTACTGCTAATCATTGATATACCGAGCTATAGAACTCCAGGATGTAGCTTTTATCATCACATCGCAGATTTCAATCGAATCTCTTCATAACTGAATTGACTGTTCTCTTTTTCAATTTACCTTTAACTTCGTGACATTCGACGAATGGATTTCCAACCGTTGGCTGCGGGCAACTGCATAGAGGACTATGATTAATAGCCTTGCACACCGCTCCAAATCCACAGACATTGCGTAAGCAAGGATCGATGCATTTTGTATTGATGCAAGCCTTGTCTCCAGGGCAATCAGAGCTGAGTACACATTCAGGCCTACAACCACTGACGCTAGTAGCATCTCCCAACAGACCTGGTGGGCATACGCAGGTAGCGGTGGTTCCTTGCGTCTGGCAGATGGCATTCGGTCCACAAGGTGAAGGATTGCAAGGGTCTTTTGGTCTTGGAACTGGAAAATTTGATGTCACACATATGTGAATGATATTCGCGGTAGAAGTGTGTCTCGATTCTTCGTTCGAAATCAATAGTCAATTTTATCTTTTTTATGTACGTCACACATGCTTTAGAAATAGATAACATTACCTTCAGGAGCTTGGCATATTTTAAATGCATCGCCCACAGTTGGTGCTGGACAGAAGCATACAGGAACATGATTTGAGACTCTGCAGACTGCTCCGATACCACATGTACCGGGGCAAGGATCTTGGCATTTATTTCGCACGCAGGCTTGCGACATCGGACAATCGCTGTTGATCGAACATTCCGGTCTACATCCTTCGTAAGGGTTTCCTCTGTACTCTGGTAGGCATTCGCATATAGCTGTGTTATAATTTTCCCTACAGTATGTGTTCGCTCCACATGGTGATGGGCTGCATGGTCTCGGATCGTATGGCCGGACTGGATCAGCTGTAATAAGAGAAATTTGAGTATTAGTGATCGACGATAGTATCATGTATTATAGGAAAAGCATTTTATGCAGTTATAATTAGTAGTCTCGCAAAATTGTTAAATAATAATCAAAGCTTAAAAGCAATTATATACTTAATGCTAGCAGTTTAGTACTTGACTTGGAATATTGTAAATATAATAAAAAAAAGATTGCTCCAGCGGTGTTATAAGCAGGGAGTATAATATATGCGATAACTTTGGGAAAATAAAAGCGCAAAAGGGTTTATTAACGTTTATCCTATATATATATCTCGCTGTTGTTTAAACGGGTTGAGGATAAATGATAAACGTAATAAAGGGTAACTTTGTGGCAGGGGTATAAGCAATGGGTACTTCTTTGCAGGCAATAGTATCTAAATTTTCAGAACCAAGCACCTTATCAAAGCTTTTTATCTTGTTTCAAGCTTCGTGATTGGTAGTAAATTTTTGATAAAAGCTTACATGGCACAATCGAACATATTGTGAATGGGTTTCCGGTGTATCCTTGGGGACATGAGCATCTCGGCTGATGTAAAGTAACATCGCACAATGCGTTGGCTCCGCATAAGCCTATGCAAGGATCGCTACATTTCGTGTTAATACACACTCGATGGGCAGGGCACTCGTCATTGATAACACATTCGGGTCTACAGTTTGGTGGGTTGCCCAAGTAAGATGGTATACAAGAACATGAGGGTGTATTGGCAGCGGTTCGTGTGCACTGAGCATTTGGTCCGCAGGGCGATGGGTTACAAGGGTCCTTCGGTTCAGGATCGTACACAGGCTCTGTTCCCAAATAAACTTACGGTTAGTTCTCAGTTTGCATTTGTAAATCTTGATGTATGGACTCATTTGACGCAACTCACTTATAGGTGTACAGTAAACGAATGGATCTCCAGTGTATTTTGCTGGACAACTACAGATCGGGTTGTGATTGTGCACGGTACATAGAGCGTATTGGCCACACGTATTTCCGCAAGGGTTTTGACACTTTTGGTTTATGCACGCTCTGTTTTGTTCACAATCAGAGCTTACTGAACATTCGGGTCTGCAGGCGGGTGGTATTCCAAAGTAGCCAGGAATGCATGAGCACGAAACTTGGCCGGATTGCGAGTGGCAAAGACCGTTTGGTCCACACGGTGATGGGTTACAAGGGTCTTCTGGATCTCTTCCTATAGAAGCTGTAATGAGGGAGGATTATGTGTGCTCGGATACTTGCTTGTTGGGTAATACATGTATGACATAAAGAGGTCGGCTTACGTTCCACAATCTGGCAGAACCTGAACGGATCGCCTTCATGGTCCGGCAAACAGCTGCATATTGGGATATGGTTTACAACCGCACATTGTGCATTCTGTCCACACACACCAGGGCAAGGATCACCGCATTTATTTCGCATACAGGCTTTGTTGAAAGGACAATCGGTATTCAGGACGCATTCTGGTCGACACATGTAGTATGGGTCACCATGATATTCCGGTAAACAAGTGCATGTACCGTTATCACATCTAGCGTTAGACCCACATGGTGAAGGGTTACACAGATCTGGTGGTGGCGGTTTTATGGCTATAGTAGGAATATAGATAAACATTATTGTAGCGTTCATTGAAGAATGACTGATATGGTCGAATTCGATTGAAGCAGGTAGAGCTTACATGGTTTGAGGACACATCTGCTGAAGGGATCTCCCGTGAAACCTTCGGGACACATACACATTGGGGTGTGATTGACCACGTTGCATAGTGCTCCTACACCACAAGATCCAGGACATGGGTCTTTACATTTTTCTCTTATACAAGCTCTGTTGCTCGGGCATTCGGCATTGATTGTGCATTCAGGATGGCAATTGGGAGGTGAGCCAATGTAGCTTTGTAAACAGGAGCATGACGGTGTGTCTCCAATGGGATTACATGTGGAAAATAGCCCACAGGGTGATGGCTGGCACGGATTTGTTGGTGGGTTGTCACGCGGTGCTAAAATATCACGATCTTATTTTATTGGTGAACCATTCGTTGATCTGAAAATTTCTAAACGTATATACTACACTTACGAGGAATGTCGAAGCATCTTATGAATGGGTCACCAGTGAAGCCTACATTGCAACTACAAATGGGACTGTGATTTATAGTTTCGCATCGGGCATTAGTGCCGCAAATGCCTGGGCATGGATCGACACATTTTTTATTAACACAAGCACGATTGGTGGGGCATTCAGAGCTAACTCTACATTCGGCCCTACAGGATGGTGGGCTTCCTAGATAGTCTGGTAAGCATGTACACACAGCCTGTCCATTAGCAGTACGGCATTGACTGTTTGGTCCACATGGTGAAGGGCTGCAAGGCTCGTTGTCTTTAGGATATTGGACTGTTCAGAAAAAGAGAAAATAATGCATGAGTTCCTTTCATCTTTCGAGTTACGTACGTTTTGGTAACAAGTACTAGTCCTGCAATACGACTTACTTATCACATTACAATATTGGAATGGATCGCCACTGTAACCCGGTTGGCAAGTGCACGATGGTAAGTGATTGATTACTTGACATATAGCATTCTGTCCGCATGTTCCGGGACATGGATTTTGACATTTAGAACGGATGCAAGCCTTGTCTGCTGTGCAATCAGAATTGAGAACACATTCTGGTCGGCAACCTTCGTAAGGATTTCCAATATAATCTGTCAAACATATGCAGGAGGCTGCATTGTTCAATTCTCTACAAACGGCGTTTGATCCGCATGGTGATTGTCCACATGGGTTTATATTATCCATTGGTCTTGGTTCGACTGCAAAAAAATGTTTAATTCGTAAAAGAGTCCGATAAAAAAATTTACGAGAATGTAAAGAAATGTGGCGTGAAATATTGACGTAAGAAAGTACTCACCTCTGGGTGTACATTGCACAAATGGATCTCCAACAAATCCGATAGCACATGTGCACATAGGAGTATGGCTGATCGCTCGACATTCAGTATTTATTCCACATGAACCAGGACAAGGGTCTTTACATTTCTGGTTGATACATGCCAGATGATTAGAGCAATCGCTATTACTATTACACTCGGGTCTGCAGTTTGGTGGAATTCCAATGAATTCACTGAGGCAAGAGCAAGATGGACTATCATTCACGATCTCGCATTTAGCGTTCAGACCGCAAGGAGATGGTTGACACGGGTTTTTCGGTGGTTCTGGTTTTATGGCTGCAAAGTAAAAATTTTATGCTCATCTCGAAACTGTCTAAGCGATACATAAGAAATTATGTGCTCTGTCATAACAATATTGAAAACGATTGGAAATAGATTTTATAGGAATAGAAGTAGTATTCACACTTACGTGGTGGATAGCATCGCACGAATGGATCTCCGATAAGTTGCGGTGGGCAACTGCATATAGGATTGTGATTAACGACCACACATTGTGCCAACAAACCACATGTACCAGGACATGGGTCTATGCACTTCTGATTATTACATGCTCTGTTTTGAGCACAATCGGAACTTATTATACACTCTGGCTTGCAAGTAGGCGGGGACCCTATAACACCAGGAATACAAGAGCACACAGCCTGTCCGTTCACTATTTGACAGTGACTATTAGGCCCACATGGCGATGGCTGACAAGGGTTTGGTGGGATCGGATCTGTTGAAACAAAGAATTATATCTCTTCAGATCGTATCAAATTCAATATTTGAACTTCATTCTAGAGTTGACCAAAATAATTTATATCTTGAACAAAGATACGTAGGTAATGTTGATGCAAAATGATCAGCCTACCTTCTTGAGGTGAGCATAACACGAACGCATTTCCTTTCATGTTTGGAGGGCAGCTACACATCGGCAAATGATTTACAACGTTACATTCGGCATTAGTGCCACAGGTACCAGGGCATGGATCTTTGCATTTGTTACGAATGCATGCTTTGTCACGTGGACAATCCGGATTCAATACACATTCCGGGCGGCATCCTTGGTACGGATCTCCAAAGTACTCAGGTAAACATGAGCAGACACCTCCGTCGCATTGTGCATTTGAGCCACAGGGAGATGGATTGCAAAGATCAACAGGTAGGTCCACTATGGAAAGTAAGAAGTGTTATGAATCAGGGGGATAATACACACCGAGATTATGTCGAATTATGTTTGAATTCTTACATATTGGTTTCGGGTAACAGCTACTGAAAGGATCGCCTGTCTGGCCCTCAGGACATGTACAAACGGGAATATGGTTAATCACAGTACAACGAGCTCCAGCGCCACACGATCCTGGGCATGGGTCTCTACATTTTTCCCTTATGCAAGCCTTATTGCTCACACAATCGGAATTGATAGAACATTCTGGACGGCAGTTAGGTGGTAATCCGATGTAATTATTTATGCAAGTACACGACGGGCTTTCGCCAATGGCCTGGCAAAGTGCATTAGGCCCACAAGGTGAAGGAACACATGGATTCTTTGGATAAGTTTTATCTGGTGGAGTTTCGACTGAAATGAAGGATTATAAGTCGTTATTGATTGTATGGACAAACCATTTACAGAATGCATCAATCGTTGCATAGCAAAGATACTTACTTGGGATTGAGTAACAGTTACTGAATGGATCGCCGGTCAAGCCGTTTTCGCAGCTACATATAGGACTGTGGTTCAGGACTCTGCATTGTGCATTATTTCCACAAGTACCCGGGCATGGATCTTGACATTTTTGACGAATGCAGGCTAGATTGGGTTGGCACTCTGAACTAACAACACATTCTGGTCTACAATTCGGAGGACTGCCGATAAATGAGGGCAAGCACGAGCAAACAGCTTCGTCATTCTTCTCCTGACATCGGCTGTTAGGTCCGCAAGGTGAAGGGTTGCATGGATTGCGGTCGTCGACTGGATTCAAAGAAACATAAAAAAGGGTTTGAGATACCTCTAATCATTGAAATTTCACTAGATATCCAGTCCTTCCAAGTACTTCTTTCTTTATCAGACACCATAACGATTACATCTAGCTGATCATTCATTCTTCGACCATTATTGTTATTTGTGTTTTATGAGAAAAATATTTACCTATCAAAGGCGGTATTTGGGAGCAATAAACGAAAGGATCTCCAGTATATCTTGCAATACAGGTGCACGAAGGTAAATGAGATACAACTTGACATTGCGCGTTTCTGCCACATGTTCCTGGGCACGGATCTTGACATTTCGATCTGATACACGCGAGATTGGCAGGACAGTCAGAATTGATAGTGCACTCTGGTCGGCAACCTTCGTATGGATTTCCAATGTATTCTGGTAAGCAGATACAAGAGCCAGCTCCATTTTGTTCCTTGCAAACTGCATTCGTGCCACAAGGAGATGGTGTACATGGTGTTGGTGGGACATCGCGTTCAACTAGTTTAAAAAAGCATCGATGTTTCAACAAAACGAAATATTAATAAATGAGATAGCAATAGCAAAGTCAAAAATTCAATTTACCTGCCACAATACACTGGGTGAAAGGATCACCGGTATAGCCAGCAATACAAATGCACATTGGTGTATGACTAACTACGCGGCATTCTGCATTTGCACCACAGGATCCCGGACATGGGTCTTTACATTTCTGGTAAATGCATGCCAAATTATTGGCGCAATCGTTATTGCTAATACATTCCGGTCTACAGTTCGGAGGCGTTCCGATAAAGTCTGGTAGACAAGAGCATGATGGTGAGTCATTAATTTCTTGGCACAGAGCATTGGGACCGCAGGGAGATGGTCGACACGGATTTTTCACCTCATCGCGTATCTCAGCTGTTAGTAAACAAGAAAATGGATCAGCATATTTTCCTGACCATTGAAAATGAATGTCCATATGGAAAAGTACGTACGGATTCGCGTGCATCTTATGAATGGATCCCCAGTGAAAGCAGGTGGACAGCTACATATCGGATTGTGATAAACGACTTGACAACGAGCTGATACTCCGCATGTACCTGGACAAGGGTCTTTACATTTCTGATTAATACATGCTTCGTTCTGAGCACATTCAGAATTAATCACACATTCTGGTCTGCAAGCGGGAGGATTTCCAATGAATCCTGTTACACAGCTACACACAGCTTGGTTGTTAATTTCTTGGCATCGACTGTTCGGACCACACGGCGATGGATTGCATGGATTGACTACGTCTGGCACTGTAAAAATCGATCCACTAAGTAACAAGGCATAATGTACATTAAATAACAAACATACCTTTAGCGATCGAACATAGACTGAACGCATTTCCAGTTGTTCCGCTGCGACAACTGCACATCGGTATATGGTTCACAACTGTGCATTCTGCATTTTGACCACACACTCCAGGGCAAGGGTCTTTACATTTATTACGTATACACGCTTTGTCAAAGGTACACTCTGTATTCTGCACACATTCAGGGCGGCATGCGTAGTACGGATCCCCGTGGTATTCCGGTAAGCAAGTACACACGCCATCAAGGCATTGCGCATTGGGTCCACATGGCGAGGGATTGCAAGGGTCGTTTATACTTGGTGCCGCTATAATTTTTAAACATGGTCTTGGATTCGATCTAAGCAATAAAATTGATGCGACATAGTGAGTTCATAAAATGAACAAATCACTCACGTGGTTGTGGTTTCGGGAAGCAATTGTTGAATGGATCTCCAGTATATCCTTCAGGGCAAGTACAAGTCGGAGTGTGGTTTATAACGTTACATTGGGCTCCTATTCCGCAGGATCCTGGGCACGGATCTCTGCATTTCTCTCTCATACAAGCTCTGTTACTGACACATTCAGAGTTGATGGTACACTCAGGTCTACAGTTGGGAGGAGATCCAATGTAATCTTGCAGGCAGGTGCATGATGGCAAATTACCGATTGCTTGACAAATAGAAAATGGCCCACACGGAGATGGTGCGCATGGATCTCTAGTATCAGGTGGTATCGGGTCTTCAACTGTAATAAAAGAATTAAAATTAATTATCCAGTTATTAATATACCAATTATCAATAGCTCGTGCTGTACTTACCAGGGATAGGGAAACATTTTACAAATGGATCGCCAGTGTATCTCTGATTACAACTGCAAATAGGGCTGTGATTTATAGTCTCGCATCTCGCATTTTGCCCGCAGATACCTGGGCATGGATCGACGCACTTTTGATTGACGCAAGCACGGTTTGATGGGCACTCGGCGCTAACGACACATTCTGGCCTACATGATGGTGGGCTTCCCATGTAATTTGGTAAACATGAACAGATGGCCTGGTTATTGACTTCACGGCATTGACTATTCGGTCCACAGGGTGAAGGATTACATGGTTCGGCGATAGGAGGTTGAACTGTGAAATATGAATTCACTAATAAAAATTGCTCACTACTCTCTATAGGGCTTGGAAATAAAATCAAGTAATAATCCGATAACTCACCGTCCTTCATCACGATGTTACAGTATCGGAATGGATCGCCAGTATAACCAGATTGACAGCTGCAGGATGGTAAGTGATTAATCACTTGACATATGGCATTCTGTCCACATGTTCCTGGGCATGGATTTTGACATTTGGATCTGATACACGCTCTGTCGGATGTACAATCCGAGTTTATAACGCACTCTGGCCGACAGCCTTCGTACGGGTTTCCAATATAATCTGGCAAACATGTGCATGATCCAGCTCCGTTTGATTCACGGCATACAGCGTTAGATCCACATGGCGATGGTATACAAGGTGTTGGTCTTTCGTCCGGGAATTTCTCAACTGCAAATATCAATATGTGAAATCTATTCCGAAATAATATCTCTAGAATTGCTTACTCTGCTTAGGGATGCACTGCGTGAACGGATCTCCCATATAGCCAGATGCACAGACGCACATCGGAGTATGACTTATTACTCGGCAATCGGCATTTGCTCCACATGATCCTGGACAAGGATCCCTGCACTTTTGGTTAATGCAGGCCAACTGAGTTGAACATTCGCTGTTACTGACACATTCTGGTCTACATTGTGGTGGAGATCCAATGAATTCGGGTAGACAAGAGCACGAAGGCGAGTCATTTACTACTTGGCACTGAGCATTTGGACCACATGGTGACGGTTGACAAGGATTCACAGGAGGAGCTGGGTCTCTTTCTGTTGAATGTTAATGAAGGTATAGAGTGCAGCTCAAATGAAACCGAATGATGCGATCAATTCGCTGGAATAATGACTTACGAATCACGGTGCATCTAACAAATGGATCTCCAGTCAGGTCTGACGGGCAACTGCATATGGGGTTGTGATTCACGACGTTACACAAAGCTCTTAGCCCGCATGTACCTGGGCAAGGATCTATGCATTTTTGATTGCTACATGCCATGCTTTGTGCACAATCTGAGCTGATTATACATTCTGGTCTGCAACTTGGTGGGCTACCTATGTAACCAGGAATACAAGAGCAAACAGCTTGTCCATTGATTTGACGACACTGACTGTTTGAACCACAAGGAGATGGATTGCAGGGGTCTCCTGGAGCTGGTACTGTTGGAAGATATAGACGTTCAGAATATGGGATAGCAGACAAGCTCATCGGTAGTTAGATGCAGTGAAACTACAGTAAAATAGTTCAGTGAACAATTTCGTAATCAATTTACCTTCTACTGGAGAACAGGCAACAAACGCATTGCCAGCCATGCCAGATGGACAGGTACAAATTGGGACATGGTTTACGACACTACATAAGGCGTTTTGACCACATGTTCCTACACAAGGATCTTTGCATTTGTTTCTGATACATGCAGCAGTACGGTCACAATCTTGATTCAAAACACATTCAGGGCGACAGCCTACGAATGGATCTCCTTGGAAGTCTGGCAAGCACGTGCATTCACCATTGACGCATTGTGTATTAGCTTTGCAGCTGAAGCAGGGGTCAACAGGATCTCTCGCTGAAAAATTAGCTGTGTTAGAACATGATGAAATTAATTTCTAATAATCATATTGTCGGCATCACAAGGACTAATAAATGGTTCGGAAGATCTTATGTTAATTCGTCTGCATGTAACGTCTCTTACGTGGTTCCACTTTTGGTGTACATCTGGTGAATGGATCCCCGGTGTACCCTTCGAGACAAGTACACATAGGTGTATGATTAACCACGTTACATTCAGCCGCTATTCCACAAGATCCGGGACAAGGATCTCTGCATTTGGATTGCAGACATGCCTCGTTACTGGGGCAGTCAGGATTTATTGTACACTCTGGTCTACAATTGGGTGGTGATCCTATGAAAGTTGGCAGACAAGCACAAGATGCTTGACTATTGACGTCCCGACATTCAGAGTTTGGTCCACATGGCGTAGGGACGCAAGGATCAAAATACGATGGTTGTGTGGGTGGTTGTTCGACTGCAAGTATGAATCATTTGTCATTAGTTACCGACAATCGCCATGGATAGATTTGATTTAATTATCGAAGCCTTGCAGGAAAATTTTGATTTTCATAAAGTTTTAACTTACTAGGTAATTTGAAACAGGTAACAAACGGATCTCCTGTGTAACCCTGCTGACAACTACAAATTGGGCTGTGGTTTATTGTTTGACATCTCGAGTTTGAGCCACATCTCCCGGGGCATGGGTCGATACATTTTTGGTTAACGCATGCTTGGCTTGATGAACACTCAGAGCTAACGACACATTCTGGTCTACACGCTGGTGGACTTCCAATATATTCGGGCAAACATGAGCAGACAGCTTGTTCATTAATTACACGACACTGGCTATTTGGCCCGCACTGCGATGGATTGCATGGGTCTTTGGGCTGAGGATCTGGTGAAGAATCATTGTACAATAAATAAATATGCAAAACTATGGACAGAGGACCGAACTACTCTATGGAATTTGCTGTTAGCTGACATTGTATCGTACCTTCTATAATCGGATTGCAGTATCTGAAAGGATCACCGGTGTATCTCGCGAAACAAGTACACATTGGCAAGTGTTGATTGACATGACATTCTGCATTTTGCCCACATGTTCCTGGACAAGGGTCTTTACATTTGGAATTAATGCATGCCAAATTTGACGAGCAATCCGAATTAATGATACACTCTGGTCGGCAACCTTCGTACGGGTTTCCAAAATAGTCTGGAAGGCAAGAGCACGAGCCTGCTCCATTGAGCTCTTTACATATGGCATTTGCCCCACAAGGAGAGGGCTCACAAGGTCTATTGGATGGTGGAGGTGGAGTTGCTGCAAAAATATATCGCCATGAATTATTACGATGTGACATGGATCTGAAGTTCAAATAAGGAATATAATCTTATGATGAAAATGTTCAACTCTGACAAGTAATGCTGCAATAAATTTTCGCAGACATGAATGTTCGAAAAAAAAAAAAAATACTTACGGTCTCTGAAAATGCATTGCGTGAAAGGATCCCCAGTGTAGGAATTCATACATTCACACATCGGAGTATGGCTAACTACTCGACATTCAGCATTAGCTCCACAAGAGCCAGGGCAGGGATCTTTGCATTTCTGATTGATGCATGCTAAATGACTAGCGCATTCACTATTACTGGTACATTCTGGCCTACAGTTTGGTGGGATTCCTATAAATTCTGGTAGACAGGAACAAGACGGAGAATCGTTTATGACCTGGCACTGGGCATTAGAGCCACACGGCGATGGTTGGCATGGGTTTATCGTTGGCGGTTTTTCATCCACTGTAATTGAAGTCTTATGATTAGGATTGGTTACTGGTTTGAATTGCAGTGGTTTGAGACAAAACTAAAAGTAGCCTTACAAATCGGTGTGCATCTGAGGAAGGGATCGCCTTCATATCGTATCGGACAGCTGCAGATGGGATTATGATTTACAACCACGCATGTGGCTTTCAATCCACACGTTCCTGGACACGGGTCTTTACACTTTTGATTACTACATGCTTCATTTTGGGGACAATCTGTGCTAACTACACATTCTGGTCGGCAAGTTGGAGGACTACCAATGTATCCGCTCACGCAAGAACATACAGCTTGGCTGTTTATGACACGACATTCACTGCTAGGTCCGCAGGGTGTTGGATTGCATGGGTTCGATGGCACATCCGCTGTTGGAAAAGATACTGTCAGAATGAATGGCCTCACATTTTGGAATTCGTCGATTTCGGAAATAAATTGTTACACACCTTCTATGGGGACACAGAAGGTGAAGGCATTGCCGCTCATGTTTTCTGGGCAACTGCACATGGGTACATGATTGATTACAGTACACAGAGCGTTACTAGCACAAGCGCCAGGGCAAGGATCTTTGCACTTATTTCGTAGACAGGCTTTTTCACGAGGGCAATCTGGATTCAGTACACATTCAGGTCTACAACCAGAATATGCATTTCCCTGATACTCTGGTAAGCAAGTACAAGTGCCGTCATTACATTCAGCATTTGGACCGCAAGGAGATGGATTACACTTATCCACTGGTATTGGATCGTCAGCTGTAATATCAACCGTGATTTTTAGCAACAATATTTACAGTTTGAAATGATATGTCTGATATTATGAGATCCTGTTGATGAGGATGTAGTTGCGTTAATTTTTTCCATGAGCACTAAATCGAGAAGTAAAATACAAGGCCATATCAGATTGATATTACGATTAGTAGTGACAGTGACACTGTAATTTTTGAACTTCAAAATATCCTTTTTGTTTTTCATCACTAGTTTAGTAAAGATTTTTTGACATGAAAACCTAAATCGTGAATGAATTTGTTATAATGACAATGTTTGAACTCTTGGAGTTGGAAATGCTTACGGATCGGACGCAGATTGCAGCTTGAGAATGGATCTCCGGTAAAACCTTCAGGGCACGTGCACATCGGAGTATGTGTTACGACAACACATTGAGCTCCAACACCACACGACCCAGGACATGGATCTCTACATTTTTCGTTTATGCAAGCTTGATTGCTCTGGCACTCAGAATTTATGGTACACTCTGGTCTACAATTCGGCGGTTGTCCAATGTAATTATTCAAACAAGTGCAAGCTGGAGTACCACCAATATTGCGGCACTGAGCAAAACTACCACACGGGGATGGAACGCATGGATCTGATGGAATAACTGATGGGACTTCAGGTGCTGCAAAGTAATAGATTTTTTAATATTTTAACTCCGCTACATTGGGCGTGTCGAAAATGCAAGTTAACTAATCACGAAAATTGCTTACGTGGAATAGGTGTGCATCTAGTAAACGGATCTCCGCTATGTCCAGGTAAGCAACTGCAAATTGGACTGTGATTCACAACCACGCAGTTGGTTTTAAGGCCACATGGGTTGGGGCATGGATCCACACATTTCTGATTGACGCATGCTAATTGGGAAGAACATTCAGAACTGGAAACGCATTCTGGCCTACAACCTGGTGGGCTGCCAATGTATGTGGGAAGGCAAGAGCATACTGCTTGGTCGTTAATCTCTTTGCATTGGCTGTTCGGTCCACATGGTGATGGGTAACAAGGGTTTCTTTCCACTTGGTCGTCAGCTAAGTAAGAAAGCATGTGTTCGTATGGCAAACATCGACAGCAATATAACTAAAAATTGTTTGATTGATAACAAGGACAATAGAAACTTACGAAGTAATAATGGGATTGAACAAAATGCGAAGGGATCACCAGAATATCCCGGGCGGCAGTTACAAGATGGCAAGTGATTAATGGCTGTGCATTCTGCATTTTGGCCGCAAGCACCTGGGCAAGGGTCTTTGCACTTTGATTGAATGCACGCTTGATACGATGGACAGTCGGAATTGATTACACATTCTGGTCTGCATCCTTCGTAAGGGTTTCCTTGGTAGCCGGGTAAACAGGAGCAAGATCCAGCATCGTTTTGTTCCTTGCAAATTGCGTTTGAACCGCAGGGTGTAGGTAAACAGGGGGAGTGTTTGTCGTCGGGAATTGGATCAGCTAAAACATGGAAAAGCAGAGAAAAAGTTCAGAGTAATTCATGGATATTTCGACAATTGGATAATTGATTTTCTCAAATTCCCCTTACATTGAGCTTGGAAACATTGAACAAATGCATTTCCTGTGTAATAATTGGAACACACACAATTTGGTGTGTGACTAACGACATAACATTCCGCATTTGCACCGCATGTTCCAGGACATGGATCTGTACATTTTTGATTGAAACATGCTTGGTGACTAGGGCATTCGTTATTGCTAACGCACTCTGGTCTACAATTTGGAGGAGACCCTGTATACTGCGGCAAGCAAGAGCACGAGGGAGATTCATTGATAACCTGGCATTGCGCATAAGGGCCGCATGGTGAAGGTTGGCAGGGATTTATCGGTGGTGCTTCAATCATTTCTGAAGAAAATATTTACGTGGGTTATTGAAATAACATAATTGAAATGAGTACCGCCAAAATATTATTGATTTCTTACGTATGATATTGCATCTGATAAACGGATCACCGGTATAACGCTCAGGGCATGTACAAATTGGGTTGTGATTGATCACCGCACATATCGCTTGTCGACCACATGTTCCAGGGCATGGATCTCTACATTTCTGATTTGTACATGCCTCATTCCTTGAGCAATCAGAACTGACTATACATTCGGGTCGACAGGATGGAGGGCTGCCTATGTATTCAGGTGCGCAAGAACATACAGCTTGGCCGTTTATTTCTCGGCAAATACTATTAGGGCCACATGGTGACGGGTTGCATGGTCTCACATTGATAGGAGCTACATTTGAATACAGTGAAGATTATTTTTGGATTCATATTTTTACTGATTTTCACCTGTTTATGACTAATTTTCACTTGGTATGTACCTGTTACTGTTTGACACAATATCAATGCACTTCCACTTGTGCCTGGTGGGCAACTGCACATTGGGATGTGATTGATAACGTTACATAGGGCGTTTTGTCCGCAGGTACCAGGGCACGGGTCTATACACTTATTGCGCACACATGCTTTGTTGGAAGGGCAGTCGGTATTTAAGACACATTCTGGTCTGCATCCAGTGTATGGATCGCCATAGTGTTCGGGTACGCAAGTACAAGCTCCATCGTTACATACTGCATTGGGGCCACACGGTGATGGATTACATTGGTCTATGTCAACGTGTTCTATAACTGCATAATACATTTTATTTAGACAAGAATCTAGCAGTTTAACATGGTCTTCACGATTTACGTTGTGTGTTAGGAGTTTGATCTTACTTGGTGGCTTATAATAACAATTGGTGAATGGATCCCCGGTGTAACCTTCGGTACAAGTGCATACAGGGATGTGATTGAACACGCTGCAAATGGCGTTCAAGCCACATGATCCTGCGCATGGGTCACGGCATTTTTCATTTATACAGGCTTTGTTACTAGAGCAATCGGGATGGATTGTACATTCGGGTCTACAATTCGGGGGACTGCCGATATATCCAACCAAACAAGAACAAGATGGTGTTCCTCCAATATTTTGACATTGGGAATATGGTCCGCATGGTGATGGGAAGCACGGGTCTTTTTGGATAACAACTGGATCTGCCGGGGCTGTAAAAATATTTCGGGATTGGTGAGACTTTTTTTCAAACTAGATACATACAACTTTTCGAGAAAGCACATCTGTACTTTGTGGTTGTTAGTACGGCAAATAAGGACTAATTTAGTAATCAATTAATTTTTTAAGTAGGCTTATATCCATGTTAAGTGCAATGCATCAAATGATATTGAATGCACTATCAAAATTGTGCTGCAATTATTCTTACGTGGAATCCCGAAACATCGGGTAAACGGATCTCCAGTAAATCCATTCTTGCAACTGCATATAGGGCTGTGATTTATAACATTACACATCGAATTTAGTCCGCATGGATCAGGGCAAGGGTTGGTACATTTTTCTTTGATACATGCTAGGCTTGATGGACAGTCAGAGCTTACGACACACTCAGGCCTACAACTAGGTGGACTGCCTATATAAGTTGGAAGACAAGAGCAAACGGCTTGGTTGTTAATTTCTCGACATTGACTGTTGGGTCCACAAGGTGAAGGCTCACACGGATTGCCTGGATCAGCTTCAATTGCTAGTGGAAATATCACGCGTTAATATCTCATGTTTGAAAAGTCACATGGGGGGCATCATAGATTTCTTACTTGGTGCTGGAGTTGGGTGACAGTAACGGAACGGATCACCCGTATATCTTTCAAAGCAAGTACATGTTGGCGCATGATTAATCACATGGCATACGGCGTTCTGACCGCATGTTCCCGGGCAAGGATCTTTGCATTTCAGACCGATACATGCTTGGTTTGATGAGCAATCGGAATTCACTACACATTCTGGCCTGCATCCTTCATAAGGATTGCCAATGTACTCTGGCAAACATGTACAAGAGCCAGCATTTTGTTGTACTCTGCATTCTGCATTCGCTCCACAAGGAGACGGCATACAAGGAGTCGGTGTATCGTGAGGTATTACATCAACTAAAATGGATCAAACTTGGTATCAGAGGAAGCTGAATTTTATAATTGGTTAAGGGTTAGCATCTAGGATTGAAATTACTGCGACTTGTTAGGTATTCAAGTTTGGTGAGGAATCTTACTTTGCTGAACACATTGGGTAAATGGATCTCCGGTATAACCAATGGGACAAACGCACATGGGCGTATGACTGATGACGTGGCAATCGGCATTAGATCCACAAGATCCGGGGCATGGATCTTTGCACTTTTGATTGATACATGCCAATTGACTTGTACATTCGCTATTACTAACACACTGTGGCCTGCACTGAGGTGGAGATCCGATAAATTCAGGTAAGCACGAACAAGATGGTGAATCATTGATAACTTGGCATTGTGCATTAGGACCGCAAGGTGATGGTTGACATGGGTCTACGCGGTCCGCAGGTTTCACAGCTTGAAAGTTATGGAATGTTCATTAGTAAACTTTATACTTTGTTTTCATGAAATTATTACTTCTGTCACGAATGGCAATACTCGTGATGTTAACTGAATGTTATGCAAACAAAAATGTTATTAATGAGAAGTTATAATTTCACGATGAAAAGTATAAGGTAACCGTTCTTACGAATTGGTGAACATCGAATGAAGGGGTCTCCCTCTAGATTACTGGGACAACTGCATATCGGGTTGTGATTGATAACGACGCAGTTTGCACCGATTCCACAAGTTCCGGGACATGGGTCACGGCATTTCTGATTATTACAAGCTTCGTTCTGGGCACAATCTGAACTGACGGAACATTCAGGCCTACAAGTGGGTGGGGAACCGATGTAACCATTGATACACGAACATATTGCATGTCCGTTACTCTGTCGGCATTGACTATTTGGTCCACATGGAGATGGAATGCATGGGTCCATAAATACGGGGGCTGTAACCACGACATTATTGCGATATAAAATCTCCGATCATGTGGCAAAAATTAGGTTTCACAGATCTAGTGATAGCTAACTTATGTATATGCATACCATCTTGTACGGAACATACGACGAAGGCATTGCCGCTCATTCCTGGAGGGCAACTGCACATGGGCACATGGTTATACACATTGCATATAGCATTTTGTCCGCAAGTTCCTGGGCAAGGGTCTACGCATTTATTACGGATGCATGCTCTGTTGAGCGGGCAGTCTGCGTTCAGAACACATTCTGGCCGGCACCCTACGTAAGGATCTCCTCGATATTCGGGTGAGCATGTACAAATACCATCGTTACATTGAGCATTGGGACCACAGGGGGAAGGATTGCATGGGTCTGCCACGTCAGCTTCAGGTTCTGTAATTAAGTTTCGTTATGGACTATGTGAAGTGTAAACAGCTGTGGAGAAGAAATATCAATCAATCTTACGTTGTGGGTTCGGGAAACAATTACTGAATGGATCACCAGTGTACCCCTGAAGGCAAGTGCATATTGGGACATGATTCATGACGTGGCATTGAGCTAGTACGCCGCATGATCCAGGGCATGGGTCTCTACATTTCTCTCTTATGCATGCGAGATGACTTGCACATTCTTGATTGATCGTGCATTCAGGTCTACAATTCGGGGGGCTTCCGATATAATTGGTCAGACAAGAACACGATGGAATTCCTCCTATATTTCGACATTCTGAGTATTGGCCGCATGGAGATGGGTAACAAGGATCTCTTTCAATTATTTCATCTTGACCTGGAGACGTCACTGCAATTTTTTTCAATAATCAATTTTACATAATCAACGGAGTGGCTAGTTGATATTTCGATCAATTAAGCGACAGGTGGTTCTTACATGGCGCTTGGAAACACACGGTGAATGGGTCACCCGTGAACCCTGATTTACAACTGCACAATGGAGCGTGGTTTATCACTCGGCAATCGGAATTCTGACCACATGGCGTTGGGCATGGATTTCCACATTTCTGTTGCAAACATGCTTTGTTCAAAGGGCACTCGGAACTGACAACACATTCCGGTCTGCACGATGGTGGGCTGCCAATGTATGTGGGCAAACAAGAGCAAACTGCTTGATCGTTTATTACCCTACACTGACTATTTGGACCACAGCGAGCTTCACTGCATGGATCTGATTTGTCTATCGCCTCAACTGAGAAGAATGAAGAGAAAGGATTTTAGTCAGACAACATTTTTATCAAATTTGAAATCTTCACCGTCCAAATTCATAAACCAAACATGACGGCGGGGTATTTGATAAATAAAACTTACTGATTGGTTGCTGTACCGAACAGTATCGATAAGGATCTCCTGTATAAGATGCGTAACAAGAGCAAGTCGGAAGGTGGGAAACTACTCGGCATTCTGCATTTGCACCGCAAGTTCCTGGACATGGGTCTACACATTTCGCTCTAACACAAGCAAGATTAGATGGGCAATCTGAATTAAGAACACATTCTGGTCTACAGCCTTCGTAAGGATTCCCGATATAATCAGGTAGACAACTACATGACCCGGCACGGTTACGTTCTGTACAAATGGCATTAGATCCGCATGGTGATGGCAAACAGGGAGACGGCGCTTCATCGATAACATCATTAACTGCAAATATCATTGTACATTTTTAACAATTATTCTAACTCGTTCCGGAAATACGTGCGATGAGAATCATGTGAGGATTAGAGATATAAATTATTTCGAATGGAATATGAAAATGATTGATTGTATTGATTGCAGAATATCTTACTTGGCTTGATGAAGCATTGGGTGAATGGATCTCCTGTGTATCCAACGGCACAGAAGCACATTGGTGTATGGCTCACAGTACGGCATTCTGCATTGCTACCGCATGCACCGGAGCATGGGTCTTTGCATTTTTGATTAATACATGCTTGGTGGCTAAGACATTCACTATTACTGACACACTCGGGTCTACAGTTTGGCGGAGATCCAATGAATTCCGGTGAACAGGAACACGATGGTGAATCATTTATGACTTGGCATATAGCATTTGGGCCACAAGGAGATGGCTGGCATGGGTTTACAGAAACGACGGGAATTTCGGCTAGAAATATGAATAGTGGTAATTGGTAAGATGTATGGCTATGTGAATGATGGTTGAATAATATAACAGGTCTCACGTGTTGGGGAACATCGCACAAATGGATCTCCGGTATATCTCACGGGACAGTGGCATATCGGATTGTGATTGACAACATCGCAAATAGCCCCCAATCCGCATGTGCCGATGCAAGGATTCCTACATTTCTGATTATTACAGGCTTCGTTTTGGGCACAGTCAGAACTAACTACACATTCTGGTCGGCAGGATGGTGGGCTTCCGATATAACCAGGGACGCAAGTACATACTGATTGACCGTTGTTACTTCGACATTGGCTATTTGGTCCGCAGGGTGAAGGATTGCATGGTGATGAAACTGCCGCAGCTATTGAGAATGATAAATATGTGGATTAATACTCCGATCTACTGAAATATCGAGGTTACAGATATTAGATGAAGTACCTTGGATAGAAGTACACAATACGAAAGCATTTCCTTCGAATCTTTCTGGGCAACTGCACATAGGAATGTGATTTATCACGTTGCAAAGGGCGTTACTTGCACATGTCCCTGGACAAGGATCTGTGCACTTGTTACGAATGCAAGCTCTATTTCGCGGGCAATCAGCGTTGAGAACACATTCTGGGCGACACCCCACGTACGGATCTCCTTGGTATTCGGGTAGACAGGAACAAATGCCATTGTCGCATTGGGCATTGGGCCCGCATGGAGTTGGATTGCATGGATCTGTCTCTACTGGGTCAAGTTCTAAGAGAAGATATCATTCAGTTCAGTCAAACAGTTCAAGAAAATGTAGTATCATGACAAAACCCTATGCAGATAAATCCCGGGGTTCAAAGGTAACTTACGTTGCACTGGTTTCAGGTGACATTGACTAAACGGATCCCCAGTATGACCTTCGAGACACGTGCACATCGGCGTGTGATTTATTACTGCACATTGAGCATTGAAACCGCACGATCCCGGGCATGGATCTCTACATTTCTCTCGGATACAAGCCATATTACTGGCACATTCTGCATTGATTGTGCACTCGGGTCTACAGTTTGGTGGACTGCCTACATAATTTGGCAAACAAGTGCACGAAGGTGTATCACCAACAGCTCGACACTGAGCGTTAGCGCCACATGGTGATGGGATACAAGGATCTCTCATTACGGGTTGCTGAGGTGGTGTAGCTGTGAAAAGTTATAGTGTTGAAGATTTTGCATATCAGAACGCGAAATTTTCTATGAGCAAGACATTTTACAGGCACTTCAATCAGTGAAGACTAATACCCTACCTTCGATAATGGGGAAGCACTGTGAAAACGGATCTCCCGAGTAGCCATTTACGCAGAAGCATATTGGGCTGTGATTGATGACCTTACATTGTGCGTTACGGCCACAAGGATCTGGACATGGATCTATGCATTTCTGGTTAACACAAGTACGAGTTGAAGAACACTCTGAGCTAACTATACATTCGGGGCGACAAACCGGAGGGCTGCCTCTGTAGGTGGGCAGGCATGAACAGACTGCCTGATTATTATTGACTCTACACTCGCTATTAGGCCCACAAGGTGATGGAATACATGGATCTTGTTTTTCTTCTTCGAAAACTGTGAAAAATGATTAGTGTCATTATTACCGAGTCTTTAGCGACAGTTCAGGAATAGGATGAAAAATCTCACCAATTGGTGCCTGGATGTTGCAGTAACGGAATGGATCGCCAGTGTAACCCTCAATGCAAGTACAAGATGGTGCATGACCTATGACTTGGCAACGAGCATTTTGGCCACAAGATCCTGGACAAGGATCTTGACATTTAGATCTAATACAAGCAAGGTTGGAAGCACAGTCCGAATTTGAGACACATTCTGGTCTACATCCTTCATAAGGATTACCGATGTATTCAGGTAAACATGAACATGATCCAGCTGCACCTTGTTCCTTGCAAATTGCATTAGCCCCACACGGAGTGGGTCTGCATGGCATTGGTCTTTCCTCAATATTGGCTACAGAAAAAATTATTTTCTACAATCCTTGATAGACCTTAATAATAGGAAAAGCAAATAGCATTCGTATCAGCAATAACTTTTGGCTACCGTGCATAACACGAGGCTAGAAGTTATAACGTAACATCATGCATACAGAAGCGTTAGCCAACTTCTTTTGGGAATAAGATCACTCATTCGAGATTGACAAGAAAATTGCTTACGTTGAATTACGGAACACTGTGTAAACGGATCTCCCGTGAAACCTGAGATACAAGTACACATTGGTGTGTGACTGAAGACATGACACTCGGCATTTGCTCCACATGATCCAGGGCATGGATCTTTACATTTTTGATTGATACATGCTTTATCGCCAGGACATTCGCTGTTACTGACACATTCAGGTCTACAGTTGGGTGGAGAACCAGTAAAATCAATGAAACAAGAACATGAAGGAGATTGGTTTATGATTTGGCACTGGGCATTTGGTCCACAAGGTGATGGCTGGCATGGATTGACCGGATCTTGTTGAACCGCAGCTATTTTCAAAAATAATGATATAAGTTACATACAATGGTACTCAGCGATTGGAACGGAATAATACAATTAAGGAAAATTCAATCTTACGAATCGGAGTGCAAGCCCGGAACGGATCTCCCGTTAGTCCTTGAGGACAGATACATATCGGATTGTGACTGATAACTGAGCATTGAGCTCTGAGGCCGCAGGTTCCGGGGCACGGGTCTTTACATTTCAGATTAATGCAAGCTTCATTTTGCGCACAATCGGAGCTAAGTGTACATTCAGGTCGACAGGAGGGAGGACTTCCAATGTATCCTTGCACACATTTGCATATAGCTATTCCGTTAACTTCCTGACAGTGACTGTTAGGTCCACATGGTGATGGTGAGCATGGGTTTGTTACGATGTCAGCTAATAAAAGAAGATTGAACGTAATTATGAAACTCTACAATAAATTGTATCTATTCTTGTTAATACACATTTCTATGAGTAGTGAAATTACTAACTTATGTGAGCTGATTGTTCACAAGCGCTTTCAAGAGATCGTAAGATTTATCAGTGTATTTAAGAATGAAGATAGATTTATCGGGGCATAGATACCTTGCACTGGCACACATTGAGCAAAAGCATTTCCATTTGTTCCTGGTGGGCAGCTACACATTGGTATATGATTCGTTGTTACGCATTGCGCACCTATACCACAAGTACCTACGCATGGATCTAAACATTTGTTACGGATGCAAGCTCTGTCGCGAGAGCAATCATCATTTACAACACATTCTGGTCGGCATCCGCTATAAGGATCACCGTGGTATTCTGGTATACAAGAGCAGGTGCCTTCTTGGCAAATCGCATTCGACCCACACGGTGAAGGGTTACATAAGTCCACTACTGAGGGAGACTCATCGGCTATAAGAGATAAATCCATTAAAATTTCGTTGAAGAAAAAAATTGAAAAAGAAAAGATCCTAGAAATATTCGGCAAAGTCTAATTGAAAGATCAGTTATTTAAAGATGGGCTTACGAAGTGGTCTTTTGGGAACGCAGTTGACGAACGGATCTCCCGTGTAACCTTCTGGGCATGTACATGTCGGGGTATGTTTTACAACGTCACATCTCGCTCCTAAACCACAAGATCCTGGACATGGGTCTCTACATTTTTCCCGAATACATGCCATATTGCTAGTACATTCTGGGTTTATTGTACATTCGGGTCTACAGTTTGGTGGCGTTCCTATGTAGGTAGGTAAGCAGGAACAAGACGGTGTCTCGCCAATATTACGGCACTGAGAATATGGACCACAGGGCGAGGGTAGGCATGGATCTCTTTGAATGGGTGGTTGATCTTCAATCGTTGGACCTACAAGAATTCCGGACAATTAACCCGTGTCCCATTTGATGAAACAATTTCGATCCTTACGTGGAGTTGGAAAGCAAGATGAAAACGCGTCTCCGGTAAAGCCTTGTCGACAGGTACATATAGGACTGTGGTTTATGACTTTGCAGTCCGCATTACGTCCGCATGGATCTGGGCATGGGTCAACACATTTCTGATTGACGCAAGCTCTATTCGTGGGACATTCCGAACTCACGACACATTCTGGTCTACAACTAGGCGGTGAGCCACTATATGTTGGTGCACAAGAACAGACGGCTTGACCATTATTTTCTCGACATACGCTGTTCGGTCCACAAGGTGAAGGATAACACGGATCAGTTTGATCTGCTTGAGGAACTGTGACAAAATTTACAAAAATTGTATGTAATTTCATTTCAGTTGTATGGACTAGCTGATAATCGTTTTGTGTAGACGTACTTTTATCTGGTTGTCTACTGCAGTAACCAAATGGATCTCCTGTGAATCCAACATTACATATGCAGGATGGTAGGTGGTTTATTACTTGGCACTCTGCATTTTGACCACAAGTTCCTGGACATGGGTCTTGACACTTCGAACGAATACATGCTTTGTTTGGTGCACAGTCTGAATTAATGACACATTCAGGGCGACAACCTTCATACGGGTTTCCGATATAGTCCGGTAAACAAGAACATGCTCCTGCACCATTCCTCTCCGTGCAAATAGCATTGGAGCCGCATGGGGACGGAGTACATGGCAATGAAATTGCGATAGGTTGATCTAAAAAGAATCACAAGGGTTTTCAAGAAATTGATCATACATAAACCGTACGCTTCTCTCATGTTTTATGCTTACTTTGTTGAAATATGCACTGTGTGAATGGATCTCCTGTATACCCTACGGTACAGGTACACATTGGCGTATGGCTAACTACGCTGCATTCGGCATTTGCTCCACAAGATCCTGGACAGGGATCTTTACATTTTTGATTGATGCAAGAAAGACGACTAGAACACTCGCTATTGCTAACACATTCAGGTCTACAATTTGGAGGAGATCCAATGAATTCTGGCAGACAAGAGCATGACGGGGAATCATTGATGACTTGGCATTGGGCATTGAGTCCGCAAGGTGATGGGCGGCATGGGTCTACCTCAGCGATAGGAGTTTGGACTGAAAATATTTATCATCATGTTTATGCAGCCCAGACTACGGAATATCAAAGCTTGAAGCTGAGAACTGGAATCTTACGTATTTGTGAGCATCTGATAAACGGATCACCCGTCAAATGCTGGGGACAACTGCAAATGGGATTGTGATTTATGACTTGGCATGTAGCTCCTATTCCGCAAGTGCCTGGGCACGGGTCTTTGCATTTTTGGTTTATGCATGCTTCGGCTTGAGCACAATCTGTGCTCACAATACATTCAGGTCTGCATGTGGGAGGGCTTCCAATAAATCCAACAACACATGTACAGACGGCCAAACCATTAACTTCTCTACATTGGCTATTGGGCCCGCACGGCGTTGGATTGCAGGGATGTGTTACTACAGGATCTATTAAAGTATTCAATATTCAAAATCAGAATCTAGTACGTTGAAGAAAATGTAAAGTTGTCAATGTTGGAGGGGATGATCATACCTCTAAATGGCGTACATGATACAAATGCATTTCCTGTCATTCCTACTGGGCAACTGCACATGGGTACATGGTTAAAGACATTGCATTGCGCATTTTGACCACAAGTACCAGGACAAGGGTCGATGCATTTATTATTCTTGCAAGCCTTATCCAATGAGCAATCTGTATTGAGAACACATTCCGGTCGACACCCTGAATAGGGATCCCCTTGATATTCTGGGAAGCATGTACATGAACCCGCATTGCATTGAGCATTTGGTCCACAAGGAGATGGATTGCAAGGGTCTGTCTCATCAAGTACAGGTTCTGAAAACATCGGCTCTCAGAGAACATGCACCATAGTCTACCATATCTGTGGATCTCAGAATAGACCACACGAGTCATATTTGAAATACAATACGAATTATCCCACGATTCAATTCTGTAAAGTTCTGGATGCAAAGCCGCCCAAATTAAGGTTCTGGGGACTTGTGATATTTTAAGCTACTTTTTTCCGTATTCCTTTCCCCAAGAAAATGTCTACGATATTTGCTAAGTTTAAGAGTAGACTTTACCTAGTTGTAGTAATTTACCAACTCAATTTTTTAATTTTTTTGTTTCAAATGTGACTCGTGTCCTATCGCCACCAGATAGGTATGTTATTTAATAGATTGTAATTATTTTTTCTTACGTGGTGGTTTGGGAGAGCAGCTACTGAATGGATCTCCAGTATAGCCTTCGGGGCAAGTACACATCGGAGTATGACTGATTACTGTACACTGAGCACCTATACCACAAGAACCAGGGCAAGGATCTCGACATTTTTCTCTGATGCAAGCAGTACTGCTCGTGCAATCAGGATTTATAGTGCACTCAGGCCTACAGTTTGGTGGACTACCAATGTAAGTTGGTAAACAAGAACATGAAGGTGAACCTCCAATATCACGACATTCTGCATGTGGCCCACATGGGGAAGATGCACATGGATTTTGAATTGGAACAGGGCTTGGCGGTGGTGCTGAAATATATCGATTCATGGAATTGTGTCTTAGGTGTAACGTAATAACATATTGGACATTTGGAATTTGAGCCGCTTACGTGGAGTAGGGAAGCATCGCGTAAATGGATCACCAATGTATCCTTGCTTACAGGCGCAGATGGGACTATGATTCAAAACCTCGCAATTTGTGTTCAGACCACATGGGCTAGGGCATGGGTTCACACATTTCTGATTAACACATGCTTTGTTGGTTGGACATTCGGAACTCACGACACATTCAGGCCTACATCCTGGCGGGCTTCCTGTATATTCGGGAAGGCACGAGCATACAGCTTGGCCATTGGAAACGCGACATTGACTGTTCGGGCCACAAGGCGATGGATTGCATGGGTCAGTTGGATCTTCTTGTACGGCTACAGGTAAATATTAAATTGTTAATATTTTTCTGGAGAGGACTTCGCGATGAACTATGCGATTTAGAGAATATTACCAGGTTGTGGCGTTGGACTACAATAACGGAATGGATCTCCAGTAAATCCAGAAATACATGTGCACGAAGGCAAATGATTTATAACTTGACACTCAGCGTTTTGACCACAAGTTCCAGGACAAGGATTCTGACATTTTGATCTAATGCAAGCGAGGCTTGAAACACAGTCTGAATTGACTACACATTCTGGACGACATCCTTCGTAAGGATTTCCTATATACTCTGGCAAGCACGTACAAGATCCAACATTGTTCTGTTCTCTACAAATGGCATTCGAACCACACGGAGAAGGTGTGCATGGAGATATGTTATCAAATATTGGATCAGCTGTAGAAAAATATTCACATTCAGTGAGAAAATCAGTAAATTATTAAGAAAATTTATGCAAATATTGGGTGCCTAAATCAGACTTACGTTGTTTGACACTACACAGAGTAAATGGATCGCCAGTGTAGCCCGTGTCACAAACGCACATCGGTGTGTGACTGACTACTCGGCATTCTGCATTTGCACCACAGGAACCTGGACAAGGGTCCTTACACTTCTGATTAATGCATGCCAAATGACTGGAGCATTCACTGTTACTAACACACTCGGGTCTGCAATTTGGTGGGGATCCTGTAAACTCTGGCAGACAGGAGCAAGATGGTGATTCATTGATCACTTGACACTGAGCATTCGGACCACAAGGAGACGGTTGACATGGATTTATATGTGGCACCGGTGTGTCAACTGCACATGAAAAGTTCACACAAAATATAAATGTTGATTTCGTTGACCGCTTTGGATTTTAATGAACGGAAGCCTAGGACCATGATCTAATTTGATACCATAATCTCAAACTTGCAGAATATAGAAGTATGAATCCATATGGAATATCGATTATTGAGAAATTAATTTCGGCGACAATGAATACACAAAAAGTCTGTTTTTTCAACAATAAAAAAGATGACTAAGATCCCGATGCTTTACACAAATTAACGGCCAAGGGTTATTAGACTCGAATTGAACTATTTAATATTTATTTGGTCGTCATGGTTTGGTATTAAAATTCCCAAATCACAGGTAGAATCAACACTGATCGCAAAAGAGAACAGTTTATGGTACCAAATGGTAGACAACGATGCTATCTATCCAATCAGAAAGCATGTGTTTCAATTAGATTCTTACGTATTATTTCACATCTGACGAATGGATCACCAGTATATCTCGGAGGACAGCTACATATAGGATTGTGATTGTTAACTTGGCACTGGGCTCGAAGACCACAAGTACCTGGACACGGGTCAATGCATTTTTGATTACTGCATGCCTCGTTTCTCTCGCAATCTGAGCTTACTACACATTCGGGTCTACAAGATGGAGGGCTTCCCATATATCCAGGAACACAAGAACATACTGCCTGCCCGTTTATCGTGCGACATTGACTATTGGGCCCACAAGGCGATGGATTGCACGGATTTGACACAATTGGATCTGTGGTGAAGTTATAAAAGTTATTGAGAGAATATACGTGGGTTAATGATTGGAGAAATGATGAAATTACCTCTGACTTCAGAGCATAGTACGAATGCGTTTCCATTTGTTCCTGGGGGACAACTGCACATAGGCACGTGGTTGTACACGTTACATTGTGCATTTTGTGCACAAGTACCAGGGCAGGGATCAATGCATTTGTTACGTACGCAGGCTCTATTCAGTGGACATTCTATATTGAGAACGCATTCGGGCCTACAACCCACATAAGGATCTCCTTGATATTCTGGTAAACAGGTACATATGCCTTGGTTGCACTCAGCGTTTGGTCCGCATGGAGAAGGATTACATGGGTCCGGTTCCACAACATCGGCTACTATAAGTATAAATGTATAACGTAGTCTCTGGATCGAACTATTTGATTTGAGAAAAGGTGTATCAGCTGTCAACGGGTCTTTTCTTACTTGGTGGTTTGAGGTAACAATTGCTGAAGGGATCTCCCGTATATCCATCGGGGCACGTACATGTCGGAGTATGATTGATAACGCTACATTGAGCTCCTATACCACAGGACCCAGAACAAGGATCGCGACACTTTTCTCGCATGCATGCTTTATTGCTTGGGCAATCAGGGTTTATGGTACATTCCGGTCTACAATTAGGTGGGCTGCCAATATAATTTAACGAACAAGAACAAGAGGGTGACCCTCCAATATCCCGACATTCTGCGTAAGGCCCACATGGCGATGGTACACATGGATTTTGCACTGGAACGACTTCCGGAAGAGGTTCTATAATAAGGAAGATTCAAATTTGAAAAAATTGTCAAATTATTGAAAATTAAAGATCAACAAGAACCTTGACATCACAATTGTAATCATCTTCTTATATTCAAGACGCTACTGCGAAGGATTCTAGTTTTGAGCTGGAAGCTACTTTCAAAGGGCTAATAACTTAATTTTTTTCGCGATAGGGTGAAAGTATACTGCTCTGCTTTACACGAAAAATTTTGAGGCTTACTTGGAGTGGGGAAGCATCGAGTAAATGGATCTCCAGTGTATCCTGGTTTGCAGGCACATATAGGACTGTGACTTGACACTTCGCAATTGGTATTCAAGCCGCATGGATTGGGGCATGGATTGACACACTTCTGATTGATACATGCTCGGTTGGGCGGACATTCTGAGCTGACGACACATTCGGGTCGACAACCTGGTGGACTTCCAATATATTCAGGGAGACACGAGCACACACCTTGGCCATTGACTTCGCGACATTGACTATTCGGCCCACATGGTGAGGGGTTGCAGGGATCTGTAGGGTCTGCTTGTACGACTGTTGGGTAACATTTTATGTTCAATATCGTTTTCTTGAGATCACTTTCAAAACAGTATAGAGTATAACAAGTTTTACCAGGTACTGGTGTTGGATGACAATAACGGAACGGATCCCCAGTAAAGCCAGGTACACATGTACACGAGGGCAGATGATTGATAACTTGGCACTGTGCATTTTGGCCACATGTTCCAGGACAAGGATTCTGACATTTAGAACGAATGCAAGCCAGATTCGATACACAATCGGAATTAACTACACACTCTGGGCGACATCCTTCGTATGGATTACCAATATGCTCTGGTAAGCATGTACAAGATCCTACGTTGTTCTGTTCTTTACAAATAGCATTGGAACCACAGGGAGATGGCGTGCAAGGGGACACTGGTTCGAATATCGGATCGGCTGTTAAAGAAGGTAGATATTTTCATTATCCAATAACCGAACTAAAAAAATTTCAATTTCGAAAAGCATTATGCTTACATTCTTTGAAAATACATTGGGTGAACGGATCACCGGTATAGCCAATAGTGCAAACACACATTGGTGTATGACTGACGACACGACATTCTGCATTGGCACCGCAGGAACCTGGACAAGGGTCTCGACATTTCTGATTAATGCATGCTAGATGTGTTGAGCATTCACTGTTACTGACACATTCTGGTCGACAATTGGGTGGTGATCCCATAAACTCTGGGAGGCATGAACACGAAGGTGAGTCATTAATCACTTGGCATTGAGCATAACTGCCGCAGGGTGTTGGTTGGCACGGATTCACATGAATCACTGGTGTATCTACTGCAGATAAATATTGAAAATGTATTAAATCATTTCTGCATGAATAGAAGAGTTCGATGTGGGTCTTTCACATGCAAAAATACCAGCTTTTATCATCTTTGAGCATGCTTACTGATTTGTTCACATCTGACGAATGGATCACCGGTGTATCTTGGAGGACAGCTACATATGGGGTTGTGATTATTAACTTGGCACTGGGCTCGAAGACCACAAGTGCCTGGACATGGGTCAATGCATTTTTGATTACTGCATGCCTCGTTTCTCTCACAATCTGAGCTTACTACACATTCGGGTCTACAAGATGGAGGGCTTCCCATATATCCAGGAACACAAGAACATACTGCTTGCCCGTTTACCATGCGACATTGACTATTAGGTCCACACGGCGATGGATTGCATGGGTCTGATACGATGGGATCTGTGATGAAATTATATAACGTGTTAAGAGGATTGATGTAATTGAAAAAATAATTCAGACGACCGTCAAATTACCTCTGGCGGGAGAGCACAAAACAAATGCATTTCCATTTGTTCCTGGAGGGCAGCTGCACATAGGCACGTGATTGTATACGTTACACTGTGCATTTTGTGCACAAGTACCAGGGCAGGGATCAATACATTTATTACGTACGCAAGCCTTATTCAGTGGACATTCTATATTGAGAACGCATTCGGGCCTACACCCGACATAAGGATCTCCTTGGTATTCTGGTAAACAGGTGCAAATGCCTTGGTTGCACTCAGCATTTGGTCCACAAGGAGAAGGATGACATGGGTCATGTTCCACAGGGTCTGCTACTGTAAGTATGAATTTATAACGTAGACTTTGGCTTGAATGGTGTCATACTTGGAAGAAGATGTCATGACCTGTCGAAAGATTTATCCTTACTTGGTGGCGTTGGGTAGCAATTGCTGAAGGGATCGCCTGTATATCCGTCGGGGCAAGTACATGTCGGAGTATGATTAATAACACTACACTGAGCTCCTATACCACACGAGCCCGCACACGGATCCCGGCACTTTTCTCGCATACATGCTTTGTTGCTTGGACAGTCAGGATTTATAGTACATTCTGGTTTGCAATTTGGTGGGCTGCCAATATAATTTGAAAGACATGAGCAGGAAGGCGAACCCCTTATGTCACGGCATTCAGCGTAAGGTCCACATGGAGATGGGACACATGGGTTTCGCTCTGGCTCTATATTCGGAAGAGGTTCTGGAGAAGAAAGAAGAGATTTTGGAACAAGTTTTGAAAATGAAATCTTGTTATATATTAGATAGGATGTATCGGACTATCTAATAAAAGGCATGGTCTCACATCGATCCTCGGATCGATCTTATGCATGACTGCCTGTTTGGCTATTTTCACATTCTTACTTGGAATCGGGAAGCATCTGCTGAATGGATCTCCAGTGTGTCCCTGTTTACAGGCACATATCGGACTGTGATTGGAAACCTCACAGTTGGTATTCAGACCACACGGTGCCGGACATGGATTGACACATTTCTGATTAATACAAGCTCTGTTGGTGGGACATTCTGAGCTGACGACACATTCGGGCCGACAACCTGGTGGACTTCCAATGTATTCAGGGAGGCATGAGCACACACCTTGGCCATTGACTTCGCGACATTGACTATTCGGCCCACATGGTGAGGGGTTGCAGGGATCTCTAGGATCGTCTTGTACTACTGTTGGGTAATATCTTATGTTTAATACTGTTCCGTTCAGATTAGTTTCGAAACGATGTAGGGTAGGTATGAAAAAATTTTACCAGATACCGGTGTTGGGTGACAGTAACGGAATGGATCTCCAGTAAATTCGGGCAAACAGGTACACGAAGGCAAGTGATTTACAACCTGACATTGTGCGTTTTGGCCACAAGTTCCGGGGCAAGGATTTTGACACTTAGACCGAATACAAGCAAGACTTGACACACAATCGGAATTAACCACACACTCTGGGCGACATCCCTCGTAAGGATTGCCAATATATTCTGGTAAGCACGTACAAGATCCTACGTTGTTCTGTTCTTTACAAATAGCATTCGAGCCACACGGAGAAGGTGTGCATGGAGATATGTTATCAAATATTGGATCAGCTGTAGAAAAATATTCACATTCAGTAAGAAAATCAGTGAATTATGAAGGAAATTTATGCAACTATTGGGTGCCTAAATCAGACTTACGTTGTTTGACACTACACAGAGTAAATGGATCGCCAGTGTAGCCCGTGTCACAAACGCACATCGGTGTGTGACTGACTACTCGGCATTCTGCATTTGCACCACAGGAACCTGGACAAGGGTCCTTACACTTCTGATTAATGCATGCCAAATGACTGGAGCATTCACTGTTACTAACACACTCGGGTCTGCAATTTGGCGGGGATCCTGTAAACTCTGGCAGACAGGAGCAAGATGGTGATTCATTGATCACTTGACACTGAGCATTCGGACCACAAGGAGACGGTTGACATGGATTAACTTTCACAATTGGAGTATCCGCTATATTAGAAGAAAGTAATTGTGTCATGACAAGATATTTCTGATTTTTCATACCAAAGTAAATCATGTTCAGCAATGTCTACTCGTAACAGAGAGCATCGAAGCTGGAAGTTAGACTTTCAGTAGTTCATCGAGAAGCGATATGTAGACAAATTGAAAATGACAATTTGCAAAAGTTTGAGAAATGTGAGACATGTCATTCATGAAATTTGAGATTCCGAGTATTATCCAAATCACTTCAGTAGATAGATTAAAATATGATTCATTCGAAATTGACTCGGATTGCTATAATTTTCAATCAAGATCCTCGAGTTTCCAATCCCATTTTTCGGTAACCGAATTTTTAGATTGCTACTGAGGTTACTGTGGCCGGATCAAATATCAATAATACTGTATATCAATAATCCTTACGAATTGGTGTACATCTGACGAACGGATCGCCAGTGTATCTAGTTGGGCAGCTGCATATGGGGTTGTGATTACTGACTTGACACTGGGCTCTGAGACCGCATGTTCCAGGACATGGATCGATACATTTCTGATTACTACAAGCTTGATTTCTGGGACAGTCCGAACTAACAGTACATTCAGGTCTACAGGATGGTGGGCTTCCTATATATCCAGGCACGCATGAACATACTGCCTGCTGATTTATGACTCGGCATTGACTGTTGGGACCACATGGTGAGGGATTGCATGGATTTTCCACAATCGGATCTATAAATGGAATATAATGAAAGCAATACGAACGAGGGTAACAAAGCTGTTTAACGACAAGGTTCGTACCTCTCGCAGGGGAACATACAACAAAGGCATTTCCACTCATTCCTGACGGACAGCTACACATCGGAACGTGATTATATACATTGCAGATAGCATTTTCACCACAAGTACCAGGGCACGGATCGATACATTTATTTCGCACGCAAGCTCGATTAAGAGGACAATCTGTGTTCAAAACGCATTCTGGGCGGCAACCAGAATACGGATCTCCATTGTATTCTGGCAAACAAGTGCAAGTCCCTGCATCGCATACAGCATTTGACCCACAGGGGGACGGATTGCAAGGATCTGTGTCGATTGGCTGGACAACTGTAAACATATTTCGTTAATACTTGTTCATCTCTATGCATCGATAGTTCCATGAGATAAGTCTCTCATTCTTACTTGGTGGTTTTGGGTAGCAATTTGTGAACGGATCACCAGTATAGCCATCAGGACAGGTACATGTCGGAGTATGGTTGATTACGCTACACTGAGCACTGATTCCGCAAGAGCCAGGACACGGATCCCGACACTTTTCTTGCATACATGCTTTATTGCTTGAACAGTCTGGGTTTATGATACATTCTGGTCGGCAATTAGGTGGGCTGCCGATGTAATTTGCGAGGCAAGAACAGGATGGGGATCCACCAATGTCACGACACTCTGCATAAGATCCACAGGGGGAAGGTATGCAAGGATTTGTTGGTTGAACATATGTTGGTTCAGGCTCTGTAAGATAATGGACGGTGCTAATTGGACTTCTACCTAAATATTGACAAGGGGCGACGAAAAAAGTATGTGATCTTACTTGGAATCGGGAAACATCTCGTAAATGGATCTCCGGTGTGTCCAGGTTTGCAAGCACAAATCGGGCTGTGAATTGAAACCTCACAATTGGTGTTCAATCCGCATGGACTAGGGCATGGATTAACACATTTTTGATTTATGCACGCTCTGTTTGTCGGACATTCTGAGCTCACAACACATTCTGGCCTACATCCAGGTGGGGTTCCTCTATACTCAGGGAGACATGAACAAACCGCTTGTCCATTACTAACACGGCATTGGCTGTTCGGCCCACAGGGCGAAGGGTTACATGGATCTTGTGGATCAGCTTCAACTACTGCAAGATTTAGAGAATCAGAAATACCTATTACTAATGATAAAATGGATTCGTGATATTGATTGAAAATGAAGTTAAAATTTGTGAGATGATAAAATCATGTTAAATTTATCAAAAACATATATCTAGAAATTTTTAAACAAAATTATGAATCTCACAATCAGTCTTATTGAGTGTCTACATCAAGAAATTACTCAGCATTCATAAACGAATTTCATAAAAATGAGGAGTGAATTATTATTGGGACTTTTGTTATATCTAGGCTCATATCATGAATACCATCTATTATTTATTAGATTTTGAATGCAGGGTGTATGATTTGATCTCGAAGTTCGCTCGAGCTCGGATATAATACATAATTAGTTTTAGTCTCTGTTGTGCACTCTATTTCCCTAATTAGTACTCAGTGGTAGTCTTTAGTTTGGTTAATAATGAGCAATTTCATTAATTGATTTTATCAAAGTGTTATTTGTTACTGAACCCATTCCATTTTTGCTGTGTGTGACGGGACACTTACTTATCGGTTGATGGGGGTGACAATAACGGAATGGATCTCCTGTAAATCCCGGTACGCATGTGCAACTAGGTAAGTGGCTAATGACTTGGCATTCAGCGTTTTGGCCACATGTTCCTGGGCACGGGTCTTGGCATCTAGATCGTATGCATGCCAGACTAGATACACAATCTGAATTGATTGTACACTCTGGACGACATCCTTCGTAAGGGTTACCGATGTATTCAGGTACGCAAGTACACGAGCCCACATTGTTTTGTTCTTTGCAAATGGCATTTGAACCACAAGGTGATGGCGTGCAGGGAGAAAGTTTTTCAGTAATAACTGGATCAGCTAAAATCGTGTAAAATGGAATAAGTTTTCGCTGGTTCCATAGACTCATTATAGTATTAGATACACGAATAAATAACTTCTGTCAAAATTATTCTTACGTTGTCGGATGTTGCATTGAGTGAAAGGATCACCGAAGTAACCTGTAGTGCAAACACACATAGGCGTATGGCTAACCACACGACATTCAGCATTGAAACCACATGAACCTGGACAAGGATCTTTGCATTTCTGATTGATACATGCCAAGTGACTAGAGCATTCACTGTTACTGACACATTCTGGTCTGCAGTTTGGTGGAGATCCAATAAATTGTTGCAAACAGGAACACGAAGGGGTATCGTTAATTACTTGACACTGAGCATTTGGACCACAAGGAGATGGTTGACATGGATTCACAGGTTCGACCTCGGTTGACACTGAGAAATACAATAATGTGAAACAAAGTTTGCTACCAATTGGTGGCAAAGAAAAATCGATCAAGTTCTTACAGATGAATTCACATCTCAGGAATGGGTCACCAGTGTAACCCGAAGGACAACTGCATATTGGATTGTGATTAACAACTTGGCATTGAGCTCTAAGACCACATGTCCCAGGGCATGGATCAACACATTTTTGGTTACTGCAAGCTTCGTTCCTTCCGCAATCTGAGCTAACCACACATTCAGGTCTACATGATGGAGGGCTTCCAATGTAACCAGGAACACATGAGCACACGCCTTGCCCGTTCACTTGACGGCACAAGCTATTAGGGCCGCATGGTGATGGATTGCATGGATCTAGCACAACTGGTTCTGCGATGAACAGCAGTAGTTAGAAAACGTGTTACCGAGTTAGAATTTTACTAATATTTCTCATACCTTTTATAGGTGAGCAGAAAACAAAGGCATTTCCGGACATTCCTATTGGACAGCTACACATGGGAACATGATTGTAAACATTGCACTGGGCATTTTCCCCACATGTACCAGGACAGGGATCAAAGCATTTATTATTTCCACAAGCTCTATTCGAGGGACAATCTGAGTTGAGGACACATTCGGGTCGACAGCCTGAGTACGGATCTCCTTGATACTCCGGTAAACATGTACAAATACCATTGTTACAGTCGGCATTTGGACCACAAGGAGACGGATTGCATGGGTCTTTTTCAACTATCACTGTTGCTGTAATATTATAATAGAACGTTAACTTTTGATCAAGGAAATATTGGAGGAGATGGAGCTTGGGTTTTCCTTACGTAATTTAGGGTAGCAATTATTGAATGGATCTCCGGTATACCCATCTGGGCAGGTGCACATGGGTGTATGATTTATAACATTGCATAGAGCTCCGATTCCACAGGATCCAAGACAAGGATCTTTACATTTTTCTCTGATGCAAGCTCGACTACTTGGACAGTCTGGATTTATCGTGCACTCAGGCCTGCAGTTTGGTGGACTACCGATATAATTGGCTATACATGAGCAAGAGGGTGAACCTCCAATATCACGACATTCGGCATTTTGACCACAAGGTGAAGGTAGACATGGATTTATTATTGGATCTCTTTCTGGAATAGGTTCTGAAAGCGGATTGAAACAATTTGATTCACGTTTACATGAGAATGCATCATAAATTGTGAGGAAATCAGAGATATTGGCTTACTCGGAATCGAGAAGCATCTTGTAAATGGATCACCAGTGAAACCTTGTTTGCAAGCACAAATCGGACTGTGATTCAAGACTTCACAATTCGTATTTAGCCCACATGGTCCGGGGCACGGATTGACACATTTTTGTTGGATGCATGCTCTATTTAAAGGACATTCCGAGCTTACTACACATTCGGGTCGGCAACCTGGTGGGCTTCCAATGTATTCGGCTTGACAAGAGCATACAGCTTGGCCATTAACAACGCGGCATTGACTGTTCGGCCCACAAGGCGATGGGTTACACGGATCGACAGGATCCTGGACTACCACTACAAAATAATATGGGAAATTGTAGACAAAGGTATTGAAAGTTACGATCTATAAACTGAATTCAATGATATCGTATCCAATTACCAGGCTGTGTTACATGACAGTAACGGAATGGATCTCCAGTGAACCCGGGAACACATGTACAAGAAGGTAAATGATTTACAACTTGGCATTCAGCGTTTTGACCGCATGTTCCAGGACAAGGATTTTGACATTTCGATCGAATACAGGCAAGAGTAGACGAACAATCAGAATTGATCACACATTCTGGCCGGCAACCTTCGTAAGGATTTCCAATGTATTCAGGTAGACAAGTGCAAGACCCGACTCTATTTTGCTCTTTACAAATGGCATTCGAACCACACGGAGAAGGAGTACATGGAGTGAGATGTTCAGTAACCACAGGAGCTATGGAGAGAGTAAAATTTTTTGAATAATTAAGACTCAAATTTTGGAGACACAAGTTTGACAAGAATTAATCTGTAAGCTTACATTGTTTTGAGCATTGTGTGAATGGATCTCCGGTGAAGCCAAGAATACACACACACATCGGTGTATGACTAACGACTCGACATTCGGCATTGCTGCCACATGAGCCTGGACAAGGATCTTTGCATTTCTGATTGATACATGCCAAGTGACTAGAGCATTCACTGTTACTGACACATTCTGGTCTGCAGTTTGGCGGAATACCTATGTATTCTTGGAGACATGAGCACGAAGGTGAGTCGTTAATTACTTTGCACTGAGCATTGGGTCCACAAGGGGATGGCTGACAAGGGTTTACTCGAATAGGGTCATTTTCACGTGCTGAGGAGAAAACAAATGAAGATTCAATTATAGTTTACTAGATGAACAACTCAATTGTTAAGGAAATAACGATTCTTACGTTTTGGTATGCATCTCACGAACGGATCGCCAGTATAAAGTTCTGGACAGGTACAGATTGGATTATGATTAATGACTTCGCACTTAGAATTGATACCACAAGAGCCAGGGCATGGATCTCTGCATTTCTGGTTACTACACGCCTCGATTAACGAACAATCAGAGCTCACGGTACACTCGGGTCTACAAGAGGGTGGGGCGCCAATATAGCCTGGTACACATGTGCAAACTGCTTGCTCATTAATCTTTCGACAGATACTATTTGGACCGCACGGGCTGGGCTGGCATGGATTCACCTCTATAGGGTCTGTATATGAAAACATAAGTTTATAAAAGACATTCTGCCGAAACTGATATATTCCTCAAAACTGCATCTGACTCAATAGTTTGACATTTCCGATATCACTCTAGTTATTGAAATCAATGATTCTTTCCGCACATGAATAGAAGTTTCTTCTCACCAAATCATAGTGTACTTTTTTATATTAATACTGCTGATAAGAGTTTGAAAATAGTTTGAAAACAGCTCTAACGTAAGATGGCATGGATATTTGCCAGAGCTGCAGAGCTCGTAAATTTTGATTTTATTTGAAAATTAGAAACAAAAATTCTCTGAGGCGTTGAGCTCTCGCATATACATATAAAAACTGAGTATAAGTTGTTGAAATGTTATGGCTATGATATCAGTTTCTCATTTTGCAAATCCTCATTACTTTCATGGTCTAACGTCAGTTGTAACGACATACCTTTGAGTGGTAAGCAAAGTACAAAGGCGTTTCCTGTCATTCTTGCGGGGCAGCTGCACATGGGAACATGATTGAACACAACACATTGAGCCATTTGCCCGCATGTTCCTGGACATGGGTCGATGCACTTATTACGAATACATGCTGTTTCTCGGGAGCAATCTGTATTCAGAACACATTCTGGACGACACTCATAATATGGATCACCTTGGTATTCGGGTAAACATGTACAAACTCCATTGTTACATAGAGCGTTAGGACCACATGGAGATGGATTGCACAAATCACGAACTGCTGGCTCAGCTAGAAGGGAGAATAATTCGGGTTTGGGCACTAGCTCTATGAAAGGTTGAAATATATCCACTGTGTAAAATTCTTACTTGGAGGTGGTGGTTTTGGATAACAATTATTGAAAGGATCTCCTGTATAGCCTTCAGGACAAGTGCACATTGGGACGTGATTACGTACATTACATAAGGCTGTGCTACTGCACGATCCTAAGCATGGATTTTTACATTTCTCATTTATGCAAGCCAAGTTCATAGAACATTCTGAATTGACCCTACATTCGGGTCGGCAATTTGGTGGGGCCCCAATATATGTCGATAAACAGGAGCAAGACGCCGAGCCCCTGATATTTCGACATTCGGAATATAATCCGCAGGGAGAAGGAACGCATGGGTCAATGTCAATTTGTTGCACAAGTACAGTTTCTGAAATATAATATTTCCTAGTTTAAAGTAGATTACCAAGTGAATGCAGTAAATTTTTGGCCGGCGAACAATCTTACGTGGCAGTGGGAAGCATCTGGTGAAAGGATCTCCCGTATATCTAGGAATACAACTGCAAATGGGGCTGTGGTGAATTACTTTGCATTCTGTATTCAATCCGCATGGTTCTGGGCAAGGTGAGATGCATTTTTGATTGACACATGCTAATGTTGAAGAACATTCGCTGTTTACCACACACTCTGGCTTACAATTCGGTGGGCTTCCAATGTATGTTGGCAAACAGGAGCAAACACCCTGACCATTTATGTCTCGGCATTGACTATTTGGCCCACAGGGTGATGGGTAACATGGGTCTACGTCAGCCATCAAAGCTATAGTGTAAAACACGTTTAAACATTGACTGTAAACAGTTTCAGAATTCCTTAACATCAATTTGAGTGAAAAAAGGTCTTACGAGGCTGCTGGTGTGGGACACAGTATCTGAAGGGATCACCCGTGTAACCCGAATTGCAGTTACAAGTCGGCAAGTGGTTAACGACATTACATTGTGCATTTAGGCCACATGTTCCAGGACAGGGATCCTTGCACTTGGAGTTGATACAAGCCATATTTGACATGCAATCTGAGTTTGATACGCACTCGGGGCGACAGGCTTCGTAGGGATTTCCTACATAGTCTGGGAGACAGGAGCATGATCCAGCGCCATTATATTCACGGCAAATAGCATTTGAGCCACAGGGAGACGGGTCACATGGTTTCCTAATTTCTGTTTGGGGCTCTACTGCAAAGAAAATATACTCGAAAATGTATAACTTCAAATACCGACTATCTAATGGGTTACTCAGTGATTATGTTTTAGTACAAAATGAACGGCACCGCGGTTAATAGCATCATCAGTTCACTAGATCTAAGTATGACATATTTGTGCAGGGGTAATTGCCTTAATGCTATGTGAGGCGTTGTGTACATCTGAGTTGGTCAGACTTGTATAACGTGCTTACGAAGTGCACTGTGCAGGGTGGACAGAAAAACGCTATAAAACTCTTTCTCCTGGAGATAAGAGTCATAGGTCAGCGGCTGTTATTTATTCTCATTTTGGGTGGTAATTGCTTCGGGGGATTCAGAATTTGTTCTTTTCTGACCAACTTCGCATGTATTCCATGTTATATTTCATTAATAGTGGCAATTTAAAAAGGCATTAACTCCAACAGCTTTGTTAAAGTGCTTGTTAGCTCTATATCCATGTATAATAATAGCTGCGATAATTCGTGTTCATTTTCTATAGCTTGGGTTTAATCGTGTTTTGGGATTAGGGCAGTTTTTTTGCAGTGCAAAATACACAAACTCGTAAGTTCATTCAACCAATTAGTTCATTGGTGGACCAAAACCAGTATGGGAAGTTATTTATACGATGGTGCTGTATCATATTGCAGCTGCGATACACACAGCTTTATCAGGGAGAAACGAAGTTTGGGACCATTCCAGATTTATATTGTTTTCTTATAAATTACTTTTCCTATTCTACCCAGGTGTATAAGCGCATGTGTGCATTTGTGTATAGACCCTTCAATTACTTTCATCAAGGACAAATTTGGGGACCATGCATAATCTATTTGTAGATTTGCATAATGGTGAGATTTTTCAAAATTTATGTATCAATCACATTACATAAACAGTAAGGGACTTCATCATCATGAGAATCATATCTCGTAGGCTGGATGTGTTATAAAAACATAAGTAGGAATATATTCCCACGTAATAACGCATGTGAGTAGGAATATCATTTCCAATAGTCAAACACAAGTGTTTTAATATTTTTCAAGGCCAAATGGGGAAATTTCAAATTTGTAATTGGGGAAGTGTCTTCAGCAAATTAATCAAGCAGGCTTTAGCCCTACTCGATGAGCTAGAAGCAACCATTCATCGTTGGCAGCTACGGGATACGCAATCTCCCTGCTGCTTCATAATTAATCAAACATTTTCATATTCATGCAACATGCTGTATTAGTAAAAGTTGACTTACCAACTGGATGGCAGCTGCTGAACGGATCGCCGGTGAAGTCTTGATGACACGTGCAGACGGGCTGATGATTAATTACGGAGCACTGTGAATTCAAACCACAAACACCGACACAAGGATCACGACACTTTTGTTGCACACAAGCAAGCTGCGGCGCACACTCTGGATTAATTGTACACTCTGGTCGACAGTTTGGTGGAGTTCCTATGTAGTTTTGGGAGCACGAACACGCAGGACTCTCTCCACGGATGTGACATTCTGAATTGGGCCCACACGGCGATGGATCGCATGGATTTATCGGCGGTGGAGGTACTGTAACTGGAAAACGAATATCTCGTTAAAAACTGCATCGAATTGACGAATTTAACGGAATCTATCTAGTTGGTCATTAACGCTGTGGAGTTTCCATGAACAGAAGGATCATTTTTCATAAAGTACCTTGTACTAGATTGCATCTAATGAATGGATCTCCAGAGTAGCCCTCGCTGCAACTGCATATCGGATTATGATTGACCACCTGACATCTCGCGTTTTGTCCACAGGTACCTGGGCATGGATCTAAGCACTTATTTCTCAAGCATGCTTGAGTCAATGGGCACTCTGCACTGACTATACATTCCGGTCGACAAGACGGAGGACTGCCGATGAAATTTGATTGACAAGAACAGACTGCGTGGTCATTGACAACTTTGCACATACTGTGTGGTCCACATGGTGACGGTGTGCAAGGTTGTTTTGGCGGATCTAAAATAAAATAAGATACATGTTGCGTTAAAATGACTCGAAATGAAAAATTATTAATAATTATGATATGTGTACTATAAATATTGAATAAAACTTTGCACTTGCAACCTCCTGCATACATAACTGCTTTTATCTCATTGTCATCTAAAAGTAATATTTATTTTAAATATTTCAATTATGCGTACCATCACTTCGTATATCGGGTCTACATAGACTGAACGGATCACCCGTTGTACCAGCTGGACAACTGCACATCGGAATATGATTGACAACGTCGCAGTGGGCATTTGATCCGCATGTTCCAGAACATGGATCTATACAATGCTGATTGGCACACGACTTGACTCGTGGACAATCGGAATTCATTGTACATTCTGGACGACAGTAAGAGTATGGATCTCCGAAATAATCCGGTAGACACGTACAAGAACCTCGGAGACATTCAGCGTTTGGTCCACACGGCGATGGATTACACAGGTCATTAGTCACGTTTCGTTGTTCTGTAGTAGAATTTTTATTTTACAATTATCAGCTACTGAACATGTCTGAGGAGAGCAACACCGATCATACGGAATAGCAGGGCTGTGAGTAGAAATAGTGATGTACGAACCTGTGAATTGTGAGCATAGTGTGAAGGGGTCTCCGGTAAATCCTTGCTGGCACAGGCATGTCGGTATGTGATTTTGCACACGGCAATCAGCATTTTGCCCACAAGATCCTATGCAGGGATCTCGGCACTTTTCTGAGATACAAGCATGGTTGGAAGGACAGTCTGTATTGACGACACATTCTGGACGACAGTTTGGTGGTGATCCTATGTAATTCTTTGAACAGGAACAAGCCGCTTGATCGCCGATATTTCTGCACTCTGCATATAAGCCACATGGGCTTGGCGAGCAAGGATCCCTCGGTCTCGGATCATTCGGAGGTGTGACTGTGGAAATGGATGATAAGATGAAATTAATCATTAACATGAACTAATTTATTGGCTCTATCACTTGCCGTTGTCGCTGAGAGATTCCACGAAATTATCCCAATAATTTGAGTGCAAATTTACCTATCTCTCGATAACACCTTGAGAAAGGATCTCCAGTCATTCCTTGTGGACAGCTGCAAAGCGGGTTGTGATTTACGACTTGACATCTCGCTCCGATTCCACAAGTACCCGGACAAGGGTCGTTACATTTGAATTTATAACACGCACGATCTTGAGGGCATTCAGAATTGACAACACATTCAGGCCTGCAGTTCGGTGGTGAACCGATGTACAGTTCTTGACAAGTACAAACGGCTTGAGTATTGACCACTCGGCATAAGCTACTTGGTCCACATGGCGAGGGTGAGCACGGATCAAGAACCGTCATTTCTGTAAGATCAGTAAACGTCAATATATGCATTCTTTTTTCACTCGATGTTGTATTCATCGCACTATGCCACATGTCATTTTACCTGTTACTGGTTGGAGTGTGCAGGCTGTGAACGGATCACCGACGTATCCATTCATACAAGTACATGTTGGTATATGATTGACAACTGAACATTGAGCGAGGGTGCCGCATACACCTGGACAAGGATCTTCGCATTTATTGCGAACACAAGCTTTGTTTGTCGGACAATCTGGACTGAGAATACACTCAGGCTGGCAACCCTCATACGGATTTCCGTAATAATCTTCAATGCAACTGCATGCACCTGCATTATCACGGCGTTGACAAACCGCATTGGCGCCACACGGAGATGGTTCACAGGGATTCAAAACCTCATCTGCGGTTACATGAAAAGTATGAAGAATTAGGCCATCAGATATCTGTTGATCATATTGTTGATAATTAGAAACGAGTCCACTACATTCAAACTGACCTGGTTTGACTACGCATTGCACGAACGGATTTCCTGTGTACCCAGTTAAACATGTGCAAGTAACAGCATGATTGACTACATTGCACTCAGCATTTTCTCCGCAAGAACCTGGGCAAGGATCTGTACATTTAGCATTGATACACGCCTTGTTGCTCAAACAATCTGGGTTTATAACACATTCCGGACGACATGATGGTGGGTTGCCGATGTAAGTTGGTAGGCAGGAGCACGCCGGATTACCGCCGTTGTTTTGACATAATGCATTTGGTCCACACGGTGAAGGATTGCAAGGGTCATCATCTAATTTTGGTCCTGGTGGCGCTGCAATGATATATTTGTTAATACTCATGACATGTAAATGCGCTTCAGCAGTTTCCAATTCGAATTATACCACCTCATTTTCAAGTTCAAATATCGAACTAGTTTCGAATATGATTTTGACATAAATCATTACCTGGGATATCATAACAACTCCTGAAAGGATCTCCAGTCTGCCCTGGAAGACAGCTACATATTGGACTGTGGTTTATGACTTCACATCGAGCATTGAGCCCACATGAGCCCAAGCATGGATCAGTGCATTTTTTGTTGATGCATGCTCTTGTTGACGAGCATTCAGAACTAACAATGCATTCCGGTCGGCATGATGGTGGCGATCCCAAATATCCTTGGAGACAAGAACACACAGCGTGATCCTCGGAATTGCGGCATTGACTGTTTGGTCCGCAAGGAGATGGTGAACATGGATCGAGATTGGGTGGGGCTACTGAAAGATGCAAGCGAATTATGAATCACACTAATCAAATTAAATTTGGATACATATGCTTTTTTATGTTATACATCATAAAAGCTCTATAGCTCTATAAAATAAATCAGCAGCTTTTACGCATTGGTACACAAAATGACGACAAGTATTCGATTCGTAATGAACTGAATTACTTACCACGATCTTCTATGCGACAGCTCACGAAAGGATCTCCAACATATCCGGTAAGGCAGGAGCATACCGGAATATGATTTACTATGTCACACTGTGCGTTTTGCCCGCAAATACCAGGGCAAGGATCTTTACACTTGTTTCGTAGACAAGATTTATCACGTGGACATTCAGAGTTAAGAATACATTCCGGTCTACAAGCTTCGAATGGATTACCAATGAATTCTGGTAAACATTCGCAGTCTCCGTTCCTACACAAAGCATTCGGTCCACATGGCGATGGATTGCAAGGATCAGTATTTACGGGTTCTGTGCCTAAAAACGAAAACAAATCATTGTAAATATATGAGGATGCTGTGTCGACTGTAAATAAAATTTATCGACAAATATGCAAGAGTTTCGACATTTCATGAAAATTGTATCACATTGTATTAAAAATAAATGAGAGTTCAATTTACTTGATGGAATCGGTAAGCACTGTGAAAACGGATCTCCAGTAAATCCTGTGGTGCATGTACACACTGGTATATGATTCAACACATGACATTCAGCGCTAACTCCACAAGATCCTAAGCAAGGATCTTGGCATCTTTGATTGATGCAAGCGAGATGACTCTTGCATTCAGAGCTCAGAACACACTCAGGTCTACATTCTGGTGGAAAACCGATGTAACTTGGAAGACAGGAACATGCAGGACTACCAGATATTATTTGGCACTGTGAATTCGGCCCGCAAGGTGACGGTGTACAAGACGGAGGTCTTGGAGTAGGCGGAGGTTCAGTCATTACTAAAATCACAGGTGAAACGTTTGGTTTTATGATAAATACGAACGGATATATTGGCAATTTACGTAATTTCTTTTTTTTTTTTGGAAGAAACTTACCATCAAGAGAACATTGAGTGAAAGGATCTCCTGTGAATCCAGGTGGACAAGTGCAAATCGGATTATGGTTTTTCGTAGTGCACTGAGCCCTTAACCCACACGTATTTGGACAAGGGTCAGAACATTTTTTATTAACACAAGCTAAATGGACTGGACATTCCGCATTGACGATGCATTCTGGACGGCATGATGGAGGTACACCGATATATTCTGGTAAGCATATGCACACAGCTTGCGCATTGATGGTACGACATTTACTATTCGGCCCACAAGGAGACGGCGTGCAAGGATCTCGAGGCGGACTTACAACTATAAATGTATTCAAATTATTACATGATCCTTTCAACTTTTTTCAAAATATCCCGGATTTCAGTTATATTTCTGAATTTGAATGTGGCTTACCCTTTTCCTCCAAGCTACAAGCAAAGAATGGATCTCCTGTGTATCCGGTCGGGCAGGTGCAAACAGGAACATGTGCTTCCACGTTACAAATGGATAATGTGCCACAGGTACCTGGGCATGGATCGATGCATTTGAATCCAACACAAGCCAAATGGGATGCGCAGTCATTATTTGATTCACATTCTCTTCTGCACCCTGTTTGTTTGTCGTAAGGATCTCCAATATAATCAGAAGAGCAGACGCACGCGGCAGCTCCATTTCTTTCCCGACATTGCGCATTTGGTCCACAAGGTGTTGGCATGCAGGGATTTGTTGGCGTGTATTCGGTAGCTGAAATAATAAGTGTATTTCACAAGTGCATTAATAAACGTTCCGTTGCTGAATTGATTTTATTCAATCATCAACGCAGCTCGATTCATATCACTTACAAGTTGGAGGAGCTAGGCTACATCCAAAGAATGCATCTCCAACGTAACCATCTGGACACGTGCAGAGCGGCTGATGATTTTGGACAGTGCACATAGCAAAGGTACCACATGCTCCTGGGCAGGGATCTTTACAGCGTGTATTAATACAAGCTGCGATACTCGGGCACTCTGAGTTATCTGTACACTCTGGCTTGCAATTAGGTGGTCTTCCAATAAAGTTCAAAGCACATGAACATGCAGGCTGCGATCCTATAACTCTGCATTGAGAGTTGGGACCACATGGATTCGGAATGCATGGATTATCTGCCTCTTTGCCAGGTGATGATGTTGTCACTGAAATAATAATGTATCGAATGTACTATACTGTCGATCACTTTGGGTTTTATAAATTATTGTCTATAAACTTACTTTCAATCTTTGTACAGTATGAAAACGGATCGCCAGTGTAACCATTCGAACAGCTACAAATCGGGTTGTGATTCACAACATAGCACTTCGTGTTCTGGCCACATGTCCCTGGACAAGGATCGACACATTTGTTGTTGATACATGCTTTATTTTGTTGACATTCGGAGCTGCTTGTACATTCTGGTCTACAAGATGGTGGGGTTCCAATGAATCCCGTTTGGCAAGAGCATACAGCATGGTCATTCAATACACGACAGTTGCTATTGGGTCCACAAGGCGATGGTTCGCACGGCCTGATATCCGTATAACCGGGATCTAGGGCAACGAAAAATAATCAATGGTGATTAGTTGTATCAGAACTCAAGTTATAATTCTGAGTAAATGCAATCCAAGGAACACAACTCACCTGCTTCAGGACCACAAGATATTAATGGGTCTCCAGTGAAGCCTGGTAGGCAGGTACAAGAGGGTGCATGGTTGAAAACTTGGCAGGTTGCACCCTGACCACATGTGCTCAGGCAAGGATTGATGCATTTGTTATTTAGGCAGGCTTTAGTTCGCTCACAATCAGAATTGGTTACGCATTCAGGTCTGCAGCCTGTATAAGGGTCTCCGAAGTACTCGGGAAGGCAGGAACATGAACCTGCCCCATTTCTCTCATTGCATTGTGCATTAGCACCACAAGGCGAGGGGTTGCAGGGAGTTCGAGGATCTTCAGTTGTTGTCGGGACTGCAAGAATGTTGAATAAATCACTAGTACTTACTCGTACTAAGATCACTCCAATCCTTCAAGCACCCAGACGCTTGTTGAATCGTCACTGATGTCTGATAGACTTACCTTCTATTATCGGTACACATTCGGCGAATGGATTACCGGTATATCCTGGAGTACAGACACATACGGGATTGTGCTTGACCACATTACAGAGAGTGTTGATACCGCAAGATCCTGGACAAGGATCTCTACACTGTACACCTTGACAAGCAAGATTTCCAGGGCACTCTTCATTGATCACACACTCCGGACGACAATTAGGTGCACGGCCGACATAGTTTGGTAAACAGGAACAAGCAGGGAAGCCATCGATCAGTCGACATTGTGAATTAGGACCACATGGAGATGGCATGCACAAATTTGCCCCTGGTGGCGCAGGTGTCTTAACTGTGTGGGAATATAGCAAGTCGTGAATAAATCCATGCATGTATACTGCATGTGCAAAATATATAAATTTTGTCCATGTATTATCTTTTTCTGTAAACCCTGATGTGCTTGAATATTGATGAAAAAAATGAGGTAATATTATTTGTTTTTTCAATCTTACCATCTTCCTTCGAACATCGGAAGAATGGGTCGCCCGTATATCCTGGAGCACAACTACACACTGGATTGTGATTAACGACTTGACAGTTAGTATTTTCTCCGCAGGTCCCTGGACATGGATCCTTGCATGTTTGGTCGATACAAGCCTTGTCTTGAGCACAGTCCGCGCTCACTACACATTCAGGACGACAAGTCGGTGGACTACCGACGTAATTAGGCTGGCAAGTGCAAACTGCATGGTCATTAACTGACCGACAATTACTGTAAGGTCCACATGGAGAAGGTTCACATGGCGTAATTGGGTCTTGAATCACTGCAATAATTGAATATTGGTTGAATTCAATTCAATTCAAATGTATAAGAGAATGTCATGTTCAATTCTGCGAAGGAATAGTGATGTCGTAGAAATATAGATTGACGTACCTGGTGGTACGTGACAAGATACTGAGGGATTTCCAGTATAGCCTGAGAAACAGCTACAGGAGGGTTGATGGTTGAAGACTTGACACTGAGCGTTTAGTCCACACGCTCCTATGCATGGATCCTTGCATTTGTTGTTGATGCATGCTTTAGTGTGAACACAGTCGGAATTTTGCACGCATTCTGGCCTACATCCCATGTACGGATCTCCTGTATACTCGGGAAGACAAGTACATGAACCTGCTCCATTACGTTCTTTGCACACAGCATTCGAACCGCATGGTGATGGATTACAAGGTTCGGCTGGTGGCTGCTCAATACCTGATAAAAATGAATTTGTTGAACAAAAATTATTGCATGAAAAGAATTTTTTCTCGCAGTTATAAAAATCGGTCCCAATTCTCATGGATAGCACATACTTTTCTGGTTACATCCAGAGAACGGATCCCCTTCGAAACCCTCATAACACTGGCACATCGGGCGATGATTCTGTACGGTACATCGAGCATTAAATCCGCAGGAACCAACGCACGGATCCAAACACTTCTTTTGCACACAGGCAAGGTGGTTGGGGCAATCTTGATGAATTAAACATTCCGGTCTGCAGTTGGGGGGTGCCCCAAACATTCCACTCAGGCAGTTACACACTGGACGAATGCCTTCTACGCGACATTGTGCGTTTGGACCACAAGGTGATGGTAAGCATGGGTTTATGGGATCCGGTTTTTTCAGTTCTGTGAAACAATAAAAATCGTCACATTATTAATATGAAAGTAAACATATTCGACCAATAATTTATCGTGATAAATAGGATATTCCAAATTAGGAACTGAAATATAAACCCCACCTTTCAAGCACTGCACAAATGGATCCCCATTGTATTGAGGTGGGCAACTACATATTGGGTTGTGATTAGCCACTTGACAGTGAGCATTGAGGCCGCAGACTCCTGGACATGGGTCGGTGCACTTCTGTCCGATGCAGGCGAGATGTTGTGAACATTCTGAGCTGACCAGACATTCGGGTCGACAAGACGGTGGCGTGCCTTGGTATCCTGGACTACAAGAACAAACTGCCCGGTCGTTCATGACACGACAAATACTGTAGGGTCCGCACGGTGATTGTTCGCATGGGTTTTGTGACGGGGGTGGTGCTGGAAACGAATAAGAGATGTAAATAATTATTGATGGACTTGTCAATTTGCTATCGCAGACTATCTATAGTTCAGTAAAAATTATACTGCAGAAACTCACGAGTAAGTTCAACTTTACAGCCTTGGAAAGGATCACCAGAGTATCCCCTTGAACAGGAACATACTGGTATATGATTGACTACTTCACATTCGGCGTTTGGACCACAAACACCTGGACATGGATCTCGGCAGTGCTGATTCAAACATGCTGAACGACTTGCGCAGTCTGCATTTATAATACATTCAGGTCTACATCCCCCAACATATGCGTTTCCAATATAAGGCGGTATACAGCTACACCTTGCCTGGTCGTCGATAACAGTACATATGGCGTTATTTCCACATGGAGATGGTGAGCAGGGGTCATCTCTCTCAGGTTTTCGTTCTGGAACCATTTTTTTATCAAACAAGTAAATATCATCATATACATAATCAATAAACATACTATGTCATAAGCATCTGTAACAATAACTTTACCACGAATTGCAGTACATCCAACAAATGCATCGCCCTCATAGCCTTCCTTGCAAGAACAATACGGGGTGTGACTGATAACAGTGCAATCAGAATTAGGTCCACAACTTTCTGGGCAAGGGTTGATACATTTGTGCGCAACGCAAGCGTCATTGATTGGGCACTCTTGACTTATCAAACATTCTGGTCTACAGTTTGGCGGACTTCCTATAAAAGTACTTGAACAGGAACATACTGGCCTTCCCATTTTTACTTGACAAACAGAATTGGGACCGCATGGAGATGGACTGCACGGTGACTGTGGTCGACTTGGATCTGCGAATTATTATTACGTAAAGATACTTTCATGATATGGAGATTTTCGGATCTTTAATAATTTTTTTATTGGGTAATGAAAGCTTACCAGTTGATGTGTAGCAACTAGCAAACGGATCACCTTCCTGACCAGCAGGACAGCTGCACGTTGGATTGTGATTAATCACTGAACACAGCGCTCCGTGCCCACAGATTCCGTTACATGGATTCACACACTTGTTGTCAATGCAAGCTTGAATATGTAAGCAATCTGAGCTGACTACACATTCTGGGTTACATAGTGGAGGACTTCCCTTGTAGCCGGGCAAACATGAGCAAGTTGCATAACTATTTTGTGAAACTATACATCTGCTGTTTGGCCCACATGGTGATGGATCACATGGATTAAAAGGTCTTGGAATTGGAGTGACACTCGCTGTTAAATAAATAGGTAAAAATTTCATTGCAATATCATTTACCATCCGTATTTTTGGTGAAATGAAATTTTGATCATCGAGTATGATGCGTTGTAGAACATAGTGAAGTTTCGACTTACGATCTCGCTGTTGTTGGCAGTGAACAAATGGATCTCCCGTGAGCCCGCGGTCACAGAAGCAAATCGGGTAGTGATTGATAACGTCACAAGATGCTCCTGTGCCACATGCGCCAGTGCAGGGATTCACACATTTGTTGTTCGAACAAGCTTGATTCAAGTTACAGTCGGAATTTTGCACACATTCCAGATGGCATGCCGTGAAAGGATTTCCAAAGTACTGTGGTAAGCATTTGCAGGTAATAGCGCCATTCCGTTCCTCGCATATTGCATTCGCTCCGCATTGTGTGATGCCGCATGGATCCGGATTTTCTGCAATGAATTTATTATTTATAGGTAATCGGTATTTTATTCACGATAGCATATTTCCCGAGACCACAGATGGTCATTAAAAATGAGTGGCCGATAGATAACTGATAGAAATAATTACCTATGACTTGCGGTGAACAGCTGTCGTATGGATTGCCGTACAAACCAATCGGACAACTGCAGATCGGTGTATGTAAGATGACTTGACAATTTGCATTTATACCACAAGAACCCAAGCAAGGATCTGCGCATTTCCATCCAATGCAGGCCTGATTGAATTGGCAATCGGTATTACTCAAACACTCTGGCCGGCAAAGCATATCATTCCCACTTTCCACAGAATCACAGCCTCCACAGATGGCTACTTGATCTGTATAGGTGTCACATACTTTGTTTGGTCCGCATGGCGAAGCAGTGCAAGGGCGAGTAGTGTTTCTCTGCTGGTCCATCGTGATGATCGCTGAAAAGTATATCAGAGTCGGTATTAAAATCAGAATATGATAATTTGGATCGCAGCATATCGGACGTGTTTCAAAAGGTAATTGTCGAATGCTTAAACACTTTTACTCACGTCTTTGAATGCATCTGATGAAAGGATTGCCGAAATAATTTTTAATGCAGGTACAAGCTGGTGTATGATAAGAAACACTGCATTCAGCATTAGAGCCACAAATAGATCCCAATGAGCATGGATTAACACACTTCATATTAAGACAAGCCTTGTCTAGTGAACAATCTGAATTTATGGTACACTCTGGATGGCAACCGCTTTGTGGATCGCCCAAAAAGTCGGGTATACACGAACAAACTGCTCGATCTTGCATCACTTGACAGATCGTGTTGCTGCCACATGGACTTGGCTGACAAGGGTTTACCGAAGGTTCATCTAGCGGCGGAGAACATCTGATCATAGGATTTCCAAACAGTCCTTCTTTGCAGGAGCAGACTGGGTGGTGTACTTCAACACGACAATTGGCTCCAATGCCACAAGCTCCCAGACATGGGTTTCGACATCTGTATCCTATACATGCTTCTGTTAGAGAACATTCATCATCGCTTGTGCACTCCAGCCTATTGCATCCAAGAGAACTTGTCGGGTCACCAGATGTTCCTGGCGTACATTCGCACATGGCATGGTTTTCCGGAGTCACTCTGCACTCGGCATTCGGCCCACACGGGCTCGGGTGACAAGGACTTACAGCCGGAAGCTGACAGCCGGAATAAGCATCCCCAAAGTATCCGGTCTTGCAATAACATTGTTCTCGGTCATTGGATACATAACAGTCTGCATTTACTCCACATGGTCCGGGTGAGCACAGTTTTACTATTTTCGGTCCTGTCGAGAAACAATAATTTAGATCGCGAAAAGTACTATCGACATACGTAGTTTCATGATGAATCCATACCTTGGCATTCTCTATAAGGATTTCCAATTGTTGAATCGGGACAATAACAAGGTGGATCTTTATTGATGTCACACAAAGCTCCTACCCCACACGGATTTGGTTGACATGGATTGGATTGAGGTACACAGCCTCTGATGGTGTTAGGACTTTCTATGTAGCCAAGGAGACACGAGCATTTTGAAAATCCATTTTCCAATATTGAGCATTGAGTATTCGGGCCACAAGGGGATGGATCACAAGGATTATCAGGCAGATCACATTGCGTTGTGGGCGGATTTCCTTCGTAGCCAGGTAAGCAGAAGCATTTAACCTGGCCATCGACCACTCGGCAACCAGAATTTCGACCACATGGATTATCCTTACAGTTATCCCCCTCAGGAACTAAAATAAAAATTATAATCGTTCAATTACATACTTTATTGTCTTTATTATTAAGAAAATAAACGAATGGAAAACAGCACATACTGCATAGTTGGAATGGGTTTCCAGTCAAGCCTTTTGGACAGACACAGATGGGATTTCCTCTGTCAATTTCACACATTGCCAGGACTCCACATGGACTTGGAATGCAAGGGTTTGAAGATGTTTCTTGACAACCAACTTCTGGGTTGCCGGAATAGCCAGGTAAACATTTACACGATGCTTTGTGATTCTTCACATCACATACTGCATTTCTTCCGCAAGCACATGGGTTACCACATCGACCGTTCACACAGGCTTCGTTACTTGCGCATTCCCTGTTGCTCGAACATCCAGCGACTACAAAATAAATTTCAAGATTGTCATAATTGTTCGAAAAACGAAAAAGAACGAAGCTCAATGAATCCTCATGAAACATTACCTCTAGTACATTCCGTATACGCGTTTCCTTGATATCCAGGCAGACATTTACACTGAGCTTCATGATTGTTCGCTTCACATTGAGCATTTTCACCACAGGTATCTTCTAAGCAAGGATTAATGCAGATCCTATTCAGCCGGTCGCAAAGCTTGTTTGGTGGACAATCCTCATTATATTGGCAAACGTTCTTCCTGTCGTCAACTGAAAAAGTTCACGAGCTATTGGTATCGTATACACGATTTGAGCTTACCCATGTTCCCACAGAAATTAATTTTATGTGTTTGTTTTTTCGAATCGGCAAATACGGATGTCAAGTCTCACCTAAATTGCAAGTGACAAATCCATTGCCATGGTAGCCTTCCTCACAGCTACAGTCCGTTCCATGATTTGTGTTGATGCAAACTGCATGTCTGGCACAAGGATTGTGGACGGCACATGGCTCCTGACAAGTTTGCTCGAAACAGGCCTGTGTCAGCGAGCAATCTCTGTTGCTAGTGCAACCCGCTAAAGAAGGAGTGAGAAAGCCCATATAGCCCAGAGAAAGGTGCATATTGTGTTGTAAAACTAAAGGACAACTAATACATAGACTATCGATTCGAATAATTACACGACGTTTCATCGATCAGGATTTCATTTATGAAAGCAGTAATATGGTGTCAATCCGTCCTATCGCAAAAGTGGTGTAGCAGTTGAAGATATTTTTCAGAGTTCGATGGAATTAAGAATCTTGACGCGATACGTGCAATGTGCAAAAAAGCGTAACTGGAATATGTGAGTTCTATCTGAATTTTGACGTTCAATCAATCGAATTGCAAACTCTCATGAAACTTTTGAAGAATCTATATACATATACCAGTTATATACATTAATTACATATTTACATTTAGTCAATGACAATTGAAGAGTCATTGGAACAACCTAACTTTGTGCAGCTCTTTATCTATAAACAGCAACATTTTTCATCGATATCTTTCCAAAGAGGACCGATTACATTGACACAAACCTTGTACGCAAGTACTTGTATAAGGATCGCATTCCATTCCTGATGGACAGTGTTCCGGACAGATTTCAGTTGGCACAGGATCTGCAAATTGGGAATAATTTTCTTTTTCAAGTATAAATAAGATATATTGTATATGAGCACATTCAGCACCCTAATATACCAATTAGTTTTCAAAATCTTACAGACAGAGGCAAAAATGCTTTAGATTATTGTTAGCTTTCCATTTCCCATTCTTTATCCATCAAAATTGAAATCAAGTTTGAATAATACCTGGTTGGACACAGATTGGTCGGTGTTCTTGGACGTGGCATTTTTCGACATAATCACAGGGATTACCAAGTGTGCATGGATTCAGACACTGTTGATTGATGCAAGCCAACTGTTCTTGGCAATCGGTATGGGACGTGCATTTCACCTCTAATCAAAACAATAATGATCAGAATATGCAATGGAAAAAAAAAACAGGTGTATATTTACAACGAAAAAAAGCTAATATCTGAAAAGTTTATATTTTCATATTACGAAAGCACCAAATAATATATTATATATGTATATATATTAAATCAAAGCATGATAACGAAAATTGATATCAATGCCAATAATTTTCAATTGGATAGCACGTAAGTAATTACTGTATAATTTTTTTTGGATGGTGCTTGATATTTACAAGACAAAAACACTGTTTTATAAAAAAACATAATGAATAAATGAAATGTTTATGTAAATATACATGTGCAATGAGAATGCAAGGTGAAGAGTAGTGACCCATATTGCTAACACCATCATACATATCCATATGTATATTATGTTATACGTTCAGGCCAGAACCGTAGACTCTGTTCAGTTTTACATTCTCACATGGTTTTGTGTGTTAATATAATCATCCCATCGTCAATATTAGTGATTACACATGCATAAGCCATAATGGGAACAAACATGCCACTTAGTAATTCACCGCAGGCACTCGTGCTCTGATGCAAAAAGTCAATCAATCACATAGGTAAAGCAACATAATATAATAATTCGTATAATTTTTCTTATTCGTATTATGAGAGTATTTTCACTGAATCCTTTTCTTGAAGTACACATAGCATATTCCACCTAATATATTCATAACAGCCATTACATGACAGTAGAAGACAAATCATTGGGAAGCGGCACAACATCGAGACCCTCCAGAATTGGTTGTCTCCAATTTTCATCTGGATGTGATGGATATGCACTGAAAATAAGCTTCCAGAGGCACATCGGTGGCAGAAAAAAATGATGTGGCAAAAATTACTAAACTCCCGTCTAGAGAGGTTCTTTTACCTGGGAGTATGCTACAATTAGACGAATTCTGGTGTTCAGCTGAGCACAAGCACACAGGCCGATGTTCGATGACCTGACATTCCATATTATCTAAACAAGGGTTACTAACTTCGCATGGATTTTGGCAAGTTTCATTGATGCATGATTCACGTTCAATACAATCAATATCCTCGCTACAAAATATTTCTCTAGGATTAGGTGTGGTGGACAAATTCGTCTCATTATCATTGTACTGTTCAATAATCAATTTTGTACTTGTGTCTATTATTTGACTAAATTCTTCTGTGGTTTGATAAGGCCTGGTAGAGGTCTCAGTAACCAAAGAACCAGTAACTGGATGACTAGTTGAGTAATCATTTGTAACATAAAGGTCACTTTCGGTGGTAATTAAAGGTGACGTGTCATTGGACACCCGCGTAATATATATCTCTGTGGTTGTGATCTCAGTTGATCCAGTTGGTTCAGTAAACGACGCTAGTCCATCAGTTCCAGCTGTACTATATGAAGTGGTAGTTTCCACTGTACTAGATCCATAAGTTGCATCAGTTATGCCCAGGTCTCCTGTGATCTCTGTAGTGCTAGGTGCATTGCTTACATCTGTTATTACAGACGTATCTGCCATTTCTGTAGTACTGGGTGTAGCAGTCGTTTCCATTGTACTAGTTTCATCTGTTGTCGCTAAGCTGATTGCACTCGTTATCTCAATTTCGTTATATGGGTCGGTCATTTCTGTAGTACTAGGTAAATCAGTCGAAATTGTGTTTTGTGTACTGGACGTTTCCATGGTGCTACTTGTGTCATCATTCTCGTATCCAGTCACATCATCAGTCGTTGATGATGTAGCCTGTGCAGTAACGATATCTGATTCTGTCGTTGATTCAGTGAATAGATCACGATTTGTAACTTTTTCTGTTACACTTTGCGCAGGTAATGTATGTTTGATCCCTGTTTCTGATGTACTATAAGCTGTTGTTTTCAGTACCTCATCGCCAGGTTCCTGTGGTGTATCTCCCATTTTATCTGGATGTTGGGGACCGGATGTTGTTACGGTGGTATCTACTAAAAATACCTTTTGTGTTGTTATCGATTCAGAGACTTGAGGTAAAATCGGATTTTGGGTCATGACTGGGTTATTGATTTCATTCAGTTCTGTTGTAGGGAAATTACCACCCCCGAATAATTGATGAGTTGTTGTTGGTAGAGAGCCCTGTGGATCCTCTGTAGTACCTTGTTGGCTACCATCAATGACTTTGACAGTTGTATGCTCGATATCTTGCCGTAATGGTGTCGTCGCAGTTACTTCAGAAACTTGCGTCGTCTTTGGTTTGGTACCAGAGATTGAAGGATCTACATTTCCTCCGGTTACATGCTCTGAAATTTCATCATGCTGGGTTGTTGTATATTGCATATCCGATTCAGGTGCGATAGTAGACTGGATATCCAAATGAAGAGAATCCTCTGTCATGACACTGTTACCAATGACATTTGCATGTGTTGTTTCAAGCCCATCCATGTTAATGAATTTATGTGTCGTCTGGGATTCCGGAACGGTGGTGACAACTACAGGTATTTGAGTGGTCAAACTCACAGTAGGAATCAATTCATGAGTAACCTGACCATTGGCTGAACCGCCTTGATTTGGTATTGTGGTTTGCTCTGGATCGTCGTAAGATCTATGTGTAGTACTCAGAATATCTACCTGGGAAGGATTTTCAGTTGCCGGACTATTGCCATTGACATTTGCGGCTGTTGTTTCAAACCCATCTATATTATTTAATCCTTGTGTTATCTGGGATTCCGGAACGGTGGTGATAACTGCAGGTATTTGAGTAGTCAAATCCCCAGTAGGAATGGATTTATGAGTAGTTTGACGAATGACTGAATCTCCTTCACTTGGTGTTGTAGTTTGCTCTTGAACTTCGTTAATTTCATGCGTATTAGTCAGGATGTTCCCCTCAGAGAAGCTTTCAGTTGTCGGATTGTTATCATAAAAATTTCCCAGTGTCGTCTCAAATTTTTGTGGTGTTTGGGATTCCCGAACAGTTGTGACAATTTCAGGTGTTTGCGTGGTCCAACCCACATCAGGAATGGATTCATGAGTAGTCTGACTGATGGCTGAATCTCCCTGATTTGATACTGTCGATTGCTCTGGTTCTCCGTTAATTTTATGCGTGGTAGTCAAAATGTTCCCCTGAGTAGGGTTCTCGGATGTCGGGCTACTGTCATCGATATTTGGAAGCGTTGTTTCAAACTCAGTCTTATTCATGAATGTTTGTGTTGTTTGGAATTCCGAAAAGCTGGTGACAACTGAAGGTATTTGAGTGGTCGAACCCACAGTAGGAATGAATTCACGAGTGGTCTGACCATTGGCTGAATCCGCTTGATTTGATATTGTTGTTTGCTCAGGATCTCCGTTGATTCTATGTGTTGTGCTCAGAATATTTACCTGAGGAGGATTCTCAGTTGCCAGACTATTATCATTGACATTTGCGTGTGTCGTTCCAAACTCATCCAAATTAGTGAATTTTTGAGTCTGAGATTCTGGACTGGTAGTGACAACCGTTTCAGGTGTTTGCGTGGTCAAACCTACAGTAGAGGTGAATTTAGGAGTTGTCTGACCAATGGCTAGATCTCCTGGGTTTGACATCGTTGTTTTCTCTAGACCCTCGTCAATTCTATGCACGGTAGTCAGAGTATTCAATTGAGAAGGGTTCTCAGTCGTCGGACTATTGTCATTGAGATTTGTATGTGGCGTTTCGAGCCCATCAACATTCATGAAATTTTGTGTTGTTTGGGATTCTGGAACGGTAGTGACAACCACTTCCGCTGCCTGTGTGGTCCAATCAACAGGAGAAACAAATCCCTGTGTTGTCTGATCAATAACGAAATCTCCTTGAATCAGTTTGGTTGTTTGGTCTGTGAATTCACCATTTTTCTGCGTGGTAGTCCGAGTCGGACTATTATCCAGAATCTCTACATGTGTCGTTTCAAACTCATCCATGGTCATGGATTTTTGTGTTGTCTGTAACTCAGTAGCTACTGTATTTTGTGTTACAGATATCTCTGTAGTGACATGAGGAATGGACTCGAATTTTTGCGTGGTCTGACCACTTTCAGAATCCCCTTGAATCAATTGCGTTGTGTGCTCTGTAAACGCGTTACTCTGAAGCGTTGTTGTTTCGATATTCAACGAAGGAACATTGTCAGTTGCACTATTATTGGTATCAAAGGCTGCCTGTGTTGTCCCTGTCTCCCCTGAATCAATCGATTTTTGTGTAGTCTGAGATTCAGAAACTGCACTAACACCAACTCCAGGTTCTTCTGTAGTCAAACCAATGGTGGGGACATATTTTTGGGTAGTCGGCTCGACTTCTGAATTTCCTTGGTCTAGCTTTATTGTCGTTTGCTCTGTGACTTCATTACTTTCATACGTAGTAGAGTGGACATTGAGCTGCGTGATACTTTCACTTGTTGCAATAAAATTAGTCAGCATATGTGTTGCTTCGGTCACACTTGCGTCCATAGATTTTTTTGTGGTTTGGAATTCAGTGACTGTACTGAAATCCACTCCCGGCTCTTGGGTTCCCACCTGGTCAGCAGTGGGTAAAAATATTTGTGTAGTAGAATCAATGTCTGTACCCCCTTTTAGCGTTTCGGTTGTTTTATCTATAAATTGGCTACTCGGATGCGTCGTGGTCTGAATATTCTCCTGAAAGACATATTCGGTTGTCGGAGTATAATCATTGATGTTTGCCTGAGTCGTTTCAATTTCACTCGAATTGAATAATTCTTCAGTTGTTTGGTATTCAGTAGGTATAGTGACGCCTGCTTCAAGTATATTTGTAGTCAACAGTTCAGTCAAGCCCAATTTCTGCGTGGTTGGACTAACTTCTGAATCTCTCTGAACCAGTTTTGTAGTTTGTTCCATGATTTCGTAACTTCCATGCACAGTCGTTTGGGAATTTGATAGCTGAACATTCTCAGTTGTCGGACTGTGATCAGTGATCTCAGGTGTTGTCTCAATCTGATCCAGATTTGAGGGTTTCTGTGTTGTCTGAGTTCCAGGAGCCACAGTCACATCTCCTTTAGGCATTTCTGTAATCAAGATAGTGGTAGAGACGGGCTGCTCTGTACTGTGATCAATTTCAGGGCCTTTTTCGAGTAGTTTCGTTGTTTGCTCTGTAACTTCATTATTACTTTGCGTAGTTGTTTGAATATTGAATTGGAAAGCATTTTCGGTCGATGTACTATCGCTATCAACATTTTCCGTATAATCACCAGATTGTACTGGCTCTATTGTTGTTGATATTAGCGCATATTTATTCGTTGTTGAAGAGTCACTCACTTGGCCCATGCTAGGTATCGTGTACTGTAAATCTGAGTCTGGAACCACCGAAGTAGTCTTCTGAATTTCGTAGCTAGTATCTGAATTCGTGTTTTCTCTATTTGCATATGTGGACATCTCTTCTACCATCTCTGTTGTTGAGGTGGAAGATACTGTGAGGTCAGAGGCAACTGTGGTTTGTTTGTCTTTCGTAACAGTTGGATTTGTTGTATATTCGATTGTGATATCACTCGTACGTAAGGTCGTGAACGCTACATCAGAATTCGTGGCTCCTCGTGGTGGTGACGATTCTTTCGTTGTCTGCGATTCACCAATAAATGATTGAGTTGTAGAATCGAGCATTGATATACCTATTTTCGTTTCTTGAGAATCGTTTACATCAGTCACTGGATTTCCATCATGATAAGTTGGAGGTGTGTAACGTGTGGGTGGTAAATCAGTCTGTCCAGTGGATAGAGTATCAACGTTAGTTCTACCGGTCGTTTGAAACTCCTGAACGTTTAATGGTTTCGGTGTTGAAATATGTTGGGATACATCACCATCGGTTGACGTTGGAAATAGCTCGTCAGTAACGACATTTTGTGTTGCACGTTGTGTTGTGAGCCCATCCAATGGGGAAAATTTCTGAGATGTAGTCTCGTATGTTGGTGTAGAATGAGTCAACCCCGAAAACGATGATTGTTCAGTGGAGGATTCATTATCATCGGAGATTCCTTCACTTACATTAATTTGGTTGGAGTACACCGGTATGAATGTAGTCGTAGGGTCAGCTGATTTGGTGTAATTATATAGCGAATATGGGTTGTCTGTAACTGATGTTTCATTGAAGGAAATTTTGACATTATCAGTGGTAGCTTCTATTACTTGATTTGTAGTAAGAGTTTGCGCTGTCAGCTCATTGGGCGACGATGTGGTATACACATCAGTGACTTGAACTTGCTCTGGCGTTGTCGCGGTCACAAAATTACCACCAATTATATCTGTGGTCTGATTTTCACTTGTGAATTCTGTAGTTACATACCGTATAGGTTCATTGAATTCAGTAGTTGCATTTTCATTTTGTACCATAAATGAAGATTCTGTAGTTACCGAATCATTGCTACTCGGAACTGGGAAGTATGTTGTAGAGTTAGTTTCGACAGCATACATGTGCGTTGTCTGACTTCCAGGCAAAAGAGTTGAACTTGTAGCATCTTCTGTTACTATGGAATTCTTGATAGTCGTATTATAATCTACGTCTATACTAGGAGGAGAAGATGTGAACTGAAGGGTAGGTACTTCAGTGTCATTTCCTGATTGCAGCGTGGTCTGGTCAGGCACGTCCACCGCTAAAGAATTGAGGGTTGTTGTCGAAAATTGACCGATTTCATCGATCGTCGACTGATTGAATAAGCCATGTAAATTTTGAGTGGTTGATTCACCTTTGACAATTTCATCTATCGTGGTAGTTGTGTATACAACTTGACTGTCCTCATTTGTATAGGCAGGATTCATTGAAGTCTGTTGGCTACTATCAGGTGTTGTACCCATACCGTTCGATTCAAATAAATTTGAATGAGTGACTGGCAATCCCGTTGCCTCAGTAAATTGTTGCACCGATTGATCTTTGTCTGTAATGATTGATTGTTGTGTAGTGTCATCAGGATTAAAAGATTCAGTAGCTCTGGAAGTTGTTTCTATTTTTATAGTAGTATGTTCATTTTGATCTGTAATTCCTTGGGTTGTATCATATTTTATCGGTTCATTAGGCTCCAGTGTAGTTGTAGTTCTATCTGTTCTTTCTACAAACGTCGTGGTTGCCTCTGACAGATTTTCAGAAGTCACGTAGGTGTCGGTGGACTGCATAAGCTTATGTGTCGTCGCTGAATCTGAATCTCCAAAAGTTGAACTTTGAGTGGATGCTTCCATATAATTATCAACCGGAATCGGCATTTTAGTTTTGACACTATCTGTAATCCAGTTAATTGTTGAGTGCGGATGGTCTGTTGTCAACGCCTCTGGCGAGGAATCTTCAATCTTTTGTGTAATTGGTTTTATCGTGATAACCTGGTTTGGGTCAATAGTATTTCGAGTTGTGATGAGTTGATCCTCATTAATGGAAGGCGTTGTAACGAAATTATCCGTCACTACTGTCATCGTAGTTTCCACTGAAGTCAATATTTCATTGGTGGGTGTCATTGAAGTGATTTCTGGCACGTGTATTGGTACCTTCTCTGTGACCGTACTTTCGGTCGTTCCACTTGGTGAAGTTGCTCTTTGACTTGTCAATGATCCACCACTTTCTATAAACGAGTTTGTCGTTGACTCTACGTTCTTCGTTGCAATCGTTTCCGTGATTACGATTCGTGTCACTTCATTCGAACCTTCAGTCGGATTACTCCACGCATTTGTATTTTGAGTTGTCAATAACTCGCTGTCTGTATATGAATGTGTTGTTGATTCTAAATTGGGCACTACGATTGTTTCCGTCGATGCAGATTCTGTCAACTTGCTAGATTCAGTGTTTGTGTAACTCCACGCATTTTTATTTTGAGTTGTCAATGACTCAAAACTGTCAGTGAATGAATGCGTTGTTACTTCTAGTTTTGATGTTGGAATTTTCTCTGTACTTAGAGTTTGACTCATACCACTGGGAACTGTAGTTAGATTATTCGAAGTACTTATTCGTTGACCTGTAAACGACTCCCCACTATTTGTAAATGAATGTGTGTTTGCTTCCGGTTGACCGGACGTAGGATTACCAGATATTTGACTCGTCACATCATCCCTGCCACTATTTGTAACGAATTCTGTAGCTAGTGTAGTTGAAGTAATCGAATCTTCGGTACTAGTGAATAATGTAGAATCCGTAATAAATGTGGTCGAAGGAGTCGATGGTTCTTCAGTACTCGCAACTGAACTCAATATACTCTCCGTTGTAGGTCCGGTGGAAATCTTTGTTGTGTCTTCGGTATTAGTACTCAATGTAGTTTCCGTAGTAAATATCGTAGCAGTTGTATCTACAGTGCTATAACTTATTGTGGGCTCCGTGCTCAACGTGGTGGATGTAATAGTTGTATCTTCGTCAGAAGTGCTCAAAGTGGACTCTGTCGTTGAAGTAACCCAAGTAGTTGTTGAGCTATCGGTAGTGGTACTTAGCGTAGCTTCTGTAGCTGGTGTAATGGACGTAATGGTTGTGCCTTCAGTATTAGAAGTTGATGTAAACTGATCAGTACTCAGTGTGGTAAACGAGACTGTCGAAGCTTCGGTTCTAGTACTTATCGTGGGCTCGTTAGTCAATGTGGTGGATGTAATCGTTGAATCTTCGTTGGTAGTCCTCGATGGAGGCTCCGTAGTCGAAGTGTCCCAAGAAGTTGTCGAGCTATCAGTAAAAGAACTTAGTGTAGGTTCTGCAGCGGGCGTTTTGAATGTAGTGGTTGTGCCTTCAGTATTAGAAGTTGATGTGAGCTGAGTATTGAGTGTGGTGAATAAGACTGTTGAATCTTCAGTCGTAGGTGTTGTTGTAAAATCTGCATTGTGTACCGTAGAAGTGACTACTTCTACCGTATTATTGTTTAATTTAGGATACGTGTATGGCTTAGTTGAAGCAGTTGTAGCTTCTACATTCGATACGGATTCTGTAAAATCAGATGTGCTATTCAAACAAAGAGAATCATTCAAATCGCAAACACAAATAGGCCTGTGTGCTTCGACCCGACACTGAGCTGCCAGTGGACAGTTGGTGGTGCAAGGATCTACGCAAGACCCTTTTACGCAGGCATTTGTATGATTGCAGTCGTCATCGGACTCGCAGACAATCGCCGGTTTGAAGTTCTCAACTGCTGTGGATACAATACATACATACACACAATATACTTTTACTTGGTTAAACTAAGTAAATATCAAGCATCTTGTATTACGCTATACTACGGGTAAAATGTTTAATATAAGTACTACAGATTAAAAGTTGGCATGCTGCATAATAGACAAGCTAATTAAGAAATATTTATTAGGACTTTACTGAGACAGATGTAACGGAAAGTACCTTCTAGTAGTATAGGACTGGCAGAAGAGTGCAGGAGGTCAGGACAAAGGACATTATCTATATGTATTCTTGTACTAATTAACTGTTAAATGACACCTTCAATGTTGCATAAAAGTGATTTAAATTTGAAAAAATTGCGTGGCAACTTTTCCGGTAAAGGCAAAGCACATTGAACATTTCAAGTTGTCCGCATATGATATGACCTACTCGGATAGCAACTGAGAAATGGTGTTTACCTTTCATGCATCCATATTTAGTATCTGGCACAAAGCCCGAGGGACAGAACTTGCAGATAGGCTTATGCTCCTCCACGTAACAGGGGGCATCAGCCGGGCATGTAGAGTTGCTGCAAGGGTCCACACAGCGATAGTTGCGGCACGCCAAATCTGCGGAGCATCCACTGTCTCGCAGGCAGATGGATAAGGAAGGGTTGCAGTTTCTAGTGCATATGCACACAGGTCGATGATCCAATACGTCGCAAGTTTTGTCAACCGGGCACGGCGGTTTGTTTCGTACGTTACAAGGGTTTTGACATTTTCCGTTAATGCAAGCAGCATTTGATGGGCAATCAAAATCTCTCAAGCAGGTCAGGGTGTCAGGAGCACAAGTTAGTTCCCCAATTTCGTTGACAACGAACCCATATTTACAGACACACATCGGGCTGTGATTTCGCACCTGACACTTCTTATTTACATCGCAGTTATACTTGGAGCCTAAGCACGGGTCGCGGCACTCTTCAGTCTGAATATTGCAGGAAAGACTTTCCGGGCAATTGTAGTTAGAAGTGCAACCTATACTTGGGGGATAAGGTCGGGGATCGAGAGTCTCACACTTGGGATCTGGTTGGCAAGCGGTATGGGGCATGCCAATGTAACATTGCGGGCACGAGCAACGTGGCTTGTGTAACACAACGCGGCATAAGGCATTTATTCCGCAGGCACCGCGAAGCGCGCATGGGTCCAGACATTGTAGATTTATGCAGGCTTTCTCATTGGGGCACTCTAAGTCACTGGTGCATTCTCTGTCTATTGTCGCGAAATTTCATTGATGGGTTGCGGGTGGGACAGGAAAAAAAAGAAAAAAAGCATTTATAAGAACTGTGAAAAGAAACTTTCTCACAAATAACATTAACCACATGCTTTGTATTTATGATGAAAATAGGGTAGCTTTGTGAAAGGTGGAGAGAATTTACAATTTTTCAATTTTAGACATCTCGTACAGAATATAATGACAAGCAGCAATATTTACACATAAGCCCCCACAGACTTAAGAAAGAGGAAATGACCTGTGAATATCAGCAAATATCAAGCATGGGTATATGAGAATGTCCCTTTCGCAGTTCCCAATCTGTATTAGCCTAATATATGTCGTGTCAATTGTATCACTGTATACCTCCTTAAGTATTTAAATCAAACGCTTTCTTCCGATCAAACAATGATAAGACAGATTGGATACTGAGATAAACATTCTACATATGCGGTTATAATGTGAGATGTGTGAACATGTTGTATATCAGATTATGTACAGTATGCCTAACGAGTATGTACACGAGCATTGACATTCTTAAATAAAAATAATCAATCGATGCATCGATAATTCTATCGATCTGCTCCGATCACATCTGTCTCTCAGTGTTAACGATCCACTGGATTAATACATCTAGATATATTATTAAATCCTACTGGACGATACATGGTTATTCTACACACCATGTTCCTTTCTCGTCAGTCACAAATCTATTTTTGTTTCTAATCACAAGTGCTGTACACATAATTAACTAGTATACTTTGTTAAACAGTTAGTAGGTTGTCTCCTACCTGTCGTGCATTCAACGTATGCTGACCCGCTGGTACCTGGAGGGCATTTACACACAAATATCGTACCATCTCGTAAGCATTCCGCACCTTTTCCACAACCAGCTGTCCGACAGTCTTCCGCGCTCCGTTCCGTGGTACCTGTTTCAATCAATTCGACAAAGGTGCGTAAGATTACGTATCCAAAATCGCAAGAAACATTCGAACTTACATTCCTGTGACGGATCTCCAGATGGGTGATTTTGTGGACAATAGCACTGAGCTTGATTATTATGAATACGACACAATGCGTTTACTCCACATTGGATATCCCGGCAGAGATCTCCTCCCTCGCATACGCAGCCTGAGTACGGATCTCCTGTGCATTCAGCTTCACAAGTACATTCGAAGCCTCCACTAGTATCACGGCACTTGGCATTAGCCCCGCACGGGCTGCGCAAGCATTCGTCGCCGCCTGGTAAAGCATAACAAAGGTAAATACCTACGAGCGCTTTTTTTTCATATAATTGCTAATGCTTCGATGTCACTTTGTTAAGTAAACTTTATCTAAACCGATCTCAATTCGTTACAAGAAGACCCGTACTGACCTTTTTTGCAGTTGACTTTAGGGTTCCCAAAGTGTCCAGGTGGACAGGAACATTGGGCTTGTCTGTTTACCACACGACACTGTGCATTGAATCCGCATACTCCATGTTGTAGACATGGATTACTGCACACCCCACTCGGGCTACAGCGCTTATTGGGCTCGCAATCCTCATCTAGATGACATTCTAACTGATAACATTCTTGGCTTGGCTCTCCCTGGAAGCCTTCCGGGCAGAGGCATACAGCTCGATGATTAGAGACGCGGCAAAGAGCATTTATTCCACACGGTGACTCTCTGCTCTTACATGGATCTACGCATTGATTGTTTGTGCAGGAAAGTGACGACGGACAGTCGGAATGAGTTCGACATCCCACGAGGCACAGTCCTCTTTCACACGTGTAGCCCTAATGTGGGAAATCCAAATTTAATCAATACTCTTGCATTCAAATACAGGAGACAAGAGTTTCGTTTCAAACTTGTCTCTCGTTAAAAATGTAACATTTGATTCAGAAGACCCATAGTGTATCACAAACATTGCTTTAAAGATGTATCACAATTGATCTGAATAAAAGATTCCAACATCCATCATATAAAAAAGATTCATTATCATACCTTTGGACAAGCACTGTTAACGTCACATTTAGCTCTGCATTTTCCAGCGTTGCAAACTTCTCCACAAGAACATTGTGCCTGGGTTGTACAGCTTGTTGTGCAAAAGCCGACTTCGTCACATTCACAGGAACCGTTGCAAGGAATTGCAGATTTCGTACAACTAACCATAGGATTACCAAAGTAGTTTGTCGGGCAACTACATTGTGCTGCATGATTTACCACGCGACAGCCTGCACATTCTCCACAAGCATTGCCTCCTTCGCATGGGTCTGAAAGTTGGAATTTTAAGTTTTAGATAAACTTCACCATTTCATTCAACTAATCAGGAAAACTGGAGAGAGTTCGGTCGGAACTTACTTTTGCATTTGTTGTTCAGACAAGATTCCTCGCTTGGACATGTGTTATCGCTACGACAGCCAATATCGCACAGTCGGTTTTTACAAATTTGCTGTGATACACACTTGTCATCGCTATTGCATATTGTCTTACACAATCCACCATCGCACCGTTCATCATTGAGGCAATTGGAATCGCTAAAACGAGAAATCATCCCATTGCTTATAATGATACCCAAAAAAGCTTATGAAATCGATAATTACGTACACCGTGAAGAAGAACTCACCTTCTACAAGTGGTATAACATGATCCGCCGTAACACGATCCACCTGGCAAACAATTTACACTTGACGTGCAAGGAAGGAACGCTTGTCTACACCCGACACTTGGATCTCCTACCAAAGGTGTTGGACATACACATTGTTTTTGATGATTAACCGTCGAACATTCGGCATTCGTACCACATGCATTTGGAGAAGTGCAGATGTCTGTAAAACATTGAAATGCAAAATGCAAAATTATCAAAAATAGCGATGATAATTGTGTACTATTCACGTAAAAAGTAACGGATGTCTCACCTGAGCACTTGTTATTCACACAGGCATCACTTTCTGGGCATTCACTATTGGATCTACAACCAATAGAGCAGACGAGACCTTCGCATATTTCGCCACTACTGCAATCCTCGTCGCGTCTGCAGAGTGATCTGCACACTCCAGAGTGGTCGCATCTCTCGTTGCTCAAGCAATTTGCATTGGACGAACAGACGGGTGTGCAAACATTGGAAACGCAGGCTGTGCCAGCTGCGCAATCTCTGTTTGCCTGACACCCTGGTCCAGGAGTACGTATGCAGGCTACTTTAGCCGTTGGATTAGCTATGAATCCAGATCCGCAAGAGCAAGTAGCTCGCTGGTTGGTGACCGTGCATTTGGCGTTTGGACCGCATGGTGTTGCTTCACAAGGATTTGTACATTTGTTGGAGAAACAGGCCTGATCTGCGTTGCAATCTTCATCACCGCGACACCCGAATGTGCACATATTATTCAAGCATATATGCCCGAGGAAACAATCGTTGTCGAGTCTGCAAGTTAGCAGGCAATTTTCACCGATACATTTTTCATTGAAGGCACATTCGCTGTCCGCTGTGCAAGTAGGCAGGCACATGTTATCCCGACAACTGTTTCCCTCGCTGCAATCGCTGTTGCTCTTACAGGAAACAGGAACTGAAAATAGATCACAAGATATGTATGACCGAACATAGTTAGCGAATTTAGCAGGTGAAACGTTGGGTAACAATACGACGAACACACCTCTTACACATTCCACCTCTGAATTACCGGTGAAACCTGGCGGACAACTGCACTGTTTGATGTGGCGTCTCACTTCGCACTCAGCGTTTATTCCGCATGCTGCTCTTATGTCGCATGGGTCCAAGCACTGTCCATTTAGACAGACGTCTGATAAATTGCATTCTTCGTCGGATTGACACGAGGCTATAGAATTTAATCGATATCATTCAACTGACTCAAAAAAGGCGAAGAACTATTTCTATGTTTATTTATATCGAGTGAAATACTCACGTCGACAAATGCTTTCATAGCAATAGGTGTTCGTTAGACAATCAGCTGCTGATGAGCACGGTATTGGTTTCGGTCGACACCCAATACTCAGACTACTAGGGTCCCCTTCGTAATCAGATCGGCACTTACAAGAGCCGGCATGATTCAATGCGATGCATTCAGCATTCGGGCCACATTGTAATTGCGAGCAAACATCTGTAACAGATTTATGACCATCTTAGAACATTGGCTCAAGCTGCAGTCATTATGGCCATGCGTATTACCATGGCATACTTTTCCATGGTACGAAAAGATTCAAGGTAACTATCAAAAAATAAGGCTACATGGTTTTATACGGAAGTAACGTTACGTACCAACGCATTTGGGTTTTCCGTTCAAAGTGATGCATTTTGCAGTCAGCGGACAATCCTCATCTTCTTGGCAGTAACCAGGCTCGTGACAACCGCTGTTGTATGGATCCCCGACGGTTCCTGGATTGCATTGACATTTGAATGATCCACGCGAATTTTCGCAGGATGAACCGGGTCCGCAAGGTGTTGTGGCACAGAAATCGATAAGCTCACATCCTTTAGTAGGCTCCCCTGTGTAACCGGGCTGGCAGGTACAAACCTATGAAGAGATTCAATCACATAGTTATCAACTCGACCCTTCGATATGGTATTGGTCTGAAAAAATGTGGCAAATAGTATTGAAATACGCTGAGGATAGAGAATTGTTATCTTACTTGTAAATGCTTCGCTGCTGAACAAATGGCATTAGCGCCACAAGGATTGTGCGCGAGACAAGCAATTCTGCATTTGTACGAATCGCATACTTTTTCTTCCGAGCAGTCCTCATTAGATTCGCATTCCACCGGTTGACAGCCGATTTTATCGTCCTTGGCATCCCCAAAGAAGCCACGCTCGCAGGAACAAGAAGCGTCGTGATTTTCACCCTTGCAAACTGCATTACGCCCACAGAGTACAAGTTCACATGACTCTTTACACTCAGCCTGAACAAGAAAGCATATTACGGTTTACTAAATCGCGCTGATAGATTAACTTGAATATTATGCTATGCTATAGGTTGACACAATATTCCATAATTTTATTGTTGAACAGAATATACCAATCATTGTAAGTGAATCACCAGAATATTTTCGTTTACTCACTTGTCCTATCGCGTTTCTGATACACTTCTCGCTGTAACCACAATCGTCATCTGACACACATCGCAGTTCTTGGACGCAGATACTATTTCGACAAAACTGAAACTCTGGACAGCTCGAGTTACTTCTGCAGGTTGGCTGACAAACCTCATTGATACACAGTTGGTCCCCGATGCAATCTCTTGTACTTGTACAAACAGCTGAAAATTCAGGTATTTGGTTGTTAATAAACAAAAACCATGCTTACTCTTTGCATATTCCATTATTGATCAATTTTTTTTTTTTTTGCAAACTGATAGCTTATGACGTTTTCCGTCGATCCAATATTACATACATGTGCACACTCCTCCATTGCAGGCAGAGCTTGTTGGACACTGTGAGTCAGATTTGCAATACTGCACAGGAACACAACCGAGATTTGGGTCTCCCGTACCTCCCGGTTGGCATGTGCAAACTGCACTATGGTTTAACGAAGAACAATCTGCTCTCTGCCCACACACGTTGGGTACCGAACATGGGTCGATGCATTTATTGTCAAAGCATGCTTTAGATGGACCACAGTCGCTGTGGTAGTTACATTCTAGGTGAATACAATCAACCTAAAATTGAAAAAAAAAAAAAATTTATTCGTTCTTATTATACTATAAAATTATCAATCTATCCCGGGATTACAATCAATGAGTAAGCACACAGTACCTTCGGATTTCCAGAAGTTTGGCCTGGGCATCTGCAAACGGCTGCATGACCCACAGCATTACATTCGGCATTTCGTCCACAGATAGTAGGACTGTCACAGGGATTTCGACATCTGTTTTCAATGCATGCTGCTGAAGTCGGGCAATCCGAGTCAGTGTAACAATCACCGGGTTGTCTGCAGCCAATTTTTATGGGGTCTCCCACCAAACCATGCGGACAAACACATGTGAAGGAACCTTCGGTGTTGTGGCATCTACGATTTACCATAAATATTTGTTACAGTATTTATTCACAGTAAGGATATTATATTCGTCCATAATCTAGCAAATCATGATTGCACTTACGTAGCTGTTGAGTGGCATGGGTTTTCTGAACATTCGTCTATGTCGGCACATGTATCACCAAGAAGGGCGAAGCCTGGGAAGCAATTGCACGTTGCGATGTGGTCGACGACAGCGCAATTTCCATATCCGCAATTCATTTGATTACAAGGGCCTATTTTTTCGAACACAAGCAATATGTTAGTTTTTCGATCAGTATTGTTCAAGTGGCATCGGTCCGTGGCGGAAACCGCGGTATATCAAAAACACGGTATCGTAAAATCGATGCAAAAAACGAAGATGTTATGTTCGGAGCTACTTACTTGCACATTTGTTTACTTCTTGATTACAATACTTGTCCCCTGAGCAGTCATTATTGGATAGACATTCCACTTTGAAGCATCCGGAAGCATCTCCGATAAAACCGGGCTGGCATTGGCACGCTGCATTATGGTCAATCACAGAACAAATTGTGTTAGATCCACAGTCTACCAGCGTACATGGATCTGTGCAGTTATTTTGTAAACAAGCTTGCGAATCGGCGCAATCAGAATTGACATCACATTGATGTGGTATTAGGCACCCAGTTCCCATCGGGTCTCCAGCTCTCCCTTGGGGACATATGCAACGGTACGAACCATGGACATTTATACATTCCGCACTCTGATGGCAAGGCTGCTCTTCGCATTCGTTAATGTCCAAGCACTTTTCAGGCCCAGCAATAAATCCATGACCGCATCTAAGATTGAGTAATTAACACTTGTTAACAATTTTCGAAAATGTTTTTCGTTCGGCAGAAGCTGAGAAATTTTTGACATGCAACTAAGTCTTCCATTTCGCAAAATTATCCTTACCTGCATTTGTTGTTGATACATATCTCGTCGGTTTTGCATCCAGAATCAGAAGTACATCCGATTTCACAATGACCTCCGATGCATTGTTCACCAGGTAAACAATTGCTGTCACCGTAACATATCTTCACACATAATCCATTCTTACAACGCTCTCCATGAGCACAGTCGTTCTGTGCGTTACATTGGCATTGGCAAAAGCCAGAAATGCATGTGTGTTGAGACGGACAATCTCGAGGTGTTTCGCATATAGTTGGAACACGTACGCAACCCTGTTCTGGGGTTGGATTACCCTGAAATCCGACTGGACAGCTGCATGTTGTAGAATGATCTATGCAATTGCACACTGCATTAGCACCACAGACATTTTCTTTCTTGCAAGGATCTGAAATACGTTCGGAAGTTAGAATATTGGAGGCGATACATCTTCAACGTTTCGGCTTGCACCTGAAATAACGAATCCTGCCCTACCTTGACATTTATCATTGATACATGACTCGGATGATGGGCAATTCTTATTGCTTCGACAGCCAAGTGCACATGTACCGCTGACACAGGCCTGGTCTGATTGACATTGAGAGTGAGATACACAAGGGATTGCACATAGATTGTTGATGCACTTTTCCCCCTCAGAACAGTCAGAAACTGAACGACATGCAGCTAAAACAGAATTAACGGTACCCTTTAAAGTTTGCGCAAATCTTTACAGTACACTTTAATCAGACTGATATATCGAGTAGAAATCATACCTCTGCATCGACCGTCCAGACAGAAATCACCATCACAATCGGCATTAGTCAAGCAGGCGCTACTAGCTCTGACACATCCTTCTTGCGGGCCTCTGCTAGATGGTACGAATCTGTGAGCGCACTTGCAGATAGGTTCTCCGTTGATGATTTCACATATTGCATTTGCTCCGCAGACATTTTCGCAGGGATTGATACATCTGTGATTCTGACAAATTGATTGTACAGGGCACTCCTTGCTTGTGGTGCAAGACCCTTCTGGTTGGCATCCAGTTGTGTACGGATCACCAACTTGATTCGGTGGGCACTGGCAAATGGGAGTGCTAGAAGCCCCTGTAATACACACTGCAGATTCGTGACAGTAGTTCGGTGAGCACACTTCACTGTTTACGCACTCGACATCTGGTACAGGATTCGCTCTGAATCCTGGTGGGCACTGACATGTCGCCTTATGATCATCCGCTATGCACACAGCGTTCAATCCGCATGAATTCTCGTCGCAAACATCGTAGCAAGTATGCGTTAAACGATTGCACAGTTGGGTTGGTGGACAATCGATGTTATATACGCAGGGGACAGTTTGACATCCCTTGGTCTTGTCGTTCGCATCTCCAGCGTAAAGGCCTGGTGGACATTCGCATCGTGCGACGTGATTATTCACAATGCAGAGTGCGTTTGGTCCGCAGGAAACGAAGTTGCAGACAGGTTGGCAGGACAAGGTACCATCGCTAGAAGATCTGCATGTTTGATCTTCAGGGCACTGTGTATCGGTGTTACATTTGTCTTTGTGGGAAGTTTGACATCCACTACGATCATTAGGATTACCAGTATAGCCAGGCAAACATTCGCAATGTCCCCGATGATTGAGAGCGACACACTGTGAGTTTATGGGACACGTAAATGCTGTGCAGACGAAGGAGCACTTCAGAACCCCAAGAGCATCCGGACGACAAGCTGCAGTTGTTTGACAGTCACTGTCACTTATGCAATCGGGTACAGATGGCTTTTCGCAGGAGGATAGTACCGGGTTCCATTCATATCCGTCTTGACAGACACATGTGGCGTGTCCCGATACATCTGGCTGGCATTTCTCATGAGAACCGCATACTACTTGGCTGCACGGATTCACGCATGATCGAAGTCCATTCTCCAAAACTGTGCAGAAAGAGCCTTCGACACATTCTGTGTCATCGGAACATTCCCTAGGGGGATTAGTTCTCTGGAGTTGACATCCGTCGGCAAGATTGCTTGGATTTCCGTCGTATCCGTCGATACAAATGCAAGATGATAAATGGTTTTGGGCCACGCACAACGCGTTTGGACCACACTGCAATTTGCTACAGGCATCCACGCACTTGCGAGCGCCCTTTCCAACTTGGAAGCAAATTTCTTGGGCTTCGCAATCGAGATCATTGGCACAGTGGCCTTGCAAGTAACAGCCGTTATTGAGATCATTTGGATTACCACTGTAACCAGGGGGACATACACAAGTTCCTTCTTCACACACAGATCTCGGGCCACACTTTATGTCGCTACATCTATCGATGCATTTACTTTGAATACATGAATAACCCAATGGGCATGGCACTTCGTTATTGCACGAGCAAACGGAAGGATCTTCGCAAGGACCAGTCTGCAGCTTCTGACAACCAATAAACGGATTTCCTACAAATCCTTCCTTGCATCGACAATCGTAGCTTCCTATCGTATTTATACAAACTGCATCACTTCCACAGGCATTTCCATTGCATTCGTTTATATCTGGGGAAAAAATACAACGATGAAAGCCGGTCTAATGATTTTTTGAGGACTCTGAACATTTATTGTTCTAAACAGATCATATGCACTGAACATCACATTTGAAAGACGAGTGAGATTCTTCAATTGATTCTTACCGTGGCACTGAATGTAGGGATTCCCAGCATATCCCGGCGGGCACAAGCATTCGACAGCATTGAGTCCAGCACTACAGTGTGCATCCTTTCCACACAACTCACCGGAGCAATCCGATTTTTCTTGGACACCACAACCGTGGTAAGGATTTCCGCTTGTACCGGGGTTGCAGACGCAACTGGAGGCTGTTGGGCCATACTCACAATGCGCGTTATCACCGCAACTTGGATCACATAGTGGGGGTTGAACCGCTGCAAGAAAAATCGTTCGTCAGTATATGAATCTACATCAATTCCTGGCCGGTATAATTAGAGCAGTTTCGCAAACCAGATGAGAAAACACTAGTAGACTTACGTGGCATACATAGAAGATCTGGATTTCCCACAAAGTATGGATTACATACACATTTGTTGGTAGACGGATCGCAATTTGCTCCGACCCCACAGACCACACTCTCACAGCGACGCTTACATCGGCCACTTATGCAAATACTTGGCTCGGCACATGGTACATCCGGTGAACATACATCCGGAGAACACTGACCACCGGGGAAGGGATTGCCTATAAATCCTTCAATACACTTGCAAGTTGGACCGTCATAACTGACGATACACTGTGCACCAGCTCCGCAAACAAATCCATTACATTCTGTAATGAAAACAGTATTCACGTTACAGCGATTGACGTTTTCTTAAAAATTTTTAATAACCAATTCGATTCGAAAGGTGAAATCAAAAGTGATATGGATGATATACGCACGAGAAACACATTCGTTATCCTTTCCTTCGGTGAATCCAACAACACATCGGCACCATGCAGCATGTTTGTCTGGTTCGCAGTAAGCGTTTGGTCCGCAGGGTAACGTATCGCAGGGATTCACGCAACTGCCATGATCGCAAGCGTAATAGTTTTCGCAATCGTCATTAGACGAACACAATTTTGGTGCACCAACATCGGTACAACCAGCACCGTAAGGATCGCCGATAGTACCTCTCGGACATTCGCAGACATGGGCTCCGTTGGTATTGAGACAATAAGCACCCTGGCCACAGGGGTTTTCAGCACACTCATTAATGTCAGCACAGCCGTGTTGTGGATCGCCTTCGTATCCAGCCTCGCACATGCACTTCGGCGGGTCACTGGGAGTGCATTTCGCGTTGATTCCACACGGAAATCGTTTGCAAGGATCTGTTGAATATTACATAAAAATAAATCCCGATTCCTCGCATGGTCGTAACTTCAACGAACTGTTGAACTACGTATTGTATTGAGTGGAAACCTACTTTTGCAAAGATTCCCGTCCTGAATATCTGTATAAAACGGAGGCGGGCAAACGCACTCGCCAGGCTGAACACATTTCTCGTTTGCCTTACACTCGTTGTCATTTGTACATCTTCTCTTGGCTGGTGAGCAGAGACCATTGTATGGATCACCGCCATAATCATGAGGGCAAACGCACTGATGCGATCCAGGAAGATTGATACATTCGGCGCCATATCCGCACATCTGTTGTCCCTCGATGCATTCGTTTATATCTGTAATTTTCAGAACAGTTTAGTTCACATTTTTCTACTTTTCTAATGCCTAGTCACAAGGATTGTTTATACACAGTTCTTATCAAATCACACCCACCTTCGCAGGTGCTGTCTGGTCTCGTTCTGAAACCCTTGGGACAAGCGCAATAGCTCACGCCGCCAGAAATCGTTATGCATTCTGCACCGCTGGGGCAACGTTCACCCTTCGAACAACCAGCCAACATGCATTTTCCATCCACGATCTTGTACGGTGGCTGACATTGGCATTCGATGCTGTTGCATTCTGAAATTGAGTCAATCGAATTTAGGCATCATTATATCACAGCGTGGGGCAATCACAATCATTTTTGTCCGTCGATTCTACGTCATGATCAATAAATTAACGAAGGCCTTACCTTCGCATAGGGAAAATGGATTTCCATTGTACCCTGGTGGACACTGACATTCATAGCTCCCAGGTAGATTCTTGCATATAGCATTGACACCGCACGCTGCTTTGTCTCTTGACTCCATGCATTCGTTGACATCCCTGCACTTTCCGGTCTCTGTATCGCGTGTGTATCCTCGCTGACAAATGCAGACGCTGCTGCCGATGAATTCATCTCTTATGCACTGTTCACCCGAAGGACATGGAGTGTTGGGTCCACAAACATGAGGTAACTCAGACTCCTGGCATCCTCCGTTGTACGGATCTCCCGTTGTACCGCTGGGACACTGGCAAGAAAATGAACCTGGCTCGTTGTTGCAAATAGCCCCAGGTGGACAAGGGTTTACTGCACATTCGTTTATGTCGCTACATCCTCCCTTCACACCTGGTCTTCCGGTATATCCGTTACCGCAAATGCAAGTGGCAATATCCTTCAACAACATGCAATGAGCATTGGGGCCGCAGGATAAATCTTCGCAAGGATCTGTGAAAGAACGAAACGCGACATATAGATTGATTTGTGATACTTGAATCGTTAGCAATTCAATTCCCAACGCTTTCCCAAGTACGAAACTTACGCCTGCAATCATTCCCGACATTTGGCTCAGGGCATAAGCATCGCTTTTGTGAATCGCAATTCGCGTTTCCAGGACAATCGCTGTCCGTATTACAGGTCACTACACCGACGCATTTGATGTAAGGGTCTGGATCCGGTATAGTTTCTTCAGGACACGAACAGGAGTACGAACCATCGTTGTTTATACAGTTAGCACCATGGCCGCATGACCCAGGACGTAGGCATTCGTCAACATCTGCATCACAACAAAAATTATTGATAGGTCCCACTCAATACGGTATTAAAACTGTCACACTGTATCGAGGAATCACGAAACCTACCGATACATTGCTTGAAAGCATTTCCAGAGTAGCCTGCTTCACATTGGCAATTATATCCTCCAGGGGTGTTCGTGCAAATCGCGTTCTTGCCACAACGTCCTGACGGACCATTGATGGTCTCGCATTCGTTTATATCTAGTTAAGAAAAGAATTATCGACTCGATATCTGCTTCAACGCATTTATAGTTAATTAACGCATTATTCCGTGGAGAGTGATTACTCACCGACACATCCTGCCGCTATATCATTAGGATTGAAAGTCCAGCCTTCCTCGCAAATGCAATAAGCTTCGTGTCCGTCTGGCTTACAGAATGCATGCTCCCCGCAAGTGACTTCATCGCAAGGTGCTATTTCATAAAAGATAAGTATCAGGGACCGTTGAATAAGGATAATTGGCTTCTAGCAATAGTTGCAATTATAATCGAGCTATATCTCGATGGGAAATTCTGACAGAACTTAATTGAATCGAGATGAAGATAGGCATACATTAACCGGAGCTTTCCAACTCACCTTTGCACGGAATATGCGGTGGACTACCGACAAATCCGATATCACAATCGCAGTGGAAGCTGCCCTTAACATTGGTACAAACTGCAGCAGACCCGCAAGGATTTGCGACACATTCGTCTACATCTTCGCATTTGGCACCAACCGCCTTGAATCCGTCTTTGCAGAGACACGTTTCCTCTATACATTCCGCATTGTTTACACAGTCGAAGTTTGATTTGCAGAAAATCGCCACGTCGGTCTGTAAAAATTCAACAAATTATTTCCCGAATTCTACATGCGCTCGTAACACTTTTAGGCAATGGAACAAGAATGCTGACACGAACGTACCTGTTCACAAGCGATTGCTGGACTGGGATTACCGCTGAATCCTGGTGGGCAGATGCAGTTGTATCCAGGATTTGAATTTTTGCAAAGAGCGTTTCTGCCGCAAGGTCTTTCGTAAGCTGTACACTCGTCGATATCTATACGAGAAAAAGAGTGATTCGGTTCAATAGTAGTTAAACAAATCTTGAAACTGTTATTAGACAAATTGTTAGTGAATTCCTGCTAACCAACGCAGCCTTTAAAAGGATCGCCGGTGTAATCTGGTTTGCAACTGCAGACGTAGCTGCCGACTGTGTCAGTGCATTCGGTATTTTCTCCGCAGGGATTGTTTTCACATTCGTTAACATCTGTTAATAGTTAATACAAATTGGTTAGTTATGGCTGCTGATTAAAAGTTTAACGATATTACAGATTTTATTAACAAAAAAAAAAAACACTGACTTTCACACAGTGTGAGACCTTGACCGATAAACCCTTGTGGACAAATGCACTTGAACGATCCGGGTACATTGATACACTTGGCATTAGTAGCACAAGCATTGCTCTGGGCACATTCGTTGGTATCGATGCATCCGTGAAAAGAATCTTCTTGGTATCCGGCAAGGCATCGGCACTCGTAACTGCCTTCGGTGTTCACACATTCCGAATTTGTCCCACAAAGACCGGCCTCCTCACACTCGTTTACATCTGTTACCCGTTAGTCATTTAATAGCGAATTATTATTCAATCATTAAGACAGCAAATTAATTCTTGTTAAACTTTTAGATTCATTAATAAGTATTATTCGAAAAGACAATTCTTCGATTTCACTGCACTATATTATTCTCTGCAACAGCAATTAGTATCGGTAGACACAACTAAGAGCAACAGTTTTGGTTGAATTCGTTCGTTCAAAATTTTTAATAACTTAACGTTATTCGTCGACCCTGCGAAGTTGGAAATATCTCCGTTACTTACCGTAACAACCTGTCATCGGATCTCCGTCCATCCCATCGGGACAAGAACAACGAAAGCTTCCATCCATGTTTGTGCAATGGGCTGATCGGCCGCAAGGGCTTCGCGCACATTCGTCAACGTCCAAGCACCCATCTTCGGGATTACCTTCGAAACCTTCAGGACATTCGCATCTGTGTGTTCCGGGTAGATTTACACATAAAGCTCCTCGGCCGCAGGCTCTTCCGTTTTCACACTCGTTTATATCGACGCACTGTGAAAAATATGTATCACTGGTTTAGAATGGACACAAATCTTCGACCGCTTCATGTCCTAAGCAACGTCTCCTTCGATCTAAACGGAGTCATTTTTCAAAAGGGACTTACAGCAGCGTACGGATCTCCAGCGTATCCTTCCTTACACGAACAAGTGTAATTCCCGGGTATATTTTGGCAAATAGCATCTTCCGCGCAAGCACCAGGAACAGTGCATTCGTCTACATCCTCGCAGTACTCCTCGCCATCTCCAGTGTATCCAGGTTTGCATTTGCAAAGGAAATTCGATGGCAAATTGCAGCACTCGGCATTCTCGACGCATCTTGCGGCGAGGACTGGATCGTCGCATTCATTTATGTCTACAGATATGAACATTTGAGGCATACAATTAATCGAATATAATCTAAACGCCATTCTTTAATGATTGAAGAAATTGATAACAGAGATTTTGCGCTGCATTCGATAGAAAACCTCTGATATCGTACCTTCGCATTGAAATCCGTCCCCCCGATAACCAGGGAAACACGAGCATTGAAAACTGCCAAGAGTATTTGTACAATGAGCAAAAATATCACATGGACGGTATTTGCACTCGTTTTCATCTGTAACAAGATAAACGAATTTTTAAGGGTTACGGGTCCTTCCTGAAAGGTAACAGAAGCGGTAATAGCCATTTCTCCGTGAAACATACCTGGAACTTGGCAGTTGCAACCTCCGAATCCGTCGTTGCAGTGACACACGGAGTCGAGACAGACTCCGTTTTGACATTTGGTTCCATCTTCTTTCGTGCAGTCATCTGCGTGAGACAAAATCGTGATAATTATTCTAAAAAATCGTGAACACACTCAGATCCGCAAAACTTTTTGCCACGGTGAGCAAAGAACTACAGAATTGGGCCTTGATACTCACCGGTACATTTGAGCTTATTTCTCTGCTCGTCAGTCCCTTGAAAGCAGTCCGTATGACCATCGCAAAGTTTCGAAAGCTCTAATAGCTGCAATACATCTGTAGACTCGTTTACTTGACAGCCAAAATAGCCGTCTTCTAAATTTAAAAAGAATACTTCTCTTCTAGCGCCTGGTCTCCCTCTATTTAATGATTCGGCCTGTTTGAAAGAAGCGATCGATAAATCTTCGAATCGAGGTATGATAAAACGATGATTAATTGAAATTATACACATTCGCGATACTCACTGGGTATGAAGTAAATATTATCCACACCACCAACGGCAAAAGATGTTTCATCTTTGCTGTAAGAAAAATAAGGTGACAATCAATGATATTATTGACGGTATTTCATCTTCGTATGTGTGTGTGAAATATGTCTCGAATGTACAGTGTTCGAGTACCCGGATATAAAAATTTCGTAGCTAAAATTAAACATTATCGCTCTTATTTTATTTTTCACGATTTATACACGCTTCTTCAGTCGTTAACTTTTGTATCACACATCCGATGTCCCCTTCGCTTCAGGTCTGCATTTCTTTACTAGATCTTCTCTGAAGGACGGCTGTTCCTCCATTCTGTCCGTTCAGGCGGAAGGGTTGGTGTACCGTGAAAATCCTGATTCGTCATGGCGCAAAGGCTGGCATTGTAATTCACGATTTCCAGGGTTCTTGTAGTTTTTCTTCCCACATAATCGCGTGCGAAATGAACGCGTATTCGAAGCATAATAACTCGAAGTTTCTGCCTCGCAAATATACGTAGTACATCGCTGATTAAAATCCGGCGTCGGAATCCGCCGTGCGTAACACTTTCGCGGAATTTCGTATTCATGTTCGAAGTTGAAAAGGAAGAAGGAGACGCCGCAAAAATAATAATAACGAGAATAATTATGATAATAATAAGTGGAGCACCCGAGGGTGTGCAGGGACGATGCACCTGTGCACCTCCTGCGCTATGTCTCACAGACACAAACATTAATAGCTACTGCAGGCCCACAGCTGCAGACCAAGGGAATCGTCGCGATTAGTGAAGCTCGGTCTCAAGGTATCCAACTTGTTTAAAGATTCTCCAAGATACTCGAAGGCTTTGACTCGCAAAAAGGGATTCCGAGGGAAGATTCTAATCTCTCGGTTCCGACAGGTAGTACGTTATACTCTTAGTTCGCGATTATATTCGTTGCGAATACACATACCTCCGTAATTTATATCCCAGAGTTTATAACCACCCGAGGGGTCTTCAGTCTCGTTTTGCAACGAGACTGAAATAAATTTCTGCGTAAATTAATCGCGAATTAACGGATAAAATAGATCGTGAAATCGCGGGCTGACAAAACTGAGCAAAAGAAAGCGGGAATTAGCTGCGTTACGTTATAGAAAGTCTCACGATTCTTTAGCATTAACCACCGACCTTGCACTGCATTTAATTGGTGGGGGTTAATGAAAAGAGAACAAGAGAAGGTTCTGCAAGATGAAACTAAACCGTTGAATAAACTTGCCTGTTCATCGTAACTTGGGGGAAACTGTAACGAAACGACACGGATTCCATCGGATATAAAACGGTTTTACTTTACGTAGGATCAACGGGTTAGGAGTACGACCTTCGATTGAATTACATAACAAAAGCTTCGGCTATCATGTTACTCGTTGAATGGTTGAATAAATGATATACAGGCTTCTCAAAAAAAGAAAAGGCACGTCACCACCGCGACACAAAAAAATGCCTTGTTCGTTAATAGCTCGTATCGCATACGCGCAAACGCGTTGCCTGGAATTCTCCTCATTTCCAGATACTTTGAAATTTTTTATAACCTGGCGATTCTTAATCTCCGATCAAAAAAGGATCTCGGTTCGAATTTCAGACCCTCAGCGAATTTTCGACGCGCGATTAACAAGTACAAAGCAAATTCATGTCAGATCCAGCGGCCATCGGGAATCACACGCCCGAAATGACCTCATGGCCCAAAATTACGAATAGCTTCATCTGAAAATTCGAGTTTCCGCATATATTCCCGATAGATATATGATATTCCCGAAGAAATATGAATTTCTTTCCTCATCGCGAGTTCTCACTCACGCCGGTAGATACCTCTTCCTTTCACTCTTTCCTCGACGCGTGTACCTACCACGTTTATATGTACATATAAGGCGTTACGTGGGTATGTATAAATGGCATCTGGTTAAACAAACGTCCATAAAAAATTGGCGAATGGGAGAAAAAAGAATCAATTAATATACCAGGTCTTGGCGACATACCTTCACAGTATAATCGTAGCGCAAATTTTCGTCGAGACTTTTGAGCCGCGAGTTTCGCAGCGGAAATATTCCTCTTCGACTTTTACCATTTCATACCGGATTCTAGGTGTCCCCGTTTAACTAACTGTCACAAAATACTTCTGGTTACACCTCCTTAAAAAAAACGATAATTTTTATCACGGACCGGACGCTACGGAACCGCAGTAACGAGGCCTCGCCGATCTCGAACCGCTAAATCTATCATGATCTCAAGAACATGACTCACGGATCGAAAACACACGTATACCCATCGCACAGCTATGTAATTAAACGTAGGTGTTCCCCATGCTGTACATATGGTAGGTTCGTACGACCCAAGATAATTACACTAACAAGACCCGATCGCTTCTCAGTTATCTAGCCAACGATTTCGTAAGTTACGTGCCGAAGGTGGGACTCGGAGACAGAAGCGGACTCTGGCATGTTAAAAACGCTATAGAATTAGGAAACTCTTATTGTAATCAAGCGATGAGCCTACTTAGCAGAAAAATTACACTGGCTTGTGTATAAGACAGCAGACGGATGGAAGGACCGAGCGATTGCTGCACAGTGCTTGGGACTTGAGATCGCTCAACGAAAAGCCACCTACTTATGGTTCAAGGACGATAAGGTGAGGAGAAATTTCTGACCCAGTACTAAGAGTCTTTATTTGGCTGTGACATACGCGCCGTATGCTCGCGATTAACATACGAGAACGCCGCAGCCTTGCGTCGATCCTTCCTTCGCTCGATTTTGTAGATTTTCGGATAGAATCGATCGCATAAAAATCGAAGACGCTTTTTGAGATCCGGGAAACGGTATATCGCTAATTAGCAGCCGAAGAGATATGCGTGTAGAAGAAAAAGGAGTCGATGAAATTAATCTAAGCCCAGATGATTAGTTATTCGTAGATTTTGAGCGAGAAATCTTGTGCAATAAATTAACGCGTGCGAGTCGAGTCGCTCTTCGATTAAGGCAAACTCATTTCAACGTCGCCCACCGCGAATCATCGTTTATGGAAGGTTGTGAGTTAACAACTGGTATTTGGTTAGTCTTTGTGAAAGTGTGGTGGATATATCCTGTCCGGGTCCTGGCTTTGGCTCGGTTAGTTATATTCTTGCCCTGGGCGCCAGCCAGCTTCACCTTCACCGTAGAATCCACCTCCTTATGGCTCGCTGCTGCTGTTGCTGTTGCTTACGGCTTACGTGGCTCATGCCTACTTTGATCGCGACCTAGCGAAACCACAGTTTTATGCAAATAACAGTCTATCGTTGGGCGTTACTCGAAGAAAATCTTCTCAATGACGCAAAGATGGAGTCAGGTCTTATGCAACGCGTCGCTGCTTCAGACTACGGACCGGAATTTATAAATTAAATCAAGAAACCGTTATAAGACAACCGCCTTGCCAGACAAAGCGATATAAAACGGGGATTCGAGTCGTACCTGTGTACGTACAATACACGTGTATACACCCGCCTAAGAGACTCGCTGCTTCCCGTCATTCTTCGTTAATTATTATCGAGGGGATGCGGACTTAGACTTTAGGAAGATGCTATTAGAATTTCAATGGGACCGTATGGGAGACGAGAAAAGAGACGCGAGCTGTCCGCGGATATGAATGACACTCGGATATATGGATCCGGAATATAAAACGGACTATCGCACCCAGCGGTCGATGCGAATTTTCAATTTTTTCACAACTGTGTGCAAAATTACATGCAGAATCTTAGGTAATAGATGTATCGTTTCGCTTTGGAGAGTGTCCGAATAATTTCGACGAAAGTATATGGAAGAGTGTTTAGAATGAAGATGAATGAAACGTGGGTAGATGTCGTAGCTAATTCTTGAATCTTCATGCTTTTAGAGAACTCGCCGGTAAGGTCATTATCCGGTAGAACATCATGCAGCCACAGAGGCCATTATCTTCATTAAAAATTCATATATCTACGGGAAGCTAACATCTGACTCAAGCTTATTAAAATTTACCTACGCGTTGGTGATCATTTTATCGCATTTGTTGTGACTGATTCGTTAAACAAGTCGTATATTCAAAACCGAGGGAAACTCGGACACCCTGTTCTTCGAAATCGGGAAATGCCTAACTCGAAACCTTTTGAATTCGATTCTGAGCCGGAATTCAATTCCAGAGACTTAGGTGTGCGAGAATTTTTGCCTTTGGAATAATGGGATCAGCTCGAAAAACTGACCGGGTGGATATAATCAATTATCCATTAGGCACGCGTCGGCGAATGGATCTCATACTTGAAATATTCCACATTCTCGATACGGTTATAGAGCTCACAAAAAATCCATCCCATTTTTACGTCGAGGAACTCTTCCCGGACTACCAGGTCAAGTTTTAACCCAACACGTGTCGATCTTAGACGCAGGTGTTTTCCTACTCTTCGAGAACTTCCTCTTCAGTTACCAAAGAAAGAAAGAAAGGCTCGTATATTTTACGTCCATCGAATAGCTTTGGAAATTTTAAAGCCCTTTCAATTATTTTATGAAATTAGAAATGAATTAGAAAAAAAGTATTCTGCGGGGTATTTTGTGGAAGAAAGGCGCACCTGAGACCGAATGAGAATTATCAGCCGGTGCGAGACTCTCGCGGAGTCAGAAGTCGTTTGGGTACAAGTATTTCGATGGATCTGTATTCAACTGGCGATCCCTGAGCATACAATTCGGTCTTCTGTACACGCACGAATAGAGGTATTATGTACCGATAGGCAGTATAAAAAGAGAGATAAAGAGAGACGGAGGGACGTCGAAACGTGCACGTTGCAGACACGAAGAGGCTACGGGCTGAGGCAACATCCGGCATGAATCAACAAAGTAAAACAGCCTCGGAGTCGTGCCAAAGAACCTAACTCAACGCCTACTATAAGGGGACCCAGGAATTACTGGCCGAACCAAAGCTGAATTTATATTGTAGAGTGAAAGTCCAAGTCGAAGTCGAAGCAGTTTCGATACGCTGGCGTGGGCTGATCCAAAGCCTCGTCACCCGCCTCGGAGCATAAGCGGCAGTACTTTTCTTCTCCCAACACTTACGATTTCGTAGATAGATAGAAACCCGCGCGTATCTAATTTCTTTCGCAAATATCCGAAGAGGAGAAAGATCCTGTGTAATCGTTCGCGCCAGTCGCAATTGACGGGAAAATATCGGGCGTCTAAATTTTTCTGTAGATTGATCTCTGTCGTATTCGACTTCCCACGAACGTGACGGTGAGAATAAAGGTCCGACACTTTTGGCAAATTTCCTAAATTCGAAAGCCAACGGTTTGGAAGTAAACGTCGAGACGCCACAGTCCGCGTATAAGGTATAGGTACCCACACAAGTCGCGGGCTACGGTTAAGCGGGAGGTCGGTGACCGAAAAAACAATTCGAAGCTATCGTGTGTGATTATATACGCCGTATATGTATGCGTGAAAATTTTGCGCACTCCCTGCACCCGTCTATGGCAAAATCTGGTTCAATTGCACAACGTTTAGAATGTCGGTCGCTCGATAAATGCGCGATTTATTGCTCACTCACAATCAGTCTTGAATAATTGGGTGAATTTGAATCTCGAATTTAGCGAGAAGAGATGCTGTTAAGTCCGCGAATTCGATCCCACAATTTATTCATTTTTTTCTAATTGCGGTTGAATCGGTTTAAAAAATTGAAAGTTAATTTATACGCGCTGGGTTGTTGGTGCAGCGCTCTTTCGTCATTCTAATTCCCAATGGCATGACGTCATTCCCTAAGTAAGCGAACTGTGTTATTGGCTCATTAGCTGTAACACTTATTCGTCTTTATTTTAGATGATTTAACCCCGGAGCTGGGTAAAGGTTAATCCGAAAACGAGCGATCGTCGAAGATGGGAAATCCGCTTACCTATACCAAACTCCAATCCGTTTTTTCTCCCTCTCGAAAATAATGGGCGATACAAAGACCGTGGATTCAATACCGCGATTATAACTGCATCGACTTCTATCTCTGAAAATTTCTCAAGGATATGATTGTGGCTGCAGCGCTAACTCTCGTTTCATTACACAATTGCGATATTATTAGCAATGCCGTAACGCGAAATGATTAACACCGCAAACGGAATTGCCCACAATGTAACTTCTAATGTTTCTCCTAACCATTTCTTGATCATTGTGCGAATACGTCGCGTTGCAGAATCTTGGAACTACACGAACCGTTCCTTAACGACTATTGTGCATAAATCATAGATGTTTCTTCAAATAGAATAGATTTTTTCGTACCTATGTATACTTAGATATTTACACGCTTTAACGTGTCAAGGAAAAACGATCGGTTTTATCCCAACTCTGCGATTCCCAATGCGATTTATTACACCTCCTCTCTGATCCGAGAGGAAAAATCTCCGCATGATTCTCAAGGCCGTAATCGCGGTGGTTTGAGTCTCGTTTCATGACACAATAGCTTATTATTTGCGGAGGTAGCGGTGCTGAGCGTGATTGGAAATAGGTAGATAATTGGTACCGATCAGCTCCGAACGTAGATTAACTTTTGCTCCTAACGGTGAATAAACGCGTCATATTTTCAACGCGTGCCTATTAACGTTACCGCATATATAATTACACGTCGACCGGTTGAAAATGAATCGGATTTTTTTTTTCAAAAAATCCTGTACCTATTCACTATACACTTCTTTCGATAGAATCAAATTATACGATTTATCTCGCCGAGCAAAACTGGATTCGATTTTTGGGCTCGACTATTTTTGTACCCATCCGTATAACGAAGTCATTAACCGTGCTGGGCCGTCTCGTAGTTCAACTCCTGGATACATTGACCCTTGTTGCTATCTATTTCTACCTAATATCAAATTTAACACGTATGTAGAATTTTGTTTTCAACGTCACGATCTTACATCAGACTCCTGGAAATGCTAATGACAGGGTGATGGATACTTTCCTTGAAAGGAGCTGGTAGGTGCTTAAATTTTTCTGTTTTTTTTGTTTCAACTTCTAATTTTGAATTCTGGACTTTATCACCTTCCAAGATCCAAGTTTACTCGCTAAATTACATCCACGCGGTGTGAGAGAGAGAAGAAGACGTTCTCCTAAATCACGTAGCCTTATTTGAGCATCGAATGTACTCTATTCTCTAAAGCAAATTTTTTTCAGCTAATTCTGATCATTTTTAGCCCGCAATTACCTCAAGTTATGCGTACCATAGCTTTTAAGGCGAGCAATTTGTTCGAGGCGATAACTAATCCATTAATTTCATCAAACGCCTCATAATTTTCGAATGACTTTATACTTCTGTCTAAATTTTTCTCGGATAAGAATCTAGCGGGTTGGGAAACGCGAAAGTGAAATCTGAAAAGTCGATGAAAAGCTAAAATCGCCGGAGGAAATAGAAGTCGATGGTTCGAGTTCACCACATCAATCGTAAGTTCCGAACCGTGAATTGTCCGTGAGAATTTTCGAATTGGAATAAAGTCCTGCATTTATTTTACTAGATTCCCTTGCGGACGGCCGATGCACTCTTCTGTAGCGTAGAAACTACATCAAGGAGGTATTTCGTACCTACACGACACGCCGAGAGGAGTTTAGCCCGAGACTTGAGAGACTCGAACTTGTTCGTGACGTGTCCGCGGCAAGCATTGAACTCTCCGCTGGTTCCACGCAGCTCTATACACACATAGAGTGGGTATCTATGTGGCAAAGGATAATTCTGGTATATAATAAAGTTCACCATATAAGAGCTACGGTGTAGTCGGCGTGATACGCGTAACGAACTCACACGTTCGCTAAACAGTGTATAATCGCTCTTGACCGATCCTGAGGAATTCTGGGTGCTGTAAAAAAAAGCCATTTCATTTCACGGATCTACGGACCCATTACTCGTACGCTATTTCCTACTACCGCGGTTGTTTCACCCGGGTCTAGTAATCATCCGCGATTTCATTACTTCGACTCGCGTTTGTCGTCTCAGGCAATAATTAGGTAATAAACTGACAATGAACTCCGTTCTAGGTACGTTCTACGTTCATCCTCGAGGTACGTGAACTGTGGAAACGAATCTCTTTTTCTGCGTCTGCAAGTCAGCGAATACAATGCAATTCGACTGTAATATTCGCGACTCATCGTCACCGCAATACGCACGACATGTATCTAAATTCCAGCGTTATTGTTCTCCAGTTATTCCGATTCGCACATGCGATTTCAAATCGAGCCGAACTCCGTTTCCGATAGAATTAAACATCGGATTTTAAATCGATGGAATTTTTGGCGCCAGGGAGTCGTACTTCGGACTGTCCATCTCCAGTTTTTACAAATTTATCATTCGGCTCGATGTAATTTCCATATACAGATATCTGCCCAATGTTCGAAGGTAATTGAGAAGCTCACAGCGAGAGAACCGGTCTATCGTCATTTTTTGCCTGAATTCAGTCATCTCCCGTCTCAGTATGGGTAGTACATGATACGAAACCGATACAAGAACTTTCAGCATCTCGGATCCCTAATTAACGAATTTAACGGTATGCATTCTTGAAAACAAAATCTTCGCCCCGAGTTATTCGGACGTTTTTTAAACGGTTCAATGACATCGAAAGTCCCTAATTTTTTATTCCTCGTCAATTCTTTCTCCCCTTTTTGTACCTACGGACTAGGAAACGGATATGGAAGCTCCGAACTCGAGTAGTGCAAAGCTCGTTCGCTGCGTCCATCCTTTTGTCGCAAGGAGTATCGAGCCGATTTTTCGATTCAGATTTGACAGGATGATCAATACATCTCCGTGAAAAACGGTCTCTCAGAAATTCAGGTCTGGAAAATCGGACACAATAAGTCAAACGCAATCGACTTCCGTTCCGCAGCCTTATACACCGCATATGTCGCCACGGGGAGTGGGATTTCGCAGCAACAAAGAGACGAAGGCAGAATAAGGTAGGTGGGTAGGTAGGTGGTTGTAGGTACGACTGAAAATAAGCGACGACCTCCTTGAGATCGGTCCTTGACTCGTCCAACTTGTTGCAGGAGGAGGCGAGGTAATGGCATCTACGCCAACCTGGCCGTGGTGCAGATATCCCCCAGGGTGTAGGTGTGCGTGCTTGCGTACCGCGTGTATGTATGCACGCTCTCTCTGTCTCTCTTCTCCTCTCATAAATAACGCGATTCTCTATCTCCCTCTCCGCCGCAGGAGTCCGTAGACCACGCTGCGCGCGCAGCGCGATTCTTTCGCGAGCTCGAGCTTACGCTTGGATTTGAGCTTGAGCTCGAGCTCGAACTTGAGCCGGCTGCAGCTTCTACCGCGAGTCATACTCCGTAGCAAAAGCCGAGGTATACCGTATACCGACTCGCCGCGGATGCCTATAATCGGCGATGCGGGGATCTCGACTGACCGCGCCTTCCTTCACGCGACGCGACGCTATCCTCTCCGGTACACCATAACGGGCATTCTTCTCGGTTTTCCGGGATAATTTATAAGGGATATTGTACAGTCGAATCCGCGGAGCCCCGATCCTCCCCGATCTTTAAACTTCTGTTAACCTTATTTGAATTCTAGTTTATTTTTATTCCATTTTTTATCCTTTCTCTCCGTCCCGAATCCGAAACTAGTAATTAAATTCCGTATCGACTGATCGGCTTTTGCATGTGTTGTAAAAATGGAGAAGATCGTGGTTCCGAGAGAGGTGTCGATCGGTAGCCTCCGCTCGCTGCATGCTATAAAACCGTCCTTCTTTTTTCCGAAATTATTTTTGATCAATGCCCGCTCATCGGGCATCGTGGTAAAAAAATGGGCGTTACTTAGCCGCCTTTTACACGGAGGCTTCCTTCTAGATGCTCATATACGTTACTAATCGAGTTGAATTTATCGCCTGCGATGCGGGGTATTAAGAAATCAAGAATACCATACGCTCTACGTGTTTATATCTTCAAAGCTTCACCTGAGGCCCGCGGTAACGCATATTTTATTGAAACGAATGGGACCCAGTTTTAGTGACCTTTTCGTTTAAAAAAAATAAAGAAAGAAAAAACGGAAATAAAAAGGATATTATAGCCAATAATACTGATACGGATACAAGAATCTGTATAATTTAAAATCCGGAGACGGATATGTAGACCAGTAACAGATTTTGGAAACGGTATACACACCTCGTTGCATGAATAATATTATACCATTCTGCATACGATTCAATGAAATCTTTTGATCTTAAGAACCGTATCGATTTGGGCTTCTAGAATCGTGAATGTGTGTATTCATAAAATTGAAAGGCCTTCGATCGCCTGCGCATTAACGGTATTACGGGGGAAGAGTGATTGTCTTCGATCTCCGTTTTTTATTTCTTCATCTAACGGATAACGATTCGATCTATATACTTTCAAGATACTGTATTCTTCGGATGGTTTTTATTTTTAGCTGTTTTAATCGCGTTCACTTGTGAAAGCTGGTTTTCGATCTTCGTCACAAGATAAACGAGTCACGTACCTGGGGACAGGTGGTTAAATTGAATTGATAACGATTTTGACTGACAATGAGCGAGGATGTACAAATGATTTAAATTCTATGATCGATCGAAGGCGAGATCGAAGAAGCGCGAAGTCTGCGCGAAACGGGTTTTTCGTACATGTTATTCGAAAGGGGACGCGTGACGTCATCGGGACCTTGCCAAATGTTCGGTTCATATATACAACACACCCGTATCTATACGTATACGCCTAGGCGTAGCTCAGAATCTGTTCAGAGAGGTGAAGAAGCCGCGAATAAAAATGGCACACTGGTGTATTGCGAAATCTATCGGAATTTTATTTCACGCAAATTAGAATCTATTCATATTTTATTCGGATCAAGAGTCTACGCGATGCTGCAGCCTGACATTTCCCTTCAATCTTTCTCGGAGTAAAAAAAAAAGAAATCCAAAGAAAATGCCAAGCAGTTGCAATTCGCAGCGAAATTGGTACGGATATAAATTTTTGTCGTTAATTAGCAGAGCTTTGGGTTTCGCTAGAAAATATCGGACAAAGATATAATAGGAGTGGGATAAAATCGCTAATTCCGGTTAGCAGCCAAGATGCTAAATTGCTAACGCACTGACAATAAGATGCTGACGATATACGGTACATATAGGCGAATGATATACCTATAATTGAAAAATCGAGTCATCGTCATCTTCGATTCGTTGCGATCGGTGCATTTCTGCAAGAACCGATCATAGACAAAAATAGTTGTTGCGTTACCTCGTGTTGGGTTGCGATATCCATAAAATCACACTCACGTAAGGAGATTTCTCTCTTCGTTTCTATCCTCTTCTCTCTTGTCATATAGGAGACCGCGTATCCTTGACAAGCGTCAATTGAACTGGTCACTCACTGGTCGCACCACACACATGTGTCCCGATTCCTAATTCCATTTCCCCAATAATTATTATACGGTCTCTTTTATCCATTGTTAATTTCAAGACTTAACAAGCCTCTTTGCCACTTTGTTGTTAATCGTTGATTAGTCGCTCATCTCTGGTCCTCTTTCATTTTTTCTTTTCTTTTCTTTTCTTTTCTTTCGTCAAATTTCGGACATATATATTTATATATATAACTCCGTATAAAGGCACTGATACACTGACACGTAAGACACACCGTGACCTGGGCACTGCTATTGATTCAATTACGAGCTTTCGATCAACAGGTAATTCGTTTTTTTTTTTTTTAATTTTTTTTCTTTTTAAATTTCTTTTGTGACAAAAGTTGTGAGTGTATAGATATATGAATGACGTGCCTGTGTGGGGTTATGCGTGTGTTTGTTTGTTTGCTTGTTCATGTTTGCACAAGTGGACACATATTCGCTTAGGCGCAAGACTTTGACTGCGAAAGAAAGTGACATCGATGCCTGACCACTAAAACTGAAAATTTGAGTACGGGAAAGAAACCGCTGGTATATACGTATATGCCTCGATCCGAAAGATCCAGACTTCAACCCGCAGCTGTTTCCGGTTCTCACAATAAAATTATAGCAAACGGAATAGAAAAGAAGGCCCCTCGCCCTCGTTACAATTTCCCTTATACCTCGACTACCTCATGTTCCTTTTTTAAAGAAAAAGTTCGGAGGGACATTCAACGGTCTCTTTCACCTCTTTTAGGTGAATAAATGAATCCAAGGTATTGCGCTCAAGAAAATCGGTCCCGGTTTTATTCATGGGGAAAAGACTTACCCGTTCCCATGGCTGAGCGCAGCCTCTTTCCTGCACGTTTATCCTTAATATATTATCCAGCCAATTTTTGTTGATCGAATTTCGTATCACTCACGAAAACGATCTCTTCGTCCAGTCGGAAGACCGCGGACGGACTGTTGCTCGAAGGAACATTTGGAGAGCCTTCACCAGAGACAAGACGACGTCATTGCTTACCTGGTTTCCGATTGGACGAAACGTTTCACCTCACCTCTCTCCATATAACACCTACGGACCTGCCGTGTACCTACAATTTCTCAGGTGGGCCCCCGTTGCCGCCGAGTTCTGAGTCCTGTGTTCCGTACTCAGACCGTCCAACGGGAGATTTCAGGCTCTAGTATATTCCTATTCGTCCTATACGCGCTGGAGTTTGAGCCGGGTCTACGGTCTCCAGGCTTCACCGATCACGAGTTAAAATTCCACGATTGTAAACCATCCTCGGAAAAAATCGTGGGAAAGATCACAAAGCCTGGGCTACGGGAAGTTTGACGATCGACGAAATCGTCGTTCCGCACTGCCTTTGAATTTTTTAATTACCCGGATCAGATCTGGAATCAATGCGATTCAACTTTTGCCAAAGTCTTAAAATGCATGTGTATTCCGCATATGTCTGTACTTAATGAATCAACAATCAATGAAGAGAGAGAATTCAATGATGCAGTCTGATTATGATACTATTCTAACAGGTTTCTGAACCTTGGGGAGATTCATTTTTCCATTTTGAGTTACGTGACTGAATTATAATACATACACAGCAAAACGGCAATTAGTTTTACTCTGTTCTGGGGATAGCAGCAAAAAATGCCAATTGAATTCGCTAATTATTTTCCTTGCGTATAGGAGATCGTTATTATCCGAAATTCGTTGTATACCTGTACTGGGATAATAAAAATGAAACGGTACAATTCCTACTTGTGCGAGTAATACATCAGCGGCTTTAATTCTCCGAAAAAAAATGGGAAACAAGAGCTCGTCGCAGATATCCAGCTATTTGGCAATAATGACTTAGTCTATAAGTAATTACATCGTCTGGTCAAGGCTCAATTTATAAAATCAACGTATTGGCTTACGCAACGGCTATGCAAGAGATTTCAATTTGAATAGACATCAGCGTCCTTCCGAGTTCGCGGTGCCAGCTATCATCGTCAAATTATAAAATTATATCAGATTTGAAAGAGAAACAAAAAAAATTCCAAACGTCAATTGAATTTGATCGAAAGACAAAATCCCTCGGAGCTTTGTCGCCAGAATCGCTTCATTAATTTCTCATTCGACTCGCGAACGTCATATATGTCACGAGATGAATCCTCTCGCATTTTCTTTCGTATGCAGATGAAATTGTTCACAATCGCTCGGCGGACAATGCGGGCATTGTGAAATTTCGTTATTGGAGATTCGAATCACTTTCGTGAATTCTAGAAGCGTATTTCGGTTCCCAAGCCGAGTATACTGCACATCCGATGGGTATACAATCCCATTATCCTTCTTTACGACCTTGCTGTACGAATAATTCTTTACCAATGACTAATTTGTTTTCTCATTCGTTTAAACTACGCTGCCAGCGCGAACCTCAAAATTCTAGAGGCCTCGAGTATCGCCGAGCCGTTCTATGCGGGTTTCAGAAGCGTTGATATCACCGATTCACCGATTCGCCGCTAAGGCCAAACGATAGCGCCGCGCGTGTTACCAGTCGTCATTGATGATCATTCCAGTTGTTGTAATCTGGTAAATTATTCACAGATTAACAGGGATATCTACTTCCCTGCAAAACAACTTTGCCACTGACCTTTTGCGGTATCTTACGACCGTGATAATGCAGCTCGAACCGAGCGCGACGATTAGTGAGTATAATATGGACAATTAGAGGCGACGATGAGATTGAATCATTCCATTTTATACACCAGCTCGGTTAAATCCGGTATCTCTGATCGCTCTATGATGCGAAAAATTGCGAGTAAACGTAACAGTTTTTTTCCTCACGGCCGAACGTTACCGGCGCTTCTTCTCTTGCGCAAACTTACCGAGAATCGAAGATTACGATGAATCCCGAAAGACTGTATGCATGCGGTATTCTTGTGACAGCGAATATCTACGCAGATGTATACATACCTATGATTTTTTTTCTCCTCAACTTGGGACCGATCTTTCGATGCCAAAAAGTCGTCGCAATTTTTATTCAGCATGCCGATATGCGTTGCACGCGGTGTTACATGAGCTCTTATAAAACTCGTGGCACGCAGTGCGCCTTGAAAATGCGAATAGTTAATCCGTAGTATAATGAATGCTATTATACTCAGCTGTAGATGCAGCATGTATGTATATTAGCGATATTTTTCAATCAACTTATATGACTCTAGGTAGATACGTAACGATGTGTCGTTTGAGGGATCGAGAAGGTTGCGAAATATTCTGCAACACCAATTCGCCTATGTACCGCAGAAACCAGCGCAAAGAGGAACGAACTGCCGAATCGAAATTTTTGCACCAACCTTATACGGCGCACATCAGTATCCGCGTCACCTACGCATTTCAACGCGATATGCTCGAACGTCACTAGACGAATCGACAGTTAGATGATCGAATAAAACGTAGCTATAAGTACACTGTACAGGTAGATCAGTATCGCATGCAGCCTAGAATCCATAAACACTGAGGGTAAGTGTATTGTGTATTTTACAAACAACTTTCAAGCTCTGTTTCATCATCGGCGCATTATTCGCTTGATCAAAACTGCACGCGTGACGGAATCGGCCAGTTCTTTTTTTTTTGGCTTTTTTTCAGTTCCTTTCGCAGTGCGGATTACTCGAACGCGTGCCGGTGCAACTTGAGACAGCTCTGGCACCTACCCTGTTCGGTGTTTACTAATAATCCGAAGACCGCTGGAGCTGAAGCATTTGGAAGAATCGTACCTCGGCAGAATGTCAGCACAGCCCAGTTTGTTTGAAAATAATTCGCAAAGGGATCGATATTACTAGGTCTACAAAAATTGGTATATCCGTCACTTATCGCAATTAAGAAACGTGTGAAAATAATTCGGAAAGCTTTCTGGTTGTTTCCGGATGTTCAATGATTATCCACTAATTTTACTTATTTTATTAATTGAGTCATTCGTTAAAACTGGGAATAGTCTAAATGTATTTTGGTCGAGTGTCGGCTGAACTTTTCTCTTGAACAAATATACACACTCGCTAATTTTTTATTATATTACCGCAACTCCGTCAAAATGTTATTCATAAATTTCTGTAGATGTAGATTTTCGATAATTATTATACCCGCTTAAATTATAAGTGGGTGAAAAAATTAACGACTTTCACCGAGTCGGCATGTATCAGCTATTATCCAAAATCCTTGATATTTTGTTCGTCTAGGTATGGTTGCAGGGACGTGGGTCGTAGGCTGTACTTCATACTGCCCACGCAGTAGGATGATTCTGGTCCTTTCTACAATTTTTTAAATTGACCGATCGCTATCTCGATTCCAAGGATTTCGGATCCTCCCATTAACGTATCGCTAATAATTGTACAGGCTCGAACGAATATCGTGACTCCACGTTTCTATATAATGACTGACAATTAGATGTAGAGTAAAAACAGTCGATTTATTCTCTTCCTCCTCGTTTGCCAATCGCAAAGTAAATTTGTAGTAGGTACTCTTCACCAAGCTTCGTCTTCGTTTGCATAAACTGCAGGCAGGCTGTTTTTGTCAATTTTTTGCAATTGCCAATTCAAGTGGATGGCTTCGTCTAAGTTGGAATCTACACCCAGGTAGCGATGAATGGATTTACAAACGCTCTGATAATCACGTAAGTAAATTTCGCGAAAGAGCGCGATTTCTCGGAGAATGTGAATGCAGCTACGGCGAGGAAGAGTTGTGCGGAATTGTTAGAGAGTTAATGTAGTCATGTATTTCTACCGCAATTTATGCTGTTAATTATTCAAAATTAATTCAATTCCCAGTTCGACAATGATATTCAATGCCTAGCTTTGATGCAAGCAATACTTATATTCCGAGGCACGTAATACTTATATATTGACGTAACAACGTGCTATTAAAGGATTCGCGGATTCGGTTTACAGATCGTTACGTAAAGCAATGATTTCTTCACTCGGACAGCGATACTTCGATGACTGTATACCTGGAAACCTTTGTGCTCAGACCTCTCCGACCTCTTGCTGGAACGTAATAACCTACTTAGATCAATTTCTGTACATTCGTACCGAATTTTCGTTCAGCCATTACTCTGGCCTGAAATCGTCTTCGCTAGCGAGAAAGGCCACTGCAACTTTACCACGTAGCGGCGACTCGTGGTACTATAGTGGCTCTCGTTTCACCTTTTGAGATAGGTAAAGAAATCTGGTTACAGACATCGTGATTCAAAAATTTTTGAAATGAGATGTTCTTCGGAATATCGTGATTCCTGGGATCCATCGAGAAGATACGCAGATACTGCGTTTGTTACATTGAAAAGAGAGGAAACTTTCCATTCCTTCTTGAAAAAAGATCCCATCGTGCGATAAAAAGTTGAAAATGGGTATCAGAAAAAAAATAATAATGATTGAAGGACAGTATCTCATTGAGACTTCGTCAACACTGATGCGTGGAAGGCTTACTTTCCAATGCACCAACTTAACTTGTAAATAGGACAGTTTGCACTGTTCGCAATTTTTCCTGCGACCGTTTCTCGCCGTGGTAATCATAATACTTGTATTACATGGGCGGATGAAATGACTCGATGTAGATGCCTGCTCCCAGCTGTTCTTTATATCGTGATTAACCATTTCCCGTGGCCTCTATCAGAGCTGCAATGTCCACACGCGCGAAGTCCTTTGCGAACGACGCACGATGTGTTAACGCCGCGGTTTTTGCGATCGAAAAAAATGTCCCCGTTTTCAAGTCTGTCTTCCCACACGTGAGAGTTCGCTCGATGACAAATCCGATAAATAATTAGGGCTGCTGTTGCCGCCGCAGAGATTACAGCGTAGGCGTTTTAAGGCCGTCGAGTTCAAAGACAAACTTAGATTATAGAAATGAGAATAAAAAATCATTCGATATACGAGCATGCCTGCTGTTTTATAATTAAACTTCAGAAACAGGAAGTGCTTAATGATTAGTCTATCTGGAACAAAGAGATGCGCTCTCAATACGATGAGGAATTTTTTCGATTCCATCCCCATACTGAATTTCATACTTCTCTAGACTATATATGTGTTATACAGTGACGTGGTAGAATTGTTCGATTATTAATGGTATCAATTATCTCGCAATTAGCGAACGTGTAATCGCGGCGCTGCTAAGGTCGACCGCGGATTAAGGATGAGACCTGGAGATGCGGTGGGAACAGAAATAGCCACGATGACGTAACCAATCCTCCTTCTTTATGTTTTAGCTTCTATATGCTCTATACTATCTCTGTATCCGTGGGTATATCTGTATATTCGATCTCTGACTATATACGTACGCTGATTCCCTCTCACCTTTACAACTCTATACCTGGTATTCCTTTCCACCTATAGCTTATGTATTCTATCTGGCATGGCACCGCCGTGGCCACCAGTCGATCTAGTCACCACTGTAAATAGCCACTCCGATAAACTGGATCCCTAAGCTTGTAATCCATGATCGATACTCCGGAATTTCGAGTCGAAAGAAGCTGCAAGTTCCACGTTTGAAAATAATTTATTAACGCTTTGAACTTCGTTTCAAATTTTTTATTTCCCTTCAATTCTCTCATTGCAATTACGATTCCTGTTCCTAAATTTACGTCTATCTGGTACAGAGTAACTTGATTTTCGCTTTTCGGACTCAATTTTTGACTTTTTTATACACCTACCGGATGAAATTTTGCAATTAACCGTTCTGACGGGGATTTATTTTTTCGAAAGTTCTATCGAGCGATCGTTTATAATTACGTCATAGATTCCCATGCTTTTACGGTCTACAGACTTGTGCAGCGAGCGATGATGTCATATGTTCCTAGTTCGAGACTATTATGTTTTTATTTCATTTTTTTAACGTTCGGGATGCAATTTTCGCTAAAATATACCCACACCCGTTTCCTTCACAGGCTATAAGGCTATGATATTTAAGTTAAGGATCGCCGCTCAAGGTAGCGAAGACACGAATGTTGATTGACCGGATGCGCTACCGGTTTAGGGGAGCCTCGGATGTCTAAGGTCAAATTCGACCCAGCAATTAATTGATACTGTACCGATAATTTTTTTCTTCAAATCCCTCAAACGTTTCAATCAGTTCCTCCTTATTTGTCAATGAAATCGTCGCCGCAGAGCGTGTATAATAAAATTTGCATACTCGTTAGGAAATCGTATCTTTCGAGACTTTTACCATTTGTATAGGTTTTACTTCTTCCCATTACGTCCTGAAATATCCCTCTTGACTGAGTGTATCGAATCCTCAGAAAACTGTATCCCGTATGTCAACGTTCAACGAAATAAAAAATTATTTCGTATTTCTGACTCGAACTATTCGAAATCTCTATGACTAAAAAAAGAATTTATACAACCATCAGATTTCCATTAGCTATATATAGGTTTCATGCAATTTTCATTTAAAATTGCTGAATTTTATGAACCTGTAATCATTATTCTCTATCTTTCTCTCTCTCTCTCTCTCTCCTCATTATACTAACGAAATTCTGTTCCGAGTCTCCAGGAAATCCGCTTCTCGAAGGCGAACGAAATGCCTCAAGTCTTTTCGCGTCTGTATGGTGATGCGGTTTTATAAAAGCGATCATTGTCTATTCGGTATGAGTCTATATGTGTTTTTACGGGTTTAAAACCGTCAGAAAGGACAATTTGGCCAAACTTTATCGACCCGTACCACCCTGTAGGCGCGATAATAAAGTGCCAAAGTGTTTTACAGTCATACTTGGAACGCGTGGGCCAGGATGCGTGGGTTCTTCTGGCCTTCGAAGTCCTTCGGTGGAAATACTGGGAGCAAAAGCAAAAGCAAAGCGCAAGAGCCGGGGCCTGGGGCCCGGGGTCGTACGATTTAAAAGCGTGGGTTTTCGGTGGGAGGACTGGATATTTACCTCGAGAATTACAAATACGTGAAGAGCCGGTGAGCCAGCTCAGCAATATATTATAACTGTACCCATTTTTATACATAAAAAAAAAAATTTTAGAAGTATACCGTATCTGGGGGCCATGGGAAATACGCTGTGGATTATGATTCCCTGCTGATAAGCCCACCCTGATAGAAATATCTTCTGAATATCTACGAGGAACTCGACGTTATAAAGTTCCATAAGCTCTGATCATTTCTAAATCTATGAAAATTTTTAATTTTATTAAAAATTTCACAAAAAATGTTCATCCAATTTTCTATTTTCGTCAAGATTTGAGAAAGAAAAAAATTTTAAAAAACAAAAACAGCAAAATTTTATAGATTTTTTCACAGTTTATCCAAAAATATTCAGAATTTATTTTGAGCTCTATTCGTGTGGAATAATCTTCGTTATTTTTGCGAGTAATGAATTCTGTAAAATCTAGGAAATTGATCCATTTTTGTTTTCTAACATTTTTAGTAAAATTCTTTGAAGAAGCATGGATTTTTTTTTAATCGAACAATCTTCAATAATACTCGTGCATAAGCCTTGCCTTTGCATTTCAGGGAAATATAAAATCACCCACGAATTACGGCATGGACAAAGTCCAGTGGCGATCACTCAGTGGGAAAAAACACTTTGTCATATATTACTCGAGCCATCATTACAAACTATGTATGGGAATACAACATTCTAAATTCCAGATTGCTAATCGGATTAATGCCTTTTCCAGTGACTTGGATAAAAAGTCTTTGGCTTTTCGCGGGTTCTCCCGATGTGTTTAACGACCCTGTGTATTTGAAACTGTACTTCTTGTATTTCGCAATTCGTATTTCAAATAGGTCGGTCGTGAATATAAAACGCATTCATGAAATACACAAGATGCTAATATGCAAATTGCGAAATAAATGCAATACCATATTTTGTTATAGTTATCCATATAAGCTGCACTTCAAAGGAGAAAATAAAAGAACAGGATAAAAAGCCATTTGAAATCTGAAAGATCGATTTTCCCATAAGTTTAGCTTTCCAGATCAGAATTGGGATCTCTCGAGGTCGATTTTGACCATAAAGAGAAAAGACAGAACTGCATTCTCTGTATAAAAAATAGGAGATGAAATATTTATCGAAACTAAGACAAGAACTCTAAGCCTTCAGAACTTCAGGATTAACTGAATCGTTTTAAAATTTCTTTCAAATTTCTATGAACTGAGGCGCCAGTTTAAAAGAATTCGAGGCACGAGGTAGACTTCTCGATAATTGTATGATACTTAAATTTTCATGATGGCTAGACAGCTTATAATTAGTTTATTTGCTGTTCCATCATTTCGTATTTTGTGGACATCATTAAAGCTTCCAAGACAATTCAATTTATGTATCGTAGTCCAAAAGAATATATGTTTAGTATTTGATATATCGAAGATACATGCTGTCTGTATTTTGTCGACGAAATTAACGATCCAATGATGGATAAATAGTAAATTTATAATTAAGTAATTACGTTCATTAAACAAGGTAACAAATTAGAAATTGTCTTGGAATTAGGATCGTTTTTATTCCATCTATTACAGCACATTACACATACCTACAGAAATGATATTACTGCATATAGTCACAGTGAACGTAAGAGTATAAAATTAAATATGTGTAATGACCATCAACATCAAATACGATTGCATTCCACAGGTGATTCATAGTCTCTATGTTCTCAGAATCAGACGTTTAAATCCTTCCGAAAAATTCATACAGCACGTTTAGTTTTCACATCTTTTCGTGTCTGTTTGCGCTTCTCTTTTTCAGTAGCGTCGTGAATTCGTCGTTTCTTCCTAAGCAGCCAAATCTCCTTTGCTCTATCTTCTTTTCCCTGCATCATACTCTTGTACAAATTTCTGTGCTTCTTCTTCATCATCTTTTCTCGCAATCGGTACTCCTGCTTCTCTATACGATTCTTCTCCCAAGGATTCTCCTTTGTCAATTCTCCCGCTTGCACTTTCATTTTCTTTTTCTAGAACAATAAAAAAAAAATATCAAATACTTGCATCCTTTCGAAGTTTCGTTATCATGTCTCCAAACTTTTTCGAATCTCACCTTCTTCTGTCTCTCCTGTTCCGTTTCGTCAACTTTCATCTCTACTTCAACAGCTTCGAGTCCATCTTCTGATGCCTCATTCTCACTAGCCGCCTCGCTTTCCCCTTCAGCCATCAGTTTCGATTCCTCTTCTTTCTCATCTTCGTTATCTTCTTCTTCCTCCGAATCTTCGCTATCATCTTCAGCTGTAACGATATCAAAAAATCGATTACATTGCCCGATAGTATTGAACCAAATCTCGAGACTATAAAAACTTCAAAATATCAAGTCCGCGTCATTTTTACCTGTTTTTACTTTGAACTCTGGATCAAGCAGAGCTCTTTGCTCAGGTGGAATATAGGTCTGATCACGCTGGCTGTCCGTGAATGGTGAAAGATGCGGTGGGAGTACGGCACCCATCAAGTACTGTTCAACAGGTAATAATTCTCTAGCATTCACAGAATCGAATACCCATTGCGGTTGGACATAGTATCTAAAGTAATTATAATTCTGGGATTAGTATAAAAGTATAAAAGTCATATGCCTCCATAAAAACGGTGGCATTATACTGATCTAACTTTTTTGTCAATCAATTTTTGTTGTGAAGGCAAAAGTTTTCGTTTTATGTACCTAGAAATATACTGCTTTGCCATTTTCGGCCTGTCTACAATTTGATGTGTAATACTCTCGTCATTTTCATCGAAGCTTGAACCAACGAAGAGAACCTTGTCCCAAGATACTTCTGCTCCGAAACACCGTAATACAAATACAAGTGGTTCTCTGGGCACTTCTCTATTGATGAAAAACTTGAGGCCTTTAAAGAGAGTCTTCAGCTTCTTCACCTTGTCTGATTCTATTCTGGCGATTTCGACCTGAGACGCATCAGTCTCCTGGAATTAAAATCGAACAGCAATTGAGCAAAAGGCTGCAGTACACACGTGTTTACAATACTTGAAACATAAAAAGCCAAAAATCTTACACTTGGAAATTGATCCACATCCAATTCCTCCTCTTCTAGAGTTTGTGCGGAGTTGTTAACGCTGGATAACGGCAAATTCAATGCAGCAATTCTCTCAGACACGTACGATTCTTCGTCTACCAATTTAGAATCATTGTTTCCTGAAAAAAAAAATTATCGTATTGCTCAGATTTAGTTATAAAACATGCTTCAGTAGGGTGAGCCATTTTGGATCGAAATTTTTTTGCAGGGTTTTCGGATGAAAAACCTTTAGAATTCAGTTAAGAAAAAGTCCTCGCAAAGAGCAAGCTCTTAATTCTTATTTTAAAAGGTCCATCACTCGATTATAAGTTTTCCCATTTAAAAAGCATGGGAAAATATTTTGGTTCCGTTTATAAGGATATTACTTGGTCAGATAATTTTTGTAACCAATTCTGTAGGAATTATATTCTCCACAAACTGCCTTAAGAAACAAGTCTGTAAAGTTAATAATGAAAGAGTTATAGGGGTTCCAAATTTATTTTCTGCAGAATTTACAGACTTGATTCTCAAGGCAATTTTGTAGAGAAAATAAACCCCTAGAAAATCATGTCATGCAGAATTCGAAACAAAAATTATTTGACTCATTGTGAGTAATATTCATTTAAACAGAACAAAAATATTTTTCCACGTATATAAATGGGAAAACTTACAATTGAGTGATGGACCTTTTAAAATTAAAATTAAGAGCTTGCTCTACGCAAGGATTTTTCGTTAGCTGAATTCTAAAAGTTTTTCAACCGAGAGCCCCCAAAAAAAATATCGATATAAAATGAATCACCCTAATGTCTCAGCCATTATAGTATTGCTTGTCTACTAAAAATTCAGAACATGTAACGTTATTTAACTTTACTAAGTATATAACAGCCTGAGTTATTACCTGGACTATTGAATTTGGGTGGATAAAACATGTTCAAAGAGTGATAAAGCCTGAAGTTTACGAATCCAAGCATAACGATGTAAAACTCGACGAATGTAGACATGATTTTGAAGTCTACATCATTCTTTGACTGGGGTTCGAAGGAGAAATGATGTGGAACGATCCAAGTGATCGTTTGCCCCTTTATCTCAGCTTGATAATAATATCCTTTGATAGAAACGAACACCTTCCTAAGTGCTTTAGCTGCTATAACAGCGTGCATAAACTCGACGGTCAATCTCCTGCAGAGAATAGAATGCTCTCTCGGGACATGATGTATCGAGGGAAACGTGCTGAACAAGAAACACAACGTAAGACAGTCGTCGAGGTCTCTTAGAGCGTCTACGAACGTTGGATAACGCTCTTTCACTATATGATCAAGCTTCAACTGTGGATGATTGTTTAGATATCGTCTCATAGCCCCGAAATCACGCATCGCTTTAGCTCGGCCGACTTTTCTGTTAAAAATCTGGAAAAATTAGGGTAATTCTACAGCATGTTGAATAACATTATTTTTTCGGTTGATTTGAAATCTGATAATGGCTTACCTTGAATTCCCGAAATTTCCATATTATGGGTTCGTGCATGAGAAACTGTATGTCTTTTTTATGGTACAAAGTTTTTATGCTGGTATCGCCCTGCTGGGCTCGTTTTCGGTTGCGAGGTTCTCGGGGATAGATTCCTTTCAGTATGCATAATTTCCGGAAATCTTTCAAAGAAAGTTGAAGTTTCTTTAGGGCTGATCTTCTGGACCAGAACTGAGCGCCTTCTCCAGATTGGTACTGTTAAACGGACGAAAATAGGAGATTTATAACCTCAAAATAGCTCATGGTTAACTTGATTTTACTGTCAATGAGGTGATTAACGACTTTTGTAACGTTACCTTCTTTTTTCCTATCACTACCATTCTGCCGGTGAATAGGTGTCTGCAACTTTTAACTGATATATAATTCGGTTAAATTGAAATTCTTGTAAACACGTGCAACGGACACTCTTTAATACATGGCTGTCAATCGACGAAGGAAGGTACGAGGTATCGAAATACCGAATTATCGATAAAAGTGCGCACAATGAAGTGATTTCATTGGTCCTTGCCTCTAGATTCGAGCTCTGATTGGATAAAATTTCTAAAGATAGAATCTGAATCGTCAGCAAATGTTTTCCACTTTGGGGAGGTAAAAATATGAAATTTTGAAATCGTAGGAGATTTTTCCAAATATTTGATGCCATTGGAGGCTTTTTGTGCTGGAAAATTGTAGAGAAGCAGCAAAAAATAATCAATATTCAGTCAAACGCCTCCTATACGCAATAACTTGAAGAAACAGCATCTTCAGGTGTATAAGTCCGTTCATCTCTATTAGAGAATAGATAACAAGATGGAAAACTAAATTTTATTTTATATGTATTTATTACAAATTTAATTTTTATGTGAAATACACGTTAGAACTAAGATCATTCATAATAAAGGGTAATCATTTACTATACATACGGTAATGAACAAGGACTACGATGTATTTTCTCTTCGTTTCATAATGATAGTCATGTTTTCGAAATTCCGGCGTGAAGTCATTATAATCGAATAAATATTCGATTATCACACGTTGCGGCTAGAACGCACGATGTGATTCTATCCCAATAACAGGTATGTTTTTGCGATATAAAAAAAAAGCTTTATGCAATTTCTGGACTGAATCCTACAAGCCGTTAACTGATGGTCAACTTTAAAACGAACAGGAGGTCCGAGAATTTTGCATCGGGGCATTGCCACCAGACCCACAATAAAGAAGACACATCACAAAGTTAAACAACAAAAATTGTCAACGTGTTTTGGGAAGAAATATATAAAAAATAAGGAAACAGAACTAATGATCGATCAATTCACTGAATAATTCTTAGGTAACTCGGCTCTTGTGATGAGTTCTGTTAAAGGAGAAGTGTCAATAAGGCTATTTTTTTTGCCCCTTCCAAATCTTTGCAAAAACTTATCAAAATATTATTCCAAATGTTTGATCCCTAAACATGTTGGACTCGAAAAACTTCAAGGTTTTTTCATTTACTTTGAAACGATCGCATTCCAATAAGAAAGAAATAAAGAAGAATCATCATAAACACTTTTCGAATGTGGAAGAATAATACTTTCCCAAAGCACTGTTCATAAAAACACTGCTTCATATTTATTATATCCAGTATTTCTAACATATCAAGGGCGTGAATTTTCGGAATTACATATTTTTTCAGAAGCTTTAATTCTTTGTTAAGAAACACATGCTTATTATCTAAGTGAATCATATCAACTATTCTGAAAAAGTGATTTAGAAGTGGGATATAGATTTACTTTAAAACATTCGTCATATATATTTACATTATGTTTACTGTATTATATTTAAAAAAATAACACTGTATTTTTACTATGATGAAATAAAATTAATTCAATCATTAATTACGGCTCCAATAAATAAGTTTGTTTACCATTTCATACATCAGCTGTGTGGAGTCATGAAGTAAAATTATGATGATTCTACTATTGACCCGAGTACAGTCCTGTGAAGAGCGGCACGTTCTTATTAACAGATCTTATCTCGTAATAAAAGGGACGATTTGCATTGAAGATTTCAGGTGGCTTGCAACACCTTGGTGTGATCTTGAGACCTAGAAGTAGCACTTATGATATTTCGATATAATAATAATTTCAACTAATATAATCTCATCAATCGAAGACGTATAATCATTATAAAACTGCATTATAAAACTATGCGGTGCCAGATGCAAATTCTTAGAAGCTCTTGTGATTTTCCATATTTATATCTAATTGCAAATTCTCGTCTTCAAATAGACGAATAAAGACAATATGCTCTGAATTTCGGCTGCAATGTTGAAAATAGAACTTTTATGACCGTCAACTAAAAAAGTATTCAATTAAATGAAAAGAAAGTATAATGTCGTAAAAGTTGATCAATTGTAACTATAGGACAATATGAATGATGAAATCTCAAAAATTGATATGAGGCCACCGAAAACTATTTTTTATAAGTAATTGGCGGAGTACTTTCAACAAAAATTGGACTCACGAGTAACTGCAGCTGCTTCGCTGCCCTCTTCATTGACTTCAATGAATGCTTTTTGAACAACTTTGGTAACTTGCATTGGAACGTCAGCTATACCAGAAAATTTCGCCTTGCTTTGGAACATTTCGGTCATTCCTAACTGTGTGGAATAAGATAGACGTAAAATAGAATATGAAGAAAGTACTAATTATAAAGTTTGGGAGATTTCATTATTTCTGTAACGCTATTTAAAATCGGGAAAAGTAAGCATTAACATTTTTTTGATACAATTTTTTTTCCGTCCGTTACCTTACGCAGAATCACGTTGAGGTCCAAAGTACTCTCGATCTTGAATTTTGGTAAATATAATTTAACGTCCCTGGGTCTTCTTTGCAAATACTGACTTAGGTCCACTTGATGGAGGTTCTCCTGAACCGTTTTCAGTCCGTTTACTTCATTTGGTAGAATAATTATCATGCTGAGCTCCTGGCCCTAAACGCAGAATCATATCAATATGGATAATTGCCTTTTTTATAATAAACGCGATATTATTTATCTGATATTGAATCATGCAGTGAGTTGAATAATGCATCGTCGCAACCTTCTCAAGCCACATAGATATAATATATCTCATGATCACGAGTGAGGCATGCCTGTTTTTGGGAAATTCACATTTCTACTGATTCCCAGACCTTGTTTGTATTTTCTATACCTCGTATGGTATTTCAACGAACATCGCGTTCAGCTGGGAAAGCTCGCCACATCGAAATTTCCTTTTGATGAACATGGTAGGTACGCTTTTAGTAGTTTCCTCGTCAATGTGAAAAGGTCTATCTTCGGTAAGAGAAGGATCAAACTTTTTTTCCCATTGACCCTTAAAATACACCGCAGTCACCAGCATCAACAAGGTAGATGAATCCAGGCTTCCTGCAGTAAAATCACATTCGATTCGCGGATGAGAAGAACTTCGGATGAATTTTGAACTAGTTTGCAAGATATACCTGGACTAATCACATTCTTAATGCGATTATTAGTTTGCTGTTCACACCAAGTATTAATGGTGTTGGCAGCAGACGATGGATCATTGAAGTCCACTTCTTCAATCGACGACAGGAATTTCCGCGAAGTCAATTCTCTAAACGCAGGTTTTACCTCAAAATTAGACGCGGTATATATCTTATTAGCGAGTCGCAATTCAACGCCGTTGACAGCCTAAAAAAAAAGAATTTCTCGAATTTGGAAGTCGTGGAATGATTTTTGTAAAATAAAAGTAAATAATATATGAAATTCGCGTCAGCTTCGCATTTTTGCATAACGTACGACCGCGCTGATGAACCAAGAGTGACCGAAGTTTAAGAAGTTTACATTCGTACATCGATTTGTCTGGGATTTTGTAAGGAAAAGAATGAAGAATGAAAGGAAGTGATTTCGGCTGCCAATATCACTCACGTTCAAAAATTCAATGAGAGACTGATAACCAGATTGGCCAAGTTCGTTATTGCTGGGAATGAAAAGAGCCGATCGCATTTGAGTTGCTGTTTCGCCATCAGCTCCATATGCAGTCATAGCCAGTACCACTTGAGCACTCAACGGCGAGGTGATCAAGTTCCCAGGATTATCAATGGCCACGACCTGAAGTGGCAAAGTAAAAATGACCAGTCATGGAATGAAATTGAAATACCTATAGATGTAGGCGATCGATGAGCAGCTGGTCATTATCATTGTTACTTGGAGTAAGGTATCATGTAGGTGTACATATTCATGCAACTCTAACTTATTCATGGAAATTGAGGATATGATAGTAGAGTTGTCTTTTTAGACTAAGGTCATTACTTAATTATCTATCTAATAGTATACAGACATACCTTCAAAAAATTATTAGCAAACTGGCCAGTTGTTTCGGCTATAGTTTGAAGTGCAACGTTATCAGATTTAGCCTGTTCAGCCATACTTGTAGTTCGAATCGAGATTGTAAGAACAAAAAATAATTGTACTAGAACAGACGAATAGTATCTGAATCAATATAACACCTCTTGACCAAATTATCAGAGATAACATTTTTCCACGCAATTGTATTTCAACATGAACTTTGTTTGAAAACAATTCGCAAAATGAATTTTTTGACGATCGCCAGAATGGAGCGAACAACTGCCTTATCGTATGCAACCAAATTTTAAACTGATCCACCTTTCGATTATTTTATACCTATAATTAAAATTCCCAGGGAGAAAAGGGGGAAAATAGTGGAAAGCTATGTGTGATTTGTAATTGTTCCCCCATACAAATAACTACCCATCTCGTTGAACGAGTCTGTTTATTCGTCTTCCTCAGGCATACAAGTTATTAGAATATAAACCATATTTGTATTACGACAATATGCTACCTAATATAACTAATTTTACAAAGACTGAGTTCAATTTAATGAAACAGGATGCATGCCAGACGAACATGTTTGAACTCCACCTAAGTTTATTCAACTGTAACAGAAGGACGAGTCTTATTATATCACTATAAGTAAGTTAAATATAAGCAAGTAAATTACTCAAAAAACTAGGCAAGATCCTTTTTTCGTCACTAATTGTAAGTACGTTGTCTATTTTGCGACGCCTTCTCTGCGTTCGGACTATTTCTATAGAGACGTTTGTCAGTCGTATCTTGTTAACGCAACCCCCATCCGAACTCCTCGGCGCCACGAGGGTCACTGACCCCGCGACAGGTGCCTCTACCCAAGGTCGGCGCTCATGCCAACGGGGTGCGAAATGTTATCGCCATCTCGCGGTCGAATTGCCAAACTACTTTTGCGTAAACGTTACTGACCGTCCACTAATTCTGAACTTGTGTAATAGATGGCGTTGGCGTAGCACCGACCTTGACCTTGGTAGCGGCACCTGCTGTCATGGGGTCAGTGGCCCATGTGGCTTCAAAGGGAATGTATGGGGATTATGTTGACGAGAAACGGCTGATAGGACAACGTACTGATGTACCAAAAACAATTATTCTACTCCATCGGAAATCAGCCATCTCGGTCCAGTACAGATGCTGTTCTAAGTACATACATTGAACTCGTCTTTGTGGAATTCGTTATATTAAACCGTATATCATTGTAAATCGAATAATATTGTATGAATACAGCATCAATAAATTTCTAAACACACCAATAACCGATTGCTCCGTTATTTTCCACTTGGTGGATCGATTAAAGATTAGGTTGCATATAATAAGGCAGTTAATCGGTTCAGTTCCATTCTGATAATAGTTCGCCCCATTATACCTATCGAATACTGTAATATAAAGTAGAATCGACTGTGAGATGAGAGCCTATCCGAGACTTGAGCCCAAGATCCACAGAAACGTCATCTGCAACTTATTCCACTATAGCCACAAGACGTCGCAAATTAATCAGTATCATTTTTACGCTATTTCTTTTCATGCTATCGTTATGCTATCTATGTGAATCAACAGTTATTTTGACTCAGAAAACATCTACACTACTACATAAAGCAAAGTCGTATACACTCGTTTCACGGGCTAGTTCTGTATCACGGATCTGTCACAGTGTCACCACTAGGCAATGTCCATTCATCCTATACTGATCTATAGTCAAGTATAGGCTCATAGTCACCGGCTGCAGCTTACCCGTCTAGATTACATATTGCCATAGAAGGATCTATTCCCCCAAACAATTTTGAGTCAATTTTATTAGTTTGTTTTTTTTTTCTTTTTTTTCAATGTTTATTACAAATTTACAAAAATTTATTACTTTACCTGTTCGACCACGCACTACCTATACTGAGTGAGTACCGTCTGTACGTGTATCAATGTAAAAGCCCGGCTGCGAGGCGGCCGTTCGAAACGCTCAGAGTCAGAAACGCCCTTGGATTGAGGCGTGATATTTTTGCTACTATTCGGCGGATGATGTCATGCCGCAACTTGTTACTAAGAATGCGATTCGTGTGTGCAACTAGTACGAAAGTCTGATGATATGGTAGAAACATTAAAACATCTAAAAATAGCTTTGCTACGCTCCGCCAGTACTGTAATATTAGACGAAAATGAAAGAAACAAATTTCATATGAAGCGGAATGAATGTCCTTTCCGTTTATCAAAATATGCTACGAAAAATCCGCGAGATTAATCAGCGGATAGTCGTTAACATTGCTCATCCACGTATCTCAATCTGATACAAAGAGAATATTCATTTTTTTTTTTTGCAATTTTAGAAATTTCACAAGGACTGAATGGATTGAAAAACAAAAATAAAAAAACATCGATTAGATCTGGTTAGGATGAAGAATATGATACTAGATACACGCAATGATAAAAGGCGCCTGAAAACTGAACCACAGGCAATCCAATTTACACGAACACTCGAGACCGACGAACCATTGATAATAGCAAAATTTTGTATCAGAAAATCAGAGGTAATACTGATCTAGAATTAATAATACGTACCTTCAACTTTTATGCATATAAATCGCAGTGTATACACTATCAAGTATAGCTTTTACACAATTTATAATCAATATTGATAAGGTATTAGGGTGGCTTTATCACTAATCACAAGTTTACTACAGAAAAAAAGAGAATAGTACGTCTTGATAATTTCTAATCATTATTATTAAAGGCTTATTTACAGGAGCATCATGATATATTAAAATAATTCATTGCTTTAACGTCTGTCGAGACATTATCGGTATGTAGTCATAATAGGAACTACACTCAATAAATAATTACCATTTTTCTATTTCCCTAAGTAGTATTACTATGTAAATAGATTTTATTCATCACATCTTGAAATATGATAAAGTATGTAATCTACCTATGCACAATATGTATATAAAATTGATCTATTCTTCCTCTTCGTTCTCTGATTCACTTTCGTCACTTTCATCCTCTAGTTCTGTTATTGGAAACCGCAGTAGAGCTGCTACTCCAGTTAGCTGATCCAGTTCTAGATATCAATGTAAGGAAAAACATGAATAGACGAGAATAAACCACCTTTCTTTCTATTGTACTATCATTTGTAAATATCGCAATTCCATCAACAACAAAATAAGACTCATACGTCTGAAAGCTATGAATATTTCGTAAATTGATCATATGCTTAGTTACTTTACTCTCAATATTGTGTATAACACCTCATACAAACTTACGTTCACCCGATACATGCATACTGGAGAAAATTTTGACGTCTCCACCAAATTCTCGGACGCTGTCCACCAGGTTGACGTATTGTTTCCGCAAAAGGACATCTTGACATCTATAATTCAGAAGCCGGATCAAAATTGTTGAAACGGGAAACTATTTAGCATAGAAAATTACCTGAATAGTTTGTCAGAAATCAATAGAGTCTCGATTGCCTGAGCCTCATTCGCTTTCTCGACGTGCTTTTTCCCGTAAAATGCTCGTGCTGGTTCTGTTAATAACAGTGTATAGAAAGCTTCTAAAGCTCGTACTTCACTCGCAGCTTTTGTGTCAGCTACTCGACTGACGACTGCTGGATCCGCCAAAACCTCTGCCAACAATTATCGCATTAATAGACATATTTACGAGGAATTAATTCAACTATTTGATACGTAAATGGCGATTTCATCACTATTTTTCTTTATGAAATGGTTATTGCGTTTGATTAATTTTTTCCAATCGACTACGGAATTGATTGGAGAGTAAAATGCATTGTGGATTATGAAGAGAAGTATAATACCTCTCAATGAATGCTTGAAGCCAGAACTTGCGTGAACAAGCATGAATTTTGCCTTGTTGTCGAGAATAACTTTGTTATCTGTCCTCACAGCTTCTTGAATCATGTAGTCCATGAACTGATTTTTGACAAAACCAGGGCTAGCAAGGAGAATACATTTCACAATGTCGAAATTAACGTGGCGTAAAATTGCCTGCATTACGCTTTCATAAAAGCGAGCCAAACCCTGGAAATATCAATCAATTTAATAACTAATCAACACAATGGAACCAAATTAATCTATCAGGAACAGAGAATGAGAAATGAATTCTTTAGTCAACAAAGCAGTAAAAGTCACATACTTCATCATCTTTATAAATAATAAACCTTTTCATGCTGCGATACATTTCCTTTTCTTTTCCTAGGAATATTTTGATCTATTTTTGCTCTAACCAAAGTCATGTTAGAAGTTACAAGACAAATATGAGCTATTCCATCTTGCATCACGACTGCCGCCAAATCAGCACTCTGAAAAAATCAAGTCGTTAATTTTTAAGAAAGAAATGATTTATAAGCTAAAATATTCCTTTTTTTTATTTATTACAAGGAAACTGCTAGAGGATGTGATTAACGTTTCAGTAAATAATCAATAATTCAGCACAAATTAAAATTTTAATCGTCATTCATAAAATACCTGCGTGGGATCGCAGGCTGTATCAACTCTCTCCAAGGAAATGGAATCCCACTCGGACTTAAAAAGCGTGAATTTTCTGTTCTGCTCCAAATCCAACGTGTGATAAGCTCCCATCTATAAATTGGATAAAAATGTTAAAATTATATAAAAAATATTTCAACTAATTGGATTTCAAGAGGTTGAATCCCGAATTTGGATTCCATTAAAATATAAGTTTATTTTTTATCCCAATTTGAACAAACTTGTCTTCGTCTCACCTTGACGTATTGATTTTCTTCTATATTTCGACCTTTCAATCTTAGCTTACAGGCCTGCGTATCAAAGTCTATAGATTCCACTTTGATAGTAAGCACAGTCCTCACTCTACTGCTAGAGGAACTTCCAGTTGACGATTCGGTTTGTACTTTCCTAGAGAATTAATGACTCATATCAGAGACAAAAATTTGTGGAAATGTTCGATAAATATCAGATACATTTTATAGATTTTCAAATTGTTTTGAGTCTGGAATCATCGCAGATTTCGTAAAGCTTGGAATTGTTCTTATTTTTCTTTAGGAATTATCTATACCTGATGGTAGATCCGCGGACAGAATCACCTTCACTGATTAGATTGTAAGCATGCCAAAGATCTTCTGGCTCCTCTGGGATCAGAGTTATTTCTCTGTGCATAAGAATTTTTGATTTTAGGTTAAACACATCAGACTATAAACACGATCAGCGTAGTTTAAAAAAAAAATATATATGCTCACCCGTCACCGTCCTTGTCGATAATTTTCGACAACAGCTTCATTTTAATAAAATAATTATTAAATACTAGTACTTAATGGAAAATAGTTCAATAACGATTCTCGTTGAGGTTATGTTCGCTTCAACTGCGACCCATATGTTCTTTGAACGTTGTTTAATGAATATTTAACCATATTTTCACCGTTTGCAGATCGTTATTATATTAAATGTTAAACATTGGAAACAATGTGAACTGCATTATACCGAAAAAATTAAACGTCATCGCTTTCTTATCGTAACAGTTCTGATCATTTCATTTATGCGGAAAATGCACCTGAACGTAACCTACAACCGGGATCAAGATCAAAGAAATAGAGCGGAAACAACGTGGAAGAATTCTCCTTCGTGAGAATCTAGCTTACTCGAGTTCAAAAAACCAATAGGCATGCTAGAACCTTGTTTTACGAGTATGAAAACAATTGACCGCGAATTATTTAGCTCTATTATAAAAACCATTCACAAAAAAAAAATAGAAGCTCGTTTTACTTGCAAAGCACGATGCGCTGCTAAAAATTCGCCAAGGCAATATGCTCTATATCTATTGTCCAAAAAAGCCCAATACTCCCAGTTACGCTTTCCTGTAGATGGCAAGAAAGATAGAACTTTGTAGAAGCTGGTAGGTTTGGTAAGAATAAGTTTTATTAAATCGTCGAAGCAAGCTTTTTGATAACATGAATAACATAACAAGTAGAAACAAAGCAAAATACAGTCAGCATTACGAAATTACATGATCTTTGGTAATACAAATTATAAGACTGAAATATAAATGGAACGCAAATTTAAGATTACAAAATCATAATTATGTATCTGACAAGACAAAGGAGTCTTCACATGTTGATGTTCCATTTCTGCATGGATTTGAGGGCAGATAAAATGCATTCATTTTGCAGGAATCTCTTGGCAATATACCCTGTAGAGTAGGTATTTTCATTTAAACTTTCAACGCGTCCAAATTTATATATTGTATTTCGGGAACGAATCCACGAATCAGGGACATTTTTATACTCATTATAATCATAGCACGACCAACAATGTCTGTCACGGATTGGTTCTTTAGCCATTCGATATCCTGCAATTACTGCACCTTTAGTCAGCTTGTCAGTCAAATTATATGGAGAGCATACGGATATGTCCCCCTCACAGTACATCGCAGATCGGTCGAATTTGAAAAATTCATGTCGTTCGATGGCCATTCCTTGGACTAATGATCCTGTGGCAGGAAATAACCCAAAATGGAGTCTCCAAGACGAGTTTTTACTTGAGGTTGAATTAAGATAACTATAAATGACTTCGTACAGCTTATTGACACTAGTATACGAAGATGTATAGTTATTCTGCAGAAAGTCCAAATCTATCTGTGCTGTCTCAAATAGCTTTAATTGGTTATCGGTTAGGCGCTGCGCAGGAGCCCAACCCAGGAGGTTTTTAGTTGGCTTGTTGGATTCGATTTGTGATTCTACTATTTCAGGTTGAAGCTCCTTTGGCAGATCCCAAAACAAATTTTTGTCGCAAGCATTCAGTGTGTACTCAATGTCAGCCACCATGCGCAGAGCTGCGATTCCAGGTGCAGGAAAAGCTTCGTAAAAATAATGTGTTCTTCCACTCACTTTTGCAAAAGTGTATGGGATACCGGCGATCTTTTTACACATCGGATATACTGGCAATACGAAATGTCTATCATTATCATGAGGATCACGAAAATGTCCAATCCCTTTCAAATATGTTAGCAATGGAGAAGGCGTAAATAAATAACAGTCGCTCAGGAGATTTATCTCATCGAAAAATTGCGATCTCTCTTCTGCATTGGCTACCTGCGCGAGTCGCTTCCAAAGAAGAGTTACTGCATAATATTGAAAGGCCGACTCTGGAATGTTGTCAGCAAAACCCGGGATTTCTACGCAGCATGCAGTGTACATACGAGAACTCAACGAAATATAGCTGTCGGTCGTAATTGTAAAATCCCGTTGTATCCTAGTGCAAGTTAATGGTAGCACGCTCTCTGGGGTCTCAAAATCGAGAGGATCTGATGAATAAGCGGGTCTTACTTCGCGCACCGCCATGTTCCTTAATCCTTGTAGATTGTGGTAGTTGAGTGAGCCGATTTCGAAATCAACCGCGTAAAAGATGAACAATATTAACCACGACTCTTCACGCATTGAGAGGTGGTCCTAAACATCTAGGGGAAGTCCCGACTTACTCTGTGCCTATAGGTTTGTCACTTTTCGAGCTAGTCATTCATTCGAGCAGGCAAAGCCAATAGGATTGATCGAACTTTGATGGAAGGGCTTGCAAATAGTTACCGCGAATTATTCAAATCTTTAATTTACAAATACTGAAATGAGTCTGAATTAGTCTATAATGGAAACGAAACGAAAATCCGGGAAATCTGCGCCGTGGACTGCAGAATATAAAGACGACTAATCGCGGTCACGTTGGTCGCTTTTGTGAGGCGGAAAGTGGGCTTGGGGATATGAACAGTGTCCAAATTTACCGACCGCAATAACTGCGGTATATTTAAATATCGTTGCTTGAGCTTATATACTGGAAAGTCGTGGTGGTCGGTATGTTTGGACACTGTTTATGTCCCCAAGTCCACTTTCCTGGATCACATTTTACGATTAGGTTAGCCGACTGTGCATATCATAAATCAACAGATGTATCTAGGCCATTGATTAGCAATTGGAATCAACAAAGCATAAGGAGAAAAAAGAAGAAAAAGAATTGGAATCAACTATAGGATCTCACACGTTCTACACTAGAGCTTAGACTAGTAGACTAGAGTCTACCAACCACTCAACGCAACCACACAAGCTCGCCTAAAAATGACGTCTCAAGAATGAGATATTTTCACATATACCATATAATCCCAGAAAAGTATTTTCCGTGGTATTATCAAAAATGTGTATTGTTGATTAATCGAAAAATAACTTTTTAGAGCTTATACATTCCTTGTTGATAAGCTCACGATTAGTTCAGTTCAAATTTAGTTCCAAGATCCGACACGAGTAGAGCTAGTGTATTTTTGACGAATATCACTAGAGTACAGTTGAATGAATTTTCTATTGCGTGCGCTACGAGCTAAAATAGTGATGGCATAATCGTGATGCTACAGAGATAGATTTGAATATGATAATTTGTGATTAAAGTGCAGGACATCACGAAGGTTTCATAAGGTATGTAATATGATAGTATACTACAAATATACGTCAGCCACGAGCATGTCATTGTTTTCGTAAAGTTAACCTCTTAAATTCGTATAGCATTCTTCATTGTGTTGTCATGACAGGTCGTAATTTAACAGCCTCCTAGGTATTAACTGTTATATTAAAAATAGTCGCTATAAAAATATACCAAGAGTCATATTATTCTCTCGAAACTTTTGATATAGACATTTATACCTATCATGATAATTACGCTCCCAGTCATTCTACCAGAAAAATGGAATTTCTAGCTGCTCATCTAACTTACTCTGGCATTACACATTGCAAAAAATTAACTAGTGCATAGAGATTCACCGTTATTCATAACACTTAATAAATATAACCGGAATGTCCTCGTTATGCATTTTATCTGCACAAACTGTTGACCTGAGGTCTTAGAACTCTAGTATGCCGATAAATTGTAATTTTAACACAATTATTGGTAAAAAAAGAATCCAAGTTGAAATTTTTGAATTTCCTAATTCAAGAAGATTCTTCGTAAGATTTAAGAATCAAGATGCAGATATAAAATTTTGTACTAACTTTGTTTCACAAGATTTAATAAAATCTCGATATTTAGTATCAAAGAATTGAATTTCTGGCTAACTGTCCTCGCAATTTTAAACATTTTGCATCTATCTTCTGTCCAACTTATACCGCGGGCTCAAAATTACCGGAGACCCAATCAGGACTTTCAGAGATATTATTTCTGATAGCTGATTTGGGAAACTCTATTACGATATTAACTGACTATGTATTTATTTTACAGTGATCAATTAGTGCATTGCCAGTGAAAAGGATAAGATGACTGACGCGAAATCATCAGGGCTGAGGCCGCCGTCAAAGATTGGGAGACCCTGTTGTACCAGCGGACCTAAGCCTAGTATCCCACCGTCTCCCCCACGATCAGTAGCGAGTGAGTTTTAAGCTTGCATGATCACCTCGCTGAAGAAGTTATTCCAATTGTTGACTTGTTTGGCTTTATGTATGATTCGCATGTTTCGTAGTGTGTAAAGTAAAAAAAGAGGAGCCTTTATTCTTGATTATGGTAAATTTGATTAGATAAAAGCTACATCCAGTGCTCAAGGTCTTACATAAAAAGAAGTATGCAGGAAGTAAAGGCGAATTCTCCTACAAGGCTTGAGACAAGTAGCTTAAAAATCTCGTATTCTTGTAACATAAAGCTGATATAGTAAAGAATCATTGATAATATAGTACACTTAACTTATTACTGTGTTTTTTTATCTTTAACTGCTGCAATTCAGAGATTTTGATGTACAGCTGAAATCCATTTATCAAAAAGTCTCTGAGCCATCGTGTATCGAATACGTTTTATTTCTAATCGTAACCCTGAGAAGAACCATTCAGCATATGACTTATCAAGGCACATAAAGCCAGAATCATGCAATATTTAATAAGGACTTAAGCATTAAACTTCAGCCAAACATTTTGTAATCAATTCAGATGGTCTTTTCAATAGTCTCATGATGCATAGTAAGACAGTAGCTGTAAGACCCATCAGTAAACAACAAACTCGTTGAGTTGTGGTTCTCGTATCTTTGAATAGAATAGAAGGCAGCTTGGATGGCGTAATATTTCCGAATGTAGGATTACTTTTTGAAATAATGAGAAAGGAACTCTATAGTTAAAACGAGATACGTTCTTGCAAAGCTCATGGGAGAAAACAGGGAATTATGATTTTCTGTTTGTTGACATAAGTTCTTAAATCTCGTTGTAAATATTGTGATATTTTCACTGATCTTACTTTCCGTTTGACAACTTTGCGAACACTTGAAGCACTGTAGGAATTCCTAATGATACAGGTACACATATTTTGGAATAATTGAATATTGCGCTCAATAATTCGCGTTGGGTGACTGACCGCCTTCTATAAAATATTTTTTTTTCAATACGAGTCCCACTTTATCTCGAATTGTTGAATGGAATACGATAAATTGGAACATTCTTTGGCTCATATTAGACACTCATATCTATAGTGTATTTATTCGAAAATGTTATACAAAAATATCGAACAACTCATCGCTCACAAATATAAATCGTGTTACAATCGGGTATCTGATGCATGCGGAAAAAACGTATTTTCGTAAAAAATAAAAGGATGAAAATAATGAAGATTGAGGCACGCGTAATTACCATCTCGATATATTTGGGCTACTTTCCCTAATCAGCGCAATTATCGGCCTGAAATTCACGATTGCCACTCCTAATTAGATTTTGATGTTGGGGTCAAATTTTAAATAGAAAAATAGGAGGCTTCTTTCTATCTCTATTGAAAATATCGACAATTCTTAATCTATTCGAAATAAAATTTAGTTTATGGGTAATTATTCCAAATATTAAGGAGGATTTTTGGCTCACCGTCTCCAATTGCCTTGTGCTAACGTTAATCAAACAGCATCTTGATGTTTGGAAGATTTTTTACCGGCTCTCGGAGAATTATCGATTATTTACTAAAATTCTTTGAGTATTTTGCGTTGATCTTTAAAAAAAAATTGGATCGAAGATAAAATTTAGGGAAGGCGTCCAAATTCAAAAAAAAAAAAGGGAAAAGTAATATTTGAAGCACTTACAGTCAGTAGACGCGAATGAAAATATTTCCATTCAAAAGAGCGACAAATTTTGCATTCTCTCGTCGTTCTCCTCTTAGACAGTGCAAAAACACATTCAAATGGTCGGTTTTCAGAAACGCCAAAAATATTATAGACGAAATAAAGTCAAATAAAAAAATGATTTCCGGCTGTGTGACTGCAATCTTTGGCACTTGAAGTTAAAAAGTAATTGGGGATTGTAAGTCCCAAATCCTGGTTGATATTTCAGAGAATGGCCTTTATATACGATTTGAATAATAAAATCGGACGATACTTATATTGTGCCCAAATGCTGCGGCAGTATCCATGATATGTACGTATTGGGTCAAAATTGGCTGAAATTGTCTTTCTCGCCTGGGTTAATAATTGAGATATTACAGGCGATAAGTACCGGGTTTAAATCACACGTTTTTTAAAGCTCAATTGTTAATTCGCTGAGAGGCGATTACCCCCACGCGATAAAACGATTTGCTCGGTGATCTTGAAGATCTCCCACAATCGCACGGCTCTGCGGTTTCATAGCTGCTCGCGTTTTAACATCTGACAAGTCACCTTTGCACCATTCAACACGACACATCGTATTCGATCACCTGGTAAACGTTTTTCAATATATACATTCATACAATTCTCTCGATTCGCGATCTAAATCTTCTTCTCGATTTTTATCCAAAACTTAACGGCTTCTCATACTCTTTATCGTTTTTTATTCTTACTTAGATTTTGCTCTTTATTTCAAAAATCGTTTTTCCTCATTTATTTCTCAACCCAAATCACGAGGCAATTTCTTTGCGATACCCGAATTTCCAAAATTGTTTTACAGTTGATTATTTTTTTTCTTGCGCTTCACTCTTTTCAAACTATACAATCATTGCATTGATATTCAGTCGACTTTTCTCATAATCTTCATCATGAATAACAAGTGTTCAATATTTTATTCAGCAATATATTATCTACTCCTCCGCTTTCCTGCAGTTTTGTATAACATCACAGCTGCAGTTTATGGGCGAGGCTCTGTTACTAGTTTATTAAACACAATCGAGTTGCTCTATACTTGATCTTTTTGTGTTGGTCGAACACATATCTGTGCATGCATATCTACTAAATCCGTTGTTACCTCTACTCATTCCGCCGCGCATCTCGCGCCTTATTCGCACATGGGATTTTTCTGCATCGTGGATGTCTTAGTTCTCAAGTAATAATATCATGGTCACCGCGGTCATAGGATGACGCATTCGATTTCTTTCGATGCTTATGCAACGCGACTGTCTGTGTCGTTCCGCTCTTGTACCAGCAGAGATCCTTTTTCATTTTTTTTCCTTACGTAAAAAAATACCTGTTCTCGATGCGATCTTTAAAACGGTTTCATTAACCCGCTCGTCGGATTATATTCATCATTCTTCGCTGAATATTGAGCGTCGGATATTTCGCGATTTGAAAACCGCGATTCGCGCCTTCTCGGTCAATTCGAATAGGAATAAAAGTTGGATTTTTGTTACATACTGTTAATATTTGACTTTCGTATATTGAACGCTTGTCTCGAATCTTCAGGTAGTATCTACGTATAGTCAAATGTTAGCTCTCATACAATCGTAAAGTAATAATTTGTAGTGTATAAATATTTCCGTATTGAGTCATCACGCAATATAGGTATACGCAACAAATATCTAACTGTTAGCTCATAAATTACGATGCTATTCAAGGATATCTTAGAATCCTTTGATTCAAATATTGTATAACATACATGGATCGACAGAATTCTACGTCAATTGCAATTCAGCGTTCGAATTAATTCCAACCTTTCGAAATTCAAAGTAACGTGATCTTCGTTAACGCGGGAATCTTCTCTTTCGAAATATGGCAATCAATCGTTACACTTTATTCGTTAGGTTCACTAAACTTATAGCTAATAATTCATGCAGATTTATACTCCGTGGCAATTGGAATTTACCATTCATTGATACGGGTAATATATGTAATCTTTTGAGTACTCAGTCATAACTCACTATAATAAGTGTAACGGATTATAATGTTAATAAACATTTATCTTCACTTCGTCAATGAGTCGGAATATCCAGTTTATTCAAAGCCAAGTTATTTCGAGCAAAATACGTCGATATTATCTAGACATGTACATTTGTTAGGTCATCTACTCATCGACCTCGATCTTTACGTCATGCGATCGTAAGATCATTCTGGTTATCCTTAGAGGTGAACAAAACCGATTTTCGACCGACTAACCGAATGAAATTCATCCCTAGAAAGTCTATGAAAATATCTGACTAGGATTTAATAACTAGGACTTAGCGAATTTGTTTGTCAATAATCGTTGTTGATGATTATAAGATTTCCGCTGCAGATACCTTCTCAAGATATTAAACGAGCAAAGTAGATGTCCGACCTACTAGTTTAACGCCTACGGTTTTCATAAATATTTAATAAAATCTTGATCAACGGATACGTAGATTCGACGCAGATACCATTTCAGGAATTTCATATCCCACGCCAGTCATTAATATCCTACACATTCGTTCGTAAATATTTCCTATTCGTAATAAATCATTCCGAACTATGATGGTCTTTAACGATGAGAAAATTCGTTTCGAAATTAACCGGAAATTAAAAACTATTCAACGTTGAAAAATAGCCAATTTATTTGCCAAAGCTGGAATCATTTCAATACATTCTGTACGAAATAAAATAAATTAGAGATAGTAATCAATTAATTATGCAGCTTATTTTTTCATATGTGAATGTAGGCCATGCATGCATGAAATGAGTGATTCTGTGTTTATAAGTTAAACATTGATTCTTTGCTCACTGGTAGGTTTCATTTTCCCTTCACACCTTTTGCATGCGGAGAGTTTCTCTTGTAATCGGAATCTACAGCATTTGTTATCCCAGCAACTGTATAGCACAGCCCAATATGATGCTGATCTGATCTTCCCTGGAGCTTCTAGGGTACATACGACCTCGGTGTTGTGTTGTTGCTAATTGTTGCAAAGCTTTTTTAGTGTGAACTGTTATGTGTTGCATGGTACAGAAAACTCCATGGAGCATCTTTGGGAGACTCACGGTCGCCGTCTTAGCGAGGCAGGGTTACGCAGAGGATCAGGTAGGTTGCTTGCATGTCCCACCATTCCCCATTCTATCACAAATAAATTCATCCGGCCTTTGGAGGCACAGTATCTCTTTACCTCCTTTGTGTGTTGAGTGTGTTTTCGTGTCTCTGAATTGTTACTACAACCTTGTAAAAAACTTGCAACTATGTAGTGCATGTCACCCTGATTAGATAGATTTTAGGAAGTATGCATCTTGTATTGTATTTGCGCAAAGATTATTCTATTCTTTCATGGTAACAAGTATCAGTTTTGTGGTTCTGAATTTTTCATTCGAGGCTGTCCTCAGCCATATTGTTCATTAGGATAATTAAAAACGTTAGTAAAAATGATAAATTGACTCATCGATCTGGGCAGATACAAGCGTCGTCTTGACAGAGGATACAGACAGCTTTATAATCGGAGATCGAGTTTGGGTGGGTGGTACAAAACCTGGTTTAATTGCCTATATCGGAGAGACTCAATTTGCCCCTGGAGATTGGGCTGGGATCGTGCTCGATGAGCCAATTGGTGAGTGATGAAATAGCGATAAAAAATGGTGAAGATCAAACGGGGTGAATTGATCCCGCGATTGAGTCCTGAGAATTTTTATCACAGATATAATATCTTTGTAATAAAATGTTCGAAATCAGGAAAAAATGACGGGTCTGTGGCTGGCTCACGGTACTTTCAATGTGAGCCTAAGAGAGGAGTGTTTTCTCGGCTCACCAGGCTAACAAGACAACCTATATCGGAAGCTATGTCTTCTTCACTGTACTCTTCTACTGAAAGAACTCCGACTTCTCCAACTGAAAGCACCAGAGGCAATCTCAACAAGTCTATGTCACCGTCGCTAAGTAAGACTTTCAGTTCTAGAAAATAAAAATAACTAGACACTCATTGCTGGAGATATGAGATAATATTGTCTAATAATTAATTAATAAAAGAAAGTAATTATCATAATGTAATCGTACAGACACTTCAACAACCAGCCTATCGTCAGTATCACATAGAGAGTTAAGATTAGGAGAACGGGTAATAGTATCTTCCAGTCAAGGCAGCAAGGCTGGTATTCTAAGGTTTATGGGAAACACTGAATTTGCTGCTGGAGAATGGTGTGGCATCGAATTAGATGATCCGGTTGGAAAAAATGACGGATCTGTTGGTGAAATAAGGTGCTGATTATAATCTTTTAGATAAAATTGCCATTCCAGAATTCCCGACATGAAATATAGAGACATATGCAAGATTTATACCCCTGAAAAAATGTTTGCCCTTGTAAAAATCGATGAATATCATCTATTCCCAACTTATTGCCTTATATTAAACATCATTGAACTTGTTGAACCCCTGAGTATACCCTTTTATCCCGAAAAATGGGATTACGTTATGTTGATATATCTCAGATTTTGTATAACTGCTCTAATAGGTATTTTGAATGTCGTGCTAAACACGGCCTTTTTGCTCCGATGCACAAAGTAAGTCGTTCGCCGTCAAACAAGAGAACATCATCATGCGTCGTCCATAGACCCTCTGGGGCAGCATTAAGCATGTCGCTAAGAAAGTTAGGCTCTAGAGAGTCCCTGGTTTCGGTCTCTAGTATGGCCAGTACCACTGCTAGTACTGCTACAAAGAATGCTACATCTTCAGCTAGGGTAAGATTTGCGATGCCAGAATGAAGCGTTGTGAGAGTTGATCTACTTTTTTTATGTCTTTTCATTGTAGTAGTTGTTTAGAATTCACATATCCACTTACCTCCAGTATTCCTGTATTAACACACACGAAACAAAGAAAAAAATGATCTAAGATCGATGTTACTCATAAAGTAAAGTATGCACTATTTCATAGTCATATTTGTGTTACAGTTATGACTCGTCATAATATATGATGCATAGAGAGTTTCAATTCTTGGGTCATTACGGTAGTCTTGTTGATGTTTTTTTTTACACTTTGCCAGAGATTTTGGAGAGCCCATTGGACGGAGGGCAGCAGAAATTCTCTTCAATTCCCGTTTAAATTAGCAGTTGCTTTATATGTGTTTAAAATCAAACAGAGAGCGAGTGATCATCTCTGTGTTTGTCACTGTCAGAAGTTGTTTCATTTTTGAGACTGCTTTCTTATGTTATTGAATATTATTGTTAGCATGCAACAAGGTATAATAAAGTAGTTTAATTAATGTTTTAATTTAATACTGCATGATGTATTGTTGTGTAACTTATGAACTTACAGAGATCCGGTATGCGCACTTCAACACCTGCAAGAAGTTCAATGCAGGTGAGAATTTAATTTTGGCGTATCTCAGACTAATTGAGTTTATAAAATCTTTTAACACATTTCAAAATGCAATTGCATATTGAAATGATTGTTTACTAGTTCGAGATTATACTCAATATAGAATTTACTGTTTAAATTACATGTACATATCCTAAAATCTGGGACTGACCCCGCAAACTTTGTTCAACTCAAAAATATACACTCTCTGTGCTTTTGTTATAGAATGTTAATCCATGTTTCGAGGTAGATGATAGAAATATCTTTTATGTTGTATGCATTATCATTGTTGATTTGTTAAGGTTGTAATTTTAATTATATTTTAACTGAATGAAGAATTGTTTTTAGACCATGTTATTCTTGCATTTATACATTATATTATGTTGTTAATAAAATTCTATGAATGCCTCCTCACGATTTCCTTGAAAGCACATGTTATGTAGGTAAATTTTGTCTAAGTAATTATATTATCCTGAAATAAAGTCTGTCCCATCAAGCGCTGTACTCAATCGGTCACAGTTATCAACCAGATAGTTAGAATTCAACAATCAGGCTTTGTTTAATAATAATTTATGTATCTTGCACATTGAATGATAGTTTGATATAGATATGATATATTAAATTGAAATTTATCTAATAATTCAATGAAAACTTAAGATTTATAATCAATGATCAAAGAGAGCTTAAATGCAGATTTTTGAAGAATTGTTTTGTGCTTCATACAGTATAAAAAATCTTGATACGGTCAATTTTTTTCATCAGTACAATAGACTTCATACTAATAATTTGTACCTCGGTCTACAGATACAAAACATACTTATTTATTCTGAATTCATATGATTATAGAAAGTTTATGACTATGAACAGCTCGTAAATATTTTCTCAATTGATTGTGGCAGATAAACTGGATGAAATAATTATGATCTTGCCATCAGGCAATATATATATATATATAAACTTATCAATTCAAACTAATGCAACTCATTTTTAATTCGAGATGTACGAATATTTGCAATAAAGTATCTGATTATCATTTAAAAGTAATTAATGTACGCTAGCACTTTATGTTCTAGTTCTGAGCTATGACTATTCTTCTTGTATATTGTGAAATGAATTTATCTTTTCTTGATAGACTGGTATGATAAAATGTTGGATAAATTGAGGTATTGATGTAGTATCTGTATGTGTTGTAGTCATTCTGGTCTCGAAACATGGTTTACCTTGATAATTCTGATAGTTATTCAGCTGGTTATACCACAAATTACACTGCAATGAATAGCTATTATACCTTAGAATTCACCATTACAGGAAATGTTAAAAGACAAACAGGCAGAGATCGAACATCTTCACAAAGAAAGAGATTTAGAGCGAGAACGTGTGACCAGAGCAGCGAATCAGGCCGATCAAGCAGAGCAGATGGTTACAATTATGAAACAGGAACATGAAAAGGTATCTAGTTTTTCGAAAGCGACATAAATTGTTGATGAAATGAGTGTGAGATGATCCAAATTTGATCCGAATCGTTTCAATAATTCAGCTTTGAGTTTGAAAGCTTTCCAATTCGATTGTTGGATTTAATAAAGGATACTAAATAAGCTTAATCACTATTATCTGGTTTAATCAAATTTTTGAAAATTCAGTACCGTGAAGATATGGAGAAGAAGATTCAAGAAGCACAATTAGCTTTAGCCAAACTGTTGGATGAAAAAAGTTTACTCGCTTCGCAGCTGGAAGAAGAGCGTAGAAAATGTGAAGACTTACTCTTCCGCTTTGAAGAGGAGTCTGTTAACAAGGACGACATCCAGGTACAGATGGCTATCACTGATTAGTTATCCATGTTATGTGTTAACATTAAGTTTGTCTTACTGTTAAAATAGGCTCATTTGTTCCTCAGGTAAGTAATAAAAACAGAAAGCACCACTTATCCTGTAATATCTACGGTTGCAAAATATCGGTCCATCCCTGGCAATCGTAATATATTAGCTCGCCAATAAGCTATGACTAATGCAAAGCAAATCAATTAAGCAAACAATAGAAAGAATGAGTGATTAATCGTAGAATAATAACTTAATTAACATTTTCTTATAATTATAATAGTGCTTTGGTATGGGTTACAAACATACGGTTGTGGGCATGAAGGTCCAATCTTAAATAATCATCCCACTACAAGCTGAATATTAATCACCAATAAAATTACGGGTTTCATAAATTATTAACAAATTGTCTACTCAGAAAATTGTAAACAGCATTTGATGGTTTTAAACTAAATAGTTTGAAAATAAGTACACCAAACAAACTTATTTTACTGTATTAGTTTCACAATATTCGTATTCGAGATGACACCAATGCTGTTTACCCTTTTTGGAGATGTCAGATTAACACACAACATATTGCTACACATTATAAAGTTAACACGGGCAAATTATGGTTTATTTTCAGGAAGAAAAAACTGCACAGAATGTGAGTACCCAACGGGAGCCTTTTTTGGTCGCAGGACGCTGTTTTGACGCTGTACCTCCGCACTGCTTATATTGACACAGTAGTTTTATCATTTACTATATTGTTTCACTCACTGGACACAATGAAGCTTCATCTCTTAATTATTCAATTTACAACTAACAAGAATTTGTTTTCAATTTTCCGATCAGGGTATTTCTCTACTAATATTCAAAGTGCTGATTGCAGTACGGATGTAATTTTGAAAATTTGTGGTTCTCTTATTTTAGAACTTTCTCTCAATAGTAACGGGTCATGAAATCCCACATACATTGAGACGTTCTTGATAGATGATTAGTTCAAATGAATTTTCACCCTCCATTGATGTTAGTAAAACACTTTTCTTCCCAGTTTTGGCGATAAGTTCAACATCGGAGAATTAAAATTTTTTCCTATACAACATTCAACAGGATAATATTGTGCCAATATTGAACGTGTGTGTCATACACTAACGTGTTTCTCAATCTCAATTACTTTTATCAAGTAATGAAATAAACTTTTATTAGGTCACTAATTCCCTGAATGAAAATAAGATCAAGGAACTTGAGCAAAAACTTTCGGAAGAAAGAGAACGAGTTGTACAACTCGAACAGGATAGTATTAAACTGTTCGAAGCTGAAGAAGAACTCACAAAACTTCGCAGTGAACTCTCCACCACTTCAGGTCAAGACCAGAGTGCTACCGAAGGTAAATAAATCTTTCGATTAATTCTCGTTCTATCTGATTTATCAATCTATTCATCAATTGATGATAATTTCAGTCAGATCTGTGATTTAAGTTCCAATATTCAATTCTTTTAGATTTGCAAAAGCTGAGGCAAATTTTGCAGGAAACACAGAAGTCCTTGCAGCGTAAAGACGAAGAAAAAGGTGTTCTCATTACTCAGTATGAGGCTCAAATAAAATCTTTCCAGATGCAGCTAACAGAGCTTCAAAAGGCTAGCGCATCGCTAAAAGATTCTGAATCAACAATGAAAAATGAATTGGAACATGCTCAACAAAGCTTGCTGAGTAGGAATACGATAATTTCCGAAATGAGTCATAAATTTGAAGTTGATACAACAAATTTGAAAAAGGAATTGGAACAAAGTCAGATCAATATCGAGAATATTGAAAAACAGAATGCAACTGCACAGGAAAGTTTGATTTCAAAGTATGAGAAGATTCTATCTGAGAGAGAGAGTACTATCAGACAAAAGACTGAGGAATTAGATACCGAAGTGAAACGAAATTTAGAAATACAACAATCGAATTTGGAGCAACTTAAAGGCGATAATACAAAACATATCGAAGAACTCTCGAATATGTTTAAAAATCAATTGAATGAAAAGGAACTGAAAATTGAAAACATTTCTTTACAACTGAAAGAAAAAAGTACAGAAGTAGAAAACTTGAAGACTGAGGTGATGAGCTTTAATCAGAGCAAGGATGATCAGCTTCAAAAAGCTTCCTCTCAAGTTGAAGGTAATAAAATGATATATTGTCATAATACTTTAACGTATCACTTGTACAATTTCAAATCGTCTAACAGATTCTCACACTCAATAATATAAATCGAAAAGGCGTTATGATTGAATTACCATTTTTTTTAAATTCATTTATTTTTAACATATGATATTTTTTTTTTCTTTATTTTATTTCAGATTTGAAAGGAAAGTTAAAGGTAGCAGATGAGAACAGTAAAATTCTGACAAATCAAATTCAAGTTTTGCAATCAAAAGTCGAAGAGGAGAACAAAAAAAGTATCCTCGATAAAGAAAGACTTGTTAGTACGGAGTTCATTAAAATAATTGAATTCTACTTTCATATTCTAATATGTAATTGAAATTTTGTTTACATGAATTTAATTCAGGAACAAGACATCGCAGATCTTAAGAATTCGTCGATAGACACTTTGGCGCAGTTGGAGAAGTTAAAGGAGGATTTGAGAAACAAAGAAACCGAAATTGCTAATCTTAGTGAAAGTAAAGTTAAAGGAATCGATGAGTTGACGAAGGATTTCACATGCCAAATTGCCGCTAAAGAAAAAGATGTCCAGGATTTGAAATTAGAAACTGATGTTAAGACCAAAGAGCTTGAAAAAATGCAGAAGGAAATAGACGATCTGAAAATATCTGCTGCCCAGAGGAATGAAGAGATTGAACAACTATCTAAAAAATATACAGGTAAAATTATGTCTCTTTGTATTTAAATTAACTCCATATTACTTACCTAATACTCTTGATTAGTTATCAAAGTTATGGAATTTCGTTTAAAATTAAATGCTGCTTTATTCTAAACTATGAACGTTTTTCAGAGCTGGAAAGCACTCTGTCACTATCAGAGAAGAGTAAATCTTCCCTTGATACTGACTTGCAAACGTTGAAATCTACAGTTTCTGAATTAAACGGAAAGTTGGTAACTGCTGAGGAAAAAACTTCTCTGCTGATTGATCAGAAAAAGAAATTGGTGAGTGTTACATTGTTAAACTTTCCTATTATCAGTCTGTATATGTAAAGGAAGACCAAAATTGTGGTTTTCTTCACAGGAATTAGATATATCTAACTTGATAAGTTCTTCGGCGGACTCTTCTGATCAACTAATAAAGTATAATGAAGACCTTAGAAAGAAAGAACAAGAGTTGGACGAAGTCCGGGATAAAGTTGGTCAGCTTCAAAATTCTCTCAACTCTGCCCAAAATCAATTAAATACAACGCAGCACGATCTAGAAAAATCACAATTATTGAACAGAGAACTTGGCTCAAAGATTGAAGAAGTACAAGGCTTGTTCACTGCGGAAAAGAAATTGAACGAAGGTCTTTTGCTGCAAATAACTTCCTTTAAAAATTTAGAACAAGAACTTCTTGAGAGCATTAACAAAGGCAAAGATTTGGCCGTTGATCTTGAAAGAAAGATAAATGAAGTTTCTGAATTAAATAACCAGCTAGGCTCTTGTCGTCAAGAAATTGGGCAGTTAAAAGACAAAAATCTAGAGTTGCAAAAGTTGTATGAAGAAATCGTTGAGAGAACCAACAGGGAACGAGTTTCTAGCGAGAAACTTATACAGGACTTGGAAGTGAAGCTTGGAGACTTTTCGCAGGAGCTAAAAACATTGCAGCAATCTAAACAAAAATTAGAAAATGAACTGAATGGAAGAGAACAATCTATCACAGAACTAGCGCAGAAGCTTAATGCCGAAGCAGAATCTAAAGCAGATTTGAATAAACTGCTTATAGAGACAAACTCAAAGCTTAATCAAAGTGAAATTAAATTCCAAGCTTTGCAAGAGGAGAAAAACCTTCTTGATAGTAATCTGAAAGCAATCAACGTGAAGTACAACGATTGCCTCACAGAAATAGCGCTGCTGAAATCTGCTAACGATAATTCAGCTTCAGAAGCACAAATGAAATTGGTTACAGTTGAGAAACAACTGTCTAATATTACCACTGAAAACGAAACCTTGACTAACTCTCTTGCCGAAGTAACCAAACTTCACAATGAAGTTAATATCAAATTTCTCGAAGTTTCGGAGAATAGCAAAATTCTTACTAGCAAAATTACGGAAGCTGAGAAACAGATAAAAACTAAAGATGACCTCATTTCTGAGCTGAATAATAAAATTGTCAGCATTGAGAAAGAAGGTGTGAAAACTGACAGCGAGTTGACGAAAGTCAAAGATGATTTGAAATCGAAGCAGCAGGAGCTACTTTCTGTGTTGGAAGAAAAATCTACCCTTCAAGGAACTGTTAAAACACTCCAGGAACAATTGCTTGATGCACAAAATGATTCATCTGTTAGGAAAACTAGGGAGCTCGAGTTGATTGGAAAGTTGGAAGACTTGACTATAATGCAAGAAAAATCTCTCCAAGACATCGAAGGCTCTAAGGATTCTGAAATTAAAAATCTGCGTAACGAAATTGAAACAGCGGTATCTAAAAATGTCGAGTTGTCTGCTAATTTAGAGACTTTGAAAGCTTCACTAACTGAGCAAGAGGCTAAGTTTATTGAGAAGGAAAAAGTTATAGAAAAACTGAATGCACAGATGAAGCATGCTGAAGAAATTGATGCTGGGAAATTAAAGATCATTGAAGAAACTAGGATGAAACTAGCATCCCAACAATTGGAACTTGACAATATTGGCAAACAGAATATAGACTTGAGAAAGACCAAAGAATCTCTAGAAATTTTGTTACAAGAAAAAGAGAAGAGCTTAGGAACTCTGAAGGAGTCTTTGAATGGCAGAGAAGTTAAGGAAACACTGAAAACCAAAGAACTTATGGATAAGCTTAATCTTGCAACTACTGAATCCACTGAATTAAAAGAAGCTAAATCTCAATTGTAAGTACTGTTTACAGCATATCATTAGCTTCGGTAATATTTCTCTGTCGTGATCCCGATAAAAGAATGTATCATTTTCAGACAGAGAGAATTACTGCAGGTCAATGAAAAATGGACTCAAGCAAAAGAAGCTCTAAAACTAGCAAGTCAGAATAATAAGAATCTCCAGGAAGTACGTAGAATGAAATGTACTTGAAATCTGTTAAACAAGCATTCCTACTAATTACTGCTGTTATTTCATTGACACTAAATTGTTTACCGAATTTTTTAAACAGATTGATGTTTCAAATAACCAGTCCATTCATGCTGCCGGAGGTGATATGACCAAACACAAGAATAACACTGGTATATTTTAATCTGTTGTTGAAAATGATTTATTATTGATAAAATAGACAATAATTCACGTTCTTTTTCTGTCACATTATTAGGAAACGACATTGAAATGGACAAATTATTAGAGGAACATGAATTATTTAAAGGACAAGTAGAGTTTCTAAACTCAGTTATAATAGATATGAAGAAAAAGAACGATGCACTTACGTGTAAAGTAGAGGTACTAGAAATGGGCATTCCTCCTAGTGAAGCCGACGATTATAATTTGTAAGTTCCACTTATGCTCTATTTCTTTTTTTGGAAATACCAGTTCTTATTGACTGAACAATATACCATGAACACAGAATGATCGATCGATTACTAAACTTTTTTCAATGTCATTATTCTCTTACAGGAATTCAATCAACTCTAGAATGGTTGCACCCCGCATGTTTTGCGACATTTGTGATCAGTTTGATTTGCATGATACAGAGGACTGTCCTCGCCAAGCTCAAGGATCTCCAGAGCCTGGAATAGCACCACGAACTCCAAAGAAATTAGCAGCTGAAAGACCTTACTGTGATATTTGTGAGGGTGAGTGTTTTTCACCGAATCTTCAAGACTCGTTTGTGTAATAATATGAGTTACAGCCTTATAAATGAAAAACACTAATTTTCCCCCAATGGTTTGCAGCATTTGGTCATGATACAGCGAACTGCGATGATGGAGAAACTTTTTAACAATACAAGAACGCCATTTCTTCCGCAATAGTCTTGCCTATGAAAATATGTTGAGTTTTTAGAGTATATTTTTATAACGAAACATCTTATTCCTAACACCAACCTTAGCTGAGTCTTCCTCTGTGTGACGGAACACATTTCGTTTAGAATGAGTTCTCATGTTCCTAATAATTTATTGAATATGTTTGTACTTTTCAGAAATGATAATAGATCTGAATATTCAAAAAATAATTCATTGAAATTAAAAATAGTTTTTCGATTCATCAAATACTGGAATAATCTGGAAGTTTGAATCAATTGCGTATTCGTTTTTGATAAGTGATTGGCAGGGACATGAAACGTAATTGTACAATATATATAATGTATTTAGGCAATGCTAATTTTTATATTGTGGTGCCGATGATTTCTGCTCATTTGAATGAGATTAGTCCTTGGGCTCATAGCTTTTTCAAATCTTTTATAGATTAATGGTACTAGGAGATTTTTAAAATGCATAACGAGTCAAAATTTTTTAATTTGATCATTTTCATTGTAATTATGTACATAATTATTATTTATGTTATCCTCTAGGGTATTTAATATTTATTGTATTTCCTAATGAATTTGGAACTGAAGTTTTATGTCGGAATTCATAATGAATCATTTAACGGAGAAAGTAGTTCCTAAATAAACTCTTACCATCAAATATTACCATCGAAACAGCTTAAAAGTTATAGCAATAAAATTATACAAGCAACTCTCATTCATATTTTATCCTGTTTAAAGTCAATATAACAAATATAAACAGCTTACAGTTTGATATGCTTCTATGACGCGTGTTTATTAATTTATACAAATTCTGACTAAATAATCGACTGAATAAATAGGCCGATTAACTAGATTTTCGTCTCTTTCAAATCCACTAGATTCTGCTTGAGTCTATAAATCATTTCACGTCTTTACACTAAAGTTAACTTATTTAGTAATTGGTTTCTCCCAAGCTTCGAGCATAATAGTTTACTATAAGAAATACTGTTATTCAATGCATACTTCGCTCTAAAATATTAGTAGAAATAAATGGTATCTACAGCAAATAGCGCTACGATTTTTGCCATAGCTAAATGGAATACTGGATATTTTTTCAATGAAAGATCTTCAAATTCTTCTGAAAGTATTTCTAGATTATGGGCAATAATCGCTAAGCTACTAAAAATAAATATACTTCATTATTTATTGGTCATCTATTGAAATACAGTAACAAAATATAATACACAAGTAATCATTATTTATTCATTTAATGGAACAGAGAGTGGGGAATTCCATTGCTACATTTAATCCAAGCCATCCTTCTTCTCTTTTATTGCTTCCTGGAACAATATCATATACTAATCAAATTCTAGTTATTTTTCGAATACCTTCTCTTCCAATTTCCAAGATGACAGTGAAATTTTAAGATATTTTTCAACCATTTCAGGAACTGATCGAATAAATCCAACAAACGTACCTTGAAACGTTCTTCGAATAAGGAAAGTTCTGCAATGAGATCAGTTATAGCATGCATGAATGCCTCGTGAGGGGTATAATCTGATGTTGTTTGAATACGGATGACGAATTTGTGTTCCAATGGATGAGGTAGTTTGTAGCCAGCGAACAAAACTTGAGGATCCTTCAGCAATTGGCTGCAATGAAAGACACATAAGTTAATTTATTTGCGTACGGAATTTGCTGAAAGAATGATTGACACATCAAAGATTGCTATTCAAGTGTTGAAATTTGATTTTTTTTAATCATTTTAAAACCGGTTTAAGGTTCAAAGTTTTTATCATAACCTCGCAGCTAAAGTCGTATGAGTAATAAAGCTAATAACTTACTTTCGAATCATATTTCCTAGAGTGTGATCTTCCTTATTAACTGTGAAAATGGCTGCATTCGGTACCTTAGAATCCTGTTCTTTGATTATCCTACAGAAAGAAATTTAGTGTGCAAATGCTCTTATCCTAACCTAAAAATAAATACGCTGTATTTAAGTGCTTACTTTTTTTCTCCGTCATACAACAGAAACGATTCAAAGGTCGGTGGCGCATTCATTTTATCACTTAGGCTATTATTTGAGCCTAAAAATTAATCTAGAACCAATAAAAAGAAGAATCAATCGAACTTTAAAGTATAACACAACAATCATGCATTATTAGAAACTTCACTGACAATTAAACCCCGTTCTAATGATGAGAGCGACGAACTACGGTCATCCCATTGGTTCGGCTGAAATACTTTCGAAAATGCGTACCGGATGTTGTTTTTCTGAACTAATAACATCAGCGTATCGCGTCGCTCGTCATCTACATGAAAATGCACCAATCTAAAACCATGAACAAATGAACTGATTGTATAAAGATAGTCCCCGGTCATAGACAGGTGATAGTTACGCCCGACTCCGTAATGACCTGTGACATAAGGTTCTTGACAAGTCCGTAGTCCTTGGAGAGTTTCAGTTAAAGTTAAAGCTTGGAAAAACGTCGAGCATCGGAAGAGCCGCAAAGTAGTTGTCAAAATGGCGGGCGAAGGTTCGGCAAGTGTAAATCCCAACGCAGAAATTGTTCGAGGACAAGTGTTTGAGGTGGGACCGCGGTATACTAATTTATCGTACATGGGAGAAGGAGCCTATGGAATGGTTGTGTAAGTTTTTTTTCTCAACATTTCGTCAGTTAAAATTTACTATTCCCTACTATCTCACGACTAGCTCTTTGACAGACGATAAGATAAACAATTGTACTATTATCAGTCGAGATATTCTACTTATTTGATTATATTAATAAGACATTCACTTCTATAATACCAATCAGCACTTTTTATACTATATCTATGACGAACCACACCTTTATACCAGCTGTTGATTACTTCTAATTGGCGCGATATTCAAATTCACGTCACACCCCTTTCTTTTACTTATCGCAACGCTTATCTATAAAACATTTATTACTATTATTGTTACGGATGTATTTTATCTTGCGGACGTTTTATACGGTTTTTATTTTCTTCCTGTTAACGTTGCTGTTAATTAATCTGAAAGGATTTAGTATTTGATTACAATTTTTGTAATAATTTACTGTTGCTATCAGTCTGTATACATGTATATACGTAGATGATATAATGTATGGCATTGAGTAATTATCTTTCGGCTTATTACTTCTACCCTACAGTTCATACTTTGAATTTGAAACAAATGACATTGAATATAAACATCTGACAACTTGGGTGTAACACAACACTCCAGCAAAACATCATAAGTAAGGATGTTGAAAAAAGAGTAGATTCATCATTATTTGTAAGAAATAAACTACAATCTTAGCTACTACCAATATCGACCTAATATCACCTTTATCTAATATCGGATTATAGTTTGGTAGTTATATGTATTTGAAAATGTTTTTTTAAATTTTTCGCTGAATTGTATTTAAGCTCTGCATTTTTATTGCATTAATTAATTCGAACGAGAATTCCAAACAATTAGTCAAAGCTAATGCTGCACTAGCATATCTAAGATGTTCTGAAATGATATCCAGAAATTTCCTACTCTTCATTAATCTGGAAAGATTTATCAACCACAAGTTGAGAAACGTTTTTTTCCTTCAAGTTATCAACCTGCTTGATTAAGCCGAAGAATATGTGTTAATCCCTCGTTATAAAATATGAGCGAGCTAGAAAGATATTTGGTTCACTTTTGTTCCATGGATTTGATTATGAAAGAAATAACAGTCTCGGTTTGAATATTAACTGGTAACTTTTGTTTCTGAGATAAGAAAGTCGTGAAACCACATCCTTGTTGGTAGATAGGTGTTCCATTTAATCTAGGATCCCTGCAGCTGTGTGTATAAGATCATTCATCATACACGATGATCTAATTACATTTTGTTTATTTACATGAGACACATATGCCTTGCTTTTGGTATCTTGTTCACTTTCATATCCGTGAACTAATTCCTAACATGTGCATGTCTTCTCTGTATAGATAACTTGGGTTATTACCCAGGGAAAGATTATTATTTTAGTAAATGATAGAGTTATGTTTATCCACACAAAAATCACTTTTACATCTTTACAGGTCTGCATATGACAATGTAACGAAAACGAAAGTAGCTATCAAGAAAATCTCGCCCTTTGAACATCAAACTTACAGCCAACGGACTTTGAGAGAAATAAAAATTCTCACCAGGTTCAAGCATGAGAATGTAAGATATTTCCGAAACCTTGTCTCTATTCAATTAGGAATAAAATCTACCGAAAGTTAATCGGGTCGTTGCATGATTTCATAAATTTGGTTTTCTCTCCAATTAAGCATTACCTTGAAATTAAGGCAGTCTGTAAAGAATGAAAAAATCTTAGCGAAGATCCAATTGTCTGGTTAGGTACACATATATGCAACATTGTATATTATTTATTGAATATTTTACAGATTATAGATATACGAGACATACTAAGAGCACCGACCATACATCAAATGAAAGATGTATACATCGTGCAATGTTTGATGGAAACTGACCTGTATAAGCTACTCAAGACTCAGGTAAAATAATTTAATTATAATGGATTTGGGATGAGTTATAATAAACTTTGAAACGTGTTCAAAGTAGGACAGATTTCTACTGCTGGAATATATTTTATATTATTTTCTCTTTTTTTTTTTTATTTATTCCATGATAATAAACAATTATAAAAATTTGTACTGCGATTGCTTTGAATTAATTCAGCTTTTGTTTATGTTCACAGCCCATTAGTAACGATCACATATGCTACTTCCTCTACCAAATACTGCGAGGGCTTAAATACATTCACTCAGCAAATGTATTGCACAGAGACCTGAAGCCCAGTAACTTACTGTTGAACACCACTTGTGACCTTAAAATTTGCGATTTTGGACTTGCCCGAGTTGCTGATCCTGATCATAATCATGCAGGCTTCCTTACAGAGTATGTTGCCACCAGATGGTACAGAGCACCAGAAATAATGCTGAACTCAAAGGTGCTCATAAGTGATAATTTAACATCATTTAGTCAGCGATGATGCCACTACTTATCCATTTTCACATCACAATTTATTCCACAGTTATCTTTTCGCCTTATTTCTCCTCAAAATTGAGGACAATACTTATACAATACCTACTAACATTATGTAATCCTTTTATAATGTCTCGGGGCTTGAGACAGCGAATTGAGTACTAGTCCTTTTTGAAATTCACACATTATCTGTAGGTATTCTGTTACAATCTATTTATTTTCATCGAATATGTTTAGGGGTATACGAAATCGATCGATATTTGGTCAGTTGGGTGCATTTTAGCGGAGATGTTATCAAGACGAGCTATATTCCCTGGTAAACATTACCTCGATCAACTCAACCATATTCTTGGTGTACTTGGTTCACCATCTGCCGATGATCTCGAATGTATTATCAATGAGAAGGTAATCGATAAAACTCAGGCTGACGTTAATAAGTATTAATAAATTCATGAAAATACAGTTGAAGATAATTTGTTACGGTTTGAAATTAATATTTTCATCTTTATAACAGGCTCGTGGTTACCTTCAATCATTACCATACAAACCCAAGGTCCCATGGACAAGTTTGTTCCCAAATGCTGATCCCAGAGCGTTGGATCTTTTGGATAAGATGCTGACTTTCAATCCAAACAAGCGTATCATAGTCGAAGATGCTTTGGCTCATCCATATTTAGAACAGTATTATGATCCAGCTGACGAGGTAAGCAGTTGAATAATCAAGAAAATGGTCGTTTTTATGTTTGTCATTGATTTTTGTGTCTAAACTTGTCCTTTTTTATAGCCTGTTGCTGAAGAGCCATTCAAATTCGCCATGGAACTAGATGACCTCCCTAAGGAAACTCTCAAGCAGTATATCTTTGAGGAAACTTTACTTTTCCAGAAGACTCATCAAGAGAATGCTATGTAGTCCACTGGTAGGTTTCATACTACTTTTATTAGATCATATCAGAGTTTTTGAAAATCTGCGAAACCGAAAAAAGTCAAGAAATTTGACTAAAAACCTGGAATTTCTAATGAACTGTTGAGATATTTTGAAATCATAGTTCAAAGTATTTTTTGTTCACTTTGATAATATCAAGTTATATGAAAAAAGTCATTTCTTGCTCTAGAAAATCGAAAGTAGAATTTAATATCAACTCTGTTTAATTAATCGATGTTTTCAAATAATTATTATGTAATGTGGTTTCAGTTCGACTCCAAAAATCGCAGAGTTACAGAAAATAAAGGAAGAGGTGATGGTGTCACACCTGCGAAACTTAAATGCGATTATTGAAGGAGGTTGAGTGTTGGAATTTAAGGTTTGTTATGTGACTCAGCGTGAGTTAGTCGGTGGTTGGTCAGGCACCCGTGCCACGCGTATACACTTGTACATTCACAGTCTCTACCGAAATATAGTGATTTTTATCACACTAAATGCATAATATTAATTTGTATAATAATTTTTATTTATCCTGAGTTATAGTTTATAATTATAATATTTTAAAAATTTATATTATAATCAGTAATCACCGTTATGCACTGTCTGTGATTTAATTACTGAGCAACGAGGTGATTATTATTCTGTCGTTTAAATAATCTAGTATGAATGTTATTTGGAGATAATACGATGACACTATAAAATTTGTTTCTTTTAACCTTTTCAAGAAAAGTTTATTCCTCTTATTTTTTTAATTTTTTTTTTTGTTCTCTCTTCGTATATCAAGCAATAGGCATGAGAACTTGACTTCGGTCTTTCAGGTATACAACTGAAGTAATTAATGCCAGACTTTTGTCGATGTAAAATAAAATTGGAATAATTTATTGTGAAATTTTCTGATGAATCTGTGTCCTAATGATGGGCATGTGTGAATTATCTTGAAAAAGAGAAAAAAATTACTTCATTTCTATCACGAATAAATAATTCAAAGACTAACAATCAAACAATTGTATCTAATCAAAGTTATCACAGAATCAGACGATTTTTGAACTGACTCTAGTTCATCATCATCAAGGTAGCTCCCTGTGATATCAAACACTTGGACGTTTATTAGTCTTAGTTAGATTTTTCATGGATAAAAGTTAACAAGCGTTCTGTAATTACAAGCAAAACTGGAGTAATATACTTTGATCTCAAAAATTATATTAACAAGTCATGTTTTGATTTCTTACTGTCTATTCGGTTCCCTCACACCAATGCTGCCAGTCATCAGTCAACTGTCTGAACAACTTGCACGCCTAATTTCTATCCTTCATTTTGAATCATAGTCTACTTTAAAAATGATCATATATTATATTTTGTTTCTTATGCTACGGGGATTAGTGTCCGGCATTTTTGGAAAGGTCATTTCAGCAGCCAGGTATTTAATTATTCTTGATTCACAGATTAAGAAGTACAGAAATGATGGCCAATTTTATACATAATAATGAAAACCTTCCTTTTGAATGAAACTGGATTCAAGTTCTTGAATTTATTATTACAATTTTTGATAAAGAATATCCTTGTAGAAATGGACCGAGAATCTGAGGAAAATCTCTCTGAGTAGGTAAGGAGAATTATTTGATCGAGAAATGGCTAATAATTACTTTTCAATGGTAGAAGTTATAAATGAATTAAAGCGTGATTAAGCTAAGCACAAACCATCATTGTGGAACCATTATGACAATCTATGATTCAATATTATAACACTTTCAATTTAAATAAATCAAACATTTTTATTGCTAATGTATATCGCGTGCAATTAAAAGATTGGTATAAGTACTAAATCTTTATTTCGATGCAATGTTGATCAAAGAAATGGTATTGAAAAAATGAATTTCAAATTATAGAGCATACTCGTAAGTGATTTTTGTTACTATATATTACATGGTATATCCTGTATTTACCCAATTTATTATAAAAATAGAAGTGAAATAAGAGCGAGGTGGTATTGTTCAGAGTAGAAGCCATTATGGCCTATTCAAATTCAATAATCAAATACGCATTATGCTTTGTCTGGTATTCTTATCAGAATCGATAGGATGATGCCAAGTCTTGAGAGACGTGTAGTTTGATCAAGCTTTATTTCCTTCTGTGATGCACTCCAAAGAGTTTTACATACTGAAAGTCACAGCTAATCTAAATAAAAATTGATACCACATATTTTAGTAAAGAATTATGTATTGGATCTTTTCGAATTAGTTTAAAGCATAAATTCGACAAATCTGTTCATATTTTGTATGGTATATATTATACTCCTCTTGGTGTCTCGATATTCTGCTCTATTATATGAACTTTCATAATATTTACTGTCTTCGAAAGAGTTTATACGTACATGTATATTTTTGTAATACTTTCACAACGAAATTAATTAAATATCTGCAGTGAGTCGTTTCATGTCTGATTGAGCAGACTTTAACGAATGAAACTATCTTTTATCCATATTACTTTATCTCTGCATTACTGAAATATAGCAGTACTTTGTTGGCGTTGGGGTAAGCAGCTATTGATCAATTGTATCAATAATTACATGTTTTAGATCAGCAATAATTATTGGAATCACAAATCAAGATACATCCAGACAAAGCATACAGTGTTGTTCTAGAAACACCAAATTTGAAGCAAGTAATAAATGACATCCGACAGGTATTAATGCAGTATGACTTCAATTATATTCATCAATAGTTTTTTTTTTTTTAATCTTTACCCTATTCTGAATTTTCTCCAACTTTATGTATCTTTCACATCGTATATGTAAACGTGAGAGTATGGGGCAATTTTTGGATCATATTAATTATTGTTTATATTTCTTCGTCTCTTCTCTGTAAATGATAAGTAATTCTCTTTGAATATATACTACTAAAATTTCATTCGTTCTTTATGGAAATTATAAAATCGTGAATAAGTACATAAAATATTTATTATATAATTTTGAGGATCAATGGTGTTGCTTGGAAGTTGGAGGTGTCTGAACGGAGTGTCTTTGCATACCATATAGCTTGTAGAATAATTATTTGACATGCAAAGTGGGATGCAAGTAACGATGAGATCATATTATAAACATTGATAAATTATCAATATCATCAGGCCTAATATACTTAACGTTATGTATGTGTATTTGTTGTTGTTGCTAATTCATAATATCTTATATCCAATATTATTAAAATATTTCATCTATGGATTTTCAATGTTATATACATCATTTCAAAAAGGCTGTAACTAATATCTTGATACGGTGAATTGGCAGATATATTGCTAAGTTTCAAATTATCTACCGATAAACTAGTTAACTCTAGTTATATACATGTAGAATAGCGAACTTTGGTAAATTATTTTTAACAGACAAGACTGATAATTTCGTTTCGAAATTCGTTATTTGGACAAACCCTGCTGCTTTTCAGATAGGAAATAGAATCAAAAAATGAATAAACTCCAAGCAATTTTTCAAATACAATAGCTTCAATATTTCATTTGCGAAATTTCATTTACAAATTGAAGAAAGCAAGAAGTACACTTTCGAACATTGGCTGGATAAATTTCAACAATGTTATATAGCTTGTTTTCGGATTGCTTGAATAATACTAAGCTGAAATTAGTCACTATCATTTGATTTTATTTTTCAGGAATAAAGCCCGGCACTATTCCAACAACAATATTCTGTCTTGTTTGTTAATATAAGATATTACATAATATGGCTCGGCTACATTCATAGATTTGAAACATATGTATTTATTGTCTTACTAATAAGATGTGGGTTTATAATCAAATTATTCCAGTGCCTGCTAACATTTCTCCATAAATAATTCTAATAAATTGGTTTGAACAAGAACAAAAAAAAAATGCCCAATGATGAGAGTCTTTAAGCTATTGTACATCAAATATGGAAACTTTATACTTTACTTATTTCAACCACAGTGTGCTTTACACAATGTATCAGATAAGATATTTAGAAGCATAAAAACAAAACATAATTAGAAGAGCCTTGCAGAGTTAGATCTACGTTAATCTGAGATATTTGGGTCTGAAATTTTTCGAAATTTTTTCCATTTACTAAGCTATTGAGTATAAAACCGTGAAATACGATACACTAATTATCACGTGAAATCATAATTGATAACTTATTCCAGAAAAACAATTTGAAGTATAAATCAAATCATCTGAAAAGGGATAGATAAATTATTCATTGGATCCCTCCACCAAATTTCATACACCAGCTAGTATAAGAGACCTCTCTACCCTAGTGAATATTCCTCGATTGAAGACGCAGTTACTGTTTAAAAAAAATTTTCTTATTGTTTCAAAAGGAATACCGAAGGCGATATACTTATGAAACGCAAGTGAAGCATCACAATTAAGTATGATTGCCTTGCACCAGATTTTATGATCAGTAAATCATATCAGAAAAACGTTATTACTGAATATATAAAAGAAAGATGTAGACAGTCCAACGTATTATATCTAAGAAAATTTAAACACGAGTCTATGAATGTAGCTCTTAAGTGTCTGAATATACATACTCGCTGTAATCTACAGCAGAACTCTTTTACATTACTTAATCATTTTTTTTTTCAAATTATTGTTATCAATGTAAGATACATGTATTTGAATTATTATTATCAATTATTGTATTGAAATTACTATTCGAAGTATTATTGTGCTAATATAAACAGGCTTTATTGGCCAATTATTGGGGATATCGTCTTACATTTATTATCTCCACCTTGAAGTTTCAGCTTTTTTCTATCCAATATCAAAAAGCTGTGCTAATAATACCCAGTCGGACAGACAGATTCTGGATCTTGTTATCTACACTACTCAGAGCTGAAACTTTAGTGTACAGTGTTGAAGAGTTTGTTTATTTTTAAGTACTATGAAAAAGTTTCAGGTTTGTAACCAGCTGGGATGAACAGCATTTGTCGTTTTTTAAGAAAATGAGGTAAGAAGCGGGACTAAAAAAAAAACCTGTGAAAGAGTATATTTGCAATCTGATAATAAGAATAAGTTTTTTTGAATGTAAATAACATAATTCAAAATTTGCTCTTCAATGGGGAAGAATAAAATGAATCCACGTTAACGTTATTTTTAAAAAATTAACATTTATTTTCACAATTTGTGCAACCATACATTATTCACAATGTATTCAAAGACATGGTTTATATTTATTGAAAAAACAAACTATGTTTAAACCTATGCATGTTAATTGTGTTAAATTACGATTTAAAATCTCGTTTCATCACCTTTTCCTAAGAATTAAATACCTATAATAGACCCTATGTATAGAGGCAACTTTCGAGATAGCATGATTTGATGTGCTGTGAGAATTTTATTCAAGATTTGAAAAATTCATCAATTTAGTAACTCACAGCTTTTGTCCAACGGACTATTTGGAGGATGCCTATGTCTTCTTAAAGATATGGATATTCTCCTTAATTACACCTGATTTATTATGAACTTTAACATTAGTCTTTTGAAGAACAGAATTTGTGACATTCCAAAATCTATCGTTTCTAGCAGAAAAAAATCACGAACGAAACTGTACGATGATATCAGATTATCAACTAAGGAGTACAGAATGGAGAATTTATTCTCCGTAATAAAACTAGAGTTCATTATTCAATATAACACTAAAGCATATAATTAACAATAAAAGATAAGCAGATACCAATAGGCATAGATTTTCCTATTTACGTTCTCTTCTCTGTTACCAATTTACAATCAATTTTACCTAGTTTAGAATTATTATTTTATATACTCCACGTGACAAAGGGTCATTCAGAATCGCTATCATTATCCGCGTACTTATCATTCTTCACCTCTATTCTCAGGGGCGAACGTCCTCTAGTTTGTTTACCAAGTCGCGAACGCAGATCACCGCGTAACGTTTCTCTCAGATCCCCCTTGGTTTGACGCCTTGGAAAAAAACATGATATAAATTCAATGCAAGTTATAATTTCGTGACATAATCTTTTACAGATAGCCAGACCAAGTCACCTTTGCTTAACAGCTTCGCTGTCGTCAGGTGTCTTATTATTTAATCGTGCCCAAACAGTCGAAGCAACACGAGGTTTGTGTTGAACAACTTTGATCACACTTCCCCTAGGACCTTGGACTTCTTTTTCCGATTCCTCGCTCTCCTCTTCGTCGTCTTTATCCTCGTCAGTTTCTTCCCAATTTGGATTCTGCACTTCCTCTACCACTTCTTCAACTTCGTCAACAATTTCACCTTCTTCTTGTTCTTCTTCCTCGTCTTCCTCCACTACTTCCTCTTCCTGTGAATGAGTGAATTGTGTTGATTTAGAAAGACAAAATTTAATTGTCAGATCGTTTTCTAATGGATAACAAGAGGACCAAAGAATATGCAATCGGCCTCCTATTCAATCACCTCAGATCTATTATTGTTTGGAGAATCGGGTACCGCTATTTGGCTATTCGTTACTACAACTTGAATTGCATCACGAAAAATAGCAGGTGGTTTTCGAGGATTACGCAGTCGGGATCGTAAATCGTCACTTCTTGACGTTCTAATTTCGGCGACCTGTAAAATACGTGCATACTATTGAGTGATGAAATAGCAGAAAAAATTTCCTGCATTACTGTTTATATTGAATTAATTTTTCCTATAGATTAAAAATATCGACTGTTTCTTTTAAGGAAAATCGATTGTTTTGTTATCTTCAAATATATTTCAACCTGAGTTTTTATTTGTAATCGACGCTTTCGGACTTTGGCTTCTTCGTCATCAGCATGCATCCTCATTCTCATTACTTTGCTTCTTTTACACCACTCTTCGTCGCTTTCGGCCTCTGAACTGCTCTCGGATTCTTCAGAGTGAAGTGAAACTTCTTTAGATGTAGTTTTCAGACCGAGTCGCTCCTTGACGCTAGGGCCTTGTTCTTTGACGATGCTTTTACCGACGAAATCATCTTCTGTGAAGTCATTCACTCCCCAAGTCTGGGATAAATTGCCCCAAGGATTTTTCGAACCTTTCTTATCTGCTTCCTCAACAAGAGAATCCTCCTGTTTTATTCGTTTTCTTCCGTGCTTGGATTCCTTGTACATACGCTTTCGTGATTGAGTCAAAATTCCTCTGATACCTAGAAGAGAAAGATAACTTTAGACTTTTCCTGAATAAAAGAAAAAAAGAGTTCGTTGATTACTTTGGCTCAAAATCTCACCTCCGAAGTTAGGATTTCCATATTTCTTATAATAGTCGCTCATTTTTTCAGCGTTTGGTTGTTTTTTATCAGCTCTTGTAGCAAAGCGTAAAAGTATGCATTTGGACTTAAGGCAATCGATTCCTTTCCTCCATAGCCCAGGAGGTAAAGGGCAGTTTATATCTTTGATATTTATTGAATTCTCAGTTTTGCTATCCTCAGTTTCATTCATTGCATCATCACCAATTACCTCTATTACACATTCTTCATTAGCCATATTGTTCTCATTATCAAAGTTGCTCGTCTCAGAAGCTGAATTCTTATCAGTTTTAACTTTTTCACCTAAGCCCTCGATCTTCTTCGATAATCTCAGCAGCGCCCTGGCAGCAGTCACGTTATCCAACCATACCACATTGCCTAGAGAGAAAATAGACCACGAACAACTCAAAATCTACTTCAAAAAAGAACAAAGATGTATAAAATTTTTGAATAAACACAGCAAAATAATTTGTCTTACACGATACGTCGTTAATCCATTCTATAGAAGCTGGGGCATAATCTTCAAAATATTTGAACACATCCTTAGTGCTCATTTCTTCAGTTCCTCGCATATGCAGTACATTTAGTCTGAGATTCTTTACGGTATCATTTTCTTCTGGTATACCGAGGCTGGAATTGATGGAGTGAATAATTAGACCGATTATTTTCGTAATTAGAAGTAAAAATGAGTTTTTTAATATGTTCTATGTTACCTGGTGTATAATTCTGGTTCTTGATCTTCCGATGAGGTTTTACTCTGCTCCGTTAGCCCAAACCGTTTGGCACGCTCTTCCATTTTCAGTCTTTCCTCTCTGCCGAAAATGTCTATACCGGTTGTAAATGTACCACCTTTATTCTCGTAACGAATATCCTGTGATAAAATATGCGGCATGATTTATAAAAAGATTTTAGCCTTTGAACACAATTTTGAGATTTGAAAAAATTGCAGGTGTAATGTATTGAGTAAAAGTCTTTACCTGATTATTGGGATTCGGATCGTCGAGATTATCGTTTTTCAATTCATTTACGAATATTTTCGACTCTATTGGTTCGGTGAATTTGTCAACTTCGGCAAAAGTTACGCTCGAATCTAGCTCCATTGGTTCTTCGGGTTGATCCATTTTGTCAAAAAGATATGAATTACCTTTCTACTTCCGATACTTTATATTGTACTAAATATTCAACTTTGTAATCTCGCAATCTGAAATACGGTATCGCTTATAATTTTGTTAAATTATAATATCGCCAGATTGAATTAGGTAAAATTATACAGGTTATGTAGGTAGGCATACACACATACTGCATCCAAACAACGTTGTTGCACTATAGCACTATGCCTTTTGGTGCGTTTCGAAATACTTGGGCTGCTCCCAATCACGGATTTATAAAACCCGGTTTACAAAGGACCTTGACGTTCGCGAATACATTTGTCAGCGTGACGTCACTTCTCCCCGTAACAGAACTGGCGACTCCACGGCGGGTGCCTCCACCCTAAGTCAGTGCTCTTCCTTGTCCGGCAAGTTACGCCGACGGGGCGAGAAATGGTATCGCCATCTCCAAATATCGGTACGCTTTATTTTATGCAACCTGCATGCCATTTTCGTGACACTAGTTTGAGGTTGCATGTAACAAGGCGTACGGTTGCCGCAAAGGTAGTTCGTCAATTCCACCGCGATAAGGCAATACCATTTGTCACCCGGTTGCTCGCCATTCGGCTTGTTTGTTCACCGGCTGTACTGTCGCATGATTTTAAAACTAAAGGCGGGTGTTATGGACTCTGTTCTTATTTCATTTTAAACTTTCAATAAATAGAATAAAACTCCAAAAGTGTAATAGGTTCCTCAAAAATAAACGAAAATGGCTGCACCAGTAGATGTTGTAATGGTAAAGTATCTGAGATTTGAATGTTCGATAAAACCGCACTTTTAAGACATGCTAACTAACCTCTATCAAATTATTCCAATCACTGCAGTTTATTTACCACATAACGGATACTCCCGTTATCAATTTCTAAAGTTTCTTTATCGAATCAAAAAGCATATTCTCAATATTCTGCATAGATTCTTTTAGATATACGTTCCGTTTCACGGATCGCCAAACCGTAATTCTAACCTATAAAAATTGCGTTTTACATCACAATATTGAATTTTTTATACTCAATACATTCTATTCAAGGTTTAATTAAACGTTTATTTCATTCACAGATTCGAATGCAAAACTTTTTGAATTTACCACTAGTCCAGAGGTGCAGAGAAATAGCTGCGCTGATAGATGAATCCAGTACAACCGATCTTCAACATGTATTTCCTGTGCTGGTTGATTCCTTGTTTGGTGTAACAGACAATATGGGATGGGGATTGCATTCTATTAACCTGAAGAGACATCAACAAGAATACGAAGTGCTTTGTCACTTTTTGGGCCCTCAAGGCCCGATATTTTCACTCTGTTACAAACTGCTTCCAGACTGTTATCTCAAATACAAATTTCCCCTCTCTTATCTACCGGTATGACTTCTACTGAAGGCTGCGACTATTCAAAGTCTACTCTAACGGCAGAACAGTTCCCTAAAAAAATTCCTTACCATTTTGTTGCAGTCAAAGATTCGTTTGATGTTAGAAGACGGGATAATCCCGCCATTCTATTCTGATAAAATCAGGGTAGACCAAAGCACGAGGCTTCCGAGTGCTTTATTCATGAGTATCCTTTTGCAAATATGAAGATCACTGAGTTACTAATATAGGATGCATGCTTGTTTTCACTGATTATTTGATATGTTTCCTTAAGGTATACATACATATCCCTTTGAGTACTACATATTTCACTTCGCTTACCACTTGACCAATCCGTGGCTCCGGTTGCAACAAGAAGATAACGTATGGGTAAATTGGGAGACGATTTACGTTCAACTAGCTCATACATATCTCTACCATTTTTTACCTAGAGATAATTCACCTGTGTTACCAATCATCGGACCCTACGTTAAAACACCGCCGAGAAAATTGATGCAATCTCCTGACGCGAAAAGGTACTGCAACTAATGGCTCTTGTAACATATATAGGAACTTATAATAATTAATTCTACAGGCTGCAGACTCCCAGACTCTTAAGGACCTCCATATTATCACCAGGACCTACCAGTCCAACAGCCGGAGTTCCGCAACAACAATGTTTGCCGCAAGTATGGAGAAGCGAAACAGTAGTTCAAGTATTTTTGGACTTCTGGTTGGAGTACACCGAAGAGGAACAGCTGCCAGCTTATCATGCTGCACCTTTCTCAGGAGCGTTACCCCGCAGAGTGAGAAACTTCTAAAAATATCACGATTTGGATGAGTTTTCAAATGTATAAAATTGTTTGACTTTCATTATTTGAAAATTCCACATTACAGCACAGCATTCACTCTGGAGAACACATTAGATTGGTCAGAGGATTCATAAAAACCTTACACCAATTTGCCAACAGTGCGACCGGAGATACAAGTGCGATGGATGAATTAAAAAGGTCATTTTTTTATGCCAATCAAACTGCAACTGCACTTTGTGTGTTTCTAGTATCTACCTTGTTTCATAACTGATTGATTGAAATATGCCTTATTTTTAAATATAGGGTGATAGTTCCGTCTGTACAAGGAAAAATCTACATTTTTTTACGCAAAGCGATTCACCACTGGCCTCTGGACAGCTCTTTCAGATTGATTCTCGAGGCGTGGCTGAGCTTCATTCAACCTTGGAGATATATTCCTGGATTGTGTTACAGCAGTGCTGGGTGAGTGAAATGAATCCGAATATTCATGCGGTTGAAATATTATCCACACTCCTGGAAAACCTGGGTCAAACTTTGTATTATCATCTATTATTCATAGAAAACTTCAAGAAGAAGAGAGGGGCAAGATTACCGATGAAACAAGGTGGCTTTCTTTTGTCGCGAATAACCTCTTAGCATACACAGCAATTTTTCAACAACTGTTACCACGCTTCATGAGAACGGATCTTGTCGCTCCTAAAAACGCGCTGATGCTTTTCAGAGTTACAAAGGTGACTTTTTATCGATTGTAAATATTCTTGGAACAAGGTTCCCCTCTGCAATACTGAACTGCAATTAAATGACTACAATTTTTGTGTCTTAGGTACTTGCCCAGCCAAAATTAGCAACAATGTTATTCGAAATAGAAAACTGTATGGATGATGCGAGATTAAGTAGAGGAAAAGTTTCTACAAACCAATGGTCAGCAGCTGTACGCCAGCAAATACTAGAATTAGAAGGTCCCACTTATCAATATGTACCAATGTTTTCATCAGCTACCGTTTCCCAGGTATTTGATATTCTATATTCATTCTCTTTTCGCAAAATTGATTTCATTCTGCACATGAAACTCTAAAGCACTACTTTCACTCTAATTGTTCTATATTACAGATTGTTTGGTTCTTAAGTACAATAAAACAATCACATTTAACGGCTACAAGTTTAGTCGATGCTTTAGAGAAGAGGAGAATAGGCAGGAGGCTGTTAGTAATGATATGGGAATTTTTTTACGGTGAGGATTATTCTTCCGACGATATTAGCTTGGAGGAAAGGCGACGAGTTCCCGGATTTCTTGCTCACGCTCAGCAACAGCTCATGGATATATTTCAAGTATTAATATCATCTATAATTTTTCGGGAATGAATACTCTTTCAACATTTTATTGAAGTTGAATAATTAACGCTATTATACACACCTTACAGATAAAAGTTGAAGACATTCCTCAAGTCGCAATAGTTGCAGATCAAGAGTATCATGATAGCATATTATCAACTTCAATCTGTAACCAGTCACAGGTGAACATTTACAGGATTTATTATTGATTTATATTTTCAAAATGCAGCCATTCATGCTTGTGGAATAGTTATTGAAATTCACAACTACAATATACTAAAAATTGATTATTATACATTCAGATGGACACTAGTTTGGATACTAGTAGACCAGGGGTTTATTTACAAATCCAAGAGAGAAGACAGAGCTGTCGATACATTGAGTACATGGGGGATCCTGAGCTGCAGCCTGTCAGAACTCACGAGAGTGCTTTTCTAGTTAGATTACTCTATCAATCCTGCAACTATATTAACACCAAGGTATAATCTTATCCCATATCTCTTACCGAACGTTCATTTTATGTTCTAATGATCTAGTTGGAAATATTTATCTTTCTGCACAAGCTCAGATACTTCTTTGAGAATATTTTTGACAATTCTATTACAACTAACGATGTGCTCTGGTCAAATATCGGTACAGATCAATATTATAATGAGAAATAATTAAAAACTGCATCTTGATGTATAATATACTTTCAGTATCAGCCAGAATTAAATGCTGTATACAGCAGACCGGACATAGTTGGACGTTTAGCGAGGCAGATATTACAGCCACCAACTATGGTGAAGCAATTGCCGAAAAGAACAATCGGTGGGTTTTCCTCGAGTGAAGAAATCCACATTTCTCCTCGACTGAGCCTTAGATCTATGGCTAGTCACAGGTTTCTTTTATTCGCTTGTCTCGGATTGTTCATATCATGGATCTTCGGGTAGGTGAAATTCATCAGAATATTTTATCTTGGAAGCGAGTGAAGGCGTAAGAAGACATATTTACAGTTGCACATACAATGTTGTATTTAGAATTATTATGAATTTGAAGAGAATTTTAGCCGTTAACAAATAACATTTTTTGGCACTGTTGAGCTGACTAATTTGTGATTGTAAACAGGTACGGGCTCGTTGCTTTCCTTTTCTCTGCATTGTGTATTTGGATACTGTACACAGTAGCGCTTGCTGCATTTGAACCATGGCTTGGAACTCGTAGTCATCATATGCAGCCAGAAGCATCCGCATTTCTGAATTAATTGACAACACTATAATTGAACCATGTATAGAAGCATTGAATATACCTCTCGACTGACTATGTACTAAAATACTACGTTTAATCATTCATGTTAAATATCTATTCTACTACAATAAACTTTTAATACTATAGCAAATGCGAATTTATCAAAACTCCCGGAAATCACAAGTCTCGTACTTTTTGAGCCACTAATGCTTGGAGTAATTAAAAAAAATATTCATAAATAATAGGAACAGGAGGTCTTGACATAATCCTTATGATTTGAATAGAGAATTTAATTTCTTTGATTAAATCATGATATTTCGCAACCAAGATGCATTTGGGAAATGCATGGTTTGACCAACTCACAAGACATCACATGTAAGAGTTTTATTATGGTTCTTGCGGTGCTTCTTCCTTGATGTTAGAAAGACCACCTCCCTTCTTTGCAGAGACAGGTGTGGAACGGATATCTCCTCCTTCCGAACTGCTGGTTGGTTCATCCTGTCTCAGAGCTTAATGAATTAGATCGAGATTAGACTGAAGTCTGTGAGACTTACAGAAATAGAAAATTCATGATCATCGTATTCGCTTTCTTCGTCTTCAGAGTTAGCCGCTCGTTGCAAGTACAGCTTCACCTTTCTGATACTCTTTAATGAAGATAAGCTCGAGGTACGAGTCGGCTTTGAGAAGCTGGTGAATATGTCCTCTGGAACAGGTGGAAGATTAATCACATTGTTGAGATCTTTCAATGATTCCCTTGACCAATTTCCTGGATATTTATCATCTACTTCCGGACGAAAACTGCGAGTGCTGCTTGTTGGCGGCAGATAATTTAGCTCTGAATATTTCTGCTTAGTTTCCAGGAGTCGTAAGCGTTCAGCAATGCCGGCGGGAGTTACATTGTTGATGTCGTTGCTCAAGCCAATCTCTACGCTCTCTATGTCATCCATATCCAGCAATTCCTTATCGAGAATAACGAGCAGTCTTTCATATTCTTGCTTGAGAAGCTGAGTATTTGAATCCAGTATTGGAGCAGCTTCTAGATTCTGCAAAGCCGACAAAGCCAGCCGTTGTCCAAGCAGAATGAAAGTCTTTCCTGAACTGTGCATCGTCGATATGACTTTGGCTGCTCTCACCGCTAGGCTTCGCAAATAGCAAACGTATTTTTCTCCTGCCCGTGCTCGATCTTTTAGTTCTGTGGCCATTTCAGTAACCAAAACTGCATTGTGGAGCATTTGCTCATACTGCGTTCGTAAGCCAATCAATTTAGCAGTCGGACTCACCATGGTCCAGAATAAGCTTACAAAGCTACACGTATGTTACAATACTACAATTTGTGAATGGAAGTTTCATCATTTTTTGTATTTTTTTTTTTTTTTATCTCTGTGTGAAGTTTGAGCATTTGTTACTGGGATCTGGAATTCTTTTTTTTCTGTATATGGTGTGCAAATAATCGATGTAAGGTCTCTAATTGTTTTAAATTGTGCTTAGAACTCCATATTTTCAGTTCTGACTATATATTTATACATAAGTTGATCGATGAACATCATTCCAGAGTAGTGTAACATGATTCCAGAAGGTGTTACACGATTCAGCGTAACATCATTTCTGGATAGTGTAACATCATTCCAGAATTACAAATCAAAAAAATTTATTACATATTTAATTCAATTTCGATGTTTTGATCAACGCATGAATTTATTTTTCATGACATTACTAAATATTTTAGTCAAGTGCAGTTTTGAGGCGCAAAAGCGATTATTCGACCCTAGAGCCTTTAGTCTACCCGTGAAGAACTTAAATAACAATCACTATCAGTGTTGTCTCTCCCGATCGCATAGGCATTTAGGAAAATATATGATAGTATAAGAAATTTAGAGCGAAAACTTAATCGTCGACACAGCTTTTGGGGATAAAAAATTGTCGATATTAGTAAAGATAAGATATCTTCGTTACAACGATAAGGCATTAGGAATTATACAGACAGTAAATTACGTATAGCGAGAGTTTGTGAAACGCGTTAGATGTATCCATTAGTCTCATATGGTAACAGACAGTAGCAGTATTCAGTAGCTGATATCTGTGTAGAGTTTTTTAAAGAAATGAACCGGGTTTTTTTCGCTCTTCCCAACTATCTGTTTCGAGCCTGAGTTTAAGGGTTTCTGAGGTGCCATAAATTGAACCTGTTGACTGGAGCCAAGGGAGGAGATTATAATTATCACGTCATGAGATCTTGTGGCTTGAGAGTTGAGACCCAATTAAATATGCTGGTAACTACGACGAGAGCGGAAAATTTTGCCGTGTATGATAAGCTTCTTACTTTACATAATTTTTCACCCAGTTTTTTACATGTTTTTTTAAAACAAGTAACAATCGGTCAAAATCAAACGATATTCGTAACACGAATCGATATAACTAATCAGTGAATGCTACTCGGAGTAGGAGATTAGAAACGATTGTAATTAACGGTGAATTGAAATGAATCACAACCGTAATTAAACCGATAAAACATTCTACGTCTACCCTGCTGTGTCATAATTCCCTTTCATCCGGATAGAAAAGAGGGCTCTTTGTACAATGTACGTGTCTTTTCAGCAGCTATTCTGTTTTCGTAAAAAAAAGTATGAAATTATTCCCTTTGTTTGGGTATGAATGGTAATTGCGTTTCAATTTGAACGGGGGTGGTCGAAAAATTGAAAGATATAGAGCGATAGCTCGTCCTCCTGATTTTCAAAAGCTTCTGGGCATGTTGAATGGACCGTACGGTTGAAACGGGATGAGCGATCACATTCAAATTATTGATGAAAAAAATTATATCTTTGTTTGTAGTCGGGAGCCTCTGGCAAATCGACCTTTTCAGGTGTACGATGGCTCGTCCGACAGGTAACAATAGACGGTAATGAACGGCGTCAACTAAACGTTGATACCATGCCTACAAGCCCGGTAATAACAGGCCTATGATGTTAATTAATGAATGAATACCAAGAAACTTCCGTTTATATACGAGTGTTTTTATAGCAGGTAGGTAGGTACAGCCTTTTGGCAAGAAGCAATCGCTACTGCGATCAACCTACTAGCAAACACGGAAGCGGATGAAAAACACGCCACAATGAAAAATAGTATGTAGTGCTAACATTTCTATGGGCAATGTGATTACGTCAATACAGTTTCGTGCAAAACAATAATATGTTTTGAACTTTTCTTCGACGTACTCGTACCGTCGCCAAATTTCATACATTTTCAGTTAACAAATTTATTCGATAGAATTGATACCATAATTGTGATAAATATAAAAACTGATTGCTTCAAAGTCAAATTTATAAGCTTACGAAAATGGTTCAGATTTTCGAAAAATCTTAATTATTAGATAGTTAAGGTATAAGTCTTTTCATTTCCGTTCTGGAAACTATGTTTCATACTTATACCGACTTGTGCAATATCAGAACTGCGTATTTAAGCGACGCGGTTGAAGCACGCAAGTGTAGTTAAGCGTTTGAAGTTTGAGATGACGGAAACAAGTACGTCTACAAAAGTTTGCTTTTATATTAAATTGACCGCACAGATGTTCCGGACGATCTGTTGAAAAAGTTTCTCTTCGACTAGGTATTGCGACCTGGGCGAATATTTTGTTATTTGACCTCAACTCATGTTTCGCTTATCCAGTTATCGGATTTACTTGTATTGAATCGCTATGGATAAAGGAAAGGCGTAAACCACTGATTAACGGTCACAAATAAGGAGGAATACTTAAATAAAAATCAGGAAAAATAAATCGAGTGTTGGAATTGTCAATGAAGTATGTTCAACATTAAATACGATGAAAACAGTTGTGGATAATTCTCACCTGGGTTTTGCCAGTCTAAGGGTACCTAGTGGCGATTTATTGCCACGAATCTTGACAATATTTATTTTTTGATCAATCTTCGGAATGTTAGTGGCGCGTGGGCGTAGATAAAACCCGAATCTCCCTGATAATCCATAGCCCCTAGAGTGCTTGCAATTTACATCAATCGCTATCTCATTTAGTGAATATGAAGGCACACACATTATATGCACGACGTGTACGTATGAAGAGTTCAAAGTATGCGCGCGTGTCAGCCGCGCGTAGGTATAGAATAATGATGATGATAAGGTTCTACACGAGTTTCATAACATCCTCAATTATCACTACGTACATACCTACGGAGCTTAGACAGAGTCGAGAATTGTCATTCATACACAAATTGCAACTGCACCTCGTGATCTATACAATGCAATGCCAAACGTGAACTATTGTTCCCTAGTTAGGCGGAATGGCCTTTGCATAGAAATACATTAGACCTGTACGAGCGAATGAATGGATTTTAACGATTCATCAGTCAACGGTCCTTTATACACCGAAGATATGAATATACAGTTGGAACATTTAAATCAGGCAATTCTTAGTATCAATTTATCATTTGATCACGTATTGCCGACTTATGGCAATTATTTACTATACCGCGTTGAAAATTAGTAAGTTATCAGGGGAAGCTCTCCACCACCATAATCAGTAATTATTCTTGCATGTATACTGATACCAAATAATCTAGCGTTAACAAATATTTTTTATTTGCCAAAATTAAAATGAATGTAGGATTCTGTTGGCTTTATCAATCGATTTCTTGTACCGTTGATATTGAAAAGGAAACGAACAGATTCTCAAACGTAATAGTATAAGGCGAAATATTGCACCTGAAATATATCGATTCCATTAGTTGTTACCTTGACATTGCTGTCGAATTTCAATACTTTTATCAGTGAAAAGTCTTTTATGGGTGGTCAATCACGTCACGTAATTAGGCAAGGGCCGAGAAACATGGAATTCCTAATTAATCAGTGTCATCAGAAAAGCCTGGAGATACCGAGACAAAATTCTATGGGCTATCGTGTGCAAAAAGCCCGAATAGTTTTCAATTTTTTCGACTTGCATATAATTTCTGAACGCGTAAGTATCGTCGGGGAAATTAGCAATGAGGATACTCTTATAGGCATGTCGATTAGAAAGCTCTACCATCAGAGATTAGCTGCCCTCGTCGGATCATTGCCGATTTTTCAAATGAAACAAACGTACATTGCGTTAAGCGGTATATAGAGATGAAAATTAATGTCTTCTCATATTTTCTACCCAAGACCTTCCATTTTTTCCAGTTTGTGTAAAATCGCCAATCTATTGCCCACGCGTCTTGTGCATATAAATGCGGTGCGCGACCACTCGGGAATATCTAACAGGAAGAAACTCTCCTATACCGCCTATTTGAATAATCAACATCGCTAGTTTTCGAAGTAGAACATGTAACATTGTACATTGTGAAGGTAACACTCGAACGTTGTGGATACGAGGATAGGTCTCAATCGATCTTGTCGAGTCACTGACTCGACTAGATTGATTCAGACATCTCATCATAGAACATGTAAGGTTCAACATATATTCGATGAAAATGACAAAAAAGTGAGCTCCACATTGATCCATCCATAATATAACATGGCGAGTACGGTAACATGCCACAGACAACTATTTTACGCTTCTCTACCTCGGACTCGTACACGTGTATATTGTGCTGTGTAAGTGAAGTTAGTAGCGACTAACGAGGGCCATTAATCTATAACGGTTCTAATCGTTCAATTAAAGCCCTCTTCTAGTTTCTCTCCGTGGAAGTTTAATCGATGATCTCTTATACAGGGATCAAGTTCATATTCAGGACTACAGTCTACGGAGGAAAATCTCCTGTAATTTGGTTCGAGCATACAGATTAAAATTTGAGCCGGATCTGAGGGGATCCTGCTTGATGACATTGATTCCAGAATTGTCAAAAGGTAGCTCTCAGCTCCCTATCAAACATCTCCCAGCCCTTCATTCGACGAACAACTTCCGGAAATACGGTTTTACTTCCATTAATTAAGTCCTAGGTCAAACTCCACTAATTTTAGGCTCCGATCAGACTTAGATAGACGCAAGCTCACAGGTATAACATGTTACTTTCTTTCGGTGATCGATAAAGAGTTACTAAACACAGTTTGTTATATTTACTTATGGGGGGATTGGAAAACAGTTCTTCATTAACTGATTAGCTAAAGTATTGTTCTAGGAAAAACCACGTCATTTTGAATTCGGCTGCACTGATTACTAATTCGATGCGTCAGCGGTGTAGTCCTTATCATACATGTCCTTTTCAACCAGCTGTACATTTCGGTATAATGTCATGGTCAATGTGTTATCTCCAATAACCGATTACCTTAGCTTCCAGGAACACTCCGGTTCATTTTAATTCGTATTGATTCCCGGTTGAAATTTGACGACCCTTGGGAATCAATCCGAGACGGAGTGGAATTTCTACTTTCACTCTACAAGTTCTCACTCAAGACTTGGAGGTGAAGACTAGGATTTGAGGGTAGGATTTTATGCATGTGATGAAATTCTGATTTGTAGAATTCAGAGAGGGTTCGTGATTCTGGTTTCGACCTATGGCTCCTCAATCTTTAATCAAATATCTTGTGAACTGATCGACGAATAAATTCCAAGTCCAAAATAAAATTGATCATTGATTCGATTTGTCGCAGACTTCTGAGGTTGTCATTAGAATTTGAAAATTTCGTAAGTCTTAGAGACGCTGATCAGACTTTCAAGTGCAAACATTAATCCTGATGCACATCTCTGAATCCTCACGTGGGACATAATTCTACTAAAACAAAATTACATTTTTCTCAGACAAACTGAAGAACACAAGAATTGAGGCTGCGAAGGATCAAACTGAAACTTCCATCCCGACTATTGCAGATGTCATATTCACTTGGAAAAGGTCACGATTGCGGAGGAAGTACCTACATGTTTTAATACCTGGGTAATAAATTTCACGGTCCTTATTAGTAGAAAGTGTATCGATTTGTGGATAGCAAACAATTATACTTCTCTGGCCATCTAGGTACATACCTACTCAGTATATTACTGCGTATCTACTGACCTTATACCCTTATACTCTTAGCTGAAAACTATGAGTTGACTAGCTCGCCCGACTACGTATATTGGTATAAACATTTGTCTTTGACAATGGAAAATTAAGTGTTCGTTTCACGTAGATGGGAGTTGGGGGGGTTCGGTTGACTTGAGTTTTGTTTATTCTTACGTTGTTCGTGTAAAGATCGCATTAACGTCAGGGAACCTAATTAGCTGTTATCTTTACTCACAGTAATTAATTATATTAAGACGGCGACTATACGTAGGTACTGACGATGAGTACCGTTCTTGGAAACGACGTCTTGGACATTTTTTATTCTTATAACTAGATTCAAACCACTTTTAATCACAGTCTTGCAAAAATGCAAATTATGCTGATAACCGCGGGTATATGTATGTTAATATTTCTTGTTGCAAACCGAAGTCGTTTTTTTCGGCTAAATTCGCCCATAAATTTAATTGCAAATATAGGTATTCGTAGATTATCGTGGGACATGGTAAGATAAATTTTCCCTTACCCTACCACCTCAGATTGAAAATGAATTTTTCCTCAAGGCATCGATAACAGATCATTTTGGAGCCGGGGAAGGATTTTTTTGATTTGTGTCTCTCTGGACTATTTTTCGTCGATAATTACAGTAATTCGCAACCAGTCTGTAAAAAAAAAAAAATGAGTTGTCCTAATTTCTAAATGGATTTGTGAACCGTGATATACGAATAATCGATTTTGAGATCTGGAAAAGAATGATTGTTCGAGATTCTGATTCTGAGAGGAAATACTTTTAGAATCGTCCTTTTTCGAATAAGAACCGTGACCAGAGTTCCATCAATATATCTCGACCCGAAATCGATCCATTCGTTTTTCGGCTGCAAACCTACCTTAGTTTGTATACATATCATGAACAAACCGAAGAATCGATCTAATTAGGTAGAGTGATAGCTTGTAAAGAGTGAATATTTGACGTTCGGTCTTGAGCATATACGTACGATACATACTTACGTGTTTCCACGATAAATGAGAAATCGTATATAACAATGATGTTTTATCTGATAAAACCTCACGCGTCTTTAGCCAATATCGAGTTATCCGTTGACCTCGTAACCCTATTGTCATTACAGCTTGACGGACGCAAACACAATTTGCCTTACCCAGCGGCCGAGGGAAAATATTTACTCTGAGAGATTTCAAAGCGAAGGGTCTTTTTACAGATATGTATTCGTGGAGCGGATTCGAACGATACTTTCCGCAGCAGCCAATTGCCGATAATAATAAGTCGATTGATTTCGTTGAAAAATTGGGCCATTAATCGCGAGTCATTCTATATTTTCAATGATCGGTTCACGGCGTCTCTTTTAATCGAGTTAATGTCCGCAGACCAGGACGAATAGGGTTCGTAAGTCAAGTTCTGACGGCCTTTGCACGACGCTAGGCGTCCTCCTGCACGACGCCCACGCAGGTCCGTCCTGCCAGCCCCCACCATAGCCATGACCACAACTATACGTATTATGCCTACTATCGCCGATGTTACCGGCGTCCCGACGCTGGGTCACACTTGTTACGCGTTTCTCGCGCGTTTGTGGTCAGCGAGAATCGTCGGTGTCGCGAATATCGTGTGCGAGAAAAACTGTACATCGAAAACCAATCAACTCCACAGGAAAAAGACAAAACGCGTTACTTTTGAGCTAAAATTTGAAAAAGTGTATCGGCGAGAGTGGAACCGACGTTTTTTTTTTCTCCATCGATTCTAAACGTTGATATTTCAGCCCATCAGAAGACTGATGATATGGAATGAATGGATATTGGATTTAGTCGAAAAGTGACGAGTTATTTTGGCCGCAGTTATTGGCGGTCGGGGATGTGAGTTTAGTAAAGAAACGGAAAGGAGTTTGAAATTTATCGCGTGCCTCTGAAATTCAACACGCAGCCTGTCGTTGATGGTATCTAATTCTTTAGTGACCATGAGACCGCAGGTTCCCTATAAACGGCGGCTTATCTATGCGTCGAGACGTCAGCTGGCATTAATTCGCCGTGAAACAACCGCCACCTTTCCGAATCGCCAAAATATGTCGTTTAGTATTTTCTTCGCCCTGGTACCTTCCCTGACCTTGTCAGACCCTCCAGCAACGGTAATGACCACCTCAGCACCACTGCCTCATCAGGTGTGCTTTTTGACCGTGGAAACCGCTCCGTTCGCTCCCACAGAATCGCGTGACGATTCCATTTGAATAATGCAGTGCTCGTGTTTCCTTGCCGTACGATATACTATACCTCGGTGTTAGTGGTGCTAATATACCCCCGAACGCCGCTAATTCTACGGGGGATTATCATTTCGTAATTTAGGATTATCGAGTCTCTGTTCATTAATGCGAAGTGGTACGGACACAAACACAAACACACAGTCAGTGGATTATGGATATTGATCGGTGTTGTTGAGATGGAAGATTCGACTACCACTGAGCTGACTAATTACCTTAATTACACCGCGACGAGCAATTATACATCCGAGGAAACCGGCAACGGGCACGTTGGTTCCGTGCTAAACGTTCCTTACGCTACTTGCGAGATACTTGTTGCAGTTTCAGCAGTATTTGGCAACGGTCTCGTCATCGTGGTGTTCGCAAGAGAGCGACGTCTTCGCCGGAGAACGAACTACTACATAATATCTTTGGCCACTGCAGATCTGCTCGTCGGACTTTTCGCGATACCATTTGCTATACTGGCCAGCGTAGGACTGCCGACCAATTTTCACGCCTGTCTATTCACCGTATCTGTACTCGTCGTTCTATGTACTATCAGTATATTTTGCCTAGTCGCCGTCTCCGTCGATCGTTACTGGGCGATTCTTCATCCCATGGGATATTCGCGGACTGTTCGGACGAAAACAGCCATAGGTAAGATTATCGTGGCGATTTTCAGTTTCTTAACAATTCTTATAGAAATCCAAGGAATTATTACTCAGTTCTGATTCACCGTCCGAAATCGCGTGCCGAGTTCACGGAACGATTCAAACCACAATCACTGCGACGCGAAACGGCCTTCGGAACGCCAAACTCAGCGGCTAATCCTTATCTATCACAGGGCGCGATATCCAATTGCCCGCTAAAATTCTGCCCTACTGTGAGATCGCTGATCGCTTATTCATGTAGGCGACATCCTCCGCCGCCTCCCCCGCCCCAGTGTTCCTATCGGATCGAATGAGTTGGGAATCTGATTAAAATTTCACGCACATTTACAGTCACGGAGATTTTCGTAATAGATTCTTAAATTTCGTATCCAAAACGCGAACCCCTAATGACCATGACGATGGGAATTAACGTATACAACGGAACGGAATTCATTAGTAGATTAAAAGCGGTTGATTCAGACGGCTGGGACACGTGAACCTATAGGCACCCTGTACCGTGATCGCACCGTTCGTTATCCTATCTTAATCCAATTTATACTCTGTGATATTATAGAAGGGAATTAAATTCGCTCTTTACCTCCAGCATGCAGATACGACGGAAATAGGGGATAAAATTGCTCGATTAATGCTTCGCAAAAAATCCTTGTGGGCACACAAAGCGATCGTATACCTACAATCGATCCTCTATAATCATTCTCAAATCACTTGACCTGCGAGAGTTAGCGTTGGCGAGGTGATAAATGAGCCTTGAACGAATAGAAACGTTGACTCGAACCTTGTTACACATGCCGCATTGTATTCATTGTTCGTTGCAATTTAGAGCTGCGAAATTTTGAAACAACCGAACAAAGATTCGCTTTAGACAGGAATGGGTTTCGAGGCTCCGAACAAATTGATCGGCTAATACTCAAGAGCGAACACATGTTCGATGTGTACTATGCGTTTTTTCACGCAATTAATCATAGAGCCGAGGACGTTTTGCATACACAAACGACCTCGAACGATATACACATAGTCTGTCCGTGCGGATCGAATCGAGGAGAGTTATGAGTAATTTGAAATTCTCGACAATTCTGATCTGGCAATTAGGCGTCTCATAGGGTAGATCGAGTCGACAGGATTGCACAGTTATCGTAGGTAGACCCGAGCAGCGGAAGTATTTCGAAACAAATTCTACAAAATTTGTAAGCCTGACCACATCTATATTTCAACAACTAAGTGGCAAGGATCGATATCTCTAGTTCCGAGTTCATTTCTGATACGAACGTAACTTTCTGCGACGCAGTCAGCGCCCTAATCAAAATTGACGAACCGTGCGCATCGGAAAATCCCCAGATTCGATTGGAAATTAGTACGAGAAATATAATCCGTGGCCGCATGCACGCGGTATAAGATTCCAGACAGTATAATTCGGGTATTATAAACATCCGCGAGTCGGCGATGAAAAAATGTTCCTCTTAATTTTCGCAGGAATAATTTGCGCCTGTTGGATCGCTGGTACTTCGGTTGGATTTCTTCCGTTACTGGGATGGAACGCTGGGAAGAAGTCAGATGCACAATGTCTGTTCACTGAAGTCATGGACTACAACTACCTGGTATTTCTCTATTTCGCCACTATCGTTGTCCCGGCACTTCTCATCGCTGCGTTTTACGCCCACATATACAGGGTCGTTGTGAAGCAGGTCAGTACATAAAAAACCCCGTACCACCCTCGTTTCTAATATTGCAAATGTGCAGCTGTCGACCAGCGCATGCACTGCATAAATCTCTTCTTGATATACGGATGCAGACACGAAGCTATTGCACAGTATTCGCTACACATACGTAAACCGCGTTCTATACCCAATATGTTCTTTATTCGACGCGAATTTCCCACGGCCAGTTGATAACCGCCTCCATACTCTTTAATCCTTTAAAAAAAAAAAAAACGAAAAATGAAGATGAATCTTTCTAACGGTTAAAAATCTTTGTGGATATGAATCGTAGGTGAAACTGTGCCTCGGTAGTATATTATTGTTAATACAGCACCGTGCTAGGCGCTAGTTAATTTGCTTTGAAATTAGCATGTGGTATTTTTGGTTAGCGATTGCGGTTCGGATATCGTCAACTCGTAGTCGTCTGTACGCGGGACGCTTTACGCGCGTTTATGATATTACGGTAACTCGAACTTGCTAACAAAACTGAAGGATTTCTTCTCTTGTATACATGTAGCAGTGAAAAGCATCGTGAATAAGGCGCAATTTATTAAAACGTTGAAAAAGAACCGGTAACGTATGTAATTACACATACGGCAATGACACTGGCAGAAATGAACGACAGTAATTACAATCTCTGAGGTACTGCATGTATCACGAGCTTTTTACGCGACTCATCTATTCATGTCTAGCATATAGCGTCCGGATGATATTCAGGGAAGTTTAGATCATGTTTTTGAGTCCAATATGCTGGATTATAATTAAAAAAGTGATTTTCTTTTCAGCTACAACAGATAATGACTATGAACCCTGGGCGTCGTTCGGAAAATCAGACGGCCGGAACTATGCTTCGACTCCTGGGTGCCGCGCAGAAAAGGGAGGTCAAGGCGACTCAGAATCTCTCAAGGATCGTGATTTTTTTTATCATATGTTGGTTTCCTCTATACACGATAAACTGTGTCAAAGCATTTTGTCCCGACTGCGAAGTGAGCAGTTTTTTACTGAACTTTTGCATCATTTTATCGCACATGAACTCAGCCGGCAATCCCCTGCTCTACGCATATCATCTAAAGGACTTTCGCGCAGCGTTGAAGAACTTCATATGCAAGTATTTGCTACCCCATAGTACCGCGAAGGCGAGTGTCGTCAGTGTGATAAACGAGCGAAATTCTGTAGCTTCTAATCACAACGTTAACCAGATCGTCGCGACCGGTGGCTGTGCATCTCGCGGTCGAAACTGCAGTCTCAGAGTAACTCAGCCCTCGAGGCTTCCGGTACCTGCGAGCAAAATGTCTCCCTGTGGTTTCGAAGCCACGATATTCACCCCGGACTCGTCCCCGACTTATCGGCAAGAGGTTGACGCCTTCATAGACGATAATCCCAGCAACGAGATCAGTCCGGACATTAGCGAACAGCATATGGACGAGAAATTGTCGAACGATAACTGCAGCGCTTCCGGTGTATCGAATTCGGGGATTCCCACAAGCCCGAATCGTCTTGAACTCCGGGCCTACAAACCGTTCGCTCATGTTTCGGACAGCGATGGAATCTCGGCAGAATCGGTATTCGTCATCGAGGCTGATGTTAATCACTGTGTATCCTCTAGGGAGAGACTAACTTACGACGATCAACGTCCAGCGGGAGAAATTGACCGATAACGACGCCTCTGGAACGCGAATGAAAACGATATCTCTGGGGAACTTCGGATCTTGGATATCTTAATTTTCTGAAGTGGGAAAAAACTCGTTACGTCGACCTGCCTTCACCAGATCGCTTCTGGAAACCGAAAACTAGATGAGGATAAGGGTTACGAAGGTTCGATCTGCACGTATCAATCAACGGCCGAGTTATATACCTTGTTAGTTAACGATGTCACGTTACGTAGGGCATACATGTAATTGATGGGATGTAGTACGTATCACGTCTAAGATTATACGCTTATTAATTATAAGTTCTAATTCATTTTCGATTCCATATTATAATTATTATCAATTGCTATACATTACGCATAGGTATATATATTCATATATGTTTTATTGAATCATAGATCTTCTGTATATTAGATATTACACCCACTTATATCGTACGTATGCATGTATATTACGTATTTTAATTACGAGATTAATTGTCATAGTAAATGTCAACTAAATTATTCATATTTATTATAGTTACGATGTACATTATACTATATACCCATGAAACAAATACCATGACCATTGTTTTAATCGAATTATTCTTCGTTAATGTAAAATAGACGCCTCGACGGTCGTGCAGACGTCTGAATGACGAATCTGAGAAAACTCGCTTACGTGAAATGCTCATCGATTGGCTTTTATAAGGCGATTTTATGATCTGCAATGGCATTCTCGAATACCATATACGTTTCCAGAATAACGATAATTTCGGTGGCTTAAATTCTGTACTTTTACAATTTTTGAAAGACAAAAATAATCGAGCTTCTACTTATATGAATCATTTTTTTAAATTTATTTCTTATTAATTAGTCTTCTAACTCCAGCTTATCAAATTTTACAGGAGACAAAGAATACGGTTCATAACAGAAAAAGAGACAAAGGAGACTAGTGGCTAATCGAGCCATTGATTTTGGCATTAAGTTGGAGCTAGGAGGGCTGCTAATTGAGCCATCGATTTCTGTTATCCTCGCTATCACGTATAAGCGACGATCTGATATCTTTAGGTGTATAATTTATATACTGTATCGAATATTTTGTACGTCGATATTACCGAAAATAATTATTCTTTAGCAGGAGAAATTATTTCGGTGTAATTACTGTAAATAAAAATCAATCGAAAGATACTTACGATGCCATATCTTACATTCTTCAAGTCATTCGTAAGAAGGTAATTACGGTTGCTGTATCGTTGCTTAGCTTCTCTGTTAAACCTTCTAACGTTCGTCACAGGATGGTTTTGCTCATAATTCAGATTCAGAATAGTCTACGGTTCAACGTGGGATTCGAAATTTGGTTATTGATACAAAATCTACGAGTGCATTGAGAAATTCATTTAACGAAGGAAGGTATAGAGAGAAATAAGGTAAAATGGCAATCACCGAACTCTCAGTTGTGTGTAATTGCATAGATAATTAATTAATGTCAGTAATTGAGGAGCGACGGAACGAAGCATTTTTATTGTCGAATGAAACCAAAAGTTTGGACAAATTTCTTTATTTACATAAAAGGATTGCTGTAGAATGATTAATACTGATTCGCAGGGAGGTTGAATAATTTATTATAGACTTGCACATCGGTGGAAAATGATTTACGAATGATTGCAAAGATTCTTCAATGTGGTTTGAGACACTATGAATATAGAACATCGAAATAAACGCATTTTCAAATCGATCAGCAATAAACTTTATCATTTATCCCGATATAGAAACTTGAAAGCAGTCTGTTCTGGCAGTTTATCACCCTGTTGTAATTAGGATTATTATTCGCTAATAAGTTATCTTAATAAATAGACACTCATGTATCAAATTTACCTTTCTAAATAATTAACGTGAATAAAAACAAACAATTAAACAATTTATTCATCGGTCAGCCTTAATATATGCAACCCAACTGCCATTCTGGCGGAATAGCTGGTATCTAACACCATGCAACTGAATTTTCAAAAATTAATATTGTTATAATAGTTTTTATTTAATTTATAATAATTATCCTATAAGTACCAATTTATGTGGAATATTACTAATTGAGTGAGCATGGAAAACTAAATTGAAGATATCTCCCAATACGATAAAGTCATTTTTCTGCAGCGAATGAAGTCGACTGACTTGCTTGATTTTGGGAAAAATGATTATGCTTGAATAACTTCGATCAGAAGATCGAGGAACGTGTGAAAAAGTATGCTGAACCACCGATGGAAGCACTGACTAAGTCGATTGATGATCGGATGAAGAAGTTGACTGGTGATCTGTTACAAACGAGGATGGTGGAAGAGATCGTTAAAAATAAGAAATAAGGAAAACGTGGAGATTTCGGTGTATAAAAAAAATTTCTGTACTCTAACGATGATGAAACTGTGTCACCAGGAAAGAATTGGTGCAATTGATTTCCACAGCCGGTTTGTTGGCAGGAAGTAAGTTCACACGTGAAATATATTTCACAACGCATCAAAACTTGGCTCTGGGTGCATCATTTGAAAAGGAGGATGGAAAATCGTGCTGCATTTTCAATCACGAGTTACCATCATCGCTGCATTCGTGCGTAAAATAGATAAGGCTGAAGAGCGGACTGGCATTATTACTCAAGTTATCAGTGAAAAACCACGCTCCATCCACCGTACTTTTGCAGAGTATTTTCCTGCTGCATTTTCAATTAATACGACAAAGAACAATGAGCGAAGAAAAACTATTTCTGCACTCTTGTCTCCCATCAATTTATTGCGAAAACGAAGACGGAATTTTTTGGGATTTTTCTAAATAACTCCAGTATTCAATAGGAGGATCGAAAGACTCTCATCAACATCAGAGACGGGATTAGCTAGATAGTAACGCGTACGAAGTGAACAATCTCAGAAATATCCGGCAGCATTCCTGATCCTTAGCCATTTACTCCAAATTGGTATAAAGCGACCAAAGTGAATTCAAGTCTCTTGGCTATTCAAGGATGATCTTGACTCGTACGTAACTATGAAAAAAAAAAGAATGAGCTGGGAATGGCATTTTAATGTGTAAAAATACGTGTCACTGCTAGTTTCATATGACTTTATACTTCTACGATCGGTGGGGTAGGAATAGGTATGGATAAAAGTTCTTCATTCTCTGCCCATTATGATTTATTCATACAAGAGACGATCATTTTTTCGGGTAACTCAACATTTTAACATAGGTATGTTTAAAGGCCGACATTTTTATACAGATTTTTTAGTTCATTCAATTACAGTGTACAGAAATGTGATCTCAGCTTTTCTATACCTCTTTCTAGTAACCAGATCTTACACACTCGGCTGGTACACACGTGGGAGTACACTGACAGCAGGGTGCTCTTATGCAAACGATTCGCCTCAGTTGCATCACGCACTCAAATCCATCTTGACATTTGCCAGCAGTATAACAATTGGATGTACAACCCATCGCTATGTCAGCCAGAAGATCTTTTTGCGAGCATACTTCCACACATTTACTAGACGGATCCTCTACTATCGGAGGCTCAGGCAAAACTTCACCGGCTTCGAACTCGTCTAATGAAATTAGAACCAAGCCAATGACGAGTAAGTAAGAGATCTTCATTTTAATTCTGTAGTTGATTTGCCACACTGATGATCTGCAGAATGCACTTTCCACTTTTATACTAGCTCCCTCTCGTTCGAAAACGTTTTTCCTCATCGTCGATAACATTTATAGTCAAAATATTGTCACGAATTGCTGTGACAGTAATTATTCAACTGGAATAACAGATTCGTTTTGAGGTATAAGAAACTTTCTAAACATTTTTCATTCCATTACATAAATATGTCTGACGACTGACAGCTTTAGTATTAACATTAATATTTGTTCTAGATTCTCTGAAAATGGGCGACGTCTAAATTAAGAAAGAAAAAAAAAAATAGTTCTTCAAAGATCTCTTATTCGTCTCACAAATTTATAATGGACCGCTGTATAGGTAGAAGTCGAGAAATAAGTGATATTGTGCGAAATAGATTATCACATCCAATCTAGAGTCATGAATCTGTTTCCGAATGGTGCTGTCAAAGGAATCTTCAATTTTGTGGCAATTCAGTAATGCGCAATGATTTCCGGTCGAAGGACAATCCTTTACCTTCCCAATCCTTGGCCTTCTCAATCCGGACTCCGGGAAGGTTTCCGGATCCTCGTCTAATTGTAAGAGAGGGCCATCCAAATGATCGCACTAAATTCCTGAGCGAAATGTTAGGCCAGCAATTGACGCGGTTCATCTAGGACCCAGGTCCTTCCACCAGGCTGAAAACATCGATGGAAAGGAAGACGTGCTTCTATCACGTATGCAGAGTGTAAGTTTAAAAAGATGAAATGAAATTCAATGTAACTTGACAGAGTGCGGTGAATGGTGATAACAATTTTTATTTTGTAACTGTCGATTTTTCTTTGTCTCAATTTTTCATAGGATTCGTGCCTTTTTTTTTGGTTTTGGCTTCCAAGCTCGATTTTTTTTCACTGACAACGAAAAAATCTTGTTTGTTAAGAGAAGTTGTTTTCAATTGATGAATTCTATAAAATGTCGAATTACCCGAGCCAAAACATCGCACTTTGACTCGATGTCGCACTGCGTTATCAGACTTTGCGGTTACGGCTGTTGCTGAAGCAATTATCAAACAACCAGCCATATTCTGTATAAATAAAACATTACATCTCATTTCAGTAGAGTCCTTTAACGATACGATACGGTTTCAAAATTTTTCGTTGAATTACATTTTATAGTGGTGGTTAATTGTTGATCGGAGGTCAGTGGTTCGTTTTCAATTTCTATCTGTAATTCTTTCAGATATATTTATCTCTAGGAACACAGTTGTTCAGCTATTCGAGATCTTTCCGTGAACGATTTTTATTAATAACTGTTATACCTAGAGGAAAAAGTACAGCCGGTTTTCAAGGGTATAAAAAAATTTCTTTCGTTTTTTAAAGACGTCCTGAATTAAGCTTTCCAATTTAAACACCTCCTTCTTAAATGGTAAATCATTATGTGCAAAAGATTGTATTGTGATAGTGTACTAGATTTTTATGGTATGTCTAAGTATGCAGAAGCCACGATAAATATAATGCGAATAAAGAAATGAAATATTAGGAAGACCGGTGTACAAGATTTGAACTTATTTGCAGATGTATTCCATCTGTTGACATTACATACATTGCCATAATATATGGATACGTAAGGCCATCAGCCATTCAAAAAACTAGAACAAAATGCCAAAACAGGAAAGGAAAAGTCTTATCGTCATGTAGATCGCGAAAGAAACTCTTCTGATTTCAATGAAAGATAGAGATGAGTTGATTTTATTACGAACGTTATGCGGCATTTCTATGTAATCGACGTCTTGTAATGAATCCACAAGAGCGACGGTCTCGATATATGATTCATACGTATGGTTCATATTTAGCGTAGATGTAATCTTGACGTGTATGAGGTTGTGTAGAATAGTGTAATCAATTTTTGAACGAATTGCAAATGTAAGTGATGCAAAATTTCGTCCGGGATCTATCAATCTCGGATTTGGATAACAGCTGTTCAAAGTTTTAACGGTTTATAGTATATATATACCCATGAGAAAACCACCATTGTTAATAAAGACAAAAATTGAAAGGTATTCTTTAATTGTTATCGGACCAAGATGTCGCAATCGCTGGATGATGTATCGAATACTTCAAACTACCTGTCCTGGAAGAAGATGCAGTTGAGTAAAGCCAAACTTAAAGCTTCCAGCAAGACTTCTGCTCTGCTTTCCGGGTTTGCTATGGTAATATCACATATTTTATATTCTAGTGTAATAATATGACAAAGTTATTTATCAGCCGAGGATTCGACACTTTTGCAAACCAAAATTTAGTTCTTGGATATACGAATATCTTCGATTTTTAAACCATTTTTATCTTATAAGCGTAAAGAAAAAAGTGTGTCTCTATCATCGATCTCTACATATATTATATTGGTTCGCCTCGGAATGAGATCATTTTACAATCCTCCCTCCAAATTTGAAGAAGTTTTGTCAACAGGTGGCAATGGTTGAAATGCAGATCGATAAAGAGAACGACGAAGACAGACGTCCTGTCTGGATAATGGTTGTCTTTGCAGTCTGCACGACATTATTGGTAGCGGTTCACATGTTGGCCCTGATGATATCCACATGTATTCTTCCAAATGTCGAGACAATTAGCAATCTTCACAACATTGATCTTGTACACGAATCACCGCACGAACGACTCCACTGGTACATTGAAATTGCCTGGACATTTTCAACGGTGATAGGATTATTATTGTTCTTATTGGAAATTGGGATTTTGTGCTGGATGAAGTTTTACGACACCAAAACTGCGGCATGGGCGGCGACAGGAATAATAATTCCAGTATTTATCATCTTCCTAGTATTCGCGATACACTTTTATAGAATGCTAGCGTTACATAAATACGAAGTGAGTAGATCCAACATTAAAGAGTTAGAATTGATCAAGGAACAGTTAGAATTTAGTCACTGGCAAAGCAAAAATGAGATTAACAAATGGCAAGGTGATATCCATGCTGTATGAAATGATTTCACGTGTAGATTTTTCACAAGACATATTATATTGAGTATGTGAAAGCTCTGCACCGCTACAGTAAAACTGCGATATTCCTAAATACTCAGTTTTCAAGTTTCTCTGATCTGATGTACCATTGGCGAATTATAAGTAGACAAGATCTTAACGAGATAATTGCATGCATTCAAAATTTCCGCACAATCGTCTAGCTCGCGTAATATTGAAATTTGTCTAAAATTATTGTTATTGTCAAATCGATAACTGTATTGTTATTGCAATAACTTGACAGATATTACCGACAATATTACATACAATTCATCCTATCAATGTTGAGAAGTTAATTAGACGTATAAAAAAATTACTTATACAGTTCAAGCAATATTGAAAAGCAATACATTATTTCAAGTGACACTGAAATGTAATTATGTAAATATATGTATACAATTGAATTAATATTTTATACTTTATTACGGCAAAACATTTCATGATAATATTATATTTAAAAAAAATAATATTCCTCTCACCATTTAGAGTTGTTCTGCTCTTGCGGACTAATACAGTCTTATAGCTTGAATCCTGACTTTTTCGTTCCGAATTCGTCAACACGACCCCAAGACAAACCTGTTGACGCCACGAGGGTCACTGACCCCCCAGGTTCCTTCTTGCCCGGCGAGTCTCGTCAGCGGAACAAGAAATGGTATTGCCATCTCGCAGTTGAATTGAAGAACTACTTTTGCTGCAAATCTCGGCACATCTTGAACGTCCGCAACCCGCATGTTGTTTCTATAGAAACAGTTGCGTATATCTTGGCGTGCAGATGTTCGCGCAAATGTAGTTCGTCAATTCGATCGCGAGGTGGCGATACCATCTGGCACTCCGTATGCTTGGTACGTCAATGTCAGAAACACCGAACTCTACTTACTAATGGAATAAGTGTAAATGTTTACACACGAAGCTGATTCTAACATATCTGTTTTTGGTATTCAATTGTAATGGATCCGAACGAAGTCGAGTTCTTAGGAGAGAAGAAATTAGTAGCAATAATACCGAGTTTTAATTACGATCAAATTCATTTAATATCTGGTTCAATAGGACCATTTCGAGCTGGTTTACCCACCAAAGTACCTATATGGTTAGCGGTGAATTTGAAACAACAACAAAAGTGCCGTATCGTTAGGCAAGAATGGATGGAAACTGAACCGTTAAACGGAGCTAAGGAACGAGAGAAGACTGATAAGTTATTATCCCCCAATATCTAATCAATACCATCACACGATGTCAAATCACTACTCTAACCTATAATTTTATAACCTATAAACGAGACAACAGATTAGATAGAAAAACTCTCCAATTTATCAATCCAAAATATTGAATTATCATCTCGAAGTTTGAATTCACTTTATTAGTAGCTCGAAGAAACCGATCTTCTAAATCTATGCACATTTCTCTTAATACAGGTTTTTCACAGAGATGCCAAGCGATCATTACATGGACGAAGTTCTAATGCTCTTGGGAGTGGCTTCGGAAGATATTCCAGAGGCTGATGAGATCCGGACAGTTATAAAGGTGGTTGAATTAAATCAGATTAAATCCAGTCCGAATCAACTCAAAAAAAAATTATCCGTCTTTTCATGCCCTAGGATATATGGGATATACGAATGTCCAAGTTACGAACATCCATTGACGATTTTCTGAAGGGCGATAGCACGCATGCTAGATTAGACCATCTAACACCCATGGAGATTAATAGCGTGCGGCCTTTACTACCTCACGCTCTTGACCAGCTAGTCCGTATCCAGATGGTAGGCATTTCGTCCCTGCAATACAAGTTTCAAGTCTTTAACGTACTTGCAGTTGAATAGAGAAACGTTCATTAATGACAATGCTTTGTGTTTCAGTCGGGAAATAAATCGAGAGATTTACAGGACACGCTGAATTCACAATAATATCTTCAGCCCGTCGAAAGTGTTCGATATTCTGCCTTGAAATCAATTTTTATTGAGATTGTATCCGTGGTTTAATTACTATTGAATATTTACTGTAGAATCATTGATTTCACTGATGATTGTACGTCTTATCATTCCTAGAATTTCAATAATCTATGTGATAAAATCTCAGAAACTAATATAGATCATGAAAAAGCTCGTTGGCAACCTATTTTCATAAGATATATTGTAAGATAGAAATGTATTTATTTTCTACAGGGAAAAAATGAAAGACTATTTACTAATGCTTTATTTCTTTGAACCCTGCCTATATTTTATTAATTGTAGCTATTTCGTGGAAAAAACATGCACTCAGTATTCAATTGAACAAATCTGATGAAGAAATCGTAGTTCTAAGAAAATTTGGCTGGATATGTTAGGAACTAGTCGGAAAAATGTTGGAAATACGAGATGATTAATATTAAAATAATTTATTTAATTTTTTTTTCATTTGCAATATAATGATATACAACAACATCGCAGATGTTATTCCAATGTTAAACTCATTTTCAGATCTATAGTTGTTAGAGCAAAGTGAATATTTCGATGCTCGTTTAGAATGAGAAGCTGCCTAGAATCCGTTTCACAACACGGCATTCCAAGTACATATTTTTATCACGTACCGCTTGGACTTTAGGATGTAGAACTCTTCCCTTTCTTCAAAGAGAATATCTAGTCATAAATATTCTCCCATTCAGTTCTGTACAACCGCGTTAAACTCGCATTATTACTCATATAATAGTAATGAATAATAATCATAAATTTCCTTGTATACATTATTTTAATTTACAAACTACAATATAATATTTCTAAGGTATTTCGCAATCTATAATAATTATTAACATCCACTATATATTCTTCTTTCAATTTTCTTTTTACTGAAAATTCAGAGAGATTGAAAAATTTTCAGTAGCGAAAGAAAAAGAACGTGCAAAAAATTATCCCATTTAATTATTCGTTTCTTTTCTTGGATTAATCAAACGCTAAGCGATTAATAAATAAACTAGTTCGATGCAGTACATATACATATGGCAAACGTAAATACACGCGAATGAACAGGTTTTGATTAAGCTTTTTATTTTACAGTCACCATAAATGCAGCGCCCCTATCAAATTTGGAATGAAATTACCTATTTAGCACTCAACATCTCACCAGTGTATAACTAGGTTTTGAGTAAAAAGAACAATCCATTCGGCACGAGTTGTTGTTTTTACGTTCTTCTTTTTCAATGAAAAGAATCGCCCTAGTATTACAGAATTTGATTGATAGTTGAAATAATTTATTACGCACCGTTAATCGTAAATCACTGGCCATTGCATTGGTCGAATATATTTATCTACGCTTACTGAAGTACTCTGTACGTTTATTTTGTGCTATTAAATAACGACTAATAATCATTTATATAAATTAATTACTGTATGATCGCATGTAGGAAAATAATAATAAATTCGTTATAGCCTATGAGAACTTATCGTCCCCATAAACTAGGTTCAATATTCTGTAAGTCTATTCTGCACATATTATTAATAAATAATAGAAACTTCTTGGACGAAGTATCATGCGAGGTTCTCGCATCATGTAGAGATTCCGTTAACCGAACTAGAAGAAATGAGGATTTACATACATCTATATCCTTATCCTTTGAAAAGTGTTAGCAGAGTGATGGAGTTTAATTTAGATTAAAAAATTGCTTAACTAAACGGGTTCTCTCGTTTATACAGTATTTTCCCCAAACCTTAGATATTTGTATTGATTTTTCACGTATTCCACTCTTCTTTTGCCTTAAAACTCTTTTTAAAATTTGGCTCTGAGAATTTGAGAATCAGGCATAATATACCTTGGTACAATTTTCACCTAATAAAAGTGTTTAAAATTTAGATATAATTAGACTTCTGTTAAACGTCCATAAATACATTAACTGCTGCTTGCCAGTTAGAATTTCCTAAAATCACTATCAATTGAAGCAATTGACTCGTTGCGAATATCAGAAGGAACGAACTACCCTCACGGTAGTGGGAAAAAAGATTGTTAAAATATAGATAGGAGGTCAGGGTGAATCGGCTATGACTTTTAACGAAAAACCCTTATTGTCATTAATTCCAATGCGGTTAATAATGATTTTCTTAATCGTACAGCTATAGATTATACCTATGTGACCCGATATTTGTGGCCTTTCGTTTTTGTTCTTGTATTTTTTTTTTTTTTTTTAATTATTTTGGAGTCAATACAATACGATTTATCGTACCGTGATGTGAATTAGCTGGCAGCTGCGACTGTCAACTAAATGACCCATTGGTCCAGCTATGATAATAAATTCTTTCAAAGTGAATAATAAGTTGATCCGTAGGTCTGGTTAAACGTAATAATTATAATTGTACACGTTCAAGCTCTGCTCGGTCATTCCTAGAAGGATGTGAACTCGGTGTCACGCGTTTGGCAAGTCACTCGAGTCTTCTTTAAACGCTGCTGCCGGTTGCTGAAGAAGTATTTGGTGAGCCGCTATCTCCTTGACCTTCGCTTCCCATAATTGGCCCTCAGCTTGTACCCTGAAATTAACAAAATGAGTTTAGAAAGGTCGGGAGATCCGGCAGACCGTATGCCTTGAGACAATAAAATCACCTCCTGGTATTGTCGCTGACGAAGCTGTCCGGGAGTCCGTAAACCGGTGGATTCGCGTAGGGGTCGTACCCCAGGACCGAAAGCATCGGAGCTATGTCCGGCATGTCGCGAACGACGTCGTCCGGGATGTGGCCAACCCACTTGGTCAGCGCCTCGAGGTTTACGGGCTTGATTACCTGATCCGAGGACCGCTCGACCCTAGGACAAGGAACGTGGTAGATAATCGTTAAAACTCCGATGTCCGATGATATCGGGATAGAGGATCCGTGCATAAATCGAGAGTTTGGTCCCTAAAGTTGTGAATCGCGTTGTTACTCACTTGCTGAGAGGTACTCCGCCAGGCTTGTCAATGAACTCTTCGTGATGAAGCACGGATTCGTTCCACGGAACGTCGAGGAAAGCCAGGATGCGTGTCATCCAATCTTTCGGATGAAGAACGAGCTGCTCGTAGGGAACCATGAGGCATTTTTCGACACCCACTTCCTTGCACTGCCCGTGCATAACGGATATCGCATGGTTCCATTTCGTCAGACTTTGCCTGTACGAGGAGAGGTCGAATCCTGTGATGGTCACCTGAAGGGGATCGGAGAAAGGCGAGACATCGAATCGCGTTATTTGACTGCCTACATTACTCCGTTCATAGAAATATCGAATACCATAACACAGAGAGAAATTGATGGATGGGCAAAGTTCGAGAAGCACGGGGCGCTCACCTTTCTCGAGATAATGGAATGCACCGTCGCTCTTCCGTCACGTACCATGAAGAGAAATTTCGCGTTGGGAAATAGTTCCAGGACGTATGATCCCGTCTTGAGGATGAGTGGGTCTTTGTTGCACAAACGAGGCGCGGGTTCACCGTGGCGAGCGATTACCTCCAAGCAAAACGCCGCAATCGCGCTGTCCATCACCTGTTCATAAACGTGACACACTGGGATCAGAATTTGCTAAGCCATCGTGTCTATCGGAATTCCGGTCCCCGCTTGACTATAAATCTTCGAACTTCGAGCTCTGCCAGAGACGCAAGGACGAGGCTATCTCTTCATCCCGATTTTTCCACCCCGAAAATGATATTTTTTTTATTAAAAACCGGGGGAACAATCGCAGATCTTTTCTCACCTCTTTGGAGACTCCGGCTTCTTGGAGTCGGACGCTTTCTCGTTCTGACTTGAGCCAGTGGGATTTCATCTGTAGAATTCGAGGAATGACTCTGGTCTCTTGGCCACATCTAAATGAGGGAAAAAATTCTTACGATACTGAACAATGCGAACGGAATACATTTGATCAAGTTTCCGAAGGGGATCTTGCAAGAGCTTTTATCTCGCTCTTTTACCGATACCGTCACTCCCATACATGTATATGCACGTCCATATCTGCCTTTTCCCACAAAAAAGTTTACAGCCATTTTATGCGTTGCTATATGGCTTAGGAAGCTTACGAGATATACTTTGGAAGGGAATATCAGGGAGGAAACTCGGGTTTACAACACCTGCGTAGGGGTGTTATACTTGTTATTGCACCCACGTGCTTCGAGGAAGGAATCCGCTCGGGGATTCGTATACTGGCGGACGTTGCATATGCTGGAGTGTCAGGAAGAGGAAGATAGCCCGGGAATGAGATTGGTGGCAAAATTCCCGTGACGTGTCGCGATTACTGCTCTCAGATTTATTGCCAGTCACGTATGATCTACCTTCACTAGGGTCTCGAGGTAAATGTTTGAATTCAATTATCCTCAGAGGAGATTTTATAGCGCGTATACCCTTTCCGTCGTAACATTCGACGACATAATCGGTTTCTGCGTTCAGTCTCATCATCTACTCGGAAACTGGTTCGGATAAATTAAAATTTGATCAGAGCGATTTGTCTCACCTTACATCGGGATGAGCGTCCAGCATCGCTCGCATCAGGGTTGTTCCTGACCTGGGAACACCGCCGATGAATATTAACGGCATCCCTCTGTCATAGGGATAAACTTTGTGGTCCGAAGCGCCGATCACGTATTTCTGGAAATAAAAAATTCGTGAAAACGAATGAGAATATCGGTTCGTAGGTTCCAACGGGTACAAGGCGAGCGAATTTTGAAGGATTTGAGGTGCTCAGAAATGCGTTCTAATTGACGTTAGTTGAATTCATCGCAAAACCTGGAGGGGACTGTTGTAATTAATGTACCACTTGACAAATGGATTACGGTTTGACGTGGGTAAATTAATCTGCGGTTAATAATCAAATCGACCAGTAAGCTAACCGCCGATAAATCACTGCCCACTAATTAGGGCAAACGTGCGTAACACTTGCGTACAGAATTTCCGTGACGCACAAGACTTGATTGAAAATATTTCACGAACTATTCCTCCATCAGACGTATTCATGCTAGAGCGAATCGACATTTTTTACGAGATTTTAAAAATCTTTTGAATTTCGAATTTCAGAACTCAGATCCGGGATCAGCGACCCAGAAGTGACCATGGCAGACTTTCGTACTACTTGTTCTGGCCAAGTTATTCGAACACTATTTTCGAAAGAAGAACGTCGATTAGTTTCGGCACACCCTAATTCATCCTCTGATGACCACGAATCATCGAAGGGTTTGTTATACAAATCTCCATTTCCATAACAGAGTTATACCCAAAACAGCATAGTTGAATCGACCGGATCGATTAATCGCTGTTGTGCGTGTCGCAGGGGTAGAAATAGGATCCTATTTTCTCTCTACACCGTAAATTTGTGGGAGCTAAATTGTGATTGCCGATTGGGAACGTCGCTCCATATAACCGAAATTTGTAGCCCTTGTTTAATTAACCCGATTGACTGATTGTGAGACCTAAGAACCGTTGCAAGGATCGCCAACGGTCTGAGTAAGGGTTCATTGGCCTCTGATCGCTACGGAGGGTTGATGTCAGAATTTGCGATGTAGAATAAAAAATATCGTACAATATGGGCCCCATAAACTTTATCGCCTTGTTTCCCCTCGCGATCATCTTCTCTGTACGTTATATCTGCTCGGGAATGACAGAGTTGACAAAAATCGTCACGTATCTCGGTATTAACGGGTTTCGGTAATTTCAAGCGCCATTCCGAACACACTTACGTATTCTCGTCACAGAGAGGCGCTTTCCTTATCTCAGACTAAATTCTCCGAGCAGGAATTCCGCTAGTTCGATATTACGGAAGATGTGCTTGAATCTGAGGGTCGGTGCTAATAGGTACGAGATTTTCAAGATATCGATTCGAATTGACAAGTCAATTGCGATGCCGGTGCGGGAAGCACTTCCTCGCGAAGAATGCTCGCTGATGAGCAAAGGCATTTTCTTCTATATTATCTTACGAATAATTCTGCTTTCGCGTAACTCGAAGTAAGGTAACATCAGAGGAAAATTGGAGCCCGGAGTATATAATTCTTCTGAAAGTAGCTTGAGCGTAAAACCTGCTGTTCTAGAATACTGAAATCGTAATTCAAATTACTTAAGTTTAGAAAAAAAAAGCTATTTTATAGCGCGAATAAAAGAGTAGGTATTCTCTTTGAAAATTCCGCGACTCATTGTAAGTCAGAAATTTGCATGATTTTTTTATCCGAAATTGAACGGACCGAATTAAAACCGCGACACATACAATCATCGCGATTCAATTAGCGGGAGTTGTAACAATCGCAAGGGATTTTGAAACTCCATTATTTTCTACCCTGTGCTAATTGGTCGATGAATAAATTATTCCATTCGTAGCCCCATAAAATTTCAATTAAATCGCTCATTGCGAATTTAAGAGTCCGGTCGGACACCTCGATCCGCGCCTGCGTGCCAAAAATCGCGGAATGATAAATAGCAAAAATGAACGGTATTCGAACTTCTTTTTACTTCCGAATTTGCATATTTTTTGACAAAAAATCTGCCCGTCGTGATTTCAATATAAAAATCGGTGCTGATCGGCCAATAAACTGTGCGAACTGTAATTGCAGCACTCGGAGTTGATACGAGCGTGATAAATGTAGCACCGGTAATAGCTGTAGCCGTAATTTACCAGCTACCAGATAAGGGAGTCCACGGTAAAACAAGGTGCCCCTAGGGGCTGCGGAAATTTGAATAGAATAGCGTTGTACCACTCCGAAAGTGCCGAATAGTTGTTGAACTAGTAAGGCAGATACTAGGTACTAGTTCTCGAGAGATAACCACAGCTAACAGGAAACCGGTGTCGATTTCCTCGTCTATGTAACACTTTAATTGGTTAATGTCACAGTTCGGATAGTCGTTGCGTAATTAATAGCTCCCACGTTTCCTTGATTGATTAATTAATTATACCTACCTAGGTGCAAGCGATCAATCTCCGAAAGCGTTGCTACAAGGCCTGCGGCTACCCTGGTCGGCTAATATCTGCGTTTTATACTCATTCCTGAAAACAACTTCGGCTGGTATTATCTCAGCTGAAATTTGTCGTGGAACATTTAACCGCGACTTTATGGAAGGCAATTATCTACAGTGCTAAAAAATTCTTACAGCGATGCTGTTCGCTGAAATGAATTAGAGTTTTTTGTTTTTTTTTCCTTTCTTTTTTAGCGAGGATGTCGAGCTGGCAGCTACTTAGGTGAATACGATCTCTCGGCGAGGAGGAGTTTGCCTGGTCCCATTTGTATCGGAAATTTCGTTTCGATTCAAAGCTTCGCAAATTGAGGCTCGAGTCATTAGCCAGGCGATCTTTCAGACGCAGAAATTTGTAGGGAAAGAAGAGGAGGAAGGCAAAAAAAAAAAAAAAAGAAACCAATGTCGAGAATCTTCGTGTAGCAATTTAAAATAAATTTCGTTCTCGTGCAGAAGTAATTGACTAAAATTCCAAACCATCGAATCGGATTGTGTTTCGCACTTAGTAGCGATCGATGCAGTCGCGAGACTGATGAGAATCTCACTGAAATCGATATCGAGTATAAAATTCTAAAGGCATTGTATAGCGGAGGAGAGTATGGGGCTGGCTTCGAATACGACACACGGTAAAACGCGGTTATGAAAAACAAGAGGACGAGAGAGCCCCGGGCTCGGTGCCACGAATCACATACACCTAAACGTTTCGTTTGTTTCGTTTTCGCGAGAACCGGACGGGAGGAGAGAAGGTTTCCATGCGAAAAGCTACAACAGCGACTGGCTAAAGGCTAGATAATTGACCGCATTTTGAAACAGAACAGAGTTGACGACAAGAGAGAAAGAAAGAGCGGGCAGCGTTTAACGGATGAATAAATTATTATACGAAGCGAGAAATTTTCAGTCGGAATCTGCTCTAACGAGATCCCATAGCTCGCACGGGGATCATATGTTTACCTATTTTACATAAACGTACGCCTCGTGAAAAATTGTGGCGAATTTGTTTAAGAAAAAAAGTCGAGAGTCTTGTAGTTTTCAAATGGGAGCCAGTCGAAGTTGACCAATCGACTCACTTCGGCCGGGAGTAACGGTCGCGCTAGCAGACGACACGTCGGCGCTTCCGCCACCCTCCGCCAGGGCTGACACGTGATTGGTCAACTTCAAATTGATCCCATTCGAAAACTATAACACCCTCGACTTTTTTTCTCGGACAATTTCGTCTTAGTTTTTTGCGAAGAATACACCTGCATTTTTTTTTTTTTCGTGCAGTTTTAATGGCGAGCTCCGGTCTGTGAGAGATTCTCTGAAATTTTGAACAATTTAACTGAAAATTTGTTGTGTTGAAATATACGAAAATTTCTTTTGCTCGATAACTCGAAAAACATTAAAAGATCGTGAATTAATGAATAGAGAAGAGAAATAAAGAGTAATATTTATCGAGTAAGAAGCGTTTGAATTATTCGAGAGTGCTTTTTTAAAGTGTAACGCCGGTACGACACCGAGCTGGAGAGAGAGCGCCAGATATATCATTGTCACGAGCCACGATGGGGGAGTAATATTTTTGAGGATTGAAAAAGTCGCAGTAAGAGTTATCTTGGGTGTAGCTACGCGAGAGATAGAGTGTCCGAAAAAGGGAGAAAAATTTTCTTTATCAACCTGGTATTCTTGAGTTCAATGAACACTTTTTAAAGATCAGATTGTCGCTTTCTTTCGAGAAGAATAATCCATAATTTTTCCGGTTTCAAGTAGAAACGCATCTTTCCTCGATCTTTCACTGAAAATTATTTCGCTTACTTGAAATGGAGAAAAGAGTGTATAAGGGAACTTTTCCTTTTGCATTTTTTTACCACAGTCTAGGGTTGCGGGAAAGTGCGCCGTATATCGTACGGTGTAGGGGTTGTCCGACCACAGGGCGAGAAGAAAAAAGCAAAAATATAAGTCTCGTAGGCTTGTTCATTTCGCTGAGTACCTTTTTCAAACTTTTTAAAACTCGAGTCCAAACTCTGTAGCGACAGAAAACGGTTTCAAAGGTAGGTGGATGTACGAACTTACATGTTTTGCGACTGAACACAACGTTTATGAAAGCAAATCGTGTAAAATGTACTAGAATTCTGTATACGGGGTGGGAAAACTCAGGGGAGATTCGTAAAAACCGCTACGGGACTTCGGCTACCCTGGGGGTTGCCTCTTTCATCTCAACCCTGCGGAGTCTAGGTCAGTAGAGTTCGAAAAAGGAATCGGAAACGAGGGAAAGAACCGTCTGTAATTTGTCACCGAAAGTTCTTCCCGCTTGCTCTTAGTTTTCGCAAAAAACACCCGCGCCTTACCGCCACGCGATAGGGAGGAGGAATTCATCGCGACCCCTTTCAGATTAGAAAATAATAATTAATTAGCCAAACAGCTTTTACAGGACGTTCGGACTCTATAAGATTCGTCGTTCTACCAATCTCCGTTTTGGGGAAATCCGAATGGTTCGAAGACCGCATTTGACCCGTAAAATCCGTTCGAGTATTCGGAGTGGATATTTTAATTATTTTTTCTCTTCATTTTTTCCCTCTTTTTCAGGAATATTTTTGACGGAGGTATATGTTTCGGAGTTGCGGGGTTGAAAATAAATTTTATTCTGTATGGGAATGCCTGGGGCACTTTGGCCACCTAACTTTTACGTATTTCGGGTAAAATGAGCAAAACCGTATACCCGTACCTAAATGCGATAACGGAGATGAAGGAAGCATTAAATTGCGTTCAATCGGTTAAAATAATCCGCGTATATATACCAAACCTTGAAAAAGCGTAGAGGGGTGGCTTTCTTTTTTTTTATACTGTCTGATATGTTGAACCCCGAGATTCGGATGCTGGATTGTAACTCCGGCAGGCCTGAATGCGAAGATACGTCGAAATACTTCCACAAATTCGCACATAGAGCCGCGGTACGAACCACGATGAATAATTTCCACGTCAAGATCATAAATTATATGGCTAGCGACTGGCAATTGTTTCAAACTATGACTGCAACGACCCGGTGTAATTGGGGTCACCGTTACCAGAAAAATTACGAAATTTACGATCTCGGAGTCGGCGAGAGTTGCCCGTCCGTCGTAGGGCCATCATCTAGTGACGCAGACCGTGTCGAAAAAAAGAAAAAAAAAAGGGAAGTAAGAAAAGATCCAAGAGAGGTGGAAAGAGCTTTCAGGAATTCGTACACACATGTTAAAACGACGTACTACCCTCGGGGGTTTGAAAATCTTCAAGATTGTATCTAGTAGAGGAAGTGGGGCCTAACGAGGTGGCAATACGCGCAGTGCAGGTTTCCTCGATTCGAGGTAATACCGGAGAATTATCTCTGGGTTTGCGTTATCGGTGTATCAAAATCGAAATATGGCAGAGCCGATGCGAGGAATTAGTAGATTACGATACAAGTGCGCGAAGTACGTGATTTTCACACGAGTGTGAACCTAATCACGTACGCGCACGCGTATCGTATACTATTTTTTTCAACTCAGTGTGCAAAGTGAGCACTTTGCACACTAGTGCGTAAAGTGAGCACTTTGCGCACTAGTGCGCGAAACGGGTACTTTGCGCACGCAAAATAGGCATCAAAAGTCGAACTTTGCGTACTGAGTTGCACAATATACTACTTCCCAATAAAAATGTAAAATAAGGCGATTGGTCGCCTGCTGGAAATGAACAAAACACACTCCATAAATGACGTGCGCGTTGGGAAATGGCGAACCATTTCTCCACTAGTGGGCAAAAACTGTTTTTGCCCACTAGTGGAGAAATGGTTCGCCATTTCCCAACGCGCACGTCATCCATTGAGGAATAGCGTGTTTTGTTCATTTTCAGCAGGTGACAAAATCGCCTGTTTTTACGTTTGAGTTGGGAAAAGAATTTTTCTCGCACATTTCTTGGAATGAATATCTATCGGACAGATTTCCGCGAGATTGAGCGCGTTTCTCTTCTTTCCGGATTGATGTCATCACCTATTTTTAATTTCTGTACCGTCGTGAAGATTCGAATATGAAGGCACAGTACGTCTCGTGTTCGAGAGGTCTTTTTCCTGGCCAATATGGTTTTCGTCTGATATCTCCGAAGGGCAGTAACGCCGGGGATTACAATCGGGGAAAAAATCGCGAGGAAGTCGAAGGGGATCCGATGATATAGTGGAACGTCCTGATTGAGTGGAATTCGCGAGAATTTTCATGGTCCGTGGCTGTCCTTCCGGGTGGACGCTGGCGAAATACGACAATCAGCGATATCCAACCTTTCAAAGATTTTGCAAAGGTTTAAACGGAAATGGCTGATATTCCGGCGGAAGTATGCCACTAGTACCTGTATACCATCCAGTGAAACGTGGGAATAGGGGAGGAATTCATCCCCTCAAGTCTTCTGTCCGGAACGGAAAGTTCGTTCGCGCGAAAAGCACCGCGTTACCTTAAAATTTCGGTCCGACTAGCTCTACGGTCATGTGCGTACAACGTGAGGGATTTTTTAATTCCACGACGGGATACGGTCCCGGGAAAATTCTTTTCGGGGGTAAAAAAAATTCTCCCCTTCGTCTGATTAGGGATAGAGATCCTAGCGAGTGTCAATTATCGCGTCCTCTCTCGAAGATAGAAGGACTTACCTCCTTGGCGATCATTACTGAGGTCGGCCCGTCCTTTGAGGGTCCGCAAATGATTCCAAGCTGATAAAGTACCAGGAGGAAAATCAGCCCGGCAAAACATAGTATGGGAGCTTTTCGCCCCCCTCGAGGTGACAGCAGTGACATCCCTTGGCTCAGGCACGCCCTCGCGATACGATGCCAATTGTAAAAGCCACCGCTGCCTCTCACAGCCAAGCCAAGTGAACGAGGCCTGGATATTCCTTCGACTAGCTCATCCCACCTGTAACAAAAGGGTCGTGGATGATTAAGAGGTGCTTTAAGCTCGGGGGAAGATAGTTTCTTGCCGAGTTCACCGTCCGGATGATATTTTGACGAACAAATGTATACCTGTAACTGTGTAGAACTGGCTTTTGTAAATTTTGCACGAAGAAAAGGAGGAAGAGAGAAGAAGTAGCGTGACTCGATTTTAATTCAACGGTCACAGTCGCAGTCTTGGAAACAAAGGTAACTTCGTTAGCTAAAAAGGTTCTCGTTTATTCTGGAACGGCCTTGTTTGATCTAAATTTAGATTTGCGATCAATTCCGAGATTCTGCGAGAGAAAAACCGCGTTACGGCCACATATGTATGTGCGAAACGTTCCGTACCGTACCGACGCAAATTTCGTTTGCATAATTTGATTTTGGGCTACCATAGCTGGCGATATACGTCATATACGTCGGTGAATTATTTTTCCCATTTTCTTTTTCTCTTTCGTCCTTTTTTCATCCGTATCGCAATTACTCAACATGAAATAAATTCAGGGATCGAAAGCCTTTTGGTTATTCAAGTCATTTGGAGATCGGAAATAAAATGAAAAACGAATAAAAATAAAAATAAATACGCCCTCTTCATTTTATCGATATCCATAAACATTTCTGTATCAAGGAATACCTCGACCATTGCATTGGCTGATCCAAGCATATCCGATCGGTAACTCACGGGCTATAGTGCCCTACTGAAATTTGACAAACAGTCATTAAGATTGGTAGCGTTACCTGAACGTAAAAAGCTCCGGGTTACCGTTGTACCAGCGAAATTGAGTTTTATTACAGATTTCCGGCTGCTCCGGTTCTCCGGGTGTCGTGAAACAACGGAAATACTATTCGGACTCTGTTCGGTCGTTCGAAAAAGTGATATTCGAACCCAAAACTCTATTTTTCACATTTTTTTTCCCTTTTTTCTCATCCCTTGAAAATTACCGCCGCGATAGTATGAATATATATAATATATATATCGAGCGGATGAACCTTTTGAGAAAAGTTTTTCAACCAAGACCCTAAGATTCTTCGAACTTTAGTCGATAACTTTGAGTGCAGGCAATAAGCCCCATTCTGTCTAACGCGCGGTGTCACTGTCGACAAATGGGCGAACTTGGCAGGTAACGTTAGAAAATCAGCATATTCTGCAGTCTGGTTATTGTCTGAAGAGAATTCTGAGCCAGCTATGGTGAATTATTAACACAGACATGAAAGGTGGCTGTACGCGTATACACGGACCTTCATCCTCCCCTTATTCACCATGGGCTTAGCTGACAATAAGAAAGGAGTGAATAAAGAACCGCGCAATAATGACCATGCTGTCTTCATTACACAACAAAGAGCAGCGATATGATATAGAGAAACACAAAGAAACGGCGAGCTGAAATATTGCAAAGCCATTAGCCCAGTTTCTGACTTTCTCGTCAAAGATCGCAGCCCCTTGATATACGTTACTCGATGTTTGCGATACGCGATGTAGGGAACAGTGTCCGGATTTATCGCTGCGATAAATTTCGGGCAAAATCAACAACAAGTTTTTTGGGAAACTTCACTGACGGCTGGAGACTCGAACTTTCAAGGTTTTCAACGAAACGGTGTTTCGGGCTCTGGAGTTTTGGGACATTGCTCGTTGCAGAGGATCTGCGGACCTCGGATATACGAGGACTACACCCAGCGCAGTGGCAACATCAAACAGCAAACAAAACCGAGAAACTACCGCCTGGGATGAACAATATGTTTGAACGTCGACCACCCGCACAAGCGCTATCATAAACATTGATCTAAGAGTGCGCGCGAAGTGGAGGAGCACCGGAGTAGTAGACAATGTACCAACGTTATGGCCATGGATGGGCGTAGGGTGGAGGATCGAGAAAACGGGAAGAAGTGAGGATGGGACAGAAGCGGAGAGGAGCAGCAATATTGTGGTGATTGTCCTCATCTTTCATCGTAGACGGGCAGGAAGAGAGTTTCCTACACCTTAGGCGAGAAGAGATAGGGAACCGTAAAACGGACACTTCCTCGAGGGCGGTTCGGTGCGACGGTATCCGCGACCGTCAGCTTTAAGGATCTCCTCCCTTTTCGCTTTTTTCCTCCCTTCTTATTTTCAGGAAAGAAACTTTCCGACGGATGCTTGACTAGACATAAGCTTAAACCGTAACGGATATATTCCAACCACTAAAAGCACCCTTGAGTAGTAGGTTCGGCGATACGAGCCAGCGAGGACTCATATTTTTTCAGACCTTTCTACCGGCCGTGATTAGAGTGGCGAGCAGATTTTTCGGAAGAACGAAAATCTTCACCCCTCGAATCTGAACGCTTGGGGAAATTTCTCCACAGGTGTTTTCCATCGGTTTGTCGTTTTCACATTCGCCGCTGTTTTATACAGAACAACGAACGATATCGTAGAGAAATTTGCAATAAATTATTTGCAAGCTCGGAGTGAATGCTTCTTCCGAAGCTTTTCTGATCGACATTTTTGCACGACTTATCGACGAAAGATCGCTCTATACCTCGAGCGATGAATCCGTTAGAAAAATTTGGAAAAAACGATTTCAAAGAGGGAACTTCGAGCTTTTCATTCCCGTCTTTGAATAGCCTCGACGATTTTTCGCTGCAAAGTTACGTTGATTTGAAAAAAAAAGATACATCCTCAGACTACGAACAACAGAAGCGAAATTTCTATCAGCGAAATTAGCGGAGCTTAAATGTTGCGAATTTTGGACACGTTGTGATACCTTAGCCGGTGAATAAGCGTGTATCGGTAACACGAGTAGCATATATAAAAGGCTCGTTTTCTTGGGGGTGAAAGGGCAAGTGGGAAGTTTAATTAAAAAAGTTCAACGGTTCGGAATATCGGCGTTTTATACGATATTGTAATTACTGCCGGTTCCCCGTATCAAAGCTTTTGATCCTGTCGAACGATTGGGATAATTAATTTTTTTATTTTCAAACTGGAGAACGAATCGAAGGTAAATAAATAAAAACAGGAACATTTTTTTTTTCTCTTATACAAAACACGAAACATATTTCATCTTTACTTCCGAAATCGATTCATCTACAACCTGCTCCTATTCTTCTCCGTTCTTACGGTCAAGAATCCCTTGGAGTGTTCCTCGGGAACTCCCTGCAGTGCGAAACCTACCCTATGGTCTTTTATCATCGAGAAATGCAAGAGACACTCTTTCAGGTTCGGTTTATTGGCTTCTAATAACCGAGGGCACCGGTTCTCTCATCTCTGGATGTGTTGAACGGCGTATCGATTGGAAAGAATCCATGGAATTGGTACGATATGACTACAGCTTTATTAATTGCAGGTTTAGGGTTCGAACGCGAGGTCTAAAAAGCGAAGAAAAGCTGGATTTCCTATTCCGGAGCTTTTCGATTTTTCCCCGCGTACGGAATTTCGCTTTTCACGGAGATAAGCGGCCGCGAAATTAGAGACGATGAATCAAGGTTCGTTCCGGTATTCCCGGAAAGCTAAATCTGTAGTTTCCCTCGCAGTTGTCCAGAATAAAACTGAAAATCTGTGACATATGAGCGATTTTGGTTAGTTAAACCCGTCAGAGGAAAATCCCCCAATTTCTGTCACATATACGCACGTATGTCACGCCGGTAAATTGCGCGTAACGAGAGAGCTCTGCGGTGAAAGAAACGGAGCATATGCACAATCGCGTGTGTCACAACATCGGGGGCGTGAAATGAATAATTGCTAATTGCTGGCCAGAGACAGGGGTTGTAATTATTCTTTCAAATGAAATGGCTCGGACGTATTTCAACCGAATCTTGATTCCCCGCGATAACAGGAGCCTTTTTTCCACCCCCGTTCGTTCTTCGGTACAGAAATTCAAAAATTTCATCAAGATAATTCGATATTCGATATTCCACTTCAGCCTCTCGTCTAGATGTCTATCCCGATGTATTCCAGGGGCTTACTGTCTCTCGAATCCGATGCGAAATCATTCGGAACGAATTGAAACGGTTGGAAAAAAATCTCACGAAAGAGTTTTGATCCGAATTGAAATTAATTGCTTCCACTCGAGAGAAACAAATTTTCCTAATTACTCGGTATGCCACCAAAAGCGAGGAACCGAACGGTTACACCCTTTGTGGACCGATGGGTGCCCCGCCGCCGGGTGTACTAGACTAATCCAATTATTCCTGACGTTCGTTAACTAACTAATACAATGGCCTGTGTAGATGTTTATAAAATGAGTTTGGAAACTGTTGACAGATTTTCGAATTCATTACGGAATGTAACAATCCGAAGGTTTGAATCCGTTTTTTTTTTTTGGATTTCTTTGGATTCTTTTAACGAGTTGATGTAATTTTGAAAACAATTCTTGACCTCGTTAGAAGGGAAAAATATATCCGGAACTAGAAAAGCGGTGGGTAGACGCAGACCTATAGGTATGTGCTGGAAAAAGCGTATGAAAAGTATGAAACGGTGAAAATGTGGAAAAGCTGCGCAACTTGGCGGTGCGATTAATTACAACAGCTGTAGCCACGCACCCTGGGGTCGTGTTTCGACGGTGAGCATCGCGTTTTCAGCCCCTTGACGCCCTCGGCGTGGTTAAAACTCGATGTAGACCGGAAGAAATGCCTTTGTCAAAGGTATAATTGCATCCTCGTATTTTCTACGGTGTGAAAAAAAAATGAAATAAAATAAAAAATTCGTTTCGTTCGTCGGATTTCATTTTAGAAATAACGGAATTTCCAGAAGAATAATACGTACGGAAGTTCGAGATTTGAGAAAGATAAAAACAAAGAGCGATTCCCTCACGCTGGGAAAGTTTGACCCCGAAAATTTCACGTATATGACCTCTTTCCCCCATTTGAAATAAATAATTCAAGTATGAATTTTGCAATCCTCGAAGTTGACGAGCATCGGAAATATGATCGTAATTAGAGTTCTGATATTGCTTATCGTATTGAATTAAGTCGAGAGAGATCTGATTTTCAGAGGTAATTCTTTGAAGAGTGTTACCAAAGTTCGAAATAGTTCTCGTGTAATTCGTTTGAAAAAATATTTTGTAAAAAATTCGTAGGGAAGAGGAAAGCGCGGAAAAAAAGGGCTACATATTAGTAAAGTCTGCAAGCTCCGCTGCGAACGGGCTGAACCGAATGGCGGAGAATTTACCTATGTGTGTGAAGAGCAGTAGTGGAAACCGAGAGAGTGTAAAAGGAAGCGTCTATAATCCTTTGATAAAGAAGTGGTTGTATATGTTGGATCGATCATGCAAGCTCACGTAGACGAATTTAATCGCGAACGTTTGCGAGGCGTTTCCGAGTAAATTGGACCGACCAAAGAGGTGAAGGGAAGAAGGTTGAAGTGGGATAAAAAGACCGAATGAAAAAGAAAATCGAAAAGAAAAATGAAAAACGGTTTTGATTGATCAAAAAATATTCGCGCTGGTGTATAAAAAGTTTGAAAAATCACATCCTTCGGTCCTTTTTTTTTCAATTTCCATTTATTTTTGGCACTGACGTAAAAGTCCTTGCAGTTCATGGTAGCACGTGCTAAACCTCATAGCCACGTTGGTAAGCGGAGCAATTGTAATTTGCATAAAGAAAAACTCCCTCGGGCGTAACGGATATTAAAAAGAATGTACACCGGTTGTAAAGACTGTGACGGAAATTTGGTCCAGCCGTGTCTCTGGGCGAGGAGATCGTTTCGAGCTCAATGCGCGGCGAGATGTTCGAATTATGGGGGTAATTAATTCCTGAGAATTACCGTTCCGCCTTTTTACACACGGATTCGGATCGTTACACCGAGTCGATGGGAGATTAAAACAGAAATTATAAGAACGAGGATGAGGAGGACGAATTGAAGGATCAAATTTTCATTACGAAATAGAAGGAGAACGACGGTTTTAGGAAAATGGAAAAGTTGAGCCACGCGGATTCGTTTTTCACTGGAATTCCAATTTTACAGTTTCTCTACTTATATTTTTTACCGGGGAAAACACACGAAATACTTTAACGAAATCGGATATCTGAGATTCCTAAGGAGAGAAGTTCGCGGACGGCTGTATATATGCGTACACATATATACGCGTGTGGCAGAATTTTCCTTACCACCGACTGCCGGGATTTGGGATACAATTTCGACACAACATCCGAAGACGTAAGCTCAGCTTTATTTCAGATTATACCGTAACGATTCGCCTCGGATGTTCGACGAGGTATTGAATACAAAATAAAGCTCGACGTATTCGGTGGATTGATAACATGACTCGGAGCTTTTTTTCTCCTCCGTTTCGAAGAAAAACGCAGAAGAAACGGAATATAAACGAGATCCCGAAAACTTTTCACGATTAATTCGGAAAAGCTCTCTTCGAAATAATACACCGAATAATCGTTTCCGCTTGATAAAAATTTCCGGCATTTTTATAAGCCCTCTTAAATATTTGAACGGAAGTTTAAGAATTCCTTTCAAAAATTGAGACAAAAATATAAATAAAAAAAATACCTCGCATCGGTGCCCGAGATCAAAAGCTTTAAAGATCCATTCGGGTGATGAAATTCGGGGAATGCCATGTGTACTCGTATATATGTGTTTACAACGTTAGAACTGGAAAGATTTTTGTCTATGGAATTGGTATAAAGCTCCCCGGGGGGTGTAACGGCCTTTTGTTTTTGGACCGAATGATTTCCCCTGTGTCTGACAAATGATGCGAATACTCCCACGCCCTGCTTCATCCCCTTTCCGCACACGTGGAGGCGTAATCGTTCTGAGAATTACACCTGCTACGGTAGACCGGTGTTAAAGTTAGGGGAAAGTAAGACGAGGTGTATTTTTCATTTTGACAGAAAAGTTCGGGACGAGGAATAGAAAAAAAGAAAAAGAAAAAGGAAAAAAAGAAAATAGAACAAGATTTGGGACTTCGGGACTCCGTGTGAAAAACTGTCGGCCAAATTTCCTGCCCGAATCACAAATCACTGCCCTCGAATCTAGAATCTAGATCGTACCTCCCAGAGGGATGAAAAATTTATACTTTTTTAAACGCTTATGGATTATTTAGATCGGGAGCCATCGCTGCCCTCGCCAACGCATAAATATCGTCAAATTTATCTCTCGCTTTATATTTCTGTATGACGAACAGATTTCAGTATACGCAGTGATTGACTTTTCGGAATTCATTTTTCAAAAATTATTCGTAATTTGTTATAAAATTTTTATCTCTAAATTCTGACGTTGAAAAATTGGATTCAATTTCTCATCCCTTCATTCGAAGCGGTTGATTTTTCAGCCTACGTTAATCAAAAAGGCTCCGATCAACGTTGTAGCGAATTTTTTTTTCCGAAGGTTCGATTCGCGTTAGAAAAAGAGCAAAGCTTCGAAACGTAGTAATTTCGAGGGACTTTGCCCGAGTTTTCCCGTTTCCGAACGTCCGCTGGATGTCCGTGGCAAGCAGAATCCCCACGATAATCAATGACGAGCGGACAGACCGGACGGGTCATTTGCGCGGATCACTGCTGCGGAAAGCGTACGGACAGATCCCAGATGCTCGTGGTCAGCATAAGCCTCTATTCAATTATTGGCGGCTTAGGAATCACCGATTTTCACATACCTATCTACCCACCGAACAACGTGCTTTCCACGAGTCCGGGGTACAACGAAAACAGTGTCTTAGTCCCGAACGAAGTGGACAGGGAAAGCTAGTGCTTCCGGAATTCAATTCGAGGTGAAAAATTGACCGTACGAAATTCTGGAAGCGCATCGGTACACCGAGGAGTAAGCTGAATGGTGTAGTTCTGTTCCCGTTTCCTCTTTTAATGCCCCGAGGTGCCTGTATCCTCGTGGTAAAGCTTCGCGTCGCGGCGAAAAAGGTCTTCATGAATAAAGCTCATCCGGAAAAACTGATGAGGTTCGTGGTCAGTAGGAGCTTCCATTCGACTATCCCCTGCAGCCTGGTAAGTATGGGGCATTCCACGCCAAATCGACCACTTTGACCCCGACCCCTTTCGATTTGGCTGAAACTTTTTTATCTTTTTCTAACCCACTGAAAACGTTTCTCAGAATTTTTTCAAATTTTTTTACCCAACCGAAAAAAATGGCTCTTTTTTTTCAAGTAGCCATAACTTTTTCAAAAATTGACGTATGGGGAAATTTTTTTTTTTTAATTTCTGGTTTTAAATGTACTTTTCAAGAAAAAATAGAAATGAATTATTTCGACCCATCTTCAACGTTTTTTTTTTAGATTTTTGGAAAAAAACGAAAATTTCTCGATGACTACCATTTTTAATTTTTTTCTCTTTTGCTTAGAGAAAACTTTGACATTTTCTGAGTGGTTTTTTTCTCGTTTTCTATTTTTTTAAATCAATTGAAATTTTTTTTTTTTTTTAACTCAGCTTATTTCTTATAATACCATTCTGGGGATTTTTAAGGATGTACCTACAAAGAACCTTAAACTTTGAAGAAATAATAATAATAATAATAATTGAAAGTAGTAGTCATCGAAAAAATTTCATTTTTTTTTTCAATTGATTAAAAAAAATAGAAAACGAAAAAACACCACTCTGAAAATTTCAGAGAATTTGCAGATAATGTCAAAGTTTTTTCTAAGAAAAAGAAAAAAAATCAAAAATGGTAATCATCGAGAAATTTCCGTTTTTTTCCAAAAATCTAAAAAAAAAAAAAAACGTTGAAGATAGGTCTGAATAATTGTTTTCTATTTTTTTTTTTTTTCAAGTACATCTAAAACCAAAAATTTCGAAAAAAAAACTTCCCGTTGAGTCAATTTTTGAAAAAGTTATGGCCATTTGAAAAAAAAGAGCCATTTATTTTCGGTTGGGTAAAAAAATTTGAAAAAATTCTGAAAAACGTTTTTAGTGGGGTCGAAGAAGATAAAAAAGTTTCAGCCAAATCGGAAGGGGTCGGGGTCAAAAGTGGTCGATTTGGCGTGGACTGCCCCATATATATCCGGGTGAAAAGTTTCATGCCGCGCGGTAGAAGAGCTTTCTTTTGCTTCGGGGAAAATTTTCCCGAGACCAGCCCCGATCTTGTTAATCTTGATTTTGAAAAGCTTCGTTCGCTCTCTCGTTCGGTTAGTTTGAAAATAAATAACGACGACACTGGCACCCCGAACACATTCGTCGACGCGTGCTTTTGGCACTTCCCTTCTTTACTACTCCGTACCGGAAATCGACAGACCGTTTGGCTTTCGCGGAACTCGACCTCCTGGGAAAAGAACATCCCGCTTGATTGAAAACCTTTCTGGTATTCTACGATACAAAAATTCGATCCTTATCCCGGTATAACCAGGTTTGCAGTTTTACTGGTTTAATAAACGAGCGAATGAACTATTCTCCGAATTTGCTCGTCTGCTTCGAATGAAATTCGACCTGAATAACGATCGGATGAAAATCGTAACTCCGCGCTCGCCAGACCGGGTCTTAAATATTGTAGACCATTTTCTTGCATACCGGGTAAATTTTTTCTCGGCAATCGGTGCCGTGGGATTCTTTTATTTACCTTACACCAACCTTCCAGTCGTAGTTTAGTTTCGTCTTTAAAATTCTCCCCCGGAAGAAAGTGAACAACTTTTATACGTATGGAACGCGGAAATAAATTCTCGAGTAAACCCGCCGCCGCCCGCCCCGGTGCGGTCCTGAGAAACATGATAAAATATTACCCTTCCTTCGGAATTTGAATTCTCTATTATCTCGACCTAAGTTCGCGGCTCTACGTACATGTATTTACGTATGTGGGAATATAAGGATACGGGAGAGTTTGCCGCACAGCGAAAATAGCTAATATCGTAAAAATTTCTTCGTTCCTAATTTATGAGAAATAATTTATGCCCGCCTACCCCGACGGCATTGTTCGTCGAACTATTTTTCCACCCTTATTCAAAGCGCCGACATCAAACTACAAGTTTATTCTATATCCAGACCCGCGTGATCCTCGGTGTTGCAGGATTATTAACGACGTTCGCGGGTATCCCTCGGGGCCAACCCTTTGATCAGGGTTTCAAAGTTCCTTCCAAAATTACACCCTGACGAATGGACATACTCGTGGCTCAGGGCGCGAGAAATTACACATGCAAATAGCTCTCGCGAGTACAGCTCCCGACGTTCTTCATATTTCGGGATTAATAGCGGTACATGGACTCCTCGTGGGGACACGGGCATTTGTATCTCTCCGTCAGTCCATCATCCGTTTCTAAATTGATATTCGAGTCAATTACCCTTCGATTTAAACGTCAGATTTTAACAACGCCCATCGATCAGTCGTGAGTAAAGTTTCTCGCGAATAAATATACTTCGCGGTGTAATATCTCAGGAGGCAGACGTCCGATCGGAAAATACTTGAAACGAAAATTGTAGAGCTAATCAATACGCGCATTTTATCTCCTATGAATTTTATCGTCAGGTTAACCGCGTCGAAGTTACGATTTAATTCGTTAATTAACTTCCGAGGCGCGATCGTCTGCTACCCCCGTACGGGCGACTTTACGAACGTTTCGACTACTGAAATGTAAGTTTAGCTCGTGGTCCGAGACACGGAGTATTCCTCGAGGGCAGAGGAAGGCGCCTTTACGACTCGTCGTAATATCCAGCAGTAGCTGCTACTCCACGTAGCCATATGAACGCCAAAAGGTGGCGTCGCGTCGCATCGTCTCTCGTAGCCCGGAGCTTCCTGCAGGGAGGTTCTACTAATTCACGACGTCGCCAAAGACTTTTGTCGCGAATTTCTCTCTTCTATATCTGCTGGGGTAGGAAGTAGTACTAGAACTTTGAACCGAAGTTGCGGTCGGTCGTTGCTGCGGGATATATAAATTCCTACGAACTTCTCTAACTCGAATTCGAATTGATATCAGCGTTAAGTTAAGTTGACCGAGTTCGTTCGATCCTAGAAATTGAAAAAACTTTATGAGATTCTGCGAAAAAATTTCCCCTGGAAATTAATGAAAATTATTTCATAGAAAATCCCTAGCGAAACTCTGAGAATGTCTGAAAAGTTGAAAACTGAGCTCATATAAAATTACCTCGTAAAATGTGGGACTGGATATTCGAAAGGGTAGAGAGATAGAGGAAGGAAGATTCTTTCCTGAAGTATATGTAAATGACAATTTAACAACGGGGGGTTGACACGTGGGAACTATAAATGACAACTTCATAATGCGTTCGTTGGCAGTTTTGAGCGTAGTACAAGACTAGGACGTGGCGATTCCCCCGAGGCTGCATAATTTATGAGTGAAAATAAAGTTTATCTCTTATACTACAAGGAAACAGCTGGAAAACGGATGAAAATTAATGGTGCTGCGAATCAGGCATGCGGAACCAGGCATTCCAGCAACAACTTCATTTTATACAAGCGCGAAACATTTAGATTTTCATGACATATACGTATAAGTATACCTGTGTGCAAGTCTTTATATTTGAAATGAAATTTTTGCAAGTATAAGTAATAGGGTGCTCTTTTTTTGGGACTACTTTTTTGTTTTCGCTCCCGGCCTGAAATTTTGTTGGAAATGCTAAAAAACAAATTCCCTCAAAATATAAGCCCTTAATATTAATATTAGGTACTCTCCCAGAACTTGAAATGATTTCTTATTTAAATTACATGGAAATTAAAATATTTTTTTTTCAAAATTCTATAACTCGGTGGCATTTCATGCTATTATGTCGCCAAAACTTGAAAATTACTCAGCATTGAGCGCTCTACAAAAGTGCCCATTGCGACTTAACTGTAACTCACACCGGTGAGGCAGTACAGGTCACTGAAATCAGATTTTGTAAAAATTTCTTGTATTTTTGTTGCTATTTTATTAATGGCTTAACCTACAGGAAAAATGTTAATGGGACATTTGTCGGAAATTTAATTTTCTAAATTGTTTTTCGCATTTCCAACAAAATTTCAGGCCGGAAGCGAAAAAAAAGTCCCAAAAAAGGCACCCTATTAAGTAAGATAAAAAAGTTGAAAATTAATCAGCCAATTAATACCGGCGAATTTTGCAAATAAAAAATATTATCACGCGACTGTCAAAACTTTCGGAGTTGTGTTCGGAGGGATGACAATATTTATTTTTATCACCAATATGAGAGAGGTGTCAACCCGGTATATATCGGTGGATGAAAATTGTACAATTTCACGTTAAAAGTAAATCGCCCGAGGACGCGTAGCCGGTTGATGAAATGAATTTTGGTAAATTGATGTCGACGGCGTTAAAGTTGATTTTGTAATTACATCAAGGGTTCGTTGCCATGAATAATAATTCAGATTATCTGACGCCTGGTTACCCATGTGTATATGTATGGGTGATGTCACGTTGCTGTTGTCTTTCCCATACAAACGCGAGCTTCTGTAACGTTAATGACTACTGACCGCTGAATTAACTATGCATAGCTTGAGTATCCTTTGAGGATCAGGCTTAGCTCTGCTTCTCGATTAAACATTAACGTTTTTCAAACGGCTCGAAGAATCTGTGAAATTATTTCGCGATCTCTTTACCTCGCGGAATTCTTACACGTATATGTATATGCAAATGAATAAAAAATGAAGTAGTCAGACCCTCGGCCTCCCAAGTCCATCCTAAACACCTCCTCAAGGCATCCAGAATTTCCCGTTTGATTAACACGGGAATTTTGACTATTTGCGGTTAATTTTTGTTTCCGATCGCTGCGTTGCTGCCAAAAATCTGAAACTTGGCGTATATCTTACCTACAGTAGCAGGTGTTCCGTGAAATTTTTTGAGATTTTTCGCAACATTATTTTCCGAGCTACGGCTGGACGAAGTAAGTTTTGTTTTTTCAATTTTCTGGAAATGCATATTTTCGTTAAATTCCCGTCATCTGTTATGAAAAATCTTTCGCGAAAAATCTCCAAAAATCTCAAGGAACACCTACTAAGATATTCGCCAAGTTTCAGATCTTCGGCAGCAACGCAGCGATCAGAAACAAAAATTAACCGCAAAAAGTCAAAAGTCCCGTGTTAATGAAATGGGAAATTCGGACTTAGGAGCCGGGGGTTTTGACTACTTCATTTTTCCTTTATTTGACCAATTTAAAGAGCACCCTAATATGTATAAAAACGGCGTAAAAGCTGGTCAAGAAATCCTTTAATTTCCACCACGTGTTGATTCTGCTAACAAGGCTTTCCCCAAAAAGTACCCAGAGGTAAACGAACGTGGATTCCGACTTGCGATTATCAGCTTATCGCAACACGACGTGAATAATTTCAAAATCATTGCGATTCCGAATTCTCAAATCGTATTGGCATTCGGTTAACCATCTTCATCTCCGATCCCTCGAATATTTATTTTATTCGACTTGGTTTTAAAAATTCCCTGGATTCCGCGTAGCCGAAATTGAGTCGGTTATGTTTCGAGTTGATCCGAGAATACTAATTAAACGAAACGCGGAGATCCGGGGATCAGAGAATTCGCAAAAACTGGAGAAGCTCTAAAACGCACAAACCGTGCCACGACTCGCTAGTCCCAGCTTTGTTCAGTAATCCGCGAGCACATACCTACCCTAGATACAGATGCTGAGAAGGGTGGCTATCGCACCGAGGCGATTCGCGTGTAGGAATACGCACATTGCGACAAACGTCATGTCTCCCAGTGTTCGGCCGTTCCACGTTTCTCCCTTAGATCGTAAAGCCGTGAATTTTGAACCGAAGACTAGTCGTTAAGTTTAGGACCTAGCCGGGGCGTAAATCCTGTCGTTAATTAACGAGGCAAGATTTAGGGCGTTGTAATCGATGATCTCTGCCCGGATCTATAGCCTTGGTCAGAGGCCAATTCGGTGTATAGAAAGTCCTCGTGTTCGTGGAACAGGGAAAACCTAGTTTCGCGATTCCAATACTTCCGGCAGGGACCGGAAACTACCTCAATAAAAGTCAGGGCCTCCGCAACCCTTCGCGAAATTGGTCAGACCAATTTGTTAAATCATTTATTATTCAAACTCGATTAAACATCGACTGCAAACTACCGCTCGCCCGCCCACTTCGACGAACATATTTCTATACATTCGAATCTAATCGCTTCTAATCATTTATCCCGAAATTCCTTATGGGAAAGACTCGTTTTTCGAGTATCGAAAACGGCGATTTTTGCATACCAAATAATGCGAAAAATTTCTGTACACAAAATCATTTCCCTGATTCGGGTGGTTCTTTTTTTATTCCTCAGTCTTTCGAATCCTCGTACCTATAGACGGGGGACAATGATACGTCAACGCTCTTGAACCTCTTTCCGATCCGATCAGAGGGCGAAATTCTTCTCCGACCCTTAAAACGCCGGAAGTTCTTCAACGGGTAAGCGAACTGGTCTTAATCTTGGCTATAAAGTGCCTGAGGTTCAATTATTACTCGAGAATTAGATTTACACAAAGGCCAGCTGCGGGGGGTTGCTCGAGAAAATTAGGCCAAGTAAATAGGAAACTTCTGTGAAAAGGTGCCTTAAGCCTGTAAATTACATCCGCAGGATTTGCATTTTTCACGATTATTATTCAAACTTCTCAGCGCCTCGATTCCTGCAGCTGAAGTTCGCCAGTCAGTTTGCGAAATCGGATAAATCTGCGCTCTGTGTCGAATTGCAGATTCTTACGTTTCTCCGTAGCTTCGAATAGCGATTCGAGAAATTGCGGAATCTCCGTTCGAATCTAAAAAATTTTCAGACCTTTTAACGAATCGATGAAACGGCACACCCTTCTCGCGTTATCAACGTATCGCCGTCATTTTACCCCACAGCACGAACACTTCCTCCCCATTCGTGCCGATCAATTATTTAGAAGCCAAGGGTTGAGAAAGAGAAAGAGAAAATGAGAGAGAAGGAGAGAGCGAGATTAGGGTAAGGCTTGGCGAATATATAAGACGATAACAACTTCTTACTCGATCCAAAACGGAGAGTGGCAACTTGAAATTGACTCAGGAATTTTCCGACTTACTTGTCGCCATTCCGCTACCAAAAAAGCTCCGCGAATTATGTGCTCCGTGAAATACCGAGAGAAGTAGCGAATCGTTTGATATCGTAGGTGCGAAAACGCGACGGTCTGCAAAGCTTCGAGTTCCAAGCTGGAAAAAAGCTCCGCTCCAAAAAAGACCGACCATATAATCCCCGAGCGTTAGAGGAGTTGATAAAAATTTGATAAAAATTCAAAAAAATCATCGATTAGAAACGAATCGCGAGTGGAAATCGGGAAAGTCGATGTTATTTAGTATCGGGAGTTGGGGCACGTGCCGTTTCGATTTGAAGAAAAACATTAAACTCCAATTACGCGAAATTGACCGGGTCCGCGGCCGATTTCCTCTCAGCAATACTATACGTCGTTCTAACTACGTCCTTCTGGCACAATAGAGGGCCAACGGTAAATGTGTTTACGTAAGCTGTCCACGTATTCGCGTTGAGGTCTGCACACCGGCGCTATACAAACGTAATTACGTGACGGAGACGTCTGCGCGACGTTCACGATCAGTGTCAACTCCGGCGGCAACAAGACGTTAGTGCCTTCGTTAGGTGCATGACAGGTTCTATTCCCCTTGACGGAAATTTAAATAAGCGAAAAGAAAAACCAAAAAGAAACGAAGAGAAGAAAAAAAAACGAAAAGAAAAGGGAAGGAAAACAAAATGCAAGAAAATTACTCAAAAATCCTGATGGAATGTTAGATCGAAATTCTATTCAATCAAATAAAAAAATATTAGTCCGTTGAATCCTACCCTCCCTTTTCTACATTTCGAACAATTTTTGACAGCCCTGGAGGGGTTGAATAATTTTCTGAAAAGTTAAGAACCCCTTTTCAATCACCGTTGAAGAAGAGTTCGCGGAGTTTGCAGAGTTTCCGGAATCCGTGACGGACCTGGAACCCCTGGTTTGGTATTGAAGAGGGATTCCAACCCTTGAGATGGGCGACTCTCATAATTTTCCGAATATCGAGCCTGTCCTTAAAGATTAAAAAAAAATGTCAAAGATCCAGAAACCGACTAATGAAACTGCGGGGTTCAGGATTGAATAGTTTTCTCATTAATCAGAGAATAAAAAAGGAACCGGTGAAGGATATTTCCCTTCTTCGGAAATCCCGGGGCTGGGAAAACCCTATCGAGAAATTTTGTACCCAAATGTCAGTGCAGACCTCTAACTTTCATCCCTATTCAAATATTGTTCCCCAAGAAAGAATACTGGGGTCTCACCAGCGCTGCAGCAAGTTAAATATTGTATAACCCGGAGTTTGGATCTTTTATGCATAAGATGACTCCATTGTCAATGGGTGGACAATATAATTGGACAAGTCCCGGGGTAGGGAGTAATAAAACAGCCACGTCCAATTAGTTTAAATTCCTTAATTGACATTCGGCATAGAAATTCTGGGTAGGTACGCAATTTCACCTTCGCACTGCACCCAGATATTCGCAAAGGTTTCCTTCCGCCACATCTACGAGCTTTAAGAATGTAATCAACGCCGCTGTTACATATCTTGGTATACGGGGTAGGTAGTTGCATAAGAGGAAAGAATACTGGGCAGAATTATCGAAGAAAATTCAATTACTTTGTCGCACGATACTCGAGTGGTTGGAATGAGTGAATGAACGTTGACAAAAGTTCAAAAAATCTGCATCTGTATGTGTGGGGAGGCTGAAGGTTTGAAAACGTTTTTAAAGTCAGATAAAAAGCTACGGCATGTTATTGAAGCTGGCAAAACAATGATAATAATTAGAATAATAAGGGAAAGAATCATGCCTCGAGGATTTTAATAACCCTCAAAGACCAAACTTCTCTAATCGTACTCAGGGGAGTTGAGAAATGCCCAAGTGCTCTCACCTGCCTCGATTAAATTCAAATGGAACTTCGTTAACGCGTTTAATTACTACGTCAAATTCTGACCAGAATCCCCCGGGACCTGTGACAACGTCTGGTCCTGGTCAATTTGAGACCATTCAAACTACGTTAATATCACGTCCCACGAACAGTAATTGAATGCTGTTGTACATAATACAAGATCCTCCATTCAACTTTTCAATTTTTCAACATTTTTTCATTCATTTTTTTTTACGGAATCATTTCGCTAGATTAACGGCTCAAGATCGAAGGCCGATCACGCTGATTATTCGTTGATTTACAAATTTCAATTCAGTTTGTTCCCATTTTAAGAAAAAAAAATTATGAAAAAAAATATGCATATGCACTTCTTTCAATTTCTGGCTTCTATTTTCTCCCAGGTATAATAGCGCATAATTGAATGGCAGATATCGCATTCCGTAACAATTTATACTCCCTAAAACGCGGTGCGAAAAACTCGACTTTTCGTGCCTGTTTTGCGTGCGCGAAAAGTCGAGTCCTTCGCATTGTTTCAAAAAATAGTACGAGCAATTCGTGCGTAGAATTTTGCGCCCTCGTGCTCGTCGATCAAACTGGGTGCGTAAAACCCCATTTTGCGGACTTGTTGCAAAAAATGATATTACGTTTTTTTATTCGCTTTTAAATTTTCATTTGGGGGGCTTTTCCGGAGATGGAGATGGGAGGTAGATATGGGTAGGGAAAGATTTGAATCGAATTGATTTCCTCCTGTATAACCGGGTGAAATATTCCCCTGATTTTATGTAAATACGTGTAATTCCGGGGCGACCCTCTGATCATGACTAATCATAATGAATTTGGACAAGAGTGCTTTATAAATATTCATTTCCTACAATTGATTCTGATTCGGTAACGTTCAAGATTAATATAACGAAGCAATTTATTTATTCTCTGGTCCACGTCCGCGTCCTGGTCCTGGTCCTGGCCGGGAGACTTCACGCGGCAAATTAATCAGTTCGTTAAGCTCCCGCGCGCAGTTGACCAAATCGACCTATTCACGTATCACACACACGCTGAGGCATGCCATAGTTAATCAATGTCCGAGGAATTTGAAACTAATCAAAGATGAAAGAGCGCGGACTGTATTTACACCGTCGAAAATAGCCGGCGAGTTGATGAATCGCGCGGGCGTTTATACCAAATAAAGGAAATTTGGCAAACGAAAGTTCGCCCCAATTTTCCGCAACTCTGGGCGTCGAAATTTCGCGAGCCTTTTAATACGTAGTTTTATTCAACGGCTCAACAAAGAAGAAAGAGGGAAAAAAAGGGGGAAACGATAAATAATAATAATGAAAAATTAGAACGTGAATAATACCTGGAAAGCTCGTTAAAAATTTGGCTAATTTTTGCTAATTTTTTAGGGAGCTTTTTCTGTTAGCTTAACAACCCGTACGCATGTGAGTGGGTATGCGTGGCCAAGGGTATATAACAAACGGAAGCACGCATTTTCCCGGTCTTCTAATGCAGTTTGATATTTTATTTTTTTTACATTTCCAAACAGCGGGGTGTAGCGACTAATTGGGTGGCAGCGATTCGTTAATTATGTAGCTGACGTTAGTACAACGGGGCTGAATGTAGAATTAATTTATATCGAGCTTAACCTGAGAGCGTGATCCGTATTTGCGGTTTTAGAAAAGTAGACCAGTTGCAGTTTGTCTTCTCCGTTTACCTGATAGGTGAGAAAAAAATTTCGCGAAAATTAGATCGGTTGATTGGGAGTACACGCCTTCGATGCGGGGGCTGGGGGAAAAAAATTCGCAGTATCGAACAGGGCGAGAAAAGAGAACAAATACGAAGGCGAAACTTTGGAAAGTTGCAAAGCCAATATTTCAGAGCCATTTATCTTATTCAATAAATTTTTCGCACGCTACACCTTGAGACACATCGATCGTTCGTATGGTAGTGATACTTGTAACGGGAAACGGGAATTGTTCGCGTTATTATAGAAGGTGAAAAAATATATCATTTGTAAACTAAATTGCGTCATTTTTCAACCAATAACATATTCAACTGCTTGATGTATACATCTATCTTCGATTTAGGTGAAAAATATCATTCGATATTGCCCCGAGAACGACGACATCGAATTTATGGCTTTTATACGAATGGCTAAACTTATGGTAGGTATATACGTATATACGGTCTCGGAGATCGTAACTAAAACGGACATCAGAAATCGTTCGAGAAGATATTATCCATCGGTAAATCGTTTCCTAGTTTTTTTTATCTATATATAAAATTCGCACATAACGTTGAAAGCGGAAATTTTCCGCAGAGCAAAATAATAAACGGAACTGCGCCGCCGTTCTTTCAACCCTGAAAAAAATTCGATCATACAAAATTCATCGATATGGTAAAACTTACGACTAATTGAAAGCCAAATTACCGAAAGTGATTAAGTCGCTCTAAATCCCAGGATAAAATTTTTGAAAAACAAATATGAGAACAGGACAAGCCCACCAAGACTTCCATAAGCTAATAAATGCCAAAAATCTTCTCCGCTTGATGCTGAATAATGTCCGATAGTAAAAGACTGCGAAAAACGAAAAACCCAAGTGCGAAATAGTACATTGCGTTTTTCACTATCTTTTGAAACAGTGCAAAAAATTCGACTTTTCGTGCCTGTTTTCCGTGCGAAAAGTGCCCGTTTCTCGCACTAGTGTGTAAAAGTAAATTAGTTTTGCACACTAGTGCGAGAAACGGTCATTTTTCGCACCGCGTTTCAAAGACATTATTTCGATAACGAAAAGACGAGAAATTAAAGAGTTAGAATATCAGCGGTAAAAAATTGATCGTATTTAATTGCTTTCTCGTTTTTAGTGGCCAAAAAACGTATATCGACTTCCGGCAAGCATCGGAAGGTGGGTGTAAAAAGTTGGAACTTGAATATTCACCCTAGTTTGAAATAATTGTCATCAAACCGGGCCACGGATTTTACCAAGTACATACGTATACATACGTACGTAGATATACCTATAAGGGTGCCCCTCTCTGGTGGTATTAGTGCACCAGCAGCGTGTTGCAAGCGGTACATTTTTCGTTTATGAATTAAGTATGAGGCAGACTTGAATTCATAAGCGACGTACTCTTTTTCTCTTGGGGAAATTCGTAGCCCGGTGTATGATGAGATGAGACCCAGAGAGTTATAACCACCTCGCCAGTTTGTGTGACGAAATTTAAATTCTGAAATGAAAAAGGTACCGTTTCCTATTCCCTCCCTCGCTGCTACTGCTACTGCTGCTCCTGCTCCTGCTGCTGGTGATCCTCACGACCCGAAATCTATTTAACGAGATAAAATTCAGCCATATTTTAACCAGCAAATTCTAAACTGAAGCATTCGATGTTTGTGTTACAGATGCTTCAGAAAACGATTTTCTCGAGTTTCTCGAGGGCTGGCGGAGACGGGAATTTTTTTAGAGACCGATCTTAGAGGACCTGCCTCGAAATACTGGGACATTTCTTTCTCTTGTTCGTTGGAAAGTTAAAGTGTGGATCTCTTGGGTCTTGTATGGTTTGAGGATTGTCCATTGTCATATTCGAATTTCAATATTCCCATGGGCCAGAACGTTTCCAAATATAAACAAAAAAATTTGGTCGAAGCCCCAGGTTCCTATCTCAATTCTAAGTACTGCTCTAAAGCCTTCGAACTTTCCCATTCAAATAACACACGATTTTTGGTACTTCGAGGTTATTTTTTACTTCCTATCGCGTTGTAGCTTCGAATGATCTGAAACTCCGTACACTTCTTACCTACAGCAGTAGGTATTCGTGAAAAAATTAACACATTTTTAACGACAAAATTTTATTCATCGAAATTTGAAGACGAGAAATTTTTTTTTTTTCGGTGCGCCGTAGCTTCGAAAATTATATCGTTAAAAATCTGTCGAATTTTCGTGAAATACCTACTACTACGGGTAAGCAGTGTACCAAGTTTCAAATTTTTCGGAACTAAACTGCAATAGGAAGGAAAAAATTAACCGCGAAATGTCACAAATCGTGTTTCATCCAAATAAGAAACTTCGAAGGCTTTGGAGCGCTACTTAGAATTGAGATAGGAACCTGGGGTTTTCGCTACATTTTTTGTACATATTTGGAGACGTCCTAGCCCATGGGAACGTTGAAATTCGAAAATGATCAAATCAAGGGCCACCCTAATATATATGTGTTTCACACTGATGTGTAGAGAGCATCTCTGTGCAACTCGCGACCGAGAATATCTCGAAATAGTTAATTGGTAGCGCAAGAATAAACAAAAGAGAAAAAAATAAGACAGGAAACACTACATTCACTGGAAATACCTTGAATGAACTTTATCAGTTTTCCGATATTTTCTATATTCAATTGCTAACTTAAATTGCAACCGTTAATTAGCGATTCCGGATTGAATTCTGCCGGGGATTACGGGGTCCAAATATCGGCTAGTTAACCGGAATACGAAAGGTGTATAAAATGATGAATATCGAATGAAATTTCACATGAATTTTCTTAAACTCAACAGAATTTGATCGAATCTTTGATATACGACACGGAACCAGCTACTTCGATGAATATCTCGAACGGATTGAGTGGAGAGTCGTACATGAAACTGAATTTCTTTTCATACAGAAGGGGAAGAAGTTCTCGCAGCTATCGCAATGGCGAAGTTAGTTGACTATAGAAAGTTGGAACAAGGGTGGGCCTCGGTACGTCCGTTGTACTCTGTCGTATGAGAATATAAAAAGGTAACATACCCGAGGTAAGACAAATGCAACGTAAGCGTACGGGTATATGGGTATAAAAAGATTCAGGAAATTCTTGCACCGGGCAAACACAACTAGCGGATACCGGGTTCAGTTTATCCACGTCGTGTTCGTGTTCGCGTAGCATAGCAGCTAGAAGAACCGGAAATACCTGATTCTACTCGAAGCGACGTGTGGGATACTTGCTCTATTTTTCAATCGACAAAAGTACTGCGCGGATGAAACCTGGCACTTTTATTTACCCACGTAGCTAGCTAGCTAGCTACCTATTCGCACGGCAATGTCACTGCGAGTAGGGTGAGTACAGCCACTCATATACGATCGAGGGAAAAGGGAAGGATACCGGAGGGAATAGAAGCGGGAACAATTTTTTATTTTTTTTACTCTCATTCGAATTGGGCTTTGTGTGGGGTACATCAAAGATCGGGGAAAAGTAAACCGAGGTAAACGGTATACGGGTACCGCAGATAGTTCGGAAATCCGGAGATATACGTGCGAAATTCCCGATCAAATCGGACGAAGATGAGGAAATTATTACGAAAATAAATGAAAATAAAATTCGATGAATAAATTGCAACTCCGAAGAGCAAAAATTTGATTTTGCGAACGGTCGAGGCAGTGAAACGTACGAGTTAGGTAGAAAAAGGGAAATGGGTCTGAATCGATTCCCCGGACTGAAACTCGAGCTGTAAAACATATCGAGAAAAATCTGAAGGGGTCGGAGAAATCGAGGGTTTGATTCGAGGCGGAAAACCCCATAAAGATCGTATGTACAAGGAAATCCTATCGAGTAGGCTTCGGATTCGTAGGACATTGGCACCCTCGTCCCGATCGAATGGGTGAGATAAGAAGGAAGCTTTTGCTGCCGGATGCGCTGCTCCAGTTCGAAGATATCGAGTAGGAAATACCTGTGCAGGAAGAACGACTATCCTTCGATGCTTCCGCTGTTTTCTCGTCGAGATTAAACGCCGATAAGATTTATACCCGAGGTGCCTGTACGCTTTCGTATAAAGGTTCAAAAACCCGATACGTATGTTTCGGCATTCGAACGATTCGGAATCTGAGATTAAAACCAAAAAAAAAAAAAAAAGGGAAAAAAGGGAAACGAAAGAGAAGAAAGGAAAAATTTAGGTAGAACAAAGTAAGTCATTGACTAAAATGAAAAACAAAGAATTTCCGGAGATTATTCCGGCATCCACGTTATCCGCAATAATCGCGTAAATCAGAGGCACGCGGCTCGCGATATTTCGGCGAAACAAATTCGCCGATAAATATAGCAATTTCGAAGAGAGAGAAGTGAAGAGGGACGTCCTCTTTTCCTTTTCTCTCATTCGCAAAACGTCGGCTGGGTTTAGCGTATTCATAAATTTTAGATTAGCGATGAATATTTCGCCCAGTTGGGGCTCCAATCTGCAAGCTGTCGAAGCTTTTGATGATTGATGGTATTTGAGAAATCCGTATCTCTCCTTCTCTCTTCCTCTCCGGTTTTCCTCCTCTTCTCGCCTTCGAATGGTCGCCGAAATCGAGCACAGCTGTGCCCGGGGTGTAATTATGAGCTTTGAAATCCATGAGCTTCTTCATCTTCTTATTTCCCCCGGTCTTCACGGTTCCTTATACTCATCTACCCTCCAGAGATCCGTCGGATAAGAGGGGGGGCTCGAAACAAGCTCGGAAAGCTGTTCAATAAAAGTTTAACGAACTGTGCCAAGGCACAACTCTCGAGTGCCCGCCTATTCGACGACTGAACGATGTTACCTCGAAAAAAGCTCCGCGAGTCCTTCGACATTTTTTAATCATTGAGGTAATCGCGATTCATCACGAAAACTGGCACGTTATTAAACGGAGGAAGAAAAAGGGTTAAAAAACGAAAAGAAGACAAAAAAAACTGGAATTATATCACCCAGCGTATTCATCTTATCGTCCAAAGTGTCAGTGGCAACCGGTCAGGGCCAACTTCTGCACCGGGCAACATACACCCCCGTTGTCATACTTCAACCCGTCATTCCCAAGCAGAGTCCGCCCTTTCCTGGTAAGCGGACTAGGTTTCAGTTACGCAAATTTCGTACGTGTCATTATCTCGTTGACCCCTATGCGGACCCCATATATGGACTTTTGCCTCTGGCTCGACGCTATCGAGATGATCGACTTTTTCGGCGAAAAACGCTAAAGAATCGCGATTTTCGTCCCGCAAAAACGGAATCCTCGTCCCAACTCCGTTGCAACTGTTTTCAATCTTTGATTTGGTCAGAGTCTTTTGAGATGTAGCCATAGGTAGAATCTGGGCACTTTATTGTTAACCGGAACGAGAAAAAAGGGATCTTAAGGAACCGGGGAATTCCGTGTACCCGGCGTTTATAGAAGGTAGATAAACGAGGCGGGACGTCGAAGAGGAGCATGAAATATCATGTTTTAAAAAGGTTGAGTAAGAGTCGCGTTCACCCGGAGTCAGCGGGCCGAATCGCCCCCGGGGTATAGGGGTGGGAATAAAATTGCGAAATTTACTCGGGGTTCGGGTATTAATTTTGCTTCGCATACGACGTAACATTTCTTCGTTCTTTCATTTTTGAATCGCGTTCGGATTTTACGCGATTCGCGAATTTTTTTTAGGCGATTATTAGACCCGCGTCGCTTTAATCATCCCCCGAATTTCGTCGACGGGCGAATTTTCCCTGAAATAGGAGAAGGGTTAATACAGGACGCGTCGGAGCTCGCGATTCGCGTCAAGTCCTCGTTGGAATATTTAATTGGACCCGGTCGAACCTGACATCAAAGAGGAACGAGTCAAGTAAGGACCCTCCGGAGTTTCGGGCAAATATCCTGCTTACCGTTAAGGGAGCTGACGACTTTCGTCTGAAAAATAAGAAGGAAAAACATGGACATTAACGCCGTTTTCGCACGCGAAAAAGCTGTCGAAGCGAAAGCTTCAATTTTCAATTATATCAACGGATGATCAAATTCGCGAAAGAATTGGATCCCTTCGCACAAGGATCCTCTCTTCTTTTCATCAAATTCTGCGATACGTATGAAAGAATTTCGAAAAATTTTCCCACCTCGTTTTCTTTTTCTTCTCGTTTTACATATGTCGCAGTTTCGAAACACCCCGAAGCGTGTGTATAAATATATATATGGGTTAGAATTGCCAGCAGACTCTTTGCCCGGGAATAAATTCTATTTATATTACGATTTACGAAAAGTATTTTCCCTCGACGGTCCACGAAATTGGAGCAAGATTCAATAAAACGACAAGTTTAAGAATGAACTTTTCTCCATTACTCTACCGACCTCATAAAACTTGCCCTGAATATTTCCTCCCGATAAACCATTCGCGGCTCTTTCCGTTCAGCCCTGTTTCCCTCTCTTCCTTCTCTTCTTCCCCTTTCGATCTTATTATCTTTCTTTCTAGTTAATTTTCATCGCGAAGGTATAGAGAGGCTGGTATATCGTCGAACGAGGGGAAAAACCTTTTCGGGAACAGTTTGTCAGTTTCTACCGTCATAATCCTGCCGGAAATGTCAACAACGTCGGATGAAAGGGCGGAGGAAATTTTCTCCCCTTATAATACTTCCTAGATTATTTGTAATTCCGGTGAAATCCAATCGCGAAAAGCGAAAAGGGAGAAAGGAAAGGGACATGGTAATGGCGAATGGGCTTGCCTCTAGAGTTCGTGGAATAAATGATCAACTATGAATATTAATACAGGACCGAAAGCCCCACACCTATACTACAGAAGTCTAACCACGAACCAGGCCAAAGCACGGATTCGACGATATGGTGTTAGAGGCTTCTTCCCAAACGACCAAACGCCACGCCAACTCTGTATCGTTATACCTGCACCATATACCGTGCGGAATCAATTCCGAGGGAGAAACGGAATGGATGCGAGAAACCGACGGTAAATATTAATTTGGACGGCGTTTTACCGAAATTAAGATTCGTAAGTCATGCGTATATATTCGCGCGATTCGTTGCTGGAAAATTGCGGAATCGCTAGGAAACGGGATCGCGAAACTATTCGGTTGGGATTCGCGAATTTCATATCAGCCTTCAATCGCGGAGAAAAGTGATTCGAGGGCAGGTATTGTCGCAATTTTGACAGAATTCGGGGTGTAACACATCCCAGGTAAGCACTCACGCAGTTTTTTTAGAACGTGAGGTCCGGAGGGGTTCGAAATATTTTTTTCACTCGAAAATTGTGGGAAAATTAGTCGAAACGCGGCGTTTTCCGTGGGACCGAAATCCGGCTTTCCCCAATTCCAAAGAATCTTCACGGAAAAATCGGCGTATCTCGTTCCATTCGGGCGTTTGCTTCTAGGAGAAGACTAAGACGATGAAAATTGCCGTTTTCAAATCTCGTTTCTCCTTCTCGATCTTCGGAAGAAGATCATTCCGAATGACGCGAAAAAATCGTACCGCCGTTTTCCCACGCGTTCGATCGAGTACAAAAATGAAATTTTCCGCACGTTCGGATTCGCGTGTGAATTTCCGAGCCTTTCGAACCCCGTTCCACCTAATGGGCGAGTACGTGTAACCTACACATACATGCACACATGTTCCTCTGCCCTTTCGCCTCGGGGGGTAAAATTTTATCCCAAGTCTCGAAATTTTCGCGACCCTGTGCCTGTGCCTAACCACCTTGTATCCGCAGAGTGCTTTTCAGATTCTATGCCTCGAGTGAGCCGAGCGTAAGTGGGTACGAGCATTTAGCCAATTTCTGACGAATTTTAACCAGAGATCGATATTCTGGTAGTACCTGCGTAGGTGCGAAGGAGATCGATGGTACTGACGAGCGATTGAAATACAGAATTGAAATTTAGTAGAAGGCTGAACTCGGCGTTGTAGCTGCTTCGCTGCCCGGTATCGTTTTTCTCGTTTTTCTCGTTTTTCCTATAATCGAACGATTTTTCTAACTTCGTTGCGCGGGTATGAATAAAATCGGAATTTTAACTTTCCGGAGGGTTCATGTTCCCTCGAAAGATATTAAAAATTAGTAGCGCATAAGTGCAAAGAGTGGCTCTCAATAATTTAACCATAAAACTCGCGGAGACGCTTTCAGGGTTTTTTTTAAGACTAAAAGCCTCGGTTTTTGCAGAAATTTATTCATCTTAGACGCGACTTATTTCGGAAAGTATAATTACATTGGAAAGAGGAGAGAGGCCGGGAAAAAAATTGAGGACGATTTTTAAACGAGAAACTTCGTTTCGATCGAAAATCAATTTTGGCGTTGAAACATCGTCTCTGTATTAAACATCGAATTATTATCCGAAAGTAATTCGCGACGACTCGTAGGTCCAAAGGCACTGCAACGAGCCATCATATTTCCCAAAAGGTTTCTAGAATAATTTTTAGCGTTAGCCAGTACCCCGAGGGAAATATAAAATTGAAACGCTAATGTCGAATAACACGAGCCTATAGTTTTCACAGAGCGCATTTTGCGTATGGCTCACGTTGGAAAAATTGAGAAAAAGTAGCTAAAAAATAACGAAAAAAATAAAGACAGACGTAGAAAGAAAAAAAATCAGACATTAAAAGGCGCAGAAAGAAGAACAGATGAAAAAACTAACAACATACCTTCCTACCTTGCACTGCACGAGAATAATTACGCCCTCATCAACCGACTAGGTACCCTTTCTCTTTTACTTACTTTTTATAATTATCCCTCGAGTTCGGGTTTAATGCACCTCGGTAATGGTCAAAGGTTACGTGAAGTAATCTTGACCGCGTATGTGTATATAATAGGGTGCTTTTTTTTGGGACTATTTTTTCTTTTTTCGCTCCCGGCCTGGAATTTTGTTGGAAATGCTAAAAAACAAATTCCCTCAAAATATAAGCCCCTAATATTAATATTAAGTACTCTCCCGGAACGTGAAATGATTTCTCATTTAAATTACATGGAAATTAAAATTGTTTTTTTTTTTCAAAATTCTATAACTCGGTGGCATTTTATGCTATTATATCGCCCAAACTCGCAAATTACTCGGCATTAGGCGCTCTACAAAAGTGCCCGTTGCGACTCAACTGTAACTCACACCGGTGAGGCAGTACAGGTCACTAAAGTCAAATTTTGTAGAAATTTCTTGTATTTTTGTTGCTATTTTATTAACGGCTTAACCTACAAGAAAAATGTTAATGGGACATTTGTAGAAAATTAAATTTCCGACAAATGTCTCATTGACATTTTTCCTGTAGGTTAAGCCATTAATAAAATAGCAACAAAAATACAAGAAATTTCTTCAAAATTTGACTTTAGTGACCTGTACTGCCTCACCGGTGTGAGTTACAGTTAAGTCGCAATGGGCACTTTTGTAGAGCGCCTAATGCCGAGTAATTTTCAAGTTTGGGCGATATAATAGCATAAAATGCCACCGAGTTATAGAATTTTGAAAAAAAAAAAAATTTAATTTCCATGTAATTTAAATGAGAAATCATTTCACGTTCTGGGAGAGTACTTAATATTAATATTAAAGGCTTATATTTTGAGGGAATTCGTTTTTTAGCACTTCCAACAAAATTTCAGGCCAGGAGCGAAAAAAAATAGTCCCAAAAAAAGCACCCTAGTATATATACGTAGCGGAAAAAAATGAACGAAAAAATGAAAAGAGGACGAATTTTGTTCGTCGATCGCTTTTCTGGATTAAATCATTATTTGACGTATAATTTCGGAGATTTTCACGGTGGGATGTGAGAAGGAAAGAATATCGATTCGCCTTGAGATAGCTTGACGCGGATGTGTCCCCGTAACAATCATACGTCGTTACGGGGGACCGTAAACGTTGAATAATTGAATATGCGAAATTCACCTTGGCGAGGTCTAATAACAGGTGTAAATTCATTACGAGCTTTTCCCTAATTGCTTGAAACCGTGGAAACGGAGGGGCGCCGAATCGTCTGAGGCAGCCGTAATTAATCACATTCGTATAATAATTGTATCCAGCTTTGGGTTCGCCGCGAGTTACTTCCGGTATTAATTGGTCCCAATTATAACCGAGATTTTCGAATATCGAATCGGAATCGTGATTTCGTGCGAAAAGATTGATTCGATTGTACCAATCGGCGTTTATAAATTGCTCAAAACTATACCGCTGGACGAATACACTTTGTCCACATTATTTTTCAATTTCACGTACATGTACCCAACAATTTGTACTTTTAAAACCGAATACCAATCAAAATTAAAAAAATAAAATCCCGATTGTTTTCCGTTCGCTATTGGATTTCGCCATCAACGCGTAACACCGCTAACATTTTTCGAGGCGATTTATAAATCCGAGTGTCAATCAATTTTCTCCCGATTCACTGCGTTCGAACTCGTAAGCCAGTCTCATAGGTCAACACTTTACAGCATCCACTACTACAGCTACGTATCTGACGTAGGCACGATTTGTCGTGGGAAAGGACGAAGTCTTTTTCGACTCGATGATCACGGATGAAATTAATTCCCCCGTCTGACAGCTCCGACCTTTTGATACAGACTCGAGTCTCTTTGAATCTTTCCCCACTCGCGGAGATCCGGTAGCTTTTACTATCGGCGAGTAGGTAGGTGGGTATCGATATCGGAAAACGGTTCGGCGCTAATTGCCTCCTCTATTTCACACTTTCGAGTTTATCGGCTTTTCGCAAAAGACGGGTAAAGGGTTAAGGCCACAAACGAGGTAAAATGGCTCGATAATAGGCGAGGCGGAGGCCAAACATTACTTGTAATACCTACCATCCGATTAAATGAAATTACCCACTACAAACAATAGTTATACACCAGGTTTTCTCCACCGCTTCTGGAGGTGGGTACAGCGCACCTCTACCCACCTGTACTTAAATTTAAATACACCTCGTTGATTCTTACTGTTATAGTCAGTGCCGGAGCTCTGGCTCTTCTTCGGTCAACGAGAAGAATTTAATGATAATAATTATGGTTATTAGTATCATCGTCGTGGAAAATCTCCTCGCGAAACGCCGCGAGTAATCAGTGGGAATACGGGAGCTATGATTAGTCGAACAAACACGTAAAGAGGGTGATCAGTCTCCGGGGGTACATCTCTTCTCTTCAAAGGTCTAATTTCATCTCGGAACTCTGTAAAATTAGTCCAAAACAGTGTCTCGAAGTCCCTCGAAGCGATTGGAAGTCACTGGGAGCAATTGGGGGTCAGAAATCGTTCCTGAGCCCAAAATTCAGGCGAAAAGTCCGATTGTCAGCCTCTCGATTACAGAAGACTCGGCGTGTCATCTTCAGTGACGAATTCCGTTTCTTTCGAGACGGGAAAGCGAACGGATAATCTGCGGTACCAAAAGGGGTTGTGTTTGTACAAAGTGGAGACTGCATACGATTTCAGAAGACCATAAAGACCGTAGCGGCACTAGTTTCTCATAGTATCCTCGGAGTTTGCTTAGCCAGGATTATATCTCCTCGAACGTATAACCGAGCTAGTTCTCAGTCGTCCTAGCGAAAGGCTTAGAACCGCGAAGCTGTGTTACACCAAAGGAGATCAACATAGTTTCGAGTTCTATGAGAGTCTTGGGTTGGTTGAATCTCTCGCAGATTACAATCCCCGTTTTATTGTTACACTTCCAGGCTTGCACAGGGCTTCTAAAACCTGGAACTACATTAAATTCGCTATAAGCGTCGTCCCTGTTCAGAAAGCTGATATTGTGTTTCGCAAAGCCGCGTTTCCCGGGGTTGAAAAATGCCCGGAAAAATCTTTCGAATTGCTCACTGATCTTCGCATATGGGGTATCCTTTCTTTCTTTTTCCCAAAGAACAATAGTATGCCCGAAAGGATACGCGGGACATTAATATTCAGGAACATGTGTAAAAACGCTGGATTTTTCCCAGTCGACAAAGGATGTTTTTGAACCCTCGGTAACTGCTGCATGGTCGAAGTTTCTTTGCTCCTTTACCTCTCAGCCCACGAGGGAATTCGACGAGGTTCTTTTCCAGGGTCCTTGGACTGTTACAATTCGGAGAAGGAGTTTTCTTAGACAAGTGAACGAAGATAAGGGAAGTTTCTTAGCCCGTAAGGAATTCGCGAATTGCAGTGGGTACGTACGGACGTAACTGAGTTAAGGGATATCAGGGGGAGACGGAGGACCGAGAACGAAATCAGAAACCGCAAACTGAAACTAAAAGCAATATTGGCTCCCTTTGCCTCTGAAAACTTTCCCATTTCCTCGTAAATATATTATACGAAAAAATTTCTCACGTCGATGTAAGAAATGCGAAGTCAAAGTGTCCGCAGAAATTATTCGCACATTGTTCCAAGACGAAAGAGTGAAAATAGTCTCAGGAAATAAACCGTCAGGGTTTGAGTCGAAGTGTTCCAGACATTGACGAGTCCCAACCCTTCAACGAATCGCTTGAAATTCTGCTAGGTATCGTTGGCGAAATAAGTTCTAGATTTTCTCTTTTATCAGTAGGAAATCGATGGTATCCGTTGTTTTTCCTAGTGTAACGTGTGAGCACGGGATATAGAATAGTTTTCGGTAAATAAAACACTTTCGAAACTCCTTCCCCAGCCACTCCATCCCTCTTTCATGATTTATAGGATAAACCCGTAGCACGCAGACTCCTCGACACGTAGCGGAGCCTTTTTATGAAAAATGTCTTTGTCCGATGCTTCACTTTATCGCCTGGATCGATACAGCTTCCTCTTCGCTCGTTGAATCTCAGAGAAAGCCAATCGGACCAAAGGGTTACAAGATGAATGGGTGTCTGTTAAAAAAATTGATTCCACGATCGTGTTTGCTTCCCTTTGACACCGTATTACTATTCCACTTCGTCACATCGGTTATCTCTTTGATCACGAATCAATTTTCATTCCATTCATAGAAACCGGGAGGCCGTGAGTGAGGAGATGATCTCACTGTTCAAAATTCGGATCCAATCTTGATGCAGGTAATGCCAGATGGCAGGATATTTCAAAGTTCGACTACCAAACAAGAGATACTCCCCTGGCTAGTCGCCAAAACAATTTTTCCCGTCTTTTTGTATCGGCTCTAACGCCTCCATGGGCATTTATCCGTTTCACCAAAGGTGTGCGCGTCCACATCTGCACGTAGATAAATGCATGGAGGTATATAACCCCCGGTACGTTTCGAGTGATAACGTTATTCAAGCGATCGTGGTGACGGCTGGTCCACGGATCTACGAAGAGCAAGCGAAGGGTTGGGGAAGAAAAGGTTGAAAGAGGTCGGAGAGGAGCCTCGTTCCGAACTGGGCCAAGATTTCGTGAGTAAAGTTCGACTCGACTTTTTTCAACTCCTTTGAAACGACGTTCCTTAAGGACTTGAAAAAGTGGTTGAAAAATGTGCGTCCAAGTTTGGCGCAGTTTTAAAATATATCGAGCCACTGATCACTGGGTAACTTCCATCTCCCTTATCCCCGCAACCCCGTAACCAGGACTGGAGAGGATACACCCACTCTGTAAAATTGGGGTGTATCTCAGGCCGCCTACTTCTGAGGATACTTTAGTCAATCTCGGCATAGTTTCAGAAGTGGAAGATAAGTATCGGCCGAGGAAGGGAGCCGTCCTTTTCACCGAGGAAAAAATTACCTCTCTCTAACGGAGGGAAGGATTTCGGATGACGAAGGGTTGCCCAGGAGGGATACAACCTGCGCGATCCCTGCACTGTTTACTCCATTAAACGCGATGTGGTGAGACCTGGGAGTTCACCGACTCCTATCTTCTCCGTGCTGAGGAGGAGAGAACATTTGCTTTGGCTGATTCCACGCAACTGTGTATTGTGGCTCTGGTCCCACATCCAGACCAGCGAATACACGCGGTTACCGTACCAGATAACTCTGGGTATCCGAGTTCCCGGGTAATAGACGAGAAGAGGGAGGCCCTTTCCAAACAACCCTTGACCTCTTCTTGCATGGAAACGAGCCGGACAGAGAGACCGAGAGAGAGGAGTTCAATTTTCGGGATTATTGTCATCGATTTTTCGACAGGAGATGATCGCTCTCACTCCGGGAGAGACAGGGGTGGATTTTGGACGATTACTTGACCTTTTGATCAGCGTCGACAGCTGTAACGACGATTAATCGTCGATTGATCAACCCCGGTCGAGATGAAAAACGCGGATTATAACCAAAGCCGGGTAGAATGTATTTTCTTCGCTTTTTCTATGGAATAATATTTCCCTCCGGGTATATATCACTTTTAATTGGTCGTTCGCCACATTCGTTTCGCATCTTTGGCCCCGCTTCGATACCTGTTGTCATAAATACGATGAATAAAAGATGACGGAGTAAGTATGTAGTACCGTGGAATTTATGTGGGTCTTTTCATCCTGCCAGAAAGCGAAAATCCAACTAATCTTCGTTCTAGTTCTTTTCTCTATTCCCAAGTCCGGCCAATTTTTCACCCTCGTATTCTCCCTCCGACCCCATCTTCGATTCACACGTGGAAAAGTTGCTCTTCGCTCGCCTCCCGCTGCCACAAGCTACTCGGGATATAACCAGAGGCCTTATTCGATTGGTCAGATTTTTGGAAAAAGCTTTGACCATATTTCATTACGTAATGAAAGAAGGCCGATTCCTATTGCTGGGAAATGCTGACGTGACGTGATGTTTCTACGTCCTGGAATATCGGATCTCGTTACTTTCCATATTTTTATATTTTTTCCTTCTTTTCATGCGGAGTACGAGGACGTTGTTCCGAATTGTTTTTGCAACGCGAAAGGGTAATTAGCGTTCCTTTTTTTAATTTTTTTCTTCTCCTTTTCCAAGACGTCTGGAGTAACCAACTTCGACCCCCCACAAGTCTAACTTCGTGTCCCTCTTGTAATTGAAGAGGATGCGGAGGCTAGGGTGCACGTTTATTCCAAAAGGAATGAGCAGTCAATGTCTTAGCTGGATATTCATTTAATTAAAACCGAAGACAAAGTCCCGTTGAATTTGGAAGCAAATTTTAATTACCTGCTGACGGGTTAGGTAATACCGTAATAGGAGGGGTGAGTGAGAGATCCTTAATGGACAAACTTGAAATTAGTTCTATTTTTAGAATCTTTTTTTCCTCTTCTTTTTGTTTTTGTTTTCTGTTTTTTTTTTTCTCCTCCCTGTTGCTATTTTCGCGGACTAAAATATCTCTAGGCATCTCGTTTGAAGTGGTAGAAGTTAAAACTGAAGAAAAGAAGGAAAGAAAAAAAAAGAAAAATCAAATTAGGAAAGAGACTCCGAAGATCGTATATATATCCGACTTCTGAAGAAGTTGAAAAGTCATTTCATTCAAACGAAACAGCCCTCACCCTCAAATACTCGCATAGAGAATCCTAATCTCGCGATGAGTCGAAGCGAATCGCTTTGTCATAGCTAAAACGAGATAAATCTATTTCTTTCTCGTCTATATTCGGAAGTTCTTTTAAAGGAAAGTATTTTACTTATACACGGAATAGTTGTTCGACGGTTCGCCAATTTTTTTTTTTTTTTTTTTTAATAAACGTTGATGTCCGTATTGTTAGTGTAATGGTTCGCCGGACTCTGGGAATAAGAAGGAAAATAATCGAGAACCCCTTCTAACAAACGGGCGATAGCTAAAGAAAAAGAAAAAGAAAGAGAAGGAGAAGAAGTAGAAGGGAAACTCTCGAAGGATCGGTTACCCTTTCAAGAGCTGATGAGATACTGGCGACTTCTATGTCCTGTCTCCCCTCTCCGGGGTGGTTTCTCCTCTCCCAACACTCGGAACTTTGGTATTTGCCCTTTGATCTTCGGACTACTTCCGCAAACAAAAAGGGGTATAGAAAGTTAAAAGAACCCCAATAATCAAGTGAAGCTTGGATTCTTCAAGGTACGATTATTTCCTCTAACATCCCTCGTTGAGATTCGAACGCCCTTTTTTTTTTCTTTTTTTCCCCTATTTTCTAATCCTGTTTTCGTTGAGGAAGAAAGTTCCGGAAAAAAAATAAATGAAAGAAAAATAAGTCGAGAAGGAATTTTCCCCGTCTTTTTCCACCTCCGCTTTTTCAAAACGCTTGTCTTTCTCATCTAATCTAAAATTAGCGCTGAATAGGTAATTGCGGTCTGTTTGTGAAAAGGAAACTTGTCAAGAGGCGGAATGTATGTGTGAAAAAAGGAGCTTCAGACGTTCTTCACGTTATTTTTCGCGAAGAGGCTGCGCTTCGGGGGGTCGGGAATTTCGCATCTTGTTTTATTTTTTTCGCAAAGAACCGTGAGCCCGGACTTTTTACGGTTTATGAGAGACGTGAGGTCCGAATGCGGCTGTCAAGGCTTCCGGGTGAAATCTAGACCGCACGAATATCCCGGTGACGTGTCGGCTATAACTCTAAGAAAATACTTGCCCGTTGGCAGGTCTAATATAAGCTTACGTTAACGCCATCTGTGCTCACCCCAAACCCCGATTCTAGGTCGGAAAGTGCGTCTTCGCGACGTCTTTCCGTCTTCGTGCCTTTAGTCTTAATGACATCATTCTCACGCCTGGGCCCAGATGCGCTAATTCCACAGGATTTATGTATCCTTTTCAAGGCTGAGAGGGTACCGAGTACACCTCGGAAAGCGGTATTCTTCCGAGACCCGGTTTAGCCCAAGAAAATACTTCCCTACCCCAACGGCGTACTTTGGTACCCCAGTTTCGCTACTGCACCAGTGAAAACAGTCGATTTCAGATTATGACGAGACTAGGCGCTCCAAAAACGGTTTTATGGCATATGAGACCTAAAAAAGTGCTTTTCCTATGTACCCTTTCAATCGGATGATGAATTCTGAAGCATTCCGGGCTTTTCCTTGTATGCAATGAGCACATAAGCTTCTACTACTCTCTATGTAGGTTTAGCCCAAGAAAATACTTCGGTACCCCAACGGCGTACTTTGATACCCCAGTTTCGTTACTGCACCAGTGAAAACGGTCGATTTCGGATTATGACGAGACTAGGCGTTCCAAAAATGGTTTTATGACACATGAGACTTGAAAAACTGCTCCTTCTATGTACCCTTTCAATCGGATGATGAATGCTGAGGCATTCCGGGCTTTTCCTTGTCTGTAATGAGCACAGAAGCTTCTACTACTCTCCTATATAACTGTATTTAAATTTAAGTGGAATTGGGGCGTAGGATGCATGTAAATAAGCTCTACGTGTGCATTAAGGTGTACAGACGGCTAGAATCTAATGCCTTTGAATTCGTTTCGTTATATGTATGAGCAACGAGGAACGTTATAGTGGATGGTTTACATCCTGACAAGCAGCGCTTCATTCAGATTTCCTTTTGCGGTGGTTTTAGCAAATTTCGGTATAATCACAGCATGAAATTGGATATATCGTAAATATGAGATGAGAAGATTCGCGCTGAAATATTATCCGGGTAAGAAAAATTCCTTTGAAGGCTCGAAACTTCGGAATTAAAATCGCACCGTCTTCGTCTGATTCTGAATAAGAGGCTCGGGCATTATCTCAAAGGAGGTAAGTACTTCGGCGCTTGCAGTAGACAGAACAATTGAGAGAGTCTCCTTGGTCCTTAGTCGACTTAGCGAGTACCGAAGAAATCAAATATCGTCGGAATTCGCGAATTGAAGAAAGGAGGATCCGCCATCGGGTGAAATTAAAGTTTCATCGAAGCTCTTCGCTTCAACTGACCCGAAAGTTAGTCCTTAGAAAACATTGTTATATATCTCGAATCCCGAGATCCTCAGGGATCCTCGCTTTTGAACAATTCAGGATAAAATCCACCCTCTGTGCTTCTCTTTCATCAAAGAATCGCACGTCCCACTGTTTTGCAGCTCCGACATCGGATATCCGGATTCGCCACGGAGAATAGATTCGATTTTCGAAAAATTCCCAGACGCCGTGTCATTTTTTGGATACGATCACTCGCCCGTAGATTTTTCCGAAGCTCACGGTTAGACCCGTGAAAGCATAGGATGTGCTACATCAGAGGTTGCCTAGGGCGACAAAGACTATTGTCTGCCTTTGCTAAGGACTAGAGAATGATAAAATGGGGAAAATAAAGGGAGAGGAGAAAAAGAGATGTACTGGCACGGGGCAAATTGAAAGAATCAAAGAAACAGATATAATGATTAAGGGAGGACAAAGGGGACTCCCTCGTCCAAGGCGGGGTGACAACCACGGACACTCTGGTATCACATAGCCTCACCACATTCGGTGGGAATCTAATGGGATGAATTAAAAAGTAAAAACGTACATCGCGAGATTGCTTTTCGCCCAACGTCGGCTCTCTGGGTTTCGATTGCCACTCGTTTAGAATTAATTTTGAGTAGATTTTTCGGTAATTACAGAGCTTCGTTTCACCGCGGGAAATCGATCCGAGCTTATGGAATACCTACTCGCGTTTCGGGGGAGAAAAAACGTGGAAAAAATGTTCGGGACGGATATTTGCTACCGGATGAACAAACGAATGGAAAATTTTCGCGTTTCGATACGAGATTGCCGTAATACCGGGATTGCTGTTAAAATAGATGAAAAAACGTTCCGCGAAATTTCGCATTGTACCTTATATTCCTGAAAATATCCGCCGAGCGATTTACTTCTCTCCCACATTTTCGACAAAATGACGTTGAAAAATTTTTTTCACGACGAAAGCTATCTGCCTAGAAAAATCCAACGGATTTAATTCCGCCCATAGACCCGCGAAAATTCGGCGAACTGTTGCTGCCAGTGAATTCTTTGCCCGGAAATATTTTGGCGATAAGAAAAATATGATAATTCGAGAGTTTTCATCGCGAAAGATGTAAGAATTTAGGGAGGAATAAATTCGAGGCTTAGATAGTCGAGAAATGTAGGTGGTAATCAAACAATTACGTATTCAAGGGAAATTAATATTGCGAAGGCGTAGGTGTTGGGCTTAGTTAGAGAATCCGTGGGCGAATCTTGGGGGAGTAAAATTTTCCCATGATCCCAGGAGCCTTGGCTCGCTAGTCACGTTTACCCCTAAGATATTTATTATCCCATTTAAATTTGCATTGAAAAATTGGCCAAAGTTTTACCACGATAACGCGAACTTCTGCGATAAATTTTAAAGACTTAGGTACTCGATAAGGGTCTTCCGTGTAAACGCGTCAGCCGCCTCCTCAGACCCCTCAAGGATTCGCGGGGATTAGCACCGAGTTGTTCGGCGGAGTTTTCATCGCGGGCTTTTCAAATCATGGTAATAATATTTCGAATAATTTGAAATTTTAGAAAATTACGTAAAAATATAAAAATATAAGAAAAATTACGTTCAGATTCTGATTTTCAACAACAAATAGCCGACATGTTTGATATATTTGATAATAATAATCGTAACAGCGTTCTGACCGCGTTTTCCAATTGATTAGAAATAAATCAGTGATGCTGGATGAGTGTGTGCGCAATGTCTTTTGTCTCCGTTACTTGTCAGTTGAAATATGTGTGCCTACCGTACACGTGAAATCTCTAGTGTGGTACGGAGAGTTTGAATTGTGACAGGAGGCATTGTGAGTCTGTATCAGGTCTGAGGTTACCGCAGTTATAGGGAGAGTTCGTCGAATGGAATGGGAGATTGTCAGTTCAATCAACAGAGAAGTGATAATCAATAGACACTCGAGAAGCAATCGGTAGCGATACGAATTGACAAGGAATATTGTGTATCGAGAAGAACCAGAAAAGAGAAGAGAAGGGAAGAGAAAAATGATTTCCCAATTTATTATTTGTATAGAGAAACTCCGCGGGGCTTCGATCGGCATCGTTGTATGACAGAATAAATTCAAACCACGGTAATACAATCATCGGTAATTACTATATCTACCCGAAACAAAGGTTATATCAATTTAGACAGAAGCTCTCAGGGGTTGGATGAAAAAATCTATAAAGAAATCAGAGATCGCAAATTTACTTTCGCTCTCCATCTTCTTCGTGATAAAAAAAAAAATAAAAAGAAAGAAGTATCGCGTTCGGTCGCGAAATGAAATTATCTTGGAAAAGCGAAAAAAAAAAAAAAAAAAAATAATTGCCACATCTCTATTAATTCGAAAATTTGCTTCTTAAAAAGGTAGAAAGAAAGAAAGAAAAAAATGCTCGTACCATTTTTTGAAACAGTGCTAAAAATTCGATTCTTCGTGCGATTTGCGTGCGCAAAGTGATGACCGTTTCTCGCACTAGTGTGCAAAGCGATCACTTTGCACACTAGGGCGAGAAACGGCTACCGCTTTGCACACTAGTGCGAGAAGAGGGTACTTTGCGCACGCAAAACAGGCACGAAAATTGGAATTTTTCGTACGGTTTACAAAAAAAAAAAAAACTTTCCTCTGTTAATGAAAATTGAAGGAATACCGACAGCCTGTAATCCATTAATTGCAGGGTATTCGATTATACATCGGAGGTAAAACGTCGACGTGAAATGTAAACCGGTTGCTATAACAGATGTATACATTAGGGTGCTTTTTTTTTGGGACTATTTTTTTTTTTCGCTCCGAGCCTGAAATTTTGTTGGAAATGCTAAAAAACGAATTCCCTCAAAATATAAGCCCTTAATATTAGTATTAAGTACTCTTCCAGAACGTGAAATGATTTCTCATTTAAATTACATGGAAATTAACATTTTTTTTTTTCAAAATTCTATAACTCGGTGGCATTTTATGCTATTATATTGCCCAAACTTGCAAATTACTCGGCATTAAGCGCTCTACAAAAGTGCCCATTGCGACTCAACTGTAACTCACACCGGTGAGGCAGTACGGGTCACTAAAGTCAAATTTTGTAGAAATTTCTCGTATTTTTGTTGCTATTTTATTAATGGCTTAATCTGCAGGAAAAATTTTAATGGGACATTTGTAGAAAATCAAATTTCCGATAAATGTCCCATTAACATTTTTCCTGTAGGTTAAGCCATTGATAAAATAGCAACAAAAATACAAGAAATTTCTACAAAATTTGACTTTAGTGACCTGTACTGCCTCACCGGTGTGAGTTACAGTTGAGTCGCAATGGGCACTTTTGTAGAGCGCCTAATGCCGAGTAATTTGCAAGTTTCGGCGATATAATAGCATAAAATGCCACCGAGTTATAGAATTTTGGAAGTAAAAAACGTTAATTTCCATGTAATTTAAATGAGAAATCATTTCACGTTCTGGGAGAGTACTCAATATTAATATTAAGGGCTTATATTTTGAGGGAATTTCTTTTTCAGCATTTCCAATAAAATTTCAGGCCGGGAGCGAAAAAAAAAATAGTCCCAAAAAAAAGCACCCTAATATACACATATGCAATTTTCACGGTAAAATATCATCCTCGGGCGTGATACGTGATATCACTTTGACACGTTGATGATATATAATTAGTACATGTTACGTTATATCACGGGAGATATGAAACGTATTGCAGTTATATCTATAACGAAGTTGTGTGTAATTATGTTCCTCGCATCCTCGAGGCCGATATTTGTTAAAGTAAAAGTCACGTAGCTGTTCCGGTCAATCATCCGGTTACATTTAACGTCTAGGTGCTACCTGGGACCTAATTAACACCTAATTATGCGACAGGCCTGAGTTTGAATTAGTTACGCTGTATAAAAACGCCTTCAAAGTTTGTCAAAAAAAGGAGAAAAAATTCAAAATAAAAGAAAGAAAATAATCTAATTTATTCAAAAATCGAATGAAAATAGAATAAAATTTTAGAAATTTTGTCTAAATCCCGTGATGCACACTTAGGAATTTCGAAGCGATCAATCTCTCGGTGTTAAATTCCGTTTCATTTTTGTTGACGATAAGATATCAAGCCTTAGGTGTTGATAGCGATCGATCGCCCATTATAAACCCATGTAAATCTATCCGACGGTATCCCGAATTTCCCGCTACATTTCTAAGCTTTGAGTTTCCTAAGCTAAAAGGTTTTTCCATGTGTCAAAGTGCCAATGGATATAGGAGCGCCGATCAATCAATCGGGAAACTGTCAGGCGCGGACGTCTATTGAACCTGCGGTTCTGCTACTGGAACGTATGTTTCGCAGTAGATATGTATACACATACATGTGGCATACACACACACGTGTACACCTACGCAACGTTTAAAGCCAAGAATCTAAGGGAGCGAGAAGTTAGGGATACCTCTCGAACCAGCTCGCGGAAAATGTTGAGAACTATAAGCCAGGACTTGTACTGTCTCCGAGGTGGAGTCTCGGGGAGGATTTTGAATCCTGAAATCTAGGTAAGTCGCCATTTGAATAACGGCGCTCGAGCTTTTCGGCGTTTGGAAAAAATCTGGAGAAATATCGGAGGATCGGAGGATTTCGGTTGTATATAGGGAAAATTTTCGGCGCGTAGAATTGCGGAAAATCGACCGAAGACATTTTTTTTGCTTGGGAAAAAATGGGGGAATTTTATTTTCGTTTTTACGGCGTTCTCATGGGTCGAAAATTGTCGGAGGACTCGCGTACGTGTTTGTTTTCGGAAATACGGAGTTTTGCAGAAACAACTGAGATCAAAGGGGTTCTCGTATTGCTTTCTGTTCTTCTCGTAAATGCGAATTTCACGACTCCTTGGTCCATAAGTCCCTTCTTATTTCGCGATCTCCAACTTTTTACATCGTTTCCCTTTCTCGCCCTGGCCTTGTCAACGCTCCGTAAAATATTACTGCCTTTATCGCGCCCTCGCCTCGCCTCGCCTCCCACCTCGACGAAAACGCGTTATTCTCTTGCAGGTTCTCGTGTTTTGGGGAAAATATACGTACCAGAGGGTTGAAAATGTGTAAACACGTGAAATAGGCCGAATAGGTAGTTCTCGCTCCTCCACCGAGCCAAAAAATACCGCGAGACTTACCGGGGGAAGTTTCTAACTTATCTCGATGCTCGTTCCTGATAAAAGTTCTCAAAAAATCTCGAGGGAAATCGATTTTCGAAACAAAAAAAAATATCGCACGGTTCAGAAAATTTCTTTCCATTTTCTACCCAGAATTATTCGCGCGACTCTAGACCCTCTAGACTCTCGGTTCAGCTTTCTGTCTATTATAAGCATCGTGAATAAGTTACTCGGCGAGCTCAACCAGCCTGCGCACTAGATTCCTTCACCGAGATGAAAAGTAAAGCACGAAATATCATGTACCGTGTTCTTGAAGTAAACTTTCCTCGGCTAGAACTTTGAGATAAAATTAACCGATCTTTTCATCCCGTTTTTTCCACGCTTTTTACCGGATCTGTATTCCGGAAGTAACGAGCCCAGAATGACCCCAGAAACGGCGATGAAAGGATCTGAAATTCACAGGATTTCGTATTCGAAAATTCGTCTCGTTTAGCTAATTCGAAGGTTCGTTTCCTCAGGAAATTAATTTTCAACTGACAAGCTCAAATTTTTTCCGAGAGAAAAGAACACACAGTCGCTAACACAAGAGAAGAACGCTAACGCTAACAAAGAAGATTAAGCGATATAGAATCCACGTACAGCTACTCGCCGCTAGAAATTTCTATAGATTGGCAAAAAAATTCGTTTATCTCGATCTTCCGATCCAAACGCCACATGGTTGCGCACAACTTGAAGAATTAATTTTTTTAGTCGTATGGGTACTTCGATGTAAAATTTTTTGATTTCCAATGGTCCCGGAAATTTGACTAACTTTTTGATTTCATAGAGAGAAAATCTGTGTATAAGACAGATCGTTCGTTTTTTTAGTAATTAAAGTTTTTCGTCAATGTTCGTTTTATTTGCGAGCTACTTTTCTTAAAAAATGTGTAAATTTTTCATCTCCGGTTTCCGCTCGCTCGCTCGTTGGTTCGCTACTTAAACCGTGTAATAAAGTCGGCCGGAAGTTCGTACCTGTAGTTTTAACGTAGTTAAGAGTTGGCTGAATCTCTTAGCGCCATATACTATGGGTATAAAATGAGGGTATAGCCATCCCCGGAAGTTCATTGTGATGTAGCTATTTGTAGTTTTAACTCAGCTCTGCGAAGAGACCTCGAGATTTAACAAGATTCTCGAAAGAAAATTCGGAGCGACTTCAACAAGAAAAGCGAAACTTTCGAGCGCTACAAAGCGTACTCGAATTCGTACTCGTCTTATTCTCCAATCGGACATTCTTAATGATTTAGGGAATCGGATTGATCCGTGGATACGATATTCGAGCCCGGGCTAATTAGTGAACGAGCACTCGCTGTCTCTGTTGATTTAATGTACAGCTAATCCCGAAAGAAGCTTAGGAAATAATTCGCAGATGAAACTGACGAAGCGCTACATCCGTTGTACGTACCTACATATGCATACATCTACGTAGACACGATGTGTGTTAATTAATGGAAGAACGGTCATAAGCCCGGTTAAAATTCCCTCGTGTAACTCATATTTTCGAGGTGATGAAATTTTCGAATTCGGAAGCGTGAGTAGTGGCAAGCGCCACGTTCTCGCGAATCTAATCGCGTTTTTAAAATTTCTTTCGATTTGGTTCGGACTTTATTCCGGTTTTTTTGCTCTCTGATAAAACCTTGATTTTTTCATTTTTTTTTCCTTTTCTCAAAAGATATTTTATCGGAGTTGAAAAACATCCGGTGGGCCAAAAACACATTGCATATTTATTGCTAGAACCGTTCACGGTGTTTCGGTTCTGTAAATATATTTAAAAGTCAAATACAACCCGATACATATAAGAAAGAGAAATTTCCTTCGTGGATGTAACTCGGGTAGCCATTCACAGAGATGGTTGGTAGTTTAAGTGGCAGTCGAGGCCCAGCCGAAAATTGATGTAAGACTGATTTCACGGTCCGTGATTCTGGTATAAAAGACGAAAGATACTCCCAGAGATATATATTCGGTAGAAGGTTAAATCACCCACCGCGAAAAGAAAGATTTTCCCCAAACTCTCTCTCTCTTCCCTTTTCTTCACGATTTTAAACCGCGAGTACGCGATGCCACTTGTTGGCTGTTACGACATTCAAAAGCTAGCTATAAACGGCTACGTGATTTAATTCGGGGCATTAGTTCTACTAGGCATAAAGTGCCTTCGGACACTTTGCGTGGGCGGCAGTGCGATGCGGTCTCCATATTAGGCTTCGCCAAAACAAATCAGCGGTTCTTTTTCTCGAGATTTCACCGCAAAAATTTATAGATTTGAGTCAAGCAATGGATTGATGTCGAAAGGAATGATCTTCGTGTAACTTGCACGGAACGAGTACGAAAGTCTGTCTTGGTGCTCGAGGGTTTTTAGGTCGCTGGTTCCGAATGTGAGGTCTAAAATTCCGAATTCCAAACGGCGGTGCGATCTAAATATTCGAATTGTTCAAATATTCAAGATATTAGTTGTGTAAATGATTAGAATTCGGAATTTCACACCTCAGATTCAGAATCAGCGATCCAAAGACCCCCGAGCACCAAGAGTTAGACTTACATTAGACTTTAAGGGGGAATATACACCTAGCAGGGTCCGGAATATCGGTTTTTCAATTTTTAGATTTTCCCAAAGTTAAGAAATTTCAGAAATTCCAGGGAACCTATGTCACGAAGCTGGTATCGGTGACTCTGTGTAAGTTGAACAAATTTCATGATTTATCTATCCCAAAATTTTCAAACGCGTTTTTCTCAAAACAACTTTTTTCAAACTGGTACCCAAAATATCTCGAGAACCCCTGAACCGATTGACTTGAAATTTTTTATGGTTATTGCATACATAATTGTCTAGTACTTGTCACGGGATCATTTTTTTCCGATCCTTAGTTTTTTTTTTTGCAAAATTTGAAAGAATTTTTTCTTGAAAATCGCTACGTCGAGTTCAAGCGTCCGCCATTTTGTCAAAAATCGATATTTTTCAAACCCGCTATGACAAAGACGAGATATTAGTATCTATTTTAATATCCTGTTTGATTTTTTGTTTCACATGTTTTTTGACGAATCGCCACTGGGTACCGCGTTGGCAGATTTTTTTACAGCACTACGTAGACGACCCCATTACTCCGTGAATTTGCAACATTTTTGAATAAAAAAAATTGAAACCATTCTTGAAAGTGTATATTTTTAACCAAAAAAAACCCGATCCGATCATTGCGGTAGTTTCCCTAAAAAAAATTCCCAAAATTCACCTTTTTTTTTTCGCTGCCTTTATTACAGGAGGATCATTATTTGGAGTAATTCTAGAGATTTTTTGGTCTTCAATCTCGTCAAGAAAACAAAGTTTCACCCTAAAATACATTTTCGTTAGCATCTCTCTCCCTCTTTATCCAACCCTAAAATTTTCCGACCGTTCGAAGTGATTTCTGGGGTGTTCTCTTTATGGGAAAAGCGTTGAGCTCGGAATTGGAAAGTTGTCAGACGACGAAAGAAGCGTACGAGGCATCGTCGACGCTCAAAGAACTATTTTCGAAGTCTAGAAAGCGTCGGTGGTGAAGCAGAGAGGAGTAAGCTTCTTTGTCTTGTATAATTTTGTCAACGACTGCAGACGTCGCGTAGTTTTATTTAATTTCGTAGTAAGTACTCGAAAGTTCGCAAGCCCAGGTCCCGCTCGTTCGCGAAAAGTTTTGGTATTCAAGTCCCTCATCGCCCCTTTGGTAAAGAGTAGGTATATGAAACGGTAACTCGAAAAGTGTTTGAGAAGCTATTTTCGCTGTTTTAATCCTCGCCCTGCAGCTGGGCATAATTTTCAAACTGTTTCCACTTTCCGCACAGTCTAACCCTAACCCGGACCGAAACCCTAACGCTAACCCTCGCCGTTGTAATTGGGAGCAGAAAAGTAGGTTGGTGGCTGGGGGGCTGCGTTTGAAACTTTCAGAACCTTACCGGTCGAAGAAGTTGAAGATGAGATACGCGGACGAGACTGACGGCGATAATTCTCGTTCAAAAATTTATAAAAATGGGCAAAAGCTGTAGCCTGCAGTTTTTAAAACGGGGTAAAAAAAAGTCGAGGCGCCATTAGCGCCGAAGTGAAAGACAAACACCTTCCGTGTTCAGAATTCAAAACAGAATTGGCACTGGTTAAAGTCTCGAGAGAATGTACCTGTACAGGGGTAGAATAAAGAAAAGTGTGAAGAAAAAGAGAAGAAGCTGAGCTGAACTGGGGTAAAACGAAAGGGAAAAATTCCTGGCGAAGACTACGCCGAGAAAAATCGATCGAAAAAAATCGAATGTCAACGAGAGAAGAGAGAAGAGATACTCTCGTCGGTTTTCGGCGAAGGGGTTGTTTTTTTTTTCGAGTAATTTGTACCCCACGAGGTAATAAGCTTACACCCTCTAGAAACAACAAAAAAAAAGGGAAGACAAATAAAATGAAAAAGCACGAAAAACTGGGGAACGAGTTAAAGCGAACGCGAACGAATCGAAAGAGAAGCAAAAGCGGAGTTTACGTTGGCTCCAACTCCTGCCCAAGCCGCTCAGAGTACTTTTAAGTTATGCCGAAACGCTTGTTTGGAATCAAGGTTTGAGAGAAAAAATTTGCAATTAATGTTTTATTCACGCGGTTTCAGAAATTTGTTGAAATTTTTTTAACCCGGTCTTGGGTTAAGCCTCGGACTGCGTTTCTTCGGGAAATACAGGAGTTCCAGCCTTGATTCCAACTTCAACCATATTTTTCGATATCTAGAACGTTTTTTTCGAAATCTAACTACGCGGTTTTAAAGTAAACGAAACTAGCTGCAAAAAACTTTCGAATATTTTCACCGAAAAATTCTATAGTTTTCGAGATATTTCAAGTAGAAAATTGCCATCGACGCTTTAACTCGAATTCGACAAAAATTGAAAGGGTTGAGTTCCAGGGAATGAAAGAATTGCTATGACATTGAAAAAAATTAAAAAACGAGAAGCACCAGTTTGGAAAATTAAAAAAAAATAATAATAATAATAATCACGTATCATCAAAGTTGTTATCATCACCGCGGTGTTGAGTTACGCGTATAGTTTCGCGAACCCTGTTATATTCATAATGAACATTCATACGTTTGTATAGTCTATACATGTATACGTGTATATATGGGGCATTCCATCCATTATCGCCCACATTGGACCTCGACATTTTTGTTTCGCTTAATTTTTTCATACGTCGTAGTATACTGTGTTGAGAAATCGTCTGTGATTTTTATCTAAATTTTTTAGCGAACGATTTCCGTTTTTTTTTCTTTTTTTTTTTTATAAATAATACAAACTTCGAAATTATTTTCGAAGGATCCATTCTGTGAAGAAAAAGAAAAAAGAGAAAGGTAAATGGTCCGCTGAAAAATCGAAAATAAAATCACAGACGATTTTTTGAAAATATATGTATATCAGTGATTCTGTTCTACCTGTTACTTTTTTGATTAAACATTTTTTGATTCTGTAATTAAACTTTTCAAATTTTTTGATGCATATTATTACTCTATTTTATTGCAAAAATGAAAGTCCGAGAGGATTTCGCTGCAACTTCAAAATATCGAGAATGAGAATCGAATTTCAAATTTTCCGTGCCACGGTACCGACTCGTTCGTCCACGGCACTGACATAAAATAAATTTAGTAGATATTCTTCAGAAAAATTATTACGAATCATATTATAATTTATTTATGAATTGTATTGTAACGTTAATTAGATTTATGGATTAATTAGTTTGGATCGTTTATTGCGACAAAGAAAATAATGAATTCATAGGTAAATTCTAGAAACGGACCTGACACGGTACTGACATTCAAGTGATTCAAACTGTAAGTTTTCTCTGGACTGCAAGTTATATTATACGAAAGAAGCGATGAAATATGTTCACGAGGATTGTATTGATACAAAAATTTTATGAATAGATTGTTAATGAATGACCAGTGAGAGCAAACGGTACAGAACATTAATAAACACTGTTAGAATGGAATCGCCCATATAGCGATGCAAACGTATGAAAAAATTAAGCGAAAAAAAATCGAATTGTAGGCGATAATCGATCGAACGCCGCGTACATGGTACATGGCGTAATTTCTACCTGTGTAATCTCCGCGCATCCCGTCGAATGTATGTATACATACGCATGTATCCGGTGCAACGATTTATGACGCGGTTTAATATTTCCCGCGATATCACATTTCCCGGAACAACGTGTTATATAGACTTCTCTTGAATCGCGACTCCCTCCGTGATATCGCTGTTATATACAGGGTGTCCCATAACCAAGTACGCGAAATGACAGGGTTAATAGAGGGGCTCGAGCCGAGTAAATTAACCCGAAGAACATGTGGTCTACGAAGTCGCGTTCGCGAGATACGACCGGTTAAAAAAAATTCGCGAAGGACAGCGCGCAGCGGCTATAATTGCAGCCTTGTTAATAATCATACGCTATTTTGAAATTGAATTTCGAAGCGTTATGATTAAAGAAAAAAAAAGAAAAAGAAAAATCAGAAATTTACCGAATCTGACTGAAATCCGGATAGAAAAATGGCGTAAAAAAATCCGACGCTTTTTCTCTGTCGCGAAAATTTACGGACGTAGTGTCCAGTTTTTCGAGTCGAATAAAAAAAGGAGCCCGCGGATGAAGAGAAATATTGCGTAGAAAAAAAAAAATCCTTCTTCCTGACACGAATAATTGGTATAGATTTTTTTTTGACGTTTATTGAAGCAATAGTCGTTAATCCCAAGATCCTTCCAGGTGTTTACGATTGAATGAAAACGTGCCCGAGGCGTCGTTATAGCGGCGAACTATTACCCGATTCGAATATCCTATAGACTATACCGATCTAAATGGCCCTATAACCGTAAACTTTATTTTTTACGTGCAACTACGCGTGTACCTAACTACCTACCTACCCATCCCACCTTTACCTTTACCTTTACCTTCACCATTACCATTACCTTAACCAACACGTATAAGGTACGTATATCGTTGACATATTTCGCCGGAGGGTTCGGGCCTTTCATTATTATCGAAGCTACAGCATAAATGATGATCTATCGAGGTACTACGCGTGTGTACCTAGACGGGTGTTTAATTTTTTGTACTTTTTTAAGTAACGAAACGTAAAATCACGGTGTATGTACACGTCGTGGTAATAATTGAAGAGAGAACCGATATGCAATGTGCAGAGAGCGATGTTATACCTGAATTATGTATAACGATGAGTGAAACGAAGTCAATCGTATCGATGTGCATTTATATGTTTGATTCTGATACCTGCGATTTGGACAACTTCCGAAACAGCCAATCAGTGCTCTGGACAACAGCGATTCCCGCGCGCCAATTGGTTGTTTCGGGAGTTGTCCAAATCGCAGGTATCAGAATCAACCTCGTTGGCAAGCGTGTTTGATTCTGACCGGTGTGGAGTTGGCCCCACAGTCTTCCGTCTCTTTCCTTCTCTATGTAGCCATGAAGGATAGAAGAAGACAGAAGACTGCGGTGCCAACTTTATACCGATCAGAATGAAACACGCTTGGTATATATAAATATATGTATGATTATGAACAGATTTTCATATTTGTAGAAAGATTATAGAAATATTAAAATCGGTGAGGATTTTTGATCTTCGAATTGTTTTCAAAGAGCAGATATTTCGTTAATTTATTCACGGTTGATTAGAGGCTGATATATATATATATATATATAATTCGCGATGAACATTACTCACGCTAACCTAATTGAAGTGTATAGATAAACATCTTCCGAGGAATAACTTTCCTCGGCTCGTTAGCCCCGCATAATTCTTAGCTGAAGTTAAGGGTCGGTAAAACGCGTTTAGCAAACCATCTAGATTATCAAGCACGTTGCAAAAGACAAAAAAAAAAAGCAGAAAAAAATGTGAAAAAGAAAAACAGAAAATACAAACTAGAAACGGTGCAGCAACGGCAGCACCGAGTGGAGAGATACTCTTTCCGTCTGCAAGCACTCTTTACTTCCGTTGAAATTTCTCGGGTGGTTTGAAAGTGCACATCGACCTTAAAAGAAAAGGCTCTCTCCTCTCCTCTTCGCTTCTCTTCTATCTGTGACGCAGTCAAAGTGTCGACCGCGTTTCGTTGATGCTGTATGATGTACCGAACCCCGTTAGATAGATGGTCTGGTCTAGGTCTAGGTGAAAATGTATGGAATAATATCGACGGAAATTTGCTGTCCGCAAACATTACCGTTCGTTGGTGAATTCGCTCAAGGTATTATTATGAAATTATCGGCTTTTTACCCCCCGCGGTACTCGTAATCTTGACCCAGATAATAGGCTCACCGATGTAAATCCTCTCGAACGGATCTGCCAGCCACCCGGTATCTCCCCAAATGCACAAATACACGCCCTGATGTTCTCCAGATCGATCAGATACCATATACACACACCTATAGGTACCTCTATGAACGCGGAGATACAAGCCATGGAACTATAGACTATTTCGAAACGGAGCCGGAGTTACAACACTGCAGACAGGCAATTCAGGTATAATTGCAATCGTGGTTCATCGAGCCACGGTGAGAACCCCGACTTGACCTGGACCCGGAGTTCGAGTCTTTGTTAACCAACCTCCGAGTGGAAGGAAGGTGCTTCTGAGATATGGTCCAGGCTGTCGACCGTAGCTGGAATAAGTGAGGACCTCGTGGATAGACGTTGCGACGATGTTTGATCGAACGGAAACTGACGGAGCGAGGAAGATATCACAAGGTGAAAACACGAGGTTTCCTTCGGCAGAATTTTCGATGAGGATTTGGCCAACGAACGCGAACGTGCAGACCAGGGGGGTGGGAGATTTCATCTTGAAAAGAAGGAGATAAACACGTAGCTTGAATTTAGATCCGTTTTTATTCTCGGTGTAGGTGTACCTGGACCGTCATATTGATCTGAGACACTCTAAGGAATGACTCTTCAGATCCTCCGTTTTCGCACATCTTTATATAATCCCACGGTGCGTCGTTAATTTTTTGAACCATCAAGCGAGAGCGTCGAATCTTCCGCCTGGATGGACCTGCATTCGGTTCTCTGAGAAGCTGTCTATCCCAGAGATGAAGAAGCTGAGCTTGTTCCAACGTCTTCGGTACCTAACCAGGTTCTCTGGGTACATCCGTCAATCGGATCCGAAACTTTGTCAGTGACCCTTTCAGGATCGGAATGAAATTTCCTCCAGGATATCCAGCGCGAGTGGATACAGCGAATATGATTTCGGCGCGATCTCTGGCAGAAGAGAAGAGAAGAGATAGCTCAGACCACACAACGGTACGATTAGTCGGGCCACACCACACAATTCAGTCGTGCACTATTCATTGTTCTAATACAGCTTTGTTTGTCGCGCACGTGCCGTATACCCACCCACTAATGTAGAATGCCACTCTGGAGTAATCAGGGTGATGCAGCATGTCGCCAACTCGTGCTTTAGAGCGCCACTGGCAGCTTGCGATCCGAGCAAACTGAACCGGAGCTTCGGTTGAACTTTGGAAAATCCTGATCTCTGCACCAGACACAGGGTGCTCTTCCCATATCGCGTACCAGTCGGTGAGAAAATTCCATATACAAGTCAACGACGTGCCGATAAGACACGCGTCGCTTGCGCCAGCGTATTCCTTCCCTTCATTCCGAAATTGGTTCCTCTTCAGATGCACAGTCTTTGACATCCGCGAGAAGTTTCCTATACTTTGACTCGACACTCGAGGTTCTCGCCTTTCATCCGATGCAAAAGTGCTGTCGAATGACCTTTATCGCGCGTATGTAGACTCCAGGAATGAAAAAGATGGAACGGGATGTTCCGAGTCGAATCTCACTCCTTCGGTGTTGCAGAGAGGAGCGTATCCGCCATGGGGACCTTGCATATGGTCGTTTATCGAATAAAGTTTGAAAAGTATCGCTGAACTTGTTCGACATCGTGTAGCTACGTATACCCCGTACCAGAAGACGTGCCGGTTTTTGACGCAGGCGAAAGTACTCTCGCCGATATAAGACGAGATGTTAAACTTGTATGTGAGAGTGCAGGGGGAAGAAGAAGAACGGAGAATCGGATTGCCACTCGCCGCTGGAGTGAATCCAACGAAAGGAAACGGGGCCGTGTGACTCGTGCACTGCTAAGTTCCATCTTGTAATACGTAACCTCCGGCATTGTTCCAAGCTTAAAATGATAAGTCGTTCTCAGGCTTTCTTCGGAATTCGCTAGCCTGAATCTCGACGTCGTACTTCATTAGATTCCACCACTTTCGCAGCGAGTTGTATAGATGCAATCTCGGGCTTGTATAACGCGAGGAAAATCGCCTCTAGACATTTTTCGAGACCTTTGTGACTCCTCGATTTCATGGTGGATGAATTCGCCTCGATCAGATACCGGATTAGATTCGTTTATTACTCCCGGATTTTCCTGGAGCTTTTTGGGTACCGATCCTCGGCCTTGGAGAGGGTGCGGAATAAAAGCGGGCTCAAAGTACAGGAGTCTTTAAACGCCGGTCCAAGTCGCCAAGATCATTATGCTGGATCGCTTGGTTTGCACAACAGCCATTCCTGCTTTGAATTCACCTTTGAGAAGGCAATGGTCAAGTGAATGCCTTTGATACCAAGTTTGCGCGAAATTCGGGGGTCCCCAGGCCCAAGGGATCTCGTGGCAAAAGGTCAACGAAAACAAAAGGATGGAAATGTCGCGTTCCGATGATTCGTTATCCCATAAGAGAAAAGGCGATTTTTCCGTGCTCTCTGACTTTCGGCACGATATTCAAACTCCTATCGGACAATGAAAGAGCCGCGAAAGGCACACTGTGCATAAAGCAGAAGCTGCCCTCCTGAAAACAGGAGACTGGGCTCAAATGGGCTGGTAAATAATGAGCCAGACCCACGTTCGGGTATCCGGTAACTCACGAGCGAAAGCGAGATAGGTGCGATTCGCTCGTTTACCGCAAGACAGAACTTTTTACCAGATCAATCCTCGCGGGTGAGAGGTTCATAGACTTTGTATCATTCGATCAAACTGCCTTTAAACATCGCGAGAAGCCAGAACGTTTGTATCAAAGTCTCTCTTCCTCTCTCTCGGGTTAATTCAGCAGCTAAATCCTTCTTTCAAGTGTTAGTTCCACGTGGCTTGAGCAACGGGTGAAGATTTCCACTATTTGATCGATTGATTGCAGAGTGATGATTAGAAAAGTTGATTAGCTAACGAAAAGAGACTCTGAGATCGTCGTAGGAGAATCTTGACGTCCAATTTCCATAAACGTTAGTCAGTGAGTAGATTCATTAGCTGAAAATTTTGCGAATGCCGGGAACTTCGTCTCGCGTGATATCGCAGTTTATACGGTTGTCTAAGGAGCGGAAAATCCGAGGAGAAAACTGGGTGACGCGACTCCTCTTTGCGACTGGTCAGTAATTCTTCCATGACCACATCCGAGCGTACTGGACGAACGAACGGAGCGAGATTACGCGGTGAACGAGCGATGTTATGTGGTCGGAAAACGGACTGAACCGACCACAGAGAACAGGGACTTTTTTGGAGACCGATTACCTGATTCCCTGACGTAAGATCATTCCGAAATTATGGGTTTGAACCTTTTCAGGTAATTCGAACGTCCGTTTCTTTCGGAATTTATCGAAAACCTCCAGCAGATGTTTCAGAAAGAAAGAATGAAGGAAAGAAGTAAGGATCCGCTTTTTTCCCATTCATAAGAGCTCTTCATCTTCTTTTTCTTCCGCTGATTGGTTATCGGTAGTTGGTAGAACGTCATTTCAAATTTCGCGAGTGATTCGAGATGGAAAAACGCAGACAGCGAAGTCTAGCATCGGCACATCTCTCCGTACCTGATCGTTGAATAGTCTTTTCTGTCCAGACGTACAGTATTCACTCTGCGCCTAATAATTCCGTGAAATTGGAAACGAATCAAGAGATTACATGGGCGGATAACGAGCGGGAAAATTCAATCTTTGACGGCGTGTAGGTGTTCAGGGAATACGTCGAGTCGCCAGTTTTTATATTCTTTCAGCGTAAAATGAACAGAACCCGACCGGGATAGAAAGAAGTGTTTCACACTTCACCTTAACCGAAATTAGTCCAAGGCTTTCAAACACGGAGCCCTGCGATATTCGCCATCGATTACACTCCGGCGATGCATAATTTGCGAAAAATTCCGCTACCTATTTTACGGAGGTTGAAAAGGTTGATTGAGGTATGGCGAAATCAAAGAGCCATGTGCAGAAGGCACAAAGTAGAACAATGGTCTTTCCTATATTATATTAGCGACCTCTGCGATTTTTAGCGAATCAATTTCACTGGAATTAATTATATTCGCTGTACGGTGCGTTCCATTCATCGGACGAAAACTAAATGAAAATATTTGACCAGTGAAATTGTTCTGGGAATGGTCAGAGCACAAGAAACACAATGGAAACCTCCGCCGAATGCAACGTCGAGAATATATCGGATTCTCTATCCGTACTTTCCGCAGCTAGATCATCTTTATGCAAGACGAGGCATTCAGCGAATAATTAATATCCGGGGTGCTGTAATCATAAAGATAATACTTTGGTATATACCGAACTAGATGGCTGGAAGGTGCAATTCCTTGCAGTTGGATTTTCCACTAAAGTATTCTATAAATGAATCCTTCAAGTTTAGAGCTTGGCGGTGTTCCGCGATCTTGTTCATCGTAATATCTGTAGAATCTATTCAAGGATTATCGAAAAAATAGTAGCAGTGAATTTCACGTTTGAATGGGACTTTTAATTGAAGGGGAATATACACCCGGAAACGAGAAAAAAAGGTGATTTTCGAGAATTTTTTTCAGGGAAACTATCGGAATTATCGGATCGGTTTTTTTTCTGGTTAAAAATATACACTTTCAAGAATGTTTTCAATTTTTTTTTATCCCAAAATGTTGCAAATTCACGGAGTAATGGAGTCGTCTACGTAGCGCCGTAAAAAAATCTGCCAACGCGGTACCCAGGGGCGATTCGTCAAAAAACATGGGAAACAAAAAAATCAAACAGGATATTAAAATAGATACTACTATCTTGTCTTTGTTATAGCGGATTTGAAAAATATCGATTTTTGACGAAATGGCGGACGCTTGAACTCGACGGAGCGATTTTCAAGAAAAAATTCGTTCGTATTTTGCCAAAAAAAAACTAAGGATCGGAGAATAAAGATCCTGTGACAAGTACTAGATAATTATGTATGCAATAACCACAAAAAATTTCAAGTTAATCGGTTCAGGGGTTCTCGAGATATTTCGGGTACCAGTTTGAAAAACGTTGTTTTGAGAAAAACGCGTTTGAAAATTTTGGGACAGATAAATCATGAAGTTCGTTCAACTTGCGCAGAGTCATCGACACCAGCTTCGTGATATAGTTTCCCTGGAATCTTTGAAATTTCTAAACTTTGAGAAAATCTGAAAATTGAAACACCGATATTTCGGACCCTGCTAGGTGTATATATTCCCCCTTAAACAAACAGTCTCGATGCTGCGAAGGAAAGTGAGCTGTTATCGGCACGCGTAGTAACGTACAGCAATAACATTTCCCATATTACGTATCGCCTGTACCCAGAGCACTCCGAGTACCAGGTCAGAGAATCGACAGCTGATAACATATGTATGGGAGAAATCGTTATCCCGAAGTGAAAATAACGAAGTTTATTTTCCAATTTTTTTGTACCCACTTCACTAATCGTATTCATTCGGTATCACGTTTTAATCACACTTGCAGGTAATTTTCTATTCGCATGTTACAATATGCGGGAGAGAGATTAGAAGATCCGTTAATCCGTGATCGTTCCAGCGCAGAACCGTCAGCCCACATGCTAAAATTAGAGCAAACTAATACACCGATCGATGATGTACTCGACTGCATGTTTCAATCGTGTTTCAACGATCGCCAGTTGTCGGTTTAAATTCAAAGCCTAGCTTTTCATCCTCATGGATCGAATTTAACGCAGTCAAGTTGTTAAATTTTCCGTTAAACAGTGTAAAGCGGGGTTGAATGAAACGCGTCCGTTTCCATAAGCTGCAAACAGAGAACAACTCGTACCTACACACAAATTGAGGTTGATCCAATTCGACCTGATTAAAAATAAACGCAGCGAATTCCGGCTCAGGTTAAAACCGCAGGTAATCACCGTCGTTTTTCTCCGCTCTTTCCTCTCGCCTTTTTTTCATCCCTCTACCTTGTTGCCCTGCAGTTTCAGGGCTCGGTAACCAACGCTCGATCACTTCCGCCGAGCTTTTACCTAACTACCGTGTTAAATCAGGGTCGATCACGTCGATCATTGGTTACTAGGGTGGTCCTTGAAAACAGCTTCGAATATAAATGAAAAATAAAGTAGTCAAAGCCCTGGCCTCCTAGGTCCGAATTTCCCATTCGATTAACACGGGACTTTTGACTTTTTGCGGTTAATTTTAGTTTTTCGAAGATCTGAAACTCGGCGAATATTTTACCTACAGTGGCAGGTGTTCCGCGAATTTTTTTGAGATTTTTTGCGAAGGGTTTTTCGTAACGGATGACGGGAATTTCGCGAGAATATGCATTTCCAGAAAATTGAAAAAAAAAAAAACTTTCTTCGTCCAGCCGTAGCTCGGAAAATAATGTCGCGAAAAATCTCAAAAAATTTCACGGAACACCCGCCACTGTAGGTAAGATATTCGCCAAGTTTCAGATTTTTGGCAGCAACACAGCGATCGGAAACAAAAATTAACCGCAAGAAGTCAAAAGTCCCGTGTTAATCGAACGGGAAATTCTGGGTGCCTTGAGGAGGTGTTGGGATGGACTTGGGAGGCCGAGGGTCTAACTACTTCATTTTTTATTCATTTCAAGCTGTCCTAGCTCCTGGGAGCGAAGAAATTCGCACATTACCGTTTCAAGGACCACCCTATTGGTTACACTTTGACAATAACTTCCCATTCGCATAATGTAACGAGTTTAACCTGCGTTTACGTCCCTCAAACTTGCCGGATAACTACTATACGTACAACTCGACAAGTATACTAATGGGTTTCCGTGTAACTAGCTAGACCTGTTGGAACCCAGAGTCTCGAGTCTATTCTGGTAATATGTGGTAAGCAGACTCATCGATTGCCGTATATAGATGGCGAATATATATGCAAGCATAAAGTCCCTATCAGTTAACTTGTATAATTGGGTTACAGCAACGTTTGGGCTCAAACGAGGAATACGAACCACCGCTCGGGTCTGGAGAGTAATAACACTTCGTTACCACGTCGAATCGAATTTGCATAAACGAAAATTTACATTACCCAACAAATTTCGTCTACTTCGTACTATCTAACTATTTTCGCGAGTTATCGAACACCCCCGACTTACCGTGATGATTGCAATCGACAGTCGTACCTCCCCAAAATAATTTTCAAGCTCGACTAAGGGAAAGAAAAACGAAAAAACCGAAAGAGAACAAAAGAGAAAAAAATTAATTGAGTCGGTATTTTTTTTTTCGAACGATCCGACGAAATCGCGGTTAACTTTCTTATGCTGAAATTTTTTTTTTTTTTTTCAGCCGGGAAAATTAACGAAGAGGTGAAAAGCGGCCGTCCGCACCGTCGGGTGAGTTTAAACAGCGGAATTTTATCCAAGCTTTAGGTATATATGCGTGGAAATGAAAAAACGAGATGTGCTAATTTTTAAGCAACGTTTTAGCAGCCGATGTTTGCGCACATGGAAATGCTTCGAAAGTCTCTTGATTCGCGAGTCCGTTTGTTTGTAAAAACGCTCACATTCGTGTAATCGTTAGAACGGGGTGCAGAAATGAAAAACCGAAATTTTGAAGGTATATGTGGTCAAACCTGAAGCACATTGTCAATTACCGTTTGCCACACGAGCCCCGTTTGTATTCAGCCTTAATTTTAAACTGCAAGGATCAAGGCAAAGGCTAATTGGTTTCCGTGTCCGGCTCAACGAGACTAAACCGGCGTGTCGAGTTCCTGATCGTAGTAATCTCTTCCAAATACTCTTTGTCTCCAGATTTTTGGTGTTTGAATCGATGCCATGTCATTTTTAACGTCAATTTAAGGGGGAATATACACCTGGCAGGGTCCGAAATATCGGTTATTCAATTTTTAGATTTTCTCAAAGTTTAGAAATTTCAAAAATTCTAGGGAACCTAAATCGCGAAGCTGGTATCGATTACTCTGCGCAAGCTGAACGAATTTCATGATTTATCTATCCCAAAATTTTCAAACGCGTTTTTCTCAAAACAACGTTTTACAGACTGGTACCCAAAATATCTCGAGAACCACTGAACCGATTGACTTGAAATATTTTGTGGTTATTGTATACATAATTATCTAGTACTTGTCACAGGATCATTTTTTTCCGATTCTTAGTTTTTTTTTGGCAAAATTTGAAAGAATTTTTTCTTGAAAATCGCTCCGTCGAGTTCAAGCGTCCGCCATTTTGTCAAAAATCGATATTTTTCGAATCCGCTATGACAAAGACAAGATAGTAGTATCTATCTTAATATCCTGTTTGATTTTTTTGTTTCGCATGTTTTTTGACGAATCGCCACTGGGTACCGCGTTGGCAGATTTTTTTACGGCGCTACGTAGACGACTCCATTACTCCGTGAATTTGCAACATTTTGGAATAAAAAAAAAATTGAAAACATTCTTGAAAGTGTATACTTTCAACTAGAAAAAACCCCGATCCGATAATTCCGATAGTTTCCCTGAAAAAAATTCTCGAAAATCACCTTTTTTTTTTCGTTTCCAGGTGTACATGCCCCTTAAGATCGGATTCAAATTAGGCCATAATGAGAATGCGGAATCGTAGAACAAACTCGTAACAGGAAACGCGTAACCGACATATATCCGTCCGTGGTTATTGGTTGAAACAGGATTTTGGATAGCCTCGAACACACATATACATAGAGACGGATCATAATGAAATTCCCCAAAGCTCGTCGGTGTTCGATAAAATTTTAATTAACCCGTCCGGGTCCTTCGCATTTTGTTCACGAGTGATTAAAACTGCACCCTTGAAAAAGCAATCTCTATAAACCAGCTCTGAACCAAACAACAAGCAATTTATCGAAAATTCATCCTTCCACAGCGCAATTTCTGCACCGGGTGTATACATCAACAGAATCAAACACTATCACCGGGCTAATTAACCGTGCATACAAATTTCGGCATCAAAATTACCCACAAATTTATACATTGCTAGAAAAAATGTGCTTTGAGTCCTCCGCACACCTCCGTGGTCTATGAGACCCGAAATATTGTATTTGCAGTCCATAAAACGGTCCCACGGTTTTATTTCGACGATAAATCAAGCCGAAATTTCGTCTTAAATCTACTGGTTTCGCGAAGTTAGTTAATCTGGGCGCCCCGGACCGTGTGCTCGTTTCTGTGGCCAGCAGCTGACCACCGACCACACAATAATAATTCTCCCAGTAGGGTGAAAGGCGATTATTAATTTGGTACATAACGGGTATCGTTTGGTTCCGTGACGCGGAATCTTTGGGCGATAATTTCACGGCGAAAAACTTGCCTATCCTCGCGATAAATTCGCCCCAAAGTTCTTCGGTATTCGTCCAATCTGCTTGCCCAGAAATTTGATTGTTTATCGACTCCTTAAAGACGACAAGTCTTCGGCGATTCTGAAGTCTAAAGGCGGCGGATAAATTTTTGCGTAAGCTCGTAGACGTAAACCAATACATTATGGTTAGAAATTTGGTCAAAAGTCTTCTTTCATCGTATTTCATCGTAAAATCAGAAATTTTTTTTGTTGCCAAAATTCAAAAATTCATATTTTTGAAAAAAAAACGCAACTCTGAAAATTTCAGGATCTTTTAAGATCATTTGAAGCTATTTTATATAAAAAAAATTTGAGCCAAAAATTTAATGTCGACAGTCGATTTTGACGATTTTTTAAATTCAAAATTCTACAAATTTTTCATTTTTCAATATTTTTTTTCGAAATATTTTTTTTTTCATAGCCCCAAGTATCCTCTGTAAAACAAACACAAGCTCATTTCTGTAGCTATAATACTTTTCGAGATATTTGAAAAATAAACTTGAAAAATTGGAAAAAAATATAGTGAAATTTTTAATTTTTAATAACTTTCAAAAAAAAAATTTCTAATTTTTTTTCTCTGGAAGATCTTCGTTCTATGATGAAAGAAGACTTTTGACCAAATTTCGTCCAAATCGAAAGGGTCGATTCCAACCATTGGTCGATTCGACATGGAACGACCCATATGCAGAGGGAAAGGAGAAGCACTGAAAGCGAGAGCGAACTTGATACACAAGAAGGCCAAGACGTCAAGTTCAAGGCTGTCAGACTTGTCGCGAGACCTGGATAGACAGTGACCGATCGATTAAACGTCTTTTCGTAATCAAAATTTCGGGCTATCCATTTCCGAAATGGATCATCGCACGGCTCTCCGTCTCCTCATCGTAAATGCAAAGCCTTGGAATCATGAGACGCGTCGAAATTAATTAACTTCAGACATTGAGTAGGGAAAGCGTGTAGCAAGAGCTGACAGGTAGACCGACTGACTAAAGTCTGGGACTAATGTCAGACCGAGGAAATTGAGGAGCCGTCAATCGTTAGTGCTAAATCAGCTCAACTCGTACTTCCTCCAACAGCATCCACCCTGCAGGGACGGGGATGATAAGAGGCGGGAGTTTCCTCGAGTGATGAAAATCCCCGGTAACCAAATGCGAAGTGCATCAATTATATTGGCACAGATCCAGCGCTTCTGCAGTCTAGGATTTAAATTGGGGTTTGATATGCCGATCTTGATGCTCGGAAGGCGGTTCGGGGTCGCCATGAGGCATACGTAAATATAAATCGACGTATGGATGGCGGGAATCACGAGTGCGGAAAATTCCATCGCGATATCTGCTCGGATTCAGATCAGCGGAAGCAGGAAACTACCTGAATCCGATTTTTCCATAAAACTAGTGAAAGCAGTCTCGCGACACCTTCGGCTGATGAGATACCCTGCAGTTTTCTGGAGATTGGTCAAAGGTTTGACCACGCGAAGGCAGATAGTGGATCGAACGGAACAGAGCTACGAGTTTCGGTCGAAAATGTATCGGATTGGAAAATTTTTCCTGAAGATACGTTCTGTACCCTACCTTCGATTTTCTCAAGTATAACGGCGCGAGATCCGGAAGAGTAGTGCAGCGGGACTACAGCAGTGCATCTTGGGAAATATGGAGAAACTCACCTGAAACAATAATCAGAAGAGAGTCATGAGAAACAGCGGATTCGATAAAGGAAGAAACGACGAGCGTAGGGAGAATGAGAACAAGTTTGAACCATGTGCTGAACATTTTATGTGCAATTTTACGGGCTGTAACTGTGTAGCGCTGACGTGGTGTTCATACCGCTATTCTAGTTTTCAATTTTCATATGTGTGTGTATATAGATATATGTACGAAACAATTCGCGATGGAAATCCTGTCGCGTCAGATTGAGTTACGAGGTGCAGCGGGCTAGTTCACGAATCACTGAATATGCCAAAACCAGATACGAAAGCTTCAGCAAGCTCTTGTTCACACACACGCGCGGTGTGGAAGCAAACTTTGGGTATCTATGGTATCGAATCAAGTTTCAAACCTATAAAACCGACCGCGACCCCTAGACACAGAACGTGCCAACTGGTGGCAGAATTAATGAATTTCTAGTGGCCAGTTTGCCAATGAGGCGAAAATTCGAACCTTACAATCTCTCGTTTGGTACACGAGGCTTTTTAGCCATACGTCACCCGGCCGATGTGTTAATTACGGATTATTTTTCGAGATGTTAAAAATCCTTCACCATTTTCCATAAAAGGTACTCGGAGAATCAGTTTTTCGAAGATATCTCGGGAACCGTGAATGATATCGAGAAGAAGGTGAGAATCGAAAGTAAAGCTCATTGAATTCTCTATGAAAAATGTTGTGTACGTTTTTCCTGTATCTTCGTTGGTTTCGCTGTAATTTGAGATTGAATATTTAAACGTTTACGGTCATTGCGTCAAGAGCCTGACGCGCTAGTCACACGTTTCTCGTTGAAATACGGTCATACCAATCAAGATAGAGGAAAAATGTGCTCTAGCTTTTTTGTAGAGAATTCGATTGGCTTCGATTTCGATATCCACCTTCGTCTCGATATCATCGACGGTTGTCGAAATATCATCGAAAAACTGTACTCGAGTGCCTACCTCTCTTCCACAGTGATGGTTCTAACGGATAAAAGGAAATATAAGAAATAAGGTACGCTTTTCGAGCTCCTTTCACGCGCAGACAGACTTCGGAAATAATTGACAGTTAATTAACGAAATCCATTACAGAGACATCAAAGACGATAATGAATTATAACTCTGTGCCGGGTTTTGGAGATAAATCATTCCAAGTTATAATTTCCAGTTTCAATTCTGTTTGCACACGTAGATACAGGTATATCGTAGCAGAATTGTCTATCTGCTTTAGCCGGTCTGAAATACGCTTTCACAGGTACACCCTACGTGCATACCTATACTTCCGACCATATAAAATAACGCGAGTAAGATAAAATAGACTAACAGTGCTGAGTCGGATATGATCCCAGAATCAGTGCTGTATATACACATTCCGCGGAAAATAAAGGTTTATACTTTTTTATGTTAATGGGAAATTGCGCAGAGGGTTGCTTCATTCCCAAAGCTTTTCTTTTTTACGGGGATTTGTATACATACCCAATAAAAATCGTAAAGAGTCATATTTTCGGATATGTATGTTATTGATGCTCCAGTTTTGGAGTCTTGGAAAGTGTTGAGATAAGAGAAACTTTTTATCAGATGAACGGAGAGTGCTTTTTGACGAGAGAAAATTATCGCGTAAAAAGAGGCTGGGGGTTAATGGTTTGGTATAGAATTGGCTTAATTCGAAAGTACAAGAATCGGGGAGTAGATAAAGAGGAGAAGAAAAAGAGGAAAAAAAAAGGAAATTTAATGTAAAAAATTTGTCCAATTCCTGGAGATGGCAGCTACGTTAAAAGCTATGGAAAGGGCGTTAGACACCCCGCAAACCTTACCGGGGTAGTAAAACAAAAGAATTTTCCTCTCGCTTAGCCAAATTGAGTTGACGATTACGCGAGGCGACTAAACGTAATTATAAGGGTAATGAAACAAGGTGGGTACACAATTAATACCTTAGCTAATTACCGAAGTTAAGTAAAGTAAAGGAAAGGAAAGGAAAGGAAAGGAAACGGCGGGATTTTCAAACGCGAGAGGTTCAACGTTGACAGGATATTATCGTACACACTCTTCGGTACAAAGTAAGTAAAAAAAAAAAAGTACAAAGGGGCTGCAGGCTATTTTCGACAGGCGATAAATACGGGAGAAAGAGAAGGACGAACCTTCTTGCTTTTTCGCGCATTTTTCTCCTGCTTGATTTCCACTCGATAAGAAGAGCGAATATATATATAAATATATGGGTGATTCCATTCTAACAGTGTCTATTAATGTCCTGTACTGTTTGCTCTCACTGGTCATCCATTAACAATCTATTCATAAAATTTTTGCATCAATATAATCCTCGTGAACATATTTCATCGCTTCTTTCGTATAATATAACTTGCAGTCCGGAGAAAACTTACAGTTTAAATCACTCGAATGTCAGTACCGTGTCGCGTCCATTTCTAGAATTTACCTATGAATCCATCATTTTCTTTGTCGCAATAAACGATCCAAACTAATTAATCCATGAATCTAATTAATGTCATAATACAATTCATAGATAAATTATAATACGATTCGTAATAATTTTTCTGAAGAATGTCTACCAAATTTATTTTATGTCAGTACCGTGGACGAACGAGTCAGTACCGTGGCACGGAAAATTTGAAAATTGATTCTCATTCTCGATATTTTGAAGTTGCAGCGAAATCCTCTCGGACTTTCATTTTTGCAATAAAATAGAGTAATAATATGCATCGAAAAACTAAAAAAGTTTAATTATAGAATCAAAAAATGTTGAATCAAAAACGTAGCAGTCAGAACAGAATCACCGATATACACAAATGGATTAAATTCGATATACGAATCAGGTTATACATACGTTCGGAGTCGATTTAAAGTTCGGATATTAGTTTCCCTCGAGAATTAATGTCCGTCTTCTTTCCGACTCGACAACGCGGACGGACCTAAGGACGAACAGCGATAAGAAACTGGCGAGAGCAATCCTCGAGAAAGACCGATTACTTCGCCTAGCCACTGCCGCGTTAGAAATACTCCGGGACGTTTTAGAGACCGGGAATCCTCGACGAGGATACTCCCGAGGGATTTCCTCGACGGGTATAACCCTCCGAACCTACCTACTACCTCCTCTCCAGAAATTATCGCGACCTCTGCCTTGTCACTTACCTTTGTCACCTCGCTCGGTCCCGCGACAATAACTGTTACGACGCTATTCTTCTTCGACCAAAAAATCATTTTTTCCTTTTTTTTCTTTCTTTTTTTTTTCAAATCTAGAAAATTTCTTCAAATGAGTTCGTCAAGAGTGATTTGAAAAAATGTATCTCGTTTCATCGAAATCCTGACGTGACGTCGAGGAATCGGTGTCTCGTCAGGGGCGAATTAGAGATGATTAAGATCCGCGAGATGATCGATTCTCGGTTGAATGCGTCGTCAGCCACGGTCAATTATAGCATTAGATTACAGCCACTCGGCGCCACACAATCGGATGAGATAACAAGGTTAATTAAGCCACGCATGCCCACCGCTGTCAACAACTCGTCGACTGCTACTGAATAATTTATATCAAAGGGTGTATACGCTGCATCGGGGCACAGGCGTCTATACAGAAGGCTGTAACCGTTGTTACACTAAACAAGCTACAAACCCCTGAATACTCGCAGTACCGGACCGAGCGATGTCGGACCCCTCGTCAAATCGAAATTATGACTTCCGATCATCTCACGGCGAGCGTAAAGTCCAATTCGAGGATTTTAACCCTTAGCGGCCACACGGGGTAACTATAGTCACCCCAGGCTCGGAAAAAGTGAAATTAGAGGTCTAGAACCCTTGAAATTGATACAAGTAACAAATTAGTAGCAAATTTTATGATTTGTAATTTTTTTCATTTTTATCCTCCAGTAATTTTGCAAAATAAATATACTTTCTGAATGATCGGCGGATACTGTTATTTTTTTATGGTAGTAGTATATGTTGCGCGTACGATCCTAAAATTTTAGCCCTTAATATTGAAAAATGACGGAGTAATGAATTTTTTTCCGAAAAAAGCCATTTTTGCTGAATTTTCATACATGACTAGTTTTTAGAACGCCATCTATAAATCGACCGATAAAAATCATTAGAAATGTTGAAGAACTCCCTGTTGCTCGTTGCTTAGTCAAAGAAGACCGGGAATAGGAAAAAGTCCGGACAAACGAGGGACTTGCGATCCAAACGACTATTTCGAATCTATCTGGTGGCTTGCAGATTCTCAAAAACGGATTCACTCGGCTCGGGATGACTTCGATGTCCTCGAACGAGTTCGAGTTACCAAAGAAGACGGTCCAAACTACTTGGAAATTTTTTTTTACACCGATTCTCCGCGAATTTCAATGGCTTTCGACGATCCGCACACACTCGTGGAACTTTTCTTCAACTTTGATCCGACTATCGGTGGCTTTGAGAGATTTTTAAGGACTTCAGATCCTTCCCAGACTCGGAGCTCGGATCGAGTCTCAAGACCCGATTTCGATGACCGGAATTCGCGCTCTCGCGGTTCCAAATCCCGAAGACTGCATGTCGATATGCTGCAGTTTTGAAAGTGGCAAAAATCTGAACTCTCCCGAATATCTGGTTCTCGTCTAATTCCCCGAGCTTCTGTTCATCACGGCTCCTTGATTCCAGGACGATCCGGCCTACGGGAACCCCTGGAAGCCCGATTAGCCCCTTGCGCGAACCCGGCGCTGTTCGTAGTCGCACAGAGACACATATGCCTGTGTACCTGGCATTTACATGCACAGAGAAACGCGCCTCTGCTCTCCTCCCCGGTACGTTATTGTACCGCAAAATTTTACCCCTCGAAATTAACCAAAACACCGCAGACCGACACTTGGACCGAAATTGATGGGATCGTATAAACATTGAACACGCAGTTCTCTGGCGATTCGCGAACCCCGCGTCTCTTGGGGGTTTGTAACAGTCACACGATAGCCAAACGGACATCCCTTCGCGGGTAGGCATATATGTAGATCTATTTTTACGGGGTTACTCATTTCGCGGGACTTTGTCACGGTCTAATTTATTCAACTGATTAGCCGGTTTAGTTCACCGCTCAAAACACAATTTCATCCGTCAAAGTAGACCGAGGGATTTCCTTGATCGATCTTGCTGCCTCATATGCTGATATTTATTAACCAAATTTTGTAATCACGTCATTTTTTCGAAGAGAATTGTATTCCAATTTTGACCTCATTTTTGAATCTTGTCGAAAAAATGATACGACCCCATGTTTCGATTATGTAAAAACGTCCGACCCTTCCAGATATAATGTTCACTCTAACATAAGATTGATAGTAAAAAACACTGGAAAATAAGTTATTTCGGGTAAATAAGAGCCTGCTTTTATCAAGGTTCCATAAACCTTAAACTGATTTTGACACTTTCGTCTAAAGGTCTGGAATTTCGCCTCGAGACTTGAAAGCTCGGTATTCGAATATTGCAAGAAGTATATCGCAGTTTGCAAAGATTCGTGACTCGAGTTCTCCTCTCGATTTCGATAAGCATTTTCTTTTTTTTCCAAAAATTACGTACAGTTACCGAATCTTTGCAGAAATTTTTCCAGAATTTTTTGGTCATCGGAAATAGGAGGAAAAAAAATTCAAATTCAAACGTTTACCTTGCCACTCGGCCGAGCGATTCCAAATTTCGAGAAATTTCTAAAATAAAATTCCTCCAGATTTTTGGGTCGTTTTTACGCCGAAAAGGGTAGATGTATGTACCTAGCTGGCAATCGATTACCTTAGCTTTTCAGTCCACGCGTGAAAGGATCCCAACTCAATCGAGATAGTTTCATCAATCGGATCAAAATTCTCAGGTCACGCGCGCGACTAGAAGAGGCTGCTCGCGAGGGTCGTCTAAACTTCGAGAAGGCAAGAAAAGTAAAGGAAAGGAAAGGCAAGGAAAGGAAAGGAAAGGAAAGGACGTACACCTACCGAGGAAGAGGAGGGGTACTTTTAACCGAACTTTTATTCGCGAATAAGAAATATAGGTATACCTAAGCACGGCATAACTCTTGGTCAAAGTATTGGAAAAGTTGGCCTTAACGTACTCCCCGACAAGATTGCGTCGATTTGGCACAATTTCAGGACCTGGTCTCACGTCACTCCGGTATAATAACAGTGAAGCTATATCTTAATGTGGTCTTCGATAAACTTGATATAAGAACCGCATCTGCAGGTGCCATTATCAAAAAACAATTCGGGGCATTTTCTCGCCGTGTAAAAGTTCCTCCCTTCGCTTATATATGGCTGCATATATACACCAGAAAATCGAGAACGGATTGCTCTTCGATCGTTTCCCGTCAATTTTTTCGCTTTTCTTCACCCACGATGACCAGAAAAAGTAGATAAGATTCGAGGTGGAATCGGACAAACGTTTTTTGGGTACTCGAGTGACAGACTCGAGTAGGTGGAGAAGATTCTAAGATATTTTCGAAATTTCCCGACCTCTGAGAAGATCCGTGAGACTTTCCCGGCTTTTTACCGTTTTCGAGAACAGTCGCCTGCACTTTGGAGCCACGTAGCGATCCAGAAACGAAATTTAACGAAAACGAAGTAAAAACACAAGAGAATGAAATATTTCAGGCATTCTTTTGTCTATTTTGAAAATGGGGTGAAAAAAAAACGGTGAAATCTAGCCGTCGAGTTTAAATATCGATAGTAATGTTCCATAGAGCAGTTAAATCGGTCGGTTTTAATTCCGTACGCAATTTATCGTGTCCGATAGTAACTGGAACGTAACAAATTCACCGGTGAGATGAAAGCGGCGTAAATTTCCCCGCATAAATGGGAAATACTTTAATATTAGCGATATCACAAGCACGCTCATCGCTCACTCAACGTCCGATCAAGGAAATTCGCCGCTTCAGAGGCGAAACAGCTAATGAGAACGTAAATTATGCGCCTCTGGCGTCGTCGAACCCTCGAGAAGACGAGCCAGTCGACTATAACCACATGTACGTTAGGGTGTCCCTTGAGGGGGAATATACGCCTGGAAACTAAAAAAAAAGTGATTTTCGAGAATTTTTTTCAGGGAAACTATCGGAATTATCGCATCGGGGTTTTTTCTAGTTAAAAATATACACTTTCGAGAATGTTTTCCATTTTTTTTTATTCCAAAATCTTGCAAATCCACGGAGTAATGGAGTCGTCTACGTAGCGCCGTAAAAAAATCTGCCAACGCGGTACCCAGCGGCGATTCGTCAAAAAACATGCGAAACAAAAAAATCAAACAGGATATTAAAATAGATACTACTATCTTGCCTTTGTCATAGCGGATTCGAAAAATATCGATTTTTGACAAAATGGCGGACGCTTGAACTCGACGGAGCGATTTTCAAGAAAAAATTCTTTCAAATTTTGCAAAAAAAAAACTAAGAATCGGAAAAAAAAGATCCTGTGACAAGTACTAGATAATTATGTATGCAATAACCACAAAAAATTTCAAGTTAATCGGTTCAGTGGTTTTCGAGATATTTCGGGTACCAGTTTGAAAAACGTTGCTTTGAGAAAAATGCGATTGAAAATTTTGGGATGAATAAATCATGAAATTTGTTCAACTTACACAGAGTCGTCGATACCAGCTTCATAATATAGGTTCTCTTGAATTTTTGAAATTTTTAAACTTTGAGAAAATCTAAAAATTGAAACACCGATATTCCGGACCCTGCTAGGTGTATATTCCCCCTTAAAAGGAACGAATTTTCGAATTTCATTCATCCCTGTGCCTCAATTAGTTTCAAATAAATAAAAGAAAAGTTCCCCGAAAGGATTTTCCTTCATTTTGATTCCAATTGATGTCAAAAATCTGATGAGTACAACGAAAATGCTTTTGGGGTCGCTGAATCCAAATTTGATAACAGAATTTCAGAATTCAAAATAGCGGGCTTAATATGGCGGACAGAAATTTGCAAACCATCAAATCTTCGCGAAAATGAATATTCCGGGGTTTCAGAATCCGCTGAATTGAAATTATAATTTTTTTCCTCGGTATTAACTCAATTTTCCAAAGCCTTCGTACATCGCATTAATAATCAGCCATAAACCGGAAATTATTACAAGGTAAACGAAGCTTTTTTAAAACACACAGCTCATATCCTATCGGATATCGCGTTCTCCGTAAGATTAGGGGGTGTATTTGGCTGAACAAATAGTCAACTACTTATACATACATGGAGGAACACTGTAGTTATTTACCGTCGAGGTAAACCTGGCTGAAACACGTTTCAAATGGTTAATCAAACCGATCCTCTTACCTACCTTACGATTAGTTACTCAACTACTAAGCTCTCGAAACTATACAACTTCGTACTTAATTTATAGTTCCAGACTAGATACACACCTGTCTAACTGTATAGACACGGATGGATGCTGGATGGATATGAGCAGACGGATTTCCCGGCAAAAATATACTCGGAAATTGATTAAATGGAGAAAGAGGAGAAAAATCGATTCTTTTTTTACATTTAGAAATTCAAGAAAGTTTCATTTCGGTTCCAGGTTTCGTGAAAGAGAGAAGAGTCTGACTATATCTAAGAATTTTCACCTCAGTTCTAAACCTTAACGAGTGAAATGTCTGCGAAAAGGATTTCTCATAGCTGATCACGCGGAACTGGATGATACGACGGATATTTCCCATCAGAATACAATCCGGAATTGAAAAATAACACTTTCGGATTATCCGCGCAAACGTTCCCTTTCTTTACTGTGAAAGGCGAATATACCAGCCGATCGTTTCGCGTCGAAGAAATTGCGAAAACGCGATGAAAGAAAACGGAAAGGAATTAGAACTACGCTCCTTTCTCGAGTTTCGCACGAACGAGACTTCGTCGCTGTTTTATCGGCCTCTGGGATCGATGACTGAGAATCCGAACCGATAATCGATATCGAAAATTAATCCGGAGTTAAGTTCTTCTTTCAGATTAGAATGCTGATCTTCTCCATTCTCCGTACATGCAATAGCGTGTTTATAAAAATTTGAATCATTAGTTTAAACTAAACCATGATATATTTTCAACGTATGTACGAGCGTTGCAGAACACTGATTTAGTTATACGGTATTAAAACCAGGCTATCGTACACGACCGGATGCTTTTCCGTCTACATACACTAGTTTCGGTCTTGAATATACGCTCGAGTCTCGGTTTCCTTAAAACTCCTAATTACCGCATAGTATATTAACTTTTGCTAATTATAATAATTCATATCCAAGCTTCGAATTTCTTGAACTAAGAATTTCGCAAGCAGCCACAAATTACTCAAACTTTAAACTTTAAACTTTAAACTTTTCACGCATATATATATATATATATATATATATATATATATATATATATATATATATATATATATATATATCTATACATACTTCGCCGTAAAACTATCCGGGTGCAGGATGTGGTTTATACATCAAGTACACTGGAAGCTAGTACCCGTCGTGATATAGAAACTTAATTAGAATAATAATTAGCGATATTAACGCGAATGAAAAAAAGGTCTGTAATTCTCTCTAAAAAATTTCTAATGAGAATGGAGGGATTGCGCTTGAAGAATGTTTAATTTGAAAAATCATTGACTGAGGTGGTAGTATAGGAAGGCAGAGGGAGGCAGGCAGGTATGTAGGTAGGTACCTACTTATATTTTCGCATTTCAATTCAGGCAAGCCTTTGTTTTACGCTTGTGAAAAGGATGGCTTTGTGCTTTAATTATACCTACTCGCTATTAACGAAAGCTCAAATAAAATCTGTACCTACGCAGGGGTTCCAGAGCGATATGACGAATTCTTCGTTCCTCTATATCAACGGGATTAAAAATCTAGGTATAGATATAAAGAAACTTGCTAAGAGTGCTAATTACTCGGCCCCAAGGGCAAATTTAAGTATGATAACACCGCTGAATCTATCATCGAATTAGTATAGCGACGTCAAAGAGCCACGAGACTCTTTAGCGGACAATTTGTCTCGCTAAATGAAGTTTAACTTTCGTTTTTTTCGCATCATTGACCGAAAGTGACCAAAGTTCTAAGAAATAAGTCCCAAAGATTCGCACGGAACGGTGAAAACGAAATTCGCAACAAAAAAAAGGGCGTTTTGAAAAAAAAATCTTTAAAACTTCTCCGAGGGTGAGAAAAAAATGTTTTAAATTATGATTAGAGAATTTTCTTTCCCTTTTCTTTTTTTTACGAGGGAACGTTTTCGCTACCGTAAATGTACGAGGCACTCAGTTTACGACTGCGGGCCGTGGCTAATAAGGGAATATGCCTTTATAAGGCGACATTCATTCGCAATGAATCTTTTAATTTGACGTGATGTAGTATACCTACTTTTTGCCATTTTTTCCCATTTTTGACATACACGTGTATACTATAAGTATCCGATGCGAATGTAGAAAATACTGTAATATTTTTCTACCTAATATTAATAACGAAGAAACGGACGAAAAATCGTTTTTGATATTTCCTTACATAGGAAAAAGATAGAAGATAGAAAATGAATATAAAAAATGAAAAATAAAGCAGCCGCTAATCATATGCATAGTTCGGATTATTTTCAGCGCACGATATAATTATTGGTACTTTATGGATACTTAAGCCTGATGGAATGATATTCTGCATCGTGAATTTCTATAAACGAGGAAAGAGACGGGAGAAAAAAGAAAACGAAAAAAAAAAACGAATTTCTATTCATTCTATTCGTTTTAATTACCGCTCTAGTCGTTTCGGGGATTTTGAATGGCGTTTGCGACTCGTCAATGCCGTACCGATTCGGTTTAATTACATTTTCGGGTGAAGCGTATAGGTGGGTAGGTATAGTACGGAATTCAAATTAAAATCATTACCGAATCGAAACCTTTGGAGAGATCCATCTACCCGGGCACACGTATATAGCGATTTGGGAAAAGCTTGAAACCTCGTTTCGGATGAATTTATTTATAAGTTTCCCGGTCAAAGAAACTCAAATTTAGTGGATAATAAAGTCCTCGTTCCCCGTTCGCTTCGAGTATACGCGATTACGTAACGCAAACAGAAGTCGCAAATTTATAGCCTTCGCAAAATGCCATGAGTTCATCTCCTAAAAAAAAAATTACCACGTCTCTAAATTTCTGGGAGGCCGGGTCGAAGTGCTGAATTTTTAGGAAAACTTTGAAACGAGGAATACCGAAGATCCGAAGGGCCATAACCTCTGAAACTTGAAATTCACGCATGTGGTCATTCAGTGTTCGATAACTCGGGCTGTATCGATCGTATCGGAACCAATAAGGGGTCAAATTAATCGTCTCGAGATTTCCTTTTCAGAAAAACAAGTTTCAAAATTCCATCAATCGTTTACGACGTCGTGAAGTTATCGATTTAAGTGAATAAAATGGTTTCCCGTAGAGAGGGTCTCGATTAGAATGAACTATTCTCTGTCTTCGCATCCAGAGGAGTGGATCGAATTTTTTTCGGAGTTCTGAGCTCTCTGCATTCCCATCTTTCAGAATTTCTATCTATCGGGGGGTCTAAAATTTTTTTAAAAATTTTGTCTTTCCATACGTTTTCCACAAATCTCACCAATTTCCCCTTTCCATCTCTTCTCCACCTATGTATGCATGTACAGGAAATGCATCGGCGGGTTATAAGGAAATGGAAAAATGTAGCGATACTCAAGTACATCGGGAAGGTCTGACAAAGGCGGTAGGGATTTCTCGTTGAGGGTAAAGGTAGTAGGGTAGCTTGGTTAAATTGGTCTTGTAGACCCCCGAAGTCAATTTCGCGGTGCATTCGAATAGTAAGCGAATAAAAGAGGTCGCACGATATTGGACGTAGCTGAAAGGGTAGAACATTTGAATCTCTGCAGACACGGTGTCGCATATCCATATATAGTTACACCTCGGTGAAAACGTTCTGTGGACATTTCTTTCTTTTTTCTTTCTTTCCTCATTTTTTTCCGTTTTTTTTTTCATTCTTATTCCTACATGAATTCCTTTTCATTATTTGTCGTCCCTTTTTCTGCTCTGCTGATTTTTTTTTTTTTCTCTTTTCTTTTCCTTTTTGTTTTTTTTTTTTTTCTCATCTCTCATTGTCTCGCGTGTCAAAAACAGAGACGTTTATTCGGGGGTTGAACGGCGGTGCCTCCTGACACAACTTCGCGGTTCTGGTACCGCAGCACGTTCAAAAATTTCGCAAACTTATACCTACCTTATCTGTTTCTGTAAAATCTGCACCTCGCTCCGCGTTGCCGAGTAAAGTAAAGTAAAGTAAAGTAAAGTCAAGATTTTGAATTAAACAAAAACATTGGATACTGCGGTGAGCATGTGTTCTCATTTTCCGCTAGCTTCGTTTTTCCTATGAAATATACAGTAAAACATCCCCCTGGACGAAAAAAGAGCGTTACGCTCTACTCTGTGATGTAATTTTTTATTTCGCACGGCTGAAAAATTTCGAGCAAAAATTGTAGAAAATTCGAACCCGTCCCACTCGCGACAAAACTGATTTTCACCATTAATTTACGATTTTTGGACATTTGCAAGCCCGCAAATTTATTCAACGATTTTTTTGGCGGAAACTTTTGTAATTTTCTCTATTTCGGATCTAATGATTTTTTTTTTTCTAAGATTACCGATTCACGAATGAAATTTTTAAAAGCTCACATCTCTCAGTCGTGGCGTGAAAAAATTTGGAATTCCCGAGATAGGTGTCGAATTATTTTCGCGCCACTACAGCCCGGAATATTTTCAAACGAATCGGACGACTAGACCGGCTAAAAATTCACAAATTAACGCGAAACGACTCATATATGCAAATTACCATGGCAAAGCGTTCCCATAGCACAGATAACCCATTGTTTATCACGCTTTGAATAACGATCATCGTATGAAATAAAAACGCTTGTTAATCGATTGCAAATTTGTTTTTTTTTCCCCAATATATTGCCTGTAGTAGATAGCAGCTAGGTATAGGTAAGTGCGGGTAGTTACCGTATCGTAATAACTAATATGTACCTATATGGTGTGACGCAGGCGTAGTATTTCATGATAAAACCAGCCGGTATGATGAAATAAAAATAAAAATTGGCGTTGAAATAAGCCGTGCGAAAATTATAGACGCCTACATAAAATTGAACGCGATATAAAAATGTATCGGCTATATTTAAACAGCTATAACGTTAGAAGCCGGCGCCTACGCTTTATACTTCTATCTATTCATAGCTTACTTAGTTTCGATTGGAATTAGTTCAAATTTTTATTGCTTTTTTTTTTTTTTTTTTTTTTCCGTCAGATATTTTTTGATGTCATTTAACGCCGCGTAAACGCCGAGGGGCGATCGCAAATTGAGTATTTCGCGCGATGGCACGTCGCGAAATGCAGTACCTGCATATAGCTGATATGCAGTTCGTGAAAAGTCATTGAAAGCGATGAAAAACGGTTTTATCGGTTTCAGTTAGTTATATAGACACATCGATTATTCGGGGCCGGTGAAGTTCCCAAGGATTGAAATATCCCGGAAAATCCGAATGCGGATGTACCTCGAAACTCCGGAAGCCCAAAGATCCGAAAATTTCGGTGTATTTCTCAGGATACATGCGGAGACGAAAAGCAGTTCATTCAGAACTTCGGGGAAATACCATTTCCGAAAACTTCGAGTCGGTGATATTGAAAATCGAAATTCTTAGCCTTGCACTTCTGAAACTCTTATACTATTTCCGAAACATGAGAAAATTTTCATTCAATTCCCGCTGTAAAATGCATTCCGGCTAGCTTGAATCATTTTTAGATCTGTTATACAGAATTTGAAAAAAAAATTGTCGGGGATTCGAAAAGACGGGGAGAGAGAGAGAGAAGTGAGTTTTCCAAAAAAGTGTCAACATCTGTTGCTCTCCGCGGTAACGAGATTTTTGCTCAAATATCAAAAAATTTGGAAATAAAATACGGGCGGGGTAGCGGTTCGAAATTTTCACCGCTCGTTAATTCCAGTCTGGACCAATTTCACGCAAATTTACTGTAGAATCGCGATCGACTAGAAGTATTATTTTTACCGAGTCGCAAACCGCAGGGCCGAGTTTGTTCTTATTTTTTTGTTACTTTGTCATTTGACGAAACGTTTGTAACTTCAGTTTCACACAAATCTAGATTCTATAAGATACGTTCAGAATTCTGATTACACCCGACCTTCTTTTCCGGCTCTCCGTAATCGCGAGTGACTCCTATTCACAAGGGATTTCAATTTCGATCGAATACTCTCAGTATGCGCGATAGGCTCGGTTCTCAATACGATTTTGCCCTAGTCTGCACGCGTTACTCGGTCTTTGAAAGATGGTTAAACACCAATTTTCGGATCTTCGATTATCTCGTGAGCCAAAATACTGCGAGGAGTTTGAAACAATTTCCAGTACCTTTTCAAAGCGGATGATCACAGGGTACCTTTATTGCCTTTCAACCCTTGTACTCCGATATTTGAACCTAAAAAATTGTCGTGTGGCGCCAATCGAGCACAAAATCAAACATTGAGTGTACAAAAGCTTCCCGGTAAATTTTTATCGTGGAATAAATCGAACGAGATATGAATGCGAAATCCCCGAAATTTCAGATTTTTTCATCTCGTCTATTTCATCCTATGAGCGCGAAACCGTGGAGATTTGCGGAATGAGTAAAAGTCGTCTTTCGAGCTAAACCGATACTTTTCTTTCCACGAAGTTAATGAAAAGTGAAGAAGTTACATCTTTCCCACAACCACGATGTACCTCGTATTTCTTTTCCCAAGAAAGAGTTAATTTTCGTTCTTTTCACAAAAATTTCTTATTTTTTTTTTTTTGTTCTTTTTCTTCTTCTCTATACTTTAATTTCGTTTACGATATGGAATTTCTCTTCGCGATCTAATTTTTCATTTTTTTTCAACACCACCTTCTCAACGACGCGAATGCGGTAGCGGCCAGAGTATAAGTTTTAACTTGACTAATAGCAATCGTTAGTCACTGTCCGCGAGAGTACGATTCCAGTTAAAATTAATTAGTAATTGGTTTTAACGAGAGCAGCGGTAGCAGTTAGAATACAGGAAACGATAGAGAAATGTCAGTCTTTTTTCTATCCGTATTTTCTTCTTGAAAATCATATTTTGCAGCCAGCTCGAAGTCGCTTATTTGTATTTATAAAATATGCAACGTGATGAAATAGAGCCTTGGCGAACTTGTCAGCAGCAGCAGCAGCGTAAACCTCGAGTTTATGGAATAAACTATGTAAAAAAAGTATTAAAAAAAAAAATGAATGTAATATGAAAAAGAAAAAATGCAGTTTTCTTCCAGCTTTGTAATAAAGTATAGAAGAGATTAAATATAACGAGCTTTTGTCAAGTATCACTAGGAGCTCGTAAATTGGCAAAATTGCCCACTTACGAAATACCGCGTTAACGAGATGTAAGGCGAAAAAACTTGTGCAACTTTATACAAAAGTTCACATGTTTATTCTTTTTTTTTTCAGCAATTTTTAACGATGTGAGGTTTGTTGATTTTCATACTTTTCATTCGTCAGGATTAAAACTATACCCGACTCGACTAGATCCCCGCTTAATCAACTGTACAAACAAATATCAAGGGTTTGGTCAAGCTTTCTACGTACAACAACCCGTGTATCCAGCGCAGTGCAGTTCTAATAGAAAAAGCCACTCAACTAGTTGAGTGGTAGTCGCCAGCTAAGCTTCTTTCACTCCATTCATCGCGTTAGGTAATTACAGTTTATTGCCGAACTACTAGATTCCAAAAAACCATTTCGCACCAAGTTCAACGGAAAAAGAATCGGAGATTGTAAACTTGAGAAAAATAACTGATAAAATTGTCATCTAGTGCATTTAGAATTAAATTATAGAATAAATATGTCACGTCACGGTTCTGCGTCTCCGTCAACGTTACTTTGTGCAATTATGCAGTTGCGCAGCTGCTCGTTTCTTATTACTCAAATTCCCAGCCGGCTTTGCGAGCTTTGCGAGCTTTGGAAGCTTTTGCAAGCTTCGAATGGCTCTTTCCTTCATTTCATTCTTCGTTTTTTCATCTCTATATATTTATTCAAAGTTAAAGCATGTCTGTGTATAAAGCCGGACGTACCGGAGTTTCGCTGTTTGTTTTACTGCTTGGTGGCGACAAACTCTCGGTGATACATTTGCAAAGACAATTTCAACTTACAACGGCGGCATGGTATGCTATGGCATCGCATCGCTGCGGACTTGTGCGACAACTGAATCGCATTACAATACTATATGTGTGTGTGCGTATATATATATGTATGTATATACATATTATTCGCTAGGAATTTTGTCACGACTAAATTAAACCCTATACTCGGTTTAATTATCTTACCAAGAACAGCTGTTTGTTAATTAGTCTACCGAAGCCGACGCTTATTATTATATATAACTAAACTAAATAGGAAAACGATAATGAATGTGAGAATTATTACTATAAATATTTCTGTAACAGAAAACTTTTCTCTTATATTGACGTGTAATTAAAATCTATGAACCCATATATCGGCGATATCCATTCCCGGTGATATTATAGCCTAGCAAATAGATATTTGTTCACGTAAATACATCGAACTACGCGTATAACATATTATATATTACATTTTTGTATAAACAAGGTCGAAAAGTTATCGCTTTTGATAGATACATCCGTTTATAATATGTGATGGAATTATCCACATGTAAAATGAAGCTTTACGTAACGCGTACGACCGTTGTAAATCAAATAACGTTGCGGTACAATCTACACGTATGTAATTTACTTTCATGCTATACGACATAGGTCTTTCGAAATCAGGACTGAAATTAACGTTCAGTTTACCGAGAGCTCGAGATTTTACTCGCACAGTTGTTTTATAACGAATGAATGAAATATCGTAGGGTAATGATAGAAGTCTGGATAATTCGCTAGAATAAATTGACCATGTAATTAAACGAGGTTCTAGAAATCGGAAATAAACCGCAACGAAAGGTTGGCGGGCGCGAGCGAATCCCACATGCGTAGCATGGTCAATGACGCATCAGGTGTCAGTCACCTCAAAACACGATTCCACCACCGTGTTGCATGTTAGCTATACGTCTGTACGAAATAATGACATCGATATATCATCGGTATCCGCGAACAAAATCGCGGGTTTATTTATCGCGTTATTTTGGGTAATGGGAAATTTTCCAAGGCGTTAAAAATAACATCATCGCTCATACGTTGAGCGAGAGAAGGGAGAAAAACAAAAACAACATTTTACTTAACCTAAAACTCACCGACTAAAGTTCTTCGAACTATGGCGTAGACGCCTCGTAACAGCACTTCAATATCTTCTCAGTATATTTTTAGAACAACGTTTTACTATTTACGGATCGTATTAACGAGGAAAAACACTCCCGGCACTGAGGTTATAACTGTGTAATCACACTTCGGGAGGTTAACCCGCGTAGTAAAGGTACGAACGAACAGGTGTATCGTTACCGTGCCGTACCGTACTGTCCGATGGATCAGCTGCGACTAGTTACTACAGTAGCGCACTTGACGCCAACGGTTTCTAAGCAAACTATGTGTTACGCCGCAAGCGGCGTGGATACAAACCACGTGCGAAGGTTAGCCAAATCACGACATTCGAGAGTTTATTGGCTAATAATGCTGCGCTTTAACGTCGATAAAAGAGACGATGATGGAGCCGATATTTTCGAAAGAAATTAATACTCGACCAAACACTGTACGGTTTATTACGACTATTTTTAACTACAGAAAATCATGAAATGTTTGAAAAATGGATTACAGCAACTTTGATCAGCCTCGATTCGTGGCGCAGCCACCTACATTACCGACTCTCCGTATGTGGGTCGGCGTATCAACAGAGTAGATTTCACGATTTCGTTCGAGTTCAGACTTCAAAGCGCTGGCTCACATCCTCATTCTCGCCTTTCTAATTATTCGTGAATATTTTCTACTCGAAACAAAAGCGTACGTAAACCGAATGGAAATTGTCGCTAAATAATCCGAAGTATGTATATTTGCGATTGCGGATTAATCGGAAGTATAATTTCAAGTGCAGAGAGTAGAAATACGAAGATGCAATCCTAACCTCCGCGGCAACCTAACTTAACCTAAAAAGCGCGATTCAGACCTCGAATAGTCACAGAAAAATCAGGTATTCACTAATGAGTTTCGATCCTTGCATCATTTGCTTCAAACACTGTTGCCCAACGGCTATATTTTGCAAAAAAGTGCCAGACACTTGTCCTTTATGCTTTTCGACCATATCTAGTTACGTCTTAGAGCCATTTAGGTTACCTTATCCGTTTGCGAAAGCTGAGGAATGCCCGGTATCCGTAGTGTTACGACCGTCCCAGGGTAGTTTTTTGGACGATTATACAGTCTCCGCTGATTTACACATCGGCATTGTAAATTCTAGCGGATATATTTTCGAGTTTGATAAGCCTGGCGTGATAAAGAACGATTTTACCAACTGGCAGAATTGTTTGGCGTTAAAAATCGTCCCTCATTCTTGGACAGATCATTGGGATCGGACGATAGAAGCGATATGTAACGACGAAAAATGGTCGGATAAAAACTACGACGAGGAGACGTCGAACTGCTTCAATTTTGTCGTAGAATTTTTCAAACTGTTGAAGTATAAAGAAGTCGAATTTTCAGACAAGGAAAACTTCTGTCGCCACTTTGTTTTACCCAGAATTCAGGACGCTCTAAAGTTCGTCACTTTTTATAGGAAACTGAAAGATGCTGATCACTTCTTGTCGAATTAAACTACGTATCGATAAGCTGCAACTATTCTGTAAGACTTAAGAATTGCGTGTATTTTCATCTAGTAAAAGCCTATTATTCGATTCCAGATCATTACGAAAGGTCTCACTCTCCGTTCTCTATTATAAGCTCATTTCTGTTAAGAGAGGCTGACTCGGAGATCATGTGTGGATAGTAAACCTTGAACAATGCATATTTCCCACTTAAAAACCTCTATATTTCATTCAAAATGTACTCAGCTTTATAAGCACTCTGTTAAAACCCTGTTTACCGATAATTATAAAAAAGAATTCGACGTTATCGTCGTCGGAGGTGGCCATGCAGGAACCGAAGCTTGCGCAGCCGCTGCCAGAATGGGGGCTAACACTCTGCTCGTTACCCACAAGAAGAGTACTGTGGGTATGTTGTCTGCGTCAAAGATTCATTTACGGATTCTAAACTATCGACTTTATCCTCAATATAGGAGAAATGTCCTGCAATCCTTCGTTCGGTGGTATCGGAAAGGGTCATCTAATGAGAGAAGTCGATGCACTAGATGGGATCTGCTCTCGTATCTGTGACATATCTGGGGTACACTATAAGATACTTAATCGCAGGAAAGGTCCGGCAGTATGGGGCCTGAGAGCTCAGATAGACAGAGTTTTGTACAAAAAACATCTCCAGGCAGAACTATTCTCGATACCAAATTTACAAGTATCAGAATCTCCGGTAGAAGACCTCATACTTAAAGGAGACTCTCCGCAATGCTGCGGAGTTGTACTCAGTAAGTGATTTTTGGCTCTTGCGACGGCTTTGCTGCAATTTTACCATCTTTAGTGATCTTTTTTTCACAGCTACTTTGCCTTTGCAGAAGACGGGACTGAGGTCTTCAGCCAGACCGTAGTCATCACAACAGGGACTTTCCTTAATGGTCAAATTAATATCGGCCTCGAAAAGAGACCTGCTGGAAGAATAGGCGACGAGCCTAGCATAGGGTTGGCAAATACGCTAGAAAATCTTGGATTCAGAATGGGAAGATTGAAGACAGGTATGCCAGTCCACTTATTGATCATTCTCGTCTTTATCCCACCTCAGCAGTCATACATTTCTCCTTTTTCCAGGCACCCCTCCAAGGATAGTAAAGTCTACCGTAGACTTTACAAAATGCGAGCTTCATGTCCCAGACAATCCACCAGAGCCGTTTTCTTTCATGAATAATTCTGTTTGGATAAAGCCAGAAGAGCAGCTGCCTTGTCATCTCACATACACTGGAGATAAAGTGGCGAAAATAGTCAGGGATAATCTTCACTGCAACAGACACGTTACTGAGGAAGTAACGGGCCCTAGATACTGTCCTAGCATCGAGAGTAAAATCCTTAAATTCTCAACCCTCAAACACCAGATTTGGCTCGAACCAGAGGGATTGGATTCCCCTCTGATATACCCCGCTGGACTCTCCTGCACTTTGCCTGCGGACAAGCAGGAAGAGCTGGTCAAATGCATTACTGGATTAGAAAATGCTGAACTAGGTATGATTCAGTCTTCAATTTCTCAAACCAGGGGTAATGTGGTTTATTTTTTACAGCACGGCCAGGATACGGAGTTGAATATGACTTCATAGATCCAAGGGAGCTGACGTATAAGTTAGAGACCAAAAGAGTCCCAGGCCTTTACTTGGCTGGTCAAATAAACGGAACTACTGGGTACGAAGAAGCTGCAGCTCAAGGAATCGTCGCAGGAATAAATGCAGCTGCTCAGGTGAAGAGATGGGGAATTGCAACATGAGCGATATTGACGAAAACTTGATGTTTATCGTTTATAGGCACTGGGGAAACCGGCGTTGATAATAAACCGAACTGAGGGATACATCGGGGTTCTCATAGACGATCTTACCACACAAGGGACTTCTGAGCCTTACAGAATGTTCACTAGTAGAGCAGAATTTCGACTTAGTTTAAGACCAGACAACGCTGATCAACGGCTCACGGAGAAAGGATACAATTCGGGATGCGTATCTAAAGAGAGATTGGAAAGGATGAAAAGTATGCGAAGTAAGCTTGAAGAGGCTGAAGAATTGCTTAAATCAGTTGTGAAACCCACAGTGCAATGGCAAAGACTGTTGGAATTGAAACTGAGCAAAGGTACTGCGCAAAAAACGGCTTATGACATGCTGAGCATAACGAATAACGATCTTACGGTTGACATGCTCCGTAAATCTTTGCCGGATGTTTTCGGAGGATTGATCAAAGATCCTGTATTGGATAAGAGATTAAAGGTAAAGGAATATAGATTGCGAATGTTGTCACGTTCACGTTAAAGCGTCCTTTTTTCTTAGATTCAAGCGATCTACGCAAACGCTGTTCGAGAGCAGATGTACGATGTTAAAGAAGTGAGAAAGAATGAGGAAATGATCATTCCACCGGCTATCGATTACACATTGTGTTCTTTGAATTTTTCATTCGAAGAGAGGGAGAAGCTCATGATGGCTCAACCGCAGACTGTAAGCTTAGTGATAAATCATCATACGACGGTTATTTCTATCTCGTTATCTATATTGTTGATATTTTTCGTTTCCAGATTGCTGCAGCGAGTAGAATACCCGGGGTAACACCATCGGCGATACTTCGGCTATTGCATTACGTAAAACAAAGATCTGACTCTAAACCTATGCCGAATTTGTAACGTGCCTATCTACAAAAGATGAAATAAATTGCTGTGTATATTTATTTAGGAACAAAAAAAAGCGTTAAACTCGTTCGATTATTCACGACCAATAATTCTACAAGAATTTAGAAAATTACTTAGCTATACTTAAAGCGAATAAATTCAACGTTTATCTTTTTTGTATATAATTTCCGATCAAAGAATTTGCACGGTTCTATTATAGGTATATTCAGATTTTTTAAACACCGCGTTAGAACGAGAAGTCGTATTATTGATTCAGCTGTGTAAATATAAGTCATTGGCGATCGACTGACACAATTATCGATCTCTTTTCAGTTTGACTCTTTGACTATAACGTAACATACGACGGACAAGGTAATGTTTCTAGAGAAAATAACTCGTCGAAAGTAACTATCTACGATAAGACACAAAAATAATATACATTAAACCGATGAAACGCACTTTTAATAACTTTTTATTGAAGTATGATAATATAAATACTGTTTACAATACGTCGTAGGAATGGTGTACAAATCGATATATTTTTTGATCTATGAAACGTTGATAATATTTCTATTATATTTCCAAAGATTGGCTGTTTTTACCGGTAAATACGTAAATATACTTCGCTAAACTCGTTCAATTTACCATATAACAATACATTGAGTTTACATGTATATGATATTACTCTAGACAGCAGTTTACGGTTTCTAAATCATATAAATACGTTCGCTTATTCCTTAGTCTATCTCTTTGTCCGTTATTTGTATTATTTTATTTATTTTTTGTGCAACGATAATAACTGATTTTCATTAATGCAAGTCTATCGAAGAAACATCGAATCTATATCACTACGTATTCATTCAGCTAGTTTTGTTTGATATATCGGTTATCTCTAGTTTCAAACGTTTGAAAAGCTCGCATGGTTTGTTATTATGAATTTTTGTCTTACTAAACTATTCAGATTTTAGTGTAACACGAGTATCGACTGAAACTAATTACTGGCAAGCCCACCATACATTTTATCTATACAGATACGAAGAGTTTGTTAATTATATCTATACGTGTGCAAAAACAGAACTACTAACGATCCAAATAAATTATATTAAAATTAATGCTCAGGTATTTACTATATATTTCAATAATCACCCCAGCACGTTGTTTTTGCATACTTATAAAATACAATTACCCTCTCCGAATGTTAACTGTACAGGATAATACACCTTATGGTTTGATTATACGATATACATATACACGATTAACAGTCCTATACAACGATTCTATACGTTATACACTAATCTGTTATGTTAGGTATTATAATTATTCTCTCTCTTTATTTCCCGGCAATATTTTCTTTTGGTAAATAAATTTCTTCTTTATCGATTATCACTTTTTAAAATGAAATCCGAGCCTCTTTGACTGCAACAGTTATGATATTATGTATAGATTATAATTTGCCGGGAAAATCGCCGTTGCGCTTAAACATTTATTCAGTAATGATGATTTTTTATTTGTTTTTTCCTCTTTTTAGGTACTCATACAGATTATATACTATATAATATTTTACGATGAAATAATTAAGCGCACCAACGCGACGGATTAATATTACACATAATATTAGGTACAAATAATGTTATTTACAAGAACGGTGCGATGATCTATAAAAATTTCTTAAATTATAGGTATATACCTAAGTGTAAAATGTGTTTTAGCTTAGGAGCTGCAGGTGCTTACGCAGTAACGTACTACATATAGTATATATCTATATTTAACTACAATTAACTTATAATTAGTAATTACACGTAGGACCACGATTAGTACGAAAAATAACATTAATTCATAACGTACACATCATACAAGAAAAAGAAAGAAAAGGAAGGAAAGAAAAAAAAAAGGAAGAAAAACACGAGCGAAAGCAACGGACCATCTACAATTATTAACTTCGCGGACTATAATAAATTCTCGCCAACGATTAAATAAGACATATGTATATTTAACTAGGATTGTTATTATTATTATTATTATTATTTGCAATTGCACCCGGGATAATTAATAATCGATAATTTAAAAATCGGTAGGTGATCGCGGGTGTTAGCTCGTGTTATTTATTATCACATCACATATACCTATATTTGCCGTGCAAAATAATTGAGAAAAGAAATAAAGAAAGCGAAAGAAACGAAGAAAAAAAAAAAATAATAATGAACTAGGAGAGACTTAACGTTAAACTAAAACACTCTACGTCATGACGCGATACGGTCAGTCTTGAGATGCACCTGAAGAAACAATTGTCAGTTTCACTATACATATATTTAATAATATTAAACATTTTTACATTATACAGTGAGTAATTTTATACGTCGGGATAGCGAAAGCCTTAATTAACTCACCGAAGAAAAGAGCTGCTAATAATATTTCATTCGGAGTAGGATTTGAGTTCTTATACAAAAACGTACCGTCGTTTTTTTTTTTTTTTTGTTTTTTTGTTTTTTTACCTCGAAGATCTAATCCGGATAGAAAATGATTTACTCTCTCTTTTTTATTTTTTTGTTAAGAGTAAATCTTTCCTTTCCGAAATTGAAATCTCGTTTCTATATCTGAGCGTATTTGGTGTTCTTTTTTTTTTGTTTTTGTTTTTGTTTTTTCATTTTTTCACGTTCAAGTATAAATACGGTGTAAATACGTTTTACATACATAAATACATAAAACAAAAATCTATAATTATTATCTAACGTTATCATCTTATACGTACTGTATAGGTATAATATAATTATATACGCAGAAAATTTCTTACGTTGCAGATGTACGTATACCGCAAACGTTAATTTGTTCGTTGGTCAAAAGTTATAGGCGATCGAACATAGGTGTATCCGAATATTTTTGTTTCATATGTAATTTTTTTTTTTTTCGAACCATTAATTTTTCATTCTTTGAAAGAGCGACGATGATTTTTACCGCCGATAAAAGTGGACCGGTTCTTTTTTTTTTTTTATTATTATTTTTAACTCGAAAATTTTTATCGGACAATTTCGCGTACTGGCAGCGAGCGTGAAATTTTTATTTTTGAATACAATTCGGCTCAATAAACACCGAGGTGCGTCATAAAGGCATTTCAAAATAAGGCATTGATTTCCTCGTTTGTGTTGTCAGTTATTATTATATTGTTCCTTTCTCGTTGAATGACCGTAATTTTTGCATTTAATTTTTACTTTACTTCTGTGAAACTTTTTTCTTTTTTTTTCACCGATCTGGAACAGATTTTATTCGTATACCCGTTTCTTTCCACCGCTAATACCGAAGTCGCGGTCAATCCCTCTTCTCCGTAGAATGAAAAATCTTTGTTACAGCCAAAGCTGATTCGAAAACTGATAAAAAAAAAAAAGAAAAAAAAGTAATATGCAAAAGAATGCGTCATCAGATCGCCGCTATGCGTGTCGATGATTCGCAACAGCGAGCGTAGCTGAATTCAGCGAACGTATGCATTTGCACAAATTATATGCGAAGCTCAGCTAATCGAGAATCGCCAACATTGAAACGTCACGGTGACACGGATTTTTAAAAAACGTTATCTGGATCTTTATTTCCTTATAAAAAAAAAAGTGGTGTAAAACTTTTTCCGATTCATCCGATTCGCAGATCAACGATATTTCCGCAACGTATCGATATCTCTGCGAAAAATGTCCGAGTTTTATTCCGAGAGTACAGATACTGTCATCCTTTTTTCTCAAAGCTTCTATAATACAAAGTCCATCTCTCCTCCGTCGTCTAAAGTCAAGTTTTTCCACTGAGAAATGGTTGTCATCGATGATAATCAATCAGCAAGTCCTTCGACGGTCCTGGTATAAGATAATCTCGAAGTTAAAAGGCAGCTTTTCAAAGCCCACTTCTTCTTCTTCTTATTCTTATTCCTTTTCTTCATCTAACAGATGGTTTCCAATGGAACAGTCTTCGTGCTCTGATTCTGGGTAACACTGTCCCCCATGCTGGGCATTCCATGGCTAGTTGTGCTCATAGCGTTGCCCTGTCTGCCTGCATTGGTACGCGGATTTCTATTGCACAATCTCTTCAAAGCGGTCCAAACTTGAGGTTGACAGCCGACAACAGCGAAGATAAAAACTCCCTGGAGCGCATTAATTAGATCCGTGAAGTACCACAGATACTGGGGACCACCAGCAGCCCAGGAAATTACATCCGCTACCCAGGTCACTCCCATCACGACCACCAGCTTCATGCAGACACGGCCGAGCGCAGCTCTGAAACGGAATAACAGAATTCTATTATTTACCTAAAATAATACAAAACTGTGTTCATTTTTTAAAACAATAAAACGAAGTTTTCGATTTATAATTTCATTCAAAGAAAATCTTACTCGATCGTATCAGATTCGGGTTTAGATTTTATTGAAGGCGAGTCGTGTCTGAATAGTGTCGAAAGATACCCTAATTAATGAATTTCGTCGGTGAATGACGAAACGATCGAGTGTTTAAAAAAAAAAAACTGCAATTAGTTACGCTGTTGGCCAATTTCGCAATGCTTTACAATTGATATGTATTACGCATGCCTATATGCGCGCTGACCGATGTACAGGAAGAATGATAAGCGGGGCTGTGGCAACGCGAATGAAATGCGCAATTCATAAGCGAACTGTGCGTTAGAAAGTTTTAGAAAATTAACAGCGTTAACTGAACAAGCTGGATTTAGCCCTGATGAAAAATTGCCGTTTTTGCGATCCTCGAAATTTCGCAGAAATTCAACCGAGGAATTGCAAAGAAGATGACGAGGAAACCTCGCGAAGTACAGCGAAAGTTAAGTTCTAGGACTCGCTACGGATGTAGTTGCATCAAAATAACCGAGAGCGAATGGAGATGAGCATGCTTTGCTCTTGAGACGTAGCGGGTGGCTGGGGCTTATCCGTGGCAGTCCAGAATCGCACTTATTTCCGCCCTTTAGCCCCATGAGGCACGGGGCACCAGGCAATTATCTGGTCTTATTTAATCATAGTCTATTTGATTAGACGAGGATCATTTCGCAAGGGAGAATAGGCCGTTTCGAATCAATAGGTCAATCTGTTCGACGAATGGAGAAACATGGATGTACCCATGTTTCACCATGAAAGATACAAAGTCGAAAATTGAGACGACTTTCTTCTGGCTTTATGCCTCCATTCCTGCTTTTCCATGGATTTCGAAAATCGCGTGATTTGCGGATGGTGATAAATTGCGATTCAGTGATCGCCGTGATTGATCCGTCATAAAATGTATCTGGAAGCTTTTGACATCTGACTAGATGGTCGAGATGTCTTCGGCGAGGTCGAGCCCTCCGCACAGCTTCCTTTACCGCTTTTCCTGGACCACGTACCGCTACGAGTCTATTTCGGCCGGCATCGCTAATTATTATAAACGACTGGTACTTACGCGGTCAAAGACTATACACCAAAAAGTATACAAAGACTAGCAGAAACACGACGGCATTTTGAGCGAGCGTCGCGACGCGTGGAAATGAGCGGTAACTTCGTATGGCATATGCAACATTGCACAGTGACGAATGGAACCGGAACTGCATATAGAGGCGCCCTTTTACTGTCCCAAGTAAAATTAAAATTTCAGGAATTTGGTCGGGATGAAAAAAATTCCAGAAAATTAGCAAACGCGTTCGTTTTCATTTTTGTACACCGATAACTGCATATAACGTATGTATTTTTGAGACGCGGTGCTATGGGAGTAAGGAAGCGGTTAAAAAAGGCCTTGGGAATGGTGGAAAACAAACTGAAATTGGGTCTGGTTAGCTTTAACGATCGCTTAATATAAATCCGAATTTATTTAGCCGAAATTTACAAGCGCTTTTAGCTCCGTGCGTAATTCGTTACGTAGGCGCGTCGGCGAGATTCTTGATTCGCGAGAGTTGGAGACAGTTCGACGAGGAACTCGGTTGTTTGATTAGCGATGTCAAAATAGCGTCGCGACGGACAGGAAATAGGAAAATCTATAAATGTCAAAAAACGCGTGTTCACCGGAGAATCTGACGAGGCGCAGGGACGAATTCTTATAATTTAAAAATATTCAACCGCATAGTTTCGCGGTTCAACGTTTCACCGCGACACAGAACGCTGCATAAGACTTCGCGATACCTAAGAAAATAAGAAAAAATACAAAATTCCAATTTGGTAACGGCTAGGATCAAAAACTATTCTCAAAGACGACCTTGGCTGTATAAATTCGTCCGAGAATCGGTAACTTATTTTTACAACTTGAATAAAGTTACTCTCCGGTTACAGGAACAAGTGTTTATTTTATCTTTAACGACCGAGAGAAGCTGCAGAGATATTTCTTATTTTTTTGATTTTTTTTTTCTCTTGAAAATATACATCACTCGGTGAAAAATAACCGCGTATTATATCTTTTACCGGAGTAAAAATATGTTATTGCGGGTTTCGGTTTTGCGTTTTTTTTTCTCTCTTCCGTTTCTCTCTCATTCCAGAAATTTCACAGATTTCTTTACGGAGATCGGAGAGAAGCCGAAATCGTAGCTCATTCGGTTTTCGCAATCCGAAACGAAGCCGTTTGATCGCAAATTCTGACGGGTATTAATTTTTCCTATCTCTGATCAATGCTGGCGTAAAAAATTCGGGGAGACAATTAATCCGAAGCGATCAACCGCGGCTGATACATGCCTCGCGGTTTAATCTCTCGGACCATCGCGGCCCGGAGTGTAATAAAGAATCTGCAACAATTTCGCGATTATAAACAGCATCGTTAATCGAAGGTGATCTCGAGGGAAGCTATTCGCGAGCTTTAACGATATTTGTAACGATATACGAGAGGAGAGGATCCTCGACGAAGGAATAACGAGTAAATAAAAATTCGAGTCTGAATTCGATCGCGATGCGCGATCCGATCAATTATTTCTTCAATTTAGGATTAATTTACTCATTGATTGAATTACCCGAACCAAGGACGGTCTCGCACGGTTCCCTGAAGTTCCGATGGTCGTTTTTATCGCCAGCCTTGAATCGAAATAAAATCTAGATCTAGATCGAACATCGTCGACCTAGAGAAGACCGAGGCGAAAAATCATTACACGATAAACCGTGTAGTTCGAATCTGCGTGGGAGAGGGAAAGGCCAACTGTTATACGGTCATCGAAATGACGAAATACAATATTTTGATTCGCACTTATTTCATTAGGAACCTGAGAAATACGCGGTTTCACAGATTTTTATATTCCTGGACGATGGCCTGGAGAAAAGTTTCGTAAACGTCTTGTTATTCGCGATGTTGACTTTCGCGGTTTATTGTCCAGCGGAGACAACGTGAAATAAATTTTGTAAACGAATGTGGAATTATTTCGAGTTAGCCAGCGGTTTGGAATGAAAATATTTTGAATCGGTGACTCCCGAGACCCCGGGAAACTTTTTTTTAAGCTTTTCTCCCGCATTCTGGCCAGCCGCGTGCCCCTTTCTAGATACACGGTTCTAGCCGAGGCGTTATTAGTTATTTGAGCTGCACGACGCCCCTGTGGCTCCGCGAAATTTATGCACCCCCGAAGAGTGGGAAAGGGACAAACGTCGTAAAATACCACGTGGGGTATACGCAACTTGCTAACAACACAGAGCTCAAAGGATCGGAGTGCGAACTTTGAGGACTTTCCACGTATGTGCAGCGAATCCGACCAGTTCCACTGGCGAAGTACTTTTCTTCCTCTTTCCCGTTACGGTTGGGAAAAGATGCGTTTCGTATTCCCAGTGAAACTAGTCGGATTCGCCGTTAAACTCAATTTTTATTTTGAAAAAAGAGAAAAAATTTCTCGACTGCGGAACACGCGCGGATCCGGCGCTGCGTCGCATCTCGAGGTAAACAGGATAGAATTAGCGTAGTTGAAGAACTTTTCACGTATCTTGGTGACCGGCAAAGTTCCTACAGTTTTCCTCCTCGCTTTCGAATATAATACCACAAAGTGCAGTCGTAAATAAGACTCGTGAAGGTTTTTGGTACGAGGATCTTCCCAGGCGCCATTCGGCCCGGGAATCCGTCAAGTTTCAGAGAACATTAACCGATTCAAGAGACATTTTAATGTCATAAAAATACGGAGAGAAATCCGTTCGTTTGGAAATTCTGGCTTTGAGGAATCGCCAGAATTCCATCGCTCCCTCTTCGTCATTAATCCATTTCTTTAGTCCAGTCATTATATATACATGTGAAAACGCAAATGAACCGAGAAGGCTGATTCTTGGATATTGTGTAGGGGGAGCTTAGAAAAGCTTAACTTGAAATTGTCGACCAGGATTTCCTATGAGCTTTCGCCGCCATCTTGAAAAAAGGGGTAAATTTTGTTTTTCTGCGATAACTCGGCTCTCCGTCATGATATGAAAATTTCGATTGTATATTTCTTGTTGCTTTTTTTACTCTCCACAATTTAGGTCATATGTATTTTTCACCTACCATTGACCGTTGTTGAGATATCGAACGAGATAGAGGAAAAAAATTCAGAGATTGAGGCTGGTTTTTAATTGTTTTCTTCTTTCTCGTGATACATATCGAAAAAAGTCTGTCATCAAACTTGTAGAGCATGCTAATACCTACAATCCAATTTTTTTTTTTTTTTTTTTTTAGACAAAAATTATTACAGCGTTCGAATTCTTACAACGTTAAATCTTAAACAAAATTAGATTATTATTTAGTTATTATCCAGTATTATTATTTGGGCGTCGAGACACTACCGCGTTTCTCGATCCATCGACGAGCAAATATAAAACAATGAAAAACCAGCTTCGATCTCTCAATTTTTTTTTTCTGTCTCGTTCGATATCTCAGCAACGATCAATGGTAGGTAAAAAATGCACAGGACTTAAATTATAGAGCGTAAAAAAAGCAACAAAAAAGTATGTCATCGCAATTTTCGTATCACGACGGAGAGCCGAGTTATCGCAAAAAAACAAAATTTACCCCTTTTTTCAAGATGGCGGAGAAAGCTCATAGGAAATCTTGGTCGACAATTTCAAGTTAAGCTTTTCTAAGCCCCTCCTACACAATATCTAAAAATCAGCCTTCTCGGTTCATTTGCAATTATTTGCCTTTTTTCGGACATATAATCGGTAAGCCAGGCTTTTCCATATGGAAGAAAGAAAGAGAAAAAGACCGGCTGTGTAATTAATTATTATTCTATAATTATTCGCCCCTTTTATTTTCTCTCTCTTCATTTCTCGCTGTCTCTCTTCGCCTGCAGAATAGAGAAACTGCACAGACATTTCACCGGCTATGAATGTGATAATTAAATTGGCTTACCTCTCAGTCGTGCTCTTGACAACTTCACGCTTCCATAAACCGCAAGTAAGTTCGCGAGCTGTAGCAGCGAAGAGGAGAAGGTTGATGGCCAAGAGAACGCCGACCGGGCCGAAGAAGTAAGTCAGAATCTCCATGTCGCCTGAAATGACGGAAAGTCCCCGTTATTGATAATTTATACGAATATTTCGAAATTTCGAAGCGTTTGAAAATCGGATTATGAAATCTGAAAAGTAATCCGAAAAGCTCGACTCATTTTTTGCTCTCGGTCATTTCCTTTCATTCCATTTTTTCGAAATATGAGTTTCCTCGAAAACGGGTGAAATTCTTATCGTTTCGGGGTCAAGAGTCTATCGCGGAAGCGAGAGAACGAGGAATCGCGTATATACAAACAGGAAACTCAGATCTCGCGATAATTTTCCCGTTCTGGGATGTTTGGTTACATTCGAGATCGTTTACGATTAATTTATCGCGAAATCGGCTAAGTGCGAGAACTGCCAACGGCCTCCTTTGTTTATAACAAAATTTCTAATTCGGCAAACCGAGTTTGCAGGAGTCGGATGAATGGCTCATTCAATCAGACGCTAGAGACGCGTTGAAACCATCGCGCCGATTTTACAATCTGCAAAGTTTCAATGGAATGGAACGAGACCCAAGTACAAATCGATTCCAGAATTCCTAAAACCCGATTCTTAACTCTCACGCGAATATCCATTCACCAAATCTGCATGACACTGCGAAATCCAAAGGCCCAAAAGTTCATTGCCAAAAATTCATTTATGGCAGATCGGAATTTCACTGAATGCAGAATCCTACCCACAAATTTCAGTTCGCACCTCCGAATCTGAAAGTTTCCCGAAGTTTAACGTCGAAATGAAAATCTGGAAGCATGAGGTCGGGGCGATTAATTCGTCGTCAGTGCAGCGGGTATATCTTGATTCGTATATTTATGTAACAGCAATTGCTTATAGGTGAGTATAAACAGGGTCGAGAATTACGAGCCGGAAACGAGATTTAATGGCTTCAGAATTCGGTGTGGAGTTCATTTTGATTAGCTGTCAGTTCCGCGATAAACCTTCCAGGATATAACCGCGGGCAAACATTATGGGGTATCTTTCAGGGGTGTGCCAGGGCGTACCGGGGTCTACGGAGGGTATCAGTTGTCAAAATCAATGTCCAGGTCTATGGCGTGGGTACGTAGACGGAAGTTGTATTATTATTCAGTTCGAAAGGGGTGCATTTTATTATTCTACACTCCAGAAGCCGGAATGAATCGTCCATCAACGAATCGCTGATAGATTCATCGATCTTCGTTCAATTAGTCGAAAGTCCGAGGTATCTTTGGTTTTTCTCATCGAAAAGAAGCGACTAGAATTTCTTACGAAACGCCGGAAAATCAATTACCCAAAAAACAAAAAAAAAACGTGAGACGGGATAAACAGAATCGGACTTCGGGACGTAAATCAATTCGGAAGTCACCGAGGATCAAAGAACCGTTTAATGCGCAGTAAAAGTTAATTCGAAAACGTAGCTACTGAGAATGTCTGTAATCTGACATTATTTTGCCAAAACGTTGCAGCTAACGTCCGAGATATAAACGTTTAACAGCTGTTCAAATTTCATGCTTGGTGTGTACGAAGCTCTTTGAGTTTCCGCATTTATTGACGTCGACGGTCTCGCATCGTGCTGCGGGAATTTTAATCACTTACTTCTCTCTTATTGTTTGCGCGTTAAACAGTCCCCCGGATAAAAGGCAAAGAGAAAACCAGAGAGAAGAAAGCTGGCAAGAAATTGTTGAAAAACAAACGTCTTTTTTCGATTCATAGTCAACCACAAAAATCTTAAGGAATTAAGAGGGAATATATACCTAGAAGAGTCCGAAATATCGGTTTTTCAATTTTTAGATTTTCCCAAAGTTTAGAAATTTCAAAAATTCCAGGGAACCTATATCACGAAGCTGGTATCGATGGCTCTGTGCAAGTTAAACGAATTTCATGATTTATCTGTCCCAAAATTTGCAAACGCGTTTTTCTCAAAACAACGTTTTTCAAACTGGTACCCAAAATATCTCGAGAACTACTTAACCGATTAACTTGAAATTTTTTGTGGTTATTGGATACATAATTATCTAGTACTTGTCACAGGATCTTTTTTTTCCGATTCTTAGTTTTGTTTTTTGCAAAATACGAACGAATTTTTTCTTGAAAATCGCTACGTCGAGTTCAAGCGTCCGCCATTTTGTCAAAAATCGATATTTTTCGAATCCGCTATGACAAAGACAAGATAGTAGTATCTATTTTGATATCCTGTTTGATTTTTTTGTTTCGCATGTTTTTTGACGAATCGCCGCTGGGTACCGTGTTGGCAGATTTTTTTACGGCGCTACGTAGACGACTCCATCACTCCGTGAATTTTCAACATTTTGGAATAAAAAAAAATGGAAAACATTCTTGAAAGTGTATATTTTTAACTGGAAAAACCCCGATCCGATAATTCCGATAGTTTCCCTGAAAAAAATTCTCGAAAATCGCCTTTTTTTTTCGTTTCCACTTTTATATTCCCCCTTAAGGAAGTCGCTTTTTGAACAAATTAGAAATTTCTCTGGGACACAGATCGCCACTTTCGGGACTCGTACGACAAATTTCTATCCGATGTAACCGGTCGACGACCCTGGGAAGTGTAACTATACCGGAACTCCAAGGGATGGGAATTTGAACGATATAGGCGTGGCGCAGCGTCGAATTATAGCGATTACCAACTACATCCCTTCGCTTATCCAGTTATACCGCGTTATCGAGGAGTTAACTGTGCCTGCGACCCCTGGCAAACAAACCTATAAATAATTTCCCGCTCTTAGTAGTCGGCAGCGAGGTTAACGATGAGAAGAAAAGAGAGAGAGAACCGTGCATTGTGATCGACCCAGTTTTATTCCTCTCTGATCGCGATTTACGCATCGTGCAACGGATCCATACGTACGTATCTACGTCCAGTTTACGTATGCGAGCTGTGGGTGGTCCCTGATCGTATGTCTATAAATCTATTTATAAATCTAGGTGACCGATTAATCACCCGCTCCCAGCTGCATTTCGCTAATTATTATCACACAATTACCCGAGCTATGAGGAAGGACAATATTGGCGTTAGTAAAATTTCTGTAAAACGGGTATTTCCACACACAGAAGAAAGAGCTCGGATTTCAGATCCCTCGGGTAACGGAGAAAGACGATTTAGGTGGCGTAATCAAGGGCGGAAAAATTTCGGGGCAAAATCGGGGGCTTCTTTTACGGCAAATCTCGTTTCATTTCTAACAGCGAGACACAGGGACTGCATAGGGTTGTTGCAAACATTAAGAAAGTTCGTATCAACAATACAACGGTGTGTGGGTACGATATAACCGATTCTTCCGCTTCTGGTGCAGAGAGAGGGCTACGGGCGACTCTATATTTGCTTAGATTTGGCATTTGGCCAACGATAGCTGTTTCCCTGGTTATATCTCACTCAGTGGCAAACCATAACAAACACGAGTGTCTTATGCTACACTGGTCAATACTTCGTGCGACGGGTCCAGATCTCTTTTGTCATTCGTCTTCCCGATATCACGATGAATCGAAGGAAACGGGCTCGAACGCAAAAATCATGTTTCCTTCTACGAATTTGAAATCGACGATAGAACGAGAGAACGAAGAACAGAAGATTTTTGAATCGGGTTCCAAATCCGTGCAAAGCTTACAAATCCGTGAATCGGTAACCGTATACATTAACGAACCTCATCGATCAAGTGGAACGGTTATTCCCGCAGTAGTTGGTCCCATTTCGTTAAATCTTCCCTCGGAATGTCATCGCTTTGTCCTTTTCCGTATTCCACGGGTATATGGGTGGAATACGGCATATTTATGTCCACACACATGTATACGCGAACGTATTTATGTATTTTTCGATCTACCCCCTCGACCGGCACAGAGTGCGTATCGCACAGCGCATGAGGGTGTCTTCGGATAGCCGGCTGGCGCCAGATTTATATCTACCCCATTGCCGATCTATGCACAATGCCAGAGGCCAGCCATTGCCGTAGTAAAAGGAAGCTAACATTGTGGAGAACATCACAGAATTTCACACAAAAGAATAACGACACAGATTCTCAAAATTTGACCAAAAATTGTATGAAAAAATTCGAGTTTTCTTACCGTAAAACCAGCACTTGTTCTCGCCGAAACGTGGTCTGAGGAAAGTGTATCCAGGTTGGGCTGGTAGATGGTCAAAAAGCGCGGCTAAACCAGCGACCAGAAGAGGACCACCCCAAGCGTAACAGGCGTATACTCTGAGCCTCAAAGTCTCCTGGCCCTTTTCCAAGCTCGCTGGTCTCAAGTCTCTGTAATCATTGAGAAAAGATCGTTTCGTTAGTACAATTGGAATCGAGTTTGAATTTGCATTTGACAAAGTCGGCTCGATCGTGAGTCCGAATCGGTATAAGCTGGTCGGAAACTGTGTTTGACCAGCGAAAAGTGCAGCTATGCAAATGGCATACAGTGATTAGAGCGGCTCCGTAATGTTTATGCGAGTAAGCAAGGCCGAGACTGTTGATACTGGCGATAAGATTGAAGTGGACGCGGAAATTCCTACGTACAGACGTAGTTGGCAGTTGCGTGTACATTGCAATCCACAAATATCGAATCAAAGCGGGATAGGATCCTCCGAAAACGTGTTAAAGTCGAAATGGAAGTCCTAATTTTATTTCACTAGATCTCGTGCAGGGAAATCCTGATCTGAACAAATTTGGGCGTAGGCTGGACTTTTGAAACTCTAGTTCGGACCTCTAGATCCCAGAGTTCAGAGGCTTCGTGATTCTGGTTTCGATCCATAGCTCCTCGATCCTCGATAAAACGTTTTCCGAACTGATTGTTCGAGTGATCGATCATCCAGTCGATTTCCCGCAGACTTTTCAGGCTGTAAGTAGAATTTGAAAATCTAGTACGAGCAACTTTCAAGTGCAAGTGCTAGCCCGATGAAAACCGATAAGAACAGAGGATCAAACTACGGGTTGCAAATAATGGCACGAACGATCGCTCGAGAATATCGTGATGATGATCATCGAAACTTAGGGCGTGTAGTATCCACTGGCAATAGAGATATCCGGTGTCTATCATGTGTGAGAAAGGTGTGAGTGGAGGTATAAGCGTCTTTGCCAAGTGCGAGGTATAATAAATGGGAATGATGTTGGCATTAGCGATAGTGACAGGTCACTGCCATGTATATAAGTATATATGTCGTTGTCATGGCGCCACTTTATTAGGGATGGGACACCGATGGTCAGCGTCTCGACGCCGGCGAATCACCACCTCGAAATAAATGTCTGGATTAAAAATACACTTCCGATGTCAACCCGGCGTACCCCCGCGCCTATGAAATTTTAGCTGAAAAGAATCGATTATTATTATAGTAGCATACAGTCGACAGACCGATACACCAGCTTTTGCCGCACATATCCGCAGCTGAACAGATACGCGAACGTGTTTTCACGAAATCATAAGATTTGCGGTAAAAAAAAGGAATTCAATCTCCATCTGCGATACACGTATGACTGATAGTTCAACGAATACATGCCGAAGCCTGACGCTGCTAGTATAACCGATCAGTTGTGAACGAGGGCCAGAATTACGACGTGATTAAATTCAAGCACGAACAATGACCAAGTACGGGTTTATGATTGTAATTATTGCTCGTCTGGGTATTACGATGGGACGGTATAGAACGGTGCTAGACATTTTAACGATAGTGAAATTCTGACGCCGTATCGTAGCCATAATCGGAACACCGATTCACCGTTTCATCCACAAAGAAAGATCAGAAAGATCCTGTGATTTTGATCACGAAGCCCAGGAATATCCTCGGGACCCGTTGTCAGTCATATCTTGGAGACTTGGAGAATTGGAATCCGTTGGAATACGCAGGATCCAGGGTGTATTTCGAGGGGGAATTGAGCGATCCAGTATCGAAGAGCTGGTTGCCACCCCATCGATGAAACCGAAAGGGGTAAAGTATCGTCGGGGTTAATATATCGATTCGGTATCGGCTGACTCGGGTTAAGTTTGAGTCAAGTTGGATTAGGAAAGGTCGGGTTTGACAAGGGATACTTTAAACGGACTCGAGTGTTGACCATCCACTGGGATCGCGACAATTGTTGGGTATTAGAAGAGGGCGCAAGGTAGGTGTAGTTCGAACATCGCGTGTTGCACGGAAGCTAAATTTTTTCGGTATCCTATTACCGCCGCTCCGAGTAACCCGATGGAACATAGGAGACCATTGCATACCGTGCCGCTACGTGGAACAGCATTTCCCTACTTCAAGTTAAGCCGCTTTCACATTATAAGGAAGTCAATCAAGGGGAGGCCATTGCCTCCAGGATTCCCATCAAACGTCACTGGTCAAAGTACCATTCAATAATTGGCAAAAAAAAAAAACAAGAGTCATTTGACAGCGTCATAGAAGATGTGATCGTTCTGGTCCTTCATAAACGTATTTTGGACAGAGTCCAGTTCAATCGAGTCAAACTCGATGACTCGAGACTGGTTGATGATCCTGTACTCTTGTTCACCGAGGAGTGAGTGATCGGTGTGTAATTGGGGTGCAGCGTATGTACATCCTTCGGGATGGATACTTTGTCAACATGATCCATGACTCGTTGGGGTGTACTGGGATCAAATAGATATTTCCACACGAGTGACTCGCCTGGTCTATACTTTGGTGAACTGGACTGAATACCGTGTGAATCAAGCCTTAGCCGTTGAGCACACGAATGCAGGAACAAAGCGAGCGCTGAGAAACTCGTTTCGCTTGGTCGAAGGATACCTGGAATCGTGAGGTCGCGAAAGTCCGGTGGGATAATAGGCGAGAAGGAATTCGCGGAGTAAAGGGTTAAGGCGAAGATCTGCTCGGCGAAGAATTTATCGGCCGAACTATACGCGCGTTGGGAATAAAAATTTCACCTCTTTCAAGGATACGTCGAATATCCACACGTGAAGACGCACTTCGTCGTCTATACGACTCCCCACTGGAAACAGGAACTCTCTAGAGTCCTTGAGACGGTTCTTCAATCTAAACAACGCGGCCCTGCAGGAGTCCGGATAGTAAAGAGGGCCGAGGGACTCGACGTTTGTCTGCCATTCCATAAGTGGGCACCTGCTAATGAAGGGGAAGAATTGGAACCATGCGGAGAGCCTCGTAGGACGCGGACTGAAAACGGCCCAATTATCAAATTGGCCCTGTTTTGCAAGTCAGGATCAAGAAATGTGCCTCGAAGTCTCGCAACGAGTACAGCTTCGGCCACGATGTTCCTGTCCATCCCAAAAGCTCATCGAACAAATTTGTTTTCGAAACTGTTCTCCGAATCCCCGCTAACGTTATTCGTGAAGAAGAAGAAAAAGCTGTACGAGCTTGTCCGTCGTAAACCGCTCTGCCTGTTCGGCTGTTTAATTGCTGTCTTTGATGCACGCGACATGGGATTCCGTGGGCAACTCTGAACCTTGGCTGTTGAAGGACAGGGGCATTATTTTTATGATCGTTGAATCGTGACACTCGACCTTGCCTCCTCGCGCTCGGAGACCAGAGTAACTTCTCGGTATACATTCTCTCGCGAATGAAAACTAAGAATATCTAATATCTAGGCGTGAGCTCTATATCCGCGGCAGAGCAGGGCAGCGCGTCCTGCACTTATGGGTGTCGGTTCTTTCCTTTTTTTTACCCTTCTTTTTTTGTTCAAGAGAGTAAAGCAGAAGCTGCAGCCGCGGCAGTAAGTCGCGCGCGAAGAGTGACGCGGGGCAAGAACAGCGTGCAAGAAAAGCGGTGAAAAAAACGTATGCGGACTGACTGGCGCGGCCTTCTGCATGGTCGTAGAATTTCTATCTCATAAAGACATTCCGCGTTAGCGATCCCCGTCTTTCCGCTTCGGCTCTCATCTCATTCCTTCACTCTTAAAGCTCATCGTTTGACATTGCGGCAAATTTCACTTCCATTTTTCCACACCGGTTGGGATTGCGAGTCGTAGATTATGTATATGTATATCAGAGATGAATAAAACTCCCGACTCTCATAACTTCAAAGAGAATTTGAATGTCTATTGGAAAACTACGGTTCGAAATAACGAATTTTCTCTTCCTGCATCTGCCGGGGGTCTAGGCACCCTTAGAAAAGCCGGTTTCATGAATAAAAAGAAACTATAAACGTGCCTCATTAAATCGTAAGTAGCGACTTAAGACTTTGCCAAGCTTACGTAAAAGGGGGATGAAAGCGTGCCTGATATGGCATTACCAGGATTGGGACTGAATCGAAAGCCCGGGATTATTATCCCCCGAAGAAATTATCATAGTACCAAATAGCTGGAACGAAACAGACAAGGTTCACCCCTCTCTTACCCCATTGTAACATCTTGGTAAAAATGTGTTCCCTACTTCCTCCCTAAATTCCCAAGACGTAGGATTGATGCCATTCGTAAAGCTTTTTCCTTATCTTCCGTATCGCCACGGACCGAGACGATGCATAATTTTTCTTTGAGTGACGCGAATCTCTCTCAATTACTATGGCTGGTCGTAAGTTCCACTTCTCGTAGACGAGGGTCACCGTACCCCGTGGATGGTAAGGTTAAAAATACGCGAACCCGCGAGTGGGAAGACTCGCACATGCATATATGTGCATATGTGTGCATAATGCAGCACATCAGCTTCGGCTGGACCGTTCCTCGTAAAAGGTGTGTAGGTATACGTAATGGATAACAAGCGGTTCGAGTAAGTGCAAAAAAGATTGCGACGTAGATAGACGCATGTGTACCGCGTAAGGAGACGATCGGATGTATGGTGTGAAAGTCTTCCAAGAAGAAAGCGCCTCAAAAACCGACACGAACGTTTCAACTCGTGTGTACAGACGCCCCATTCATTGAGGCGAGTCAAAAGGTAATGTGCTTTTAAGTAGATGAAATTAATGAACTGATGTTGCGAAGACGGTAGTCGGGAGCCGAGAGTCAAGAGAGCCGTTCGTCTGGTCTTGGTGCGGGTGCGATCTTGTGTCTGGGACACCGACAGCTACGATTAATTCCTGGTGCATTCAGCGCGGTTTAATGTCTTCCCAAAGCCTCTGAAGTCTCTGGGTTACGTGCTGGCGGGATACACGAGATACAATTACCTCCAAGGTTTCTAATTACGGCGATATCGACAATAAACGTTCATTAGCTTCCGCATTTCAGAGTAGGTAGTCTGTATCCTGTTTCTTGGCAAATTTATAGCCCAGGCTTTGAATAAATGCCGAATTCTTGAGAGCCGTGCCCAAGGGGACTACGGCTGAGACGGTATCAGATATGGATATGTTTTGTAAGAAATCACTGTGCTGTGCAATCACGCACAGCGTATACCGGTCTTAATGAAAAGGACCGAGCCCTTTGTGCGATATTGTCCTTTGTGCTTTTGCGTTGCAAGTTCTAGGCAGCCGTTGAATATTAATAAGCTGCCAGTCACGAAGCGAACCGAAGGGTCTCCGCGATGTAGAATCTAATATATTCGCACAATCGCGGTAGGAGTACGGCGTGACACGCAATTATAAAAATGCAAAGTTCATCCGAAAGTATCCGGAAAAGTTTCCGACCGAATCTTAATCGAGAATTAGTCACGGCGTTTGATTGATTCTGAATAAGAAAAGCGGTACGCCTTTCGCGTGTTTTCGGTGACTGATGATAAATGACGACGGGTTGTTCTCGTTCTGCGAATTCAGAGCCGATTAGCACGTCTCGGAGTTCTCTTATCGTGTTTAAGCCGGCGGAGTCTGATGAGACGGACTCATTCCTGTCACGTATTCATTTATTCGAGCACTGATCACTGTTTTATTTAATTGCGCCTTTGAACTCTGAATGACGTAGGTAGATGCGATTCTGCACAGAAGATCCTTTCACAATCGTGGGCTGGGGCTCCAGGGCGGAGGCCGAAGAGTCCATGAATGCAGACGATCCCAGAGGTCGCCGCAGCGGATATAATTCGATTTTTTAACCCACACAAGAGTCTCAATCGACGCGATCACGCCTCCGCTAATTTTACATCTCCGTGTGTTCCGCACTCCTACGCTTTCAAAGCAAATAAACCACTCATGATCCGAACGCCCGCTCACCTTCTCACAAAAATATCTCTCAAACTTCAAGATCAAGACTCTTAAGGACCGAGAGGTAGCAGTTTCACGCGAGGTTACACGTCTTTTGGTAAACATGGATTTTAATTAAAATTCCACCCAACCCTCCCCCGATATTCAAATCAGCAGCCGACCACTTCTACCCGATGGTCTCACGGCACCAGATGGTCAGCCGTGAGGCGTATGCGGCGGAAAAATCACCCGCTGTGTCATTTTTCCCCGCAATGTAAGCATACTTCGAGATCTGCGAGCCTGGGGGTCTGGGAACTGTTTCCAATTATCAATCGCGAGGAAATTTACGCAAAAAGTGGATAACAGTGTGGCAGGATGTCCCAGCGATCTTCCGAATGTGACGATAAAATTCAATCGACAAGATCTAAGACAGCTTCGATAGTGCTGGCATCAATTCCGACCGACACTAAGTAGCTAATTGAGTTCTGAGATGATCTGTCAGTGGCGTACGAGCCACGGAGTATCAGGAATTGATTCGTTAAATTTATACGCGATAGCGGTACAAATGCGTCTATCGATCTAAGAGCTGGTGCCGATAGAACGAAATTGAACAGCCAGTGTTTAGACGTAAGTAATGCATCCAGGTACCCCACGTATCGCATCGTATGAAATGGCTTTGACATTTTTTGCCAATAACTTGTGGCTCGCGATATTAAATTTGGGATCTCCATTAGCCCGTTTTACCCGTATAAAGCGGGGGCGGACGGGCTTTGTCGCGTAGAGTAATTAACAGAGTTACCACGAGGGCTAATCTATCGGGTAGCAAAGCCTGGGCAAGCACTGGTGTAGACGGAACAGGAAATATTAATTACTGGTTCAACCTGGGTCGTACAGCTTCTGTTCACGCCAGACTCGATCAAAAATTTGACTGACCGTTCCGGCCCGGCTTCCGTGCAAACTTTGCGTCTGTCATTCGATCAACAAATTGAAATTATGGCTCGAAAATTCGGTGGAAAATTTCGCCAATTATTTTCTGCGTTTGTTATAAAATTGGAAGGAATTTCATGCCTAGGCTTCTATCACAGATTTCATACACCGGATTTCACAAGCCGTTATCCCCTCCGCAATTGGCGCCTTTTGGAACCTCATTACCAAACCAGACTGCGGCTTATTATAATTTATTATAAATCCGATAGACCGCGGTCACACGATCGGAGTCTAACACGAATCGAGGTATCGTTCCTAAACCTGATGTGTTCCACGGATTAGAGGATCCGAGTGATTGATACCTGTGAAATCACGAGCCCAGGGACAAAACCTATTTCACATAAATTCGGGTGTGTGAAGTCCACGTATACGCGTCGTTTGATATATGCTTTGGCCATGTATCCGCGCAGGTTTATATCTACAGCACATACCAGCGTAGGTACGTCATGTATACCTATCCGTATCGGAAAGCGATTACCGTCGAAACGTATGGCCATCATCATTATCGTCATGATCATTATTATTAGCGGATGCTGCCGCTGCCGCTGCTGCTGCATCACGGAGATAAATACAAACGGATGAATACTCCCCGTACACGCAAGGCCGCGGAGTAATTTGCGAAAACATATTATTAAACGCCGTTATGAATGCCGATGTCCCAAGCCTTTATCCCCACTCGTCGAAACTCTGCATCTTTCAAGTTTATCCTTCGCGACGATTCAGAATACGTCGATGCAACGGTAAACCACCGTTCTCACAACCCTTTGCCAAAAAACCGCGGGTTGATGATTTCCGCATTGATTTTCTATCGGATATCGGCGGAGATTTGGAAGCCCGTGGGTTATTCCCATTTCCGTAAATTCTGGTAGTCGAAACCTGAACCTTTCCGCCACTTTTTTCGGTTCCGGTCTCGAGTCCGATTTACAGCTCGGACGGCTACCTACGTCGTAGTTGTATTTCAGGTATTCGCAACGGTCGAAACATTCCAGTGACCAGCGTCATCTGGCATCCGCCAGTGGCTTTTTATTTCCCATTTGACTCGATGTAGTTCTGGGAAGCGTCAAAGCCTTGCGACGGCCTTGCATCCTCTTCTCTACGTATGAAAGGCTGAGAAGAAGGCTTGGACCGAGGTCACCACACCCGGAGAGAAATCATTTTCCTTTTTTAATGCCAGCTCCAGCTTCGATGACCGCAAGTATGGCAGGTAATCGAGAAATTCTTCTTTCGACGCATGCCTCGTGGATACCATGTTCACTTTACGTAATGACGCATGTTACACGCATATACCTACGTAGCTGCTTACCTCACCTCATACGGTGCAATTAAATGCGGTCGATCTGCCCGAGGTATCGTCCAGGAACAACCCGACACCTTGGCCGAGTATAATTGCTTTATCGAGCGAATAGGGGTTTTGCGATAATGTGAGGAGGTCTGGCTTCGAATGGCTATACCGGATGTCGGGTCTGAGGTTTCCGGAAATATATTCGGTTACCAACGGCATCTGGCCCTTGTTAGAAAGTCTTTCGAGGCGGGGAGATGGGATGCCCTTTTAGAGGCACTGAATGGTGGAAATGGTGGTCGGGAGTTCATTGCACACTCAGGGAACGATCCTCTTCTCCGGTTACTTTTTAACTCGAGAGGCTTGACCTCTGCCGAGGAAGAGAGAGAGGGAGAGAAAGTGGGAGAGGGAGGTACGGGGAGAAAGTTAAAAAAGTAAATTGGAATCCGTGTGAGTTGGAAAGAGGAAAAAGAAACACCGAGGAATATAACATTAAGAAAACATTCTCAAGACACTGGCTGGGCGTAATGTGCCCCAAGGCCTACCTACACGCTCGAGTTGAAGTCTGGTCAGCAAAATGCTGACGCCAAGTTACGCCCGCTCGTAAACCTTTTGCGACTTCATTCGGGAAGGGATGAAACGAATCAGATCCGAACCATCGACTCACCAGCGAAACAGATTTCGACGTAAATCGGACATTCTTTGCTCGCGGAGATTCGCGATTTGCGGGAATGTGCGAGGGACTAAATCGCGGTTTTGTTTTATCGCGAAAAGCAAAAGTTGGAAGAGCCTCGTTTCCGTAGATGTACACGGAAAGAAGTAAGCCGACGACCAAGCTCCCTCTTCTCTCTCATTCAGAGTCCACAATATTTACGCTCGAGATACGCGTGGGAGACAGAGCTGAACAAGGTGTCATTGTCCGGCCCTTGAGAAGCGCGACTGACTGACTAACCGCAGACTATGGTCATTCGGAAACGGCCGTAAACTTTCTTCACTGGTTTAGCGAACCGAGTGGGATTGATAATGTTTTTGATTCGTCGAAGGGAAACTCTGACCTCTGATCGATGGATTAATTTTCCACAGTATAAACGACATCGACTTGATATTCAAAGCACTTTTCGTCCTGTCAGGACGCAAAACGTTGATTTAGGTCGTCTCTTTGTCGATGTCGAACGCTCGTTCAACCGCGTGTAAAATTGAACGGGTTAACGCGGGTATAAACTAGGAAACTGCACCGCGGGTTTTGCCAGAAATCAGAAATCCATTAGCGAATAATTCCGCGATAATTTACAGCACGTCCAGCACGAGTTTTACCAACCGATGCTGCGAATAGGTTCCATTAATTCCGCGGCGACCATGGGGCAAAAAAAGTAGAGAGAAAAAGCGAAAAATCAGGAGAGAGAAAGCGCTGCATATTTTTCATCGCTCAGCAACGATATTACGATTTTATTTTTTGGCCTTTTTAACCTCGTTTTTTCCGGGTCTTGTTTCAATCATATCGAGGCGCCATGGGCTCTAGATATGAACCTTGTAGTCTGGAAAAAACAGCTTCAAGTACCTACACACTAGTCTGGATCTTGAGCTGAGTGAAAATTCTCCGAAAGAGGTGACTCAAAACCGTCGGCCACGTGTGAATGACGAGTAATTCTCAGTCCATGAATCCCAAGGTTTGAGGCTCGCCCGAAATTATAGACTTGTTAACATGCCACATGGTGTACCGGTCGTACGTTCGCACTCTATGAATAGGATCATGAAATGTCTGGAAACAAAAAGCTCTCTTGTTCATATAAATGTATACTGAAGACGACGATGATGTGGGATAAAAATAAGAAGCTGAGAGCATTTCTCGACCTTTTCCCATCGTATCATGCTTTGGTAAGCCTCTGCGAACGTCTGCGTGAAAGAGGAACCGGGATTTACGATCATTGAAGGATTCTGATCGATCGAGTTCATTTTCGTGATTGAACTTGTTCGAATTTTTAGTTGACCTGTCGTACGACGATTGAGGCACTTATGCCATGCTGTGACCGCAGGAAAAGAAACAGGAGTCGTAGTATCCGCGTCAGGAATTGGTATATGTACCAAAGCCGCAAATTCGAACGATCGTAACTAACTCACACGGAAGCTTACGGTCGGACATGACGTTTATTAAGTGGTATTAGCGTAGGTTCGTTCTAAATTTCTCTAAATGACAGCATCCTGATTATGACCGTTCGCAATTAAGCAATTGCACCAGTTTCCATGTCATTGCGTGATGCAGCACGGGCTACAGACTTTCTTTATTGGCTCCTCTCGACGTACCAAAAAGAGAATTTACTTCTTCCTTCAATTTCTAAATGTGTACAGAACTTCTGGTTGCAATGGTCCGGGTCTCTTCCCGCCCCATAACGACGACGATGACGAATCTCTTCATAAAAATTGACCCGGTCCTACCAAACTTGATTTTCATCGCTTGCCGCAAGACACTTTTTGCTCGACATACACGGCATATGTGGTTGAGTTTTATTAGAGTGATTCGAGTCACGCGTGCCATGAGATTACCGACAGTCTAGGTACTGGTTTTTTCAACGGTCAAGAGCACCGCGTCCGTGGCTTCCTGTTAACGGTGATTCCGTGAACGCAACTGTCCCTGTGTTCACCGTGTTCACCGTGATTCCTCTTCCGGTGTCAATCTTATGGCGTTAAATTATAACAGCTGCCAGTGCAGTGCACTGCTCATACCTCTAATTATCTGCCTCGAAGCCCACGTACCTAATACCGTTAGGATAGCGGACGTTGATCCTGGGGGTAGAGGAAAAAATTAGCGGATCTCCTTCGCTCAGGAAAACGCGATATTTCCAAAAATGTTTTCCCACCTCGGTGCTCAGAATTCGATACCACAACCCAAAACCAAACCAAAAATGAAATTGGGAAATAATAATTGAGCGAATCGCTTCTGTTGTTCCCCGTATTGAATGAGAGCTTTTTGGTTGCCTTTGCCTATACACTGATTCCAGAAAATTTTCGAGGGTCTGGTTCAGGCGATTGGGTTCACTCCTCGGTGACCCAGAGGATGGCGAACTCAGTGGACCAAAATGTGAAGAATTTAGACATTGCCTTTATGAAGCGTAATTTTCGATGATCGGAAAGAACTTTGACGCGATTGTGATGGTAATTTTCTTCGTTGCACTACTCCTCGACACTCGCTAGTCAATTTTCGACGAAGTATCGTGAATTATCCGTCGTTCGTATCAGCGGAACAACAGTTCTGATCAATATTGACATATTGCCGGTGCCTCGCGCTATCTGAACGAATATTTGCTGTCTAGGGTGACTTTTATCTGACTCTCCGTGTCGCGGGGCGATAGAAATCTAGATACTTTACCACTGGCATGAAATTGGAAAACTTCTACCCCGCGCCGTTTGAAAACGTCGAAAATCATTCTCAGCCCGGAAACCTGAGGCAACGTCTTGCTGCAAATGACGTTCCTTCAGTTTCTGAACTAATATACGACCCGAAAGTGCTCAACGAACCTTCGCAATTAGGCGTAAGAGATCTTCTTCGCCTGTTCAGCTACCAGGTAAGAAAATAAGGGTCTTAACGCAGGTAAGTGCCCGAACCTTGTTTGCAGAGGGCTTTTCTAGAGCCGTGTAACCATGGGTACTTTGGGTCAGACCCATTCGTATGGGATGGAACCGGGGCCATTATAGTCCGGTGAAACGTCTGTTCCTGACTAGTTCGCTAAGCTTTTACCACAACACAACGGAAAGGATTTTCTCTCGTGGAAAGAAACATTTCCAAATGTGAAACGGCGGCTTTTAAAATTCTTGGAGACGAGAATCAACGAGATTTTGTCAGAAAGTATGGATCGAACATTCACATGAGTAAATCCATGAATATTTCTTCATCACATGTGGATGAGGAGCTCTCGTGCTCGAGGATAATTCGTGATCAACAGAGTGCCCGCAGTTTTGACCTCACGATGAATGGATGAAAGGATAGTCCCTGATTGGTGGACACATTATCCTCTATTTTAGCCCCTTCAGAAACTTGTGTACGATGAAAATATACCCATGGATCATGGGCTGTAGCGAAGCTGAGCCTGCAGGGCTCGAGTTTAATTAATTCATCATATTTTCTCGTTCAATACCTAAGTGCGGAGTTCTGAATGAAACGGCTCGTAGCCGAACGTCATCGAACGTTGAATGACATCGTCATCGATGACTGAGTTGCCTTCAGTGACGCGAAATGTGAAAGAGTCCAGTTTTATCCGTACGTTTTGATGTTCGTGAAGAATTCCGTGTACCTGGATGAACGAAGGGAGATTTTTGAGCGCAGATCATATCTAAGTTTAGATCTATCTGTTATGCGGACTTTCAAAGCAGTTGCTAGATGGGTTCTGATCTATGTGGTTTATTATCACAGACTGACCAATACGTCTCGTGATTAAACCACCGTTTGTTTATCTCACGTCAAAAGGACCGCTTCTAATCACTGGCTGCATTCAAGCGGACTAGTGTCAGGTCTATATATACCAACCCGTGCGAGGTGGCGCTCTTTGAATTCTAATGAATCTTGGGGCGACATCAAATCCACGCCCTTGTTCAAATCCCAAGAATCAGGGTCGAGGAGGGAAATTCATTTACCATACACACATGGACACTCATGCCTGTGTCAGCCCAGACTCCACTTGCAATTAGAACCCAAGTCGGAATAGAAATCCTGGTTTTATTCCACAGGTTCTCCCCGAAGACTAGACGGCACAAACGATACTAGGGTAGGATTGCACATGCGATGAAGTTCCGATTTGCACTAATTCGCGTGAACGCGTGGACCAGTTTCGGAAGAAGGAAGATTTTTCGGACTGCTGATCGCTGCTTCGTACGAACCCGTAGAGAAAGATCTGTCGCCGGTTTGAGCCAGAGCGACGTCTGTACGTCTGTCGGTTTTGACTACCAAATTAACCAATTAAGGAGGGTCGAAGGGGCGTCGAAGGGCAGCGTGACCCGAAGTCTTGGAAATATGTGCCGCGGGTCTATCGTAGATAGAAATCGGTCCATCCCTAATTGCCAGAAGCCCACAGGCTGGGATGAGCCCAAGGATTTACGAGGCCTGACCGGGGGCAGACCGTTTTTCAAAAAGGGCCACGACCGAGGAAGATAAGATCTCGAACAGTTGTTCGAACCTTAAATCCCAGGTTTTACACGTGCCTACGCAGATGGTCAAGGGAATATGGTTCCTCTCGAAGAAGAATAATAAGAGGCGTACTTCACCATGAAAAATATTCCCAGAGGCTTCATATTCATGGTCAATTCACTATCGAAATCTCGAACGTTGATCAGCACGAATAAATCGTCGATATTTAACAGAAGAAGAAATTTTACAAAAGGGAAAATGATCGGAGCTGAGCTTGATCATCGATGGGATCGTTTGGTAATTCGGTTCGGAATGTCTGGGGCTTATTTCCGCGTTTTGAGACGAACGAGGCAAGATATTACTCGCGCTATTAGATGATAGCGGCGATTAGGTAAAATGGAAATGAAAGAATAGTAAATCAGTAAACCAGTCGCGTAGCGGAGTCGTCACAAAAGCTCCAGTCCTTGGATGGTGATGATCGACTTTGTCGCCTTTGAGGCATCCCAATTAAGAGTCGAGGACATATTCGCTCCTCAATGAAATACGGCTGAGAATGTCTAATGCAAATAGAGAAATCTCGGAAACCGAGATAGACGAAATAGATGAAATACCTGGAGCACGAAACCGGCACTAAATCCTCCGAAAATACTGCTAAGAAATATTCCACGATTCCAGACACTGGCGTGTAAATAGCCGAGAAGTAAAAGCGCGCTAATGCAGTGAGTCGAAAGATTGTAACAAAGAGGATTCGAATAGTTCAAAGAATTTAACGCAGCCTTTGCACGCGTGTCGCATACCAACTGTTCCCTATATCTGGTGATTCGTCTCCAGAAAATACCGCACCTTCTTCTTCTTCAGCATCGTCCGATTCCCAAGGGACGTACTGAATAGTTGTGACTAAACTCACGCGCCTGGACTCAGACCCGAGTGGCTTTAATGAAAAAGTGGAAAGGGAAAGAGCGAAAAGGAATTTTAATATCGCGTATAGGTACGTCCAAGAATAATCGGCGAAAATTTTGACGTGCGAATTCGACGAGCCATTTTCTCTGCTTTTTATGACGCTGTGGTGGTTCAAAATTTCAAGAATCGCGTGGTGAGCCAATAAAGGAACTCGGCTCCTTGACTCGAAGGTTTTATTACGGCGTCCCGGAGCCGGGAGTCTTCTCTGATAATAATTTAGTCCTTGGTAGGATTTATTAAAACTGCCGGAAGCGGAGTTGTTCCCGGTGCACACAGCCCTTTGGAAATATTCCAGATATTTATACGCCAAAATACAGTGCTGGAGGGTTTATCCCTGAAGATATATCAGTCGATAAGCAAATTGGCAGAAATTGTAGGGAATTTAATTACTTCGCTCAATCGCGCGCGTCATTTAGTTAAGCCTGAACGCCGTACGTGAGAGAGGAATGTTTATGGCCACCGATCGATGGCCGGTATATTTTCGACGACAAAATCGCTAACCGTGAGAGACAGGGTTAATTCAATAACCAAGAAACGCCCCGCTATTTGCTTCGCATTTATTCCCAGCGAAGATTCGTAGGGGAATTCCGTAAAATATGATCCGTATATGAACGAAATTGACCCAGGAGTACCCTTTTCGATCCTGTTTCATTTCTCGCTACCTCGCGTTGATCTTTCTTCGTAAAACAGATTTGGGATCGGTTCTACCTGCTCCGAAACGTTCGGTTGAATTTTTGCGGTTCCTTTTTCCTCCTCCGATCCGTTAAAAAAAGTAGAAACGATGAAAGATCCTGGAAGGAAGGATAGCCTGACGAGAAGGCGAGGCAGTGGTTTCGGCTTAACCTCTTTCAGCTGGCTAGCAGCTTTCCCTCTGAGGCATATAATGGCTTTGTTTCTCCACCGTTCAATTTGTTTCTCGATTCCATGGACCGTCTAGCTAGGATTTAGAGGCTTTGGGGAAGTTGGATCACTTCCCAAAGAAGTCCCCGTGGGCAGGGCAACGTCACGGGATTAAGAGGGACTCTGATAAATCCGTAGCTGCACGCGTACAGCCCGAGCAATTTTTCAGCGTAATCAAAACGGCGCTGTCTGGCCGGAGACAAAGGGGTTCAGCGAAGAGCGAAGCTCGAAGGGTTTTCCACCCTCGTGCAAAAATTTTAACGAATTTTTTGCACACCGAGCCCAGGACTGTTCCAAATAACCGCGAAAATATGAGAAATAACTTCGCTCCAAGATCAACGGAGACGGAAAGGCCTTTCCCCGACTAAATATAAACCGGAGGAACGTCAAAGAGTGTATTTATAACGGATAAGAAACGGCTAGAGAGACGGGCTAATTGCAGGAAGTGGAAAAACAGGCCAGAGTTGTGAGACCCGAGGATGAAGAGACGCGAGACACGGTTCGTTGTTCCTCAGATATTTGGATCAGTACATTTGTTCTTTGAAGAGTGTCCTGCCACCCAGTTATCGGATACCTAAATCTGGGCCAAAGTCCATCCCGTGTCATCGACCTTTCACGATGATTACCAGTGGCAAGGATTTCCTGCGTCACAGTGGTTCCAACAACTGATCCTTCAACGATCCGTCGAAATGTCCGTCAGCCTCGGAGATACGTATTTCCTGTTCGAGCAGCAATCCATTAAGGAGGATGTCACTTCACCGTCCTGATATAATGTTTGACGGAGGTAAAATCGCTTGTGAAAAGGGTCAACGATCGATACTCGGTCATTCTCTGATCTTTTTCGTCCATATTATACGCGAGTGAAGTTTGGCGACTGGAAAAGCCTTTCGCGAATGGATTTGTCGATGGAAAATTGATGCCGCCGTGCCCGAGGGCTGATCAAACGCTAGGTACTACCTACTGGTTTAATATTCCCCCGATATTTACTCTTCGAGCCGAAACTCAAGCCCTACGTTAGCAACCGGCCCATCTCTTCCATTCAGCCGCCGAAAACTCCTTTGAACTCGAATGGGAAGATCTTAATTTCGAACTAACGACTATTCGAGGATCCTCGTGTCAGGGACTCGGGAATCGCGAGTGCGAATGCAATAACAGGATCTGACGTTTCACTAGACACTTTAACGCATTTCAGTATCTAACCAAGCGGAGAACCGTGACAATGTGACACCCCCGTTTCGCAGAGTCGGTTTTCGCGCGCTGCTGATCAAGGGATATTGGACAGGAGCATCTAGATTCTGGATGCCGGTTTATCTGTCCAATGCATTTCATCAGGAGTCGAGATTTTTCGTTTCGGGGTGGAATAATTCAAAGGGAAAAAGTCGGAGAGGTATTTTTCCGACAGGCGTGACATCGAAGGTTCCTTTTTTCGATTTTTCTCCCGACCCGTTTGATCTCCACATCCAGCAAAGACTTCCACGTATGTTTTGGATCATTTCATTGATCTCTCGCTCGGTTTTTATCCTTTCTCTTCGTCCATATCGAGTCTCGCCCAAGTGGTGTGTCGTCATTAACATCACTTTATCCATCCAACGATGACTCGTACGAGTGTTGATAGGCGCACGTACCGTACGGTGTATCAAGAACCACGGCAACTAATCTAATAGAGACTCACAATGGAGGAGCGATTATGTTATTCGAAGAGCCAGTTGCAGTTGTCCGAGTCTCCAGCCCCCCTGGCCGGGTTAATTCGTCCGTCTACGACCCGTCCCCGCATTAATTTTGGTATCGAATACGTGGCTCGAAAATTCGTCGGCACTTTCCCCGCGGATTAATAACCGCAAATGAAATCCACGCGCCCCTTAACCGTCAGGGTGTAAATCTTGAGTCCGTTTCTTCCGCCCGAAATTTCGAGCGATAAAAAAGAAAAGAAAGAATTCCTGGTCACGAAACTGCACCGCTGCACCGTGGTGCACTGCGGAATTGAAGGGTGGTCAGTAAAATGTGGAATAATTTGGAATTCGCGAGATAAACGAGTCCGAAGCGGTCCTCCCCGCGCGTGAGGGTCCACCTTGAATACAAATCGCACATCACTATTGCAATTGCGGTATATTAAAACCATTTTCGAGGTGTGTATATCTTACGCAATTTAACACACGTGCTGCACCTACCAACACCTTGGGAACGTGACTCGCGATGGAGTATACCGTGGCCGTGGATACTGGAATGCTAGAAATCTTAGCCACGCCAAGGTGGGCTGAAATGTGTGGCTAGGAATTGAAACGAAATTAAAACTGAGGCCAGGGAATTTCAAACGCGGTTTTATTTTATCCCCGAGGAATGAGAGGAAGGAGGATAAGGGAGGATTTTGCGATTGGAAAGAATTTTGAACGCAGTTTGTTTCCACGGGTGAATTTTGTATGAAAGCGTATGGTCGCGGATTCGTTTGGCTAATAATCACGGATCTGTATTATAACGAGATGATAATTAATATGTAATGGCATATCCATATGCCACGAAGTGAGAGATCGTGTGTAGACGCTATGTTTTGAAATGCAGTCACGCGCACCAATGCTTTATACGTCTATCGGACCTCCGCGCGTTGAATATTAATGAAAATAATGACGTTCTTGTCAGCCAGGGCCTAATCGAGTGTACACGGAGTGTCTGCGTACTCGCCATTTGGTAATTCCGACTCCTTTTCGAGAGAACAAAAAAGAAGAAAAAAAAATTGTCAAAAAATATTCGCAGGCTTTCGAATTTCTCGTACTTCTTTACGAGAGTTCAGAACGAAAAAAAGGTGATTTTCGAGAATTTTTTTCAGGGAAACTATCGGAATTATCGGATCGGGGGTTTTTCTTAGTTAAAAATATACAATTTCAAGAATGATTTCAATTTTTTTTTATTTCAAAATGTTGCAAATTCACGGAGTGATGGAGTCGTCTACGTAGCGCCGTGAAAAAATCTGCCAACACGGTACCCAGTGGCGATTCGTCAAAAAACATGCGAAACAAAAAAATCAAACAGGATATCAAAAAAGATACTACTATCTTGTCTTTGTCATAACGGATTTGGAAAATATCGATTTTTGACAAAACGGCGGACGCTCGAACTCGACGTAGCGATTTTCAAGGAAAAATTCGTTCGTATTTTGCCAAAAAAAAAAAAACTAAGAATCGGAAAAAAAGATCCTGTGACGAGTACGAGATAATTATGTATGCAATAACCAGAAAAAATTTCAAGCTAATCGGTTCAGTGGTTTTCGAGATATTTTGGGTACCAGTTTGAAAAACGTTGTTTTGAGAAAAACGCGTTTGAAAATTTTGGGACAGATAAATCATGAAGTTCGTTCAACTTGCGCAGAGTCATCGATACCAGCTTCGTGACATAGGTTCCCTGGAATTTTTGAAATTTTCAAACTTTGAGAAAATTTGAAAATTCGAAGAACCGATATTTCGGACCCTGCCAGGTGCATATTCCCCCTTAAAATAAAACTAGAGCAGCAGATTACTCCGAGTACGAGTACCTACGTTCGTGAGTAAGTCATACGCGATCTTCCTAGTCATATAGAAACGATTAATTAACCTATTGTGTAAAGATAATTGAATAATTAAACAGACAAGATCTGGCCTTATAGCTGTTCCGGTATCTTATGGGGATCGACCTGAATGTGATACCAAGAAAGGCGGCTTCTGGTACAGGTGATGCAGGTGTGCTGCTGCGACGACCTGCAGCCAAGGGTCATTGTACTCCTTTGCTAGACTCTATCTTCCCACAGGCTGCGGTGTCTTAGGTTTTGTGCACACCGAATCTCGACGAGGAGAAGTTCGATCGGCGGAAATTTAATTTCGATCAAAAATCATCGGAGACAGGAAGAGAGCCAGAGAGAGAAGGAGGAAACGAATCGGAGCTCTTTCTCAAGTAGCTAAAGAAAATCAGTCGAAAAATGTTCTTCATTGTGAAAGGAACCTAAGACCGAAGACCGAAGACTGAAGACTCGTTGCAAGCGGACGATGGTGTGTCTTCGCGGCTGAACGAGTAGGTCGTGAATCGTGACGCAATCCCCAGCAATGTCACGATCTGTTGAGTTCACTGTCAAAGCCGTATTTACGAAGATCGGTAAATGTTTTCCCAGCAAACTTTGACGATAATTGTAATCGTGGATGGCCGAAGACCAAAGGTTTACGGCTCTTGTCAAAACCGTACTTCGGATCGTTGAATAGATTCGTCAGATTTCGAGCCAGAGCTTATTGCCGATCCGCCGATCCTCGGTTTCGGGATTCGAAATTACCTGAAGAATTCAGGAATGGTTTTGTGCACGTCGTATCGTCGCAGATTGTGTCCCAAGATTCTCGCGTGCCAAAATTCTGCGCATTAGCGGACCTCGTCAAATTTATCGTTGAATAATAGTTTTTTCTGGTCTGGATTCACTCCAGCTTGTAGCGACTGCAGTGGACGCTTCTATCCCTCGAGATTACGGGCTCGAAGCTTTTTCTTCTTTCTTATTTTCTCCTTTTCTTTTTGGGAAGTGATTTCTTGGCCCGACGACCGGAGCGAGACACACGTTTCGAATATAAAATCGCCGTGAATCACACTCTGCGGAATGATTGCATTCGCGATACCATATACTACGCTTACAGTTCGGACCTGAACCAAATTTGCATGTTATTAGCCAACAGCGGGAGCGTAGGAGCCGAGGTCATGGATTCGGATCTGCAATCTCTGGTCCAGTCTAAATCCGAGCTAGAAATATCCTCCCTGATCTAAATTTCATCTTCAGTTCAACGCGATTCGAGATCTGTGTACGAAGTCGCGATCTCTCAGAAGTATAAGAGGAAAAAAGAAAAAGTATCGAAATCGCGAGCTTTCGTCGAGAGATTTCCACACTTTTCGGGCTCCTCGTTGAGTGCCGAATTCCGATACGACGGTGCCTCATAAACATGCAGTTAGTAAAACTCCGTGGAGATAGAATCAGGCATTTATTGATTCGACGAACTGTTGCTGGCAGCTAAGCTAAACATTGCACCATATTATTCCCGACGAGCAACGCTCACTCCAACGTTTGATAGCTGTATGTAATTCCGTCCCGAAATCCGTGAAGAATATTTTGGATATTTGGGACAGCAGCGTTGGCTGTGTCCGTAAAATGAATTTTCGGTCAAATTTACCGCCGAGAATTTTTCCGAATAGATATGCCGTTTATTCCGTCGCCGAGAATCGGACATGCGGAGCTGTAGAAGCCGAGGAAAGACGGGTGTCTCCGCGTCTGCCGGTTATAAATAGTAAAACTTTCCGATGCAGAGTCGAAGAAGTCGAATATGAAGAAAAAGCTTCTCGGGATTCGGTTTTTGTTCATAAATATCAATATAATTGACAGCTTTGAGTCCTGGCCTGAAGCCAAGTCCCGTTTTTTATCACTAAAAAGTGGAAGTCTCTGTTCCTGGAGGGACGATGGCATCTCTTCGCTCATTGCGTTACCTATATCTCACCGCACGCTCAATTAGACACGGGATAATGAAATACGGCTGAGAATTGCAGCGGAATGAAAAGGCCTATTCACTCCTCGCAAAAATCAAAGAATCGCATTACCGCGCTGAACGGTTACAGCAAAACTCAGTTTTAAAGTCGTTCGAAATTTTCTTAGGCACTTTGTGTTCCAGGCATCGTTTCGAATGGCTTTCTCAAATTTCGAAGAGCCATTGTGTGAAACTAGTGCCCCAGTCCAGGTCGAGGGAATAAAATTGTACGAATTAAATTTCATACGCGTCGTTTCATCTAGCGAAGATTTTATGATAATTTCTGGAGCTCTATACGCTCGTGGGCTAAATCTGTCAAGCGGAGGTCAGGCGGGATTCGAAACGCGAAAATTGTCGAGAAATTTTTAGCAATAACGTGCGTCAACGTCACCTCGGTCAACTGGGACAATTATCCTCTGTGACAGGCGTACGAGTACGGGATACGATTGAAAGAGGCGACTGTGGTATATAATGATACATTACTCGTTCGAAATGGTCGTAAAACTCTCAAAATTAGGATCACGATTTTATTCATTCGTTCGAAATTTAGTTCGAGGAATAAATTATCGTTAAACCACAAACACGCATTGATCGAGATATACGGTTAAACTTTTCGACAAATTATCCGCTCGTCTTTACATTCGCAATTATTCTATCCGCGATCTCGGATTGGCGAATACTCGAATCTGATTGTAAGTAGGTCCCTGTTCTATATAGGCAACGAACGATGACAGGAAATGACGTAGCGATGTAACGGGAGCAAAGTAAACTCTTTTCATCAGCCTCGCTGCACAATCGGTCTTTGTCTTTTCCCTGTGTGATATTTTTTCATTTTTTTTTTAAATTTTTTATTCTTTCACCAGAAAAGTCTTTCTTCTTTCACATTAATCGCGCTGTATAGATCGTGTGGAAAAAAAGAAAGAATGTTCCATTTATCTCACGTGGATATGAACAGAGCGCGTAGGTTATACACATTAGGGTGATTCAAAAAAAAAAAACGATTTTTTTTTTTTTTCTTCCAAACAGGTTCAAAAGTTTCATTCAGGTATAAAAATAATTTTTATTTCCCATTCAAATATCACGGAAAAATTTGTTTTTGCTCCTTCTGATTTTTATAACTAGCTAACGATGCGTCATATAGAAAATCTACAAACATATTTTTGCAGGGAATTGAATGCTCTACAAAAAAGGTCTCTTACACTTTTTTGATAAACTTAGCTATTCGAATGATATTCGAGTTCAAAGAACTACCTTTCTGACAAAAAATGAGTTCCTAAAATAAGTTTATCAAAAAAGTGCAAGACACCTTTTTTGTAGAGCATTTAATTCTCTACAAAAATATGTTTGTAGATTTTCTATATGACGCATCGTTAGCTAGTTATAAAAATCAGAAGAAGCAGAAACAAATTTTCCCGTGTTATTTGAATGGGAAATAGAAATTCGCGATGTGCCACCTCTTGATATTAATATTAAGGGCTCAAATTTTAACAGGCGTATCTTTATAACTAAATGAAACTTTTGAACCTGTTTGGAAGCAAAAAAGAAAATTGTTTTTTTTTAATCACCCATATATATGTATGTAGATATATTTTGATCAGGGACGGGATATCGGACGTGTGTTTTAGCCGTTTCACGAAGACACGTGAGATGAATTATTTCCGTCCGAGAGGATTTGCGCATTTGAAAATCACGTGTGATGTACACATACATATGTAGTACACCAATGACATTATCTGTACTTTGACGTATGAATAAAGGAGAGATTTATATCAGAAACTTGAAGTAGGTAGTAGCCGGAGCCCGAAGGAGATCGATGTATATTTATAAAGAAGGAGGTAATGAAGGAAATACGGACGTACGAGTAATCTAGACACGGAGCTGTCTCGTCTTGCGCTTTTCTGAGGAATTGCGTTAATAAACAAACTCCGCTGCCCAACGGTGGTGGTGTCGACGTGCCGAATAGGAGTTCAAATAAATATTGCAACAAAGCTGCATCGATGGTACAAGTATAGTTACATTTTTACCTGACTTCAAAAGTTTCCACGATCAAACATTCAACATCCAGTCGAAATTAGAATGTGAAAATCTGCAGAAAATCAACGATGGAATTTCGTAGCCATAGATATTTCAAGTTCTCGCAGCTTGGTTTTATCGAAAGAGTTTCGGAAAAACTTACCTGAAAGTCCACCAGATGTTGAAGCACATGGTATTCAACCAGAAGAAGGCTGCCAGGAAGAAGAAGTGGGCCGCGATCGCTGTAATCATAAAAATTGGAGCACATCTGTCAGCGATGAAATAACGCGTCAACAAAAGTAGAATAAAAAAGAAAGAGAAAAAGAGAAACTGAGATTCTCCAGAGATCGTATTAGATGAACGAAAAGTTGCAATAATTTTTCTCTCTTCTTTTACGAAGTCAGGAAAGAAAAAAAGAAGAAAAAAGAAAAAGGAAAACACGTCGCGATATTTTTCCCGGGGTTTATAAATTCCGTAGCAAAAATTTCACCGCGCGAAAACAAGGGGTAGCTAAGGAATCCTTAGAGACCGTGAGAAGGACCCTTCGCGTCAAGTTTTTGCATAAAAGAGGGTACACGCGTAAATCGTGTTTCGGGTACGAAATATGCCGGGGCGAAAAATTTCGGTCTAATTATTTGCGAAGCAATTATCTTCAGCCCGGCGATTAACGAAGCAGGTGAAGTCGACGAACGATCCGGAGCGTATCGTCGCTTCTCGCAATCATTTCATCCCCCGCCAGAAACTATTTTATCAAACGAGTTGTACGCTGGTCGCAAGTCGGGCCGACCATGTCTCGCGGTGATAATGAAATTTTGAAGACTAATTACGTGTCCCGTAGCAATTATAACTTTCCAGGGGTAAACAAGGACCTCGGAGTTCGTTTCGCCACCTCGATTCGCGCCATCCTCGTTTCCCGGATAAATCGGTAGGGCGAATTCCGGTCATGAACGACCCTTAGCCGTATAACTAGAATTGGTTCTTCACCACCCACCGGGCGATGGTTAATTTAAGTGCGATATGGCTCACCGGCTCCTTTCGCCCGAAGGGGAAACGCGGGTGACGCGTAGGTCGGGAGGTCCTATCCGCTAAGGGTAGTGAAATGACAGGGGTAGATATCCCAGGGCGGCAGCTAGTTAAGGCCTTGATTTGCATGGGGATAAATTAGATCGCGTGTTTCGCGTTTAGCCTCGTTTCGTTCCCCGTTTCTACGTCCGTCCCGTTACTTTTACACTCTCTCTCCGCACCTTATACTTCTTCGCTTCGTTCTGTCTCGTTCCTTCGTGAAAATTGGGCCCAATTGTACTCGGCGCGAGTATCAGACACACAGATACACGTTTCATGCATATTAATGCCGGCAATCTCCCACCGTGAATCGAGATTGCATCAAACTTTTAACGAGCTGGTATACAAAAGCGAATCTCTTCCGCCATGTGAGATTGAGAGATCTGGTTTTCGAGGTCAAGCTCAATGCTTAACGGAGTCTCAAAGAGCGACTCCTATCTACTCTGATAATCTAGCTAGTTATACTTCATAGCTACCTACTTCACCTGATGTATGTTATTATTACTCGAACCTCTTCCCTGTACCGAGAGGAAATCTTGAAACTGTACAGTCGTCTGCGCATGCGCGAGTTTCGTCGTCCGCTGAATCAGGCTGGCCATCGCGAGTTTCAGCTGTCAATTTTTGTTTTTGGCACCGACGCCATTTATGCGAACTTTTGAGGTTAAGATCTCAATGAATTGCGGCAGCGATTCGGAAAGGCTTGGAAAGCCTTCATTGTTGAGATTGAAACTCGACGTTCTGAAAGAACCGTCGAGATTTGTTTTTTTCCAATTACAATTGAAAGCCAGAGGTCTAATTGTAAATTATAGGTGCTTGGAAGAAGCGATGCAGCTAGATGGGAGCAGTCTGTTCAATCGCGTTAATTTATTACGGTAGAAATTAAATTAAAATGAAAAACAACATAACCTCGATCGACTTTACGCGCGAAAGTTCGACAGCTTCGCTTCATCTCTTGCAAGTTGGCACCCCTGCCTCCTAGGTTAAAATATAACCGACCAATAAAATTGAATTATTTAGCACATGCGCAGTCGACTGTACAGTTTCAAGATTTCCTCTATTTCTTCGTTTTTGTCAACTCTTCGTCGCCTAAGCGATGAGAAGAGTTTAGAAAGTCGGAAATCGACAAGACTCCATATTTCGCATCATTCGATCGAATTTTTCAGCGAAATCCCGAATTCTTCGCGATTATTTCGGCGTTTTGCACAGGGACAAATTTTCTGAAATTAGTTTACACCTCGAGCAGCGTACAAGTGTTTAAGTTCGGAGGTGTATAGCGTGACACTGCGCATACGTATACGCGTGTATGTGCGTGCACATACGCTATTACGGGTTACTTCCGTTCTCGCGTGTGCGTATGGAGTCCAGTTATATTTGCTCACTGGCTGATTCACTTCTTGTTCATTAGCGTGGCACTGGGTCGACACTGCGATTTCTGTAGCGTGCTACTCGCAGTAAATCGAGCAATGAAAACCGTATTCCTTGAGTTAAATCTGGGGCATTGAACGTCGCGGCACGGTCAAAATTTTGACAATTTTTTTTTTGACAAAACTTCGCCAATTATTTCATCACGCGATATTCGTTCTTTCATACAATCAAGAGGCGGAATTGGATGAACCAAATAAAATAAGAACATGGTTCTAAATCTGAGGAAACGAGCTTTGATCGATCTTAACTAGAGACTAGCACTTCGAGGCTTCGAATTATCGTGTAATCACGTTTTTCTCATGGGTACCCGATCTCGCCCCGTTCCTCCGTGTACATGGATTGAATTGATTCTCTTGTCCGATAGAAATTCAAGTTTCGCAGACCTGATTTCATTAATTATATTCAACCCCTCGAACAAGAAGAAGAATGAGAGGAAGAAGCCTGACTGCGGCAGAGAAATCCGTGAAAGTTGATTCCTCGAGTTAATAAAATTGAGCAGTTCGTTTTCTCGTCTGAGATTTCTACGAGAGATTTTTCTCCCGATCGTATCGTCTGCGATAGAGTGAAACTGCGGAGTGCAGGCCATAGGGAACAGATGTGTGGCACAGCGCCTTGGGTTCTCAAGCATATCGTAAGATTTTCGAAATATCATCCCGCGCAGATGACGCGAGGTATTTTTTTCATTCCCCTTTTTACCTTCCCTTCGTACGAAATTTCGCTATGCGAATTTCTGCGTACGTGTATGTTTTATATATTTATATATGTGTCGTGCGCGAAGCTGACGCGACAACTTTTGACCCAAGGGTGCATTTTGTATCCGTACCACGGGGGGTTCGACGTCGCTTAATTTTTCACAAAAGCGTCGCAACGCCCGGGGGAAAATCCTAATCGAGTTCTAAAGGCGGGAAAATATAGCGCGGAATTAATTTCCCCGTTGAAACTGCAAAAGCAAAGATGAGGCGAGAGGAGAGGTGCAAATTCCGAGGTTTAATATTTGAAGATTGTTTTTTTTCCAGGGACTAATTACCGGTCCGTAAAACGGGAAGAGGAAGAACAGCGGAGCGCTAAACTTGGGAACTTTTTTCCCTTAAATAATAAAGAGCGAAAAAAACGTTGTTCAAGTATTTTGCGAATTTTTTCGTTTTTTCTTTTATCTTCTTTTCGGGCGCTCCTCGAATTTTCCGACTGACGAATATCATCGATCTGGGAATAACCAAGGCGCGAAATTATTGGCAAGTATTTATTATCGCGATTGGCGACGAAGGCCGGGTGCAGGGGGACGGAAATACCGCGGTGTAGATACACCGGAAATCGGAAATACCAATCGCTGACAAAAGCTGCCCCTGGTCGTCGCTATTTCGGTAAGCAATTAGTCAGCCGTGAGCAAACTGTTCGGCACATATTTTGCCGATAACGTAATGAAAAAGGAAATTCGTTAACGGTTATCGCGTAGTCAGAGTCGTACTTTTCATTATTTCAAACGTAGTTTACAGCCCGAAAAAAATGCCACGGTTTTGTTGTACTTCTGAATTTTCCAACTTCCCGATTCAGACGAGGGAAGGTTCCCGCGATCGATCCGAAAACGAAGAATCCAATTTTCCACTAGATTCCCCCACGTTTCGAGATCCGCGATTCATTTTTTGCCCAACGATATCTCGACAACGATCGAAGGGATTTCGACTTTCGTTAGATCGATCGATGCGTCTTTACCCAACTTAGAACCGATCAAATTCTGAACTAGATCGGTGCGATAGTTTTCGAGTTATTAAAAGAAAAAAAAAAAATCTCCACCCTCTTTCGTCAATCCATCGGATTCGCAAATTTCTGAATTTCTTTTCTATATGATTAGAATGCCCTTTTTTCGAGTTCGAAAAATACCGGATCGGAGTTCTAGGTCCGGGGCCCATCGAGGTCAGCGGAATTAGTCGCTGTCTTTATAGGTGTATCAATTTCGATTCGAGGCGATGAGGAACCTCGAAACCCCGAAACCTTGAAGATTCGTAACAAAGAAATAGATAGCTGCGACCCGGAGCTAGACAATCAAGATTCGATTGTTCTGGCATGGTTCGAGAATCCCGGACGTGAATCAGCGGAAGTCACCGGGTATTGGCGTGGACGGATGATCCGGACGGGCGATTCGATTCTACCGAGAAATAGTTCGAGGGTGGCAAATGCCGTTTCCCACACGAATGCCAAACGCCTGGTGTACCCAGTGCATACCGAACCAAAATGCCTGCGGTTCGATGGACGCATATGTCCCTAAATCTGCAAAACAAGAACCAGATAGGCTCCAAGATTCCCTCGTTCATTTCGGGATTTAGAATCAGCAAAGATCCTGCTATCGCATCATTTTTTGCAAATTTCTCGTCCTTCCAATTAAGTCAATATTTTTTTAATCAAACTTTCGAATTTCCTAATGGGAATCATCGATGTATTGATCCGTTCGAAGTTCGATATATGGGTGATTCCGTTCTAACAGTGTCTAATAATGTCCTGTACTGTTTGCTCTCACTGGTCATCCATTAACAATCTATTCATAAAATTTTTGCATCAATACGATCCTCGTGAACACATTTCATCACTTCTTTCGTATAACATAACTTGCAGTCCAGAGAAAACTTACAGTTCAAATCACTCGAATGTCAGTACCGTGTCACGTCCGTTTCTAAAATTTACCTATGAAGTCATTATTTTCTTTGTCGCAATAAACGATCCAAACTAATTACCCATAAATCTAATTAATGTTGTAATACAATTCATAAATAAATTATAATATAATTCGCAACAATTTTTCTGAAGAATGTCTACCAAATTTATTTTATGTCAGTACCGTGGACGAACGAGTCGGTACCGTGGCACGTAAAATTTGAAATTTGATTCTCATCCTCGATATTTTGAAGTTGCAGCGAAATCCTCTCGGACTTTCATTTTTACAATAAAATAGAGTAATAATATGCATTAAAAAATTTGAAAAGTTTTATTATAAAATCAAAAAATTTGTAATAAAAAAAGTAACAGTTAGAACAGAATCACCGATATTGCAACGCTCTTCGAACAGTCTAGGATCAGAGGATCGGGGAAGTATCGGTAATTCGATTCGGCAATTATTGCCCGTTCGCCTTAGGTAAATTCAGACCATCGGGATTGCTTCCGTGTCGGATAATAACGTTTGTACAAAGTGGTCTTTGCTCCCGTACAATTTTCTCGACGGGGTAAAAAGGGCTGCCGATAATCGCGCGAAACTCGACCAGCGGATTCATGGGAGTCCGAGCTTCGCCAGAGCTGCGAATTCCTTCGACACGTATATGCATGACCCGTGGCGTCGAACGGTTACGCAATTTCCGTTCCGTTTCATGCGATTTTAGGATTCGCTCAATTTCCTTCCCTCTGTTTTCATTAAATTCCAATAATCCCGCGTTTACTTGAGGCAAACACACGGGCCTAACTCGATCTTTTCGCTTTATACCCACCGTGCCGAATCGCTCTCGAGTTTGTGTACCTTGCAATTTCGCATTATCATTGTTCAAACCAGGGAATAAAATTGGGCTTACATTCCCAACTCCGTTTATAAAAACTGAGCAAAAAATACGATCGGCGAGCAGAATTATCCTCTCGCAAAACTGCGTCGTCGAACTACGATCGACCGTAATTAGAAATCGACGTCCGCCGCGGTTCCCGCCGTTAAATTTTCCGCATTGTCACCAAGACGGGGTCAGAGGTTAAAATTTATACCCAGAATTGATTTGACGGCTGGGATGATTACCGTCTGCCAATAATTATCGATTATTTGGTATTTGCACACACGACATGTTAGCACGTGTGTAGGCGGATGGAAGCGGTGTGAGAAAGGGGACAAATTTTGGTCCGAATCAACTGCCAGTCACAGGAACATGCAAGGCGAGAATCCTGACAGGATGAGGTGAGTCGAGGGCTGCTCTACACGACCCTCATCGATCATTGAAATTAGGCGAACATGATGAGCGAAAATCGACGCGAAAGCGATGGGAATGGGAAAGAGAATGAAACGATGGTTATTAATCGCGAACAGTCGGAACTCGGAATCCGATCGAGCCGATTCAGAATTTTGAAAAACGTGGAAATCCGGAAAATTCAGACTCCCAAATCCCAGACCCTCGGAGGCCCAGGGGTCCGAAAAATTGATTTTCGGAGCTTTCGGCCTTTCGGATCTTCAGACTTCGGAATTTTGAACCCTGGGTGTTCTTCGTTCGACATTTTTTCGAATCAGGCACGTAGACTTCCGGGAAAATATCCTTTCCAAAATCTATACGGACTGAAATACGAGCGAGGCTTTTTCCCTGCCGGGGTAGGAAGCCTAACTATGATAATCCGGAATTAATTGGAGCAGTAAATTAATAGGGGGTAATTAGCGGCAATATTGCGCAGTAGAGTTCGGTGCATATCATCCCAAAGCGGTAATGCATTATATCCGGTGTTTGGAGAGGAATTCTATGGAGTACGGAGTGTGGAGGGTGTAACTATAATACCTGAGGGGGTTCGGAATTTTGGATAATATAATGCACACGCATACAGCATCTGGTGGCTTGTCGAACGGTATTCGAACCGCGGTTTTGAACAGGCACAAAGCGGAGGCCAGAGAAGGTTGCGGCAACGACGGTGGTAACAGGCCATAATTCGATATCTAAAACCCGATAATTTAGTTACAATAACGGAGGACAATCTGCACTGACGATATTACAGAGAACCGTTGTCCCAGTACTCGGTACCCTGCGGAGTCCCGGGTTCTTTTCAAGGCGGAAAAGCGGATTGAAAAAGAACGAAATCTACGCAAAAACATGGCTAATGGATCCCCGCTCCTGGACACAGACGAGACAATAAAATCCGACGGGATTCCCAACTATTTTTCTACCTAGTCCCGTACAGGATTCCGGGATAATTCAAACCGTTTTTACGGGTTTATCAATCGGAATAATAGAGTAATTTATTTAAGTACCGTGTTTACGACCCCTGGACCACAAAGTTGGGAAACAATTCATTTCCGTGTAATGATAAATTCACTCGACATTTTCCCGCACGATTTTCACAACGTTTATAATAATACCGAAAGTTTTTCGAATTCTAGAATCATTCCGGTACTTTTTGCAGAGCATTTAGGAATTCCGCGGAATTTAGATTTGTCGCAAAAAAATTTTCGCCATTCGTTCGAGTTGAATAAAACGCGTGCGTGTAAATCATATGGAATTCGTGTATGGGTATAAATTCGCAAATCGAGGATTACAATCTCGGGGACGTAACCGCGATTCCCCAAAGTCTGGTACAGTGGCGAAGTTGATTAGTATTTAGATTCCGTGGCGGACAATTAACCCGGAATCGTGCTAGGAGTTAGTTTTCAAGTCCCTGTTCCGGGGCTACTCGTGCGATCGCGAATTCCCAGAGGATATTTCAAAGGTCGGATAGATCCGCAAGTGCGGATCAACGGAGCGAGCGAAATTGCGAATTCTAAATTGATTAATGGGCCTGTTAAACGCCCCGGAAATTTTTTGCCGATCGATTCCCGATCGTGAAATTCGATTTTTCTTTTCAAATCTCGGGGCTTTTTCCTGAACTGAAAGTAGATTTTTTGTCGAAATCTAATTCGCGATTCGACGTTAATGGGGCTGAAGACTGCATACACGGAATTTCCGTATGGTTTTCAGTGCAGCTACCTACGCATCGAGTTAAACGTGACTACATTCGATTGTGGAAAGTGTGAGTGCACAAACACAGGCACAAATACCTTTCGTACTAAAACCTAAGGAAACTGCAATTTGCATAGCTGCACGTATAGACCATAACCCGTGTCCGAAGCCATTGCCTGCACCACAGCCTTTCTCGCCGACCGCACAGACTGCTCGAAGTTTCCAACGGCTTAAGCTCCCTTCACACAGGGAAGTGGGTTTCAGTCTTATTCCCAAAAATATCGAGATCTCGGAATATTCCGATCTTTGGGATTATGGCGAGAACTGGATAAGCTAATCGACTGGTTTTATGCTTAAGGGGGAATATACACCTGGGAACGAAAAAAAGGCGATTTTCGAGAATTTTTTTCAGGGAAACTATTGGAATTATTGGATCGGGGTTTTTTCTAGCTAGAAATATACACTTTCAAGAATGCTTTCAATTTTTTTTATTCCAAAATGTTGCAAATTCACGGAGTAATGGCGTCGTCTAAGTAATGCCGTAAAAAAATCTGCCAACACGGTACCCTGTGGCGATTCGTCAAAAAACATGTGAAACAAAAAAATCAAACAGGATATTAAAATAGATACTTCTATCTTGTCTTTGTCATAGCGGATTCGAAAAATATCGATTTTTGACAAAATGGCGGACGCTCGAACTCGACGTAGCGATTTTCAAGAAAAAATTCGTTCGTATTTTGCAAAAAAAAAACTAAGAATCGGAAAAAAATGATCCTATGACAAGTACTAGATAATTATGTATGCAATAACCACAAAAAATTTCAAGTCAATCGGTTCAGTGGTTTTCGAGATATTTTGGGTACCAGTTTGAAAAACGCTGTTTTGAAAAAAAAGCGTTTGAAAATTTTGGGACGGATAAATCATGAAATTTGTTCAACTTGCACAGAGTCGTCGATACCAGCTTCGTGATATAGGTTCCCTGGAATTTTTGAAATTTCTAAACTTTGAGAAAATCTAAAAATCGAAACACCGATATTTCGGACCCTGCTAGGTGTATATTCCCCCTTAAAATTCTTCGGGAATTAGAACTGAGCCAGAAAACGCGTAATCACGAGGGCTAACGCGCGATCGCTGGCAATTGAAAGCCAGAAGCCAGCGATTAACCAGAAATGTTATACGAAGAGGAAAGGAGAGAAGGAGCAAAGGCAGTGGAAGATTTTCTGCGCCAGAGTTGATTGAATAGTACCGTGTCCCGAAAGGGAAAAGCGCGAAAATTGGTTACGCGAATAAATGGCGGACAAATTGAATTGGACAGGTTCTCACGGTCTCGTTGCATTTTTCGTATCGCGGGACACGTAGTATCGCAAGTTTAATATAAATTCGAGTCGGATTGAAAATACGGTAAAATAGGTGAACGAGGAAGTCGATTTGAGGGGGTGGACGCGCCCGCGCGAGACTAGAATATATATTCGGATCTGTTTTTCCTGATAAATATCCCCCCGCGAATAGAGTACGATTTTCAACGTCGTATGTGCTTCGCGTATGACCCGCGTATATGCAATTCTCTTAGAGAGTAGCGGCGCTGCAAGTCCACATGTGGGAATACAAAGGAATTCGTTAATAAGAAAAGATCCAATTCAGACGGCGTCATTAGCTAATTAGCTGGAACCTGGAATTGTAAGGGCTAAATTCTTGACGCGTTAATTACGCAAAATTAGCTCCACATTCTGCAAATTACAGACAACAATGTTATGAGTCGTGGGACTAGGAGCCGATATTATAACCCGGGATAATTGGCGAGAGAAGAGAGAGAGAGACACACTCCTTCGTCATTATTCCAAAATTCCAAGCATTTTCCTTCAACGATTATTTGAACCCGTTCGGTTCAATTTTCCGGAAAATATTTTCGTCTCAAATTTTTTTTCAACTTTTTTTCCCCACGTTTCTCATCTAAAATTAAAAATCTGAAAATCTTTACTCTGCCAAAAATATTCCGAGGAGTCATTCGAGCACCGCGCGAAACAAGAGGCTATTCTATTCAATCTCACGTTACTTAGCGGTGAAAAATCACCGAGATTTTCAGAGAAAAAAGGTGGCTCCTTCGCTTTCTTTAAACTATAGAAAAAAAAAATAATTTTACGTGCATTGTCAGAAAATTACACGTGGAACGGGAAAGAGAGCCGATCGAAGCTACGAGTCGGCTAGAGATCCTCGCAAAATTTTTCTGACGGATCCCAGATTTTTATAGGATCGATTCTAGCCTGGGAAAAGGACCGGGGAATATTTTTCCCGAAATAGAAAAAAGAAATTTTGAAATTTCAGTGGCTTTCTCGAAGATTTGATGATCTGGATAAATTCGCGACTGACTCAGAGATTAACGCGTTTAGGTACAATGAGTTAAGTTTCACGGCATATATATAATGAGAAGCGAAATAAATATCTTGAGTATCTTTTTCGTTCATGCTCTAATAATCGGCAGTAACTAACGCTCTCTCTCTTTGTCCGATGGCCTACTTTTATTATTGTATATATACTACGTACCTGAAACACGCCTCTCTCTGTCTATTAGGTTTCGTTCATAGAACGTTGCACTATCTTACAGGCATGAAAGCTGCGTACCTTCTTTGCACATAACGATCAGAATTCTCGTTCCAAAATTCGAACGGCGGTAATTATTCTGCAATCAACATCCGGGATCATAAAAAAAAGGATTAAGCCGGTCAATTCGGAACCTAATGACTTTACCGAAAAATATGTGAAACAAAAGTTGTTGGGGACAAAGAAATACGTAAAAAAGTATTCCATGTTCATCTTCGTATCTTCGAAACTAAGGGAGAAAAAAACGAAAGACTATTTTATTTTATTTAATTTTATTTTATTCGCCAACGAGGGCGAGAGCGACAGACATTTCTCTGCATCCCTTATTTTTGAAGCTACGAAGATGAGCATGGAATACTCTTTTACGTATTTTTTTGTCCCGAACAACTTTCGTTTTACATATTTTTGGATAAAGTCATCAGGCTCCGAATAGAACGGCTAAACCCTTTTTTTCCAATGATCCCCCGGGGGTTGATCGCAAAATAATTCCGGATTCGTACCTAAAAATTGCTACCTTTCGATTATTTTTCTGGACTATAACGAACGATGCACATCCTCGATATGCAAAAAAAAAAGAAACTTAACGAAATCGGGAAACGAACTACAGTCCCAGAATTAATTTTGTCGGAGGAGACGGACGTTCCGCGAAAAAAAAACGAAAAAAACAAAAAAATTACTCCACGCCGGACTTCTGGCTAACTAAACAAATTGCGAATCGCAAAATGTGTCTATGTCTACGTCTACGATGTCTATACGACCTTCGCGATAGGAGAGGCAGCATTCCTCGAGTCACTGATCTTGTTCACTTTCGTACATCGTATACTAGAACGTGGGTAGTGTACGTACGCACACGTAAGCACGCACAATTATCTGATATATAATCTTGAAGCTCGTCGGTATAACCCTGCGAGATCTGCAACATCGCGAAATGTACGAGACGCTGTACGCCGGCTATTTTACCCTCTCGGGTATTCAGCGTCTCCGCAGCGATAGTTTTTCGCGGATAGAATCTAGCCCGGATTTAGTTACGATGCGAACGAATCAATTGGAAGTATAACAACCCGGGAACGGCATTGAAATGATTCCAATAATTCGTAAAATAAATTTTTCGCGAAATTTTACGAATTTTTGATACTCCGAAATCCGCGGAAACGATCGCTTCCGATTCCGCAATTCGACTCGAGTTTTCAATTGCGATTAGACTCGAGGAAAATAGCGATACGTACTCTGCTTTTGCCAGATTTCGAAATTCAGATCGTTTGTAGAATATTTTTGAACAAAGGTGCCGAAATTTCTTATAGTCTGAGCTACTAGCGGTTCGCTAAAAAGCGAGATGTGTGAATTACGTACGTATCTGTACGAGTATGTAGCGTAAGACGATGTTTCGTTAATTTATATGAAGATATTCGACCGACTGCAGAATCCGAGTTCCAGAGTCTGCACACGCGAATATATACGAGGCATTCCACGCCAAAACGGCTACTTTTGACCCCGACCCCTTTCGATTTGGCTGAAACTTTTTTACCTTTTTCTACCCCACTGAAAACGTTTCTCAGAATTTTTTCAAATTTTTTTACCCAACCGAAAAAAAATGGCTCTCTTTTTTTTCAAGTAGCCGTAACTTTTAAAAATTAATTAGATTAAAAAAAAATAGAAAACGAAAAAACAGCACTCTGCCAATTCCAGAGAATTTGCAGAAAATGTCAAAGTTTTTTCCGAGAAAAAGAAAAAAAAATTAAAAATCGTAATCATCGAGAAATTTTCGTTTTTTTCCAAAAATCTAAAAAAAAACGTTGAAGATAGGTCTGAATAATTTTTTTATATATATATATTTTTTTTTGAAAAGTATATTTGAAACCAAAAATTCTCAAAAAAAAAAACTTCCCGATAAGTCAATTTTTGCAAAAGTTATGGCTATTTGAAAAAAAAGCGCCATTTTTTTCGGTTGGGTAAAAAAATTTGTAAAAATTCTGAGAAACGTTTTCAGTGGGGTAGAAAAAGATAAAAAAGTTTCAGCCAAATCGAAAGGGGTCGGGGTGAAAAGTGGCCGATTTGGCGTGGAATGCTCCATATACAGTAAATAACAATTTTCCGAATAAAATTAGGGGGACTGCAGGCATCTATTTCGGTACTCAGAATCCGGATAAAGAAAGAACTTTGTATTCGAGTGTGTGTATATATATGTACGCGAATTCCGCGGATTCTGCCCTGAGAATTGGCAGAAAGATGTTCTCTAACGGGAATCGGTGAATCGTATGAAATATCGCGATATTTTATGCGCGAGATGAATTCATTCGTATCTCTATATCGGCGAGACGTCCGAATCGCGATCGATCCGTGTGTAATCAATGATGAAAGTAGAATATCGAAGGTCGGTTCTGTGCGGCCACTTTCCGTCTGACTTTGGCCGAGCTATATACATAAGAGGATACTTCTGTTTCATACCGATCTTCAGAGAAGATAATTGGACGTATATAAATACGAGTGAGGGAGGCGTCGGCAGAGCGTAAAACCAGCACGATGCTATAAAGGAGAACGAGCAGGGAACGAGACTGAGAAAAAAAGTTAAAAAAAAGAAAAGAGAATAAAGTTGAAAAAAAAAGAGAAAAATTAACGTGGGGAACCCAAAGAGGAGGAAAACGAAATGAAAAGTGTCCCTCAGGTAGCTTGTAATTAGCCGCCATCGCACAGGCTAGTAGTCCGTACCTGTAACACAGGTGAGTGGACTCACCGGTGTGCTGCGTCTCGTCGCAGGTCACTAAATTAGTAAATCGCTTTTTCAAGGGTTGCCCTGGGTCCGTTTCGTAGAGATGTACAGCGATTACCGTCGGCGATTGATTGTCGCGCAATTTTAACTCGCGAGATCGATTTTTTGATCGGAAGGTGTGTTTTTACCTCGTACTTTTATATCTGGACCAAATACGCGCTCCCGACCTTCCCCAATGTCTGCGAAACCGCGGGGGTAGACTTGAGGAGCTGTCGGGTGTGGGAGAGCCTGGAATTGCATTGGGAGGAATCGCAATTGGGGAACCGAATCATGCGGGATTGGAAAGCGAGAGTTTCGCGGCTGTAACGAACCGCGAAAATCGCGAAATCGTGGTTTCCGAAATCTGGCGGTGTCTCTCGGCTCTCAGAATCATTCTACGAGATTTGGTAGCGCCTGAAACGTTCTCGGCTCTCATAATCATTCTACGAGATTTGGTAGCGCCTGAAACGTTCTCGGCTCTCGGAATCATTCTACGAGATTCGGTAGCGCCTGAAACGTTCTCGGCTCTCGGAATCATTCTACGAGATTCGGTAGCGCCTGAAACGTTCTCGGCTCTCGGAATCATTCTACGAGATTCGGTAGCGCCTGAAACGTTCTCGGCTCTCGGAATCATTCTACGAGATTCGGTAGCGCCTGAAACGTTCTCGGCTCTCGGAATCATTCTACGAGATTCGGTAGCGCCTGAAACGTTCTCGGCTCTCGGAATCATTCTACGAGATTCGGTAGCGCCTGAAACGTTCTCGGCTCTCGGAATCATTCTACGAGATTTGGTAGCGCTTGAAGCGTTTTCGGACGAAATCTTCGCGTGCGGAGATAGAGAGAGAGACTCCGCGGCTAAATTTGTATCTGGTATAAATTTCTAGTCATTTATTTGGGATATAGGCGAGTCGCTCTGAATTTCCGAGTCACGTATTGCCGATATTAAGACCAATTTCCGGCTCCGCAGAACGCCCCGCTCTTCCTCAGTTTCCGGAGTGATCCGGAGGCCTGTTTTACGATTGTTGATTCACCGTTTTACCCCATTTCGTAGAAGCGGTTCGCGCTCTCTACCTTACGCCAATACGCGAGCCGTATTATTGTAAACAGGGATTTCTGCGTTTCTGGTTAATATCCGAGACGTTTCCGGGGCTCGGAACCGGATTATAACTTTAGTTTAAAAATAAATCGCTAATAGATCCGCGCGGATTCGCGATGCCTTGTAAATACTAGACGATCGTTATTTTCTCACCGAACAGCCCCGGGGCGATTATTTTCTCAAATTGTTAATAAACCGTTTCTATACGGATAATATTTGTACCAGAAAACCTAGAAGATATATATAAACATTTTTTTTTCACCCAAAAATAAAAAAGTCATTTTTCTTCCCAAAAAAAAAAAAAATTGCAAATAATCCTTTCGACGGACAAAATGATTTACATTTCCGTTAGATAGAGTTTTTCTATCTGTTTTTTTTTTTTTCTTTCGTTCGTTTTCGCGATTATTTTCTTTTTCTACACGCGTATCACTTCGCACGTCGATTTGCGGAGGTCTTGTTGAATAATCTTTGCAATTAATTTTATACCGTTACAGTTTGTCTGCAGGCTTTGAACCGCGGTCGTATATATATTCTAAAGTAAAGCCTGCGCTGACAAAGAGCGAGTTTTCGCAATAAAAAAAAAATTTCCGAACGTCTGCAGCCGGTTTCGCGAAATAGATTGAGTGTAGACCTCTTTCCGAAAATAAGTAAAAAGAGAAGAAATAGCGGTACGATATTTCTCAATTTTAACAATCCTCCGAATTTTCGTTCGGCACAATTTTCCAAAGCTAAAAAATTATTTGAACGATTATTCGACGCGATTTGGGCATCGAAAAATTCAACACGATCCAAGACTGGACTCAGATGCGAATAAGGGGAATGAGTCTTCCAAATTTTGCACATCGTTCTGAACTCTCAAACTACCCCTTTCCTTTTTTTTTTTTAATCTAGTCAAGCCGACAGTTGCTCGAATGAATTTCGAACTTCTTCATCGATTTTTAAACTCGGTGAAGTACGTTGGCGGGGTAATTAGGGGTATACGCAATACGCGGGGTAGTAAATTGTTTAAAAATTGATAAACTGGAGGATATCCGCGTAACTGCACGGTCTGTAATTTGCATATAGCAAACGTGACTCACCCAGCTTGCGGAATCATCACGATATTCGCTATCCGCTATTCCGATTGTTAGATATTGCGGAAAAGGTAGAAGAAACGGTAATAATCATCATCCATAAAGGATTACACGTCAGGCTTTGCAAATTTTTACCATTTATCGCAAAACAACGTTTCGATGTTCAGGATTTTTCACTCGAAGATCGGTTCCTTCGCGATTTAATTGCACACTCGTCAATGACGTTCCAGAGTCTGACGAATACCCGAAAATTCATATATCTCAAAAATACTTCGCGCAAACGTCCGTTCGAATATAAAATTCAAGACTAACCGAGTGTTTCTAGTTAAGTAAAGATTTTCCCGGTGTGAAGACGCGTCTGCTAGGATATTTTTACGGCAATCAATGTTCACGTCGTGTCAGTCAATAATGACTTATTTTATTTTAACTAACGTCAAGATCAACTCTACTTGTGCAAAAATAGTTTTTTTTTCATTCCTTTTCTTTTCGCAAAATCGCAAATATTTTCACTCCGTTGTATAGACCATCGGCAAATCTCGGCAAAATTTCAAACGGAATTATCCACCGCAAAGAATTGTCGAACACTACGAGCAAAAACATATTTTTTCGGAAATTTCATCCTAATTTTTATTCACGAAGATGTAATCTGCGGACAAATAGGTAGAGGTATCTGCAAAAGGGACAAGAACTGCGGCAGAATCGAAAGAATCTGTTATACTAGTTTGGCGATTTAACTCCGAGTCCTTTTTCCCCTAGGGGATGATAATGCGTCGTGCAGTCTAGCGAAAAACGGAACACGGTACACGGTGCCGCAGTGTATGTATATATGGTACGGGGTCCTTTTGTTGATTTGCGATATATGTATAGACGAGAAACTGGGGTTGGAATGCGGCCATTTTTCTGCACCCTGGAGTCCGCAGTGGATTTCGGCTAGACGAAGCCGTTAAAACAACAGAGAGAAGAGTAACCCCGGCGCCGAGAATCGCTAGACAATTGAGAACGTTGTTGTCGTAGTGGTGATGACTTTTTTTCTTTTTTTTTTCTTTCTCTTTTCTTCCCCTGCGTACTCCATCCCCTAACGGAGTACTACGATCTCTGAAAAGAATTCGCCATTCACTGCCCATCGATCTTCCCTTATATTTTCCAACTACGAAATACCGTATTAGATTTTATAAACGGATGTTAAAATTTCTTGAAGATTTTTCTAGAGCGTTTAACAACTTCTATCTCTTTCTCAAACTTGACGTAGCTTTTTTCTTCTTTTCTTCTTATTCTTATTCCGATGCGGCGAGAGAAATCGACAATGGATTTCGTCCGGAGTATCGAACGGTTCCGTAGTATGTAATTCTACGGTAGCCGGACCATTAGGACTTTTGTGTGTGTAAGCTTGCAGAGCTTGCTCTCACCCCTGCCTCGTCAGCTGCGCCAGGACTTCGGTATAGAGAGGTTTCTTTTCATTTCGTAACAAGATCAGGAGGCGACGGAAGGACCGGGAGATAATTCCTTCCTTTCAGACCCACGAGGTAGTACCTTATAGAACGCCTCAAAAATGAATTGCGGAAAAAGAGGGGAGGCGCCGCTTCTACCCCTGGAGCGGTCGGAAATTGATTACTATATATTTTCCGGACGCTGATGGCAAGCCCTATTCTACTCGCATCAATTCATCGGGTTTACTCTTATAACCGAATTGAGCTCGGGATTTTTTTGGCGAAATTTGATTTCGACGCAGCTTCCCTCGACGTAAGATTCCGGAATTTTCCATCTACTATGGTTTCGAAAAATCGTTTCATCGAATTTCCACTTCGCCCTACATTTTTCCGGACAAGCTACACCGCTGCGGGTAAACAAAGTCGCTTTGAATTCTGATAAATCTTCGGAGAAACAAAGGCAGCTTTTTATTCTCTCAAAGGGGATTGACGAAGCTAATGAGAAAAGGGCTGCGCGGAAAGTAGCCTTGAGTCTCAGACACGGTAATGAGGCGATAGTCTGGCTTTAGAGTCACCAGATACGTCTCTGGCGAGTGAATCGAAGACAACTTATCTTCGATTCGGTCTTCCCTAAGAATATCTCTATTATTTCCCTCACCCAAGTTTTTCCTTCGAAAAATTACACCCAATTAAAATTTCCCCCAAATCCTCGAGCTAGTCTTATCGCTGGCACGGAAATTCTCACACCTAAGAAACCGCCTCCAGCGCGGTCAATAGATCGGGAAATAATTGACCAATTTAAAGTCACGAAGCAGGGGGCCCGACACAGCGATCAAAGAAACTCGCTTCGAGCCCCGTGACCTCAACCCTGATCCTGGCGAGCCGCCCCCACCAGGCGAAACCACAGGTTCTACATAATCAGTGAAAATTCGATTCCAACCTTCGGGCGCGAGTGTAAGTGCGAAAAATTTGTATCGAGGCTTGGAAGAGACAGTCACCTCTGCGTTGGGCAGTAAATCGAAGATCGTAGTAGGAATTGGGATGGGAAATACGAAGCTCAAAATTTTTGGGCACAATTTTCGGTCAGTTTTTTCGACGAGCAGAATTCGGCAGCTGGTATCCTACTTCGGAGTGAAATAAGTGTGGTAACTTCGGGTACATCGGTACAGTTCGTATTTAAATAGACTAAATAGAAAGAGAATAGGAAGAGGAAAAGAAACACAAAAGAGAACAGCTGGGCTTGAATAGGCGCCAAAGACTCTTTGATCGAACGAGTGCCAGAGGTAGGCTAAAATTCGTGAATAAAATAGAGGCTCGATGAATCAGGGTTGAATTATTTCCGCAGCTTTTTCTCGAAGCGGTATATTGCATCGCGCGAGATAAAGAGCGGGTCGAAAATTTGTAACGAGCTAAAATATCGGATAGCGGTGTGAAAAGCATGCGTTTAACAAATTACCTACACCGTAAACTTTACACGCGTCGTTTCTCCGATAAGTTCGATGTTTCTTTTCCGTAGAGAAGAAAAAAAAGAAAAGGAGAAAAGAAAAGAAAAAATAGACACCGAAGAAATAGAAAGAAAAAAAGGGGCTACTCTGTCTCAGAGATAAACTGACGTCTGTGAGTTATTATACGGTCCAGATCGGTGGAAAGAAACTTACGAGAAAATATAATCTCCGGGTCTTTTTTAGTGTAAACCGCACGTGTCCGAAGTCCGAAAGTTTACCAGAACCCTGTATCCGAGATTAAAGTTTCGGTAATTGGGATGAAGCGAAAATTAAGAGACCTCCGCACCGTCAGAAGCGATTTTTAAATTTCTTTATTCAATGAGCCAAGAAGCTCGGCTCTAGTCCGATAGAAAGAGTCCATTGTTTCCGGGTGGTCAGTAGCCGACTCTAGCTCAGCTGTATGTTACATATATGTATATACCGTGTATAGTTTAGATGGGGCGAAAGATCGGAGTCTGTGGAAGGCTGGAGCCTCGGTTTCACGACGCCACGTATACACATAGCTGCATGTAACTTGGGCGACCAGTTTCTTATCAAAAATTCTGATTAGAACTGCCCGGAGTCAAACCAGAGTCAGTCAAACCAGAGAGCTGGGCGCAACCGATGCAGGCTCTGAGTAGGTATACGACGAAGAAGATGTAAACGACTATTACGTGAAATAAAAATATCTAAGAATTATATTGGCGATACTTCGCGTTTTACGCAATATGGGTGATCGGCGATGGTCAGATTTTTCCAGGAAGAAAAAAAAAGGAAAAACATACATGTTCTATTTTCGGGAATAAATTGTTTCGCTAAAGATTGTTTTTTCAGCGGTTATACATATCGTTGACAAAGGTTTTTTTTATTTTTAAGAGAGCAATTATATGGGTATATATGAATGGAACATAATTCTCTTCAAGGACAAAAAAACCGATCGAGAAACTGGCTAACGAAATAATTAGGCCACTCCCATCGTATAGACTGGGGTATACTACATTGCACACAATAACTTATTATCGTGACGGTATAAATTAATATCTCTGCCGACGATTACGTGTCTTGGAGTAAAAATGAAATAAAAAAAATTTGCACCGATGCGCGATATTTTTATTTTTTCGAAGAACATTGAAAAATCGTCAGAGTATCCCTAGAAAAATACCGTGTGAAAATTAGAGCTCTTAATATTGATATTTAGAGGTGGCGATTCGTGATTTTCTATCTTCCATTTAAATAACACGGGAAAATTTGTTCTTGCTTCTTCTGATTTTTATAACTAGCTAACGATGCGTCATACGGAAAATGTACAAACATATTTTTGCAGGGAATTGAATGATCTACAAAAAAGGTCTCTTACACTTTTTTGATAAACTTAGCCATTCAAATGATATTCGAGTTCAAAGAACCACCTTTCTGACGAAAAATGAGTTTCTAAAATAAGTTTATCAAAAAAGTGCGAGAGACCTTTTTTGTAGAGCATTAAATTTCCTGTAACAACGTCCCTTTGTCATACTTGTAAAGTGATTCCTTATGAAGGTAAAAAATTCCAAAGTTTGAAAAAAAATTTCTCATGTTATTTAAATGGAAAATAGAAAATTACGAATCGCCACCTCTAAATATTAATATTAAGAGCTCTAATTTTCACAGGGTCTTTTTATAGGGATACCTTGACGATTTTTCAATGTTTTTCGAAAAAATAAAAATAGTCGGTTTTTTTTTTAGACACTCTGATATGCATACATACGTACTTTCGAAAAAAAAACGTACCCATCTTCGAATTCAATATTCTGGAGAAATAATAATTGGGGTGAAAAAAAAAAAAGAGAGAAAGAGAGAAAGAGACGAGGTCGTAAATCCGTGCAGCTTTCTCACCAATAACACTTGCCCTTATATGCGTCTCTTACGTGCGGTCGGAGTGCACATCTGAAGGCCATAACTTTGGCCCCGTGTTGGTATCTCGCGATGATATTTTCTGAAGTAACAAAAGCCGATGTGGGAAAAGGTCGGACGATCGAAGAACGAGGGAAGGGAAAAAGAAAATCGTTTCCTGAGAACGCCCGAATATATTTCGTCTCGTTTTTGGAAACCCTCGAGTTTCAGATCTCCTACAAGCTTCGGAGATAACCCTTTGACACTCGCGTGTACTTCTGTATTATACGTGTATCGTATATATTTGGAAGGTTGAACGCCGACGTTTCAGATTGCGGCATAATTGACCATGTAGCTTTTAAAGACTACTTAAATGCTCGAACTTGTATCTGTGTCAATTAGAAACACGCGTCTCTTAAAATTCTAACGAGTTAGACGGAAACGAAACTCCGTCCGGCTTCGTACGGCGGATATATAGTCGACGGAGATTTTAGGAAACGGTAGACGCTTTATGGAATCGAATGTCGTATCGATTCACCAGTAAATTGTTGCCGGCTCTCGCAATCTAGAGTTTCCTATACGTGTATATGCCTCTCTTTCTCCTCCGTTCGGTATCTCAGCCTCTCGGTGATTCTGAATCTCAAATTACATACAAACAAGGAGTTTCATTCTGGAATCTTATACCCGGTCTATGGAATTACAGCTGTTCTTTCATCCATTAGGTATACGGGGGCGCGGGATTCTCCCCCGAAGTAAATTGCAAATTACTTTCAGCCATACACGCACTCGCGCTTCGCGGATTATTCGAATTGCTAAATTTCATTCGCTAGACCTCGTCGAGCTAAGAAATCGCACCGGGATAAAAGCCAGACTATTATTTCTCACATGGTGAAGTTTACGAAGTGAAAAATCGGGCCCGGATATCTTCCTCGTGTTATAAAATATAGGTCAGACCTTTCGACTTTCTCATCTTTCTCGGAGAAAGGTCTCTGACCCTTACGGCTCGATTCGGTGCGCTTTTTAAACGATAAGTTTTATCGCGACGATTACTTAGTCGCGACGAACAGTTGGCGGGCGATTTCCACCAGAGATTTCGGTTCGTCGAAAAATTTCACTTCGGACGAAGTTCCCGCAGCCGTATGTAACACTAGCTCTGCACGTGTGTGTATAGAACTGCAACTTTGCAAAGTATGGACCCATCAGGCTCCAGTTTCCTCCGCGCCGGGCGAATATCCCGCATATAGCCACGCGATATACGGAAACTTGGGCTGGAATAGGAAATAGCAGATGACGGGATGGCCCGGTGCACAAACCCGTGATTTGTGACCGTCGGTTTCGCGACGTACGTGGAAAACCAAATTTCCTCTGAATATAAACGAGGGAAAACTTTCGACCGAAGATAACATCGGCCAGTTTGATAAAAACGTTTTTCAAACGGCCGAGAAATATCGAATACATCGCATATAACAGATCCAGTGAAATTTCCGCGAAAATTGTGAAGCGAGAATCAAATTTTGGTCTAATTGACTCACCGACTATCTTGCAGGCGCTCCCGTGAAGCGAGTTACCTCCGAGTTGTATCACGGCCATGAGAAGGTCCCCCAGCATAAGGCAGGCAACGTGGTGTGTCTGACATCGCCAGTGCAGTACGTGATGAGCAGTCGGCAGAAGCCACCCGGCCACAAGGGTAGCAGCAAGGAAGACAACGCTGATTAGGAATCCGACCGGATACAGGGTGAACCGTAGGTCATTTTTGACGGCCGGTTCGGTCCTGAAAATCACATATTTTACGTCATGTCGTACCGACGAGGGAACGACTCGTCAAAGTCCTTTTTAACTCGAAGAAGAAAAAAAGTTGGAACAATTTGCCGGACGATTGGAAGAGAGTTTCGACCGTACGAGCGTGTCGGTTAATTCCACGGAATCGATCGATCTCGCCGTTTGATCGCCGGGAATAAAGATTGATAGGAGTATATGATGAATTCCGCCGAGCTCCGAAGTCGTGATTGATCGTATAAGTATAGCGTATAGAATGATTGGAGGGATGATTTCAACGACATTTTGATCGATCCAGATCGCCCTCGTCTTGCGTACGTTTGCTCTAATCGGGTATAGATTCGTGGAGCAGATCTTAGTCCGCTGGATAATCACGTGGGCGAAAAACTTTGCGCCACCGTTTCCCAGTCGGTAAACAAAAGCGTATTTCAACGCGTCTGTGTCTTCGCGGGGTCAATTGGACCGCGGAAATAATAACCTGGGGCATCAATTGATCGATGATTGCGATAGACGAGGATTGATTATTCTGATAAAAAGTAATAAGCGTAATAGACCGCGTTGCATTTTGTATCGGACAATTTTTCGATCAATATCGCGTCGTGGAATTAAACGAAATAAAGAAATTCACGTTACTTCTACTGTCTGAATTTTGAAGTTCAATTCTAAGGAATTCGCGCAGCTTTTTTCTAATCAGTGGATGCTTTCTGGTAGTAAAAATCGTTCCAGGGTATCGGCATATAGAATCGTGGTTCGAAAAAACGTGATTAAAAAGATCGGGGTATGAGGAATAAAGAACACTCATCAAGGTTGATAAAACAATCGAAATAACTCGAGGAATGATGTAATAAAAAAATAACTTGTGTATTTATTGTTGTTTTATGCTGCAGCGCCGATGAGTGTCTCACCTTATACCGTTCACCTGTTAACGACGACGACGACGACGACTGGTGTTTATAAGTAAGTTTTGACAGGTGAAAGCAAGCCTCGTAGTTTTAAACTCAACCGTGTCGTATAATGCATGTAGCAATCCATACGTTGACCGCATATTCAGAGTATTGGGTAAAGAGTTATGTGTGTAGGTATATTCTCGATTCCCGCAAGGTGATCTAAGGCTCTGCGATCCTGTAGCGATATAATATACACAATATTCGCTCCGCTATTTTCGAATATTTACAGATGATCGGAACGCGGTCCCTCGGTGCGTGGGAAGCGGCCAAAATAATTTTTCATCGATTCTATTTAATGTAACTAACCGAAAATATCATTCCTCGCAAACCTATTCGTGAACATCTATTTTTACACCGTACGCGGAAAATTGATACTACCTAAGAATTCCTAGACTCAAAAAAAGAAAAAGAAAAGAATTTTAGTTACAAAGAAACGTCACTCACCTCAGCGGCGCGTACTCGTCGCAGGCGATGACTTTGACCGATTTCTTATCGGTGAATCTAACAACGCAAAACTGTCCTGCCGGTACTCTAAAGTCCTCGAACTGCACGGCTCCGTCCGCGGTTATATTTCCCGCGCTAACGTTACCGACGATACTGTGTTTCCCGGTTCTTTCACAGGCGGGAAAACGCCCGACGGTTTGAAACCCCGAGAGGTTCTCGACGACCGGCGATCCCATCGACGGTCCGGTTTCCAAAACGCATTGTTGCTTCGTCGGATCGAACAGCCCGCCTTCGCCGCAGCATACTTGTATCACAGGTGTCTCGGGCTTGTCGGATCTCGGCTCGCAAACCAAAAGAGCGTTCGTTTCCGCGCAATATTTTCCCGGGTTATATTCCCGGTCCGTTCCACCGTCCAATCGGACGTCACCGGTTTCGAAGATGATGAACGGACCCGTTCCCGATTGGTGTATGTAGGTCAGAACGCCGCCTCGACACGGCGGCCGTGTAGCTTCCTGGATTCTCCAGTTCTTAGGTATCGGAATAAGGTCTCCGGTCTGTGTGGAAAAGATCCAAGGATTCCAACCCTCGGCGGACGGTACGCAGCGGCCAAGTTCATCGCCGTATTCCTGTACTAGAGTCTCGTCGGATCGGCAACACTTGAACACAGTTATTTGATCCGTTTTCCCAACACCCGGCTCCGACAAACCGATTCTCGACAATGTCAGAAGCAGGAAGACTACCCTCGTAGCCAACTCCATCGTGTCCTGCGAGATCGCAATAGCAATATTATCGACACACTGTTCCTAGTTTGAATCGGTATCGTTATCGCACGGTAGAACCCTCGGATATTGTCCTAAACTTATAGCTTTCTCTTATTCTTGAGGGAAACCGCGATATCTGTTCGGTAAATTTTTCAAACTACGTTTCTTGTCTCGAGAAATCGTAGCTCGAATTCAAAGTCTTATTTTCAAGTAAACAAGCAAGATCCCATCTTCGATTTGTACGTTGAGCTTGTTTAGCTCGGCACGACGCGACCGTCAAGAAGTTTCGGAGTCACTAAACCGAAGAACCGAAGGAACACGCGGCTACAAACACCCGGCCGTTCGACAGCGTGGTTCGACGTGCGCGCGCAGGTCCCCCACCCCACGAGTACAGTAGAGGTATACGATGCACGGAAACCGTATTTACGCGTGGTTACGGGAGAGAAAACAAACGGTAAATTGTGCGGCAAACGGGTAAGCCCGACGGATAGGAACTACGATACTTCCACTCGGGAATAACGACGGAGACGATTTCTTACGGATTCAGATGCAGATCGGAAGCCGTTTAGCGATTTTAGTAAACGTCGTTTGATCCTCGTAGCTGAAAGCGTGGGTAGGCGATTCTCGATGGATGAAAATCGGCGCGGTGAATCATCTTCGGTTCGAATTGACGATCGCTGAGCAAACTGCTGTGTATTATTCTTTCCGCTGCATCTGTGTTAACACACATTACAGCGAATGTTATACCGATGGGTTATACATGTATACCTAGATGTAAGCAATGATGTTTGGCCTAAATTCCAAACCGTTTGTTATATTAATTTGCGGACGATTTAAATTAAGACATTCAAGGACATGTTAGCGCGCCTTATTGTGGGACGCGTTGAAACTCTCTTTATTATCGTTGAAAAAATATGTTATCGTGGTTTCCAACGGGTCAAGGGTAAGCGGGGGCGAATTTAACATTATAATGTAAGCCGAGATGAGTTAAGGGGTACATCTGCTGCCCTAGAATGCTAGAAATGAGAGGAAAATCTCAATTGCCTACGGTGCTTCGTTTTTTAAACACAGCGCTTTTTTTACCCCGGATTACATACATCGATGAAAAATGGAAAAGCTGTTTCGAAGAAATAGACACAAGGCTTTAGATTTCCTTGATTTTTACACGAAATTTATTCGCGAAGTTAAATTCTTCGGAGAAATATTATGAAATAAACTAATCTCGGAGTTTTTCCGAGAAACATTCGTTTCCTGTGAAAACCTCGGAGTTTTTCTGATGTATTGCGGCGATTAAGAGTTATTAAGAGAAATTGGTATGCTTCAGAATTTTTATACCTGTCATCCGATTTCTACCGGTCAACTAAAAAAAGTCTGTTTGTGGGATTCGTCGGAGCTTATTACGAAATTTCGAACAAAGTTTCACCGGTTAGTTGCAGCCGCAACAGTCGAGAAAAAACGTTTTCTAAATTACACGCAAAATATACTTCTTCAAATTTGTTCAAGCGATGTGAAATTCGCTTCCGATTTCGATATGCATCCGCCTGTTTCGACATATTAGTACCCACGTGTATACATATGTATATAGTGTCCCGATTATGCGGTAGAAAGTGCAAAATATAGAACACATCGCTAACGCACATGAAACGTTTTCAAAACTCAACTTTTCGCTTTCGGAATCAGATAGACTGCCTATTACCTCATATAATAATCCATTTTTTGAACGAAACACGATTTGGAAAGCAGCCTAGATCAATCGGCTGCTAAGATTACAATAAAAATACGAAAATTCTGGTGTAACCGGAATCCTGACTGCATATATGGGTGATTTCATTCTAACAGTGTTTATTAATGTCCTGCACTGTTTGCTCTCACTGGTCATCCATTAGCAATCTATTCATAAAATTTTTGTATCGATACGATCCTCGTGAACATATTTTATCACTTCTTTCGTATAATATAACTTGCAGTCCGGAGAAAACTTACAGTTTAAATCATTCGAATGTCGGTACCGTGTCACGTCCGTTTCTAGAATTTACCTATGAATCCATTATTCTCTTTGTCGCAATAAACGATCCAAACTAATTAATCCACAAATCTAATTAATGTTGTAATACAATTCATAAATAAATTATAATACGATTCGCAATAATTTTTCTGAAGAATGTCTACCAAATTTATTTTATGTCAGTACCGTGGACGAACGAGTCGGTACCGTGGCACGAAAAATTTGAAATTTGATTCTCATTCTCGATATTTTGAAGTTGCAGCGAAATCCTCTCGGACTTTCATTTTGACAATATAACAGAGTAATAATATGCATTAAAAAATGAAAAAAGTTTAATTACAGAATCAAAAAATGTTTGATCAAAAAAGTAACAGTTAGAACAGAATCACCGATATATCTATAAAATTCAAAGTTACGTAATAATTCTATCAAAAAATGAGCTGTTATCACACTCGAGAAAAACAGAGTAAAATGCAATTCTTTTATTCAAAGTACCCAAACTTCTGTGCGAAATTTTCAAAGCTATTCGACACGACGTGAGTGTCGTTTTCTTGCCGCTACGCCAAAAAAGCGTTCTCCTTTTTTTACCGTCATCGGATTTTCTGACCCGATATGAATCTCCGAGAAAATTGAACGTGCGAACGAGTCCTCGAGCTTCCCGTATGTAATCTCCTCGGTATCGTTGGTTGATCTGATTAGTCATTGCGGTTAAAAAGACGTGTGCCTAAGATTAACTCGGGGCATGAGTTTCGAATTAAAAACACATGTTGGAAGCACCGAGCGGTTTGTTCAGCTCAGAATTTCTCGCTCTTTTTATTCTTATCTTTCAGCCTGTCAGAATTCGCTCGCAAAATACACATAACGAATATCGCGCTTTCTACTCGGAGACCGAGCTCACTTTTTACGCGTTTTTCTTTACTCCTCTCCTCCTAATTCTATCGAAAAAGTGCACTCAACTCGGACGGAAATGACTTAAGACTTTCGTCGCCTGGCGCCACTGCACTGCAGACGATTCCAATTAAACTTTTTTTACTTCTTATCATTCTACGCTATAGCCACGCACCAGGGGTTAACTACTTCCTATAAAATTATCTTCACTGGAATACCATAAGATTTCAAATATCTTACAAGAATCTTCACGGGTTCCAACCAGATTTTCATCATACATTCATTTTTTTGGAATAATTGGCTTTTCAAAAACGGAGAGAAAATTGCTAATCCGAAATTCTCCGTGTGATTAACTATGCCTCGAAACGGCGCGCGCAATATTTTGGCAAAGTGAACCTGACCATGGATTACCCTGACCTGAATCACCGCTTTTATATACTGCAAAACTATTGATGACGCGTGCCTTGAACTAGTCTCTTAGAAAATTTGAATACTCATTGTTTGTCAACTCTTCGTCATTGTGACGTAGCTTTGTGTACATACGTGATAGAAGCTCGTTTCATAAACGAATTTAATATAATTCTACCGATACGTCATACCTAATTATCGTATTATACTCCTCGGATATACCGATATACTCACTAAATAAAAATAGAATATGTTAACAGTTCTTGCACTAGGTCAGAAGAATCTAGAACTCGCGAGCTGCAGAGCGCGATCGGATATAGGAATTGGATTAGAGCAGCTTAACCGCGGGATTCGATACCGCAGAAGACGTATAAACTTGTACAATTCTAATTAAATTTTATCGATTTTCATACAGCGAATAGACACGTCGAAATCCAACGTGGAAAGAGATTCGCGCAGCTGCTTCTAAATTTTTTCCCGAAAAGGAGTCTTTCGAATAAGTGAAACTGTGGTTTCGAGAAACGAGGCTTTCTGAAAACTTGGAAAATCTGGGCTGCAGATGTCAAAGACGGGCTCTCGGTCTTCGGAGAATCCTCGAAAGAAACTCTTTCGAGTATAACACAACCCGGAGAAAAAATAATCCATGAATGAAGAGACGTTCTTCTCGCCATCGATAGACGAACCAACCGACGGAAATTTTGCCACTAATCTGCGAAGGACGTGGAATCAGCTTATTATACCGTAGTACCTGCGTGAATGAATGCATACGCTACATAAGCATACGTGTGTTCATGTGTATCCATCCTGTAACCAGCGCATGTTTAGTGTTTTGGTTGATTTGGTGGAGTCCCTGTCTGACGAGGACCGGATTTCCAGTTGTCTACGTTCGCAGTGGTGAAACCCCTGCAGTCCAGCAGGCAGCTAGGGGTAGATAAAATCTGAATCATACCCAAGCGTCTAGGAACACGAATGTGAAAACGCATTAACACCCCCGGACGTGTGTTGCGGGTTAAATCTTGAGAGGGAAGTAGCGTTTACACGTAGGTAGGTACATTCACACTTTACTGCATCCCCGTTACCTCGCGCGTTAGAGATGATCAAACGATCCACGATGGACCGAAAGATGCGAGTCTCTGTATCCGCAGTTAAACCGTAAGAGGGTCCGTACTCACTGCATCGATCCTACATCGAACCACCGCAATTACGACTACTGAAAGCTACAAATCTAACGAGACGCGAGGATTACACCCTGGTAAAAGCAAGTAATTGCCAACTGCTGGTTAGAGAGAAGAGAGTACTGCGGGATCGGTCCAGATAGGTACAAAGTACGCCGGACACGGAGACACTCGTTGTTACGAGGATAATCTCTGGCCACTCCCTGGGGATTGGACACGATTCAATTGAGAGGTGTAATTCGTTATTAAATCGGCGCTATGAATCGACTCCTTCGTCTCATTTTTCGGAAGACTCTTCTCCCGACCTCGGCCGTCTAGTTCATCCGTTTTCTACCCTTCACCCTTCGTAATCATGGCTTTGACTTTACGGCCTGGTAATATTGTTCCACGAAACCCTTTACTAAGTAAATTTGCCCTTGCCCACACGCAACGGGTGTTATTAGCATAAAACCGTATTGGTCCTATCTGCGGAGGGTAGAAACGTATTGTAGATCGTTTTCGATTGCCTGAGCCGTGAACCGTGAAGCTCTGTACGTGACAACGCGTACGTGTATACGTATCGCCTAACTCGGTATACGGTGACAAGAACCCCTTACTGTATAAAGCTTTTGGTAAAACGTGTTAATTTCCTTCCAGCTTAACTGCGGGTTTCTAAGCGGATTATATTCGCATGATGTACACTCGGGTCGTTTAAAAGATTAAGGCTTAAGATCGTAGGGGGTGATAGCTACACAAACGGGCGAAGATTGGTGGTGTCGTTTACAGCGAAATGGAAAGTCGTTATCTCCACTTTCCATTTCTGTCGAATTCGGGATGTTTCCGTTTCAAAGGCATAGAAATATGGGAATAAGCGGCTCCGTGAGAAGTATGCTATCGCAATTATCGCGGCTGACCCGGAAACCTGGAGAATTTTCAATTGAAGTATATTTCGACGCGATTCTTTTTCGCGGGACTATGAGATCGGGGATAAAATTATTAAACCCGACGCCTTTTCAGGCCGTGGAAATTAAGTCCACTACCACAGCCGGAGGAAGAAAGCCGAGGCTCCTTTGTGGCCTACTTGAAAATCTGACTCGAGAATATATTCATGGTGAAACCGTGGCGAAGTATACGTGCGGGTAATAAATTTCACGTTAAAAGAACAAGGGAGAGAATTTTATGTCGCCGGAATAGGTCGGGCTTGCATTAGACCGGGATCCGAAGAGGCTCACAAATTTAAAAAAGGAGCGTAAAGTATGAGAAAATAAAGACTTTACTATCTATGGGAAATTTAATTACTCAGAACCGAGAAAGCCGGAGGTAGCTGACGCTCGACAGGCATCAGGATACATTCGTACCGATATACCAGGGTTTTCCTGTTTCTATAGAAAGCTCTTGTCAGCGGTACGTTCCATGTTGACTCTTGAATATTTCATACTTCGATTTTACTCCAAGTGTTGTCCTTTCGAAAGCCCCACACCATGGAGCTCAGCCATGAGTGTACGTGCAGGGCCATATGTATTATGGAAATTCAGACCGTGTCGTAGAGAAGAATTGCGGAGTCTACGGAAAAAGACGCCCTCATAGACACTAAAGATCTTTCGAAAAATTTGGTTCCTTTGTTTTTCGGCTAAAATCCAATTTCATCGTCCCTTCCGAGGCTCAGTTTTCGGGTCTTGGAAGATAAGCTCTGGCATTAGCGCCCTTTGATATCAAGGATGAAAATTTTTCTCCGTTAGCTGGTTTTCACCGTATGAAGAAGATTGATGCGTTTGATGCGTGCAATAGCACAAGCTCGAACAACCCCGACCAGTTTTAGTCGTGGCTGTCCGTGGATGATGAATTACATTTTGACGCCCTTAGCCTCGCATTCACCCCGCAGTAACTTACCAATACGAGGGTGCGAAAGTGTTCGCAAACTTGCCCCGTCATTCCACGGGGATTCACAAACACCTGTCAAATTGCATCAGAGAGGTAGTCCCTCTCCCGACTATTCCGATTCCGATTTCCGTGCCAAATTTTACCCTCGTTCACTCCGCGTCGGTAGAACTTGATGAGGGGCTATTTTCCGTTCGTGTAAAAAGTTTCGTTTTTTATCTTTCTTTGCTCGAGGATAAAAACGGATAAAAGAAGTCTGAATTCGGTCTGAATTCCTCGAGAGTTCGGAACTGGAATCCACTTCGGTTCAGGGGAATCCAATGCGCTTTTGAAGAAACGCGATATTTCGGTCTTGCGGAATATTTAGTAGAAAATATCGCGAATTCCATTCCACCTGCACTTTGCTTAAACCGGTAAATTAGTTCGATCTCGTCCAGAGGGTGAAGCTGGCATGAGGTGGAACGAAAATGCCGTTGCATTAGATCCGGGAGCCGAACAGCTCTGGCAAAGACCTCAGCTTTGCAGCAATACTTTACGTTGTTCATTTCCCTGCAAAATTCAGTTGGCTGCCTCGCGCTGATGCTGCTGCTTACACGAGAGAAAGTGGAAAGGCGAGGACTACTTCGGAGTCAAAACATCCTCGTAAAAGCATAACGTATGTATCTACACCCTGCAGGATGTTGAGCCAAGATCGGATGAAGCAGTTTTGCGTATATTTCCTGAACTTCGATTCAAAGAGGAGCTAAAAGATCCCGTGACAAGCGATAGTGAAGATATAGAAATGAAGTGATCCTCGCATCGCGTATGCCTGGATGGAAATTCATAATGTATAAATTATCAGCACGTGCGTCACCGTCGCCGGAATGTATACACAGTGAGCATAAGCATTGGCATTGGCAAAGTGAATGTGATGGGGATCAGCGATACGGTACGAAGAGTATGACGAATCGGCGTTTTTCGCGATGAACTTATCTACTCGATACGAGACAAAAGTTTCTCCTCACTCTTGAACGAGTCTTAGTCCCGGCTAGTCGGCTAGCTATCGCAACTGCAGACAGAAGTCGTATTCCACATTTGAATTTGAATACCTCTGACGTGAAGTACGGACTATAGATGATAAAAAAATGAGAGAAAAGGAAAAATAAAGATTCAACGAATAATAGCCTGTATAGTGGGATTGGTGGAAAGAGTCTTACGTTCCATACAGTACTACTGTAATAATGGCCACGTACGTGACCTACCCTACAATAAAACGCTGAACAAGGATTCTCTTCCCCAGAGACTTTTACCCCTCGTCGTATACGAACTCGTATAAGCATATATACCGTATACCTACCTCATATACCGCTGCAGTTACCAGCGGCTCCGATTTACACGGTACAAGAGCCAGGCAGCTGTCCTCAAACGTACAAACGGCCACCAGTCAACACGTGATGGATGGATGCTAGTCGCGTTGTGAACTGCCGTGCGGACACGTCCAATCGAACAAACCTTCTCTCAGGCATAGAAAACAAATGTGTGAGGTTCACGGTTCGAAGTACAAACTCCATTGGTCGCGATCGGTCACCAAAGACGTATCGCAGTCACCTTCGACCGGTTCTCGATCGTCTCTTCGTTCCAAAAATTTTTTTTTGTTTTTTGTTTTTCATTAGAATAACATCAAACGTTATATCGTTGACTGCAGTTTCCAGATTTTTTAACTCATGTCAGACGACTTATTCTAAAGTTCGATTTTCACGGAGGTAATGAAACTTGATGATATACGCCGATATATCGGTGATTCTGTTCTAACTGTTACTTTTTTGATTGAACATTTTTTGATTCTAGAATTAAACTTTTTTCATTTTTTAATGCATATTATTACTCTGTTTTATTGTAAAAATGAAAGTCCGAGAGGATTTCGCTGCAACTTCAAAATATCGAGAATGAGAATCAAATTTCAAATTTTCCGTGCCACGGTACCGACTCGTTCGTCCACGGTACTGACATAAAATAAATTTGGTAGACATTCTTCAGAAAAATTATTACGAATTGTATTATAATTTATTTATGAATTGTATTGTAACATTAATTAGATTTATGGATTAATTAGTTTGGATCGTTTATTGCGACAAAGAAAATAATGAATTTATAGGTAAATTCTAGAAACGGACGTGACACGGTACTGACATTCGAGTGATTTGAACTGTAAGTTTTCTCTGGACTGCAAGTTATATTATACGAAAGAAGCGATGAAATATGTTCACGAGGATCGTATTGGTGCAAAAATTTTATGAATAGATTGTTAATGGATGACCAGTGAGAGCAAACAGTACAGGACATTAATAGACACTGTTAGAATGGAATCACCCATATGTATCTTGTTAAAAGAGAACTGCGAGGCTAACTATGATCAGTGAAATAACGTGGAAAATCGAATGGACCGGAAATCCTGCTGGGTAGAGGCTTTCGTAGAATGATATCGCGTAGATAAGAGAACGAGGGAGGAACAAAAATGGTTTTCCTGGAGGGTTATCCCGCCGTGGCGGCCCGACTACTAAGCAAATCTCTCGGTTATATCTTGTACAAAGAAACTTGGGGTAAATTAGAGCTTGGAAAGTTGGATGTAATAATAAGTTCCATGCAAATTTTCCGGGGGTTTTAATGGCTGCCAATCATGAATATGGTCATATCATTTAACCAACTAAGCCAAAGCGAGAGCTTACGCAGGGTAGCTTCTACCGGCGAAAAATATTAGGGCGATATTGCAAGCTGCATATAATATTTCCCCGAGCTAACGATCAGCTTAGTCCGCGTGGGAGACGTTCGCGTCGAGTTTCGAGTCTGGGGTGCGAGATCCGAAGGGTCCAGAATACCCCGGGGACAGTTTGACCCTCCGGCCGGTATCCGCGCCGGTTACTGACAGGATTCCAATCCCTCAGAGCTCTAGGGTAGTAAGTCGGATTCACCCTGGCTTCATCAAGTTAGCAGGAGTATAATTTTAGCCCAGTATTTCTCTAAAAACTTTTGCGATACACAGTTCTCTCTATTTATTCATTATTTTTATTTTTCCCTCTTGTTTTAATCGTAAGTGAAGATGCTCGGATCTTCCCTTCGTTACGGGGTGCTCTAAGTAATTAAAAAGGATGATCGACGATCCAGCAAATCCGTAGCCAGAACTTAGCCAAGGAGAATATCCACGCGGGAGTGATGCTGCAGTTGGGGTGAAATCCCGCCCTTTAAATTCTCGCCCTCCCGCGCACGGGACGGCACGTTTTATAGACTGGGGTGCGAAAACAGCAGGGATGTTTGGGGTTTGATTGCAGTTTTTAGTGGCCAGGGAAAAAAATATACGGGGCGATTCACCAAGATGACTAATCGAAGGTCGGGAAGGTATATACTCCACGAAAATCCCTCTCCAAATATAAAACTCATTCGGTTATATAAACGGGACGAAATATTACCGGAAATTAAATCCGCCGGGTAGAGACAAGTGATTTTCGCAATGATAAATTCACCGTAGAAAGCGAATTACCGCTCGTGTCTAAAGTCACGTACGAATGTATTCTTTTTTTTTCTCTCTTTTTCGGCATCATTTCTACGCTGCTTTATCTTGAGAAAATGACTCGGGGCGATCGGTCACACGCGGATAAGCAAATTATCAAATAAAAATAGAGCCGCGTACTTTAGACTCTAATATTCATCTAATGTCTGAATTTATAACTCGAAAGATAGATACGCGATAGCTGGAAAGCTGGTGCAACGTATGTATGTACATATGGAGTGCAGTACAAACGATTTTATCACTGCGCTAACAGACGGATCGATTGTGGAGCGTAGGTTGTGAAATTCTCACGAGGTCATTGCGCCTCGAAAATTTTTGGAAAACTATGAAACTCTTCGAAGTGAAACGATCGCGAAAATAAGTAGATGGAAGTAATTTCAGTAATTTTGGAAGCTAAACGATGCGCCGACGTCCGATCGTCTCGCGACGACTTTCACGTCGTAGAGAAATCGACGGGGCTATAATTCCGTACGAATTGTCCATCGCAATCGGATTCGGAGGCGAAGCCGATGGCTTGCCCGTCGCTAGTTGACACGAGATAAACACCACGGCCAATGACATCGGGCTCCAGACTTCAATATGTGTACATTACAGACGGATATACATACGCATGTAATACAAACAGTATATCTCCGCAGCGCCTTCATAAACTCACTATCGAAGATGCGACCGATTCGTTCCATCGCCCTGCAGTCGAACAGAATCGAACCGTTTTTTCCCGCAGAGTAGATCTTCGATCATCGGAGAATATTGAGCTACTAGGCGATCATAATTTTCTTTCTATGGATTCGAGAACCGATTTTGTGCGTGATTCTTTTCATCGGAAATCGTCTCGTACGGATAAATCGTTCGGGATTCTTAAAAGCGTTTCTAGAAGCGTTAATTCAATATCCGAGAGCCGAAGCGATACTTGAGAGCTTGTAAAACGTTCACAAACTAAAGGCTTTTACTTTTATGGACTGGTACGGCCGATCGTCACTCAACCCTAGCTGGACGGAACGTTCGAAATTTATTGTGAAAGTGAAATTGTGTGCGACGAGTTATGTTATGGTCGAAACCCTGGATTCTTGATTTTTATATTTAGTAGGACGGGGATCTAGATGGCGTCCGTTCCGAATCCCAGGCTAAAAATTAAGGCGACTGTAGTAAAAATCTACGTTTATTTAACCTGACGACTCGACGCCTAACTAGGACCGCAACGGACACAGATAACATTCAGAACCCACGTCCGCGTCTGGTCCCCCTGCAGTTATAGTTTAGTTTGTTTTCACAGCGGGAGACGGCGCGCAATCGCAAAGTCTGGAACACCGTGACGTCATCGAAACTTCCTCGCGAGGAAGGATCAGTTTACGATTACTAATGCTAGGTAACCAAATATTCGACTCGGTAATAACTATACCCACCGTACGGAGAATAATAACATCGATGAATGATACCGGGTACTCAGGTATACGTAAATATGCTGTACCTATATACTTGGAAGAACTACTTATGCCCGGTGTAAGAGTTCTTAGAATTCTGGTCAACGGATCAGCAGAGGATTACACAACGAAACAAAGGGGCTCCCCTAGCACTAAACCCCAACCTTTTTTATTTATATCTTTCGGTTTCTTTTATTTTCTCTTTTTTAAAAGGCGTCTGCTTGCTTATGACCTCTTTGCGGCATATTAAACGCTCGAGGGCTCACATAAGTGGTGCGTGTGCCTACAAAGAGGAGAAAACCAAAAAGAAAGAGGAAGAATAAAAAAAAAAAGTTACGGTCTCATTTTTTTACGACGTGCCGTATTGTGACGAGTCTTCTGTTTATTCTGTCCGATTATTATTTCAGGAATAATTATTTTCAAGGATCTAAAGATTTCTCTGAATATCAATTTTATTTCTAAAATCTCGACCTTCCGATCGCCGATATCTCGCCCAAATTTTTTTCATGAAAAGCGTGAGGTATACCGAATTTAAATAACTCGAACGAAGTTTTAATGGCCTGGCATTTGGAAGTAGGGTCTTTCGTATTCGACGTAGAAAATTGTGCATATGCATACGTACATACGTATAAGTACACGATATTTGTATAAGCGGTGTTCGAGACTTTCTTACCTACTTCCACAGGCTAGAGTTGCATAAGAAACATGAGCGATACACGTAGAATAAACGAGTCGTAGACAGACTGAGCCCGGTTCAGAGGTTCAGACTGAAAATCAGAATCAGAACTTGTGAAAGGGTTTCCGGTCGCATTCAACTCCGTGGAATAAAGGAGGAATTAAGAATGAACGCAACCCTCTAGCGTTGCGTCCGTGTCTTGTGCGGCTATACAATAGCTGCGTACACTCGACACCGTCAGCAAACGTACTCGAAAAGATGCTGCGGGAATATTTGATGCATGTAAAAAAGACGAAGAAAAAAATGGGTTTCAAAATTTTCTCAGAGTTTAATTATAGAGGATTCGTCTCCGTGGAACAAAAAAAAAAAAAAACAATACAACTGCTACTCAGGGGTCAGTTTTTCACGGCATTTGTTATACAGGCGTAGTTTTTTTTTTATGCAGATCTATACACGAAAGGCTAGTGATTCGAAATGCTGTATACGTATACCAAAGAAAAGGCGTTCTGGTTAGAGAAGCTGGCGCCCCTGCGTCGCTCTGTTTGTTTTTACATGTGTGCTATAAGCCAGTGCGAGAATACACCATATGCACACATTTAAGACCGGACGAATTCGTGCCTAGGAACACGAGTTAACTAACTTTTGAAACGGTACTCGTTGACAGTTTTCATTTTGATACAGCAGCTGCCATAACGCAGACGCCATATATATACACATACATATGCTTGTAGATTTTCACGCCGGTCTTAATTTTCTACGATTTTAGTTTATTTTCTTTTTCATCACGTATTCCGTCACTCATTTTTAATTTTTGACGTCCGCTTCCTGCCGTCAAGGTAAAGTCGCGGCCGGTGAACCGTCCAAGAAAATTGCAGTTAAATTTCTGTTTTTTTTTCTTCTTTTTTTCCTCATTCATTCATTTTTTTTATACGTGTCTTAATAATTTGGATATATTTGCAATTCAGAAGCAATATATTACCATCGCACAATTTTACGAGGAGCACGATACCAAGTGAGCGAGAAATTTGTGGAATTAAATAAGCTACGCTCCTTCGTACACGCTTGAAATTTTTCATCTTCCACTACTACCCTCCTTGTAATTAATTAATTCATTAACTTCTCGTTAGTGTGCACACCGAGTAATTGCAAGAGACGAAGTTAATATCTCTCGGTGATTAATCAAAGAAAAAATATACGTGGTGAAAGGAAGAGAGAGAGAGAGAGAGGAGCGATAAGTGGAGTTGGATAATAAAGTCGATCAAATCTTTTAATTATTCTTCGTTTCGTGTTTTTTTATTCTGTTTTTTTCAAGTCTGAAGAATCAATTAGTCGTGGGAATGGTAACTCCGCTGAAAGCGACTTTGAATCGACGGCTTTTCTAACGGTTATAGTGACACATCGTTCCAGGTCTCGCTCCTCAAGGATATCGAGTTCTCTTTCATCTAGAGGCAATTTCTGTCCGCTACATCGGCACACGCATGTTAATGAGACGCTCGTATAGTATACCTTACCAGCTCGTAGACATTTAATTGAGCAATTCGATAGCGCTATTGTAAACCGATAATTACACCGCAGGTATAATAATAAATGAAAGACGAAAATAATCTTGCCGTACAATGAAAGTAATTTGAAATTCATCCGAAGCCGAGCGAAATTAATGATCTATAAAAGGCGCCGTTTCAGACTCGTTACTTCGCCGGTATTATTTTCACATAGAAAAATTCTTCCGCCGATAGTTTCGCCGTTTTAAATATAGATATCTGATTCTTAGGCAAATCAAATACCGCCGTGTGTCAAGACTGACAAGGATGTACGTGGGTAAATTTCGTAACGAATTCAATCTTGGATATTCAATAGACACGTGCGAAGACGTAAGCCAGTTTTGTATGAGAAATTTTTCAATCTATACAGTCGGCGAATTTCTTCGCGATCAGTTTTTCAAAATTTTTCGCAATTTAATAATTCTACGAACAATTCAGTCCGAACTGACGATCTATCAATTTTATTTTCGGTAAGGACTGATCATCGATCTAAGCTCTCCAGTCGATAACTTACCGGCGGGAAGTTTTCACATCTGTTGATGATAAATGAGCGATGTATCGTCGTTAGGTAACAGAGGCTGTTACTTTTACTGCCGTTGATTAAGACGAGATGTAAACGTGTTCTGTCGTACCGACAGAGTAATCTGATCTACCAGTGACGATCTTTTGTATTTTCTTATCGACTGAACATGGTTAAGAAGATTGCGCAGGGACATCAAGGAGAGTTCACGTGAATTTATCGGACAGGTCTATTTATCAGTTGATATTTTTCCTGGCGGTAGAAATTCTTGAAGTTCGACACAAAGGACAGAGACTCGCGTGTTGGCGGGCCAATTAGCGCCTTACAAGCCGCGTTCAGCATTGCATAGCAGCAATGTCAGTTGCGTTTTCGATAGAAATTCAAAACTACAAATGACCCAGTTTGTAGTATAGCGACTCCTATGCGATACTCTTTACAGTGTGACGATAATTATCATCGTACAAACTCTGGTATAATATCCTTGAGAGTGCCGGAGTGCATAATGAAATGCTGGTGCACTGCGAGCAAGCCGTATCTCATTTCAAAAAAATATAATGATGTGATGTGAGATAGAAATCACATTATCGGGTTACTTCTTCACTCGTTGTTTCGGATTAATGTCAAAGTTCACCGTCCGATGAATCGACGTGCTCATTTGTACACTAATTTCAGATTAAGGAAAATAAACTTTGATTCTCAAAGGTGATTTCACGATATGTTCCATCATCGTCTCATAGTATACTCGATGAAACTTTTGTGAGTGGCAATTATGACATCAGCGAGATGGAACTCGAACCTTATTAGCTGAAAAGACTCGAACTCAACGGGGCAATCGTTAGACGGGATCAATATCCTGTAACGAAGCTCAAATGAAAGCCTTTTCAGTGATATCGTTTTCTACTTGGAGAATCCATGTGGTGATCACGTCGAGACGACATAAAAGACGCCCCGGGAAAAGGCGTCTTCATATCGCAACGCTTTAGCTCATTTGTCAGACGACCTTTACATCGAACGGAATAACGACGCTCTGTAATATTGTATAAAGGTGATTGACATCAGGTTGAATTCGCAAGAAATTCTATCCTTCGCACCATCACAACTATTAGTCTCTCGGTAGCCAGTCTGATATCATCCGTAAGACGAAGCAGAGGTATAGTTTGTTAGTTTCCAAAAAAAAAAAAAAAATCAAGAAACCTGATCAAATACCACCCAGTCGAGCAACTCTGAAAAAGTAGGCAAGATCGAGATGATTGGACGATACCCGAGTCAGAAAAGGAATTCTACTTTCATTCTGCAAGTTCTCACTGAAGACTTGGAGGTGCAAACTAGACTCTGAGGACGCATGCAATGAAATTCCGATTTGCACCTAGAAGTGAGATAGATGTATCATCATACTTCTGTCTGCAAAACTAAAGAACGAAGGAATTAAGGCTTCGGAATATCAGACTAGAGTTTCTATTTCGACTCGAGTGGTTATTCGGCAACTAGGGAGTCTTCGCTTTGGGCGAAGATCGAAGAAGCGAGAGTCTGGAGCCAGCAGGGAAGCAGGAGTATATTAATGAATAGTTGAATACATCCGTCAAAGGATTTGCGAAATTAATTAGAGAATCCGTGACCGACAATCATCTTCTGCTTCATCTATGCCAGTTGCTTCGGCGGTTGATCGCAGGAGCTACATACGCGGGTAAACTCGTCCTCAAAGTCAGATAAACAGGAGAAATATCCTGCGAGAATCTTTGACAGACGATGGATAATTGACAAGCGTAGTTTCGCTCGGTTGATTCCAGTTTACCTTTGCTAAGATAAATTTTGGGTGAAGTGGCGTATAACGGTAGACGCGAACCGAGAGAGATATGAATAAAGACCCCACCTGGTTCCCATCCTCCCCGTCGGTCCTTATAAATACATAATCAGATAAGCTTATCATTGTACTGTGAGAATTTGGCTTTCCAGCCAGGTAACAGTGACGGAAATTATACCAGACGTATTGCTTGAGAATTAGTCTGAGACGTCATCTACCTGCGATGCCGAGAGGGAGTGACATTTCACATGAGAAACTTTGAGATGACTAGATTACGTGGGTTAACACAAAGCTTTACGAAGCGGACAAGAAAAGTTCCGCAAAACCAAACGGAAAGGTCAGTCTAAGCCGATTGCCGTGAGATATCTGAAGGACACTTACAGGTTCGTTGTTTGCAATGCAGCGAAGCTCCGTTTCAATGAAATTTTGAAACGTTAATACCGGGGATCTCCGCCATATGTCGGGATTGACTCAATCACCGAGAATTGTGACACCTAGGGCAGGAATGATTTCTTTGTGGGATTTATACGGCCTGATCGAAATTTCGCAGGGATCCAGTTCGGAGACTCTCGTTCTGATCAGCGCCGCATCTTCGTTTCTCAGGTCGCATGCTGATTTCAAAGAAGGTATACGTCGAGCGCGAGAAAATTGTGGGAATATGGAGTTCAAAGGGAACACCGCAACAAGTATATAGCTAAAAGCTCGGGGTGGTGAGACAATTTATAAATCTTCTTCCAGTACGAGGAAGGGATCGTTTCAGGCGACATTTCCGCGGATACATTTGAAAGAAAAATTTGTTCGAATGAATAATTGCCCTATGCGATTCACCGTTTGCTCCGGGGCAAATAGTCGTCGGTAGGGCGTCGCGACGCGGCTCGGGATTATAATATTTCGCTCCACTGCACTCAATTTCAATATACCCCTCCCGCAGGCGCGCGAATCTGCCACGTGGGCGACGCGACGCGACGCGACGCGACGTCCGGATGTCATTCGCAAGGATTTTAACTCACGTTCAAAAACTCCCGTGGAGATCATTTCCTAAAATATCGTATAAAAGTGAAATTAATTGTCTGCAACCCTGATGGGCGTGAAATTCATCCCAAAACTTTTTCATTTGATCTAATCCGAGGATCCGAGCCCTGATTGAAACTGGGGGTCATAAATTTTCCGCTTCAATTATTATTCTTGCCCGCCGAAAATTTCCTAGTCTGGATTTGTGTCTATGGATGTACTAAATAGAGACAAACAGAGATCCGAGTCGTGCACGTGATTGCACTGATTGGCAAGGACGGTTAGAATCTTGTCTGGAATAACTCCGAGGGATTTCAAGTTCTTGAAACTTCTCTTATACAGGTATATAGACAAAGTTCTAAGCCGCTCCAGACCTCCTTATCTACTCCCGGTCGCCTCTCGCTCTACTCTCACGAATCGTGGGCCACGTGGTTCATCCGACCAAACCAAATCCCATCAAACCCCATCTCAACCCGATCGCACCAAAGTTACACTACCATCGTGATAGCCTTTCCTACTTCTGACCATTCCCATTTTTCCGCACCGAGATACCTTCGTCCCAAACACCACGCGGTTCTTCTCACGGAACGAAAATCGACCTTTCATAAAGAGACATTAATTCATCAAGCAATTAGCTTCGCAAATGAGAAAACGAAAGCAAAAAAAAATGAACCAGATGGCAGACGATGGATCAAACCTCCGGAGATAATCTGACATCTCTGATTATCACTTGGCGCAAGGTTCATAGATATTTGAGACCCTGATTCCATTGATGTACTCGACTGAGGCCGAAGGGCAGATACGATTGCAGTTTCCATCTCCTTGTCGAGTAATTAGATTACGTATTGACTCAGTTAGAGGCCAGCGCAAGGGTGCGGGCTATGCAGACTGCATATTAATGACCTGAGGGTAATTGACGGTTCAATGGTCATACGAGCTCGGTTCCTTAACACCCCGGCGTTGTCTGATCCGAAGATTTGAGAATCGGATGATGAAGAATAAATTTTGCATCGGAGTTTATATCTACTGCATAGGAATTGCGTCGGAGGCGTTTATAATTTGTGTGAATCGAGTTTACCCAACGACGGAGCTGGGTGGTTTGAAAATTAAGTAACTCGAGGACAATGGTGAAGTTTTTGCTCTCGGGATTAAATCTGGAACAAACGGGTCGGCCATTTCTCATCCCAGCGAAGGGGGATTATTCTGCAGCCACGAACCGTGGGTGGGTATAGGTACGCGCGGGTTCGCGAATATCTGCAGCCTCCTCGCGTATTGGAAAACAACGCGGAACCTCGAGCAGTCACCAAGTACGACCGTTCATTTCCGCAAATCTGTTATGAGTTTTGTCTTGTCGGGACCAAAGTTTCTCCGCACGACTTACCTAACCGTGCCCGAGTTTCGGTAAAACAATAAGCTACGTCCAGCGTGCTTTCAAACTCGAAACTACGTGCTGTATGAACCTTCCGCCAAATAAACCGACGGATCAACGAGCTGAGGGAATTGAAAAATTTATTTATTATTAGTCTTTCAATCCCGAGGTAAATTCCATCAAATGCTGAGATTGAAAAGAATGAAATGAAAAGTTCAGAATCTTCTTTACTTCGAACCATTATACTTTTAATTGCACTTTTAATTTGATATCGATTATAATAAATGCTTGCAATTAATCGCTCACTTCTCCGTAATAATTTTTCTTCAAACCAGTGCTAACGCTGCGAAGAAATATTTTAGCGACTCGATTTTTTCGCACCTGATTACTGGACTTTTACTAGACGTGATTGAAAATTATTTTAGATTTTACCGATTTTGTATAGATATCGCATCGATTGGTCGCGCCGAAATGAACTAAAGCCCATGACATATTTTTATAGAGAATTGAATGCTCTAGAAAAAGGTCTCTTATAATTTTTTGATAACTCAACTTTTTTTAATGCTCACCTGGAGTACCAAGAATGTATAAATAAATTAGGTAAATATTAAAAAGAGTTGAGTTATCAAAAAATTACAAGAGACCTTTTTTGTAGAGCATTCAATTCTCTATGAAAATATGTCACGGGATTGTCTGTACAATATGCCATTACCGAGTAATAAAATTCCAAACAAAAAAACTCAAAAAATTTCCTATGTTATTTAAATGGGAAATAGAAATTCGCGGTGCGCCACCTCTTGATATTAAAATTAAGAGCTCAAATTTTAACAGGCACATTTTTGTACCTCAATGAAACTTCTGAACCTGTTTGGAAGAAGAAAACGTACAGTTCTATGCAAAAAAAAAAGAAAATGATCGAAAGAACGTTCGGTCCGTTTTCGCGAATGGAAATAGCGTTTTTTTGCGAAATAAGCATCGCCGCCAAACACATCGCGAACTTGGGTCGACTCGCGGTATAAATCAAAGAATTCAGTGGCGTAAATCGTCGCTAACAATGCCGACGAGTGGGTATATTATTTCTTTTATACCTATAGGTGCGGGCATACATAAGTGTACAAAAGGTATCACGCGAGGTGAACGCGACGAGGTATATTTATTATATGCGACAAAATATACCGTCAGGGGGCAATTCGACGATTCAGGTGGTTCAGGGCTGCTCGTTGTTCGGCGCGGGGCCGTATTCCGAGCCATCGTATTATCATAGCGAAGAGGAGGGAGGTTCAAGGGCTTTGGTGTCGCCTCGACGATTTGGAACGCAGACGTTTGTTGTTCCAGACTCTCGACAACGAGCCGAGGGATGTATGAGGGGGAGGATCTCAAATGATCCAATTAATTTTTTGCGCTCGAATTAAGACTCGCCTCACTCGGAATATCCACCCCGGCATTAAGGGTAACTTTGCGATGCACGCCGTTGTTTCACCCTCCCGCACAAACCACTTCGCCAATTTTACCGATCGAAACGATAACCGAGAGAGAGCATTTTTAGAAAAAAATAAATAAAATATTATCGATTTTCGAAATTATACTCCAATCAAATATCGGGGTTCACGAAGATTGCCGTTTTACCTCGTTTATCGATATTTGCGACGCTTCGGAGTGGGATAGTCCTCCGAAACGGGGACCATGATCCTGCAGAAAATTATTCAACGGAGTATTATGATTCTATAATGGCCTCTTGACTGCTCTGCCAGACATTTCTTCACTTTTATACACAGCTGACACGGAAATGCAACAATCTGCAGATGTTGCACTCTCCGTATACTCTAAGTGTAAAAGCTGTGGAAGAGTGTAGACGAGTGGCAGTGGGAAGAGTTTGAATAATTCCACTACCTCGCGGTGCGGGAATATATATCTGATTATTTTCTTACAAATTTTTGAATAACTCTGAGAACTGCGAAACTCTGAAATACTATGTAAAAAGTCCCATAAAATCCGATTATCTCTGAAACTATTCTTAAAAGATTCGCGAAATTGGAACACTTTGTGAGTGATATCAGCGGTTTTACAGAAAATTTTATAAAAGTTTTACAGAGTTGATTCGCTAAATTTTCAGGATAAAAAATAATCGATTTCGTAGCTTTCGGAGAAATGATGGAAATTATTTCACATAAATTGATACAAAAGTTGTTTCGATGTAGCTGAAAGCTCTGGGGGTAAAAATAGTTTCTTCAAAAATCTCCGTAGTCGGAAAATGTGCAAAATTCGAATTGTTTTTTTCATCGAATCTTAGTCAAACGCTGAAAATGTCTGTTTTATAACAGATTCAGAAGCTCCGAATTCGTTTGAGACAATTCCGAATTTTCCAGAAACGTTGAAATTTAGAACATTAAAATTCCGAATGGTCGGAACGCAGACAGCTCAAGACTCCGAAAGTCCGGACCCCCGAAATACTTCAGATCCGAACATTTCTGACTATTTTTCAGGATGCGGAGACAAAAAATAGTCAATTCTAATCGAGACCCATTTTATCTACTTCAATCCATGACTTCACGATGTCATAAATGATCGATAGGATTTTGAAACTTTTTTTTCCAAAAAGTAAATCACGAGACGATCAATTTGACCCCTTATCGGTCTCGATTCGATCAATAGAACCCGAGTTATCAAACATTGAATGAATAGATGCGTGAATTTCACATTTTTGAGGTTAGGTCTTTCGGACCTTCAGCTTTCGGAATTCTGGACCCTCGGTGTTCTTCGTTTCGAAGTTTTTGGAGCCTTTCGAGAACCTCTGCTCAAAATTTGAAAAAAAGAACTCGCCGGTGAGAATTTCGCGACTTTTGTATCGTCGCTAATTACGTTCTTCGCGCGCACATAAGCGCAGCTCAATTCCTTCCACTCATATACTCCCACGTAGGTAATAATACAGCGACGAGAACTTTCCGCACCCTTTACATCTATACACAGCTATATACCCGCCTCGGCAAACTTCGGGGTAGTTTCATCTCACAGTGAGAACTAGTCCTGGTCCAGGAAGGATCATCTATCACAACTTGCGTCTAGCGGTGCGAGTTCAGTCTGAGGTTTAGAATGGTCTATGCAAATGCAAAACCGTGAGGTGGTCACGGGGCTGTACCTTTGTGCGAGTTTCGTTTTTAGCTGAAATACGTACACCCACCTACACCCTCCGCGCACACGTACAGGCGTATACACCTACGTGTTTAATTCATTCGGGCAATTCGCAGCCTTGGTTTCTGCAGTTCACGAGGCCGTCCAGGCAAAACGCACATGCGGTATGGTGCGGTACGGGCCGTCGACGGCGGGGTAGATACCAGCGTTGAGAATGGTGTCGACGGCGAAGGAAAACTGTGAAGCGAGACTAGCATCGTAATTTACTCTTTATGGCCGGACTTTGCTAAATCCCTTCCACGATCCCATCCGCACACAACGGTAGATACGGTACCTACGCTTGTACAGACGGAAGTAAAATATTTTCCTATATTTTTCACGCGGAATATCATATTTTAGGGGTTCATTATTGAACCAGAGCTTCGCGAGGCGTGAAAACCCGGGATTTTCGTCTATGGAAAATAGCGAAGAAGAATTAACACGAAAATTGAATTGTTTCGTCCAGGTATAGCCGAGGAAGGAATTTTTTAATATGGCTGTACCATCTCCCCGCGTACAGGAGTTCGAGCTCTAGAACGACGCCGACGACGACGTCGACGCAGCAACGTCGCGCTAGCTTATCGGCCGCGTGGCCCTATAGCTAGAATTTTTAGGGCGGTGGAATATGATCGCGTAATGACGCGAGGGAGGGAATAAAATCTGACTGAATCATTCGGTTCTCGAATACAGACATCGACAGATTTAAAAGTCCGTTATTTATCGGGGAGGTTATTTTTTATCCACATTTATCACATCCCTCTCGAAATTCCCCGAATTTTTATTTTCTCCATTTAAAAAAAAATAAAAAATATCTGACCGTTCAGGGCAGCGAAAAAACCGCTCTGAGGTTCGGGAGGTAAGAGCAGAGAACCCAGAGTTTATTTTGAGAAAAAAAAATCGGCAATTTCTGGCAAAACGTTGAAGCAAATAATTGTAACATCATTTCACAGCGGTTAAAGCTGCGAGCGTTGAGCGAAGCGAAAGACGGAGTTTTCACGCTTCCGTCACTTCTTAGATACACGTATATCTATTGCCCTAAATTTACACGTATTTCGAGTACAGAGAAATCTCCGGGCGAGGTGTGTGTACAGGAGTAAACGGTACGTCCAAAGCTGCACGGGCATGTATACTTAGGAATATCGCGTGTTTAATGGCATAAGGTCGTACAAGGCCAACATACGCCCTTTTATCGAGCAAAAACATAAAAGAGCGTATAATTTTTTTTAGAGAAACATGAAAATACGTTCAGAAAAGTAAAAACTGAAAAGCTGATCAAATAACAGTAGAAAGTCGTACGAACTGGCGGATACGCTCTCTCAGTACCAACTTTATGAACAAAAATCACTAACTAATGGTACAAGGGCGTATCCACCCGACATACAAACATTTCTGGCACATACGACTTTATATCATTGGACAAGCGATATGTCGCACGTATATCTGTAGCGAAATTCAGCGAGGCGATCTTTAATTCGTATTGCGACGAAGGGTGATGGTCGGACTCTAGGGTTTCCCTCGCTCAATGATACTCCCGATGGAGTTAAGAGGCTCGTTATTGCTTAGAACTTGGAAGGTTGTACAAGGAAGGGCTTAGTGTCTGCCGTGCTTACTTGTCCCAGGGTAACGAAATTCATTAAATTAAATGATAAGTAGCTAGCTACGTAATTAGGGGATGTAGATGAAGGTGCAGTTCCGTGTCTTAAAGTTTACTTGAATTATTATCGAGGTAATGATGGAAATGATTGATAAGGATCAATTCGCTGTTACTAATTTTCTGAAATTAATTGCCGAATGGGACGATGAATTAGTACCATTAGTGTAAAAAGGGGAAAGAGAATCGGATATGAATCAAAGCTCCGAGTGCCATTTATTTAAAGTTTGATATAGGGGCTCGAGGAAGTTAAAATAGCTCGGTAAAACGTTCGCCTAGCAATGTAATCAGTTGACATTTATCACTAAATGTAATCCCGCAGATCTCTTATTGCCTTATCTAAATTCATCTCTATTTATCCCCGAGTAGGTATATCTCTATGCTGTACAGCTGACTCCTCGGGGCAGGCTCCCTTCCGAACTTTAGGTAACTTCTAAATTCAGCTTATTTAGAGCAACGCTAATGAAAGTTTAACCTCAAATTTACAACTGGAAAATAGCTCCAGACACTCGCGAATTCCGCTGATACCAATACCAATGCCAATCCTATACCCACCGTAGTCCTCGGCTGTATCCACGTACACCTAACCCCGGACGCCGATAAGAGACGGGATTCAAGAAACGCGCAGAGCGCAATTATACTTCTAATCTCCTCAGTTATTTTAATTCCCTTAGATCGAGAATACCTGGGAATAATTTCCGAGGGAATTCCCTTAATTAAGTTCATTCCGTCGCGATTTTACTAAAAGTGGTTGTCGCCCGTTCGCTCACCTACAAATTCTATGGTATACCTACACGTCTATGAGCTACGGAATTGCACCGTGAACCAGGGAACTTGTGACCATTCAAAAGTTGTGATATCGATTCCCAGCAGCGATAACTCCGTGGTCAATCGTCCGTCGCCTCAATTCCTCACGATCTTATAACTCGTAAACACATTATTCGATTCTGACGTGAAAATATACCGCTCATCGCTTTCCAGCTAAGAATTCTTAGTCATGGCATAGAAACTAATGCAACCCCTTCGGAGGATCTCTTCACCGAGCATTAAGCTCAACAAGAGCACCAAAAAGATGTCAGATCCTACTCCGCGGATTGGTTTGAACGGTGACAAATGGTAACTCCGGCTATCAAATTGCTAAATTTGTGCATGGAAACTGTGATTCGAATCAGAAATGTGGACTTCGTAATTCGCACGGAGCTCTTTTGGTGAAGGTCCATCGGTATCGTGCCGAGGTTCGTATATTCCGATGATCAGAGACCCCGAGCAAAAATTGAGTGCGATTTAGCCATTTGTCAGTGATAAGTGCAGATCGGTGATCCAGCGATAAAGATAGCTCCGTGATCAATTGCACAATAATTCAAACCCCTGTGAGCTTCTATTCGGGACATTCATCAGGGTGTTTCTCGATCGAAAGCCAATAAAAGAATTCGTGTAAACACGGATCGTCAACTAGTGAATCGCAGAGATGGGTTGAATGGAATGCGGAGCTTGACTCACAAAATTGATGTCGCATCATGAGCGAAGCTTAATCAACTCGTGCATTTAATGTCCACGGATAAAGTGGCCGAAAATATTTCAGGAACGAGTTTTGACCATGTTTTGGGATCCGATGGATCCAATAAAAACCGTCCATTTGATGAGGAGAAAAGCGATCGACTATTACGTACACCGGTGCCATGTAATCGCTGATGTGTCTAGGTGTGTATGTGCGCCTGTATCTACGCTCGCGGAAATGAACCTGGTGAGCCGACGCGGGAATCCAGAGAGACAGACGGACTCGCGGATTCTGCAGCACCGACTAACCGAGCACGTCCTTGTTTACTGTGCCAAACCACACAATGGTCCCGTCCACCGCAGTCTCTCGAACACTGGTAGGCACACAACGGTATGGCTAATACTGCATGACAACCACCCGGTTCTCCACCCCAGCAATATGCAGCTGGAATTAATTGCACTAATTAAATGATTAATCGAATTTTGGACACCAGTCTGGTCGAGCTCATCCTCAAACCTTGAGTCTTGATTATGCCATATTCATTCGATTATTACGCCCTCGGTGACCAGAATCCAGTTTCCATAGAAAATTTCGATAGAAAGGGGTGAACAACGGCGATACGGTCGTGATCACTGGTCTGTCTTGCGATTCTCTGCATTTGGCTTGATCCATAATCCGTGTAACCGCATATCGCCTCTCTTCAAAAGAACGAGAGAGGAAACGTTGGATTCCAAAATGTCCATGTACTCGTTCGTCGAGAGAAACGACACCTTTTTGTGTCTTTTCTTCATTTCTCGTCTCCTCTGTATGTATTTATCATCTGCAAATGGGTGTTGTAGTTATATATAAATATATATAGAGAGAGAAGAGAGAGCGAGAGAGGGCAAGGGCGAGGTGATTGCCACTTCTGGGAAATTAATGGCCTCTACGGATGGTAGTAAAGGTTAGATGAGGTTGGCTCGAGTTACATTCGAGAGCTAACACAATTTACACGAATTTCCTCGGCAGGAACCAATCGTGGGTTTTAGGGAGAAAAGGAAAAACAGCAACAAATGACACCGGACCTAACGACCCTGCAGGGTTAAAAACGTCAGAGTTTCGGCTAAGTGAAGCAAAGCACCGAGTGATTGATGCGGCTCCCCACGAATCCGGGCTCTCGCTCTCACCTCGTGAAAGGAGAACTCGTCCTGTCTCTCCGCACGTCAATCTTTACACAAATAAGAAGCCATTCCAACAACTTTTTGGATTCTGGGATGCGTGAAACATCCAGGGAGGGAAAAGACATGAAGAATACAAAAAAAAAAAACGGAAAAAAAATCGGCGCCAGAGAACGAAGTCGCCCTCCACTTTCGTGTGCGTTCCTCTTGTACCGATATCAAGGACCTATATATTTCACCTAATGATTTCTATACGTCGTTGAAGCGAAATGAAAGTGCAGATGCAGTTTCTTTTGGAATGTGATATTCGAGAGGCCAATTATCTGATGCTTTGAAAAGAGAAGATTCTTTTTCTTTTCCCTTTTCAATGCGGGAATGGGAATCTACGAAATAGCAATTCCACGAGATTGTGATCGATTGATAGAAAAATTTGGTATTTCGGCATTGCGGTCGAAAGACACCCTCGTTTGACCCTTCCTTGTGGACGACGTCAAATGATGAAACAACGGAACGTAGACGGGAACGCACAGGTCTTTGTCAAGAGGCAAACAGGGTTCAGGACAAAGTCGTCTTCTCCTCCAGGGTCAAGGAAAGGTCCGGTGAGTTTCGGTCGACCACGAACGTGATCAAAGGAAGTATTGCCGTAGTAGAAACGCTTTAGCCAGCGATCGTCCATTATCGATTTACTTTCGGAACTATACCGAGCTTTAGCTCTAGGTAGTACACAGCTTCAGTTCTTATCGAGAAAGCACAACCGGCTAGCTTATAGTCATGCTGCACGTGCGGACGTAGGGCGACACTTTAGAATGAATCGAGATATCGATTTGTAATTTGGCAGACATTAAACTTTTTCGTTCTTTTATATCTAAGTGTAAAAGCCCTCGACGTTCGAGTTCCAACATATTCGAAGAAATCTAATGCAGCTCCGGAGAATTTATTTCAGTTTCGAAGTTACGGTTTTAAGTATCTCATATGGGTACGAATATTCCAGCATATCACGACCGCATTCAAATGCGATGGGGTTTATTTCGCGATATGACGACGCGGTGTGATAGGTAACGGAGAAATTGAAACCTCGCGGATTGTGGACATAGGTAATTGGAAAAATAACTGGTGCAAGAGTAACGTTAAGTTATAGTCGCTCGGTTCACCGATAAAACTTAGCGAATTGATGTACTATATTCCCCAAGAAAAAGAAAAAAAGAAAGAACGAATTCGACCATAAATCTAAATTCCACGCTCATTTCCATAAATATATACTTAAAATTCCGAGCGATACGGTCCGTGCAAAGAATAACGTTCCCTTACAGTTTATTGCAAATTCAATGAGATACCTATTTATTGTTATGCTCCAGAGGCTAGACTCTATACGACCCTCTCTATTCGCAGTCGAGGTAAAAGTGTGATAAAATATAGAAGGAATCATAAACGTTACTCAAGGTGTAACTCCGCTTTGGTATAATAAACAAAAATTCGTTTGGTTCTTTCGAATGCAGCGCGGATTAGGAATTTTGGCAACTCGATGGGACACTAAAATTCCGTTGTAATAGAATTCACTGAAAAGTTTTTAGCCCCGTGGCACGGGAGCGAAGTCGCATTTGAGGAGAGAGAAGTTTTGGCACGGGTATAGTGTAATGGTGCAGTTTGGCGGAGCGGGAGAAGGAGTAGCGCTACCGGTAGCGCCAAGAGGAGTAGCGACGGTTATAGTGTAGTTTGCTCGTTGTCGCATGAGTGGAAATTAGTACGGTAATTAGGAGACTCTTTGGTGCAACAATATAAATCTAATTAAGCGACGACAGATGGCGCAAATGACGGGAGCCTAGTCGAGCAGGAGCAGCACGCCGGCTGCGTTTTGTATAGAATTACGAATGATTTCAATACCCGAGCCTCGTCGGTCGGTTCTTAATTATTTCATTCCCCATTATACATATACGTACATATATTTATATGTATATATATATCCGCGAAAAAAGCCATGGGCTCCTTTTCCGGGATGGCGTTTGAAAAGGTGCTCCCGGTGCCACCGGGCGCATTTGAAATCAGGTGGGTGTAAAAAAAATTAATTACATTCTGCAAACAACCTCCCTTAACCATCCCCTTGCACCTCGTCCTCATCCTCCTCTTTCTCATCCCGCAATATTTCCAAGAAAAATACAAAGTCGTCGGCGAGCCGGAACAAGCTAGCTTCATCCTGCTTGCCATAACTTTAATAATATATTCTGGGGGCCCCCTTTCGCAATATAAAAATGGGTCGAGTGCGTCGCCAGTTTTTACACGTTTTATCCACAAATTTTTTTTCTCTTTTTCTTCCCCTTTATTTTTTTTCATTTTTTTAAACTCGCTGTACACCTACTCTTTCGGGTAACTCGAAGCTTTCCGGATTTCTCCCAAGTCCTTACGCAATTCTCACGTGTCAGAGAGAATTCTGGAACCGTGACGATAGAACCGTAGCCGGGCTCAACGATCCGCGATTAATCCGACATTGCGACCGACTGCATCTCTGATTGGAGATTCGCGATTCAACGACGAAATCTACCACGGATGATCGGCTGGCATCCTTTATATTGGATTCCCAATGTTCGAGGCCCATTTTATGAATGTATAGGTAAAGGAGTATTCGTACTCGTCAATGTATACGTATATAGGTACGAATATCACGGAAAGAAGAAAGACGAGGTAAGGGGATGTTTTCAGCCCTCGAGCACCCTTCCCGGCGTTATATTAACGAGGAAGAAATTGAAATGCTACCGTCCCGTTTTCAAACGCGCGAATTTCTTTCCCGACTACTACTACTACCACGACGGCGACGAATCGAATGACGGTTTCCGGTGTCTCGAGAAAAGGAATCGATCAAGGAACGTTTTCGGTCTCACTTATATCCTCGAAACTGTTCAACCAACTTTCAGATTCCGGGATGCCTTTTAGGGGGAACATATATACAGGGGATAAAATCCTTGCCACTGTATATCACCGATGCTTCGCGGAATCAACGATCTATATCTATACGTTTGATAAAACTTTCCAGGAGATATTTTACCTGGAATGAAAAAAAATACACCCAAGTTTCTTCGTCTTGGAATTAGGATTTTCCTTTATTTTCTTTATCAGGATTTTCTTCGTGGAAGTAAACGGCAAATTGATGCACAAATCGCTGCTTGCCCTGTCTGGTAAGAAAGCGAGTCAATCAGTGTGCGATGCTTTGCCATAACTTGAGGAAAGGCTTGGGGGTGCCGCGGTGTGTATATCTATAGGCACGTATTTCACCTGACAATTTTAATTACCGTATAATATTACCGTCGCCGGTGCAGCTAGTATGTGCTTGGATTCTCTTTGACGTCGCGTCAGGTTAGACACCGATCGATTCCAGGCTGCAACCAATTTCTCGCTTTATTCCAGCGATGCTCAGAACGTGAAAACGATGTGCACCCGCTGTCAGGCAACTGCAGCTGTTATTAAATTCCAAACAGAGTTCAATGTTCACGTTGATAGACTGTCAAGATCAGACATTCGTCTACATATACAATGTACGTACATATTCGATGAAGAAAAAGTCTCCCCCCTTAAATCCCAAGGATATATGTATGTACGGATGAATCAAACGTCGTTCGTGATCCGTGCGAGTGTTTTTCCTAAATCGTTCGTTTCCTTGAGGGAATGAGTGATCCTCGAATCGTAATATCGACAGGTAGATTACAAGAGATATTATATACGCTGGCGAATCTGGGATCAACGACCCTTCGAAGTCGAGAGGGTCTGGCTGCTGAACCTGAACAAGAGGAGCATAAGAGCGGAGTAGAACATAGCGGAGCAGACGTCCCCCGACGCGTCCGTACAGCTACCCTCGGCTCGTTTTGAATGGATGAAAACGAAGCCTGGAAACTCGACGCAGCATCCCGATGCAAGACAAAGTGCTCTCAATATTTGGATGAGAGCACAACTCCGGATTGGCTAGGCGAGGCTTGACTGGTTAAAGCCGTGGTTGGAGTACCGCGAAACGTGATGCGAGGCGAGCATATATCTTCGCAGTTTTGTCTGGTCTCATCTTGTTATTTATTACACGGCTGAGAAGAACAGCGGGCGGATAGTTGGGTGTAATTACTATCTCGACCCAAATGGTGTCGGACTGCAGAACGAGGTAAAAAGTTTAACAAATTATCCTCCAAGTAAAACACCGGCAGGTTTAACACTCGCTTAGAAATTCGCTCGAGCGTAATATCCGCACGTTTCACATTTCGTACACCGGCACATAACGTTCGTCAAGTCGTTAACCCTGCAGCTAAGACGCTGGCCTGGCTTTGTGAAAAACTCCACCTTCCCCTAAGTGGGACAATCAAGACTGTGCAGTAGTCACAGCCTAGTGGTAGTGGAACTTTTTACACGGTGCAAAAACTCGCCGGCCCAGCCATGTGGCGTCAGAATTTAAGAGGGTGCCTTTTCAAGGGCTGGTTTTTTTTTCAGGACAGCTGTTTCACAAACAAATTATTCAATGACACACTTTTATCGTACTTTTTTTTTAAGTATGATATGCAGGTTTGAGGCAGAATTAATTAGGTCGCGAAACGGATCGACGCACCGTTTCAAATTCGCAGTTTTTCCTAACTATTTTTATATCGTGTCGCTCGAATTTCACATATTTTTGACATTTTCTGCTGTTTTTCCATCGTACCCGTTCCTTTTTTTGGGTGTTCTACTTTTTCCAATTTCACGTGCATACGTACCATCGCTTTGTGCCTCGACTATGCTCGCAATCAGTATTCTATGACTAGCGCTAATTCCAGCTGTCAGCAATAATTGCGGTCCACCATTAACGGCTCGGAATTCATTAATTAGAGAATAGATACCTAATTGATGTGCAGTCTTGCAGAAGCTAAGTCAAACAAACTCAAAGACGCTTTATAAAGAAATGGGATGAGAGATTACAGAAAGATATGAAATAGTAATGCTAAAAAGGTGAAAGAATAAAATGAAAATGACTATTTCGATTTGATTCGACTATACGTTTTGGGTCGCATGGTATAAAAATGAACATTTCTGTCTCGTCCCATTGTGTTTTTAGTTCCTATTTTACGATACTCGTTATTTTATTCTTCGATCGAAAGCTGGATGGTAACTATTTGACCAGAAGATAGATAGTACGTTTCGTCAGTTATTGAAATAACAATATTTGTTTTCCAAATTACCGGACGTCGAATTTTGTGTCCGGCTTTGAACAAGGCCTCTAACTTTGGCTCTATGGCGTACAACGCGTTTGGGTTCTAAATTGGCGAACGAAATGGTACCAGAACCGATAATTGGGGATTTTTATTTTATTTTTTATTTTATGGAAGCGAAATCGAGTGAATAGCCAAAACGCGTGGATCGCGTAACATGAAACACACGATTGTCAATTCCTGTTCGCTTCCCAGCCTGATGCGCTGCTTCTAGCTTTATTGAGGATCAAAACTACATGTGGTAGAGGCGCCCATAGCCGCGAGCACTGGGTTAGTCACATATTTACTAGAAAGCCGCGCGCTCCTGCGTTTCTCTGTTAAACTGAAAGGCTAAAAGCTTTTCATTCACGATTCTATTTTTAACATAAATCCATTTTTTTTTACTCTTTTATTTTTTTTCTTTTTTTCTTTCACTAGTCGTACCGAAAAATAAAAAGTCCCCGATGGCCTGCTTCCGGAAACATCCAGCCGAGAAGAAAAAAAAATAATTATCGTCATCAGCACCGTTGGGACTCGAGATTTCTTGACCGAGGGCAAAAAAATAAATAAATAAAATAACAAACGAGTCGGAAGAATGAAATAGCATAAAATTTGAAGAGAAGAAAAGCTCGGTTTATGATACAGCGAAGGGAGTAATAATCGCGCCGTAAAACATCGGGGTGAAAAAAAAAAAAAAAAAAAAACTGGTCTCTTTATCAACGGTTCAACTACATGTGGTAGAAAAAAAAATTGACAAAAAAAAAAGAAAAAAATTATCCTCCAACGTTGAGGCAGTCCTGGATTGAAATGGTTGGAGAGGAGGTCGCGTACGACGCGTAAAAACTGTGCACTCGCTGCCGGCTTACATTAGTGCATGACTCTGACACGTCGAGTGCGTGGAACGGCCCTCCGAGCCAGCTTTTTGCCACGACGGAACAAATGCCCCCGTGTACGAGTTATACGTGTGCGGGTGGTGAAATTAAACGACGGGAACGTCAGATCCTGCGGTAGAAAAAGAGAGAGGGAAAATGATGGATCCCTTGACCGGAGGATCGGAAGTACGAGAGTTTGAATTTTTTCGAAAGTTGGAAGAATGTTTGTTCACAGTTTTCGAAAAGATCGATAGGATTCAACGAGAACTGGCACAGGGCTGGATCGTAATCGAGAAATGACGGACTAAAACTGCCCATTGTTTCAAATTTTATGAAATTTCGTTCCCCATTTTACCCCACTCTGTATTTCGTACCGACTATGGGATGAAATGAGAAAAAAGGATTGAAAAAATTTCATCAAAAGTGGAAATAACGGGTTATTTGTTCCACCCCCCGTCACTCTTCAATTCATTAGCCATAGAATTTGTGGCATACAATGCTGATAGAGAAATCAATTACAATTTGGTATAATCCTGTCTTCAATTCCAGTGAATTTCGTCAGTATCGTGAGAATTCCGTGGAATTGATCAATCTCTGGATAAAAGAAATTTTTTTTTTTCAAATTATGAACCGTGGAAAAGAAAAAAAAGCTTCTAAATTATTCCTGGAAGCTTCTAAAACAAAGATCCTAATTAAAGCCTCGTCGAAAAGTAATTATTGGCTAATAAATGGAGAGAGAAAAGAGAGGAAAGAAAAAAACAAAAAAGGAGTTGAAGTACTCTGTACGGGATGTTTGTCTGTTTGTTTTTTCTTTTTTTTTCTATTAATTTTCTAAATACATCTTCGTGAACACCCTGTAGAGTTATAAAAGTTTAAGAACCCTTCGTCTGCGTATTAATTTTCTCTACCCGTCTAATCGTGGATTTAACCGTCAGAGGTTAAGTAGTAGCGTCGCTACGGGTACCAATACCAATGTGCCACGCTTTACTCATCCACGTGCGACTGACTCTTCCTGCGCGTTACTATGGTAACACAGAAAATTGGCGGTGGTACCACGCCGGTCTACCATCGGTCGCTGCCCGACATCGCCGATGCCCGAGCCCGACAGAAGCCAGTGCACGCGGCGACGCCTCCACGATAACACGTGGGGTATTTCCTTCATTCGGTTATAATATACAGGTAAAATACGAAAGTCCAAAGTTTACTCCGTCTGAACCACTTCCCCTCCTCGCTCCCGAAAAAAGAAGAAAAAATTTAAAAAAAAAATTAAAAAAGTAAATAACAAATATAAAATATCCTCGGCGCGGTAAACCCGGTTCTCCGTTCTTCGAGAAAGAAAACGAAAAGAAGAGAAACGAAAAAAAAAATGTTTAACCGGCGGTAAAAAAAAAATTGAAAAAAAAAAACGAAAATCATTCTCGGATCAATATGGTTAAAAAAGGTAAGTTCTTGTTGTTAGTTATCGTTGCACGTCACATTTTTCGAGAAAGAAAAAAATAGCGGGTAACGAATAATTGGTAAAAGTTATTCATTTTGGAGTCGTTAGGGTCTTTGATCTTTTTTCTTTTTTTTTCTTTTCTCATATAGTCGATGTTTGAAACAGACGATTTATCGTGTATAAAACGGAGCCATTATGTCTTATGCTGCTGTAAAATATGTTAGTTTATAGTTTACGGTATAAAGCGTTATCGAAGAACTGCAGACGGTGGCGTTTCTTTTCGAACCGCGTAGAAATGACCGAAGATTTAATTATGGAACCGGAAACCGGCTGTAGAATTTCGCTCGGACTACAATTTTTCGGACGAACTACGGTATGATTGTGCTGTTTTTGAATTTCGTTTTAATATTTTCCTGTTTAAAGCCGCAGATCTGTTCTTTATTTTTGCTTCTTTCAGTTACATTCGTCTTTGTCGATGCGAGAAGACGTATATTTTGAAATTTGATTGGAAGGGAGCCGTGGTGAGCTTTAAAAGTTCTCTAATCATAGATCAATCTCCATCTCGAAAGGTGGATTACTCCGGATTGCTCCAATTCCCGTTTATAATCATTCGATGATCGAATCGTTCCCAAAGCCTCGAAAACTCAGTTTTCTGAAAGCCCGAAAGCCCCGAATATGAGGAGATTTCAGACCGTTGAAACCTTCATGGAATAAAACTGCGCAAAAGTTACGCAACATTCAATCTCGCATTTGTATATCATATGCTAATATACATTGAATAATTTGGAGAAGAGACAAGCTCGCCAATATTACCGAACCCTGTTTGAATTCGGAACTCGCGAGTCAACAAAATGAAAAGGCAGAAAATGTCCTCTCGATGCTAATTGAGGACGGCGTAGCAAAAGGAAGCAAGAAGAGCCGAAACGAAATACATTTCACCGCTTGTCAGACGTTCTTTGATTCTTCGGATCATAAGTCCGACGGAAAATTGTTGAAACCTTTATTTCTACCCAAGTTTGAATCAAGTTTCAAAGCTGTAACCACGAGGGGCATCGGCCCACGACCAATTTGGAGGTACAAAAAATCTACGAGTTTGCCGCTTCCGAGAGGAAACCCGACAGATATCTCTCTCTATCTCTGAAGATATGAAATTTCTGGCAATTCGATGGTAGCACGTATTTTAATACGGTACCCAGAACGTGATACTGCAAGTATTGATGCTCGTTGCAACACGTGTTGTGAGTACGAAATCTGATTGGCTTTGTTGGAGAGGCGGGTTATATGGTTGGAACTAATTCCGGCTGAAGTGTAATAAGTTCGTGTCGGTGTCGAGAGCATCGTAGAAAGTATCACCGACTGTAGAAATACCCGAATACAGATAGTACGACGAAAGTAGATCATGCCGTTTTGTCAGACTCTAGATTTTGGTGTATAAACTTATTTCCATCGACTATGGGACCATCAATACAACGTCTGAATTGGAAGATTTATGTCCCGATTCGTTGAAGGCCTGCCTGCACACAACTCGCAGCAAAAAAGACACATCTGTATTTTCTTTCCTCCCTTTCCTAACGTTTTTTTGTTCGCTACATAAATTACTTATTTCCGGCAAGCGAGTCCGGCATTCAGACCTTCTCTTCCCTTTCCCCTAAAATTCGACTCGCAGACATTCGTCATATTATATTCTGAACCGCTATCCATTATATTAACGTCTTCGAGGTATAATAAGTCTTTTACTTTTATGATCGTTGAGTCAGAAAGGCGAGGGCTTCTTTTTTAACGGGGGTGCAAAGAACTCCGCCTTAATAGAAAGGTGGGGGTTTCCTCTTTACCTGATTTGACTAATAGAATTCCAACTCAAATTCAGAGAGAATCAGGACTTTATTCTAATTGAGTATTAGGAACTACCAAAAGGGAGGAATAAGACCGGATCGAATTTTAAACGTACGTAACCTCGTTGTCATCACGCTAAAAATTCTAACCCCCTTTAATTATTCATCCAGAAGTATCAGATCGACGAGATTCTTAATTCTGACCGCAAAAATCTGCAAACCTTTGACAAATGCTACACTGTCATACACCGTGGTCATTTATTACCCCGAGTTTCATCACACGCTGCATACACGACTACATGTATACCCACATTGCACAGTGTCCATTATAATGAATCACAGCCTGAAACTAGACAATGTTCTCTGTTATTATTATCTCTGGGCTAAACAGTAACGCACTATGTTAATACAATACGCTGGGTTGTATGTTATTCATCAGTCATCTATGTGCGGGTTGTATGGATAATGGGTGTAACACACTTGTGTGAAACTTGTTCAGGCTGCGTCTCATTGCTGCGGTATAATTTATAATCGAGATCTTACATCAACGTTACCGTATCTCCGAGTTGTGAAACACCGAGAATTTCTATCAAACTATATAGACTCTTCTCGACCGCAATCGTGATTCTGTTTTACAATCCCCGTTTTTATGGAGTATATAAATCCACGTAATGGTTACGATATTTTTGGACCAAATGGTCGAATATTTTGACTATTGAATCAAAACTTCGAGGTTATGTGCACGGACTCATGCGCCATCTGCTCATCTGGGATGAGTTGCGGTTAGTTTATTTGATCAGGCTATATCGAGATGGTTGTCTTCTTACTCTATGTGTGTATGGTCGTGCAGATTTAGCACGAGTACTCAAGCGGACTTAATACCCCAAAGCAGGGTTAAAACCGCTGAAAAATGATCTCGAAATTTAGACGCTGGCTAAAACTGGCTAAAACACGAGTCTAAATCGGGTTTAAACCTTGGAACGCCGCTAAACCCACCCGAAAACGGTCTTTGAATGATAGACTCAGATCAACTGGTTATAAACATGCGGTTAAGTGGAGCTAGGACTTTTGAAGCACGGTCGAAAATACCTGAAAAAGTTCTAAATCGACTGAAACTGACCAACATTGGAATTAATTTTGCTAATCTCACCGAAAAACGGTCTGGAAAAGTTGAAATCGGTTACTAAATAGCCTAAGACACGCGTTACGATGGTGTTGAAACCCTCGAAACACGTGTTTCGGATCCCATTTCAATTTTCGTTCTCTGATTGATGATGTAACATCAACGAGAGTGTAATTGCTTTTTCTATAAGGCAGATGTACCGCGTCGACCTAGCTTTTTGTCTGGCATAGGTACGATACAAGCATATTGTTGGCCAGGTCATTGAAGCGTACATATAATGTACACATGTGAGCACGCCCACATAGGCATGCATGTAATGTACATAAAACGCTTTGAAGAATCCCCTATAAAGGACATAGTCGACGGTAGGGCTGATCACGATCATGAGCATGAGCCCGAGCCCACCGCATAAGAAGAGGTCGATTTTTTTTCCTTCCTCAACGAAAAATCTCTACTCAGTGTCACGTGCCTTTGAGCTGACGCATCATCCCGAACTGTAACCGTAACCTTGATGGAAAATGAGTGCCATTTGATGATCTCGTTGCATTTGTTCCTTAATGCGCGAAGAAGGAATGGAACTGGAACATACATATATGTATGGAAGTGAGATCAAGATATTCGGAAGTGTGGTAAAGCATTAAGTTAATTGCGTGGTCGCCTCCAGTCTCGAGTTATAAAAAGTCTGAACATTGTGGATAATGTTATGCTTTTGTTGCCAAGACCGTGTGAACTCAAGTGTCGCCCGAATCCGGTGCTGGTACGGTTGTCTTATATGCTTTTCTTCCGACCTTGTGCAGAGGTATACGTATGTAACATTCTTCACAAAATTACGACTCAGCCATAACTCCAGCGCCGTTTCGCGAGTGTGAGGTTTAATTAAAAACATTCACCCAAATTACGCAATGGTGGAAACTAAATTAGACGATTAACTTGTCCTAACTCGCCGAAGGTCTAATCGAGAACTCCGTGATCGTGACGAATGAAAAGAATTGACTACTTATTCTTAGATCTCCAGTTCTTTTTCCTACTCGAGTCCTGACCTTTTCAACAAATTTGGGATATAATCTTACCAATCAATCACACCTTTAAAGGTTCTATCCGGACCGTATAGTTCTCAGTTGTTATTACCTCGGGACCTTCATGACATCGTGTCGTTTTCTGGATGGCGTGAAATTTCAGAACGTCCACCAGTACCCTAGGGCCTCGGCAAAGACCCGGTCGATCCTTCCTTGTACGACGTACATATATATACATACATATAGGTATACGTAATATATAAATGTTATATCGTGGGTGTGTGTAAGTCTGGTTTACCCTGTGCGAAAATACATGGAAAGTAGTCCTCAGTATCTATGTGCGTATGTGTGGTGGTGCAGACATGTGTGGAGTGTGTGCGTTTCACCTGCCCTAATTGCGGTCGGTTTGACATCCGGCCAAAAGTTTTCTGCTGCAATCCCACCCATGTGACATTATAATAGATCAGTATACTCATGGCGTACTATTGAATACGGAGACAACGTGTATCCATCCGCTTTCCCATCCCCCTCACTTCCTCGATGACAACAAGGGGGAAAGCCGGATGTTCAATTGAAGGGTCTGACGTGCCTAATGTTCAGTTCGACGTTGGTAGGTATATCTATCCCACTTTTACATTTGATCAACAACGTATGGCGCTTGTAATCAGCTAAGAGCCGGCTCCGTTCCATCAAGAGGAACGATTATTCTTCTCTATTATCGTGATCATATGTCACAATCTTTACTAGACAGCGCACCTTGTGATGTCGCAGGGACTGAACCGCGAGTTGAAATTCTATGGTTTAAAACGAACACATACTGACATTTTTACGATTTGTATACACGAGTATATGCATCGTATGTTCGGCACTACATGCTACGTAAACCGTTAGTTTATTCGCGTGTGTTCGTTCCGTGGAACATCACTTTTCCTTCTCCGTAGGGTCGCGTATAATTTAATCTTCCTGCCGGCCGGCGAATTACCAGGAATTCATATTCTCGGTGGCGCTGGTGGCGGTGGCGGTGGTAGTGGTGGTGCCCAATTTCTTCAAACAACTTTTCCTCACCGCTAAAACCCCTCCTGCACAGCACTGGTCCCTTAGGACACGCGGGTGCCGGGAAAAAGAACATTTGCCAGGCAGCACACACTGACGCCTTATCCTTTGCGCCTTGTGGCCCTGGGGCTGCAGGCGTGAATCGCGATTATTTATGAAGAAACGCGCTTTTCCGAGGGAGACGGCCTTAAGGGGTTTTCCACACGGAGAGTGACTCTTCGAGGGTAGACGAGGAAAAGGGAGAAACTCGATGAAGGTGGAGACTAGAAAGATACAGTGTCGCCCCTAGGAAGACTTAGTTATCCCGAAAGGGATTCAACGGTGACCTCGATCCTTGTCTAGACCAGGTCGACCTGACATTCTCTACTTTTTTGCCACCCGTTTTAGCAGTTGCCATTTATGAGGCGGTGTAGTGCACGCGTGTGGTGCTCAACTTTTCACATAGCTTATATCTCCAATAAGAGTTTGAACTTTGATCAAGAAATTTCTATCAATTATGCATAGGCTTCGTGGTAGCGAATGGATGCTCTATGCATCGTTGAAAATTGGCCAACCTCAAGGTAACAGGAACGATTGTCAATAATTGAACGGATGCAAATGCTTCGTTTAAACCAGTCTTCATGAATATTTATGACAAAGTTAACCCTCTCGACGATATCTTGGCGCTGCGGTTGTCGTAGGATCTTGTACTCGGAGACCTACACACAGAGACACCCTACCCCGTCATAGCCGAAGAGGAAATCGATGGCTGGTAGGTATTTCGGAAATTCTACACCCGGATGAAAGTACAGTTCTTCAAATTACGACTCTGACGGAGTTTTGACGAAGAGGTGGGTAGAAAAACGGTTTCCCTCGTCCTTCAAACATTCGCTCTCTCAATCTCTTGTTGAACAGTTTTCCGGGATAGGGGAAGACCAGAAAGGGGTCGAAACGAGCGAGACAAAGAATGACTATTGTCAGAGATGAGCTCGATGTAGCATCCTCCTGGAAACCATGGCTGGCCAAAATATTTTTTACAGAACCAGGTTTTACTCGAGGGTGGTTGTTTCACGGTGACTCCTAATTACTACCGTTCTGCAATTCAAAATTCATGCTGAGTTTCTGATTGGACAATTATTCCAGCCTGCGTTTACCATCCTATTCATTCTCTGTTCAAATTCTATTTTCATTCTACAACTTCCCACCGAAGAGAATAAATTCCAAGTCGAAAATAAGATCGATCATTGAGTCGATTTTTCGCAGACTTTCGAGGCTGTGAGTAAAATTTGACAATTTGGTAGCACGTGGAGCTAATTCTGACCCACGCCTCTGGATTTTCACGTATGACATAATTCTATACTAAAAAGGGCGAAAGAATCGAGATTTTAGAGGATGAAAATTTCGACCCGGGTTCTCTACGCTGGATTTGATTTCCCGGTCTGGAGTAGACCCGTGGTTATTATACACGTGGTTTGGTGAAATGAAAATACACACTTTGTGCGGCAGATAATCAGCTCGGAAGAGAAGCCCAATTTCCCTTGAACAGAAAAACCTCATTGGCGGGTGATGATCAAAGCTAAAGTTATTAATTACCCTGCGGTAAGCCGGCCTACTGCGACAAAGGTTCGTTATTCCGGCTCGTGGAAGAAAATGGAATAATAACAAAAAAGCACATATTTTTCATCCCGTGATATACACACGGACTAGCTCCAAGGTGGTTCCAAAACAAATTCAAATATAATCCACAAATTGCGTGAGCACGGTTTAACTTTGGAAAATTCAATCTGCAACGAATCGCGAGACCTTCTTTACCAAAGAAAATTAAGCACTTCGGCACAGGCATGGGCATTGGTCTGGGCATTCCCTAGAGTTGGGCAAGTTTGATGAGAGAAACCTAACGCAATTTGTTTCGAAATTCAAAGGTTTCATCCGGTCTATCGGAGAGATTTGATGTGTAACTACGATGTCGGATGAAAAATATCCCCCCCCTCGTTCCGCCCTCGGTGCAATCATCTCTTAACATCCCTGATCCAGATGGAGTTCGAGTCGTTCAAAACTCGGAATTTGACGAGTGTTTTCTTACTTTCGAAACTTTTGACGGTGCGGAGACGCGAACACCACCGTTGTAAGGTTCGGAGGTGGAATTGGTTATAAAAACTTGTCAAATAACGGTGAAGCCAATAAAGTTCTCTATTAAGGTTCTCCAGGTTTGTTACACCCCCAGCACTGCTGCTTCCCATCCCGGCTAGTTTCCCCTCCGTCATATACCCTCATGGTATCGTTTCCAACCAATTCCTACCGATCCTCTTCTCTATTCCCTTTTTTTCTCATTTTTTCTCATTTTTCTTTTTTATTTCCCCGCCGTATCCTGCCACATCAAACCTTTTCCTCCAGACTTTAACCTGTCAACGTATTATCGAACTCAAGAACGCGTACGTCTGGTTACAACATCGTTGACTCACGAATATTCATTCTCAGCAAAGTGACTTACGAACGAGAAAAAAAAAGCGAGAAAACAATACCAAAAAAATTCCAATTCGTTCATATTTTTCAATTATATTTCGAACAACGACCGACGATATTACGTATTAATATTGCGAACGATCCATCGCGATTCGATGTAGGTTATTTTTGCCCGTCTGTCAAGTGTTCCTCTTTAAACGATACTTTTTCAACCAATTTATCGAGGCTCGCGCAGATACACGTTCATGTCAGGCATTGATACACGAAACGAAGGAATAGATTCGTTTTGTCTCTCTCCGTCTTTTTTGCTTTCTTTTTTTCCTATTTTTCCCCCAATTTTTTTTCCTTTTCTTTATTTCTTTGCCAAAAATGATTCGATGATTCGATATTTTTAGACAAACGTGGAGTAAAAAAGCTGCCTGCCTCCTTCCACCACCCAGCCGATCTCTATACAATAACGTACCGAGGAAAAGAGACAAAGAATTTTTATTTCGTTTAATTTTTCAATGAGTTCGTAAGCTAGTGTATCGAGTTCGTATATCGACTCATTAGCACTTCGGTTATCAGAGTCGAACTGCAGCGGTACGACGATAGAGCTGCAGTTTGATCAGTTATTGCCACGCCGTTGTTCGACCTATGTATGTATATTTTTTTCTTTTTTTTCTCTCCTTTATTTCGCGTGCTTTTTTTCAGGCGTGATCGATCGTGCAACATACTGCCATATTCGATTTGTCATAGTGAAAAACGATTCGGCTGTAATTTTCGATGGAAAATACTTCAATCAGCTAACGTACGACACGGTTTTCAAATAATTTTATCTGTTATATAAGTTCGATGTTTCAATTGCCTCGAAATAAACGAAAATTTTCCAAAAAATTAATAACGACTTTTTCACAATCTTTAAATTTTCATTACGTACGTTATTGGTACGAAAAGCGAAGCTTTTCGACGCATCGGACTCGTTCATATATTAATAATTTTTTTTTAATCCATACAGGATCAAAGAGCAGAATCGAGTTTCCGGGGAATTTAAAAAAACGCGTTCAATTTCGACTACCAACACCCTTTTTTTCATTGAAAAAAAAATTAAATAAAATAAAAGATAAAAAAATTGCCTCCGCTTTTAGGATGAAAGCATTTTATCGTAGATAAATACCTACCTATACATACATACACGTGGAAATATGGTGCACAATAAAGTGCTCGCTTTTGGTCAACCGCAAGTGCTTTTACATTAACTGAAAAGATCAACAAGAAGTAAAAAAAAAATCAAACAAAACAAAACAAAACAAAAAAAAGGCAAACCTTCCTCGGACTCGGATTTTATCATCATTATTATTATTCCGTTACGTCAGCAGTCGCTATAGCTCTTCTGCGGAATGATAAAGGTACAATACAGGTGTCGAAAGAGGAGTCGAAACATCTGAGTACCTGCTGAAAACTTTTGTCGTATATCTTTCGTAGCCCCGCCGCAGTAGCTGGCTCTGATTCTGATTCTGGTTCTGGTTCTGGTTCGGGTTTCGGCTGGTTGATATACCCGTATCTAAAAAGGCAACGCGGTTCGAACGGTTGTCAGAGTTTTCGCCAAGTTCGAAGCGTATCTCATTTACGGAAGCGGGTCTTGCGAGGATCGTCGAGACGGGTAAGTGACAGCTTCACCCCCGCTATCGCGCGCCTTTCAGTTTCCTTATCCCTCGGAATGACTTGGCGAGAAAAGTCACAGGCCCACTCGGCGATATGCAAATCTTGCGGATATCTCTTACCGCGCGATGGGATGTGACGCGACGCCAAACTCTAGCTACCTACCAATTGCTCAACCTATTTTACCCCGCACCGCTAGCTTATAAGGCCGGAATTATACCGGAGAACGTTTCGCTTACCGTCGAGCCCGTAGACGACGGCTAACTTTTATTAACTCAACGATTTTAATCAACTCACTCTGCGAGCACCCCCGGAATAAACTCGCGCGAAATCGTACGATCAAAACAACCTCAAACTCGGCGCGCTCCTTTTTGGCAAGTCAAAATTAACTTTCATCTCTTTCTTTTTTTTCGACCCTTTTTAGAAAAGGCGAAAGGTTAACTAATCGTGCGATTTTAATTCGCGAAATTTCCCGAAACAAGGGAATGAGCTTGTTTATCCAGACGAATGAATTATCCTATCAAAAACATTTTTGATTTGATACGGGACGGAATTTTCTTTCGGATTTAGGAAACTCTGAAAAATTAGCCTCATCGGTGTATTCTCGTGGGCTAATCCTGATCTGACCCAGTTTTTATATTTCCCGGAAGTGAAGAACCACTGGGCTATTAAGATGCCGGTGGCCCTAGGGTCTGTTGAGTCCTGATACCGCGCATTTCCCCGACGCCCTCTCTGGCCCTTACTTGCCCTTACAGCCCTCACACATTCTACCTCGCTTTTCCTCCTTGCCAAACTGACTCGCGCCCTTACTCCCCGGTTTCTCCCCTTCCATTCAGGATCCCTGTACTACTACCGTGTCCTCATTCTCTCTAATTTTGTCCTGAAATGCCTACGGGAGACCTATAGAGAGATCTTTGCATTCTCCGACCTTTTTGTTATAGGGCGCGTGACGTCGCTTGGTTTTATTTAAAACTACGCGACGCGAGGCGACGCGACGCTCTGCAGTCGTCGTTTCATTAGACACCGAAAGAGTTTCCCGTTCCGGGTATTCCCAGACTTATTGGCACTCTCCGCTCGTTCTTTTTTTCTACTACCTTTGAGCTTTTCTTCTCTATGCATATTACGCCGTTGACTCGAAGATCATTCTTCCTCTGAACTTTCATTCCTCAGTATTTCTGTGTGTACGCCAATAGCTCTGGCACTGCTGATCAGAGGTACGAACAAGCAGGTCTTAATCTCCGAGCTCTCGTCCTTAAAAAGCAACTTTTTACCAAAGGATTCGCCTCTTTTACATCTATTGAGAAAATAGAAAATAGGAAACGTCGTTTCAAGTACGAGTTGGATCTCTGCACGGCTAATAACTCGATGAAGATGAATACAAATCGATCGGTACTCTTCGTTCGCGAATATCGTGTCGGCGATAGCGAGAAGAGATACTTATCCCCGTGGAATACCTGTTCTGAAGTTTTCCCGACGCGGTGGTTATACCGAAAGATCAGCCTCCCTGAACCAGGAAAATTTTCTCGATCGTCGCTGTTCGGTGGCACACGATCAATCCGCGTTGTTATATACCGAAGTCGAAGTTATACGTCGGTCTGAAAAATTTTGAATTTTGAATTTCCAATACGGGGTTCCATCGATAGAATGCCCACCGTTTGGTAGCGCGAAAGAAGTTCAATCAATCGATGTTTCACGGAAATGAAATACTCAGGAAATATCCAACGGCAAAACAGGCCAACTTACGTTCGATGTAATATCTCCCTGAGGAATAGCCGAGCTTTGTTTTGCCCATGTATCCCCAGGGTTGGGGAAAGTCCGGTCAAAGCGATCGCGGCGTATGATTCGAAATCTGCATGTGATTTGGATGGACATGTAAAGATGGTTATTCTGTCCTCACCTGTAGTCAGATTTCCAGTTAGAAACAGCGAGATTCGAGTTCGCGAGTAAAAGAGAACAAAAAGTGGAGTAAAACACTTCCGCTTGTTAAAAGTTTGAAAAGGCAAGTACTTTGGTATGTTTAGTTAAACGTTCGTTTCAATTCGGTTTGTATAAAGGGAAAAAAAAAGGAAAAGCTTTTGGTAAGTCGCAGAAATATCCGTCTTTGAAATTGACCTATCCGCTTTGCCCGGACTTCCCCTACGGATTACACGCTCCGATGTATAAGGGTGAAATGCCTCACCCGGAAGAGGTGACCCCGACCGGAAACCAAATCTGTTATGTGCTAAAAATATCTTTTCATTAACATGTCTTCAATTTTATAGCAGATTTTTATTCCCTTCGAAACGTATTATGTACATACCTTTTCTCAGATTTTATTTTCACACATTTCCTCGTAATCTTCTCCTCAGATTGATTCAGTTTTATTCTCTTTTTGATTACGATTTACAGTCGCCAAAAAAAAATCGAAATGTCACAAGTTTTTGGAAGAGCATATATTCGCATGTGACACGATTCTCTTAATGACGTGGAAAGTTGAATCACACGGTGACGCGCATAATACGAAACTTTATAATTGGTAATTCTATCGCACACCGCGTTTTGTGAATAGAAAATTAGTAGTTCTGTTGAAGAAAGAAAAAAAAACCAAAAAAATTACACGTTATCTCGATATTTCGGGAAATAATTGATAGATCCCTATTCGAATACGATGTGTGCAACATTGATTGAAATTTTCATATTATTAGGGTGGTCCTTGATTCGAATTTCGATGCTCCCATGGGCCAGAACGTCTTTAAATGTGAACAAAAAAATTTAGTCAAAACCAGAGGTTCATATCTCAATTTTAAGTACTGCCCCGAAGCTTTGAACTTTCCCATCTGAATAACCCACGATTTTTAGTACTTCGGGGTTATTTTTTATTTCCTATCGCATTGTAGCTTCGAATGATCTGGAATTCCGTACACTTCTTACCTACAGCAGTAGGTATCCGTGAAAAAATTAACAGATTTTTAACGACAAAATTTTATTCATCGCAATTTGGAGATGAGAATTTTTTTTTTTTTTTGGTACGCCGTAGCTCCGAAAATTATATCGTTGAAGATCCGTCGAATTTTCATGAAATACCTACTACTACGGGTAAGGAGTGTACCAAGTTTCAAATTTTTCGGAGCTATACTGCAACGGGAAGAAAAAAAATTAACCGCGAAATGTCACAAATCGTGTTTTATTAAAATGGGAAACTTCGAAGGTTTTCGGACGGTACTTAGAATTGAGCTAGAAACCGGGAGTTTTGGGTACATTTTTTTGTATATATTTCGAGACGCCTGGCCCATGGGAGCGTCGAAATTCGAGAATGATAAAATTGAGGACCACCCTAATATGGTATATAAGTAACATTGATAGATATACGCGCGCATATCGCATATGGATAAAGAATACACGCACGAGTGTAGACAGGTGGGTGTATCAATTCCGAAGAAGTCGATAATATCGGACCAAGAGGGCAAGAGGCTGGGTCCAGTTACGGGGATGAATTATTGACAGAAACATAAAATATAATGGCGTCCCTAACAGGCTTACCACACTCTGTTGATCCCCATTACCTTTCTAGATATATATGTATGTATATATATGTATCATACGATGAGGAGGTAAAGGAAACCGCGAGAAAACATCATCAATTTGTTTTAAAACATTCCGCAGGTATCATACGTCCCAGGGATTGACTGATTAAAAAAAAAATGTTTAATTTCAAAAAATTCTTCCAACTTTACAGATTTTGCGAAACAAAATTCGGAACAAGGCGTGTGTATAAGGAGTATACAGGGCACTGAAGAGAGAGAGAGAGGAAAAAAAAATAGAATTGAAAATTAAAAATTTAAAATTTAAAAATTTAAAAAACAAAAATGGGAAAAAAAAACAGAAAAAGTTTGCGAAAGATAGCACCTCTGAGAGAAAGCGAGATGGTTTTGTGTGGGAGATGAAGCCGAAGAATTCGCTTAAAATTGTTCCGTTCCGAGTTGAAAGCACGGTGCTTTTGGCCCCGCGTCTTGCCGCGGTGTAGAGGGGATCATACCAAGAGCGCCGCGGCGCGGCTCTCTGAACTAAAGGTGAATTTTCCTCAACGTGATGTAAACTTTATTTAATTTCGGAGATAAAAATTTTTCCCTCCGTTCCAACAGATTTAACCAAAGTTTTCTTCTTTAGAGTCGAAAGAAAATGAAAAATAAAAATAAAAATATACAAAAAATAAACAAAAATATAGAAAGAAACAAGGGGGAGAAAAAAAGAAGCTCCCGGCTCCGGCTCCCGCGCACGCACTTCACTTATATATTATATATACCCACTTTACCCGCCCGCGCTGAAATTCTCACCGAACTTAATCTTTTTAATACTTTCTCTTATTCTCTGATTTTTTTTTTCTTCTTCTTCGATCCCGAATACGAAAAAGTTTACGGAAAGTTCGTGTTTGGTCGATTCGTGTTTTTTTTTTTGTTCCCTTTATTTTTCCTTTTTTTTTCTCGTTTTCCCACCCGCGTGGAGTACGCGCATACTCGACTATGTGTGTATAACTACTGCAGCCTTAATTAATCGTTCTTTTACCACCCTTAATTGCCAATTCGTTACATGTTCAGCCAAAAATCCCTCGGTCTCACTGCCCCGGATCCAATGCTTGACCATTCCAATTAACTGATCGATCAATGCCACTGAATTCAACCTCTCGCGACCTTTCGACTTCTGTAAAATTCACACTGTTTTACCTCCCTTTTATTCTACCTTCAATCGGAATTAGAGTCAAAATATTCACGATACTCATTGATTGGCAATCCGTTACTAGATTCACATCAATCATTTTGTTTTCCCAAGAAATTCAATGTAAAAATAAAATTTCTTTCAAATTCCTTTCTTTCTGTCTTTTATTTATTTATTTATTTTTTTTTTTGCCCAACGAATTTTGAGGTTTCGATCGATCGATCGAGCTGTGAGCTTTCTCTTTTAATTATAAATTAGCGATAATTTTTCATCCCGCGAATCCGAGCGCTCGAAAAATTTGTCCGATATTACAGAGTGCAATAAAATTATGTAAATAATTGTTTTTTTTTCCCAGAAATTATCACTACCTATTCGTAACAATTGTAGCCCGGGTCCCGCTCTCATTATTTCTCGTTACGGTACGACCGGGACTGCTGTGCTTAATTGCACGATAAATAAATACCTCAAAGCATGATTTTTGTACTAAATAAAAAAAAATAAATATATTTCCCTTAATGAGAAGGACCGTGTATCGAGTATACACAATATTGAAATCCGTGATTCGGGGTGAATAGGGGTTCTTCGAATTTTTGTTCTTCACAAACGCGGTCGACAAACTACCTAAGAGATTTCATCAAAGCCATACCATTCGACAATTATTTTTCACGGTATAATGAAGAAGTAGAAATGAAAAGATTCGTGCGAAATATATTTTACGCAAAATATCCGCAATTTTTTATTCCAAATGCAACAAAGCGGTTGAAACTGTTTGTTTTTTTTTTTGGGAGAAAAAAAGCTTCAAAAGCTCGCGGATTTTTTTTTTGTTTCTTGTTTTCACCGGAATTTGTAATATCCAAGCTGGGATCTAGATAATTGGTTCGAGTGGGAACAGGAATAAATCCAAAAGTTTCGACCGGGCTAATTATAATCAACAGCCTGCATTCTCACTGGTGTAAGTGAAACAGCATTGCAATTCGAATATCGTGACGAGTATTTGCCACTGATTTACAAATACCGATATATTTCCATATATCATCGGTTTTTTCCGAAGAGAAATCGCTTCATAATATTTCCTCAAGATTTTCAAAAAATTTCGATCAACGATAAGACCTGTGCCTCAACGTGAGGCGGAGTCCATAAAATCCGATGTAATCCCTAATTACGTTTAAAAAAATAAGTAATCTGGTTTAAAAAAAAACTGAGTCGATGGAGTACTTTTCCAAAGCGTACCAGTGATTTAGAAAAAAAAAATAAAAAATATTCGCAAGGTTCTTTGAATTCCTTCGCGGGTGAAATTCGAGCGTGAGAAGCAGGGCGTTTCTATACACGTGTAAAACTGGTATAGTGAGAAATATCGAACAAATGTAAATTCTAATATCTTGGTTTTACGCTTTTAGATGCGGTTGTGCGGATCTTTAATGCATAACGCGTCCATCGTCTGCACGGCACTGGATTCAAAGTGCCAAGGGGTAGTTCTTCTCCTCAGTTCCCCGGTTCCTCACGGGTCTTTCCACCGAATACCGGATGTAATCTAAAAATGTAAACCACTGAATGAATTCCCGCTATACTCACCCTCTTCCGTCTTTTTTCTCCCCTTTATCGGATCCCAATAGAACACCTATATCTACCTGCGACTACCCCATCCCCAGACTCTCGTCCGTCTCTTACACCTACGTGTATATACGCGTTCTTTCAATTATCGGATATACGGTATTCCGAATTCGGAATTCGAGACTCGGAATTCGGGGCAAGTACTCCGGAGAGGGTTGGTCAAATTTACGATAAAAAAATTCCAAAGTATAAACAAGACGAAAACAGACTCTTTCCATTTTCCATATCGACCGACGTCTGAACCCTGACTATCTCAGATTTGACCCATCATTCTTCGTATCATTATTCCAAGTTTCAAAAAAAAACAAGACCGTCATTCTACCATTTCGCAAAAACACTCAGACTTTCGCCTCTTATCATAAACTATTCCATAACTCTTTCGAAACGAGTTCAAAGATTTAATTCGTAATCAGTACTACCGATAAATAGTCGATAACAGTACGAGACAAGATATACGAAGGTCATTTTTGCCGATAATGAAATCGACCAAAGCGGTCGGCGCATCAGCTATCGTATTAATTCTGATGTGAGCTGGCTAGAATACTTTACAGTTACTTAAAGTTTCGTGCGGTCGTGAGTAGGTTGGGTGAAAAGTTTCCTGGTAAAACTTGAGACCCGTAAAAGTGGTTGGAACACAATGATCAGTGGTTAAGCCATAGTGGAATCGGGATTAATTTTATACGAAGCTATCTTAATTGTTGAACGTTATAAACTGGGCTTCTCTAAGAATAGTTAAAAGATCAAATTTCTATTCCACGTCCCATATTTAATGAGATAAAAGGTAAGAACAGGGTCAGTATTATGAGCAGGCCGAACTAGTATGAGGGAAAAGTGTTTTTCTGAAGAAGAAGCTAGAGACCGACTGTTTTAATTAGCTAATTAATTAACTCTAACAGGAGCCAGAACCCGGAGAACGGTGCTTGATACGAATAGATGCCTTTTAATAAACTCATGCCTTCCGTGTACCTAAAATTAATTGGGACAGCTCTCGCCCGGTTTTTAAACCCATTTATACGACCGGCTAGGGAGTGTAGGCTCATAAAGGGGTGGAAGATATTATTATACCCCAAATATGTATATCAGGTTCGTTCGAGACAAAGAATTTACAAAAATGAAAACGAGCGGGAAAAATAAGAACCGTTACTCGTACAATTGGACGAAATTAGTTAAGGATCGCCGACAACTTTCACATGCCGTGACTACGCAGACTTACCGATGTCCGATCCCCCCCACTGACTAGAGTTGCTGTAACGCTGACATTATTGTCTCTCACCTTCGTATCTACGGTTAGTATAGCTTTGTCCGTCAACGAAATTCGTCCGACTCTCGTGCCTCGAGTTTTTCCTGCTTTAATTGTAAGATCGGAACGATTTTCTCGTTTTTTTATTCAAGCAAATGAAATATGACCGCTGTTCAGGAACGGGTGAAAAAGATTCGGTGTTTTCATTCGATTAGAGATTCGAATTTATTCGGGAATAAATAATGAAGAGATTTATACGCCCCGGTGAATCGATTCTTCAAACAATCGGTCGGTCATTCAACATTTTATCCACGAAGAGGACGGGCTCTCACGAATAGGTCGAAGGTCAAGCCTCGTAGTGTAAAAACCCGTTTCGTTCGATCCGACTCACGGTTTCTTTTGGCTCAAATCTTGATGACAAGATTTCGTGCTGTTCGTGTATGTTTCGATTCTGAGGTAAAAATAAAAGCCATACGTGTCCGTGTTGATATAACGCGTCGTGAAAATACGCGAAAGAATCATCGGTGCGTGTATACGATTACGAAAAATGTCTTTTTCATATTTTTCAAGGTATCGCTGCGGAGGCTTCGTGTATTGTTTCGTACGCCGTACGTGTGGGTATATCCATCTACCTACTATCGATTATCGAGAGAAAAGAATTGAAAAGAAGCTCGACGGGTATAAGGTAGTACGATATTCGCGTTTGAAATTGATGAAAGAGAGTTTAAAACCTGTTCGATACCTCCGTGCAGCTTTTTGCTTTGGGAAAATCCTCTGGCTCGGTATGGTCTGTCCGTGTTCAGTGTTATAAAGTTCAATTTTTATAAAAGTGGTCACAGAGCTTCCGGCTTGTTATATCCTAATGGCAATTGCAAAGTACGTACGCTCCCAGAAAGAGCGGCAGCTATGGAAAATAAAAATCGAAGATTTTTACGACACAAACCGTTCGTTTTATTCATTTTTTTCTTTTCGACTTTTCTTCCCCCTCTTCTTCCCCATCGTAAAAAAGAGAAAAATATATATATATAGATGTAATATAAATAAGAAAAGCTAAGGAGGAAAAAGTGTATTGTGGTTGTCCTGCAGGGTGGATGCCTACCATCCCAAGACCATGCACCCTTCCCGCACCTTGAAACAGTATAAAGGAAGATATAATATGAACCGTTACCCAAAGATATAACCCTCATGTTATTCAAATTTGAAGATAAATCATTCCTGCGGGGCAACGGTAAGCATTTATTCCCATACTCGGTGCTCGCGTGTGCTACCGATATACGTATGTATGTATTCTCCCTAGTATATCTTAACCCACATATGCGGGATACCAGTGTACATATATATATATATATATATTTATATGTATATCTTACCGACACCCACACATACATAACATGCCGTACGTATATCTATCTATCTATCTACATATCTATCTATCTACCGCGCATACTTTTCTATCCAGGTATTTGCTGCACAGACGTATGATATTCCGAGTGGAAACCCTTTCGCGGTCTATATATGCCCTGCAGGAATTGATCGCGAGGGCGAGGCATACCACCGCACCTTTTTCATGGTGATTATTCAATAACAATAAACTCTCGAGTCGAGTTCAGTTTGCATCTGCGGAAGAGAAACGGTGTCGTTTTTACGTTTCTACGTGCACAAAGAGCCTCTCCTCCGCAGACCGGTGTGTTTCGGTATAGATCTGTGGCGTTTAGTCTGGAGGGGTTCGAAGGTATACCCTTCCACCTACGCGCTGGCTAGGGGTGTGAGTATTTTGAATTTATATTTCTTTGGTGAGTGGTGTGCAGTGGCTGTGTGCAACGGGTGCAGAAGAAACACGGGAAACTCTGCAACTCGTTAAACCGTGCAATTGGAAAAACATCTCTGCAGTCATTAACGTGTTGCCAAAGGAGAAACACGGCATTTGCTTTTGCCTCCGCGGATCTTTATGCTTCTTCTCATGTATATTCCCATCCTGCGTTTATACCTCTTTCCCAGAGTGCAACGGCGAATGATTTACGAATAACAAAATGGCGTTTTTCAGACGTTTAATTGCTCGCGCGAGTTTCTCCACTCTTTCGTCGAATCTTCATTGTTTTTTGTTTCGACATTATTCATACAACTGGTAAAATAAAATTTGGAACAAAAAAGTTGATGAGAAAATTTTCGACACCGCAACACAACAATTCGAACAATCGATACACGAAATAGTGAATTTCTACAACTGGAAAAGTTGCTTCAGAATCACCTCGTACACGTGTAATATTACGCATGACGACTGATAAAAAAAAAAGATAAAAAAAGGAAAAAAAGTAATACCGAACTGTTATCCGAGTCGACATTTTTTTCTATATAATTATACCGCGACGGAAACTGAGGCTTGTTTCCGCTTCATATGATCTGAAATGTGGATGTGAACCGAATGTGCGAGGAACAGCTGAAGGCAGCTCGGCTATCAAGCAATTCTGAAACATTATGAGGCTCATTCATATGGTCATGGTATCCGTTCGAGTGTGCTCAAATTTCAACAGAGGTTTCATATATATAATGGATCGATTTTTTTTACAACTTATTACTTATATTTTGACACAGAATTAGAAATTATTTGAGAATTTTTCGACTCCGCCATTACACGGATTTAGGCTAACGAAGAAAAAGTGGTTTTCGCCAATCGAAACTTTTTGAAATTTCGAGGAAATATTTTGGGACGATTTAAGTTCTATCGTTGCGAGCACACGTGGGAGACTTTTTTTCCGTAACGTTTACAAAAAAAGAAAAAAAAAGAAAAAGGAATCGTCCGAAATCAGGAAAACCTCTACCGAAAATCCAAATTTCAAACGGTTTCCGAATTATTTTTCAAAATACAAGTAATCGCAGTGATTCGAAAAAATGAACTCCGAGGTCTCAAACTTCGGCGAATTTTTCTCATCTTCGATTTACCGATTCACGCGTATATATATATATATATATATATATACATAGGTATATGTACGAACATCTACGCATAATTATTACGGATAATTATTGCGGTACGTATTCGGCATGTTACCTTGACTAACTTATCGTTTAAACACCAGGCGCGTACCGACGTCACTATATTATATGTGGCACGCGACCACGACGCCCTGTTAATTAGTAAACGAGAACGCGTTCCGCGTCTGTAGCTATTATATATATATATATATATAAATATAATATAAAGGCCATTTAAACTGCCATTTGGGTAGGTGTACGTACGTATATAACATTAGACTTCACTCTTGAAGCGTTAACAAATTTAGACGCACTTCGCTTTTGGTCGACATTTTCTTCTAGTATACGTATATATATAGGTATATATATATATACCCTATACACTCGACTTTGTGACCTCGTTATTACGCCGGCTTGCAGCACACCAACTCAACTAGCAGAACTAATTACCAGCGATATCCGGCGTTGAAAGAACAATTCATTTCCATCGATCATAATAGATGCGCTACGATTTATTTCGTCTCGGAATTTCGACGTCGATTCGGTGAGCGAAAGATTCGGAGTAACAAATTTTTGTACGAACTTGGAGAAGAGGAATTCCTTACGAACTTGAAATCTGCGATTAAGTAAGAACAAACAAAAAACAATAAAAAAGCGAAAAAAAACCCGACGTTTCTACCGAGTCAATAAATTTCTATTCTAAAAACGAAATAAAATGAAATAAAAAAAAAGAAATCACCGTCTCGAATGAAGATAAAAAATATTTTCGCATATATACCTATCCTGCTCGCTTTATTCATATTAAATTTCTTTCCATCCCGGCCGAAGAAAATGGCCAAAAATAGGCGCTAAAATGCGAGTGAAAAAATTCTTGAGACTATACCAGCTACCCCTCGCAGCTATTATATTATGTATATTGTACGTCTCTATGTGACATGAAAGCACGTAAACAATATCATATATGTATATATATATATATGTACAGAAATATAAATAGTTAAACAAGTGGAAACCCGGCGTCTGAATTTTTAGTCATATTTTTGCGACTTTTTCGTTTTTCAGGTAAGGCTATGGACGCTGAGGCAGCCCTTTTGGACGCGTCTCCTACGCTATCAGTGATCTCTTCCCCGGATTTAACGGAGTCTACATATCCTGGTACCGGTTCGATATTCTCACCAGATTCGCCGAGCGTTACTCAAGGTTATAAAAAAATTCAGGAAGAAAATTTGACGCCGAGACCGACCCCGCGACATCCGCCACCTCCGAACAAACCCAAGCTTCGAATACGAATTCCGTATTTGATGATATGCGTGAGCATAATCGAGGTGAGATACTATACTACGTATATATATATCGATGATTCTGTTCTAACTGTTACTTTTTTGATTAAACATTTTTTGATTCTGTAATCAAACTTTTTTAATTTTTTGATGCATATTATTACTCTATTTTATTGTAAAAATGAAAGTCCGAGAGGATTCCGCTGCGACTTCAAAATATCGAGAATGAGAATCAAATTTCAAATTTTCCGTGCCACGGTACCGACTCGTTCGTCCACGATACTGACATGAAATAAATTTGGTAGACATTCTTCAGAAAAATTATTACGAATCGTATTATAATTTATTCATGAATTGTATTATAACATTAATTAGATTTATGGATTAATTAGTTTGGATCGTTTATTGCGACAAAGAAAATAATGGATTCATAGGTAAATTCTAGAAACGGACGTGACACGGTACTGACATTCGAGTGATTTGAACTGTAAGTTTTCTCTGGACTGCAAGTTATATTATACGAAAGAAGCGATGAAATATGTTCACGAGGATCGTATTGATGCAAAAATTTTATGAACAGATTGTTAATGGGTGACCAGTGAGAGCAAACAGTACAGGACATTAATAAATACTGTTAGAATGGAATCACCCAAATAGGATCGGAAAAAAACCTCAGATATTTCAGCTGAGAAATTTTCTGGGGTAAATGTTGAGGGGGTAACGATAATCGGGGAGTAAAAGTCGCCCAAAAGACATTCGACGATAACAATTAACCCTCCAGAACCAAGAAAAACGTAGGTACGACGCGGATAAGCTCAGGGCCCACTTAACGGCAGGTTTAAACCTAATTTGCAAGTAAGATTCACCGCACGGACCATGAATAACAAGTGAATAACGCCCCGCGAAAGTAGGTGTAGGTATATACTTCGGTATAGGTAGTACAGAGCGCGAAACCATCCGTGTCTTTTGTCGTCTAGAGAACCCCACTTGGCTTGTTTGTATTCGCTATACATCTCGAAGGTGGCGAAGGAGGTTGGAAATAAGTAACGCCGACGAGTCGAGAGATTGAATTATATGCCCCGGAAATTTTTTTGGGCGAATTATTGTACCGGAAACAAAATGGCGACGTTAAATTAAGGGGAGTTCGGGTTTTACCGGGATTAAAGGAGAGGAGGATTCTTCGCCCGGTTTGGAACAGCGATATCCTCGTAATGCGAGATGATCTGTGGACGATGATATTATAATGTAATTTCGAGTCGTTCGGTACGAATGCCGGAGAGCTTCGTGAGTTTGCGAAGCTGTTAGCAGCCAATACTTATGCCACGATAAAGTTCGCCGCAGTCTGCAAGGCCTGGATCCTACTGCAGCCGGTAAAACGTATAAACTTGGAGACCAGGACCGGTAAATGAGCCCCTAATTCGCAAAGGCGGACAAACTCTCTTCCTACGATATCGCAACTGCAAAAACAGCCGGCGCGAGCTTTAACAGACGTAGGAAACAGGAATAGATATCTCATGCTCATAGATGTGGGAATTTAACCTAATAATACCGAACAAATTCGACGTAACCGCGAGGCAATATAGATACAGAAATCGCGAAACGACCAAGATACTTTCCAGACGCTGCTCTAAATCCGTCTATTTTTCAATCTTTCTTGGCTCAATTCCCGACGGACTCTTACTCCAACAGTTATAGATTAACCCCAGTGCTATTTTATTGCTATGCTTCACTAGATCAGGCGTAACACTCGAAAGAATATGCGATTATGTGTAGAAAAATAAATTTACCGTTTGGTAATACTCTTTGATGCATATATTATGTGTATGTAAATATATCTATAAGTTCTTTCGTCTGAGAGAAACCCCTTCACGGATCGGTTAGGTACGTTTGATCTTTGTTTTCGAATCCGGAATTGAAATTCTTAGATTCAAAATTGAATCGGGATGAAATGCAACGAGCGTTCATTTTCCAGGCTGCCATATTTCACGCAAAAAGAACCGATACCAATGTTTGCAAAGATCGAGGAACTCGGATCCGCCACATCCAATTTGGAATCTTAGACCCCAGACCGGGAATCAACAACCCGAAAAATCCCCGAACGCCAAGTTCCGTGAAAATCTTATGAAAGGCGACGTGTATGGATCGGAGAGTATACACTGAGGGCACCAACTGAATAGAATTTCCGCGATACGTTCACGTTTGATTAGTTACGAATTTGGCACGTTTTGAAATCAGTCGGAGGAATAAAATCATTACAAGATATTCAGCCACATTGTTTCTTTCAATTTGTCCAAGTTCCGTGTTTCAGAGTTTCGCAAAAAAAAATTCGCCCTCGATTCCCCTTCGGCCCTCGACGCGTCTGAAAGAAAATTTGCAAAACGTGGTCGGGATCTGCCCTGAATTTACCCCAACAAAACTAGGGCCTCCACCCATTGAGTCGGATTGTTTACCCTTAGGGCATCCCGCCTCTGACGGTAGTGGAAAGGGTCTCTCGTTGGAATCTTTAGCGTTCAAAGAGGAGCGTTTCGTGACGGATGACCCCGGTCAAAGTTAAGGGCTGCCGGATGTCACTTACGCGGAGTGAGCTTGAGCAGAAAACTCATCAACCTGATTTACTCGACTGTTCTGGAAAGCCGATATTACCGTAGCGTCGCGACGCCTCCCGGAACCAACTTCCCTAGTCGCCGCAGCGTCGACTACAAAGTAGAACAGCGTAGATGTCTATGCTCGTTGAAAAATTGAGGAAAAGAAAAGAAATGAAAAAGAAATCGAAAAGAAGAAAGGTAAAGGAAAAGTAAAAAAAAGATCAGAAAATAGAAAATAGAAAAAAAAAACACGATGAAGAGATAAAGCTCCGCCGTATTTACCCAGCGAACAATAACCGCGGCTGTTACTTTAATCACCGGCTAAAACCACACCATTCATCCATATCGAATCGCGGGGTAATCCTCACTTCGTCTGATAAAGCGCCGGCGTGCTTTTAACTCCTAATACCTTACTACCTACTCGTTCTCTCCGAGTAACCGATGCTTTGTTTTCTAACACTTCAGATATCCGTACACTGCTTAGGCGACGAAGCCGTGCTGCGACGATGGCTGGTATACGATCCCCGACAGCGTGTTCAAGCCTGGAGATTCGCTTCCTACATGTTACTCCACTCGAACGTACTGCATTTATCGCTGAACGTCGTGATACAACTTGTGCTTGCTGCCCCGCTTGAGGTAAGACCGATCGCCTTAGCGCAATGTCACATCAACCTGATGGAGATGTACGTCTGATTATATTTTTCAAATTTTTTGTTTTTTATTATTATCTTTGAAAAATTCTGTGAAAATTTTCACAAACTTTCGTTAATACGAAAGATTTTGGAGTCAATTTCATCAACGTTTTCAAAGTTTTACTAAGATTTCGGAAACAAATAAACAAAAAAAAAAAAAAGAAATGAAAACTGAGACAAATTTTGGCGATTTATCTGAGAATGTCTGAATATATATCTTCTGCAAAGTTTCTAATATCGAAAAGCTTTTCAGAATAGTTTCAGAGATAATCAGAATTTGTAGAATTTTTTCCAGAGTATTTTTCAGAGTTTCTCAGTCTTTAGAGTTATCCGAAGATTCGTCTAAAATATATAAAAGTATATTTTTACCAGCGTAGTTCAGGCTTTAGAAATATACATCTAATCCTCATGACATGATCCATAATAATCTGCATTCGATCATGTCCGTTCAATAACGCCCGAATGAAGTTTCGAGGGATTTCACGAAGGCCATAAATTTTGCTCCCCGAAGATCGTAATTCCAAGACGATGATATCGACGAGAGATCGAGTAGGCCAAGGAATTTCGGTTCGGAATTCGCCGTGCCTATTCCTTGCATAATTCGTATTACATTAAGTCAATACGCAGCTCGAGGTTGTACCTACATGGGTACGGCACATCGGTAGAATACCGAACTATATTCGATCGTGAAATTTGAACCACGCTAACCACGCAATAAATATTCAGCAACAGAGCGTACAGAGCCGTGCAGTAGCAATACGAGTTTACAGCACAGCCCTAGATATAACTGACTGAAAATATGTATTTCTGGCTTAAACCGTGTATTCCACCTTTTAAACAAAATTGAGAAACGTTTCTTACCTTCGTATACTCTTTTGCGTAAAGCGAAACCACTTTTTATTCCATCTACCTTACCGCATACCAGCTTTCTCACGTGAGTTTAAGTTATGCGAGTCGAATGCATAGTAAACAGTGGAATACCAATCCCTTCGGTATTCTGCAGTGGACTGAAACTCTTTCATGAAATATCTGACCAGTGTCCAACCTCATATCTTCCTTTTCAATTTTTACGTCGGTCGTTATTTTTTATTTATTTTTTTTCTTGTCGTCACATCTGTGGAACGATAGCTGGATTTTTTCGTGAGCTTTGAAAGAACCGTGAATGAGAAAAAAACGTACGATAAATCGCGGCTATCGTGCTTTTGAGATCTACGGTTGGAGACAGAAAAGAAAAAAAAAAAAAAAAATCAAGATCAAAATTTAACGGGGTGTCGAAAACCCCTTGTGTCTATAGCTCGACTTGCACCGAGCTTTGGTTAGCTCGGATACGTCAAGGGAGATGTGGCCTTAGACGTAGCGATCCCTTAATGGGAATCGAATTAAATCAGTGGCACGAATCGAGTCCCTTGGCGGGTCGTGAAAGGTACTGAGATATTTACAGGTGACTTTAGATTCGCGAAATTTAATCTCGGGATCAGATTATCGCGACTGATTGTGAGAGATCCAATTGAAGTAGGTATTGTCTGCGCAGTTATATCGCGATAAACACGAGAGCTTCCATTCTCAGAATCGAGATAATCGAGTATCGAGCTTACGCAGTTTCGCAAGCTCTTATGTAAGAACTCCGCTTTGACTCCGTGAGAGAAAGAAAAAATGAGAAATCAAAGGCTACACGAGTCTGGGGCCAAAAAACTCGAATTGAAAATTTCGTGTCCCTGAATTATTCATGTGTAGATGTTTGCCGAAAGAATTAACTCGAAAGGCACGTTAACTTAACTTAAATCACTTTATTTCATCACCTTCCGCGGTTCCGTAACTCGCCTCGGTATTTCCGGATAAGTAAATACTCGCGTTTAATCCTGGCGTAAAAAGAGTCATAAAAATCTTTTCCGAAATCCATCTGCCCAGGTGGAACAAGGGTGGCTAGGGGTTGCGGCCGTCTACCTTGGCGGAGGCATATGTGGTGCCCTGGGAGCTTCTTTGCTTCAGCCTAGTCTCTATCTCGTCGGAGCTTCGGCCGGTGTATACGCTCTTCTCACGAGTCATCTCGCTCACTTGTATCTGGTAAGTCCCATTATCCCTCATCTCCTGTATCTTTAAGTGTATACCTATACCTGGTAAAATCGCGGCAATCCCTTCTTTTTGAGGATCAAAGCTCCCGGCCAAAGTGGAGTACAGTAACAATCGTATCAGATTTGTCGATGAAGCTCGGATCGTATCATGAAATTTTCAAGCTAGCAAACAACTGCGAAAAAAATTTTGTTTTTCCATTTTTTTTTTAGTTCTTTTATGTTGATGATTATTAGCCGTGGAAAATGTTGTTTGGTTTGGACTGAATATTCTAGGAGTCTGAAATTTCGCTTTACACAATACGCTCAAAACCTCGGAAACTTGAAGTAAAGTGTTTGACCCAGTTTTTTCACCTTTTTTTTTTGTTTTTATTTGCGAAAACCTCGAGCCTGTTATATTTACCGGATTTTCCAAATGGAGTATAATGCGAGCTGGAAAATTTTTCACGTTGTTTTTAAACGAAGGGTAAAATTCGTTCTTGAATTAATTTTCGATGATACTAATTGAATCAACGAACATCTCTCAAAATCCGAAACGAAAAATTGTCCATTTCATTCACATATTATATCGTTTTTGTTGTATTTTTGGCTCGCAATGCGTCTGCCTCGGAGGTCAGAGCTTTCGTTGAAATATTTTACTTATTGCCTAGCTCCTCTAGCTATCGAACGACCCGGAGGCTGTGATTTATATTGCTATAGGCTAGACATCCTCGCGATTTCTTTACAGTTTTGCCCTCAATATAAGGGTGGACGAGAGCGAGCCAAAGTTCGCGTAAAATCTCCCGCAAACGGTCACCCTGTCACGTAAATCTCTCTCGCTCGAGAACGAAACCTAGAAAAAAGGTCGCAAGAAAGAAGAAGAAAAAAAAAACAGAAAGAAAGAAAAGCAAAAATAAAAAGAACCGAATTTATGCAAAAAACTGTTTGCGAGGCAATTTTTTTGTTTCCCTCTTATTTTTTTTTCTCTCTCTCCCCCTCTCTTTTTTACAGGCACCTTCTTGAGTCGGAGGATATGCGGGGGGAATCGCTGTTTTTCTAAGCGCCCATGTATATATACATATTCATGCACATTTCATTCTCTTCCGCTATGCCTCGCTTGTTTATCGTATTGTGGCCGAACCTGTTTTATTGCATCTCGTTTTATCAGTTTAACTCAACTTATCGCCGCTCCACTTTATCTTAATATTTTATTTATTTATTATTTATTATTTTAGTGTATTTTATTATTTTATTGTATGGTTTTATTTTATTCTATTTTATTTATTATTTATTTTATTGTATGGTTTTATTTTTACCTCATTTTATTGTTTTATTGTATGATATTATCTTCAGTGTATTTCATTATTTTGCTATGTGGTATCCTGACCCGTTTTATCGCATTTACTTTTTTCGCTTCTATCTTTACTTATATTTTTAATTTTTAATTTTAATTTTAATTTTTATTTTGTTTTGTTTGCTGTATTGCTCCACTTTGCTTTACTTGTTGTATCTTATTGCTTTATTTCTATTCTTACTTTTACTCTATATTTTAATCTTAGTCTTACTTTAGTATATTCTCACCTCACTCATGCCTCCTGCTTAGTATTTTGCACCTCTCCCTGCGGCTTTTACTTCTTCTGTTAGCTTTATTCACTTCATTACCTTCTTGTATGTGTTATTTATGCCTTTTTTCTTTATATGTATGCTATGCCCTGCTTGTCCAACATTGCCATGGACATTATTAAACTATCTATCTATCTATCTATCTATCTCTCTCCCTATCCTTCTCCCTTTTTTTAGTTTCAACTCCCGTACTCTTGATAATTAATCACTTGTTTACAGCTCGGTGTCGCCCGTGTTCGGCCATTAACTCGAAAAGGGCGAGAGAAATTCTTTTGATTTTTTCACACTTTTTGTCATCCGTTATTTTTTTATTTTTCATTTCTACTCTCCAATTCCGCGTCAATTTATTCGGATTCAAAGACCCCGTGGTCTGATCAGAATTTTTTTTCATAGAAATTTCAGTCTGAGAAGAGAAATTTTTGGGTACAGAAAAATAGCTTGCAAAATTTATTTCAAAAAATAATTTCAGTGCCACGGAGAACTTCGATATGCTGGTTGGAGGCTCGGGGCAGTTCTTCTACTGGCTGGGGCCGATGTAGCATCACTTCCTGTTCCGGCGCTTTTGGGGTGCGGAAGAGTCGGTTGGGCAGCCCATGTGGCTGGGGCATTGGCCGGTCCTCTCCTGGGGCTGGCGATATTCCCAAATCAAAGCAAGAAGGATTCCAGAGGTCGGAAGTTTGTCCGTTTCGTACGTTTCTTGGCAGGTCTCGGTGTACTGCTTCTGATCGTCGGTGCTATCCTGGGAAATATTTACCTGATCGCTTTACCCCAGCAGAGGAAACCCTCCTGACAAAGAACCGAGCTGTTCGTAAAGTTCTGCAAACGGTCCTTTCTCATCGTTAAGATAAGAGAGGCTGCTCAGGCGGTTTACGAGTAGATTAAATAACGCGAAATCAATAAATAAACGAATGAAAGAGAGAAAAAAAAAGGAAAACAAAGAAAAAAATGAACTTTATTGAGGAAAGTACATAGAAATTTAAGACAATTTTTACCCCGAATCATTATAATTGCCAGTGTACTTTATATACGCGAAACTGCTATCCAGAACTCTGTGTGTATGCATATTACGGTGTATAGCTACAGTGCCGGTTAGAATTACGAGCCCAATTGTCATCGTTGCGATTTGTAACGAGGGCTCTTTTCAACGCCGGATAACTTCGCGGGGAAAGATCTTACGGAGTTTGGTAAAGAACCGTTGGGAAGCTTGAAGAATCACGAATTAATTGAGACCCGGGCAAAGCATCTTGCTTTATCAAGTGTCGAGGTGTCGCGCTAGAAGTGCCACATCGTTTTTCCTCCACGACTGATTTTCCTTCTCTGGTTTCCACTCGCGGTATGTTCGAGGAAAACATCGTTACGAGTCTGAAAAAAATGGGGATTTACTTCTGGATACCAGCTTCAAAATGAGACCAAAAAATTTGAAATATCTCTACCGGTTATCGAGTTATGATCCAAAATGTATAGGTAGTCACACGCGATCAGTTCAAACTGACCTTTCCATGGTCCAGTTTCGCAACTCTTGGCTCAACACTTTGAGTTATAACTCGAGAACGGATAGAGATTTCTCAGACTTTTTGGTCTCATTTTGAAGCTGCTACTTCGACGATTACGTGTGGTTTTGTTCAGATTATTTGCGATAATTTTCGTAGAAATATCGCCACTTGAAAATGGAGGAGAAAAATGGGGATCGCGATCGTCGAAGCAATTTTGTGTTTCTCGCGCGATTTCTTGGCACTCGACGAGCTGAAAAGTTTTCCGCATAAAGCTCGTCCGATGCGAAATTCTTCGAGCTTTTCAACGGTTCTCCACCGAAGTCTGTCAGATTTTTTCCCTAGGAGTTTCCGAGTGCTAACTGCAACGACGACAAGTGGTATAATAGTTCTGAACGTTACGGTACTTGTTACAAACGGATGTAATAACTTAATTATAATCCAACGTTACGTTATAAAAGACTAGGTTAATTATTCTTCCATTAAAAATTTCAACTCAAAGCAAAACTCCACGGTTAAGAAGTCGGTGGCACTTTTATACCAGCGACGAGTCTCGCGGCTAGAATCTCAATTAATTAACGTACCCACAGCTATCTACCTATACGTATTCGCTTAGAGATCGAAATGTGTAGAGAGCACGCTGCAGAGTTGAACTTTTGTCAATATAGGTACTACATACATACGTAGGTACCTACGTGCATAATATGTATCAATAAGGTAGGATAAAATATCGGTCACTGCGATTTCAATCCATTAAAACGAAACTTTTACATTAATCCGTAAATTAAAAATCTACCATTCACTTATTCAGTCAAGCTAGTTGCGGTTTAATTAGAAAAATAATCATCGTCGTCAGTTGATTCATAAAATTGAAAAATATTCTCGTTAGAATTTTTCAACAGCATGAACGATCGCGACTATTAATTCAGTAATTCGACTCTTTACATTCTAGAAATCGAAGAGGTTTAGCATTATATTATGTATATACGTATACATATATGTAATATATATTAGGGTGTCCCTTAAAAGGGATGTTCTGCGAATTTCATTAATTTCCAATTTCGGAATTTCCAATGGCAGATCCAATATGGCGGGTAAAAACTCAAAATTGGGTATTCTGGGGTTTTGGGGGTCGCTGAATCCAAATTCAATGACAGAATTTCAAAATTCAAAATGGCGGACTCAATATGGCGGATAGAAATTCGGGAATAGTCAGATCTTCGTAAAAATGGGTGCTCCAGGGTTTCAGAGGTCGCTTAATTCAAATTTGATCTGACGATTTCCCAATTTCTATCCGCCATATTAAGTCCGCCATTTTGAATTTTGAAATTCTGTTATCAAATTCGGATTCAGCGACCCCAAAATCCTTCTTCCCGCGCTCATCAGATTTCTCAAACACCCAGGAGGCTCAGAAGAAAATAATGACTAAACTTACACCAAAAACCCATGTCATTCAAATGGGAAGAAGAATGAGCTTACCGACACTACTTAGAATCAAAATCGCGGGAAAATCCTTTGGCAGAACTGTTTTCAAATTTATTTCGAACCAATCGAGCCACAGGGAGGAATGAAATTCGAAGGGACCCCTTTCAAGGGACACCCTAATACTAAATATATATATATATATATATATATCTTTATATGCTATATACTATTCAATTATACGCGGTGTTTTAGAATTCTAGATTATATTGTGGCTTGTGCTGCAAGAGGCTTGGCGCACGTTGGATAAGCGTATGTATTGGGCATTGTTCATTGTACCGGATTAAACCAAGCCAAAGTGAAACACGTAATCAATTAGGGGCAACTACTATACCTTCGTTAGCAAAGTAGCTAGAGGCGATTGTCGTTGTCCTATAATAAACAATGAAATGTTGTTCTAAGTCCTAACCGCGTGCGTCTGTGTTAGAATCTATATACATACTCTGCATACTTACAATACAACTATACATATATAAATATATAACGTATATATACCTAAATTACCTTATGATATAAATAATTAATTCAATTATCAAATAAACTGGCTGTGATTATTTAAGTGTTATCGTCAATATGTATTATTGTATATAGTATAACTAATTGATTAATTAATTAATTAAATAACATAATCTGTATACCACACGATCGATATATGTACACATTGTTCATCATGTACCTAAGAAACGATGAGGGAAGAAAAAAAAACAAACAAACTTAAGAAAACGAAAGAAAAAAAAAGAAGAGAGACAAAAAAAAACATGAACCACTGCAATCGCATACGTGGAAGGAATAAACGTATTAGGTTATCAAAAAAAATCTCGTCAACTATAAATTTTACCGTAAATCCTATCCCCGATCCTTTCCCTAATATATACCTATACTCCATACGCAGAAAAAGAAGAAAAAACCGAAAACAGGAACTTTTTTAAACGAATAATAAAATCACACCTGGATATTGAAAGTTGAAGAAACTCGGAATAGGCGAAAGGATTTGTGTGTAGGCTCTGCCGTTTATGGCCCCCTGAGCTTTATTAAAGCTTTTCCGAGCTCAAGGTGGCAAGTATATTGCATGTTGGTGTATATATATATATATATATATATATATATATATATATATATATATATGTATTTATATCTATATATATGGGTGTGTGGGTGTATTTTCATACTTATCCGAACGATACGAGTACACCTTTGTTATAACAGTAGGTAGACAGGTGTGAGATAAAATAAAGGGTGCCTCGAAGTGGGTTAATAAGATCGCGATTTGGTCCGCTAAGTCCTGTCTTGCGACGGGATAAGAAGTAGAGTATAAGAATAAACAAGAATGTAAGCGACGCGACGGTGCGGTACGGTGGGAAGCTTCTGGGTACGGGAACAGGGATGGAGATTGAGATGGGGATGGGAATGGGGATGGAGTGAGAAATATTAAAGAAAAGGGTGTAGCGAGGGATAAAAGTAAAAGTAAGGTAACAGCCGCGTAGTAAGAGAGATATTATAAACGTTTATTGTCGATCGTATATTAGGGGCCTTTTACCGTTTCCCACTGAAAACCACCTACCGAGCTTTTATCCCTTTAACATTTTTGTCCGGGCTCTTTCCTGCAACCTGCATCAAAAAATGGGGGATAAGTAAAATGTTGAAGTAGGTTTTGTGTGTTTGAAAAAAATAAATAAAAACGGTAAAAAAGGGTAAAAAGCAAACTCCGAACTTCCATAACGTTACAATATTGTATTATCATATATTCATTATAAAAAAAAAAAAACAAGAAAAAAAAACAGAGGACAGAGAGAGAAATAGAAAGAGGAAAAATAAAAATAATCGCAATTAAGTACAGCGTAAAAAAATAATCTAACTTAAAATATATATATAATAGTATATATATCTATACGATTTATATGTATATATATTATCTGGGCGATATTTAAGCTCTGTGCTTTTTTTTTCCTGTGACGGGGGATTTCAGATTCAACGATATTTAGTTATTACTAATTAGTATGTATATATATTGTACTCGTTATTAATCGGTAGGATATAATTAAAGGTAGGTATACACTCGTTCTATATCTATTGCTGAATTTTGTATAGTTTGTTCGTATATAATAATTACGTGCAAACTTTATCGATGGAAAACAAAAATTTAATTAGCTACGTAATATTGATTACTATTGAGATCGTTCTTTAAAATATATCAAGGTCCACTCAAGACTATCGAGCAAAAGACATCTTCGAATAAATCAACAACTACGATAATAAAAGTTTGCCACTCCTCTGGTTTTCCAGCCACTACCAATAATTTGATAAAAATTTTCAATGAGTGGAAAATCGGACATTTTTCAATGTCTAAAGACATTAGAATTCATTTTTTCAATGTCCATCGTTTCGAAGTCATTTAGAGATTCGTTTTGATATAGAAATGACTTTGAATTTAAATCGAAAATGGTTCTTTAAGATTTTATTTGAATAGTTTTTTGCTCGATAAATTTCGCTCGGCTTTTCACGAATTTGAATCACCTCCCACCTAACTGTGAGAAGAGATGCGTCTAAGATTAAGCTTACGTTTAAATACCTCTAGCGCGATTATTAAATATAGTAATTAGCAAGTTTTATCGGTACTGTAACGTCACCGTATAGAATTAGCGAACGTGATTTATAGTTCTTTTGATTTTTATTCATACCTTATTAAATTCTTTCCTAAAATTACATACCGTATTCTCAATTGATTAAACAAATCCGCTGCGCCTACAGACCGCCTCTCGTTCACTCGCAATTATCCTAATCGATTTTATCCGATAATAAAAAGGCTCATTATCCTTATAACAATCTTTTACAATTAAACGCTGACTGGAGTATAAGCAGAAAATTTGACGATGTATATTTCCATCAGGAGGCCCGATTTCGAAAATCTAGCACCGATGCTTTAAATTCTGACGACAAAGTCCTAGTCGCGAGTATAAAAAATAAAAAAAAGATGAAAAAATAAACCTTCGTCGGGAAGGTTCGAATCACATATAAATATATTTTTGCCCAAGGCATAACGAGTCAGCTAGAGTAAATAACTAATGATAAAAATAAAAATAAAAATAAACTGAAATCTACGGATTGAAAATCACGCGTTGTTCCAACCATCCTATGGCAAGTCAGGTGGCAATCGAGGAGTAAAATTTCTAAAAAATACGTGGGCATAAAATTACTATGAAAAAAAAGAAGGAATCTATCAACAGGAAAGCTTCTTGCACTGGACCCCGATCTCTGTGCATCTGCACTCTAGACAAGGTCCTGATAATTCCGTGATGATCCTTCCAACGCGGTACATTCTTCCGTAAATATTGCAGCCCGCCAATTTCAGAAGACCACCGACCACGGTCGGGGCTGGTTTCGACGTTGTTGACTTCGTAGGTCCGATCGTAGGAGTCTCTTCGGTCTCCAACGACGCTGAAGACGTCTTGACCGTCGTGGGGGTCGATGGATCACTCGTAAAAGACGATCCAATTGAACTTTGAGACGTCGAAGAGTCGACTTCTTTCGCAGGGATCTGTACGACTGATTTTTCCGTCGTTATTCCGGAGAGCAAGACGTCCAGCACGTGGTCAAACGAATACGAAGAGTCGTCCTTGTCGTTGGGTTCTTCCTGACTCGATTCAGCCTCGGTCTTCTCCACCTCTGGTTCTATCGAAACGATTTCTGTGGTCAACAGGTTCAATCCGGACCCTGAATGATCGACACTAGCGTTGGAATTTTCCTGGCCGAATCCAAGACTCGTGAGGTTCCCCGCTCCGGTATCAGGGGTGATAATTTCGCCGGAAGTTTCCTTGTCGTAAGGGGACTTAGCGAATCCGGCGTCCTTTTCGTACTCCGAGAAATTTGGACGAAAATTGTAGCTGTCTGAAATCTTGGCTGTAGTAACCGCCGCACCTTCATCCTGACGTCTGTTAACCTGATCCCGGTAATTGTACAACGATGAATGAACCTCTGGTTCGAAGTCACCGTTCTGGCTACCAGGGTTCGATTTCAAGACGTTCGACATCGGCGTCGTTGGTCTGGGGGTGGATATCCCGCGCTCTACTAGGTACGGTATCATGTCCTCGATCAGCGCGGGTAAATCAGGGGCTGGCTCGGTCTTAATAACGTCGCGAAAAGGATCTGGAGTGGCTATTCCATCCGATGAAGTAACCGGCTGACGTTGAGCGGAAGCCGTGGCGTCCGCACGGTCCAGTACCATAGTCGGCGACTCCGCGGTATCGACTATAAGCGACAAATCAAAACCGTATGACATCCGTGGGGAATATCGTTTCGGAGTTAAGACACGATATTTTATGCCGTCCGTAAACCCAAAATATGATCAGTGAATGTGTCGTAAATATAGTCGGACAATTTATGTCCGCGATAAAGCAATGGATTGACTTACTGCAAATGATTTTACCGCAGCATCCATCGTCACCGTTCACTATACTGCAGCCAATTTTTAACGGTGGGCATTTCTCGTCGGAGCATACGACTTCGCCGTAGTAGCACATGCAGATTACGCAGAGCCCGCCGTCAGGGATGAATTCTCCGTGGCGATATTGTCTCGTTTCGAATCGACAGTCGGTCATCAAGGCTTTGAGAGATGGGAATAATGATAACGTGAATTAGTTTCGGGGTAGGAAATTTCCGCGCGAAGGAAATAGCAAAGATTCTCGAAGAAACGGAAGGGAAGCTGATCAAGTATGGGACCAATTCTCACCGTCCTCTTTTCTTTTCGGATTGGCGATGTCTGCGGGAACTACGGTTACGCCGGTGCCAATTTCCAAGCTTAGATCGGTCGAGTGATAGGATGCTTCGAAATAGGGTGGATCTCTGGGAACGAATCCGCCTGTGAAATGCTTAGCGTTAGACCTAGCATTGGATTACTCCATCACGACGGAGCCACCATTTCGCCCTGATCCCGTAACCCTATCTACTCTCACCCAGTTTATTCACACATATATGTATATGTATAATATATACATTCGCAGGGTGCACCCTTTCGACGATTCAAAAACCGACAATCGCCGTAAAAAAAAAACTAAAAGAAAATTATAGAAATGTAATTCTTCAGGAACAGCCAGAGGCGGAATAGAAGAGTCTAGTAATGAGGGGGCGAGAAGATTGATGCAGAAATTAATTTCGAAGACGACTTTTAGAATTTTTTTTGAAAATCGTATGTCGTGACGACTGAATGAATACCTTCGGTCTCAACAGGTGGACTGAATCTATTCTCCCGCGTGACAATGTCGTAAAAATTTGATCTATCCGTTGGTCGTTGCAGCTCGGGTAATATACCAGCAGATCCTGACGGATAAGCGGTGACACTGGAGGTAGCGTCTTTCTCGTTTTTCACCAAGGCATCCGCTGCTACGAAGGGAATAATCCTGAGTAAAAGAGAAAATGAGAGATATATATACATGATTAAGGATTTCTGACGGGACGGCGATAGTCACCACTCATCCACGACTTGCCTGACGTTAGGAAGAGACGGGGGCAGGGTTGGTTCGCTGTAATAATCGTAGTCCTCGCCTTTCTCCCTCTGAGTTATGTTCAGAATGGCTTCTACATCGGGGGGTATCGATCTGACCGGAGTAATCGTAACCCCTTCGACATGACCAACGGAAACGTTGGTCTTCAGGGTCACGTTCATCACGAAAATGTCATCAGCCATCAGGATCGTGGTTGGTAAGCTAGTCACCGGTTCCTTGGTCGAGGTAATCAGCTTCTCCTCCGTTATTTCCACCCTCGTATCAATCGGGTGTTGCTGCAGGGTTGGTTTGTTCGTGGTTGTAGCCAAATTTGGAACTGCCGTTGTACTCTGTACCGTACGTTCAGTGATTCTGGTCCCATCTTCGTACACCGAGTCCTCTAGTCTCTCCTCGAGTGGATCACCCTCAATTGTAGTCGACGTACTCTCGATCGTGGTGCTGGTACCTTCGGCTGACGTGCCTTCTTCGAGGGTTAAAGCGGTGGTGAATTTGTACGTTGACGTCTCTAGGGTCGTCGACTCCCTCGACGAAGTTGGGACCTCGGAGTCGGTCGTCACCTTTGGAAAAATGATACCCTGGTAAGTTTTTGAACAGTATATTCTTCGAGGGTTGGAAGGGAGCTTGCCTCTGTCGACAAAGGCGTAGTCAATGTCGTCGATGGTTGAGGATCCGTTGATCTAATCGCCTCTGTGGTTGTTTCAGAGAATATCTCGTTCCCCATAGTTTCAGTCTCTAAGGTCGAGGAGGAATCGCCGGTGGCCGAAGGCGACGTGGGATCCAACGGTGCATCGGAGCGAATCGTGGTAACTTCAATTATCTCATGATCCGTTGTGTAAGCAATACCGTCAATTATCCGATGACCTCGACCCTCCGCAATCGCATTTGACAGGATTGCGTTCACCTGATTCCCTACGGGCTGAAATATCACGGATTATGATGCCGGTTCATCCCGTCAATATCGCGGAATAACAAGCCGCGAACCTAGGCATCGGGAACTTACGTAAAAGTGTGTTTCCTTTCGGAAATTGGCGTAATCTTTGCTGACGAATGCGTAAGAGGCATAATTCTGGGTTCCCTTGACCTCGATGCTTCCACCTGTGTTGTGAGAAGCGAGTGATTGAATGAACGGATCGCGTGCTCGTTGAGTAGTTAGAATTTTTCTATACTGACTGCAATTGTAGGTCGACGGACAACATTGACCGTCTCTAACGATTGGGATGCAGCCCTGAAGAGGAGGCGCGCAAGCAAGAGGAACGCAACGCACGGCTCCCATGGCGCAAAAGCAGTTGTCGCAGGGCGCTTTCCACGCGATATCCCTAACCATCTCCCCTTCGTTGTAGAAACGATTTCCCACGCGACAGCCTGAACATAATAGTACAATTTCTAGGCAATTTGTGACCTCGACGAATTGATATGCTCGGATTAGAAACGGACGAGAGTCGTTCTCGTTTTAGGAAATCGAAGCTAACACTCACCGTTCATGGAAACCGATAGAGTTGTCGTCGATGTCTTTTCGTCTACAATATGGAATTCAAGGGTCATTAGAAATTCCGAATAACATTTCTTCGGGCATCTGGGAATCTTTACATTCCGTCTCGACGATTCTTTATCTCACCTTGATCGTGGGTACAGTTGTAGGCCACCGGACAACACGAGTGTGGTGCATACAGAGGCATGCATCCCGGTAATGGCAAAAGACACTTTGGCCGAACACAACGTCTAGCACCTAATATACAGTAACAATACTCGCACCTTCTCGTTGCCATCATTGCTGATCCAGCCCCGTAACGAACTCCTTCGAAAAGACAGCCTGGAGAAGCAAAAGTTGAGGTTGATCAAATTTCTACGAAGACACTTGGTGTCGGATCATCAAAAGTGCTCTTCATTTTTACCACTTCAAGAAACTCGTATACAAATCGCGATGTAGCGATAATTAACGAGACGGTCGATAGGATTAATTGATATTGTGATAATTCTCATTGTTATTAATCAGATTTAAAGTCGTACCGTCTTCTTCCATGACGTCGTCCATCGCCATGTCCATTCGTCTCAATAGGTTTTCCCCTTCAACTGAAATAGGCTCGAAAATTGATCCAGGGAAATTCCTGTTTGACTGTGATCCTTAAGATTCATTCAAATTCCAGGAGTGTAAGGAGCGGAGTACATTAGACATGAGGATCTGGCCATTATGCCCGAGTCGGAATAGAAGCTAGTCTGATCCCCTAACACCTTAATTCCTTTGTTCATCAATTTTGTCGACACGAATATAATTCTGTGTCAGTAGAATCGTGTCCTACGTATACGGATTCAGAAGTGTAGCTCAGAACAAGCGATTGCACTCGAAATTCTGATCAGCGTCTCTACATCCTACTAAATTTTCAAATTCTACATCTGGTCTCAAAAGTCTACGAAAAATCGACTCAACGATCGAATTTACTTCGGAGAGAACTTGTAGAATGATAAAGAAATTTCTATCGCGACTCGGGTATGCTTTTTGGGAATTAGTGGCTTGGGTATATACGCGAAAAAGGTATAGATACTGACACTGCGACTCCCCGCAGATCATCTCCGAGCAACAGACGTGCTCTGACGAAATACGAAGATGGCACTCAGGCGGTGGAGGGTTTGGGATTCGCGGACAAACGCGTAGACGACATCTGAGCGAAGCGTCAACGCAATGGCACTGAAGACACGGTTCGGAAGTGGTTACGATAGCACCCTCCTGATATCTACGACCTTCGTATCGACATCCTGAAAGCAAAGAGGATACTGCGGAAACTTTTTTCAAGTGAAACTCAAGGAGTATACAGAGAGGTGTAGGAAGAGTCCTTTTTCTTCTTATTTAGCTGAAGAGCCCGTCTATCATGGCTCTGATTCGCCTCGCTTTGCCAGAGGGCTTAATAACGTTTGAATCGTTGGTTCGTCCAAAGCTCACGACCGGGTCTTTGTTCTGAAATAATTTCAAGAACAATAGCTGGGAAATTTAGACAAGGAAAAACGAGAAGATGAACAAGACGAGGAAGTAGCAGCGGAAATACCGGACAAACGGACTCGAGTGTTTTCGACTCGTTAGTAGATCCCAGGATATCATTCTTCCAATAGTGAAAAACGTCCATATCTCGCTTACACAGCCATCAGTCAAACCCGGAGAAATCCTGAAGGTATATCCCGGCTAAATTTACTTTACCAGTGTAAATCTGTACAGACATAACAGCTTCGTCAACCCTATCAACGCTGTTTATCCGGCAAATTAATAATCTCACTTTTGTGCCGGGATTTTAGTTCAACGTCGAAGATGGGCCTTCCGATTTAATTTATTTAACTCAATCTCCATTCTAATTCAAAGATAATCATTTGATTCCATGATCGCGAATTTTCTCGCAAAAGATTCAAGGGAATAGTCGAACTTTTCTCTGAGCTTTCCATCGTCAAACACTGAGCTCAATTCGCCAATTTGCATGGGCAGAAGCATGTTGACGTTTCCACGTTAATCTGGCAGTTCGTAATGCGGGTTCTACGGAAGAAAAAAAGTTTCACGAAGATAGTTCCGCCATGCATCCTGCTTTCTATCAGCGGACCCATATTGTACCTACGTGACGTTTCTGCACGGTGAAAAGTCCGCCACCGTTAGCGGGTAATCATGTTCAATTCATGTAGAGAAAGATTTTTTGCTCGCAATCGAGAGTGACGCGGGTTTATCGATCGATAGATGTTCAATAATTTATTCAATTAGGACGGTTCTCTGATTTATATAAATTTAACACTATGTATAATTGAGCAGTGGAAATCTAAGCGATCTTCTTTCAGAGCAAATTCATTTAGTTTGTAATGGTCTTTGCCTTACGGGTGTACATGTATATATGTATATGTACTTTGCTAAGTGTTAGCAGCTCTGTAGAGAGTTCGTTCGGAAAGTTTTCCTCTTCCTTTTACTCGCAGGTTTTTCTCTAAACTAACTCTGGAAGAAAAAACCTTGGAAAATAATTCACCGGTGTCCCAGTAAACAGCTAAACTTTACGTAGACCAAATGGGCTTGTCAAAAAGTTGTACAAATCTTTAGAAACGATCGGAATAGGTACACCTATCGAAAAATCCGAGTGATCCGATTACGAAGCCCAAACCTCTCTTTGGCCATCAAGAATAAGGGTATTTTTGAAGGACAGGCATGGCCTGTTACTTGTAGTTCGCTAATCATATCTTTTGAAGCATAATCAAGCAAAAATTGCAAGTCCTGAGTCATCGGATCTCAGAATAAGATCCAGTCGAAGTAATTAATGCAAGGACTCGCATCAGCCAGTGTATCAATTGAAAATGTTCGGGTCTCCAATTGTTCAGAAAGTTCGAGGAGCAGATTTTGATACCGCAAACGTGACTCAAGAAATCAATTTTATAATTTCAAATTTTCAAATTTGGAAACGTTCTTCCTCCTATTTTTCGATATTCCATTATACTCTGTTTCCTGAACAAACAAAGACGTCCACCTTTTACTTGATCAATCGTCGAAAGATTAGCGAAAATTTGAAATCATACCAGGCGTTCAAAAAAGCCCTGTTTAAGGTTTAAGGGTACCTTCAAAGGAAACTCTGATCGAAAAATAAAAGGAAATGGCAAAGCCACCAAAAGAGTTGGATAATCTCAGCAGCTTTTCGAATCCTTGATTCGAGATTCGTTCTAACGCCTTATGGCTGCGGTTGCAGTTGAGGTCTGGTAAGCGTGGGCAGAGCTTTAATAAAGGTTGTTTAAGAGTCCACTGTGTAGCCGAAGGTCCTGATCGTAGCATGTGTAGGTATATCGCGTATATGCATATGTAGATACACGTATGTACGGTTAAAAAGATCGCGTGCTTACGGCTGATTAATAACTTGGCCAAGTTGTTCGTTCGTGAATCTTTTAAAAAAGTTTCTTTGAAACGGTGCCATGTTTTAATTACCACGAACTCATCTCTCGTCTCGCAACTCCACGGCCGCGAGATACGCCGAATTTGTAAGGTATATACTAGATGGTACGTACGTGGGCTCTTCGGACACCGACCGATCTCCGGGGTCAGATAAGAGGGCCGGTTGGCGGTTTGTTACGTGTAAAATTTGATCGGTTCGGACTACGCGAGTCCTGGGGAGTCCGACTCCGTACTTTTCGATCAGCTCGACGACCACCTGGCAAGCGGCTAATATCTGAGGCGTGTATGTAACCCGTAGTCGAGATTTCATGCGAGCTGAGCACATATCCGCGAGGAAATAAGAAACCGACGGATCTCTCGTAGCGAATGAATAACGACGAGGGAGAACCCTCAGGCTTCTCCATCTCGCACACGAACGCGATATCTCTCTCCGTCGATTCCTACCCGATTGATTTCCGCTAATTAACTCTATAATCGGGAGGTAAAGAAGAAAAATAAAAACATCATTTCTAATTGCAGCTGTAAAGAAAAAGAAAGTGTACGAAGCTTTGTGTCTTAATAACGAACGAGTAATTCTTCTCGATTTTTCCCTGGAGATATAAAAAAAGTACGAAATCATCAGTCGCTCGAATCGATTTCTTTTTTCGAGTCATTGGTAAGCTAAGAACTGGTTCGACCTGAACCTCGTAATATTTGACGGGGGAAATTGTAGACTGATGTAAATTCGAAGCAATCCGCGTCGATATCGAATGAGTTTCATTTTTAGATAAGAGAATTTTTCTCGACTTTCAGCCAGTTTTCGGTAACCGCCGTTTCGACCTCATCTCTATATATTCTTAGTTTCTCCCGGAATGACATCATTTTATAACATTCCCTCCAAATTAAAAAAAAAACAACGTTGCGACCTGCGCCCAGCGAAAAACACTTTTTTTGTTCATTAGACTCAATCCACGTTATACGAATTCAATGAATTCTCAAATAATTCCTAATCATGTCTCAAAGTATGGGAAAAGTTATATTTCTTGTCTCATTCTCGAAATCAATTTCCAGATATAAAGAATTCGCGGTAACCCATCGATCGATCGGAAAAACAAAGCCGTCGATTATTATCATGGATTGATAGTAATCGGTGGGAAATCGAAATCGGTAATAAACTGAATATCTCGGATAATCCGTGACGGTGTTTGTATAGTTTTATAGAATTTCATTAGTATATTAACGAGGCTATTTCACGGGCTCATAGATACAGGAAACAGTGTTTAGAGCTGAAGCTACACGGGAGTGAGCATACAGGCTGTATTATATCTATAGATAGTGGCCGGCGTGTTTAGGTAACGTAAGCGAGGTGAATGAGAAATGAGAAATGAGTAGTGAGACTACGACGGTAAACGCGCGATGGAGAGAATCGGTGTATACCTACTTATGCGAGGTTCGTTAACCGCGTGATTGTTGGGTCTCAGGCGTCGATCTATAATCAAGAGAAGAAGAAAAAAAAATAAAAAACAAAAAAAACAAAACGATAAAGAAGAAAAAAAAAGTTAAAAAAAAAAACAAAAATCCTGACGCCCACTCGCTGCTAAATAGAAATTTCGATTCGTTAATTGACACAGCGAAATACAGCTATTGCGGAATCGTTAGAAAAAAAAGAGAAAAAGAAAAAAGAAGTTAATGCCATGCTGAGTAAATATTATTGGCGATACCAGGACAGTGACGGGGACTACCGCCACGTGCAGCTCACTCGGTTCGAGGTCATCATCTGGGAGATTCTGCGTGCAGGTTCGTTGACTAGACATAGTGAGACCGAGACCGAGACCGAGACCGAGACCCGACACGCGGTAATTCTAAAGGGCACCGTTTCGTAACATTTAATTACCTTTTCAGGCACACCTGTTGCCCGGACCCCGCCTTTGAGCGAATTAAACGCAGATATCTCGTCATCATCCTTCGGAGTTTCCCGACTTCCGTGGAAATACTTTTTTCCACTATTTCTAGTATAACTTTACTTTTCCCATTTACCGTATCCTCTCGCTTTCTCTTTTCTATTTTTCTTTCTCTTTCTCTTTCTCTCTCTCTCTTTCTCTCTACCTTTCGCACGAAAGGGCTGAAGGAGATGTTTTAAACTGTACAAAAGTTAAAACGGAAATCTCCGCGCGCGACCACTGGTCCAATTTTTACTTGTCTTCTTCTATTGCAACGTCACGGTTCTTGTACTTCAAAATTTACCTAATCTTTGAAATACATTCAACGTAATGACACTTGGGTCGATATAAAAATTATAGTCTTCGCACTCAAAAGTTAAAAATTGAAGGGTAGGATTGTGCAATGAAATTCCGATTTGCACCGCAAAGTGAGAGTTACCTACGTTTTGCCCAAGTTCAAGCGCAAACTGCTTTTGAAATGATAGTTCGGGACTCTAGATCCCAGAATTCAGAGAGGCGTCGTGATTCTGGTTTCGATCTATAGCTCTTGGATCTTTAATGAAACGTTTTGTTAACTGATTGAATAAATTTGGAGTCGAAAATAAAATTGATCACCGAGTCGACTTGTCGCAGACTTTTGGGAGTTTAAATAGATTTTGAAAATTCAGCAGGATGTAGAGACGCTAATCAGAATTTCAAGTGCCGGTGCTAATTCTGATTCGCACCTCTGAATTCTCACGTAGGACGTAATTCTACTGAAACAAAATTCTATTCCTATCAGCTGAACTGAAGAACGCAGATATTGGCGTTCCGGAAGATCAATCTAGAATTTTCCCTCCCACTCGGGTGCAGAGCTGCCTAAGATAAGCTGTGAAATCATCTCGTCAGGATATTCAGATATACTGTCCGAAATGAACCGATTTTCGTCATTTCGATATGAAAAATTTGCAAAAATCGTCATTTTTTTCATTCAATGAGAAAACAGACGAATAGATTCGATGGGCAAATTTATCTATGGAAATTGACAACGTTGTATGTATACGTAAAACCCAGAGAATATTTGTGGATTCTATAATTCCCGAATAAAAATCAGGATCTCTTGGCGATTGGTATCTACAATTAACCGCGATACAGATCTTTCGCGTGTCTCCCATATCCGGACGCAATAACTCCCGAGGCTATCGTTAGCGGTAATCGAAGGACAGAGATTGGAACCGACGAGGGACCAGGGTCCGTGCGAAAGAAGATTCGAATACATAACATCAGACGCCCATTCAGATACGCACGTGTGGTTATTGTGCAGGTGAATCGACCCACGAGTTCGCGTTTATATACATATTTTTTTATTTTCTATTTTTTTCATTTTTTTATTCTTCAACCCAGCTGTATTACCCCGCAGCCTGTAACAGCTCACAGAAATATATACATTTTTTTTTTTTTTGTTTCCGGGCGTGTGCAGGTGTCCAAGATATAAAAACGGGACGGAGGACCCCAACCGGCTTCGCAATTCTCTCTTCGCGAACATCTCGCAGTGACCTCTAACCTCACGGGCAAACCCGACGTAAATCCCCCCCCTCCCTCCATCCTCATCATCCGAACCGATTCCCCCTCGCGAAAGAGACGTGCAGGTACCGCTAACCGCGATCAGGAAACGATCACTGTTGTATGCTCGGATGATCAGCGGGGATCCTTTTTTCTTTTCTCTTTTTCTTTTTCTTTCTTTTACGTACGCCGAACGTCGAGTTGCAGGTACGTTGAAAAAGATATTCTTAAATTTTTTGATTTTTCCTTTATTTCTTTTTTCTTCTAATCGGAATTCGAAACCAGGTGAAGTGTCTTTTTTTTTATTTATTTTTTTCTATTTTCTAGTCATATTTTCGAAAGGGTGAATAATTTCACGGTGTAATTTTTTCTAAACGGAGAAAACGACTCGTTTGAGAATTTCGTTTCTTTTCTTTTCATCGTCCGCAGATCGGTTAAATGATTAAACACACACAAGCTAATTATATAATAAACGATTCGAGGACTGAGGAGGTAAAAAGAAGCTGGGGAAAGGCAGGCTTAAGGCTGGGTAATAAATCAGCTCTACCTACAATGTACGCTGAACAGTCGTGTATTTCGACACGCGGAAGATCGCGGTGTGAGTATCTCGTTCGTGTTACAGGAACTCGAGACCGTGAATGAATCACGCGATTCGCGAGCCCCCGAAAACTTGGCGAGTCTTGATAGGATACCAAGGATTAAGGCGAACGAGCTCATAATTAATAATTACGTATTTTTATGAGAACATGAGCGTCGACGAGTATATATGTATATATATATATAGGTATATATACACACACATGTATGATACCTGCCTCTACTCCGCGAACTCTGGGACCAGCAGCAACTGGACGGAAATGGGTGTAGTAGAATAAAGAAACAATTGTAATTACATTAATTAAAAGATACTTCCTCGCTCCTGCTATATACCGCGGCCTTCAAACCTAGCTACGAGTAATCATTATCCTTTTGATTCCTAACACGCCTCGTAATTAGATAGATATACATATACCCACCCAACTTACGACAAATCATCATTTTCTTATATCGTGTAATAATCGGACGCGTTAACTCTGCGACAGTGAATCAAGCCCACTGACAGTTTTCTCTACCAGCATAATTCCGATTCTAATTTCCTGACCTCGTTTCACACCTTGGAAATCATTTTTTCTCCATATCACTGGCACACTTCGCAGCTTGTTACTTGGACTCGCAGAAACGGTTCGAAATACTGAAGGAAAAGTGTAAATCGGAACTTTTCGAAATTCGGTGAGAATGTTTAAAAAATATTCAAGATGTAAAATAATTTTTAATCATTCCCGAAACCGAAAAAAAAATCATTTTCGCCATTTTCAGGTCTCTTCTCCGATCGTCCCTCGTCGATTTTTCTTTCTTATTTTTCGGGCAAAAGACGATTCCCACGAGTGCGAGAGGCACCGTCTTACCTCCTCGCAGCCGCGTAGTTCGTTAGTGTTGACTTACGCGGATGCGTGTTTGCCTATGCGGTTAATAAACTAAGCCTATACAGCTAATTCACTTTTCCAAGAAGCCCGGGAGTTCTACCGAGTATACATGCGACACCATTCACATTCAGTTTTCATTCACGATACGAAACTTAACGCGGATGAATTCTCCCACAAAGTTCCTTAAAAATTGGAACCCTTCCCTATCCAGGTATTCTAAGGCGAATAAGAGGAGCGGAAAAAGCTTAACCGCGATTTAATTAAGTCTAGACAAACGGAGAGACGTAATTGACCCTGCCTTACCGCAGAGAATCTTAATTCAGGTATTCTATGAGCATGCGGTAGAGATGCACACTTTCCCATTGCATTTCGCACCTGCTTAGCCTACAAAGACGAATTAGTCTCGCAGCTAGTTCTTTCCGTGTATCGGAATACAGGTACAAGGTATAACAGTCAATGAATTATACCGAAGTGGATATTGTATCGACCAGCTGTTAGCAATCGTGTGTTACATCCAGGTGGAGGATAGTTGATGATAAAAATAAGAAAATGAAATGAAAATGGAATAAAAAAAGGTGACAATTAGCCACAGGTGTATCAGGTGGCCTCAAGGACCAAGGTATTACCTGATGATGAAAAGGGGGCTGCCGAAGCGGGTTAAGAAAGCCGCATCTAACGAGTAAGATACTGAGTCGTAAGTTACTCGAGATTTTTCAGGAAATACACGTCCTTTAACAAACGCTTTGAGATCTCCGATGAACGAAGTAGGTATGAAAAAGCTAGACATTAGTCAACAGGGGCATTTAGTTAGATGCGAAACAAGCGATAAGAAAACCATTCGAGTTGGCGACGTTCCGGACGTATGGAGTACCGGAGTCGGTAGAGGGATCGGTAACCACTGCACCAACAACTGGGAGGATAGTTTCTACTAGTTTTTATCATACAAGGATTATTATATGTTCTCGGTAGGAGTAATTAGGATGGACGAAGAGCACATACCAGTCGGGGGTACCTACACGACGGAACTCGTGTCACATTATGTTGTGGATAATCTCGCACGCCCTGGTAAACCTTATACCTGTATAATGCATACTATGTACTACGAAATGCACCGATTCAAGGAGATACACTATGCCCTCGTATCGTAGGAACAGGTGAAACGCGGTCGGAAAGTTTGAACGCATTTCTTTTGACGGATTTCACAAATTTTTATAAACTTTCGAAATTAGGACGATTCGCGTTCTTTGTATCGACAAAATTTACTCAATTCGTTATACTTTTGATCTGAGCCTCTGAAGGGTGCTTTTTGCTCTCTTTTCTCTCGCAGAGTATCATTTTTAGTTCAACTCCGTTTAATCGAACAGAATCGTAAACCCGACTCGTGTTTGGTAAGTTTTATGGATTTTAACAGTTTCCGAGTTCCCCGTAGAGCGTCAACCCTTCGGGTACCCGAGAATACACCCCCGTGGAAAATCGGGAATAAATTAACGTTCCGTGAACTCAAAACTCCCACAAGGGTCAGGGACAAACAGAAATTCGGAGTTTTGTTACAGATTTGCACCAAAAACTAAAATTTTCATGCACAATGATCGGGCCCAGATCGTGTAGAAATTCGCATCCTCTAAAATTTCTTTTGATCGATTTTTGCCTTTTTTTGCAATTCATGAACGATTCGGCCTAGGAATTCCGATTTCCGCGATACGAGTCGACTTGTCGTGGTGCAGTTTTTTCTATGGATAAAACTTGAGCCGTGGTACGGTGTACCGAATAGATAAGCCCCAGTTACAACATTAACGTTGTATAAACGTAACCTGAAGCCCCGTGGTATAATACAACATAATGGAGGACAGAACAGAACAAGGTACAATGGGACTGTCTTCAATTGGTTTTGGCAGTCTGTTTCCGATAGGGGAAGTTTCAATAGCTTCAGAATTGGGGTTTTGGCGTCATTATCAGCGGACAAGTGGTAGTAGTAGCGGCGAATAAGATACGGTAAAGTCCTCGACTAGCCTCGGAGCCATTTACCCCTTTGTAGGCCGAGACAAACCGGCGTTTGACTGGGTAAAGCTTGACTTGGCACGAGTAGGGTATAAGGTACACGTATTATACAATTGGAGTTAAAGTTAAGGTCTCAAAGCTCGAGGCTTTAACATTTCCGTCTGTACACTTCAAAGCTTGAACAAAGTCGGTTAGAATCGTTCTTATTTGTCAAATACGAGTAACTTTTCAACATTTAGGTCTCAAGACCGGCGATTCATTGGCGAATAATCGGCATGGGAAGGAGAGGGGAATTGATCGTGGGGAATAAAAAAAAAATAAAATACAAAAATAAGAGAACATAAACTGCGATACGTTTTATTCTCGAGGAACGTGTCGGTGTCAGTCGCAGCTGAGACGATCTGACGTCTGTTGTAAGGCGCGTTCTTCGGTGAGAGAAAAAAAATAGAGATAACAAAGTCGAAAAAAACAAAAAAAATTAAGAGAAGAACAAAAATTGTATAAAAAAAAAATTTTTGATCTAAAAAAAAAACAAAAAAAAAATAGAACGATGGAAAATAAATAAAAATTCGAACACGCAGTCCCATAACGTGTATTACGTCAATGGCATTGAACTTGACCGTATAAGTTACGCACGCGGTTCTATATATGCATATATATATTTATATATACATATTACGCGGACTCGCGAGTGTGCACAGCCGTCGTCGTACCGTTGTTATGTAAATCCCACGCGGTTGGATAGGGCTAAACCAAGCACAGCACCGAATACACTCGTGTAGGATACGTAGAGGTAGAGAGGTGGAACGCGTGTACCGGAAGTTGTTACGAAATATAAATGAAACAGAAATGAAAATGAGATTTCTTTTTTTGTGATTTTTTTTTTCAATTTTTTTTTTTCGATTTTTTTTTCTCCTCTTCGTTTGTTTCAAGCTACGTTATATACCGCGATGAATAATTGATCTCTATCTTGATAGATGGTGCGGAATGAGCTCGGTGAGAAATAGATTCTGCAATAAGACAGCCCGTACGCGGTCCGGGGAGCTTTTGGCAAATTCGCGTCTAATTATTATCCCGATAATTTACGTCCCGCGATTTTTTTAGTTTTATTTTCTTTTATTTATATTTTTTTCTTATTTTCGGAAAATTAATCGCGAGACACTCATCGCCAAAGTGACGGTAGTCAAACCGAAAGCTCCTGAAGGAAACCTTGGGAATTTATATAGTCTGGGTTTTGGGATATTTATATCAATGCCGGGGTTCGGGGCGATTATCATTTCGGCGGAAAATAGGCCCCGCAGTTTATGAATATAATAAATACAAGATGAATATAACGAATAATATTCACTTCCGGAGATTTAACCGCGAACGATTCCATATTGATAAGAGATTTGCCCCGGCTCTTGGGAAATAGGTTCCTACAGGCGATTGGATTTCCTTTGTCAAATACGTGCAGGTATGGCGTACGAGTATAGGTATCGGTATCGGTATAAGTTTGTATTTGAATAAACTGTCGTAGGGGCGAAGACGGCCCGCAGGATCGGCGATGTGTATAGGGGAGGGGGGCGGGGTTGAAGAAGCGACCCAGTGGGAATCAGGATAGCCAGGTGAGGTGAGTAAAATTCTGTGATATTACTCACCCGGTTTTACCTGCACTGGTTTTCCCTGAATCCTTGCAAATAGATCGGAGCTCCAGAGCCCGGCTACAACCGCGAAAATTAGGTAGTTGAACCCTGAAGAAGACGGCATCTCCGAAGATCAGGTGTTTGAGTAGCTCTTTCCCTCAAGGATGAATATCGTCCTCGAAGTACGCAATCAACTCCTCTATTCCTTCGGAGAATATATCCCCGGCTTTAATAGCCGACTGACAATATATACCTGGGAGTAACGCTGGCTGTACAGATGACGAAGAAGACTACTTCTCCTCACCTTCCTTCCTTTCCTTTCCTTTCCTTTCCTTTCCTTTCTTTTCCTTGCCTTGTCTTGTCTTGTCTTGCCTTGCCTCGCCTTGCCTCGCCTCGGGCACCGGGACGCCGCGCTTCAACCTGACACAGACCACGTCTACGGAACGTACGAACTTGCGGGCGTACGCGAGTCAATGAGTGAATGAGTTACTCCGTGTCCGTGCCTTGCCAGCCCGACGCCCGCCCTTCCCCAGACCACAGCCGTGCTGCACGCACGTACGCGACCAGGTCGTACTCCTGCATACAATACCATTTTAGCCTCGTAACGCACGCGGGTGATAAGGTGTGAGTGCGTAACTGACCGGTGCTGCGTTATACCGTACCGCGATTACACCCCCGGGACGAAAATTTTCTGTAACACGGTCGAGGGGCGAAACGAGTATTTTCGAATCGCTGATACGATTTTTATACAAATTTCGAAATGCTGAAGACAAAGTCTAACCGTTATTCGAAACTTTTTGGAATTTGGTGGGGATATTCGAAAATGAGGACGTAGAGCACCTTTCTTCTCAACGTTTGCAAAAAAAAAACCAATGTCTCGAAATGGAAAAATTTTGCATCAAAAGAATTGAAATCATCGAATATCATCGGTGGTTGTTTTGAAATTACATCAATGTAGAATATTTCCAAGGAATTTGTCGGAGTTTCGGTGTACAGTGCGACCTGTACTTTTTCTTCGGTTACGAATGTCAAACGATTTTTAATCGTCTCTGAAGATAGTAGTAATCAGCTCTGGAAGAACTGAGTCAATATAATATTTCTTCACAGGGTGCCAGTAGCGATTCCGTTAAGGGTGAATATTTTAGAGGGATGAAAGACCCTTTTCCACGGAGGGGCTTCGATTTTTTATAATTCTATTGAATCGAATCAAGAATCCGTATTATTGATACTTCGGTTTGATGTATTTTTCGAAACCGAGGGCATCAGCTGTGAATAACTCATCACCCTATGAATATCGGGGTTTCTTCGATCCAACATTCCCGACTGATCTGCGAAGATGCAATTTGTCAAAATTTCAGTATCGTTCTCGAAATCGTTTCATATTTTCATACAGTGAACGCGTACATTTGTTCCGATTTTGTTATCTTTACTCGCGAGATATTCGGCGGATTTTGGCAACGAAAAGTCGACGAGAACCTGAAGGCGTCCCTCACACCGTAGCCGAAAAAACTGATTCTAAATTTCACGAATTTGCAGAGAAAAAAACCTCAATCCGCGGTTCAAATTTTACCCTGAGAAACTTTTCGAATATAAGTAAGCTCGCGACGCTTTCATAAAATAACAGTCGAGTAAGGGGTGAAGATCTCCAAGGGAGGAAAGCAATGTCTTCAGCCCTTGAAAACCAACCAGACGAGCGAATCAATTCGAACGATTTTGGTTAAATCATCAATACGCAAGCCCCCGGTTGAAAAAAATTCTCCCTCTATCGAAGGGTACTTCAGCTCGAACTAGCCAGAGCTTCAAACGCAACAATAAATTGTCAGTATTGAAGGCAAAATTAATTATGGTGCGAAATACGTCCGCGCAGGGTATAAAATATTCATGAATTTTCAAACACTTTTCATATTTTCAATAAATATATTCAATACAGTTTCACGTTATTACCTACCTATTGGCAATATTTTTGGCCACTCGATCAGCCGTCATGAAGGATATGTGCGAGCGCGGTGCGAAGAGTGGCGATCCCGATATTTCATTGCTACTTATTCACGCGTGCGATGAAATGGCCAATTTTATCGAATACCTTGCAGAAAATGCTGAGGAAATATTTGACTCGACTTTGCTCTGAACATATCGGCGAATGGACTCCGCAATATCACTCAATGTGCCACCGACTTTGAAATTGGCGATGAACTGCTAAAAAAATCTGATTTTTGTATCTTTCTCTGCCATCTCGCAATAACTGATAATTAGATGGAAAATTTGTCGATTTAAATGAACCTTGGCGATGTGAGGACCCCTTTAAACGGTTTAAATTAAATTCATGAGTGTCTAGGACGCTGTAGTGGGTAGAACGTTAATTATTCAAATCTTTTGAGCAGACGATTCCGTGCCAATAAGTGATTATTGGTTTTAACGCTGTAGACACGAGTCCATATAGCCACAGGTACGCATGTTAAAGTCAACTTTTCGCAGTTTCATTTCACACATGGATTCATGTGAATATATGGATTTACGTGTATGTGTGTATGGTATGGTACAACGTGCGGACGATGTACCTGGTTTTCGTTCCCATTTCGTTCTATTCCGTGTGGCGAAGTATACAATATGCAATAAGATGCACATTACATACATTGCACATTGTGCAGGTAGGGAAGCGATGGTTTATCGTGGAATATCGCAAACCAGCGGGCTACCACCTGCCGCTGATACGTGTTCGTGACACACACACCTGACCTACGATTCGGAATTAATAGAGTTGGTCAGGTAGCCTTCCGAAATCCCTAAAGTCAGGGGATGGCAGAGAGGCTAAGAGCTACAGCTACGTGGGTAGAAAAGAGGATAAGTTATATACGCTCATCTCGGAGATCGAGTCAGCCCATATTCCGAGCTATAAAAAGGCAATAAGTCTTAGCCGCGAGGATGTATACCTGTAGAGAGGGTGGCTTAAGGGTGAAATAAACAGCGGTTCAATTATACGTCGATCAAGATGAGCCTCTGAACTTTTCAACCCTAATTACTGCCAACATTTTGGACACTTCAGGTGGTCAGAGAACTTGTTATGTCATCTTGCTAAAGCTGTGGAAAGCAGAAAGCGATTAGCGATATTTGATCGGCGTGCTACTAGGCTACTAGGATCACCGAGGGCCGAATTAAAACGATATAATATGACGATGCGAATACAAATTCTATTGCACTGAAGACTGGGGACTGCGAACTTGGATTCGAGGGTAGGATTCTGCGTGAAATGAAATCCCGATTTGCACCTAAAAGTGAGCTTTGGCAAGTTTGGGCGCAAACTAGGCTTTCGAAATTATAGTTCGGACTTTTTGAGGTTCTAAGTAGAATTTGAAAATTTGGTAGGAAGCTGAGACGCTAATCAGAATTTAAAGAGCGCTAATTCTGATACACACCTCCGAATCCTGAAGTAGGACGTAATTCTACTGGAACAGAATTATATTTCTGTCGGATACACTGAAGATCAAAGGAATTGAGGTTTCAGAGGATCAAACTAGAATTCCTATTCCTTGGACATCAGCTTTCAGACCACACAAGGGTTGGCAAAATCTACCCCAAGACCAAAACCCCCACCTGGTTCGTCTTCATTTTCGCAACTTCCCGTCGTCCGATCCGACGAAAACCTTGCTGTCACATCACCCTTTTATCTTTCCTGCGGGTCAGAGGGTAGTCAGATCATCCCTTCCGAGAAAAAACGTCCTTAGGGGAAGGCTAAGCAGCACGTCACCGCTTGTTTCGGTAGCAAATGGAATCTACAGTGGAGAAACGATAATAACGGCGAGGATACGGAAAGCGTGAAGCAGGAACAACGAGCCTGTAGCTAAGGAGCCTATCTGTCTCTTCAGCTGACAAATCTGGGGAAGTAGAATCTCGCAAGCAGAGTTGTTGTACGTCGTTCATAGCTACGTGGTCTTTGCTCTCAGCTACTCTCATCCCGCGGATTCTAGAGTAGTAACTTCCTCTTTCAGGAGTTGGGAGCTGGAGGAAAAAAGTCCTGTACGGGAGACACGAGACATAGGATACGTGGTTCCAGGTGATGATAGATACGAACGACAAACGCGTACGAACAATACCTGCTGCAAGACACGTGAGACCATGGTCACCATTTTTCCTCGTTTATGATAAATCTCGTTCTCTGTACGGCCACAAGTTACCTTCGCCTTCGGAAGACATCTAACTGATTCCAAAGCTGAGGATTGAAATCCTACGGTTTTTCCCATTACTCAACAATCCGATGTACTTTCTTCATCTTTCCCTCGTGGACCCATGGTACAACGAGTCATGGGGTTGGTTCAACTCCTCGACTACTGGTGGTATGGTGAATAGTGCCGTTCATTCTAGAGTGAAGGATGATCAGCCCATTTTCAGAACGGCACTGGCTAGTTCTTAGATTCGTGATGAGATAGAGCCACCCTGATCCTGCTCCGATTTGCATTCTTCGAGAATTATTCGTACGAGGGTCTCGAATTATCGCCTCGATGACTACAAGAGCCTGAGAAATGATCCTGGGCAATATTGTAGACTGAGGGAATATACGAATTGTCTCTTCTACGGTACAGGGCTTCGACGTTGCCCCAGCTCTAATTCCCGTGAATCCTGTGCCAGGAAATGGTTCTTGCTCCGTATACAGTTCAGGGACAACGACTAGCCCGAGGGAGGGACGGGTTGCGGTCTTCGGTTCAAGTCGTTTTCCTCGGAAGTTGATTTATTGGAAAAAAATAAGTGAAATACCTATAAAAGATTAAATATCTTTCTCTGTAAATACCGATACGACAGATACACACATGTGTAACCCATAGTCTTTTGTGAAGGGGAAGCAGAACGGAAATATCGAGGACATGGGCCCCTTTCGCCGCCTTGGGAGTGCAAAGTTATTTTTTCCAATATACCGAGAAAAATAAAAAAAATTTCTAAAGGTTTAACGTATCATTTTTTCTTTTTTTTTCTTCTTTTCAAAAATTGAGTCCCTGCTGACTGATGCAAATATTCTACTCGCACGGAAGTATCACTGCGGGGGATTCGAGGGATCTATTTCTTGAACGTACCTATACTAGTATAAACGATAATGCGGGGGCCCTTAGAGACTCCGAAGTAGCGCCATTGAAATTTTTCCATCATAATATTACCCGTATTTTCCAGACTCGGGGAAATGACGCGATGGGGGTGTTTTATAGTGTTATCTTTCTATTATACGAATGCCTATAACCGTGCAACGTGAGATATGAAAATCATGCAATTTCTGTATAAATATGTGATCATTTTTTACTCCACTTTTCAACGTTACTCTCGAACTTACAAACAGATGAATTTACAACAACAACTGGAGCATTTCGATGGGAACGGAACAGAAAATATAAGGACGGAATAACCTGCATCAATAATTACCGTTGGTTAACGAGAACAAGTAAGTCGAACGGTTATTTCGAGTGACGACAGAACCCTTCGGTGGAAATTTGTTTGACTGTGACTTATGCCAAGGGATACCCTGATTACCAAATACCCTCGATAAGTGGGTACCTCAGTTTGGTCGAAAAGGTTTTGTCGGTAAATATTTGCACTAGAATTTCCACGGCTCAGGGTGCCTTCGGTGTGCGCTGGACCTACAGTTTAATGTCATTGCCTCTGAATAACGTTTCAAAACGGTCTCTTATCGTCAGGTATGTATTGCACTCCGAAAATCTTGGCGTTGTACCGAGTCGGCATAAAAATTCTGGTCTTATTTCACAACTTCTCGCTGCAAACTTAGAGGTGCGAACTAGGATTTGTGGCCAGGATTATGCAAGTAACGAAGTTCTGATCTGCACCTTAAAGTAAGCAAGTTTTGGCTCAAAGTAGACTTTTCAGGTTGTAAGTGAAATTTGAAAATCTTGTGAAATCTCACCTAGGACATGATTCTGCTGAAACGGAATCACATTTCTGTCGGCAAAGACGAGAAACAGAGGAATTGAGGTTTTGGAGTATCAAACTGGAATCTGTACTCCAACTCCGAGCTCTTTCGCGATATAGGTCATTCCCTGTATACGCCTGTGATTCTAATTGATGAATTGTGCGCATCAATCATCGTTGGAATTTTTGAATTAGAGTAATTGCGAAGAGGTGCCTGGAATTGGGTTTTAAGGGTGTTTTCTTTTTTGTTCTTCTCTTTCTTTTTTTTTTTACACAATTATTTCACTCATGCTTCAACGATCTGTAATGAGCCATGTATCTATACGCGACATGGAAAATCGCAAACTTCTTTCAACGAGCAAAACGCGAAGGAGACGCTACCTGCTCATGAGCTTGTGCAACAGACCGTGATCGATTTATACCACGGAAGGTAACTTCATCGTTCGCCATTACTCCAAGTTTCCTTATTGTCGACTGAAGATCAATTGATTCGTATCGTTCACCGGGATGTAAGTGGCTTCGAAAAAGTTCGAATCCTGTACTGGCCGTCAATGGTCAAATCATATATTAGGCGAATCCAAAATTTCCCCAACCGTTTGCCAATTTAGGATCAGAGACAATAATTGCCGTGTTACAATGCGGTGAGAAATCTATTTATTCATATGTGTTAGTCAATTATTGCAGAAATTTAGTGAACGTAATGGAATCCTGATATGCACAGAATCGTTGCAGATTTATGGATCGATTTCCCAACGTACGATATATTGTTTTACAAATGAGAAAATGCAGGGTTACCCTTTTTCCTAGTTATGAGCAGTGTAGAATCCCCCGAACAGGGGCACCTTCAGAATCGAAGATACGACTTGGTAATAGAAGGGACGATTCACGCGGTAGACCGGACATGGAAGGCCGCAGCGGGAGATTGCTGCTCGCCATCCTGTAGAAGAAGAGAGTATAGGCTGCGAGTCGAGTAGATAAATTATCAGTAGCAAATCAAAGAAATGAAAAAAAATCAAAAAAGTCTCACGGGTGACAGTAGCTGATTCGGTGCGTTCTTCTTCTTCTTCTTCTTCTTTTCCTACTTCAGTGAACGCTTGGTGAAGATCCACGTTGTCTTTGATCAGAGTTTCAATGATTCCACGAAAATCGAGGTTGTTTTCCAAAATATTGGTCATTCCAAACTAGAATGAGATATGCATGAAATGGAATGAAATCCAAGACAACGAATAATGATTTACGCCTTGTCAATTGCAAAATTTCGAAGATCAGAGTACTTCGGAATACCAGTCATTGATAAATATCACAAGAACTCAATTCAGACGGAATGTAGCCGGAAAATGTGAATCCAAAACACATATTCAACATTTTTCACTAGAATTTTTCATTTTGATCTAAAAATCGGAGCCCATTAGAACGAGAACACGAGGTTCTGCATACTGATAGAAAATAATATTCACTAAATTATTTATACATTACTTCTCCTAAAGCCTCTTCAACATTTGAAGTAGATTTGATATCGATCTTTGGTAAAAGCAGTCTTGTTTCTGTAAAGCATCCTTGTTGCAAGCCTCGGTTTAGAATTTCTTCGCCGAAATTCTCGTGAACTTCTCCAAGTTCGTCTATCCTCTTTGGTACGATTATGATCATGCTGATCTTCTCACTCTAACAATACGAAGAATTAATCCAGGACGAGTTCTCCGCACCAGAACATCGAACAGTGCAGATATATTATCTTTGTACCTGGTATGGTATCTCGATCAAAGTTGCTCTTCGATCCGAAAGTATTTCAACTCGTAGTTCTCTTTTGATGCAGATGGTGGGTACATATCTAGTAGCATTTCTTTCCACGTAGAAAGGTCTATCCTTGGATACATTCAGATGGATCTTCTTCTCCCATTGGCATTTAAAGTGCATTGCCTTCATCACTACCAGCATTGTTTTCCTGACGAGGCGATCTGCAAAAGCACATTTATTTCCGGTTGGAATCCATAATTACGACGAGTTGATGAAAATCAAAGATATACCTGAAGCCATGACACTCTTCAGACGTTCGATGATCTGTTGGTTGCACGAATCGTCGGTGGTCATTGTAGATTCATCCGGTTCTTCTGAGTTCACTTCCCAGCATTGCGATGAGGTTTCCGTAAGAATCAAGTCCGGAGCTGCGAAGCTGGCTGTAACCTCAGTCGATTGGAATTCCTCATCGACTCCAGACTGCTCACATAGTTCCAAGGTCTGGACCAATGAACAATTGAAGGATGGATAATTGATTCGAATAACAAGGCTTGATATGATTACCTCAATACAGAAGCAGATATGTATGCTTATACAAGTGAAGGAAAATAACGGCACAAGTTTCGAGTATCTTCACTGACTGCAGATATTACAGGGAAATAACATCCCTTTATTATTGGTACGGAATATACGTGGTATTGAATATTTTGCGTGACTTACTACGCTAGAGGTGCCAAGATGTTCCAGCAACTCGTTTTGGGGTGTAGATTTGCCGAATACAAGTAAGGCAGCTACTTCTAGTCTTACCGCCGTGGAGGCGTTAGATTTTCCTGGTGCTCTGGCCATCTGAAATTTGGTGTGAAGGGTTTTTCAATAAGATATGAAATAAGTAATCAAAATAGCAGAGCGTTATGGTTGCCTCATTATGGTTATCCGTTGCTGAACTCGATCGAAGTTTACGATACGTTCCGTAGCATCGATCCCAACATATCTTGATTGCAGTTAATAATTATGCGAGTACCTGGCTGCCGGAATAACTGCTAACAAGAGACTGCTTTTCGAATGTAATTTCAGATCAGAAAAGATAATCAACCGCACTGTTTGTCCGCAAATGGAAATTTTCGATGATTACGAATTCTTTTAATTCACGATTTCCGAACCTTTACCCGTTATGTCTCTGGAATGAATGATCGTACCGATCAGCTGATACGAAGTAGGAAATGAATTCGACAAAGAGCTTTCGAATTCATGCAAGAATGATCCTTCAGACATCTTCGACAGAAGTCGCGAGCCACCACGCCCGTCTCATTCATCGTAGCGATTTCATTTCGCATAGGTGGCAAAACGATATGGGCTGTTCATTCGTGAAGAGAAGCTCTTTAAAATCGGCAGTCTGTCAAGTCCATTGTGATCCCATACAGCAATTCCATTGAGTCATAAAACTTTGATCGAATATTTTGGTGCCGATATGTCAGTCGATTTCAGTTGTTCTTGCAAACAAGTACTCAAATACCAATAGCACTTATGACATACCCGAAAAACATTTGCATGCTGTCCAAGCTCTTCGCTGTCCTGATCGTGGAGCCCATCGTCATTTTGGTCGGGCATCCTTGTAGCACAGGTTGCGTATGATACAGCAAGAGAAAATTATACTGGGCAGATGAATGATAGAAATCAATGCAACATCCTTATTTAAAAGATTCAAGTACGAATTCGTCGCGGATCGCGGATACATATGAAAATTAAATAAATCAAACAATACTGTATTTAGTATCGAATATTATCTTTCTCATTGAATAATAAAAATCAATATATCTTCCGTTGTGCGTCGTACGTCGTCTCCCACGGTCTCTTGACGGCGGTCCTTTCCTGCCAAATATTGAACGTACGGGAAACGCGGAACTTAAAATAGTAAGGCTACCTTCACCCTGGGGAAAGATATCGCGGAGGATTATCACTCGTATCAGTCATTGACCAAAAGCTGAGTGAATTTTAAGGAAACTGTAGTTATCTAAGCAGGTCATAGCCGATATAAGTATTCACTTAAGCTTTCACGGAGGACGGCTTTATCATGAATAAGAATTGATTTTTAAATTGAATGTTCATCGTAGCGAGATGTTGAATTTGAGTAGAGCTCGTTAATAAGTGTCGAACAATGAATTGAAATAGCGAACTCTCGGTGTGTGCGAATAATTCGAATCGGCGAATAGTTCGAATAATTGAAATACTCAAAATACTTGAAATAATCGAATGATCGAATATTGAATTGAATTTATACATTCAAACGACTGTCCTGGTGAAAAAGTCCGATAGAGGCGATGGTAGAAAGATAGTAAAATCGATTCAGACCCAAGGCTCGTGGTTAGCTTAATTGAAACGATGTATTTGAACTGGTTTGAAAAATTGAAGAAAATGAATTGACTTATTTGAACACGAATCTTGATTTGAATACCTCGGAACTTGAGGCCGTCCACTCGCAGCTCTAATTGAATTCGTACTGATTGTGAGTGGTATTCGCGAATCATAAAATTGCACGCTACTCGGAGAGGGCGTATATGCGGGTCAAATGCTAAATCAGTACATTAATTTCATTCGTCAATCATCGCATATTCTTTTCCTCAAGCTACAATAACAGATCTGGTAATTCACGCAAATAAGTTGTAAAATTGTCAACAAGTGCTCACGGATATCAATGTTACGTTTAAAAAACAGGTTGAGAAGAAATAAAACTCTTCGAAACAATTTTTTTTCAATAGTCGGTTGAATATTGCGATTCGTTGCTTGATTACTTGAGGACCGGCCTTAATTAAAATTTGGACCAACGAATCAAAAAACGGTTTTATAACAGTTTGAAAATACATCATTTGGAAGGGCAGGACCATCAGCTGGTCGGATGATTTTGGCTTGCAAATATTAAACATGATGATAACATGACGTTATTAATAATTTTTTCGCTATGAAACCGCGAACTTCGACAGTGTGTTAAAATCGGTAGAAATGACTTCTACGAAGTGATAACGTTGATCATTTCTTCGCTAAAGTATCTTGAATGAATAAGTTGGTGTAAACAGAAAGGAACAATTATCTGAACCAGAAAATTAGCTATCATGCTGATATCATGACGAATCTGAAGCCGATTTGTCCTCTCATAGATGATGTTGAAAAAATCTGTTCGAGTCATTTGAAAACGTTATTTGAAAACGGTACATACGTATTGTAACATAAATTGTAAATTAAAATCGACTACTTTTCAGACGAGAGCGACCCTCTCGTAATATAGTTGAATAAGCTAGACGAGAAGTCCACCAGAAGCTCAAATCCACAAGGTTTCGGTAATTGATTACACACTTCGAGTGTGTACGCATGTATACACACTTTGAGATTACTTTGAGTTGCACTTCTCATGCATGCATTGAAAAATTCGTAAACTAGCAAATTATACTTCTAATTTGGTCAGCAATCACTTCTCGTTGAATCGGTGACTCCATTTTTTTTTTATCACTAATCTAATCACATGTTACGTATTCGGCCGAAACCTGAATATGATCAGTCTTGATAACACCTTGATCGATGAATCGCGGAGTTGAGTGAAGGCTTAAGCCCAAGAGGAAAACAAATGTATTTTAATTAATTTTACACTATAAGGTCCGCGGTTTCGCACAAGAATCTAATTCCTCCAGGGCTATCGGCATGCGAAATTCAAAAAATATCCGTAGCTATGAACAAAACCGTGCTGGAACTGTTGATGTAAAATTAGTCAGGGAATATTTAAAATTCAGTTCATATTTCCAAAGGTATGAAGAAATGACAACGAAACTTCTGCGCGTTGGTCGAAGGACTGAGGTTCGAGAAGCTGAGTGTTAAACTAAAGATAAAAAGGCCCAAAGGATGTAATGTCGAAGTAGAGCAGATAGAATTTTAGCCCAGTATCTTGACGATTACAGGTCGCTCGAAGTCTGTAAGAATTCAATTCTACCATACGCATCGTCACTTTATTGAAACCTATGCTACAACCCCTGTTTCGTGTTCCTTCTTTCAGCTCTGAAGAAGGAAGCTCAAGAATTGAGACCAATTTTGAATTTGAATTTCATTTGAAATGATAATAAGTAAAAACAATGTTGCAAAGCCCTTCTTATACAATTAAAAGGTTTAGAACCGAAAAGACATCCGGTGACAAAATTTGTAATTTCGAGTTAAGTATAGTTTCGGATGTAAAAATACCGCGAGGTATACAATTCGAATCAACATGAAATCGGCGGAGAGAAATGAGATAAGGAAGAATGAACATTATGCAACGTATAATCAGAAGATCCATGAAACCGAACAGAGACACAGCGCAATCGATAGCACTTGCAACGAATTTCTGAATCCACCCGATGTCCCCGCAGTGAGCTCTTCCCAAAATTTCATTCGCTCTATGAACAGATCATATTTCAATTCGATTCCTGGATCAGATCCGTTTCCTATCCGAAGATAGTTGTTGAGCGAGGAATATGGCGTCCAAGTGGTAGTGCTACTCGAATCCACCGTAGTTGGAGTCCTGAAAGTACGATCCACGATCAATATTTTTGCAAAGTCTATCGCAATGCGGTTCATTCTGGTTGCTTTATACCCATTGGTCGCAAAAGACGTCCACAGCTGCACCATAGTGTCCGCCATTATCAGATCAGTCTCACTATATTCGTAGTGCGAGGGCCCGAAACGTGAATCATGAGTTTCAAAGAGATAAATGAGTTCGTCACCATGCACTACACCCGTATAATCGGTAGAGCCACCGCTGAAGAAGTAGCTGTAGCTGAAGATCCCTCGGTATTCGAAAGAGCAGAAGTACAGTGGGTTTTCAGCAAGAACCAGCTGCTGCTTGAACGCATTGTATGCAGGATAGACGAATGAGCCATCACCCATGAGTTCTGTTACGTTGTTAAGCAGCTGAAAAAAGTCATGGGGATTGAAGGCTGATCAGAGAAACCTATGTACTACTTCACCTATGATCTACCACCTACTATGCTTCTATTGGCTGTCAGATCGTTTAAGTAGTATGACTTCAAGGCGGTTGTATAGGCTGTTACATCATCAACTGTATTCGCATAGAATAACATGTGAGGCAAGACAAGATCAATATTGTTCAAAAAATCCTCGAATAAATCAGGATCCTCGTAAAACCCTGAGAAAACAAGAAAAAAAAATGGTAGCATTCAATGTCCGTGCTGAATTCACTGCCTTAATATTCACCTATCGAAGAAACGAGTCCTTCGTCCCGAGTGACGCTAGAAATCCAAGGCAGGTCACGGATTTTTCCAGCGGCGAAGAGGTTTACTGGGGTATCGGTAAGCAATGCCCCTTCTATGTCGGGTTCGGAAGTTGGAAGCCATACGTTACCCGGGGTTGACTCCCATATGTAGAAAACCGAGTTCGTATCAATGAGCTGCGACACGTTGAAACCCCTTAGACAGTTGACCAGGTGTGTCGATGTGTTCGTCGGACAGCCAAGATACTCGCCGAGCTGGATGGCCCGATTCGCATGCACCTCTCTGGGTAGATTAGCCATACTAGAGAGTGCGACTCCACTTTGAGTTATGTATCTATGGATGAGCCCTGTGCGCGAAAAACAATAATCAATGTCTTGGGTTGGAATTATTCTCACATTTCATGGTGCCAATGATACTCATAAGGTTCGTTGCTACGAATTCATACTTTACGTTGACGGCATTACTTGGTATACCTGAAGACTATGATTGTTTTGACTGAAGTGAAACCGAATGCAATGCAAGCATAGCGTGGAGATAATGATTCGACCATATATTCAGCCAATAGATCTCACCATCCGTTAAATTCGATAACGCTAAGAGATGAACACTCATGGCGCCTGAACTTCCTCCGAAGAGGGTGACCGAATTCGGATCGCCACCAAAAGACTTGATGCTGTCCTGGACCCATTCCAAAACTCGCACCATGTCCTTCAGGCCGTAATTTCCGGGCGCTACTTCGTCTCCGGTGGTGAGATATCCCAATATTCCGACACGAAAGTTGGGAACTACGAGAACCACGTCCTTGTCGAGGAGGAGATCTGGACCATATCGCGTAAGGGAATTGTTTTCGGTTTTGAATCCCCCGCCAATCGAGAACACCATCACTGGTAGTAACGTAGAATTCTCACTTTCGGGCAGCTACGTAGTGACAAAGTTCGTTAAATTTTCAGCCAAATTTTTCCTACAGTCTTCATATCGGATCAAGTATGTGAACTTTCGGAACTTATGTATTAAATTTTCCCTGTCCAATTAGGAAGATCTAATAACAGAGCGGAAACTGCATCTACAGAGTAGAATTTTCATTTTCCACTGGTTAAAATCGTTCTTTCACTTGAACATTTGAATAACCAGAATGAAAATAGAACACGCCGGACCCTACCAATTGATATCATATTAAACTACAATACCAATCGAATGGGTACAATTACCTGTGGTGTGAAAACGTTGAGATACAAACAGTCCTCGTTCCCTGAAATTTCGCTCTGATCATTGAACTGAGGACACGGCTCGGTCTCACTGCTGGCATCAAAAGTTCCGTTCCAAGCATCTGGTGAAACGGGTGCCTTAAATCTGAATCGGTACAGCATATGAAAGTTGATAATCGTGGTTAGAATTTTTACTATACATTTTGTGAATGTGATATGGCAGTCATTTCCATTTGCGAGTGCTGTACCGGCTTTCAGCTCTCATTGGCATTCAATAATTGATTTTGCGAACGAAAATGAATCGACAGATCAAATCATTCGCCGTGATAATAAGAAAACTTTGTTCACGTTAGTGACTCGAAGGGGTCAGAAGTGGACTTTCGAAATTGCTGTGAATGAGTCTGTCGATATGCTCGCACGTAGGGTATCGTCTATCTTGGAACAAACCTGAGCTCGCCAATCGGTGGTTGAGCATACGGAACTCCTATGAAGCCGGCGATTGTCCTGTTGTAATGAGTGAGCATGTTGATGCCTCGGATCGTTCCCTGAGGTATCGTCGTTTCTGGATACGTGGTATTTTCATCCCGTGAAATATTCGCACCTTCTGTCAGGCTACCATCGCAGATGCTAAGGTAACTCGTCAGGAAAAGTGCCAACAGCAGACAGACACTCGCACCACTACGTGACAGCATGCGCATGGTCTTTAGTGACATGACCACTGTTTCTGAATCAGTAAGTGACGATGGAAACCACACCAATAATAACTAACAGAAAATATTATATGGTATATGGAATATGGATTGCAAATGTATAACATGAAATGAACACGAGTTCCAGTTCTACGAAGTCAATACCGTAAACTGAAAGATAAAGTAAGGTGTGATAAATTATATATATCATCTATGCTATCAGCACCGTTCCATTATACCTATAACTAATCTGTTATTTGGGATTTAACAATATTGAAGGTAATCGAGATTTGGATATCTAATCATTACGTTATAAAAATGGTATTCAATCATCGGCTGTTGATGATCTCGCAATCCCTAGCGCGTTTGGTATCATGTTGAACAATTACGAAACCATTCAATAACATGTTGCCATTTACAACACTTAAACAATAAAAATTGGGGGCACAGTACACTATCCACTTGTCTCATCGTGTATAATTTCGAAGCACACCGCCTCGACGTATGTAATCGTGTAGCGTGGCGTGGATTTAACAGAGTATAATACTCTAAATATTGGTAATTATGCTTAATTACGCACAGAACAATACAAGTCAATAGCCGATTTGACGAGGACTCAAATAAAACGACGGCTCAATGAGAGATTTCTTTTCTGATAATTGAGTGAGACGCTAGCGGAGTGGCATCAGCCCCTTTGCCTGTCTGACCATTCAGTTATTTCCTTCCATCCACATCGGCCTGCTTTTTGAATACGGTGGTGAAGCTTGCAGGGTTGCTTCGGGCTCCATACCCGCTTCTTTCGAGCGATGTAATCAATTCAATTATCCATTGGGACGAATGATTCTTTCGAGATTTGAAAGAAGATATAAGACACCAGAGTCTCCGTGTTGTGCAAAAACGCTGTAGTTTTCCCTTGAATTATAACTATTGAAATTAATTTACTAAGGAAGTCTAAAAATCATAGGAATCCTAGTTATAAATTATCGAGGGAACCAATAGCATCAAGGATACTGTTCGAATCCAAGTCATCTCAGAAGTGAATTCTTCAGTTATTCATAGGACTCCAAATATCTTCAAGTGACTACTGAATATTCGAATATTTCATTGAAGTTCCGAAATTTGTTTGAAATCACATAGCAGTAAAATAGAATGAACTTTATTGAAAAAAATTACACGATAGATAAGAATGCACAGAGGCAAAGCGCGATCGACAATACTCGCACTCTGTTTCGCAAGGCCCCCGATCTAGTTGGTGCAGTGAGCTCGTCCCAGAACGTCATTCGCTCTATGTACAGATCATATTTCATTTCAAGTGCTGTACCAGATCCGTTTCCTATCCGCAGGTAATTATTGAGCGAAGAGTATGGCTCCCAAATGTCAGTCTTGTCCGAATCCGACATGGTCGGGGTCCTGCAAGTGGAGGCAATCGATTGATATTTTTGCAAAATCTCTCGTCACGCAGTTTGTTCTTTTGTGCCAGAGCTTACCCGTTGGCCGCGAAGGACGTCCACAGCTGCACCATCGTGTCCACCATTATCAGATCATTCTCATTATATTCGGAGCCTGCGGATGCAAACCGTGAATCATGAGTTTTGAAGAGATAAAGAAGTTCTTCGCCATGGGCTATACCCATATGCTGGGTACCCCCGCTGAAATAGTAGCCGTAGCTAAAGGTACCCAAGTATTCGAACGAACAGAAATACTGGGGTTTTGTTGCGGAAGCCAGCTGTTGCTTGAACGTTTTATATGCGGGATAGACGAATAGGGCATCACCTATAAGGTCTGTCAGGTTATCCAGCAGCTGAAAACGGTATTAGGGATTGAATGCTAGTCAGAGAAACCTATGTACTCCATTTATAATCGACCACCTACTAAGCTTCTATTCACAGTCAGATCACTCAGGTAGTATGACTTCAAGGCAGCGGTGTAGGCTGTTGTGTCATCAACTACGTCGGCATATCCAACAACGAATGGTAAGGCAGCGTCGATATCGTTCAAAAAATCCTCGAACAAATCTGGGTCCAAGTAAAACCCTGAGACCGAAAATAGAAGACGAGTCATGTGCATAATGAATCAATTCAGTGAGCAAGCAGCTCGATTGTAGTGCATGGAAAGCACAATATTGTGTCGAAACTCATCTGCTGTGCTGAATAATAGCATTTAAGTACTGCTCTGTTCAAGAATCTACTACTTGATCGTATTGTCTTGATACTCACGGGTCGAAGCACCAAATCCTTCACCCCGATTTACACTAGAGATCCATGGAAGATCACGGATTTTCCCGGCAGCAAAGAGGTTTGCGGGGGTGTCAATGAGCAATGCTCCTTCTATGTCCGGTTCGGGAGTTGGCACCCATACATTATTCGGGAATTTTTGCCATCCATAGAAAATTGAGTCCGTATCAAGGAGTTCTGACACGTTGAGATTCCTCAAACAGTTTACCAGGAGTGTCGACGTGTTCGTCGGACAGCCAAGATGCTCGCCGAGCTGAATGGCTCGATTTACATGCACCTCACTGGGTCCATTCGGAAGATAAGTGATCGCTGTTCCACTTTCAGTTATATACCTATGGATGAGCCCTATACGAGAAGAACAATAATCGTTATGTAGAGTCATTGATATTTTCAAATCCCCATGGTGCTGATAGAGACCCGTAGGCATGGACTTGAATTCGATTCCCGGTTAGCCGTTTATTTTTCTCAATACACGAATGTCAGCGAATTCAATGACTGTTTTGCTCATACTCAAAGTGAATTCACTGCAAATTCAGCGCAAAATACTGATCCCCGAATCTACTGCAGTGAGCTATGTTTATAACTGATAGATCAGTACATTCGATCCACGATAGTTCCCTGTATATTCAATCGACAGATCTCACCATCCGTTGAATTTGACAACGCTAAAATATGAACAAGACTGGCGCCTGAACTGCCTCCGAAGAAGGTGACTGAATTCGGATCGCCACCAAAAGACTTGATGCTGTCCTGGATCCATTTCAGAACTTGCACCATGTCTTTCAGTCCGTAATTTCCGGGCGATACTTCGTCTCCGGTGCTGAGATATCCCAAAACTCCGATACGGATGTTTGGAACTACGAGAACCACGTCCTTCTCAAGGAGAAAATCTGGACCATATCGCTCAAGAGAATTGTTTGCTGTTTTGAATTCCCCACCAATGGAGAACACCATCACCGGTAGTAAAGTGGAATTCTCATTTTCGGGTAGCTGCATGGTAATCAGCGAGCAATTAGTTTATTCATTTGATGGGTGAACTTTTTTTTGAAATTATTTTATTGGACCAGTATAATCTGAACACGTATTGAAATAGGTGCATAAAAAAATTTTACAGCGCAGGAACTGCGTACAGAAATTAGAATCATCAATTGTTACTGCTGTCTATCGTTCTTCACAATTTTCATACAGTACATATCATTGGCAGAGTTCTCAAATGGATGGACCTAATTACCTGCGGCGTAAAAACGTTGAGATACAAACAGTCCTCGTCTCCTGAAATTTGGCCATAATGATCGAACTGAGGACACGCCTCGACTTCAGTAGTGGCGTTCAAAGTTCCATTCCAAGCATTCGGCGGAAGGGGTGCCTTAAACCTGAATCGGGACAATACATGGGAGTTGGTAATTGTGGTTCAAATTTTTATTATAAATTTTATGAATGTCCCATGAAAGATATCTCATAAAAAATGTCCCATAAAATGATTGGGCGAATCAAATCATGTGCTGGAATGATTAGGAAACTTCGTTAAGGTAATTGATCAACCATCGATTGAATTCGAAAGCCTCGAGAGTAGACTTTTCAATATCTCTGGGAATGAATGCGTTAGTAAACTCGCACACATCCTATTTTCTATTTTTCAACAAACCTGAGATTGCCAACCGGTGGTTGAGCATACGGAACTCCTATAAAGCCGGCGATTGTCCTGTTGTAATGAGTGAGCATGTTAATGCCTCGGATCGTTCCCTGAGGTATCGTCGTTTCTGGATACGTGGTATTTTCATCCCGTGAAATATTTGCACCTTCTGTCAGGCTACCATCGCAGATGGTAAGGTAACTCGTCAGGAAAAGTGCCAACAGCAGGCAGACACTCGCACCACTACATGACAGCTTGGCCACTGTCTTTGGTAACATAATCACTATTCGTCAGTCAGTGAGTGATGATGAAAATCGCAATAATAAGATGTGAAAAATAATGCAAATTTCCGTGAGATTAAATGAAATTGACGTGAATGGAAATTGCGCAAACTCAATGTCATGAACTAAAGAATGAACTAAAAAGTATATCACAGGCTTTCCAGACTTGTGCTGAATCAAAAGTACAACTTTTCAATGTCTATCGAAATTTGTAACGGCTATGAAAATAGATTTTGAATTAATCGCACATAGTATGTGCGAAACTGGAATGTACCCATGAAACTTCTCGAAGCGAGTGAGAAAATGTTATAAAAAATTGAGTATTTACAGGCGGTGAGCAGCCTCCAAATTCATCAAAAATATTCCACCGGAGCGTATCGAATTATCATAGGATATGCGTGCTGTCAACACTGTTTTATCATTTTACAGTCCTCTTCTATTCGGCGCACGACTAGTTTTTAGACGTAATCGAGTTTAGGATGGATCTAGGGATTAGGTGATTAAGATTTCGCAATCCGTGGCACAAACTTTATTATAAACACGTAATGTAATATCATTCAAGGAAAAAACCGCACTTTCAAACTTTTATTACAGCGAACATCGTTTTACAACTAAAGCTGTACAGAGATTATAGGGCTTTACGCTAAGTTCTGCTATTCGACCGATCCTGAATCGCAGAACGTGTATTTACAGCGGAATCTTGAGTTCGCGATAAAAAATCGGCAATAAACGTTCACAGTCATTGGCAGTATTTTTACTGGCTTATTAGCTTGATTCTTGATAAACTGATTGCCCGGAAAAATGTAATCTTCACAAGCAATAAGAGGATTTCTCAGACTATGGAATGCTTCTCGTCCCATGCTCTCGTGATTCCGGAAATTTACTCAATATTGCAGATAATAAGATGAGTAGAGTGAGATAACACATGATGAAATTGACATTATGGAGTAGGGTTACGAGGTGGATGAAAGTAAATAAAGACATAGCACAATCGACAGTGCTTGCGATGAATTTTTGAACCCTGATCCTGACGTAGCCGCAGTGAGCTCTTCCCAAAACTTAATTCGCTCTATAAACAGATCATGTTTCATTTCAAGTGCTGTACCAGATCCGTCTACTATCCGAAGATAATTGTTGAGCGAAGAGTATGGCTCCCAAATGTCAGTCTTGTCCGAATCCACCATGATCGGGGTCCTGCAAGTGGAGTCAATCGATTGATATTTTCTCCACCATTATCAGATCATTTTCATTGAATTTGGCGTCAGGAGGCCCAAAAATCGAATCATGACTTCTAAAAAGATATATAAGTTCTTCGGCATGGGCTATACTCGTATACTTGGTGGAACCACCACTGTAGAAGTAGGTGTAGCTGAAGGTACCCCGGTAGTCGAAGGCACAGAAATACTGAGGGTTTTTTGCGAGGACCAACTGTTGCTGTAACGATTTGTATGCGGGATAGACGAATAGGGCATCGCCTATAAGATCTGTCAAGTTATCCAGCAGCTGGAAAAAAGAAAGGGATCAAATGCTGATCAGAGAAACCTGTGTACTTCACTTATGATCTACCACCTACTATGCTTCTATTAGCTGTCAGATCGTTTGAGTAGTATGCCACCATGGCCCCCTTAGAATAAAAATAAAAACTTTAGTTCCTGGTTTGTTTAAAATTCATTTTGTTTCGTTACATTTGTGTAATTAATAGCTTTTGTGAACAAAAAAAAATATATGCAACATGAAATAAGCTAACGATTCTAAAAAATTAATTTTATACAAAGTTTTTCCTATGTAAGATAAGGTGTGTATGTTTTCCAATCGTTAATAAGATAAGAATGACCTAGGAAACGTCTTAGTGCCATTATTGCCTATCAAGGGGGCCATATCCCCCCACTTCTTCTGACATAATACGCTTATTCTGCAATTACAGATTTTCGTAGAACAAAGTGAGCTTTTTTTTCTCTTATATTGAATTCACTTATAATCAATTTTTAATTATGCTGTAAAAATACTATTCTTAATTCAGTAAATATAAGTTGTTCTACGAATGAAAGTCGTCTGTCGGTGATGAAACCGGCCATAAGTCATTGACTAAGGTTTTCAATAATTAAAAAAAATTCTGAGCCTCTGAAACCCCCCCAAAAATCATTTCAGCTACTTTTCCCACCGCCTCCGTGCGAGAATCCGTTTTTTCATATCCAGAAATATCGAAAGTTGCAGGTCTCTCTTCTTTACCGACCTCTCTGTCGCGATCGGTAGTAAAGAAAGTTTGATTATCCTCTAAGCCTCTCATAGAGGACGCCGTGAATCACAACTAAGCTATTCGTCGATCGCACGAAGCACTCCTCGTTTGAATAAAAAAAGATGTCGGGTAGTTTGTTGTTTGTAAACTTCTAACCTACCGTTCCGCGTCCCTTCGTACATATTTGAAACTTCAAACTCTTAAAATATCATGTGCTCGATATCATTGCGAGAAAATTGACGTGCGCAATATCACAATACTATACAAAGTATCACAACCTTTCTTAACATCGCATCAAGATGGTTAGACGGAAACAAACGACAAGGTATGGAGGTTAGAATCACATTCGTTATCTTCATCGAAACGCTGTTTATTCTAATCCACATTTAAATTCCAGGTCGTCGTCTTCCGTGCGATCGTCCGCTTCATCAAAATCAAAAACTCCCAGCGAGGTGAATGTCAAAAAACAATAATTATCGCTCTTTCAACTCAGAAACCCGTTTTTTTTATCTCCTCAGCAAACCCCTTGATAAAATTTTTTCAAATTTGGTGAAAAATATGCTAATTATTCAAGTTATCTCTATACCAAATCTCTTCGGCATCGATCGACTCGTCGGAAAGTTATTCCTTAAATTCGATTCTTCGATAATCCAATTCTGATAACACGAAATAATTGTTTCAGGCAGTTTCACGTGAGACAAGAACTCTGGTAAATCGTCGAATGAGACCAGGCGAGAGAGCCTTGAAAGAGATAAAATATCTCCAAAAATCTACCAAGCTTTTAATACCAAAGTCACCGTTCGTCAGACTAGTCAGAGAAATTATTCTAGATTTGTTTCCCAGACTTGATGGATATAGGTATGATACATAGGTACATCTAATTGCTATATCTAAAGCTAACTTAATTTCTTCCAATTTACCGGTTGCATCCATCACAGACCTAAACTCATTGAGAAAATAATTAGAATTAAGATATTAGATGAAAAATGTTAAACATATTGTCCATCGTGATAAAATTTTTGGGTCTGAATCAAAGATTCCATCAACTTATCGAGAATTTAGACTAAAATAAATGTATTTTGTCGTTATTATTGATTCAAACAATTTATTCTGTCCCTTGCCTTCAGGAAGAGCTCCATCTGAAGGTTGGCGATGTTGTTAATTGAATAATTTGTTGAATCGTATGAAATATTGAATCATACTCGCTGTTTAATTCACAGAATACAAGCCAGCGCTCTAGAGGCACTTCAAGAATCAGCAGAAATGTATCTGGTGCAATTCTTCGAGGACGCAATACTTTTATCATTACATGCCAAGCGAGTGACACTATTCCCGCAGGATATGAGATTAGTGCGAAGAATGAGAGGCCGTCATGATATTGTGAACAGATAATTTATCAGTAATAAACCCTCCCATCTACGCTCTCTTTCTCTCACTCTCTGTCTGTTTTTATACAACGAGATTGATTTAAAATAAGCTCAATAACTCATCATGGTTTAAACCATATCAATGTACCTTATTTCATAATACAATATTAGTTTTATGTGTAATTTACGTACTTGCGACTTCGGTAGAGTAATAAAATGAAGATGCTGGTACAGATGATGTTTGATAAAATAAAATTAGACAATTTTTTTCAGTTTTCACGGCAAGACCATTTGACAAATATCAAAACGATATAAATTGTACATTTTTTATAACAAAACGCGTTCTATTAAAGCGTTAGGACACAAAAAAGACAAAATACATCCCACTGATGCGATCAGAGTATTAATAAACGCTTGGCTTAGCCTCCAACGGTTATTAGCCGATTTGTTTCATCTCTTTAATTGGTTCCGCGATAATAAACATGTTCTAGGAACTTGAGTACACCTTTGAGGAGTGTACAAATAAAAATTTTCTTAGATAAGGTGTAAATGTAAAAAATTAGACGTGCGAAGACTCGCCATTATCAAAATTGTATTATAAAACTGAGAGTAATGTTCTTTTTTCTACTGTTATTTGTTTCAAAATTGTGTAACATGTAAAAGTTTATATGTATGATTTCGTGTATGAAATCAGATAAATAAGAATTGTCTGTAAAGGTATTTGCGAAATAAAATTTATTCACGAAAAACATATTTAAATATTTCAATAAAATTCTTATTTCACTGTGTGAAACTTTGGTAAAATATACATATATACTTTATAGATTTCAAATTGAAAAAAAAAAAGATTATTAAAAATAATAATAATAACCTAATGCTTGATGTATTACCGTTTTGGTTTATTTAGGCATATGCATGTATATGCGATAGATACCAACATACATTTAAAATACCTATCGTGAAATATCTTAATATTAATTAAAACTATAATATTGTTAAATAGCAAAATAACTATGTATTTCTAAATATCTAAATTAAAATCTATTCATAATCGGGTTAGCTGCATTACAAAACAACCGTCGTTTACATCATAGTTCGTAATAACAACAATAATAATGATAATTATCTAAACAACTGCCTAGGAAATAATAAAATACTAATTATACCAATAATATTAATGATAATATTAATTAATCAAAAATTAAATTATCTAAATTACATTAATTACTATAATACGCTTCAGTTGGGAAATATAAAAAGAGAACTACCTGGAGAAAAAAAAAACAGGCTACATTCAATTTACGATCCATAGATCACCGTAAGATATAACATATCGTATAAATATTCAGCAACGAATTAATAGTTGCCGGTTTAGGGTTTTTAGGGTTTACATATACCTAAGAAGACACTTAGTTTGTTCTATAATTTTCTTTCTTTTTTTTTTTCATTGTCAGGCACAATTCATATTACATAAATATATATTCTATCACGCTGCCGTTCATAATTATTACGAAAAAAAAGTAAAAATAAAACACCACGAGCCTGTGATTTTATTCCTAATAACTTTCATTTTATACCATATATATGTATATAAAATATATATATATATATATATACAGGGTGGCGCATTTAAGTTGGCAAACGCGAATAACTTGAAAATGAAGTATTATAGAGAAAAATCTTTCAGAAAGAAGTTTCATCATCTTCGGAGCGGGATCTAATGGCTATAAGTTATTGCAGATCGGTGGAGGAGTTCATGGTCATATGAAGGTCAACTTCGTTTTTTTAAATGGATACCCCCAATTTTTTTTACAGATTCGTATTTTATGTGAGAAAATAAGCAGTTTTTGTTTCAACCATTTTTTTGTTTGGTCCAATTGTTTGCCAGTGATTGAGCATTCTCAAAATTTAGGAATTACGTGTCAAATGAATATCTTTCCCACAAAGTACCTGAAAAACATAATAAACAGAACGATGACACACCACTTTTTTCAAACAATAATCAGTGTAACACATGTTATGTTTTTCAGGTACTTTGTGGGAAAGATATTCATTTGCCACGTAATTCCTAAATTTTGAGAATGCTCAATCACTGGCAAACAATTGGACCAAACAAAAAAATGGTTGAAACAAAAACTGCTTATTTTCTCACATAAAATACGAATCTGTAAAAAAAATTGGGGGTATCCATTTAAAAAAACGAAGTTGACCTTCATATGACCATGAACTCCTCCACCGATCTGCAATAACTTATAGCCATTAGATCCCGCTCCGAAGATGATGAAACTTCTTTCTGAAAGATTTTTCTCTATAATACTTCATTTTCAAGTTATTCGCGTTTGCCAACTTAAATGCCCCACCCTGTATATATATATATATATATATATATATATGTAGGTATATCACGAAATAATAAACACTTATTAACAATAATCTGTAAAAATTACTAACGCTAATAAACATACTCAGCTGTATAATATATCGCGTTACGTCGATCCTTTATGATCAATAATAATTAAATAACAATTCAGTATCACCGAATATCACGAAATGAAAATTATTCCGAATAATCGTTATCTATTTTTACTCTGTCTAATTACTTTCGTATGAAAGACCGTACCTTGTTAACACATTTGTCCATAAAGTTACGTTTTCTTTTCGGCTCAGCACCGGTAGGCAGTGACAATAACGAGCCTTGAACCTTTTTCTGAGGCTTAATATAATCATTCGACGAAAAACTCTCGTCCGAATCCAACCCCGCACCACAACTCTTTGCCTTTAACAATGTAGACTTCTGATCGCTTCCGCTTACCAACAGTCTTTCCTTACCTGGTGACGATGATTTCGAATCTAATTTTGTCTCAGTCTCCGCATTTTCGCTCGGCACGTCTTTACTCGATTCCAAAAGACCGTCCATGCTCATTGATCTAATTGATATTTGCGGCCTCAACGTCGAGCTTCTGCTATCACCGTCGGCTTCCTCTGCAGAAGAAGACGAAATCCTAGTATCTTCGTTCTCCGCTATATCAGAGGAAGCTGGCTTCACTCTAACTCTTGGCACAGGCATTGGACTAGTGTTTTTAACTTCCTGAAGCCTTTCGGGATCGGGATCTGTTCTTTTATTAACAGCCGCGAATTTTGGGACGTTATTATCGTCAGATTCTGACGAAGATTCAACCGCGTTTTGACCGCTGTTCGTATCTACTGTTTCCGTTAAAACAGCGTCTAAAAATCCGTCCAAACTTCTGGATCTGGGTCTTCGCTCCTGGGCTTCTTTGATCATCGATTCCTCGCTCTTCAGAACTGACGATGAGCCTACTAGACCTTCTTCGTCTATTAGACCATCCAAACTTCTTGATCTTGGCCGAGGAATCGGTTCGGGAACCGCGACAGGAAGGACGGTTTCTTTCTCTTCTTGATCTAATAGTTCTAGAGATTTAGATCGCGAAGATTGAGGCGGAGGATGCCGCGGTGGACGACGAGGAATCGAACTTCCCCCTGGACGTGTGTGGACGAATTTTAGCCGCGGTGATGTCGGCGGAAGACCCATTAGCCAGCGAGATGGACTCGAAGATTTCCGAAGCCTGTAATTAGAGGAGAAATATACGTTTAGTTCATACCCCGGATTTCAAATTCAAGCGATTTATTGACTACGAGACAAACAATTGTACATTTATACGAATACACAAACATTGAATTTTAAGCTTGCGATAATTATCATGAATTTGAGAATAGGGATCGAGGAATTTGGACGACGATACAGACATACTATGATTAAACGATTAACAAAGAAAATTAGATTAAAAGAAACCAACCTATAGTTATGTTAGCGTTACTGCAATTTTTATTCCTGGCTGCGTGAAAGAAATAAAATATGGTGTTAGTAATCATTCGTTTCCGTTAACCGCTACACCAAATATCAACTCGTAAGTAAATATCCCGATAAAAGTTGAAAAAAATAATTATAAAAATGGTATATGTTATAGATTTCGAGATAAATACCTTCGAGTTTATGAATAAATGTGTAGCTTCTCGCGGAATGTAATATCAGACGCTTACCTATTGGGTATAGCTGTGGGGGGTCCATCTAGTCAATCTCTACCGTTCGTCGAGTCTTTATCACTTCCTCTGCTTTCGTTGCTGTGCATACGTTGATAACTGGGTTGTCGCATATTCGTACTTCCCGGTGTACTGGGCTGCGTTACATCTTTGGAAGCAATACTTCTGGGTAGACCAGAGGAAAGATCTGACCTCATAGGAATTTCACCGCGCATAAACCTGCGATTATAAAAATATGATTCATAAATGTATACTTTTTCATCAACGATATCGTCCGGTATTTTTTTTTTTTCTTTTTGAATCATTGAAGCTTACCTTTCGAGCTTGTCTACGCATGCATCCTGGTAATCGTGTATCCACCGGACACCGTTGAAGTGGCAAACGGCCCTCATGTCTTCAGGAAGTTCCTCTGGCTCCGGCCATTGGAAATTGTCGATTATAGGAATGATGTTGCACTGTGATTGTAGGGCTGCAACGATTTCCTGTAAATTCAAAGAAATTCACGATCAGGGGACGACTCTTTGGTACAAAGTACAATTACAGAGGGGTTGATCACTCTTCGAGTCCAATGCAGGCGATTTTTTAAATTCAAAAACGTTTTAAACCGAATTTCACGGGATTTTGAAAGATTGCATATCGAGTCTCTGCAAACCCCGGTCTTTGCAACCCCTCAAATATCAGTTTGAAGTAGATAACTCACCCTGTGCACCCAGTCTTTGCATTCGGTGTCCTGTATACATCGATCCAAAGCCTTCGGTGTGAGAACAAGGAGGAAGTGTTTGGCTTGTCTGATACTTTGCAAAAGATTGTTATCGAATTTTCCAGCCTCTAATCTTTCTACGTCGATAAATACGGAAAAGCTTCTAAGCTGTAAATGGACTTTGAGTAAACTGGCCAATTGTGAACCGTTAGATCTTCTATAGCTAACAAACACGTCCAACGATTTGTTGAGCGATTCATCACCGGAGGAATTCAGTCCAAGACTATGCTGCATGTTTTTAATAGCCTCCAGTATCCTCAACCTGTGGATGCTGTTCGTTATACTGCACTCTTCTAATAGCTGATCTTCGGTCAAATTTCTAATCGATTCCTTGTCAACGCCAGCATTGAGCATGCCGTAAGTATAGATGGAAAACTCCTGGCCGATAGATTCAAGGAAACTGTTCAAGTTCCCGGTATCCTTGCTACTGTAGTCAGCTAATTTTTTCAACGTTTGAAGTTCCCTCGTGAATCTTCGCCGCCTGATTCCATTCGTCAAACCAATGTCCTCTATCAGATCAGACTCCGTTAACTGCAGCAATAGATCTCCGTCGACTCTGCTTTCGACAAAGCTCGGAGCGTATTCCGCGAACCCAATTTGTTTGACCCACTCGCGTACGTCTTCGGTGGACCAAAGTGGTACTTGCTGGCTGAGCTTGTGGGGAATTTCCTCGCCTATAAGTCTAAGAGCTTGAACCGAGTATTTCGAGGCAATGGCATTGGGGCAGCTGGCGACTTTTTTCAATGGTTCGATGGCTCCGATTTCTCTAAATATCTCGGTGTTGCCTTGCTGTTTTTTTATTCCAGCTTCCATGCAGAAATGAAAAGCTGCTAAATTCCTAGCCTCCTCCCTCTTCGAGCTCAGCACCGGTACCAAACGCTCTAGCCAATTTTTACTCTGGCCATGAGCGTGGGCGAGATTCGATTTTGCAAATTCTGAGGGATTATGGGACGTCACGAATGGCTCGACGAGGTCTAGTGTACCGGACTTTAGAACCGCGGCTTCGATTTCCTTGTTAGCAACGAGAACCGCGATCGCCAAACAGGCGTAGTACTTGATGTTGTCGTCGTTGTGGAAGGCGAGAGGGAACAGCCACATCGGGACCTTCCTCTTTATCATCGCTTCCTGGTTCTCGGCTCCACCGTAAAGAGAAAGATTGGCCAGGGCTCCGGCGCAGTGTCTTAAGGTCTGAACGTCGTTTTTTCTGCACTCAAAAAGCACGGCGTCCAATCCACCGAGCCTGATGACGTCGCTGCAAGTACCTTCGCTGTGTTTGAAAAGGTGTTCCAGTATCCCAGTACCGACTCTCGAGTGATCCACGGAGTTGGCGTTCTTCGTACAGACACAGGCGACGTTCACGACCCTGTCTAAGCCGTTTTCAACAACGTGGGCTCGGTTCTCGTTCGTCAAACACTGCTCCAAGAGTCTTGCCGATGAAAACTGGAGCTCACTGTCCCCAGCGATGCAGTTCGACATCAGTAGATCGAGTCCGCCACGATTTCGAAGAGTGTTGCACAGCGTGTAGCCCAATTCGTGACCGTGGGTCGGCACTGCCCATGCTTTGCGTATGATTTCGCTCACCCTGTTCAGAAGGAGTGGCGCCTTTGAGTTTTTGCCATCATTGGCCTTCAGCCTTTGGAGCAGACTGTCGAGAAACCCGGAGTATTTGGCAATGGCTCTTTCCACGTCTTGGGTATTCGAGTCCGCACACAAAAGGTCCAGATCGTCGAGTGGCAGGGAGAGAAGCTCGTCTTCGGCTGGTCGTATGCCGTTCATCAACTGATTCACTGCCGATGTTGCCGAGATCATTGACGCCTTAGAGCTGACGCCTTTAGATGCTATTGTTACACTAGATTGAGAACTCGCTGCCATGTGCTTTTCGTGATTGAATATACCCGTCGATGTTACCGTTTGTCTTTGCTGCTGAGCTGCCATTGCTTTCTGCAAATAAAGAGAATAGTCGAATGAGGATATTATCCGGAATAAATATTTTTCCGAAAAGTAAACTTTAATACCATTCGCGAATCGAGACTCCACTTTCGCAACATTTTAGCAACTGGACCGCTCCGCGAGTTCACTGACAATGAGACTCGGTAGGATTTCTGAAAACGTTTTATACCCCCGTTGCCCGAAATTAAATGTTTATCTATAGAAAACTGTTAGTTCGACGCGAGTTATGAATCGGTGACGGCATTTCAGGTACCGCGAAAAGGCTCAAGATCAACTTAAACCTTGTTACAACGTATTGCAAACCACGATTGAATTCTTGACACTTGGCCAAATCTTTATACTCCTCCCCCCCTATCTCCCTTTTTCTGTCTCTCTAGCAAAAGGATTCTCGCGCGTGATACGTATAAATAAACCATCTCCGTTGCACCGTTTCCTGGTCTAAAATTTACTTAAATATATTAAAAAGAGTTCTAGAAATTTCCTTAAATCTCACCTTTTCCGAACTGTACGAATCGCTCTGTACTTTCATAGTGGATGCTGACATGTTGTTGCTTTCCTGATGCGACAAATCGCCAGCCTTCAGACTTCGTTGTTCCTGAAAAATAACAAGACGACAAAATACGTGAGAATAAATTTAACTGATCATTAAACGAATCTGTACAATTTTTCAAAGAAACTCTCCAAACGTATATACGTTCTAAATTAAATTTCTTCCATCTTTTTTCGGTCGTTAAGTTTTCTCACACCTCGATTCACGAGATAAAATTTGAAAGAGAGAAGAAGAAAAAACAAAAAAACAAAAAACAGAACTTACCGAGGACCGTGTCCTCGAATTCATTTCAGCCGATTGCTGACAAGTGCCAGCATAGCACTGCGGAATTAAAAACAGAGTTTCCTTCATGAGGTGATAAAGGCGGTACTGCGTTTAATTTATTCAACTGATGATTCTGTCTCTCCAATCACTGATATCTTTCGAAATTTCTGAGTAACGGTACGGACAACAAATCACACGAAAATTTCCGGCGATTATGATTATCATACACTGTGATTAAAGATCAAATTAAAAAAAAAGATAACGATATTCGATCGATTGCACTGTTTACTTCCGTCACTATGTGATTTTGAATAGATTTTAGGGATAAACTGCCACCCGAATTCTTGTTTGAAACTCGTATAACGCAACGATCGAAGGTCGTTAAATTATGGAAGATAAAAAAAAGAAGAAAACCCGCGACTCGGTTCGTCGGACGGATGAAAACGTTCTGGCAAACTCTATCGACGCGTGTTGATCAGCTCATATAGTAGTCTCTGATCATGACGTAGCCGAGCTAAATATATCCGCCATATACCGAGACGTGACGTCGCGGAGTTTTCTGCTTATTTTTCTTGTCTTTTATTTTTAATTTTCTTTTTTCTCAACGAATTGGAACTTTTGTTGAAAAACAAACGTTTCCATATACTCGAAACGATTCATGGAATCCTTGATCGGGTGAGATGCAAGCCCCTCTCGAATTGTGACGAGGGTGAATCGTACGCTGTGGTCCAGCGATCGAGGATATCGATATTGAAGAAAATATCGAAAGAGGCTGTACGATAATTTGTCGAAAATTTATTCCAAGCGATATTTTATCCCGGCAAATTTTGAACCAGCGATAGACTCGAAATATCTATCGGTAATCGTCATTGCTTCTTTGGCTAAGCTCTTCGCGTAGGCGTGTGGTACGGTACATGCACCTGGTTCGATCTATCGAGGATCTGCGAAACGCGGAGTAGGTGTATTGGACGTGGAAGCAAAGTCTTGGTCCAATTTACTTATTAGTTTCAATTCTAACGTCGAAAGCTAGGAAAAAGTTCTTCCAGCTACAAAAATCGGGGTAAAAAAATCGTCGAAAAATATTCAAATCTACCAATCACGATCCCAAATAGATATACAATATTTGACTGATAAAACTTACCGATAAAGGCTGGGTAAAATTTTCCCGACGCAAAATTCCCCGACGTATCGGCCAGGGTGCACTCATGTTTAAATTTTTATTTTACACGGGGTTTCGAACAGAATCAAGAATCTTACGAACGAGAAATCGAAGCTTCAAAAGCTTCTGACCATAGTTCGTATGCTGCCTTAGTGCAAACGTCCATCACTCCTCGAGAAAAGCTCAAGACTTTTTCTCTAAACTGTATTTTCGTTCTTTCCTTTTTTTTTTTAATTTCGTTTTTTCTTTTTGCAACTAGAAGCCCGGCTTATCTAAAAAGTATGCCATGCGTTGATTCGAGATGGATCTTTCGTGAGATTTTATGATTCACTGTCTGAACTGACGAAAAGAAATTGACGAATGAGGTTCAGAAAAAAAAAAAAAAAAGGGTAGAAGTGAAAAAGTAATGAAAAAAAAAAAAGAAAAGAAAAGATGCGGACAAAATATTGGACACGATTTTATCGATCTCAGAGATCGGTGTAAATTGATTTTTTCAACGCGACGGCGCTCGAGGCACTGGAACGAACCGATTCGGGGATCATAATAACGCCGCGACGGCGGTACGTCGCGTCGCGCTTAGCCGTTGGCGTCGAATGTTTAATTTCGTACCTCTTCTACCCACCACCGAGGAACGAGAAAAGACAGTACAAGTGACACGTGACCAGTATAAGCGCCAAACAGCCAATAACAACAAAGCGTCTACCAGAGACGCGTATAGCCGGCGATTCGCGCTTTACAGGTGGAAAAACAACCGCGATAAAATAACAAAGAAATATACAGAAAACGAATAAAAATAAAAATATATTAACGTCTCACATCTTTCGCGAGAATTTATACGCATACAACCGAAGCTACCATGCATACACGCTGAAATCGGATCAGGAATGAGAATAAGAAATTTTAGCTAATTGAATTCGACGGGGAAAAAACGATCCAAACTGTTGCGAAGACCGAATCGTATGAATTTAGCGAACATACGTGCGATGATCTTGATTCTTGACCGAGCCCTGTGCCGTAATGCAACTGGCAACGCACCCAAAATCGTTCTATTTCAGTGATTTCTCACTCAGTCACGGCTACGCTCGGAGTTACGTGTACTACACGGGACGACCGGGTTTCTTATCTTGATGCAGGTAATAACGGTGGTCGAGCTTTTTTCATTTTTTGTTATCGCAGAGATTTTCGTAGGTAAAAATGACCGAAGGAGATGATAATGTGCGATAATGAGACGCTCGAACCCGAATGAGAAGAAGAGAAAAAGAAATTTGAGACAATTTTCTCGGGACGTACCGAAACTGACAATAAGGTCTGTGCCGGGGAGCCGGGAAGATAGTTAAATGCGGAAATAGCATTTCGCAGTATCGACTAACTTATACAGTAGTAGCCTCGGCTCAGAGATTACCAGAGGTGTTACGTCGGCGTGTGTATAATAGGTGGATTGTAAAAACAAAGCTTGCAAGCCACCTATCCCCCCCCCCCCCCCCCCAACCCGCGAGTGATTTACGACAAATAAATCCAACAACGGGAGAACGACGTGTAAAATGTTATCGAAATTTTGAAGAAAAATTGAATTTCACCGAACGAATGAGAAATTATAGGTTGAAATAAAAATAAAAGAGAAGCTCAGCCCTCGACGAAGTCTTTCTGCTGATTTTTAAAGAAAAGTGTGACACATACCCCGAGTTTTTCTATATTTCCATGAGACGTTGAGATTCTCTGTTCAATCTTGTGTAAAAATCGGGAAGTTTCACCCTCGCGGTTTGAGAGAAGCTTGTTTTCAAAGCTCCGTTTTTTAAATACCGGTATCAAAGCCCTCGTGAGCCTGACGAGCTGCGGACCCATCGCACACTACGGTATACTGCACCCTTACCGAACGACCTTCCGCGCTACACTCCGGTACAAAGTTAACCCCGGAATATCGACCCGAGGGTAGTTTCTCGTCGGCTACGTCACCGCGACGTTGTTCCTGAGTCACCAGACCCGACGATCCTCGACTACGTGTATACTTATTACTTTCTGTTCGCCTGATACTACGAGATGTCCGACTATACGGAGAGCTTATAGCAACTAAATCAGAGGTTCTGATTTTATTTCGGCGAAAATTGAAACAAAAATAAAAAAAATCTTTTCGAATCTGATAACGAAAGAAGAATAACGAAGAAATTAGAAACGTTTTTCTTTTTTTTTTCTTCTTTTTTTTCTTGACCAAAGAGAAGGAGCTGCATCGTAATTATCTCATGAAATAATGAGAGCGATCATTATAAGGATTTTCAGAAAAAGAACGATCTTGTCGTCGTCTGCAGCTCGCGGGCTGATGTACCAATATAATTTATTTATCATATACCGGGATCCTTCGACTAGATGAATAATTAAGACTGTACATTATTTGACTAGTAATAAATTATGGTTAAGTTTAAATTTCAATCTGTACCAGGAGTCCATCATCTTCAAGGACTGAAAGGTGTGCCCCGATGCCGATGCTGGCCGTCACGCGATGCCCGAGTATCGATCGGACCTTTACGTGCGCGATACATACACGTCAAGATTTATATTTCGTTTCCATTTTTTTTAAATTTATTTATTTTTTTCTTCTGTTTCGTTTACGAAAATATTCGAACATTTTTTCGAGACATTCTTTACAACCGAACAACGTCTTCTCTGTATTTATACATTCGAAAGAAACTGGTTCATATATACAAATTATCAATGAATCATACGATCGTTACGATTGTAATCACCGATCGAATAAATTAATAATTTAAAAAAAAAAAAACCGTCGAATTCTGAATAGCTGTTTTTCAGCTCGCCTAGAAGTATACTTATATATGTATACCATGAATCACACCTCTGTCACGCAAATTCGATTAGTCCAAAGAATTTCGTGTCAAAAGTCAAACTGGGAGAATATATTAAAAACACCAAAAAAACTAAAAAATAACTAAAAACTAAAAGAGAAGAAAAGAGAAAAGTTGTCTGACCACCAGCGCGCGGCTCGTCTGTCGTCACTAATTTTACTCGTATACAATCGATAAAGTCTTGTTTGTTCTATCATATACCATATATACACACGTATTGAAAAGAAGTTTTACACAGGTGTTCAAAAAATTTGATAATCGTCGAAAAAAAGGAATTGAAGAAAAAAAAAAATGTCCAACAAAAAAAAATACAGATTTTATAAACGATGATTTTTATTTTTTTTTTTGTCATCACGGAACTAAAAGTCAATCCGATTTTTATCCCCTCTCTTTTTCGTCGGCGAAAATTATAGCGGGGCTTTCGCAGGAGAAAAAAAAACAAAAAATAGAAATCGAAATAAAAAAAAAACAAAAAGACAAGAAACTATCTATACTTCGGTGATGAATTGTAACGCATGTATATGTGCCTATATGCATATACGACCATGTAACAATGTACATACATATATTTACATATAGTTAAAAAAAAAAAAAGGCTAGGGGGTCCGGTTATAGGCAGAGGTAGGTGGTAGTACTCTGTCGGCAAGATAATCAGTTCGCGTGACAGGCTAATGGTTTTGGTTAAAAGAATAAGGGAGAAACGCTATTAGCAAATAAATCTTTGTCCGCATGTAGGCAGGTGTGTATACCTATATACATATACATACAGGCGACTGTTCGTTTGCGGCCTTGCGTTTTTCTACCCGCTGGTCTAGATACGTGGAAAATTTTTATCTACAGGGTTCGCGGAAGGGTTGGTCTTCGCCTATATCCACTAACGTGATGACCTTGCTCGATATTAATATATATACCTATATATGAACCTACATTGTAACTAATTTTCAAACACGAACGCCTTTTACGTACATGTACTTATATATATTATATGTAATTAGGAATCTTTATGATATAATTAAACGTATATATATAATATTGTATACCTATATATATTTTTTAATATACGATCGATAAGCAGAAACATCGATATCGGGAGAGAGAGAAGACAGGCAGAAATTGGAGTGAGAAAAGATGAGAGGGAAGAAAAGAATAAAAAATAAGAAATTTTTCGAAATCGAATCTTAAACTCCGGAGAGCCAATGATAGATAACGAATGCCGATAATAATTGAAGAGGTGGAAGAAGTTATTGTTGTTGTTATTGTTATTAATATTATTATTAGAATCTTGGCTCCGCGAACGTAAGAGTTATATACCTATACATGTATATTTAAATATATATCTGTGTAGACTCTGAGCTTTTTTTCTTTTTCAGGGTCATTGGCAATTCGTAACGACATGTGACATAAAGAACACCTCAGGTCTTACACAATGATCAGCGGTACAAGTATACAACGATACTAGCTGTTCAAGGAGCCAGAATAAAGAAAGAAGTAGAAGAAGAAGAAGAAGAGAAAATAAAAATTGAAAAATAAAAAATAAAAATAAAAAAATTTTTAAAATAGAAAAATAGTCGTGGATAGTTTGCCCGAGACATATATACATACATGTATATATACCTATTGAAAATTTGACAGATATCGTGTGCGGTAGTTGATGAATTTTTTTTTTTGTTTCGATTTTTCCTTTTTTTTGTGTTTTTTTTTCTCTTTTTCCCTCTGGCAGTGGATCAAGTATATCTAACGTGAGTCAAAAACCTATTACAAATCACGAAAGCCAGCTGGTGATACCTGGTAGGAAATCACCGAAACTTTTCTATTTTTTTTTTTTTTGTTTTTTTTCTTAGATATTCAAGGAAACGATATTCACGGATACGAATCAGCCTACAATTTTCTCGTCGACGCGTAGAATTTATTATACCTCATCGAAGAAGAAAAAGAAAAAAAAAAAAGAATTTTTCCGAAATATTTGTTCAAAATTTCCGTTTTTTTTTTTTTTTTCATTTCTCTCTCCCAGGAGTTCGCAAAGATGAAGAGTATACTCATATTCGTATATTTCCACATATCCTGATGCGGAGAAGAATAAAAAAAAAAATCAAAATTCCGAAGAAAATCTCAAACTCACCCTCGCCAAGGCGACGCTCTTTTCCGCGGAAACGCCGTCAAGCTCGACTCGCGCCCTTGCAGCGGTGGCGGCGGTCTGTTCCTTGTATGAAACATCGCCAGCTTGAAGTGCCCTCATCTCAGCGCTGTTAGCCGTTGCTTTCTCGGCGCTAAAACCGTCTGTTACAACCTGAAATTGTTATAATTATTTATATATATATATTTTTTTTAATATAAACATATACCGAATATACAATTGTTAATTTTTACGATGAATGAATAAATTTTGTTTGTTTGTTTTTTTTTTTTTTTTCTTCGTCTCATTTTCCTTCATTTTTCACCAAAATCCATCGAACCAAATTACATACGTATATATATCCGCGGACTTTGGAATGAAATTTCATACGTTTTCTTTTTTATGAACGAGAACGAATGTAATCCGAACTAACGGGCTTTTAAATGTCATAATTCAACAAGTCGAATCTATTTAGCAATGCTTCCCAAGGACCGCGGGGGCATATGTATATATATATATAACACAAACGCTATTATAGAACACCACGGAGTGTATTTTTGGCAGTCGAATTAGCGGCGACGATCCCATGTGCAGTGTCGGTATAACATCCGAATGTACTACATTTTCGTCCTATTTAATTTCATTTTATTCAAGTTTATTTTATTTTTATTTATTTTCTTCGCAGAAAAGCGTGCGGAATATATTTTCTGTCTCGAGACACGACGATTTGGCAAAAAAAAAAACATCCGCAACGAAAAATTTACGATCTACGAATTTGTCACCTCGAACGAAAATGATGAAAAAAAATTAAAAAAAAAAAAAATTTTTAAATAAAAAACCGCAGAAAATCAAAATCGATAAAATTCAGCACACTTTTGTCTTACCTTTGTCTTCGAGGCACTGGTCATCTTCTTCTGTTCAAATTTCATAGTTTCTGGACCCGCGGGTATGTTGGACATACTCATCGGCGGACTCATGTTGCGGAGATTCTTCAATGAGTTTAAAGAGTTGAGCTGGGACGGCGAGCCCCCCGTCAGCGTCACGGTCCCCGTGACCGGTGGCGGCGTATCGGGATCCGGAAATGTGACCAGTGGCTCGGAAAGATTCTCTTCCGGACCGCTTCCATCCCTTTAAAAAATTTCAAAAAAAAAAAATAAAAAAATGACGAAAAATTTCGCAAAAAATTGAAATAAAAATAAAAATAAAAAAAAGAAAAAAAAAAAGAAAGGATGATAAATAATTTTTTCGCAATCCCTCACCTGTCGACCAAATTCTCCATGCTGTTTCTGAGTCGTTGTGAAAAATTCGACGACATATTTTTCATCTCGGTAATGCCTCGTTTCAGTTCGTTTAATCCGTCCTTAACCTTGACGTTGCTAGCATTCATCTCCCTCGAAGAGGACGACGAGGTGGAGAGAATCCTCTGCGACGTCTGCTGTGCCACTCTGCTCGAAGTGCTGGTTTGACTCTGGTTAGTGAGCATCTGAAGCCAAGAATAAGAGAGAGAGAGGGGTTTCTATTAAAACTTAGGAAACTCTGAGTCACGTCGATGGATACATATGGATTCGCTCGTATATGTATGCGCATGGAGACGTAGGGACAGGTACGTCACGGAACACATACGCCTCCGTTCCCCCGACTGACGGTGGGTCGTGGTTTTTGGAAAATGGCCAATCTCCGTTTGATATTCGGTAGAATTTAACCAATCGAATGTAAGATTCGTGGGAAAGTGACAATCCCAATGTAAATAGAATCGCTTCTTACTTACATATGTATTTATACATACACGCGTGCGACGTAACAAATTATAAGGAAGGAGATACAGCCAAGGTACACCGTTCGGTTACCCAAGGCTTTCGACTTTTCGGAATCGGACTGACCAACGCGTGGGCGAAACCAGACCAGGATTTATCATTGCGTAACGCATGTCATTATTATTTCGCAAAAATTATCGATCGAGGGAGTGAATCGTTATTATTAATTTTTCTTTTTTTTTCTGTCAAATCCCGATTTCGAGAAATATTCGAAATTACATAAATTCAGACTTTTTACGGACCTCGCATCTTGTACACGGATCGATCGCGTCGAAGGAAAAAAAAACAGAAGACAAAATTATCGACAAATTTTTAGGGAATTCAAGCCAGTTCCTTTTTTTTTTTTAAACTTTGACAACGAAAATTTGTGGAGGACTGACCTCATTTTTATACACTATCGATTCCTTTCCCGAAACGAGATGATTTTTGGATATTCGCTCCGATTCGACGACCGCTTATTTTCATTGGACCCGATCCGTGCGAGGCAAAATCGACGGAATCTTGAATAATCTGAAATTATGTCCGAAGAAACCGCGAGTCAATAAAATATTCCCCTGAAGTATGATCAGATAATAAGACGACCTCGGTTTCCGCGACTTTTTCATATATATACGTTTTTCTTCGAAATTAGTTACTTTGAGTTAATTCTAATTCCATTACTGAAATAGAAATAACTCAGTCTCGATTATTACACGGATTCGTCAAGTGGTCCAAAAATAGTTGGCCACTTCACCGAGCCGGCGCCAAGTGCATGGTAATATGTGTAGTACCCTATACCTCAAAGTAGGTAAGCGTTCAATTTTGTTGTGGACAGGTCATTGGAATTTGATCTCACATAGAAAAAGAAAAACAAAAAAAAAAAAGACGAAGAGAAAAAAAAATCTCTAAGAGTTTTTTCGCTGTGACGGTTACGCTTATTTTCGGACGCTCTGTCACGGGATTCGGAAACACGTGGATCTGAAAAACGCGTGCTGTCGAAATCGAAAATGTATGAGTAACCGAACGGTTCGACGTCTCGGTTCATTTATTTTTCACATTTGCTTGAAAGAAAAATTTTTTTATCGCAATACTCGCGCGAACTTGCGTACCTCGTTTTCGAAAAGTTTTCTTCGAACACTTATTGCCACTTGATATATTTACATGTAATTGAAGTTTTTTTTTTTTACCGGGTGTATACGTCTGTAAACAGGAAAACCTTCGGCCTGCCTATAATTTTTCATATCCAGATGAAAATATGGTCAGTACACGATTCTCCGAGCTTTTCATGTACGATAACGATGTGTTATTCGTGTCTAGCCATGTTTGCCGTCCATTAATCACCGGATTTCGATAGTTCCTTCTCCGGTCTATCGTTCGTTTATCAGTTTACAAACAGAGAAAAATTCCCCGGTTAAACAGCCCCGGAATCGACGTACGATATCGTTACAAAAATCAGAAAAAAAAGCTCAAAAAAAAAAAAAAAAATCGCCGATGCAGAACGAATTATTATCGAAGGAAGAACAAGACTGACCGGTTCTTTCCTCATTTCTCGTATCTTATCGACCAGCTCGTATTTTCATTCAGTTTTTGTTTTTTATTACAAACAAAATCAGCTATCGAAACAAGAACTCAAAAATCTCTGAGTGTGAATAAAAGCTTCGCGATCTAAGGACCTCCTACGCTCCCGTTTCCACCTAATAAAAGCCAACAGCTTATCGTTAGGTGTATATATGTACCTAGAGACCTAAATAATTTACGTTCCGCTCTCGGGAATTCATTCATCGATTAAATTTTTCTGGGAACGCATATGTATGTAACCTGTGAATAATAATATGCGTGGGTCTCGGTTCCGAGTTGAAACTAATCCCAGAGCCATCGCGCGCATTGCATATAGTTAATAAACGTGCTAATTTCATTGATGTATGTTACACGTATGTAGATACGTACGTACGTGCATACATATGTATGTATTATGTGTACTCAAGTATTACACGGTCTATTACGAGGTAGGAAACTCGTAACGTCAGGAATAATCATTGGGATTCGATTATTTACCTGTGACGAGGTCGTGACTTGCGGATGGTGAGAGTGAGAGACGTGGGTGTGATGCCCCGTCGTTCTACCAGACATGAGATTACTCTTTTTCTGAATGTTCTCAATGACGGTGTGCATGTCTCCATTTTCGCCACCCTCCACTGGGAACTCGGACATCTGAAACAGGACGAATAAAAAAAAATAGAAATTAAAATCAGTTTTTCTAGTAATTGGATCATAAACTTCACGGGACTAATTCATTATTCTGACTCCGGTTTCGAGTTAGTCAAAATCACGTTTTGAAGTATAAAGAGATGGAATATCATTTTTTTTTCTCTATATATCAGATGATCGTCGATCTGAGGTAAGTCGCAATGAAAAATCACATTATTTCTCTCCCGTTTATTTTATGAACGATAAGAGTTTCCAATTTCGTAACAAAACGGGAACCACCCGAGCCAAACAATTTTCCGATTGTATTTTCGAAGATAGAACACTCTTTTACAAAGATCTAAAAATCTGAGACATCGGTATACTATTTTCATACCAGATTATTATTTTTTTCTTGAATTTCTAAAAAGGGACATACAGTTCCGATTTTTGATGAATCGCAGTTCTCATGAAAATCTTATAAATAAATACGGAGAGAAAATCTTCAAAGTTATTTTATCGTTTTTTTGTTTTTACATATATTTTTTTTTTTTTTTTGCCGACCAGACGGTTATTCGATTTGAATAATGAGACTGCGCGGTTCGAGTCAGATATTGTCAGCCAGTACCCGTAGATATACGCTGACAAGTTGTTGAAACGGACTCAAATGACTCGCAGACGTTCTATAGACGAGATTTAAAGAAAAAAAAAAATCGCATGGTATATATTATACACATGTAGTATCGAGAATAATTTATACGCGGGGAAAAGATGAGTCACTGTCGAAATTTTCTTTTCTTTTTTTCTTTTTTTTTCTCTCCAATTTTCGATCCGACGAAAGAAAAAAAAAAAAACTGTTATTTTGAATTTTTATGATGAATGAAATTTATTCAAACTGGTTATCATCACTATATGCGGCATGCGTTGATTCATCCATTAACCGATACTCGTATATTATATTCCGTATCCGTGAGTGTGATTGAAATTTATTGAAATTTATTGATCGTGGGTATATATGTATATACATATATATATATATATATATATATATATATATATATATATATAACGTACGATACATGGCGCGAAAAGAAAAGTTCGAAAACAGGAAAAAACTCGATGATTTTATTAGCTGTCAGAGGCACATCGTTCAAGGATTCATCGAATATTGCTCTTCGGGTTTGAAAAAATGTTTAAAATCATTTAAATTTATTACGCGTTTTAAACTAAGTATTTGAAGAATCCTGAAAAATAGTTCTCTCTGTATGTGTATGTGTCTCTCTCTCACTCTCGTTCTCTGGCTCTCTTTCTGTCCTGTCAATGTGTACTATATTCTAAAAATAAAATTATCTTTGGACGCGATTTTTCTCTGGCAATATACTATATTACCCTCGCGTATTGCAAAATAGCGTTTCGAAAAGTCGAGCGTTTGTAATGTGTGTAGATATAGAAATAAGTATGTGTATACGACTGTTTTAAAAATGACAATATATATATATATATATAAATACAACGGAGAGACAAGGATTTAAAACAATCCGAAACTCACTTCAATTCGCATTTATGCTTCCTCTTCGGTTTTGGAATTAAGGTGTTTAAATATATACGTATATCCGCGATTCGTACTCGCGGAGTAACCGGAAACTAGACGTTCACTGTATCAAATCGTCTGTTCTTCGTCCACAAAACTATAGCTTATCATAACACCGTCGAACTATTAAAAGATCCGCGAAAATTCCGCCCGGTTAAATACCGCGAAACTAAATTGAGGCTCGTACTCATTTTTCTTCTTGTTGTTGTTTCTCGTTTTCTTTCTCAACCTATAATTAGTTTACGTAACTCGATGGGGAATATCAAACGCTTTAAAAATGACACCCAAATGTACGCGCGAAACAAATAAACAAACGCGAATTTCGCCGATTTATAAAATCCGAGTTTCGCCCGTTCTTGAAACACCGGTGGATCCCTCGCCGTTTAAATTTACTGTACTTTAAACGAGTAAGTAGTAGCGGCCGATAGACGCCAGACACCGGCGCTGGCACAAAGAAGGAACCGTACCGCGTCACTCTCCGAACTCGTGAGCAAAGTAGCAACAGACAGTCGTTGTCAGACTGGTCAGAGAATGACGATACCAGCGCCGCCGTAACCGCGCATCGACGATCCGGGGAAGTTCGAACTCCCCTTCTCCGACTCCTAAAACATCGACAAACTTAGCCCGCGTGCATTTCTGGCTGCTGCTGTAAGCTGGCTCCTCCGGAACAACGCGAAACGTTGAAACTGAAATACGTTTTTTATTCTCAATACACGAGAGGAAGGTCGTTCCGAGAATATTGTCTCGTTTCTTTTGACTTAGGTTTTACTCGTTCTTTTTCTCTCATTCTTTCTCACGTTTCATTCATTCTAGTATCGGTATATGAATTTATGAATTCTAGAAATTTGTTATCGCCACTAGAAACTGTCAAGATTCTTTCATGTCGCGCGGTCATCTTTCGTTCGGGTACATCGAGCGCTTCGTTGAAATAAAAAAAAAATTGCAAAACTCTCTCGGTCGATAAATTTCGCATTGAGAAAACCCGACTCTCGTCGTCGTTACGTGTCATTATTTTTCCTCGCAATAAATCTCCCAGGGAAAATCCTGATAGACTGAAATTCTCGCGGTATTCTAACTGCGGGAAAAGCGCTTCTTCACGTTCCTATAATTTTGCGTAACACGTGGAACAGCTCGTATGTGTCATTCGATGCTCGGCTCTGCTGTGTAATTCCGCGTCCATCGGTCACTTTTTTCTTTTCCGAAAAATCGTTCGTTTCATTAATTAAAAAAAAAAAAACCGCGTAAAAAGGATTCGAGGTGAGGAGAGATGAACCGATCTCGAATATAAGAGTTCCGAAGACAGAGCGGACCGTATTGATTCACTTCTTTAGTTTCGAGATTCAAAAAGTCGAGTTCTACGCTGGTCGTTCGATCGGTCCTGATTAGGTATTGCTCTAATCGTCAAATTAGCACATGTATAATCCGCATACATACACATACCCAGAGAATAAGAAGTAGAAGCCAGTTCGCAAAAGCGAGGGACGGGACAAAGGTTGGAATGTTGCTTGGCGACTGACACGATGGGAAGATACGACGTGGAACAAAAAGAGATTTCGTAAAAGAACTGTGTCCCTCTCGCGATTCTTATTTTTCTCTCTCTTTCTCTCTCTCTCCCTGTTCGTTTCATCGTCGAAAGAATTTTTGGCAGTATTTTATTTATTGTTATAGTATATGAGACGAATAAGGTATCCCACGAGTCTGTTGTCCACAGGAACCGCGTCTCGACCCTTCGAATCGCACGTTGAATCGAATTCAATCTCACACTTGATATAATTAATTCCCACTTATTTTTGTCTCGAATTTTCGAAGCTGTTTAAAATATTTTCGATGCAGGATAGAAATTTCGCGCGAATCTGCGATATTTCGGTTATTTCATACGCCAGAATGGAGCTTTGATTATCTTATATTTCATTCCGCGAGGGTTTCGCTATCGTAAAACGCATAAATAAAAATTGACATATAGTAGAGAAGCCGGTGTTATTGGCGGAGAATTTTCGACGAAATAATTTGTCAAATTTTATAGTTTTCCGCTTGTCAATTAAACCGATGATTAGTTCATGCGATATACTCGAATACCTAATCAAAAATTTCATTTCAATTTCAAGATATTGAATTTATTTTCTGTATATATGCGATATAGAAATAGAAGTCCTGATGAACCGTGGGAAAAAATTGTTTTAATATAAAAAGCAAGAAAAAAAAAAGAAAATTTCATTTGCAAAATCTTTCGCTTTATAGGTTTGATCCGGAGCCCCCTTTTTTTCCATGAATGACACCCACCATAAATAAACCCGACGTATATAACCTACTGTCCACCACGTGTTCGCGCGCACTCGTATATACATATGTATGTATGTGTGTATCCTACGAAACCACGTGTGTACGTATACATAAACGAAGGTAATGTAGGTTCGTTGTTCCCACGCAAAGTGTATGTATGACTCATATGACGTCACTGATACCACGACGACGACGCGTTGCTGCTGCGTGATATACGTAATAAACAGCTGGCATTAAATCGTAGGTGTGTGTGTGTGTACATAAAAATTTTATTGTCATGCATATATATATTCGTATCGAATCGTTTTAAATCTCCCGCCAATTTTTAATCCTAAATATTTCACCGGTTTCGCGATTTTTTAATCTTTCTTTCTTCTTCTTTTTCTGTTTGTTTTTTTTTTTTCTTGTTTTTTCTTCGTTGCATCATTTAGTTTGATGATCGTATAGATATATACATATATATATGCATATGTGTATATATAGCCGCGTGGCGATTAGTCACTCCGGAGTTTATTCGAAACATTGCGGATAACGCGAGTCGGCGACGAGAAAGAAAAAAAAAAAAAAAAAACAACAACAAAAAATAATGATGATAAAAAAAATAAAGAACCTGATTGGTTTTATTGAAGAATGACGTAACTGACCGCTAGTCGGTCAAATACCAGCTATATAAAGCTATTTCGTTGATTTAATACGATGATGAAGTCATACCTCGACGCGTATACATACGTTATTACCATTATACTTTACTTACTTACATTAGTGACGTTACCGATAGCTTCTCTTATTTTTCATTTTTCTCCCCCTTCTATCCGTATATCCTATATAGGTATATACGTACGATATTGTAATTTACACACACACAAGCATGAGATTGATCGTTGAGTAAATTATACTCACTAGACACATACATACATACAGCTAAATCTAACATGTGCGAAGATTGCGATTTATTCTCGTTATATATTATACAACTGTGACGTGTAATGATTTGAAAGACATTTTTTTTCTTTTTATTTCCTTACAACCGCACGTGTCGCGGAGTTTCGTCATTGAATCCGCGGCGTCACCGACGAACGAATTTGTCGTGGAAAGAAAAAAATAATAAAATGAAGAAAAAATGATCGTTTCGTTGATTTTTAAAGGAAATTCTTGCCAAAAAGCGTTTCCGATTAGTCGCCGACTTTCGCACACGCATGTGTCAAAAAACGGTTCGAAATATTCGCTTGCAGTGGGGAAACATACATGTCGTTTCCGTATATCACCGTAAATAAACAATAAAATAAATAAATTCACGAGTCTTTCCTTACACATCCGGCTCGATGGATTATCGACACCTACACATTTCTAGGCATATTATAATTAGCCGGATGGTAATGTGCGAGTTCAATTTTAAGCACGTGCCACATACGTAGTCTGGGGATTTACTATCTGATAGAACCGCCTGGTCAGAAGGAGAGAAAATAAAAAGAAAAAAAAAAAATCACGCAAGATCATAAAACAGACGGAAATATTACCAAATTAATTTATAACACATATACATATATATCCACGTGATAATGAAATTAAAATCAATACCATTAATTCGATTTGTCAATTCTTACCGATTTTAGAAAAGCACCTCTTCCTTTATACATGCTGCTGCTACGGTACGGGTACCCGGAAGCCATGTGCAGCATGTTTAATCCTCGATCAACGCTCATTAATAAATACTTTATTTAAATACGTATAGTTTAAAATTCCACGTCGTTGTTGAATTAGTCTTTATTCTTTTGCCTTTTGGTTTCGGTTCTTCGATCTTATTCCCTTATAGTACCGATCAATTTTCTTCATTCGAGAATCTGGACGACGAGAAAATAAACGAAATTTATTTAAAATGAAACGATCGTACAATTATTGCAGTTTGGGATAAATATCGTCAGGGGAATAAAATGATATCAATGAACAGTATCTGGTGACGGATAACAAAAATGGTAGGCGGTTTTTATGAAAAAAAAATAATAATATGATAATAATTCGTTCCTTTCACGTATCTATATGGTATAATATATGTAATATTCGTTCAGATAGAACAATCGCTGTTGGGGGATATATCTTTGAGCTGGCACAAAATTTGTTATCAGTATTCGATGTGGAGTTGCGTTGCTGAGTTAATAATTATTATGTACCTCTCTTTATATGTATACTGTTGGTATAGCTACGAGTCAAGCTGATTGTGAGTCAAGAGAACGGTAATTATCAACGCTGAGGTATTGTCTTTTGTAATCACTGATAAAGACTGACTAACTTATCTAGAATGGTCTGGAGCCTTCCTCAAGAAAACTCATTTCTTCGACGTAAAGATGGGACTGGGTTAAAGTTCCGAATTTCGAAATATCCGAACGCCCGAAATTACGAAAATTTTCGTATATTTCCTACGCCCGCGAATATTAAAAAATGGTTTTCAAAATTCAAACTTTGTTCGCCGAATCGACCGAGGAGGAGAAAATCATTTTCTGAAAATCAAGTTTCGGTCATTTGATTTCATTGAAATGAGAAAAAATAGGTAAAGGGTCTCCGACTAAAACGACGAACCAAAAATTCGGTCATGTGTCTATATTTTTGTGCAGCTTTACAGACTCAATTAAATTATACCGATACGAATATAAGTAATGAACGTCGTTAATTATTTTCAGTCACGCTTTTCACCGATAGGAACATTGAGTGCGATATTTTAACAACAAACGATTCGGTTAAGCTCTTTTCACCGGTATTACACGGTGGAACTAATCCTCTTTCAATCCAATAACCAGATTACACGATAAAAGTGAATTTGCTTGTCAAAAGAAAAAAAAGAAGAAATCTGTTTTACCGTTTTATTAAATTTTTTTCTTTCTCTTCAATCGCTTAATAATTTAACGTAAATAATTTCCCCGTTCGATGTAACGATTACCAAGCAAAATTATTGTTCTCCAATTTTATTCTTTTTCCTTCAAGACTGAATTACCGGATACAGAAGGAAGTTGCGGCGTCCGTTTCCGGACGGAAGTCACGTATTCTAACATACGGGTCTACGAAACGTATAGAAAATCGTGACCCCTATGCATTAGAGTAGGTAATAATCGTCCGATTGATAATTTATCGAAGATTGATTAGTGTACGAAACGTTCCTAATTTTATTTATTTTTTTCTTCTCTTCTTTTCGTTCCCTCAATTTTTCTTTTTTCTCCTTTTTGTAATTTTGACCCCAAACGGATTTGAAAATTGCTCGTCAATCGGCATCGCGGTGCTGTTAAGATCATCTCCGCTCACATCGCATATTTTCAAGGCCTAGGTAGGTATACGCATTGATGCGATGTGACGACGTAGTGCAAAGAACAGTGAATGAAATTTACACTTTGATCAAGGACAACGATAGACGCGACATATGTGCAGTAGATATAGAGAATAAATTACACAAATATATACGCATCCCATACGCCTCTACGTGTACTAGTCGCGTTTTTGAACCGACGATTATTTTATTTTTTCACATTTTTTTCGTTTTTTTTTTTTGTTTTTCGCGATTTCTACGGAATCTCGAATTATTTTAACACGGAATGTAGCAACCGATTCGTTGCTCGATTATCGGTATTCCAGCTTTTCTGGTTGATTTCCGTAATTTCAACGAGCCGATAAAAAAACCTTTTCGAAAGCTCGAATCCTATATGTAACAAAATAATTTCGTAGGGGAAGATTGTTTTTTTTTTTTGTATCAAAATCATTAGCTCTACGTTATGTAATAAAAATCAGAGGATATGTGATATAGAGCAAGATATATAGCGCCGGCAGGTGAATAAAAATATTTATCTGTCCCAGATACGTGTATAATATAACGATAGTGAGAGTGTAATATGGAAAGATAAGGGTGCGGAGCAATCAGTTGCGTACGATATCTCTATCCCAACGTTAACATCGTTGTTAATTTTTTTGAATCATTTCGTTTTTATTATATATAATTATTCATTGATATCACTTTATGCGATCGAACTCCCCGTCTCACACCTCAAAAAAAAAGAGAAAAAAAAAAATATTTACCCAAACTACAAACACGTACGTTTATTTATTAATCTTAATCTTCTCATAGATTTTTATTGATTCACATAATCATATATACGTACAAATTATGGCGGACGAATTAACATTAACCGAAAACTGTGATACAGAGTACGCGAAAGGGAACGGCGTTCTTTTTTACAATCGTTTTTGTTTTGAATAAATTAATGAAACAATTACACGGAAGAATTAATGTCATAACTATATTTCACCAGCACAATGAATAACGATAAAGTTCAGAAGAGAAAAAAAAAATTTTTTCTTCTCTTTCACATATGTATGTATCAGAGAAAAATGAGACGGTTGTAATTCTCAATGATCACATATTACGACCGGTCTCCATACATCCGTACGATTTCCGTGATGCGCAGGCGACCGCGGCGTGCGATAGACTGAATACCGAATCGTCGTTTTCAACGCGCGTGAACTCTACTTGCGAAATTCCTACGTATCTACATATATATCATATATACATATACGTATTCGTACATATGTATTTATATACGTATACGTATACATATATCGCAGATTAGCGCAAAGGTAGGCGAAAATCAGCTGTTTGCAGAGTCGGGAGTCACTTTGGGTGGGTGGAGGTGGAACGTGCTGAACGATAGAAGGGGAAATTAGAGATGGTAGGGGACGCGAGGCTGTGGAAGTCTGATCGACCGAGGCCTGCCGGTAACGCAGCTAGCGAGAATCCGCGAGTGATTCATCGCCGTAAAAGCTGTCACACTCGATACACGGTACCCCTCCACCGATGACATACGCTACGTCACGAGATTTCACGAGTAAACCGGATACATACGTGTAAAATATGATACGGAATTTCCCGGAACGGAATTAGACCTTTTCGAGCCTTTTTTTTTTTGTTTTTTCTTTTTTCTCGGTTGATTTTGTAAAGAATTTAATCGGGTGTCAAACAAAATCGTGTCTTGCGCGGGATGAATTTTTTGAGAAAAATTATTCTCGCTAACTAGCGCGGTAATATCGGTTTAAACGTAAGAAAAATTATTTTTCCCATGTCGTTTAAAAAGGGAAAACTTATAATTGAGTAATGGAACTTTTGGAATAAATTTTTAATTTTTTTTTTCTAGCTGAATTCTGAAAAAAAATATTTAAATGATTCACACCATGGTATATTTTTATATTATAGATATTACACGTGATGAAGAAGTTTATAAATTCTATCTGATCATTAAATAGTCATTTTAAAGTCAGCCGTTCAACGCCTTTATCCTTAGATACGATTGGACACGTCTTTGCGACCAAATCATTTCAACTCAAGATTAGATTACGGTCAATATATTTACACATAAATATACATACTTATGTGAATGTCGTGATAGAAAAAAAAACAAATGATTTGATTCGATTTTACATAAAAAGAAAAAGAAAAAAAAACCCGAATCATAACTAAACGAGGAATAATTAGCAGTTCGATAGATAAATCGTCGGGAATCGAATTCGAATACGAGGATATAACCGCGTTAGTTTTTAAAAATCATCGAAAGCGAGAGCGAGAGAGAGAAAAAAAAAATGTAAAAAAATGTAAAAAAAAAAACCTCCGCCAGGTAGATAATTAAATTGTCATTCGAAATTATAGATGATCGATAGGTGTAGATGTTATGTTATTTGTTGGAAAGTGACTCACTGTGTAGGTACGCCCACGAAAATATCGCTTATAATGTGTGCGGCCGTTTGATATATGTAAAAGTTTCTCAAGTTTTTTTTCTCCTCTATCTTTCCTGTTACTCTTTTTTTCTAGTCGATGACGACACGATACTGATTACATATTTCGGATTCGAGAGTCATACGTAACACGCGTAACTATAAATATGAGAAGTAATAGATATAATACATACATATACATGAATACACACACTGCAAATGCAGAGTCACGAACCTCATCGTCGCAGAGTCATACGGATTTCGTAGTACGACGTATGTATATATATAATACGTGTACACGCGTATACCTATAACGTGTTACGTCATGCCTTTGTAAATCCTCTCCGTGAATTCTCCTCAGCTCGGAATTAATTCTATACGTATATAACATAATACTTATGTGTACACGCGTTATGAATGGTGAAACTAACAATTCACACGCACAGCCAGCAGAGACATACAGAAGCATATTCTTAATATACGCGTCCACATGTAACATATGTTCGCAGAAACACTCGAGACATTCGTAGGAGTTATAAACGATTACATATGACATACTGTACGTACGTATACATAAGTATATGTGTTCTACATCGTCATTTTGAATCACCTCGTTCTCAGAAGAATACGAAAATTACTCTTTAAATATATCGTTACCCGGTAAAAATAAAAAAAAATAAAAAATAAAATTATCGAACTTCGGTACGGTCACAGAATTTGAATCGGATGACATAATCGCTAACAATATAACGTATCTGAGGTACTACTTGGACGATAATCATTTCCGCGTATAAGAAATTTCAGCGAAAATTTTGGACTTTCATTATTCCCAGTGATATTATCAGTACAACAATTTTTACGTATCTGAGGATCACTCATCCCTCTGCTTTTCATTTTTAATTTTTTTTTTTCTTTTTTATATTTTCTTTTTCATGAAAAATTGTTTTTTTTTTAACATTATATCGCGATGTCGAATGATCTAAAGAATCTAAATAATTCAGGTATAATACAGGTGTACTCACGGGGTCGTTAAACTCCTATTAAAATAGTAATTGTACTACTGTAACACATAGATGCATATAGACGCTCTCAACGCATAATTCTACGCGAATCGTTAGGTGTAACCTACCGATAGTTACTGATTGGTTTCGCTCGAGCTACGGCGTCGATTCTCGATACCAAATCCAAAGTGGGTACATAGACTGCACAGAGTTTACCTATTTATAAATCGTTGCACCGAATAGCCGGGCACTGAGCCAAAAACTTTCGGGTCTCAGCCCCTCCTCGCGGTCTATTTCGTCTTTCAAATTTTTATTTATTTATTAAATCTCGCCTTTTATATACTATATTATAACGTGTAACATATACGTCGATAATTATCGATCGACGCTATTCGATATAAATGCCAAAAAAAAAAAAAAAAAATGGAAAAGAAAAAGAAAAGAAAAAAAAACGAAAAAAATGAGAAATCTTTCGTAATACTCGATGATTCAAAGGACATAATCGATTCTTATATCTTATTCACCATTATTTAAATAGCAGTCGATAATAATCGTAGATATTTACATTGTTTTGACCGTAAATGTCCGAGAGACAACCTTGCACTCATCCCAATATACAAATCATATGATTCATGAGCCACTGCTGCAACAGCAATAGCACGCGGTCTCCCCTCCCCCATACGTATGTGATACACGTATGCCACGCCGTGTCTGCGATGGATTAATTAGCATATGATATTTAAATATGGGATTCATATATTATAATATTTATAATACGTCGAGATTAATCATTTGGTATCACGGCGTTTTTTTTTTTTTTTTTTTATTTTTTCTTTCTCTTTTTTCTGTTTTTTTTTTTCTCAGTGGATTAATTTTTTGGCGATATTTTTTTTGTACCAGCGTTTAAAAAAGCTGCAATAAACGAGGTGGCAAATTGGTAAACGAATTGCTCGTCTTATTTTTTTCGAGTCAATTAACGAGCTTTTACGTTTTATTCTTCTGTTTTTTATTTTTTATTTTTTTTCAAATTTATATTTTATATGTTATAATAGATGAATAATTTTTATATCATTTCATTCATATTTTTGGATGCGATAATAGAACAGAGATTATCCGAATTGGATGACGGAGATAAAAATTAACCGCATGTGTAATGGAAAGAAGAAAAAAAAATTAAAAATGAGAAAAAATTAAACAAAAAAAAAAAAAAAAATGACTAGTCGGTCGTGTAACACACCAAATATAATACATGACTTAAGAGTTTGGAATTTGACCCGCGTGGACTTCCTTGTTATCGATTTAAAAAACACATTTGTAGTCTAATATAAGTCCGTCCAGAAATTGAATTCGAATAATATATGTAATTAGAGACTTCGCGTATTATACGAACGTGATTTTCATTGGAATTGTCATTTTTGAAAATAAATTCGTAACATCTGATCCACCGATGACCCACACGTAATCATCGGCTCGTTAGGAATTTCCGTATTTACTCTCTCGAATAAAGATCTTCGTGAAAATCAGATGGAAGACTGAACATCCTCTTTCCTAGGGAACTGGTACATCGATCAACGATCAAAAACGTTTCATACATATTATTATAGGCGTGTTAGGGTGGCCTCAATTTTATCATTTTCGAATTTCAATGCTTTGACCGGTTTAAACACAAAAAAAAAAAATTAAATAATTAAAAACATTGAGAAAACTCCCTGATCCAAAAAAGCCGGAGGCATAAAGTACCTATTAATTAACATTTTTCCTCGCGAATTCCCGTCCCTCTTGTACAGATCCATTATATTATTACGCGTCTTTAGATACTTTGAAAGACGTCTAATTGACGGGCTCTGTAATTAATGGAGTCGAGAATTAAAAAAAAAATCATCGATCGATCAACGCAGTAGGTCATCGCAGCATCATCGTGGTGCTATCTGATAAAAGAAAGAAAAAATTACCGTTTTCTTTTCTTTTTTTCATTTTTTTTTCATCTCTTCTTCATTTTTGCATATAGCTATAATATGAAATAAAAAATATAAAATAACGTTATGTATTAATGTATATGGGCATGACGTGTATAATAGTACGCTTAAGGCTACAATTGCCCTATCATCATCGTCCTCCCCCCAGCTGTCACTATTGAACAGGTCTCTCTGTGTAAAATTAACCGATATATATGCGACGATCCCGTAAGAATTGGTGAATCATCTCACGATCGTCGGGTATGCGAGAGTAATGAAAAGAAAAGAAAAAAGAAAAAAAGAAAAAGATTAGGAAGGTAGAGTAAACAAATAAAACAACACGATATCGCGGAACCTAGGTGAAAAAAAATGAAAAATAAAAATATCAAACCGATGATTCATATCCATATATACACATATATTTACACACACGATCTGCGATAGTTATCTGAGGTATATGTATACCTTATGATAATATAATCGGTTGTTTATTTATCGTGATATTGATGTATGTTCGTTTATTTAATTGGTATCAAGAATCCACACGACGATTCCGCGTCGCGGATGTGTAATTTTCGATTTATTTTTTTATTTTTGATTTTTTTTTCTATTATTTATTAAGAAAAATTTTGCTCACCGCTATAATTATATACCTACATAAAGATTTTGGTGAAATTTCAACAGTTTTTTCATATTACTATTGATATTGTGATTGTATCGATAGAATGACTTGTCGAATAGGGTATAAAAATAAGAAAAAAAAAAGATAAAGAAATTGTCAGAGAACGAACTCGATTTATTTTTCCGTGTGACAAAATTGTTGAATGGAATTATTGAATGAAAATGAATTATTGAAATTTTTCCTGTAATGATCTAATACTTATCGTATATATGAAAAAAACGATCGACGATAGCTATATGTATGAAACGGGTGTACGAATAATAGAACAGGGTACAAAAATCGTTTCGATATAAATTATTTTTGAATCGAATTGTTTGAAAAAAAAATAACATAAAAATGAAAAATACCCCGTCAAGGGGTCAACGAAATGCCGATTAGTCATCGATACAACTTTCCAAGATCTGTGAAAGTGGGTTAGGAGAACTGATTGTACCGACGATTTATCAGCGGATATACATACGGAAGAGACGTACACCCGCACATCGCTCATTTACTTCAAACCGTATCAATGGCTCGATGATTATCGATTGATCGAATTTTTCCCCGCAAAAGGAAGAAAAAGAAGAAGAAGAAGAAAAGAAAGAAATAGTTGTGGCACACGGTTTCTCTGTCTTGAAAAAATTTTACCAAAATTCAGCAGCACTCGTGAAATTTCATGAAAAGACGAGGCAGAGAGAAGAGAAAAAAAAAACGGGTAATTTCGGCAATTTCATCTATATAACAGAATTTCGGCATACCTGTATATAACGAGCGAGCGATTCGTAAGAAACGCATTTACGCACGTGTGACCTACGTATGTATGCATGTGTGTACATAGGTATACATGAGTCACAGTTAAGAATGCAGAAGAAAAAGGTAAAAAATAAAAAAAATAAAAAAAAGATCCCGAGGTAGGTAACCGGAGCTAGTATTTTTTCCTTCTCTTTTCTTTTCTCAGTTTTCTTTCGGTTCATTTCCTTTTTCCTTTTGCCATTAGGTTAGTGGACCATTGTCCGGAACAACGAGCCTCGAATGATTATTCAGGAATTTTTGTTCACCGTTTGTATGAGTAAGGGTGCTATGAGAGGTATACCCTCTGTTATACTATACAACGTTCGAAGATGCAGGGGAGAGGGGGCTGGATTTTTACAAACCCCGAAGAAATATATTCAAGGTGATCGCGTTATTACAGGAGAGGGTCTGCGAACGAATATTTTTCTCGGATACCTGCATTCCTCGGAACCTTTCGAAATGAGTATAAAAAAAAAAAAAAACTCAACCCTGTAATCCCCCAATACCCTAATTTGAATTAAAAATTTCATCCCCTACGGTCGAGGGTTAATAACAAAAATAAAAATCTGAATTCTCTTTATTAATTTGGAACAAAATTTGGGTAACGGCTGGATAAAAATCCGTCCAGACCCCTTGTATGTTATATCAACGTCATATCCGGTACTCGAATGTAAGATCGTAGACTTCTTGGTATAGATTACATACCTATCATATCTACTATAAATAGAATTTTATTTCTGATCTTGATTAAAATTAGAAACTTTTTTGATCGATAACGAAGTTATTTTCTTGCGGTAAATTTATTGCACATACACCTCTAATTTTTCATACATTATTCCTCATCGCGATTTGGGTACACCCCTTTATCTATTCGATATACACATACCTATGCTTACTCCCTTGCGTAACGATTCTCGGAATCATCAACCAGCGCTATACATGCATATATATGTTTGTTTATTTGTTTATTTATTTATCTATCTATCTTTGACCCAACTGATAAGAATTCGCGGATAATATGTTATATAAGCCTCCCGGAACATACGAAATGTGAATCATGATACTAACGCATTAATTTGAGCTTTTTATTACGTGTAGGTATGAATAACTGTTGATATTAATTAGTCTATCTGCTGTTTCATCACTCACGTAATCAGATGTTTGATTTTTGAGAAAAGAAAAAAGAAAGAAGATTCGAATTTCGTAAAAAAAAAAAAAAAATGAAAAGGGAGAAAGTATTATAGAAAATTTGAAATCGGTGAATAATGTAAAAAAAAAAAAAAAATAGATATATACTACCGAAATCGAAAACCAGAGAAAAATTTTGCAAAATTAAATAAATTATGGATAAAAAATTCAACGGACTATTGATACCGAGAAAACGGATGTCGCGGTATCGCACGTATCTTAAGATCGCACCTATAGACGTATATTCTCGTTAATCTTCAGGTATGTCTCATCGATAAATAAAAATTAATCTCAAGAACCATATCCCGCACCTTTGGCTGGCCAGGGAATAAAAATTCTTGCTTTAATCGTATACATAGGGCATTCCGCGTCACTTCAGCCATTTATGTATCTATGTTTGAAAGATAAACGAGATTACGTTCTCGTTGCGTAATAATTACACGAGGAATGCGAGGTATGCACCTGTACCGACCGCGATAACGTAAGTATTTAATTTTCGACTGTCTCTTTCCATCGTTTTCTTTTCTTATTTTCACAATTTCGCGATATATATTTTTATTCCTTGTTTCAATTAGCTATATGTAGCTTGACGTATGTAATACCGTTTGACGTCTCGAAATTCGCGATCACGTCACCGATACAATTATAACGATGCCGTTGTGACGATTTATAGATATTTCTCTCTCATTTCATTCGAAAGATTATATTTGGTACAAAACCTTATCTCTTCAAGTTGATTACGCGATTCTCAGATCGCGAGTGAATTCATTCTTATTTCCGTACCTAAATGATACATGCAATAAATGTAAATATATGCCTGCACAAAATTCATTTCATTAATGAATCAGCACATAAATTCGTAAAATAAAATTTTTCACCTATTATTGTAAGATGAATTTCAAAATTCGAAAAAGAAAGAAAGAAGAAAAGAAAAAATCTCAATATTTTTCGAAAAAACGGTGTCGCGCCAAAAACTCCTGGCGAAAGATCGGAGGACAATGGATCGTCGGTCGGTGGTCGTCTGTAAAGGTTGTGGAATGTTATTTATCCCCGGGTTCCGACGGTTCTCGGAGAGGAGAAGAGAGGACCGTCACGACGCGACGCGACGCGACGCTCTAGACCGACGACCGACCCACGGTTATGAATGGAATCCCTCGGGTTTCTCGTGCGGCGCCTTCCTCCCTCTCCCCTCCGTGATTCCGACGTATTTTATGAGTCACGCGATCGGTCATCGGGAGCGTTGAGACGCTCAGCGTCGCGACCGCGACGCGACGCTCTCTACGCACGAGAGACACGATCAGACAGAAAGGCGCGGGCACGGCAGCGGTTCTCAACGAAAATAATAAGAATAACGAAAGACAGAAAAAAAAAAAAAACCATCTTCGAAATTGGTTCGAATATTAATTCAATAAATCACATTTTTTCTAATTCTTTGGACGGAATGAATTCGTGTACGATTCAATTGTTATAGAGGTTTATATGTAGTGTGTAATAGAAAGTTAAATAGATATAAAACGTTCGAAACGATTTTTCCTTTCTTCTTTTCTGTTTTTCAATGTCTCAAATCCAAAGAAGTCGAAAATTGATTCGAAACAAAAAGAAAAAAGGCAAAAAGAAGAATGAACAAACGTTGATGGGTTGGCAACACTGTCAAGGCTATCTTATCTTCACTTTCCTTAGTTATATAGGTATTATGCGTGTGTATATCGTGTACACCAACCCTCGGCTGAAAATAACTCAAACGGTAATAAACCTGGATAAAAGTAGGTCAATTTCATTTTATCCGGAAACTTCTGTGTCCTTCCTTTTCGTTTTATTCAATTATTACGGATAATCGGTGTATACCGAATGATATAGTTATAATCATTTTTTTTTTCTTTTATACAATTAAACAAATTCACTGTATCGATTATATGATGTGATTAAAGATACTGTAGTATGAAATTTCTTTTTTTTTCGTTTTCTTCTAATTTTAAGCGTGAATATAATGAATATATGTGATCGTGACGATGACCTGCAGTTATATACGTATAATGATATATTACACGCCTTTATCCATGTATATACGATATTTTTACGTAAACATCGGTAGGGATTAATTCGTCGGTTGAAATCAATTCGCGTCGCGTCCATATTACGATCGCGCGTAAAAAAAAAAAAAAAAAAAAATTCGATCTCGGACGAGAGATATTAGAGAAAGAGAAGAGAGAGAGAAACGGGAGGAAAAAGATGAGATGAAACGGGACGGAGAAAAGTACTTCAGAACTCGTGGGCGGCGTTAATTGCTTATGGCGCCATACTGACGCCTATATCCGCAACGGACTTGTCCGTCCGTCTGTCTGTATGTCTCTCTCTGTATGGTAATAAATATAATACCTGAGATCTACACGAAAGTTTTCAAATATCCATATATAAAACTTAGAAAGTAATTCAATATATTTCTATACATGTATAAGAATTTCTAATAATTCATACAGTTTTTCGTAAATAAAAGAAACAGAAAAAAAAAAACCTAATTGTAGTTTTTCGGGAAAGATTCGTCGTCGGTTAACCTTCGTGAATCGAAATTGTGAAGAAAACTATAATATTTCTTGTGCAGATGAAACTACGACTAGTTTTTATTTTCCGATGAAAATTATACGCGTGATTGAATTTTTTCTTTTTTTTTTTTTTCTTTAATTTTCAACTCTCGATACGACGCGACGTAGTACCTATGTACCGAGAAGGCTTCGACAGTACAGCGGACTTTGCATCAACCGCAAATCCACTCTTTATTAATTCTCTATGCAGAATTTTCTATACGTCGCGAAAACACCGAGCCGCGTTCTATCTGTTTGTCCGTATGCCAGATATATGTTACGATAAATAAAAAAAAAAATTTCAATACCGTAACGTGCGATTATTCTCATTCGATCGAACAAAGTCGATCGACATGTATGTAGTACGTATACTACACATATGTATATTAACACACTGGTGCCGTTGCCGCTATCGAACCAACAAACTTTGAACTACGCCGTTGATGGAATTGAAGTAAAAAAAAAAAAAAAAAAAAAAAAAAAATGAAAATTGACAAAGATCGATCCAAGTTCTTCGTCTTTCTTTTTCTTTCTCTTCTTTTTTTTTCTCTTTCCTTTTATTCGATCTCGTCGGAGAAACGATTCTCAGATACGGAATAAAAATTATCATGAAGCTATAGGTATAAGAAAAAAAGAAGAAAAAAAGGAAAAAGGAAATTTGATGGGTCTATTCAATTATTGGGTTTATCGACGATTTCAACGAGTCGTAATACCGCTACTATTACGAAATTTGACCAAGTGGATATCGTCATATTTTACTCGTTCTCGTAATAAAAAGAAACTTAATATTAGGATAATCTGGTGATAACTTGGCTTCGACTATTATATGTACTATTTGTATAGGTACACCTTAGCAATAACAGCCATCGACCCTTGAACATATACCTAAAGCAGTAAAATGAACACATTATATATATGCTATCGTTTGAAATATGGGTTTTCAATCGTATAGGTATACAGCCTGAAAAGGTGTCGATTGATGTCTGTATCTATACGTAACGTATGCATGTAGTATACCTGTATACGTGAGCGATAATGCCTTCGTTTAGACGAACGTGTGTGTATATCATATCTACAGAATGTCAGGTATATATAAAACGTTGATAAAAGAAAAAAAGAAATAAAAGAAAAAAGAAAAAAGCTATAATCGTAAAAGGTGACAGGAAGTATGAAGTTCTAGGAACCGAATAACCTGTACATAACCAGCATATAACTACAGAGATTCCATAAAAGACGGACACATAAAGAGACTGATAGTAAAAGGTATACCGTATAGGTGTACTCGGTTCGTTCTTAGTCATTCTGCATCACTTTCCAATCTACACCACGTTTGATCCAAATAGATATGGAAATCGTCGGACAGACGAGTGGCCTATGTACAGGAGTACCATAGCCGGGCACTTGCAGATCAGTTTGTTGATTGTTTTATTTTTATTTTTGATTTTCGATTTTTATTTTATTTTTCTGGTCTCGAAATCGATTTGGTATTGTGCTATGAGAAAACTCGAAGAACTGTCGTTAGGTTATCGTTATTTATAACGCGATGGGAAATTCTAAGGAGTGACGAAAAGGTAAGAAAAGACATAAAAAAAAAGACATCAAATTTACGTAATATCGTATGTATAATTTTTCGGTTTCACGAACCCGCGCGTAATATATTATACATATAGATATATAATGTTTGTTTATAGTACAGCGATATATATAACCACGAATAATAGCTTGACCACAGAATAACGGACCACACACGCGCGATATGGTCGAATTAGCTAGTTTAGTCGCGCGTCGCGTAGCGATGAGTCAGTCGCGCGGTCGAGGTTTTACCACATTCTTCGATAACTAGGTATAGTTCCTCCGACAAAAAAAAACAAAATACAAAAAAAAAACAAAAAAAATGATGGAAAAAGAATCGAAGTTATGTGAAAATTTCATGTATCGCCTCCGTCGAAACGGCCGAAAAAAAAAAGAAAAAAATCAAAACGACGACAAAAGAGAAGGTTTTTTTTTTTCGTATCATTCGTAAATCGCGGAGCGGACAAAGCTCTTGAAAGGTCTTCGGAGGTTTCCGGGAAAATTTGGAAAACAATAAGAAAAAAAAAGAAAAAAAAAAAAAAGAGAGAATACGAGGAGAAATTATCCTTTCGACGAAAATCGGTCTCGTTATACTCGATTTTTGGCTCGGAACTCGTCGTGTACGAAGAGAATCGCTCTGAGAGATGTGTACTACATACGTACACGAAATTGTCTTGTATTTTCCGTTATTTCATCTACAGCTACGGGTTTTCTCCCGAGAACGAACGAGGGCTATTTAAATTCTCACTTACAGTATCTGTATACATATGTATATGTATATATGTCGTTTATGTTGCTGACTTTAACAGTGAAAGAGGAGAAGCAGGGCAAGCGGGCGTTCGAGAAGAACGACCTTCCTGGAAGAAGGCCTGATTCATACTCCTCGGAAACTTGCGAGTTTCAAAATTATGTACGATCTAGAGAAAATCCTCCGAAGGGTGAAAATTTCGGGGCCAATGTACCCTCAACCCCCACCCCGCGCAGGTAAAAAAATTTTGTTCAGGAGCATTACTCTCGAGAATACGAGGTCTTTGCGGTAAACCGACTTTCAAAGAATTTCTCAAAGATTCGAAAATCTTTGAAAATTCTAAATTTCATCGGCTAGCCGCGAAGACATATCGATCCGTGCGAAAAGACCTGGAATTCATTTTTTCGTTCAATTATTATTTTTTTGGAAACGAATCATTGATCATAGCCGTTAAAATTTCTTGATTATTATTTTTCTTCATAACTGATTTACGCAAATCACTCAACATACGGAATTTCCATGACCTCCAAGCCCCTGAAACAATTCCGAGCTTCGAAGCATACCGAAATTCTTCGACGGCCACGTTACACCTCTGTACTATACCCTACTTTCATTTTTCACCGTTTCCGGACTGCAGCTAAAGTGCAGTGACTGCGTAATCTGCACGCAGAGCTTAGGTATGTACACGCATACATCTACACGATATACATTTAGACACGTACACACACAGAAACATATGCATATACCTTTAGGTATGCGAACAGATAGGATCCCGTTAGACCGTGACCTCGCAGTATGCTTAGGGTACGTACCTACCTCGCAGGAATGAAAAGGGTCTTCATACCGGGGCCAATGGGTAGGCCTACGCATACAGGGTGGTCAGGTTAAAACGAATCCTCTCAATTTTGAATAAATTCGATATTTGTACGACAATTTTAATTTCTTTACCTCTTGTTTTTATTTTTTTGCAAAATGACGAAGAAAAAAGAAGAAAAGAAAAACGATCAACGCTTTTTTTTTCACTCATTTTTCAACTACGTCGTGATTCCAGAATTTTGAACGAATCGCTCTTATGTAATCGCCTTCTTATAATCATAAAAATCAGAATAGATCGCGAAGAAGAGAAAGATAGGAATAAAAAAAAAACAATTCGACCAACTCGAGGGGTCAATTATCGCGGTTCCACAGCTTCCTTATTCTCGGTCATAGTCTTACGTGCATTGTATATACTACTATACGACGTAAAGTTGGTAGTAAGATTAAATACATCCGGTTAGAGTCGCCCATTCATTACGTACTACACGAGGATGATCAGTCCAGTCGAGTTCAGTCCAGTCCGTCATCGTCTCGGCTCTCTTACATTATTTCTTCACCGATATACGTAAAACCCGTGAACGTTCATTCATCCGATTATTTACTCATTCGTCGTTCATTAATCCATTCATAAAATTCGTGTGACCGACTGAGAATATTTATACGCCGATTAATAATACTACGTGCGGTTTTACCTCGCCTTTTTTAGACCTAAACATGTATACATACAATAATGAATCACGATCACGCATCACTGCACGCGGAGTTTCCTTTGATCCGGAGAAAAAAAAAAAAATAATAAAACTAACCGCGATCGTTTACGGTTGTCATTTTTTTTTTTTTTTTTTTTTTTTTTATACGATCGATAAAAAATTGAATTTCGTTTTTTCTTCTTCTTCTGATCGATTTCGGAACATTAACAAAAAAAAAATCGGATCACAAATGAATCGAACGATTCGACAACAATCGCACAATATAATTTACACTCGAATTAATAACAAAGCTTCCGAATTTGAAAAAAAAAAAAAAAACTTAACGAATCTCTTCGGAGAATTTCGGTTACGTTCCAAAATTCGAGCCTCAAAAAAGTTACAACGGTAAATATGATTCTACGGCACGTATTGGTCGAAGTTTTAACACAGGCCCTTATTCAAAAAAATTATAGATTTTCTATTTTGACCGAACCAGCTGTTATACAGAATATATATAATATACGAGTGTAATAGGTATAATAAATTGTATCGCGTACGGGTGTCTGAAGCGAGCGTGAATTCTGTCCTTAATGGTTGAACGTAAAATGAATTTTTATTTATAATATATATATGTGTATGAGAGAAGAGGCGAGGAGAGGAAGACGCCGACCTCTCGGGACTCGGATAGTTTAACCGGTACAAGTTAAGGCTCGAGAGAGTCAGCCTCGGGTAAGAGCATGTCGTAAAATTAGTTACGACTTACGCGAGTAGCTATGTAGGCACTATCACTATACCGGCGAGTTATAACGTCGCAAACTAAAATATAAAACACAAGAATAAGAATAATAATATCAAGAAGGAGGAGGAGGAGAGACGTTCTTCTCCTCTTCTACGCACTACTAGGCTTGACCCTAACCGCGACCTGGCATCCGCCCGAGGGAGTGGGCGGATCTTTTTACCCTTTATTTCTAAAAAATAAAAAAAATTCAAGGAACTGAGAGAAAGAGAGAAAAGAGAGAGAGAGCCAGCGACGGAGAGGAGAGACGGGGGAACACGAGACGCCTTGTTAAGGCAATTAACAAACTCGCATTAACTCACAACTCGCATTAAATTGCCGAGAGTTGGGAGAGCCTCGGATATTTTGGAGTCGAAAATTACAGCTCTTTTTTATTTTTCATTAGTTTATTTCGTTTATTGAATAACTTCCGAATTTTACGTATATAAGATGATAATAAAAAAATGATCGCTAAAAATCCCAAAGATTTCCCCAATTTTTATCTCCTGTAAATAGAAGCTCGAAGAAACCCGTACGTATGTCTCTGAGCGACGGGATATACATATATTCAGCTTGTGGAAGTCGCGGCGTGACAACCGGAAGTGTAAAGTGACTCTAGCGAGAAGGGAGTTTGATTGTAAGTGGAGGGCCGCTCGGAGCACGGTGTAACCATCGTCGTACGTATCGGCGGGCGTCCGCGCTCTAGGGCGTCCATTGATATTAATGTCGTTATAACAACTGGCTAATGGATATTATCATCCATGGCACGAGCCCGGGGCGATTATCCAATTTAAAAACGATATAATCCGCACTTTTAATCGTCGCGAGTTTATCGCCGGTTTTCCCATCTCGATTTCGACCAGTTTTCTCATTTCTTTTTATTTTTGAGCTGATCGATGCGCTGAATTTATGGAAGAGATCGATTCTCCGGATTTTATCGATTAATTTACCGGTTTACGTCGATTGGGATAAATTCGGAGCCGCGGTTTACAAGCGGCGCAAATGACACGTAGAGAGCGTAGTTTAACTACTTTGTCGGCGTTCTTGCCCAACCCCAACGACTAGATTTCCGAGAATCAACGGCCACGGCACACGACATATACCGTGCGCGTTAGATTGCGATTCGGAATGTATATTTTTGTCTTCAATCTCTCTAAATATATCGAGAGACCCAGATTCCCTCGACGCGAAGAGATAACGGCTTCGGACTGTACAGACCTACGCGCGAGGAACGAGCTTGATTCTTTATTTCAAGTCTCAGCAGATATTCCGTATCGCGAAAGTGTCTTGCGATGATAAAAACTCCGGTGAAAATAGTTCGGTAGTTTCTCTAATAAGAAATTTTCGGTATTTTGGAATTTTTTTTCTTCTCTCAAAAACTACGGGAACCGATCTGTGATCTAAAAATTTCTTTTTCTTTTTTCAAAACCGTGAAACGGTTCGAATAAATTGTTTGAGTTATACCGTGAAGCGAGCAGATCTTCTTCCTGAAATCTCTTCGAAAACTTCTCGTCGAATCATGACGGTGGATAACAATTTTCGTAAGCTCAATTTACTTCCGCGATTTTTTTGGGATACGTATACCTCAATATGTTCCGCGGAAAATCTCACGGTTTCGCGAAACTCTGCTCTAATAAAACGAAAGATTTAAACTTGCTCATGTGTGATTATGAGTACATTAAAAATTGAAAAAACAAAACAAAAAAATTACGAATTAAAAAAAACCGTGATATAGGTATATGTTTAACGCGAAATTCAATATAAATATACTATATAGAGCGAAGAGTTCCGCAGTGCGAAATAAAGTAAGCACAGGGTTATATTTAAATAACGATAATAAATTTCTTCTCATTCATTCAACTCTAGCATATATAAAAAAAAAAGTTTCGAAACTCGTTCCATGATTGAAAAAATCGAAATTTTATTATTTCTATAAACGTTCTTCGCGATTTAAAAAATTTCGGTATACCTGATAAGTTTTTTTTTTTTTTTTTTTTAATATTTTCACCGCGTTCATTTTTATTGAGGGAAAATAATCGGAATACGTACTTCATACACGTACATACACGTTAGCTGTACAATATATATACATATATATGCATCAGTATCTGGTCAGCTAACAATTAGAGCCTAGTTTTAATGTTAATTAACCACCGCATTAAATGCTTGAGGGTAAATTCTCAGGCGAAGTAGGTATACGGATACGTATACCTATACCTATACCTCTACCTATATACGCGAGAGGCATTCGTTAGACGGAAAATGCGGTATGATTACCGAATGGCAATTATACCATACGTTCGCAAGCCATGTATCTATACGCGCATCTATATATAATATATATAAATAACTCGCGAGGCTTAATTCTCGGTTCTTTGATAATTCGTCTTTCGATTTTAAACCCGTCGTCATTATATTTATAAAAAATAAAACAAAAGACAGAATAAAAATAAAAACTTGCGAAATCTGAACTACGCGGGTAAGATTATGAATTCGAAAGAAAAATTTCGTCAGGTTTATTTTTTATTTTTTCTGCTATTGCATTATATTATTTCCGCGGATTAAGTTTTTTCTAGAAACTAGGTACATTATCTACCTCTACCTCTTGTACCCTGGTTTACTCGGAAAACGAGGGTTTCGGTGTACTACATCAAATTTCTGCAGCCAAATCTATTTTAGACTTCGAAACCTCGAATCTGGTTGGCGTCTGCTCCGAAACATCGCAGACTCGGCGTCTTTGGTTCTTGAACCTGTTGCCTCAGCCTGTCGCCTGAACTTCGGTATTCCGTTCTTTGTAATTAAAAAAAAAAAATTTTCTCCGGACGAAGATCGTTAAAAAAAAACAAAAAACTAAAAACTATGTGTAAAGCTTTTCTTTTGTTTTTTTCGTTACCTTAGCTTGAAATCCGGAGAATATCGATCGTCTCGATGGATAGGAAGACATGTTGATCTTGTTCACGACCATTGTCATTGCAGGATTAACGAACGAATATTAATAACAGCAATATTTCCGCCCGCGGAAATTTACGTTATTTTTCCGATAAAATAGAAAGATAAAAAGAAAAAGGAAAAATAAAGATAAGAATGAAATGAACAGAAGAACAACGTCAACGATTTTTTAACACTACGGTATACTTGATGGCTTTAATAGCGCCGCACATCGATAAGTCAGATTCGAATTTTACCCTCTTTATCAGCCCGTATTTAGAGATTTCTTTATCCACCGCACAGAACACACGCTTCACAATTATTATTTCACTGACAATATAATTTCTCTTAAAATTGACACGTGATTTTAATAAAATTGTCTGACAATGAAATTAACTCGGAACGATGTTACAACGAACATTTCGATTCGATGAAAGAAGTATTTTTATTTATTTTCTCTGTATTCCCGAAACACTTTCCAATTATATCAACACTCGGCTTGAATAAAAAAAAAACACTGTCGTTATTACAGCGATAAACAAAAACCGTCGAAACGTTTATATTTATCGAATAAATTTCGAGTATAGTTTTTTCTCTTCTTCTTTTTTTGTAAATAAAAAATATATTTCTCTCCAATCTCTTTTCGCGGTGAGATGTAGCAGGTTTTTTTTTTTTTTTCAAATTTCTCAGACCGTTAGAACTTCGGCTATACCGTCTTAAGGCGGACGATTACACCGTCACTCCGTTTCTCTTCAGCGAATCTCACCGCACTGAGCCTTCAGCGTCGAGAAGCTGGCTTATAAGTATTTCGCTTCCCCCTCTCTTACGGCACGACCAATCGCCAACGACAGCTCTGATATGTAGTAGTCGGTCTTACACTAGACTCTAATAAATGTCATCACTGACTTCATACTTCGCGCAGAAGGGGGTGGCGGCTCGATACTTACATTAATTATGCAGGATGTCAAATATTGCACCGAAAAAAAAAATAGAGAATTTAGTTTTCATTAGACGTTGAGGAGTTTCGTTGTTGAATCTTTTTGTTTCTGTTTTTCTGTTTTTTTTTTTTTGTTTTTCCGTTTTCTTGTTTCTTTCAAACGAAACAAGCGACGTTGATTTTTTTCGATGTTAATTTTTTGGAGTCGAAATGCTGCTTATCTTAATTCTACTCCAAAAAATAATTACAATTTTCCTCTCTTTTTCTTTCAATCCTGTCAAGAGCTCCGCGAATTTGACTCCAAAGAATTTATCGAATTTGTCGAATTTATCGAATTTAAATTGATTGCCAGTATCGAATTAAAGAATTTTTAAATAGCAATCAGAAGAATAAAAAACCAAAATAGTAATTAAAAAGAAACGAGCAGGTTTTGTCGGATCGATAAATTCGATATCGTTTATCGATATATTTCGAATTTGACGAAGTTCTTTGAGATTCAAATAAATCGTAGAATTTTCATTTCTGCGTTCATCGTGAAGTTTTTCTCGTAGTTATATTAACGCCGAGATTTTTTTTTTTGTAAGTGCAATTACCCGTTTCCACAGTTTCATTTTACGCCAAATTCGATAATAGGATTTCTGAGTTTTAGCTTCGGGTACTCAGAGAATCAGAGCCTCGAAATACGCTTCTGTATTCCACAAATCGCGGGGATGAGTTTTATTCTATTCAGTACTTGACTCACGGTCTTTCTGGACAAGAGTGGATTCAGCTTTCCAGATCTCTCTTCATTTTCATCGGGGAATAGATTTTCCAGCAAATATTAACAAAAAAAAAAAAACCAAAAGTCACAAAAGTAAAGAGAAAAAATAAAATAAAATAAAAGAATCGTGAGACCGAATTGAAAATCTGATATTCTGGAAACTCTGGGCCAAGAAGACAAAGCGTACACCTACGTACGCGTCATTCGCATGAGATTTGCAAGTAAAAATTTGAATTCTGCATATAAGGATTTAAAAACGCAATTTCGAATGATTTATGTACGACAATTATTGACCAATGCTGATTTCACTGCTGGCTAAGAGCCTCAGCTTTTGTTGCTCGGCTACTCACGCTCGTTTCGGAGTAACTGAGTATACGTTATTCTCGGTTTACGCTATTTAAAGAATAACCTTTCTAGGTGTACCGGGAAAAAAGAGGCTTAAAAAATAGAGACCCTAAGCCCCGGGATTAGTTGGCATAGAGGAAAAACCCGCAACGACGATGACCGCTGTACTCGCATAAAGCGACCGAATAAGTACACGCGTTCTCACGTTCATTCCATATAGATTCGCACAATCACCTTGATTCTTACGGCGAAACCAAGAATCGTTGATCGACACCTTTCCACCTTTACATCAGGTCAGTAATTAGAAAAAAGATTAGGATTAGAAAATTCGGTGCTAAAACGAAATTTCGAAACCGAAACTCGAGAATGGGTCAGAGAAGGGCCTCGTTCAGGCACATATGTATGTACCTGCATGATTGTCTATTAATTGGCTGTAGACGTCCTACGGACCTTTAACGATCCTCTGCGATGTTTTGGCACTCGTACGTTCGGCTAGAAATTGATTTATGATCATCGATTACTTATTCGAACCGACTACTTATACATGACTTATAGAGAATCTGATTAAACACCTTTTCTCTCGGTCTTTCTATACCCTCGATGATTATTTATCTAACGATCGATCCGTGTCGTACGTAATAACGAATGAGACGGGAAATGTGGAAATACGTTTCACAGAAGGATAATAATTCGCGGCAGAGCTCTGGAGCTGATCAGACTTCCATATGGATCAGGATTACCGGATGATCGGATTTTCATCCGGTATCAAAGGTCCCCGAGTCTACAATTTCCATTTCTGCGATTAAACCACGCATACAGTCACATAGGCATATGTCGCATTGTAAAACCGCATTATAAATCGGTCAAGGTATCCAAACTCTACGAATTCGGAATGAATATCGAACCGAGATGAGGCTGACCGCATTATGTGTTACAGGCATTAATTAATCACTGCGTAATAAGAGTCTGCGATCGTTGGATACCGCAGAGAAATTTTCATATTTACGATAGAAAATTATTCGACAAAGTTAATTGAACGACACTAAAAATTATGATAAATAAATAAATGAAGATAACGTGATGTACGGCACGCGACGGAAAATCTAAAATTATTCCTCGGAGGATACCGTACTCGCATATATGTGTACATATCTAACCACGAACGACGTATTTGACATAAACTCAAAGACATCATACGGCATTTCCACTTACGTCACTGTAATAACAATTCGTTTGACGTTTTAACAAATACGTAATGACTGAGTCTGAATCATGTCACGATCGACGGAAATTTCCTCTATTTCACGAACCCTAGTCGATTGTTTTATGCTAGAAATTTTTTGGCGGTACATCAAACTTTGGAAAATTCAAGTTTCGGGTATTTTGGGGGCAATCTCATAATCCCTGGGCTCTTTTTTTTCTCAAAGACAAAAGTTGACAAGAATCCTGGGAAATGGCGAATGTCATCGTTTCCAAAAAGTCCGAAAACGGAAAATAAAATGATGACAGAACGACGAGTCGCGGTTTCCGAAAGTTTATGACCAGCTCGGTTGATTTTCAGCGAATTTTGAGGAGGAAAATTGCGCGTAAATAAATCTGAGAAAGTTTATTTGAAAATCGGAAAACGGGTATAAATAATACTTCAAATTCATTCCAGCTGCAACGGAGGGAAAGATCTGTCTCTCGTCTTCTCGATCACGTATTTTCTTCGTAAATTTTTGATCCGGCGATCGTTTGAGGAAATAAAAAGGAAAATATTGCAATTGGAAGTTATCAGGCCGGAAAAACGACGGCTAGTGAAAATCTTCGTTTCCGTAAACATTGCGTGTCGTCTCCTGCCTGATGCGGTAGCAGAGTATAAATTTATCTTATACGAGGCTAGGTGGAATACGCGAAGACGCGTCGCGACGCCCCTGACTCAGATGTGTCGCCGGACCGGTCGGGTTCAGTAACGTCTAAGAAAACCAACCCTATTTATCTTATTTTTGATTTTGCGAACCCGCAAATAGGACGAGCCGAGTCTCCATCATCGCTAGCTTAATAGATTGCGTCGCGACGCCGAATCAACCGTCGCCGCGACGGCGCCCTTGGACTAACGAAAATCGCCCGTTAGACACGATGCAAAAAACTTAGTCTACTCCGGTTCTAATATTAACTGTCCACCCCGGAGTCACACCTCGAAAAAGGGCAGCGAATCATTTTCGCGAATCCGAACGGGGCCTCGAGTCGCGGGAAATGATAATTGCGAGATCGCAGATTCGATCTATCGGTGGTTTGGAATCAAAAACGCGTTTCAAAGCCGAATAAAATTTTCCCTGCACGCCGCGTTCGGAGATACCAGCGAATATCTCCGGTTTTATTGGTTTCGATTAATTCCAGTCGACTGGAATACGAACCAGTAGCACGGGTGCAACAGGTTATGCTATTTCCATCTCTGCTACTGCAGCAGCGTGCAGCATCCGGCAGAGAGACGTCGTCGCGGTTAGAGTCGCGTCGTTTCGCCACGCCGTCGGCGAGGCGAGACCAAAAGCTCCCTTTAAATTTTCATTTTTTTATCTCATTTTATTTTTTATTTTTTTTTCCAAAAACCGAACACCGCTTTTGCTGCTAATTTATATCTACGAGGGAGCAAAACCCTCCCGATGATCTCGCTACACGAGATTACGAAGAAAAAAGCGAGCGAACAGATCCGCGTTCGAGTATAAATTTAAAAAAATTAACAGCCGATTATTTTTATCAGCGAAATCAAAAACGAGATGAGGTTGTTCAAATATCGATCAGATTTCGCTATAGCGGAATTATTTAGACCGTGAATAATCCGAACGGTTTCACAATCATCGTTGATTTGCAAGGAGGAAAGATATCCGCTACTAGCTCAGGGAAAACGGAACTGGGATAAATTCATTAAAGTTTCAGATGACTGCATAACCGTAATCGGCTTATTACAAAACGAGGAACAATTAATTGCGGTATATACCTATACATGTTCAACTGGATCTTGATCTTATTTCAAAATAATTATTCCTGATCGACTTTCATCGATTCATTCATACGAATCTGACAAGGAAAGCTTATATTTCATTGGAAAAACCCTATGGAGGAAAATTTGAGTAGAAGAGAAAAAATAAATAAATAAATAGATTGCCGTCATCGGGGTGAAAATATTGCGACGATTCAAGGAACTTCATTTCTAGCAGGCGAGTCGATGCAGCTTATCTGATTAGGAGAAACCTGCAGTGAGACGGTTTCGGAGTAAATGAAATGCCCGGTTTTTTATTTATTTTTTTCTATTTTTTTAGAAACGAACTTTATCATCACGAATAATCGATTTCTTCGTAGATACATACAATCGCTCCGAGAAATCTGAAATCTCGTAAAACAGAAAATACCGGAAATTATTTTATCGGTTGACACTCGGACGCTTTTCACTCGTCGATTTTATGTAGAACTAGATATCCCGTTAAAAAATTGGAAAATTGTTTAAAAAATGAGAATTCGAGACTCTATTCGTGGATTTTACTCAAGGCAGTAAACGTGGGAGAAAAATTTTGTTCATAAGTGATTTTTGACTAACAAAATTCTCTGATATATCGCGTAAGATTAATCAGCGATATCAGAGAGTGAGTCACTCGAAAGTAAGCGAGCGTATATCGGTGCTATGGACTGAGTTGAAAAATCTATACGGCATTGGTAATAGATAAGAGGAACGAGATTAGCGACGAAAACGCAGGTTGAAAAGTTTTGTGCAAACATTTTGTTGACGCGTGTGAAACTTGAGAGCTATGTTGTCGGAAACGTGAATCGGACACGCAACGGTAATCCTTTTTTTCTCATTTAAAACCGAGGAACGAGACTCCTCAATTATTTTCAAAAAATGGGGAATCGTCGTGCTGAAAATTTCGTAGCGAATCAAAGATGTGATAATTCACGGCTTTGTACGTATTTTTGGGTTCATTAATTTTCAATTCTTTGACTCAAACTTCATTTTTTCCGCTGACACGTGAAGTAGCTTCGAATACTTTCGCACCCCGAACCAATTCCTTTTTCCAGGCTCTCCCGTGACCCATCAAGCCTTGGCTCAAAGCCCGATTATTTTTTAATAGAAACCTCGATTCTTCCTCTTCAAAATGAGCCCAAAACGAACTCGATATCTCAATTCTTGTTCGAGTTATTATTTTTATAGTAAAAGCGTTTCTTTTTCGACTACGTGCGTTGATTGAATTCGGAATAGAAATCTCGTTCCAGCGAGTACCAAAAATCGAACTACTGGCCTCTCCGATAAGGGAAAAACCTCGGAGTATCATCGGCGAAGAAATGAAGGAAAAGATTCATTCTCGACACACCCTAGCAGCCAGAAAACGACACGTTGGTGAATTTCTTCTTCCTTTATCACAGCTCGAGTTAGAACTTCTTCCCGTGATTCGATTCGAGTATTTTGCATACAATAGGCACCGCGTCACCCTGATTCAGACACGAGACTCGCGATTCGGGGTAGTTTGAAGTAAATTGTTCGCAAAATCCGCTGCTTGATATACGTGTAACTAACTAATTCATTCATCTGCGAGAGTGACTAATATCTCACGGTTTGTTTGACCTGAACAATTGAACTATAAACACATCAGAGTATTCCTTACTCACCAGAGTATTAGACTGAAATCTTAGCTGTTACACCAATCGTCTCGTTTCATAATTCCAACGATTAATCTCACAACTTGAGTCACGATCCGAACGAACGTCGGGTGAACCGCGTAAAGATGAATTAAGTATCGGGTGTGTAGATTAAGTGGAAAGAGACGGAGGACAGCATTGGCGACATTAGAAAACCGCATAGATCCGGTAATACTGAGGTTGAAATAAGGAAAGAATGAAAGACGAAGAAACGGATGTTGCCAATCCACCAGCTATCTAGTATTCTTCAGATTGCGCCGCGAATAGCTTCCTATTATAGTATCGTATCTGAACAAATCTGGTAGATGACTTAGTCCTCAGTTTTTTCATCATTTGTTAACGAAATTCCACGTGTGTGTGATTAATGCGATACTTCAATAAAGAAATTCGTAAAATCTGATCTCGGGCGCTAGTCGCGTAAGCGAATATTTTGTTTGTTATTTCTTCTTAACGCAGACTTTATTCATCGCCTGGAGAGATGGACGGTGTGTTGGAGATCGCGAGAACTTCGGGGAGCGAAGCAAAGAGGCATTTTCGGCGTGGGCGTTAGCGTGTAATCATCGTTTTACGTAGATTCACTATGCAAATTGCGTGAATCATGCCCGATTAGTTTGTAACAGGATCAAATAAACGATACGGCGTCGGGTATGAGTATATAACATAAACTCAAGACCAGAGGCCGGGCCGTACGCGAGATTCGACCCACGATGACCGTTCCTTCAGGTTCGATTGAAACCGGCCAATTCGCGGGTTTCAGTTTTTCGGTATCACAGCTGAAAGAAAATCATAATGAAAACAACGAATGTCATAAAAATGCCGATGAGTCAACTCTGTGTCACGTATGGATATGTGTGCACACATATGTGCGGAAAACTATATCGGAACGCGTGCATAATCGCATAAAACGTTCGTAGGAAATAGATCGTAAAAATATGCGCGTTATTACGAGGCTTGCGGTGCGCGCGATGGCCATTTTCATATTATGCATTTCCGTTTGATTCACACTTCTTCGACGATGTCGCATCGTTACTGATAACGCACGACGCGACACACGTGTATAGAGAAATCTCTGTCCGGGGGATTCCCCGAACTCGCGTTCCACGCCAGAACTTCGCGCGAAATAAAAAACGCGCTGATTTTTTGCCAGGCGAATTTTTTACTCGGATAATCGACCTTGTCTTTCCTCCTTAATTGCTTGTAATCGGTGATTAACGCGGCAAAAACCTCCGTGCTGTATTTCGACGATTAATTAACATCCTCGCAGAGGCAAAATCTACGAATTTCGTAACAGGCGTCTTCTTGTTATTTAAGAAACTTTTGTAACGCGGGAGTGCTAACATCCTGTCGACAACATTCGTACATACCAACAACGCATTTGTCTAAACCAAGGACGTTTTTTCTTATTCTTCTGCAAAGGTAAGAATATGACCATGGGTCGGATCTCCGATGCTGAAAATGTCTCTTCCTTGACTAAGATTGATATCATCTTTACTGACCATATTACAGCTTCTTTTCTGACAACGAGAACAAAATTGCAACGGAATACCGTGGCTGACCAAATTGCTTTCCAGCCATCTTCTTCAGAATTCTATATTCTTTGAAAAATTTGTTAAATTTAAGGAAGAAAATGTTCGGGGCTTTGTTTGAGCCCAAATTTCTAAAAGAACAGCGCAGTCTCGTCGAGGTATTCGTCGTTTCTGTCAGCTTCTTCGTCCTCTTCTTCTTCGTCCTCGTATTCCTCCTCTTCCTCGACGTCTAGGAACGAGTCTATGAGCTCCATGGGTAGTTCGTCGACGGCACCCTCCGGGAAGTAGAGATTAATCAACTCCAGGGTCTCCTCTTGGCTCTCGCTTTCGAAGTAGGGTTCGATCCCGGCGAAAGCGAAGAAGGTCTCATCGTTGAGGTAGTTCAATACCACGACGAAGACTTCTTGGTCTGTCTTGTACTTCACCTTCGCGAGACGGAAATTTTCTACGTTAGAAAATCCGCGACTTTTCTTGGGGATCTTTACGACTGATTCGCGAAACAAATGCGCCGTGTACCTTTTTCTCAAAGCTTTCCAACGACGAAGCGATTCTCTTGGCGAATGGTGGATTGTCGACTTCGAAGACCCCGAACCGCTCTATAGCTTCGCCAAAATTCGCGACAGCTTCGGACAGTTCTTTAAACCTGTTGGCTCTGTATTTGAAGAAGCACTTCGGCAACGGCGGAGGTTCTTCCTCGTACGGATGAGAGACCTCCATGTATCGTTGGAATATGACTTCGAAAACGTGGACCTTGCTTCTGGCCTGAAGAATCGAACGATATTTCTCAACGGTTTGAAAACACGACGAAAAAAGTAAAAATCGGGGTTTTACTTGAGGAGGAACCCAGACTGCTGGATACGTTCGTTTCACGTCACCTTCTACCTCTGGGTTTGGTTCGTGAACGTGTATGTGTCGACTGGCATAATCCTTCTCGTAAACTGTTCTAGTCGGAGGAAGCAACGTCCCGGCGCCATGAACCAACGGAGGTGGTTCGTCGTAGATTATTTTTAGCAAATAATTTTCCACGTCGTTAATTTCTCGAGTTGGACAGTCCCCGGATTTTTCGGGATTCTCTACTGGGTATTTCACTGGCCAGTCCGGATGCGGAGGTCTTCCCTTCAGCCGCATAACCATGCATTTCCCTTCCGTCAAACCTGCATGAAAATTGTTACATTTTCATCAACCGATCATTTTTGGAAGCAGGCCACGACAAGGGGGACCGAGTTGTTGGTCTTTGGGAAAAAACGGTTCGTCAATGATGATTACCGAACACAATATCATCGGTGATATCAAAGTTGCTTTCCACAAACATCTCGCCGATGATTTCCTCGGTTAGTTCAAGGCGTACTTCTTCCACCACGTCGAAGCACTGTTCGAACAAATCGGTTACCAGTTCCTGGTAAGGTGGTGAGTTCTTTTTCTCTCTAGGATTGCCCTCTTCGTCAATGAAAACCCAGGGATACAGTAGCAGCGCATTTTCCTCGCAAAGTTCAACCATCATTTGGCTCAGCATTGCTTCGTACTTGGCCTGTTTTTCAGCATTCTCTTTAGCAGCGATCGCTTCCTCCTTGGCCAGCCTTCGGGTTGTAACAAAAAAAATGTACATCAGCCTTCAAGGCCACGGGATAAAACACAACCTCTGTTCTTCCAAAATTTCCCAACGCTTTTGTTCGTCAGGGCCCCGTTCCGAGACTGGCGAACTCCATTTCGGAGGTTCGTCTTGCTGCACTCTCCTGATTTCATCCATCAAAAGTCTCGCAAGATCCGGGCAGTGGGCTCCAAACATCATGTTAACCATCACACCATTCTGTATGAACATCCAAACGGGTTCGCTCTTACCCCGAAACCGTTCTAGGTCATCAATGTCGTTGTTTTTGGCAACAGCATAGCTGAGAACATCGCCTCCGTACTCCAATTTGATCTTTTTCAAACTGCTAATCATCGCCATGCAAGGGCCACTCCATTCCGAGTAAACGTCAACCAAAACCAAACCCTTTCGTTCCAGTATCAAGGCCCATTCTGCGTTGGTGTTCACTTCCGTTTGCAAGGCTACTGGAGCGCCTTTCTTTGCCATACTTTTTTATATTTCAAAGGCAGCCATTTACCGATGGAATTATTTCGTCGGAGTGATTCGATTAGTCGAGGGAGTGGAGGGTGCTCTGATATCTTCACACCGCAAACTTGAAATCGACGATCGACAAGCACCAATCTTCCAGACAAATCCATTCGTCAAATGTCTCGTTTTTCCTTATAAGCATTTCTGATGAATGTTCATTTTTTCAAAGTCTGACTTTTCGCGAATGAATCCTGCAGCCGAATGACTAACTACGGGTTTATACAGAGTCTAAACGTGACAAACTGTGAATATAAATTAGTTATAAATAAATACTCGATAAAAGTAAATATGAAGTCAATTTTGAGCACGAACTCGAGGTCTCGTTTCCAGAAGAGAATGAGTATTGTGATTTGCCAGCACCTTGAGAAGTGGGAACGATTTGGAAGCGGTATGAGTAATGTTATTTCGGTGGGTTTGACGGGCTACTTGACTCATTTGTTGCTACTGCTTTTGCATTCTGCCATTTTACATAATCGGAAATGCTCCGATGTATTACGTCGAAACGTATTTCACGCCCCCGCATTTTTTCACGGCTATACCCAATGTGTGTATTCTTAATGCACGTGTGTGCACACGTCATGATCAGAGCAAATGCAGAGCGTGGGCTGATATTCCGAAGTCAGGATGACGAATAATCCTAATCTTCGAGTTTGTCATTCCACTTAGTAGATGATGAGGAGTAGGTATCGTGCGCAGGTATTTCTTACTCGGAATTGTTCCTCTCCGATTCATCTCAGCCCTCGAAACGATCTAATGACACGGAGATCTTCTGGGAGCCAAAATATCATTAGAAGAGGAGACAAGGAGGAGGAGAAAATCGCATACGCTGATCATATTTTGCGTCTCCTTGGTTAAAATCGGGAATAATTAAGTTACGATTCGAGGCCAACATCTGATGGCAATCTGCACAGACTTCCGGATCAAACATGTCACTCTGTATCCAGAATACAAAAGCGTGGTCTAGACGGACCGAGTGACTCAAGAAATGTTTGTTATTCTTTCACTGGTTCAATACCGATGGAATATCAATCAAGTGACTGTAATTTAGCATCGGAGATGTGTAAGAGATAGAGAACTAACCCACATGAATAAGATGCTCGTTGTCAGTCCGATGCTCTCGAGTTTTGTTACCGTTTTTCAAGTGGTTATTTCTCATTCTCCAATTTTCATTGACGGTTTGTTTCGACCGCGAGAGATCGATGCTCGATACATTCGCATGAGCAGTTCGTGGCTTATACCCTTCTCCAGCAGCTTCGGAAAAACGACATTGCTTGTAGGGAATTCAGGGCTTCATCAAATCGTAATATGAGAAATTAGGTGCGCAAACATATTTTCTAGATGCTGTTAAAACGCTTTCGCGAGGATTTCTCTCCGGCCTGATTCCCAAGGATTTTGAGGTGGGAGCTAATAGCCAAAAATTTGCCCCGAAACGACACATTCCGGTATTTAAACATCCATATCCGTAAAATATAGGCAGTTGCCACGCGACGAGAGAAAATAATGAAATTTTCGGTGAACAGACGCCTCAGGGGCCGGACTTTCATCCTCTTTCCTCCGAGTACACGGAATTAGGAACTAACACACGTCTTATTCGTGAGAATCCTGATCGCCAACGATGACTAACCCTGTTCTGATCTGTGTCAACCGCACATCGTCGTCTTGCCCCTTGAATACTAAGACCCATCCCTGTTTCTTAACGCGTTTTATATTTTTTTAGCTCTTCTGGAAGCAGCGTTTCACCTCTCTCGAACTTTTCCTTTTGCCTTCTTCAAGTTGGTTGTTCCAAACCCACTCTGAACCGTTATGATAGTTCGTTGTCTCGATTGCTCTTCTCTTCGTGTCATTTTTCGAAATGCGTCTATAAATCATCTTGCGTAATTTAAAAGGCCAATTCGGCACCTTCGTTATCCTCTTCATCCTGTCTTTTCCCTCGCGAAACATTTAAACCGCGGAATTCGAGGTCGTATCAATACCGCGTACGAATATGCGTCGTAGTACCTGCAGCGTGTATTTGTGAAGATATATTCGGACTTCTCGGAAGTTTCCGTTAAACTTAGCTCTCTGGAGCGAGAGATCGAGCCAGGAACTCGGTCCAGCTATCTACGACGAAGAAACGCATTCTGCGGTGCTCCGGTCACCCAATATCCTAGATTCGTTGAAGAATCAGGAATATTTCGAGGTTCGAGGAATCCTCAAATAATTGAGGAAGTCTCGGAAAACTGTACCAACAATTCTAGCAACTGTAGCACATTTCAGCCCCGAGTCATTACCGTGAATAGAATCGTGCCAGAAAGATAATACCGAAGAACAGTTAATGGAGTGAAATTTCCGCAAATTAGGTAACTCATTAGGAGCGATGATCCCTTTCGGAACCACAGGCTTTTGTAACTGTAGATCGATTCAATCGCTTATCGAGTGTTCAATCGATCTTTCAAGGAACTTGAGAACCGATTTGCTCCGGCAATGTAGGCGTTTACTCGAACAGTAAACCGAATCTTGACCATATTGATTCGAAGCATCCTTCCAGTCATCCCGCAGTAATTGTTTCGCTCATACTGTACCGATTTCCATCATGATCAGGCGTGTATTTCGATTGACGATCGCTGAATCGGTCCATCATATCCTTTTGTCGTCGAAGCTCATTAATGGATAACTGTAACCATCATCGTGATATCGGATGAAAAGATCGACTAGAAAGGTTCGGACCACCGGAAATTTTCTCGTGTTTCAGCTATTGTGACTAGGCTAAAAATTGCGATACACGGTTACACTTTTCACGGGTGTTTACGGTGATATTATGGGATAGAGAAGCGCAGGGCGGATTGAATCCGGAAAATTGAAAATTCGGAGTCGAAATTTGGAGTCTCGGTAGCGTCGATTATTTCCACTAATAGAAACGATCAGCAGTCGTCGATATACTCGGTCCCAGGATTAGCCTGGGCGTTCATACTTAATGCAAGGCGCGAAGACGTCGAGTACTGCGACAATGCCGAAGCTATAAAGACAAATAGCGCTCAAACGAGCCCAACAAGGCCTAATGCCGTATTTGCATCGACCATTAAACCAGCCTAAAATATTTAGTCCATTCATCCCGAGGGAAGAGGCTCCTTGCTCGGAAGACAATTTCATTACTGTCGGCTGGACAAAGAACACCCGGGTAACTACTCGGTCATTATTACACATGAAACGAAGCTGGTCTCGCACGCCGTTGATTTTTTATTTTCTCTTATTTTAACGCGAAATTTGCATTAAAATCGTCACGCTGGTTAACCCTTATTAAATAGGAGGAATGCAGAGTTTCATACTCGAAAATTGCCGCACGTATTCATCTCAGACTTGACTCGACGGTGGATCAAAAAATGGTGTACCATGGATTCATCCTGCTTTATTTAGTCAGATGATCGGTTTAAAGATCCCATGAATCCTTATGCTACCTAATCACCTTATATCTCGGTTAAAAACTGGATCTTACTCGGTTCGAGAAGCTCTGGCTTGTGTTTTGCAACGCGATACTCGAGTCTGCTGATCAAGCAGAAGGCTTGGATTTCATTGACATCGTTTGGTAAGAAATTCGTCAGAATGACACGTGTAAAAAAAGTGAAGAGTCACTTCTTATCTAGGGTTCTAGAATTGATATTATTCGAACGATGAGTAAACGAGTCGACTTTACAGGTTCCCGAACGAATGCCTCGTGACACTATCGCCTCCCTCGAACCTGAATCTAATTTCGAGTTAATTGCAAGTGGGAAATGAATCTAGGAATTCAATTCACGATATTTTCTTCCTAACGTGACTAATTACTGATTAGTTATCAAGTCGGTCAACTTCCTTCGTCCGACGTCGATTGATTATGAAAGAACCATTAACTTGAGCAATTGATATGCGATGGAGTAGATGCACGGTGTGTGTGTATACATGTAAGGATCTTTCGAAGCGATTATAATAATAATTGTTCGCAGTAATGCTGACTCGGGTTCGCATGTTGCAACGATATGGAATTTGTGTCACGTATGAAATTTGCTTCTGGGTTCATAAGAGTTCATTTTAAGTAACGAGGGGTTCGCTTCTCTCATTTTCTTTTTTTTATCATCAAACCAAACCGAGAGAACCTTGCGGTCGTATATATCGTCTAAAAAAAAATTCGCGAAGTCCTGGGAAGATGAAGAAGCCGATTCTACCGATTTTGGACTTTTTGTATACAACCTTTAATTTTTTTTAAATACTACAATAAGTATGTAAGCTATATCTGAATTGCGGCGACAGGGCAAAGTTACTTTTATAAATTTTACGTCCTCGGTAACGAGATCATAAAGCTAAACTACTAGGCTAGACGAGAATTAGGCTGGATCGTAAAACTGAGTGAAAACCTTGTACGAGGAAGAAGATATGGTACAGAGCTTAATCTTTGCTCCCGATCTCGATGCTGCGGGATGCGAGAAACGTAACCCCGCCGAGATCTTCTTTGAATATCTAGAATCTAGATATTTGCATACGAGAAACGTAGCGTTCCCCATAAATTTTGTGGATTATATTATTCCGAGTAATTTTCGTACCGCTAGGTATACTTGAGAATGTAAAAAATTGGTAAATGAGAACGAGCAGGAAACGCGGTTGAACTATGTTGGGCAATTAGTTTCTGTGGTCACAATTATGCTTCGTCATAAATCCTGACACGACGCATATATTGCATATATATGCGGTTTACTGCAACACAGAAACACTTTTACGCGTACAATTGTTTAGAAATGATCAACCGAGTTGTAAATTATAATTCCGTAGAATAATTGAGCGTGTATCTACGTGCATTCGGTGTTGAAAGAAGAACGCAGTATTCTTATCTATGAGGCTGGATTGAAGTTCCGAATTTCGAAAGTCCCGTAAGCTCGAAATTCCGAATTTGAATATTACCGATTCACATTTTGTCGAAAGGATATTTTCCTGGAGGTCTACATAGCCGATTTGAGAAACTTTGAAACGGAGAACACCGAAGATCTGAAATTCCGAAAGCCGAAGATCCTAAAGGCCAAAAACTTCGAAACTTGAAATTCACGCATGTATTCATTCAGTGTTTAATAACTCGGGTTGTATTGTTCCAATCGAAACCGATAAACGGGTGAATTAATCGGCTCGAGATTTACTTTTTGGAAAAATATTTCCAAAATCCTATCATTATTTATGACATCTTCGAATGACGATTCGAATGAACTATTTTTTGTCTTCGCATGCTGAGAAATATACCGAAATTTCTGGATTTTCGGACTTTCGGGATCTGAATGGTCTAAACTTCAACGTTTCTGACAAATTCGAAATCGTTTCAAACGGATCCGGAACTTCGAGTCATTCCCTTATTCATCTTCAATGCCGAAATATCGAAATCCGAAAAAAAAAAATGGTTTTATTTATTGTATAAATATGTACCCATAAGTATATTGTTTTAACAGATATTTCAACCATCTAAAGAAATCGCGCATTTCGTCTGGACCGATGGCGAATATCACCTGGTTTTCCATACCTGTGTTACGTTTTCGCATTTTGAATGGGACGCGTATGGTAGGTATACATACTGCAATTCGTCAACCCACGCAGTCAGACTCCCAAAGAACTCCATCGGAAAAATATGCAATACGCAAAACGGAGAAAAACTCGTGGGAATTATTTTCCGTGACAGGGAACAAAAAACAGGGAATAAAAAAAAAATTCATCCATCTTTAAAAGTGCGGAAATATTTCCAGCGATCGCATCTCTCTTCGAAAAGCACCTAGACGGTATGCAACCCAACCAACGTTCTTGTACGGCGCGTCGCAGAAATTTCTGATCAAAATTACGCGGATTGAAGATTTTTTTATTTCATTTTTATACCACTTCTTTTTCTTTTTTTTTTTAATTTAAAACTGCAGATGTACTTTTATGCGTAAATGACGAAAATTTGCCTCGGAGAATTTCGTACATCGAATATATCCTATAATTGAATCCTTGAGTATTCAATTAGCGGTGCCTAATGTGCCATTCGAAATGAAAAATCCGCTGTCTTGTTTATTTACTTATTTATTTATTTATCTATTTTATTCATCCGTCATAATTACACGTATCGATTCTATAGTCATTGAACATACACATATATACAAGCGAGATATTGCAAGGTTAACAGAAGGGAAGCCGTCGATATAAATAGAAATAAAAATAGTAAAGTTTATTATCACTTTGCGTTGATTTCTTGCCGATAAACCGTAGTGATATTAATAGCGAATGGTTATAACTTTACCGATGTAATTACACTTGATTGCGGTAATATTAAATAAACGTGGGCACAGGTAATTACATAGTAATTGAGAAATACGTACTTACGACGTTTCTTCTTCCCATTCCCAACACTCTGTGCAATACACGCTAATATATCTTACAAGGAAGAAATTTGCCGAAAATTAACACATTCCGAGGGCCGATTAATCCCCCAGGTAAACAGCCCCGCTCAAGTGTGGGAGTTAAGTTCGTTAAGATCTATGCAATGCGAGAGGATGATGAATGTCTGCGGTTCTCTAAGGGTACAGGCCTCTCGTATAATCAGTAATTGCTATTCGGATGAAGAGTAATGGTCGGCTACGATTGTCTGGACGATGTAGTACATATACCTATACATTGTACACATGCAATCCGATCTGGGAATAAACCGTATCGGAAATGCTTGCCGGTTAACGATCAACGATTGCTGATGCAACTCAACTAACTTCGCACGCTGCACACTCGGTGTTCGCGGATTTCATCGAATGTTGCCGAAAATCGAGTGTCGCGAAATTTCTTCTGGGTATTGGAATAATTTTGTTGGGATCGTGAGTGAAAAAGAAAAAATAAAGGAAAAATAAATGTTGCGGATGAGGTTGAAATAAATCTGATACAATATGATCGCGTCTGATGACCAAGGAGCTGAGAGTCAATTGTCGAGTTAGAGGCGGCTGGTTTATTTATATAATTAACGCATTGCGTAAGACGTTGCAGTTTCGTAAGATCCGTAACACCTACCACGACGCATTTACTAATTGCTCTATAGACGGCAGTCATCCTTGAGACATCTCCGATATATTATTCTATGTCGCGCGAGAGTTAGAGGAGAAGCGAAAACATCTATGACTCCGACCATCGAGATCGGACTGAAAATAACAGGTTCATTAATCAGAGGGAATGACCCTCCGGCGGTGCGATGCTGAAAGAGCATTTGGTCTTTGATCGGAATTTGATTTTTTCAAAAAGTACGAAGGAACCGGAGTCTGGATCTCTTCGAGCAAAATCAAAATCAATTTCGAAATGAACCGACCGTTGTTTACCCGAAAACCGTAATTTTAAATCGGTTTCGAGCCATTTGAAAGTGTCGAAAATTGTTCTTCCAGACTCCGATATAAAGTACGGAATAAATATTCATACGTCGATTCCAGGATCCGGTTTCTCTAGTTCCCGGGTATATCGGACGAATATACACTTAATGCATATTCAATAAGCTGGAACAGATTCCACGACGATGCTTTTCTTCTTTCTTATTGTTTTTCTCATTTTTTTTAACGCGATTATCTACCACCTACCGACATCAACTCGATTCCTAACAGAAACTGAAGCGATAAACTTCCTTCCCAACGATAGGCCGTGTATATCGGTGATTCTGTTCTAACTGTTACTTTTTTGATTCAACATTTTTTGATTCTATAATTGAACATTTTTAATTTTTTGATGCATCTTATTACTCTATTTTATTGTAAAAATGAAAGTCCGAGAGGATTTCGCTGCAACTTCAAAATATCGAGAATGAGAATCAAATTTCAAATTTTACGTGCCACGGTACCGACTCATTCGTCCACGGTACTGACATAAAATAAATTTGGTAGACATTCTTCAGAAAAATTATTACGAATTGTATTATAATTTATTTATGAATTGTATTACAACATTAATTAGATTTATGGATTAATTAGTTTGGATCGTTTATTGCGACAAAGAAAATAATGAATTCGTAGGTAAATTCTAGAAATGGACGTGACACGGTACTGACATTCGAGTGATTTGAACCGTAAGTTTTCTCTGGACTGCAAGTTATATTATACGAAAGAAGCGATGAAATATGTTCACGAGGATCGTATCGATACAAAAATTTGATGAATAGATTGTTAATGGATGACCAGTGAGAGCAACAGTACAGGACATTAATAGACACAGTTAGAACGGAATCACCGATATATGCCACAAAAGAGCTTGAAGCCGTCTTAAAGACATCGTCATCCTCGAGCAATTAGATATATCGCAAGGTGCGAAAAATCGTTGTTTCTTTTCTCCATCCATCGGAATGAATGAATAAATTAAACTCAGTTTTCAGCTTCTTTGATAATTGATTTGACGGCTAGAAAATTTGTTGCTTTTCAAATTTACACACACGCTGACGAACGCAACGATACGCTTTTTGTGTATCTTTCTACCTACGCGAAGCTCGATCTTCGTGTACCTAGACGTAATTTTAAAAAGGGCCCAGTGTGTCAGGGTCGAAATATATTGACGCTATCCGTTGCCCCCGCGGTTATAAACTTATAATGTAATAGTGTATAACTCGCTCTAATCTCCAGGACTGATGCTGCAGGTATGTTAATGTTACCATTACACAGTGACGAGAGTAGGTACCGTAATATGGATTGATGTTTCCGACGATTAGATTCAGGCATTATTTTGTATGCACAAGAGATACCAACCAAATTACCTTATCGTCGCTTGAACCAATCCTTCAAACTCTCGCCTTGCGGTTAACGGATGTAATTTCGCGTTTTTCTTCTTCTCAGTCTCATTCTGATTCCGTGATTCGTTGAACCGACGATGAGAAGAGCGTTTAAAAAATTCGTATACGGGAATGTGAAAAAGAAACGATTTTATCGAAGACCTCCGCAAATTTCGAGACGGAGATATACACTTGTACATACGTGCGCAGGCGAAATTTAAGAGAACGTCAAGTTTCGCAAATTAGCCGGATTTAAACGTGGAGATAAAAATTTAGCGGGTAGATGGACGCTGGTCGTCGGCTCGTTGAGACGAGGCACGATATAAAATTGCCGGAATTTTTTGTTAATTGGAAATTCGAAGCAAACCGCGCGGGATTTACGTGGGCGATACTCGGTGCCGGACTTTGCGTGCGACTTTGACCGGAGGACGCGAGTGGACGCGTACAATAGAGTCGAAAAATTAGTAGGAGTGATTCGAACCGATCATGTATCGACTGTTTCATAAATTAATAACGGAACTCAAAGAAAGGCGAGATTTTTTACATTTTTTTTTTTTGTTTTTTTTTCTTTTCTTTTATCGCAGGGTCAATAAGCCCGGATATGAGGCGCGGCTTTCGAGCAAGCGATCCGTGCACCTAGGCAAGTACTTATTGCTTCAGATAAACGTAACGAGGAAGTGCCAGAAAATTTATTACCATTTCAATACGGGCGAGAGTACCTACTCATAGGGGCTGTAAAATATGCACCATAAAATCTCGATTTTATTGATATTTGTATAAATATACGTATTCACGGAAATCTGTTAACCGGCGAAGTGACGTCCTCGACTTTTATGGAGAGTCGTTATCAATGATTGTTATCCCACCGATACACGAATTCATGGTTTTGGCCATTTTCAGCGATATCGTGCGGGAGGAATCGCCCCGTGGCAAGATACCGCAGATATCCCATTCCCCGATGAAATTTCCTCAATTTTACCTGTTCCACAGAAAATCGGTTACCGTGACGAAGAATGGTAGCTTAGCTCTTCGAAGAACGGTATCTTCTCTTCGCTGCATTGTTCTTTATAATTTTCAAAATAATTATGTTGAATTTGTAATTCTTAATTAACAAAAAATGTAATAAAAAAAAAAAATTAAAAAACCTCGAAACTGTGACGTCGTGGCGCCGCGACGCAACGGGTCGGGGAGCACGCGAGGGTACTATGCTTAGACGGAGCTTTACGTCACCCACGCGTTTCCGGAAACATCCAGACGACCGCGACGTCCTAAAATTATTATTTTAACAGCGAGGAATGTCCTCCCTATAATCACGGGGCCGTCTACAGACTCTCGTCAGAAATATTGACGAATATCCGGTGTGTGTCGAAATCGAGACGAAATCCCCACTTCGATACATGTTCGATCATTAACAATAAACGGCAGCGTTTAGATCCGAGGTAAAATGAATCTTACATCCCGTAGGATCGTAAAAATGATTACATCGGCGCCAACCTGGATTCGATTATCATTTAGAACCGTAGCTGTGTACTAAAATCGTGAATAAATCAATCAATAAAGCAACGTAGATGTAAAGGTGAGAGATCTTAACGATCGGTAATGAAAGGACGATAATAATAGTTGCATATTATTACCAATTGCGTTATGCACTTGACAGCTTTAATATTATTCATACCCCGTATGAAACATGTGCATTATTTTCTAAACTCTGGTTTCTCGGGTACTCAGAAGCCTTCTTTATGATCGGTAGTAATTACCTATGAGATTCACAAATCAAATAATAAGCAGGCCAGTTCGTGGTGCTAGTTCTGGCCTCGACTGATGATAAATCATCGTTCTTAATGTCGGAATTTATTTCGCATAATTCTATTGTGGGATTAATAGTATTATCCAGCTACTAATGGTGTTGCAATTATCTAACGGCGTGTGGTTGTGTAAATTCGACGTTGGAGAGTTGGAAGACATCGAAGGTAGATTTTAAAAAATTGACAAAATTTCGTCACTCCTGCGGGGGGTCGAGGGATTCCTTTTTATTTTACTTTATCAAAAAAGAAGATTTTTCATTAAAGTTCCTTTGAAATTCTTCAAGAATTTCGGTCGCTGTGAGGTCGATGACTGACCGTCTCAGGGCGACGTGCTCCGATTTTATTTTTCTTTGACGAGCGATCTTCAACCGACGTTCATATCACGTCGAGATCGAGAATTTCGCCGCAGGCCGATACTACGGCAATCTAAAATCTATTGAATGTACAAATGATATCCGATGATGCGTTAGAAAAAAAAAAGATTAGTCAAAGACCTGCGAGTAATTACGTGGAGTTATGAAATTTTGATTATACTAAAACGACGGTGAAATTAGTTCGGTTTTTATTCCAATCTTAGAAAAACTCTTCTCCAAAATTCACAATCGCCATCGACTGATACGAGAATTTTTTGAGTCTGCGAAATCTTCGAAAATCTCGTCAGTCGAACAAATTTAAAGATTAGAAATTGGAATTATATGGAATAAATGCATAAAGTGGGTATATATATATGGTATATGCATATATATACGTCGCTTGCATTCGCTGCACATGCAAAATTATCCGTGCAAGCCTGCAAGCGTGCTATACGGCATAATAATTGCAAAGGCAATAAAACGTGTTTGTCTTGCAATTGGAACACGTACCGAGAACCCGGAATTGGACATCGGCCTCAATTCTTATTGGCGGAGTAAAAGTTACCTACTAAAAATTCACGCATGTGTATATGCAGATATGTACTTTGATAATTGAAATTTACACGGAATTCTAGACAGCTGTGCGGATAAAAGTAACAGGGTAAAACTATCAGGCAGAGCAGGCGGTCAATTCGATTGACCTAGACTGATTCCAACTTGATACTAAGTTTCAAGAGATACGAACGCAGCGAGAAAGTGAATTCTTCTTTCACCTCAAAAACGACGGCTTTATCGATTCCAGAATTCGATCAAAATTTTGCTTTTTTGATAACTCAAAAACTACCGAATCGGTCGAATCAGGAATCTGATCAGTTCAAATTTGCGTAAAACCGAGTCGATCGGTCTAACGAAGAATGAAATACGTTCATTCGTGACCAAGATATCGTAGGGCGAAAAATTAAGAAAATCCGCACAGAAGCCGATCTAAAAATGGCCGTAGGCGATTCTCTGGCCCTCGAAACGTGGGGAATTAGGGAAAACCGAACTTTTCGAAGGTCTTAGAATCGAAATCGTCGATTACATAGAATTTCTCACAATTTCAAAGAATCGGATCGGACCGGACAATAAAATGACCAAAAATGTTTCACGGTAGCCAAAGTCGTATCTATGGGAGCGTTTATTTCGTAATGAGACGAGTAGGTCGAGGTAAGGTACGTCATACGGTGAACCTAACAAAGGGAATAATAAAATCCACTGATTTCTCCATCCTTCATATAGGAACGATTGAAATTCTTAGTTCGGTGAGAGAGCTGTTGGATAGAGGCAGCCGTTGACCACCCTGTAGAATTCAAAGCAATGGCCACGAGTCGGTTGAACGCGAGGCAAAGTGAAACATGTCTAAGTCGAATTGTGTCGCCGTTAGTTTAGGATCGAGAGAACAAAGAAACCGAAGTTAGATTAACGCGTCACGTCACGTGTCTCGTAATCAATTCCGGGATTTTTCGAACCAGCGTATGCCTACAATGCATTACACTAACGTCAGACGTTCGCAGGTCGATCTCAAAATACAAGAACAGCCAAAAAATGGAAAAATGGCAATTTAGAATTTTTCCGCATATCATCGAAGCTCGTAGTTAAGAATTTCAGGAACACGACTACGCTGGCTGCTAGTTATAATGTTCGGTCAAGTTTCGTGCTATATGCATCTTGCCGAGACTCGGGATGCCGTCGATGATTTACGAGATGAGAAAGACGTGATTTATGGAATCTGGAGGGACTGGAGGTTCGGATTTGGCTTTCGGCTAAAGGGCGTTGAGAAGCGGAGGAATATACGAGCCGTGAAACATGTCCAAAGTATTTTCCTACTCCTTGAGGAGATAGTTGGAAACTTTTTGAAATTTGGAAGAAGTATTATAAAATCGTATATCATTTCGGGAAACACTGATAATACATTCTGATCGTCCCTGAACTTCCTTTACGTATTTCTGTGCATCGAAATTAGCATTGTTCCCTTTCTTTTTCGGCTTTTTGTGAACGGATTTTCGTCCTCTCTCTTCCTCAGACGATCTCTTATTCTATAGCAACAGACTCATTATTCCTCAAGGTTCATCCTCGAAATACATGATTCAAATTTACATAATTGATGTCACGTAACTGCCGGCAAAAATTTCGTACCAAAGTTACTCATGATCGCGTATGTGCGATTCGGTTATGATATATGATACGATACGATAAGAATAGAACCGAATTATTCCACAATTTGACAAATTTTGACATCAACGTGACACGGATTTATTCATATTTTGCAATAATCCGCAAAGAATGAGATTCCGCTGGAATTTGCAAGAATTCCGAAAACAGAGGCCTTCGATGCTCGACGGTGCCCAAAAAATCCTGTTCTCAGCATTACAGAATGAAAAGGATAAAAATCTTGGAATAACCCGTAGAGCAACGGTGAAATAATCGATAATTAAAACACGCCTATACATCTTTGGTCAATTTTTCGGTTCCGTCTAAAAAACAAAGTATGGAAAGTAATTTCGAGACCGTCCCTCGCCTATTATGAAATATATTATTTACGATCTTGTCAGCGGATGGGTAGGTGGCATACGAGGCAAGTGGGAGTTACAACGGAACACTGTCTGCAAGGAGTGGTCATCGTTCATTGTACCGCGAAGAGCGCTGTGGTCACTTACGTATTCTCGAGGTACGAACGAAAGGGATTCGGCACGGGAAGTGTTAGCCTTAATCACTTGTCTTTAGCCACCCACTAAGCCGAGTCTTTGTAAGATGGGACCTAAATTCCTTATTTCGAGAAGAGACACGTACCTGTGTCGAATGGGCACGATGCGAAAGAGAAAAGAATCGGAAACTGCGGCTCTGATTTTTTCCTTTCTTCTTTTCCTTTATTTTTGTGTTTTTTTTTCTGCACATTTCTACAACCGATCAAACACGAGCGAATTTCATCCTTTCTGGTCGTCGGATCGCCTGAGCCGATTTGCGATTTTGCAAAACGTAAAGTAACGGATATTAAACTTTTTTGCGTAAAGCCAGCGTCGACCTACGCATTTCTGTAATATCTTACAGATAAATTTACGACCCTGAAATCGGCCTACGGACGAAGTGTTAAAAGAAGACGATAATTGTCTCAGCGTTCGTTGTCGCAGTTAAAAAAATCAACCTTGGATCTCTGATCCTTGTATGTCTACAGCAAATTCTCGTCTACGTATATTTCCTCGTTAAGTAATAACTGGAGGACGAAACTGACCTCACATAAATACCCTACCAACGCGTTAGTTTCACTGTTAAACCCATTATCGCAGATGTGTCTATCAGCCGACTTCAGTAATTCCAAATCGTAAAACGTTCGTGTCAAAGCGTAGTTACCGCCTATTCACCAGCGAGCGATAAAACGATCGAGGAATGCGATTTCCGCGGAGATCGATATCTGAGCTTGTAATTGCCACCGGATCGTTAAATCACTCTTTCGGAGTCTGCCTACGACATTACCGCATATGTGGGGGATATACAAGCGTAGAAAAATAAAAAGAGGAAACCGGCTCGTTTCCGGCTACACAGAAACACTCTCTCTCTCGCAGGCCTTGGATGTCAAACCATTTGGACTAGGACCAATCTGAATTGGTAATTAGCTGATTTCACGCACGGAGGATCGCGGCGGACGAACGATTAGCCTCCCGATGGGAAAAACGCTGAGTTTTCTTTCTAACCTCAAGGTTTTCCGATTCCGAAAGGGAAAATCGCCATTTTTGGAACACTTTTTCCATCCGGCTGATCGCGTAAGGTACATTAAACGTCGAAGAACAACTTTCGCGCAAACGTGTGGCCATATTTCGAATTGTTTTAATTAAGTCGTATAAGTTAACAGCGGATGGTATTCCGCGGTGTTAAACGATTGGTAAACCCTGGTAGAGATGTGTAATCATAAATGAATAAATGAATTTGTTTATTGGCCGGCCTGGGAGAGCCTTACTCAACGTTAATCAACCTTGCGGCCTCGAAGCCCTCGATTTGGGTCGTTTAATTAAATTTATAATCGAATCAAAACGTGTTTCGAATCGTCAGCTCCTGTTCCCGAAAGCGTGTAATAAAAATTGAGAAATAAGGGCAACAAGGAGAGAGAAGAGAAACAAAAAGATCGTTACAAATTCTTCGAGGCACCGCATAGGCGAGGGTCGTAAATTCGGTACTTTATTTGGCACCGAAAGTTGAATTTCGAGTTTTACGATTTACCGAAGAATTAACTCGGTCAGACTCGACTCTTTACTTTTCATAGAAAAAATAAAAAAAACAATATTCGGATAGTTTCTGGGACAAAAGTAACCCTTGACCCGACTCATCGAGCTTCGCTCGTAAATGCAATACATAAACCTGCACAGTAAGGGTGATAAAAATGTAAGATATACTCAAATCCCGGTTAGCTATTCAGAATTTCGATATTTTTTTTTCAGGCTATTGCGTAACGCGATTGGCACCAAAATTTCGTGTTTTTGTATTTTTTTTTCTTTCTCTTCGATTCTTTTATTTTTCAAGTTCAAAAAGGTCCGTTCAACTTTAAAGCGATCATATTTTATCCACCTCGGTATAACACGTGTCAGAGTCGAGTCTTACGTACGTGATAAAGATCGAAGGCGAACAGCTGGGTTTACATATCTCGGCCGAGACATGAATGATCGGAATAGTCACTCACCTGTAACAGAAAAATGATGAAAAACGTAAGACTAGTTCAGCAGGTTGGAAATCAATTTTTACAAGACACTAATCGATTTATCACCGCAGCTTATCATTTTTTACGTTCTCACGATTAGCCAAGGAATTCGTATACCGGGCGGAAAGTGTATATAATTCAGACGTTTATTCGTTATTCGCGGACGGTTATTTATTTATGTTATTTATTTTCATTTCATTTTTGTCAGCTTTATTACGTTTATTCAATTTTTCATATTCCCCACCTTCAGCCTCAGGTTTCCCCGTGCAGAAATATTGAAACGATGCCAATTTCTACTCGCCACGTAACTTCAAAGCATTCCTGGAAACCGACCGCCTAAGCTCCGAGATTGTTAACGGTCATGTAGTACATATATACTATTCCGAACCTATATACCTAAACATAAAATAATTTCTGGGTCAGTTTTACCGATCCCAGGAATTCGGAGCGCAACGGTCAACCCGTATTCGTATATTTCTATCCCAAAAAATGTCAGGCGACGCGCCTCCAAATCGATCCCAAAATTACAATTTTCAAACGTTTTATTCTCCCCCTAAAAAACAAAAAAAAAAAATTAGAAAAGTTTCAACCGATGTGAGGATCTCATCTCACATATACAGCTTTTGCAGTTCTATAGAGTTCGGATTATTTCAGCGTTGGCACATCAGCCAAGGCTATCCCGAAGCGTCTATTTAAAGGCGAGAACAATTAACCGGAATATTATACCGGGCTACAAAGTGACCCGAAATTGAAGCCAGGATTCGCACAATTTTTTTCTTCTAATTTTCGACAAATTAAAAATGAATTGAGATTAATATTGTCCGCCGTAACGAGGCCGGACGCTTCTCCTGGCTCGATTGATCGAGATTTTTCAAACTTACGAACCCAGACGGAGTTTTTGGGAATAGGAAATCGACTTTATTGCTTTTTGAAGAATTTTTATAATCGCCGAGTAACTGGCAGGAATTTAACGATCATTAGATAAAAATCTAGGCGTGAAATCAGCCGAGCATCGCCGCCGACCGATGCATTAATTCTCGTTTAGTTAACGAGGGTATGATTTCAATTCGCACTTTATTCCTATTCCTGAACTAGAAGGCTAGGGCTTCTAATAACTTCAGTGGAGGCGATACGGTCGGATTGCGACTTCAGAGAAACGCCGCTGAAAAAAAGTATCAATTCGCGCAATGAAGACAGACACGTCTCATTATTACCGGACCTCGCCACTAAGACCGAGGCGGATTTTACTGGCCTTTGAAATATCCTAACACTTCGAAACTTCGACATATGTACGAGGGGAGAGTCTCGCTCGGAGAGCCATTAAATCCTCAGGTCTTACATAATGTGGTACGCAGACTATTCCTCGCTCCAAGAACGTGTGTACAGAGAGTACAGACTTATGAGACGATCGCAATTATTTAGGAACTCAAATTACCTCTTCGGTCGTCTGGACAAAGATCTCTTACGACTAGGATCGCGAGTATACGTGTATGAACACGCACGCATGTACGTGCATGTACGCGTATTCCAGTACGTATTACGTAAGGACGTGTACAGTATGACAATTGGTTGAGAATTGCGACCTGATTTTTTTCCTCCTCTTCTTCTTCTTCTTCTTCTTCTTTTATCTCGGCATCGTCGACTCTCCAGTTACGGTTTTAATGCTTTTTTAATTCGTATTAATAATCAGAAAATTCGTCCAACGAGTGTTTCTCGTCACCCGGTAATTAACCCTCTGATCAATTTTTAAACAATTCGAATTCGCGCAGAAACGCTTTGTTCCAGCCCACGCCTCGCACCGCATACGTTGACCCTGCATTCGTGATGCCAAAGGTATCCCAACTATCCCAGGAATTTTTTTTCAGGGTATAGAACGATCCTACCTGGACCAAAAGTCGACATTTACAATCAATTTACAGTTTCTTTTCTAACCATTGGGTTCTTTAATAAATGAACGAAATTTATACAGAAGCAATTGGAATTGGTTTAAATTTTGGAAAGAAATAAGGCAGACGTGTAATAGATGGTCGTTTCTTCCATTCGTTGGCATTGATGAAAGATTACCGCGGGCTGGATGCGTGAAATATATTAGAATTGCAAAACGGAGTCGTACTTCGTTACAGTGACAATGAGATCCGTGTGTGTTCAGCATGTATGCCCACATACACACCGAGATTCGACTGGCTATTGAAATATTTGCAAGTCAAATTAGAACGTAGGAAAATATATACCTCCGACATCACAGGGAGGACAGACTGCGGAGCAAAGGGCTGCTAGTTTGTAACCAAAGTCTCGAACCATAATCAAGCGAAAGTTTGAAGTTGTGACTCATCTAGTCTCGGAGTTTGATCTAGTCGACGTAAAAGCACTCAATGCAAGGATTTGGGTCCACCGGTGCTTCCATTTTCGATATTTTGGTCCCGAATTGTTCCGAAAGCGACGTGACAGTCCTCAAAAATATTCCCATTCAAGGTGCACGCACTCCCTTACGAAGATGCGTACAATGGGGGGTGAGCTCCGCACTCTTTTCCATATCGTTGGAAAACAACGAGCGAGTGATACGGAGGAGGGAAATTCCCACGAGGGAGTAAGTAATCTGTCGTAGATGTATAATGTATACATCCCATATCGCGATTCGCGAATAAGGAATGACACAGGGGATACACGTACGTGGGGACGAAGAAACGATACGAGAAGAAGATGCGCCGGTATAACAAATAAATTTCCTGTTCGATGAAGAAGAGGAAAGAAGAACAAGAAAATTTATATATACACTTAGTTGAAGAAATGTCAGCTGAGGTAAAGACGAGCGCCTAAATTTCTTGCGACTCGAATCCATGATCGCTGTACAAAAGTGCAGCTGTTCGGTTAAAGTGCGTAACACACATAGGCATACATTTCTCTCCGTTCTTTGGGAACGTTAAAGTGACGTAAATTACCCACCAAGGATATGGTACAACCATTCTCTTTGTAACACTCAGCGTTCCGTTCCTTTGTCGGTTCGAAGAACAGGGAACTTCGAATAAAGGCGTCCTCTGGAAACTGAGACAAGTTGCGAATAATCACCCCAAAAGCCAGACGGGGACATCATGGATTTCCAGCCAATCAATAGATGCTGATTTTTGCAACGTCCTCCGATTGGCCACTGGTCAGTTTTTCGCCGAGAATATAAGAGGCGGATTGGTCGAGGAAATCCAGTTTCTTTTCCACAGTATTGAGCTTTGTGATTCCATAAACGGTTTTACACGTGCTGGGTGAAACTGTATTCCGAAGTATGGCCGCTCCGCTGAAACTGAACTAAATTCAGGGGACTTAAATTACGCGCGAGTACGTCCGATACAGTATTACTGATCAGCGTCCATTTTTGGTCTTTGGGGATTGTGGGATTTCAAATGTCCAGGTCTTCCTTCTCTCGAGTGTACCTCCGTCTCTCAAAAGTCCCTTTCGGACAACCGAGTTGGCATATTGCTACGGCGGTGTCTTTTTCACCCTGCCACAGTCCGCGGGATCACATCCAGCCCACTCTTCTTCTACCACGTCGAACAAGAATATCTCAGTTTTGCACGCAGCCTGAATCACTACCGAATAAACGGTCTCATCTACCTTTCATAAGGTTTTCCTTGAAAGTGACCACATACGTCTACGTTTCCAGAACGACTCGCGATTGAGATCAACAGCGGACTTGAACCACATTCAAAGTTGTGTCTCAATGTCGTCCCTCAAAGGCTGAACAAAATTGGGCACTAATTCCTTTCGGAAGACTCAGGAAACTCGGTGTGGAATCATTTCTAGAAATTCTTTCAATTCGGTTGAAAAACTTATAGAAGTCCGATGCATCTCGGTGTTCCGGAGGCACGGACTTATATAGCATAAGTTAAGTGAGCGCAGGTGACGGTCTTCAGTCTGATCAATGGAGTCAACTAACAAATGGACCACCGACGACGCGGTAGTAGTTCTCTTCGTCTTTTTCTTTTCTTCTTCTTTGGCCAACGAGAAGGAGAAGAACAGGCTGCTTTCGTTAGCTACGTAACGTATGTAGGCACTGCGTACACTACGGATACGAGTGTGCCTACATATCAGAAGCCAGTGCTGCCGCAAGAGTTAGGCTGGTGTTTGGTACAAGCGTGAAGAGAAGAGTGCAATAATAGATTTGCAGCTCCTTCTGCACTTTCTCTGCTATCGGAAATACAAACTATTATAGGTAGACTCCATGGCTGACTAGGAATAGACCGATGATTCATGGATCTTTGGGTTTGAGCTGCACACCCGTTCTTCAGAATTCATTTACTCGATTTTCGATCCTCGGTTACGAGGTTGGGGGATTATTGTTGTACGATTTTCACGTTCTTCGGAAACTCAGCCACTCTGCGATGTGGCAAAGGCTGCTCTTCGCAAATAAATCGAGGCTAGAGTGAAATTTGAAGAAAGAAAGTAAATCGTATCAGACGCTGAAGCTTGCGCAACGTCTGACGAAATCTTAACGAATTGTGAAATTTCACGAAACCTCGAATAATCTGGAAATCTGGAATCGCACTAAATCCTTTTGTGAAACGGCAGGAGCACCGTACCCACGGTAAACCGTGTGGTATAAGAGAAACGTCTTAATTAATTCCAGAAGATAGAAATCTCTCAGAAACTGGGCGACGCACGGTCAGAGAGTTAGGACTTCCTCTCGTCCGGAGGTTCTCTTCTCTCTTGGGGCGAATACACGCGGAGATAAATTAAGGATGTGCGTAAAAGAGAGTGAGAAGCCGAGAGAAAAAAAAAGGGATCTGCGACACGACTTCTCCCCGCTTCTATGCAAATATATGGCGAATGGATATAGTATGCAGTGCGAGTGATCGCGGAGAGAGAATCATTTGAATAATTATTATCAATGAACCTCGCATCGGCCTCAGGAGACCAATGAACGATCCGATGTTCGTCGAGCTTCAGTTTACGGCACAGCATCACTGGCTACCGATTTATTTCGCACATCTACAGCTGAGGTTCGAAGCGAGGTGCGTGCAGCGTGCGAAAAGTAAAAAATCACGGTGATACAGTGGACACCGGATATACCAGGCGATAACAACTTCTTCGAGAGTAGTTTAAGTCCTATTAATATATCTCGCCTCGGTGAAACACTCCGAGGAATGCAAGGTGTTAAGTTTTCTCTTACACGTTTTACCCAGGGAATATGCAGAAAATGGAATCATTAAAAAAAGAAAAAAAAGTATATCCAGATTTATGAACATTGTGAAAGCGATTCTACAGATTCTCTGCTCTGTAATTTTTCAGGAAACGAGTCCGAAGTGAATTTCAAAATTCGATGGAATTAGGAATGAAATTTTGAATCGGTATAATGATTTGCGACCGATGAATTCGATTGGACAGTATTTCGACGATTCGATGACGATAAAAATTATGGTCAGAGATATTTGCTTCGTATTTTATTCAGCTGAGAGTACAGCCACTTAAATTTTCATTGGTTAATGTATAATTTGTCTTAGATCACTAATTGACCAGCGATCGACTACCGATTCGTGACTATCTCGTGTAAGTAGATCGATCCGCGTTATTTCCGATGAACAAGTTTATTTTAAGCGGGTATAACTGTTATTTATCGATAGCAGTTTATTTCTATAAGACAGGAAAGCGAGCCGAGGGAATCGCGTACAAGAACGTCGTTAAAAATCGTCGTACACGCAGGTTCCATTAATCAATCGATCTCGACACTCTCTCTTCCAGTTTTATCGCTCATACCGGCTCTACTATGTTTCAATTTCAAATAAGAAATAGAAACGAGTTGGAAATTATTCAGATTTATCTATATGACTCGCAAGAATCATAATTAGTTTCGGAGGTACGTCTCAATAAAAGTTTCATCGAAACTGAAAACTCGAAACTGCATCGAATTTCCCAATTTCAAGTTACATTCCGTTTTTTATCGGTTCAGATTTTCAATTGCAGAGATTTGTACTCGTGACAAACTCCTCTGAAAAATATAATCCACCGACGAGTGGATATCGGATTCAAAAATAGCAATTCGCAATTCGCAATTCGCAAATCGCGAAAAAAAAAACTGAATGACATTTCGTTACAGAGAAGAAAGGCTTCGAGGAAGTATATATATATATAATCGCGAGCATATCGATCTCGAATCGTTGAATGAAATTCAAGTGGGTCGCGCATGAATGAAAGCTAGTAATCTGCGCTTTGATCAGCTTCGCAGAGTATTTCGCGGTTGGTATACGAGCTACCGAAGGCAACTGCGTGGGTTCACCGCAAAGAACAGTGAGCCAGTATAGTTCATAAGTCGATATGAACGGCAACAACGCATCAATTATCATCTACCAAGTGTTCGTAATCGATATTAATAATAAAAATCGAAAATCAATTACAGAAAACCAATCGAATCCAAATCCGTCAAAAAAAAAAGTCTAATAACGTCCCATAAACTCCGATCAGCTCCGAAACTATTCTCGAAATCTTCTCAAAATTGGTAAAAAAAAAAAAAAAATTAGAAAGAATAAAAAAAAAATAAAAAAACAATTTTTTAGATTTTTCACAATTTTTTGGATAAAATTTTGCCGGCAAAGTTTTGCGAGATTTCGAAAATTTTTTGAACCCGATGAAGAAGGCTGGTTCGAGCTCCGCAGCTGATATAGAATCCACATGCATGTATGTTGATATAGCTGTATTGAAACATTAGATTTTCGTGACGTCGGTTGCACTATCAGCACCGAGTTGTTTAGAAACGTGATTCCGTGCGTGGTTAATGTACAATGGAGAACTTCTACCCTTGTATATGTATTATGTGCTCCTCTTATCGTATATATACCGTATAGACGGTACACAACTTGAGACAGACTTGCGCGACTCGTGATTAAATCTGTTGCAACGGGAGAGTCCGACACTCGGTGTAATCGCGAACCGCATTTATGTGTAGGGTATTGTATCCGATGCACTTTAGTGCACCTAACGATGTGTAGGTTCGTACATGAACGCAATTGGGTATATATACACGTATTCGCACATCGTGTGTCTGTGAGGTTGTGTTTGTGGCTAGGTAACGACCACGAGCCACAATAAGTAGCTGTGGGTACCTCAGCCACACAAAGGAAGATATCGCTTAACATTTGTTACATACTTACACATAGTTCAACCGCGGATAATAAGATGAAGGCGAAAAGATACCTACTTAACGTCCGACAACTGAGCAGCTGAAGATTAAACGAGGAGAAACGCTTTGAGTTACGTTACGGACACTTATTGGTATACCGTCCGGGTCTGATAAGCTCGTGGCGATATTTGGACGGATCGAACCTTCACAGTATTCAATATCCATCAGCTGATGAACGGAACTTAAGGAAATCGGGAGTTCATTCGATTTCAACGAAATTCGAAACCTCAATTCCGTTTTTCAGAAATTTAACCACGTCGCAGAATCCCAGGATTCAGAAGCGTAGATCAGAATTAGCGCTTGCACCCGAAATTCTGATTTTCAAAAGTCTAGTTTCTGCCTAAACCGCAGCTCAAAACGGTCGTAACTCTTTCTTTCAGGTGCAAATCGGAATTTCATCACATGCCCAATCCACCCTCAACTAGGGTTTCCACCCCGATTCGGGATAGCTGTTCGTCGGATGGTCGAAAGTCCGGAAGCGTTTGGTGTTTTGCCGGGTTTTAGAGGCCAGTAAGAGTGGTCAAAACCTTAGAGACACAGATGACCGTGACGATATCGATATCGTGAGAGCGTTTCGTTCGGTGTGAAATCTACCCACGTATTTCCACGCTTAATGAGAATCAGCTGGGAGTGGAGGACGAATGTGTATTTCTCGGAACGATATTGTCTCGCTAGAATAATATTAATTATAATCTATACCGGTGAGACGTATGCGATATGTGGCAATTATTCCAATACCACGACGAAACGTTAATGGAGTACGTACATCATTTTCTATGTCGGAGAACGCCTCCTCGAAGAGATGTTTGACAGTCTAGTCATTTTCTGTCAAACGATATATGTAACTTCTGTCCGTACGAATGACTGGCGTCGTGAATAGACACGGGAGGTATTGAAAGCGGATAATCCTATTTTCTGATAAAACACACATACGCCAGTAAAGTTCCGTACCGAGTTTCATCGGTTAATATAGACAATCGGAATCCGGACGCTGCGTGGTGTCGATAGGGAATAAGTCGAGGGCCTCGGGGAGGAGATGAGGGTTATTTTTTGCATTTTGTGTGTAATAATTACCCTCAAGATGTCCCACTGACTCCGAGCAGATAATAACACAATTATATGCGTAAGGAGGAGCTGAATCCTGACCTAGAAGATCATCTCGGACGTCGTTTTATGGTACAAAGTCTCGCGGGGGAATACAGATAACTCTAGATCAATAAATTGTCTATGAATGAGCGATAGCGTCTGATTTCCAACCTGTACCCCAGCCTACTGACCGATTAAACGATTTTTTGCAAAAAAAAAAAATGGAACCTTTTATGTCAAAGCCACGTTTTGGAGTATAAAGGACTTTTTAATTTACGTGGTTAGACGACTCCTGAATTTCTTAACCGGAGTGAGAATAGCCCCTACCGTTTGTTCCTCGTTTTCTAAAAATTCCATGGAAGTTACCCAAGACGCCTTTCCGCGATAAGCTGCATATTATCACGATCTAAGAGTCCGGCTCGGTATTTTCCTCAAGAACCGTTGAATGACCCGGAAAAAATAAACGGAGTGTGTAAGCGTACGGCAGCTGATTCGCAAGTCCTGCACCACATGCATTCGAGGACGAAGAATTTGGAAAGCTGAAAAATCGAGAGGAGCCCAAAAGGTCTTCTCAGCAGTTCGATGATTCGAAAATCATATTTCGTCGGGTGGATTCGAACGGCTAATGGATGAATCGAATCGAGTGGAAAGGGAGGATCCGCGATGATTCTCCGAAGATGAAAGAGTGGATCGAAATGTACCGTATTACGCGTTTTATATACCAGCCTGGGGTATGGTAACGTAAGGTGAACACATAACACGGCCGTATAAAACGGGATAGAAAGTTCTAGCCTTTGCGCGTTGACCGGGGCCATTATATTACACGGGAAAGGGACCACGGCCGGAGGTTCGCGAGTGTAAGTAACCGGGGAAATAAGAAAAAATAAAATAAACAAAAATTAGAGAGGGATTTTGGAGCGGATCTCGCGTCACACGCCTGGCTGGGTACGAGATATTTCGAGAGTTCAAGTCCGGATGTGGTTTCAGAAGCGGATCCACAAGCCTGGAGGTATCCTAATGCATTAGGAAAGACCTGTTCCCTGGCATAACAACTTCTGATATAAATTAAACGCCGAATTTAACGCGGATTCAATTAGCTCGGATAATAGCTAGGCGATTAGTTACATACGGAAATTAAAGAGTCTGGTTTCGCTGTAATGGTTTTGGGTAACGAATAAACTCCGCGGTAGAAATTTTGCGGAAAATAACGAGCCTTTTTGCTCCAATATTTTTCACCCTGCTCGATCTCTGTACCAGCTGATCATCAAGGCGAGACAAGACGTGAAACGAGTGATTATATTGCCTCAAAGGAAATGCCGCGATGTAGAAAATATAGATACATATATTTACATATAAATTTATATATATGTATGTGAATGCATAGGCTGTTCAAAATTATAAACAAAGATAACATGTAGGTAGATATTGGAACTCGTGTCGCAAGTGCAGGCGGGTTACGTAAACAGATAATACTATATTGTTAATCGATACATATTGCTCGATGATAATTGACGACTCGAACCGCGAACATGTCCGCGACTGCTTTAAAAAAAAAAAAAGAAAAAAAAATTTGGTTCCAAATAAAATTTGAATCATTCGAAATCTATTCATCCGATCCGATTAAACTCATCGAAATCTTCGCGCCACAGATTGAATTCCCAAGGAAATTTTCGATCATTTCTCTTCCTTTTTTGCGAAATAATTTCGAGTAGAAAGAGAAGAACGGCATATTCGTCGTTTCACGGATCCTGAATTTTGGGCTACTCGATCCCAGAATAGAGTCAATACATTCGTGCATTGGGGGAGGTCGGAGAAAAGACCGATTCTTCCATCTTTTTTTCTTTTTTGTCTATTTTTTCAAACACTTAACAAGCGCGTACACGTATCCAATGTAACAACTATTCGTACACGTGTACGTAGACGGCGACAATCTCACGAATCTATATACCTAACTACGATCTAAATAACTGAAGACTAGCGATCCTTGAAGGCGTCCAAATATAGATCATATACCTATAACCGTATAGCTGGTACACGCGCTCATAGATTCGAATAAGACATCTTGCCGATAGACAAAAGTCTTTGTCATCCTATTATACTACTGGTAACGTCTATCTACCTCCTCTTCGGTTTATTGAAGGGCAATTGATGTGGCCTCGATATGGACTGTGATCTCTCAGCTACTGCACGTATGCTGTGCTTACCGATTACGCTCGATAGGTGCTCCGAATCAAACCGTATCATAAATCGTAAATTTTCGATCATTTTTAATGAAATTTTATAAACGTTTTGTCATTCCGTTAGAAACTTCAGAATCTGGAAACCCAAAGCTGGGAAATGCACGATGTCTGCTACACATCGCGTCTCTAACGGCACGTGGTCGTAAGATCCATTAAACGACCGTTTGCCATTTTTTATTTGTAAAAATAAGAACATAAAAATTTTGGAAAAAACTTTAAAAAATCACTGATTCGACGGATGAAAGCGGAAGTTCTCGTCCGCCTATATTCGATCTTTCGCTTTTAGGTTTCCAAGTTCTGAATGTCGAATTATTCATGCGTTTTTATTATTTTTACAGCTAATCACCGCGTGGAGAAAAATCGTGGATATTATGGCGTTGGACACGCGATATCGTGCTTATACACTCGAATCGATCACCCGGTAGGTATGATACAGGGAATAGTTGTATATCGCGTGAATAGTCGTAGGCAATATTGAAGCCTGTAATTTTCTATCACCGGTTTTGAATAGGTAGGTAATCTACAATCCTTCATCGAACCCATCAATCACGTGTGGCGCGGTATAAAATACAATAATTAATTCGAAACCACCCACGCTACTCGCGGAGCGAAAGTAAAACGTTTTTTAGATAATTATTGGTGAGTATCGAGCGGAACTTTCGTACGAATTATACGCGGAATATAATAACTCGATTGGTCTTTGGGTTGATATGAAGAAACGATAAATTATTCCTGATACAGATCCATCGATTAATCGGTAATTAATTATCTTCGAAAAAATTCAGGAGCTACAATACGAAAATAAAATCAGAACGGAGTCCCTCGCTCAAATGAAATTGGAAACTGTTATTTTCCATAAAATACACGGCGAGATAGAGTCGCGATAAGATAACCGCGACACTTCTATCGAATATGACGTAAATATTTCAGAATCGCCACGGAACCTTTTTACAAATTTTTCACTACGACTTGCCTCAGATCGACGCCGATTTTTTCACATGAAAAAATGTGGGTTGACCCGAGTACTTCCACGATCTGGAATTGACTGAAAACTGGTAAAACAGTAACTCGAGCAGCCCTTCTTCCGCGATGAGCGTTTCGATTATGCGTTAGTCAGAAAGTTCCCCAAGCTGTTGGGCAATGCCTTGCCGGCTATGGATTTATCGAACCGTTATAAAGGTCTGAATAGAGGTGATATATCAGATTTGAAAGAAGACAAAAAAGCGTTCCGTTATAATTGGCTTTCGAGATATATCTGATGTGGATCTGCTACACATCTGTGACAGTTACGAAACCGCGGTAGATTTATAAGCTTCTTTCTATCGGTTCGGGTATCTCCGAGCATGGATATACTACTGTCCATATAGATTCCGGATCATCGTTCAAATTCGCGATTTCTTGTCCGTATATACAAAAAGTTCGATATCCTAGTGGCGAAAAAAAAAAATCGCAGAATCATCCGAATGGAAGCAAATCGAAGCCAGTTCTCTGTCATTTGAAATAACGCTTCGATAACTATTCGGCGATCTTCTCCCACTGAGATACATCGGTGATTCTGTTCTACCTGTTACTTTTTTGATTCAACATTTTTTGGTTCCGTAATTAAACTTTTTTCATTTTTTGATGCATATTATTACTCTATTTTATTGTAAAAATCAAAGTCCGAGAGGATTTCGCTGTAACTTCAAAATATCGAGAATGAGAATCAAATTTCAAGTTTTCCGTGCCACGGTACCGACTCGTTCGTCCACGGTACTGACATAAAATAAATTTGGTAGACATTCTTCAGAAAAATTATTACGAATTGTATTATAATTTATTTACGAATTGTATTATAACATTAATCAGATTTAAGGATTAATTAGTTTGGATCATTTATCGCGACAAAGAAAATAATGGATTCATAGGTAAATTCTAGAAATGGACGTGGCACGGTACTGACATTCGAGTGATTTAAACTGTAAGTTTTCTCCGGACTGCAAGTTATATTATACGAAAGAAGCGATGAAATATGTTCACGAGGATCGTATTGATACAAAAATTTTATGAATAGATTGTTGATCGATGACCAGTGAGAGCAAACAGTACAGGACATTAATAAACACTGTTAGAATGGAATCACCTATATCGTCTTTTTATCCAGATTAGAAATCGCGAACTAATTAACGATCGTGTATTATACCCACCTGCAGCTTTCCGACGTACGATTTATCGAGCGCTTTTTGCACCGTAAATATCGTTTCGTTTGATATATGAATTTTGCATAAAAGTAATTTTTTTTTTTCATAATAGCCACGACTGGTCGCGAGAGATTAGTTTCATAGAACCGGCGACACGGTCTTCTCTCATCGATAATACGTAGATATATATATATATATATATATCTATATATATATATAAAAAAGAAAAATATATATATATATATATATATTTTTCTTTTTTTTAAACTTCGAGTTTATGTACCTGGGTTTCAGAATGTTGTCCGAACAAACATCTAGAACCAGTGTTATAGGTATATAGCTAGATATGTGATTTATCGCGCGGTGTACTTGGCGCGGGCTAGTTGATAAAAGATGTTGAAAGTTCCTGGGGATATCATCGACTCCGGACTTATCCAGACAAATATTTAGACGAGCTGTTTATTTTCTAGTCATATACTATACATTTACGTGCGTCCATATGCGTCTATCGATATATGCATACGTGTAAACTCCAGCTCTGATTAATATTTACGGATTATCAGCCGACTGTCGTTGATAATAATTTTAATTTCCAAAAAACTGTGAAGAAATACATTCAGGTCGATTTTGGGTACCGCATGTACGAGTATATTAAACTCTACACATTCATTTATCATTTTGGTTCGTTGTTTATTTATTTTTTTATTATTTTCGTATTTTTTTTGCTACTTCAAATCGCTGGCAACGATTTAGGTCTACGTTTATGTATATCAACGCTTGCCGCCTCTTTCACATGTCGGATTTAATTGAAAGAGTTTCTCCACCAACGACCTAATATTTCTGCCAAGATCTGACGAGGCTGTATAGCAAATCCGAGCAAAATGCTATCGCCTACCTCCACCTCTACCTCTCATTCTACACAATTTAATACAACTCGTTTCTCCGCTGCAGCAAATTGCCCCGGGAGTCTTAGTTAGGCTTTTTCATGCCTCACTAATTGGCTACCCTTAACTGTACAAATGTAACTGTACCGATATCTCTTTCTTATTTTTACTATTTTCAACGATTATCAAGATTCAGGAGAGCCGGGTCGGCGTTCCGAGTTCCAAAAGTCCCGGAAGTTTACATATAGCCGATTTGAAAATCTTCGAAACGAAATACTATCTTTTGTCCTAACGTCCTGAGAAATAGACAGAAATTTTCGGAGTTTCGAGTTCTGTCTGCATTCCAGCCTTGTGGAATTTCAATATTCTGAACTTCGACGTTTCCGAAAACACGAAGTCGTCTCAAACGAGTCAAAAATTTCGAACGTTCGATATTTTCATAGATAAAATTCATTTCGATGAAATTTAATTATTCAAATCCGTATATCTCACCAATTTGTTCCTGTAGTCGTCCGCAGTGGTCCCGACATGCGGTGAAGTAACACTTCGTCGAAACGGTTTCAAACCCCTAGGTGGAACCGTGGTCTGCATTTCGCCACTTTGATTACAATATCTATAGAACGATATTTTATTTCCTTCCTATTTTATCGCTCTCAGATTTATCACAATAATTATCACCACCCATGCACCGAACAACTTATGATCAATCAAAAATCCAACTATCCAATTTCCAAGAAAAAAAAAAACAAAATCAGAAATTATCAGGGGAATCGAATACGCGATCAATTATACGCGTTTAAACCGATCCAAATTCCATACAAATAATCTCTCCATCCAATAAGTATCTACGTGCGTGTAAAACACATATACAGTAATTAACTATATGTATATATGTACATAGAAGCGCGGACGAAATGCGCAGTATCGAAAAAATATCCACTATACACGTGCGCGCGCGTATAGATATATCATGTATCTATATACGTGTATATACGTACGTGTATACCTACAATATGGACACATTCACTGAATCACTAGCTCCTCGCGCACGAGATTATACAGTATACGTCCTATTGAATTGAAACTTCGAACCACGATGATGTACATAATTTGAAATTTGTCCGGGTGATTATCGAGCGTTGTATATCGACGGGTAAATAACCGTTCGGTGTATTATACGCCGTACGATTAACGGACACAGAAATATGGAGTTCCGATTGATTCCGAATTTAAATAACTTAGCAAATGTCAAATAAACCGAAAGCGACCGGGACTGCAGGAATCCGGCATGGCGTCGCGGCCTGCACTAAGCCAGACGGCCGCGTGGGACGCGGTGGGGGTAAACCGTAACTTAAGACTGGAAGGGGGCAATGTTATTCGAGATTAGAATGTTTAGCATTTTTCATTTACCTCAGCGCGCACCTGCGCTAACGCGATTACATTTTAACGTTATTTTTCCTGCTAGTTTTACGCCCTTTATTTCCATCTACGATGCGAAACGAGCATTCTATCAGTCACTGACGTTTCTAAAATATATGATCGCAGGTTTGGTCTCTTCTCGACTTTCGCACGCGCGTTCGTCGTTATGCAATTCGGCTGTTTTTTCAATCTCCACGGTATCTTTTCCCTTTTTTTTTATTCGTATAGGAGTTTGAAATGCGAGATCTCGACACGATTTATCGTTCGATTTTATAGGCAGCCTGCGCGCGACTCTACACGTAACTAACCGTCGAGTTTAGGTTTAGGTTTACACGTAGAATATACCTATAGCCGGTTATTTATTCCTCGTTTATTACCGTTCGACAAGCTAAAACTACGGGCCAAACTTTTCACTTAACGACGCGGACAATGTCGATACTAAAATCTAAAATGCAGATTTATCATCGCTGCAATTAATAGACGAGAAAATTATTTCATTATTTTATTCATGCATCCATTTTTTACTGGCCACCTATAAAGAATATCTTATAGTATGTCTGAACGCAGATAAGAAGAGTGAATAATTTCTCCTTTTTTTTTTATTCTTCACTTGTCTTGGTACAACGGATAATAATCATTCTACCTCAAGTCGTATTTGTGATATACACACGTTGGAATAACGAGATCTAACGTATCTCCAATAAAAACGAGAGGCGCGAGAGATACGCGATCTGTTCAAACATCGTCACACACGTTCAGCTATTACATATGTGTACATATATCAGGCTCGATGAAATCCCAAGTTCAATGGCAAAATATTTTAGCATCAGTATTTCATTATAGTCATTATAGCAACCCTTAGAAATATGTATTAATTAATTGTTCGAAGCACCCCATGCCTGGGTGAAAAAAAAACCGAAAATATCGGAACAAAAAATGGCGTCTATCGTCTTCATGCGAAAGTAAGAAATAAGATCGAGGTTATGAATTGAAAAAAAAAATGAAGAATATTTTTGGCGATGTTAATATTGTCCCCAGTGTAACGCAGTGTTTGATTCTGACCGGTACGAAGTTGGCTCCACAGTCTTCTGTCTCTCTCCTTCTCTGTGTAGCCATGAAGGATAGAAAGAGACGGAAGACCGTGTTGCCAACTTCATATCGGTCAGAATCAAACGCGGAGTTCAGTAATTCTTGTGATAAAAGAATCGAGATAAAAATTGACGCGATGAGAAGCGAATTGCCTTGAAGAAACTCGAAGACTGTGTCGGTTGTGCTGCAGCAGCAGCAGCACCGCCGCCACGGATAATTTTTTAAACCGTTTAAACTGGTTATTGGTTATGGTATAAGTTTGAATAGTAGGTAAAAATGCGGCATGTGAACCGCGGCAGCTCGTACACGTGCGTAGAATTAGCATAGAGCGCAAGGAGTGTACCTCCGCGGCGGAAATGCCTGCAACGAGAGAAGCGCGTTGAATATTTTGGTTCAACGTGTTAGCTGTTCTTCAAGGGCCGTGACAAGCCCCGCATTTTAGTTCAGGACAGAAATATATTGTGCCATGCCATGCCAGGCTAGAATAACAACCGACTTGGTCGAGCTGGTTGCTGTTAGACTGACAAAAGGTGAATTCATAACCAACCGCCAGACTTCGGAGACACGTGCCTCTCTCATCTTTAAAGATGAGAGAAATTCGCCGAAAAATGATATACAACGGGAGGCATAGGTATATATACATATATGGTCAGCGATTCCGTATTCCGCACGAGGATCACGTTTTGATGGTCTCGTTCCCGGGATAAAAAATTCCCGAAAATATCGTAAACACAAAATGAAGTAAAATTATCGAATTTCGAGTCATCGGGTCTAGGAGTTAGATGCGATTGAACCAAAAGTACCGGCGTTTCGATTTCGTATACTTCGGTCTCTGATTGCCGATTTATGTTCTAGAAAATTGAAAAACGGTAGGAATAAAGTTCCGTAGCGCTAATCGCGCAGAAGTGATTTCAGGTTTGTTCTCCTTTTTCCCGCAGATTGATTCGAGTGTTCCCGTTTTTTAATCACGATAACGAGCACACTGAAAGGCCCGCGAGTCGTTGTGGATCAGAAATAGTATTTATGGGGCTATTCTGAAGCGACGTATCGTGGCACGTGATGCAGTCCTGTATCACACGCGTATATAATGTGTATAGACCGAGTATGTGCATCTCGAAGTTTTTATGCAAAAGAAGCAATCCACTGGTACGAGTTTATCTCGTAGTCATTTACCCAGCTACGACGTTGCAGAGACAATCTTTAATCGTAATAACTGTGTTTACAGATACCTGGGAGAGGCAATAACGATATAAGGTCAGTGTCATCCGCACAATCGCTAATTGGCTTAACGACGTATCGTCGTAATAAAGGACAGAGAATTATTTTCGCATTAACAACTCCGCAAGGATATATTATTCCACGGATTTACCTATCGCATAAATTACGCACATCCTTTCTGCTTTTTGATTTTTCATTCTCTCATTTGGTAAGAATATTCGTCAGGAATATACTTCGAAATGAAATCAGAAATTCGTTGCACTCAGGGTCTCCCTTTCCCGAAATCAAATTGGGATCTGTAATTCTGTATCAAATAAAAGGCGATAAAGAGACAAACGGCGACACTTTTATCAAATAATTGTAATAAAAAATTTCAGAATTGTGACGGAAACTTTCTACAGATTTTTCCTCTTCACCTCTATTCATCTGATGGAGTTCCTTTACACCGCAAAACGTGGCTTTGACATAAGTAGGTTCACGATGAAAAATTGGGTTCGAATTTGATCATTTTTATTCGAAAACTGTGTATTCCCGAAACTGTGCGCCAGCGAAACTTCGCGTTTAGAAATATTCAGGTTGTTAAGTGCACACGTACCGTAGATATTATATCATTACACATATGCACATGTACTTGATATGCTGTCGTAGCGTTATGATTGCGTAATTATTCCAGTGAATTATGTCACTAGACTGCCGCACGGATGAAACCCGAACTCAAATTCCCTTCAAAACATGTTTTCGATCCTCACTCTTTTTTTTCTCGCCTACTTAATATTCCTCGTATCGCAGGTGTGCAGGTCGGACCCAGACTCTACGGAAGATTTAATCACAGGGAAGTGTGCTCGAATGTGCTTAAATTTCATTTATTACACCGTAGAAAAGGTTCTACGCGTGAATTATGATCTTATACGATAAAAATGAACGGAAACAAAACGTTGCCTCGCGTTCGCTCCGAAAAGCACAACTTCGTCATTTTCCATTCTATTTTGTATTCCAATATAAAATTATCTTGCGAATTCGCGAAAAAAAATCACCGACCATCGGCGTATCTGCATTTCAAACTTATCTATGCATTGAAATCTCGGGATTGATTACCGTTCCAAGTCAGCATATGTGATGTTGGAAATTGTCAAAGAACTTCTTACCATTCATGCGATTGACTTGCCACGTTAATATTTCACTGTTTTATCAGTGAAATGTCAATGCTAGGGATTGGTCGGCATATTTCCGACGTCGAATAACTGGTTATAAATTTGTTCGTAGAAACAAAACGACTCATGTGTATAAATTTCCCTGTTTCGCTGTTAGTACTCCGATATACTGGGCGCCTTTACCCTATTTCTCGATTATGTCTAATTCGTTGGAATCTACTCGGGTTCCTACGAGCGTTTCCCCAATTTTTGAATAATAATTAATGCGAGACGGCATTTGGGATGAATAGAAAAATAAAAAATATAGAGAAAAGTCGAAGATCTTGGATTTGCGCCATTTTCATACCGAGAATCGGCGTGTAGTTGATCGTTGCTCATGTATCTAGGTAAACGGATGGAAATTATGCGAGACTCCATCATGAGTTGGCGATAGGTAAGAGGTAAGAGGTAAGAGGTGAGAGGAGAGTGCAGTCATATGCCCGAGAAAGAGTACCGGAGACAATGGCCTGGATAGTACCTTGACCCGACTGCAACAAAGTCCTCGAAATACATATGGCGTTCATTTTTCATTTTATCTCAGAGAATTATACTTGTCATACGATATCCTAGCCGAGGAGGCATCGTAACTCATTTTACTCGCAATTATTAATATAAATATGATAACTAGCGGCGATCATTTTGCAAGGGCAAATGAAAGGACGACGACGAGGATTCTTCGGGATATAAGAAAAAGAAAAAAAGAAAAAACAAGATGGAATACATTTATAGAAAATTACGAAACAGTCCGTACACTCGACTCGATACCTACATATAGTATGCAGATACTCGCTAATGTTTCTACTTACTTTTTCATCACATACACCACGCAGATATGTATATTGGATCATTACAGAAAAACGGTTCGCATTATTAATTACCCCAAGGTCTGCCGTTAACGATAAATTAATTAGGCGTACTGTCGCCAAGAGTATATCTCGCGGTAGACAACAGGGTAATGAAAGATCGTGATTAGGAATCGATATGACGGTGGAAATATTCGAAAATCGAAAATCTGTTTATCCAAATTTCGATACAAATTGAAATATATTCCCATATTTCGTAGTCCGGGGATTATTAATGTACCATGCAACTCTCTCTCTCTCTCTTTCTCTCTTTTTTTTTGTGCATTATACATGTAATTCATAATCGAAGCGTAACCTGGGATCAAGTCTCAAAGCGTAGCGAATCGTTTGAATAGCGTTGACCTAGCTGACCACCTCAATGGCTGTATTGTAATGTCATTTTCAGAATAGTTAGTGTATAGACACAGGATGATTACCGGGTGTCGGATTCATGTCCCTAATAGCATCGCAATTACAGTTATTACCTTAGTTACCGTCGACCGATCGAACGCCCGCACGCACTGGGCTGATATAAGCTGCTGCGGCGCTCCTATACCAAGATTTATAAGTATTCTCTGATTGTTCAATCGCCTTTGGCCACTATGCGGTTAAAATGTATGTAATTATTATATCCCATAAGGAAAAACATAGAGAAGTTGATAAAAAACTAATGAAGTAATACGACCGGGATATGTACTGTGTGTTCGAAACGTTCCTTCGCCGCATCTGCAGCGTAAAGCGAGTGGACATCGACCGGAGTTTCTTCTACCGTAGTTGATGAATTTTTTTTTAAATGAAGAAAAAAAAATTCAATCGATTCGGAGATTTTACGCCAATATATAGCGTTTCGAAAATTTAAACGAAGTTCGAAATTCTAGCATGCATGGGTCCTAACAAAATTTTCCACGGAGTTAATTTTTCGGTTAAAAAATTCACTTCTGGTATCAAGTGACCGAAAATTTTATAAGCTGTTCAAGTTGAATGGTCTAACCATTCCGAAATCACAGCTGAACCCATTTTCACACCCCGTCTCTGCCAATATGGACCATTTTCTTCCTTCGCTTTACCTACACCTGTATCGTCATAAATGATCATCTTTGAATGAACAAATGGATCGTTTAGTTATTCTAATTTGTGATATAAACGATCTTTTCGTCATTTTTTATTCGCCATCGTAGCCGGTCCATATTGCCAGATCGTTAAGGTACAAAAGGGCGAGGGTTGACATAGAGTACCTCACAGTGAATCGAGGAACTGTTTTCAGGAAGTTACACTACTTTATTTTTTGCTAGAACACAAAAATCCGAAAAAAATTTCATTTTGGAAAAACTTGACGAATCCTGGAAGTCCGTATTCACTCACTTTGCCCCAAATATGTGAAACAGAGGGGATTTTATTCACGTCTTCTTCGACGAACACGTGTTTTCAACCGGAGTGAGGAAGAGGGTCCAGAGAACAGGAACTATGGGTAGCCTATCTTCGTCTGGTCCAGTTCCCAGATCTTTGTGAGTCGTATGACAAAGTGTGAGCTGTCAGTCCGGCTGAGATCGTGTCTTATACATTAATAGTGGGCGTAAAGTTGCGAAAGAAGACCCAAAGGCTGGTTATTATAATTTTTGACTGAGCAAACCAACACCGGGTTTCGAAATTCATTCAAGCTATATAGTACGCTGCTAGAGTGCAAAGCAAACGCCGCGAGTCTGTGTGAATTATAACCGTGTCAAGGGTTATGGGTTTCTCTCTTTAATCTGTTATTAATCTTTCGCGTTTTTGAATTATATAAATAATTTCTCAAGTCTCGAGTGAGGAAACAGAATCACCTTCCAAACGATTCTAACAGAGCTCTTCGTTTCTGGACCAATCTCGTTGGGACAGTATAATATGCCGTAACGATGACGAAGTCCTTCCAAACATATGTCTTCGATATTTTCATCTTTTCGTAACTCGCCGATAAAATTTGGGATCTTACATAAGACCTCATTTTCTCGGGCATGATTTTTCCAGAAAATGAATGAGTACGGGAAATTTCTGGGAAAAGCTGCACACAGAGTGACATTTCTGGATCCCGAATTCTGAATTATCGCAATTTCCGTTCTTCCGAATTCATAAAATGTTCAGAAGTTAGAAATTTAGGAAACCGTTCGAGTCTCGAGGACAATGCATGCGCCGATCATATCGCACATACGTGGTGCGTCGCGGATTCCTGATTCGAGTCCTTATTGGGTCTTCTCGGCGCTTCATGGAGCGCCTGAGGCACGTAAGGAGGTACGACCTTTACTCGCGCAATTCTTTTCCTCGTTTCGAGAGCAGACCGGGTATGCCGCGACCTCTCGCCCTGCAGCACAGCCTCTTGTTTGACAATCTTTATATGCAAATAAAGTACCTACACAGAGACTCGTGCCCACATCAAGTTACGTGTAACGCCTTACCCGAGATACATACGCGGTATAATTCCGGCATGAAACGGGACTCGAAAGTTCTCCGGACCACGACAGCGTCTCCTGATTGCCGATGCCATGTCGAGTTTACTGTCATATCAAAAGACGCTCTGTTCGCACTCGCGTACATAACACAACATAATCCGCGCATTGAAAATGTCAATGATTTTATTCCGCTGTCAACTCGTCAATAACTATTGTCCAGACTCTGATACGGGAGGGCGAGGAAGAGAATAAGTCCCGCAGGTATTGTAGCAGGTCTGACTTCGAGACAGTAATTTATTCTCACCGATTACTTGCACAAATCTACGGCGCAAGTTTATTATTTATCAATTCAACAGGGGGACAGCCTTCGTTCTTATTTTTTGACATTTTTCTCGGACTCTAAAATGCTGTAGACACACGTAGGCATTCAAATATTGCATTACCTACCGGCGTGGTAAAGTTGCCCAACATATATGATCGAGCAAAGCATTCGATGCGTACGAGCGCATATAAGTTTGTTTTTTTCAAGTGGATGTCGACGAACGTGCCTCAAACACACAATGGTGAATTTATTCTATTGATAATCGACAGATCTTCCTTTCCACTACCACCAAGTGAAATTGTACGCATATCCATAAACACACGTGGGTATAATATCATAGTTGGGATATTATAACATATGTGAAAGTAACGGTAAACGCGGAACGTATGTACCGCGTACGAACGTGTCCAGTTTCTTCTTCTACCTACCGCCTAGAATCTAGATGCGCATGCACAGCCGGGGGCCGTTTTCCTGCCTTTCAAAACGCTTCTAAAATCCGATGTTCAATGACAGCGATCGTGAGTACACATATGTCGGTATTATAATCCGTACAATGGTATATGCATACATCAGGCGAACACCTGGACGACGGAATAATCACCACCGTACGATTTAATACCGAGAAGAATTCACAGAAGATTGCTTCACCGGTTCGATCATTAAACCCGATAACTCGTGTTCGAAATTATTTCAAATTCTACTTGAGTCTACGAAAAGAATCGGTTGTCCTGGAATACAGGTCGCATCGTGAGTGAAAACTTCCTCAAGGTTGGAGAGAAAAAGAGAAAAAGTAACACTCCTTCATAGATAAACAGCTTTCGGCCCGAATTTTAACAACCGTTCAAAGTCTGGAGTCAAAAATGATCGATTCACTGCGCGCAGATACGAGACGATGATTAGCCTCGATAATCATCGATGCAATTAGGTAGGTAGGTACTCACGGACGTATTCAATTTTTGCCGATCGAATAATTCGCATGAATAATGGTAGACGGTATTTTTTTCAATCTCTAGAATCGGAGGCCACTTAAGATTATGATCTTAAATGTATGATTAGGCAATCTGGCAGATCTTTTTGCTAACAGTCGACGACTGATTTGTCTGACGTTCTACTCGCGGTATCTCGTCGCTTCCGTAGTTCTGGTTCTCGGTTTTTCCCTGTTACACAAACACCTTGAGATTTTCCATAATCGATGCTGATTACGCGTTATAATTACGTAATTAAAACAATTATCGATGATTTAGGATCAGTTGGTTATTCAACGGCGATTGGTCAGTTGTGTAGATACAGGCGGTACCGAATAATCAATTCCACTTCGACCATCTGAATTATTCAGCCGATTATCTTATCATTGAATTGAAGAAAAAAGAAGAACATGAAACGGCTAATAATGATAAAACTCGGTTTATTACACCTCATACGCGTGTGGAAAAAGCTAATGTGTTGAATAACTTTCAAGTTTTAATATCGGGTAACAGAAATTATAATAATCTATTCGTTTATCCTTTTTCTCATTGGATAGAACTCAATAAATATCAGACCCGAGTGTATGTATACATCAGATATGATATAAACTGTAATTATCGACCGTTGCGATGTTTCTTTTCGTGTCATAAGGCAATCAGTCGGGGCACCAGCCGACAGAGGAAATCCCTGGCAAAGTGCAGTAGAACGAGACTTGAAAAGTGTATAATTATCTCTCCGAGGCAATTAGGGTCCAAAAAAGTGGAGGAAATTAAGTAAACAATGTTTAAAGTACTCAAGCAACACTTCGTCACATTCAACGGCGAATAGTAGGTGCCTATGTGCGCAGTATATACGTACGAACGTATTGAAATGACCGCAATTATCTCACGCTCAATGCTCACCTCGACTTGATTATGTTTAACGACGTTGAGATATAATTTGCGGCGATTCGGGATAAGAAGAAATTAATTTTACCGTCTTAAGAAGCTTTCGGATAAACCAAATGGTTCAAAACACTTTTGCAACACTTCTGTCTAACCATTCAGGGTCTATTAATTATTCAATTGCTATAAGAACGCGTTGGCGGTGTCTTAGAAGCGTCATTCCCTAACTCTGCACTCGCTAAAGTTTTTTTTTAGAATTATTTACAGTACCGCAGATTCTTTCGAACTACGAAATACGTAGAAATAATTTCACGAAAGATTACGTAAGGGTGATTATCGACAATTATAAATTACAATATGGGAACCGAGCGTTTGATAAGTGGGAAAGAAAATAGCGACTATAAAGTTCACCGCGGCTCTTTATGGCGGGCGAATTTTCTAGGAGATAAATATCGAGACCTAGTTCTTGCGTGATTAGTTGGCATTAGTGTATCGCCTTTTTTGGAATAATTAAGCAATCAACGAACCGCTCGAACCGTACTTTAGCCTTAATTGCGCCTTTTAATAGCCTGGACATGTGATACACGTATAGGCATATTTCTTTCCGCACGTGACGTACACACACGACACCGATGTCGGTCGCACCCAAAATATGCAACCGAGGGTACATCTCTTCTTAAGTTGGCAATACTTTAGGGTCTAGACTCGAGAGATTTCCAGAGAAATCATTGGCGCATTTTACGCCAGCTTTTGTCTGCGGTGTTACCAACTTAAAACGAGATGTACCCGCGGTTGCATATTTTCAGGGCGACTGATACCGGGATCGCGCGTGTACTTTACGTTGTATGAATTGTTTATTCAATTTAGAGTGATTTAGAAAAATATATGTACAAACTTATCGAACGGATTGAACGGTAATGAAGCATTCGAGCGATGCATAAGTATTCCGAGTATTCATAGGCTCGGGTGTAAATTGAACCGACGATAAGTAACTGTATAGTTGTATAGAAGTGAATAGTTATACTAGACAGCGAAACCATTAGTTTTACAAAATAACTCCAGCTAAGTTATTCTCGGAGTTACGCCAAGGCTGTGTGCTCGTTTCAAGCTTAATTGCGTTATTATAAAAGTTATAATGTATCGGAAGAAGAAGCTTTCGAATAAAGTCGATGCAGTATTATTCCAACGTACAACTAGCCTTTTCCTTACGTAGTGGAACAACTATTCCAAGATTTTATACCTGCACTCATACTTATACACTCCGTATCCAAATTGATTCAAATTATACTTGCGAAATGTTCGAATGAATCTTCGATCTCTTTCTCATAGAAATCTATCGATTCGCAATCTATAGAAGGCCCGGTCCATAAAATCTCAAATAATTTTACAATTGTGTTTGAAATTACAGGTAACGAGCTGAAAATAAACGAACCGATACAAAATTTTTGCAGAGATGTGAAAAAAAAAAACTTTTCCCGATGTAAAAATAGTAGAATAAATAAACGATTGAAAGTTTATACGAAGTTTAATTTTTTTTCCTTCTTCTCTCTAATTGTCTGACCGTAGGCAATACTCGCCTTAGGTATAGTGTATTAAACGAGGTAGGACGTGTTGCAGTCGGCAAGTAGTTGGCCAAAGTGGGCAAAGTGTTCTGACCATGGTGCTGCCATCTTATACAACCGGTTAAAACTATCGAGCTGGCGTAATATTCCTGGCGGAAGGCCAATCGATTTTCAAGTTGAGTTTATCCGTAGGCTATGAGACGGACAATAAGAATATTCAATAGCGCGATACTAGCGATCAGCCTTTGTAATTTTTATAACGCGAATATACGAATCGACGACGATTTATATCACCTATACCCTGAATTTATCTTTCAGCGAGAATTACGCTTTTTTATACAGATTACAAGGTCGATGGACACGTAAGAATCGAGAATCGACTCATTTTCATACCTGGCATGAGCTACAAAGATGATAATCGCGCCTTTTCACTTCTACATTCTACATACGATGTAATACTTAGCGATTCTTGTTGGATTCTGATGCAAGGATCGAAGAGATAAATTTTGAAAAAAAATAAAAATGATAATAAAAATAAAATAACAAAAACAGAACGCAATTCCTCGAGTATAAACAATACCCGAGCATCTTGTTATTGCACGAGCGTATAAAAATGATCGAATCGTTTTTTGTCCAAATTTTTATCTCCGAAGATCACAGCGTTAAAATTCGGTTAAGTAATCAGCGAGCAAAAACGATCGTAGAAGCAATCGAGAGGCCTCAATCGGTACCGTGACAAATACCTGTACGGTAGAGGCATAAATATAATAATTGGCATAGCCAATCGGTATATTTTCTTTGTGCGATAGCCAAGAGCATAAGAGGCGGACGAGGCTTGACCCATAGTTAAAGCCCAAAGGCTCCAGGGTAAAAATTCCAAAGATCAGGAAACAAAGAAAATTCCTGTCGTGGCCTCGATTTCAGGTTTTATATACAGCGGTTTCGCCTCTGCCTTTACCTTTGCCTTTACCTTTGCTTGGCCCACGATGCCTGCATGGGAACCTGGGACTACAACATCCATACGTAACCTCGCGAATAAAGAAGTCGACGTATGTGTACCGTACGAGAATACTTGAACATACATGTATATATATGTATACGCGTATATAGTCATTCCGCGAGGATCTTTGAACGGTAAAAAGTCACTCTTGCGGATTCTTGTTTCGGCGTATATAATTGAGGATGTAAAAATAAAGTCGTGGAGACCGAATGCCCCGCGGTTTCATGCCTTATTCAATCCTACATAAACCATCGTCAAACTTTAACACGTGTTTCCAATTTCGTAATGGTAGAACAAAAACGTGTTTCTAACAGTCTAGAAATAGCTGTTATACCATGCCTCGGGAATCGTGTGAATTAAATGCGTTCTAAATTGGAGCAGTGACCGAAAAATTCCGATTAATAAAACTTCGAAGCTTTTTTCATCCGCTAAAACCTTTCGTCGACTTCGAAATTGAATTTTAAAAGTCGAAACACTCGCTGCAAAACTTTCTACTCATACTCACAGTCAAATACTTCAGATTCCTGAGAGTATGTGACTATAATAATTATATAAATAATCCTGCAACGTTTGACCCCGTATTATTTATTCGGTATAATTTCCTTACCTTTTTGTGCTTCGCGCAGCAGTGCGTGTTACCCATAATTCCTTGATTCCTTTAATCGGTCACAAGGAGCGGAAGAAGTCACACTTTGCACTCACCGGAGTTCCCTCGCGTTTGAAGAACCATTTCTTTTGTAATTTTGTTTCGAAATCACTGTCGATAGACCGAAGGTCACAATTTCATAAAATCGATCATTTTATCCCAAAGTATAACGCCAGGGTATATCTCAACGTAGATATACGACAACTACGTACTCACATTCGTTACGTTACGTACCAATATACAGGTGCGTGCGCGCTTTCACCTGACAAATACAATTCCCGTTGAAAATCCGACGAGCAAACTTGTTCACCGAATTCCGAAGACGTTTATCTTCATTTTTGCGATTCACTCTCGTTTATAAAATCCGCCCGAACCTTATCCGATGCAACGCGAGGGCATATATCCCTATCTAATTTCTATGCGATCGGATTTATTATTTTATTTATTTTTTATCTTTTCTGATCAACCGCTGAATCGTTGAAATGTTCTTTATTTTCTCTCATCTCATCCTATCACAAGACGAGCGACCTACTGTAGTCAAACGATAAATATACGCACAAGAAAAGGTACACCTTGAACCTTGTAGCCTCCAGCTCGCGCCATGTGTAAGTAAGATTTAAAAAATTAGTGTACGGTATAAGAGTACGTGGACATTCTTATCGCGTTCGAGAATAACGCTATGAATAGAAAAAATTGGATAAAGTGGTCATCGTCGAGGATAGTCTGGCCGAGCAACGGAGTTTGTCGAATATTTTCGGTCGTGATATACCAGGCAACTAGGCGGTGATATCATTACGCGGGATTCTCAAACTGGCCCAGTGACTAATTGGAGAGAATCTATCGAAGCCGTTCGAAAATTTTCACAAGTGTTTAGCGCCGTGCGAGACTCCCGATTATCGGATACGTAGATTTTCCCATAAGATGAGAGAAGCGATGAAAGGAAAAACTCTTCACCGACGAGGAAAAGATCACTGCAGCTAATTGCGGGTAGAAAAATAGACACACTTCTCAGTATCGACTGATCAGTTACCGTTGAAAGTCTTTTCGAACCGCGACCCGTCGTCTGCTGCAGATCAAGGAGTAATAAAATCGCGTTTAAGAAGGGAATTAGCAAGACCGCACTCTCGACAGCAACGCGAACGCGAAACGAAGCCAGAAGACTGCGTTAGGACGTTGAAGAGACAGGCTGACAGTAATGCGAAAGCTAGACAAGATTAGCGTCGAAAGATCACGCTGTTCGCGGACTAGCTAAACGGAGTTCAACCATTTCGCGCCATTTCTTTTTCCCTAACGCGATTTCTTATTATTGAAATTACGATACCGTACGATCATCACGTTGGGTCTTAGTGTCGTTCGATATCGATTCGCTATTCGTATCTCGCGGTATAAATATTTCAAGATCAGTCAAACAGATACGTGCGATAAATTTATTTATCGCTTGAATTTGAATGTCAGCCGAACAGATCTTCGAGTTTGAAATTGTAAACGATATGCGATTAAAAATTTTCGACTTCATTCCCACTAAAATATTACAAAAAAATTTACCGCCCGGCTATAACTGCAGCACTGTGTAACTGGCAATTATTACTTAAACTTCGAGTTACCGATTCTCTGGCTCGGTCGCCACTCACTGTTTTATTTCTCGCCATTACGTCACTTTCGACACCTATACTATGTATGTATGCGGCTAATAGCTCGAGACATAGGTAGTTAGACATGTTCTAGTCAATGAAACGAAGCTCGGAAATTCGCGCGCGAATTTATCCACCGCGGTAATAATTCGCGGTACGAAACGCTCGCGAGAAGATATATATTACACCCGGGGTCATAATGTATATCTACGACAATTTGTCACGTGGGATATATATTTCTAGTAGTGACTGGTCCTGCCCGATCGCGACTGACCACTGTCTGGACTACGCACATGCTTGGCGTAAACATTGCGCGTTACGTCACTACGCGAATCGCGATGTGCTCTATGCCGTGTATACACATCATCCCAACGGGCAATAACGGCGTATGTATACGCGCGGAGGTGGTGACCATGGCTCGAAATTTATGGTGTTAGGGAGAAATTGTTGTTCCATTTTTGTCCGGACCTCCCACACCGTCGAATAACGAACTTAGCCAAAGGGCAACGCTGACATTCGAGTCTGAGAGATGCCCTAATAGAATAGAAGGTTCCCCGTTCGATTAGCGGCGGAAAAATTAACGTCTTGTTATTAATTTTCTATGCAACTTGACCGGAACAATTAGCACGAGAATCTGTGACACAGAGTCTTGCGAAGAATTGAATTGCCTGCAAACAACGTTTCCGAAACTAATAAGTCTGAGCGATTCAGAATAGTTATGGGCATTCAAGGTTCATTCTACGTCGAAATTCATCTTTGGGTGTCTGTCACGCCCGAAATATTAACAATACAAAATTAACCGAAATGAAAATTTTGTAGGAAATTAGATTCTGAAGAAAATTTGTTGGAAGAGTTCCTTCGTATCTCTGATAGTTCGATTTTTGCGGTGGTGCCACTGGATCAGTATATTCATCGCTGATCACAAATCGTCGATTAATTACAGACTGATCAGTTAATCCGCGTAGTCATCAGTCAATCGGTTATCGCTAATCACTCCTACACAAAACGATCGTCCACCAACACGTGTCTGTATGATTTTTCATAACGTATTTGGATGATAAAAAACTGATTCAATAATTCGGCGAAAGTTAAACTGTATCGAAAATTCGAAATATGAAAACTAGAGGATCGCAGGCTCATTTTGAAAGACTGAAACGCTCGTTAGTAAATTTTTTTTCACAACGTGTGAGATTTTTCCTTAAAATTTTATCGGTTCGATTATTATTTTAGTTATTTCCCTCACAGAATTCCCAGTTTGTCCCCAAGATTTCGATGTCTGTAAGCAGCCGATCAAACGCCGATGGTCTTCGATTTGACCAGTTTAAAATCTCCATGTAATCACAGTGGGCGTAAGTGATCCATGTCAAATAAAACATATGCTTGCGTTGCCCCAACTATGTATTCGATCAGTTTAATCATCGAACACGGCGCCCAGAGAATACAATATACATCCCATTAATGCGATACATATAAGTACACACATATATGTGGCGTACATAAATATGCAAATTTATTCGACCACCAACCGCGCGAGTCGATGTCTCACTTGCAATTGGGACTCCGATGTGGTCGGATTTCGGTTTATCGTTACAGACTTTCTTATAGGTATACAAACGAAGTATATGAAATGTACCATTATACGTATAGTCGGAAAATTATTGGCGACTGTACCGCATCGCGTTAGCTCGAGATGAACAGATCTGTCCAGAGTTCAAGAGTTTATCTCCGCATGGCGACTACGTGACTCATCTCACTCACCTGGATTTTTAACCAAGGTATAAAACTACAGTTATATCACTCGGTATAAATATATGAATGATTCATTGACGGTCGAAAGCATACGCGATAAACAACCGGAGGCAGATACCTACCGATCCACGCGCCACGATATAAAGTTTTCGGAAACTTCGTCGAAACGTTACTATCGAAAAATCTCTGAAGCCAGAGACCCGAAATTATCGTGTGTGTAAACCAGACCTTGACTTTGAATCCATGTTTTTTTTTTTTTTTTAATACTACTCCGTGATTAATGATGACTTGTTGCCGTTAGTCACGGAGTTACATATATATAGATTGATTTGTTAACTCACCTTTCGCGATATATGCCCTCCTCTCTTGCAAGATCTACCATTTTTTCCGCGTTGAATTACTCGTCTAGAATTGGCATCTCGTGTTATCTTTTTCGCCCCATCAGCCATCTCTGATATAAACGATGTTTCTAACGGATACTTTATTGCCAGAGATAATTATGCGAATAGTAATAAAAATTATATCGAACGTATTTCAACATCAGATCACTGGCACCACTTTTTATCACGTACACGACACTCGCCTCATTTCTGATTACCATTGTATTACGTTTAATTGTAATTTCTTACACACTGTCCGCACGAAGGTCACAAGCGAAATGATGGTTTTGAATAAAATGCATAAATACTTTTCAGCTTCGGACAACCCACGCAATTCTGGATTCCACATTCTCGTCACTGCATTTCAGAAGGTCGGTAGTTTGAATCGAAATTAGCGATTATTTTGCGTTTGAGACGCATTGTGATAAGTACTGAGCGGAAATGAAGCAGATATAGGTATTTGTGGTTGATTAATGAACTGATCCAATTAACGCGTTAATATATATTAAAATCAATCAACTCCGGGATAAAGCTCAGCACAGACTTCAAACGCTACCGCAACTAAGAATCACGTCGCACTGACCGAGTTGACACAGTTTAGAGTTCGTCCGAGTTATGCAACCTTAATTGATTAAACAGACACACGATGTATGATAACGAGTGTAATAAAAAATCAACTTCTCGTTTCATTCGATTCAATGAGTTCCTCGATAAGCTCAGCAATTATCTCATTATACGAGCTTTGTAATTACGATCGGCAAAGTAGAAGGTGATTGGAAGTAACACACTTTGCTTTTTGACTATGGGAATTTCGGGACTGAAATTATCGACTCTGAACTTACATACGTAATTGATAAGAAAGTTGAACAAGATTGACTCGGGCAAAATACATAAATAAATAAACAAACTTTGATCTTTACATAAAAAAGAAAGATCTTAAAGTATCATGTTATAATTCCTCGAAATGATTTTTAACGAACAAACCTAAATGTAGGGATTCTATCACAGTTTTGTCTTCCTTATTGTAGGTTAGGGATATCTGCAAAGCTTTATAAGAACTAGTCGATTTCGTTAATCTTGAGAACCTGCTTCCACGATATTATCTCAGGAATGATAATAAATAATGAAACTGCGACCTCACAGATGTATTCGAATAACACGAATGAATACACGGATTTGTGTTGTTTTCTGTTGACTTTTCGTCTTTTTGTTTCTATGACCGTCTTCCGTAGTGTATGGTCATTATTTAAACGCAAATGCGTTTCTCTGCCCACATACAATCTAAGAATCAAGTGATCACACTTCCCTCTGTCATTAATCAGAATTGTACACAGTTCTATTATATCTTATTATTTAGTTATTCCATCGTATATAGTAGCTGATGTCTCCTGCATGCACAGGGTTCTTAACGTTCTAACTTATGGCGTCCGGCTACAAAAGATATTACGACGACTTACGATTAGCCCTGATTTCTGTAGGTATACATATAACTATTATATGCGATTCGGAAAACGTCTTTAATTCATTAAACAGCATAGCTATCTTTGAGCCGGATACTGCACATTGGCAGAATTATCAAACTGGGTTTTATGGCCTGATTACAGCGCTCATGCGTTGCTCTCGTAAACCTGAGATCATTCGACCACAAGGTTTACCATAAAGTTTAAGAATTGTTAAAGAAGAAAAAAGACTGAACAAATGTTATAATATCGATCGTATGAAAAACTGCATATTATATAGATGTAGTAATTATAAATGTAGCGAAACCTAGAATATGTAATTTTCGACAAGATAAGATAACATATCGAACTGATTTATACAACTAAGATGATTTTATCTCACATTAAACACTCAAAGAAAGTCTTCTTCGTCGGACGTTCTATCTTAGATAGTTTCTATCATTTAAACTCTAGATCGAAGGGAGTTAAAGAAACTGTGAATACTTATGCAGAGAAAAAGCCGTTTTTCATTACACTACGTTTTACATATCGAAAGGCATAATAACCGAATACCTTTTTTCTTGCGGCAGAAGTAGTTCACAATATCGTCACATGGACGCATCACCTTCTGGATTGTATTGTAACGCCATCTTAAAGACTGTTTATGAACAATATCATCTTGGACGGTATAAAAATTGCATACAATAGGCGCATTGAGCCGACGCAGATTCCCCCTCAACGAATCTGCGACGTTAAAGTATCTTTTAACAAGGCGTAAAAATTTCAACATGATAGAATGTATACTAACTAACAAATTGCAGTTTTTAAATTTATTTGAAAATATATTTAAACATATTTTAATCAATAACATTATTTTGAATCTCTTAACGCAGCATTATATGTTTGTAAAAAAAAATTGTTTAAAAATAAATCAATCCATATACCTAGATATTGCACATATTAAATTATCAAAATATATTCTATGTTTGTCGTATAAATTTAGTACAATTATTTTAATACGTCTTTTGATCAATAAAAAGAGTCAATGGAACGGTTACGATAATTATATCGTATTTACATGAAAATAGCAACCGCGCTTTCACGCTCAGTATAGCTTAGAAGAGCTAGGAATGATTTTGGGCAGGTGTGTATAAGGCTATCGATAATTTAGTGAAAATGCATAAGCATAAAATCTTTTTATCGACAATACTGTAAACTTAGGTTTAGCCTTTAGCTTAGTTAACACAATCATCGTCGTCGTCCTCGTCGTTGGCAGAAAATTAGTCGTTTTCTACTAGTGGATGAAACTATCTTTTCTAAAATGACCCCTCCGAAAACGGGGTGCGTCTTATTTTCATGTAAATACGATAAGTTATTCTATATTTACAATGATGTCCATCATATCGTTATTTACAAAAATATCATTTACATCTACATAACAATTATACGTATACCTACGAGAGTAAAGATACTTCGTTAAGAAATACATTTTTTCACGATACTTTCGTAAAAGTACCTACGGTTCATTTTTTTTTCATTTTATCACATCAGTTTCAATTTTTAAAAACTTATAAAATCAAAGACTATAGAAAAAGACGTGCTCGAAAGCTAAGACTTGATGAGAGATTTAGCCTTGTTTAAATACTTCTCTACAAAGCCTTTCTTCTTCTTTCCTGTCTCAGACAATGAGAAGGAAGAGCCGTACGAAGAACAATCTAAAGATGAGAGACTATCGCATGTGCTAAGCTCAGTCAACGAGCATTTTACTTTGGATTGTTTATCTACACACAATTTTTTCATTTTAAAACGCCGTAAAGGTCCTTTAATTTTCTTCTCACTAACTGTTTTCGTTTTTGTCTCACAATTCTTCACAACACACTCGGGTTTAGACTCACAAGGTTTGCAAGAAATTTCTGTTTTTTCACATCGCTTTTCAACGACATAACAAATCTTCTTTTCTTCCTCACAAACGCTCTGGCTAGCATCTGTTTTCTCAGCGCTAGGTGGAGGCGTAGCAGGTGACGGTGTCGTTCTAAAGCGAACAAAAGACATAAACACATAATTTAGTCAATGATATTAATTACTCTTCAGAATCTAAGTAATTATATACAGCAGCTGAATCATTAGAAGCTCTGTCCAACGTTTTATCTTCAAAAAACTTCTCATAACACACGTTAAAAGAATCGTCATTCACCTCGATGCCGTGGATGTAGCACTGGGAGTTTTTATTGAGTCCCTCAATCTGCCCCAAAAGTCCCACAACTTTCCTGCTCTATTAAAATCCAGGATAAAATAATAGCTCAATTCAGGTGGCAGCTCGCACTTCTCGTACAGGCAAGGAATTATTTTTCGTTGACGCTTATCTAGAATATGATTGAAATAAACGATTGTATTAACGATTAGAGTTATTCATGTGCAATGTACTTTGAGATAGAAGCCTACCTATTCCCAGAGCTTGGGCATAATTGAGGAAAAATTTGTTTATTGAACTTTTGAGGAAATTTGGAGAAACTATGACCAATAATCTGTTGCAACGTTCCGATATCAGAGTCATAGTCGCCGCGTGTTCGAATGGAAGTCCTATGACGAAGTCTCTGTCTTTCCTGCAAAGCTGTAGAAGACAAAACACACAACGTTACATTTTCTGCAAGTTATACTCAATGGAATCACAAAGAATTAAAGTTTTACTTGCCTTGAGCCCAGATTTATGTTCTAGATTCTCACTGATCTCATCCGCAAACCCCACGTCCTCGTCAGCGAATAAAAGGAAGGCGTCGTAATATTGCTTCTCCAAGCCTTGCTGCAGTCGATAACTGTCGTCTGAATTACATTTGGAATGCTTATTATCTTAGTAGAGTTTATTACATGGCTTATACGAACCCTGATACGATATAACAGAATATTGTCGAACGGGGACCAGAAAGAAGATTGAAATTGCCGTTTCAAGCCCGTTTTTGGTTCCTATTTTGCAATATTCTATACAACAGCGATACTGGGGTAGTAAAATAAGCGTGAGACTAACCGTAGGTCAATATTTGCTCATCTACATCGTTTTCGATCTGGTTTGGAGACGTCAACAATCTTTCGGCTCGTTCCTTGTAACTTTCCGCATCCTTTTCTAAAAAATTGAGTTCAATTCACATGAAAAACCGACGTCAAGTCATGTTCTTTGTGTTTTTCTACTTTCCACACTGATCAGACCAAAGTTTTATACGGTTCGTTCCCTGCAAAAGCTATTTCAGCTCTTTGCTACTAGATACAAAACTGGTATAGCGATTTTGGCTACTTTGCTGACCTAATAGAGCTGCCGTGTCGTCGATGACGTCCCATCTGTCCAGCCTTTCCAACAATGTCTGGAATTCCTTAAGAGTAAAGCCCTGCACTTTTTCCTGCATGATACTCAATATATATCCGCAAGGATCTGGCTTGGAGGATAGATTTGGTATGGCTTCGCCACCCAGACCAGACAAATGCGCCAATCCCCTCCAATCTCTGGGATTTTAAGGTTTTTTTTTATTGATTCTGTCGAAGATTTCGTCGAAACTATGTTTAAATAATCTTTAAATCTTACCTGGGCAAACCGTCGTCGGATGGTATACATTTTGTGGGGTTAAGCAAACTTGATATAGAATCCTTGGTCACACTGGATAAAGCAACAAGTGGTACAGTCGACAAGTCCGTCATGTTGGAGTCAGTTAACCTCAAAATGAGAGATACGTAGTTTAATAGCTCTTCAAACTTGTCAGAAGATTCCAGATTATCGTCTTATGTCTAATTGCGATACACTGTAATCAACATTCGAACGACTTTCGATACGCTAATGATTTATGCACTTATTACAAGTCGGATTAGTCCTACGATCTACGGATTGCACTGGTCGTTTTGATAATGTCAAGATCTGAGAAGCGCGAGCTACGGACAACGATGATTGAGCCTGTATGCGCCCACAACCGCGGAACGCTTGCTAGTGTGTGGCGGCTGAGTCCGTGTTGATTGTGTTTACGGTGTTGGGCCCCTCTGCATAGCAGAATTTGAGCGCTTTAACTTGTTAAAGGGGAACTATCTGCGTATTTGACAGATAGAATAGGGTGCCGTTTAGCAGGTGTTATCGGTGGCTGGCTAGAAAGGATGAGAATTCGATTGTTGAGGGTAATTCTGAGTAGTAATAAACTCATGAACAGGACTGAATGAGAAAGAACTGAAACAAGAATTTTCATAGATCTTCAATATAGCGATAAATTGAAGGAAACGTTATATCGTATATATTTTTTTGGAGATTGTGGCAACTCGGATAAATCTTACATTATGTGACTACCAGTATAAAGTGAAGAAGGCTGTGTAAAAATGACATAGGTTACTGTTGACTTCATTTCGAAGTCAATTTTAGTTTGAACTGAATCCGTCTTCGTGAGCTTATTTAATAGTAATTCAATTCTAGCGTGTGCTAAGATTATTAAAAAATATTCGATTTCTCATACGTTATCAGACTTTCAAAGTCTGTATGATGAAACATACTAGAATTTGAATCTTCTCGAATTTCTCGCAGCCAAATGGAGAAATTTTTCCAAAAACTTTTAGTCCATACTAGAATCACATATGAGAACTACATGCACAAAAAATAATAGATTGATTGAACTAACGGCTAGTGCGTTATTGAGTCAACAGTTTATCTGTCATTTTGACAGAAGTCACTCCAATCTATGCTGGTGGCCACATGATGTAAAATGTGAGAGCTTTGACGTCGATATTTGTAGATGACATTACGTAGAATGAAAGCCTTAAACAGGATATTTATGTATTATCTACCTTAGTCAGCACAATCCCCGAAAATATGTCCAATTTTCACATTCTGAACATAATTTAAGGCTGTTCGAATTTTTGAAAATGAATTTCTTGCTTTCCCGAAGCGAGCTGTCGACGCAAATCACGTTATTCTGTTTGTTCTCTAGAGATTGAGGATGAGGAAGCCACAGAGTTTTTCCGCGGTCGTAGTATTACACATATAAGAATGCCGGATGTATTTCAGTGAATGAAAGAAGTTAATAAACAATACTTGACACAACGTCATTTTCATGAAAATACCCCGCTCTTAGCCGAACTTGAATTTGCATTCTGGAATTTCTTCGGACGAGAATAGATTCAGTTCCGGCAGAGCATGAACTATTTACTCCAGACTTTTTCCTTATCCTCGACACTTTACAGGCAGAGACGCTTTCCACGAGATCAGAAATAAAGACTAATCGCTATTTTTCGTATGAATCCCCTTGCGTTATGAAACCCGCTGTTAATATCAATGTTCATCGGTTTTTGAATTCATTATAGAAGAAAGTGAGGAAATATGGCCCTCTTCGGAAAATAATAACGCTAAAACGATCCCTAAGTAATTTTTCTCTTATTAACGATTGAGAAATGAGAAACATACGTCATATGTTACATATGGCAACATTTAATAAAGCGGCGTGAAATAGTTTTTGCTTAAAATCAATAAAAGATTCGGTTGTCCATTTATTAAATATTATGCATACCACCAGGAGAATCCGTAGAAGCGCAACATAGGGAAGTGAAAACGCCTGCACACAGGCAACTTACACATCAGCGTTTACGATTTATTCTCCACGTAATGCGTAACAAGAGCCGATCTTTCAATTAATGTACCAATTCCCTATGTTGCGCTTTCACGAATTGTCGTAGAAAATTCCATTGATATAATACATCAATCCAACGCGCCATTTTTCACCACATTATTCAATATGTTCGAAACCTTGAATAGTCGAATACAAATTTAATGATTATGAGGATAATTTAAGCGTAGGAGATCGCACGGGCTGATAAACTTTTTTTATAAATGACGTAAGAAATCCACAGAACATAAATTTGGTCAGTTCTATACGCCAGTCGTCACCACAAGCTCACTGCAGCAATATATCGCGTACGTTTTCACCACACGTAAGTCAGCTTTTGATTATTACAATGATTTTGCACATTTTGTATTCTGTTGGGCGGCACGAGAGGCTTTTTTGATTATGCTTGCATCAGAAATTCATCAGCGTCTCAATAACATTGCAGAATTTTCGATATGCCACGATAGTCGATAACCCGAGTCGGGATAGGCTCTGGTTTCATTGAACAAGTTCTCATTGAAGATTTGGAGGTGCAAACTAGAAATTGTGAGTAGGATTGTAAAAGTAAGAGTCAGGTCCGTTTTCCACCTCTGGAACCTAGAATTCAGAGAGGCTTCGAGATTCTGGTTTCGACCTAAGTAGCTCCCCAATCTTCAGTGAAAAAGTGAAATCTGAAAATTTATTAAGATGTACAGACGCTGATCAGAATTTCAAGTGAATTGTATTTCTTTTCAAAACTAAAGAACAAGGGAATTGGGTTTCATTTTCAGACAACCCGGCCCAACTCACGATCAGCCGGTGAGAATATTGAGTAGGTAATTAAATAGGAATGGAAGTTTCCGTAAAAATTAATTCTACCTCCCGATTTGCGTTTAATCATAATCAGATGATATTTCTGCCGCTGGACAAATTGTTCGTCGGAATTATAATCCTTTGAATGTGTAACTGAATAGTAAGAAGAAGGCAGTCGAATTCCATAAGTCGAAAAATAACTATTTATAAATTATAGCTATTGCATAATTTGCTTACGTAACAGCCTCTAATAAATAATCCCAATTATCAAAAGGGTTATCCTAGTTGACCCTACATTCATTGATAAATAACTATGTATTTGTACATTCGAACGAAAAGACGCGAACGGGTTTGCAGTCAATTATTCATTGTAACAACATTTTCAAGCTCGTTCATTTTACCAAAAGCTTATATTTCACTACGAAGACCATTTTCTGCTATTTGAAGGATGAAATACCATCTTAAGTCTGTAAGTATTCATTTATCAGAGGATTATGAAAATCTCGGACGAAAACGATTCGCCCAACGATTATACATTCAAATCTTAATCCTGCATCCTTCAGTCTAAATTCTAGCACATCGCGAGTTGTTTAAAACGAGACCGAATTCGGTGATTGCAGAGAGTATCGTTTTCAGAGCATGAGGGTCAGCGGGTGCCTCAGACGTGGTCTTGCCGCGGCTATATTCCTGGTTGTCTTGAACATCCAGAGCGGAATTGCCGTCAATAATCTGCGTGTGATCCACCAGTGGAAGTTCCTGGATTATGCCTGGCCCGACGAAGGCACACGGGACTCATTCCCGCATTATATACGCGAAAATAACAACCCCTTGGGAATCGAAGTCGCCGGTGACAAGCTCTTCATAACGATACCACGATGGCGTCCAGGAGTCGCAGCCACTCTGAACTACATCGATTTAAATGGTGAATAAATTGCTTGGAATAGTCAACAGCCACCAAAAGTCGCAATTGTCTTCGTCCATTCCTTGCTTTCTTTATTTCACCGATTCGGATCGATTCCAGTTTCATATACCGATTGCTGGGTCATTCTCATGTGGGATGGTGAAACTTTGTCACAGATACGAGCGAGTCACCGTTGCTGAATCCATATCCCTCGTGGGAGGCGCACAAATATGGTCCAGCCAGTCTGCCGGAAGTTATTTCTGTGTTTCGTGTCCGGGCTGACCGCTGCGGTCGTCTTTGGGTGCTGGATTCCGGTCGGGAAAACATTCTCGGGCACGCAAGACCGCAGGCTCGGCCATCCTTGAACGTTTATAACTTGACCAATGATCAGCTAATCAGGAAGTACGTGATCCCAAACGACGGATCAGCAGGCAGGGATTACTTCACAAGTGTTGCTGTCGAGGATGCCTCCTGCGAAGACACCTTCGCCTACCTTGCTGACTCGAGTAGTCCAGCCCTCGTCGTTTACTCCTGGCGTCACAACAACTCCTGGGCTGTTAAGCATCACTACTTTCATCCCGATCCACTGGTATCCAAACCCAAATTTAAGAACGAAACGTTTATTTGTTCATCGAAATTTTAACATTTTTGCTCATAACATTTCTCCTACGATTGGTATGATCCCAAGTTTAACTTTGGGTCAGCACGATACACCTGTGAACTTTGTGCTGCATGCGAAATAAATAAATCGGTCACACCTTAGCGTAACGATCGGCGTTTCCAGGGTGGAGATTTCAACGTTTCAGGGCTTTCGTTCCAATGGTGGGACGCGATAATAGGTCTCGGTCTGGCGCCAAAACCGGATGGGTACAGCACTTTATATTTTCATCCGCTTTCCAGTACCACGGAGTTTTCCGTCGATACGAAATTACTCCGGGATCCCGAGAGAGCATCGTTACGCAGTGAGCATTAGTCAATTTCTGATCTCTCATTTCGGATCGAATTGACGCGTCCTTTGCCCTCGAATTTCAGGTAATTTCCACGACTTCAAGGTTCTGGGTTCCAGAGGCCACAACGGCCAGAGTGCCGCCAGTTTTCTAGATCCAACAACTGGGATCCTCTTCCACGCCGTCTCAATCGGAAATTACATCGCCTGTTGGAAACCCGGGACTGAATACAACTCCCAAAATTTGGGCCGCGTTTACGCGGACAATGTTACCCTGAATATGCCTAGCGACATTAAGGTCAGTCGACAATATTACCGACATATACTTGACATTTTTCACCCTTCTTCCAATTAACCCGTAGCAAAGTCACATCAAGTGCCATACGATTTACTAAAGAAAGGAAGCACATCGTAACAAAAGTTGTCAGGTTGATAAGGTCCATCGTTATCCGATCCTTTCCTCAGGTCGATCGCCAGGGCAATATCTGGGTGGTGTCTGATCGGCTTCCGATCTTCATGTACGGTCAGTTGGACCCCGATGACTACAACTTCCGTGTTTTAACCGGATCCGTGCAGGAGGCTATTGAAGGAACCGTGTGCTCGGAAGAATCTTGAAGAAGCTCGGTTCAGCCTAAATCATCGATGTAAAATCTCAACAAGTGTCTATCGATATCGGTGAAATCTTGATGTACACATGTATACGTTGCAATGATCAATAAATAAATTCCAAAGTCTCAATATCTTATTATTTGGTATCAGAGATGTCAGAACAGTTTTCTATTCTTCTTCCTCAGTTTAAGCAATCCGATAATTTGGAAATAATTCAAAGAAGAGAGAACGTCAAGTATAGCCACGACACGTGAACTTTATCAACCCTTTCAGGTAATTCGCTGCGATGCTTTTTGGTAATCGTGGTATGGGATGTGAGTGGATTTTTGTTAGTTTGTTTTAGGATTGATAAATTGAAATAGATGCGATGTTTGACATACAAAATCATTTATTCATATAAAAGGACACTTTATATACTAGCACGTACCGCCCTAAACCGAGTTCAGGCTCTTCCGATCGTAATTCGGCTCCATGCCAAAATATATTCTTTATCACATACTTAACATGCAGTAATCGATAGTGATTCAGTGAAAAACATATGCTAGTTATCGTCGAGTATAAAAATGTCCACTCCAAATCGCCGCTGCACTGGGTATAATCAGTCGCCGAATTTTCATAGTATATTATTCAATTCACACGCAGTTTATATATATATATATTCTATGAAATTTCAGCTGTTTTTTATAATTACATATTTACTGTACGTATATTTATATTATTGTTATTGTTAAATCGTAATATTTAATATCAATTAATATTAATTAATATTATTATATACTATCGCATATATATATTTATACCTATATATGGATATATAAAGATAAATACTAAGTTTGACTAATCTCTAATGGTGGCGTTATGAGAATGACTCGATGTCGGGGGAATCCTTTTCCTTCTCAATTGTATAAAAAAAAAAAAAAAAACACGAAAACACGAAAACGAAAAAATGATAAAAACAAATTTCAGACACATAAATCCCGTTAAACCCCCGCTTCGTAACGTCTAGTCATTTTCAATACGCAGGAGAGCTGTCTAGCTATGCGAAATATACACAGGGATTGCTAGTCCGAACGTTCAAGGGTTAGAAGCCACCCTTCACAATTAAACTATAATATAATATCATATAAAAAATGTACGGGAGTAAAAATGGCAAGCTTCTCTCGATCGAACGACCCGGATCGTAGCCGGACCGCACAGCTAGGCGGAATTCTACGATAATATTATATAATTTATAAATCGAATACAAAGACTGTAATATTTCATATAGGCTTCGAGATTTTCGGGGAAGACCTTGCTAAATCAATCTTTGATTTCTAATATAAATACAGACAGTAGATATGCTAAGTCTCGTACGATGACACGGGCCTTTATGTATATAGTATTATCACCTATGTCACTTTGTTCGATAAAGCTTCAAAGTATGACGCTTTCAGTTGCGTAATTTCGATTCTGCCGAGCTTCTCGAAAGATAGAGGAAAAATTGAAAAAGAAAATTAATCACGAAAATGAGAGAAGAAAAAAAAAACAGTTGAATTCAAATTCTTGTTTCCTTCCTGTGTGATATATTATAAGGGTGAGTAGGTAATCGTCTTCGCGCGACACTTTGAAGCTATAGAACAAAGAAGAATTTCATACGGCTGTATATTAATGTATAATTAATTAATTAATTATTATTGAGAGTATATTGTATAAGAATCATATAAATGTATATTATTTATACGATGCCAGCTCGCCGGAGAAGCATTCTTAAATGAACTTCCGGTCCTCCGTGCGAGCCGCTGTTTGAGCTTTGAAATTGTGTGTACGTTTATCATATAGTGAGTGCGAGTTTATATTTTAAAAATCCTCGTTAGCCACGATATATAACCACAATTACGGATAATCTGGGGTATATTTGAGCGTCGATGGCGATTTATTCGTATGTATTAACGCTCGTCAAAACCCCGAACCATGCGTACTCGTTTCATAAAATCTTAACTCAAGATTTTTTCGAGCGGTAGTTATATACCGTGGCTTATCTATCTAATTACTAACTATATCTCGTCTTATTATGCCTCACCTCTACCCTTTTATCCGTAAACTATTCCCACTCTCAATTATTATTATTTTTATTTTTATTTTTTTTCTCTTCATTCAATCTCTTCTATTCTCATTTATCCGCGATCTCTATATCGATGACATTGGTGACAGTGATATGGCTAAGTTGTTCTCGCTAAGCGAAAGTGCCCTTTTTTCTTCTCGGCACTGACGAAGGCACAGTCATAAGTCTCGTTTGTTTCGCAGTTCCCATCGTTTTCGATGAAATATTTCGTACAGCACATATTACCTATTTTTTGTTGGATTTTTCTCTTTTTTTTTTCATTTTGTGTAGATTTTTTCCTTTTTTTTTTCTTTTCATTTTGGCACCATAAACGTGCCTTACGATTAATCAAATTTACTCTTTAATATATACTTTTATATATATATGTATATGCGTATGTGTTTATATATATATATATACTTATATATAAACGTTTACGTTTGGCCACTTGTCAGTTCGCTTAGTCGGGCACATTATTGTCTGTGATCCGATCAATTATTAGAATAATTTTAATTCACTTTTTTACAACACTGTTTTCAATCTCTCTCGTATCGATGAGACGAGGAGTGCGCCGGTCTTAGATCAGAGCTCATCTCCTCCTCCTGGCTGTTGCAGCGGCGATCATTTGCCTCAGCATTGGTTCCGGGCTACAAACTCTCGGTTCGCATTTCATGTTACCGTCTCCACCGCATCTGTGAAATAAATCAGAGTCTCTTAATGCTGACTACCCCCCATCTCGGTTGAATCTCCACGCTTAAACATCGAACAACTTCGTTTCTACTTACGTGCATTGAAGGCAAGGACCAGATGAAGGTGGAATGACTTCTCCAACCCGGTATGCCTGTCCGCGAATTTGACAGCCACTTCTTCTGGCTGCGCCCTTGTAGGCATGTGACAAGAAGTGAGGCGGCAAGGTTGTGGTCGTCGTTGTAGTGGTCGTAGTTACATTCAATGAGGTGGCCATAGACACCGGACACTCGTACCTCGGGCAACAGAAGCCGTTTATCGGTTCCTGGTGACACCCAGGAATTGGTGGCGGACAGCTTTGCTGTAGGCAGATGATATCGCTTCGGAAACAGAAGCAGAAGTCGCAAGGATCCTCTCTCGGTATCTGTTGGGCAGATACGAAGACCTTTCCACCATATCTGCACGTGCCAGGACCGTAGATGGCCTGGTCGTCTTCGTCGTAGTCATCACTCTCGTCACCATCCTCGCCTTCGGGGGTCAAAGGAACTCCGCTGTCTACTGGGAAGTGGGTGTTGTCTTCGCCAGACACCATATGATCCGGAGCTAAAGTACTAGTCATCGGATGCCCGAAGTAACCTGCGGGTCTGGTTGGTTGTTCAGTTTCTTCGGCCGGATGTTCGATTGGCGATAGTGGATGATCGTCTGGTCCAAGTGTTAATTGTCCTTCCGTATCATCGGTTGCATGATCTTCCGGGACTTCTGGTACCTGATCTGGAATCTGAATGTGTTGCTGTTGATCTTCGTCGGTCTGTTCTTCCGGCGCTGCGCTAGGTACCGGTGCAGCTGGAGCGGGTGTCTCGGTTACTTGATCTTCAGTGACAGTTTCCTGTATCGGTACCTCCTTCTGATCGTCTACGACTGGCATCTGATCGTCTACAACTGGCTTCTCACCCTCTGTAACTGACGGTGCTGCCTCGACAGGTTTCTCTTCAGCCTTGATCGTGCTCTCCGTTACTTCTTCTTCGGCGAGTGTGGGCTGTGTTGATTCAACAGGACTTTCTTCGGAGACTGATGGTTTTTCTGGAGCAGGTTCGCCGGATACTGCAGTCATAGGTGTGACGTCCGATTCTGAAATGTCAGTTGGGTGTTCCTCCTCGGATACGACTGGTTCTACCTCTGGTTTGTGCTCAATCGGTGTAACTTCAACTGGTACTTCTGGTTTTGATGGCTCATCAGTTGCTGGTATCTCGGCATCTGGCTTAACACTTTCACTGTCAGTAGATTGTGGCGGTACCTCCTCTGTGATAGATTCTGCGGTAGGTATTCCCTCTACTTCTTGATGAATAGCTGGTTCTTCCGGTGTGAGATCAGATGTATCTTCCTTGGGTGACTCGGTATTCAAATCTGTGATCGTGAGTGTATCATCTGATGGTCTGACGTTGGGGCCTAGTGTTTCAGCGCCTTCGGAAGGACGAGATTCATCTATGGGTTTTTCAGCTTCTACAGCTTCCACTCCATCAATAATAGTTGACGCTGGCGTATCGGCGTGTTCGACTAAAGTAGGGCTGGTGGTTGGCTCTTTGACTGCGGTTGTTCCATCGCTTGTATTTTCTGTTGCCGTTGACGTTTCAGTATCGTCATGTGCAGCTGGCTCAGGTGCCGGGTGTTCGGCTACGATAATTTCACCTCCTTCGCTCGGAGTTGGCAGCGGTGTTTCATCATGATGAGTTGAAACAGGCTCAATAGTGGGTACTTCTGCTGTGATCGATTGATCGGGTGTTCCTGCTGTCGGTGCTGGCGCTTCGGTACCATCATCGTGTGAAACTGGTCCAACTGTCGGTTGTTCAACTCCGATAATTTCACCTTCTTCACTTGAAGTTGGCAGCGGTGTTTCGACATGTTCAGTTGAAACAGGTTCAACAGTGGGTACCTCCGCTGTAATTGATTGATCAGGTGTTCCTGCTGTCGGCGCTGGAGCTTCGTGATCGTCGTGTGAAACCGGTCCAGCTGTTGGCTGCTCTACTGCAATTTCACCTTCTTCGCTCGGAGTTGGCAGTGGTGCTTCGGCATGTTCAGTTGGAGCAGATCCATCAGTGGGCACTTCTACTGCGATCGATTGATCAGGTGTTCCTGCCGTCGGCGCTGGCACTTCGGAATCCTCGTCATGTGAAACTGGTCCAGCTGTCTGTTGTTCAACGGCAATATCTTCGCCTTCTTCGCTTGGAGTTGGAAGAGGCGTTTCCCCATGACCAGGCGAAACAGGCCCAGCAGTGGGTACTTCAGCTGTGATTGTTCCATCCGGAGTTCCTGCCGTCTGCGTTGGCACTTCGGAATCGTTGTCGTGTGAGACTGGTCCAGCTGTCTGTTGTTCAACTGCGACATTTTCACCGTCTTCGCTTGGAGTAGGCAGCGGTGCTTCAGCCGTGATAGTTTGATCGGGTATTCCTGCTGTCGGGGCTGGTGTTTCGGTATCGACGTGTGGAATCGGTTCAGCCGTAGGGCTCTCGACTACGATAATTTGACCTTCTTCGCTGGGAGTGGGTAGAGGTGTCTCGGCGTTATAAGTTAAGACAGGTCCAGTGGTTGGGGGTTCGACCTCAATCGTTGGCTTATTTGTGTCTACGGTTGGCGCTGTTACCTCAGTATTATCTTCTGGAACTACAGGTGCAGCCGCGGAGCCATCGACCGGAGAAGCGTTATCATTTGCGTTCGTGGACGGAGCAGAAGTTTCTACACCTTCAGATGCAATAGATGTAGGTGTCGTACCGCTATGGCCTTCAAGGATTGCACTTGTGGTATCTTTTATTTGGTCATCAGATACAGGTCCATTCGTTATCGGGCCTTCAACTGAAATAATTTCATCTTCCCCGCTGACAGTTGGCACTGGCGCCTCAGCCTCGTTGCTTGAAACTGGTTTTTCTTCTGGCTGACTAGTGGGAATGGTTTCCGGCTCCACGTTCTTCGTTGGAGCAGGCGATTCTGTCTCATGATGTGATACGGGTACAATAGTTTGTTCTTGATCAATAACAGATTCTCCTTCCCCACTAACTGCTGGTTCAGATGTATCAGTATGTTCGGGTGTAGCAGGCTTGGAGTCAGTTTCTTGAATAGGTATCGTATGCTCTTCGGCACCTACAGTTGGAGCAGGCGCTTCAGTATCGTCATCTGACGAAGGTTCAACCGCTGGTTGTTGTACTGAAGTGGTTGCTTCTTCACCCGCGGATGATGCATCTGTTACAGCATGGTCGGGTGAGACAGATTCAGGTTCTTGAACTCCAACCGTCTCGTCATCTACATTAACAGTTGGTGCGGGCGGTTCGGCATTGTCTTGCGGAGTTGCTCCAGTACTTGGGTGTTCAACTGCGGCATTTTCACCTTCTTCGCTTACAGATGGTTGAACGCTCTCTGGTACTGTAGGTCTGATTGAGGGTTCCGGGTTCAATGTGGATTGTTCTCCGGCATCCGCCTCAGGCTCAGTTGTCTTGATAACTTCACCTGGCAAGGCAGGTTCAGTATTCGGTCCTTCGGCTGCAATGGGTTCACCGGTTGCACTTACAGTCGGTTCAGGAGATTGAGCATGGTCAGGTGAAAGAGTCCCAGAGGCTTCTTCAGCAGTAACAGTTGGTCCTTCTGCGCTTACAGTTGATACAGGTGTCTCAGTGCTGTCGATTAATACTGGGCCACTAGTTGGTTTCTCCGCTGGTACGATTTCATCCTCCTGGCTTACAGTTGGCGCTGGCGTTTCAACGCTTTCAGGCTCGACAGGTCCAGCCATTGGCTCTAGAGTAGGTACTTCTTTGTCTGGAGCATTCGCTGCAGGAACAGTTGTTGCGATGTCTCCTTCAGGCAACGCTGGTTGAATTGTTGGTCCTTCTACTCCAATGGGCTCGCCCTCGGCGTTTGTGGTTGGTTCAGGTGATTCGGCGTGTTCAGGTGTAACAGGTCCAGCTGTTGCTTCAATCTCTGTGACTTGTCCTTCGCTGCTTACAGCTGGTGCAGCGGTCTCGGCTTCGTCATGTGACACTGGACCAGCGGTCGCTGGTTCAACGGGTATGATGTCATGTTCTCCACTTACAGGCGTTGCTGTGGATTCAGGTGAACTTGGTACAGCCCCGTCTTCATGAGCCAAAGTAGTTTGTTCTTCCACGTTTTCACCAGGTGCAGGTTCCTTGGCGGAGTCAGGTTGAGCAGATTCGACGGTTGGCTCTACTACAACAGTTTGAACGTCTTCGTTGATTGCTGGAGCGGATGTCTGCTGATCTTCTGGTGCAATAGTTTCCTGTGTATCTACACCAGAGACAGGTGTCTGACTATCGTCATGTGCATCAGGTTTAGTTGGCGAGAGTTCATCAACAGCACTACTTGGTGTTGAGTCGGACGATTTAGTATCGGTTTGTGTAGCAGGTCCGGCTGTCGAGCCTTCAACTAGAGCGACGTCATTGTCAGTGCTTGAAGTAAGAGCCGGAGTTTCTTCGTCGGTGTGTACAGGAGTGACTGTGGAGCCTTCTGGTTTGACACTTTGTTCTTGTCCGGCAAGAGTTGGTGCCGATGTTTCGGTATCAACAGGCAAATTAGATTCACCGGTTGGAACGGCAGCTGATTCGGAGTGATCTTCAGTGCTGATGGTAGAAGCAGGTGCTTCAATTTCAGGAACGCTTCCGACTGTCGAGCTATCATCAAGTACGACAGGTTTGCCCGTTTCAAGCTGCTGTTGTAAGTCGGATTCGTCAGTAGGTACGGTTGACTGTTCATTCGATTCAAGTTGAGGTTCAGGTACATGTTCTTCAGGGTGCTGACCAACTGATGGATTAAGCTCATCTGTAATCGGCTTATCGGTTTGGACCTCGGGACTAATTTCAGTAGGTTCTATTGATCCAGGCGTCTGTTGATGTTCATCTGTCACCGGTAATTCTCCACGCTCTGTGTGATCTTCAACTACCGCAGTGCTACCACCTTGGGCGGAATCGGTTGATTGTTCGGTACTACTTTCACCGATAGGAGCTACTGGCTCAATAATGTCAGTTTCGGCAGGCTTGACCGTTTCGGGAGTTTGTTCTTCTTCTTGTGTCACTACAACAGGTATTGTAGTAGCCGCTTCTTCGTCAGGTCTGGCAGTTTGATTGTCCAATGGTGTCTCAGAAGGTGTGGCGGGTTCTTTAGGTACGTCATTTTCAGCCACAGGAAGTGATGGTTGACCAGGTTCCGTTTCAACTTCTATCGCAGGTTTCTGAGGCTCTGTGATATCGGTTGGTTCTTCCTGATCTACCGTAGATGGTTCAACGGGGTATTCGTCATTGGTTGCAATAGTTTCAGTGCTGTGTTCGTCTACAGGTATAATTGGTACATTTATGTCTGTGACTGGACTGATAGGTACAATTGATTGTTCGTCAACGGGCGCTGGTGCCTCTCCAGCATGCTCATCAGCAGTAGCGGTGGTACCTTCCTCTGCAGCTGGAGTAGAAATTGTCGCTGGCTCTCCGCCGGTAGTAATAGCTTTTTCAGGAATTTCAGCAGCTTCGATCGGCATCTCTGGCTTCTGTTCTTCTTGGACAATTGGTTGTTCTTCTGATGGTGTAATTACTTTTTCAGTTTGCGGCTCAATTGGACTAATGCCTTCAGTGACTACTTCAGGCTTGGCATTTAGATCCTGGTCTACATTAACAGGCTGTTCAGGAATTTCATTTGTGTCTACCGGTGCAGGTTCTTCTACTGCGGAGACAGTAGGCTTGACGGTTTCCTGCTCGATAGGTCCAACAGTCTTTTTGTCTTCAGAATCAATACTTGGTGTGACATCAGTATGAATGGGTAAATCTGTTTGCAAATCAGAGGTCGGCGTTACTTCACTTGATGGCTCTACCGGATGTTCAGCACCAGGCGCGCCAGGCTGCTCCACATGCTCGTCGATGGCAGGAATATGAGTAGGTACTTCTTCTTCGATGGTAGAAGTAGGTTTTGTTATCGCTTCGTATCCAGGAGTGTGATGTTCAGCTATTTGACTATCTGATTCCAACTCAGCAGTCGGCACAGAATCACACGAATAGATTGGACAGCACGAGTCTGAGCTCGAGTGAACAGGCATGCAATTGGACCGGTGAACCGGTGGCGGTAAGCATTCAACAAGATCACAATGAACGATACTGCTGACGCAATGGCACCGAAGCTGGCAAAGATTTGCTGGTGGAATAGCCGAATTATTTGCAAAAGATTGTCCATCCACGAGACAGTTACCTTCGCCGGGAATACTTGAAGGGAAGTTATCACCAAATAGTTCAGGTCTCTTCTTACTCGGCTCTTCTCCCTCTTCCTCATTGGGACCTTCAAAAGTCGGTGCAGGCTTTCCTGGTTCGATTGGCTGTTCTTCTTCAGGGAATGATTGGATTGGGAATTGTGTCCCCTCTTCCGCATGTGTTGGTGTTTCTTGAGCAATGGTAGATTCGGTTGGTTTTCCATCGGAAATAGGTGATTCTGACGGCTTGTTTTCAGGAACAGAATCAACGACTGGTTCATCTTCATGGACAGGTGCCTTGCCTGGTTCCTCTCCATCCGTGCTCGTCTTAGTTGGCACCTCTCCAGCATTTGACGATTCAGTTGGTTTTTCTTCAAACACAGAACTTTCCGTGCCCTTTCCTTCAGTTTCAGGAATTTCAGAAAGTACCGTCGGCTTTTCTTCAGGCAGGGAAGCTTGTGTGGGTTCTTCTTCTGCTATAACAGCTTCGGTTGGCTTCTGTTCGGGAATTGGAGATCCCGTTAGTTCATCGTCAATGACAGAACCTTCGATAGGTTTCTCTTCAACAACTGAAGGTTGAATTGGCGTTTCGTCGATAGATGGTTCGGAAGGTTTCTCTTCGGGAACTTTGGACTCGGTTACCTTATCGCCAATGGCAGGAATTTGGATAGGCTCTTCGTCGGATAGCGATGGTTGAGCTGGTTTCTTATCTGATTCAGATGGTTCGGGTGATTGTTCTTGAGAAACTGGAGATTCATTTGCCTTGTCGTCAATAGCTGGAGTCCTGGTCGGATTTTCTTCAGGTTGAGATTGTACAACTGGTTTTTCACTAATTTCAGATTCTTCGGTGGGATGTTCTTGAGCAATTGAAGAATCTGTTGGTTTCTCATCAATGGCAGAGCTTTCCGTGGGCTTTTCTGTATCAAGTGAAGGTTCAGCTGGCTGCTCATGAGCATCAGATACACCGGATGGTTCTTCCTCGGAAACTCCAGATTCTGTTATGACTGCAACGGGAGCTTCGGTCGGTTTCTCTTCAGCTACAGAAGTATCAGTAATGTGTGTTTGGACATCAGGGGTATCGGTAAGTTCATTTCCGGCTACTGGCGCACCGGTAGACTGCGCTTCGATAGGAGAGGTCTCTGTTGGTTTTTCTTCGGCAATAACGACATCGACTGGCTTCTCTTCGGTAACTATGACATCGATTGGCTTTTCTTCAGCTGTAGAAGCATCGGTAGGAATTGCTTCGACAACAGGGACTTCGTTTATTTTTTCTCCCGCAACAGGAACTTCCGTAGGCTTTTCTTCGGGAATTGTGTCATCGGTTATTTCTTGGTCTGTAGGAGAAACTCCTGTTGGTTCTTGTCCCGCAGGAGACACAGCGCTTGGACTTTCCTCAACAGCCGTTGGCTTGGCTGGTTCTTCGTCAGCAACGGAAGGTTCGGTTGCCTTATCTGTGCTAGAAGTTTCTGTAACTTGATTGTCACTACTTGGAATTCTCGTTGGTTCTTGTTCTGGCATAGCGGTAGGCTGCTCTTCAGACATTGGTATTTTGCTTGGCTCTTCTCCAGCTACAACATTTTTGGTTGGTATATCTGTAGAAATTGGCAACTCGTCTTCTTTGTCTACAGAAATCGATGGTTCAACTGCTTCATCGTCTGTTACCGCCGTTTCGGTCGGAATTACCGCAGTGGGCTGGGCAATTTCTTCAGTAAGAACAGGAACATCAGTTGGTTCACTTTCAGCCGGAGAAGCATCTGTTGGCTTCTCTTCTGCCACAGAAACCTCCATTGGCTTCTCATCAGCAGTAGAGACCTCAGTTACTTCATGTTCCGTCATAGGACCCTGAGTTGGTTTTTCTTCGACAGCAGGTACATCGGTGACTTTTTCTTCGGCAGGAATCTCGGACGGCTTTTCTTCAACCACAGAAGAATCAGTTGGTTTTTTGTCAATGCCGGAGGACTCTCCAACAACAGAGGTTTCCGTCGGCTTCTCTTCGGCAACAGAAATCACAGTTGGTTCGTGATCAGCGATAGAAACTTCTGTTGGTTTTCCTTCGGAGATGGGAACATTAGTTATTTCTTCTTCTGCGACGGAAGCTTCCGTTGGCTTTTGTTTTTCAGCTGAAGCATCAGTTGGCTCTTCTTTCTCATCTGAAGCATCGGTTGGCTTTTCTTTCTCACCTGGAGCATCAGTTGGTTTCTCGTCTGCGCCAGTATGCTCAATCGTTTCATCTTCTGAAATCGGTCCCTGCGTTGGGGCTTCTCCATCAGGAGAGGTTTTCGTTGGTTCCTCTTCAACAACAGACGGGATAGTTGGTTCAAGCCCGGTGCTCGAAGTTTCCGTTGGCTTTTCTTCAGTAACAGAAGTATCTAATGGTTTTTGATCATCACTAAACGGTTCAATTATTTTTTGTTCGTCGATTGGAGCTCGCGTTGGTACTGTTTCAGGCACGGATGTTTCAGTCGGTTTCTCTTCGGCTACAGAATCTTCAACGGGTTTGTGATCGATGATAGCACCTTCCGTTGGTTCTTCTTGAGTAACGGAACTTTCTGTTGGCTGCTGTTCCGTAACTGTAACATCAGCTGGCTTTTCTTCAGTACCACCAACGGGCTCAATTGGCTTTTCGTCATGATCAAAAACTTCAGTCACTGGCTCTTGCAGGATTGAAGTTTCAGTCGGTTTTTCTTCGATAATAGAACCATCAGTTGGCTTTTCTTCGGCAGTGACACCAGCGTCAACAGGTACTTCGTTTGGAACAGAGGCTTCAGTTAGATGTTCTTGGGTAATCGATGCTTCCGTTGGTTTCTCATCAGCAACAACAGGTTCGATCGGTTTTTCTCCGGCTGTTAATGGCGTGGACGGTTCTTCAGCAGGAAGAGAAATTTCTGTTGGTCCTTGTGTGATGTCAGAATCTTCGGTCGGTTGATTTTCAATTGCTGGAGATGCGGTTGGTTTTTCCTCAGCACTGGAGACTTCGCTGGGCCCTTCTTCAACCACTGAGGCCTCAGTAGGTCTGTCTTCTCCTGTCGAAGTTTCGGTAACCTTCTCATCGTGAGTGGGGATATCGACGGGTTTTTCCTCTCCAATAACATTTTCGACCGGTATCTCTACACTTACAATCGGCGCCTGAGTTTGTTGTTCTTCTTCTTTGTTAACATTATCGCTGCTCACAGGTGACTCTGACGGAGTTTCTTCATTTTCAGGTGTAGTTTTAGTCGGGACACTCTCATCATCAACTGGTATTTGATGTTTTTCGTTATCAGTTGGTTCCTGAGATTCAGTCGGTCTTTCTTCGACGGAGGCGTCGGTCACCGGTGCGTCAGTACCTTCTGGTTTCGCTTCATGAACCTCTATCGATACTTCTGGTGATTCTGGGACCTGAACATCACTGTCGGTTGGTTTGGTTATTCCATCGGGGATTGGTTCATCGATTTTCTGCTCTTCGTCTTCGTGGGGTTTCGTTTCCGCCTGTGTACCTTCGGTTGGTTGTTGGCTTGTTTCAACAGGCTTTCCGTGTTCAACCTGTTCCTGTGCTGTGTCTGGTAACCCAGCAGAAGCCGTGGTTTCAGCGATGGGTATCTTAGTTGGGATATCTGTATCCAGTGGTGTTTCTCCGTGAGCAATGGGACTAATTGGGGTTTGCTCTTCGTGTGGAATCACGTCATGTTCTGCCGCTACTGTAACGCCTTGTTCTGGCTCAATCTCAGAACCAGGAGTCGATTCAGCCGGAGGTATGTAAGTTGCAGGAAGTTTCGCTTGTTCATCCAGTACCAGACTATCAGGGACGTGCGTATGCTGAACATCGCCGTATACCTCGGTGACCTGAATATCGTTCACCGCATCCGTATCTTCAGCCTTGTGTACGGGAACACGCTCAGACATTGGAATACCTGTTGGTCCTTGTGACGGAATTTCATGTTCAGTACCGTGTTCGGCATCTTGAACTGCCGGCGTGCTCGGATGTTCAACATCACTTGGCGCTCCAGGCTGTTCTTCTTCTGCAACAACTGGTTCTATCGGATGTTCTTCGATTGCTGGTTTCACATTTTCTTCTTCAATCGGAGCATTCGTCGGCAACTCGCTAGGAGTAGGAATTTCGCTTGCTGGATGTTCATGTGCTACAGCGGGCTCAACTTCAGACGGTTTTTCTTCAGCAACTGAGGCTTCAGTGGGTTGAACTGTATCAGTAACTGGTTTTTCGTTCAGAACGTCGTCATGTTTTTCGGGCACTACGCTCGCTTCTTCTACAGGAACTCCCGCGGTAGGTACTCCTTCGGCTGGAAGCTCAGATATGTTTTCTTGTTCCGTGGGTTTCGACGTAGGGGCATCATAGGACACTGAACCTCCGCCAGGGCTTGATTCTTCTGGTACTCCTTCTCCAGGGAAGTGAATCTTACCATCGTCAGGCTGGGCTTCCTTTGGCGGAACAACTTCCGTCTCAAGAACTGCAGGCTCCTTCGTACCTTCTTCGTCGACAACTACTGCCTCAGTCGATAGCTCAGGTACGTCTTCCTGGTGCGTTGGTTTCAACGTAGAGGCATCGTGCGACGCTGCATCTCCGCCGAGGCCTGATTCTCCGGGTGCAACTCCTCCAGGTAAGAGAGTGCCGATGTCATCAGGCTTGGATTCCTTTGGTGGAACCGCTTCCGTTACGGAGACTGCGGGTTCCTTCGTGCCTTCGTCTTCGGCGGTTACTGCTTCGGTCGGAAGAGCCGTAGATTTTTCAACTTCGGTCACATGAGATTCTGTAACTGGTACCGTCTCTCCGCCTGGTCCTTCTTCACCTGAAATTGGTTGACCTTCTGAAACTGGTTTGATAGTTTCCTGCGGTTCACCAGTAGCAGTTATTTCCGTTGGCTCTTGATCTTCGACGATCGGTGTCTCTGGGTTTTCAATTTCAATTGAAGATACCGTTGATTGCTTCTCATCAACGGAAGGAACCTCGGGTGCTTGCAGGATTTGATCACCTCCAGATCCCTCGTCTAACTTTTGCGTATCAGCCGTCACTTCCGTTGGCTTCGGTGCCTCTTCTAATATAGTTTCTTTAGTCGGAGCTTCCTCGGTGTCAGTAATTCTATCATCAGGAATGACTGCTTCATTAGGTGCTCCTGACTCACTTGGTTTTCCCTCGTCAACATTAACTACGGGCTCAATCTTTTCGTCTGGCTTTCCTTCATCGACGGCTACTGTACTCGGTACTTCGCTCTCATGGTCAACTGGTCCCTGAGGTATTCCTTCGTCTTCTGTGGGAGTGACTGGATGTTCCTCGTCACTAACTACAGGATGTTCTGGCGAAGCAATCTTGGTCGGCTCCACGTCTTCAGGAGAAGTTGGAAGTTTTTCTTCAGCTTCTGGTTTCTTATCGATACCAGTTGCTTCGGTTGGGGTTTCCTCTACACCGGCTGGCAATTTCGTGGGAGTTCCAATGGGCACTGAACTTTCGTCGATGGGTTTCACAGTCTGTGCTACGAGGCCGTCCTCAGTTACAGATTCCTGTGAGATAGTTCCTTCGAGACCACCTTCACTTGTGCCATGTTGTTCAGGGATCACGTTATCAGCTCCAGGGAAAGCCTCCAGTACCTGTTGTTGTTGACTATCATCTTCATCCTCAAGAATCGATTGAGTAGCCTGCTCGCTCTCGGGATATTGACCAGGAATCAGACCATCTCCTCCGATCGTAGGCTCCTCGTCAATTTGCACCGGGCTGCTTTCACCGTCTATAAAAAGCAACGAATGATTAGATACTTGCTTCGAACCTGTGACTCAGATTGAATCCACAAGAATTTGGTACTTACCACATTGATAAGTGGTGGCACAACATTTGCCCTCTGGAGCAGGTAGCGGTGTGCAATGCTTGCCATGAATTTTCATAGGTACTGCACAGTCCTGGACAGCGCAAACTATGTCACCACGGAAACAGTAGCAATGTTCGCAGGCTTCCGCAGAGTAGATCAGTTCACCGTCGTTGTATATGGTGCCTTTGTGGTAACACTGAGGTGTGCTTAGTCCTGGAGCAACCGTCGTAGTCATGATGAGTCCAGGAGTGGTGGGACCGACAGTAGTCGATTGTTCTTCGTCATAATCTGCAATAGTAATACCAGGATTTAAATAAAAACTTTTGAAGTTCGAACTGAAGTAGTCCGCGATGATCTCAAGTGCGAAAATCTGAATCAGAGTGATCTAAGAAACTTCGAAAAAAAAAAAAATGTACGAAGATAAACGTACCACAATTATATTTGACTGGGCAACAAACTCCGGACAGATAGACAGGGTTGCATCCTGCAACGCGCAGGGTACATTCTTGCATAACGCAGGTTGTTCTATTCCTGATGCAGTAGCAAAGTTCGCAGGGGTTTAGTGGATCGATCGGGAGCTGAGCACCATCAGCGTAGAATCTGTCGTTCACATGGCATCCGTAGTTGTCATGAGCGCCAATTTCGGTCGAGCCAATGGTGGCTGGTGAATTTGTCGTCGAGGTAAGAAGTTGGACAGGCACTTCGGCACAAGTGATGATGGGACAGCATTGATCCGGTCGTTTTTCCACTGTGCAGTCTTGGCCGATAGCCTTCGAGAATGGAGGGCACACCCTTAGGTAGCACATCAGCATTCGGTTGTGACAAGTGCAGTTCAAGCATGGTTCGTTCGTTACTATTCTATCGCCTTCTTCATAGCGTTGAAAGTTGTAGTAGCATCCAGGTTCTGGTTGTCGAAAACAAAACGAAAAAACACGATGATATGATTAATTGGAACATCAGCAATTAATCATGGCGCAATTTACTCTCTCAACTTTGATAATGGGGCTTCGAATGATCCAGTGGAATGAGGGGGAAAAAAGTAGTATTGAGAACTCACCTCCTTCATATTCTGCAATGTGCGTCGTATCGTGTTCGTATACAGGAGCTGTAATAATGAAAATAGTCGTGTTATTTGAAGGACCTTTGTTTTAGTTCCACATTACGTAAGTAAAAAAGTTCTTCATTGCCTGCGGGTTCCTACCGACAGGGCTACTAGCCCGTAATTATAATCAACAAGGCTGCGCGAAAGAGATGGCCTAAGCGATACACAAAGAGAGACGAACCGCTCGTAGAGTTGAAAAATTGAAGAAAGGTTTGCCCGTCATGCGAGTTACCCTAGCCGGAGAAGGCATTTATCATCTGGCACTGCGAGGGGAAGCTGCGTGGTCCGGAAAGGCGAGAGAATGAGTCAACGCGTCAGATGGACCGCCGGGTGCGTGCTGGTGCGAATTCTCGTTAACGCCTAAAGCTTAGGGTTGTGAATACCTCTCACCCTATTTCGTTATTCTAAAGGCTGTCGAGCAATGCTTCGTGATAATTACTGGAGATTGAAGTGTCCCGAGCAGAAGTTCGCCGGCGATTAATTTCGGAAATGAATTAATCTCGAACCAGGCAGAGTACCGGGCACTGAGATAAATTTTTCCTCCAAGTTTCCCAGAAGATGATTAACGCCGATCGACACCTTATTTCCGTATCGATAACTCGTTCGCGCTGTCGCGAACTTCACTGTCGCTATTTTTCATCCGCTTCTTTCCTCTCGCCTACCCACGCACGTGCGAACAAGAGAATCAGCATTCCCAACCGGACGCGCTGACAATTTCCAATGAAATTATTTGTACCAAGAATCGTGGGGCTCCATGAATGCGACTCGAGTCCCACGAGGCGTTTGCGGCCAGATGCCTCCACGGTCAATGTTGCAGTGCACGTCTTGATTGCGGTATTAAGTTGCACGCAAACTCACTTCGGTCCGATCGACCGGGTGTGCCGCATGCACATAGCTGAGAAGTATCATTCTGGTCAACCGGAAGTCGCTCGTGGTGGCCCCTGACCAAAGGCCTCGTTTACTTGGCTAATCGATATTAAGGTCCAAGAAGTGGACAATGAATTTTTTTACACGGCCAATGCTTGCTCGGAATTCCGTACAGTCTGATCTGTTTTTTCTACCAATCTATAAAGGCAGTGGCGGTGACAATGCCAACAATGGGTAACGGGTCAGCATTGAGAGCCGAGATTAAACCCTACGAAAAAGTAGAATGTTTTCACTTTGACGAGGGAGTATATAATGGCTCGGAACGGCACTTGATCGGTATAATCAAGGAGGTTTATATCATCCTTGTCGAACTCCGGTCTGAGGCACAATAGGTTAAATCCGTTCGGTAAGAATTCTGCTTAAAGCAATTTAGCGAAAGAATTCGTGACTGGGCATACGCGATCTCTGTCGGAAAAACTCTAATGAGTATCTTTGCCTTGAGGTGCCAAGAGCACGTAACCATATCGTCTAATCGTAGGCCAAATATCCAGACTCAAGGTTGAAGAGGCTCAGGTCACGGGCTTAAAAGAAGCGTCATAATGATCGTGCACAAAAAACGGACATTAGATCTCGCCAAAATGATTATCAGCCCGATGTTCACCTCGGGATGTTAACTAGCCGATCAAAACTATCCGAATCATCGACAGTGTATGTATGTACGTCTTTGAACATTTGAAATATCCGCGTTTGATGAAGGAAGTAGATTCGCCTACGCGGATCTCTTGACACGCAATAAATTATAAAACGTTGCGTGGGAAGCGGTGCATCGGTAGCTCCTTGGCTACAACCAGCCAACCAACCAACGGTTTCTTACCTGTAACAACTGCAGATTTGTTAAGGGTGATAAAGCTAAAGTCTGATAAAGTTCCCATCAATTTACCGAGCCGTTTAATACCCTGCCTGCCTTTGACAAACGACTTTGTTCACTCGCATTAGTTATCCGCACAAATGGTAGCCGGTCTATCTCTGATCGTCAGTGTCGGAACGAATGAGAACCAATAATTTACCTCGGTGGAAAGAATAACGGAAATTGTCTGGTGGCAATTACTCTGGTAATTGAACTTCTTGTGACGATGCTAACTAGCCGTATTTAGCATCTCGGTTCTCGGTCGAGATCTCTTACGTAATTTACCTACCCGTCTGACGGTTAATCTGTTTCGCGCGAGATGACGAGCGTAGAAAACGTGTAAATACACGGATACACGTATGTAGGTACTACGTAGGCGTACCTCAAATGCGGTGGGAGCGTTTTGCGTAACTTATGAAATCATGCATCGTCCTTGATGGGAAAGTTCATTACCTCTGGTGCTGGGTAATGCGATGCATATTATAGGCACTATGGAAGCGTATTTGCAGGAATCGTTAAGCCCGTTGCAATTAAACGAGGAGTGAATTACTTCCACAGACGCAGTGATCCGATCTGGGGTTTATAGAAACTGACTTAATCACATGGTGATTACTAGTAAATCTATCGGACGAGACTCGTCAGTTCCGTCCGCGCTACTCCCACGCCTTTCTTCCTCATCTTCAAAGGCATCTCCAGCAGCCTGGGTACCTCTGCAACAACTCACGAGGTAGGTAACCGTTAAGAAGAATTCCTATCCCCGTACCTCCTCCCAGCTCCATCCATCGCTCGTAAATTTTCTTGCGAAGACGTCCCGCTCGAAGTCGACTAATAAGATTACTTAACCTCGACGTCGCGCTGACGTAGCACCCACATGTTCCGTTATACCTTTCCCCGGATGAACTCCGCTCACCTTTACACCTCTGAGAGGTTTCTATTTTCTCCGGGCCAATACTCGAGCCCAGAAGTACCAGGGAAGGATATCTCTATCGAGATGCCAGAAACAGCTTCGCTGCCTAATTACCTGACGATTTCAAGCCATAGCTACACTTCGCGGTGTGGCTAAGGGTCGCGAAGTTTTCGCGTGCTGAAAAGTAGCCCGGGTGTCAGCGGTCACTGACATCTCATGGCTCCTAAGAGTTTACAGGTTTGACCAGAATTCACAGCATCGAAAATGCCGCCGAGGAACCGCTACGATCCGCCACGGTCCGGTTTATCAGTTTCTTTTTTCTCTTTTCGAAAAAAGAGTATAAACGTTCGAATCGTTTCCTCAAAGATTCGAAAGGGACTCGAGCATCGAAGGAAGTGAAAAAACTCGCCACCTCAAAAGCAGCGGCGATTATAAAGCGGAAAAAGGTTCCGTGGGGCTGTTGAACCGATCTTATGTTTCCTTTGAACTTGACCTCGGCAACGGGTAGCCAGATGCCCCGGTACGGTACAGAGCGCGCTATGTCTCCCGGTGAAAGTGGTCGTGCCGGTTGCTAAGGATGGTCAATGGTGTGGCTGGGTTGAGCCACGCGAGCATCTCTGATCCCAGAGGACACGTCGATGTGACCGTCAATCTCAGGTGCTTACCGACTGTCAATGAACCTCGCGTTTCCAGCTTGAAGAGCTTAGAGACAGACATCGACGAGCGTTCGAACAGGGGGTCTTTAACCCTCGATAAACCGGCTCCACTTGAACGGAAGTCGATCATCGCATACCGCGAACTCGGGTTTCCAACGACTTGGGAGACGCGGACGCAGGGCATCGAATATGGCCTGCGTTTCATACCTTCGCAAGTTTTGCGCCTTTGGGCACGAGAACCTGTTAGTAACTGCAGCGACGGTCGCAGGTAATCGATTGGGAAAAACTTTTTCGAAAGTTCCTTCATTTTTCGCAAAAATTGTGAAATTTTATAGCGACGAGTACTCACCAGCGCGTGTGGAGCAGACTGCTATCAGAACGGCAGCCAGTAATAGGATCATCTCCCCGGGTCGGCTCATCCCGGCACTCAACGCCGACATGTCGGCGGTTCTTTGTCTTCTGAAAGTTAACAAACAACTTCTCGTTAGTTCAAAAGTGCGAAGACACGTGTAGTCGGAAAGTCAGCTAAAAGTGCACACCGTGTGTGTGAATAGCGCTCGAAGAGAGAGAATTCTGTTCGAATCAAGTTTTTCCAAGGTATTACGAGGATGATATTCGATGCATCGAAAATGGGACGACGGTTTCCTTATCTTGAGCGATTTTCGCACCGCGAGATTACCGGCCGCATAGGTAGTTCCGCCAGGGCTGTAACGCGGTCTTATCGCAAATAGCGTTGAGAATCAAGACTCGCTCAGGATTCACAAAGAGGAAATTTCTCCGTGAGCTACGTTCACATCGCTCAACCGGTCGTTTTTTGAACTCGACTCTATCCTGAGCGAAGAAAATCGAAACTTCCTTGCATCTAGCTCTGCGAACGGCGAATGCTGCGAGCTATTAGCCCCGCGATCGTTAACGCTAGTTCCGTTTTATGCGGTGAGTTATAAATTGCGTCTTACTAATCACAGCGAACCCGTGAACGGTTTGACGGCTGAAAAAATCTCGTCCTTATGGGAGGCTAGTACAACTGTTCAGGAACAGGTACAGGTCGACGCGACGACCGCGACGCTTACGTCATTCCGTATTCTCGTTACGACCCATTCGATGCGGAATTCGGTGAATGGTCAACGGCTACAGTATCGTGTGCTCCGTCGACTTCCTTTCCCCCCATTTCACCTCTTCAGGGCGACGTCTTGGGTCCGTCACTTAGCACCACCTCGACACCTGGTGCATATCAATGCACCTCGTGCCGTACCTTGACTCGCTAGAACCAACGGACTGAGACTAATTCCACTTACGTTCTCGACTAGCCCCGCCAGGTTCTGCGTTTGTCACAGGTCTTAGTTCGCCTATTTCATGTGGAATTCCACAGACTCGACTAATCACTGAAAAAATTCATTTATGCGAGGAAATAAAAATCCTCGATTACTGCAACGAACTGTTATCTTCGATCGTTTGAGAAGACACGTTGGATGTAACTCCCGAAGCGTTCAGCGGCTTCTACGGTATCGGAAGGTAATTTACGAGCCGAGTGATTAAATCCTGATTATAATTCAGTTTCGTGATGGCATAAAGGTAGGGCCGAGGATGACCGGCGTCAGTAGGTACCGCTGATCAGCTAGGGTGCTTGCGCGAACGATTCCGTTACAGCCCGAAGGCTGGTTGCCTCTTCACCATTACCATGGAACGCGGAATATGATTACCTTCACCTGGGAACCAGCTCTTACCCTGATCCAAGAGGATCCGAAAAGATCACATCATTCGGGCGGTCGCACTGCCCTCCGAAGCTGATCGTCCCAAGGAAACGTTCCCCTTTTAATTTAGTTTTTATTTTTCCATTGGACGTCTCATTGATTCGTTGGGAGCCATAATCCGGTTAATGTTCCGTGACTAATAACATTTCCCCGCATATACGCGGTTGGGTTACACATAAAGAACGTGCAGATTACGAGTCGTTGTATCCCAAGAGTATTCTCCTTACTTTACTTCACTTCACATTACTTTACCGAACAACTAGTTATTCCGAAGTAGTGGAAGATGACTGACAGTTCTTGCTGACTTGGCACGCTTCATTTTCTGAAATCGAATTATTTTTCACTACCAACGTGAGAAAAAACCCGCGACCATTATTCCCGTTCTGCACGATCACCGAGCAGGTATTAACCGACGTAGTCAGTACTCGAACTATAACTAAAACTGATCATCAAAAGAGGTGGCATAACGAATCTGAATTTCACGGTCGTGCACTGATATCTCCTTAACGAGCCCAGTTGCAACACAACGAATTATACTCCGGTTCTACTCTTTTTCTCCACGCCAAAATCCTCAGATTACAATTATGCTGGTTTTATATAATTACACAGATAACTCGGTGCAGGTATTTAGCTTCATTGCTTTTCGATAGTCATCGACTGATGTAGGAAAAATAAGTGTTATTATTCACCGAGGTGCGCGTTAATTATCAAAAAGAAGAAACGAAGATACACAAGTGAGTTTATTTTCCAAAGTTCTAAGAATCGTTACGAGTTCCTTTCTTCGGGGTGAAATGCAAGGCGACTTGAAGCAGAGTCATGCAAATGTACATAGAAAGCAAAGAACAAGTTCCAGGAATCTCGGCTACCGTTTCCGTCGAGTAATTCGCATTCTGCACCCGTACGGTGTAGAACTAATATGTGTTACGTCTACGAATGACCTACGGACCCTGCAGCGTCGACCCTGAGAACTTTTTCCAACGAGTAATAATGACAATTAGTTGTTCTTCGGTCGTTCTGGCATGGCACCACGGTCGCACGCGTTTATTTTGCCTCCAGGCAAGAGATGGTCACCCTGCGGACGACTTCCGCGTGCCATCATCCTCCGGACCTCGCAGGCACAAGCCTCGGACAGGTTGATGGCGAGGCTCGTTACACGTCGACGTTTAATTCGAGGTAATCAAACGCCAACGCCGAATATCATGCTCGGAGGTCAATCTTCGGCATTTCTTTATTCCAAGCTCGATTTCCCGCGTCTAGTTCGCTACAAGTACCCATTACGGAAAATTATCGACTCATTCAAAGTCGAGTCCCAGAGCCTCGGGTATCGCATGCAAATCCCAGCCTCCTTGCATATCAAAGGAATGCACGTACGCTGAGGTTCCCTGCGACGTTCCAGCGCTGTGAGTTATGGTCCGCACCGTCTGGTCGTGATTTTCACGGAGCCTCACACCTCGAGGGAAAATACGCAGGCAGGTATAATTGACGGCTTTTAATGGCCAGAAGATTACAGTGTTCCGAGTTTTAATTACCGAGATCACACGTTATTACATACTGGCTATGATTTAAGAGATTCTTGACTCTGGAGTCCGGATAAATTGAAGATGAAAAATAAGATGTTAATATTATTCATGGATCCTAGACCCGAGTTCCGTTTCCCTTTAGCAGATGATAAATCATCGGGATGGGTTCAATCGACTCGGTGATGCGACGATCTTTCGCATTCTTTGGGCAAGTGTATTCGCGAAAATGAAACAACGCGAGGAAATAGCGCACGGCACACTGCACCAGGCAGCTTATCTAAATGACCGTTCGAGCCGTGGCGAGGAGAGCAACGATCTCTTTTCTGATGCTGACTCACCTGCGTATACCCCAGTCAGATAACTAAACTCAAAACAGTTTATAACCTCGTGCTGGCCGACCGGCCTAGCCGCGGCGCGTATTACTTTGCACAACGATAGAAAGATAAGAGCAGGAAACAACTCACGACTTCCGCACCTTTTCTATGTACCTAGGTATACCTAAACCAGCCGTTCGGACAAAGAGTAGCATTTATTATTTTACCCTATAGATTAATGTCGCGGATATACATTTTTTTTAATTGTCTATTTTTTTTTGGATTACTTACGATATCCTGAAAAGCGCGTGCAATATATTATAATCTTGCCAATTGCGCACACACGCGAAATACATATGCAGATCGAACTTGTCCGGAAACATGTGCGATAATTTTTTTCCTGAATTTTACTTACGTCTCATGGCACGAATATTGGTTTACTATTTTCGGTCGCATTATACTTGTTTTCGAATAATTTTTTCCGAGGAGATTTTATCGCTGCTTTATGGTCGGTCATGCTGTGAATTTTGGTGTATGAATGAAATGGTAAAAAGTAATATCCAGTCGGATAATATCTAAAGGTCGCTGACATGCTTCGGATATTTGGATCACGACGATCATTATACCCACTTGTGCTCACTGGAAGCAAAATTCAACATTTTTCAGGCTCCTGCGCTACATAGGTAAACCTGAATAGGATATCGGACAACGGATTCTACTCACTCTCGGAAATTTTCAATGTCAACTTTCGAAAATTCTGTTTGTACGACGCCGAGAAATATTCCGTTGGGTAACTTTTTCTCACAACTAATTACTCCTATTTTTATACATTACTCAAAATGTCCTGAGAATTTGTGGACTTCGCCTCGTTCGTCAAAACGTCGACGAATCTCGAAGCTCCGATGATCGACGACCACTTTTTTCATAAAACCTCAATCAATTTCCAATCGCGTGTGAAAAATTCGCTCGCCTTATGCGCTGAATCGCTAAATCGCTAACGCTTCTCACCTAATCGTCGCAACGCACTTCGGCAGTTCTCATACAGTGGCAGAAGAGTATCGGCGGTGACGGTAGACGGCGTGAAACTCGATGAATGTCTCGCGAACCTTAAGGGAGAATGGTACCTCGACGATACCAGATACGACGTAGGGAAAAAGGAATGTCTCGAATTAAGAATAAGGAGGGAGACAGTGCGGGGGTCCGCGCAGTCATGCCGGCGGTAATAGGCGTTATTATAAGCTGATGGGGGGGACGTTTCAATCGCAAAATACATCGTCCCGTGGATCATGGTTTTAACAAGGACTGGTATACAAAGGTCAAGCTATAGTCGTAGTTATATACCCTCGGCTCGATATTTTCGATACATTTGACCGTGCGACGAGTGCGCGGATACGTATTCTCGTACACCTACGAGCTGCGGCTTCTTAAGCTCTGATTACCCGGAGGCCTCGACGTTCACACGCGGACGAGGGCGGCACGGCATGCAACAGGTCGGCAACACGCACGATCTATTTATATCCTACCTGAGCTAGAGTTACGTGGGTCGGGGAATCCCCGCTCCTCGTACCTCCATGCCTCGACATACCAGGTTCGAATCGGCAGTGATGATCGATGATACTTACGAGTCCCATTAGCGTCGTTAAAACCTGTAGAAATTCGTATCCGCTCGCCGATATTCAGTCCGCTGCGTAACGAGAAGAGATCGGGATAAAAAGTCCGGGGGTTACCCGGAAGCTGTACGCTTCTTCGATAACCCCGATAACTTCGTGTTATGTATGGAATAGAATTTTATCATATATTTTATTCTATTTTTATTTTTCTTTTTATCGAACTCTTTTCCATTCGACAACATCCATCTCAGCCACGACGAAATAAAAACCGAAGGAGGTATGAGGGCAAAGAAATACTTCTTGTGGGGCCCGCGCCCATAGTTACTAATCGTGCAGATCGAACTGATTCATTATTTCACGGTGATCGTCGACCGTGCGAGCCCGTGACTTCGTGGCACGGCATGGGCAGTTACAGATGTACCTTCTTTATCAAGTTAAGGTCAATATCGTACGAGATACCGCTATAACTTAACGTGGTCCTTGCCGAGAAATATCTGAAAGTGGATCGCGTGGCTCGATGGACCGAGTCGACGAGGATTCGAGGTCGCTGACCGTCGGCATGGATTCTTAGGACTTTTCGTTGACCATACGCGTGCGGTGCCCGTCGGTGAGGAAATTTGCGACCAAAGAGCCGCGCGATAGGACCTTAAAAAATGGCGTTTAAAAGCCATGCAAAAACGCAAGATATGCCTCTTTTCCTCGACACTCCGCAGTCAAAGGACTCGAGTAACTTTAAATATATTCTCCTCTTCTTTTGCTTGTTTACCAGCGTGGGATCGCTAAGTGGATGGCAGTCGTTATGGGGATGGTATACGCGCACGTTTATCCATGCAAGAGAAACCGCTCGCTAAAGTAAATCCAAATTTTGGAGATTCCGTGTATTACGGCGAACAAATATGCCGCTGAGGTTCTCTCGGTGTTGTCACCTGGCAAACAACCGAGTTAACGAGACGGCCGTTCGCCCTCTCACGCACGGACTGACTCCCATACCAACGAAAGTAAGGGATAGATCTTTCCTTTAGTCTTTTCTCCTAGTGGGTAAATATTTGCGATTTGATTCGTTTCAACGGCGGCAAGTGAAATGGAAATGACGATGGTCGAATACGAGGCGCGTCGGGCCACCAGAATTTTCACTTTTTCTCCGAGTTTGAAAGAATATACGTATTACCTCAGAGGTCTGAAACGGAGGAATGAGAGACGGATGAATTTACTCGCGAATTCACGCTTCGGAGGAGGCTAAATTACGTGCAGGATGAGCGTGGCTCGTATGAGTCACTGGCCATTATCCTGGAGCGTCCGTTCCCGGGGTTCCGCGAATCTCCGGACAGAGAAAGGCCTCGAAGAAGAGGGTCGAAGAACCGAGCCGGACGTAAGATGGGTGGAGAATACGAAGGAGTGGATTTGTATCTGAAAATAACGCGCTCGAAGACGCGAATATCTTTGTCGAATACTTAGCCGAACTGAATCCGTCCCAAGAAGGAAAGCGGAGTATGATTTATGCCCGGTTAGGGTTACCCCAGGGTCCGAAGAACGTGCCGCGCAGGATATGGCCCAATCGAGAAGAGAAGAGAAGAGAGCCTAGCCATTAGCGGAGCTGGAAAAGGTTAACTCGCATGTGCGCAAGAAAGTTAATGACACCGATGACGACCGGTCAAGATGTGGACCTTGAGGAGGTCGAGACACAGGTTCCCAAGAAATGGGCCCTCTTCGGTTGTCTCACGTGCTGAAAGACCGCCGCTGTGGCTCCAGCCCCGTGGAAAGCCGTTGCCAATCGAAGACTACCCTTTTTTTTGTCATCGTTATAGTGGTCGACGTTCTCGGCCGCAAGATTGTCCGCTACGAAACTGGTTCTTGATCGCAAAGATGACCGAGGGTCTGATCAAGGGTCTTGCACAAAGGCCGGACCTCGCAGAGGTCAGGACGCAAAATACTGGCGTTATAAATTATAATGGGCCGAAGTGAGATGCAAAAAATTGATAGGACGAACCCCGCGGCAAGGCAAGGCCGTGTAACTGGACAATGGTACGAAAGCAGTGTGATTGACGTAAATGCATGAATATACCATATACTTGGTGTTGAACTCGACTATTCCGAAGAGCGTGCGATGAGTCAACGGGAAACTCTGACTGCGAGAAGTTACGTTACGTTCGTCGACTTTGGAACCGATTGTGAGCAAAGTTTAGACCCGAGTCAACCGTAATTTCTCCTCTTCATCTCGGCAGTTATCTTTAATTTGTCTGGGACTCGCGCTTACTTCGAAAAGATAAGAACATCACCCGCTCATGTTTCCAGGATCATTCGCAATGCCATTAGGCACCAAGAAAATCCAATAACACGTATGTTTGGAACTAAAGTAAGTAAGCTAGCCGATCTTCCGCCGGAGAAGTACTTTAAACTGTCGCATTCCGTCGATAACGACACGAAAATTATTGACCGGTACTTGAATACGTGCTTTCCGTTGCTATACGGCTATCTCGAAGGTGAAGTACGTTTCATCGTCAAAAAATGATCGATACTTCATTAATTTTGCTAGACATTTCAATTATGCGGTGAAAGAGACCTTTCGCTACATATTTTTCCAACAATTTCATACGATTGTCGCAAAAGCTGAGTGAAAATGAGATCACATGAGCCAGACCAGACGGACATACGATATCGACACTTCTAGGATCAAAATCGCTTTCTATAGACACGGAAAGTGAGATTAGACGTAGATGTGGAAGTAGCTAATATTCGAATCGTAGGTTAAAAGAAAAAAAAAACACATATATTTGTCAAACGCATGAAGTAACTGCGATAGAAGAATACACGTAGGCCGTAGTACCCGGCGATGCACGTATCTTGTCTTATACTATAAATAGCGCAGCTACTTCTTGGCCCTTTCAGCCCTTCCTGCTTAGTAGTCCCTTAGTTTGTTTTCCCCCCTTTGGTACACTCGGCTACAGTGTGCAGACAACGGTAGAGCGCGAGAATATTGCGCTTTATTCGAGGCCTCCTCCGCTCTCCAGTCTCTGATACCACCACTAGTACCGAGTACAGATCTCTACTTCACTGCAGCTGGACAAGAGACAAGGCATAGGGTAATAACGTGCGGATGGTGAACCGGATGCAGGGGCCACACGAAGCTCCATACCTCCCCCTGAGGACGCGATACAATCTCATGCACAGCGACTCCTGTGCCTTTAGTCTACCAACTCTCGCGTGTCTTTCTTCTCCTGGTGCAACACTGATCCCCCAGGAGTCGTCACCTTAGGCTCGACTTACACGCGGGGATATAAAATCGACGATTAATCCTCCCAGGGTGTTCGATCCCGCGTTGATTAGATCGGTATCAAAATTCTCCTCAATGATTGATGGAGATCGTTGTTTCACGCGATCCACCATCAATCCTTGACAGAAATTTCCGACGCTCGATTATCGAGGTCCTAATGGAAAATCTAAATGCGAGAAAAGAGAATCGGATGAATAAAGAAGAAGCAGCTACCGACTCGATTCGTTAACCAATCTGCATTTAAGTACTAATTATCCACGATGCATGTACTACCTCCTTGTGGTGGGTATACGTATCCACGTATACCCCGTCTCACACCCGTCGCGAATACTGCTTTGGTGTAAGTGATAGCAGCGGTAGGAGCGCGTGTTACTCGACTCGATCGAAAAATGTACATATGTGTACGTACGTATGGGTAGATACCGTTAACCGGCTCGTAATGGAGATAAATATCCCGAGATAAAAGGATGTTTCGATTTTTTAACCACCTACGACACGATAGCTAATTTAGTTACCGGTATGAGCGCACCACTGGTGCCCGTGCACGGAATGGGCAACAGAAGTGCAGTGGAAGGAAGAGAGATAAATAGTCGCTGCATCGAGCCAAACGGCAGATCACAGATTACTGCAAAACCGATTACGACGATTATACTTGTCGGGAATCTGCGGAGAAGGCTAAAACACCCGCGATTATGCATCCGAGGAGTAAATATATGGATGTGTGTCAGACCGTGGAACAACCTGTTACGACTCTGACAGTCGAGGTCGTGGCTGCTAAGAGCGAGAAAAGAAGACCTGCAGGTCGAACTGGAATTAAACTGGAACCAAAGTGGAACTCGATGTGGGCCAAGCGTGCGGAAGGTTCACTAAACTAATGGAGGTAGCTTGGTGTATGGTTATGAGCGAGCAGCTGGCATTTCGCCATTCTTTAAAACGTGGATTGGGGTATCGGTGACAATTGGACATTCGGGTCGCGTGGCGTTCGTGCGTGGCGTTGACAAATTGCCTTAGTCCAGACTGGAGGAAGAAAGATCGAAAAGAAGGGTCTTCTGGGAAGAAAAACCGCCCCAGGTATCTGACCGGTAATTTATATTACCAATTATCGGTAATATATCGAGTCGCCCGGAGTCTGCAGCGAGGAGTGTCGTCCGAACCGAAGAGAGCAGGAGTTTAAATTTTTCAGGAAAATTTTACCGATCAGGACTTATCACGGAGACCAAGGCTCCTTTTGTTCCAGTACCGATCGATACCGATCAATACCGATCATGGCCCCGAGAACCGCACCTTTTCGTGTCTTTGCCCATCGACCCCGTTTTCGAATCCTCATACTAGCGGAGGCATACGTGATCGGCTTCGCAACCGATCTTATTAAAACCGATGCTAAGTTATAGCGATTCGATCTCGTCAAATTTCTTGTCTCGTTTCGGGCCTGCCCGATGCGTTACAAGGTCGACGATCGACGAATTCTACAAATCGGTAAGGTCTTAGATACCCGATTTATCACCGCGACCGCGATAGACTCTTAAACAATTCGGTCTAAACCTTCTGTACGGTGTCGTAAGAGTCCGAGCGAATACGCCGATCGAATATCAGCCTCACCCCACGGTTTATATCGGTAAAATACCAAAACCGACTCCATCCACTGTTCTCGATAAAATTGTTCAGAGAAGCGTGAAAAATTCGGCAGACACCACAGGAATTCAAAGGGTATCAGTCCCGTATCTCCGACCCGTTTAAGGACTGGAACCCGACCGGTTACGCTTACCGATCTTTTTCTTTCCTTTTCGCAATTTTTTTGAAAAAAAAAATTGAAAATTCAGAACCGAGGGGTTCGTCGGCTACGGATAGGTAGACGCCGGCGGAGTCTACCGATGTTAGAATTTATCGCGTAATGCGATGCACATTTTCGAGACTGACGCGGTATAAGGTCTGTTACGACGACAAAGGCCTAAATTCCACGAATTTACATTTGCTCCAGGAAAGTTTTAACCGCTTCTCGTTCATGGCTCGCCCTATTTCCCTCCCACGTCCTCCGACGGTTCGTTTCACCTTCTCTCCTTCTCTCTCTCCTTCTCTCTCTCTCTCTCTCGTTTTTGCGTCTATCGTCGACGTTTTGCGTCTATCAGACTATTTCGGGGGCGTCTATTATGCGATCTGTTCAATTGTCGACTGTTCCCTGCGTAGGGACAACAATACATTCAACAATGGGCCTACTATGCCATACATACACCGCTATATATATATATACATATATAATACATTCACGTATAGACGAAAGAGAGAAAATGTGTGCATATGGGTCCCTCTACACAATGCCAGCTACGACCGTACCCGTTGCACCTTTACAGAAAACTTTTTATCTTACTTTTCTACAAATAACATTTACTGTTCGGTTAGGCGCGTATAACGAGGCGTATATGTATATGTATGTACGTATGCCTAGATCGAACGGTGAATCTAAATTTCTAATTTTCGTGCATGAAAAGCGAAAAAAAATTGAATAAAAAAAAATAAATTGGAATAAAAAAAAATTGGAAAAAATTGCTGATTTATAATTACGTAGATCGAAGTTATTATTGTAATTATTATCGTAAGATTATGTCGGAGTGACCGCGGATGAGATTCCGCGGGGTTATTCTTAGCGAGTCGCGATCAGACATGCATACCTATCGGTTTCTAGCCACCTAGGGATTTGAATTATTTAGTGTGGACGTCGGGCGTCGCCGGGCGTCTCGCGGTGTCTCGCCTATGTGGAAACCACGTTAATCCCCAACCGATAGACGTAGGTGAATTTTTAATCATTTCAAACTAACGTTTATACATGGATGTACGTATATAGATACGTATACATGTATATACGTGGTCGCAGTTAACCCGGCAGTCAATTGCTGTCTATAATAATGTTAATGACTTCCATTCCTACATATACATACATGTTATATGTACAACTTGTTGTCAGGCGTGAACTTTTGACGCAGCTATATAGAGAACTTATAACGCAGCCGAATGATTATTTCAGGATTATATTCTGTGCGTGTATGTATACATATTTTTTATATATACGTGTACGTGTATCTGCCGAACGTGGCGTTACGAAAAAATTATCATTAATGAGAATAGAAAATTTGTAAAAAAAAAAAGAAACGTTTAAGTTCCTTTTCTTATTTTTTTTTTTAAATTTCGCGCAGTTCGACGTAGTTATATCGTCCGATCTTTCTCGTCGCGGCGAATTAAAAATTGCTTTTTTTTTAGCGATCGAGGATTTACATGTATGCTCAGTTTCGCTTATACATTCGTAATAATGTCACGATACAACGTAATAGTAATTTAACAAATTTTTTTCGACACCTATATTTTTTGGTGCACTTTGCGACCGCGATTACGCGATTCCTAAAATCTGCTTGTGTTTATTTTTTTTGTCTTTTTGGTTAATTTTCGATTTCGGTTCAATCGTAGAGGTGCGATAGTCCTGCAATCCACGGTCTTCACAGGCGCAGGTGTTTTTTCGAATTTTTCTGTTTTTCTGTTTTTTTTTTTTTTTTTTATACAACGGTTAAAATATATCTCCGATTTTTGATTTTCATTTTTTTTCATTTTTTTTTTTCATTTTCTTTTTCCGTTTCATCGAACGAATCGTCACTTAGTATCCATACGAAATGATTAGTGCACTGCACAGTCCTTAACTCATCACTTATTATATTAAATCGTAGTAATGATATTTATCATATAGTCACTAGCACTTGCCACCACAGTTATATATTCGCTTGTAAACGTAACACTTTGGTACAATTTTTTTTTTTTTTTTCTCTCTCTCTCTCTCTCTCCCTTTTTTTTTTTATTCAATTCGTACGCGGTTCTCTCTCCTCAATAACGCGAGATCTCTTCACTTACCTATAAGGGAATCCGTAGCTTCTAGATGACTCGTCCTTTCGTCCGGATCTTTTCACGTATACATATACACATATATGTACGTAGGTTAATATTTATCGATATTTATCAACAATAATCTGACAATTATCATTAATAATTATCTCGGTAAATAAATTTATCTCGCGAGGGATGCTGATCGCAGATATCGGTAAACGAAATATCGCTTATACCTCTCGTTATTTATTTTATTTATATATATATATATATATAAAAATCTATATATATATATATTTAGTATATAAAAAAAAAACAAATAACAATTTTTGTCTAACCTATATATATATATATGTATAAATATATATATTTACTACTCCGTCTTGTGTATATAGTTTTGCGTTATATATGATCCTACTCGAAAAAGCACCCTTTAAAACGGTGTGCGTACTCGACGCGCCACCGCACCAAACAGAAGTGAACTCATGCGCAGCTTCGGGCCTACACTTTAAATACCTTTGCGCGCCCGACCCCTACTCCGTCGCGATGCGCTGATTGGCGGGGGTCTGCGATCATGGCCCGCGGCTACAGAAGACTCGGTCCCGCGGACGTCGTCGTCGACGCCACCGCCACCGCCACCGCCACCGTCGCCGTATATACAAGAAGAAACACCCTCCACCGACGCCGACGACGCTCGAACTCGGACGGCGCATTTCTTCCCCGGACGTTGAATCGCGTACATATACCTCGCTTCATGGACGAGGCCACTGTCCACTGGACCACGGATCGGACAGCATCTTCCTCACAATCGCTTACCATAATTTCATTTTCGTTTCATTCATTATCATCATCATTATTATCTTCGATTCGATTCTCTTTCTCTCTCTACTTTTTTTTCTTCTTCCTTTTTCTCTTCTCCCCTTAAAATTCTTCCATTTCGCGATTGCAGACAAAAATCTTCCCAACGTGTCAAATTTTCGGTCAGAAATTACCGATAACTCATTTCGTATGTAGCTGTTCAATCCTAATCTCGCGAGTGTTCACGGTTCGGACTCGTAGCTGTCATCGTATACAATTCGAAAATTTTCTTATTTTGCGTTTCAATTCTGATCAATAATTTTCAGAAATTATTACGGTCTGTGAAAATTAACTTTTGGATATTCAATCTCTACCATACACAGATATTGAGTGTTTGCTGATATACCTACGACTCGCGTCCTTTACAGCTACGAGTTTAAAAGATGTGAGCTTCGCGAGCCTAGGTCTAGGCTAAGCCATTGCTTCGAGCAAGAGAATGTTGAGGCCGCTGTACCTCTGGTGCGAGCTGTTGGTTCAAGTTCACCTCACTCTCAGCAGCCTTACGTTTCTTTCACTTGCAGCTCTTTGCAGTATTATTGTATCCGTAGCCTCACCAGCCAAGGCTTGGGTCTAGGTCAAATTATTCTTTCTTCATTATTTTTTGTTACTTTATTCATTCATATTCATTTATCTATTCATTTATTTGATTTTTCGGCGAATAACAATAATAATAATTATTATTATTATTATAATAATGTCGAAATTATGCGGAACTGAATGAATTACCGTATATACACATCTACGTGAAATATTAGTTCGATTATTATTATTTCCTTTTCAACTTGAAAATTTAACGACGAATCGGGAATAATTAACGACCGCTTCTAACGGCAGATTATTAAAAACAAAAAAAAAAACAAAAAATAAGAGATAAAGAATGATAATGAACGTATATGGGAAGTTTACAAAAAAATTTAGCCAAAAGAGGGAAAGAGATAAGCAGAGAAAAAAATAAAAAAAAATACGAAAACAAAAAAAAACATATATTTATGAAAGAGACCCACGGGCACGTTTAGGTATATACATTTATTAAAGCCTGTGTTACACACCGAGAGTGTGGGAGAGTTCAACGCTCGAGTAGGCGATTTCATTCAGCTTATGCTGCAATAGATGTTGTAAATCTGTCAACCGTATGGGCATAGGTATCCGCTTTAAAACGGTTTTGGTACCATATTCTTAATTACGAAAAGTAAGAAAAAAAAAGTTTTTTTTTCTTAAATTTTTTTTTTTCATTTCTTTTCTTCTTTCTTCTATCATATTTTAGGTTTAATTTATGAAAGAGAAACATTCGTATAATGGAGTTGCTTGTAACGGGGATTTTTTTTTTTTTTTCCACTCTTTTTCGGGTATTTACTAATTGATTTTGAAACACATGTACCTGGTAGTCATCTCGTTTTCCAGTTAGTCAGAATGCCAAGAAACGTGTTTTCCTCCGGCGGGAGATTTGACGTCACACAATCGATACACAGCGTGTATATAGGCCGCATCCACCTACATACGCTCAAACGTTTCATAAAACTAATTGCGAAATATTATTTCCTGGAGCACCGCGTACGCAGACCAGCCTATGACACATTTGCATATACCCGGTATAACACACGTAATATAACACATACTTTCCTAAAAATAAAAATCGAACAAAATCAAACGAAAATACCTATAACCCGAATTTTTGAAAATCGTACGACGGGAAGTTATGTACCTACTCCAACTTGACCCTAAGTAAACTTGAACGAAATGCTAAGTGGAGCGAAACTTTCGAGTTTAACCGATTACCGGATCGCATTATGCAACACCGCTTCGGTAAAACCCGCGACAGTTCGTTTATACTCGTTTAAAATTCGCCTGTCATATATATTTTGCCGAATGTAGAACACGTTTTTGCAACATCCTCACTCGTCGGACCGATCGCATAGCAGATTTGTTTCGCATTCGCGCTAGATGGCTCTCTCCCTCTCTCTCTTTCCATTTCTCGGTATATGCCGGATTCCATATAGTTTCTCCGACAGTTATTTTTCATATCCATACGCATATATCGACACATACCTACCCATGTGACGAAACTATCTTTAGCCGTGTCCGAATTTAATGCCTGGTCAACATCCTCTCTCTAAGATTTCGACTCTGCGCGAGAATTCGGAATATTAATTTTTATATTCCATTAAATTATCGGAACTTATGACTGACTAACTGTCGGCCAACGGTATAATCCTGGACTCGAAATCGACCATGAATTTGAACCGGAATTCAGGCAGCATTACCAGGTATTTTAATTATCAAATTAACGCACTATTTTTATTATAACATTAATCTATGATCGTTGACCTAAAATCCACGCGCGTAAACGTATACGTGTATATAAACTAATTAAAAATTAACTGTACCGATTCATTTCTCTCTCTTCCTCTCTCTCGATGTCTGTCTGTCTTCGAATAAGCCGCATCACGATCGTCATCGAGGTTGCAAATCTCGGTGATTACGAAAGGGGAACGATGCTCCGCGCCGCGGCCGAGGCGTTCGCAATTACGTAAGTAGATATAGTCCCGCTGAACTTGGCCTGAATGGTTACTCGAGAGAAAGAATCGCGGTCTTGGAGAAAGGTGAAAGCCTGCACCCGTCGCCGTATAGAACCGAGGTGAGGTAGGTTCGGATGATTATGTAAGTTGTGAGGCGAGTCAGGACGAGCTCTCGGAGGTACTCTGCATCGAGGGATCTCGGAAATCGAAAGTGAATCGTAACAGTAAGAAGAAATTGCTTTCCCTTTCGGCCTAAACTCTTCTTCCTAACGCTTTTATCTTCCATTCATTGTCTCCGATACTTTCTTTCCCGTACCGCATTATCCCTCAACGTTTCACTCGCACGAGATAACTCGATAACCATTGGAGTGCAGCTCTTCGACGCGGCGCCTTTGCGCTATCACTTCGCAATTTTACAGACTCTTCCTTTCGTCGAATAAACCCGGACTCGATAACTGCACTCGGTCCGATCGCGAGCACTAGAGTTCGCCCGCGGATCGAATCGCGGTAATCGAATCGACGGACGAAGCTGCCTTTGTACCTTTTTCGAGAAAATATCATTACTCCGGATCCTCCAGACTTTTATCCTCGGCAATAATCCGCTCTGGGAAATCTGGAATTAATACGATTTATCGATCTTGTATTAAACGCGATATATCTCGCGTAAAGAGACTCGCGATCGGTTACGTGTACCTAGATTTACACCGATTAGATAACCGGTGTTAAGTCTCGGTGATAGCGAGGTGACGGTATCTAAACGTGTCGCGGTTCTACCGCCGATTACGATTCGCGATTTATTAGCTCTTCGATCTAGCCAGAGAGTGGCGCCCTCTTCGCGAGTCAATCTCTCCTGTATACTGGTATAGAAGTTGTTATGTCGGAGGCTGCGGAGAGGCTTGGCGAAAGGTAGCCGAGGCTGTGATCAGCGAGTCTTCCTCTGCCACGAGATACCGATAAACTCAATTTTGGGATACCTACCGAATGATCGCTGATCAACAAGGTGTCAAGTCACGAAACTTGGTTACCCTAATTACCGATAATCTCCTCCTTTCGAAACCCATTACACCGGGGTCCATTCGATGCTCTCAGGGCAGCGACCAGTCACGGACTAATTAAGCCCGTTGTCAGAAGAAAGGCACATTCGCCTGGGCAGCGTCCCTTTTCGGTAAAGTATCGCATTACGCGCACCACACCTACCGCCCCAGCGATATAGGACCCTGCGGGGAAAATCGAACAGATCTCACCAGCGCCGGTCGAATTAGTGAGAATTTTCAGCCTCGATAAGCGAGCTATGAAATTATATGATAATCGAAGAAAATGGGTACATCGAGGTCCCTAAAATTTCAAGTGATTCTTAGTCATGTACCGAGTGGATGGAACGCTTCTGCACGGCGTAGCAATGATCTGAAAAACTCGGTTGGGTAGCGCAAGTATCCGTTGAACGAAAAGTATATAAAACAGGCAATTAAACCGACGTGGAAGTGGATACCGCGGCGACTCGAAGAGCAACGTAATTTCGGGTAGTGTTTGCTTGTTTATTCTCCGAATAAAGTACGTGCATTCCGTTGGATAGTTCTCGCAAGGGGCGAGAGGAAATCAATAGCGTTGCTAGGCTAGGTGCGGAGTATGGGACGGTATCAAACCTGGAACGGCGGAAGCAGGGCGTAGATACTAAACGCGTAGAGGAAAAGAGGAGACGGAGCGGAGGCTGGTTCTTTCCGCGATTTAATTTACTTCGGGAGGTTCGTTTCGCACCTCCGTGAGCGATCTCGGAGCGATAAATATTCAGATATAAGTATTTTCGTGAGTTCGTTTTCACGCAGTTTTTATTTATTTGACAATGAATTATTCATCGCATACTCTCTCTCCGAAGAGTTTTTCTTCTCGCCGTGGGCTGCCATGGTTACACAAGCGCATCTCGCCGCAGCGAAGAACGGAAATCAATGTTTCAGGTGCGATTTATACCGAAGCGAACAGTTTCCTTTAGTCTTTTCAGCCACAGCGACGGGAAATGGGGAAAATTAAACTCGGATCCTCCCTGTTAGCGGCAGAGATTATTTTTAATTGAACCCATCGCTCGATAAATCGTATCGTTATACCGGGGGCGGAAAATTCGCGTAATCCCACGTTCTGCGAATTCATATAGTATACACAAATCCTCCGTATAATTTCCTACGTTTATTATACCCGCAGGTTGGAGATCCCCTAAAATCCTCTGACCCCTCATACTCCGGGGTAACGGGCAAAAACGCCCTAACATTTCGCCCGTTTTCGAAGGGGCTGAACTAATACGACGAGAATAATAATAACGAGAAAGAAGAAACCTCGATTTCGCATACGCGTTATTTTCGCGACAAATGAACTCGAAATTCATTCATCTCCAAATAAAATTTGAATTCCCGTTAAAAACCGGAAAAGAAGCGAAAAATCCGAGAAGAATCCTCGGAAATGATTTCGTCTCGAAACCATGTCGACGACGTATCGAACGCCGGACAAAAGCTCGTCGGAATTATATATCTCAGGGTAGAAATCCTCGGTTTTGACCCCTGACCCCATCGCCTGCTCGCCTGCTCGCCTATTCGCCCTGAACTGTCCGTACAGTTGATTGATTTCCATTAATCCGTATTGGAAGCTTACAATGATAACGTGTGGCATTCTTCTATGTATACCTACTGCGAGGGTGAGCATTGGCAAGGGACGTACTCTGGTTGTGCACATGTGCACATGTGTCCGGGTGACGTCATATGCGCTATATGCCTGGGGATCGCGGACGGATGAGTGAGCAATTTATCTGACGCGTTGTCGCAAATATTTTTTACGCACGTGCGTATTTAGTGCTAGATCACGTTTCGCGGAAGCTTTCCAACGGAATTATTCCCCGAATTTACCAGATAGGAACAAAATGGGATTCACCCCGTCCATCGGGTTGATTCTGACTCGGAGATAAAGTCCGAGCTTTCGCGGTACGACTTACTGAACGAAAATTCATAAGACGGATAACGGGAAGCTCGTGCTTGACGTTGGCAGTTTAATTTCTTGAAGTTAAGTAGCGATGGAGTGACCGGAGATGGCAAGGACTCGGGTAATTTAGTCCTTGGCTGGAATAACGTGCTCGCAGAGGCACCTCACTCTCAGGTTCGGTTCGAGCTACAAGATCCTTCAGAAATTGATTTGTCTTTGTAAGCGACAGGGCGCGTTGTGCCTGCCAGGATGATGGGACTGTCAAGAGAAAAAGAGGGAGATAGAGGGAGGGAGAGAACAGATTGTTATAAAGCCCTTTGACATTGAGTGCTGCGTCAAGGGTCCAGAAACCATCGGGCTCTAGGCACTCCCGCAGTTCATATTTGATGGAATTTTTACCCTCAGCTACTTCACCTACCCCCTGTACTCAGCCTTATATTTTTCGAATACGCCTTCGCCCGTCTCAAGTTTAAGAGAAATTAAATTGAGATTCGTACTGCTCGTCGAGGAGCCGAGCTTCGGTCTGCACGATGCTTTGATCAAACAGTTTATGTATAACATCGACTTTCAGTCTTCCCTTTTACAACGCTATATACGCCACTCAGATTTTTAAGATTCATCTAGTCAAGTTGCCAATCAATGATGGAAGATTGCCAACAAAAGTTTCTTCTCATAAATACATGCATATACACATACGTACCGCTGTATTCGCAGCAGAACTTCAACAGACGATTCTTGATACGCCACGCAATGTCTCGCGGCTGAATTTCTTCCCAAAGCACTTCGCTCCGTCCGACTAATGAAAAGAACGATTTTCATCCGAAAGCTGCGTCCCTAGATACCCTAACAAGCCATAAGTTCGATCTCTGCGATTTATGCAATTGATCCAAAAAATCGCATGGAAATACAAGTACATTGCGAATCTTTTCTCGGTTATTTAGGTAGTAACGGAGGTAAATTAACAAAGAGCTGATACCACGGTACACTCTTGAGAAAAAGCAAGACCGTTTCCTTTTCCTTTTTCTTTTATTTTGTACGAGGTACGAATTCGTACGTGTGATGGTTACACATATGGAAGCGAAATTCTGTCCAACGCTTCTATTTCGCACCCCCGTGCTCTTGGTCTGCTCTGAAAATCAATACTCGGTGGAGTATGCGTTCGTTACGTGTTGGGATAGGTCTTTAACGTGCGCATCTGTCTCTCGGAATACATACCCATAGGCATACACGTACATTTTGTTAGAACCTATGTGTACCCCCCATCGTCTTGCGAGCGTCTGTACATAGGACAGAATCCTTGGAGACAGAATTGAAAAATAAAAAAGAGATTAAATTGGATCGAAAATGAATGTGGCATTGCTCGACGTATTCGACTCCCGTTTCGGATTTAATTAGAGTTCTTTTTTTGCTTCTTTCTTTTTCCTTTTTTATTCTTTTTCTGCATCCGCTTGCAGAGAACGAAGCATTTAGGTAGGAAATATTTTCACGCCTTGGTACCCTCCGCGTCCTTCGTGTCCTTGATACGGCTAGGTGGTGTGCACCGGAGTCTGTTCCTCGTCCTCGAGATACAACGAAAGTGAATTTCTCTGAAATAGTGGGGCGGTGTCCCTGACGCAACGAGAAGCTGAACTTTCATCGAATATTTCTCTCGAATGAAGTGAATTTAATTAAAGAAAAATCCCACCGAACGATAATGTGGAAACTTTCGGATTAGCTGATATTCTTCGGAAAGTAAAAAAAAGTCAAGGCGTCCTCCGACTATGGGAGCCAAGGCTCCTGGAAAGTTATGAAACTTTGAAAGGTGGCTTTAAAGGAGGCAGTTTTTTTCCATCGGTAACCAATCAAATTCTGAATGAGCCAGGAGACATTTTTAGAATCCGGTTGAGGAGAAGCCTCTGTCACAATGGACCTCTCGCAGCTACTTACGCAACTCGTAACTACCTATCGCGTACTTCTTTCCTCTTCTTTCGCCGTCTATCGCGTTCTAGGCGGTCCACCAACCATGTAATCAGGCCTTCACGTATTTATTATCTCTCACAAGTTCCGATCATCACGAAACTCTCCGTAATCACAACAATAACGTCTTGTTAGCGTAGCCAGACCGAGAGGGCCTTTTTGACCAGCTTACTAAACGAACAAAGTGTAATCGACCATCTTGTGTAAGCCTTCGCGAGTCCCGAGTCCCCCTATAAACTTTCCCAGACTCGATTTTACTCTAAAGTCAAGTTTCGTTACGCGCAATTGGATTCTGGAGCAGTGAGACGTCGAGACGAGATCTCTAAACTTCGGCCGCACATGTGTTATCCAGGCCTTTTTACTTTCCCAAGAAATATCGCCTCCCCATTAGTTGGCTAATATTTCAGACTCGCCCCGGTCGTATCTCGATGATCCGATCGATCCGTGGAATCAATCGGTAGCTTTGTTTAAGGATCAGCTGAGAACGTGCAATTATGTTAGTTCGAACTGATTGCTAATTCCCAACGCGTGCTATGGCAAGGAAGACAAGCGGTAGCCTCGGCTCTAATATTATCCGTTCCCTGAAGAAGTTCGGTCGTGCATAATGGCTCGATTCATCAGTTGCAGATGTTCCAACAAGGAGGAAAAAGGAAAATAATAAACTTTCTTTATTGCCTCTTCGTTAGCCTGCTTCGATCCTCGGAAGTTTAGGATCTGTTACGGCTACCCGCTACATCTGAAGACCGAGAGTATACCGACTCGCGTTTTTCAGAAAAACTACCCCACGATGCTGCGATAACATCTTGATAAGATATTACGAAAATCTCGAAATTTCACCCCAAGACGTCGTCATTGTATTTCGCCTTCATTTCCTTCCTGTAAATTACTTTTTCTGTTACTAGAAGACTTCTCTCTCGTCCGGGATTCCACCCCTAGAAACCGGGACGATTACTTATCCGAATAAAATATTGCCCGGGTTTTATCTCGAGCAGAGATTGTTATTGCCTCGTAATAAAAAATGCCAAGAAATTGGAATTCCTTTCATCCAGGATCTTCCACTTTCTTCCTGCTCGAGGAGTGAGAGGATTTCGATGGGATTAGGTTCTGTGTTCGGGTTTCACAATCAGAGAAAAAGGCGTATGCAAATTCTCAGATAAATTGGAATATGTATTCCTCTTTCGTTTCCTTTTTTTCTTCTTCTTCTCGCACGGTGTCTTATCCGACGATGGATAGATCTCCGTTTCGTGTATGTAACAAATAATTACAATGACCGAAACTGTGCCAGTTGTAGGCTGGAAATACGGGGGCAAGACAATGGAAAAAAAACCAGAGGGCGAAAGCGAATTGCCAAACTTTCGTTAGTCACACTTCTATAAATGGCAAAAGGCTAATCCCGTCCGAATCTTGTCATCTCGAAGCGGAAATGGCCAATCACTGTAGCTACTTAAATATGCTAAGCACCGCATCCTATTGTTTCCCTCTAGACTGAGCAGAACAGCATCTCAAACACATGTAGCTAACAATAAGTACCTCCTCTTATCCCGAAGCTGAAAAACCGGCTTTAAGCTCAGCAAAGTATTCTTGCTAATCCGTAATAACGAAATCTGCGAATATCGCAGATTTCCTCGGACTACATCACCGAAAATTTTATTCAAATACAGATTCACGAGGCACAATGAAATCCATTGATTGACGGTACAGCATAGCCCTTGGTAAGAATTTGAAGAATTTTTTCTTCCTCGATGCGATCTTTGAATGGATCTTATTGTACGAGAGGTCCATTCACAGCCTGTCGAACGCACAACGTCCATATGGTAGTCTGGGGTACGTCGGTCCATTAGGAATAGACAGAGTGCAGGGTATCGATCGGCGTACTTTGTGACCATGCAATATTCACCTAGAATTCCACCCCTCACGATGGTGGGAGGTGGGATAAAATCGTTGAAAATAAACGAGTGAAATTTGTTGAATTTATCGAAACTACGGATGATTCTAGTACTTCCTGAGCCGAGAGCCTAAACTTAGACGAGCAAGTGAAGATTGTGCATCCTAGTTAGTAGCGCTTAATACCGTCTTATGACGAAGCTAACTAAGTGTAAATTATGAATTACGTATGTTGATCTTTATTCATAAAGAGCGAATGACATTTATCAACACCATACGTTTCAGTCGTTGGGCATATCCAAATAAACAGTTAGACACCTCATTAGACGTGTACAAACATTACTTATCTCATGACTTATCGTCATCCTTATTAATAATACCTATGTACAGATATATACCCGACTATCGTATATTTTATCGATCTGAATCAGCTTTTATTTTTTATTCTTTTCTCCGTTTCCTATCACCTCGTTTATCGATGATGTGATTAGCCGATGTTTGTATATTTATATCTTTCTTATTAGATCATTTTCTATCTCCAACTTTTGATTGGTTTTTTTTGTCGTTGCTGCCTTCGTCGGTAATGTACCTTCGGAACTTGTTTCCTAGTCGATGTGCTGCATCTAGTCCGATGTGCAGCATTACATAGGATTAGATGTACCGATATACTGCAGCATCTCGCGGCGTGTGTCTCGCATATTTTTGTCACGGATCAACGATTGCAGAACTTCATGGCGCCAACGTTGAGTGGCGGGATGGAAAGCCACATGATTATAGTCACCCGATACCGCCCATGGGTAAGTGACACAATAATATGTTCAGTGATATATGGGGGGCAAGCAGCTTCCATTCCACGTAATTTATTGCAACCGGGTGAAGTTCATTCAGAAATTCCAACTTTAAACTAAATTTATTACCCAACTTTCCGCGCAGCCTTAATGCCACCTATGTTATATTCCTTCTAGAAAATACGAGGAAGCTAAATTCCTGACCTGACTTAAACAGCTCGTTTTTTTCTTCGCTGTTATTCGTTCCGATTTTTCAACCCTTATTGTCTAAAACCCATGAAAAGACGTTCGAGAATTTTTTGAGAAGATACTTTCGGGAAAATCTTCATCCGTGATAAAGCTATGCGACGTTCAGCAATCGAGGAAACGTTTCATCAATTTTCCTCTGGGATTTTGGAGGGTAGGAAATTTCGAAAATGACACACGACGATTCGCTGACCGTTTTCGCTGTGTATTTCCTTTCCCTGTATGACACGACGGAGAAATGGAACAAAAAACAGTTGCGAACGGTTATAAACACGTTTGTCAAGTGGCTCATGAATTATTCTGCAATATTATTTTTTGGAATTGGATTGAACGTGAAGGTGAATGAACGTGGGGTTTCAACTCTAGAGTTTAAAAGAAACAAAAGGATAAAAAAAAAACTGAAAAAAAAAAACTAACGAACGAAGAATAGTACTGCAAACTCATTTTATTTTTGCCTGAACCGTACAACATCTTCTTTGCATCGAGTGTCCGTTCTCAAGTGTCGATGTGTTTTCTATAGCAAAGCAATTAATTATCAGGAAATGAGAATACGGTATGGCGAGTTTTGGCAAGAGGATTAATTATTTTCGCGATCATTATCGGCTGTAAGGACAATTGATTTTTTCAATGAGCCACCAGCCAGCCGTTTCAGCGAATCTTTTTTTCCGAACGGATCTCTTTTGATTTTTAATTTCTTGTGACACAATCGGCCGTAAGTGAGTAGGCATACGGTCTTAGTTTGAGTGAGTAGCCCACCTAGTACGCGGATCGTAAAGACCAGGGCGAGAATTCAATTTCAGAAGTAAGCTAGTACACCGCGTCGTTTAAGATACTTCACAGTGCATAAACTGAAACTGAAAGTGACACTTTACAACCGCGGTGTGCTCGAGTGATTTACGAACTTTAAATCTTACATGCAAAACTCATGGAAACCCAAGCCCGCCTCGTGTATCTATGAATCAAGCGTCCTTCGTTCATTGAATTCGTTCAGTTTTGCTCTTTAGCAAAATTTTGCCAAAAACCATCTACTTCGACGTATCACAGCTTTCGGTGAGTTTCTTCGCCCGGATTCATCGGACGGGTTAACGAAGTGGTTGACAAATCCATTTCCTTCGTCATTTGAACGACTATTTGTTACGTGCACCATATTATACGTATATTATCAAGCAAAAAGACTGATATTTAAAATATGAGCAAAAACGAAGCGTCTGGTGGCTACCGTAAGACAATTCCACGATCTAGGTACTGGTAAGGAAATAACGTAGGTAGGTACCCTGAAACCTGCATACGTTCTGTATTATAATAAGCCTACCTAGTCAAGCCACACCGCATCGTACATGCTTGGATGGTTTAGATATTTTTCGCACGTAAGGCCTAAATTTTTATTTCTTTTTCTTTTTTTTGTTTGTTTGTTTCTCTTTCTCTCTCTCTTTATTTCTTACTTTTCTACACGTGAAAAATTGCTTCAAGAAGAACTTCTAGATACTGGAACACATCTCCTCTTCACTAAAAAAAAAAAATGAAAATAACTTACGAATCTTTTGAAATTACTCTTAGAATTACAGCTGGAAAAATGAACCAGAATAAGAATTCGAATTCAAAAACCTAATATCTGTCAAGGCTCCTAATCGTGTCTCAAATTTTTTAATTCCGGCGTTCAAACTTCTCCAATTAATTTTTCGATGAGAATTCGGAAAAAATTCTTGTAGCATTTTCAAAATCAGTTCATGTATTCAAAATCGTAGTAAAAATAATTTATGATCATACGACGAGGTGCGGAGAATTAGAAATAAAGAAGAATAAAAATTGAATGAAACCTACCGATTTTTATTATTTTTCTCCACTCCAAGACGAATACCGAAATCGTTCGAAGATTTATTATTTGGGTTGAGGCAAGGCAACCGAGATCGAGGAATCGTGGTATGTCTTTATACGTAAAAGTAGACAGATATTGTTCGTGATAGCTAGGTGTATCAAAGCTATTCGGGTATCCAAAGGCATATACATACCGGCATACATAGACACGTAGGTATGTAGCCAAGCTCGTCTGTTGCATCTGGTGTTAAAAAAGATGTGGTAAATAAAAAGAGAAAAGAAAAAAAAAAGAAAGAAAAAAAGGAAAAAAGAAGAACAGGCGTCGGTATCTACGTGAGGCAATCCTCGGGTTGTTTTTGTGGGAGTTGAACGTTCCGTCTAATAAGTGATGTTTTTTGGTGATACCGTTACTCACAGGGCGCGAAGGATGGACGCCAGGAGGCAGAAGAAGAGAACGACCTACTAGCTGCGAACCTCGACAAAATTTCATCGCCGACAGATCGAGGTATTGGAAAAATCGAGGGATTAAATCCTCGAATCTCGATGGCATCGAAGGGATATTTTCCAGTCAGGGAAAAGCGAAATTGACGAAGATGAGTAAAACACGATACTCAAAGATCGAATACGGAGAGAGATTCGCGTGCGGATTAACGGAGAGAGAAATATGGGGGACTCGACTCTTTCAGCAAGACTCGCTCACGGAAAAATAGTAAAAAAGTAAATAAAATACAACTCTGGTTACGGCACACACGGTCAACTCGTTTTGTTAGGTCCGATCGGTCCGATCGCCTGATGCATTATGCAGAGAGATTCTCTTTTACGAATATATTTATACATGTGTGACTACCGGTGTATAAAAGTGTCGATTTACTGTTACGATATTTAACCCACAGCCTGTAAACGAGCCTCGCGAATTGTCTCGGCGAATTAGCGGTGCTAATTAAATTCATACCTGGTAGAAAAGAGATAGACAGAAAGAGAGAGAGAGAGAAAGACATAAATAAATAGAGGAATAAGAGGCAGAGATCGGAGTTGAAATTTATACGAAAACTTTGAACCAGCGAACGTTAATATATTTTGCGCTACCGCAACATCGCGAAAGATTATAAATAAGAGTCTGCAGTAGCCGCGTATCTTGACCATGCCACGGAGGATTTCTTCTTGTTCTGCTAACCATAATAGTCCTCGGGCATCAAGGAGTCTCTGTCCATCTTCGATCGTCGATTGTCGATTGTATCGAGGTAAATTCTCAACCTTTCCTATACTACGTGTCCACCACCAGTAGCCATTGGCGTAAAAGTTCGAAATACATCCGAGAACGTGACGCCGTGAATACTATAAATAAATTTATATCTTCCATCATCTGCATCCTCGGGCCTTTCCTATTTCGCAGCCTTTGCTTAATTGTCTCTCCTACCTCATCATCGTTATCGATTCGTTGTCAGATATCAAATTTTTTTTTTATGTTTCGTTTTTCTTCATATTTTTTGAAATCGCAGATTCATTTTATCCCGGTCGGGTTACACTCACCTCTCGCGGATAGTTGTCACACCCAATTAAGATTACGAGACTAATTTAATCCTCGATCGAGAAAGGAAGAACTTTTATCCCAGGCCCGCTAAGGCACGGTCGTGATTATAATAAATTCGCAGTTTGTTCTGACACGAGATTCATCCGTTCCCACACGTCCCACGGTGAAGATTCCATGCCCTGACATCCGTTCAGTGAGCAGGGGTCTCCCCATGGTTGTCTCCTTCGCTTGTGTGCCTTTTATCTCTTTTTTTTTCTTTTTTCTTTTCTTCTTTTTAGCTTGTACTTTTCTCTACGCATTTTTTTTCTCCTCTATTCGTCTCTATCCTTCACCTAATCACCTCGTCATCTCCTAATCGGCCTGATTAATTAAATCTCTAATTATCTTTCTCTCCTTTCCTTTTTTTTTCTGTTCTTTTGATTTTTAATTTCTCTTTTTATTTTTGTTTCTGTCTTGTTCTTTTCTTGGGGTGGTGGTTCATGGCTGTACCCATAGTGCAACTGTGCAAGTACAGTCAGTCACTGGATAATTAGTATGGGCGGCTCGTGCGCGCGCGTTTACGCATTTTTATGCATTCCTTAGGCGGCTCACACATCCGTTAGGATAATAATTTTAGCTGGACATAATGACATTCTGACTATACTACGTTTCACTGACAATGGAACATCCAGGGCGTTAACGGTCTCGACTTCATTTTTTAGTCGCTTTCCTTTTTCCAATATTACAAAGCTCTGCGTTTCTCAGTCCCTCCACCGGTCAACCAAATTGTCGAAAAACGTGATCATACCTCATCAAAAAGCGAGATAATTCTTCGGGTCCGATTCGGAATAGAAATTCTAGTTCGATCCGCTAAAACCATAATTCCTGACATTCTGATTCACGTCTCTTCCTCAAAACGAACGTAACTCTTACTTTTAGGTGCAGATATCAGAATTCCATCGATCCTTTCCTCAAATTCTAGTTTGCACCTCCGAGCCTTTGGCAAGGGCTTGTGAAATGAAACTAGAATCGCCTGACTCGAAAGCAAATTCATTGAACTTCGATGTCACCTCGATGGTCTAAAGTCCTAAGCTCATCCCCTTAGTTATACTTCCACATGGTACAGTAATGTATACCAGGCATGTGTCGTAGACGAGGTCTAAAGTCTAATGATAAATATTCATACGTACCTACCTACTCGCCTGTTACATCGGTCAAGGGCTCTTTGTCCTCCGTTCGTAGGATTTCTTTGAGTGATAAAGTACGGAATTTAAGGGAATATTTTATCTCGGTTTTACCGGTTCTCTCCGTGTATATTTTTCTCTATCATTTCTCCCGCTTCTCGCTGCTAATTCTAATTAATAAGGCCCTTCGTAGCCGCGCCTTCTATTCCACGCATAAGAAAATCACTTCTAACTCCTCGGGCAGAGTGGAGGTTTAATCTATGGCAGCAAACGCTCGCCTGATTAGTTAGTGTCGTAAAAATTCTTCCGTCTAACTATACCGCGCCGTTTTTCATCGATTAGTTCATTTATGTCTCAAACGTTACGAAACCATAACTGGATATTTATTCCCGCAAATAGATTCAACCTCCGATTACATCCTCTCGGAGCTAACTCAAATTTTTCCATAATTTCACAATCAATGTGTTATAATAATCATTAGACGGACTAATCGCGGACCAAATCTGCTAATCAACGATCTCCGATCGTGCTTGAAATTCGGAAGGAGATTTAACGGCCTTTTGACGACCGGCAAATGTCGCGAATGTCGATTTTGCACGTGTCAGCGTGGGCCAAAACTTTTCGGCATGTATTACGGCCAATTACGAACGTCATGTTCTGGTTAAGGATGAGAAATAAGTCGGAGCGTTAAATCGCAACGATCGCGATGTCGAGACCCGGGAAAAAGGAAAAAGGATCGAGTCTTCTTACCCGAGGGCCTCGGGATAGTCTCGAGTTATAATTTGTGAGCTCTGAAGAATCTGCTGTGAAATTGGTCGTGGTAGAAGGGAGGAGAAAAGAGACGGGTCCATTTGCCGCTAGTACTTTGGCCGCGTGTACAGTTAGGGCATTGTTAACGCAGCGGGTATCCCGTATCGTTGAACCCACCTGCACAAGTACCCATGAGGTTGAGAGTGAATTAACACCTGCACAAACCGCGGCTTATACACACACCACGAGCACATTGTACTTTGTGTACATCATACTCGCTTCTACGCGATTCCCGTGGACATTATACGGAATCTCGGACGGTTATGTACGGACGATATCACCTCGCAAGGAGCACTGCCAATTAGCCGAGGGGAATTTCGCGCAGGCCACGATATAATCCGCGGTTTTACAATCCGCAACCATCGTGCAGGTGCGAACGGAGTCCGCCGCGGAGATTCAGCGCGGCATTTCACGGGTCTTCTAAACTGCCAATCCTCCCGGTAGTTGGAATAGGAATTCTAATCTGATCCTCTGGAACCTCGATTCCTTTATTCTCTAGTCTCGCCGACAGAAATCTAATTCTCTTTCGGTCGGAGACTCGGAGGTGTAAATCAGAACTCGCTCTTCCACTCGGAACTCACGACTCTCAGTTTTAGGTGCGAATCAGAATTTCGTTTCCGCTATCCTACCTTCGAATTCTAGTTCCGAGTTGGGTCAAGACGATGCGAGATGTGAAGACGGGAACCGTTTGCGTGGAGTATGTGGGTAAATTCGATCTCGGATGGTTTTAAGCCGACCACGATATACGGGGCAAATTCCATCGTGTAAAGCCTTTTTCTGACCGGTGATAAAACTTATTCGGAGTAAACGTCCGGGTCTGGATCCTCTCGGCTCGTCTCCTTCGGACAAGTGGAGAAGGAAAAACAAGGACCCGGAAGGGTGAGCCATCCGCGGTCAGCTGCTGCCGCAGAACCATCCTGGACAAAACCGTGGCAAAAACCTTGCGTTACATGATTGCATCAGAAATTGAGATTTCTTAGCGGGTCTTTGCTTCGCCAAAATATATAGTCGGGCTGGCGATCCTGATCCGATCACCCAACGAATATCCGTATTCCCAATACGTCGCAAAGGTTTTCGCCTTCGTCAATGTGGGTGAAAAAAAAAGGGATGATGTATCTTTTCATAATTTCAAACGCGAATTCTGTACACGGTGATAAATTGGCTGACGAGAGACCGTCGTCGTTCTTCGTCGTTTAAATTGGGACCCAATTGGTCCCGGCAAAATTCCGCACACATTTACTCGCCGATCTCCGAGGGCTCGATCCGCAAGGTCTTTGATGGGTTGCCACGATATAAATAGAACCTTCTCTTGCCTCTGGTCTACACCGTCTTCTCCAGGTCCTCGTATCGCGGTGGATCGTCAACCTGTCGGTCCCCGAGTGCTTGCGGTAACCTGTTATTTCAGGATTGCAAGCCTCGTTGGGTTTTTGCGGGTACCAGCCCTTGCCACTATAAATATCAAAGTCCTCCTCGGTGCTGCTCCTTCAGGAGCCAGCGATGCTTGTCGCGCAACTCTCGGGGTGCACCTTGGTCCAGTTCTAAGAAGTAAGAATCGCGCGAGGCGCCGCTTCGCGGCATCTGTCGCGGACATATCACCACTCCAGGAAGCCCGTCACAATTAGACAAGATTGCCAGGATGATCGTTGCATTCATGAGGAGCGAAAAAGTGACGCAGAAAAAAGAATAGATGAGAAATCACCTCTTCCGTATAAAAGTAAAAATTAATCTCACGAACGATTATACTATCCCATCCCATCATAGTCCCATTCTACAAGTTCTCGTCGGAGACTTGAAGATTGAATTGCATGAACCGAAATTCTGATTTGGGAAACTTTACGCGCAGATTAGAGTTTCGAGATTCTAGCTCGGATCTCTGGATCCTAGGATACGTCCATGGGATCGATCTGGAATCTCTATTCCGAGTCGGAATTCGATGGTCTTCTCCTCTTCCGATGATCTAACGTCGACTCGTTTGAATTTCGAGCTAGCCGGTGTCAGAAATAAACGAAAAGATTATTCAAGTCAAAGTACGCATACGCGGGAGAGGTGAGATGGTAGGAAACGCACCTTGCATCGTTAATCAGAATTTCGAGCGCTCAGCATTCCGTAGAAATGACTGCACGCGCGCTCGAGATGACCTCAGCTACTGTATGCTGGATCGTTTTTCTCCGCTCATTTTATCCTCGGACGATGAGCGTTGGAAACGCGTGGTCAACAGTTATAACCGTTACCCCGGCGGTTTAGTTCCTCCTTAATTTCCTTCGCCCACAAGAATTCCAAGGGTCATCTGAGATTAATCAGGCTTTGTCTCAGCCTCGACGTCGTACTCCGGCAAACTGCAGGTATACGGTAGATAAAATTACCTTCTAGCTGTATTACATCTTAATGGGTAGACCATTCTCAACTTGTTGCACAGCTACTTACTCGAATCAGCAATCTTATCAAAACTCGGCTAAAATTCCTCTTCCTCTATCAAAGTTCAAACACTCCTTCGTCATTTTCTAGAATATACCGAGTCTAGACTAGTCATGAGTATAGAAGGTCGTTTTCGTGACACAATTTGATGATAATTTCCCCGGAACGCGTTTGTCGGTAGTGAAAACGCCCCAGCTTTTGCCGGTCTAATGGTCTAGATCCATTTACCTAGATTCTCCGAAATGTAACTAGGTGTATACCCAGCCAGAACGAAACTTGTCTGCATGATTCGTCCGGCGTACGTTTCCGTGCACATATTCCTTTACCTTGTTCAACGGGGGGTTCCCCCAGTCCCCCTGACTTCCTAGAGGCTCGTGCAAGGTCCCTTCCGAAGGAAAAAGCCGGTAGACTCGTGGCTCCAGGCTTATCTAACTAGAACATCGTATCAAACAAACCATTTGCTAGATTCCCTCCGAGATTGCGACTGCAAGGCTACCCATCGCTACTGCAGATCTCATCCCGATATCTCCGCTCGCTTGCGGTAAGGTATTCGCTCTCAAGTGTCATGCCGATCATTCCTTCCACCCCGAAGACCAGGATTCGGCTGATTAGGCCATCCGATAAGAGTGATCGGCCCAGCGGCGTTCATTATTCTTTAACACCCCTGGCCTGCGATGGCCCCGTGCCACTTCAGGGACGTATTACGATTTTCCTAGGGTTCTTTAGCCGATCGATCCTCCTCGGTTCAGGGGGATAAGCTCCATCTGTCTACGGCCGGTGTTCCTGGAGTATTAGCCGAAACCTGACAGGGGACAAATCAAAGAGCCGGGGCCCGGGAGGTAATTGCCCGGGTATGAGGGTGCCGGGGTGGCTCTACTTTGTACAAATTGAAAAATGGCTCGTACGCACGTGTCGGTGTATCGATTAACCGATAATGCACATCGGGAGCTGAATTATTGACGAATCTCTCCGCTGCGACGATAAATTGCACTTTCAACCCACGCCGAGGCTTTCAGCTCAAAAATTAATAATGAAACTCCGACCTGACCCATAAGTCGTTTTACGACCAGATTCGATCGCTACACAATGGCCCCGTCGAACTTACTACCATATAGGAAGCCACTGTGTACACCGGCGATGGCAGACGAATTTTCCGATACAGATCATTCGAGTGAAAGCATTTTTCCGGAGTGAATTTCCTCGTAAGAAAAAGAAGACGGATTTCTGGATCCTTCGGACGTTTTTATTGCCCAAAAATTCCACGTATTCCATTATAAAGTTTTAGTTCGTAACATAACTCGATTTCGGTGGACGTCGACCAGTTTTGGGGCAAACAACCAGAACGATCAAGTGGCACAGGTAGTTTTCTACGTAAATTAGATTCGAGCGATAAAATCGTATTATTAGAGAGTCATTCCGCAGTTTCTTCTTTTCGCATGAATTAGAGTCAGAAATATTGGAACTCGGTGTGCTGATCCTTTCGCTTTTCACGAAATAAATGGAATAAAGTGGAACATCAAGTAGGCACAATTAGGACCGAGGCGGTAGCTTCTTTTTATCCTACGATCAGAGTAATCCGAACGAAAACGAATCGGAGTAACGTTTCTGTGATAATTAAACGCACCTATAATTAGAGTAATTATCCTCCGTGGCAGACTATTCCCGAGCGATGCGAATCGCGGCTAGAATTAGATCCATCTTTTACCATAACAAGTATACAGGCTCGTTAGAGTGATTCAATGGCGACCATTAATTACTAACGCCGATATCGACCACATTGGTATATCAACGTATTCGTGTTTCTGAAGTCAGCTATCGTCCTAATCGGTACAGATGTAGCCATCGCTTCCAATTCTGCGATAATGACAACCATCGTGTGATAATTCTCAGTTTAATTTCAAATCTGAGGAATCGAACGCAGAGAAAACTAGCGAAACCTCTTCTAGCCAATTGCCAATTCATTTCGCTACGATCTCTGTGAGAAAATCCGTAAATCGGCTAAAAGTTCGACTGTGATTTGCGAGCGATGAATTTTTTTGGAATTTAGGTGAAGGAAAGAATTCATCTTCTCGTGGCATCGTAGCCAGATGCGAGTCTCCCACGGTTTGGTATATGTGTCGGCGTCTTCTCGTTTCCGCAAAATTTTCTGAATGAGGAGTCTGTTGCTGTTATATTTTACGGTCAATCGGTTCGGTCGCACGGCCACAGCTCGACGACATCTGTCTCTGCGACTGATCCAGATCGTATTTTAGAGATGGAAAAAATTGGCTTAGACTACAATAAACGAACTGTGCCAATTCTTGGGTGGCGATATGACCCGTGAACTCTTACCTCGAGACCCTCTTCTCCCGTTCGTAAAATGAGGCGAAACTCAGTCCTCGAGTTCGCGGACTTTCGGCGGCATCCTCTTCATCCAATTAATGAAATCTTTGGGGGACTGAGAGTTGGAGTCGAGCTGGGGGTATGGGGAAAAAATAAGATACACATACCCACACCATCGGCCGCGGAGCCTTTTATTCATTCACATCGTGTCACTGTCTGACGCGATATCTTTCACGCTCGAGAATCCCGCTGCGCCGAAATTCACTTTACAAATATTTATGATAATCAGAACCGTGTTTTAGCTGGAAATGAAATGACGAGGCCTCTTTTCGACGAGCAAACTTTACTCGGCTCTTCGACGATCGCAGAATTTAATGGGAACTTGTCAACGCTAGAGACGTGGCTAATTACTTGCCACAGCGGTAGGTGATTAGAAATGATTAGAAACGCGTTTATCACCGATCTGAAACCAGCTGGTTAATTTATTCTCCTCTATTCCTCTGATCCATGTACACGACGATGTGTACAACCATTCTCCATTCTCTCTTCAAAATACGGGCCAAACTCGTTCGTGAGACACATAATGTTACCGGGAGGAAAACACCGTTTGAAATCTAGATTACTCTTCTCGACGGAATGATTCGTTCGACACGTCACAGACCCCGTTATCGATGACTGGTGTACCACAACTGGGAAACGGGAATATAATTGATCAGGTGCTGAAGCTAAACCAAACATCATTCCACGTATCAACAAATTGGAAGAGGAATCTTCTTCTCATGACAAAAGTTTAGATATTCCTAAAAATGATCCGTGCTCAGTGATTTCATCCTCGTCGTTTCTTTCGTCCGACTCGATTCTGGATCACGTGAGGAACGGATGAGTGAACTTGGATAATAATCTTGGAAATGATAAATATAATCGGTGACATCATAAGTGGCGAATTCATTGTCGGAAGCTGTCTTTCAATTAGGATCAACGGATTTGCGGCATCTATCAATTACCACCTGGAGATGTACCTAGGCCGTTTCTTAGAGACATGATTGTGCCGGCATTTCCGGCGAGAGGTATCGGCACTCGGGTTCTGCCCCCTCGTCCAGGTTTTCTTGGTAGCTTTTGCGTGGTCACGTATACACGACCTCTCCGCAAAGTTTTAATTCTAGGAGACGTTTTGCCCCCGGCGATTCATTCGGATGGGAAGAGATAACCTCGCGAACGATTCGTAAAAACTGACCGACTACGACCGTTTCATCAGCGCCCAGAGAACTTGTATATCACATATATAACACATACTCGGCAAGAGTCGCGATTAACTTTGATTCAGAGAAAACGTCTCGATATTCTGTTCATTGGTATTTTCGAACGAATCGATAATTAAGCCTAACGAGACCGATCGAAAACAATCTTGATATCGATCGAATGAAAAGGAATTAGGATTCATTTCGGATACCCGAAAGGTCACACATCTGATTTTCAGCCAGATACCGATTTCGATTAAATCGTACGGTTTACGAATTCGTAAGGCCGAATATGACCAGGGTTGATCATCGATAAGCAAAAGGTCGAGCGGCTTTTTTCCAACCAGTTATTGACGCGGCTGATCTTCTTCGTCGAGACATCTCGATGCCTCGTCTCGCGTCTTGAGGCCGTGGAAAATACATTGCGTAAAGTTTCGTGAAGAGTCTACGATCCCGTCTGCGGCATCGCGTAGATTTATCGACTTAGGTACCTCGTGGCAGCTCGTCCGAGAGAGAAAATTGAATTTTTTAATGGCTAAAACAACCGCAGGAAAATTATTCCACGTCTCTATGCCCCCAGCGGGAGGTATAATGGAAGAAAGGAACGCTTCTACCTTTCGGAAAGAAATTTTCTTCCTCAATACTCGCTAAAAGTGATCTCAGAGTTGCAAAGAATCACATCGACTCCCCTAAGATCGTTAAACACCGATAATTGTCACGCTTTTAGCACCCCGGTTTGTTCCCCGACCATATATCGCAATTCGAATGGGTTTTCCTCTCCGTCTCGTTCTCGTTAAATTTGATTACACCGAGTAACAAACTCGGGTTCGATAACTTATGCAATTTACACTAAACGCAGGACAAAGTTACACGCATTATACCTAATACATTTACAAATTGCATTCGATAATTTGCGGTCTATCTTATGCCTCCACCGTCGCGTATATGTTATTACATATACGTACGTATGGTATGTAAATCAGCGAGGCTTGACTGCGGTCAGTGCTACTGCATTCCATCGTAATATCCGTCAACGTAGTAGGTAGGTACTGGGTAATATATTAAGTGCCTACTTGCGATTATAATTCCGTACCAATTATAATACGTACGCGTGTTACGACGTTTCCGTTGATTACTTATTACCGCTAATTGACGCGGTTAGTTTTGTAGCTTGTATCACCGGCGATAACCATCGTGCGTCTCGTAGCTAGGTACGTCTACTAATTGTGCGACGCTGCCTTTATTTTACTCCTTTCTTTCTTTACTCTCGAATTTTTTTCCCGACGCACTACTTATCCGATTACGTTTAGAGGTAAATCGATGTCACAGAGACGCTGCATCGTTTAATTAGTGCCATTAGTCAACCGCGCAGCGAAGATTAAACGTCCTTCGTCTTCGGCAGCGAGAAAGTCGATTTTCTCGAAAAAATAAGTAAATAAATGGAATAAAACGAATCGACGGAGGTTTTATTTTCTCTTAGATTTATTCCAGGGGACGTATAATATTTCTGTGGTCTTACGCGGCGACGCACGATCCCCGGCGATCCTCCCGATAAAAAAATATGTACTTGTAATTCGCTCGAGACGATCGATCAAATGATGCATACTAAAATCCTGTAAGAGATTACGAATTTATTACGTCAATTCTTAGAATATCGGGACGCGGGTGATTTAGGGGTAATTTGGTAACGCGAACCGAACTCCGGTCCTGCCCCACCCACCCAAGGTGAGTATCAAAACTCTCGACGACGCGGGATGAATATTGATGAGAAATATTGCGCGGAGCGCGTGAAATCCGGGATGAAAGATGCTATAAAAATGCAATAAACTATATAAGTTAATTTTCAGGATCAAAGCCCCGGAGCTGCGCGCCCCGGCCTTATCAGATTTCAAGATTGAATATTCCTTTTGCCGGAGTAAGCTGCTAGGCAATTTTTTCAAAGTGCACCGCCGCCTTAATTCGCTAGCCAACTCCAGCCAGGATCAACACCCTGAAAATCCTTTCAACGAACTCCTCTCGAGCTCGGGGAAATCTCCTTTGGAATTAAGATGATAAATGTCGCGTGATTCCAAACGATTTCAAACGCTGGATTCATCCTCCGCGGAGAAACTTCTCTGGCTCTAATCTCTCGATATTCTTCAGTCGACGAGAAGAAATACAGATTCTCTTATTACGTTATATTATATACCGGAGATTAAAGCGGCGCTTGAATGATGCCAAACAAGATGATTCACACAATTCGCATTATCGGTCTGCGTAGCACAAACGCTAAGGAGAAGAGCCTAGGCTATCATCACCTATAAATAGATAGCCTCGGGCAAGGACGTTCTTCCTGTTACAAGAAGCTCTTCGATATATTCCGGGATGACCTCTCGGCGCAGGTATGTCCATCAGCGAATATTTGAACAGTCGATAATTATCCGCGGTTCTTGATTGCTTCTTGACTGGATGGGCAGCGAGACGTGTCCGTTTTCGTTAAGGGAATTCATAAATCTTTGAATAAGGTCATTTTCGAAGTTTCGATGAAGGTAGGATGCGATTCGATTTGAGATATTTCAGTCTCTAATTGTCCAGAAAAACGGTAAAATAATAAAAGTTTCTAAACTCGAAAATTTGGCAGTAAAAAATTCGTCATGAGGCATTTTCGCTTCGTCTAACTCTGAGACCAGACGAATGGAATTATAAAATTTTGGATGAAATCATTTTCGCACTTGTCATTGTAATTTGAATAATTATGAGAAGAGGGGCTCCTCTCATTTGACTCGACATAGAAAAAACTTGAATTTTGGAACACTTTGTTTGGCCTGATTTGAATAATCTTTAACGGTCAGTAACACGTTTCCACGTATATATATTCGAAACGTAGAGCATATATGCGCGTATGCTACATGTGCCCGAAAAAGTACATGAGAAAAGAGTGCAGCGGCTAGTTAACCCAAAAATTAAAGTAACTTGGGCATCAAACCGTACGTACCAGTTTAGCACTTGCTAATCGACGCACCGGTGGTTTTTCGACGCGAAAGAATTCGCTCGTAACTTTGAAATGGTAACAAGGGGGCATTAAATTTGTGAGTCAAATGATAGCGAGCTGGCGAGCTGCACACGGCTCCGTTTAGCCAGTCTGGCATAAATCGTCAATCGAACGAACGTACCAACGAATGCAGGACGAACAAACCGAACGGACGAACGGTAGGAACGGCAAATGGCAAGAACCAAAATGCGCTCCGGATAATGGATGGCCACTTAAATAAATAGCACCCACCGCACCATTGCGAAATGGCCACGAACGATTCAGGAGGAACAACTTATCCAGGACGGAGCTTAGTTTTCCGCAGATATTTTTAACCGCCTTTCGCGGAGCTTCCTCGCGATTTTTCGCAAGTATCCGGCCTCGATCATGCAGCCGAATCATATTTCTTCGAGAACAATCAGCCTCCGATATTCGGCTAGGGAAAAATTGAATAAAAGGAGAAGAGAGAAAAGTTTCGTCCGAGCACCGGCGAAGTTTCGTCAAAGAACGGTCTCTGAATGTCTGGTAGAGTAGTTCTGGATCCCGCTGTTCGCTTTCGGTAAAATAATTCCCTTGATTTATGCAAGTTTAACGACTCCTCCGAGGCCACGTCTCACCAGCGGCATATTCCGCAGTATCAGTTCGAACAGCCCTTGGAGCTGTTCAGACGTACCCGACAGACTAGACCGACGTCGGCGTATTAAAAAGCGAACGAATCTCGGAAGGACCGTTTCAGCGTAATTTTTTTACGACCGGATTTCTGAAAATATTATCTTCCACGCGCGGTACGCTTTCAGGCAAATTAACAACCGACCATTACTGCAGCCGAGTATTTCTCGCGTCGTGGATAGATATCGTCTCGCTTTATACGATTTCGCAACATCAATAGACGCGATTTATTACAGAAGTCGCGAAGATCGGTAGCTTAGGTCGAGAGGAAGGTTTCACCCGTCTTCGAAGGCTGCCGCTTTCGGAATAGCCGAGGTCTTTCCGCTAATTACAACATATGAAAACCACTAAATTAGGAAGTTGATTGACGTTGCCTGTGTAAAACGGTTCGCGAAACTGGAGGAATTCAACCTCGGTGTACTCGTCCTTTTGAACAATAAAACTTAATTAATCTTCAAGTGGAATAGGAATACGTCCTTGACTTTGTACCACCGCGGCGAAGCCTTTCGCAGCCGAGAAACTCCTCTGATAGCATATTTCCAAGTTATGCATAACTGTAACTCGATCGAAAAATCTTTACGTATGGTTTTAACGAGGGTCCACTTTTTCTGAATTCCATTTAACGAGAACTCGTGCAGTATATACATACGGTAGAAGGGCTTGAATAAATCCGTTAGCTTGTGAGAATCACTCGAGGGGCAATGGCGCACGTGTTTGTAACATAATTCTTTTCACCGTTGTCTTAATAGAGGTCGAATATGAGAATATCATATATCGAAATAATGATTTTAGTTAGATACTTCGTACGAACGTTTATTTATGCACGAGTGACCAGCCCAAAGAAAAGGCCTGACTGAAAGGTGTACCATGATGCGTTACTTCGGTCTGATATTCACACGCGTCATTTTCCTCGTGTGATTCGCACACGAGACTCTCGGTGAAAAAACCAATTGGCCAGACCATGACGCGGGTCAGTGGGCTGTGAAATATTCCGTCATTTACTTCCTCGATCGTTTCCTGAAATTATTGGATGGACTGATGACTGCAGTCGGCGGTGGGAAAAAATGAAATTACGTAAGAAATTTAGCTTCTAAAACTATCGGTCTGCATACAATATCGAAGAGTGTTGATATTTGAGAGAATTCTTTAAGAGCCGCGTAAGTCTTGGCTTTCAGAGTTAATAAGCCTGCAGGAGCAGTGACCCTTTCTCAGAGTTAAAGAATGAAGCAAGATGTACCACTAATACGCACATAGCGCTTGTTTCGTAGTGGGTATTCATTCGATGCCTTGTTACAAGGAGTTTGAACGGGTTTGGTGCTCTTCGCAGGGACTAAATCTACCCGAGTCCCGTTACGATCGATGCCCTGATAATTGAATCAATCGATCGATCGACGTTTCAGAAATCGGGTTCCCCTTCGGCACGCTTTGGCTCCGGGTTCGAAATTCGTCATTTTACGTGACACCGAAACGCCGTTCTTCGTACAAACCCAATTCACTATGGAACTTCGAAATCCTCCATTCTGAAGTCCATTCAAAACTATAACAGACGACTCTCACTCTTGCCTCAGTTTACGGTGTGTAGCCCATAACGTTTTCTTCTCATTCTCTTGTTCTACTCCTCGTTCTTACTTCTGACGTGATTCGTAAGCCATTCGATAACGAAATGGTTGGAAATAATTAGATGATAACGTGAAATTGCCGCGGGAATTTGTTCGATGACTTCGATTCGTACGGTGAAATAACTGGGCACGTGACAATGGCAGAACACGTGTCTTCAGCGGCACAGAACTGCCGGAGGTCCGTTAATAGAGAATGGAAAACGATTTATCACCGAATTTCGGACCATGAGAGATACGGGTATTTGTCTAGTTGAAATTCATGCGCGTTTAAATAATGTGGGATAGTATTCTGCCGCTGCATGATCGCGCGTGGGCTAAACGCTGTTATACAGTCGAAGGCGAAACGTAAGGTGTACAGCTGTAGCTGACATCAACGAAACCCAACAGAATCCTTGAGTCGGAATAGAAATTCTACTTTGATCCTCCAGAGTTCTAGTAAAATTAACTCCTACGTGAGAGGATTCAGAGGTGTAAATCTCAATGAGCTCTTGCACTTGAAATTCTGATCAGCGTCTCTACGTCCCACTAAATTTCCAAATTCTACTTATAGGCTCAAAAGTCTGAACAAATCGACTCAATGAGCGCCTAAAGTTGCTCGAGACGGACGTAACTCTTACTTCCAGGTGCAAATCAGAATTTCATTGCGTGCAGAATCCTACCCTCGAATTCAAGTTTGCAGCGAGAACTTGTAGGAGAAAACTGAAGTTTGTATTCCGACTCGGGTGAACAGCCTGCCACCACAATGATACTGGAAATACTTAGAACAAGCACATGCCTGTATGTACACGCGGGTATTTTATCTCGAAGAATATATCTACGAGTTACTGACTTCGCCAATTTTCCAACGCCCCGTCATAAATGAACCAGAAATATTCCTCCTTACTGCAATGAATTTGCATACATTGTCGCTTATGTGCACAGGGTTTGTTTGACGTCAAGTTAGCTCTTCTTAGTGCGGAAGTATCGTTAATTCCATAAACTCGCAGCGAGCAAACTGCCGCACTGTTTGACTTCGAGCATCTTGGACTGACGTTATAGTCGAAGTCTTTTCCACGTTCGAAGACGCGGTATTCGCGTGGGACGACGACGATGATGTACAGCGCTGTAAGAACGGGTCGGGAGTTAAGTAGCCCGGGTCTTTCCACCTGGCTGTTAACGGAAACTTGGATAATTGCGAGAGGATGGTCACCAATCTTGTGGCTACGACCTCGTCCCATCAAATGGAAACCCAAGGAGTAAGAGCGTTCAGAGCTCAATTCAATTTCAATGGAGGACGACGGTGAGCTGTGTACTTTTGATGAAAATGAAAATTTCGAGAGTTTTCGACGTCACGGAAGTTTACGATGAGCAATTGGTACGAATTAAACTTGAGAGAGAAAACTGAAGTCTCAGAAACATTATTACAGCGTCTCGTCGGTCAGTCGTATAGCTGGGACTTAAACTTGCGTCTTGCGATCCTTGGAGAAGTCACGCGTCGTTTTATCCTCATCTTGACGCGTCTACATAAGAAAGCTATTATCTCCGCCACTCGAGTTGACCGCCACGCGCTGCACTGGAAGAGCACCTTACTGGTGAGAAGGCATTTCACTATGTGGTAATAAGTTACAACCACGAGCTATTACCGCGAGCCAAAGCGATTTAAAATTCCCATAATAGTATGTCTCAACGCCATATACCAAAAAACACTACTCATCATACTCACGATCAGTTTCGTATTCCAAAAGCACAAAGCTATGGTAGAACATTTTTTGTGCACGTTAACGCGACCTCCTCATCGAGATCGACTGCAGTAGTCAGTAAATATGATATCTAGTTATTGAACAGGTGAGTATGAGGTACGGAGCACAAGCTCCTAGTTGGGTTTACGACCCAGATACCTGAGAACTGTTAACGACGTCATTTTGTCGACGTTGTCTCGCGCTAACGGGCGGAACATGTCCATCAGCTTGTATATCTGAACGACTGAACAACACACACTCGAGATCGGTCAACATCTCGCCACTCGCTGACCAGTTCTTTGCGATCTGTTCTATCATTTTTCTTTCGTTTCCGCTACACCATATTCCCACATGAATGGACGATGCAGTGTACTTTCTTCAGTACAACATCTCGATTCATATTCCCTTGGGAGATCGAACTGCATACTATGAACGGATAGTGAAACCACATCGGAAATCTCATCAGGAAATTAAGAGAAACTTCTTCCTCTATTTGCTTTCTATTGGACTCTAGGACCCAGGTGGTCTTCGCCTAGGAACACCTTGACTATCATAAATTTCCTTGGAAAGGGTGGACGTCGTTTGAACGAGGGCTCCTTTCGTCGCTTCGATAGGGAACCGCAGCTTGTTCCGAGCTTCGAAAAGCGTGCTAACGTCGACGATGCTGGTTCTGCTGGTTCGCGAAATAGTAATCAGTGTCGTGTTACCCCTTTGATGATTCGGCGCCAGTTTTCAAGTGCTCGTAAACGGGAGTAAGCACTAATAAAGCCAAGCGGCGCGACACACGCAGTCAAGGTCTACCGACATTTGAAGACTGCTTCCACTCACCCACGCCATGATCCTGCGGACCTCACCCGGAGATAGTACCGCACATTTATTCGGTAGGGATTGCTGCTAAGGTCTGAAAGGATTATGTAGCATTGACCCTGTTGATGGATAACGAAGATCGTATCGTCGTCCGTACTTCGGTGTGTTAAACACAAGTGAATACTGCTTCCAACTGTGTAGTGGGAATTAGTTTAGACATTTCGAAGCCAGGAAATGCAGAATGGAAATGGTATGACCACGTGGATTTATTTTATTGTCCATGAGGATAACTGGACTTTTGTGCGCTCAGCAGTTGGAGAAGCAAGTTTTAACTTCCTAGGTGAGTTTATCCCTTGTGGAATGGAAAAAACTAAATTCTGTAACGCTGGAATAGTGCAGCACACCGGGATATTAAATAACCGTGAATAAACGCGCTGAGGAACAACAAGTTTTAAGCGTGGGTGGCAATAGAAGGTATATATTTAAAAACGTTAAGACCTTTTACCGCACCGTGACGATTAGCCTGCACGTTCACCACCACATAATTTACCCATTCTAACGGGTTATCTATGTGTTTGAATAAAGTTTCTTAGCTAATGGGATGAAAATTCGCTACACTTTGACCCGATGGTTCAGAGGAAGTTGGAGTCCCTCGCTTTTAGCACAACGCGATTCAGTCAGTCTCCCGAGTATATGTGACCTTTAGATGCATTCTCTTGCTTTGTAACGGACTGTCGCTATCAATGGCAATGGTCACTGTAAGAAACCCCGTCGGAATACCGATGCGTTTACCAAAGGATCGGGGATATTTCATTGAATCGAATTACGTTCGGTCTTAGGCGATACTGCACCTGTACAGTTTGACGAATTAATGACTAGACTCTGGCTTAAATCGATCGAGACAATCGGTGCTCAGGGCATACCAAGAATTCATCTCATTCCTGGTATATTTAATCGAATCTAACGGGACGGATGGATTTTCAGATATGGGTATCCCAGTTCAATTTTTATCCTATCCTTGACCCGACACGTGCTGGCCAAGACCCGTAACATTAGACAAATTAATGACCGTGTTTCAAATCCAGCGTGACAATCGATCTCACCGATACGTTGCGATAATTTTGTGGTTAACTGTGAAAGTCGATTTGGTTGACCACGTTTTATCCCGCCGATGAAACCCCGCCGAAATCGAAGTGGATTGAAGAAGTCCTGCGAGCTTGTTCAACTTAGTTCCGTCTCCGGACAATCCTAAGCTTTTATTTGTAGTATGACTTGCACCAGGTTCTCAGATGACTTATTATTTGCGTTAATTCAATTTCCTGATCGGGTCAAGGGACTCCGAGTCTCCCTTCCTCGAAATAGATTTCCAATGATTAGATTTTCACACTGATTTCTGGACGCGCACACTCATTGACATGAATCCGTTGATGTTCACAGGTTCTTGAAATAGGTGTGGGCTGGTCACGTAGTCTTGACCCCTAACGCTTCAGGGTACGGAGCCAAATATAGAGTCTTGCGTACTAATGACAAACCCTTGATTAGGAAACACCGAAGATTCGATGCCCACGCGAATCGCGTCGTAAAGCGTTCGTCTTCTTCCAGGTTTTCTCAACCCGGAGCTTCCGGTTTCGTATTTATAGTCTTTTTCTTACTTGTCCATTACATTCTACAGCCGGTTATTATACACCAGCGCAAGATTGATTATCCTAACCGTTCGATTTTGCTGCTATATAGGAATTCCCCCTAAGGCCCGAGGCCCGAGTCCGAAGGTGCGTCAGTCTCACTCTCGCTAAGGAAAGAAAAACCCCGACTATACGTACGTCTCAAAATGATATTCAGTTATTAACATAACTGTACAACGTAAATTCTTGACCGTCAAATGAATACGCGAGTTCTATTTATAATTGGCACTTGATACAGGCGTGGGTACGTACACGGTTCTCAAAAAAATGAACAACTCTGTGACTGGAATCGGTTGCGCGGATTATCCTAGACATCTAGAGGACTGAACAGATTGGCGGATCGCCAGGTGTCGTCGAACGACACCTAGATGTATTTTCTGCGAATTCTTCCGACCCGAGGGCGTCGTTGCATGTAGAATCATCATCCTCGATCTATCTGGGCCTAATTACAGTTTCGGATAAATGCGGATCGGGGTTATTCGCGATTTTGTAAATCACACGACGTACGAGGCACATGTTCAGTAGGTATCCTTCGAAGACCATTCGACATATTGATTAATGTAATAAATCGTTACCATCAGCGTAGGATGAAACTTTATGTAGTATACATATTTGCGAGTGACTAACAGCATGTAAAACCGCCCGTAAAAATTCTCATCCCAGTATCCTGCACAAAGGACGCAAATAGGTATGACTAGACTTTAGTAACGGTGGCTGCGGTGCCGTCATTAGTTAAAAAAAAAAATAAAGGTAAAAAACCGGAAAAAGGAGAAGAGGAAAGAGGAGAAGAAGGAACTGGGAGACAGAGAAGAACAAGAATAATAAGAAGGAGGAACGCGAAACAAGAATAACAAGAATAAGAAGAAGAAGAAGAAATGCCGCGTCTTCGTCATCGCGAAGGTCGCCGCCACCTGAAAGTCTTTGACTCACTCGTCGATTTGCCACGAGATTTCCATACGTCGTAAACCTACTACCATCCGACGTAATAATTAAACGATGATTGTTTTGCCCGGCACATAAGCCGCTGGTACATTCCTATACGAACACGAACACGTATACACGACAGCCGTAGAGCTATTTACTTTCGAGCGTAGTTGTGTCCATGCGGAAAGTAACGTCGGTCTATGTATTCAGCTAATCACTTCACAGTCGTATCATCATAACTTTCCATCAAGCATCAATATTGAATTACCTTTTTAAACGACGACAAAGGATCGCGGGATATCGAGTCGTGACGAATCTGTCGTCCGCACAATGCAATGCTGTGTGGCGACAGCGCGATGCAGACCTCAGGATGGTATTCATCGACTAAACGAGGGCCAATTAACAACCTGATTAATTTATTCATTAGCAATTGCTACCGCTGTAAATTGCGTTAACGCAAGACAAATTGCGGTCCGTCGTTATTATATATTCTCCACATTTGTACGCGTTTAAATATCGCAGCTGTACGCTGTGTGCCGCTGTGCAGTTAACCGGTGCAATAACTCGATGTGACCGTCCGTATTTATCAGTGTTCCTGTCTCTCGAGGATTTTGAGGATCCATCATCCGACTCGTTACTTTTTATCCCATAAAATAAAGAATCCTTTACCCGTACCGTATCCTTGTTGCACCGGACGATCAGCCATCTTTGGATCGGCCGTTGAGCCGAGTCAAAAGTTAATGGGGCATGCTGATTCCGATTTTGCCTTTACCTCACCATACTTCTCGATCTTCTCAGCTCGTTCAACGTCTTCCACTACGATCTGGTAGAGTCTGTTTTCCCTCGGTCACTAATCGACAAAAAGTTTGTTTGTTATTGACGTGAGTCGGCTACGGTGCGGTGATCACGCTCTACGGATGTTACTCGTTCGAACTACAAGGTCGATATCTACAGAACACAGAATCCGAATCCAGGTATCGTCATTTCCGTTGATCTCTGAAGGGTTGACATCGCAATCTTGCTCTCAGTTCATATGCTGAAACGTTCGTTAAGGAACTGATGGCGCGACTGATGATCGGTGGTTATCTTCCATCGCGCGAAACAAAGCGTTTGTGACCTTGAGCTAAGATCAGTACTCCGTACCTTAGCTGTTGCCTAGGAAGTCGACGGGAAATTCTCGGTTCTTTGTGTCCCCACTGATTCTTATCGAACAATTAGTCTGTTCCTCATCCACTCTCATCGCATTACCATCAACATTGTCTTGCTGTTTAATTATTTATATGTTCATTGTTTCCTGTCGCTATTTAATTACATATCTTATCATTTGACCACTCGTTTTTTTTTTTTTTTTTTTCGTTATTTTTTCGTTGTCTTACAATTACTGCAATTCGCTAGATTAGTCACCGCTCTGCAAATTCTGCAATTATGAATATCTCGCATCTCTGCAGAGGAAGACCTCTTTTTTTTTCCATCGATATTCTGAGATTGCTGCTGGGTATCTTGAACCCAGGGGATTTTATATTACCGATGATGAAAATACGAGTCGAGTTCGAAACTGCGTTAACGGTAAGGAATGAGGTAGGTACCCAGCCTAGGTACCTAGAGAACTTGTCTGTTAATAATTTTCTCCACTCCTAACGACACTGCCACGCGCAAGGAGGTATCATGCCGTAATTGCCTCATAGTCCATTAATCATGATACTTTTACTCGTACTTGGCCCCCGCGGATCTATACATAGCTGCAGGTAATTGTATCGCGAGGTCTCAAACCCGTTACTCGAAGCGGGCGCCTGTAGTGCCGCCTGCAGTTGGTTGGACCAAAAAATAAATAAAAATAAAGAGAAGTATGATAAATAAGTAGCTAAAAAAATAAAAAAGGGGAAAAATTTAACCCCTTTAGCATCGAACTTGTCGCGAACAAAAATAATCTGGTTCGGTAACTGTTCCTTTCGCTGCGGTCGGCTATGCGAAGATGGTACATATCTCTGCATACTAGACGCGCGAGGAGGAATCATGGTCTTCATGTCAATGTGCCAATCGATTCAATCGGTTTAATCCGTTTGAAACGGAAACCGCAGAGGATCAGGGTGTCGTAAATCGAAAGCAGTGATCAACGACTTGCTTACAAGTTACAACGTCTTATTAGGCGCGGCGTAGTCCGTACCAGGTGACATTTACTTGGAGTAACACGTAGACGTACAAGTTTCTGTACGGCTTGGAGCAGGCAGATCTACGCATTTGCCAACCCTGTGCAATGGCCAGTTCTCTCCAACACATTTACCTATTCGACTGGAGATTTGCCTCCACCGCGCCGTTGCGGGTAGCTTCGTACACCTACGCTCGATCCTGGACCAGGCGAGATCTCTGGCACGCCGTTCCTTCATACTTACCTCGCGACTATGTTCGTGTCTTCGATCTTTACGCGGGCGATTCGCGAGAGCTATATTTAGATAGCATACCCACGTACATGTATTTGCGTGTAAAACATACATGTGATACCCCTGGCTCGGTGGCTCGCCATTCCTTCATAGCCAGCCCGAAACTGGTTCTATTTCTCTGTCTCGCTGCCCCTCGTCTCTATTTCGTCCTTTTTCTCCCTACCTTAACGAGTCCCATTCCGAAGTCGATATGAGAAGCGTCATTTTACGGCGAATCAAGTAAAAAATGATTCATTTATCATTCGCTAAGATCGAACGACACGATCCGATTCCGCACTTTGTTCCGCCAAATCGCTGGCTTGTTGATCGTCGGCTTCAGGTAGCACCTTTAGGACCCATGAAACTGGTTAGGGAGAACTCTGGACCTAATTCCATGGAATGGCAAAAAAAAAAAGGGAGTCAAATACCTGACGTGGAATGATCGCAAAGGGAATAATAGAAGGATAGAGATTAGAGGGCGTCGCGTCCTTGCGCAACCTTCGGCTACCAGGATCAAATCTCTCCACCAAATACGGCTAATTACCATCCTGAACGGTCACGTTCGAGTATAACTCCGGTATTTACGCGAGGGAGTGAGGTCTGCGGTCTGCAGATCAGTTCATGGAACAAAGATTGCGAATTTAATACATGCGAGGGTCAGTCAGTCGTGAGGCTGCCAAAACCGCGGACTAACGTGGACCAACAGAAATGCAGTGTTTCCAGTTGACGATCGCGACTTTAATCAGGGTAAATTCCAAACGACACATCGTTTAGGATTCCGAACACGATTTCTAGCCGTTCCGAAAACTACAGGCTTTCTAGTCTCCCTGGACCCCGCGAACCTGGACAAGGGGATGTCGCGAAAAACTCCAGCCTAATTAATCTCTCCGGTAGTCTTGATTTACGGACTCGAACGAATTAATGGCAAAGGAGAAACGAATGTCATTGGGAAGAAGAATTCGCGCAAAAATTTGCCGTCAGGACCTCAGACGGCATCGACACTTGACAAAACGCGCGAGTCAGGTGCCGTGGCGAATCGATTAAATTCATCCGATCTCGATCGGACTCGTTGGGCATATTTTTCCAGTTTCTTACCGAGGTCGCGAGGGTTCTGGGCTCTGGGTTCTGGGTGACCCATATATACATTCAATGGCCCGTTAGACGCGGCTCTATTCGTTGTCCACCAGAAGCAGACACCGGTCGGGCCGTTATGTTAAATCCAGGACGACCCGCGCGACGCCTGTGGCACGCACACTTTTCTGCCTGGCAAAACTCCTTTTTCGCGTTTTTAACGCGCATTTATTATACGCGGTATGTAGGCAATACATTGTACGTACACTTACGATTCGACGACACGTTTCATTTCCGCGATATGAACGGTACCTACCGTCGTTGGTTCCAGCATATCTACACACGCGTGTACGTACGTGTCTATCTTCACCGGCTGCCAATGTTACGATCCATGAATCATTTCACTTGAATAAAGATAAGGAACTTGTCAGGCGGGCTGGTTTCTCTTGTGATCAGAAGGCACAGGCCCTTTTCAACTTCTCAATTAGCGGTTAGAAGCAACGTTGGCTATATACTGTCTGGATAGTAAATAATTATTTTTAATTGATTATTAATTACGGTACTACGTGCTGAAACGAATTATGAGGTAAAAAGTTAATGAATTTTATTTGGAAACACGACATTCCGACGTTTCGAACACCCAATGGCATCGGCTTGGTACGATTAGGCCATACTGCAACGTTGGGGAACGGGTCTTCGGTCATAATAAGAAATGGTGACCCTGAGTGAAGAGAGATTATCAGAAGCCTCGAGGCTGGAGGCGGTAACTATTGTGGCTCGTAGAGTTGAGTTAATTCTGTTTACTCGGTAAATATTGTTTATTTACGTGCCAAGTATAGCCGCGCCGTTCCGGTAATATATCGCGAATCGTTGCACTTGCGATTGGGTCGTCAATCACTTTGCGACGCTCGGAAACTAACAACCAGTCAGGCGTCGATCGTGCCAAGGAACTCGTATATAATGACTATAATGTTACCTTACCCACCACCAGGTAGGTAGGTAGGCAGAGGTTGGTACGCGTGCGTCTAGCTTCGCTAAGTTTAGGCTCAGCTGAGCGTGCAGGAGACGCCTCGGTGGTAAATTGTTAATATTAAATAATAAAACGGGAAGACGAGCTGAGCTAGACCGGAACAATCGAAAGTTCGGATTCAATGCGATCTCGTAATCTACCCAAATTCTTATCGGAAGAAAAACGTGTCTTTCCTACGATTTTCACGAGAAGGGCGTGCGATCAGTTTCACTTTTTCGCAAGCTCGCTTCCAAACATCCATAATTGAATGTACGGTGCGTTTTTTTTTTTCCAAATATCTCGAAACGTGCAGATTCAATTTCGGATGCAGATCCCGATTTCACCTGGCAACGAGGACATTCCTGAGGATCTGTTTCGACTTCTGGTATCCAGGTAGAGTCTATGGAAGTTCGATATAGGATGTAGAAAAAAATGGAAGGAGGCCGGTGCCGCAGAGTTATCGATTTAATAGGAGTTCTATTTCAGAAGAAGCCGGCCGCTTCTTCCTGACCAATAGATTCTCTCGCCTATATATACCAAGTCTCTATTGTATCACTGCTCACATCGCGTTGCGCCCAGCCCCGTTATCATTCATCTGGCTAACAGTATACCTACCTTGGCGTAAGCTCCGGTAAGTCCTGCGGTAAGCTCTGTTCCTACCTGTCTCGATCGTATCTCCGGGATAGCGCGAGTACCAAGACTATAGTGAGCAGTACCTGCTGATATTTTACTGTCAACCAATGTTCCCGAACGGTTGTCCAAGAGATCAGATTACACTTGCCTATGGCTACTGGACCTTCCGAAGGTCTTTGCTTGCCTCTAACTTCACACACCCGTGGGTCCCTCGGTACTCCTCTCATCTGCACACGCGGCTGCGAATCCCATCCAGAGTGCAAAAGTATCGAGTCTTCGAACCAGATCGAAGATCAAGCGTTCCGACATGATATACATATTTCGGTGGCGAAAATTTTTGTCATATTGTAAAAACTAATAAACCAACTCATCGGTGGCTTTTTTATTTACATTGAGCATATAGCGTTTCGCGAGATCTGTATTTTCGTATTCTTCGGGGTAAAAAGCGTATCCTGATTCCCCGAAGTCCCTAATAAATGGTGAACTGGATTCGCGACGATGGCGATGAGTGTAGCCTTGTATAACTCCGTCCGGATGCTATATACAAAGTCAAGATCTTCGTCGCATAGCGTCGCGTGGCAGAGACTTTCAAGTTCATTGTCACACACGTGTGAGAAACCGAGAACTACCTTTGTTTACTTATATGGTTGGCCCTCGGGAGCTTATCTCGCGATCTCTGTCTTCTCATCTAGCTAACGAACTTTTCACTGCAGTATAGCTCGCTTGGTAGTCCGACGTACGTGGCCTCGACGACATATCCACCACCAGTACCTACCTACCTCCACTGTCAGGTAGGTACTTGTAATTAGAATCTCTGGCATTGTATACGTAGCTGTACACACACATGGGAATACATCATCAACTTGCGCAATATTTTCTATAGCTGTAAACGGTTTATACTTTTTTATTTTCGAATAAATTGTCATCTTCCGATTTTAGCTACCCTTTCCTTTCCTTTGGAACAGTTTTTTCAGAGATGATCAGATCTGACTAGAAATGACTTCAAATTTAAAGAAATTTTGTTATCGAGAGTTAATCGAGACTTGGTCAAATTTCGAGGGAATATTCCACATCGATGTGATTCCGGGGCAAACTGTGTGAAGCGTAGAATTTCGTATAACCGGAAGTGAAAGCCTCGGCCTCTGCGTTATCCATTTGAAGTTGTTGAAACGACAAGACGCTCGATTATACTCGTTAGGTTTTTGATGGACGCGATAGATTCGTACACACGTGTGATGCGAGACGAAGAAACTCGTCGTCATCGAGTTTAATATCTTACGGCCGATATTTCAATCGCGATAGATTCATTTGTCGCAATGACCTCGCGGTCTTTGACACTCCACCTCCGTTTCCTCGATGCAATTTCAATCTCCAGCCCGCTGGAGATAGGTACGAATGGTGATCGTGCAGCTTGCCATCCAGCCTTTGGAATATCCGTATCAAGTTACGGAATTCTTGGGCGTCGGGACGCGGCGCGTCGGATTTATCGTACCTCCTATTATTTGAAAATTATTACGCTGTTAACCGCGAAGTTCACCGATTTTACTCGCTCATATATTCACTTCCGGCACGAAACGCCGCGTCGTTATCTCGCGACAATAAACAGCTGATATAATTGAAGTATAAAAATCTCCGTACCTTTATCGAGCGTCTTTCAAAGTGTCGATAAAGAACGTTCTGTACGGAAGATAAGATCATTACTCGCAATTTATTATTTATACATCGATTTCTCCCTTGCCTTTGCCCATTCGCATTTGCCTACACGTTTGTTCAGCGGAACGTAAGCTCATTCTGATATAGTCATTTAACGGCCAGGTTTAACGGCGATGGTCATGAAGTCCGGCGGTTTTAACGACTCTATAGTCTCACGAGTCCGACACTCCGGAATAATAACGTTGTCGCCTGACTCGGACAGGGACTCTCGCTTTCCTGTGCAGGATTAAGCCCGGTTCACGTTCGAAGATGTCCAAATTCTTCTCCGATATGCCCGTGATGACAAATTCCCAAAAATGAGATCGAAATATTTTGCCAGTCGCGAAAATCTCTCGCGAACTATCGATAATCTTCCATTCGCGATCCTCGAATCGCTTCGACGATTGAAACCTACGTCTTTGACTCGTCCAAGGAAATTCCTAAGTGTGGATTAACCTTCGGATTGAGTGGGTTGCGGATTCAGTGGCGAGACATGGTCGCAAGGCACAGGGCAAACGCTATTCAAGAAATACGTCCTGGACCTCCTACCTCGCGAGTGGAGGCTGATTCCGCGCGGAGGTCTGGGCAGTCCTGGACCACGCGTTGATTCTCGGACGTTTGGATTGATCGATTCGATTTGCGGCTGATAATATTTGCCCGTGTTACAAAATTTTATACGGTTTTCAAAAATCGCTGCGGGTAGAGAATCCGAGAGATAATCAACCGCTCGATGTTCCAACCGAAAAAATCAGCTCAATGATCAATTCCATTTTCGAATTGGAATTTATTCGTCGATCGGGAAAACTTTTGCGCGAATTCTAGTGCGACTTCGATCTGTGCGAAGCCCGGACATGGACGAGCACTGCTTTTCCGCATAGATTAGTCTTTGCGGGTATACACACATGTATATGCAATAATTATTTTATTAATTCGGAGTTCCTTGGAGCGTGATTATATCCGAGTGCGCACAGTGACTATGAGGATTGTTGACCTTGCCGAGTAGAAATAAATGAAATAAAAAGTTCTGCCTAGAATTACGAGAAGATTGTTAGCGGTAATTACAACGAACAAGCTTCGCGGACTGGCGAGGCTCCTACAAGAGCCAAGTGCCCTTGTCAGATCAATAAAGCTTTTATCTCGGTACACTGCTACGGAAACTGTTAAATTTTCTCTTCAATAAGATAGCATATCTCGGTTTGAATGTAGGTGAGCCTCGCCGCGTCTTATTCTCTTTTCTCTATTTTATCTTGATTTTAAACAGGAAATTGCACAATGCGGATTGCGGTCCAATTAGTTTTCGGAATATTAATACCACCGTATTTCACTCTCGATTAGTAAAGAATTATTAGCAATTACCCGCCTTGAATCCGATGAATTTTTATCGTGTAAACCTGAATTTCCACACAACCAAGAAACCCGAGGTATCCACAATTCGAGAGATCAAAGCCTCGCAGTACACAGGCGAACCCCCCAGCCAAACCTTAATGTCAATGGCCTCTTTCACCATAATATTCACGGGCGTTAAACCTCGTAATTTGTGGCATGCATCTATCATCAGAATATGCACGCAACGGAAAATATTATAGATGGAACGATAGTACGAAGATGGCTTACCTATTCCAGCTAAACGCTTCTGCGCTTAGGCGACGCGACGTGCTTGATGGAAAAGGTCAAAGAACCTAATTATTCCCATCTTGATATTTAGCGCGGAATGATATTTAGATGATTGATATACGATCACGGTCTCGGAAGTCGGAAGTTCGATATTTTGTTTAGTCTTGTTTTTAAGAGCAACAGAATGGCGAAGCGAAATTTTTTGACGATGTACCACTCGACTGGTTTTTTGGACGATAGTTGAGTATACTAAATTGTAGTGGATCACTTTAATCGAGCTTTTACACAGATACGGGTCGTTTGATATTAATTGGTAGCCGGTAACCGAAGAGGTAGCTAAAACCCTGTGATTAATAGACGGATATGATAAACTGGTTGGCAAAAAAGTTTTAATTGGAAATTTACCGGCAAGTAGTCAACTACTGTACGTATACATATATCACCCGACACGCCTCGTCGGCCGGAAAGTGAGATTGCACGAATAGATGGGTACCGATAAAAATGACGAGGCTTTTTTAGGGCCACGGATATAGATGAAAGGAAAAACACAACATCTGACAAATTACTCGAGACACTGGTTACTTCCAGTCCGTTAACCCTCCGGATTTGTATCATAAAAAATTCATACCACCCGTGAAAAGTGCGTCAACGAGTGGCACTGGCTTCCGTTTACTTCTTTTCTTCTTCTCTCCTTTTTTGCGTCCATCATGAACACTCGCGCGGTTTGGCACTCGGTATTGTTCACGGATCATTCGACCATGGCACTTAAGTCTGAGGGTACGTCATCGCCTTTATTATTTCATTCCATTGATGACTCGCGTGGATCCTGTACCGAGAGTTCTGTGATTCTTGATTGTTTTATAATTGAATGACGCAAGGCATGAAAATCATCCGTGTAAAAAAATGCACGGGAATATATAGAATCGATCGACCTTCCATGTGTCGCTGCAGTCTCACCTCGGTTGAGTTTCGATACGAATCTTGTTAGCTAACAGAAAAATCTGTCTTGCACAACTGATCCGCTCCGGGAAGAAGAAAAAGGAAAAGAGAGAAAAAGGAAATAGAAGCAACCGAGTCCCCTCTAGGGAGCAGACTAGGTTCCACGTCAACGATTCTGCTAATCACCGTTGACCACGCGGTACATTTAACTTCCAAGCTGACCGAACCGAGCCGAACCTCGCCTCACCGACTTCCTTCTTATTGTCGCGTTCCTTTCAGACTTTTCTCCGAGAATCTATGTCCTCCCAGTTCCCGACACTAAATCTTTCGCTGGATGTTACGCGGCCCCAAAAATTGCACTTCTGCCAAACGCAGGAAGGAATATACGACGATGTCCCGCGGGGGCTTGTAGAACCGATAAATTTAAGGCTCGAGCTCGATTGAACTGCTCAACCTTTGTCGTTTATAATTTATCAAGGAATTCTCTCTTCGTTATGGGGATCGAAGACTGACGAAATTTTCTCAGTCTTTAATCGAGGATATGGTTGAGTCTGGTTCGAGTTTCGTGGGCGTCTCTCGTTCGCCGGTTGTGTTTGAGAACGCATCTGGGCCAGGGTCCGGCAAAGTCTCTGTTTGAGTCAAACATTTGCGGGACATGTGCGACGAGTATTCGTGTCAAGGGGTGTAAGCACCTCTTCTTGTATTTGAGACTGCAGCTAATCACTCAGGATCTTTGGTCCTATTTATCCGATGTGGAAAATAAAAGGAAAGAAGAATCGCTTTCCTGTAGAAGCGAAGAACCGCCACAGCTGTAACAAGGCTCGGATCATTCATTGAATAATAATGATCCGAGGCAAAACCTGAATCACAAATCCCTGAATTGCAATTCGGATGGAAATACTTTTTACCAGTGAATAAATAAAAAAAGGGTACATCAAGTACGAAAGTTACAGCTATTGCTCGGCTTGATAATCTATTATGGCATCGATATCTGGTCTTCACTGTGGCGCCATTATTCGATGACGTAATCTCCGCATTAATCGTGAAAGTTTATGAGAAGTAAGCAAGCAAGTAAGCGAGCAGGCAGGCAATAGAATCGTATGTAGATATTTACAGCCCGGCGTAACTAATGAAATTGGACACGCGTTGGAATCGATTTTCTCATAAAATAACCGTTAATGGGTTTCAGCCGATTCGTGATTAGCAAAAGCGCAGCGTAGAGGTACACGACGATATTGACAATTGTAGTTACCTGCAGAGTCAATATAAATCAAAGCCCAAGGTCTAATCGACTCATCTTAACGCCGAGGTAGTTTGAGATCTGAAATCTGTAAACGAGAGAGATATAAAATGTCGAGGGATTTTAAAATCGCAGATTTTTCCTTTTTCTTCCCCCGTTTCGAGTGTCACGTTATCTAGAGTTCTTAGCTTGTCGCAAACTCCTCGGGTACGTATAGGTACGTATAGATACAAGTTCTCGTTCGTTCCACCGCCTACAGACGCGACGTTGCATCGATTTCTCGAGATAAAAGAAATGGAATAAAAAAGGTTCGAAGTAATGAGATAAAGAAGACGCCAAGATCCGGCGTGACCGTTGCACAACGCCAACTCGTGCCAATGACCTCTCTTCTACTTCTTCTTTGATAACGACCTTGTAAGTACGCTATACGCTCGAATGAGAAAGAACAAGAACGTCGTTGCACCGCTGCAGCGCAGCGACTCACTGCATCATCCCTAAGTGTAATCCTGCCAGGCACCCGGCTAGAATTACATATTAGCGATATTTGTACACCTAGGTGTTCGCTCCGAGCCGCGATGGTGTGTATATGGTGATTGAAAAAAAAAAACAAGAAAAACAAAAAACGAAGGATACATAACATCCTGTGATTAAAATCTCGCGGCGTGATCAAAACGAAGGTCGTAGACCGGTTCAAGGTCGATCGTTTCAGAATCCTCGGATCTCTGGACTGATTACCGCGACTGGCTCTCTACGCTCTATAGTATACTAGTAGGTTTCTCTTAAATCACCGTAAAAGATGATCCGGAGCCAGTCTGTAGAAAAGGCGAACTGTCCAGGTCTGCTTTTCGCAGATTTGCCACCGCAAGGTTGTTCTTTTTATCTTCGCCTGATCCTTCCCAGAGAAAAAGTATGAAACAGCATACGGGCCTTCTCGGAATCTTCCGCAATTTATGGCATAAGTACTTTATCACCAGATTTTAGCTATTATAGTTCCGAGGGGAAACTGCAGTCGTTCATTTTTATTCCAACATCCCATCGCCTCTGACTCCACCGGTTCACTGTCCCTCCCCATTCTCCGAGTTCCTCGGACCTAATTTATTTCCTATCATACCCCGCGATCGGAAGGTTAATTCCACGGCCCTACCACGTCGTAGGCGTTCCATGAATGCCTCGCTAATTGCTCGAGAATCTGAAATACTTTGCTTACAGTACTTTACCTACCTGCCTACCTATCCACCGGCTACTGTCTTTGAAGAAGACTGGTACGTGCAACGATCGCGTTCCGAAGCCGTGTTCAATTTCATTCTATTACCAGGTCAGGTAGCAAATCTCTGACCAGATATCTGCGAACTCTGATTCTGCAGCGATGGTTCTCGTCGACCTATTTTTTCGCCTCAAATTTATCCACAGACTTCTCTCTCAGTGGATTGATGAGCGGAGGAGACGCGCCACTCCACTCCGCAGGGATCCTCGAAACCGTGAAAAATTTCGTACCTTACTTAGACCAGAATTTACAATCGTAAAGCTCTGGGCCAAAAGTCAAACGAGAAAATTATTCAACTCTCTCGTAAAGATTGGCTTACGAAATCTTCACGACACTTCGCGGGCCACCCTGAAGTCGAAAGCCGAAAAGGTTCCGGTAAGTAATAGCGGCGATCAAAACGGTCGTTATTCAGAGAAATTTTGACTTCTCAATGGTCGATTGTGATCCTTACATACCACCCGAGAACGTGGCCCTTTTTGATTCTTTGGAGTCCTCTGGCTTCGATTTTCATCACGTTTTTGTCGTTTTCTTAAAATATTTAATACGTACTTCGGACAGCCACCTTTTTTTGACGACCGTTGCCGTTAGGGCAACAAACCTGGACGACACCAGTGCATTGCGCGAGGGACGACTTTTTCCACCATGTGTTTGAGGACGCGTTCGCCGTGCCCCTGGAGGAGATCCTGGCATGGGATAGTGGCTCGTTGTAACTGCTAATTGATACAAGTTTCGAGGGTAAAAAAAGCCCCGTGGATTCACCCGAAATACTCACTGGTCCATGCCGTAAATCTTCCGTCCGAAAGCTCAGCTGTTGCACGCTGGTTCCTCAAACTAACAGCCTCTGCATCCGATGTGAGCTACGCACATTGCAGTGGCAACTTTGCGGCAGGGTTTCGCAGGCTCTCCTGCAGATAATGGCGCCTGGTTTTTCGCCTGGCGTTCATTCCTCACGAAGAATCCTGGCAAAACCGTATTTACTCTCGCAGAAGTATTCCGCGTCAAAGTTAACCTGGCGCCAGGCGAAGCTCAACGTTAGCCAGCAATTCGCGTTCAATTAAATGACGGAAATTCCAGAGGCATTATAAGGGCGAATACAATACCTCGGCGCCTCGATCGATCATACCCGTAATTAGGGGCAAAGTGGACACATCCGAGTTTGACCAGGGAGCGAACTTCGCAGGAAATTGTAACGCGGAGTTACTCCGGGGCTGCTGAATCTTGTGAAGTAAGGTAATGCGAAGTAAGGCGAGATGAAATGAATGGTAGCGATACAGGATGGATAGAAACACGGACAGAGGGACATACGATCGTCGACTGCACATTCCAAAGCGAATCCTATAGCTACTGATGTAAAGCCAGGTTCCGCCGCTCGCTAGCCGGTGGTTCTTCTTTTCTTTATTTCATTCTTTCTTTCTTTCTTAACTCGGCATTGAGGCAAAGCTCCTCCTTCGATCTCTTCTCTAACCCAGGCACCCGGAGGAGAGACCAGAAGGAGAGACCCGAAGGAGAGACCAGATCGTAGATAGAGGCGATATACAGCCTAGCCAAACAGTAAACCCAGCTACGATTCGCCTTACTCGCCGATCCCACTGCGCACCGATCTCGCATACTGATGAGTGATGAGAAATATTATTGCGTATCGAAAGACGCACAGCCTTGGCATATCCGTTCTTCCATATAGACTCCACAACTTTTCTTCGTGGCTTAGTCACAGCTGTCTACCGATTTTTAAGCCAAACTCTTCCATTGATCATCGACACCATTCTATCGAAAGTTTCTCTTCAAGGTGGATTTCCTGGATCGACATTGGACCCAGAGAATTCTGCACCTTCTTTTGCGGACCAGGAATTCTAGTTTCCTCAAAATCTAATCCAGGAATCGTTCAAGGGGGTACATAGATCTCAAGTACCTGAAAGGGTGGCTTTTGTAGCACTGGTGAAAAGTTATCTGATCATCGGACAAAGCTCCGTTTTCTGAACGATCAGAGACCCGAATATCCGAGATGGAAACCAAATCCTGGCATTAGGTGGTCTTTCCTTGATTATGCTTCCATTTCAATAAATCTGGTAGATCAAAGAGCGATTTGGACGCCTACCGGTTCTCCAAAAATACCCGCTGACGATATCTTTCTCCAAAACGAAGGGTGCACGGATGAAGAGATCTTCACGGGTAAATAAAAAATGATTTCACGTGCCACGGACGTGTAACCAATCGATAGTAAAGTCATGACGGTAGTTTGTACAGTCGTGATAAACGTGACGTCTAAACCGTGTGCCCTTACTGTCCGCAGACCGAAGAGTAAAGAAAGTGTTTTTTCACCGGACATTGATCGATCGTACGACTCAAAAAGTGAAGTACGAAAGATATGAAACCTAAACGATCGAAAGTTTCGTCTCGAACCTCTTTCTACGTAATCGCGATACTTATTCCTGACCTAGGATTACGCACCTAGACATCTCAGCCACGATTCCAACAGGTTTATACGTACACTTACGATTAACGGGTCTCTACTTGGTATAGAAATTGTTTTATACTCGTCCCCGTGGTAAAGCTATGTAATTAAAAGGTATAAAATTTCATTTAACATTGGTACAACCATCACAGAGGCGAGTGCGCATACACACGTATGCGCGGGTACTACGGGCACATATAAACGTACCGGCCAACGAACTGGAAAATAAAATTTCTCATGCTAATTTTCTACAAGTCTTAGTATAATGCCGGAGAGATGGTGTTTCCACAGATGCGTTGGTGCAGATGTAGTGCAGATCGCGTGCGTCGACCGCAGATAGCCGCAAGGCCTGTCCGTGCGCGAGAGCTCCAGGGATCATCGGCTGTACAACACCCTGCTATCAAAGGCTCAGCTCTGGACAGGATCACCAGCTGTATACCGGTATACTGTAGGTACACGAGGAGATTATAGCGGAAAAAATTTGCCGGCAAATTGAATCTAGAGCTCGGTTATTCAGCGCCTTGGTCTTGCCTATTCCGCTGACATGCCACTCGACGAGATGGTCTACGTCAATTGAGGTACTCGAAACGCCCTCGGGTCGGGGTTCCACAAATTCCACGTCGAGGGGATCTCGTAAGAATCCAATCAGAGTCGGGAATGTTGATACTCGGCGATTTCCTGAACGTGGGATCAAGCTGGTAATCAAATTTCTTATACTATTATGGAATCCATTTTTATCCTCGGGAGAATGAAGTCTGATCACAAAATTATTTCACCCTATACATCGTTGTAATACGTTTCGGGAAACTCGGGGTGATCTGGTCACACATGTAATCGAGTAAAAGTTAGAAATCCTGAGTCATTCGTCGGTTGATCCAAATGCATTCGGTGCTTTTACTTCGATTGCATCTAACTGTGAGACCCAATGACTCACAAATCCCAGAAGACCAGCGATCAGCTGTAAAGTTGCAAAATTCGGAGAATATATGAAGAGGGGTAACCAGATTCTCCCTTTTTATTTATTCACCAAAATTGGCAGTGTGAGGAAGACCTTGTTGCAGTTTGAAGAATGGAGACTGCGTAGAGTCGTAAATGCGAAACTGATGGATGGTACCCGAGCTTCGTTAGAGATTCAGGAAGTGAACGTGAAAATATAATAAATATAGGGTCGTTTTAAGTGAGGCCCTTAAATTTGCTTTAAAATTGGCCACGCCGAGATGTTGCCTTAATAAGCGCTGCCACAAGGATGGTTTTTCCCGGCTTCCTTCCACGTCAATCTTTCCCTGTGGCTCTCTCCTTCTCGTTCCAAATCTCGCGGTACTGCTATTCGCATTTGCACAATTTCAGACAAAAATTAAAGGCCTGTGTGTACTTGGCCTGATAAATCTGCAGCGACATACTGTGATTGTATTTTCTGTATTCGATCATCATCCTTGTGCCTAATGTCTCAATTAATGGAGTCGGATTAACGCGAAGTTAATATCGTTGTCGAAAGTGTGAAGCAACAGCCTCTTCAACAAATAATGAATTAACAACGATTCTCCACCACTATTTCTCGTTCCGTTTGGTTTCACTTCAAAAGTGAATTTCAAGGTCCTTTTTTCCTTTCTTCACACGTATCTCATTATCTCACGATCAATTATCATCAACGCCGTACGTCATAGGTATCGCTAACGCGAATATCGCTGAAATAATTCCAATCAAAAATCATCCTGCTACTCCCGTGGTCACGATCTAAAAATAAATACGCTTATTCATCGCAAAATAATCTCCGAACCATCGCCAGGTGATGCAGAAAGTATTTTGAAAGAGGAAATGACCATTGATAGAAAAATTGAGTCTGCAAATGAAACTGCATACCGCAGAACACGTTCGACACAAATTAGCAAATTAGAAATGCTGCTGATTTTTGAGGGTAATTCTTCATGTTCAGTTTCAGAAGGAAGATACTTGACCTTCGTTCTGTAGACCGCAGTGGTACAAGAAGTTCTCTTTCTTGAAATAAGTTATTGTTACGGTACCGTATGATCATTCATTTTTACCTCCCATACGTGGCTTTTACCCGTCTCACATTGCATGTCCGCGAACACTTTAGGAGCTCATAATTTGCGGGGGATATACCCTCGGAGATTCACGGGAGATTCACAACGCTTCGTGACCCTACAAGCCAGCATCCCGTTGCACCAGCTCGAGGAATGACGAAGACCTGCGGTATGATCATGAATTCTGCCGAGATTTACCTCGCAGAAGTAAGGAATTATTCTTATTCCAAGCTACCGTACTTACTCGCCGATTTGCACTGTTGTTTCTCGTACTTTGACTAGACCTAGCTCAAGATCACGAGCGATTCCTTATAGGTGAGGAGTAATGAGCGGGTGTGATTGCGAGATTGGCTCGCAACGCGTCCTGAAGGAAAGAACAACAACGCATAGATTTCCTCTGTGATAGGAAATATATACATTTCCGCCTGACGTTCCACGTTGTTATCCAGTCTATCAACGTACCCTGATCTAGTTATTAGCACAGAAATTGCCTAAATACGCAGCCTTTTACCGTATCGGATCGAAGGACGATAACCGTATCTGGGAAGGCTGACGAAGATCTGACTATTCCCCGAATTCAAGAATTCAGGAATTGAATAAATTTTAGCAGGATATCTCCGGCCATTAGAATATCCTTGAGCCGAGAATAATCGTTCGCGAATTATTTAGCGATTTGTGAATTTACTTACGTTCGCTAATAACGCCGGACGTTTTTGCAAACGTAGACCAGGAATGGGTTTGTGGCACCGGTAAATCACCTGCACCGTTCTCACTTTACTCCAGTTGAAGAATTTCAGCTAAATGTGGAAACGGTTTTACCCGGAATCGCATAAACTTGGCTGGCGATTAGTCAAGCAACCGCATGGTCAGTCGATCCCGCGTTATTCATGTATGTGCATTAAATCTCCGCGTACTTTCTTAGCGGCATCTAATGAGCTTCGGGGTAGCCTGGACGTGCCGATTGGATAAGTAATTACAAGTGTATCTAGAAAACTGTGAAAACCGCCTGAGTAACTAACCGGAAACGGTATGAAGTTAGAACGCGAGTACGTAATAAAACCAATATCGATATTGCCCTATCTATAGTGCTGGCCATTCGAGCTGAGACCAGTACTCGGAGTAAGCCAATTAGGAACAAACTACCTCGCCATCTCTACACCATGAGATATCTTTCTAACGAGTGATAATTGTCTCTTATTTGTGAGTCGATGAGGCGTATGTAAGAAAAAGGTATAAAAGTTAACTGCTTATTAGAACAAATGAACATGTTGACACGTGCTTTATTTACCCGGGTTAATTATAGATCCGGTGAACACGTAATTATAATTAGTTAATGATTGAAGATCGAAAGTGGGTTTTTTTTTTTAATGTTTTTTAGGTAAATATTTGTAATCAAATTTATTTTCGATCGAATGCAAAATTTTAACGGAATTAAGTATGTGCGCATCTTTGCAACCTTCCCTGAGGCTACGGTAAGAGATTTGTACCTTCTTCACGATCTTTGCTTTCCATTTCAATAACCATACCGGCTAATTATTGGGACCGTAAGAGTGTTTAGACAATCAATTACAAGTTCTAAAAGATCCACAGGACCGTCGAGGGTCGATGTTAATAGCCCGGAGGGACTTACGTCGCAATCCATCATCGCTCGTGGCATTATTTGACTCGGGTGAGAAGCATTAGGGAAGTAGGAAGAGGCTGATCTCACTTTTTAAAGAAACCGAGAGCTGCCGATCCTCGGAACTGCTATTAAAATCGTTAGATCCACAGCGTCGAACGACCCGGAGATTAATCTCAAAGAAAATGATGAGTCGGTACCATCTAACCTGAGGTTACAGCCTCCACCCGGAAACCGATTCAACCTTCGTGTTTCTCCTAATCCTAAGGTTCATGCCTTCGAAGTACAGGTGGAAAAATTCAAACGCTGACCAGAGTGTAAATGCTACTCTGCTCTCAACAACCCGCAACTCACTGTGGGGGGTAAAATTGACCCGGAAATGATTTGGAATTGATATGGTATTAAATCGAGTTCGATGATAAAGTCTCATCGTCATTCGTTACAGATCCGATTCAAATCGATCCACAATTCAAAACCTAGACTCGCGAAGAATGAGTGAGGCACCCATGCGTGGTCACCGACCAAGAAGGTGCCCGGAGAACACCGGATAGCTCTTTCTGTAGTCCGGTCGGCGATCGAGTGTTGCCTAGTTAGTTAGGGGGGCACGTTTATTTGCGATGAATTAGCTGGTACGGTTCGACTTATAAGGAAGGACGAGTCGCCCACGCTGGTCGCTCGTAGCAGCTGGTCTAACTCGTACCTCCGCGTTTGTTCGACTCTTCTCGAGCATCGGTGTGCGACGATCTTAACCAGTGCGCCTCTTCCGGGCACGACATACCCCATGGGGTACTCGCCGTGACCATCGTAAGCCGATTGAACAGCGACACCTTCCCATAAGTGGTCATTTCAAAACGTTCCGAGGTTAATGGGGGCCGCGGAATCGAAAAGCTTCCCACCCATGATCGTGGCTTATTATCGAAAACACAGGAGCTTCATTGGCCTCATGAGAACAAGGGGTGCTTCTCGATCTTTTCTTTCACGCGATTCACCTTTGGCTAGAAAACTGAAGGTGTTCTGAAAAAATGATCAGTGGATTCGCGTCTAATTTATTTCGACTAACATCTGATCAATCGGTTTCCATCGATTTGATTCAGCAGGGTTGAATAGGTCACAGGTATTTCTTGTTTTCCTCGTTAGCTGAGCCATGCATACCTCGGTGTCTGAGGTCACGACGTATCAATGATTAACATGCGTTAATGACACAGATATACACGTTATCGCTCCTGGCTCGTTGTGGCATCTTCGCGTTACCTACTTGCAATGGAATAAGTAGGAAAAAAAAGGCTGAAATCGAAAGTGCTCATCCGAGTCCATAATGCCTATAAATAGCGGCGGCATAACAGGCGAATGCTAAAAGTTTGATTCCATAATGTGTTTTCCATTATAAACGAGCCGTAAGTGAGAGGGTCTCCTAAGTGAATTCCAAGTCTCGTCAGAGAGCACGAATGTGTGCAGTAAACGATGAAAAAAGGCACTTGTGTAACATCGGCCATTTCTGTTAAATGTTCGACGAAATTCCCGTCGACAACCAGATAATTATTGAAATTAATCAATAATCTATCCGAACCCTGACTCACGGGTACCAGCTAAACGTGCGAAGGTCTAATCCGAAGTTTACATTGGCATCAGAACCGCGATGACATCACTAACCGTGAACCCTGAACCCGTCTACGGCATGGGATCTCAGTTTGTAATTCCGTTTCCAATAAAATACCATCGTCTTGCCTACCTCACTTTGTCTTTTTTCCCCACCTTTTTCTATCCAGTTTTTTAACTCGGCAACTATTCGCCGAAGAACATCTGTAAGCCCTAACATACGAGCATCCCGAATCGCTTCCGGGTTTGATCCTTGCGTCCGAAACACATCTGGTGTTCAGGGCTGCCCGTTTCGTCAGGGTCCAAATATCGCCGGAGCTTAGCAGGTGGAAATAGGTGGACTGACAGTTATTGATGACCGCAAGTGTCTTCGATTCGTCACTAGGATTCCGTTTCAGAAGTTCTTGATCGAGATCGTCGTGTTTGCAGGTGGTTTTCTCGCAGTCTGAACCTGTGGGAGATTGAATCGTTACCCGGATCCGAAGGCATTGCTAATAAACCGCCAGGTTGTACAAGTCGGCGGTAGTTAGCGCGGGGATAAGTCATCGATGAACGATAAATAACCGCATTGCGATTCGATTTTTACATCGATGCGGAGTATATTTCAACCTGTCTAGAAACGCATTGGTCAACTGCCGTTCAATTTACATGTTCACGTCATCGGACAATGATTCCTGCACCTGGTCATCTCCTTGTTTGCATCCTTGCAAGGTTAATGAAATTCATCAGCCCGACTGGCCGGACATCTCTGTCTATCCACATGCCCGCAACTATAACCGCGCGCTTTTAATTGCCCGCGATTTATAAACGCCGGTTTCATACATCCGCGCGATTCACCATGTCACGAACGAGATCTTCAATTAGCTTTACTTCATACCTATTTTGGCGGGAAATTTCATTCGCCTTACCCCAGAGATCAGGAATGGACGCCGACAAAGCGCACGATCTCGGTTTTGGGTCCATTTTTTTCATCCGTATCAAAGCCCCGGGTTTTATCATCTTTTGCCCGTTGAGTGAAACTGGGAAAAAGTCTTTGGAATTGCAGCCTCGACGTTGAAACGTAAACGCATGTCCAGCCGAACCGTGAGCTCGAAGACGGGCTTTTTCAAGGTGTTGCACGTAACCGATTATTTCGTTGCGGCTGCCCGAGCAAGAGCAAACAGGAATGAATTATACAGAGTAGCGGCGAAGCTGGGTTCAGTAATTCGCAGGATGCGCTGTTTGGCCCAATCGTTAGCAAACAGACCGTGGCACGTGCATAAATAATTATAGCTTCTCGAAACCAGGAACAAACACGGAATTTTTATCCATCTGAAGCTGGTAACCTTCTTCTGGCAAAAGTGAACGTGGGTCAAAACGTCACGAACTCTCCGATTATAATCTATTATATTTTTTCCATCCGAGGACTTAGTCAAGATGTTTTAAAAAACAGATATCTTCGTTTGCATCATGCTGGATAAACAGCCTGGCAGCTTCTCGGTATTCAAATCTCTCGAAATAATTCTCATATTTGGTCTCGCTATCATCGACACGTTAATTACTGTTTGCACTGCTTATGCACGGACGAAAATATTACGCTAGGATTTCTTTTACTTAGATGTTACCACTTCGACCTGATGAACATATTCAATGAGATACGGAGGGTAAATTGACGTGCAAACATTCCCGTTAATGGAATATCGTATGAGGGCCCAAACATTCTTAGTACCTAATCGAATCCGTTTATCATAATCGACGATAGACACTAAATGCGTCATATCTTCCGTCTGTCTCTCTCCGATCTTATTCCGCGAAAACTGAGCCTGCAAATTTATCATTTTTCATCAACGAGATCGTTTCGGCAACCGAGATCCTAGCTCTAGAGTTTTAGGAACCTTTTGAAACGTCGTGCGTTCTCTTACGGGCCTGAATCTATATTTAGAATTTATTAGAGATCGACGATGTTATCGTTCTGTGATACCGTTGTTCGAGGAGTAACAGTGCCACGGGCCATCTCTGCGGAGATAAAACCGTCACTCTTCTTGTCACATTTCTTCATTATTCACATCACAGTCGTAACTCACCACTCGGAGTCTATATTAACCGAATTTCACTCGGATTGATTTCCAGTGTTCCTAAAATTTCGTTCGACGCTTCTCTTCATCCGCAATAAGAAAAGGATTTGCCACTCCGTTTTTTACGAACCTGTCGCTCTTCGATGCTCGCACAGAAATCGAATTTAAAAAATAATCGTAATAAAAGCGAAAATTAATTAACAATAATTTCGTAGGATGGTATATCAAACGACGCTGTATCTCTGGGCAGCGAAGCATTCGCTCTGGTGTACCTACATCTAATTGTCGAAATAGTTTTTCGCGGGCGAAAAATCCGCGGCCATAAACCGCAGCCGGATTCTATCGAGAACAGACTTGGACGGGCGTGAAATCTATTAATTGTGGATTCCGACCGATGTTTAGGAGATTGTTGAACCGCGGTATTTAGGCACAAGTGCTCCGCAGTCTCGACTTTCGATACAATAAAACGCGGAGTCGTGTAAGAAGTGGTTAATGACCCGTGTACACTTCTCGAAAAGTTATTAGTTCCCTTGGTCTGAACTTATCGAAGTTACAGGCTCGATTTCCATCCCGAGATCGGCACATATCCTCTATTCGATTCGGAATTATTATTAGACCCGGTGGAAGTAATACGCGCAAATATTGGCTCGCAAATTATCACCGCCCATTCATCAACCCGTGACGATGGAGATGAAGATGGCTGAGAAAAAGAGACGACGCAAGACCGAGTATCGTTTCCGTTTTCGCTTCATCGAGTCTCAATAATTGCGGCTACTCATTTGAGAACGATTGCTCGGTCACGGATAGATAGACGGATACGCATGGTTCGTGAATGCGGATTCAAATTCTAAACAGCCTCTTCTCCTTGTATAGAATATTTCGCGATTTAACTAATCTCGGCTACAATGGTCCCTCTTTTTTTTCGCCACAAGGCGAATTTGATCCAAAGAAGGACAACGCGTATAATCGAAGATTAAATGACGAGACTTCTCACCCGGAAACTGGGATGAGCATGAGAGGTACGAAATCCCCTCGGATTCTTACTCGGTAATCGTGTGAATTAGTAAAAATCTCCCGTTACGGTTCGGTATATAGTCGACCGGATGGCCAAGCGAACCGGAAATGACGAGTGCTGAGCCCTGGATAAATAACGAGGAATTAAATAAATGAAACCCATCTTACCGGTCCGAGATGGCATGGCATGGGAATTGCGAAAGGCATTTTTGGTGTCCTCAGCTTCTTCCGTTGAGCAGTTCTCAGCGCGTCTTGATTTCTATGGCTCCAGCATGCACGCGGCGGATGTCTTCATGGATTAGAAATAGTAACGGTTAATGGGAGTTCATAATTATTATACGGAGGATGTCCCAACCAGAATAGGAAGCGAGATCAAGATCAAATTCCTTCAAGATTCTCTTCGTATTAATAGCACCGTTGATTTTTACAGTCGGGACGCCAACGCCGTGATAAACCCGAGCCGAATCTCATGGGTGATACACAAACACAACGTTATACGTATACCTTTCTGTTCACCGGTCCGGAATGCGCCTTGAAAGGGTACAATTTTCTATATCTATCTATCGCAATGAAGAGCAGGTATCGATTGCCGCTGCGATCATCATATTTTGCTCTTAGCGATTCCTGGGTCTCATAGGCGTACCTAGAACCTATGGAGTAACATTAAATTCAGAGGATCAACGAGGTCCGTTCCGTTCTCGGGTACTTTCATCCGTTCGTAGAGGTAGAATGTTACTCAATTAGCTCTGTAGAGAAGGCCGGGACGCTTGCGCTATCTTTTCAACGTTTCCTCGACAATTAGCGTCTCTCGGCACCTACCGTCGAACGACTAATCTCGCCGGTCTAGACCGGGAAAGAAAAGAGAAAAGAAGTAAATGAAATGAATTCGGGAGGTATTCCATCTCGGAAAATGAGTCTCGCCGATGTCCTTCGTACTTGGAACGCTGCGATTTATCGCGAATGAAGTCGGATATGGTTATAGACTCGTTCTCCCGGAATGGAAACCGCTAAACGGTTCACAAAGTGAATACGAAGCGCCAGAGGTCGTTTTCCCGTTAAAGAACCCATAGTACGGAAAGGTGATTCTCCGGGTGTCAACATCTGGTCTCCGGTGACAAGAGTGTGGCCTAGGCCTCCCCGCGGTTGCAAAGGATCGACGCCTTGGTCCGATTTCCAGCTCTGATCAAGGCCGTTTAGATTTATTACCGAGTACATCGGACCGTTCAGCTTTACGCGGACTAAATTTATTATCCGTGATTGTCCCGGCGAACGAAGTAGGCGAGAGACTCGGCAGGACAATCGTTCACCGTTCACCGTCAGCGTCAGTTGCGAACGTGCACCTGCGGTTTATTGGCACAGTCATAACTGACGTTATCGCTAATTGCAGGTAGAGATCGAAGATGAGGATCCCACAAGTTTTGTATAAATAATAACCGCCGTGGTACTCCGAGGCGATCGATTCATTTTGTATGCTTACATCGTCGTTGGTAATCTTTGCACGTGCCATGACACATCCTCATCTTCCAATTTGCATGGCCGCCTTTAGCCAATGACAAAACAAATCAATTCATTAAATTTTATACGGATAGAGTCGTAGATACACACAGCCGATCGTGTAATCGCTATATATAGCAAGGAGGAAGACCTAGACCCATATTTAGAGGCAAGGTTAATTAATATTTGACGCAGATGGACGAATTTCCAAATCTTTTTTTCCCTTTTTGTTTACATTTTATCAGCCCACCGGATTCACGACTACATTCGATGAAGCGATAGAGCTCGACGGCGTTAGGCTGGAATTACAAAATCTCTATCTCGGGATCAGTTCCGTAACGGAAAGCGTGGATTTCCGTAAAGCCCACGGACACCAGGAGCCTTATCCGCGTAAGAATCGAAGAGAATTCCGAAAGCCTCGAAGACGAGGTTCGATAACCTTGCGAGTGTTCTTACGATGATGAATTGCATTTCCTAGCTCTACCCACGGAGACTCGGGAATTACATAATTCCGACTAAAATTTCAACTCACTTTCGGCAAATACACTAAACGGTTCACCACTATCGATGCTTCCTGCACCGGACTGGCTTCTACTCAAATAATGAGCCTAATAACATTGCACGTAATAGGTATAACCACATCCTCATTTATTCCCGATGTTTTACTTACAATTAATCAACGAGTCCGAGCACGTAGTCACTTACTTATATACATACGCTATACTTACAGAAGCCGTTCTCACATGCGTGGATGCTTTCGTGCCGAAATATCCCACATATGTGTTTAGACTCGCGGTTGATTAATTCGAATGAAATCCACCGATTAACAGGCATAATTAGAGGGGGTCGTTTATGTCCGAATAAATTTGAGCGCAGTTTCCGTTATCGCGAAATATATTCGCGAGGTGCAGCTTCGGCGATTACTTCCAAGGAATTTTCTCGTTTTATCTGTAAGCGATGGTCATTGTCTTGACAGCTAATAATTCATGAATTTTTAAAGCATGCGAGCCTTGGAAATTCGTAGTATACCATCATCGTCTCTCTTTTTCATACGACGATAAATAATTTCCGCAATCAACTCGCGAAATTAATTACATCACACCTTACGTACTTATCTCCGCAGAATAGCGAAAAGAATAATTTCTCACGGGCGAGAGCTGGGCCAACGTGTATCATTTTTATCACCGAAATTTGCCACCAGTGTCAAAATTTAATTTCCGTAATTTCCGCCTGTCTTTCGAAACCCCTGATTAAGGCTTCGGCGACTTGTTTCCGTAATTAATCGCCAGTCATCGTTCCAGCTGGTCAGAGAATCGCGGATCAAGTTTTAATTATAAAATAACTTGGTCAAATCGGTTCTAACATCGTTTTACCGGCATGGGTGCGGCCCGGTCTTAGCTACGGGCTAATTGCAAGAATATCTCCAGATCTTCGCCGGGTCTAATTGAAACAGCTTAAACCGCTCTCCGCGTTCCGCGCACTAGGACTAGGCCGGCGAAGATTTATGTGCGAATTCAGAAAAGGATGCGAAATCTTTCGCCAATCTATCCGCAACAGGACTCTGGGTGTGTCTGCCGAGGCGGCCAGGTCCGCGTTAAGTTTTCAAAGAATAGCTTCTCTCCGGTTTACGACCCGAAATTTTTAACTCTCATTAACACACCTACCGCTACTTCGAAACAGGTGCCTAAGCGTAGACAGCAAAGCGACAAACCACGGCTCCGTAGACCGTTATCAAACATAAATTTTCAGCCCCCCTGAGAACGTCGCTATTATCCGAGATACACCCGGCTCCGACATTCGTGCTACACGATATTTCCGGTGATACTGAACGTATATCTGATTTAATTAGCGGTTAAACAAAGATTTAACGGTCAACGTCTTGATTCCTGACGCGTATTCTCCCGCCGGGGTGTCATTTGCTCTACGGATATCGGAGTTATTCCACTCGTAGAAATTTCATCGGGCAATTCGATAATTTTAAGAAAAGCATTACGCTTCGGTTTCGGATATTTGTACTGTAAATTTAACGAGCAACTGTTTACTCCGATGATTCATAGACGGAATTAGATATACGCGATGCGTAATGCTCGGATTTTTTTGCCACATGCTATCGGCGAGTTAGGAATGAAACTGAATCGAGGAACTCGATTTAGGAAACGATATCGATGAATGAAAAATTTCGTAACAATTTTTTGATCGTTGTAAATCGATGGGACGACGGGTGCCCTTGATTGGGAGAGGCTACCGGCTCTGAGATAAAGATTTATAGATATTTGATAGCGAATCGAATCTTTGAACGCGTGAAATACCGTGGCAACGAAAGACACAGGATTTCTCGGATGAACGAACACATTAATTGATATAACGGCCTGCATGGACTACTGTTTCGAGAATTGGGGTTAACGGTTTTGACGACATTTACCAATCACGCGTCGTTTATAATCGTCTTAGCTATTGGCCCGTCGAGGCGACTCGTTGTCTACGACTTTTCAATTAATCTTTAATGACGCGAGTCTTTAACGGACTGGGTAACGTCGAGGTTACCAAAAATTCCGCGTAGGTAACCCTAATCCACAAATAATTGAGATTTCTATTACGATACGTACCTCACGGTATATCAACGCAATACCCGACTCCGCTATGTGCCGGTTATTCAACATTAATCTCTGGTATACAATTACGAATATATCTTCTCACGCAGAAACGCGTACCTGGATTCATACCTGCCTACCTGTTTAAATATAACTTAATAATCGTCTCCGTTCGTCAGACGCGAGGAAAGGATCCTAATGCATTCAACCAGCTCCCGTAAAACGTTCCTGTCTCGCTCTAAGCGCACATTAGCTTATCCCACCGCGAGGGACTCTGAGCAATTTGTGTAATTGAATATTTCGCCGATAGTTTACGCCGCTCGCGAAGGTCGTTTTACGCCGACGAATCCCATCCGGAAATCGCGCGTGTCCTGTACATGACATAATGATTTCCATCCTGATTACCGAACCCGGAGTCGCTCGGACAAAGTTTCAGACTATGCAGAGCCCGCGGTGAGATTTGTAACGCTTTATACCGCGAACCGTTACTTTTTTCTCACTAGCTTGAACGCGCTACGAAATGCGAAGAGACGAAGACAGTGACGAGACGGTTGAGTCGAGTTGAAAGTTTGGACACGAAAGTTATGGAACGGACAGTCTTGACCTCAGAGTGGGCCTTGACCCTCCGTCGACACGGTGACACGCTCGAATCCTCACCGAATTGAATTCCCTCCTTTCAACGAGCAGGTGGATTCATGCAGATGAGTTTTTTCGCCGACATGATCATCGGCTATTACGAGCGTCAATTATTCATGCGATTTCACAAGTCTGTTGACTCGTTTTCGACCGCTGCAATTCTCTTGCGAAAAAGGTGAAGCGCGTGTATCTAAAAGAGATTAAAATTCGGTTTCGCGTGACTAATTCCCTACGGTCTGCGAATGTTCCACATTCCCGATGCTCGATGTATCCCGCGGAAATTAACCGACCGCAAAAACCGCGGAAAACAAAATTCGGCCGAAAAATGACGGCGGATTAAGCGACCGCGAATGAGCCTCGAGAGGAACGATCGGTTCGCGTATCGAGATGAGTTCGAATTCTTAAAGTTTTGCCGATTTCTTTACCGTTAGAGAATTCGCAGCCGTGCCTACCGTTAGAGGGTTTCGTTTACAAAGGCCGAAAATTCCCAAAGATTCAGCTGACCCGTAGAATACGTATTCAAGAGTCTCATCGTGTACCCGTTTCTCGATCTGTAATACAGAGATACGCCGCTTCCACACGTGTCGTATACCAGTCATACTCATGACATCACGATACCCACCTCTCGCTGATTCCGAGATAAAGTACGTGGTATCTGTTGTAAATTAAACAGCCTTTAATAAAAATCATTTTGATTGGTGATCAGCCGACGATCCTACGTCGAACACACGAGTGGTTAAAACCGCACGGAACGGACTAGTGACTATGAGGTAATCAAAACATTAATATTAATAACTTAATGATAGCGTCATCGTGGTCGCAGCTAAATACCTCACAACAATACCAAATCACGGTGGCTTTGATCTCACCGTGTGCCAAACTACGAATGATCTCTTTTCACCAGTCGACTTAGATTTATACCCGTTAGAACGTGGCTAAGTAATTGCTTCTGGTTTGGTCAGAGGCTGAGGAAATCATAATAGACCTTAAATTAGATTTGACATTTCCGGATTAGCGTCATTCGACCCGATAAATCAACCCTCCTTTCCCTGGATGGTCTTCTTTTGTGAAATTCTAGCCGAGTCTATGATTCGATGATCCAACCGAGTCCTTGGTCCGACGAGATCCGCTTTTTGTATAGCCTGGAGTAAAATGTTAATTCTTTTATTCCACGGTCAAACAATGGAACGAAACCTTCGCAGATTAACGAAAATGCGGTAATTAGCAACTGTTTAGGAAACGTAACGATGGGTCAATGGCTCGGGTTGTCGGGATGAGACAAACTCCTTTGAAAGTGCTACCGGTGTTCCAACCAGAGTCGTTTCCGTTCACCACGGTCTCATCTTCTCTGCCATAAAGTTGGAATCTTGAAATTAGATTTCAGGTTTTTATTGGTACACCGATTAATTCGATGGTATTCGATCATTCGTACGATATTCCAAAAACGAAAGTAAAAAAAGTAGTCGTAATCGCTAGAAACGAATTCTTAATTCTTATCGCATCGACAAACGTCTGGCAAAAAAAGAAACGATTAAGATGAGAGGGCTGACAGGCAATCAAATCAATGACGTCGTGCTGCCTTGAGTTCTTCTTGTTTTTAACCCCGGGTATGAGTCAGGTGTACTGTTATACGAACACAATGTAATCACGTTTAATAATAATTGCATCGCAATAATGGCTGCGTATCGCTTTGACGAATCTTCGGATCTTGATGGTAGGCCATTGGAACCGGGCACCAACCTGTTCTCTCGATTGGCACGAGCTCTAGGTTGTAGGGTACCGAGGTAGGTGAGGCATACGAGCCCACGATGATCACAGCGAGTCTTAAATTGCCGAAATTACATACCGTTCCAGTCAAATGGTCATCCCTGGGGGTTCGACTCGGCTCTCGATTGCCCAAGACTTTTAATACGTTGCTCAATTACCTGGAGCCGTACGAATGATCATGTATCACGTATCGACTAGAACGTTTCTGAAAATTCCGAATTTTCCAAATTCGGAACTCCAGCCCGGCTCCGTCGGAAGATTTGGATCGATCTCATGATTAGAGAGAAAATTGCGAATGTATCACAGAAATCCGATTCTCGCAGATTTCGAATTCCAACGACAGCTCAGACTTCCGAAGCAAACACAAGGCGACAGATTATACCTCCGGATTCATTCGCGATGAAATGATCAATGCGAAATGAGATTCTTGGATAAAGGCTTGGATAAATGTGAAATTGAGATCTTTGGATAAAGTATTTTGCCAAAACGATCGGACCTGTGTTAGCGGTCTTAGTTCTCCAATCGCGAATGACGTAATCATGCTTTTTGCCAAGATTCGCGCGAGGATGAGTATACGAGCGATGTAGTCAGCAAAAGTGCGTATACAGCTGTACAAATTCGCCATAAGTTACGGTTATAACTATTCGAAAGATCGGTGTGTGAAGACACCTATGGCTCGGGGAAATCGTGGTAGGTAGGTATACCATATTTCTTTATTACTGATAAATTAGTCGTAAATTAAGCAGCGGCTAGTAGTATACGCTAAAAGAAGAAAAGAAACAAAAAAAAGATGTATGTTAATTTGGAATGGATCTGTAAATATTATTACTACGGAATCACTGTTATACCTACGTCTGCGTAGCTCGTATTAACCGTGGGAATAAATTTTTCAAACTCTTATGCATCCTAGTGGTGAAATTATTATTTAACGAAGCCCCGATTCTCGAGGATCGAATCAATTACCCGTTAAATATTAATTCAGCAGATGTTTTGCCGAAAGATTCGCTCGGCGAAAATGATCAAGTGGAAGTGTCTATCTGCACGAATTTATGTAGATACACATTGATATCGGTAGAATTGGATTGGAGTTTTATGTATAGATTATGTGATTTGCATAACGAACGCTATAAATTTAATTAGATGATTTTAACAGCTGCTAGTTTATCTTCGATGTGGATTTAGGTAATAAAAACAACGGTAAGACAGCCAGTCGGTCGCCAAATAACGAACGAAGGATTTAAACTCGATTCAACACTCTAAATTCCATCGACGTTTAAACGAAAAAAATTTGTTTTCGTTTTTCGCGACAATGTTTTCCTTTTTTCTTTTTTCGGTTCGTCGATTATTCCGAGAACGCGTTTGACAGTTTACCTCGTTATTCAATTTCTTCTCGGAAAAATTTGACCGCATTTATCGAATCGTATAAGCATCTCGATCGAAGGCGCGGTTATGAAACTTAAGGAAAAATAATTCGAAGACTCGCGTTTTAATATCGCGTGGAATCTAGTTATACAAGAGCCTAGAATGCGACGACCTTGCCGCGTAATCACAGGCCACCTTGTATCAGTTTAACATCGTTAATGGACTTTTTCTAAGCGTTATTACATCAACGTAAGTTAATTCGCACTGTCTCATATACGCTCGATGTAATAAGGCAATTAAAAATAACCACGCTATAACGCAGTGGATGCATTAATTGCACGTAACTCACGAGAACGGCGTAATATTCGCATAACTTTTTTCTTTTCGTTTTGTTTGTTGTTTTTTTTTTGTTTTTACGCTTCATTCTGAATCACCGAGTGACGAATTAGAGATCCGTGTACCGATCTGAAATTAGATGCAGTTCCTGGTTGGCGCCTGGTTGCAACGACATGTAACATAATATGTTGTTTACCTCTTTACGTATGGATTTATGAGAGAAGATGACAAACAATATCGCAGTTCTTTCATAAGTTCGTAAATATTTTCCTTTTTTTCTATAAATCAATCGCATTTTTCACGACCTGTACTTATGTATTTACCCGTACTACCAGATTCTACAAACGCAGCATGCGCCAGCGTCGACTTTATTAACGAATCAATGAGTCAATAGTTATTTATCTAACAGCGAGTATCGGTTGTTGTAGTCTCCTCTTTTTTCCTCTTAGAAAAACGTCGATACTCACATACCGGTTTTTACACAACGTGTAAGATAAACTGAAATTTAAACCGAGAAGATCATTCAGGATATCGTGCTCACGATGTGCTCTATTATTACTACGATTACACGTCTATAGGCTGTAGGTATAAGTACACGATTTTTTTCATATACTCACGCCATTCAATGTAACGATAAAAGAAAAAGAAAAATCCCGAAAGTTCATCGGGAAAAGAATGAAAACTATTCGATTGAAATATAGGTACGGTACCTAGCGGATAGACCATTCCGTCGAGCACACATTCAGGTCCTGTTACCTTTACATGGCTCATTGTTCGACGAAGTAGACTTCGGATTCTAGACTAACTCGAGAACGACTAGATAAAACACGCTTTCTTGGTAGAAAAAAAAAGGTTAACGGCCAGCGATGAATTAGAAGAACTATCGCGACGGACGTCACGTTTATATGGAAGAAAAGTGAGGAGGGTGAGGGTCGGGAATAGCAAAATAAGAACTGGCGGAATGGAATGGAAAATCAGAGATCGAAAAGATGCAATGAATCTGTAAGGTTTGATTTGAATTCTAAAAATTCCAAAGTCAAAAGCGAGAGAGCCTCGATCGATCCGTAATAAAAGTAAAATTTGAAAAATCGCGATATCGTACCGGATGATCGATCCGACGGCGATACCCTGTGAACGCTTGAAATATAGGCAAAAGGGGGTAACAACCTCGGAGTATCTTGGAATAATTTGACTGCCGTGAAATTCGGTGACAATGAGTTAGGTCCGCGTGTCAAATCGGCCCAGTGTTACACTGACAATACTTTATCGATAAACCAAGCCAGAGTCTACCGAGGTATCAGCTGGCATAAGATAAAGAAAGAATCGCCTCGTCTGTCTTGACTCAAGGCTACCGTCCTCAAATTCACGGCTACGAGGTGAAATAGTTTTCACCGGTTCATTGCACCGTATAAAACCCCTGGGTCTAGGTGCAGGAGGCCTTGGTACACGATACTGTTACAAGATTATTGAATTATAATTATTTCACGATCGTGCCGAAGCATTGTTCTTCGAGAACGAGCTCGCTGCCTCAACTTGACCATACTAACCATAGCCATACGCGTAATTGGACCATGGATGATGGGCGTCGTGGCAAAGTTGTGTAGAGTGAAATCGTGGATCATTAATTCCACCCGTGTGTTACTTATGGTCGCGATTCCCTGTAACCCGAAGTAGGTTAGTCTTGCTCGTATCTCATCCACCTAGGTAGGTACTGTAGGTAGGCAGAGGCGCGCTATGCAGCATCGCGTCTCTGCATCCGAAAGTGAGTTATTCCGATCATGATCCTGAACTCGTGCTCTCAATCACCATTACATGATCAACGGTGTGTATTACCACCTCGGGTAATACCGAGCGCCTAAATACCGCGCGGTGAACTCCCTCGCGGTCATCTTTCATGGGATCCAATTTAGAACCGACCGGCCTCCTCCTGCGAGTCCCCCGTCATTATACCTACAGGGAGGAGGCTGTCCGGGAAGAGATTTTTACACTCGCCAATTATTCGGAGGATAAGATGAAAGGGAAGGGGTTAACCCGTGCCCAGCCTTACAGGAACCTTCGAATATTCGATGGCGCACCGAACGTTGCGATTCCGCCATACATCATACTCCCGCAATTCGGTTTCAGCTGCACTCGGGGTTATTTCTCACGGTCCCTCGATAACTACCACTTGCCAAATATGCCTTTACATTTTGTTCTCCTCCGTCGAGATTAGCGAGGAATTTTTTAATTTACTCCGGGATGGGTGAGCCGGGTAGAAATACTCGTATTGTTATACCAGGAGAGAGATTCTCTCCGAGGGTTTAATTAGCCGCACGAAAGTTCGAAGGGAATAATCCTGACGCACGATGCGGTGGGTGGCTGGGACCTTAACGTCAGAAAAGCCGATCCCAAAAATAGCTGGACTTCTATCGTCAAAACTATGAGATAACTGGACATTAAAATTCCCCGAGCCACTTTGTCGAGGCATTCCAACGATTCGAAGATGTACAACGCGCGTGCCTCGCGAGCAAATTTTTCGTCTACGTCTCCGTGTCTCATGTCATCCTCGTGTGGTTTGGTACCTACCTTCCTCATCTTGCCAACCAGCTAATACCACATCACATCACTTTTACAGACACACCCCCGCGCCTCAGGTGCACGGAGAAAAATTTGTGGTTCAGGCTCTCATACTTGGTTCAATAATTTTGCGATATCCCGCACTTTGAGTGCCAGAGCCATAACCGTGAGACAAGATCCCACAAAAATATCACTTTTCAATTGCCAAGTGGAATATAGTTAATGTCAAGTAAACCGCGTTGCAAATAATTGGGATTCCATGATCCACACTTTACAGCATTGGAAACTAATTGCAATCGACATTGGCGAACGGTATCGGTTGGCCAGGATCTGACTCTTCTCTGTTTTCTTTGCCATTCGAGGTTCAGATACCCCAGTGGAGTTAGGGAATAACAAAAAATTCTATTCTAATAATCCCAGACGCAGAAGGACCCGTGATTTTCGATTTGCAATTATTATTACTTCACGGAGCGAATGAGATTCTATTTACATGTCAAAAGCTGCCAGATTGCTTCTCCGATGATCTGTTTTTGTATTATACCGTTTGAGAAGACTCGCTATATTATTACAAGAGAAGCTGATACAAATTTCTCTCCGTTTGCGTTAGATATTCTTACTCCGTCATTCTACACCTACGCGTGTCCGCATTGACGTCAAAGTTCAAACGGGCGAATAATTTCATTGCCAAATTATGCGCCGATCAACGAGATGTGACGTGAGACATACGATCGGAATCGGTAAAGCTTACGTTTCTTTTTTTTTTCTTTTTCTTTTTTTTGTTTTCTATCAAATTTTCAATGTCGTATGAACAGATTAACGAAGATGCGGCGAGTAGCGTCCCGAAGAGACGAGACACGGGTGTGGAAAGGGTGATGTTTGCACCCCATCATACTCTGTGGGAATCTCTTGTTTCTCCTTCGAGTTACGGAGGAAATAGCAGCCGGTTTGTTGGTCCTTTATAAGAAGGTCGTGGCCGGGAGATAGACGGGGTGTATATTTGAACTGCGGGTATCCAATTTCCTGCGGCTGTCAATGCGTCTTAGTATTATATGCATGTATTCCAAGTCGCTACAGACTATCGGACGACTCGCGTCCCTAAGTTACGACTAGCTCGGGGCGGGTAAATCGATATCCGGACGTTATCTGGCGAAGGAGGCATCCTCCACTTCTAGTTATCGATAAGGCGAGAACATTGCTTCTTTTAGATCGTCGAGTAGGTATGTATACTATGTACGTTCGTCCATCGACCAGGAGGAAAATAGGATGAAGAAAAAGAAAAAGGTCTCTTGGCGAGGGACCAGCCACTTGTCAGACTGCTACTGGACAGCTCACGGTGTCATTCTATCGACAGTTTCATTTAACGCCAATTTATTTGGTATTCACATCACGGTGGGTCAAATCGGGATCCTACGCCCATTACGTAGCAGATTGAAGGCTCGGGCTTATTTTTTCTTCGCAATTTAGTATGCGGATCGGAGGAACCAATGGAATACTTAAATCTGCAATAGGCATCGAGTGCGGGGTGAACGGAGCAGGTATAGGTGTGTACATCTGCGACACGAGGACGTTCAGTGACCGTTCTATCCGTAAATCGCATAATTTAATGTATTTGCGATTCTTACGTACGCGAACTTCTCTCTTACGTTAGTCTCCATCACCCGGCTATCAGGACTCCAGATTGTACCATAATCATCACCGATATCATCCCATTCCTTCGCTGCTGATTTTTATGTGAACTCGTGTGATAGACACACGAAAAAGAATAACGGTTTTACTAAAAAAATTATAACTTCACCAAAAACTAAGATATCGAGTTAGTTTTGGGCTCATTTTTAATGAGAAGGATAGACGCATTTATAAAAAAATTAATGAGCTTCGAGGTAAAGCCTGACGAGTCACAGGGTGGCCTGGGAGAAGGGATTGGTTCCTGGCGCAAAATTATTCGGAAGCTCGCTAATTTATTCACTATATAATTTTTGCTGGAAAATGGAAATCCCCTTTGAGCTCCAGGTCAGAATCCATCGTTTTGAGTACGAGCAGCGAAAAAATGAAGAAGAAGAGTTCATTTACGACACACCCTAACGTACAGAGCAGACCTAGACAGATCGAACGAACCTTAATTCGCACATATCTCCCCTGGCGAGGTGGGCACTTCAGTGGCCAGTCGATTTCCTGTTTCATCAAACTGTCAGAAACACTCTTAGAAGTGTATATAGCCCCAGCAATCTCTGTTAACAATATTTGTATACACTCTAACTCTTACCAGTAATGTGTGTAAGGAAGTGGAAGTGTCGTCGTCACCCTACTCATTCCTGACATCGAAATACCACATTGCGTATCGATCCTGCCTCGCTGAGTTCAAGATTGTATCCGTGATTTTGTTTGCGCTGATTTTAAAGATTGGTTACACGTATTCGAACATGTTCTACTACTTATTTGGAAGACGTTTGAACTGATGAGAGAGGCGGAGATTGAAGGTGTACGCGTTGTGGTTACAATTCCTATCTTATGGAATTCTCTTGGCAGTCGAAACGGTGAGGTTGGGTTCGTTGGTACGCAGTAGACGGTGTGTCTGCGTTCATTGAGGTAAGAGCGTCGCGACGCAGACTCCGTCGTAATTCGTTGCTGGGCAAGGGATTCCAAGGAGGCATAATTAGCCAGGTTCGTCTCGCGCGATCGTCTGCACGTTTCAACTTCGGCTCACGATCAGCCAGGACGCACTTACCTGTGCCAAGAAATCCTCGCTCTTCCATATACCTGCGAGGGAAATCTCCCTCACGTCTTTTGCAGCCGCCCCGATATGCCATGCGGCACCTCATCCACGTCGACGCTACAGCCCAGACTTCAGCCTCTCCATGGACGAGGCTAGTCAATTAATTATTGTAGACGAATACCTCGCTCTTGTCGCATTAGAATCAACAGAGAAATTAGCCTGCGATCTTGCGACGAGCTTTCAGCGAAAAGCAAGGATCCCGCTACGATCGCATTACTAAGTACCTGGTAATCGTTGAAAGAGATTTAGATGAATGAACTAGCGCGATTCGCAGAAACCTTCCGCAACATATCCTCTTAAGGTTTCTATCGCATATGCTGAGGCGATATCATATCTTCTTTTGGGCAGATCACAGATTTTGTAATTCGGGTTGAACTCTTTCGAAATGAGAAAAAAGATGAATGGTTCGGAGATCTTTTTGTCTAAACTGAGATCTCTTGACCCGTGAGACTCTCGGACGTAGAGCGCACGTCGTTCTGGGATCCCGGCGTAAATGTCAATGCGAATTCGATGGTCCTATCCGAATCGGTTCAGTCCTTAACCAGGAGGTTCAGTTCGCTGGCATCGCCATGACACTTGACACTTGACATGCGGATCGCATGAGTCCGTGCCTTCACGCGTGACTGCCGCGTGGCCCCCACTACATGCTGTCGTCGCACGCACTGCCGTGAGAACCATCGCCGTGCGGGCGACCTCCTGCCGCGTCTTGGCGCCATCGTTTGCGAACTAGAAAACCGGTGCAAAAATCTTATTCTTAGATCCACTTTATCGAACTCGTATACCAAGGCGCCATGGCGCGACGCAGCGCGGTGGAGCGTCTCGTTTCAGAACGTATATCCCACGAAAGGAAATTAGTCTATACCCATAATCCCATATATTCTACGTAGAGATTACCCTCGGTACATGTACTGCACTCATTAATATATCAATATACTGGTCCAACCTGCTCCGGGTGTTACGCGGTAGAACCGGTAGGAATCGACCGCAAACAATTTGTCACGAATTCCCGTGCCTTTCGTGAACAATATCGTGTTTACCAAATTTTCTAAGGTGACGTTAATCCGTGAAAATTTTTTATTCGAAATTATAATACCGTCCAGTCCGCAAATTTTTGTCTATTTGTTATACACGTATAGGATGTGCTCCAACGTATGTATGTGGTACATGTATATGTATACGACCTGGATAAATGGAATGTCTTTGATTCTCTGGGAGCTATTCCAGCAATAGAAGTTAGAACTACGGGCAATTCCGTCACGTATATGGACGAATTGACCACCTGGATAATATAAATAAATAGGAGTCGTTGGTACGCATGACCGCCTACCCGTTACGTGATCGATTGCTCGATATGATCGTCTTTATTGATAGTAGGCGTTTCAAATCGACTAGTCTTCGCGTATCCCGTGGGAATTAGGATTATTCACTATGGCGAACATCGGGGCAACATCCTTGTTCTATCGACATGCCAATTCTATATTTAGATCTAAGTAAACACGAGTCCGGATGGCTGGAGACAAGATTTCAGCGATGATTTTGACCAACGTAGCGCCTCCAGTGGTTGAACCTGTTCCCCAGAATCTAGGCTATCAGGAATGATAAGAAATGCAAGAAGAAAAAAAGACACCTACTGGGTGACGATGTCTTGGGCGAAAGAGAACCAGACCCTGATGTCTGCAAGTCCCATAGATCGTCTGACAATTTTCTAAAACGTTCAAACTTGGAACATTAAAACTCGGAAAGTCCAGATCTCAGGATGTGGAGACAAAACATAGTTCAATCCAATCGAGACCCTCTTTGCGGAAACCTATTCCATCTGCTTCAATCGATAACTTCCTGATGTCATGAATGATTTATAGGGTTCTGAAACTTTTTTTCATATCGTTTCGCCAATTTAGAAACAAACCCAGGGCCCAGTGCATGAATGATGTGTCAGTAGTGCTCGCGATAAAACTCTTAGGTGAATATCTGAATTCGGGATACTAGGCCAGACGCTGCGATCTGGGAGATTCGAGTGACGCCTGGGTAAAGTTCTTCCGCGTCATTGTTCGCTCACTAAAATTAACCAAGATTTTATTTGACGTCATTCACGATGGCCTTTGGGTGTATAGGATAAAAATCTAGTCGGCTTTGCGCCAGCAAGTGTGACTCAGACTTTGGCGGAAAAATAAAGATTATACATATGGCCTAAATGGCACCCATTCTGGGATTCCCTACTTCTCAACTATCGTAGGTATGATTCACTGAGGTATTGTCTCTCGGGTTTACGATACGCGTACAATGGCGTATGTCAGATCGAAAGATCCGGAGCTGATCTATGACTTACGATGACCACTGGCCGCTGGTTATTTCAACGAACAATAGTACCTGCGCTGTTTTAGTTATCCGCTGCAGGTTGAATTCAGACAATCGGCTGGGCGCTAGGGATTCGAATTTTTGCTACATCCATAAAAAGCTCCAAGGATGCTGGGATGAAAATGATCAAGGACTCTGGGATGAAGTCAACGTCAGTAAATATGCACAAGGTTTATGTTGACATAGAAATCATGTAACATAGGATACCGTATCTCTGGCCTTGATGATCGCAGGAGATCCTCCTCTGCAGATTGTTATCTATTTAGGAAGAAGTCCTCTCCGTACGATTTATAGGTTTTACTCAATGCCAATTCGTTGGGTAATACCTCGTCCATGAAGAAGTGATCGGTGAACAGGAATGACAATGGTTTAGCAAACTATGATCATACATATGCTGAGTCTTGTTAAATGAAGACGCACAAGAACAGGCGATCGCAAATCGCGAATGAACCGTTCAAGAGGTCAGCAAACTCAGAGTTCGAGGAGCTGAGAAATAAGGAGGGTTAAAAAAATGAGGATACCGTCCTGAGCGAATGGTAGTACAGAAGACCGGAGCGAGAAGATCATGAGAGGAACGGGATAAGGGGCAAAAGAAAAAGTATGAAAAAATGTCGTAAAAAGGCGAAAGTAACAAGCTGCGAAATATAATAGGTCTGAGTTACGACTACGACTGTGTGGTCCAAGTCTGACCTCCGAACCCTCGGTTATATCCATACCTATCTCTGCACATGTGCAACATGTATACATGCCGGATAGTTAGTAAACGATATCCAGACTCCAGACGCGAACGTTTTGGCGCACGCAAATCGCATCGGGTCTTAAAAACGAAGGCAGTCCATTGTTGGGGCTGCAGTGCCCCTCTCAAAACAACCGAAATCGTGTTCTACCGAAAACGCACCCATGTTAACATCCGTTAGGTCCATATTTATTACCATAAACCAGCGCTGCTCTTGCGAAGGTAATTATTTCAAACAAGAGGTTTCTTTACTGGGGCGGCTCGCTGTATCCACAACCAACCTTTACTCCCCCAGCTATTTTTCACGTCTCGTTGAACAAACCTTTAATAAATATTTGGATTCAGGGGAATTCCAATATGCAGTTTTACTTCGACTAAATCATGAGTCAGAAGTCGTTCATTAATGAACGATTTTCGTGTCAGTCATCCAAAAATATTCCTCTTCAAGGCCTTAGCACACCCTTAGGATTTTTTGAAACGGACTTTTCCCTTGCACATTAAAATCGCACGGTCTAGCCTCGTACCGCAGTCTTTTTAGTCTCTCTGAGACTGCTGGTGCATACAGGATGGGAATATGCAACAGAGTTGCTGTATTCGCTTTGCACCGCTGTTTCATAACTTTTAACCGTCTGCAGCATCGTCGTGCATACAAATGTAGCGAAATTACGTCCGCCTGAACAGAGACCAGTGAACCGTGGAGCGGGTCTCCTCGCGACATCTTGTCCAAAAATTAACTCAAAGGTTTAACAGTAAAATCTCTCCTTTTTCAAAGTATCAAGCATCTAAATCTTACGTGAAAAACTCTTTTTGGCGAGTTTCACTCTGGCCTCTTGCTGCAGGGTGATTTGTACAGCTAGACACATTTTGGCCCCCTGTCAAATCTCTTCTCGCTATATTGGAGCCAGTCCAAACTTTTTCTGCCTCCGAAAGACCCTGTGATCTTGAACTTGGCGGATTATCTTTCCGCGAAGGCGTCGCTAACCCCCACGAAGTATTCTCGAAGGGAAACGTGGCTTCGGCGAAACAGTAAACACAGCGGGGTCACGTAACCAGTCGAGTTCAGCGTCTGGTACTAATTATTAAAACCGGAATTATGAGATACCGAATCCTAATTAATACGGTGAAAAATAAATGAAGAGAAAAGAAGATCCAATGGCCAAGAATGCGCAATAATTTCGTCTTCGATACGTTCGGATTCTTCACTCTCCGGCAGGATTGTATACTACGAGTTCGTTCACCAGAGCTAGGGTAGACACTGAGTATAAGGATCAGATAGTAGGCAAGTTTATGTTATCTGGCTTAGCTACCACATAACTTTGCAAAGAGTTATCACGAATGTCCCGGACTGCTGGGACCCGTGTACCAACCTGTACGTGTAGACATCGTGCGTTTGTGAACATCTTAGAAATACATCCTTGATCCCCCTCGGTGTACCCTTGTAGGTAGGTACTACATACGTACCTATAATGCGACCAGCTAGTTGCCCCGCTCGCACATGTTGGTATATGGAGAAAACTGCTTCGACTAAACTCCCGCAGGAGAGGCTACAGGTTTTTCCCAGAATTAGATAACTCCTTTATTGGTGAATGGTGCGGATCGAATCACACGTCAGCAAGTTCAAGGCTGGTTGGTTAAAAATAGCTACGAACATGTACCGCTATCACACCATGCTAGTACACGCTGCAAGATCAATGGAAATATATTGCTGTACGGACGGTCGGGTAGTCCTGAACGAAAGGACATTTTCCTCTACTTCTTCACCCTCAGATTCGTAGGGAGGAAATATCTCCACGAGCAGACTAACGGTGGGGGAAAGAAAGAGTGTGGAGGAGGAGAAAAAAATGGAAAATAAGAACGCGAGGGTATCACAATGCACTCTGGGTAAAGCCCACGCCCTATCACCCCCTTTTCCTATCTGACGGGTCCAGTCCTCTCCTGACGTTCTCGACTAGAAGAAATTTCGTCTCCTTCGACGCTCGACTTATTTTTTCTTTTTTTATTACTTTGAACGCGTTCTACCGTGACTTGGAACTATCTCAACTATTATATCGAATTTTTCGACCATGATTCGACGTCTCAATGACATTTCTAATTCCTCGATACTCGTCAAGGATTCTCGGGATGTATTTGTACGTGAAGAATTTCATAGGACATGGAATCATGGTCTTATGAACTCTGCAGCGTTTTCTCAAGTTCTCATTCCCGCCAAAACAACCCTGAACGTTCATACGCTCCAAATTTTCGGTCACGACTCGAAGCGAAGCTTAAAAATGAGTTAAAAAAATGAATTTCACTTCTCAAGAAGATATCACAGAGACTATTTTTCTCGTCTCTTAAGGATGAGGCGCCCGTATGTCTGGTGGTAAGAGGTTAGGCGGCAAAGATCCCGAGATCCCCCGCGTAATGTGAATAACTGATCCACCAAGATTCGAGTATATTCTAGTACACGCTACGATACGTCAATGCCTTCTGGGCGCATGTCAACTGCTAACAAGAAATGCGTTCTCAGGCGGGAGTCTCGACTCTCCGAGAAGAGGACCCAGGAGAGAAGAGAAGAGAAGAGAAGAGAAGAGATCAGGACATAACGGTTCGTACGGGCTACGTTTCGGTAAAAAGCATGTATTTCTCTGTCGAGAACGAGCCTTGAGATGCGAGCGAATAAGCGTGCTTCCTCCGTCTCGTATGCGAGGAGAGAAGAGGTCGACAACAATAGTCGATGTAACGGGGTCGAGAGTGTCTCGTGTCACCCGCACGACAATTCGAGACAACTGCTTAAGGGGCCCCTAATGCCTGTACAGATGACTTTAACCAATACTGCGGAATAATTTTTGTTATTGAAAAACACGGAATGATTTGAAGGAAGACTGCGTTAATCTCTTCGTATTATATCGACAATTAATGGGGTAGAAGAGTTTGGACTAATGAACTTAAAATTTGTGACCCCAGGAGCATTTTGATACTTCGATATTAGAAAAATTATCAAAATGCTCCGGTTTTCGATTCCGAATTTCCTGGCTCGTTTGCAGACGTGATTTGAAGAGATTTACACGTAGCTATTTTCAATTCCGAAGCTTCCCTGGTAGAAATTTCTACCCCTGAGTATTTTTTCCGAATTTTTAGAGAAATGGAAACATTTAAGAAGAAAAATGAAAAAGAAAATCGAGACAAGAAATGGAAACTTTATCTGTTATGAAAAAAAAAAGAAAAATCCAAGTATACTTACGTTCGGTTATCGCTGGAATCTCTGAGGACGTTGTTCTCATATCATGTGTATATATACATATATGTATATAGTAATTAACACAGAGAATGGGAATATCTATAAATTTATATAATTTTTTAACATCATTCTTGTTATTTGTTTATTGATAATCAAAGTGGTAACACTACCTATTATAGCAACATGAATTCTAACTAAATTTCTAATTCGTATATCATATATATATATATATAAGACTCTCTCATATATATATATATATGTAAGACTCTGTTCCTGAGTGTGAATGTATATATAGAAATGAGAGAACGAGATAATTATCTCGCCACACGAACATTACGAGTTTCGTGAAAATTCTATTCCAACAGAACGTCGTCATTTTTCTCCTTTTTTTTTTTTTCTTCCAATTTTCAATTTTCAATTTTCATTCTATCCTTTTTTCTTTTCACCGTACGTACTGCATGCATGTCGGTTAATTTTACACATACACAACATATTTGCATATACGTCTATATATATATAATATTATATTCCCCGTTAATTCAGAAGAATAAAGAAACTACCGTCAATCTTCACATTCAATGTTAATATTATGTTATTTATATAATATATAATGCAATTAATGATTATTATTATTATTATTATTATTATTATTATTATTATTATTATTATTAAAATTACTATTCTATTATTTCCTTGTCTATCCCTATAGGCGTATGTGAAACGACTAATCAGACGTTAATTAATTCATTTATTTAGGACCATCTATAACTATTGACCTACGTAAAATAGTGAAAACAATCATGGTTGTAGGTATCAATGGTTTCTGGTATAATATTATTTAATAAATAATAATAATAAGTACCAGTCACTCGACATTATTTATTCGATTTTTATTATTTCTCTTCATATATATATGTATATATTTATATAGAAAGATGACTCGAAATCTTGAGAATAAAGGAAGAAAAATAAAAAAAAAAAGGAAAAAGAAACAATCATCATCATCATTATCATCATCATTATCATCATCATCATCATCGTAATCGTCTTATTATTATTATTCTTATTTTTACTCCAGTTCTCTTTCTTCTTCATAATTAATTACAATCTATGTAGTTGATGAAAAATTCGTTCGTGTCATCAATAATATAATGGCACTTACGAATCCCCCAGCCACCCACTACATTATCGCTCACCTATTCTCTCGTATCTATAATAATTATGTAATTATGAATTATCGTATATTATACCTTTACGTGTTATCATTATCATTATCATTATCATTATTATCATTATTATTATTATTATTATCATTATTATTACCAAAGTAACTATATGTTCTAAATTGTCAAAAATAGGATATCATCTATAGAGTGTATTAGATAGAATAATAAATTGTTTAAATTGATTAAAATATTACCTACATATGATTGTATGTATACATAGGATAGTTATAGTTTTATAGTTTATGTTAGCACGGTGGACAAAAATTTGTACGCTATTATTATATGTATATATAATACGAGGAAAGAGAAGAAAGAGTAGAATGAAAAAAAAAAAAATTTTAAGCTGAAAAAATATTAAAATAAAAAAGGATAAAACGGAGAAGAATATCTGTATATAATATATGATTATTATAATATTACACTATATAATTTTATATTTACAATCGATTCGAAACAAGGAACGAGAGAAGAAGAAAAAAAAAAAAACAAAAAAAAAAACGGATTTATACTCACCATTCCCGGAATGTGTATAACTATAATATAACATTCGCTGTTGTAGTTATTTTGTGTTGTTTTTTTGTTTTCACTTTTTTTTTCTTTATTTTTTTTTTCGTTTTGTTCTCTTCACTTAATCAATAATCTAAACCACCTATATACGCACGACGTGTTTATACATTCAAATCCTACAAATATATAGTCTAGTTCCATAAAATTAATAGCAATATAGCGTTATTATTTATGTGTGTGTTTTTTTCAATTTTTTTTTTTTTTTTCTCTTCTTCAAATTCTCTAGGTATTATCCACAACGTGAACGTGCGTAATATAATACGTATAGTAAATTAATCAATCGTGGTTAGAAAAATACGAAGAACATTGTTCGTTATATTATTTAAAAAATAGTGCGTTATTAAGAATTAATTTAACACTTGTCAAAATACGTGAATATTTTAGTAAAAAAAATGTTGTTCGTTCGTCAATTTGTTCACCCATATTTCTCTATATCCATCTATTTTTTCAATTCTTCAATTTTCCGACAACAAGAACAACGCCAACAACAAGAAAAACGACAACAACAACAGCAACGATAGAAACGAACCATAATATTGTTAATTAAGACGATATAAATTACTTATACGGTGATTCATTTATTATTATATAAAAGTGGTAAAAAATACATTTTTCACCAACGATTTGCAGCAGACGCTGAACAGACTATATAGGTATATATATGTAGATATTTCGACTGTTCAAATTTGTTAATTAATTCACAAAACGGTCATAAAATGTCTTGTAGTAAATCTTACGTGACGATTATAAATGGAAAGTGTGATTCATTTAAATAGCAATTATCAAATAGGATGAAAATTATTATTGATTTCAGTGATAAGTTTACAATAATTATTATGTGAACTACGACGATAACGATAATTATTTTACGAGTTTATGATACATTTATATATCTACCTAGAAATGCGATTTTAAATTTCGCGTTTGAGAATGATGAAAATTGTCTCTTTTCCTTGATTTTTCTTCTGTTTTTTTCTTTCGTTTCCTTTTTTTTTTCTTTTTTTCGTTTCTTTGTTAATATGTATTCAATAAGAGACCAAGAGATTGAGCGTTTGCACCGTGATTATATGATTGTAAAATAAAATAATGAGCAATAGCATGTTCTAGTTTATATTTTTTATAATAATAGAATAAAATCAACTCCTGGATTGCAATAGCGGATCGAAATTAAGTAAGACAAAAATTAGATACAGGTAAAATCTAAAAACTGTAGAAATATATTATAAACATGATTATAGAATACAACACGGTCACAATAGATGACCAGCGGGATAAAACAAGGTAATTAATTATTTAAAAATCAGACAAATTCTAAATCGGTGATTTTTTTTTTTTTTCTTTAAAGAGAAAAAAGCTCGATCTTCTTTGGATTTCCTGATTTCTAGCTTTTCATTGCTCATTCTAGTCTTCCCTTTATTTTCCTTTCTCTCTCTTTTTCTCTCTAGCCTCCTTCCTTCCTTCCGTCTTACAATTTTTCACCGGTTCGACTTTCTTTCCATTTTTATCGCGCATTGGTCTAAATTAAGGAACGGGATACATATAGGTACATACATGAACAGGAACAGATCATTGCAGTTATTATATATATACATATATAATGACTAATAATAATCAGGAAGTCTCGTGAGTGTGACTTCGTATATTATAAGTCGTACGCGAATTAAATCACGCGAATCACGTCCTTAAATGATAAAAACTAAATCACTACAAGTCAAATACTCAGATAATTAATATTAAAAATAAAATAAAATAAAATAAAATAAACTAATCAATCAATTAATTCAACAGATGTAATCTTTCTACCCCAATTATTATTATTATTCTCTTTTTTTTCACGTCAAGATAAAAGAATCTCGCTCTCACTACCGCCTCTCCTTCTCCTTCTCCTTCTTCTTCTTCTTCTTCTTCTTTTTCTTCTTCTTTATCGTCGTAGAAATAAAACTGATCGCTTCCTTTATCTAATTATTATTAAAACGCTTAACGCAATAATAATAATAACAACAATAATAATAATTACAAGACTCGATGAAAAACTAATCGACAGCAACGTAACTCGGCACGATATCCCATTGAACAATTAGGTATGCTTACGTCCCTCCGTACAGAGTTCTATATACGTTTACCTACTCGTAGACAGGAAACGCAGTGAAACACGTCCTTGCGAGAACTTACGTAATCGGAATGGTTGCGTCGTCTGGTGGCGATGAAGATCTTATCTGTCTGGTCTGAGATGAGATGGTTAGATATTATTTTTGAGAGAGCAAACTTCGCGGACTTGGCAATCATCCAAGGCCAGACCAGTGCATGAAGTCTGGTACTTCACGGACAGGGACATCTCGTGCCAATGCTTTTACCCGGAGATTTCTATCTTCCGTGAGTAAAACTACCTCGCGTCGTAGCCTACGCGGTTGACCTTCCTCTAAACGGTTTTAAAATTTTCCAAAATTATCATCCGAACAAAAATCGAAGAAAAATCAAAAAAACAAAAATTTTTTGATAATAAAATTGTCTTTTCGGTTTCTGGACGATTAACTTACCGACACTGTTATGCTCCTTGCTGTTCGTACGACACAGGCTTAAGCAGGTTGCTAAAATTCTGTCATCGTTTCTCGTAAGACCGTCCTGAAACAGAGGATGTTTCCATTCTCTTTTATATTTTTCCGTGGAAATATATTTCCCGCAGTTCTAAACGCGATGGGAATTATCGCCGAAGGATTGCCACGGGTCCCAATTTTTCTTCGATCAATTGCAAGTTAAGGGTTGTGAGACAGAGGGTCTCAGAGTTGGAGGCAGTGGAAGTAAAATCACGTCATGCCAGGAATGGGTCAAGCGATGCTTCGATTTCAGATATTTCGACACTCAACTCTTACTTGATTATGCTTCGAAAGACTAGAAAATTCTTCACGTAAAATGTCGTGGATATAAACGAATGAGATAATTTCGCGATCCCGATTCCAATTTCCCCTAATTCCAACCTCGCGGTCGTTTGACTTGTCAATTAAGCTGTAATTGGCATTAAATATGGGCAGAGTTCAGTCTGCTGCAAGCAGGTCAAACGTCGAATATCATTATACGAGATGGACGCTAATAACCCAGACGAAATTATCCTCCGTGTACTTTGCTCAGACTTTTCGTTATCGTCGTTTCCTCCTCATCCTAACTCGGTATTTAAGCCCGGTCAGACCTGCCCTCGAGAGGCCGTCTTCCATCAAGGATTCCATGAGTCTGAAGTTCCAATTTGCACGTGCAGAATATTAGATTAATTCGTCCATTAAAGTTCATATCAACCACCCCTGAACCGATTACGTTTAAATCAAGTCTCATGTGCGTAGGTTTAGGTTTAGATAACGAAGAACCAGTTGTACGCGTTCCTTCCTTGATCAGTAAGCCTCCCGGTGAACCGATCCTTTCCAGAGCACACACCCTGGGATAACAGAGCATCTTCTCGTATCCCGAGAACCCCCACGTAGAACACGAATAGACTAGAGACTCACGGCTCCTAGGAAGGCGAGGCGAGACTTTAGCACCTAGCTGTGTAAGTGCTTGTAGCAAAAGATCGGATTTGCATCGGCTCGTTATCTGGCTCGAGTAAACATCGGTATATATGCCGTTGATCTAAGCACATCTTTGAATAATCTCGCGCAGATATCGAAGAACTTGTTCCTTTCCTTCGACAAGTTCCACGTCGGCGAAAGAAGCTTGCGCGAAATAAGAACGACAGTTTGGTCAGCTGGAACTTACCTGATCCACGTCTTCTTCTACCGTAAATGTGCTCGAAGTCAGGACCGTTCCACGCGTCGTTAAACATCGTACAGCTGGGTTTCTACTTCGAGCAAACGCCAAGGCCACCCTTGAGCTTTCGGCGACCCGGGCGACGTGTTCTGGGTCCAGGGAAGCCCTGGAAGCTGGTGGACAATCGCGGGCATCGCCTCCGCGAGCGAGACCCTCCAGTTCGTTGAGGACTGAAAATTAGTAAAGAGAAGAGATTCATTTTTGCGGGTGAATTAGAAAGGACTGTTTTTCTTTCGTTCTTTTTGAGCTTTGAGAATTCCTTCCGGTTCTTTGAGAAGCAACTGGAACCTAGGGCTAGCTGGGGACAGCCCTTGGTGAGTTGGGACTCGCGTTATAGCCTCTGGTAGTTCAAACAGTCGGTTGGAGAGAAATTGAAGAAGAGTATTTGCTCGAAGCGGTCCCTCTTTGTTTGTGAAGCAGACAGGCATTCCCGTTCACCATCTTGGTTGAATGCCGTCCAGGGATCGAAAGGGAATAAAAAATGGCGGTGTTGATATAAATAACAAACAGAAAAGAGCAAACATCAGGCCTAGAGGGCGTTAAGAAAGATAAGGAAGAAGACACGCAAAGAAACAAGGAAATATGACGGCAGTCAGTGGTGTGTGAGACTGCCAGAGTAAAAGAGTGAAAGAGTGAAAGAGTGAAAGAGGTGAGAGGTGAAGCGACTGCGTTGGCGCTATTCAAACAGTCGTGGGGTCTGGACTGTTAGACCCTAACCTAGAACAAGCGTTACCATCTAGGAGTGTCTAGCGAGAGTGTTAAAAGAAGCCGTTGGCTGTTCGTCAACGTTCGAGTTCATTGCTACACCTAAACGAAATGTAAATTGAATGGATACGTTGCCCTTTCTTAGTGGCTGGAAACGGTCCCTGATATACCGTTAGGTCGAATACACCATGTGATAGGTATATCGGGTGAATCCTTGATGATGGAAATGAGTCAGGACGCAGAATCCCCCTCGATGTGTGTCCCCATGTGATTTCCGGAAATCCAATGTTCGCAAGCCCCCAGTCTGGTAACTGGCTTAGGAAGGGTTTCCCAGTCCATTACGAAGAGTATAAACGCGATTCGTCAGTTGTCAGAGGAAGTTCACGAGAGGAATAAACCCTAAGAGGATTTACGAGACCTGCTCAAGTTTCGGTCCGTTATTCGCTCGACTCGGGAACGTGCGGAATTATTTATGACCCGAAACAAGATTCGTTGTTCTTTCGGCCCATAAAGCTTTCATCAATTCGTAAAAAATCCACAAACACCTGCAGCCCGGTACTCCCGAAGTTTTTCTTCGGTAAGGGAAGAGGACCAGACTCTGAGTCGATCCCCTTAAAGACTGACCCTCACCATACGCCGGAAAGTAACGCGTGTGAGTGCGAATAGCTCTGTGTGTAGCTCATCTGAACCTCCCATCCAACCTGAGGGGCGAATACCGCGAGCTGTGTGCATGCGGGACGGCAGAGGAGGTATGGAACGAAAAAGTCTGGATCGCGACTTGGACACGTTCGGGCGCCGCTATATTTCACCGGGCGATGCGGCCTCATCCTCGACGACCGAGCGAGTGCCGCACTGCACCGCCCACGCCCGAGTCTCAGTCTCAGTCTGAGTCTCAGTCTGAGTCTGAGTCTGAACCGGCCAGCGCATAAACCGACATGCATTCATGTATGAACCGTGAGAGCGTAACTGTGAACACTGAACTCTGCCCGTGCCCGTTGGGCAGAGACAGACCACATCTACACGGGGCAAAGGGCGTTGGTACATTTCTGCATAAAAATACACTTTCGATTTTCGGACAGGACCGAAGGGGCGAAGGAATTTCGCGGGCGAAAAATGCGAAACATGCGAAAAGATGCGATTTCAAGGTTCCACATATATTCGGGGGTGCCAAAAGTTTCGGCTCGACCTCGGATCCCGAACTTCGAACTATTCTGGTCATTCCCTTTGGCCTGTGGAACTAAATGGCTGACCTTGTCGCTGAGGTAGGCAACGGGCTTAATGGGCCGTGTATGGCCACGGCACTACACCTACAGCGACGTGGTGTAGAACAGACTACACATAGAACGCGAAAGGCCATGCGGTGCAGCAGTGCGTTGCCCTTGTCCGCGCAAGAACCTACCCCGCGGGTTTTACTGGTCCCTGGTCCCTCTACAGCGCCCTGGCAATAGCGTGCGGTTGGAATGAATGATGGAAAAACAAAGCGCGATGGGACGGAGTTAATTTCGATAAAATTATAAGAAAAAATGAACTTTTTATCGACGAATAGGTAGTCGGTTAGTTTTGAAAGGAATTTTATAGGGAGCAGCGAAGTCAGCTTTTCCGAGGGGGAGATTGTTTATTTAGATAGAATTCAGCTGACTCGATGAAAAGCGTATGGGAGGCGAAGGCGAAGGCGAAGGCGTCGGAGGAAATAAGGTGAACCTTGGCACAGGGATTTTGAACATTATCGGAAATATTTTCAATTGAATTTGTACCCGGTATATAGAACTCCGAGAGGAAAAAGAGAAGGAGGAAAAACGGTTGGCAGGGAATCTCAATAACATTTGGTATGCATTAACCGGCCCGACTGCACCGCCTCTTTTACTCCCTCGCTTCGGTCTGATGGGAATTTCGAATATCAAATAAATCAGAAATAACGTGTCGGTATAGGAATCGATGAAGCGATAATCGGATTCATCGACCAGCTCGTGAATATGAGTTGTCAAAAAGTTTTCAGAAAGAAGAAAGAGAAAAAAAAAATATGACTGGAACTTTCTTGCACCGAAATCGTACGCCTTTTTTTTTCTCTTCAAATTTCTAATTGTCGAACAGTCCCGGGGCGCATTTTGATGGGAATTAATTATCTTCACCCCGGATCTGGGAGCGCCATATAGCCGATGAATACAGCCGAGTGATAAAATCAAGAGTCTGCAGAGAGCAAGGCGGGGGCGGATTCAATCGCAGATATCGCAACGCGAGTTAAAATACGACTAAACAGGACGAGAACTGCACTCCGGGCGTTGGAGGATTAATTTATCAACTGCACTTCCTAGCGGTTGATTCAATTCTAAATTAAAGGCAATACATCGATATTATATTTCAACCGATAAATATCTCATCCGCAACTAATCCGCCACTCCTACGCACTAGGATAAGCGAATTGCAGAGAAGCTAGCGCGACGCGATGTAAAAGTAAAATAAAAGCCGTGAAACTTCGCCCAGAATCATGACTCCCTTAGTTGTGATCGGAATGAGAGACAGATGAATTAAATTCGGGAAGAGAGGTCGAAGATTTTGAATCCTGGTCGAGAAACCCGTCAAGAAATCGGCCCTGGGGATGTAATCGGTCAGTTTAATCTGTACGTGGAAAGGGCCTGCATTCGGACACGGTATAAGACCGGTGTACCATGAGAAATAAAAAGAATATGACGTTGGATGATGGTGGTTCGTATCGCCCTTCATTTCAATCACAACCCTTATCCGATTCGAATCGTTGGATTCCTCTGGTACCCGGAGAAGACCTGCGCGCTATATCCTCCGTACCGAAGCGGCTGGCTTTCGATTTCATCAGAATGACCCTTAGCCCCGAAGACGAGGGTCTTTCCTCTCTTTCTCTGGCTTCGAGACGAGAGAACTTATCACTCTCTCCCACCACGGTCCATTCTTCTCTCCCTCCTCTCTCTCTCTCTCTCTTTTATCGCGGCGATTCTCTCGCGAAGTCCGCGCGAGCGATACGAAAAAGCAACAAGCTCGCTGCCACTGTCTTTCCTCGTTAAAACCACAGCGGGATATTCGTCTATCCGTAGAGCGGAGGGTCATTTTCTTTGTGAAAATATCCCCATGACCCGGAGAACGTCGGGTGTACACCTTGCCCTGGGACAACTGGGGGCAAGTTGTGCGTTTGCAGTTGGAGCGTACGCTCCGTAGGAATTATACGCGTCCTTAACTAGCTCAAGACTCGTACCGTATCCAAGCCAGATGGATTGGTTCGGAGAGGATGATGTACGACCGGTAATCAGGAGGCTGTATATCATCGATGAGATCTGACAGTCACTCTTACTACGAAATTTATTACAAAGATTAGTCGACTCCGGTGCGATCCCTGACTCCTAGAGGTGTCCTAGGGCATGACTGCATCGAAAATTCGAGTATGACCATCGCACGAAGATACCCTGAACTATTAACCTTCGAATCGACGCATGTTTCCGTATTCATTCAGGCGATGAAAGAAGGAAATTCGCGTCGAATAATACTGAGTAATTTGAATCGTTGCTATAGCCTTCGATTTTATGATTTAATCTTTCGCACCTATCCGCAATGAGAGCTAGAATATTTCGCGAAGTAGAACTACGTGGAGGCTGGGATTACCGCAGAAGGCGTTTGGTGACACACTGGCGGAATTATAACCATTCAAGAATCGTCTATGAATAGGTAAATCGATCATTAGTCCGGATATGGAGATACGTGCGAATGCCATAGACTCGATTTTGTTTTATTACCCTTTTAAACTGACATCCCAATCGGTCTATGTATCCAAGTAATTTCTCAGCGCGTTTAAACTAAGAATGGAATTTAATGACCCCGGTTTACTTATCCCCGGCCGCTCATTAGAAGGAAAAAAGAACCGTCCATCCTTTCGTACAGGTTTGATCGATCGATCGGAAGCCTTGTCCAAATTTCGGAATCTCTCCACCTATTTTATTCTCCGTCAATCCGACAGTGCCCCGATGCATAGAATTACGTTTCTAAAAGTGTGAGATGAAATATAAAGCATTCGAAAGAGGTAAGTTCAGGCGGCATTGATCGATTGAGTTTCTTTGTAGGTCATGAAATTCTAGGAATGTCAATGGAGATGGATAGCACACGATGTATTAGGTAAACCTGAAACGCGTGCATTCGGATAGAAGTTAGTCAGCTGATGGCTAATACCAATGCTTCAAGGCTGTTTCCACAGGTGCCTAACGCGTCTCTCATTGTCACTCGACGCGATTATTAATTCAGTGAATTAAAATCGGTGAAATAATCGCGTACTGTGAAAATAAGGCATAACAAGTACGTATAGCTAGAGATAAGTAATTTTTATTGTGCAAGACGCCAGCGTCGTCAAAGAGCGAGTTTACTGAATTAGCGATAGGTAATATCTTCCAAGACTCGTCCTTGGCGCGAATTACAACGGCGTGAAGATGGAATCTCCTTTCTTCCCGTTGTTATTTAGTCAACGCCGTGGTATAAATTCGCGAATAAATACTAAGCGAAGATTATTGACCAGGTTCAAAGGTCACGGTGCAGTTAAACCGCAGCATATCGATCGTGGCAGCGATTATCCACCGAGGAATATCAATCAGGCGAACGCAATCGGTATCTTACGTGAAATTGTGTCATTTTATATAAAAACGAATCTCGAATCCGCGGCGATTAGTATTCTAGAAGCGATATTTCAAACAAATTCATCATCGCCGATGCATATAAGCTTCTGTTTTTAATACGAAACTTAATAATCTTGCATGCCGATGCTCCGTCGTCATACCTTCGATTAGGTATTGGAAATGTATTTAATTAACACCGGTGTTAATAGCCTAGAATAAATTGAGGCCATAGGGTTAATGGAAGCTGAACGTCCATTCGAAAAAAGTATCGTCATTCATTGGCACATGCTTCGAAGCACATTAGACATAGATTCTCCGGCTCTTAAGGTAGTATTCCTCCTTTTTTATAGTTCAAATCGATTGAACCGTAAACGTGTAGGAATAATCTAAATAAAGAAACAAAAATTGTATGGACAGAGATGGAATGGAAATAAAAAGAAGTTATTGTGCCGCGAACGAAGCCGCGTTATTTGTGCAGCATTTTTTCAGCATCTGACAAGATTGCAGCTTCTGTCGGGCTATAGGTTATTGGGTCATAGCTATTACGCGATATCTTCGTGAGAATTAGTCCCTCCAGGAGCTCCGCGGGCTGAAGGAGCCTCTTTGGCCAGGAGCGAATCCTCTCTCGCTCTTACATCGACCTGTTATTATCATTGACTATTCGTTCGTTAATTCAACGGCTGATCGATTACCTCAACATCGCGGAGGCGAGTAGATAAAAGATTAGCAAAATCCCGACCGATGAGAAACCCCGTGGTTTGAAGAGATGCGCACACCTCGAATGGTTTCTTAATTATTTTTTTTTTCATCTCAAACGACTGCCCTGTGTCCAGATTCTTCTTTAATCGACCAGTAGTTCGCTGATCGAGTAAAAGTCTCGAACTTCGAGTCATCGAAGTAATGCAGTCAAAGTAAAACCACCTAATGCCAGGATTTGGATCGACCGATGCTTCGATCTCGGATATTCGGATCTCCGATTGATAGAGGTTTGATTTCCGAACAATCAGAGACCCGAATATCCAAAATCGAAGCAGGGGTTGCCCCAAGTCGTTAAATCGGGTGCTTTTTCTTCGATAGCCGATGAATCAAGACTGCGAAATTTTATTCGATCATGGTGTGAAAGACTAGCGAACTTCTGTGAAAGAAGCGATAGTTCGAGATGAAATTTGGACACATGGCAGCCCTTGGAGGCGCTGGAAAATTGATGCTGCGTTGCACCGTGCAACGAGAATCTTGGAATCGATTATATCTCGTAGAAGTTTTCCGACCAAGCAAGTATAGGTCTTCGAGATGAATCCTGCGTTTTTATCCATTTCTCAAGCGGATCAAGTCAAGGTAAAAGTTGACAAGTTGAGAGCCAGCGAAGGATAAATTAATTTCACACACGCTGAAGATCAGTTTTACAGAAAACCTTGATGATTACATTTAGTACGTATCTAACAGGCGAATCGCAAAATTATAAAAATAAAATCAAAAAAAGAGAAGCAGAGTAATTGTTTTAGACACTCACCGACCAGAGGTACCATCAAAGTGTAGATCGGTTGGGTACCGGAAGTCGCCTTAGCGATTGCCTGAAGTTGAGGTAAGTAATCGATGAAGCAGTTAGTATCTGGGACCAGCTGTCTCGGTTTCACTTCGATTTCAACGGATACCGTGGACTTCTGTAAGATGGCCTGAAACATGAGGATGACACTTGAGTATAACGACGAATATCGATGATTTAGGAAAAGGAGATGGAGTTTTGAGGATTTTATAACATTTTTCAAACCTACATGAAACTCCTCACAGTCCGAAGCTAAAGCCGAACTTCTTCCTGTCAGAAAATGACTCGTAACTATTCTATTTATTCTTTTGTTTCCTTAAGCAAACGGTAAGAACGTATTATACTGGCGGCGAGATAGACAACTCGTTAGCACGTCTGAGTAATAATTAGAACCATTAAATCTCGCGAGGTAAATTATCACGGATTTAGTTCACTAGGTACGAAGTGGCAGCGGCACATGTATGTATGTTCATATACCTATGCCCACGCATATTAAAACCGCCAAAATTTCGATGATCACAAAAGGAGTACCGTTGCATCAGCTCAAATCTTTGAGAGCTGATTATCCTCCTTGAACAACTTTCCGGACTCCGTTTTATCCGCGAAATTTCAGAAGATATCAATTTTCTTTTCTTCCAATGAAATCGGACCACCAATGCTGCTGGAATCCTGCGCAAAATGACCGAAGAGAAAACCCCTTCACTGCGATTTCCCGAAGGTGAAAAGCTTTTCCGTATCTTTGATTACCGATTTCGTTGCTTTTTAGAGACGAAAAGACCTATTAGAAATCGCTCGAAGGAAGCGCTTTCGATTCTCTTGAAAAGCACCCCTTGGAACCGACGAACCCTAATGAGGAGATAATTAACGCTGAGCATCACAGCGATGTGTACCGTATCGTGGTTCTGGTTTCAAATTCTGTAATAATCCTGGTGGATAATAGTACCTGTCGAAAAATCCTATCGTAGACAAAGCCTGGCCGAATATCCGTTACCCAGGGGCTTTTGTCTGTAGGAAATGTGCTACTTGATATTCGTGAACCGTGTTCCCAATTAATATTGTTATTTCTCTATTACTTAATTAAACACGCCTCGGCTAATTGACATTAGCATGATAATGTGTTTTCTGTTAACAACTCACTCGAACAGTACACCTGTCGTCGTATTGTCTTAGGAGAACATCTTTTTCGGGTTTAAAAAAACCGTCGGGTATCCAGTTATTTTTCACTCCGTAACTGTTCTTAAAATTATTCCATATATCGCGACTATGAAGAGACAGATTGAGGGAGATCTTCAACCGATGACCTTCGTTCGAATTCAGGCTGGAATTTGCGTATACGCGAATAATCACGTAAGGAGGCATAGATCAGCGTACGGCATGGTATGGCATGGTACATCGCATATGGCATATGGCATATGGCATCGCGGTGCCTACGAACGTTTACAACGAACGAACGAAGCATGCATGGAATCTATAGCAATTCTAATTGCCGGTTGAACGCAGCCGGCATAAGAAACGTCTGCAACTCTAGTCGCAAATGTCCAACACGTGTGACAAGCCTAATGTATACAGCTCTACCTCGCTGTACCGAGATATTCGCGGGAATGAAATTTCTGCCTTAAACAAAATCGAAACGGAGCAAAAATTTTACACCACGAAATTAATTTTCCTAACACGACGAATTTCAGTTTTAGATACGAAATTTTGTTATTTTAAGCAATTTTTCTGCAAACGTTAAGGAAATAAAGTTCTAAAAATGAAAATTTTGGTTTCATTTTGAATTGAAATATCAACGATTTGATCGAGTTTGCGCCTGGCTCGATTCCGTTCCTACAAATGACGTTTTGTCGGTTCATCCTCTCGACCGCGGCACAGCTAGAGATTCATGAATGAATGCGGACTAAGCTTTGATATTCTATCGGCACGCCACGTATTCATATTTAAGCTCTGCATACACGTGTCGCGGCTGTACAGTTGTCTATTCGATTAAGAGATAATAATCGTTATTAAGTCAACGCGAAAGTGATATCGCACCTTATGTATATCACCGTCGAATCATATATCCCTATTGAAAAAAAAAAAAAAAAGAGGTGAAAGAAACAGTCTCATTTTTTCATTTATTCTCTTTATAGTTTATATATATAAGAGACTCGATCACTGGTTCCGAATTGGAATTAGTTGACTATATTCAAATTCGTAACACACGCATCGCGACGAGGGGTCAACGATCCTGGTAAATGCTTACCGGCGGTAAATTTTTCGAAAGAGATTACTATCGAGAATTCAAACGGCATAATGACACTCGGGAGAGATATCTTCTCCCAGGTAATTAACCTAAGCTATAGACAGACGTATATATCGTGCGAAATTTATACTACGCGAATCTGTGTAATATATAAAATGATCACTTTATCCGATAGCGGGTATAGATTTGACGATAAATTTAACTCCTTGTACGCACGTTTACCGAGAACCAAAACATATTCCCATTTTTCTCCCAGCCATTATCTATCTACATATATTTCAAATAAATGGCTATTCCGATGCAAGAATTACGCTAAATCGAGAAATATATTTCTCGAGTTAATTAGCCTCCCATAAATTATTCGCCAATCGGTAGATAGAATGGATTATTATCCGTTATAGCGGGTCTCGAATCTTCGCAAAAATACTAGATACTCGTCCCCCAGCGATGTCAGGAAATGGGATAGAGGAAAAAACTGAACTCAGTCTCTTTTTGCAAATAATTTGAGAATAAAAAGTTCATATTTTTCTCCTATAATCGATTCGCGAAAATCTACGAGTTTCTGAATTCTTCGCGTTTCTGTTCAATTCTATTCCATTCTATTCAAGTTTGCGGCAAAGTTGACCGGTGAGTTAATCTATAATCTATAGTACTTTACTCTGGTTTAAACCATCGGTAAATTCCTAAACGGTCATACGTGTACCGTTGTTCAGAGGGAGTAGCGCGAGTAGCAGCGAGTAGCTAGCGCGAGTGGTAGTGCTCGTGTATGGCGAACAGTTCGGCGTCCTGGAGTCGGTGATAGTCCGCTACTTTCGTCGTGAGAACTTGGCTCGGATCACGCACAAAGCCATAACGCCCGCGCATATTAAACGCGTACTGATACGCGCCGAGACGCAGCTCAACGTACCGCAGCGCAAAGTAAGGGAACCACCCAACGCAACCCAACTCAACGCAACGCGACGCGACGCTCGATTACACATGCGCAACACTTGGGAAGAAATTATTATCTCGGAATAATAATATTTTCACGTACCTACTCTCGTTCGCGTTATACGTACGTAACAAACTTTAATATACCTATACTTATCCTGCCTACCTACCTACCTACTTACCTACCTACATACTACTTTATTTCAATCACTGTCACAAACAACTATTGACCCAGTGAACTCCGACGCGTCATTCTTACCCGGGATATACGTCAGGCCATAAAACTGAAGAGAAGAATATATGTGCTTGTAGTTTTGGGATGAAAGTGATCGATTTTCGATGGAAATCAGTTAGTTTTTCGAGTGTGACGAAGCAGAAGCAAGATACCTATGATCGGGATTTTTTAAAGTGCCCCTCGTCAGCTTGGGAGTTCATCTAATGACCAGAAACAATATCGAATATGTGGAGAATTCGGATTCTCAGTGAAAAATTATGAGTCCAATTTTTTTCGCGTAGAAAGAAGCGTTTAGATCGATAGAAATATGGGGATTTTTCATGCCCGTCATCTGGAAGTAGAATCTTGTGAATTTGGATACATCAATTTTAAAAATCGATGGAAATCGAACAAGATACGCCGATTTCACGCGCCCATCATTCGTATCGCCGTTTTTGTCGCACAGACGTTGCATCTGTCTTTCGTTTTTCACTGATTTATCATCCTGCACTGTTAATTCGAAAGAGATTCGCGGCTCATTGTGGTTCACGTAGACCCTGTGAGGTCAACATCCTTCGGCTGGAAATAATTATCATTGAAAGTGCGTGCCTGCGAGTTACGCATCAAGGCTTGCTCGATTCTCTTGCAGCCCGGTAGCGCCAGTACCCGGTAGGTCCATACCAGTATTGCACTGGGTACGTATTTCGCATTTGTAGCGTACACACTCTTCCCATAAAGCAGCGAGAGGAACAGCAGTAACTGACGTTGAAACGTGTCTTTGCAAAATATGGAGGTTTAATCTGGAATGAAATCTGAGTAAAATCTCTTCTTCCTGTATCACGGCACAAGCGCAGGCCGTAAATGTAAAACGAAATGCAACAAAGCGTGAAAGAGTGGCGCGAGTCGCCTGCGCGCAACTTTTTGAGAATTAATAAGCGTCCTGCTTCGCTTTATACTCTCGCATTTGTCGCTTAGGAAATATAGAGCCGAGCTAAACTAATAGAGCGATTGGTATCTAATTGAATGATAGCACAGAGGAGAATAACGATTATTTAAATACGCAAACTCACGCGTTAAGAGCTATGTGCGTTATACGCGTGCCGCTCCGAATAGAAATCCCCTGATTACGCGTCGAGCCCTATACCACACATACGTCTCACTCTGATGGCTATTTAATTATGAATACATTATACGTTCAATGCCCGAGACATTGCTCTGTACGCGAGAGTCTGTACCTCAAGCCTGAACCAATTCGTACGCTGAATTAATTTCTGCGATTCACTTTATTCGATTAGATACACGAATTTGATTAGAATTAGATCAGTACGTACGAGTACGATAAATTTTTTCTTCAAACAATTGGTTTGCCTCAAAATGCCTCGCTATTTGATATCTTGTGCGTTACACAGCCACTTTTTCCACAAATTTATTATCAGGAGTCTATTTCTGGATGTAATATTTTTCCCGAAGGTTGCCCACGTGAATAGAATACATGAATGTTACGTCATGAAGAGTCCGACATCTGTTACCCTACCCCGTAATCATAATGATTTCAATACCCGTCGTCTTAGCATCGCTAGATCGTCTAACAGCAATGCTATTACATCGGAGTATCTATCTGGCTTTATGCCTTAGCTTACGGTATGCAAATTCACGCGGTATGCCTTCTTGGTTCTTGAATCTCATCGCCAGTCCTGCAGGACTGTCCATCCATCCGTCGTCGGCTAACGCCCGCAGGAAAATTCATGGAAATTCACTAAGCTGTTTTCGATTTCCTTGTTATTACCTTCAGGCCATTCTGTATCGCATTCTTTGACGATAGCCTGCCAGAAGGCATCGCATCAGACACGTTAAGGGACCGAAAAGCAACTCTGTCCGCAATTATTGCAGTACCCGTCTCTCAAAACGGTCAGGCTCCAATTCAGAAGGCCAAGTTCGGGTTTTGAGGACGAAGAAGAAGGAAATGAATGAGAAATACGAGGAGAAAAAGTTTCCGAGGTCATTGAAATCCAGATACGATGGTCTCCGAGGTAAAATTTGAACCGATACATGCCTTACCCTGTTGGGTAACGAAGTCGCGTAGATTACCGCGAGGTCGGTCAACTCTGCACGCGATGATCGTGGAATTACACGGGTTGATAAATGCGCATGTATCAGTTGCAGCATCGATCGATAGGGGAATGGTGATAAATCGTGGAAATGATACGCGCGAGTGTGAGTGTTGCAGACCCGTAAATAACGCCCACGTGTACATCCGTAAGGCAACACCCTAGGAGAGTGGGTACCTAGTTCGTTGGAAGATTCACGGGCACCTGGCCACCTAGGGCACGATCTCTCGGCTTCAGGATGATCTGTAGATCTCAAGAATGATCTCGCGGCGTTCCTCAAGGACGCGACAGGAGGAGGACTCCCGCCGCGTGGCTGAAAGTGCGCGGGATAAGGCACAACGACGTGATCCTGATCCCGCTCGAAGGATAAGACAAGCTACGAGCATCGCGGGACGGAAGAGCCGAGTGAATTCTTCACGCACTCGAGATAAAACCTTTTCCTACCGCCAGAATGAGGAAATAAAGACACACGGTTTACTCGCTTTTCACGAACTCCTGATGACTCTTCAAGGACCCGTACCAAATTTTCTCAAAACCGGTTGACCCCTTCGAAAGTTAGCCGAGAAATGGACGGACCCAGACATGTCGTCGAGAACCTATAAGTGTCCAACTTTCTTGGAACACTAAAATGTAAGATCCAGGCATTGAGCGGTTGCGACAACTGCTTTTACTTTGACGAAGAAGAGGAAAACACCGGCCACAACTGTTGCGGTGTTACATAATTCATGGTGATTTGGTGCCAGGGTATAGCTCGCGAATTTATAGGAATGGTGTGCAGTTTGCAGTCTGTAGTCTGTAGACTGTACGGTATACCATTATATGGGAAGTTTCCGGTGGAATTGCAAGTTCTGCGTGAACCGGCACCTCGCACTTCCCCTGGACTCTAGACTCTAGTGCAACGAGGCAAACATTGACATTGTCACGAGTTGCCGCAGCCTGACTCTCCGACGTGTCTGAAGAGGCCTCGAATAAGAACCCGTAGAGAACCACGAGGGTGTTTGTTCTGTCAATGACTGAGCTAATAGAGCGACTGACGACCCCTTCGTCCAAGGCGCGGGGAATCGTGTCTTTCTGCTGTACCCGTGTAGTATCTACAATAGGATACCCACACATATCAGGAAAAGCGTGTATCTTGATGAAAGGCTGAAAATCGGAACGGTGCTTTCGGCAACTTTCGCTCTCTCACCATCCATCGTCAATTATTTGAATATGGAATCAGAATTCGATGGAGAAATTCATGCAATTTGATAATATCAGACATTTTACTGCAGAATTATTTACCGCGTTGGTTACCGAGGCGAGAGAATTTCGCATCGGGGTGTAACACCCTGGGATGGTGAAGCAGCAGCAGCAGCAGCATCTAAGATCAGCGAACATTGATAAATTATCAATTTATGGAGATTCCACCCGATACTACGACATTATGCAAAGCGATTCGTCTCTTAAGATTATCTCTGCGTGCGGCTTCGCTCGTGGTCAGCTTCGTGTAATTCATTAATCACAAGGGAATTACTTTTCCGTTAGGAGGAGCGCACAATGATTCTTGGTAAGGGCAGGTAGCTCAATCAAACAAGAAAGTCATCCGAGTAGGAAATACGCAGGCACGAAAGATTCGAGCTTCGAAACTCGTTAACCAAATTTCATAGAATAGAAACACAGAAGAATCATGAAAACGGTTCAATGTTGCGATGAGAATGGGAACTACTCTCGCCAGTATAAACCATATCTTTGTTGTGGCCAAGCGAGAGGCTAGTCCCATAAAAATTAAAGATTTCAGTACACCGGGCAGTCTAGGGCTTTGTGGATAACAGAGTCTGGCCATTACTTTGTCCGAACAATAGAGGCAATGTCCAGCTTCCCCTAGAGAGGGTGACAGCGGAGACTATCTCTAGTCAACAGATGATACAAGGGGTCCACGATTCCCAAGAGACCGAGGGATGATACATACTCGAGCACATAAAAGTTTGAATTTAACTGCACCGCTATATTACCGGCTAGAGACTCGTATCCCTCAGGATTTTTGCATGGAACAAAAATCAAATTCTTTGAGCTTTTTTGGAGCCTCATATTGGCTGACAATTTATCGATAGAAGGTCTTGATCATACGGTGATGAAATTACGTTAGAATATCTCTTTGGTTCAATACTCGGTTACAAAGCGTAAAATAAGAAGAAAGAGTTGATGGCTGAAGGAGAATCTCCACCCCTATCCGAATATCTCGTCCTAAAGATAGGATATCCCCTAATTGTATATATTTGCCGAGTATTTATACGGCCATTCTATTCAAATTGCGAGGATGCCAGTCGGCGGTAGCAGACAGGATGTGGCCCAGTCTATTTCAGGCTTGTTCAGCGGAAATTCTCTCTTTGAAAGAGGAGAAGCCATGGACAAAGAAGTGTCGTTCGTTCTATAGAATTACTACCTGGTTTGGGTACATTGTACAGATTTCGGATTATTTTCTTAAAAATTTCTCGATCATTCCAAAAGCTGTGAAAGCACTGAAAGAGTCTCGAAATTTGAACACTCGATGAAGATTATTTTTCACCCTATTTCCATCAGGAGAGTATTTCTCTTGTGGAGATTTTGAACCCGAGTTTATTCGAAAATTTGAAAGACGAGACGAATTAAACTGCAGATTATTCTACCGCAATCCCGCAAATAAATAGAGAAGACAGTTAAAGCCACGTGCGGTTCCGGCCACATCATGATAGATAAATATTAAACACTTGACGTTAAGTTTAAACGCACAACGAACGATTCTCCAGGGTGCTATAACCACGGAGCCAGGGATTTTTGCGTCTGCAAACTGTCCAACGATATTCAGACTGCGTTTGTTCGTGGAATACAAGTGACTCTTGAGTGACTTTTGCTGATCCTTTGACGCCGAACACGAACCCGTTTACAGAATTTGTCTATCAAGTCACGTTTTTGACAAAATCACTGTCAAACTTCTGATACCTCCGGACCAGTGGTCCAAATCTCTCCACAGTTCGCAGTTAATGAAACTATCGAACCATCGACTTCAGTACAATTCTCTAAACTGTCAACCCCTGGCCTTCTAGCCCCAGAATATCGATATAATCGTGAATTTTTCAATCCGGTAAAAAAAAAGCACCGAACAATTCGAGTGCCTTCCGCATCGTACAGAGATTTGCTCTCTGAATAATTGCAGACCGGAATATCTAAAATCGAAGCATCGATTGACCCAAATCCTTGCATCGAATGCTTTTACTTTGATTGCATTCAGCTCTGAAAAGCAGAGGTTCGCAAATTCTAAATTTGACTCGATCATGGTCCGAAAGATGGCGAATTTCTCCAATAAAGGTGCGTTTCTTTCTAGCACAGATCAATCCCTCCGAAATACAACTTTTCAATATGTTATGTGCGGCTTCAAGAACTGGTGACAGCGGTGGGATAGCAGAACCAGCGATTTTCACTCACGAATATCTGTAGAGCACGAGAAGTACTGGTCTGGTTCACAATACGCAAAGAGAGCTTTGATCGTTTAGTTATAATGTTGTAAAAATGATGCTCTCAAAAACATGACTTGGCTGAGCAATTCCGCGCAAAGATTCGTGCCCGGAGTAACAAAATTGCTGAAAGTCATTCGGTCCCGTTTCATAAACCGTGGCAGTGCAAATTGTGTCAACTAGTGATTTATTTTGTTTGTGTATATGACGAATCTGTACATAAAGCGGTGTTCTAGACCTGCAGTTTGATACGGAGAGTGCCTACCAAAATCGATTCCCGTTTCTCTCGCTGTGACTAGTGCCTCGGTTTTGACAGTGGCTAGATACCGGCGAACGTGACGTAGGTTTCGCATTTTACATACGAATAGATAATCCGTTCGTATTCACAGCGGTGTTTCGCAGGGGAAATTATCTTTCCGCAATTAAACGTAGGAATTATCGACGCTTTTGCATTCATGGTTGAAAATCCGTTCGTCCGACTTGCTCATAGAATTTTACAAAGAATTTTCACGGTGCTAAGAAACAGTTGTTTCATGTGAAAGTATTAACCGTGGGTAATGTATTTAAATCTTGAAAAATTATGGGCTATTAGTAGCTCATTACCCTATTAAATAATTAACTCGGTTTAATTAATCACCAATTATAATTCTCACTTCGTCGTATAAATTTCGCGACGAATCTTGATTCAGCGGACGTATTTTCATCGCGTAGACGTAGCCCGTACGATGATTGAAAAATGTTCGAAGAAAATAGAAGAAAAGGGAAAGAGGAAGGGAAGGAAAAAAGCAGCCTCCTAAGGACTCGGCTGTTGATGAACGTTGAGCGGTTGGACCGGCGCTAACGAAAGGTAATTAGTTTAGAACAATTACGCCTCTGTCTCTTCTTCTCTGTTTTCAGCGTTCAGCCGGAGATGGCGAGTAAAAGAAAAGAGCGAAAGCGAGAGGAAGCGAGGGATGAGAAGAAAATGAACGCGGCAGACACCGTTGCCGTAAAAGATAATTGTTCCCTCGGCTTAATTATAATCCTCGCGTGCTAAAGCAGCTGGGAAGAAAAAAATCGAGAACCGCGAGAGTTTCGGTGCATCGCGCTCGAGCATATGCATGTATGATCCTCTGCGCTTGTGATACGTACCTAACTTTCAATACACTTTGAGATTATTGGAAGCTGCAGATTCGGGGGTTTGGGAATTCTTTTTGTCTTTTTTATTTTATTTTTTTCATTCGAGGGAGAGAGAAGGATTTTGAGAAGTACTGCCGGAGTGACCGAAAGTGCGGTGGGCTTTGTCAGAGATGAATTTGGGCAGCGGTAAAACGGAGTTTAAATTTCGAGCACACAGCAAGAAACACGGTTCTAAATAGAACAGCAAACAAAACTGATGAATAATAATATATTTAAGGCGAAGAGCAAGGCAAACCTCACTCTTTATTTTACTACTTATTTCTAATTAGCGGTGGAGAGGTGCGTTCACCTCGTGTATACTATATACGCTAAATAAACGCTTTTGGACGAATTTGTAATGGTTAAAAGCGTAATATTTGTCCGTCTTGCATAATACAGATCTCTTACGGAATACGAAAGCATTCCCAAGTGTAGGAGTACTTATACGTAGTGATGCAAGCCCGCGCGTATGCCATCACCGCAGGAATATTACGAAACGCCGGACATCTATTTTTCTCCAAAGTTATCAATTTTTTTTTTTGTTTTCTATCCTTTTTTTATCCGTTTCGGTTAACTGCGATATCGTCGTCGAAAAAACCACCGTTTAATAGACGCAATAAAAACGAAGACTGAGATCAATAAAACGGCAATAAAAATCGTCTAAATCTTCTTCAATTTTTTGACAGAGAATTTTTTTTCGTCATCGACAAGGAAGATTCTCCTCAAAATTGAATCCCGTATCGCGAGATTAGACCACTTCCACTTTAATTTCTCTCAGGCCTGGAAATCCGGGAGTTTCGAAACGGGGAAAAAAAACGAAGAGGATAAATTCAGCGGAAAAGTTATTCTGGCCCTTGGGCGCGGTTTCGGTCTCCTCGAGTTTTCTCACTTGGAAGCCGTTTTCCTTTGTGAATCGAGTAGAAAGAAAAAAAAGAAAAGAACAGGAATACACATTTTGTACCTTACTTATTCTCGATGGATGTCTGATATGGCTAACTTCCGCTCTCTCTCACCTGACTTAACATCCTAAAGGTATACTTTTTGTTGGTTTAACGGGCGTAGCGGCTGAGGTCTTCTTTTTTCCTTTTACTTTTTACTTTTTCTTATTCTTTTTTTTTCTAATGTCCCTTAATTAAAATTTAGTAAACATTAGCCACCATCGTCTTAATTATACGACGTAAATTTCAATGGTCTAATTATACTTGTACTAATGGGGCCCTCCCCCTCGCCCATTCCGCTCGGTTAATATTAAGGTATACGTTTTACACATCCGTCTAATTACTCTCACTTAGCTTTTACATACATTCACGTCGGCGAATAATAATTTAACTCATAATTATTATACTAAAGATTGAAAATTACTTCGATGAATTATCGTACGAACCAAACTTCGTAATTTGTCCAGAAAAAAAAAAGAAAAATTTTTTAATCAAGATAAGGTATAATTAACGTCAAAAGATAATCGAACTTTTGCATATATCCTGTATGTATAAATTCGTCTCGAATTTTCCTTCGGGGTATCTTTTCGATTTGGATTAACGAGGAGATATGCTTTTCGTGGTATGGTTTTCAAATTCGATGTAGAAGCGCGAGAAGGTACATGCATACATACGTAGAGCATCTCGCCTTAAAACACATTCTCGTATGCATGAATTTGTCTATTCGTTACCCTTCGGAATTCCTTACTAACACCTTGGTGCAAGGTGTTAAATACATACCGAAGTCAACGCGGTAAAACCGGTCCCAAGTACGTACTAGGTACAAAGTAAGAGCCTGCACGAACTCCTCACGACAAAAGAGCAATTAGTATTCCGTTAATTTTTTTATTTTAAATAACTGACTGCAGTGAGTCGTAAGTAAAACCATCGAAACTGCACTGCGTCGATTATTAGCTCGAGTTCGGAACTCCGAAGATAAATTTTGCCACGATTTTGCCAGGCCCTTACACCCTCGCTTCGAAAAGCGTAATTTCGAACTGAGACAGGCTCTTCTCACTTCTCGATGAAAAAAAGAAAAAAGTCGAGATTTTACTGTTTTTTTTTTCATTTTTTTCATTTCTGATTTAGTAAAAATTGCGATTTTTCCAAATCCAGAGATCAGAGAGCTTCAAAAAATTCTCATTCTTCCACGTAAATAGAAAACTATCAAAAATTGCGTGAAACTCTGTTATCCGAATCGAAGAAATACGTTCGATCATTCGAAATGAAAAAAATAAATAGAAAAAAAAAAACTTGACCAGTTACGTAAATACTTTATGGAACGAGTATAGACGAGGTGATTGTCAGGTGTTAACCAAGACCAGGTTCCCCATGGCATAACTGCAGCATCAGCGCCGCCTCGGTCGTACAGGTACCCCAGGTTTATTCTTGGCTGCTACATCAGCGCCGATGGGGAGCCCGGAAGATCGGATCACAGTTCTGTCCGACGATTCGTTCGCGTGAAGTGAGTTTAATTGGCATAATAAAGCTTTAAATAGACGCCAGGTCCAGCAGCAAATGGCGTGCTAAGGAGCCGTAGCAAACCGACTTTGTTTCGTGCTTTTCTTCGCTGTGACATCGGATTCAAAAAGTTATTCCGTCTTATTCCGTTCAAAATTATATCAATTTTCATTGTTTTCTACACTTTTTCGTCCAAAGATGTTCCGACTTGTTTGAAAAATTGCCAATTGGAGTTTTATCGAATAAGAATTTCTGTACGCGTTCAGCACCGTTATAGAAAAAAGCTGACGAAACGAAATACGTGATTCTTCAGAGTAACGATCGAGCAGATAGTATTTTTCCCCCGCGGCTCGATCCAAGTTCTTAAAATGTAGGTTCGAATTAGTCGCAATGTTTGAATAGAACTTGTGAGTTGACGCATGGTTATCTCATCCTATCCCTTCCGGCAGTAATAATTAATACGAGCAAACCTCGCGCCACGCCCAAAGAGTTAATAATAATAACGAAACTTTGGTACATACGTACGTATACTGCACGCATACGTGTGTACGACGGTGGCACTTGATGTATAGCTATTTAATACCGTTGATTGACGAGAAAGATAATCCGTTATTTTTTTTTAATACTCAGATATTTCCGAGATGAGAACTTTTTACGCAATCTTTACCAGCGTATAACTCCTCTTCGATATTTTATGCTCCCCCAACGGACGATATAGCTTCTTCCTCTTTTTACTGTATTATTCATTAATTTATAACCGGTATATACTTTGATATAGTTAACGATCATCTACCCCGACATCATCACTCATCCGACAATGAATAGTGTATTATAACAACCATCCATGAAATAATTGTACGAAAGGTTTCCCGTGCGAAAACGTTTTTTGGTCGTACTCATCCCGCTGAGTCTGGTCAATGGCAAAGTTTGATTGTTCGTGTTGGCCGGTAGGTAAAGTGTGTAATATCACGTCTTGACCATCGTCGTTTCGTCGGGTATAAGTATTTCGAGTAGAATAGCCCTGTGGGCTATTTATAAACAGATAATTGGTCACGGTGGCGTTCCGCTCCTGTACTATACAGCACCGAGTTATTTGTTTATTCTCTGAATTTTGTTCACCGAATACAGCCTTGAACGTATGATCTAGATTCGCCAGCTGACGACCGTTACAGGTACACGAAACGTTCGGAACAAATTTCACACGCCGCAACACCTTTTTTTCTTTCTTTCGATCATTTTTAATTAACAAACACCGCAGAACGCGATCATCGCCGCCTAACGATACCTACGGAGTAACAAATACATCGGCATGTGACTACCGTATGCTCGAATTATTCAAAAAACACTCAGTTATCCAGACACAGAGGACTAGACCGATTTTTTTCCATACCGCAGTCGCTATTGAAGGGACGGAAAGGAAAGGCTGGAAGGTTCCGTCGAATCGGTTTCCAGTTTTCCTTCTTTTACGTGTTTCGAAAGCACGATCCTTCGCGAATATTTCCCCGTCAAGTTTTTTGAAAAATTCGAAAAATTGAGGACGGGAGAGCGATAAACGTGAAGTGGCGCGTTGCCGATCCTCGCCGATCGGCATACAGGCGTCATCCCGATTCGCAGGGATTTTTTTAGCCTTTGCGATCGACACATAGACGTTCAGTCTTCGATGAATGCAGTTTTCGACGGTTTATCGAGCCTAAAAATGGATGAAAAAAATGTTTGGTTTCGATTTCACGATTTTTTTGTCTTTTTTTTTCACGCCATTTTGTCTAAGAAGCACAAATTTTATGTTTTGGGTTTAAACAAATTTTTTTTGCTTTCTTAATCCTTTTGGGGAAAGGACTAATTTTATACTGACAATTATTAGTTCGAATAATTGGTTTTTTTTTAAATAGTTTTTAAATTTTTGTTCTCTTCGACAATGCCATTTATTTATAACAGTGAAAACTTGACGCAAAATCTTCCACACTTAACGGAAGTTGAAAAAAAAGATCGTATGAGTTACGGACCTGTTTAGACTCAAGCCATGTCACGAAGATGCTAATAAATCGAGCTAAATGTGTAGAAAATATTTTCTCAGTTTTTAATATCGCGTATTTTGGCATTCGATGTATAGCCTGAACGCGGTGGATTTATAGAAGCTGTCGGTTGATCATTTTTTCTACGTGTATCCAGTAGTATTCATATAAATCGTACCTAAGAGATACTTTATTGCCAAAAACTGTACCGCATAAATCTGAAGATTAGCAGTTAATTTATTTGTGAAAAAAATTCACATTCGGAATAACGCATAAAATCTCATGACAATAAGTAAACCAGAACATAGAACGCGGCTGTTTTATACACAGTGACATAATTCCCTCGTTTATACTGGTTTACTAAGGTTGTGGCATCTGCATCGGCCCAAGAAGCTATTAAAAACGTAAAAATGTCCCAGATCCGAAAAACGGGAAATAACGAGAACAGGTTTTCGAATCCTGCATCCCGGAAAGTGTTCGTAGGACGATTAGTCATCTTTCGGGATTAATTACCCTGCGCGTTCGTTTTTCGTTTATTCTTTCTCGCGGTAAAACGAAACGCGAAAGAATTCTGCGGGGGGAACTTGTCGACGAAGAAGATGTTCGGAATGAAGCGAGAAAATAATACAAAGCTCCGATCCAATCCTGTTCGTAAAGCACGCTATCGAATTCCCGCGTATGTTATAATGCGAAATCGAAAGCCTCGGTGGGAGGAGAAAGGACTTCTATTCCTGAATTTATATACGATACCAAAAGAACGCCGAGGGACCGAAAACACGAGGTCCACACGACCAGGGGACTGATAAAACTGGAGAACCGAAAGGAACCCCCATAAGATACGAAAGTACAACTTTATTATACGAGAATAAGAACCTCGCTCCTTTCAAAGATACCGGATAAAGAATCGAGCGGTTTTCTTCTTTTTCCTTTTTTGTTTTTTCTTTTCAATTCAGAGCGTACAAATGTGAATATTCTATCGAATATTTTGGGAAAAAAAATAAAATGATTCCCAGATTGTGAGGATTTCGAATTTCTGTTACTTTCGAGTTTATCAAATTTACGATGCAACCAGTTCAAATCTGCACCGGATAATTTCATCTCGCGGTGTACGTGTTTCGAGAATGAGACTAGCGGAGTCTCCTCCGGGTGTTTCGTGACGAGTGTCACGTAAGCCCTTACGCCCGGCTAAATTACACGAAGATCGTATTTAGCCCCGTACGAAGATCCGCCCGCCCTCGAGAAACGAGCGAGATAAATATACGTGGCTCGGTTGTATAAAAGGTATGAGGTGGTACAGGATATACGAAAACGAAGAGTTCGAGCGATACGATAAATACGGAGTTTGCGTGCCTCGCGAGAACACCCTCCTCCCAAAGAAAAGAGACCGAAAAAATCCCATAGGACCGGGCGAGAGGACTGAGACGTGAAATGAAAAAAAAAAAATATTGAAAAAAAAAATTAAAAAACGGGGAAAAAGAAGGAAAGGAATGAATCTATCGACGGCGCTATATACACCGATGCTCCGATCTGTTGATTTAGTTCAGTTTTGCCGCGAGTGATATCGGAATGGGACAAAGATGTCGGGTTCGGATAAAATATGGCGTGCGATATTTTAGCGACGGTTTGGTTTTTTTTTATGTTTTCTTTTTTCATTTTTCATTTATAGAAGATAAACGAGAACGAGTCGCGGTTAATCTTGAATTAGAAACCGATCCTCTATGCGCTTGCTCTTCTTGGATATGCGTGGGGAACGCGTTTCATCGAAATAGAACGATAAATAATAAGGTAAAATATGAATGCGACAAAAAACAAGAAAAAAAAGGGAAAAATGAAGTAAAAAATCGCCCCCTCTACTATCCCGCTCTCTCTCGTTCTCTCTTAAGCCTTAGGCCGAACTTTATTATTAATCTTCGCTTGTATCCGCTTCGCTTTGGACTCTCCTTGCCTACTCTAACTCCCGCGGTTCCCGCCCTTACCGCGAATGCACGTAATGACTATTAATTATCGCACAGACCAAGCGATAACTTACACTATAGAGAATTTGCGATATAAATAACCAGGGCTACGGCTGAAACTGTGTGTAAATCAAAATTTGACTCTTAGAAGTCTTGAAGGAAGAAAAAACGGTCCGGCCTTTTTTTTTTATTAATTTGCCTCAAAATGAAACAAGAGGTGTAATCGGGAATTGAAATTTTAGGAGACACGTGGAACTCTGCGAATTTCGGACTCTTTTTTTTAATCCAGTCGTTTTCGAGATCATTCGGCGAATTCGGATTTATGAATTTCAAAAATCTGAAATTCTGTGAATTCAAGATCTTTTCTAAGATCTTTGGAACCTGTTTTTCAGATACTAGACGAACGACTAAAACGGAAGTGATTTCCGGACCAAAAAACGAAATTTTTCAAACGGTTTTTTCCGTACTTCGAGATATTGACTCACCTGTACTCTCTGCCGATGACGTTCCTGCTTCCTCTGGCGCCTTTCGAGTTCCTCTTTTCGTTCTATCAGCGATCTGATCTCCCCTGTAGGAACCGGCGTCGAACAATCCTCCGCCGTGTCGCTACTCGAAGGTAGCCGCCTAACGGCCATCGGCTCGTCTTCGTCCTCGCTGTAGCTTTCGACAAGAATTTCCGAATCGCTCTGGCGAAATAAAGACGAAAACCGATTGACAGACTTTAGCGAAGATTCGATCGGATTGGAAGAAAAAATTCGAAAAAAAAAGCCACGTTCGAAAGTGAAAGAGAAATTAGCTTTTTCTGAATGGGAGGCTTACTTGTTCCGGTGGTGAGCTCGGCGAACTAGCGCTCGAAGTTTCGACGACGGAAACGTACTCGCTATCGCCAGTTTCGCATTTTTGTAATTTAAGTACCGGTGTCTCGAGGCCGCAGAGAAATACTTGCCCGAAGAAGAGGATCTTGTGTATCCTCAAACAGACTTGGGCTACTTCCTGCGATCGAGAAAAAATCGGGATCAGCGTTAGCTAATACTCGCTAATCGCATACGATGCGATTTTTCGAAGCGTAAACTCACCATGTCTTCTTCTTTACTGACGAAAATCGGCTCCTGCGGATTAGACATGAGAGGAGTGAACCCCGAGAGCGTGGAGTCCTCCGGTAGTCTGACTAGCTCCAGTCCTGAAACACGGAAATTAAGGAATTACAAAAACGTTGCGAATCCGTTGAAAATTTATCCCCGATGTCAATCAGGGAGACGAAGAAGAAGACGAGAAAGACAAGAGTCCATCTCATGGCATCAAATTTTCAGACCTTCGTGTTTGGGAATGGATTATATGAACCGATGAAGGCTGGGATCAATTCCGCTTCGATTTGTCATTTGCAAAATTTTCGGAAAGGAAAGCGCCGACCGAAAATCAAGTGCCAAAAAAGTTGGGAGTAAAAAGAGGGAGTAAAAATTGCGAGGTACTGTAAACGAAGAGATTTTGCAATGTTTCGATTAGAATGTGAAAAATCATCCACATCGAAGGTTTGGTGAATCGTGTGGATAATCTGACCCAATCGAAGGTGAGCCTCTTGGATAGTTCAAGGCGTAGATTTCCCGTTTGAAGAATGAAAAGATCAGCGATTAAAAGCTGATCGTTGAAGACGGCGCTGGTATCTCATGACCAATAAATTGAGAATGGGCGATTCTCAAACGCGAATGCTAATCGTATGTTAATACGCTCAGTTTCCTTGATTAGCCACATTCCGTACAGTTCTTCTGGAATCGCGGGTTCGGTTTGAAAAAATAGCGATACGTGATAGTTTTTTTATCGCCGATTCATGCCGCGAAGACAGGAGAGAGAGAAAAGAACCAAAAAAAAAGAGAAGAAGAAAAAAAGAACCGTGAGAAATAAGTTGAGGCCGGAGAAAATTTTTCGCGAACATCAACGCGCCTTGATATTGCATCGCGTGCGCGTTCCGCATAATCTTGTAATTTACACATATGGCAGAGTACAGCGTTAGTGGGTACGAGATTTGCAAACGTATCTCCATCGCGGTTTCCAGTACACCGTAGAATGTATTGTAATAGACTCATCGCTTGTCACGTAGCTATGCACCTCCGACCAATGCAATCCTAAGTTCTCTTACTGCGAGGCGGAGATACGGAAGTAAAAATTAGTTACATTCTCTTCGGAGAGGTTCTAAAATAAAATGGAATGCTTCATATACATTGTATATGGGGATAGGTTCTACACGCATACACACAAGTAGCGCCACTTCGAATCTTAAGTAGATGCAAATTTCTATCAGCGGTTGTAATAGACGCTTACAATATCACCACCCGATACCGGGATCGACTATTCTCGATTATACGGACTCGCGGAAACCTGGGAATTCTATTCGATACCAATGACAACCGAGATCCTGCCCAGAAGTGCAGATTCAGAGGATACAATCATTTTTTCTCTCATTTTTATTTTTCTTGATATTTTTTACGGTAATTAGAAATTATTTCACATTCTATGGCCCTGGAATTACAGAGATTGAGTCTACCGTAGGAAAAGTGGTTTCCGAAACTTTTTTGAATTTTTGGTGCGAATATTCGAGTATAGAAAATTTCCTGAATTTCATCGATGAGGAACAATTCCTTCGAATTTGGCGAAGCTTCGATTTCGCAGGATTTCAATGAACTTCCGTTCCGCTGAAATCCGTGTCTCGGTTGAGATCAGTGCCGAAACCTCTCGTTCCTAAACCGCGAAACAAGACGTAGGAATTGCGCGATGCATTCGCGTCGAAAAAATCGGTTGAGTTTGGCGAGAAAACGACCGTCAAAGCCATCGCAATCGAGCAAGGTAAGAAATAAGAAAAGGAAAGAAGAAGGAGAATAGCGGCGATAGAGAGTATGCAGAATTGAACGGAGCGAGTTCGACGGAATCCTGCCGCAGTAAAATAAAACGTCACGCACTGTTCTTATTGCGTCTCGGTTTTATATATTTTCTTTTTGTCTTCTTCTTTTTTTCTTGCTCTTCTCTTTAATTCTTCGCTCGAGAAATCTCGGCGAGAAATGGAAGTAGAGGGAAAAATAAAGAGAAGAGAAGAGAAGAGAAAAGAAGAGCTAAGAGAGAAGAGAGAAGATCAGAGAAGGGATTCGGTCAAGTCGACCGAAAGTTAGAACGCGTACCTCTCTTCGCCGATAATATAAACGAAAAAAGAAACCTCTCTCAATCTTCCGAAACACAATAACATTCCTTTTCACCGAAGGAGAGCATGTTGCAACTCCGCGGTACTCCTCTTCTACCTTTTATATCCAATCTATCGTCGTGTCAAAGCATCGGTTCTCGCATATAGGTATAGGAGGAATCTAGTAAAGATACCCGGACTAGGTAGGTAGGTAGGTAGGTAGGTATACCCTGATCAGAGAAAGAGACAGTGTACGCCGTGGTATGGTACACATAGAACGAAAGGCAACAAATTGGCATTACGGTACGTTAGTTTTTGGTACCGTTACTGTATTTCTAGTTTATCAAAAAGACCGAATTACCAATACCCAGCTTACTCTATTAAAACTAAAACGTGACCGAGGATAGTATCGATACTATTCTCATTTATACCTCACTCAGAGTCTTGTGTATATACGTATGTGTGTTGGGGAAAGAATTTCATCGAGTAATAGACGTGAATCGAGATTTCGTACGGTGGGACGAATTCTAATCAGCGAAATATCTGATTCTCGAATCTTGATTGCATTTTTGGAAAATTCGAGATCCCAGTTTTAGCTAAATGTCTCACATATATGGATGGAGAAGTTGGGTATAGGTTTACGTGTAGTTCAGAACAGTATAGTGAACTACAGTGCGTTATACTCTGGACACATTCACCGTTACGCTACGGCGAGTGTTTCCACCGGAGGTCACGATGCGGCCAAAGACTCCTCATCCTCCTCCTCCTCTTCTTCAACCTCCACGTCGCGTCGGGGCAGGCAAGTGAGCAAGCTAACCAACCAACCAGCCGACCAACCAACTAGAGATATTTCGAAGCTGTTCTAAAACGGCTATATAATCTTCGGGAGATCCGCATGTGTGTAGAAAAGATTAAGAAAAATTCTTCGATTGACGATAAAACGAACCAAGAATCGAAATCAGTTTCCATAAAGAAGAAGAAAAAGAAGAAGGTGGAGAGGAAGAAATGTTGAAAAATGTAACCGACTCCGAGTATCATTTCTTACCGTATTTAGGTTTGATTAATGATAACGACGATAACGTGATTAATTTGGACTCACCTTCGCCGGAGCTGTTACTGGTAAAGGCGGCTTTCTGATGATCCAGTTTGTCCAAAAGGTTGACCATAGTAGCTAATCGGCTCCAGACGTCAGCCGGTGGTCTGCAACGAGATGAGAAAAAAATCATAAAAATTCCGGGAGTATTTCGAGTCCGAAAATCGGCGATTTATAAATCGGAAGGACTGCGGGCGGAGGCAAAGACCGGAGGGAATCGTAGAACGGAAATGTCGTTCGTTGACTATTCGCGATACCGGATCCCGCGATAGGTTAATATTTCTATGAATCGATGGGGGACCGATCGATCTCGATTCCATTCGCATCGCACGAAGTGATTCCCGGGGCTTGGTGTTTTTCTGAGGTGATGTGATCGCCGGTATATATATATATATATATACACATAGGTATATACGTACAACGAACGACTGCGTACACCGCCACCAGACGTTCCAGATTAATTCAATTAAATGTCGACAAAGGATATACCTATTCGAGTGCAAAAAATAAGACAGACATTGAGACAGTGAGGGCTTTACGTGGTTCGTTGATTGAAAACATCCATTATACCACTTACCAGAAATGGATCGTGGAGATTCAAATTCAATGGCCATATTTCGAGCCAAATATTGGCAACTCATATCCACCACTCATAATCGAAGTCAATCAACGATTTGTTACATTCATTTGCAGATTGGGTCACGAAACGAGTATCTTTCTTAAAAAAAAAAATTTGTATTTTTTTCTCTTAAAACGTGTCGAAACTCTATTTGGATCTTAGAGCTCGTTTTGGCTGGTGACCTGAGATCGCTAATGTACCTAATGTTCATTTCCAGTTAAGCCAGCCTCGCTGTTACCGATTGTGGTGAGCCTGTTTAAGGATTTAATGACCGTCGTTTATATACCAATAAAAATCCATAGTTTATTTAATATTGAAATTAACCGAGCCTCAAAAATTCTCGAAGAAATGATGATATCCGGTGTTCAGAGCCTGGCCAGTTCTCGGAGCGGCAAATCACCTCTAATACCGCTCATGCAGTATAATAGAGTTTTATATCCCCCGAGTGTGACGTTCGCTCGTTAAATACAGTTAGTCATTCAAGAACCGCGACCTTGCTTGAACTCACTCGCTTTCGGGCTATTTAATTCTTTGTACAAACAGAAATTAATAACAAATTGAATTTCAACTCGAACGGGAATCCAACACCCTGATTTTTGTATCGAAACTTTTGGAAAATTTCTAAAGAAAAGAATCTGAAATTATTTCTAAGCAACGAGGGAATGACCCTGATACATCGAGGTAAACTAAACTCCGTGTAGTTTCGACGGACAAAAAGATGCGAAGTCTGTTTAAACCAAAACTTAATCCCAGAATATGAGAGGCATTTCGAATTTCTTTCGTTACACAGTGGCCTCGTTTATTAGCGACACGAGTGACGAAGGATGAGTTGTATTTTAGGTGCGATTTGACGGTGAAAAGATATTCAAAATAATCGAAAAGATTTAAAGACGGATATTGAGCTCGTACGCACGCATCTGTCGCAGAGGCAAAAAGTTAGGCGAGAGTCAGTAGCCGTGTGGCTCGTAAGCGTGACACGGTTTGTTTCGAGCATTGAACTCGGTGTTCACATATTCCGGCATTTTCACGGTGTAACGCGTCTGTCACGCCTCATCTCGTTGACCGTCTAACTCGCTACCGAACTTCGTACGAACGTTTTACCTACTTGATTTCTCCACCGAAACTGTTCCTCGGCCGAGATAAATACGTTTCTAGCATTACCCTTCGATTGCATACCTACTTCGCTCCGCTTTTACCGAAACTCCTTCGGGCTTACGGCACGGATTCAAGTCCCGAATTTTCGGAGTCCCGAATCTGCGAGATTCCGAATTTCAATATCACCGAGTCGCAGGCTTTGAAAAGGGTTCAGCAATGAAGCGAAGTTTGAAGAGATTAATTTATCGAGATCCCTTTCGCTTACTTTCACCCTTAGCGGCCACACCTCAGCCGCATAGCGGCCACATGGGGTAACTCATTACCCCACGCTGAAAAACCTAGTTGTACGAGACATATGGGTGTTTTAAGACTTCTAACCGATTGTTTCACGTTTGTTGAAGAGTTCTTCAACATTTCTAATGATTTTTATCGGTCAATTTGTAGACGGCGTTCCAAAAACTGGTCATGTATGAAAATTCAGCAAAAATGGCTTTTTTCAGAAAAAAATTCATTACTCCGCCATTTTTCGATATTAAGGGCTAGAATTTTGGGATCGTACGCACAACATATACCACTACCATAAAAAATAACGGTATCCGCCGATCATTCGAAAAGAATATTTATTTTGCAAAATTACTGGAGAGAAAAATGAAAAAAATTACAAATCATAAAATTTGCTACTAATTTGTTACTTGTATCAATTTCGAAGGTTTTAGACCTCTAATTTCACTTCTTCTGAGCCTGGGGTAACTAGTTAAATGCATTTTTTTTTTTGTATATCTTTTTCGAATGGTCGCCAAAACGTAGAAGAATCGTTCTCTTTTTTTCTCGACAATTTTATGGCAGGAAATTTCAAGTCTACGGGTGTCACGTTAGGTATAGTTTTTACGAGTGCAGAGGCACGTCAATTTCTTAATCGCTCGTTCCGGAGTGAGATTGACGAAAAGGAGAGCTGCTGGTAGGTAGTGTAACAGTAAACGAGAAAAGAAAAGCAGAAAAAGTACGAAAGAAAACGTAAAAATAATCAACTGGAAATACAAAACGAATAATAAAGTGGATTTCATTCAGTACCAGGAGGCAATTAACTACAACATTAACAAGATATCGAGCCGAGGTTTAAATAACTTTTCGTTTACAGAGAGTGAGAGACGGACGGTGATCGGATAGATAGAGAGAGAGAGTGCTTCCTGCACCAGCTTTTTCTCTACACTAAAATTGACTCCGTAACGCGAGATCTCTCATTAGTACGAAATAATATCGCGATAATCACGAATAACCGTCGATAACAAGGCGATGGAAATTTAATCGGATATTACGCTATTGCAAGAACCATAGTGAGTCGAAACATCGACAAAAACTGTAAACCAGCACACGCTGCACAGCTCTGGTTATACTCGAATATCTTAAGACTGAAGCTGTGGAATATAGACGAAAGATTTTATTTCCAGACCCAGGGTCCTTGAAATCGGCAATTTTTTTTATTTATTTTTTTTCCCACACCCAGGATCACAGGAAACGTTGAAACTAAAACGATTCGCAAAAAGACTCGGCAAATGTCCGACGAAAAATTGTACTCCTCGTATCTTTTTCGCAGTTCCACGCAAAAATAAAAAGAAAGAAGAAATTTGCAACTCGATACGGATGAAACATCCCGACGACTTCTTTCTTCGAGGTTTGTCCAGTCTGGGGGACCGTGATATAAAATGAGTAAAATTTTCGCCCCGCAAAAATGTTTGCGGTATTTTATCAACCACACCGTGAGGTTGGGGATAAAGACGGGGTCGACAAACACGAGATGCGAGTCGGGGATGGTGACTCGCTTGCTATGATACATACATAATTTGAATCACAGTGATACGACGCTCTCAGCGCTGATTCGCGTATCAGGAATGCAAAAAGAAGCGACACCGTGCTCCCTGCAAAAGTTTCCTGGTACAACCCTATACCAGTATATGAGTAAGCCGCAGGGATCTTCCCAGAAAGAAGGTGGAAGAGATACACGTGAGTCACTGCGAGGAATTACTGGCCTCGTTTCAATCGGTCCATCATGTATGATACACGCGGAGATTAGCACTCTAATGAGGGTTACTCCGACTTCGAACGATCGCCCCGAAATTCTGAGGATCGTTTCGAAGAAGTCTTTCCTTACTTTTCGCACGATACTTGACGCAGGATATTTCCTTCGATTTAGATGCGACTTTCGAACGGCGGTACCATTCGGAAAAATTGTGAAAAAAAATTCGGGAATCGAGGGACGCGATTTTCCGTCGACTGCAGAAGCAGATATTATCCGTTGTTGCAGATACAAGCTGTTCAGTCATTTCAGTACGGGTTATACGATCGGTAGAAAACCGTTTTACGATTCGGAAGAGAAGGAGGCAGAGAGGTGCCAAGAATTACATTCAACTATTGACCCCAGTCCGTTCGGAATGGTGTCTTTTGTCAGTTAAACGGTACGTATTTCTCCCGTTTATGATTTTTGTTTGATTTTTGAAAAAACGAAGCGTCGAGAGTTATGGTAAACAATAGCCAAGTGTCGATGCCATGTCAGTGATGAAATACTTTATGGTCGTTTGACCCTTCAGGGTTTAACCAAAGCCGTTAAAAAATGACTGAAGTCGTTAAGAAACACTTGCATTTCTTTAAATACAACATTTTCTTCTTAACTTTAAGGTTTAAACACAGTATCTCGTACAATATTTATTTTATAACGTAAGAATAAATAAAGACCCGAGATATTTGTCTTCGTCTATATGCTGTGTGCTCACCATTCTCTCTCTGCTTTACTAACGACTTATTTCTCATTATTCTTATTGCAATTCGTTCGGACGAAAAACGCATCTGTTACAACCAGCGATTATTCTCTTATCCCTCACTCGGGGGATTCGGAAGAAAACGTTGAGCGATAAATCTAATAAAATTTTCATTACCAGTCCGGTAAGAGATGCAGGAACTAGTATCCAACAATTTTATTACACTGACCCAAAAAAAAAAAAGAAAAAAGAAAAAAGTGGAACACTTGCAACTTCTACAAGTTCTTCGATCATCCCTGGGATAACTTTCTAACTAGCGGACCGATCTCAGTGAAATTTGATGGAGGAATACTTCGAATAATTTCGGAATAGAAGGAAAAAATGCGTTGAAGTAGAAAAAAAAAAAAAAACTTTGGACTTTGCGAACCATTTTTTTTTTTTTTTTTCGTTTTTCTCTGATTCAACGAAATCTGTAGTCTAGCTTGGATTTTTGGAGTGGCGCTAGTTTCGCGAAATTGATGACAAAACGTGAACAGAATATCTGGGAGTTGCGAAAATCGCTGTACACCGGACTCAGTGTGTACTCAGAGGTCTGAACGAATGGATGGATGGACCAGTGGTCGACCATGACCCGCGCAACATGTTTCTATCCCCCTTCCCGGTTACCTCGACGCATACTTTATCTCGACTGTTTATTAGATCCAGGAGGCTAGCTACCTCAGCTTCTGGCTAACCTCTGTCTCGGTCTTTCTTCAGCGTGAATCCTTCCATTCCCCGGATGTTGAAATCTAAGGATCTCCTCCTTCTCTTGCACGGAGGAAAACTAGACGATAATTCGTCGGCGTTGTCGCGACATATATACATATACATACATACATACACACGCGGGCGACACGAGTATAAAAGGTAATATTTTATCGTAAAATACTTAGCTATTCCATAATCTCTTTGGGATCTTACTTACGTTAGTTTACAAGCGGAAAACGTGACGCGTTTCGTAGTACATCCATCTAACCATGCATTAAACCGCATGAGTCAAGTCATACCGAGAACTCTTTCGACCTTGCCAACGATTTTTCCTCCTCGACTGTAATTAGGGATCGCGTATTTTTTTTCTTTCCTTTATTTCTTTCCTCTTTTTTTTTCTCTTTCATCACCTCGTAACCGATTTTGTTAATTATATATTTACTCAGCGATATTATTTTCACATTTCCACCGGACATTATTATACCCAGAGTCAAATCAGCGACAACCTACGTTACAGAGTCGAGATTTCATCCCACCTTCGTACCCCAGACTCCGAGAATAAAGATATTCCACTCCCACTATCCTAATATGCACGAACTCACGAACTACCCAATTTAATCTGGCTACTAGCTCCGGGGGGAATGACTGGATCTGTTACCGCCACCCCGTGGATAGGGTAAAAGTTTGCTACTCGAAATCTGCGATCGACAACTACCTCGAGGTTCCGAAGTGCTCCGGGTTTCCTAATACTCCGGATAGTTAACTAAAGTTCAATTACTCTGGACGGGGATGAAGAACAGCTGCAGCGGTGAAGCTGTGGGTAGAATTTAAGCTATTCTCAAAGCCTGAAGCGGCCTTTTACTGGCGCATATACCTGTTCCGATAATGTTGTTAGTTTTCAGTTATGGCGGAATTTCACGAAAGCAATAAAATCGGTTCCAATGATCAGAAGAGTCGAGATATCGCATCGTGCGACGTGTGGATGGACCCGAGAGGCTGCGAGGCCGTCAACGTCGAACTTCGAAGGTCAAGGTGTGAGACAGTGGATAGGTGCAGGGTGTGGGATATGTGGAGAAGAATGGAGAAGAACTTACCCAACTCGATAGTCCGTACAAGATGGAGGTGGATTCCATACGGTACTGTGGCAGAGCATCCAATCGCACCAGATCTAAAATAAAGGAGGTTTTGACATAGTGTAATTATATTGTAACATATACCGTAAGGTTCCCCGTGTATAACCGTAAACGGATGATAAAATAAACCCCGCTGTAATAGGGAAGTGTTACACATAACTAATAAAGAAAAAGGAATCTTGAACCGTTGAAAAATGATAATACGAAATCCTTGTCGCGCAAAAGACGTCTTGTAGGAAGTCTACCTTATCGAAGATATTTATAGCCGAGACTTTCATGTAAGCAAATGCAATATCTTACAAAGTACCTCAGACTCATTAACTTCAATATCCCTCTGCCACGTGCTTCTGAGCAAACTCTATCCACTAGGATTCTCAATTCTGACTTAATTTTCGTTTATCTTGTACGATTCGGATCGCTATTTCTTATGTCATTCCTATTTGAATGGCATGAACGCGATATTTAGGTGTCATTCGTATATTTGATGTGAATGTAGTATGGCGCCAGTGCCGGGCTCCCCCTCAATGCATGCATTAATCCTGTCAGTTGCATAATGAGATGGTACACTGTGCCTGCTGGACACGAAGCTGAAAGACCGCCTTGACACTGACCACTAACCAGTGACCACTGACCACTGACCAGTGACCACCGGCGGCCAGCGTGGGTGCGACAGCATGTCGTTTCATAAATCCTGTCGGCGTAAACACGCCCAAGCCAGCGACTGAAACGCACTCGAACGAATCAGGGAAAGACTAGAGTGGCTCGTGAACGCGAACAATTTCAGACAAAAAGCGGTTTTCTTATAGCTTCGATCGTCGATAGAAGCCGAGATAAACGGTTCAAGTGTCAATTTTTTTAATGGAATGAAAAATCTGTGTACAGTGTGCGTATCGACTTATCGATGAGTGAAATTTGGACGATGTGAGTGAAAGTATAATGATAGTCGATCTTACCTTAATGGCGGGTAGCAGAACTTGCATATCCTCGTCAACTATCAGTCTGGGATGTTCAACGCTGTCGAGTTGTGCCCGGAGCAACGAGACACCCCTCTCGAGTATGAGACTGAACATTTGCAAGGATACAACCAGCGCCCTTTCCTGGACCTCGGATCTGTACCCAGGCTCAAGTTGAGGATCTGAAATCAGAAAGGAGCGAATAGATGAGGTTAAAAAAACGGTTATATAAATTCATGGAAATGATGAAACGCGCGGGAATGGATTGAGGAATAGATAAATGACGAAAGGCATTGGGATTGAACTCGGTGGGATAATTGACACCCTCGTCGGGTTCACATAGACGAATATTTTAGACGAAGAGAGCTGCTGACTTGCATCGAATGAAAACCACAATTGAATCAGAAGCTCGGCTTCTGAAGTCACGTAATAGTTGGCTCGTCCTCAAAGCACCGAGCCAGGAAACAAAAGTCTGGTCTGACTCGATCTATCAGATCTAGCCAATCCAAGTTAGGGGCAACGATCCGTGACCAATTTTGAGAAGATTATTATTGACGATAGAAGAACCTGCACAATCACCATCACCAATGGACGCAAATAGTACGCGATCGATCGCACGAACTCCGGTAGCACTGGTCAAAGTCACGTGTCGTAAATGACGCTGCATGGACCGTGATGTCATTACGTGAGAGGCTGAGAGTAACACATCTATGGCATTCGATACCTTTGCCACTTCTGAGGTTATCAAAGCAGGATGTCAATTCTAGGACACGTTTTGTACCGAACGAAAGCTTCGAGGGGACTTTTGGGGATTCTTACGACTAAGGTAAATAATACACGGATATCCTGTTTTAGTCCTATATTCCACGTAATGTCGTCTACAAATCTAGATAGTAAAAACCTTCGCATCTTAGACCATATGGCCACCAGGATAGATCGAAGTGAGCTCTGTAAAAATGGCATAGGTTTACTGTCGACTCAATAACTAACCAACGATCAGCCTAATCGATCTACAATTTTTCGTACGTACAGTTCTCACATGTGTTTCTAGTGGGGACTAGAGGTTTTTGGAAATATTTCTTCGTTCGACTGCAAGAAATTCGAGAAAATTCGAATTTTATTATATTTCAGTATACAGACTTTGAAAGTCTTGAAACGTATGAAAAATTGAATATTTTCAGATGATCCTAGTACAGGCCAGAATCGCGTTGGTATTGAATAGACCCACGAAGTTGGGTCGAGTTTGGACTAAAATTGACTCTGAAATCGAGTCCACAGCAAACCGACGTAATTTTTACACGGCTCACTTCAATATATGCTGGTGGCCACGTGTTGTGAGATGCTAGGGTCTTCACCATCCCGATTGGTAGGTGAGATTACGTAGAATAAAAGCCCAAAACGAGATATCTGTGTATTATTTACCACAGTCGTTACAACCCCCGAAAATCGGTCTAATTTTCACATCCTAAGTTCACATGGCAAACAACTGAAACGGTATATTCTGAGGTAAATTGTCGATGCTTTAGCTGTACGACACCTCGACGAAGGGAAAAAAGGATGCGGATGGATAGAATGGCTAAATTAATTAGCAATTTCCTGGGCGATAGCGGATGACTATCGTCAGTATTTAATCTCTTTAGATGGTTAATAAATCGCTGATGCCGAAAGGATTTCTGCTGGGTAGAGTCGATGGATGTGAATAAAAAAAAGAAAAAGAGAAAAACAAAAAAAATAAATAAAAAAGGAGAAAAAAAAAATGATCGTAACTTAATCGCAAGTTCCACGGAGCTTGAGTTAGGTAGGTATATAATAGGCTCCTGGCATGAAGACGTGTGGCGGTAAATACATAGAAAATGTTGGATACGGAAGCAATCCTCTTGGTATTTCATTATCTCGTATATCTGTCGCTGTTACCACTATAAGCAATCGGACGATACCCTCTTAGGTTGCGTTAGGCTGGGTTAACCGAAGCCAGGTGAAGCTAGGATGGGTTGAGCTGGGTTATGCCAGGCTCAAACGATGCCTGGACGATCACTGGCCGTTCCTAGCACTTTATGAGGGCGACATTGCGCGGCCTCTTTCATCCACTTGGATACCAGAAGATACGAGAAGATACCGGAAGATGCTGGGAGATACCACTGCAGAATCGCTGAGGAACCTTGAGTAAATACTGCACATACCCCTGGCTGGGATAATGCGTCTCTTCTTCTCTCTTCTCTCTCCTTCCTACCCTTTTTCATGGACAATCTTCTCTCAGAGGCCGATATATCGATGAAAGTTTATTAGCAGGAAGCTGGGAGCTGCTAATTATTATCGTTCCCATCTTGTACCGCCGCGGAGGAATGAATACCGTGAGTGGAATCGTTCGCCTTATTCAACAAAGCCTCGAAAAATTGCGAAACGAATTGGTGGATCGAAATATCATTCGCTGTTATCTAACGATTGAGAAACACTGCGAGTACACCGAGTCGCTAGAACAATAGCAATTGTACTTGCAGATGCCACGGCAGCGCGAAGGGTTGTCGATCATTCCAAAAGCCATTAGTCATTCCTTCGGCCCTCCTTCCGCATCAAATACGGAGAGAATCATTTCATCTGGATAAAAGGACTGCGCTTCGTCCATGAGAGCAAAGAATAGAAAATACCATCATAGACTTAGGACAGGATCATTTTCAACACCTGCTTCGACACCGACGAATCTCTAACGTCAACTAATACCCCGGGCTCCCCAGGACCCGAGGATCAAATTTTAAATTATGATGTACACCTCGAACCGTTCATTTTCTCTGAGAGGATGAAACCAGCGTGGGTCGTTTTGATTTATAGTCTCGGAGGACAATAATTAGTCTTTATATTTACACCACAGCTTGGGAGAACATGGGGTTATTTCTCAGCTAGATTCGTACAGAGATGAACCGATCGCTTGACAAGGGTACGAGCTGGATCGAGGCGTACTTCTGATTGGATTAATTCGGAAACTGAAAAATCGATCGACGTTTTTTCCCGGCAAAACTGCGTCCCGAGTATCTGAGAATAACGTGGATGAGAAAAAACGTCCCTAGAGATCCTGGCGGAGGTTTCAAATCGATCCCTCGAGGAGACTCCTCCGGGATAAGCTCTCTTGCCCTCGCTGTCTCGTCGAGTATAATCAGCACAAAGTTAGCCGCCACCGGGAGAGCTTTTACTCGCAATTTGCAGGGGTGGTCTGTAACACCAGCCGTGTTTCCGACTCTGGGCTCTTTAAGCCCTCCGTGAAGTTTAACGAAGTCAGGATTGGTCAGTCTTTCATTTTCCACGTCTAGCTTGCGTCAATTAAGCGAAATGAAACTGCGGGAGGGGATTAATCGAGTTACCTTCATGCAGCTCGGGGAACTTGATGAAAGTATCGATTCGATCGGACTGGTGTTATTTACAAAAGCCGTGATGAAGCGAGCGGGGAAATAAAAGGTCCAAGATATACTCGGACTGGTCAGAAACCAGACAAGCCGGCTCTTAATTATTACCTGATACGTCAACGCGGTTAACGCCGAGAGGCAAAAAGGACTTTGAAAGTTATCAACACGCCCCCTGTCAATAACAACGGGCCTTAAGTCTCACATGCTTATTACCAGCCCGGTCATCAATATTCTTTATTCGATATTCTCGACTGTCACTTTCTTCTATTCATCCCCACACTGGTTACAGCCTCCAGTGAAACGAACAATGTCCGAACTAGTTCAAAGTCGAAAAGGCCGTTAGGCCAGTCCCTCGTCTATTTCGGGTCCGTAATAACTGATTCCTCGTCCACACTTCGCCATCTGTTCCCAAACCTCGTGAATCACTCATCAGCCTATGACGAAGAGCTCGGATTCCATAAAATTGAAATCTGCGATCAACGGTATATACCGATAACTCGACCATTAATCCTTGAGATAAGCCACTGGCCAGTCGAAACTACGGCAGGTTTAAAAAGGATTAGATGTCGTACCAGTATTTATAAGAATGGGAGCGGAGGAGCAAGTTGAACGGGATAATTAGGCGCCATAACTACTAACGAGATTTAATCTATCCTTGCCCAACGCGCCTATCCGAACTCAATGGATTCCGTTTCAGGGCCTTCCGTCTTACGCCCAGTGCTAGTTATAATAGCATAGTCGGTAGTTAGGTACACGCGCGTAGTTAGGCAAACGGCCCCACTAGCTAACTAGTTTGATTTGATTATAATTGAGCTTTGATAGAACCGATTTTCGTCTTTATTATAGACATGAATTATACGCAAGTATTCCACAGCGATTCAGTCGAGAGATTCGCAGATCACGGATTTGGCTCGTTACGTCCGTCGAATTCGCACCCGTCAGTTATGCAAATATATGTAGAACGGATCACGGATGAGGGGACTGTCGCAAAATCTAATGATCGATATGACTGAAATTCTTCCACGCTGATTTATTTTTATTCCTACATGTTCCTATAGGAAAGAGCCAAAGATCCATATTCTATAAACACTAGAAAGTCGTGAACGATGTGCACACGAGGGTTCCTTCCTTTCCATCATATTGCAGACGTTAGAGAATCGCGAGACAAGGGTGAAAGAACTCTAGGTAAAGGAGTCACAAGGCCATATCTAATATTTCTGCGGTAATTCGACGGTGCGTAACCGATCATTAGATGAAATGATACCGAGGTATGAGACACATTGTGTAAAGCCAGAGAATTTCGAGCGGTGGAAGAGCGAGGTCTGTCTTATAGTAAGATTCACTCTCGGCGATGAGATGTGGACCGATACACCTGCAAGTTAAAGATCGAGTATCGAGCCGCCAAAGAGAATCATTGACGGTTTCGCCGTAGTTTAGTTAATCCTATGAAATTGTTCACCTCTCATCCGAGGCATTCAATATTCGTGCGAGAATAACGACCGAAGGCGTCTCGCCTCTTCCATCACGAGAGCAGATATTTTCGTAATAATTTCGTGGAGTACGTGAAAAAATTCCTAGCCGAGTCTCATCTGGAGTCCTCCGCAGGCATATGTATATGTATGTATGGTCGGATCTCAGGCGGCTCCGATGGGTAATAAGATTATACTGTTATAATAACACAAAACTGAACATACAGTTATCAAAATTACGATTGTGAAACCAGGAAGGCGATGATGCGTGTGGCAATCGAGACGCACGCGGCTAATCACGACAGATGATGCCTGGCTGGATGGCTTCTGGTACTTCTCTCGCTTGATACCCACCAAACTCAACGCACTTTCACCATAATTGTCCATGGGGCCAAGTACCCTAGCCCGGTGCAAGCACCGCGTCGAATTCAGCTCTCCTATAGATATAGAAATAGAGAGAAAGAGAGAAAGAGAGAGCAAAGTCCAATTACTTTTTCCAAGGTTGTCAAATTAACCTTGCACCCGTGAATAGACGCAATCTCCCAGCGTATGTATATGAGTTTCCCTTGAAACCGAAGAGTGGCTAGGCGTACGTGAATATGTACACATCACATAGAGGTGGTCGGACAGCAGCTTACTCAGGCTACCTTCGCCTTCGACGGAGTTGGTTTTCCTTTATTTTTCACCGTCCTGTACAAAGTTCTGCAACTCGCCGGACTGGCCAGGCCTGGCGCGATTCATTCAACCAGTCGTACCTATATACTAGTCAAGTATTCCCCTCGTAGTTTCTAAGCTTACAATCAGTGCTTGTAAGACGGTCAACTCACCGTACCTTAGATTTGCATAATCGCATCAAGATAGGCGTATAGTAGCTAATTCCGTTTTGCATCTCGCTGTACTTTGGCCCTCTATGGCTGTACTACGCTAGATGTTGCTCTCCTCGCATGGTTTTCGATCTACTGCCGTCCATTCCGCTTCTCGAACACACTCCGCACGACGTTCTCCATTTATACTAAATTTCCTATCATCCGAGGATGATCATCTGCAACGACGAACTTCCCCGTTCGTTCGAATATCCTCGGGAAATACCTCGCGAAAGATACTGGCAATCTTTAGGTGGTTATCCCCGGAACAGAATTACACGACGTTTCCCAAATAGTTATGGCTTTTGTAGTAAGCTCAGACTCGTTACTCGGTGTAGCTCACAGGATAAAATTTTCATCGGTACTGCAGCGTAACTGGTTCTTGGAGAGCTTGGTTTTCCGCAGTATTACGCGTCATGATCACCTCGTAATGCCCAGAGTTACCTTACCGTCACGTCATAGCGTCAAGGCGTCACGCACTCTCGGAAACCCCATTTACACTCTCGGATTGCTCCAAGACATTTCGAGTCCGCCTCTCAGGGTGTCAAATACTGTGACCCAACACCGTCTACGACTTCTAAAGATTCCCTGTCTATCCAACAAACTAGGACTCACTGCGACATGCATTTCTTACGGTGTGGCAAAATGTCAGAAGAGCAACTGAACTGATTTGATGCAAGCTCATGTCGTATTCGATCAATGTTAATCTGAAAGGGTTGGAATAGGAGCGTTACATCATTTTCAGGTCGATTATGGAGTCGGATCGTCCATGCTGCAAGGTCCAAGCGATAGATTCGGAATCAAGACAAAGTCTGAAATAAGATTTCGATGTCTTTCGATGGAAGATCAGCTGTCAGAAATTCGTGAACGAATTTCTCTGTCATGACTATAGTTATGTGTAGAAGTAGCGGAGGAATGTGCGAAAAAAGTTGTTGCAGTTGAGCGATTTAGTGAGATTCCGCACTTCTCAAAAAGCAGTGAAAAATTACCGAGTTCAAGTGAGGTCGGTCCCCTTAACTATCAACGATTCTACAGCATCCTCGAGAGTCACGGTCCACCGCACTCAGAAGGAAAACTTCGGAGGACGTACTCTTCCGAGTAAATCTAGCCCGGTCTAGCTGGCGCAACCACGTCCGCGGTTCACGATCCACGATCCACGGTCCACGGTCCACGGTCTACGGTCGACGACGCCTTCGCGGGTCTTATCTCGAATTGATGTAGCCCAGAGGAGTCCACTCTCTAATGAACCTTCCCTCGTTTCAAGGACCAAGCTTCCTTGCAATTTGCCTATCACCAGGTCGTCAGCTATTCCTACGACACCAGGCCGCGTCCGCGTATCTCCTCTCTTCATCTGACCACCGCGCAAATGAGTCACGAACTCTACGGACTCCGAGAATCTCGCCGTAACCGGGAGGCGAGAGTCGGGCTCAACGTACGGCCTTGGCAAGGCCTCGCGAGGTCGCCGACGCGGTCCTACACTTCTGTCGACACGCTCAGTGCCGAAGGAGTCACTTCCAGCTCAGAACCGAACATAACTGACCAAGAAGTCATCAGCACGCAATGACTGCCGTGCTTTTTTGTCCACGATATTTAACCACCTCTGACACGAGTCTTTCGCTTATTCCTTCGGATTGAGGAGGACATTCTTTCACTTACACTCATCCGAAATGAAAATGACGCAAGACGCACGAATCGAGAAAAAAATGTACCAAAATTGCGCAAGATGCACGCCGATGAAGGTACTCGCAGACAATCCTATTTCAGGTTTAATTATACCCGGGTGTAAGTTTATTGCCAGCAAGAAGCGACCGATGGTTAACCGTGGCGTCACGCCACGGTGCACCTCCTGCACGAGGTCCAGCACGCCATCCTTGCCCAGTGAATCTCGTCGTGTTCAGTCGAGGAAAGAAACCGAGAAAACATGTAGATGCGTGGTTCATGCCGGATAGAAAAAAGCGGAAATTTTCTAGCGACCGAATGTGATCGAAAGAAAATCGTCCGACACCTTCGAGAAGATGAAATATCATTTTTCCTTTAAAGCCAAGTGCTCCGGTGAGAGGATTAGCTCGGAGACGATACGTCAACCATGTAACCACGAGCAGGTAATCTTGGCGGCGATAAAACTAAACTTTTTGTCTAATTATCTGCACACGGAGCTTCGTCCTGCCACTGTACAACGTACAGGGTGTTTCTGTGGTGTTTCTCAGCAATACCAACGCGGTTTTTGAATAGAAAATCAGAAGCTGAAGACCCGGTCGTTCGAGCCATTCTACATTGCAGCCAGGCTCGATGTGCTCTGCGATTTTTTGTAGACGCGTGTTTTTCTTTCTTCGAAACGTTTCTGCGTTATCTTCTTCTTTCTTTTTCTTTTTTTTTTGTTGTTTTTTTGTTTCGTTTGGGAACTGATTTTGAGACGAGACACCCTGTATGCATCGCACAGTAATTCATGTACGTAAGTATCCGCGCTTGGGCTCCTTGGCCCGCTTTATCTTCAACTTTTGCGTTCGAGGAAGAACGACTTTATGAGAGAGTTGACTGGTGAAACGCGTGAAATATCGCCGGCTGATTACGGGGTGCGAGCTCCGAGGCGTCGGGACGAACTGCGAGCGACGTGGTAGAACAATTTTCAACAATTTTTCACCCGTCATTCGCTCGCCTGTCGCACAGGTTTACTACCATTATTATATACACCGTATAGAGAGGAAAAGGACGAAGAAAAAGAGCAGATGGATTTGCCCGGCGCGGATGAACCTTCGACGAAAAACATTCCTACGATTTTAATATTAATATATTAGACGTATTAAAAATAATTACACCGTCATTATTTGCCATTAGTTAGTCGGAATTCAACTGCATCAGACAAAATCGATAATAATATCTGTAGGCACGTGGGTACCGATCACTACGAACCGGAGTGACGACGGATTTAGAAACTGAGTCAATTTTACAGCTATGTAAAAGCACTAAAGTATAGCATTAGACCGATCTTACGGGGAAATTACTAGACCGATCACATCATGCATAGATTACCGAGGGCCTTATACCGGCGCATCGGCAAGCGATTTACGGTTATTGAGAAACGGGCGGAAAATTAATTGACTTGATGACGATAGCGGCTATCAAACTTGAACTGAAACTTTATTCAGCTTTAGTGATCACAAGTTCATCGGACTGGAAAGACTCGGACGACCAAAAATTTGATCGTGTTTGATCGTTTGTGACGACGCTAAGAATTGCGATTCATCCGGCTTTGCCACTATTTCCGGGGATCTAAGAAAGACCTTGCCAATCCCCCGGCGGTATTTGTGCTTCTTAGGCTCTCCTCTACCGATTGAACCACAAAAATTAAACGTCGCAGGAAAATTCACGAAAGAATCGGAATATGTAGAAGAAGAAGAACCTAAAATCGATTTATTCGAAATTTCAAGCCTCTCTCGTCTCCTCGAATATAGAATTCCGCATGTCTCCGTTCCAGTTTCACCTGTCCTCTGCCTCCCACAAGTGGCTGAGCTCAGTTGAACTAATTTTTCGAAAATACAAGTATGAATTTTCACGAAGGAAAATAAGATCGTCTATACGTTAGTGTAGAAGGCGATAGAAGGCAGGCCGATCTCTTTCAACACCCGATAGTTGTTCCAAGTTTTTTCGTCGAATATCTGTAGCCCCTTCATCCGTTCAGGAGAAGATGAGAGGAGATTCTGTGTTCCGAGCTCTGCCCGAGTTCAATATAAATGAAACTGGTCTGACTCGTATTAATTAACTTTTCTGCGGTAACGAAGAGAGCGAGAGATTCCGGCGTGTCATAAAACGGCGATAAAAGTAACCCCGCTCCACTTTGCCCCGAAATTCGTTGTCGCAATTTCGATCGGAGTTCGCCAGTGTAAATTAGCGAAATTCCCATCCCGCAAACGCGTTTAGCTGGCAATTCGATATTTATTGGTTTCGGCAAACGCGATGGAACCGGGCGCTCGGCACGGCCACGCAATTCGCAATTCGCAATTCCGATCTGAAAAATATCGGCCGTCATTTTCGAACCGTTACAAACGTTCGAAGATAATTAAGGCAATTTAGCTAAATTAATGGCCCTCACCTATGACTCTAGCGCTATTAATTACACGCTGTAATTCCCCGTGCAGGCAAACAGATAAAACAAATCGAGTTATTCTTCGCGTTATGAATTTTCAACCATAATACGTATCGATTATTCGACGATGAACAGCAGGCCGTCTTCTTCCGATTAGGTTTTCAGCTCCATTTATTCATTTCTTTCCATCCTTTGGTACATCTGATAATCCGAGGATGCGGAATCCTCCAGATAAGGGCGTGAGCGGGATTTCTACAACCCCAGAGAATTTTCGTCCGCGGGGGAAATTTATGGTCTTTGAAACTCGGCGAGCGCAATAAACGATCCGTTCGGCGGGTAAGGAGCAAAAAGAATTTAAAAAATACGGAACCGGACGACGCGATAAAGCGGGAGACGATCGAGAAAAACGGGAAGCGGGATGCTGCGCTGTGTCTTCAAGGATGTAATTCAATTCTCGGAATTTCTTCACGAACGAATCTATACGCCGCCGATGACGAAGGTCTGAGCCGTTTCTCTCTTTTCTCGAACAGATTACGAATCTTATGGGCAAAATATCGGCCCCGCGGTTTACATTTTGCAAATTCAAGTTCAATCCAACAAATTGAGATTTTTCTCAGAGTTTAGAGCAGTGTACCTAATTAAGGAGCGAAAAAAGCCTGAGTAATTGATATAATCTCCGAGAGTGATATATTCGATATTTCGATGTCACGCACCTACCGTTTTTGAGTAATTAAATGTGGAAATGAATGACTGCCTCCTTTGGCTTCTAATGATCTTCTGACACCCGGGTTAGCCGAGAATATCTCGTTAATTGGAATGAGGCGGAATCAGTTTTTAGAATACTAAATCCCGATGGTTACCGTTTTGTTGTGTAAAAACGACGACGAATGGACCGCGTGTGACGGTACGCGTAAAATGCGTGATTATTCGTGATATAAATTTACGCAATAAATAATCGTTATGCAAATCGCGACGGTCTGCTGTTGATGTAGGTACCCATAGTGGAGTGATATTACGAGGGGCAGAAACATCGGTCATGCATATTTATGAGAGATCAAGTGGGGCAGAATCTTCCTCCCGGTAGAGGGACGACTTTCGCGATATATCTGTGACAAGCGTTACTGAAAATTACCATCTCTGTTGGTAATGAGCACATTAAAACGACCCGTAATCAAAAATAGGGCAAATTCATTTTAGCTGAACTTCTTTTCGAGACATTCCAATGAGTGGGACTCCGACTGGTAGTGTCCGTGTCGTTAAAAGGACGGCAGATCAACTCCTCGCAAAAGGTATTTGTAATTATCCGCTTCTTCGCAGGAAGTCGTATCTTAACGGTCGTAAAAGAGCTCGCGGTATTTGCCTCCAGGTAAGCTCATGCAAAGTACAAAGCTAAAGGCATAACCGTTTATGCAGAAGTGTCACTACACCTAACGACGACTGGGACTGATAAAAATCTCGAAAGAATTTACAAGCTAATTTTCATCGCTAATTTGACCACAGTACCGGTATTCAAGGATCAGCTTTTGCCGCGGAGTCGGTGAAGATGGGTGAATATCGGAGTTGAAGCGATGAGTTTCTCGATCAAACCCCGTACTTCGTTGATAAAAATTTAATAGAAGCAGAAATGGGTTCTCGGAGAGAAACGCGGGGCTCGAGTTTAACCGTTCTGAACGAGTCGGCTGAGAGTTACGGCTTGTTTTCAAATGCTCGGAGGGTTATTTAGCACGGAACAAGAAGAACAAAGCGAGCAACCGAGATAAAAGAGGCGAGTGTGTCAAGAGGGAGAGAAATAGTTAAATAGTGGAAGAGTTAAAGAGCGCAGACGTATATGCCAGGATCGCAAAAGGCCACATTTCCGTTGTTCCTGCAACGAGCGGAGAGGCAAAACTGCCCGAAGCAATTCCGCGGGAGCTGCCTCTAGTCTGTTCGCTCAAGGGTTATTTTAAACGTACCTTAATTGTTTCAAACATACACACACACGTACGTACGTGCAAGACTCGCCCGTTACAAAACTCTCTTTCGTAAAATGCTATTAACTCAACGCCAAGTTCTTTGCCTCAAGTAAGTTGAATGCCCTCGGCACCTGTGGTACTCTACGTGCTTTCAGGATACGCGGAATTATGCATAGTTCAAAGTCGATAGCGCAGCTCTGACGATCAGTCTTAGTTCATGGTTTGAAATCTGCGATGAAAGAAAAATGGATTCTTTCCGATAGATAGACGGACGCGTCCACCCTCGATGAACACCTTGTCATCCGGTTGTACCGATGAGTCTTGTAGACATTGGGGAGGTGTGGTGTGCCCGAGGAGGTGACGTTATCGTGATTCCCATATGGAAACATATAGGGACATGTAGACATGAGCGACAATGCAAAGATAACACGAAGTAGCTTGTAACTCGTGCGTATGACACGTTTGATCGGAGATAGAGCTTTCACCGTGAAGACATGTTAATATCTCGAGTAACTCCTTCACGAGCTCGGTGCACCCACGCAGTCGATTCGTCGCAGCACTGTATTTGCATAACAGCATCGTGTCGCCTGTTTCACTGAACGAGCTAAACCACGAGAATACGGTTGAGATCCTGAGGAACGATCATTGTTATTTAAATGAGGATGATGAGAGTCATTCGATTCCAGCGGCTATTCGCATCAATTTGGACCCCGGGCGACAGTTGGTTCTGTGGTAGATATGAACTGAAATTCGCTGGCTGGAAATTGTCGTCCAGTTCAGTCTTCGTCCCTGTTTCTCACTCGAGATGATTACGAGTCGCGTTGAACGAGTTTTACTGACTTTCCCGGTAGTCCGTAAGACTTTTACCGGCTTCGGATGACTCCGAGTGCCTTCAGATGACAGTGACGGTTTCAAATGGGTTTCAGAGGCTCTAAACTGCTTCCGATGGCTTTCTACGACTCCGTAAGACACTATTTGCAGCGAGTACAGAGACGTGTGCTTTCATTTTCGGTAGTTTCAAATCTGAGCAGCCCATCATCGTTTCTATGAAACGATAACGGGGAATGGATTGTTCTCTCAGAGAACCGACTCAACAGTACATACCGACTAATGTAAGTTCAGGGCATTAAACATGTAACATTATATTCCCATAAGATACAACCGTAGATAAGCTCTCAGCACGATGAGTGATTCGTGTCAAGCAAAGGATCATTCTTTATCGTGTCACTCTAGCGGTGGAGAAATCCATCTCTCCTCCTTTCAAATCCTGTATCACTTTCGTCGTGATTTTTATTTCTTTTCTACATTTTTTCTTCGTATGCAGCGATACCAGTTTCGAAATATATTAACAAATCGCGATGACTGTCTTTGAGAAAATGAATAACTCTTTAATGAATGATAATTGGAATAGCATATATACCTGTACGTCTCTAAAGTATGATATGAGACTGATTTACATAGTAAGAAATCTTATTACAAGTACCTGTATACCTAATGGTATTGGAAACGCGAAGGAAAATTAAATACAGCTTCTCTTCTCCCAGCTATAAATCCCGGACTATTTAATTCCAATCGTAAATTTGACCGGGTATATGGGATTCTTTTAAGATTCCATCGTAGTAATCAAAGGTTCGTTAATTTGCAAATTAGTATTTTCTCATCGGGTTCGAAAAGCCCGCAAGTTCAACCCGTTTGCAAACGAGGTCGTAAACAAGGTATCGAACTGCTCTTAGATATTAATTGATCAATTAACCGGCGCGTAAAACTAATCGGAGAATAGCTAGCTGCGATATCGATCACGTTTATCACGTATAATTCGCACAGGTTCAGATTTCTGTATTCGAAAATCAATCGGAGACCCAAAATCTCGAAAATCAGAGAGAAGAAGTTCGAAGATATCATCATATCAGATAATTTCGTCGTTTCATTCCATCAAAGTATATTCTAATCGACGTATCAACACTGAGCAGAATAAATCAGCGAGTAGTCAGTTCGCTGAATAACTGCAGAGCTCGTGTGCAGAGAGGTATGTGTGGCTGGCTGGTCGTATGTTAATGATTTCGCATAACAAACGCGACGTCTATACGTGATCGTAATTAATTCGCTAATGACACCGGGGTAATTATTCCTTTGTTAATTAACACCTTGGTAGTATTAAAATTCAAGAACGATACAAATCGATAAAGGAAATACAAATTGCTTGTATAATGCGTACGGGTACCCCTCTTTCAACCGAATCGCAATAACCATTTGAAAATCAATCAGCGAGAGCTATAATTAGCACAGATATTAAACTCGGGGCTGACTGGATACTCGGAATATATAATGCGTATGCAGACACGTACGAATGTGTTATTCCTCGGATTATATTGCGCCGATCGATCGGACAACCACATTTGTTTTCATTTATATAATCGAACAAGTATATCGTCGTACCTACAGCAAAGTGGTTTTCGTCGGGGTTTTATTGAGAGCTGAAGAGCGGAGAGTCTCATACGCGAAACAGAAACTGCTAAATACCCGATCGTTGAGAAGCAGTACCTACCTACCATGAGGAATCGGATTATTTTATCAAAGTATTTATCGCACTTGTTTGTTACGGGATTACCGCGAGTTTAAACGATCGAATGAATGCCCTCGTTAAGGAATATACTCGGACCACATTAACTAAGGGTACAACGATGTTTATCACGTTTAATGAAACCCTTAGCTCAGCGAACGGACACATCGCTAAATTTCCTCGGCTTGATTTGCAGCCTCGAATCCCCCGTCGGAACAGAAACTCCAGTTTCACCCTCTGAAACCTCGATCCCTTAGTTTTGCCGGAAATACAATTCTGTTCTGGTAGAATTACGTTCTACGTTCTACGTTCTACGTGAAATTACTCGAAACAGAGACAACAGCTCTAACTTCTGGATACAAATCGGAATTTCATTAGATGCAAAAACCAATTTGACTCCGATTAGAACGAATCTTTCAGAGAAAAGTACAAAATCTTGCTTTCGCTCGTTGGTTTCCTAGCTTTTCAATGCGAATCGCGGACTCCGGTACCTGAAGCTTTCGTCTTTTGACGCAGTACTCGAAACGGCGCTTCGTCCACCCCGGTTCCCAAGAAGGCATCAGCGTGGGTAGCTGTGATCCCCGCAGACTATTTCTGCTCGACGTAGAAGCCGCCCATACCAACTCTCAGCATCCCATCCTGGACCGCTTGGTTGGTCTTGGCTATGGCTATACGGCTATATGGCTATGGCTGTGGCTGTGGCTGTGGATGTGAATGTGGATGTGTTGCTGTTCGTTAACCCGACCTTCGCAAGGTCACAGCGAGCAGAAAAAGGGAGATGAAGAAGGTAGAGAGGAGCGGTGAGGGGAGTATATGGTATGGGGAAAGGGGGGTCTAATCAACGCTTCGCGTCATGCTCCAGAGAGCACCGAGCGGAAAGATTCTTCTCCTGTAGGTAAAGCCTATGTATTTGCTCTCATAGTATCTCTTGCGTGAGCGTGCGCATCTGAGATTTCTATGACGCAAGCGGGCTGTACCAGCGCCGAGAAGACCGCTCGAAATTGCTCGATCTCACCGAAAACAAGGAGATTCTTAGAACCGAGGTGTGCGAGGGATCGATACGATCATTTTTACCGGCGAGGATGCAATGCCATCGCCCAACTTTCAGAAAATGTGTTTCGAAGTCGTTTTCACTCAGGAATTGGCTATTTCGAAAGAATCGCAACAAGTTTTGTCGAAAAAGAGACAAAGCGTTGCTTGGTCCGCGTCGAGCGGCATATTGGAAACTGCAGCTGACCATCAGCCCGCCAGGCTGTTCGGAGCCGAAGAACCCGTGGGATTCGATTCGGTTTTGTCGTTCCTTTGCAGAATTGAAATTCGCAATTAAAAAATTGATTCATTCAAAAACCAGCCGTAAAAAATTAAATACCAGTTTTGGATCCATTACCGATCTGTGGCTCCGGTATGAAGCCGTCACCTATACCGCGGAGGTGTTTGTCCGCGGAAATGTACATCTGCAAACGAATGCGCAGCGGGATAATAAATGCGGAAAAAACCCGGGTATGATTCCATTAATGCAATTTCAGACGTCCAATTATTGTCCAAATGAATCGGACCCTGGATGACCGAGGAGTCCGTGAGCAAATACGTGTTTGAGATGAGAAATGGAATTCCTTAAAGGCCATTAAAATCTTTTAGCGAAGTGATACGTTACAGCGTATCAAAAATCGCCGGTAACTTATAGTTCGCGAAGTTAAATCCGAAGCGATCATATCTCTGGCATTTATCGAATTGATTTCAGTTTTCTGCACATCAAATTTTGGCACTGCGTCAATTTTTGTCGGACCACACGTAATTAGTTTCGGCAAGAGGTTCACTGAAAGAGCTTTTATCGGCCCGTACCCTCGAGTGGCAAAAACGTGGATTCAATGGTTATTAAGGACGATTGATTGTAGTTGAATATGAATATTTCCAAGAGTTGAATTCATATTAAATTGAAGATATAAATTCGTTAAATTCGATACACGAACTTGATGAAATTTGGCAAAAAATCACGGAGCACAATAAAATGCCATTAAAAATTATTGAAAGTCTTTAAGTTTTTTACTCCTGCAAAAGGATCGGGTGAGGTATTGAATTAAGAAGTTTCAAGTGAATCTCCGCCGAAAAAAGGTAACGACCGACCTGTAAAAAATCAATATATATTGCGAATTCACGGTAGCAGACGTTTACGATGATTAATATAATTATGAGATTAGTAAAAACTGCTTCGGATATATACCCGCGCAATTTTTACCGTGCAAAGTTATAAATTTGTCGAAAAATACGGATGATTCAATCCTTTCCAGTCCATAGTCATTTCCAAAACACCATAAGGTCGAATCTCTATTATATTATTGACATGATTCCAGAATATTTCCTCCGAATGTAAAAAAGTTATCCTGTGTCATCGTCTCGGGTCTTTTTCCGTAGTTTATGATCGACTTTGTATCAACGTAGCGTGTTTCGCGGGTCGAAATATCGAAAGAGACGTTAATGAGTACGAGGGCGTAGTGAATCTATGGAAAATAATGGCGAAATACGTGTAAGCCCATCGGGCAAGAAGCAACACGAGCAGGGACTGCATCACGCGAGAAGGTTAGATAGTCGAGCGGGAGAATCGCAGGAGAGCGCGGAACACGCAACGTAAGATGTAAGGGATTTACGCGCGAATACGTGGGCGCGCCGCGCGCGGCGCAAAAGACACGATTTTAAAAATCGGTTGTGGTCGGCCTTGCCCTCGCCAACCGGCCCACCTCAAGGCCACGGGCTCTTGGCGCATTGCACCCGTTTTCTCTCTAATATACTGCAGGCAGCTCGAAGAGGTCTTGTTGCTCGAGCTGCTCCCGCTTTGCCAGGTCTTTATACATACGTCCAGGACGTTACCCCGGCGTATAGATATACCTATAAGTCCGCGAAGGATCGACGCTATAAATATCTGCGTCAACCATTGAAAACTGGAATACGAACCTCTCGGACATATTTAAACATAAACCTCTGCCTCACTCGCGTTAATGTAAAAGAAAATCTTATAGACTCGAAGTAGAAGAAGAAGAAGGAGGAGAAGAATATCGAACATGTTCAGTAACGTCGTCGACTGAATTTTGATCTTGTTTACTTCGATCCTTACGAAAAGAGTCTAAAATCTATCATGATTCTACGAAAGATGCGACAAATTTCGAACGACGTTAGTTTTTGCTAAAATCTGTTGCAAAGCATTCTTTGCCTGTCTCTGCTGCACCTCTGTGACAAATTTCAAATTAATCGGTTCATTCGCTGGAGGTTGGTTCTCTTTTTACTCTGGCAACTGCCATGTGCAGAGTCGGACTAAAAACGCGATCTCGGGTACAGATAACTTCTACGAATCACAATGTCGCAGGATATGGCTGGAATATAGCTACACCATGAAACTAAAAGCCCTCAAAATATCGCCTTCGTCGTCAAAAATCGCCATGAACAAAGTCGAAAAATATCACCTACGCAAAAACGAACTTGAGCGTGAAGATCCGTGAAAAAGCACGCTTTGCTTTGTTCATTTTATTCAAATTTGTTCACCGATACGAGCCTATGAATAATGCATCGTCCCGTCAACAGACCCAACGATCACCAAGTGACACATCATGCTCACAGGAACTTCCAACGACAAGAATCACTTTGCTTGTCGTATCATCGCGACATCACTTTGTCCAGTTACGATTTCGCCATAAAAATGAGGCGGAAACCTAAACTGAGTCGGAAAATTGAATCCCAATAGTCGTAGTAATGTTCCGTGAGAATCTAGCAGGCTGAGAAGGCTTTCGAAGGCCCGGCCAACGCAGAAGGCGTATCGTGGCTTGCACCAGGTAGCAACCAGGCCGGCGCGTACCTTAGCCCTAACGAGGAGCGTGTCGCGCCAAGGTCCGACCAGGAACACGATAACGTCCTGGGACTAATGTCCGACCCGGGCGAGTAATAAGGCCTTTCGATCAGCAAACTCGTTGATCTCTGTTGCCAAGTCGATCTGCGCTCGTTGCTCTCGGGTCTCGGGTCTCGGATATCGGGTCCCGAGTCTCGAGTCTCGAGTCTTGGGTCTCGCACCTGGTAGGTTGATATGCCCCTTATACGTTCGCATGCGTACCTACATAGGTATGTCGGGAATAATTCATGACGCGAAATCGGCTGGCTAAATTACACCTCAATTTGGATTCTGAGAGCGATTGCAACGACGCCATGGGTTTTCCTCGACTAATGAGTCAACGCGCATCACCGATCCGGGGTTAAGGCCGTTGGGAAGAGATCTGACCGTTTCGATACCGATTTGTTATTCTCGTCCGATTTTTCTTGCACGGAATAGCACAGGGGTATGTGTAGCGCAATTAGTGATCGATCGCCGGGCTTGAAGCCCGATATTTAATGTCAACAGGTGAGCAACCGATCCTGGAACATGAGATCACGCCGGGTAGTTAGTACATACTATGCACGTGCTGAGGACAGGGTCTGGGTACCCATAATTCCAGTTTCTCTCCCAGTGAATTTAAATGTTTCCACGAAGACCTGTGGTTTTCTACTCAAGTCCTACACGCGACCTGCTATGTCTTCTTGATACCTGAACGCCCCGGCTATTAAGATTAATATTGTAATAGCAGGTGGATTACAGAGTATTAAATTAAACGATTGTAACGCGTCGAGAAGGTGAGGCAAGAGTACTAACTATCCATGATCCACGTCCACCGAACACGGAACGATATCATGCTTCTCCATTTTCCACAGAGACGGAGAAGAAAAAAGCTTCGCGTACTTTTTCTCGACTCAGATCAGATGCTTGAGAAAAACCGTACCGTTCGTTCGGTTATGGATATTTCGAAGCGATCTTTCGTTCAACATTTGGCGTACGAATCATAGAACTGCTACACAAATCCTAAATCCGTCAGATGCTTGTATTTCGCGAGCCAGTCATACGCCCTCCTGGCAAAGATGTAGCGCTCCCATGAATCGTTTTTAAGATCATTGCATCCAGATCCTAAATGACAAGCCAATCCACCGCAGATTAGACGTTGCTCGTTCGTCGCGGGTTAGCCGCCATTTTGAAATTTGCGGTGTATCTTACTTGTCTCCGAACACGTAACCGATCCCGTTGTAAGAGGCCCAAGGACACCCAAGAGCGAGGTGCTCCAGCCGTCAGAATCCTCGGAGGTATCATCGAAGATATCTCGTTTGTTCGATCGATTTTACAGTCGTACCGCTATGTTGTATGGGTTTGACGGTGAGTTAACACTTTCTTAGACATTATAAACCAGCGGGTAGCAGGGTACCTGCCCAGGTAGATAGGTGGGTACCAATACCGCCGATGAATTGATTTATTGCCCGCCGTATCGAAATAAATAACGAAATCTCGATCAAGTAGTTAGCGCTGGTTACGTATAGCGGTACTGCCTCATCGGCTGACTACTACCTACCTGTACAAATTAATAGATCGATTTATTTACGATTTGTTATTACTAATAATGTTATAGCGACGAGTTGATATCGTGGAATAACTCGATGGCAGGTGGAATAGCTGATCACTCCTGACCTGTCATCGCGATCGAAGTATAACGGCTAGCCTATACAATGCGAGAGTTCTGCTCATTTACCGATCGCCTTTCGTTGAATCGTAGCAGTGCGTCATCGAAGGATCCTGGGATGTCCTGTGGATCGTTTGATCACCCATTAAGATCGATCTGTGACTTTAGAATGTTGTAATTAGCTCCCGAAGCGTTTCGCGCGACATTTATGCATAGGATTGTATATCGTAGGGTCCGACCACGAAGTTAAGTCCGGTTTCAGCCACTGAGTTTACTGTTAGATCGTGTGTCGCGTTTAATGTAGGTAGAAGTACTTTTGACTGGTAAGATCTCGCGAATAATCTAACGCCACTGTCGCCACTGAAATCGATACTGGATCACGATCCATTCCTCCGAGAGCAAAAACTCCGTAAAATGGATCGTCACAATGGGGCTCTGAATTTTTTGAAATTCGCCACGCCTCACGAGCGAGGCAAACATTAATCGATTTTGATTATATCCCCGAGATACAGTACGGTATTTTCACGGATAAACAGGAAGGATAAACGTGTCAATACGTCCGAGCATGCACGGTTAATCAAACATTCCTAAATTTTTTCGAAGCGAATTTATCATTCTAATAAATATTTTCTGACCACGGTTCTCCCCGCGATTTATTCCCAAGATGAATCGAGGATACCGTGTATACCAGAAATTTAGGAAAAAGAGGCAACGCCGATGTCTTTTATAAACAGGGAAGACGGTTCGGAACTTTTTGGTAGTCTGAATCAATCTGTCTGCTACAGGTGCAGGAAAAGGTTAATAAACGTTGAATCAGTTCGAGGAAAAGACTGACAAAAGATGAATCCGAAAGAGGCACAGCGTTGGCTAAAAGTCCAGGACGAAAAATCGAAGGAAAGAAATCGATCCTCGTGTTATTGACACGCCGAGAGCTAATAAACGAGTTTTTTCAACCTTGACCGATCTCACGAAACGATATTGCAGATGGTGAAGTGAAAAACAAGAAGAGAAAAAAAAAAAAAGGAAGAAAGGAATCAGCCGCGTTAGCGATGTGCTCAAAAAATTAGGTAATCAATAATTATTAGGTGGTCAGAAAGTAGTTTCGTTTAATTACCTCTAATAACTTCCATCTGTACGGTAAAGCATGGCGATTAACCAGTTTCTACTAAACACCCTCGAATGATGATAAAACGAGTATAAATGACACTAAAATTCCTGTTTACGCGAATCGCTATGATCTTAATTGATATTTTCTCGTTTCTTACTCATAGGCAAACTCGCAATCGGCATAGCTACCGGTATGTACCGCTAGGTAGATAAGAATATCCAATTGCTAATTAGTATGACTTATTACCCGAACTTCTAACGGTGATTAACGGACTAGGATTTCCTGTGAGGATGATAAATTTTGGAAATTTCACGGAACGGTTTGGAATCGTTCGAAACGACACGAAATCTCCTGAATCTGGTCTCTCCCAGATTTTCCGAGCTTGTCTGACGCGATCGGATTTAATCCGATGAAAATTTGAGGCTCTAGCGGAGTTTTATTCCGGTCAAAACTCTGGGTGAAATTTATTCAACCGACTAAGGTCTTGCTAAATAATTCGCATCTTTTATTCATCGAATAGTATGGGAGGAAATGAAACTTGGAGGATGGTGAGGGGGCGAAAGCTTCTCGATAATCAAGGTTTCGAAGAAGAAAAAGAATAGGAAGACGAAGAAGAAGAGGCTAGTCCTGCATTTATATGGACCCATTACTGTGGCATGATCATTGTTCGATGCGGACACTAGAATTAATTTAGAGAATTGGCAATAGCTCCGAATTCCTTGGCGAATGAATTTTCCACGAGAATTAGCGGATGATAAAATTTCGGATTGGCGATGCTAGTTGGTTGTTTGAAGACTATAGGGCGAATGTTTTTTGGTTTTTTTGTTTTTTTCAAATCTCCCCTCGATCTTTCGATTTCATTGAACGGGAACCTATTCCTTAACGGTAAAGGTGATACACATGGAAACCAGAGTGACATTCCGTGCCGGTAGAGATACTCCCAGTTTCTTGCCCGTTCCGTAATCTCGACTCGCGCGAGCTGACAGCTTACGAACCGTAAAAAGAAGATATTTAATATACTTTTCGGTAAGCATCTGGATGTACCGATGATTCCGCCATGGGAGTACAGTTCTCGATACCAATTTCATACGCCGGGAGGAGACTGTGATTGAGTTTCGTCGAACATCTCCTCCGATCTCATCGTACATTCGAAAAACTCAACCCACATGGAAACGTGGACTCGATGAACGGATGAAAAGTCGCTTTTATTCATTGCGATGATGAAATCGAACTTCAGGAAATCGGAACTTCAATCTGGCCCCAGTTTAGTCGAATTCTGACAACTCTCACTTTTAGGGGCGAATCAGAATTTCATTCCATGCAAAATCGTAACTTCAGACCTAGTCCGCTTCTGTAAGTCTTATTTGAGAAGTATGGAATAAAAGTATAATTCCTAGACTCGGGTAAACCCGAAATTTGACTCCGCACGAACTGTGACGAAGAATGAGGCGTAGATTGGTATAAAACGAGCCATGAATCGAAACCACACAGTGTAAAGATTAACGGAAGATGAGAGAAGAGCAGCAAAAGCAGAATGTGTCGGTCAAGGCTACTCCGAGCTGAATAGATGCCGTTACAAATACATTGTGTGATGCTGAGAAGAGTGGCGAGCCATGATCCGTGATCTGGATCACGTACGTGTAGGTACCCACGTATTACGCCACGTATATACTTGTCCCTGGGGATTTCTGATGCGCGCAGTTAGGGGGTATTACTAGATACGTAGATATACAGGTATGCTAGGTGCATACGAGTATGTAATAAATGTGTATATACCATATATTAATGGATGAGAGACAAGAGTCGCTATAGCTGCGAGCACCACAGCGACAGGTATCGTGTTTGCTTTTGATCTTCCTCATCCAGTCGAGTCCAGTTTAGTACAGAAATAGACCAGGAATGAACCAGAGGCAAAGAAGTATATCTAGAGCAGATAACAGGCTCGGAGATCGCCGATCTCGGACAGTGTTCAAGATTGCCAATTACCTATAACGTGCAATTTAAGTCCCTTGGCTTATCGCATTAACATATCTGTCAAGATAGGGGATCTTAGATGACGCTGACAGCGTGTGAAAGAGGTCGGATAAGATTTACCTATTCACTAAATCCACGCCTCGTCTCACGACGAACAACAACATTTACTAAACCTCGCTCGATGCACATATTCCCTTAATTCCATCGATCGGAAATAATTCGGAACTCTTTCTCCTGTCGGTGCTGATTCCTCCTCTCCTTCCTCTTCTCTCCTCCTTCGTTCCTCTACATCTTGCAAGGGATAAGAAGTAAAGAGAGTAATCGACGAAACGAAATGAATGAAAGATTAGATGCAAACAAGAAATGTACAAGTAGTTTGACAGCCGGACTCAACGAGGTAAGAAGAAAAGATTGAGATGGAAATCGAAGTGTAGAGATAGGCGAGCCAGATTACGCGCTACCTGAACCCGCAGTGAAAAGGAAGTCTCCGCTGCTCACGGAGCATTGACTTTTGCATTCGAACAGGTTTCTATCAATCACCGACAAGAGCTCTTCTGCCTACCACTGGCACAGCACAGCGGGATTCGAGCATTTATCTTCTAATGACTCTGATGAGATATATTTCTCCTTTTGGATCACAATTATTTTATACCAGTCATACATGCATACGCCCCGAGGCTCGCAACGTCAAGAAAATTTCATTCCACGACGAAAGAATAAGAGATTTTGAAAATTAAGTATCTGTTCTAATCTATCGATAATCTATGCAGTTGCACAACTTTCTCATGCGTTACATTCTCGGACGTCTTCGTCGCGTTAAAAAATTCTGAGGTACAGAGGAGAAAAAGAACGGTCCGACAAATTGAGCGGTCAAGACGCGGTCCGGAACGGTGGATCGAAACATCAAAAGCAATTATCGCACCGATCTGTATTAAGTTTGACACGTTGATTTGATCGTGTCTATATTGTTGCTGATGAATGTTGTAACCTAGCTCTAATCTAGCATAAATTATCTAAATTAACTACCATACCGAAACGCGTTACAGAGTGCGTTGAAAATTTCAGGCCAAACAACGCCTGGTGGTATGGCACGTCGTATATAGACATCTTCTGGAACGACAATTTTGGAAATCAATTTTTACGGTCATTTGCGTATCTATCTATCTGTCAAAAATCTGGGAGAAAGAAGGAGAGTGAAAAGAAAAAAATCTCACGAACTGCGAATGAAAAAATTAATAAATTGTACGCGAGCACACACGCGCTTTTTAGGAAGATTACTTTTTAATCGCAACCCGACGAATGTGAGAAAATGCTTTTTTAATAATCGTCATTGCACGAGCCGGAATGATTCTGAAATTAAAACAGTTATGGTTCTGCCCCTTGTGTCTACATGTTTCTAGCTCCTGCCTAGGTGCCTAGCTGCCTCATCCTCTCGTGCTTAGACAAGATAATAATTAGGTAGGTACAAGAGAATTATCATAACATAAAACCAAGTGCCTATCATCGTTTGAAACCGTTAAGTAGTTTCGGTTTGAAGATATTCAGAATTCTTTTAGACGCTTTGATATCAACTCGCGTCGTACGTTATGGACGGAGCTGGGATTTTTAACACGCACGCGACAAATCGAGGGCATATTTATTCCAACTGGTAACCCGCACTAAAAATCCTTACGACGTATTTATACGCCTTTCGAAAATTACTTTTAAATACACTCCTCGAGGCGTTTGACCAAAAAATATAAGCATTGAGAATATCTGAACGTTCTAACAACTCCGCTCGTCTAACTCTCTCGCGATATTTAATATGATCATTTTACAGGGCGGAAATAAGCTCCTTTCTTCTCCTCGATCATAACTTTGGCGATGACAGACTTTAGAGAATTTTTCGGACACTCGTTTCCCGAAATTTCGCCGGGTATTTCCCTCTCTGCGAGGATCTCACGTCGAATCAAAGACCTGATATTCGAAGTCTAATTATAATCAAAGGAAATGGAAATGAGTGATAGAATCGAGCGTGAAGTGGATCGTAAAAGTTTGAAATCTATAGGTACGGGAAGTATTTTTCAAAAAAATATCAGTCCCATAAAGTTCCTAAAGCCTGAGGTAAGGATGCGAGTAGATCCTCGCCTCCCTCGTTCTTCTTGGTTCGACATCGCCTACGTGTACCCCCCGTTGTGCTCTCTCGGACTTCTCGCTAATTATCATCGGGATCATCAACCCGACTGTATAATTCATGCATTGGCAAGTAGTGGCGTATAAGTTTCCCACCCAGCTAGACAGGCCAGCTACCACCCCATCTGGAATCGCATTGGTCCAGTGAACATGAAATCTCCCTGACCGGTCCTTAGCATCCCGTATACCGCGAACTCTCTTATTTATTTATCCGCTTCTTTATCGAAACTTTTAACGCGTTTTAAACGTCATCGAAAAATTAACTTCGGTGTAAATTATCAGACGATGATTTTGTACCGGAGAATTCCTCCGTCTCTGCACCCGGAGTTACGAACGATTACAGAACCGAGAAATTTCCAATAGCCCAGCTTCATTGGACCAGATCCTCAGTATCTTCGATTATAATTATGCGGGACTAAGAATTTCCATCGCTAATCGCGGTCAGACGCATTTGCCACGAAGCCACAGATCGGATCCCAAATTTCGTGGCTTCATGATTACCCGGAGAACGAACCTCGATCGGATCTCTCTGATCGCGGAAAGGTTCGACTGATAAATGACCAGAAAATATAAAACGGTTATAAATTTTGGCTATTTCATTTCGGCAAGAAATGGCCGCGGAGCGTTGGATAATCTCTCATTGCCGCAGCGGGTATTGCAATTATATAATTCTCGGTTACGGGTACCGAGATGTGGGTAATCTTCATTAAACCTCCTTACCAATACGCGGAGAGTAGTAAGTGCCAAGTATATCCCACATCGGTGAGATGGTAATTGTTACCTCGATCTTCGTTAAACGTAATGCGTTCAGGATCAGTAGATTGATTACATTTTCCCCACACGCGAATGGGGTTCCCTTGAGGTGGTATCGAGCTAAACGTTCTATGCAAAACCGCAATCAATGATCAACTTCCATAGAACCGAATGGTAACGCGGAGTTGTAAAGTGCGTGCATGGTGTACCGATCCGCTAATGAGCATCGTCTTTTTTACCGATGAATTTTTTTTGTTTTTTTGTTTGGTGGCCAAGGGAACTTTTTCCGTCCATTTATTTTCTGGAATTCCCGAACCTCTTTCTTCTCTCGCTCTCTTCGTCCGTCTCCTTCTGTAATATCATATGCCGGAGGAAGCTGGGACCGCAAAATCCTCCTCTGGCACTGAATTCCAGATCCCCTGGACCCAGAGGCCAGAAATAAGAACTAATCGAATGGCGGCTATATACAAACCAGAGAAGAACAGCTAGCCTCCCGGTGTTATGCTAGCGGCCAGTACAGCGGAGAAAAGAATCCGAGAAAGAAATGGACGCGGTTTTTAAGTGGCCTTGACAAGGTTGGTCCCCTCCCAGCAGCAGAGGCTAGAGATGAACGTTCTGGACCATATTCGAGCGTACCGAATCGCCTCGAGTTTCTAAGATTAAAAATCGGAAATTTTGGATTCGCTGTTCACTCCGATCATCGATCCGTCTCGATTCCCATAGCGTATGAATTCGTGAACGTAAAAAATATCCCGGCTCAATTTTTCACCTCAAATTGTTCAAAGTCCAGAGGCAATGGTATAATCTTCGTGCCATTCTCTCGCCGCGGGTCGCCTCTTTATTTTTTATTATTTTTTTTACCCCTCTGATACAGACGTAGCGTATATAGTATAAAATTCTTTGGCGTAGGTATCTCGCGGGCAGTCAATGACCTCGGATTTAGATCCTCGAAATGTCTACCGGTCCACTGGCTAATCCAGACTCCATAAACGGTACCGGGCTGGTAAATTTGAAAAAAAAAATTTCTCGGCTCGTAATTTGCGGGAAAAAGTTACAACGTCGGAAGTCATTATCCGCGTGATTCGCAAACGACGTAAACCATTAGTCTTATCGAGGAAATCTCGGACAGCCGTTGATAGTCGAATAGAATAGATAAAAGTGAGAATGAAGGTAAAAGATAGATCGATGATAATCGTCGATCAAAAAGATTGAGAAAAGGAACGCAAAAATGTTGCAAATTCAAATTTGCATAAATTCTGTGCCACTAACTCTCGTTCACGGAGATTATGTCATTCAAGGACGCGAATTGTGAAGAGTCAGTTCTGCAGGGCTCAAGTACTTGATGCGTGTCCGATTACTGTCTAAGATAAACGCTTTGAGAAACACGGAATCGCACTTATCTCCCGTCGCGGATCTTCTCCCGTTCCATTTACAACTGTTCTATACGAGGTGGCAGTAAACACCGATTAACTATGCCGTTTTTGCCTTTATATGTATATATGTATATATGTATATATATATACACGTCTGTATAATATCTGCCCCGAGTATGTTACCTACCCGAGAGGGAGGTATGTTCACATACGTTCGCAGGATAGTCGGTGCTTCAATACCGATCAACGGATCGATCTGATCAAATCCGTACGATAGAAATAAGGAGAAGAAGAAGAAGAAGAAGAAGAAGAAAAGGAGTAACGAAAAGAAGTAGAAAACAGGAAAAAAAAAGAGAGGAAAAAAAAAGGAGGAACCTTTGATCGATGTTCGATAAAGTAACGACAGTAATAATGCTAAAAAACGTCCGTTACTAATTACAACGAAATACCTACTCGTGTGAACAGGAATCGTCTATCCGAAATCAAGTTCACACGCTAATGCCTGTAAAAGACGGAGTTGAGAGAAAAAACAAAAAATAACAAAAAATAACGAAAATCGTCATTTCGCAAATTTAGGAACGATCAGCATCCGGCATACACCTATACATATATATAATAATATATGATCGTCAAACAGCGCAGGGACAAATTCTAGTCAACGAAAGCTAGCGAGTTTGAGTTCACGATCAACCAATTCCCTACGGGGAGTCAGCCGGATGACTTCTGGACCTCACAGTTCGATCGGTCTAACGGTCCGCGACACTAATTGGCCCCGGAAGTTTTTATTCGAAACGTTTCTTTTTTTTTTTCTTGTTTTTTTTTTTTTTTCTTTCGCGCGTAGTTTTTCTTTTTTGGTTTTTTGTTTGATTTTTATTTCATTTTTTATTTTTTTTTTATTTTTTTTTTCGTCTCTTCTTCTTCTCTTTATGTAAATGGCGGTTTGTTTTAATTAGCATACCACAGCCCTGGCAAAGCAGATCGTTAGTAAGCATAATTGTTCACTGAACATTGGACAAGGAACTGATCTTTCGTCACGGTGATTGAGAAGAATAATTCTAACTACCGAGTAAACCGCAAAGAGGACAAAATAAAATTGTAAAATCGTCGGATCTTTTTGCATCTCATTCGTCGACCTTCGAGACCCTCGAACAATACACCCCAGAAATAATTATTTTTTCTTCTTTTTTTGTTACCAATTTTTCTTTTTCGAATCAATTCTTTCACTCCTCTTTCGAGACATGATTAAGAATTGTTTAAAATTTCGCGGACTTTGCTTCGCGCAGATTCATCGTCGGTCGAAACTTCGACAAATTTTTTGGGATCTTGGGAGACGATATTCGATCGATGAATTTCATTTTTGGATGAGATAATTTCTTTCAAACCTTCCGAGAAGACCCCGATTTCGATTTTCTCCTCCGGTAGCGACGGAATGAAAAATAATTTCCAATCACGTCCGAAAATCGGAGTCAATAGCGATTCGCAAGAAACTATTTGCAAGGCGTATAAATCCGCTGGGACAGACTAAACTGGACTAAAACAACCTTTCCGTGTTCAAAATCAGCCCGCACATCGGCGACCTGTCGAAATACGACGGATGATATTAGTCAGGTGTGTAAAACGGTCACTGTGCCTCGAATGGAACGAAGTAAGACCGATTCGTCGCAAATTCTATCGATTCAAAAAGTTATTTAGTTAATCGTAGACCAGTGAATAACCGTCGATCCATCCATACGCGTCCAACAAATTGGTAGCCTTGGTCGGAGGCGTATGGGATACGCGCTGCCTATAAAAGTGATCGGAGGTATCTAATCGCGGTTCGAGAACCGGAGTCGAAACTTTTATGTTCATATATCATACGTGTATGGACGAGAAGACGTTGTATATTACGAAGATAAGATATTCCTCCTCCCAGGTCCAAAAATAGACGTCAAAATATTCGGCTCGGTTCCAAGAAGATCGGCTCTCCACTCTCGTTGGTATAAATTACGAAAACTACAGCCCCCGAAGAGGACGCGGTGCATAAAATTGGTCCCGGTTCCTTTGAAATATGGATATCGTCGTTAACCCAACAGCAGCACCAGCGCCAGCATCAGCGTCAGGGACAGAAGCAGAAGCAGAAGCGTAAGAAACAACAGCGAGAGCCCCGAGGCCTGCAAACCCCGTTCCGTACTGACCATGTGAACTTTGCATACGGACGTTCAATGACCTATGAACTTTGCACCTTGGGGCTCATAGCCACTAAACCTGGGATGCATATATGACTGCCACGGATTTATTTCGGTACCTGACGGTGGACAGAGACGAAAAGTGGATATCGACTAGGTGAAATTTCCAGGATGAGTAATTAGGGACGTTTTTACAACCACGGACTGAAACTGTTCGTTGAGAAGAGAAAAAAGGCTCTAATTTGGAGGAATAACAACGTTGAGTGCAAAAATTCATCAAAACAGCTTTCGGAGCCATCAGGAACGAGTTTATGGCCGATCGACGAGATTCTTTTTCCTTTTCGCGTATCACACGATCCTTTGGATGAATTAATTCAGGAATTGCAGATACCACGGCGTGGTCAGTTCTCGATGAATTTAAATTCGAAACAATCATCGTTTATGGGTGTATCGTGAATTATGTGTGAAATACGTGAGATCTGAGTCATTCCTTCCGAGTCCCAGATAAAAAAAAAACCGTCCATCATCGATTGATATTTTTCATTCATTTACTATCTATTAAATTTATTTATCCATATATTTATTCATTTGTTTATTCATTTATGAAGCCGTTCGACGATCACGCGGTGAAATATTGTACGGGTTTAGAACTGTAAAAGTGGTTTTTGCGGGCTCAGAGATTGATATTAGGTGTTTATGGCGACGAAAAAATCGAGGTAAACTGATCAAATATATGAGCGATTTGTCTGCGTCGCGAACTGGAGATTACCAATAACTGTGAGAAAGAAAAAACAAAAACAAAAACAACAATAATAATAATAAAAAGAATTTTTAATCAGAAGTATCGTGAGAGCGTATATACCTGTGTCAAATTTCGATCGATATGCGACTTGTCCGAAGAGCAATAATTCTTTTCCGTTTTTGTAACTTGATTCAAGGTATGATTTATTTTTTTTATTTATTTTTTTTCAATCTTCCTTTTTTTTTCTTCTTTGTTTTTCAATCAGAGGTGATGATATCTCCGGCGGATTGGGAATACGTATAAGAAAATAGACCGGATGCAGAATTTTATTGGTGTCGATCGATGAAAAAGTTCATACATAATAAGAAACCGAGTTTTTCAATTAAATTTAATTGAATGAATTCAGGGACCTATGATATAAGTAAGTGAGAATACAAATAGCAATGATATATCGCGAAACCAGACGACTATCCAATGACGAAAGGGAAATAGACCGAATAAAATTAAACCGATCGTACAGTCGTTTCACACCTTGGGTCGTATCGTCGGTTCATTTATTTATTTATTCATTTATTTTTCAATTCCATTTTTTGTAACAATTCACCGACGAGAACGAGAGATCTGGAAAGAGGGGAACCGAACGAAACCCATCAGCGATTCAATTGACGTCGATTTACCGCTGCTCGATGAAATTTCTTCGCTTTTTAAAAATCCCCGATTTCTTAGTCGGTTTCAATTAGGCATACCTATACCGCGGTAAAAGAAAATTGAAAAAATTTGCAACAGTATTCAATAATAATGGCGTTCGATAAAACACCTGACAGTAACTTACGAGATGTTAAATTGCGAATAACGAACACAAGCTCGGCGACCTATAGACAGACATCTGTTTTGGTTATACAGTTATATGAAACCTGTTCATTCATACGAGGTGATTCTGAATAAGTGACATGTCACGGTGTCGAGAACCGCAGCGATTTACATATTAACACGTAACACACATACCTTTTTACCTGGACGCGGATTTATTCTATCTTACACATTTCAAATCTGTGTGCGGTGGGAATTAGTATTCGCGCCTATTTTGTCCGCGAAAAATCAAGGACTCGTTCGCGGATCTGGACGCGCGGCTATGAATCAACCGAAATTTATCTTACCCAAGTTTTTTGTTTTTTCGAGTTCTTTTTTTTTATGAAATATCCGGTAATGACAAGGTCCGACATACTTTTCGTTCACTCGTACGAAACACATGCAAATTTATGAAAAAAAAATCAAAAACCGAACTTTTCTTTCTGTACTTTCGAAAAAAAAATTCAGGTGGGAGATAATAGGTGGATACTTTGCAAAAAGAAATTACATCGAAAATTTTGACGAAAATTGTCGGGCAGGTAGACTCGGACGTTTCTAAAATCCGAAGTGAGAATAGGAGGAAGAAATCGCGGATAAAAATAAGACGAATGAGAAGAAGGAGAAGGAGAAGAAGAATAAAAAGAAGAATGCAACGGATGACCACACCGCTATAGAGATTCTAACGTCCTTAATGCCTATAATCTCGAATCATCTGCATCTCGATGTAATTCCCGGAGTTCCTGCGCGTATCGCGTTGCCTTTACTATTTTCCTCTCTTTCCCTCCCAATTTTCTCTCTCTTACCTCACCGCGTACAACTTCGAAGCATAACAGTTTGCCTCGGGTTCGAGAGCGAAGCTATTGAACAAGGCGGTCGGTTAAAATGTTATTAAATTGTTTCACCACGTTACTTTCGCTATACTCCCGCTATACTTTCGTTACACAGGAGGTCTCGTTGCCTATACACAACGTTCATAGGTATTATTACGAGCAAAGTACGCCGAGCCTCTTCTCCTCTACGGAACCTGGTATACGAGATGCACCTAGCCAGCCAGCCACACGTTGTAACCTACCGAGTGTAATGAGACAGGAAAAGAGGGTGCAATTTCCTCGGTAATATTTCTATCTGCCGGTGATCCCGCTTCTGCTTTTGCTTCTGCTTCTGCTTCTGATTTTGCTCGTACTCTCCTCCCGTATTCCATCCAGCCTCTAACAGACCTTCGAGATCACGATTTTAATCCCAACAAAACGAAACGGCTATTATTTTCGAAATAAGAAGAAAAAAGGAGAAATCTATCTTTAACCAACGAGACCCGTGTCCGTATTATCAAATGACTTTTACAGTCTTTGAATAATAAAATGATACACGTCTGTTACTGCCTCGAGGAATTTCTGAATTTTTTTTCCTTTTCATTCTTTTTTTTTCGGGATAAATAATTTCGAAAGATTCTGGCGTAAAGTTGATCATTGAGATACGGATGATTATATACCGAAGCGTAGGTACGGCTCCTCGAACTGTTGTCATCGATTACACTAACGTCGCTTAAGTAGAGAGCCGCCGCCGCTTCGGAAACACGAATGTCTAATGGATCCCCGATTGCCCATATTCACGGTCTAATGAGTAATGACTATCAATTTCAAATAACTGTACTCTGCACACGTACAGAGCCGACCATTTGGGACATTTGTGACGCCTGAGCTACCGGAATTCCTTTACAAATTTAAACAGTTAACAAAAATTACTAAATTACACTAATTAAATACGTCTGAAAAAGTTTCTGAAAATTTCTTTCCGAATACAGTTTTTTTTTTTTCTTTTTTCCTTCTTTTTTTTTTTTTTTTGTTCGAAACGAAGAGGATCGAGTAGAACGGAATAGTATCCGTAATAGTATAAGAAGCAGCGGAGAACGTCGTGAAGGTAGAGGCAGAGGTACGCTATGATTTTCGCTGATTACATCGACAACCAGTCGATGAAACTATAGTGTTCACTGTTCATCTAGAGAGATCAGCGTTGCTGCTTCAGCCTCTGCTCGGCTGGTACTTTCTTAGACCATGCAATGATCCTGGTCAGATAACCTGTAATTATACTCCCATATCCGGATTCATTTGTAAATCAGATAGGGCTTTAACTAACCCCCTGGTATAGACGAGAATACTTTTTTCTCCCCTTCTGTTCTGCTCTTTGCTCGTTTTCTGATTTCTTTGCTCGTTTCCTGATTTCCTTTTGATTCTTCGAACGGACTACGATATCCACCTTTTTGATTCAGCTAACGATTCGAAAGTATGTTCGATTCCTTTTGCAAGGAATGAACGATTCGATGCTCTTTGATTTTTTTTTTTTTTTTAAATTCTTTTTTTGTTAACCTTCGATGTTTGAAATTGTCTAAAATAAATTTAGAAAAAAAAAGAAAGAAAAGGAAGCGCGACCACAGGAAGTAATGCGATAGTCGGCAGGCGTGACAAGACCGCAAACCGTTGATACGCGGATAAACTCGATGGACGATTTTATCCAGGTTTTTACGATTTCAATTACATCTACCTTCGTACCATGCCCGAGCGACAGTAGTCGGTGTTTCTATCTACTACGGTTTTATCGCTGTAATAAAACGAGCTCTTCTTCTTCTTCTTTGTCTTCTTTCTTTTGGTCTTTCTTATTCTATTTTTACCGCCGCACGAAACAAACGCAGAAAATTTCAAACACAGTGCCACCATACATCAAGAATCTCTATTATATTCCACTCTTCTCAACGCAAGTGATAATTTCTCGGGAGAAAAAACCAAAAAACAAAAATAAAAGAACAAATATCCGTTCAACGTCTTGAGTCAGGATACGTGATAGCGGGCTCCGAATAAATCGAAGCCTTTTCAACAGCATGGGAACAGTTGGAGAGTTTAGTTCGCAATTACGCAAATTGGCGATTATTAGTTTCGTCGATAACCCCGCGAACTCGAATAGCAAATACTCCTTTCTAAAGTAGGCAGCTTAATTAAAGAGTATTTATTACGAGAAGCTCATCTTATCTGTACAGCGGGCAGCCTGCAAACCAACCACTTCGGTTCCGATGAAGAGATAGACTCTCGCGAGGAGAAGAAGAAGATTATTTCTACACGAAAGTCGAAAAAAAAAATTTTTCTCTAAATGAATATCGATATGCGAACTTCAGAGAAGATTTTTATACCCGAACAAAAAAAAAAAAAAGAAACACCAGATTTGGATTTATTGTAGCTGCAGATCGGTTCTTTTTTACTTTGGTCCAGAGTCTGTCAACGCTGAAGCTGCTTCCTTTTCAGTTTCTTTTTCCTTTTTTTAGGAATTAAAAAAATTAGCCTGTACAAGTACTCTTCGTCTATCGACGGTGTATTTGCAATGTCACTGCGGTCGCAGACCGATTACTTTGTGGCTTGTCGGCGGTATTGTCTCTTCCACATCTTACAAACGATTTGCTAACAGTCTGTATTAACCGAGGCTTGAACATCGGGAATGAAACGATCAATTTCGTAGCACGGTTTATTTCACACGGAACCGAATTTTTGCTGTAAGATTATTTTTCACAAAAATTATAATCGTCGAGTACAGCTATAATTCTACAAAGTGAAGAAAGGGATTCATAGGATCGCTGGAAAAAAAAAAAAAAAAATCGGAACCCGGAGATGAGGAAATCTGGACGAAGGGCATCCTTCGTCAACCGTGAATTCCCGTAAATAGTAAGGATCTCAGTTTTACGAGGTATTGTGTTATTCGCGGAACCTTAGCCTTGGCTCGTCGAAGTCGAAGCGGTTTAAGAAAAGGAAGGAAATTTTGAAAAATCGCGGGTTGGACCTGCGGCAAAAACTGCGGGGCCGTATTTCTCCGTTTTGTTTTTGCAATGAAACTAATTGCGATACTCGAGGATGGGAGAATGCCGCTTCCATCTTTCATGGCATTCGCAAAAATAGGACGGAACGTTTCTTCGGCTGAAAATTTCGCGAGGGAATGAGAAATTCCGGCGGATATATTTGACCCTTGCCAAAATCAAATTCGGCCTGAATAAGACGACAGACTCTTGGCTACAGGCCATTCGAGTTGGCACGAGCTACGATAAGAAATAATAAAGAATACGGTTTGTCTGCGGACGCAATAACATTAAATAACATCCTGGACCCCGCTCCGGGGTTCAGATTAAAATCTAAAGTACCGGTTACTGCATTCTGCCGGTGATAACTTTCTTTCGGTTTTAGCACCAAAACGAATTTTGCAAACCCAGGTATCGACGATCGAAGGCGTTCAAAGAGCCTCGGAAATAGTCGAAAGAAAAAAGTCGAAAGAATTTTCGAAATCTGAGAGATTCCTGATTTCCGAAACGACGGATACCAGCGTCGACGGTTTCTTCAAAATATTTTTGCATGAAAAACTCACCCTTCAGCTGCGTTGTCTCGATGGCAAACATGTTCAACGCCAGAAGCTGGAGGAGTCTGGTACCAGGTAGAGGAAGAGGCGAATGTTGAAGAAGAGCCCGGAATTCTCTGAGCATCTGGACCCCAGCCTCCTGGAAGGTTTCCATCCTACAACAGAAAGGCAGAGAGATACGATCAATAATTTATTTCATGCGTTATTCTCGCTCCTCCATCCCGACCTGCAGACTGCAGCGACAAACGCATTCCCGTTTATCTCATCCCAGCTTATAGTTTAGGTAGACAAAACGCAGTTTCTCGACGTCTCGACGTAGTCTTGTTTATAGCCATTCGACTGATTGATGATTCAATTTTTACCTAAGACCTTTAGGTAGTCTTATTACTCAATATGTAACCAAAAGCCCCGAGTCGATAGCAAATTTTTATTTTCGACGAGACACGCGAGGAAGAAAAGGCACGGTGCGTGATAGACGTGATTGCTAATTGTCTAATTAACCGAGCTAATATACCAATCCGAGAGACACGCCTACGGAGAGAAACCGCATCGCCGTCAATCAAGACGTCGTTTCAGATTTCTTGGTCGCGTTTCTTCGTATGGTAAGCGCGAAGTCGAGGTCGAAGAATCGAAAGTAAGAGTGAAGATACCTGCCCAAACACATTTTCGTTAGGCACATCGAACAGCGTGTGTGCCAAAACGAATCGCGATTAGATACGAAGATTTTTGCGGTCGGAGTTTGATGGATTTGGGAATATAAGGTGAAACATGTGAGAAATCCAGCGAATAGGTGATATCGGATTCGCAGATACTAGACGAATTTTTTCCAGCCCATATACTCGGTCTGGGAGTGACTTTCCTCACTGGTCAGCGGTAATACTCCCACGTAAAAAGCAAGTTGGCGGTATTACTGTGCAAGGTCGATGCCCCGCCTGAGGAGTCGAAGAAAAGCTTCGCGCACCTATACGAATCGTTGAATAAGTTGGAAACCGAATAGGTGTGTTCGTGGCTTCTAGAATTTGCATAATTCACACGACCGCAGAATCCTCTTTGCACGACCCGCAGAGCGCAGTAATTTCCACGTCGGTTCGTCTCGATTTTTCTCCGATATAATTTCCAGAAAATAAGATGCCGAATGTCCAGCCAATTAGGATAACAACGACCAAAGTAAACCGGAGTAGGAACCAACGGTCAAAGAAGGCGATAGCTGTTTTACGATAAAGCCAATTCCTGATCTCTTTTGACCGTTAAGAGGGACCAAATAAAGTGCGTTATGCACACATCTCGGGATCACATAGGAAGAAGAATCGTCCGCGGTGGGTATAGCGAAGTGGGATCTCTCCTCGAGTGTAATGCCGTATTTGTCAAAGTAGCTGGAAGTTAACCGGATCATCATGCCCGCGTTTATACCTGGTAGAGTGTAGACGTTAAAGGAGTATCTCATTGTGTGTGAGAAGCGAGCTTCTCTGCTCCAGGGCCGGCGTATAGCCGAGTCCCTGCAAGGCACTGAGACTCCAGACTCGAACAACCCGATCTATAACTCTGCCCTGGTTGTAATTAGGATAACGGACTTTGAGCTGCCGGAGTAGGCAAGGATATAATCGGAGTATGCACAGCGTTACAGGTTCTCGAATAAACGCCTCGCCGTAAACCTCAGCGTAGAGACTTCTCTTCGATTCATAAACGATCGGTGGATACGTTGCAAGTCGGAATCGAGTGACACGGGAGCGACAGAATCTCCGGAGCAATTCGCTTCCTTAAGCTTGTGCGGAAACGAATGACGAAACAGTTGCGTTTTCCGTGGAAACTTACGCATCGACGAACGGCATGAATATCAGTGTCAACGATTGCGATCGCCAGTTTTGATCCTGAGGGGATTCCTGTTCCCTTTTTTGTTGGTTTGTTTTTTTACTTTTTACCGAATAAAATCAAGGCAGGAAAATTTCCGCATCGAAGTAAGCCATCCGGAGCATCGTGTAGCACCGGTATATGCCCGGCGCCTAGAGAACGAGATAGCGGGATAGCCAGTTTGCCTGCATCCTGGGCTGGATCGCCAGGAAGAAGGGCTCGTCCTGTGTCGAGCCGAGAAGCGGAGTATGCGTGCTTAGATAAGCTCGTTACGTGTCGGATTTAATTAGATACAGCGTTCGTGCGGTATTCTTCATTTCACTGCACGCGGAAGCATAATACTTATACATATATGCACCGCGGACCAAGACTGGAAGGGTGAAAATACGGAAGTCCATGATTATGGTGTACACGGTACGAACTACCAGCTCCTAGATCCGACCAATCGAATAACCTGGCGCGGCTCGAGTCCATCGCGTAAATTTCCAAAAACCACTGGCTGCAGACCGAAGGACATCTTTTTTTAGGAGAGATCCAGCTACCCACGAAATATGGCGATTGACATTGGTTTTCCATACGGCGAGGGAAAAGCCTCTAAAATTTTCTAGAGAAGAGTAACGACGCGGGGTATCAAGACGGATTGGAAAGCCTTGGAGATAGATCTGCGATAGAGTCGAGTCACCGGTGGTAGTATCCTATCAGAGGAGGATAGTTTCCCACAGCCTCTTCTCACCCGAGCATATGGTGTGACCCGAATATCAATGCAACGCGATTGTAAATTGATTCTATATATGTACTGTAATGGTATGTATATTGAAATGAGTGTCACCGTTGAAATTATTCGTTGTTTAATACCAGCACATGGGTATTACGAGTTAATATAGGTACCCTGCACATATACATAACATGTTACTACGTCCCATGGCTAGGTATACTATATACGGTGACGTTTGGCTGTGGCGATGCTGTTGGACTTGGCGCGGTTGCCCAGCAGGAAAGCATCTCGAAGATCCTGGGACTGGGACTGAGACTGGGACTGGGACTTGGCGTTGTTTCATCTTTCACGGTGGTCAGGCGATGTGTCAGCGTCCCGTTACCCGCCGCTTGACCAAGCCTCGGACCTCGGGATCGTATTAAAGATCCAGTCCCAACTGCAGTTAAGGAGCTAGAGGGTGACTGATATTAATTCTCGAGTCGCTTAAAGTACGAGCTCGGATTCTCGTGGTAGTCTTAATTCAATTATCACCTTATGCCATGGAAAAGAAACACGGTTCAACCTCTACGGATATTCGACGGAAACATTTTGTCCCGTATTCTCATCAACCGCGACGATGAAGTATTAAGCTAATTAAGCTTAATTAAGTCACGCTTTTGTCTGTTCCTTTTTTTTCTCCTTCTTTTCTTTGCTTTTTTCTTCCTCCTCTTTTTAATAACCACAAGGTGGAACGTTTCCACTTTAGATCCTGCACGGATGAAGAGATACGTTTAACTCCACCTCAAAGAGGATGTCGACAAGGAGGAAGACGGGGTCACCGGTATTCTCACGCCCGCAAAACTAGCACCGGGAAACCTGGGTGCAAAAATGAAACGCCTTGACCGCAAATGTTGCCTGGTGCTCTCCCGGGTACTCTCGACCGAGATACGAGGAACGGGGCTCCTCTCTCCAGAGAGGGAACTGGAATTAGACGCGCTGGCATTCGCTGCGCCTTCGACCTCCGAGGAGGAAAAGGATGGGAAGGATGGTCCCATCTTCTCGTGGGAGGACCACGAGTAACAATATAACTATAACGAACGTCATCTCCGCAAAACTTTGCTACGAGATATGACGGTAGGCACTGGACCAGTATTATGCTCATGTGACCTCTCGTCATCATTACTCTCGTTTCGGACACGAACGGATCGGTGTCGTCGATAGAAAATCATCAAAAAGTACCAGAGTCGGAATGGAAATTAAATTTCGATCCTCTAAAATCTCAATTCCCCCGTTCTTCAGTTTTGTCGCTAGAAATGTGAAATTTCAGATGTGCGAATCACAGAATCAGATCGTGATTGGATAAATTCTGATTAGCGTTTCTGCATCGGACTAAATTTTCGAATTCTATCTACGACCTCAAAAGTCAGTGAAAAATCAAGTCGATGATCATCCCCGCGTAGAAAAAACTTGTTTCTCGTTATACAAATTTTGGTTCCATTGGTTGTATTGGAACTCGAGAATCGATTTGGTATTCAGATATTCTTCTTCGTTTTGGCGAGTTATTATTCGCGAGAAAGATCGATCAACCATTTGCTCCGGTCTGTTGACGCATATATAAATATTGGTTCGATTACGCTTCTGTATAATATTTTATCATCGTTTTCTTCCTGGCAAAAAACGAAATAGAAAAAAAAAAAACACACTTCGCGACGTTATAGACTTAGGAAACCGATTAACTTTACAGCTATTTGATAGACACTAAAAGCGTCGTTATCATCCCAGACGTCCAAACGATCGCCCGCTACCGTTACGCCTGCAGCGATATTACACATATCCTTCTCACTCCACATTTCTCCATTAAAAATATGAAAATTAAAATAATCAATGATCAACTAAGAATATCGTAGATCACGGAATTAGGGAATTTCTCTTCAGTCACTTGAGTTTTTGATCGAGTTAGTTAAGGGCTGTTTTTTTTCCTGAGACAATCCCCTGAAGGATGACAGTAAGAATTCTTGATGGAATAAAAGCTACAGAAAATGTGCGAAGTTTTGTATCAAATTTTGTAGAAAAGAGAAAAAAAAAACGAAAAGAAAAATACGTTTTTATTCGGAGGAGGTAAAAAGTGACTTTTCAAGGGTCAGAATCTGCAGATCAGGACCTGCTCCTACAAATCTTCAACCCTGGATGTGTCAATTTTTTTTTTTGTTCATTACATACAGAAGTAATTAGGCAGCAAGGAAAAGACGGTGAACTAACCATCTTAAAGGAAAGTCCGCGTAGGTTTACCTCGGCAGGATACAGGTGTGTATCACGGTGACTATTTAACGGTCAGGAGTCAAGCTTCTTCTCCAGTAATTAGAACTCGAGATAATTATTAATTACGCTTACCATATGCGTGTTATATACTAAGAAGCCGTTTTGACGTAGAGGTCGGAGGTGACCGTGTTCGGAATTCCTGGCGAGTGATATTCAGGATCCACTGCAGGCTATACCATTAGAAGAGGTAGGTAGCTAGCCGGGTAGGTAAGATACACGCAATGGCAAGCCGACATTGACCGTCAACGTAATCGGGAGTGCAGTGTCTACTGCCTGGATATATCGTGTACACATATATCAGCTTTACGATTCGCTAATTATCATTTTACTGCCACCCGTAGAACCTAACTCTAATAAATTACCAACGGTTCTACCTCCTTTTTCACAATATAAAACCCTCCTCTCTTACACGGTATGTAATCAAACCCGCGCACACACATTTTTATCATACCGTATAGGAAAACGATCGGTGACCAGCCTAGCTACGTAACAAACGTGAAGTTTCTATCGCTGTTCAGTGCCAAATAATGGCGAAGTTCGAACCATGACAAATTGGGACCCATATCTGATGACCCGTTAGCGACGTATGGCCATTCCACGCTAATGTTTGTCAACGTAGACGTAGACGAGTTAAAGTGGTTTCAGTTTGTGCCTGTACTCAAACTTGGAGCAGCTGCTAGATAAAATGACATTCGTATACGTGGATGGTTTTTTTTTTTTGCGGAGGGGATTTTGGCAATGATCGAACGAAAGAAAGAAGACAAATGGCGAGAGAAGAGGCTCACTTCTTACCACTTAACACATTACAGTTTAAACTTTTAAAACGTTCGTGGCAAATGCGGTGGCTACATGACTAACAACTTTGCACTTTAGCGTCTAACGGGATCCTGGCTCCAATAGATCACGAGTATGACCCTTTGATTGCGCGGGTCACCCTAGGCTGCGTTAGCTACGTCTACTGCATCCACGACGCGGCCACGGCCGCAGCGGCTACCTTTGCGTAGGATAGTTTCGACGCGATGAACTGCAGCGGCGAGAGTTGCTGTGTCGGCATCTCGACGTCGACGTCGACGTCTCACTATGTACCTCGACCTCTCGTACCTCATTAATTACCGTTTCATTCTAACAAATCGAATTCCCAATCTGGGGATATTTTAATTGGCGGCAAAATCGCACGTCAATTCTATTACCTCTACGATTTATATCCTCGTATTAGTAATTCGAGGGATTTTTCATTTCACACACTATCACGGCGCGGTACTTAGCGCTTGCATCTATCATGAACGAGAATAATTGCGATACCCACTATTCAGCATTTCGGGTGAATCCGATCAAAGTCTGACCCTCGTTGCGTCAAATTTGGATTTTAGTGACAATTGTAACAATTGAACGGGATTCGAAAAGGATTCAAATAAAATTGCAAGAAAAAACAAAAAATTATTTCGAAGGAGGAAAAACGACGACTGAATCGATTTCGATATGAGATCCTTGATTTTAGAAATGATCGATGCATCGATACAGGTGACTTTGAACGATACCCCATATTTGAAGAATTTTCTGAAGAATCGGGGGATTTAGAACGGCGAGTAAATGTCACAGAAGAGATCGAGTAAGTCGAGGAAGTTCGAAAGCGAATAAAACGTGTACGACCTGTGGGCCGTTGACTTCTGGCAAAGATCATTGATTTTTTTGCAGACACGTGGCCCATTGTGATGTAGATATCTCAGCTTTGTTCGCGGCATTGTCCCATCTAAATCCGTGTAATTCGTGATTTCATTAATCCCGGGTTTTCCTTTTTCTTCATTTTAAAGAAAAATCTTTTATTTTGAAATTTTTTTTCAAACCACCTTTTCACGGTCTCGGTACCACCGCGCCGTCCCGATTAGCAGAAAGTGAATTCAAGTGAATCTTGTGGTTATAGATGACTACTGCCAATAAATCACCTAAAACTTCCTAAGTATCGAGACAATGAGATTATCAACGGTACACTTACTACGTCCGAAGTCTATCTCGACGAACAGAGAACCCAGGTCTTTCAAAAGTCCAAAAATATTACCAAAACAGAGAAACCCACGTACGGGGACATTCTATGACAGCTGATGTCCGATGAATGATATTCTTTTCGAGTTTAGTCGACATTGAAATTTGAAATGATTGATTCGACGTGAAAATTTCAGATTTCATCCGTACGTCGTGGGTCAAGAATATCGGCTTGATATGGGTTACGGTAAAAATAAATCCGCAGACGAAAGAAAGAGACCAAAAATAAATAAAAAAGTAAAAAAGTAAAAAGATGAAAAAAAAAGAAATAAAAATTCAAAGAAAAAACAATTCGGAGCTCCATGGGACCGCAGTACTTGCCAGGCGATGAAAAGACGCCATCGATCATGAAGAGCGTCCTGATATACGTAGGCTTAGCCTTAGCATAACAGGTTACGAGGAGCTCATGGATCTTCGAGATCTTTTGATCGCGACAACTCGCAGTGCAGCCGGGGCAACTCGGTTGGTACCAAATTCCGTCTGGCCCGTTTATTTCGGGCCCAAGGTATCGTGTTATTCGTATATACATATATATCCTCGCAAGGGGTCCGCTACGGCGCCAATTACGTATCGTGTATGTATTTTTAGACTCGCGTGAAGAAGATTATCGCGATCGGGTTCCCCCCCACGGGTACCTTACACGAGGTGAGAAAAGTGAAAAGAGAAGAAAATGAATGTGAAAACGAAAAAGAAAAAGAAAAGTAACCCCTATGACGTTACGTGCGAAAAGGAATTCTCCGAAGCGCGAGAACCGAAAAGAATTTCTGTTTCTTTCTTCTTTTTTTTTTTCTCTTCTCCTTTACTTCTTTTTTTCCCCCCATTCTTTGAGGTCCGTTTGCTATTTATATCGTCCCGAAGCAACCTTCCGAAGGTCGAAGGACACGGTCGCAAAAAACTTTCCATCGAGAGGGAAGAAGCAAAAAAAACCAAAAAAATTTAAAAAATTAAAAAAAAAAAACAAGGTAGGTAATGGTAGTTATAAAAATGAAATACATTGAGAGGTGGGTTACAACGAGCGGAGTGAAGTAGTCGCTTTCTTGGAAATCCGGACGAAGAAGGTCTTCGCGGTAAATTGGTAGAGGATCGGGTATAGGTAGCTGGTATCGAATTTTAGTTGAAATTTATCGCATTTTTGTATAGCAGATACTGGACCGGGATTCTGGAGTATTTAAGTCCGATTGTTACAGCGTTTTTATACCCCTAAAATAAATTTCACGGTACTCCGATGCCATTAGCATCCCATTTAAGGGGAATAAATAATTTTAAATAGCGCGGTGTACAAATTTAACAACGATATTCTCACTCACCTCCGCTGAGATCTGGATGCCGATGCTACAACGATACACTTCTCTGTCTAAGAAATAATAAATTATCGTCCCGAAATCTTACAAACTATAACAAAATTATTTACGATTTTGAAACAAACAAAAAAATGGTTCCAGGTCGAAAATCTTCTTATCTGAGTATGAAAATTTATCGAATATCATTTAGTGGAGATAAATTTTGAAAATGGGAAGCAAAGGGGGAAGAGAATCTACGGTGAAGATGTTTAAAGGAATAAATGAACGTATATGTGAATTAATGTTTTTTATCGTGAACTAAAGTGGAAGTAAAAAGAAATAAGGAACTGTCTCATGCACTTTAAGCGGATGGTCACGATTATAACAGGCTTGTAGCCTCAGCTCGGACCCAAGCTCGCAGACTCCGTCGCGAACCCCGTCTTTTTATCCATTTTTTAATCGCAAACGAACCTAAAAATAGCATTCTATAAATAAAGCGGGAATCGCCGGCATAATACATGTCTCAGCGATAACACTACCACCGTTGACCAGTATTTTTATACACTTTTTTGATGTCGCAACCAGAACAAGAAAAATAGGAAGAAGAATAAGAAGAAGAAAAATCCCTGAAGAAATATTCGATTCGATTAATTAAATTTTTTTATTGAAAATAGGAAGAGAACAGTTTTTTTTTTTTTTCAATCTTTGCATAAATTATCTCGCTCTTCTCTATCCAGTAACTTCGCGTATCGAAACCTGGCCACTACGGATAGCTCGCCGTTTAATATGCAAATAATTAATTAGCTTCATTAGCTATAGGTTTGTCGCAGTGTCTAAGAGGCAGAGGAGGTTGCAAGGGTTGTGAAAAGTTTTATTTTTCAGCAAAAAGAAAAAAGAAAATAGAATATCTGTCATCGCGTGTGAAAGAAATAATTTTAGTTGAATGAGGTGAACGAAAATCGGTGCTTAGGTTTACTCTAACGAATGAATCGGCGTTTGTTCGAACCCAACGCTGAGGTTTTCTGTTAGGATACATATTCAACGACTTATCTATCTGATCGTCCTTGCCAGTAATGCGATTCGCAAATACGGAAAGGGGATAAAAACGTGAATAAAAAATGTGAGAAAAGGACGACAACATTCCTGCAAGATGTAGTTTGAAATTGAAAAAATCCCCGTACACCGCGTTGAAAGAATTGATAGAAAAATACGAAAATCGTTAGCAAACGAGGCGGAGTCTTGTGCCATCATCATCTCCGTTTGCGCAAAAACCTTATCCGTTTTTCGCGGGATACGGGTATGCTGGAAAAAAAGGGAACGGGATCGCCAGAGGCGCACGTTCGCACGCTGGACACTGATGGATATAAATTTTGGGAAATCCGATACTTAGGAGTCGAAAGAATTGAGACCATGATCGAATTCTGTACAATTCTTAAGGAAATCGAATGGTTTTTTGGTCAACCTTTAGTCTGAGCTGTTTTTTGGTTCAAGATCATCCGAGGTACGAACAATGAGTCGAAAATGGTGCATTAGGTTTTCTTTGCGCTCTTTAGAGACTATCGGATAGATAAAACCCGCGATGGCATGTGATGGTTGAGTTAACCGAGTGACGAAACTTTCATTTTCATGATAGGACAGAGGAGGCATTGCCGGATGGCATGTCGTCCCTGAACTTGCACGTTTCAAAGACAAGGTCGACCTCCGTTGTCGTGTAAAGAAAGAGGGAAATAACGAGGGAAGCTGGAAGGGAAAGTAATGATTCTAAGAATGTTGTATCGAAATGTTATAGCTAGGAAATAACCGAGGGATAGTAGCGAAGAGAAGTATATAAGTCGTTGCACAATCGACCCCTTCTGGTTCTTCTTCATCTTCTTCATCTTCTTCTTCTTCGTCTTCTTCTTTCATCGATCTATTTATCGATTACAAGCCAGATTCTAACGATTGTCGGGATAATTGCGTGTCGTCGTTCGTTACCTCTATCCCCATCATCCTTACGCCTCGAGCGTACGCGAGATTACCATCTTTCGTAAGAGGACGATTTACTTAGGTTATATTCAACATGGCCACGTTATATGCGAGCCAGATTCCACGGATAATTATTAATTAGTTATCACCGATTACTACCATTATTGATTTATATTAGCAAGTATGTCGTTCAACTGCCGTTCTACACGTGCCTTTGCGGCGCGATAACGTCATTAAATCTAGCATGATAGAATTTATCGATAAAATTTCAATTTCAAACTTCAAGTTCCTCTTCAGGAATTTATAGGGCAAATCGAAGAGAAGCCTGATTTAATGTTTCAGTTTCTTTCTCTAAAACCTTAGTTTTGCCAGAAATACAATTCCGTTTCGGTAGAATCGAGTCCTACGTGAGGATTCAGAGGTGTGAATCAGAATTAGCGCTTCGACTTGAAATTCTGATTAGCGTCTCTACGTCCTACCGAATTTTCAAATTCTACTTGCAGTCTCAGAAGTCTGCGAATAAAATTTCGAAAAGTCTAGTTCGCACCTGAACGAAACCAGAAATTCAATTCACGGGCAATCCTACCCCCAAATCGTAGTTCGCTCCTCCAAGTCTTCGTCGAGTACTTGTAGAATGGAACCGCAGAATTTTCATTCCAACTATGGAGAAGATAACGCAAATCCTGATCGCGAAATTGCACGATAAAAGGTGCCATAAATTTCCGACAAAACATTGGAATTCGGTCTTCCATTCTTCGTCAGGTATACGAGGCTGACGAGTCCTCTACCACGACACGAGGGTCCATAAAGGGTTTGGCAGAAAATATCGAGCCAGAAGTTGAACGCTGTAAGTTAGAAGTTCGCCGATGATCGGATGCTGAGGAACAGGGAACGGGGGAGGTACAATGCGAGAGTTAAGAGTAGTGATTCTGAAGATGGTCCGAGTTCGTGTCTCGTCGGTGCCGCAGCATCCGCTGATGTCCTTGAGGCGGGCAGGGTCGTCAGTCGAGCCCTGCGCCAGGTAAACGACCATCAGAACCCCGTGTGTGTCGGTCCTCATTTCTCCCCTGTCTTCTCCCGCAGCTCTTACTCACGGAGGAAAAATACAGATGCACCGATACCACGCACACTGAAGATTCGTACGAATATACCCATAAGTACCTACTAGTTCCTGGCGTCGCGAAAACCCGCCAAGATCGCCGAGGCCGATCAGCATGCTCCACAAGTGTTACGAAATGGCTCTAACACCCGCTGCCTACCCTCTTTCAACGAATTTATGGCTTTAATTACAGCCCGGCGAAGGTGCTACGCAGCACACTCCATTTTCACCGATCATCTCGGTTACGCGTCATTTCCGAGGAACCGACCTGGGGCAACAACTCGACAAGAATATGCCGGTAGCGGGAATTTGGGGAGCCAATTTTTAAAGGTGGAATATGCCATGGAGAGTTCTTGACGAGGTTCGTCTCCGGAGGGTGAATCGAAGTTTAATTAGTGTGCATCTGTATAAGGATTATTCTAACGCGGTCCGTCTGTTTATGATAAATAGTCTGGTCCTTGAAGTACGTGTCGTGTCTATCTGAGCTATACGGCCGCCCTGAATAGGCGATATCCATGGAACCCGTAGACTCTGGCTCTGGACCCATGCCGCGCACGTCCGGTCGCCTAACGAGGCACAAGGTAGGTACTTCTAACGGTCTCTGGTTCGCCAATTACCGATCCTTGATATTATTAGGGTCGGTTATACGTTCTCTAAATCTTAGGGTAAACGGGAGGCTTCCGCTCCGGCGCCAATTAAATCGTAACCTTTGCAAATTGAAAGGAACGGCGCGGTTTGATATTACCTTTACGACCGCGACGGCACACGCCCAACAATTAATATCAAACGTGAGACCATCTACTTGCTCTATACAGATTCGCGATCAGATATTAATTCAAAAGTTGTTCTATATTTATATCGCGATTAATACGTCAGGGAATATCAAAACCACTTTCCGTTCATCGTCGCTAACTATTTTATATCAAAATCCTGCAAAGGACCTGCTCTACACTACACTGCACCACAGAATCGAAAATTTGGATGGAAGTAACGGCACTGAAGGATACCGGCTTCAAATTATCATTTTGAATCGACACCTTTACTCTAGCTCCGAATTTTGCTATCAAAAGAACTGCCCTGTCATGATTTTTCATTGGAAAAAAGTGGGAGGAAGACATGTGCCCGCCAAATGTGTAGCCTTTCGAATGATCCTTCCATCTTCACAGTGGAATTTGTGAGGAAGAGCATTTCCCTCTGATTTCAAGACACAGCCTCACTCGGCCGTCGTTTTCACATGTAGAATGTTTTTTTTTTTTCCACGTGACCGTGGGTACGAGTGTAGACTTTATAATAAGAAGTGTAACGAAATGAGTCTCAGCCTAGACGATTATTCATTCCCATCCATAATGCCTCTTCCATCCCATTACTGTGCTATGGATTGTTTGCAAGAGCGAACACATCCTTCACCAACCACAGCAGTATATTAATGAGTGTATAACCTACCGCTATACGCCCAGGGTGGTGAAACGCGATCCATTATTGTCAGGACAAAGGCAAATACCGTGTTCAACTTCAGTTACCAATAATTACGGAGTGGTTAATCCCTTCTGGGTACCTAGAAGGTGGATGGTCTGCATTGGGATAGGCAGATGTTACCGGCATACACGTATGCCTATAGATACTCGCGAGGATAACAGGTGACGAAATAAGTCCCGTTGACGAGGAGCCGGACTAACCGGTGGTTCCACACTGGCATTCTTCACGATTCGTCTATGGTGCTGAAGCTCTTTTCGAAAGAAAAGTCTAAGTCCTTGGAACCAGGGCACAGGGCTCACCGCGACATGAAGAACGCGTGGCTTTCGGTTGCCCTCGAGACACCCGTTGTGCTTAAGGACGTAGTCGGTTACTCCAGAGATTCACTCCCCTCTAGACGATGGTGCCCGACGCTGACCACTGCCCACTGGCGCCACGCAATTGTCAATTAACATTTTTACCGCCGTTCAAGAAAACACGGAGCTACGTGCCGCGCGATGCGCGATGCGCGCTCATCCTCCTACCGCCGCCAGGGTCTGTCTTCTCTTCTCTTCTCTGCTTCTCTCTTCTCTTCTCTCCTCTCTTCATCTCCTTTCCTCCTCTACTGACGCAACTTGCGGATCCAACGGGGATACATTTCATTATGATTATACATACATGTCTGTGCTACGGATTGCTAATCGCTCGCGTGCGCCTCCCCACATCATCCTCCCAATCCCTAGACGTTGGAGTCTGAAGACTTAGCAGACCAATCTTTCCAGATCGTTCCAAGATCTTCAGGAACGCATCCTTTCGGAAACTCTGTCTACCGTCAGCTATCAGAGGCGGGAGCAAAAACGATTTACTCACTCTGTCATCGAATGTTACATCTCGATGCAGTGCCTGCAGTAGGATCCACAGTAAAATACTAGTAGATGCAAATCCTGACTTATTTTTCAAGAAGACAGTATCATGCACCTTCTACGACCCACTGATGCCAATTTTGGAGGAGACCCAAGTATAACTGATGATTATACAGCCTGTTGCTTCTTTTTAGCACAACTCGCCATTAAGATATGATTTTTGGATAATGACCTGCATTCTGAGCCAAAATCCATGGCTGGTTTGATCAGAGACTGGTTCTTCGAGAGAAGTGTATAACTGGAGAGTCTTCGCGTCTTGTTCATTAAGATTTTTCTATTTTGTTAATCTTGCGCCACCGTTATGTAACGAGTTGAAAAATTAGATGTTACAAGACAGTAGGAGAGCCAAGACGTGAACAAGGTCGTCGCCTGGCCTGCAAGAGTTTCGTACTGGGGTCATCGGTGCTCGTCGCGTGTCTCTCGACCGCGTCATGAGAACCGGGATATATTCGTGAGGGCGAAAGTAAATCACAAGTCAAGGTCTGGGTCGACAGTTCCGAGGAAAAACTGACATGGCGTTACAAATAGAGTTGTAACTCGACAAGTTTCCCAATTACCCATATTTTTATACGTGAGGGTATGAAAAGTCCGGACACACGTCCTCATCATCTATTTTATGAATAAAAACCCAAACCTTAGACAGGAGGTCATTAGTTTACGTACTTGCAAATTCGTAATGTATCTTAGAAGTCATTGGCGATCGCTTCGACGTAAAAATTCCTTAAAATCACTTTGATCCAGCAACTTTCCTCATCATAAATAAAATTGACACAGAAACGTGCTTTTCGTGGCTGGGGATACGAATATGCGCAGTATGCGAGCCAAGCAGCTCGTAACCTTAATCTTTCCTTCGTACTTTGGAGTTAAATGAAACGCGCCTGGGAGAGAAGGAAAAGTGACTGAATATTTAATTAATTCATAAACTTGCCGAGGCAATTTTCTTGGGACTTGTTGTTCTTGTTTCCTCAACTCATTTGAACATACCTAACTAATTCACAAGCCCCAAGGACAACTCTTCGTATGAAAAGTTGACATTTTTCCCAAGTTTTTTCCGCCAAGAACGAGGAATCAGCGCAGAAAGTTCATCGGATTGTCAGATTCCAGCGATTCACTTCGATTCTGGTCCATGAATGGTCGATTTTTTTGTACAGATCACTTGTGTATACCTCTCGAAGTAATTCCGACTAAATACCGGCTCTAAAACTTCGACGGGCTGTTACTTCTACTTCGTGGTTTATAATTGTCAGAATTCCCAAACTCCGGAATCACTGGATCGCGATTTCCGAATATATTTCGATACGAAAAAACTTTTTTCGGAGGATTTTCATATTTGCAGATCATTTTTCCCGTAAACGCAACTCTGTGTATCATACTGACGATTTTTCGCCGAAGGATAATGTCGAGTGGGTATATAGAACATGGAATTCTGAGATATTGCCTCATTCACGATTCAGCGTCAACTGCAAGCCTACAGCTACCTATTATAAGTTTCGCAAAAACCGAGTTTTTTTATTTCAAACGGTGTTCGTTTGCTCACGAGCTACCAAGAAAATCTACATTTCGCAAAATCTCACCTGTTACGCGTCAGCATAGAGTAAAGAAAAAAATCGACTGTTTACCAATCATCGCGCGAGCGAGTACTGTCTACCCAGAAAGGTTCTTCCCGTACGTTTCGCCCACGGCAAAACTGAGACCGTAATAAAGACCTTGTAATATGCAGATATGTACCGCAGGCATGCGTTATACATACCTACCCGTATGAATTCGATACACGTGTCCGCGTGCATAGGGTATCAGTATCGGAAGAAACCCGATGTTTTACAAGATTCTGGTATTCCCATTATGCAAACATATGCGATGAAGTAATTTCGAAAATCCCTTGGCGATAATAATTCTCTTCCCTTTCTCTCTCTCTATCCGTCTCTTTGTCTTATTTATGGGCTTGGAAAGCCACGCCATGGAATCTGGGATTCTGATCGTTCGAGCATTCATCCCCGATATCTTGGGGCGGCTTTCCCTGCGGAGGAAACTACGTAAAAATAAGGAATCGGAACGATCTGGGATGCGGGCAACGCGCCTGGTCGATGATAGGTCAACGAACCCAACTGAGCATTGTGTGTCGCCAGTTGCCTCCCGGGAACTGTCACATAACCTCACTTTCGCGACAAAGAGACTTCCGAGAAGAGGCTGAGATCTCTCTCGCTCGCTTCGAGGCTGCAAGAGCGTTATGTAATTGCGAGGATAATGGAGATGTATGGACCCGAGAATAATAGTACCAAGATTGCTATTGGAGGCTAGCAGCTTGGCCTGCTTCTGATATATCGAGGGACTTGAGAAATCGAGGATCTAGTCCTTCGAGTTCTTCGGTTGAACAGAAAACTTTTGGCTCATACTTGAGACGCCAACTCGGTTTCCCTCACTTTTTTCATTCAACCCACGTCAAATTTTGGTTCCGAGGATATTTGGATCGGTGATTTTTAACCTGAGCTCGAGATTCATTATGGCGGACCAGAATGCAAAAAATTCTTCGATCTGTATGAAAATTGGTTTCTAGGGGGTCTTTAGGTCACTGAATTCGAATCTGAAGTCGCCAAGACGTTCAAATTCGAAATGGCGAGACTCTCGGGTAATCCAACTATTTTTTGGTTATTTTGGTCCGCCATCTTGGAATTTGGTCGTTTTCACTTCAAATTCGAAGCCTAATTCCGTACGAATCGGATTAAAATGGGTTTAGGAACGTTTATTTTTTCACTTCGCAGGACCATGTTTCAAAGAATCAAGGTCCAAACTATAATATGGAGTCCGAAAGAAACCGCGAAGATAAATCGTACGGAAATTGTTTTTAGAACCGAATCTGAGAGATCTATCGCCATAAGGGATCCTGCGGCTTGAACCTTCTCTTTCTCCACTGTGCCGTCTCCAGCTTCCCGTAACAACGTAAATTCAAGGGTATAGGTCACGAGGGTCTCGTTACAAGAGTTTGCCAATTTCACGACTCGGAGATGCGTTGCGAGACCCATTAGATTTATGATATATACTTCCGCGTTAACCTCAGGAAATTTGTGTTAATAAATTCACGATAAATCAACATTTCCAGACCGTCGAACTAAATTTTGAAATATGGAATCTTATTTTTTATATTTTTGTACTGATTTCTCCAAGATTTTTTCAAAAATGATTTCTGTTCACGTAAAACAAAGATAAATGGATTGATCGAAAGATACGCGCGGTATATGATAATAGTTAATCTCATACAGCGGAACTAATGTTAGAAATAATAATTTCTATACCTCATATATATAATGAAACTAAGATGATATAAAATTCGAAAAATTATTCCGTCATCGCCGCTAAGTTAGTTGACTTGATAGTTGGGTTTGATTTACGGTTCGTTTCCGGTCCGCGATATACTTAGCGATAAAAATCGCAGCTGTGAACACCGGGATATATTTTCTAAGTCTTTTTCACCGTCTCGCCAACCATACATCCCATGTACCTATGTATATACCAGAAGCGTGCTTAATACAAAGCAAAACAGCTAAGTCCGCACGTATCTGCAATGTTTCAACGAAAAGTCGTAAAGTCGTGGCTTCTACGGAAGATGAGGAACCCCGGGTCAGTTAACACCAGTTTACCACCAGTACCGAGGTGTACAGTACGTAATAATTAGATCTAAAAATAAACGAAACTTAGCTACAAGGCCTGGCTTCCGAATAGGAAAGAACAATCAGTGCCTATCCGCTTGGAGTAGGTTTCGTATCCTGTTTCTGTTTGATCCTCCTCAGCAGCTCCTACCTTCACGTTTTATATTTTATATTTTATATTTTATATTTTACATTTTACATTTTATATTTTATATTTTATATTTTATATCCTGTCTTTATGTCTTTCTGCGTGTCGGCGGACGATGGGAATTACCCCCAATGACCATTTGGGAATTAGTATTATATAGTTCGAAGGCATTTTGTCCGAAGACTCTTTTATTTCTGCTTGCTAGAAACCCTCCGTTCTCTCAACCGGATGTAGCGAGCATCGAGAAGAAAAATTGAGAAAAAAAATTCACAGGGGTTCTCGAAGTTCTTGGTCATGAATGCAGCCCAGGAACTCCAGGATTGATGAAACGTGATTTTGACGAAAATTGTAGTTTTCAGAATTTTTGTTCCCCATTTTGAAGCTCAAAATTTCGAGGTCAGTTACTCGATTAGCGACCTTAAAAACTTCTGGGAACAAACTTTTGTCGAAATCGCACTAATTCCTCCCCACCATTTTTAATTTCGTAAACAGAATCGTGATCTGCGATCCCAAAAATCTTTGGAAAGAAATTCATATGAAGATTTTTTTATTTGGCACGCATCTTGGATGTACTGGCCGAAATTTCCTAATTTCTATCTCAAACCCGTAATCAGTGATCCAAAAAACACCTCGAAATCAATTTTGAAAAAAATCGATGCGCCACTTTGAATCCCACAATTATTTCGATTCTTCAAATTCAGAAGAAGACCCATCGAAGACTCCTTGGTATAAAATTCCCCACAAATCGATAAAACAGTTCGAAATCGGGAGACTAATGAAATTCCGTGTACGAGATAAAATATAATTAAACAATTTTTTTTTTCAATATACATTTTACGACGCAACGTAAGATTCTTCCGCTAATAAAGATTAATCGGAAGGGTTTTGTAAGAGGCTTAAGATCTTGGGCGGTTCGGGAGTAGTTATATATTAAGCCGATTGGTATATAAGGCCTTGGGTGCCGATTAAATTGACGTATTAGTTGCCATTAAAAAATACTCCATTGGTTACGGTCGTTCGCGATCAATTTACCGAACACGATATACATACGTACAGGTACTACATACACCAGTCAATTCCTCGGACAATAATAGCTCTATCAGTTATTTACCACTTAATATTATCCGTGACTGAATAGTACAAGATGTTGGTAGTCAACTGTACATGGATGTATACATATACGATAATCTGACCATATATTTCACTGATCAATATTTCTCAGTCAATCAAAACGACTAAAATTATACATCTACGAGCCGCAATTTGTTCGAAGCTAAAAAAAATTTGCAAAAGGAGAAAAGAGAAAGAACTAGATATAATAACACCGTTGATATATGCATATTAGGGTGGCCGTGGTTTGGGATCTGATTAAGATTTTTATTTCGATATTCAACCCTTGACCGCATGGGATGTTGTTACACTTTCGGTAAATATTTCATCGCGGTACGATTCATTTGAAAAAAAATCCGCAATTGTGAAAAATTATTGGGCATCTATGCTACTTCAAAAAAAAAAAAATATCATCGCCAGTTCTCGATACGATATTTTGTAAAATTGAACAAAAAAGGTCATTCAAATTCAAATGGTGCACGATCGACATAGATGATGCTAATGTTTTTCCCAAAAAGTAACATCGATGCCCATTAATTTTTCAAAATTAGATATTTAAAAAAAAATCGCATAAAGAGGAAAAATAGATAGGATTGTATCTACGGTATACAGTAAACACTGTGCTATAGATTCTTTGAGACTAAAGGGTTGAGGCCAGTCGAAGCGAACGGCAAAACCTTACCTAATAAGGATATGGTAGTGAAGAAGACCGGGTATAGATACAGTTGGTCGTCAGCTAACTGGGTAATGCTGGTACATAACTAGACTAGATGATCGGTAATCGCGCTATGCCGTGTGTAAGATATATATGAAAATCTCGCGAACATAATCGACTAAGCAGTGACTGAAGTTTGACTTTTGCTAATAATTTCGTAGAATACGAAGAACTCATTCGCCTGAGATCCATCTTCAATAAGAATGACTAATTCGATTCGAAAAAACGATTTTTTTCCTTTTTTTTTAAACCGTTTTGCTTTCCTCTCCGCGAAAGGAGACAACGATTATGAATATTCTCAGTAAATTGCGATTCTCTCAATAATCGTGACAAAGCTGAATGGTTTTTTGAATTAATTTGTCCGTGGAGCAAGTTCAACAGTTCTAACATTCAACAAGTGATACATATAGCAGGGTATCATATTATAGCAATCACTCAATTTGCCCTGCTTAGAAATCTTAAACGAACTAAACACAGCATGCAGCGAATGAATAAAGTTGAGATTAAAAAAGACTTACCCTATCTTGGTGATCAGTTTCCCATGAACGTGAAGGTAAGATGTGACAAATCGCTTGTTCACCTGTAAAGATAGATGAAAAAGATTAATTTTCAATTTATTGTCTTTCAATGTTAGAAATTATTGAAAAGTGAAATTCGGAATTTTTCTCTTACCTCAACGCTAGTCAGTTGAACAAGTTCTTCTAGGTCACTGTGAGCTAGTCTTGCCTCGCTAGCCGCTGCGGCGGTTGTAGTTCTAGTAACTCTTCTGCCTCCAGGATGCACCCAAATTTCTCTTCTCAATCCTCCGCCACTACCCCCGGATCCTTCTTTCTCTTTCATTCGAGCCCTTTCTTTAGATTCTCGTTCTTCTTTGCGCTTACGTTCGGTGGATTCGTACTGGATGAATGAAAAATTGAGAATCAATGAAGAAATGATTTTTTATGGAGATTGAATCGTGCTAAGCGTGAATCCTACACTTGAGAAAACATCGGAGATTTAGTATCTTGGAATAAAAATTCTTAGCCTCTTCCGAGAACTCAGATTCTCAATGAATAGCAAAGAACATACAACTCTTGAAGGAATTCAATGTGTATATCTGATTATATAATGTATCGTGAATAGTTTATGATAAAAGAACTTAGTCTAGGTCCATACTCAAGCCATCGGGTCAAAATCTATTCTTTAAACATGGTTTCAATCACATAATATAGCTTCTGAATTTTCCTTCGAATCAATGAATGAGTGAGGACCTGATTCATACTGAAAAGCAAGGCGGCATTCATCGCCTCACCTAGATTGTATTCGTTTATCGAAAATTGTTGAAAAGAAATGATATGGAGAATGGGTGTTCTTTGCTTATTCAGTGAGTAAAGTTCTGGCAGAGCTTCCTAAATTTCGATAATTTAATCTCCTTTGTCTTCCCAACTGCCACCTGCATTAACTCTGTTTACGTTCAACTATTCTAAGTATACTGCAAGGATTCCAAACAAGACGTATTGAGAATAACGAAGAAAGTAATTTCATTCAACTGACTAAAGTTCTTCATAATATTATTTCGATCAATCTGCCAATCAGATTTAAAAGCTAGATAAACTCCAGAAATTCCAAACACTATTTTAGTCTCTTTTACGATTACTAGAATAGCTAAAATTACTTTTTAATCCTTGCAGATGCAAGGGGTGATATTTCAACACAGACTATTTATAGTAGTGCAAATCAAATGAAGAGAAATACATATTGCTAAAAGCTGAATGATGTAGTCATCAGTTCAGCACATGATATCGTCGTGTATTGTAAAGATTGCTAAATTTTAAGTAGATATACTAAAACGCTAAAATACATGCGACAAAGTACTAATAAGTAGGTTTATTTTTATGTTTTGGTTTACGTTCTGGGGATTTGAATATTGGTGCAGATATACTATTCTCAAAATCTATGCAAAGCCAGCGTAGAGTCGTTGTAAATAGGAATTTACTGGGGACAGTTGGTGCAGCTCAAAATATTACATTTGTTAAAACATTGTGAGAAAGAAGATTTGTACTAGAATTCAAAGAATAACGAGAATAGCACGATCCTCTAGACCTTCAAAAGTAGCTTTCTGTGACGGTAGAAAAAAAGACGTTTAAAGTCTATGGGAATTGGGTAAAATCGTTGCAATGTGATGTGAGAAATGCATGAAAAACAGAGCAAGCTTCTGCCACAGCAGTAAGCAGTGTCTATGGAAATTTCACACCAAGAATTTGATTTTACTTACATAATGTAGATACTGGGAGCAAAAAAAAAGAAATTCTCTTGTTAATAATTAAATAGCATCATACATATGGTTTCAAATTCATTTTAGGACTTGAATAGACTCACCTTCTTCCTATTCTCGTCAAAAAGTGCTATTAGACTTTCCCTAGCTGAATGAAAGGGATTAGAAGCCATCAGTGACCGCATGTAGAAGTAAACGGCATCCAATTTTCGTCTCTGTAATAAATAAAATACATTGTTTGAAGATTCTGGTATGGAATAAAAATCTCCAAGAGATTATAACACAAAGATTGTTAAACTCACAGCATAGTGAGCCAACAGAGCCAGTTGATTATACGGTCTTCCATTTTTGGGATTGATCTGCTGAGCCTTGACGTACCATCTGTGAATTATTTATTCTTAGACATAGAATACATAAGGGATAAAGCATTACGAGTTATGAATCCATGGTATCGCTCAGTTATGAGTGCGAATGAAAAATGAAGATACTCACTGCCTGGACTTTCCGTAATTTGTAGTTTCGTTGACCTGTTCTTTGTATCTGGCCAGATCCCCTAGATATAAGAAAATCTTTTGGGCACTGACTAAAGCCAATCCGACGAACCCGAGCCCTTTAGGAAGTGAAGGCGATGTCAAAAAGGTGTCCAATTTGAACTTGTAAGTATTTTCGAGGACTGTAAGAAGGTTTTCCAGATACATAGTCCCCTCGTCAATGATATCTAACATTATTTTTTTGCAATGTTCACGCCCTTCAGAGTTCTCTTTGGGCATACCCTTCCTCAGCATTTCAATCATATTGTAAAATAGTATCTTCCAGAAGTATTGCTCGACGTTCTCTGCTTGGCAAAATTTAATATCTGTCTCTAACAAAGTCTGCAGACTTTCTTGTAAAAAATGACGGATATAGGATAGCCTTTCCCAACTGGTTGTCACACCACCGGAACTCAGTATCCATTGTAACTCTAAATCTGCTCTGCCTATATCAAGAAGTAAATAGGGACTCTTTGCTGAGCGAAAACTGTAAACAGAAAGAAATAAAGAAAGAAAAGTTTATCAATCGTCGATAAAGCATGCGGAAAAAGAGCGTTTTCAAAACATTCGGTTTACCTTTCCGAATTGGGATTGTACCATGGTGTTCTCATATTCCCAAACTGATCGGTACTATAAGAAGGAGGCATACCGTCGAGCTGTGGTGCTTGAAAACCGTGACCTGGACTTGCCGGATGAGACTGGAATACAGGAACACTGAGAGGCTGAGCCTGAGTGTCATTTTCCCTGTTAATGACGAAGAATATTGTTAAGGAAACTGTTCAGACATGATTTCAGACTGTTTTCTTCAATTTGAACAGCGAAAAGAATTGATATAAATATAATTCCAAGATTAAAGATCAATGACTAGCGATTTAAACCCTGGAAGCTTCGGCGATTGCTTTACATGCTAGTTTTTACAAGGCCTTGGAGAACACAAACAGTTCCTAGCTGTAATGAATGACTAGAATAGTTGAAATCTTTTGCATATTACCTGGGTAAAGCTGCTCTGCTTCCAGGAGATGTGATAATTATTGGTTTGTTAGGATTGTTAGGATCGAATAGAGTCCGCTGTTGTTGTGCAGAGTTTTGTCGGAGTGAATTAATGCTAGGTGGTGATTGGCTGGTGTCGGGAATAACCAGAACACCAGGTGGCTGAGGATTGTTGTAACTAATCTGAGAATTGTTATGATGCGAGACAGGACTGGGTGGAGAATTAGATTGCTGAACGGAATGAGAAGATTGTGGATGATTGTGAGCTGCAGAAGATGGGGTACGCCTCCCGTCCTCCGAATCACATATTGAAGGCTTTCTTCCTGATCTCCAATTCTCATCTACATGTGGTTCTGGCATTCTGGAGAAAAAAAAGGAGATTTAATGTTTACAAGTTTCTAGGAAGTGATTAACAGACACATACAACTTAAATAGGATAATTTTTGAAGGACCAAAATGTGCTAAATTTATTTTTAGAACAACCGCTTATGTTACAAAAGTTTAGTAGTCTTGCGAAGCATGATAAAGTAAATCCACTAAATGCAATGACTGGACCGAAAAAATTTCAGCATAGTTACATCGCCGTTTAATTTGAAACGGTACAAGTAGGTGACATTTTTTCCCATTACCTGTTCCTGTGAAAGTCTTCAGGATTTCTGCTACCGCCTCTAAAATTTCTTTCTTTGCTTGGTTCACGGCTACGATGGGTGTTGTTAGACTGTCGATGACTTCTGTTGTATCTTCTATCGCTACCACTTATCTTCTGATTATTATTATAATTATCATTCTCTCTATTATGCTGATTCTTTTCGCGTTCTCTACTATTCTCTCTGACTTTATCTCTGCTCACACTCCTTAGAACACGAAATATTACATTATTATACCGTTCACAATCTTTTCTACATCTAATCCCCATCATTTTCATTTATACCAAACAAATGAAGAAACTCTTTACCTATCAGCGCCGTGCCGCCTATCATGTTTCCTTCTTCTGGCTTGATTCCGCCCTCCGGATCCTCCAGTTCCTCCAGTTCCCCCTGTTCCTCCGGCAGATGCTTGACTACCAGAAAGACCAGTTGCGTTATCCCGAAGACTGATCATTGAAGAACTACGACTAAGCTGTTCAGCCTCAAGTTTTTCAGTTAATTCAACTTCTTCGCTCCAATCCTAAACATAAATGAGCATTAATAATAACATGTTAAAAGTAGTAATATAATTTTCAACTGCACCATATGGTTTCAAGGCCGAATGGTACCTGGAATAGCTGTAGCTATGAATTTAACTCACCAAAGTATGTTCCGAGGACATATTTGGCAATGGACTGAAAGGTTCGCTCTTCGTAGGGCTAAGATTGGTGGATTGTTTATTACTCGATCTTTCCTGAGCCACGTTTGAAGACTCGTAAGAATTGTGGTTACCACGTTGTCTATAAAAATAGAATCCAATTAAAAGTGGGTCATAAAACGTGCTGGTAATACATAGGTAGAAGTATGAATCAAAATAGCCATTACGTTTGATAAGTATGATGCTGGGGAGCAGTGGGAGGCGATGCCCCCCTCCTCTGCCTTTGATAATCAGGAGATGATTGGCATCTGTTTACAATTGGTATCGACATTGCAGGCGATACTGCTGGCGGTGGTGGAGGCATCATCAAACTATCTGCTCGGCTCAAACTCTCCACGCTTGTATACATCGTGCTGTTACTACCTCGCCTATCATAGGATCTGCACATAAAGAACGAAGTTCTAAGAGCCTTGATCTATTCACTCGGTAAGATTTTTGAGGGGCTGGCACGTCTCCAAATTGTTTTTTATTCAAACAGTTCTATTACAGAAGTTTGCTAATCTTTTCAAGTATGATCAAGCAAAAGTTAAGAGTTGTGAGTCATCTGGTCTCAGAGGTGGATGCAATCAAGGTTAAATTGCTTAATACAGGGATCTGAATCAACCAGTGCTTCGATTTTATATATTTGATACTGCAAACGTGAATCAAGAAATCAATTCTTTACTGCCAAAGTTTCAAGTTTACAAACTTGTCTTTTGCTATTTTCTAATTTTCTCTGTTTTCTGAAGAACCAGAGAGCCAAATATCTAAAATCGAAGCAGTGGTGATCCAAGTAGTCGTATTATATGATTTTACTTCAACTGCATCTCACTCTGAGACCCGAAGAGTCACACATCCCAACTTTCATCTCATTATGCTCCAAAATACTAGCAAACTTTTGTAATAAAACTGGTTGTCTATTCCTTTCAGATTCAATTACCGGCTCATATAGTCTTGGCTAGGAGTTTGGGGCCTTGAATTAGGCGCCGAAAACTGGTCAGGAGTAACAGATCTGAACACTGTAGATTGGGTATCCATTTCCTCCGGCCTGAGTCTTCCTCTACCTCTGCTACGGGCAGGTATAGTATTTGCCCAGTTTTGTTGAGGTTGCAAAGGCCCAGTTGGTGGCAAGTGCTGCATTGTTTGTGAATGCTGCATCGCAGGTGAATAATTGTAATTGGACGTACCCTAAAAGATTTCAAACTCACGTTATAATATTCGATGAAAAATAAACATCTGCTTCAAAAGTTCTAGCTGATATATCACCTGATAAGTAACTGTGCTACCGTCCCACTGTGTGTCTTCAGAAGTAGTACCAATATAGCTATTTTGTAGCGGAATCAGTCCGTTCTTGTCCAGAAATTTCTTCTGGAATCTTGGGGGCAGTTGATCAAAATTCTTTGGGTTTCTGGGCATTGAATTATCCTTGATACTTCCTCTCCTACCCGACGGTGGTTTTCCTTGAAATTTTTCTGGATATCCAGTCGGTTCTACACTCCTTGTGTCTCGGGTGCGATTAGAATCCCCCGTTACACTAGGAGAAACAATGAGCGGCTCTGAACCCTGCAAAAACAAATTCGTTAATTTATCCATGATATATAAAATTCCCACCCTAGCATCTATGTGACTTACTTGTCTAATCTCTCGATGATTATCCCTTCTATTTCCGTAATTTCTAGGCAAAGAAGGTGAGTCTGGTCTCCAACGTTCCTCACATTCGCTCGTGTTACGATTTCGCCTATTTCCTCCAGTTCGTTTTCCGTGATCGTCTCTACCTCCGCCTCGATTTCCTCCACCTCCATGACCTCCACTGTGACCACCACCGCGATTACGGTGACTCTCATTTCTCTGGCTACGATTAGAATGTGTGTCCCAATCCCTGTTGTCTTCTCTGTCACGATCTCTGTCCCATCCACCATGCACTGGGGATCTTGGGGGCAAAATGGTTCAGTTTGTATCAGATGTTTACAAAAATTTGGGAAAAATGATCAGCAAATTTTATCCTAAATCAATTTTCAGTATATTTCCAGTGTTATTAGATACTAGATTCAAGATTTTCACCTGTTAGCCACTTCTCGTCCAGCCAGAGATTCCTTCACTTTTTTAGGAACATATAACTGTTGTTCAGGCTTCTTATTTTTCTTCCTCGGATCACCTCCGTGTTGATTATTCCTAGATGATGCGTGAGTCTGTTCATTGCTATTATTTCCATAGTATAAACGCATGTCGTTTAATTTATCTGACATGTTTTCAATTTGTTGTGAAGGAGGATTGTTCTGCATTTGATTGGGGCTATTGAACTGATGCTGCTTTGTACGGTAATGAAAAGAAGATGATGACTTGGGCTTATTATCCTGAGTGTTGTTCTCATTGTCAAAATCATCGGAACTAGGTCCTCCTGATTTACGCAAAGGACCACTCCCAGGCCTATACAGGAGCTGAGGAGGGGCCCGACTCGCATTACCTCGCATTACCGACGATCTGTCTATTCCCAATTTAGAATCTACTGTATTATCTGGAAATTAACAGTTACTCAAGTTAGTAGATCTCCAGTAAGGAGTATGATGTGTGAAAAACTACTCCAAAATATAGTTCTATGAATACTTAATGAAGTGAGATAATAGTTTAACACTTTGCCGTTCCCAGGTAAGATTTACAGCAAAGTATATTATCTAAGGCTATCATCAACTAAGATATGTTGATGGTAAGCTTGTTAGTTAAAAGTAGTATAAACAGAGGAAAAATGAAAGATTGGTGTTTTGAGTATTTTGGAGTTATTGAATAGCCAGTTTTATTGACCATGGTAGATAACCAACCTCGTATAATCTGTGAATGAAAAGTGAAAGGTGTATCTTGAGGAGACCGGACGTAAGAGAGGAGGGTCGTAATGTAGTCGTTTAGAAATAAGAGTAAATAGTGGGCGAGCGTAAAAAAACAAAGTGTTCAAACTGAGGTTAAGATTTGAATTCGTTTCTTGGTGATATATGAATGTGAAGTGAAAGGTTTCGGATAAAATTAATGAATATTATTAGACAAAAATACAGGGTGTATATAAATGTAAAAACATCTGTTTGTTAAGAGGGAAATTGACGTAAATATAATAATAATAGATGGACACAATAAGAAATAAAAAAATTGTACTAATATCTGTTGACATATCTAGTTATGAGAGTACATACAGGTCATTAAATGATGAAAATAAAAAATCTTAGTTATGTAATCGAAAGGCGTATGGAAATATGAATGAATGAAAATACTCAAAGAAATTCGTATAAACTGTTCCGACGTACTATTTTTAATCGACGAAGGCCACGTATTTTAGGAAACAATCCTTGATTGCGGTCTCACAATTCGATTTTTAGGTTAGCTTGTTTTGTTAGGTTAGCTTTCAGTCAAAGTATAAACAAAATATTGCCGATTATTTATTTGGGTATTTAAATAAAAGCATTTTCACAGCTAACAGTATACCGAATGATGTTATTTTGACAGAATGAGAAACCAATTTAGACGTTTTTAAATTACCTTGTGAAATTCCTCCCCACTTTCTGCGTCCTTTGTCGTGGTTCGCCATATTGGAATACAATCGCCGCTAAAAGTTTAAGGAACTCAATTCGAGATCGTTTAGAATCTCGATATTATCTGCGTTATCTGACAAGCGAGAAATTATCTATATTATTAAATTGCATATCAATTCTAAAAGATAAAATGATTATTTTCTGCGACTCACAATGTCTATATGGGTAGATGATTATTGCTTTGATAGTTCCTTACGTATTTAATAGATGTATCTATCTACAGCATCCTATACAACGCATGTAACACGAACTTCGTAAACATTGCATCGCATAATGCAATTAGTAGACTTTTAATTTCTACGCTAATGCAAGTCCGAATATGCATGTAAAAATATATGTGTAAGAGTTTAGATTAGCTATCAAACTTGTTGAAATATAACGCGTGCGTTAGATCTTAGTTTAGACTGATTCGAGTTATAATTAGATATAGTTATTAACCCTTCGAAGTCTCCTTAGAAATGTATGAAATTGCATTTTAATACTATACATATATTTAGGAACACATATATATATTTGTGTAATTGCTTATCTGCATTCCATTCGTTTCCTGATGTAACAACAATAAATAAGCTATCATATTCTCCGAACTGTATGTGGACTCAATTGTTTAATATGGAATACAATCCCAGATAGCGATGTATATATTTCAATAATGTAAACACCGAACATAAGTTAAAAAAAGTAAAAATTTACGATGTATAATATACGGCCCATATCCTAACATAAGTGAACAATATGACAAAGTCTTGTATTTTTTTCTTGCAAATAAAAAAGGGATGAAGGGTTTCAGGGCAAGAGGGAAAGAACATCGAGTATAAAAATCTTTATCAAACTATAGCGTATAGTAGAACAAAATTTGAATAGAGTTTCGGGTACCGTAAAATGCCTAAATGGGGTGTTCAGGTTTAAGGGGTCTATGAATTCTGCTAACTACCTGCTCGCGATCTTCCAAGAACTGAATGCCCATTTGACCAGCCCCTAACAATAGCATACATATAGTTCGACGAAGAATTTTAACTTCGCAGCTAAGAATCGCGGACAAACAAATTCCGCCTCGCGCTTTAATATAACTACTAACTAGCTCTACGATTGGTCGGCGCATCTCCTTGGAGATTTCCGGAAGCTGCGCAGTGAACAGTTCCTCGTATTATATACTCAGAAGTAAAAATAATTCCAATCATATGCCGAAATTTATAAAACGATTCAATTATCGTTGGAATATTTAAGTGACTGAAACTTCAGCCATAAAATTATCTAGACCTCCTGTTTCACACGTTTATTAACGATACTTTGGCACAGAAACGCCGACAACGCCCTCTTTAATTTAAACTTTAGCTTGAGGCCAGCCACTCGCGGTGATGGCGTGTTGCTGGTGCGGCAATTTCGAAGGGGAGTGCGAGCTTTTGAAAATTTTGACAACGGCCTTTTAAAATGGCAGACAATCAGCAGAGTAGGTTCGAAAAGTCGCTTGGTTTATTAACCACGCGCTTCGTCACCTTGTTACAAAAGGCAAAAGACGGAGTATTGGACCTAAAAGTGGTAAGTCTTGCCTATATAAGCCCGAGAAAAAGTCAACAACCGAACTAGGTTAACTCCTTTTAACGAGGTAGAGTTCGCTGGATTTCCCCTTGCGGGAATTTTGAAATGACTGAATAATATTCGCCTCTCACACTCTATACTTCAACGAACTCTTCTAGCTCTCAACTCGAACTCTTCACTACCCCGATGATTGATCTGTCTTCAAATCAACCATCGAATTAGAAGAAACGACATACATAATATCGTTATTAGTGATCGCGTCTACCCTAACCTGTATTTACATGTTATATTGTTGCGTAGTGCATTTAGTACGTTCGAAATTTGAATTATTTTCTAATAAATAAATGACCCGAGTTTGAGAGAGAAAAAAATAAGAAAATTTGTCACTTACTTCCGGGTATCAATTGTTTATAGAAATAAATTTCACCACTTCTCCATAATGAATCAACAGATAAAACTTTTCAACCATTTATTAGGCTGCCGATATATTGGAGGTTCGACAAAAGCGGCGAATATATGACATCACTAATGTGCTCGAGGGGATCGGACTGATTGAAAAGAAAAGCAAAAACAGTATACAATGGAAGTATGTTGAAATAGATTATTGTTTGCAAGAATGGAGGAAAATTAAGACCGACGACTCTTGCAAATTCATTATAAAGAGTCGCTGGATTTTTGCGGCATGTAACTCGATGAATTTGGAAGAATCGTAGCAGTCTCGTTGATCGTTTGACGATGAAAATAAGTACCGAGGAAAGTTGCTGGATACCAGACATAAAAATAAGAGAAATTGAAGTAAAATAGATGCCGGAGTTTGAATAATTATTAAAATAACAGGCCTCACAGTCATTTCCCCATTGCTCCGCCAAAAATACTCTACTGTACTAGAGTTTTTCCTGAAAATTGCCTGTTTTTATCATTATTTGTTCATCTATTACATTATCTCGTCATCGAGTGGCTTAAAAAGTTTGAAATTTCACCGAAATAATTTTTTTCTTTAGAATTTACTCATCTAAATCGAATTAACAAAGTTAGACAAATTTTTATAATCTTGATAGATCATCAGATGATTGTTTTTATAGTATAAACTTGAGAACTTTCCTTTTTATCAATGATAAGAGTGAAAAGATTATCTTCGGGCTCAAGAACTGATCGTAAATATCTTATTCTACGCCAGATGTTAAAAAATCATGAATGCTGTGAGGCCAAAAATAACATACGACCAATTGTGGTATTATATAAACTGATGAAAAGTTATCCGAAAGTAAAAGAAAAGTACATAACTCGATTAAATGTGATTTGCAGTCTGATGTTTCTGGGATAATTAATTGATCTAAGTCCTAAGAGGCTAGATGTGGCTGCGCGGATATGCCAAAGAATCATCCGACTATTGACCGCACTGGTATGCAGTACTTCTTACCTACGATCTTATTTTGATTTTGTGACGGTGACGATCATCAATTAGATTATAAGAGAGCTGAAGATTTACGAGGAACTTATTTCGGGCTTGATTAAGTCACTTTAAAGAAGTTATTCTGTTGTCAGGGGTGCGGGACCTGGGTGCAACACACAAGAAGTTGGGGAGAAACTCAGCGAACTAAAAGACGAAATAAAAAAATTGGAAGAACATGAACAGCTGCTCGATACCCATACACAATGGATCCAACAGAGCATAAAGAACATTGAATGCGATTTTACGAACAAAACATATGCATACATCACCTACGAAGACGTTAAAGAAAAGTTTAAGAATGACTTTGTACTAGGCATTCAAGCTCCCCCAGACACCCAGCTCAACGTACCTAATATTGCTAAGGTAACAACGAACAAAATGAAATGAATTTTCTGATTACTTGTAAGGTCTTTCACCACAGCGCAACGATTTTAGTCATTTTTCTAAAGTCTTTGAAATTGTAGCAATTTATATGGTGATATTAGATCGTTTTTTTATTATTCAGGCGATAGAAGATGATGAAAATGAAATCAAGGACATAAACTATGAGATATTCATGAAGAGCGCATCGGAAGAGATAAAGGTTTACATGATTCAGCCAGACTTAGCTGAGTCTTACGACAACAAAGTACTGGAGGCGAGACTTCAGGAGGAATCAAGACTTCAGGAGGAATCAAAAGGGCTCAAGAGAGAGAAAGATGGAGATGACAAAAGAGACGAATCTAAGGCAAAAAGAAAAGTTAAAAGGTGAGAAGTGACTTGGATTATTCGTAAAGATTAGTAATAATTAAAGTACTACGCTCTTTTCGCATCAGGAATAGTAAGTTCATGTTCCTGATCTGCAAAGAGCGAACAAAAACTGCAGGTCTCGTTTTGGGGATGAGCAGTCATAAGTATAGACTCGTTCATTTGGATCAGACCATACAAATATCCACTCAAAAACGCTTCTAGGGAGTAAAGTTCTTTCGAGAGACGAATAACAATACATTTCTTCCTCTTAGGCCACCTAGAGGGGCTGGAAAAGTAGATCCTGTATTATCAGACGAGGATGACGAAGATGACTCACAATTATTAGAAGCCAAAATCATACTTAGCGATGTCGCGACGTCAGGTAAATTACACAAAGTTTTTATTGAATATTATTCACGTAGAATGAACTCAATAAATAAATATAACCATACTTATTCCACCTTTTAGATATTGTCAGGACAGATCTGGACCTACTAGACGAATTTTATTCAGACTGTAAGTTAATATCTCATTATTTTTCTTCAATTTGTTTTTGCTTAAAAATTTACAACTAATTTTTAATTTTCTGTCTCAATTCTTTAATTCTACCAAAGGAACACTGGCAATCATAAAAATGTGGGCTAATGTGCAAACGGGAGGTCATTTCTTATTTTGGACTAAAGACTGTCCCTAGCTAGAAAAAAAAAGAAACGAAAACAAATCATAGTTTTTCCGAAAAATTACATTTTCCGTAATTCTTCTCACCTATATATCAGAGCAGTTTACGGAATAACAGCCGTTTTTGTTGGAAAAATAAGAAATACCTTTTGATATTTATAATATTTGATTATAATCTGAATTCCCATGGTTCCATTGTTCCCCGATTTATTACCAATTTGAAAATATCGTCTAAAACAATTCACCTAACATGAGCTCCACTTTTACAGTCTGTGGACCTTTGGTGAGACTGAGTCCGCCGCCAGGTGACAAAGACTACCAATTTAATCTTGGTGAAAACGAAGGAATCTGTGACCTGTTTGACATAGTGGCGAAGTGACGAGTGAACTGAAAAACTATAGTTTTACACTACTACCTATACTGTTCAAGTTTCTTAGGTATACGAAATACGTTATATCTGAATAATCGCTCCCAACGTAAATTGATATAAATTGGCAAATATCATCGCGGACAATATAAGTATACAATAGGGTGTCCCTTAAAAGGGGTGCTTTCGAATTTCATTCCTTCCTGTGGGTTAATTGGTTCCAAATAAATTTTAAAAAATTTTACCGAAGGATTTTCCTTAATCTTGATTGTAAGTGGTGCCGGTTTGTAGTGTAAGTTCTGTTATAACTTTTTTCTGAGCCTGCTGAGTGTTTGAAAAATCTAATGAGCACGGTAAGAAGGCTTTTGGGGTCGCTGAAGCCAAATTGAGTCTGCTATTTTCAATTTTTGAAATTCTGTTATCGAATTTGGCTTCAGCGACCCCAAAAGCCTTCTTACCGTGGTCATCAGATTTTTCAAACACTCAGCAAGCTCAGAAAAAAAATAATAACTAAACTTACACTACAGACCCATGTTGTTCAAATAGGAAAAAGAATGAGCTTACCGGTACCACTTAAAATCAAAATGAAGGAAAATCCTTTGGCAGAACTTTTTTTTCATTTATTTGTAACCAATTGAGCCACAGGGAGGAATAAAATTCGAAACAATCCTTTTAAAGGACACCCTATTGTATACAAGCATACCTGAGCAGATATTATATGTATATACAAATATACTATGTAAAGAATGAAAATTGCGGGCCAATGCAACATTACTGGCTCTGATACACTAATTTAATGGCCAAACTGTGAGTGAATAACGCATTTTTTCTTTTTCCACGTATTTACGTCTACGAAAAAAAACGTAACGAAACAAGCTGATTAATTATCGGCTTCTATTTTTGGGTTGTAGCTTGGCTACTTCCTGAAATATTCCACGTAATTTAGTTAGGAATAGTAATTAGTGTCTTATTTCAAGGTGAGGATTGTCGCGCCACATCTTCACTAGCTTTGTAGTAACGATTTCTAGGGAGTATATGTATCGTATAAAAGACCGTCTAGGTCTTAATAGTACCATTTATTACCTATCGCCATTGACTTAGTGTACCAAGTCTGGGAAGGCTATATGTTACGATTTTTGAGTATTTTATGAGAGACCATCCCAATTGTATGCAAACGTTACTAAAGAAATGGGGATAATATCTGTCTAAATTTTCGACTTTTTACCTGTTAAATTTATTATAAAGAAAACCATTATTGTATGTACGAGAAATTGGTAAAGTACATATTAGGGTGACAGCGGAAACGTATTTTTTCTTTATATTCACTTTTTAATGAACCCTCTGTTCTCTATTTTCATCCCAAAACGAAGTCCAGAAGAATGTCAATCCGATATTCAAATATACCGGATTTTTACTCTCTGGGTCCCCCGTTTCGGGGATGAAAGGATATAATCAGAGGGTGTAATACAAATTTCGATTAATGTCATAGAAGAAATTGAATTTTTAGAGACATTAAGCAACTGGTGTATATACATATTTAAATATTGTATTGAGATTTGTGAGAGATTTTTTTTTCTTTTGTTCATGAGGAGATGGTGAAGAAACATATAAAGTCTATTGAAATAATTTAAATTTAAAAAATCCGTTCTCGCTATCGTCCTAAAGTACATATACTAGGTGTATAAATATGATCATTATTGTATCGCTGTTTTATCTGTTATACAAATAAACTGTAAGTATATCAACGACTGAGTATCATAATTATCAGTGGAATATCCTGTAATTGCTTACATCTATATTATGCTGTGAACCAAACTTGACGCAATGTTTGTCTTCAACGGATCTTATCATTCTTTCTTTTTCTTTTTTCTTTTCATTGATTCCTCTACAGGAAAGGAGTTATTACTCGAAAAGAAATCATGCGGAGAAACAAGCAACGATTCATAAATAATTCCTGAATGAACGCCGGATTTTGCGTATTAGTCGCTGTTTTTAACCGTAGTTTTCCCCTCTAATTGTATGTACTACGTATTAGATCACTTGATCTATTTCTAGATCAGTAGTAGTGGTGTTAGATCTTGAATCGCGCGTGCGCAAGTGAAGTAAAGTACAATACATAGGTATGTACGTCTTCCCACTTCAAATTTCAAGTGCTTCTCCAGTCCGCGGGTAAAAATGCGCATGATTCATTTTAGGCGGCAAAATAGCTGCGCGCTCTCAGCTTGCTCGCTCTTATGAAATGCAGATTGCAGACTGCAGTCGCGAAGCGACCGTCATATCAGTGACACTAGTGTCCATATGCATTTAACGTGTATCAAGATTTTCCTCGCGGAAGCAGTTCAGTGAATTTTTCAAGGCCAGTTTAAATCGAGCCAGTTTAAATTGTTTCTTCATCACTGACATTTGGCAATACGTATCCGCTGTGAAGGTCTAGTGCTACGATAATATAACGCGGAATAGTCGCATGCCAATTGCAGTGATACCGAATTATTTCTGCGTTGACAATGATCTAATTTTACACATAGTACACGACCCTGACCGATCACAGTTTCAAGTGCACGTGTAGGTATTTCTTGTTAGATTTCCGGAGTTGCAGACTAGACGACGCTGCTACGATATAGTAATATTAATAATAATAAAGCATTGATATATGTGTGTTTAAAAAAAACTTAAATCAGTCGATAGTTATCAATAATTACGTATGCATGTATGTAACATTTAGTCATGGACGTCAGTAGCTGTCATATGACGAAATTTAGTGCGATTACGTAAAGTAACGCGGGAATGATTAGTCAAACTTTCATAGTTTCGAAACAATACTCAGCCTAATAACTCACGGCGATCAAAGTTTTCAATAATTATATCTCACTGTTGGACAAATAAAACAAAACATAAGTTGCCAATTATTTTATGCTTCGATAAGTATCCCACGAATAACATTCGAAAGATTGATAAAATGCGATGTTGTTAATCTTTTTCCCATATCGTTTTTTAGACAGTTAGCGATTGTTTCAACCAAGAAAAATTAGGCAGGGATAACTTGTAGTCGGTAATTCCTTACTAAAAACATTAGTTTCGAAGCATTTCAAATATTTTTGAGGTTAATCCATCACAGTGGTGTCGTATCGAGTAAATTGGGATCTCATATTGATGGAATGAATGAAAAGTATTGCGACTATTTGTAATCATATTTTCGATAAAATTAGTTAGTCTAAATTCTTTTTAGCACCGAAGTAATTAGATCCATAAATTAGATCGATGTTTTCAGTTACGAGTTTGGCTGCTTTCCACTATTTCTTGTCATTTTCTTCACAATACTATTTGCCTAACTAGACTTTAATTCTAGTCGACCAATTTCAATTCAAGAAACAAATGGATAAACGTAATAAAACGTTCATAACTGTGTAACAATGCAATAATAAATGAAATATGTTTTGTTTTTTTCAGAGAAACTAAATTAAAAAAGATGAGGATACTTTTGTTGAAGTTTAGGGAGGTCACTACCAAGTACCCAATAGTCAGGGGAATGGCATCTTACACAGTAATATGGCCAGCGGGTTGTTTACTTCAACAAAAGTTAATTGCTAAAGAAGAAGAATTGAACTACATGCAAGCGCTGAGATTCAGCTTATATGGAGGATTCTTTGTAGCGCCAACGCTTTTTTGCTGGCTAAAATTTGCCTCGTATGTATGGCCAAGGAGCGACCTTAAGTCTGGAATAATAAAGGTAAAACTAACGTTGAAAGAATTGATGATTATTATAAATAGTAAATGTGGAAGCAGGGTATTTTATTCTACAGTATTCAATTGATTAAAAATAATTTCTAGTTATTTTTCTTCGAATTGTGGCTGAGAGAAATTCATATCTTATCTGAAACAGGCTGTCGTTGAACAATTCACATACGGACCGGCTGCCATGTGCTGTTTCTTCTTTGGCATCAATCTTATGGAATTCAAACCAGTCGATGAATGTATCAATGAGGTGAAACACAAATTCTGGCCAACCTACAAGGTAGTATATTCAATGACTTATACAAACATTGATATCATCTATCAGCAAGCTGATAATTTGATATATCATTTGGATCGTAACATGAATTTTATAAGAGTAACGGTCTATTGCATTTTTCTCATTGATGATCAGCTGAAAACCGAATTTTGTTTCTTGAATTTACACTTTGTGAGTTCAATAAGTTCTCACTGTTATGGAATTTGTTTAATTTTTCAAAACCCTGTGTATCTAAATGTTAGATTTCGGTTTTTCAGACTGCAGTGTGTGTTTGGCCAGTTCTCCAGACGATTAATTTCACGTTAATTCCTGAAAGAAATCGTGTCGTTTACGTGAGCATCTGCAGTTTAATGTGGACGTCGTTTCTTGCATACATGAAATCTCTGGAGGCCAAAGGACTCGAAAATAGTTTAGAAAATAATAATATCGATACGAAAAATGTCGATGAAAAACATCAGCTCAATCAATCACCACAAAGCCCGACAAAGACAGCTGTGCTGTCTCATTAATGATTAAGTTTCCTAGGAATTAATTGAACCAATTTCTTTAGACTCATTTATAGCTTATTTGTAGACTACGTTATGTTTCCTAGAAAATTCAAGGTCGGGACTTTGTTATAAATGAAATCACGACAATATTGAGTTTTTTTTTCCTACTCTTTGCCCAGCTGTGACATAACGACACAAATAAGTGAGTGTATTTTATATGTAGGAAAAGAGGAATAGAACAATGAAAACGAAAATTCATCCAAATCTGAATGATAATCAATATTCTTGCTATTCACATTGTATTAGAACTTAGCAATTCCATGAAAGCGAAAACGATAATTTGTATTATTTAATTGATACAGAGTCGAATGAATTGTATAATTTATTTATGTAATTTATTGTCAAATTAGTATTGTATTGCTCATTTTAAAACCGTGACAAATATTCACTCGATGTCGAAGTACTTATAAAATATTTGATAAGAAATACGTTTATCAGAGTTTATAAAAAAACTTGAATCTTGGGTTTGAGAAACCTGTGACTAGAAAAATGTTGAAAATTGTTAATTTATTCTGTATATACCGGTTGAAATAATAGATTATATATAAATAATCGTGTTACTCATGAGTTCTGAGTTTTTTTGTTCGAATCCTACACTATCCCAGCATTGAGGGAAAAAAAGCTATTCCGTGTTGCGAGAATCTGTAGTAAACAAAAAGAGATAAAGGTATTAATCATACCATAATTTTGAATAATGACACATCAGTTCGTAGCCTACGATTGGTCGAGGAGAAAGATTCGCACAACGTCATCGCTAGTTTTCCAAAGATGGCCGCGATCAGCTGATGAACTGTCAAATTCACAAAGAGTCTGAAAAACTAATATTTCGATCCTATTAATAATAATGAATTAATAAAATAGATTGAATACCGTAACGACGCCTATCGTCAATACTCTATAACATGTTATAACAATGATAGAAAATTGTATCTACAATAAACGGCAATCGTAATCTAAGTGAGGTTATGAAATCTACTACACAAATATCGGAGTGTGAATAAAATCGTGAAAAACTAACCCCTAGTTATGTGAATGAATAAATTTTGCATCGTAATAAGAGGCGATAAACGATGCCACGTGTCATCAATCACTAATAGACTGTCTTCGCAAATTAGAGAACAATCATGTCGAGACCAACGGCCTCGGCACAATGCGATTCTGTATCGTCTTACATGGACGGTGTTCACGTAAAAATTGCCGAAGCGTATAAACCACCGCGTAAAATTGCCTTGCCAGTTGCTTATAACAATAAATTACCAGACGTTACCAAATATACGTACGATTTTAGTTTAGAGAGAATTGTCATCGACAAGGTAAGCAATTCAGTTCGAAAAATATGATATTGTTTATGAAAACGAAAAAATAAAGATTTCAGCGGATCAATCCCTGATTTTGAATTTTAATATACGAGTTCATAAAATTCTATATTACGATAAGCAAATAGCAAAATTAATGTAAATTTGATGATGTCAAGATGACAGAATGGCGGAAGGCCAGAGCCGCATTGAACGAAGCTCGTCAGAGTCGTCTAGATAAAAAGAAGAAGAAGGAAGATGACGAGGCACCTCCCGTGGCTCAGAATGAACCCATGAAGCAATCCTCTGTGAAGGTAGCTCCAGCTCCTGAAACAACGATACTCATGCCTCAGCCTCTCTCCCCACCAGCCAATGATTTACAATATATAACAACGTCGAACGGACTGGATCTCGCAGACTTTGACAACGACACTAGCAGTCCGTTTGATAATATGGAATTGAAGACAATAAATGACATGGAAGAACTGGCACAGGTTAGTAGAAAAAGGCACCTTTTCCTTCTTCGAAGCATTCAGCATTTTTTCCTTTTTTTTCTGACTCTAACTACTAATTGAATTCACCTTTCTCATCATAGGTCTTGCAGCCAACGTCTCATTGGGTTCCACCAGCCAAACTTGAAAATATACTCACCGAACTGACCCTTGATCCTGCGGATCAAAACGGGGGAAAAGAAGAACACACTAAGATTGAAGCTGATGAAAATACCGAAAACAATAAACACACCAATTCAAATCAACCCAGTGTTCCAACCATCGTACAAGAACTACAGAGAGAACTTGCTCGGCCTATCCTAGAGGTGGTTTGAATAGATGGAGCTATTTCTCATTACATGTTTTATGTTCCTTGAAAATCTATACTTTCATTCAAATATTAACTCACCCAATGATATGCGAACTAATTTAATTAAGCCGTTTTGTCTTCTAGAATTGGAAGCCTTGGCCAGACCTTGAAAGTCCGAATCCCGATACAGACACGACGTCATCAAAGCTGACGAATTCTTCTACATCGTCTCATACTGTGTTACCAAATCCTTTACCAGACCTTTCCGAAGTTGATCAAAAACTGGCGAAACACTTAAGTGATATGGGTTTCCCATTAGCAAGAGCAGCAAGAGCTATTCGGGATCTGGGTGGTCGAGACAATAAGAAAGTTGTCGAGTATCTTTTGGCTGTACAATCTTTGGAAGAGTATGGAATGCTGGGTGACGATGCTGAGAAAGTGTTAGCCTTGACGGAGTACGATCAGGAGAAAGCTAAGTTGTATCATCAGAATTTGCGCACATTGAGAGACTTGGGATTCCCTGAAGATCAAGCATCTTCTGCTTTGCTCAAGTGTAACATAGATAGGGATCAAGCACTCGATTACTTGATTGCTTAGCTTATTGTTAGCTTGTTAGACAAGCGTAAATCGGTAAAGATCTGCCTTTGGAACTGACTGAGATAACAAACTGTAGATATGTATTCCAATGCTTGAATTTGAATTTGAATTTGAATTTGAATCTGGCTAGTTGAGGTGGTTTTTAGTTCTGTGGAGCTAAAGCTAGGTAAATACCTATTTTTCTAAGGATAACTTATTGAGTTTCCAAAAACGATTAAAAATATCAATACTCGAAGTGTGGCAGTTTTGCTGCCCACCACACAATCGTGATACATTTTGCCTGTATGATGCTGGACGAAACCAGTACGTTGAGTCACATATGAATGTTAGATACGAATTATTAACATGCGAAAATGTCAATCTTAGTTAACTTTCTGATTTTCATTAACAATGTGTAACTATATCGATATACCGAAACTAGATCGCTGACAGTATTGTTCCAGTAGTGCTTAAGCATAAGTTGTAATCTTACATTAGTCCATTTGCACCTCCGAATTACTTGTACATAATAAATCGCTTGAAATCATTTTTACAATCTAAAATATCTTCGAGTTCTCCCGGATATTTAGATTTTTATTCAACAAAGATTAATTTTTATGACTTTTTTATTTCATACAATACACCACGATCGATTTATCGAAAATGCGCCGGTAGATTCTTTAGAATCCAGGACACATCTGAAAAATTCAAAAAGTAGAAAGATCTCAAGTTAATTCTGTTGCATTACCTAATGCAGAGCATAATTTTACATACTTTTTACTGCAGAATATTGACAATTGTAGAAACGGGTTCTTAGCGCACGAGTTAACAGCAATCCAAGCTTCGGTAAAAATTGGCTGCTGGCAGTGCTTTCCTAAACAGATACTTGCTGGCCCGTTTTTCAATAAGTCATTCATGTACCCTGTGATTTCCGAGCCTTTATTCTGGTCACTTCGTTTGATACAACTCAGTTTTACATCTACTGTGAAATGACTAATAACCAAGGTGTGTTCGAATCTGTTGACATAAAATGGACAACATTGTTCATATGCATCAAATCTCTCCGATGGAATCTTACCCGAACTCTGTTAGCTTCGAAATTGGATTAGTTCTAGAATTCGTATTCTTATAACACGGTAATAATACCTGTTACAATAAACTTGCCGCAAGGCGAGTTCCAACAAAGATGGAGGATTGTTTTCGTTGATATTGTGAACAACGAGAAGTTGCCTAGGCAACATGACAACACTAGTTTCTTGATCAGAAGTCTGCACCTCGAGGCAAATGCTCAGTTTCAGCTCTTTATCATTCTCTATTTTGTTTACGGTCCCAGTAGAGCATCTGAATAAGGTGATCATAACTTTCAGAGATCAATTCTGGAAGTTATATTTTCTCTAGATGTTAGAATGGGAAGCAAAGAAACTAATGGTATACCTGTAAGCTGGAATGTCTGCCACATCTCGAAAACAATGATTCCGTTGATTCAATTGATATCTGACGGGTACAGAGAGGTAATTTAAACTCGGATTACAATCAAACTGTATACAAGGTGAGGACAGAAATCCGTTCAACGGTAAATACTGCAGCCTGCCCAATATAATGGAAAACATTTACTGATCTATAGATGAAAAATTTGAAACGGCTCAAGAATCAAAACCAAAAACTTGGCACACTATCGATTACATGTATTATACGACCTGTTGGAGCAAACGGATATTGTAGAGAGATGAGGAGCTAAAGTCAATCTGTTTGGCAATTCAATCAAGCAATTGCAGTCCGCTATTAATTCCTCTAAGTGAGGAAGAGAACCCAACCATTCTGGCAATGCAATTAACTTGTTTCCAGACACAGACAAGGTCTCAAGTTTCGTCAATTGGCTTATTTCTGTGGAATATTAGATACCCCAGTAATCACCGATGGTTTCATGATCGTGATTGAAGAGAAGAGATGGAAAATGTATCCGTAAACTCACCGCGAGGTACGGTTCTCATACAATTTTCATTGAGCAGTAAGATTTTCAGGTTTTTTAGCTCTCCTATACAATGGGGTAGATTTTTCAATTTATTATGCCCTAAATCTAGGGTAGTTAGGTGAGTCATTCCTCCTAACTGATCTGGCAGTGATTCTATCTGGTTGCCATGGAGATATAAATTTGTGATGTTTGACAGTTCGGCAATCCAGAAGGGAAGATTGCTTAGCTGATTCCACTTTAAATAAATTTCTTGAATGTGGGCTCCATATTTTCTTATTACTTCTGGCAGTTTAGTAAACCCACGATAATTCCAATGCAGGATGAACTTCTCTTTAACTTCTTTGACCATTTCTTTAGTACCGAACGATTCTGGGTTCATCGCATACAGAAAAATGAACAATTTATAACAGGACTCAAACTGTTCGTAATTTTTAACTTAATTCAAAGATGACCGACCCACTAGCTAATAGAAATAGAAACTGTGGACTAAAATTCTGAACATATAGCTCTCAGCCTTCAGGGTTGACTCAAAATAACTTGTCTACTGGTAGGTCAGTAGTATCAATTTCTTGGGTCAGATGCTCTGTAATTTTTTCATCGTTGCTATTGTATTTTATTTTTATAAAACTTTTGATTATTCTTAATATTTTCATTATAAACAGAAATAAGGATTTTCAAAATGGTTACATAAATTTGTATAATATCTGGCTAAGATGAATGAACAAATATATTAATAATATGCATGAAAGCTGATTCAAAAAGCTGATCTAGCTCACAGTGAACGAATAAATGGAGATTCGTGAAGAGAACCGTTTTTACGGCAAATTGAATTCTATTTAGTTCATTTTTATCTGAAATTTTTCAAATATCATTAGACTTTCGGTTACTGCGGAGTTGATGAGTAAATAATATATCTGGATCATGTTTGTAAAATATATGTATATAGTATATGGTAGCTGTACGACCTTTCAGAAATATCTATTATCGTACACCAACATCGCATAGCTTCCTGACACGTGTAAGACGCGTAAACAATATACTTTGACATATAAGATACGAACGTAGCTAATTTGATTATAAATTGAAATTATAATCTGTGCAGAACATACGTACAATAATGTCAATTAATTATCCTAACACGTGAAGGAATGAAATGACAAAATGAGTATTTAAAATAAGTGTTGTTCTTACTTCAGAATATGAAAGATCATTGTTTTTCTTCGACGGATAATAGAAAATTAGTCATATACAACGTAGACGCGCGTGTAACATAATTACAAATGCGTAAATGTCGCGAATAATGTTATCAATGCGCGCTACGACGTTGATGAACAAATTACATAACATTTTTATAGCAGCAATACATTTATTTGAAAGTGATTCGCATGAGAACCTCTGGGACATCGTTAAAACAGCCATCTTTAAAAGTACGAAAAGTCAAAACTTCTCTCAGGTGGTGTTGAGTATAAAAATACCCGGATTGAATGCGTCGACAGATTGAATAATCTGCTGATCTAATCTAGAGGAATAAAAATCATTGAAATGGATGTGATAAGAATTGCATTACGGAAGACGAACGTGATATACAAGGCAAGCTTCCAGGCACCTCTTAGAAATTGGTAAGTTCAACGAGCCGCCATAACCTAAAATCACCTATCTTAATCTTAGTTTTAAACGATTATACAACGGCGCCTAGTCTCACATCATATATAGTACATTATTCGGACTCAATGAAAAAATTCAATCTATAAAACATCGACGAGTTCGAAGTAAGTTCTCCGATCCATTCAATGATTTTCATCCCAAAGAATAAACAAATCGCCACTGGAAAGGCGCTAGTATCGCGATTGGATAAGGTTTCAAATTCTTGAAATTCAGACCATGAATTACACAGAAAATCAACTAAGCCCAGTCGTTTTTTTGTCCCTGGCCATTCCGTACCAAAACCTACTATACATCTCGCATGCATGACACGTTTTTACAAATATGTAATACAGTAGCAGGAGTAGCAGTCACAGCAACAGAATCACATCGACTATACCTCAGGAGGCAGTATTTACAAAAGAAGGTGATTCCGGTATAATAGATTCAAATGATACGAAGCCGAAGGATGATAAAATCTTTAATGCTCTTGGAGCAACGGACGAACTTTCATCCTACATTGGGTTGGTATTGGGCAGGTTTTATCAATGAATCTGCAAAATGAGTTGCGAAACATTGTACACTGTACACTTGTACAGTATGAAAGAAATCGATCGATTCTTTTATGGAATTTTTTTTTTTTCTAATGCTTTTAAGGCTCGCAAGAGAGTTTGCTTGCGACAGTCACGTCCAGCACCCTTACGTAGACAAGCTGAAGAGGGTGCAAATGATTCTGTTTGATTTAAATCACGCGATATCTAAGTCAAGCCCTGGAAGAACTAAGCAATTTGAGACTAAACACACCAAAGATCTTGAAGAATGGATTCTCGAATATTGCAATCAGCTACCTCCGGCAGAAGATTACATCATACCAGTGAGCGGAGTAAACTGTTGATCTTCTTTGGAGAAGATTTTCACAAGTTTTATATTCATTTCACGTTTCAGGGCGGTGGTAAAGCCTGTGCCTCTTTGCACGTCGCCAGAACGATTTGCAGACGTGCGGAGAGGAGTGTGACTCCGCTGGTTAGAGACGGAGCTTTGGATAGCGAGGCTCAAACTTACCTGAATCGATTGTCAGATTTTTTACTGACCATATCTCGTATAGCAGCAAAGTGCGATGAACGTACTGAAAACATTTATATTCCACGCGCCGAAGTTAGTGAGGAAAAATAGTAAGATATTGATTGCTAATAACTTTGTCGAAATGTTCCTATGTACACAATTTTTATTTCAAATCAATATTTGAAGTGGAATTTCCTTTTATAATTCTTTTAAGCGCCATTTAGGATATGAGATTTTGTCACAATATTAATACGTACAAGATAAGAGAATAATATCGGACAATAGGTCGAGGATAAATATTCTGAAAAATCAGCAGTGAATCTATTGATAAATTAAACTGTGGATATAGGAACCGATTCGGCCAACGATCATATATCAGTCTATGATTAGTCGTTTAACCAGCCGCAGTAATGTCGAAATTAGAATAATAATACGACTACTAAAGTAGATGTACGAGTATATTGGGGATAACGTGATTGAAACCGTTTGATGCATTTTTTGAGTTGTGCCAATGTAATTCTTAATTGCAGTTAAATTTAGACACAAACACAAACCGTGAACGATCAATTATTGTTGAATTACGAATGACGCTGAACATGATCTATTCTTTAAAATATAGATTTACAGATATTTTATGAATAATTGTTATTAATATTATTATATATTAGTACAGTCGTCCCTTGATATACTAATAGACGATGTAACGAGACGAAAAATAAAATAAAAATAAACATGTAAATAGTACATTACTGATTATTATATCTTGTTAAACTATTCATCTTGGCAATATAGTATATGTGTAGTAGAATTATATGTGTATGTAGATTATTTATTAAACAACAGTTTAGAAAAATGTAACTTTATTTATTACAATAACGGCTCACAATAGTCACTGGGATTAATAATGTTATAAGGTATACGCCCCCAACATGACCATCTCAACGATTTTCGTATTTCTTTATTAAAACGTTTCGTATTTGGTAAAAATTGGTTAAAAATATTGAAGGAGTATAAAAAATCATTGAGATGCTGATATCAGCTGCGAGTACCTTATTACAGGTTCAATATATATTCGAATAGTTCTTAAAAGTCAGAACTAAAATTATTCCATACTTAAATTTGTGTAAAAGTCCGACTTGCGAGATTTAATGAAAAGTGTTACATGATTCAACGAGAGTATAGTTTCAGCTATATTATAAACGATTTATATGTTTTATACCACAGCATTCAAAACAGCCATAAAAATAATAATAATCAATGCTTTCGAAACTTGAACAAATAGCGAGTGTGTTTATCCCCGCTTTTCTCAACACAAATTTAGAAAAGTCTTATCCAAAGATCAATTTTCAAATAATAAGACAATCTTTTTCCTCTGTAGCATTCTTACTAGACAGCTGTCTTAGCGATTAAAATTCAGCATACACATGCTCAGATACAATATATCAGCTCGATTTCGTTCCCATTAGTAAAAATTAATGCGTTTTAGCTTCAGCTGATCAGCTGATAAGTAAAAATCGTTATAAAAACGTTTCGAGGGAATTCATTCCAACAATTCATCACCCTCGGTGATTTCCTTCAAGTTAATGAGCTCCAGGATCCCTGCTCCCTTAGTCTCAGATCTGACGAGCTCATCGATCTCCCTGTACTGACCAGGGTCAATCAAACAAACCAAATTCAAATTCCCGCTGTCCCAACTTTCATTTTCAACATTACGAGCCAATTTAGCTATTTTCTCTCTCAACTTTCGAGCTTCTTTCCCTGAAATAAGAACTCTCAATCGCATTTGCGCCCGCTCCAAAGGCATGATAGTCTTCAACTGCGGAATGACGTCTAAGGCCTGCTGTTTGGCGTTTCTATTAGCCTTTACCGAGAAGTGAACATCCTTCATAGCCTTTTCTATCATAGATATAGGATAAGGGCGTTTTGTCTCTGGGTTAACGCATTTGTCCGACACCGTGGTGGCTATATCTTTAAACATCGAATCTAGCGCCGACTGTCTTTCTTTGTCGGAAACCTGGAGCTCTCCCTTGGTAAGAATCTCCTTGCATACTTCTGTCTGGTCGTCTTTACCAAAGGCCTTGATAAGGTCTTCCTTCTTGGCGACTTGACCCTTGGACACATTCGTGAATACAGTATGAGTCTGCAGAACTTCGTCAATGTCCTTCTCCCTGCGACGAATTTATCGCCGATTAGGTTATGTCGGATTTAGGTTATCCTATATCCTCTAAGTTTGTAAAATCTAAAACTTATCAAGATCATAATGCGGAAATTAAAGCTTACAGTTTAGTTCTCCAGGACACTACTTTGTTCCGATAACAAGCGATCTCGAATCTCTTGCCTGCCTTTTTCATACGCACTACTGCGACGTTGGTTAACCTTATCTGGTTAATCGGCGTGAATATTAGAGACATTTTTTACAGATTTAGGGCTACCTGACGCGATAATTATACGGCAAAAAACGTCGGAAATAAAGTTTCGAATAATTCCGTTATGAAAATACCTATCAAGTGATTTATTTATTGTAATGACGGAGAAATACTTTCACAAACTCATCTGCGCCGTCAAATTGAGAGATATCAGAGTTTTGATCATTCGTCGAAAGAAGTATGGTTGCGCGCGCAAACCTTTACCGCCAGGCATGCGCGGTTTGCGTTAACTCCGCTTTTTGCAAGAGGTGTATTGAACATGGCTACCGCGAGCGTGATTCTGTTTGACGTTAGTAAAAGATGAACGTTTTTCGGTCGTTTTGACGGTACGACTATCGGACCGAGAGTGGTTAGTTAAAGTGTAGATTAATTGTTACTTTAGTGAGAATATAACATGGCTCTGGTTACCGTCCAACGATCCCCCAGCGTTACCAGCTCGCCTCAGAGTTCGGTGAGTTCTACATTTTCTACCTATAGGTATATAAACCTCTGTATTCATACACGTCGTGTGTATACCTGTGTGTACAACCATATACAACAGGGCTATACATACATTTAGCTAATTTCGAACCATTCATTATCAACGTTCGACATACACCGATATCTATCATGTGTCCGTGCAATATGTTATATATGCGAATGTTTTGATGATAACAAACAATTTTTATCTGGGTGGAAAAAGAAGCCTGTTTCTTTGTCAAGGGTAGAAAATAGACATACAAGCGTGAAGATCAATTGCACTTCTCTTTCCCCCTACCCTCCCTCCCTGTCGTTTACTCTCTCCATTTATATAGGTATATATATATTACGGTATGTTCGAGCAGGCCAATAAAGCTAATCAGTTTAATCATTGTTCGAACTCCAACGTCAAGAGCTTATATTATCTTTATTGGTCATATATGTTGATATTAGCATGCGTTAGACTCTGTAGTGATACGCAGAGACGATTCTCTTTCGCCTGTATGTATTATGCACGTATATATATCAGCTGGTAGCTGTGAATCTAGCGTATAGTATCATATCTCGGTTTTAGGATGTTTATAAGTATAAACGAATTTTTTATTCTCGATATTCAACGTCTCGGAACTCGAATAACTTTTCGATTTAATAATTTTGACAATTTCGGATCCGACGTATTCAATTGTTTCTTTAATTGTTCAGACTCGAACATATATCGTGTTCGTTCAACGTGAAAAAACTTTAACGTATAAAAACAAAAAAAAACATGGGCAGAATTCCCTTTGTTTAACATTAGACGCAAATATCGTAGTGCGGCGACGCTCAGCGTCGCGTCGTCGACGGAGATACGTAGGTACGTTGGGCGTCGGTAGGGTGGAGTGAGTGTAGAGAAACTAAAGCAGGATCAGAGACTAGATAGAGAAAACTGGGGATAGTGCTGCATCTAAGAAGGAGAAGAGAGTGAATTGGCAGCGTCTGGTGCCGGCGAAGAAGAGCAGAGCAGAGCAGAGCAGTCTGAGTAGAGCAGAGAGTATCTCTACCAGACTATAAGGTAGAAACAGCTTGAGCAAACAGCTTCCAGTCGGTCGCCGCGGTTCGCCGAAGTCGTTCGGTACCTACGCTCGTCGCGATACCTCAACGTACTTACCGAATAAATTCTCGACGTTCGTTCGCGCGTGCGTTTTGCCCTATAAAGTATAGTAGCTCCGAGCAGCGACATATGTATGTGAAGAATTATTCAGAACTCTATATATTAGACGATGACGATATGCCACGTGCGTGCGTGCAGCGGGAAACATTCGCGGTATCCAAAGTGACTTTTAAACGTGTCGGTATCGAAGACTAATGGAATTCGACCGAGTTATAGAAATGAGTTTTTTCAGTCTTAGTTGAACTTGCGATCTTTGTTTTTTTTTTTTGTTCATTATTCAATCGGAATAAGTGTACGAAATTCTGAATACAGAATAAAAATGGTAATTGCCTATTGAGGTACTTGATATGATCCTTTTGAAACAAAAAAGTGCGATGCTTTACGTGCTGCGACAGCCGTCAACTCCCGAACCGCCGTCTCCTTGGTCAACTATTTTTTGGGGCGACGACAAATTGCCTCGAAAACGTGCAGTCAGAGGAAGACGGGTCGCTCAAATTTGCGGCAAAGTTACCTCTCCGAAAGTAAGACGTTTGAATTACATATATATCTCACCATAAGCAGGTATAAGCATATATGCAATATATGACGCAAGGAGAAAACAAATTTTCTTAATTCGGGAGTTAGAAGGCAGTAAAGGAACATTGAACAAGAAGAATAATAATAACAAGAATAAGAAGTCGGGTGGAAGTTCACATGGGCAGAACCGTTACGCATTGTTCGAGTTTTACTCGTGCCAATTTTTGCGTCATATATTATTATACGCACCGCAATACCTAATTAAATTCAATTAATGTTACGCGCCTTGCCCGGCACCCGCATAAGCGAAGTAAAGGGCTCTTGATGCATAGTATTATGCACTTATGCAATATATATATGTATAACGAACATAAAGTATACGTCTAAATATACATATTCATATGGACATGGTATATCCGTGCATATTAAACTGCCGCAGAACCATACGCGATCGCACTATAAATAATACATGTAGTACATATATCCAGAAGTTGCGACGCTTTATCCCTGGAATCGATACGGTGTACACAAATTTTTTCTGCGAAAAATCATAGACGATATTTGAATATAATAGATTCGAAAAACTCGTAAAACATCCCATAAACTGTGATAATTATATTTCTAAATCTGTTATAAAAGATTCACGAAATTTAAACACTTTTTGATTATTATTGGAGACTTTGTTAAAGATTTGACACTCATTCTCAGTTTCGCTGTGATTAGAAAACGAGGAAAGAATTTGATCAACATTTTTAGATGAATTCTGAAAAATCTAAGAATTAATTATTCTTTAATTATTTTCATTTTTAAATTCATGCGTCGTTTTTTCTTTCTCCCCTGAGCTTCTATAAACAGCGAGAGATGCTATATATGTAGGTAATCGTGAATCATTTACCTCTTCAAGAAACTTTTTGTTGCACCTGCAGAAGCGAAGGTCTTTAACCGTTGCATCGTTATAGTTCACACAAAGAATAATAATAGTAATAACAATATTAATAATAATAATGAAAAGAAGAAGAAGAAGAAGATGAATAAAAAGAAGAAAAAAAAGATGAAGTAAAAAACCAATTAAACGCAGTAATTATTTCTCACGCGTTTATAGTAATAATAACATATAAGCCGCGTCTTGGAAGCTACTTAACCTGGCTTGAGGAATAATAATTATCATTCTTTATTCGTTCTTATACGTATAAGTATAACATAACGTCGATGGTACAGTTCAGCTGCGGTGCAATTCTATTTTAAATTGAGTTTATCGAACCTGCGAGAATTATTCCTAATTCTCCCGATGTATTGAAACTAATATTATATATTATATATCTCGAAATGTATAGAATTAAGAATTTTCGCGTCTTTCTCAATCAAGTTTTAATCACAATGTCGATAAAGAAAGTGAAGAATGGAAAATAGAGGAATCAAAAGAAAAAAATCATTCATTCATTCATTCATTCATTCATTCATTCATTCGTGGGCTCTCTACTCGTTTGTCCGTGTGTCTATCTGTCAGACAGCTAGACGTCGCGTTGTTGTCGGTAGAGATGAAAAGGGGTTTTAAAGAGCATGATCGAAGTTGTCGCCCACGGGTAAGGTAATTAGATGCGCGACTTTACGGCCGAATCATCTCGTTAACCGTACTGATATCTCGCTCTCGTCTTATAACGCATTAACCAGCCTATTTGCATGTTATTATTACGGGTATAAGGCGAGGCAGGGCAGCGGTATATAAACCTAGCTATGTGTGTGAAGTTAGCCCAGCACTTTTGGAAAATCAAAAATCTGAAAATTGTGCTATATTGTGCTAGACTTGTGCTAACTTGTGCCGTGAACCGTTTTCCAAAATTCTTCACGGTTTTCGAAAAAATTGATAAAATTCAAATTTCGGATCAGCCCAGCACTTTTGGAAAATTGAAAATCTAAAAATTGTGCCATATTGTGCTAGACTTGTGCTAACTTGTGCCGTAAACCGTTTTCCGGAATTCCGTGTGGTTTTCGAGAAAAAAAATAAAATAAAAAAATACTCAGCCCAGCACTTTTGGAAAATTGAATATCTGAAAATTGTGCCATATTGTGCTAGACTTGTGCTAACTTGTGCCGTAAACCGTTTTCCGGAATTCCGTGTGGTTTTCGAGAAAAAAAATAAAATTAAAAAATACTCAGCCCAGCACTTTTGGAAAATTGAATATCTGAAAATTGTGCCATATTGTGCTAGACTTGTGCTAACTTGTGCCGTAAACCGTTTTCCGGAATTCCGTGTGGTTTTCGAGAAAAAAAATAAAATAAAAAAATACTCAGCCCAGCACTTTTGGAAAATTGAATACCTAAAAATTGTGCCATATTGTGCTAGACTTGTGCTAACTTGTGCCGTAGACCGTTTTCCGGAATTCCGTATGGTTTTCGAAAAAAAAAATTGAAAATCTCTAGTTTGGTTTGAACTACAGCTGTTATACTGCTAATACCTGTCAAACAACCGTGTCAACGGCGACAGTCTAACAATAACTTATAATTTTTTTTTCACGATTTTTCTTCTCAGCTTATGTTAGGATGACTTAGACTGTATATTAGGGTGGCCCTTAACGCGGTCTTAATCATGCTCGCAAAAAATAAAGCGATGGTGTCAATCTTTCCTTTTTAGCGCAACTAGAAATGGTGCCGATGAAGCTGAACTTTTTTACGTTTAAATAACATGAATTTGCACGAGTATCTCAATCATGATCATTTTAAATTTCGCACATCAACGATAAACATTCAAACTCCGCGAGCAATTATGCAACCTACATTTACACTTGTAAAAACTCGAAGAAATTGCTTACAAGTGATATTTCTTCAATTTCAGAAATTTAATTTCAATTTATTGAGTTTCCAGTCTGTGAAATAAGTGCTGAGCTCTGCACAAAAATTTTCCTAATTAGTGGTACTATTGCCCATGAATTTTCCGCTGCTGTTTGAATTTTTATCGTTGAAATGCGAAATTAAAACGAATCGAAATTGAGAGACACGTAAAAGTCCACGTTATTCAAATAGGAAAAAGTTCAGCTTCGCCGGCATCATTTCTAGTTGGGCTGGAAAAAAATGCGCCATCTTTTTTTTCTATTTTTTAATTAAGTCCGCGGTAAGGGCCACCCTGCCGTATACATATTGAAGAACTTGATATGATCAAAATGAAAAGTCGCTTTGACATGATGCTTTGAGAAACGTAATGCAGGTATAGCTTATTGTTAGATGCAGTCCAAGCCAAGAAAAGGGGTGGCCAAAAAGTATAATAATTTAATGGAACAAGAATTCAATAAGCTTTTTTAATTTTCAGTCGATATTCATACAAATATTTGTGAGATTAATTATTTTACCCTCAAGCATTACGAATTTGAGATTCAATGAGATCTACAAAATTTTTATAGATACTATGGAAATTTATAATAAATTACGAAAGGCAGATGAAAGTATAAATGTAAGACAAAAAATAAATCAAAACCGCAATTATTTCTTACATCACTGTATTCCAAGACATATTTCATGTACGAAATATTTGTCTAGCTCATTCTACAGTAAGCGAATGTCTATTCCAATGTTTTTTTCTCTTCAATCTTCGAAGCACTCATCTCGCGATCGTGTCAAAGAAGATATCATCATTATTATTGGTATCATTATCATTAGTATTATCATTAGTATAAGTATTATTATTATTATTATTATTATTTTGATTATTATTATCAGCAAATTGATATATTCTAAGCCAAATGCCTATTCTAGTTTTTTTTTTTTTTTCCCAATTTTCGAAGCACTTATTTCGCGATCCTGTCAAAGAAGATATCATCAGTATTATTGGTATCATTATCATTAGTATTATCATTAGTATTAGTATTATTATTATTATTATTATGATTATTATTATTATTATTATTATCATTATCACTATCAGTAAATTGATATATTTCAGTCGGAAATATTCAACTTTCGAATGCTATTTTTTATTTCCAGCAGTTTGATACATATTGAAAAAAATTCGAATAGGGAATCAGTTATGGCTGTAAAAGATTTTCCACGCATACATTTTCATCCAGAAGGTTGATTTTTTTTATATCATGTATGCTACTATAATGGAAAATTTATGCCGGTTCATGTGGAGGTGGATGACCCCAAATATACGAGTACGTATGCTCATCGTCAATGTTCAATTACTGACTGCATCACAAGTTCGAGCTAAGGCGTATAAAAGGAGATGCGGTTCAATTGAGAATTTATCTGTTTTCACTCTGGCTTGCTTAGCAGTATCGTTGAATTCCATCCACCTTGTACCCTGATATGAGTACCCGACATAATGCCCTTGTCTCCTACCACTGCCTCCGTACCGTGCTACTACACCGGCAAGAGCAAAGGAACGCCCAGACAGGTGAATACTTTTCGGAAATTCAAGGAGGCTACACCTAGCATGTTTACCACATGCAGTCGGATCATATTCGATTACGATTTGCGAACCATATACAATATTGACTTCCATGGGTCGATCACAACAAATTGGTTTCCGAGAGGGCATGCCATTCACTATCGCATCGCTAAGCGAGCCGACACCATGTTCTTTCACTACATCAACGTTTATAGGGACGATAATAGATGTTCTCGTGTTTTCATCAGCGCAAATCTGGCAAAATTTTGTTTCTTTATAACTCGGATCATTGGCGAGAATATACTGTGCGACGTTACCTACACTTGCGTAACAATCAACGGTCAACACGTTGTTTTCAAACTTGGTACGGAAGTGCTTAACTTTTCTTAACAATGAAGCTCTGTCTTTATAAATCTTGGCACAGCAACCATGTTTCAAAAAATTTTGCAAAAAGCACATAGTATCCGAAGTAGAGAGTGATACTTCGTGTCGGTACGTATCACTGACACACGCGCCGGCTAATATGGAAATGATACTATCAAATCCACAAGTATTGCGGACAACGATTTTTACTCCTTTCTCAGATATTATCGAGCATGTATTGCCATTTTCTAAGTTTCCAATCCCTACACGGTTTTTGGAAAAGCTTGTTGCATCCCAATCCGGGCAAGTATCTAAATAAGTTTTTCTTCTGGTTGAGCATGTGTTTTTGTTCCTCCAGTTATGCTCAATATTCAATTCAGTATCACCAGTACTAGAACACATTTCAAGATTTTGGTTGATAGGAGAACTGTTGATCTCTATTTGAGGTATGGTTATTTCGTCACGAACACTTTCGTCATTTTCAAAGTTACGAGACGGACTTTCAATTACGTTTGGAATTATGTCAGATTCATTTGCGGTATTTTCATTATCTGAAGTTCTCAGAAAGTTCGTACTTAAACAAGGTGAGTCCAATTGTGAACTTTCTTTTACTGCCCACTCTTCAGATGCTAGGGCTAATTTCGCGCGACCTGAAAAAGAACGCAGATGCGTAGCAACAAATTTATCTGCCCTCATTGGCCGGGCATTATTTCTTAATAACACGTGTTTTACGTCCTTCATTTCCGATTCAACAGCCGCTGAACTGATATTGACGCTTCCATACCCGAACATAGGTATCATTACTCCGGTAAATAAAGGAAAATAGTATAATAAATTTTTCAATTTATTGCCCAACTCTGGTACATAGTACGGGTTAATTTCATCACCATCTTCCGAGGAATCCACAGTCCTACGACATTCATCGACGATGTTGTGCGCCCAAACTACGACGTTGCAATCGTCCAAACTGATGTCCTGTTCAGTGCAATCATTTTCATCTTTTAACTCCTCTACGCTTTTATCTATGTCGCTAATGCCTTTGATCTTCGTAGTTATCATAGTACGAGCCCTCTGTGATGGAACTTTTAACCCTTGACTATTTTTTCCAACATCTTCGCTGAGAGATAAAACAACAATATGTTTTACTAAATCTACGAATTCAATGAAAATTGTTTGCTTTGTTAGCAATGCCATGGCGTATAGATAAAATTTTTTCACCTTAGGATGCAGTTTAGAAAAACATTTCCAGCGTGATACAAAATTCATGTAATGGCATATATCCAATCGTATGAAACACTTTGGGATTTTTATTCCTGGTTCATTCAAAAGTACAGCGTAACAAGTGGAAAGGTAATTTTTGAGATTCGCAGATTGACCAAAAGCCTTAGCAATAGCATTAAGTAAAGCCTTGTCAAAATCACATACAATGGTTCGTGGGATCGGAAATCCGGATTTATGCTTCTCACCTACTCTTAAGAATTCAAAAATCCAGTTTTGGATCGCATTAACATTTTGGCTAGCACTTAGCATCTGGAATACTGGCATTTTATAAGTCAGTGTTGCTGCTACTGCCTGATATAAGTAGATATGTGGAGATTGTTCACCATTTGGCAATAACAACTTTTTAACTATCGAACCAGTAGCATCAATATACAGAACATCATGATAGTTTATGTAGACTGCAATTTGTTCCGAGGTCCAATAATGGATAAAGAATGGATCACAACCAATATTATGAATAGATCCCGCGTAATCAGTATATTTCATATTTTGCAAACTGGAAATTGCACATGTCCCTTTTACCTTCAAATTTTTATCTTGCTTCTCTTGTTTTGCTTTCCTTAATGTTGCAGCGTTATAAATATGTGGCGGTTCGTCGTCATATAACTCCATCAAATCATCGGCAACTTTTCTACGCCACGTAGCGGCCGATAGAGTCCCCGTAGCAAGTGATTCCGAAATTTCAGCTCGTTTTGCCCCATTCAGAGGACGCTTTTTAATGTGTTTGATGGATGGATCGAATCTATTAATACTACACTCCATTTGAACATGTATGATATTGCTGGGAGGTTTGTTGGCAACAGTTGCTATCATTGTAGCCTTGCAATCTGGACATGACGCATTTATTGTAACATAGATTCCGGTTTCCGAAATTGTACATCTTTTGAATGTGAAAGCACATGGTAGTTTAGTTTCCTGGTGTATGAGAGCGAATATTTCATTCGTCCATCTTCCTCTTCGTAAAGTAGAATAATTCCGTTGTATTTTTGCTGTCGATTTATAAATGACTTTTTCGCAATCTATATCATGCCATATCTTTAGCGGTATTTTAATAAGACAATTAATTTCGGTATTTGGAATCGATTGATCCAAAGATTCGTCATGGTCAATAGAAGAAGCAGTTATATTGTCAGATTTTTGTATATCATAGTGGGTGAGAAGTTCATCATGTACACCATATCTGTTTGTCAATAAAATTGTGTATATATACTTGGGTGACAATGCATTATTCATCAAAACGCTGATTTCTTTATATATATAAGATTTTGGAGGAACCGGTTTCCCGTGTTCATCTAAGACGTTGCGATAATTTTCATTGAAAAGATGTTTCTTTAGTTCCTCTATAGGCGGCATATTTGTAAGTTGATATCAATGGTATTGTGAGTGATAAAAAAAAGTAATGGCTAAGCAGTAATGTGACGTTGGAAGATTACGATTGGATTTAAAATATAGCAATCGTACGGTAATTGTGGTATTATAATCAGTGAGTCGCTATCAAGAAATACTACGAGGCTATAATTAGCATATATCTGGGCGTTAGTCTACCCTATAGTTGCGAATGATTGTAGTGAGCATATAGCCTGAAACAGTATGCAACTCCGTATGTGTATATGCTTTTCGTCGTAACAGCAGTTTCCTGTCAAGGATATTAACCTATGTTCCCTCTGCCGCCCGTATTGCACGTAGGATCCAATGATGGGTTGTTGCAGCGATCTGGGCTGGAAGTATAGAAAAGTCGGGACGCGTGGTGTAGTTTGCTGCTCCCTGCCAGAGCACCACGCATGCGCGTTCCGTGTATTTTCGGTCTCGGGGACCGACATTGGGTCGAGGACTCACAGAACTGCCTTGACAGATGTTTCTCCGATAATACTATTTCCAGCATTATTGTGCAAATTGTGATAAAATTTTTTTGTAATTACCCATTATTTTGGTAATGTGTAATTAAATAAATAATTCAATTAGAAATTTCGCGTCACTTATGCCATAAGGTCGTAAGCGCCAAAAAAAAATTTTTTTTTGCGAATAGGCTCAAACGATGTTGCATAGCATGAAAAATATTTTGCCACCAAAAAAAAACGAAATTTTTTTTTCGGCGCTTACGACCTTATGGCATCAGTGACGCGATGTAATTTATGATGACTCCCAACACTGATTTTCAGTAATGATATTATTACCGTTCTTCATGACAAGGTATTCGAAACTAAAACAAAATTATATTGTTCAGGAAACAGAAAATGCGTTATCGTTATTTCTATTTTAACTACAGAAAAATCAGTAATTAGGGAGGAATATGGGGCATACCACGCCAACTCGACCTGGGTCTGACCCTCACCCCTTGGATTTGGTCCGTAATTTTTCATATGGTTGTTCTATCTTTGGAAAGCATGCTTAATTTTTTTAAGATTCTCATTATCGAATCTGTTCAAATCGAAAGATAAAATCACTTCAGAAAAACCTCACAAGGACACTTTTTAAAAATCTGAAAAAATTCTCAAAAATCTAGCATTCGATACAAACGATTTTAGCGTGTGGACCAGAGTGGGCCGGCGTTCGCTTCTATCTGTAATTTGTGATGTCCTGGAAAAAAATGAAAAATAAAAAATAAACGTCGAGGTGAGTTCACTGTGAGTAGTTGCTTGAACATTCTTATAATTATGTAACTTCGGATTTTCATAGTTTATAAGATTTTTTCAACTGCCTGCAGTGAACTGACCTTCGCGTCAATTTTTTTTTTTTTCAGGAAATCGCGGATTACAGAAAAACAGCGAACGCCGCGCCGGCCCACTCTGGTCCGCACGCCAAAATTCTTTGTGTTGAATGCAGGATTTCGAGAATGTTTTCAGATTTTCAAAAAGTGTCCTTCGACGTGATTTTTTTCTCAACTGATTGTATTTTTTTATTTTAACAAATGAGTTGAAAAAATCTGAAAACAAATTATCGCGCTTTCTAAAGATAGAACATCAATATGAAAAATTTTGAACCAAATCGAAGGGGTCGAGAGTCAGACCCAGGTCGAGTTGGCGTAGAATGCCCCATATACATAATTTACTATTTGTTTAAAGAATCAATAATCAGGCCGGAATCGGATTCTTATAAGTATTTAGGAAACAAATCCTCCAGCAAACTGAATAATTCTGGAACTCAAGAATTGATCAACAGTGAATCGATCATTATTTGAATTTATAAATCACATGCGATTTAATAGATATTATAACCAAACATATAACATCGCAGTACCGGCAAATTATTGCGATTTGAACAACACTGTATACAAATATGGAACAAAGGCTTAAAATGTACCAAAAACGTCTCATTTCTAATTTCAGATAATTATCGATTGATTGCTGTTTAATTATTTATTTACCAATAATTATATCTGCTTGATGATTAATTTTCCTATGGTATTTATTCAAAAAGAGGGCAACCTCACGGATCATTTCGACTTTGATATATGTGGTAGAAGACGGTACGATTCTGACGAATCTCCGCTTTGAATGTATGTTCGACGAGGAAAAGTATGCTACAAAGTTTTAGCGTGGAAAAACTTTCAGCGAGACATTTGTTCATTAACATCAAAGGAAGTTTTTCCGAAAGTTTCAGATTGAGTGGATAAAAATTGGCTGAGATACAGCGATTTTTCTAAAAGCAATCGATCCGCGTGGTCAAGCGCGTGATCTTAACGCTTGAAGGTCTGCACGATGGTTGCATTTAAGGCCACGCGGATCGGTTGCTTCTGAAAAAATCGCTGTATCTCAGCTAATTTTTATTCAATCAATCTGAAACTTGCGGAAAAATTTCCTTTAATATTAATAAACACCTTTAGGAAGTGTTCAGAGTATAATTACATGGAGAATTTGGAGTCTTAAAATACGTTGCGGAGGTGACGAGCCGCAGAGACCTAATCCTTGTGAGTGTCACACGCACACGCGCACCAAAAATTGTTCTCACTTGAAAATTATGAACTTCAATGGAAAAATGTTTTCCACAAAAGTTGTTCGTTTTCATTTGACAAATTCTTTGGCGCAAGAGAAAAGTCACGTCTCCATTCAAGAAAAACATGTTGGCGGTCTCCAAACGTAAAAAAGTTCAGCTTCATCGGCACCATTTATAGTTGCGCTAAAAAGGAAAGATTGACGCCATCGCTTTGTTTTATTTTTTGCGAGCATGATTAAGACCGCGTTAAGGGCCACCCTAATATACAGTCTAAGTCATCCTAACATAAGCTGAGAAGAAGAATCGTGAAAAAAAAATTATAAGTTATTGTTAGACTGTCGCCGTTGACACGGTTGTTTGACAGGTATTAACAGCTGTAGTTCAAACCAAACTAGAGATTTTCAATTTTTTTTTTCGAAAACCATACGGAATTCCGGAAAACGGTCTACGGCACAAGTTAGCACAAGTCTAGCACAATATGGCACAATTTTTAGGTATTCAATTTTCCAAAAGTGCTGGGCTGAGTATTTTTTTATTTTATTTTTTTTCTCGAAAACCATACGGAATTCCGGAAAACGGTCTACGGCACAAGTTAGCACAAGTCTAGCACAATATGGCACAATTTTTAGGTATTCAATTTTCCAAAAGTGCTGGGCTGAGTATTTTTTTATTTTATTTTTTTTCTCGAAAACCATACGGAATTCCGGAAAACGGTTTACGGCACAAGTTAGCACAAGTCTAGCACAATATGGCACAATTTTTAGATTTTCAATTTTCCAAAAGTGCTGGGCTGATCCGAAATTTGAATTTTATCAATTTTTTCGAAAACCGTGAAGAATTTTGGAAAACGGTTCACGGCACAAGTTAGCACAAGTCTAGCACAATATAGCACAATTTTCAGATTTTTGATTTTCCAAAAGTGCTGGGCTAACTTCACACACATAACCTAGCTGCTTGTCTGCCTGTCTGACTGCTTCTGCCTACTGCCTGCAACAGCTGAGAAATGCATTAATTAATAGCACCTATAGGAGCGAGCCTTTTCTCTCTCTCTCTCTATCTTTCTTCCTTCCTTTCCCTATTCTCCTCTCGAGGCAATTTAAACTTTTGTTGATATAAACACGAACGAGGAACATCAACTTGTTGATTCTGTTTAAAAGCGTTGTCTATGATGCTAGGTGAGCGCGCTAGCGCGGACTCTCGTGATTTTTATTCTCAATTCTTCAGTTTTTGAGATAATTAAATTTTCGAAAAGTCATTTTACAGACGAAGGATGGATCTCCGCCGCCTCTTTGACCGATTTTTTTATTTCGTAATCATTCTCCGACAAACGGTGTCGAAAGTAGGATAACTTTGGGACGAGGCACGGCGTTGAAATTTTTTTTTTTTCCAACATTCTGAGAGAACCATTCCCTGGATACATGCTTCATCTCGAATTCAAAACCAAGGCTAACAGAATCGCATGAATGAATACTGAGAAAAGTCGATGAAGCGCAATGTTTTTGGTTTTAAATTTGGAAACCGAATCTGTCGTAAAGAAATTATTGCGAGAAAGAAAAGGTATTTGAGGGAAATTTCACGATAAAAGCTGCCACAAACAAAAGGCTCTTCAAGTACATATATAAGCTCGGAGGCGGAGAATCGAATCGAAACGCGATGTACACTGGCACTCGACGAGCCACTACAGAACGATCTGGATCAATGTCCCCTTATTTTCTCTACCCAAGGGCAATTGTGTTCGGATGACCGATTCCTTTTCGGAAAATTAGTCGTCCGTGTGTACGAGAAATGAATTATTTAGGTCTTGATCGTGCCGACGAGAACTTTGTGGTACATGGCTCCAAGCTATCGCACAGTGAATTGAATAGGTACGTGTTAATCGGTGCTATGTAAATCAGAAATCGAGAAACTGTTATGGAGATATTGGTGAGACATCGGTGAAATAATGATGAGAACTATCCTCTCGCTTTTGGAATACTGACGAAAAAATTCTGCGAGAAATTCCCTGCGCGAAGACTTTCATCGAAGAAGGGATTGAAATTTAAATATTTTTTTTTTTTTTTCAACGAATTTTAGATCTGATTTTTTTACGATTTTTTTTTAACCGAAGAAATGTGCGGCTTTCGTAAAAATTTGAGAAATATGAAATTTTCTAAAAATTTTTCCACTCGGTAAAGCCGATTTTTAGCGATTACGAAATTTCCCACATTTTGATGGGTGTATTTGCAGCGACTATCAAGACTCAATTTACGACCAGATAGGGATGTATCTACCTTGTACTGGCTCGGCAAGAACGCGCATTAAGGAAAACGGCCGCAGTTAGCTTTTGCCATTTGTCATAGACCGAGGATCAAGAAATAAGTCGGAAGCAAACGCCGTAAAGTCGTCTCGCGTTGTTCAGTCTCACTTAATCTCTACTTACTATTACAGCACGCCACTTCGAGCTGCGTACCCATTCCAAGCAAAAAGCTCACTTCTAAGTGAATCGAATCTGTTAAGTCATATCTGCCTTTTCTCACAATCAATTCGTCCTCCCTGATCCCCGGTTGAACTTCTTCTTCTCCTTATCATTCTTATTCACTTATAGGTATACATGTGTGTATAAACTGTATTCACAACTCTCTCGCGGATTAAATGTCGTGGCATTTTGTGTCCCGTGATAAACCTTCACCTTTCTCAGCCTGCACCTATACTTGGAAGTATGAGAATCTCGTCTCATCCTCCGTTCTCTGATCCGGTACGATCATCGCCAACCTTTGTGTCTCTTCGATGTACATCCATTTTTCGTTTCTTCTCTTATGGAGATTTGATGATTGTAGTTTGTACCTGCACAGATGTATGAACGCAATTTTTTCGTGGATTCATACAGTTCCTAGGTACGTAGGTACTCGGGTTATTATGCTCTATAGATCGCTCTCAGCTGGTCCTTATACAATAAAAGGAAAGCGGTGCTTTTGTCATTCGAGAGTCGAGGAAAAAGCAGGTCTTCGGTGGTTTTTTTTACTTCAGGTTCACATAATCGCACTCTTCCTTCTTCCTTTTTCTGTTTGAAACAGTCGAATTCGCATTTTGGTTTTTTTTTACACAGAAAAAAACGAGGCGTTTTTTTTTAAACTCTCTCATATCACCTATGCCGATTTAAAATTGGCTATGGATGAAAAATACCGAGGAAGACATACCATTCTGGTTCTTGGTTCTAGCCTTGAGTTCATGCGTAGAAATTTAATTTTCTACGCAAAAGTTTGAACCGATATACTTAATTTTTGAAGCAAGGTGGGCTAGTGGGACCTCAAAATCAACGAACTCCGAATAGTTAGTGAAAAAATGTTTGAAAGATCGATGGTACTCCGGAAAAACAATTTTGTGATACAGATTCATTCAATTTGGCTTCGAATAAAATTATTTGCATTATTTTGGAAGAAAGGAGGAAGATAAAACTCCCGATTTTGACTTCCGAAATTCGGGAAAAAATGTTCTTTCACGGTTTACTGAGCATCCTACCCTTTTTTTTTTTAACTTCACCGTCGGAGGACCAAAAAAGATAAAAATGAGAATGAAAAGGATTTAGAAAACTTAAAAACACACCGAAAAAAGAACTTTCTGACCGTGCAAGCCGGAGTCTGAAATTTTTCGGAAGCACCACGTGAGAAATATGGTAACTACGAGTTGCGAACAAGCAGAGAGACCGAGTAGACCGACTCCATGTGACAGTCCTCAAGTAGTGCAGCACTATTCTGGATCAAAGAAACAGGGGTGTGTCGGTTTTGATACTCTTCCTCTATCCAGCTATAGAATCCACTAACATAAGCATGCAAGTACATACATACGTGTTTCGTACGAATGAATAATCGATCATTGGGAGCAGATTGCGCTGCCTATGTCAGGCCTGGAATTAGAAACTCATAGAAAAAGAGAGAAGAAGAAAAAACAGTAAAGAAAAAAAAAAAAAAGACAACACAGAAAAGGAAGAAAAGAACACGAAAGTGATCTAGATTCGAGTGCCGAGCTGCTCTGCCGTGAGCTGCACAGTAGCAGAAATGGGTAGCTACTCGCGCGAGGCAAAGCCTTAGGCCACGTTCATCCAGCTACGGACACCGAGCATCTCTATACCGCATACACGTATTTCTACAATTCACGAAACTTCACGAATTCGAATATCGCCGATTCACAGTTTTCGGAAAGGATTTTTGGAAAGGGTTCCCCGAAAGTCTACATAGCCGACTTGGAAAAATTTGAAACGAAGAACATCCGAAATTTCCGGATTTTTGGACTTTCGAGATCCGAATGGTCGAAAGTGCGACGTTTCGACGAATGAAGGAGAACTTTGTCGCTACTTATCGGTATTTGGTATGAGAGGAGCTTGAAGGCTCTGGGTATGGGATGGTTGAGTGGTTGTAGCAATAAATAAAGCAAATAATAGCGATGCGCGAACTAGTACCACCGGGGTTACGTAAGCGAAACGGAGGATTACTGTACCGATAAAATAGATAAAAGCTACTCTCTAGGAGAACTGCAGTGGCTGGATGAGAGTTATGGGAAAGTGTAGAAAAGCGTGGGCGCTGCATCGTTCGGTTGGATCATACATACACTTACTCTCGTATACATCCAACAAACACACTGCGTTACGGTGAGCACCTATACGTGCGTGTAAAGGAACTTTGAACATGTTCACGGCGACGAATACTCGCCAATACATATCCGAACGACCTGAACCGAACGCGTGCTACTTTTCCTACAACCAGGAATTGCGGGTATGGGTACGTAGTTGTGTAAACGTAAATCGTATAAGTAGAAGCGAACACGAATCGAATCGTTTTAATCTTTAGCCGATGTTCTGCTAATGGTTCTTCCCTTCCCTTAACTTCCCTTTCCAATTCTACTTCTTCTACTTCTTCTTCTTGTTTACTCATTCTTTGAAGAAATGAAAAAACCTCTCAACTCTACGATTCCATCGGAATTCAAGGCGCGACTTGACTTTAGCGAAGGGAATGGGAATCCGATTCATCGGATCAATTAAAAACAGACTTATATCCCGTAATTCTCTCTTTGAAACAAAGTTCGGTCACTCAGTGTAATGAGGGAAAGAAAGTTGGAAAACAGACAGATATCTGAGATTGTCAAAAAAGAATGAGATATTTCGGAAATAGAATCGAAGAATCGTTTGACTCACGATCCCTTCCAGAAATGAAATTGGAAACTTTTATTTTTCATACAATAAACGGCAAGAAAGATGATCAATTTTTACCTAATACACTTGCGCGCAAAAATTAGCGAGTCACTGAATTTTCTCTCCGGGAAACGTGCGATCTCAAAGCTCGATAACTCAGCGAAAAAATCACGCAGAGAGTCGAGCTTGGAAGCGTTTCGAAGCTTGAAGCTTCACCTTTCGCATGATTCTTGGCGATTGAGTCTACGTTTCTTGGTTCACAAGTTATACTTCCTCGAAGCACCTCGTGTCGAATCTGCAAATGGACCTTTCAACTTTGGAATCGTCTATTCCGATCATTGCTGGGGTTTAAGATCATCGAACCACGATCTCGCAGCCCGAAGATCATCTCCGTCATCGTTCCACAGTCCCCTTCATATTACGTCCTCAAGGCCGATAACGACGCGGTTTATTCATCACGACTTTGGACACGACGAAGGAGTACCTAGTTCCCTAAAAAGGAACCTTGCACCGGTTTCACGGAGCTTTTACAAAGCTCTCCTAGCCACTGCGAAGACGCTTTCAGCCCTCCTACTCGAAGTCTCACTGCAAATTTAATTCACGATTGACTGCTACTAGGTACATGATCGGATCTACGAGGGTAAACTCGCTCCTCATATCGCGTTCAACTCATGTTACTTCTCATCCAACACAGCGGTGACGGTGGTCGTTGTACTCTGCACTTATACCCATACCATAGACGAGAGCCGGAGATGCCGGTTTTCCTCGTCTCGCCTTGAAATACGCGATTAAAAAGTCGTGATCTTATTTTCACCGTGTGAAAGGTTCTATTTTAAGCTTTCCGCCCCAAGGACTTGGAAATTACTTGCCGCTGTAATAGCACCGGCTATTTATATATTTCGCATGCGAACTGAGACGAAGATCCCCGGTGATCTTCGCGCCGCGAAGAGAGCAATCTTTTCCAAAAACTTCGGGAGTTCGGAATCCGTTGTCGTTTTTTCTTTTTTTGTTTTTATCACACCGAGGGCTGATTTTCTATAACACATAACGTATCATCGAACTGCGTTATAATGTGCTTCGGGAAAGAGATAAAGACCCGTTTATCTTTTGCTCGGAACTTTTTTCCTAATAATCTCGTGTATATAACATCGATTTTGCAGGCTCGTTGGAACCCTTCAGGGGCTTTGTCAATCGCTTTAAAATTGTCGATCAATCATCGGGTCTCACCCCTCGTTTTCTAACCCTTTTATCATGGCAGGGCTCCAACGAATCTATCCATGTCAACAACGAAATTTAATCGCAATATCACCGGCACCATCGAGCCTGTGCAAAAAATAAAAAACCGCGAAAAAGAAGTGCGAAAAAAAGTCGGAAAAGAACTTTTTCATTTCTTTCCCAAAATCACTGTGTTTTAATTCTGAGTCTGAAATTTGCAATGAAGCGTTCCTGTACTTAGCGGAATAAACCGTAAAAGAAAATCGGAGGTGCGATTTAAAGGAGAATCGGGTTTCTCGTGATTCAGCGATGGGTGAACAGATTTGTACATTTTTATAACAAATTGCAGCGCTTTTTGAGTGAAGATGTTCCTCGCTAAAGAAAATCGGTTGAAACCGATTATTCAAGTATTAATCTTATGATAAATCGTGCAATCTGTTTCAAAAACGGATAGAAGACGATAAGATTATATTGATGAGTTGATTTTTTATTGCAAGTTTCTTATTGAAATACTGCACTCGGGGAAAGGGACAGGTCGTTTATTATCGTGAATTTCTTAACGGAACTGAATCGTATCTAATATCGAATTAAAACCGATTGAAAACTCGACGAAACTAATAACCGAACGGTAATTTTGTTATCGATCACGATTACGATTAAGTTTTACGCAACACCGGTCAGAGCTTATCGGTGACGAATAAAAATTTTCTTATCGAAACGAATACGCGACTGCATCCGAACGACGCACCTTAGATCTTGTCAGCATCGAATCCAGATTTCGCGATCCAGTCGCATCGACATCCGTGGATAATCATCGCCGATTAGAACTAATTCACGAAAAACTGTCCTTCTTCGATCGAATCTTGTCTCCGGACGTCGTATAATCGGCGGACGTTAGAACTGATCGAATATATCAACACGGAATTCACTATTTGACACTGTTCTACATTGAAACTTGTATATAATCTGATTGCAAACCATCCGAACGATTGAAACGATCCAAAACTACTCGATACCGTAAAAATCTAATCGTTTTTAATTACAGTTACTCGGAGAGTCATTAGTCCAATATTCCATAAACTGTTAGTCTAAATCTCTAATCTTATCCTTCCATCATTTTCGCAAAATGAATCAAGTGAGTTTCATGCATGAACATCGACACATGTAAATTCCGTCATCGGGTATGAAGAGATCTATGAAAATTTTTCACAAAATCAAACAAGTCGTGGTTTTTTAGGTAAAAAGCCTTCGTGTCATGTGCAGTGAAGGAAAATCCTCAGGTTTATTTCCTGCTACGGGCAGGTTTGCTCTATTCGCAAGGTTTCCTTCGAAGAGTAAAATGTAGCTTTTATATCAACGTAGGTGTGTGCAGACGTATCGTTTTAACCGCGCGAGTAGGGACATAATTTAATCCTTTTAGCAGTACCTAGTGCAGGTGAAGTGTTCAGGCCGGCTTATCCCGTTCCGCAGAAATCTTTACATAATTAACACAGCCGTTGGTTGGTCGGTTGGCACTTGCTTCGAACTTAATCTCGTTCATTACTCGACTCCAACAAGTTTCCACAGTTTTATTATTTACTCCTCAAGACGACAGGTTTTGTACTACGCCTAACACTCGCTCGTCTACCTGTTTCCACGTTAGTTTCGCAACGCAGAACACACAGGCGCGAGCGGGTCGCTAAAAACTTCTCAATTTCCGTCAAACCCACCGAAAAATCATCCGGCATCAATTCTATGAGACGATTCCTCATTCGTATCGAAATGGGCGAAAATTTTCCGGCAATAGGGACCGAGTCCGATCTTTTCCGATCAGATGTGAAAGAGCCGATCTTTCAGCCAAATTTAACGTACTCCACGACGTCCCTGTAGCTACCCCTAAGCTAAACCCTCTTGACGAGGTAATCCTTGTTACAAAGCCCGAAGTACAGGCAGCTACTAATACCGTGCAACGGGGAGACGTGCGTAAGTGTCCTGGAAGGCCGGAACTACCCGCTAAGTACGAAATGCGTTACAAGCACACACGGTGCTCCAGGGTTGATGGTGGTCGCAGGGTTTCGCTTAAGGGACTAGCTTCATCGATCCGGTCGACTGGGGTAGATGTTATCTCGGGTTTTTCTCTTCCGTGCTTTTACTTTCTGCATGCGACACTTTTCGAGATTAAGAGAGCCGCAGATCTGATACCGAAGCATTGGTTTCGATCTGAAGATGACTTTTCGCCACTTCAACGAATCTCGACGATTTTGGGTCTCTAGTATCCGAAAAACCGGTCGAAAGAAAGCCGAAAGGAAGTCCGAAATTTTCACAGGATTTGGGATTCATAAAATTTAATTATGCTCGATCACATGGATTTCTGAGGATGATGTAAAGCACCGTAAAAAATCGTGACTTTGTGCTTTTTTTCTTATTATTATAAAATAGTATCTGCGTTTTGTAGTTTTGCGGTATAGGTGTCGATCCTCGGTGTTGATCGGGGATTACGGATTTAGAAATTGGAGTCAATCGAGTTTGTTCGATCATTCGTGTATATCGGCAGACAACTTCGCGTGATATTAAATCGCTGTAATCTGCTTATACAGGATTTGTCGAAGCCGTATAATGATCACTCTCCAGTGGATAGTTTGGTCACAGGTACTCAGCAGTTTGATATAAACTGTTCAGCGATCAATTGAGGGATAACACGATCTATTTGATGAAAATAAAAAATGGAACTTGGCTGACCAACTGATTCTATCTATGCTAAAGAGCTGAGACATTGACGATCGAAAGTATGAACAAGCGTGTCACGATCTATAGAATCTCGTCCTTAAAAAGTCAATTTTTATCATCGGCGATTCACAGCGAAGGGATTTCTCTTTGGTAACTTTGCGCAGAATTCTAGGAGCATCGGTAGTCCGATTCGATTGGTTAGGGGCTGGTTTTTTCCCTGAGACAATATCCCCAATAATGACCGTTGGAATTTTGGATAAAACAAAAACCTAAAAAAATACGCCACTTTCTCTATCGAGATTTGTAAAAAAAGAAGAAACAGAAAAATACACTTTCAATCACACAAAATGCCATATCTTCTACAGTTTTTGAGATAGAAGAAATTCCGAAAGTTATCCTACGGGAAATTGTACGAGGGAAATAACCTGCCCTTAAAAATTTGAATCGATCCAACGGTGCTCCTTGTATCCTGGTCAAAGTGACCAAAGGGAAATTGCGTCGCATTTCCTATCTATCCCTCGTTTGGCAGTAGACTGCATCCTGCATCCTGCATCCTTCATCCAGGCGTGAGCTAATTTGCCTAAGCCTCTTTCCCAGTTGGGAAGCTCGTCCAGTGCTCCCAGTAAATTAAGCTTTAAAATCAATACGCAGATCGGTCGGGGAGCAACCCTTCCCCATGTTGAACTATAAAAATGCGATCCCTGCTTCGCCTACCCGAAAGTGCATTTTGTTAGGTATCCAGCAGCCTTCTCTTCCTCCCTTTCCTTTCCCTCCCTTATTCTATATGCTAAATTCTGCAAGGGGTGAAGATACAAAGGGTTGTACTAAGCTCTCAGGGTTAGTCATAGCTTGTCATCATATTTCTCTCTGGTGTCCACCAGCCGGAGTATATCTATCCATACATAAAACCGAACTTACAATTAGTGCATAAAATCGCTGTTTAAATTCTGGTTTAACAGAAAATATGAAATGACCATTGCGCCAGGGACTAGGGGGTTTTATTTAGGAAATTTGGCAGACGATAAGCGTGTGTATTTATGTCTCTACCGCTGCTATACATCAGGGATCAAGGCCCATGTGTAGAGTGTAACTTCGTGCCTCGCACAATGCCGAGTGCAACGACCTGGGTTAATGAAACGGGAGAATTCCCGGCTTAATTAAGACTCCGAAATGCGGAAACTGCTGAGCAACGTCATCCACAAGCCGACCCAGACTCCTTGACATATGTGACGCAATGCATATACGTAGCACCAATCGCGGAGTATATAAAGAGACACAGGAATAATATAATCGGGGATTAATATCTGACGAGCGATCTTTGGTCTTTTTTTTCACTTTTTCTCGAACTTCGTACACGGTTACATGAAAACTATCGTACCTACCGGGTTCAGGTTCAACGTACTTATTCAGCACACATTTCCGCACGATGTGAACTACGGTTATCAAAATCGGTCGCGACAGATGCAGAAATGAGATCGGTGAACGTGAAAATGATGGGAAATTAAGTGAACCTTTAAAAAAAATATACTTCTCATGCATGTAATGCAATTTCTGTAGTTCGGACTGTGAACATATCTGTCTAGAATATTCATGTAAAATTTGGTTCGTTTCGGGTGATCGGTGGCAGAGTTATCCCGGACGAATCAATTGGTTATGGGTTCGCTTATGAAAGCTGTAGAGATTCACTGGTCGAATTAATTCGATACGTCGAAATGGCATTTGGTAAACGAATTATGAATGAAAAACATAATTTATACCGCCGATCGGTTCATAATTCGTGATATTCAATTCTTCAGTTCCAAGGAGCAAAGTCCTAATCCCCTCTTCGAGGATCGCAATGAAATTATAATTCCGTAAACGGGCGTGTAATCAGCGTTTCATTCTACTTGTAATTGTTCGTATAAAGAGAACGATAAAATATGCGAAGGTGTGAACTTCGGGGAGCGTAAAACCCCGTGAAAATGAACCAGGAAAGCCTCCGTCGTTCGTTCTTCTTCCGTTTCATCGAAGTCTTTGTTAATTGTTTCTGAGCTAAATAATAGAATCCGAGATTACGAGACACGTATACTTTTCTGCAAGACTTTTGCAGCTTTGCGCGTTACAGAACCGCGCAATCATATTTATTATTATTAGAAATTGATTGAAACACGAGAGAATTCAATTATGCCGTCTTACCGGCGTAGGGAGGAGGGGTAATCGATTATCCGTAAAACAGCGTACATATATACAGTTTGTCGTTCATTTTATATACCCGCCTATAGGCCAGATGTATAACAAGCCTTGTAAGCAATTTATATTTATACGATACACGTAATTCCCAACACGCAGGTCTATCGACCCCTTCTATCTTGCAGGTGAAAATATACCTAGTCCTCGATAAAATATGTGAAAGCATTTTCTGACCGTTCGATGAGACCTGTATTTCCATTATTTTATCACAACCCTACTCTTTCCAAAAAATTCGAAATTTCAAATTTGATCCCAGAAATAACCACGATTTTCGAAGCGTAAAGCTAAAATAGCTAAGATAGCTAAAATGTGCGAAAATAGCCCTGAACCTTGATTGATCTAGTCACTCGGAGTAAAATAATTTCACAGCTTTACCTGAGGGGGTGAAATTATAAATTTTGGGATTGATGTGTCGTTTTAATTAGCGGGAATAACAAAGTGCGGGTTTGAAGTGTTAGCTTTATCACAGTGACATGGGATTTCCGCGATTTATCTCAGATTTTGCATCTGTGTATCGTTTTCTACCGCTGGAAGCCCATTGTCATTGATTTTAAAAGACTACCGAGAGACTCGCGTGCGGATACGTTGCAGGAGTATTGCAGCAACCGTGAAAGAGACGAGAGTCGGGTATTGCATTGTCTTTCGACAACGAGTGGTCGTCGGATGGACGGCAATGGCAGAGGGTTGGCGATTGTTCAAACCAGCTGGTGTTTCAAACCCACGTTTTATTTTCTCATTATATCCAGTAGTGTTATACCGCCGGAGACGCCGTCGCGACGCAACGCGACGCGCGGTTCTCCTCAATTCCAGCATTCAATCTCACCGCTTCAATTAATAAATCGTGGGCAGAAATTGGCGTTCAGGAAATTAATTGATATCAGGACGACGCGAATCTCGACTACTGTTGCCGCTTCGACGACGAGCTCGTTTACCTATAACCAAAAATAATTCTATCAGAAATCAGACCGTTTTACTCTCCGATTTTTTTTTTTTTTTCTCGTGGGGAAATTTCACTCTTCTGGTTTTCAGTGCCCAGATTTTTCACCATTTTTTACCCCGTTTGGAGCGAATCTTCTGAAAAATTTAAACCACGAGATTTGTATTGATTTATATATTCATTTTTATTAAAATCGCTGTTTTTCTTCTCGTTTTAGGACTCAGGCGCGGGGGCTCCAGTCGATGACGACGATGCAGCACGGGGTTGTAAAAGGTAAGACTTTTTTGGATTTTGAATATAAAGATCGCGGTTTTACAAAAACTGACTTTTCATCGCTTCGTTCGATCCTCACGTCTTCGACTCTTCAGTGTCCGACAAACAGGTCGAAAGGACCGGACATCCATTCGACAAACTCGAGAAATTATCTCAGAAACTGCGAAATAAAGAGATTCCAGCCTTCGCTTCTATCGGTATTTCTTTTTTAATGAAACAATAGATTTTCCAACGCTGGAATATTCTACCATAGATTTTTCAAAATTTGAAAAATTTTCGATCGATGAAAAATTAGGCTTTCAATTTTTTATTGGCGACCTAAATTCTTAGCGAACTTGATGAAATTTCTAATAATTACACGATTTTCCAAGGTGATGAAAACTAGCGTGAAAAATCCTGATTTCACACCTCGAATAAAAATGATTGGTTATTAAAATCCGGTGATTTTTCATTATGATTAATCGATCGAATAAATCGTTTCGTAAATTAATAATCCTGTCGATTTCCACACCTTTGATCACAATTTAATTCCATATCGCCTCTCGACCGTAAGATAATTGAGTGATAATAATTTATTCATATATATACGTCGAAGATAATCGAACTCCTCGGAAATCTGGATGAGGAGAATTTTTCTCGATTTGGTAAGGAGCACCTACCTCCTCATACCTTCCAAATATGGACGGCTACCGTTTTACCTGCCGCTTTAACGAGACGGTAGCAAAATTATTGCCACTCGCAACTATCCTCTCTCAATAACTTCGAACCACATATTTTCACAGCTTTATTATCCTACCGATCACTACGAGTTCAAAATTATCCACAACGTCATACGCGCCTCACTTCCTACAGAAACAAAAATATTTTCCTCATCCTATCTATGAAATTCGAAAAACCTTTTTTTTTTTATTCAATTTTGTCAAAAAATAAAGTAAAAAACAAAGAATGAAAATATAATGGAAGAAATTATAAATTGGAGTTTAAAAAAAAATTTTTCTTTAATGTTCTTTGGGGATTTAATACTGCAAAGAGCATGTGAGGGTGAGGTGAGAGTACTTGTATACTATGGGGACTTACGAGGCCATTAATTTGCCGTTGTTCATCCTGAGAGGAGCAGGTTGTTGTTAGGCGTCGTTGGGATTATGTGTATTACCAACGGTTGATTGGAGATTGTAATTAATGATTATTGCTCTATCGTATAGGCGATATAGGTATGCTGCCCGATCTATTTAAGGTGGATCGAAGTTTGTTAATTGCAATTATAAATCGCGATTGCTAATGATATACGAATTTAATTAAGGCTTTATGGTATACAGGTACGATACCTCCGCCTGCGTCTCTGCGATGCGATCGTAAGAAAAATATGAGAATATCTAATTGAAAAACGTGAGGAAAATGAAAAGGAGTATAAAACCTCATTTTTTTTTCATTCAATTTAATTAAATATCGATTGATTTTTTTTTTCTTCAGTATACGTGGTTAAAAAAATTTCTGACAATTTTTCACGAAAAGACCAGAGAAAAAGGAAAAGAAAAAAAACGCTGAAATTTTCCAGACATAATTATATTCTTTCAAGTACAGTAGCGTCTCTTTTCATCTCTCTCTCTTTCTCTCTCTCTCTTTCGCACGCTATTTTAATTACGCTCATGATTCGACGTACAAAGAGTAGTTCTAGTACCAAATATGGGATAATGGAGATCTGTAGCCCAGCTTGACACCAGTCGTCGTCAGGAAACGTTTCCAAATCCTCGAAACTTCATTTTTCATATTATTTCCCGCTGTATAGAACAACGGATTAACTTCTTTCATAAAAATCGATTAATTGCTCGGAGAGAAGGATGCTTATACATTTAATTCGTCCAAGGTTCAATGTAGAATAGTGTCAAATAGTTAATTCCGTGCTGATATATTCGATCAGTTCTAATGTCCGCGGATTATACGACGTCCAGAGACAAGATTCGATCGAAGAAGGACAGTTGTTCGCGAATTAGTTCTAATCGGCGATGATTATCCACGGATGTCGATGCGACTGGATCGCGAAATCTGGATTCGATGCTGACAAGATCTAAGGTGCGTCGTTCGGATGCAGTCGCGTATTCGTTTCGATAAGAAAATTTTTATTCGTCACCGATAAGTCCCGACCGGTGTTACGTAAAACTTAATCGTAATCGTGATCGATAACAAAATTACCGTTCGGTTATTAGTTTCGTCGAGTTTTCAATCGGCTTCAATTCGATATTAGATGCGATTCAGTTTCGTTAAGAAATTCACGATGATAAACGATCGGTTCCTCTTCCCCTGTCTATTCGTATATCGAGTGGACTTCGATAAAGAAAACTTACGGTGAAAAACGATCGAACTTATCGTCTTATCGCGTTCTATTTGATATTTCGAAACAGAAGATTAGCAGAGATATGTATACCACAGGTTCTGCCAAATTTTGTAACCCATTTTAGACCAAGTCTGTAATGTTGATCCGATTCTGAATTCTACCCAAAAATCCAAGCATCGCGATTGATTGATCAATCGATCAATTGATTCATTGATTCATTGATTTACGAATGAAATTGCAAAATGTTCGATAGAATTAAATAGAGAGTTGGCATATAAAAAGGTGAGCTCTTGTTCATTTCTACACACACCATTAAGGCAAACGTGTACAAGATGTAATTGTATTTATTCGGGTCAAACAGCCGATTAGGTACGCTTGATGAACAGTTTTGTAAACGTCGTTGAACCCGAACGCGGCCCTTCGATTCAATCGGGATATATTTGTAGCCTGACCTTTAACTCTCGCGATTTCAAAGGTCGCGTATCAGATACGCGATCTATTAAAGTCGCTACAGCTGCACCAGGATTCCTACTAGCTACAAATCGAAGCCTAATCGATTAAGCGGTGACGCCTGAAGTTTAATTGCATATCAGTTGTTGTTCAAGTCGTTGCTTTTTTTTCAATCTTCATCACGTCAGCGAAACGCTTCTTCTTTTTCGCCTTTTCCGAATCACAGCGAAAGAATTTCTCTTTGGTCACTTCGCGCGGGATACAAGGAGCACCGTTGGATCGATTCAAATTTTTAAGGGCGGATTATTTTCCTCGAACAGTTTCCCGTAGGATACCTTTCGGAATTTCTTTTATCTCAAAAACTGTAGAAGATATGGCATTTTTTGTGATCGAAAGTGTATTTTTCTGTTTCTTCTTTTTTCACAAATCTCGATACAAAAAGTGGCGTATCTTTTTCGGTTTTTGTTTTATCAAAAATTCCAACGGCCATTCTTTGGGGTGTTGTCTCAGCGAAAAAACCAGCCCTTAACGAATCGAATCGGACTACCGATGCTCCTAGAATCCTGCGCAAAGTTACCAAAGAGAAATCCCTTCGCTGTGAATCGTCGATGGTAAAAATTGACTGTTTGAGGACGAGATTCTATACATCAAGACACGCTCGTTCATCCTTCCGATCGTTATTCGCAAACCTTTTCAGACACAGAAGTGATCATTGCCTACTCTCTCAATTCCATTTTAAAATCGCGTCCGTCCAAGCCGAGGTGGGTTCGCTGTGCCGAAACAATAAGCTCTCATTCGCGATTACAAAATCATAGAAAGTTGCGCAATTATTATTGTGCCAAGCGAATTTAGTTACATATACCTATATATAGGTACATAAAGAAGTAGGAAACTGAATAAGCTAATTCCTATACTTATCTCACCGTTAGCTGCACAGCCTGCGGCAGCAGCCTTAGCTTTGGGTCTTAATTAAAATTAATTCATTCACAGTCCCACGGAAATTCAAAGAAAAGTTACTTTCTTTACTCCTAGCAATTGTATAGTTTAATTAACGCTCCCTGTACCCAGGTACCGTACATATATACCTACACCTTATGTGATGAAGGGTAATTTAGACCCAGGCTTGACTTTTACGGAATATAATCTGTCCAGGAAGTAAGTCGCTGGTAACTTCCTATGCAACTTACAATATAGATATATATTTACCTGATACCGATTACTCATTCGCGAGGGGAATTAATTAGGCTTGCTTCAGGCACAGGAACTCGCAGTTATTATCTAAGAATTATATAGTACCCCTTTTTTCATTATTTATAACGTGGCTCTTTCATTTCCGCAGTATTTAGGACTTGATTGTCGCGGGGACACTCTGATCTCAGCCATTCTGCAGTCGGATGCTTCGAAGCCAAATTAGTTATTCGAGTGAGCTCAAGTCTATCACTCATTCACTGACTTCCTGGACTTTCAATTATTGCGGATTACAGGGTGCGATTTCCCGATGAATTGCGAATTATTCTCAAATTACTTATAGGCGGTGATGGAAACGTCGATTGATATTCGACAACTTTGGATAATTGATCGATCTGCGTGATTGAATTATCCGAGACTGCGCCAAAATCAACTTGGAGACGTTAAAATCCTGTGAAAAAGGACAAAAGACGTGGCAAATGATTTCTAGACACGGCAAAACGCGCTCAACGACGTCCATGGCTTTCCGCTCAGTGGCTAATCGTTTCCAAATCATTGAAAATTACTGTCAGAGTCTGGGAAAGATTTTTAGCGATTTGTCGAACGAGTTTACATGATTTTCCATCGAGTTATCGACGGCTTTGAATGACTCGCAGTGAATTCCGGAGACTCGAAACAACTTCGAACGAATTCCGACGACTTCAAAAGACTTTAGGTCACCCGCCATCAGAATTTTCTTCGACATTTGACCGGCCGTCGATGGCTCAAAAAAATTTCAGTAAATTTGGAAGATTGGCTACTGAATTCTTACCCGATGAAATGGAAACCTCGGACTCTCGTACCACCAGTCTCGGTCTTTCCCTTCTTTCGGTATACCTAGACACATTCGCGATGATTCTGAAAAACTGCCCAATGGATTTCCGAGATCATCTTACTCAAGGCCTTAATTAATGACTCGTAGTGAATTCCAGAGACTCGGAATGACTCGGAACGAATTTTTTTGGTCACATTCAAAGAGTTTAGGTCAGCTGCCACGAGATTTCTTCGGATTTCGAAGATTGCTAATGGCACAGGTACTACGTACCTACCTACAAATCGCGCTCGTATACATCGAGGCTATTTCTTCTACCCTAAATTACCAGGTGAAATGGTGTGATTGCATTGTCCGCGCGGGGTAATATAATAAAACATAACATAATGGGTCGGTGTACTTAATACCCGTTCATTGTCAGTGTACAAACTTTCACTTTCACCTACTGAGTGAGTGCTACCTAGTTGTTCTGTGTTCACGCCTTACGACCAAGGCGACCATCGTCAAAGTCTGACTGACCAAGTGGACCACGAGTCTATACAGACTTGTGTTTTCCACTCAAAAACCTGCACTACCGATTTAAGGAGGTAAACAGACCTCAATGGGGTATTTTTCAAGCACTGGCATGTGTTCAGAAATTTGTTAAAAAATTTCTAAACGGTTCTAAAAAATATTTCTCAACTGCAGTATCAGAAAATATCAAAAGTCATCCGGTCATCGGTCAGAGGTTCGATTTCTGAGCAACTGGAAACCCGAATATCCGAAATCGAGGCAACGGTCGATCCCTTTCAGGGTCTGCTTCTTCCATCGATCGAAATTTCCAAGCAATTGAAATAATCGATTCCGGAGCTATTGAATGGGTCAAAAAAATGTGAAAAAATGATCGACCCGTTGCGTGATGTAGTGTCTCTTTATTATTCCTGTCCAACTACTTTTTCGGCCGAATGTCGTAACGTGCCGATTTTTATACGGCGTGAAAAGGCTCGGGTACAGCTGTGCAGGGTTACATAAGTCCTAATGATAACGATTCCTGCACGTACTGCCTACGTCGGAGTATAGGAAACCCAATTTAATTTTTCTAGACGAGATCGGGACTCGCGAGTCTTACGGAGGGAAAGTTCGCACCAAATATTCCATACCATTCATTACGTTGCACCTAGATCAGAGATAGGCGTATAACACGCTGGCTAACCTCCCGCCGAAATCAATTTGTTCGATTCAATATATTTCGCAATTATTATTTCGATCTGCTTCAGAGCAATTCTGATCCTTCATCTTCTTCGTCTGGGTTACGACCGGCGAAAAGAACGACGATTTTTACTCGAAAATCGACCCTGAAGTTATCGATGCGATTATTTCTAAATCCGAATTGAAATTTCTTTCGCGGATTTTGGGAAATCTCCTGATATCGTTCGAAAGCGGTGAGAATTCTCAAAGAAAGAGTTTCACCCTTCAAAAAATCGATAGGCTCGATCAGTCAACTCGTCCGGATGTCGCGCTGCTCTCGATATAGTTCCAGATCTTCAGTGAAGCGATGCGATTATTATGGTAAAATATATCGCAGGTAAAATCGCACGCGTTCTTCGATTCGGACAATTTTTTTTTACCCCGTTTTACCCAAACAATCAATTTTTATAAATTTCCACCAAAGCACCGAGCTCATCTTCTGTCTATGTATAGGCGGCGCATAATATGATTAAGAAGTCTATGATGTGAGGTATAAACTGGGAGACGAAGGTTTCAATTGATCTCCTCGGAGTCGGGGGTCCGCCGCGACGCCGTACGCCGCTTTGTTAGTAAAATTTACGAACTCGTAAAAATTCCACTCAAGGTGGACCACTGTCGGTGTTCGACCTCACCCGCCTGCTGAATATCTCAACAGCTTCTCTCACGTTCATCTCCGTCTTTCGTGTACCTCTCTTACGTACATATTTCTTTTTTATCGTCTCTATAGCCGCCTGCGTGCCACCTGCTTGAATTTTACCTGAAGGCGTATGATTCTATTTATTTCTCTTCCCATCTCTCTCTCAAAAAATTTCAAAAAAATAAATTTCAGAAAAAATGTACGTTTTTTGAAGTTTCGTTACACGCCCGATGAAATCTCGAATCCGTGTTTGAAATCTGGGTGGATAATTTCCTCGAGGAGATATACGGTGCAGCAGACAGATATAGAATTAATATCTAGGTATAGTTGTGAATAATCGTTATATGTTCTTATTATTCTCCTGTCTGCCAGCTCGTCAGCGAATGTGAGGAGGTAATTGAGTTCGAAATGTTTATCGCGTTCATAAGTTTGTTCGGAAGCGTGTGATGGAGGCTGCGAGCGGATTGAGTGACGTAATTATTCCAAAAGTACCATACAGCCTACGGTGGTACGAATTAATTGGTGAGAAATATACCGAACCCCAGGATTATCCCTAATTTATCCAATTACTCAAATATGCAAAAAAACATTCGATCGATTTTTCAAAAAATTTCATTTCTCGTTTCCCAGTGACCGAAGGCAGCCACACGCCTGATCATTTTCGATCCGTTCGTTTACCGATTCGATGATGGAAGCCACTTTCATTAAAGAAATACAAAAAATACAAAAAAGTTCCAAAATTTCCTTCGAAATCGGAAAGCCCCATGTGCATTGAAATGGTGGTACGTATTCGCCGGTTCTATCGACCGGAGAAAGAGGTCAACACACGGCAGATTAGTTCCGCGACATAAATATTATCTGGTCCATTTATAACCGCGAGACCGAGGAATGGCGTGGGCGGACGCGAAGATATAAAGCAAAATTTAAGGCACCGAGGTGTCGGGCGCGTAATACTTATGCAGTTTCTACCCTCGTTTGAAGCGACTCTGTAAACTCATATGGGGATAAGGAAAAAAGGATAATTCAAATCCTGAAGGAATCTGGGTTATATTATAGCGAAATTTTGGGATTATACGGCACAGCGAGGGAATATGGACCACCGAGCTCATCTTACATTCTTGCGAAAAAAAATTTCTAATTCCTGACTCCCAAGTCGGTCTAGGACTCGGAATATACGATCCTCAGTACCCATTAGTTCCGAAATGAATTTATTATAAATCGCGATTTGGGATCAAAATTTCGGAAAAAAATTAAGATAGATTCGCACATTTGTATACCGAGTTTACTCATCGTCATCGTACATCAGTCAGAGTGGCGATGATAAATTGTTCAAAAAATTTTCCACGCCTCGATGCGAAGTGGCAGTAATAATTAACCCAGGGAAAAGAGGAAGAAAAGAATGAGAAAAAATAAAAGAACCGTGGAATGAAATTACTCTGCAGTGACCTCGGTAGGTAGAGGTGTAATTAAAATTTAGAATTGGGTAAAAATTCTTCTGGCTCTGGTATAATAAGTAACGAGACAAAAGTAAGAGGAGAAATATAATAGATGACCATGAACCACATAGCGGGCTAGTTTAGAAGCCGAAATAATGCATTATATACATATATACAGTATTGCATAAATTCGCTCTTTCTCTATCTCTCTCCGGCTACTTCTTGCTAATTAGATTCGGTTAAGTCACGATAATTCGACCGTTTCAACTTGGCGTACTTGTATCTGGTATAAAGTTGCGTTGTACGAGTATGAAAGTTGGCAGAACTTTAAAAATACCCGTAGTGGCCTTCTCAAAAGCGGTTTCTTTTCACGACATATATGTATATATGTAGATATAGATAGACAAACGTCTGTATACTCGGGATTGAACTTTTACAGGAATAGTTACGTGTGCCATTAAACTCGTTATACGCTATTACATCTCCGCAGTGTGCGGAGGTATCTACTTTGTTCATTTATACACGCACGCACATAAGTCATACGTGTACCCTGTCTCGCTACACGCCGTTGAAAATGTATAATTTTACCGTGAACCGGTCAATTATTATGTCAACTGTCACACCGGACCCTGGAGACGGACAGACGGTCAGTGAGACGGAGCACAGTCATCATGCAAATGGAATTAACAACGGCACGTTCACCGCAGCATCAGGTTTGCCTCGAGCGGACGATAGCCACGAGGTTTGACCTCGTGAATGAAATAGAAAGCCTGTGATACGTGAACGGAAATTCATTTTCATTTTTTTATACGAATTAAGAAAATCGAAAGACTTGTGAATCGAGTTATCGATTCCTTCGGGATTTTACTCGCAGTCGCATCGTGGGACGTTAAACATGGTGTAAAACTCGAGTTTTATCTCCGAACCGCGACGACTGGTTCGGCTTTTCAAAAGCCGCCGACTTCCTCTTGTACGTAAATTTTTAGATGGAAATTTTACCTGCGGAGATACCGATCTGACAATGTGAAGAATAACTGTTTAGCAACCTGCTAATCGGCACCTGGATCGCTGCAAAGTAGTCGAGACTGTAAACTGGCTGCGCTGACATCGAGCTGTCATATTCATATGCATAACAGCTTTATGCGACTCGCGAAAATGTTTCGCGAATTTGACCACGGCCGACAGAAACCCGGATTATTCGTACCTACTTCCCTGCTCTCCGATTACCGGGATTTCCTCAGGTTGGAAAAATCGCGAGGAATTATTGCGCGACTGGTCGATTATCCGAGAGTGCGAAATCGAAGATTCTGAACTCTGATCTCCGCGGATGTAATATATCTCTGACTATTTGATCAAAAATTTTTCGAATAACTTCGAGAACTGCGAAACTCATTTTCGGCAAGTTTCACCAACATTTTAGAAAAATGAATAATCGATTGTGAATCGATGTGAGGCGAGAAAAAAAAAATTCTGAACATTTTCGGCGAAGTTCCGAAAGATCTACAAAAATTCTTTTCGTTCTGAAGATAGTCCGAAAAATCTCTGACGTGTTCAGACTTCGCGAATCTTTTAGAATGGATTTGGAAATAACGAAAGTTTATGTTTATTCCGAAAATTTGGTGAAAATAATCGGACACATGTTTACACCGGGTTTTGAACTTCGGATAAAATGACGACGTAGTTTCCCGTGTCAAACAATGACTGGTCGGTTTACCCGAACAAAAAATTTACGTAAAATCTGGCTTTCGCGGTGACTAGGAAGTCGCATTTCATTGTGAATTGGTCGGCAGTCGCTACCCGGACGTCCTCCATTCTGACATGTGAAACGAACATCGCATCACGGGTTGATAGGTAGATATACCTAATTGTCGCGTAAATGATGAAATTGCACACCGACGTGCAGCAATTTAATTAAACGTAGTTCGCCGCCTGCCTTTCCTGTCATTCAGACTTTTGTCCTCCACCGATCGACGGCTCCTGATCGAATCCGGCTGCTGTTTACCACTCCGATCGGAGCTCTGGGACGTTTATATCATCACACTTCGTGCATAATATCCGCAATCTGCACAGAGACTGGTAATCGCGGTATGGAGTCTTAAAATCCCTGCAGGATTCGAGATTAATTTATCCGGTTTTATACGTCGGAATAAAACGACGTGGGACTAAGTAAGATTTGCGAAAGTATCGCATCGGGTAGTCTCACTCCGGTCACTGGACGGTGTTACTTAATGAACATGATAATTTAACCCGTGACCACTTTCCCGCCAATTTCTCTGGCTTAACGACTTGAGCGTTTAAAGTTGACGACTGAAACTCTACAGCCAGCTTTTGACCAGCTGATGTTTAGAAATTACGTCCATAAACTCGGAACTGACCGAGTCCGAAAAACTTGGCGTTCTTTTTCTCGAGTATCGCGGCATAGCGATTTCCGTGATGAATCTAGTCACGGTCCGTCGTTTCCATGGTCTCGAAATTCAGGAATCATCAGGAAACGTGTCATCGAAGTCCGACGATCAGTTCAATCTTCATAAAAAAAAAAAGTACGTGACCAATGAACCCCAGGAAGTGGATTCTGGATGAATGAAACTGCCGAGATAAAGATGTCGTGTCGTTTATCGCCGGTTATACAACCCAGTGCAGCGTTACGTCTGTTTCCGTTTTGTGTAGATAGAAAAGTCCGAATCTCACGTAACTGCCGGGGTTCGGATAATCACTCGTTGAAAGTAGACAGACCAGTGTGTATTTTTCGTTTATGAAATACTGCGCGAATACGGATACGGTGTGCCTAGCTCGACCAAGGCAAATAATCTACGAATGATTTTTGTCCACGAATATATTCCGAAACCTCAAACAGTCGTTGAATAATTCATGACTCGGGATCATGCGACGCTCTGTCTGTGTCTACGCAGATATCCTCTTCATCACATCTCGTTGTCACCACACAATTTGAGACGGAGATCGTCTTTCGCCGTTAACTAACTTGAGCCGAAATTGCGAGATGAAACGGGGCATTCAAATTCCCTCAAAGTCTGATCCCGGATCGCATATTCGTTTTAACTTGCCAAAAACCAATCGGTGAATATCTTCCAGCTACAGTATTTCGAGAGGTCTTTCAAGGCCCGGGCAAAAGCGGCAGTCGATAGTTTCGAGGTGCGATAAATCAAGGAAAGACCCGAAATAATCTCTCCGGGATTATCTCCTCATCGTTGAGAATCTCGAATCTCTTTATTCCCGCCGGAATTTACTGCGGTTAGATTGGTTCGGCTTCGCTTCATTCGTACAGGCTCAAGATTTACGATCTCAGTGATCGGACCTTGGGCTTACTCACACGTAGGGCGTTGTAGGAACGGATGAGAATAGAATTAAATTCCACACTGGCTTGGACGGCCGTGTATCGATCTAAGCTCTCCGGATTGAAGTTGGGCTATACCTGCAACAGGGTCTTATCGAAAAGCGAATATAAGAACCTCAGAAGCTACCTAGTCCGATGGTACAGCGTGCTTGATGGTTGGCAGGTAATTTTCGAATTCTGTTAAAGCGGAGGAAACCGCATTCCGCTCATACATTACAAAGTAGATAGAAACGTAGGTAAGTGGAGGCGAGCTCGGGTTAACCATAAAACACACCTTACTGTTGTACGTAGTTTATAAATATGCAAGAATCGAGAAACCCATGCCCAACAAAGATGGTCGTAAAATTGAGATTATTACTTCAGGTTTTATTGCGCGCACATAACACACTTTGCGGTAATGACGCTCCTCCCGTCTTTGCTACTTCGACCGCAACTTCGTTCTTCCAACAAAATTTTATTAAACTCTGATGCCGCTGCTGCTGCAGTCTTAATTTACTGTTAGCCAACTCCAAATCCGAGACAAAGGAACGAAACGGAACAAAACGAATTAAGCTTTTGTACAAGTTCAGTTATCATTAAGAAGTCATGTTCGCTTTTTTCCTTTTCTTTCTTTTCTTGCAACGAGAAACCCGACCGCAACTGTTCTTTTCCGCAACCGATGAAGAAAGTCTACGAGCGTTCGAAATTCTGCGGCTCAAATCACCGCAGCATCGATCATTGACTAGCGATTCGAGATCTCTCGCGATGATAAGCCGGCCTTTGAACGCCGGCTTCCGCTTGCCGAGAGAAAGCATATCGATAGTGTCACTGATAAAACCGACCGAAGCTCGCAGCTTGACCAACTTCTTCGCTCTTCGATTGCGACTTTATCGGACAACAGCGATTCTGATTAAACGAGACGACCAAAAGCCCCTCTCTCTATGGATAAAAAAATGTCTAGTGAATTTCATGATTCATTTGTTGGAATTTTAATGATAAAAGTTTCCCAAAATATTGCTCCGTTCGGGCGCAAAAAATTTGCGAAGTTTACGAACTTTAGAAATCTGAAAATCTGGGAAGAATTAGATATTTTTCGATGATCCTAGTTCACGCGAGAAACGAATCAGTTTTGATTGGGCTCACGGAGTCGGATCCAGTTTGAACTAAAATTGACTTCGAAACGGAGGCGACAGTTGACTTGTGTCATTTTTACAGAGCTCACTTCAATCCATGACGGTGGCCACGTGACGTATAACGCGAGGGTTTTCGATATCCAATTTTTTAGACAACGTCACGAAGGCCAAAGGCCTAAGACAGAATATCTGTATATCGTTTACCCTATTCGCCACAATCCCCGAAAATAGGCGAAGTCTTTCCATCCTGAAGATATACGCGCTCCTTTAACAATTCATCAATCGCGGGGATACTCCGCTGCGAAACCTGAGAAATATTGAATTTCGCTAGTCACGCAACTCCCATAAACTAGCTCGCCGTCTGTCTGCACGACGAACGAACTTGTCTCACAATCAATTAAACTTATTAGCTCTACCGCGAGATCAAGGCGAGAGGCTAAACCAACATGAGGGCCAATTTGTCTCCATAGTCGTTATACTTTGGTGCGAGCTACAGTCATCCGCTGGAATAACTATTCACATTACGAAAAACGAAACAGCCTTGTTCGGGCGGAACAACCGCATTGCATATTCTGGCCACGCAGATTTGAAGTAGAAAAGACCGAATTCGAAAGCCCGTTCTTCCATGTTTTACTGAACTGGTTCGTTAGACACGTGAGAAATGATCACTTTCATAAATTGATGTTGAGGTTTCGGCTCTTTTTATTTCTTTGCGATCAAAGAATGAGGAGCGACTGATAGAGGCGGGATCACAATCTTGTTCGTGTTCATGTTACAAGTTCACTGCCGACTTCTTTCTCTTCTTCCTCTCATTCTCTGCGGTATTCTATACCAGGCTAGCCGCCTGTCTCACCAATTATATCGACGCGCTCTCGTACATTCCAACGATTGCACGATCCGGGCCTTGAAGGCGCGTCCCTCATAACGAAGAAGCGAGCCTGTCCGCTCGTATTTTAATTGAAGAGGAAAGATGATCACTGAATGTGGTTAGCCAACCCGTCGACGACGTTCTAGCCACAGTCTCCGGGACCTACCGTTTACGATCGAAATCGATAGTCCGGAATTAGAAATTCAAACTTACTTCGCGCTTCGATGACCATCGAATTTCGATTCGTTCGATTCAGATTCATTCATCGTTGAACATTGATTCATGACTGTCTAGGCATACAAGGATTTAGAACATCGACTGTGTAATGAACTTCTAGCAGCTTGATCGTTTTCTCATCCGATTGGGAGAGACGGAGCATTATTTGGCTACCGATCGGGTAGTATCGATCTTGATCGTCGCGATAATCTCGATGATAGCCGTGTACGTAATATGGATTTACGACTAGCAAAGTTGACGCTTATAGCGGTTGGGAGTTTGAAGTAATGTTGGAAGAGCACTGGGAGAACCAGTACTTCGAGTCGAAGAATGTTTTCCAGGCTTCACCGTACCGTTAAGCACGCAAGACGTGAGGAAAGGGTTATGTAAGGTATACATACGTAGGCACGGCATGTATGGCATGGGCTTCTCATAGCCGTCCACGGTCTCCGGAAAGCCACGATGCACCGGCCGCTGAAATAATCAAATCCCTGTCTGTCGCAGCTTGTGGTATAACACTACAGTTGATTGCGTTGGACTCCGGAGGAGCAGATGTTCTTTGGTTCTCAGGTTATGATAAGTACGCAGCAATGATGACCCGCGGTCGTGCGCGTTGTATGTGTAGTTATGATAGTTTCGAGGAATGCTGACCAATGAACCGTGCAGAGGGGTGATCGCCAGGTCATTTTGGGGAATCGCTATACCTGGATGCACCCGCCCCTGATTGGCCGGTGCATTGATCCGGAACGATGACCACGGGTATATAAGTCGGACCTCTGACCCGGGGGAGTCATTCGACAGCTCGCCGTCATACCAGTAACATGGAATCCTTTGGCTCGTTGTTGTTCGCTATCGGCGCCGGCTCCCCGGACCTGGACTTCGTCGCGGATCTTCCCCTGGAGATCTCGCAGAAGATATTCGGGTTCCTGGACGCGGGTTCCCTCGTCAACGCCTCCCACGTATCACGGAGGTGGATGAACGCGTGTCGGGGCGACCCGAACCTCCGGAGACGCGCTCGCCGTCACCTACGCAGGGAGAGACGCAGGGCTCTCCAGGGATGGTTTCCCGCCGCGACTCGCGGACTCGGGAAACCCTCGCGGGGAAACTCTGTCGCTCTCCCTGTTTTCCAGGCTAGTTTTAAGGTCGGCCCACCGGCCGTCGGGGGCAAGGGTAGCTTCGTAAGCAGGGTTAACGGGCGCCCGAAGTCGGGCTCGACTAAGTCTAGCTTAAGAATTTAGGAGTACGTAGGATAAGGATTGTAAAATTATATATGACGAAAATATTTTACCTGTAATTTCATAATTTGATGATCGATGACGTGTAATTTCATATTACTAATTTGAATAATAAATATATATTTTATCAATAATACCGATGTTTCTTTCTCATTTCTTTCCGAAATTTTCTACATAAGGGAATAGCAATTAATATTGCCACCTTGATATCATTTCCTGTGACAATATTAATGGAGAATCAGGTTGACTCGATTGAGGGCATTTTTTACTCATTACGCAATTCCAAATCACTTCAAAGTCGCCAAAGTTTTGAAATAGTTATCAAGTGTTTGATAATCGCACAGCATTTTCGCGCCCTAAATCAATTCTATCCAAATTTGATCAAACCCTTTGAAAAAATTGATCCCGGTTCAACTATCGAGTCCTTTCAAATTCCAAGACAAACGTCGAGTCTTTTCTGCAATCATCTGCAGGCAGTCAGCCGCCCTGGAACTTCTTGATGACCAGATTTGTCGAGCTCGAAAGGTAGTGTTTTATGAGTAAAAAATGTAATTCAGCAAAGAAGAACCGTATTACGAGCGAAAGATTGATTTTTTCCAAACAACTATTGGATTGACTGATTGTGGAGTTTAACCAGATTCAAGTTGTAGCAAATTCTATCGATTGCCTTTCATTTCCGGGGAGTTTATAATTATTTGCATTTTTTCAAACGGGAAGGTAACAAGAACTTTCTTGTCTCTAGGGATGCATAAATTACCATTTCAATTTCAGATCTTCGAATCCAATAATTTATTTTTCCGATTATTTTGTTGGATATGCAGGTAATAATGCCTTTTGGTGATATGTTCGGGCATTCGAGAGGAATAAATAGACGAAAAAGCCAGACACCTGCCCCGATTCCCCAATTGATCATTACGAGGCCCTATGGAAATCAGATTAAAGTTCAATTCCACGGCAACTGCAGTAGATCCCGGCGCGACGTAGACAGGCTAAAGTCTGCGGGATAAATAACGACGAAATTATTTCTGCAAATGTGGTCATCTCTCGAGTGGTGATTCCGAATAAAAATCAGCTTTGCCCCATTCCTTTTTTTTTTTTCAGTGATTAGAAAAACCGTGAACGACCGCAATAGTCGCGTGGACAAGTAGACAATCAATTCCGAACGATGCGATGCCTGCTTGTAATTCCAGCCTCAAACTATAATTAAAACTAGAACTATAGACGAACAATTTAAAGTGAAAACATTGAAGTATGTTTTTTCACATGTAACTCAATCAACTTGATCAGGCAATAATTGCTCGTCCAATATTTATCGCATACATTGACTCTCGACTGCGAAAACTATCGCAAAAATTTCCGAAAATGAAATCCAAAAGTTATGAGCAAATGATCGGATACAAATGTTCCATTTAATCAAGAACCTTATTAATAAAAGATCTTCTGAAAAAGTATCTTCTGAATAGCTCTCGATACTCGATGCGAAAAGTGATCGATCGCGACGAGTATCGATCAGTTTCGGACCGTTTTATCGATATTTTATTTCCAGACCGGTGTAATTCTCGACCCGGACAACCGTGAATAATCTTTTATCCTCAATTCCGTTCTCGTGTAACAATTTTCCCGCCAATATTCTGCGGCTGCCAATCATCCGAATGAGAGTCGTTTTTGCTACTAAATAACAAAGAAATGATAAACGAAACGCAGCGTCCCAGTTAGATGAACTTTCGACCTTTAATCCAGAGCATTTTTATCAGCCTCTATCGAAATCTGCGGTGGTCGATGAATCGATGTCGAAACTGTGAGAAAAGGGCACGAGTTTGTAAATATTTTTACTTGTTTAATAATTCCGAGGGTTCATAACATATGGTTCACCAGACTGTGAGTTTTACCTCACAATCAAATCACACGCTGAGCAGAACAGAATTCTAATTCGTGTTCTACGGGGTATAGAAATATTTGCCGCCTAAATCGAGTTACCTAATTCGATATTCCCTCCACTTTCCGTTTCCAGTCGCGTCTCCCTTATTTCCGCCCTAGACGCACATCCCCCAGGATACCAGAGTGAAGCGAGTACTGGCTTGGAAGGCTGGTCATTCACCCCGCGGCCGAGCGTATAGTGTTATAAAAATACGACGGGCCTCTTTTCTCGAGATCATTGCTCATTGCCTCGCGATTTCTTAAATTACATATCTCGTTACGTGGCTAGCTGATACACGAACGAACAGTTCGAATTGGCAAATCGGGGACAAGTGAACAATTGAATCCAATTGAATTCGAACACTTTTGAATCGACCAGGCTTTCATTTTGAAATTCGTACGCTATGCGGTAAGAGTGGTTTATTTGATGATTCATTGATAATTATTATAATATCAGTTTCGTTGATATTACACGTCAATCAAAAATATATACTACAATTTTAATACTATTGCCCAACCATCGTTGAGAACAAACTCGAGCCCATCCATTGATTTTGTCGCAGAAAACACTCAAGATTGCAATATTAATTGCAAAATCTATCTTATGTAGAAAACGGTGGAAAGAAATGAGAAAGAAACATCGGTATTATTGATAAAATATATATTTATTATTCAAATTAGTAATATGAAATTACACGTCATCGATCATCAAATTATGAAATTACAGGTAAAATATTTTCGTCATATATAATTTTACAATCCTTATCCTACGTACTCCTAAATTCTTAAGCTAGACTTAGTCGAGCCCGACTTCGGGCGCCCGTTAACCCTGCTTACGAAGCTACCCTTGCCCCCGACGGCCGGTGGGCCGACCTTAAAACTAGCCTGGAAAACAGGGAGAGCGACAGAGTTTCCCCGCGAGGGTTTCCCGAGTCCGCGAGTCGCGGCGGGAAACCATCCCTGGAGAGCCCTGCGTCTCTCCCTGCGTAGGTGACGGCGAGCGCGTCTCCGGAGGTTCGGGTCGCCCCGACACGCGTTCATCCACCTCCGTGATACGTGGGAGGCGTTTACGAGGGAACCCGCGTCCAGGAACCCGAATATCTTCTGCGAGATCTCCAGGGGAAGATCCGCGACGAAGTCCAGGTCCGGGGAGCCGGCGCCGATAGCGAACAACAACGAGCCAAAGGATTCCATGTTACTGGTATGACGGCGAGCTGTCGAATGACTCCCCCGGGTCAGAGGTCCGACTTATATACCCGTGGTCATCGTTCCGGATCAATGCACCGGCCAATCAGGGGCGGGGTGCATCCGGGCAGTCATTTTTCCGAAATGACCTGCCGATGCAATTTCTCCAACTTCCTCAAAGAAATGGGCATCACGAAAAATGTACGAAGCACAGAAGAGATCCGAGTGCGGATCCTCTGGCGTATAAATCTTCCGTTGACTATTATTAGGATTGGGCAGTCCACTTATAGTCTCGTCTGCCCTTATACAGGGATAAAGAAGAGTGAGAAATTCCATCTCCAGGACTTGGTAATATCAATTCGTTGCCACTGCCAGCTGGCAATCACATCCAAGCCGTATTTATCTCTGCCAGAGGTGTGAATGAACGTTCTCGGAGATTAGACAGCCCAATGAATAGACATACTGTACCGTTATAAGTCAACAACAATATTCATCCACGTCTGACGACCGCGTTACACCAGGAAGCTCGAGTTCAACCGATAAGAATTTATGAAAGTCATTAACCCTTCTCGCCCATAAAACCAACATTTATAAACATATCTTATCCACCGACGACGACGTCTTAATCTCCCCCTTCATTCCTCCAGCGCAACACATATTCAATTATTTTCCAATTCACTATTTTCTCATTATTTTTCATCTCCGAGTCGATTGGTACATGCGATCTGAAATCTTCCCTACATCCATAGTAAACAATAATCACCATATCACCGGCTGTGAAAATATATTCTTAAATAACTAAAGAATCAATATTTATACTCGCCTTCTTCGCTCGTCGTGTTGATTCATCACTCACGTACTGATGTAGGTATATGCATTTGCCTTGCGCAAACAGAATAATACGCTGAAAATTATTTTCCAATCTATAGATCGACGATCGTATCTCATTATTCCCCCCCGCAGCTCCATAAGTCGTAAGATCTTCCATTCTCTTTTCCGATTTGATGATCATCGGTTTGCATTGGAGGGCCGAGGTTCCGCCTGGGCTGAAATTATATCTAAAAATGTTTCTTTTTGTTTCAGGTAAGATTTGAATACTGAACAGAGACTCGGATGAGACAACGGAGAACGGAGTAGGATTTAGGTAGGTATATCTACGCGTGAATTATCGATCACCGTAAGCGTCGTAGAGTTACAATAACGACTCTTAAAAATTGGAAAAAAATTGATTTCAAGGTAAAAAAGTGTTCCTGTTCCCTGACTGCTGACATCCGGCTAGAAAACTGTGGGCGAGTCTCTGGAAGCGAGACTTATGTCCATTTAGAGCAAATTTAGGCACAGACCAGAGTTTTGATATTCTAGTTTGGACATAGAGATTCTAGACTTTAGAGAGGCTTCGTGATTCCGATTCCGACCTACAGTCTCTAATAAAACGTTTTGCGAATAAATTCCAAGTCGGAAATGAAATTGATGATCGAGTTGATTTTTCGCCGGCTTTTGAGGGTGTAGGTAGAATTAGAAAATTCAGTAGGAGGTGGAAACGCTGATCGGAATTTCAGAACCTGTGAATCCTCACCCAGGACATAATTCCACCAGGCCGGAATTATGTTTCCGGCAAAATGAGGGATCGAGGTTTACAGAGTTCGAACTGGAATCGCACTCTCCAGACTTAACGTAGATGGGAAGTAGTATGCTAAACTCCTCGAACCACATAAGAGGAAACCACTCGTCGACGCCCCGCACCGTAAGTTTGAGTTGTGGCCTGTGGCCTAGGCGAGACCAAAAGCCCCTCTGTGGCTCTCGAAATAAGGGGATATATACGAGGTCTTAGAGCAGCGGTACATAGCAGGAGCACAGCTCGTTCGCTTCGTTGCGTCAGCTGAAACACGCGTTGCTTCAATCATCTAGTATGTACACACATGAATATGTATTGACGCACGTATACTCTGTGCTAGGTAGGGTACCTACCCACCTCGTAGTCACGCACTCGTGCACTTTTACAGAAGGAGAGAAGGGCGACCGATAAGGGCTTCGCGCCTCGCGAAACTCTAACCAACCCCCGCAGGGGTGGTTGAATAATTCACGTGTATAATTGCCACAAAAATTGTTGTGTGTCTACACGAGAGGCTCACTTATCCGCATGATACATCCACGTGTACATAACCAGCGATCGTGGCTATTTAATTTCCGTTAAAGGGGGTTCTTCCCTCCTTTCAATTCGTAAATCCAATTCGGAGAAGACGTAGCCGATTCGATTACTCAAAGTGCTATGAAGTATCTCAAGAATTTTGACCGTCGCCGATGAATTGAAATTCCGATTTCTCACGCTCGTCATCCGAATGTGAAATCTGTGAATGTCAGATCTTCTTTCGTCTCACCGTTTCAGAGATCATTTTTATTTTTCCGATACTAGAGGCTCGAGAACGTCAAGATTCTTCGAGAGGACTCACTTACAATTAGTCACAAATCTCAGTTTTCAAACGATACCAACACTTTTGCCATCCCTTGAGTGATGCAAAGTTGGAAATGTGTCGTGCTTGTCTTTTCTGTGAAATCTATACGCCAGTATGTTCTTCGATGCATGATCATGCACTTCGAAATGTACTGCGACGTTTCATCGGACACCTTCCACACACGGAAAAGCTTCGAGATGCGTCTCACGGGCTCACGGACGTATTACAGACGTTTGGGACGCATTTTGAATCGTTCTCGTTATCTCGCGGATCTAAATGCTCTATAAGTTGATTCGCACGGCTCTGAATTGCTTCGTAACTGCGATTAACGTGCCCGAGAAAAATTTCCGAAACTGTTAAGAGCCCCGGGAGATCAGTGGTATGGAAATATCGAAGACTCGCGATGGCACTTGTGGTTCTAGGTCCACCATCACGTAGGCATAAGGTACCCGTAATACCTTATACCTCTCTCTCGGCCACACACGGATAACATCGCTAACCAAGCTCCAGAATAAGTTTATGGTGTCCGCATAGAGTCACGTACATACCTACTGTTCCTCCTCGCTCCTTAGTTCCGAGGAGTACAACGCGTAGGCCCTGAATCATGAATGCGTATTCCTTTTCTATTATACCGTCCCGTAGGAGAAAATGCTTAGGATATATGGAGAATCTGTGTGGCAGACGGAGGAGAGAAGTGCTCGATTCTAGGCCGAAGGATCAAGTAAATTGGGTGCGATAAAGTTCTATTTATGTGTCGGACTATCGCGCTTCGCGTCGAGGTAGCTCCTTGCGTTACGCTGCGGGAGAAAACGTTTAGGTTACTTTTATTTTTCATTTACCTCTCGTATCGCTGCGGTAAATGATGCGAAAGGAAATCTGTGTTGAAGCTCGAGTCATTTGCGATATCCGAATGATCAGACACCTTAGAGTCGATTAATTTATCGCACTTTGCAGTTAACGCGAGTCGAGAGAGATGAGACCGAGAGATTGCAGGCCACGTTTGTACTTCGCACAGACACGTAGGTTACTTATGTATGATGTATATGTACATCCTGCTTTTCAGGGGTGGAGATTTACTATCATATATCTAGTTACCGAGTCTTCTAGGCCGAGTAATCGCTCCAGATTTTATAAAAAAAAATTCCTATTCCCTAAATATGGAAGGGAGAGAGAGTATAGAATTTAATGAAATGGATTGAATTGTCACAGTAGATTCATTCGGTCAAATCTTATTATTCGGACATGCAGTTGGACTGACAGACTTTATTAAGTTTCTTGAACGGTTTTTGTGAAAGTTGGAAATGGTATTTGGAACTATCCTACATAAAAGTGATAAGAAAACGTTTTTGTTGTTATCCATAAAATATATATTTATTATTCAAATTAGTAACATCAAATTACACGTCATCGATCATCAAATTATCGCATTACAGGTCAAATATTTTCGTCATATATAATTCTACAATCCTTATCCTAGGTACTCCTAAATTCTTAAGCTAGACTTAGTCGAGCCCGACTTCGAGCGCCCGTTAACCCTGCTTACGAAGCTACCCTTGCCCCCGACGGCCGGTGGGCCGACCTTAAAACTAGCCTGGAAAACAGGGAGAGCGACAGAGTTTCCCCGCGAGGGTTTCCCGAGTCCGCGAGTCGCGGCGGGAAACCATCCCTGGAGAGCCCTGCGTCTCTCCCTGCGTAGGTGACGGCGAGCGCGTCTCCGGAGGTTCGGGTCGCCCCGACACGCGTTCATCCACCTCCGGGATACCTGGGAGGCGTTTACGAGGGAACCCGCGTCCAGGAACCCGAATATCTTCTGCGAGATCTCCAGGGGAAGATCCGCGACGAAGTCCAGGTCCGGGGAGCCGGCGCCGATAGCGAACAACAACGAGCCAAAGGATTCCATGTTACTGGTATGACGGCGAGCTGTCGAATGACTCTCCCGGGTCAGAGGTCCGACTTATATACCCGTGGTCATCGTTCCGGATCAATGCACCGGCCAATCAGGGGCGGGTGCATCCGGTATAGCTATTTTGCCGAAATTACCTGCCCGGTCACGGTTCAATGATTTTTCAAAAATCGAGTTCGACTTATCACGTGCACCTTTGCACTTCTCGCATACTTCTAGTATCATGTGTCCTCTACTGCAAAATCGTGCACCACGATTTTGAACTTCGCATATCAGAACTATGCTAGGTTTTATATCTGTCAGACCCTGTCAGGATTTCGAGAGCCAACCACACTCCGGGTTATTTACCATAATTATGCAAACTATGTAGAGAAATGCACGTCAAGCTACGCATACCTCCGTAGTAGCAGATCTAGAAAAGTTTGCACATGTCAAGACTGGAGATCTTCCTAACTTGAAGCTTCATTTAGTATTCAGAATCCAGATGTATTCTCCTGTCCAACTAAAAATAGATCCACACGAAGAAACGCTCGTCACCAAATACTTCATTGTATACCCATTCACGGTCCACGGATGTCTTGAAGCCGAAAATCGTCTGTGAAATAAACATTCCATTCTTTATCTTCTGTTCATTAAACCGCACGGCGTCGTGTGCACTTGCTTAATGCACGTCCGCACCGCGAGTCGATATATTCAAAAATCAGAACTTGAATATTCATATTACGATCGTCGCCTTTCTGACTCTCCAAAGAATCGAAACACCTCCTTATCTATTCTTCGCGCGGAGAAGCCACTCTCTGCAGCAGGAGTCAAGAATCCCTTCTACGTTTTTACTCGCACACCAACGTCAAACATTACTATTCACGTCGCAAACGCGCGATGCGCCTCGACTGCATATCAGCTCTGCAACTTTTTTCTTTCTATCTTTCTTCTTCGTTTATCTGTATGACCGATCGGTGTCAAGTGTTACCGATTTTTCTTCTTCTTCTTCTTCAGCTCTATGTATCCACAGCCATCCCATTCCCATACACATTCGTATCGATCATTGGTTACGATCTCTCGAAATAATAAACTCCCAAATTTTCACTTGGGATTACGAGGAACTATCTGGTAGAAAGGGAAATAGAAAGATCTCTAGCGTATGACTGAGCCGTATCATGGCTGGTCATAAAACGCAGGAACTTTGCGTTTCGCACTAAAGAACACCCTCGGAAAACGTGATCCTTAAGAAAGCACGTAGAGTTGCCTCCCACGCAGGTATAGCCGGTATTTATACGTGTCTTTCGAAGCGTGTACTGCAACTATATCGACGTCGATATACACCCGACAATTCGACGTTCGAGATTCGATGTAGCGCTTGCGTTGCATTGCGGTGGTTCCGCTTCCGTGCCAGGTTCAATGGCAGCAGATACGCTGCTCTTGGGCTCTAGGTATGTTATATACCATATGAATTTTATTATCCATTATCCACCTTGATTGGTAACCAATCGAATCGGACTACCGATGCTCCTACAATCCCGCGGAAAGTTATACCAAAGAGAAATCCCTTCGCTGTGAGAATGAGAAGGTAAAAATGGACTTTTCGAGTTGGTTAAAGATCATGAACTCGATTAATTTCTCGGCTTATTATTACCACAACTTTTCTATACCCTCGTTTATGCCAAGTTGACATTTCCGTGGGTACAATATGTACTCACACCGCGTACCGGGGTAGCGCCTGCCGTTATTCTACCTCCGTCGAACTTATTATATGTAACTAGTTACACGCGGTAGCCTATTGTGATCACTGGACAATGACCAGTGTAGATTTGAGTGTGGAGTTCACAACACCGCATTGTTCTTCACAGCTATTCGACTATACGTGTATGTACCTTGTACCTCTACCGCGTTGTAATATTTCGCATTGCGAAATCGCCTTATTGGCTGTATAACAAACTCGTGCGTTAGTTGGATCGTAATTATTCGCAGTGAGTGAATTTTCGCGACACCCCTTGATACCTATTAGGATATTGGAAGTTCTGATAGGGTGGTGGAAAAATGATTGAAATTGTTTATCAGCTTAATGAAGGAAAAAATGCGATTGCGAATATTTTTATATTGGAAAATTTGGTATATGAGAAATTTCGAGCTTACGTGACTCTCGCCAATAGTTCATGTACGACGTGGGTTCGTTTTTATTTTCTACCGGTATTGAGTCCTGATCTTTGTCTCGATCGCTGCTGCATCACCGTGAAACGTGAAGCGTTTCGAATTACGAACCACGTCGCAAGTGGCCGAGGCTCGGTATCTACACTCGACGAGATGAGAGGACGGAACAAAAAAGAAACAGAAAAACGGAGAAAAAAGGATATTAAAAAAGGAATAAATTGTTACTCAATACAGAAACGACGAAAACAGTAAATATCCTGAAAGTAACCAAACCTTGAGTACCATCGTTATTATTCTCATCCAAAGTTCAAGGCAGAAAGTCATCCTAGAGTTTGACAGAATATATTCAGAAAGAAGAACGCCTCTTGTTACTAAATTAATTTACTAATTTTTTGTATCCCCTTCTCTTTCGCATCAAAAATAAAAAAAAAGAATTACACATATTTTCCATCTGCCCAACTTCGGTCAGACATTCCATACGGTGGCGCCTGATGACTGTGTGTATCATGCGTTATAATTTATGATCTAAATTTAGACACGCCCGATCAGACTTCTAATCTATTCGTTGAAATTAGTTATGCCTGTCCGGTGGAATCGAATGAAATAAAATGAAATGAAATGAAATGCAATGAAATGAAATGAAGAGGGAAGTGGACAGGGATTTCATTCGGGGTCAGCAAGCGATGACGATCTAACTCTTACGGGGTTGCGTGAGTAACTCGTATCCACAGGTATAATAGAAATCGTTGAAATTAATTTACGGAAGTTTTTCGCCTTAGGCGCGATAGGCGCTTTTCCGCGTTCAGTTTTATTCCATGTACACAGAACGATGATGATGATGACGCACGACCTATACGTACAGTAAATAAGGAAATAGGCGGAACAACAGCTGCTGTATGCAGACTCGGAGAAGTCTAATGGTAAATCAGACGCTGTTTCCTTCATATCGCTTCGTCGATGATTATTATTATTTTTTTTTTCAATTTTGTTTCTTCTAGATTTGGAATAATAATAAATAATAATCCTTCGCAAAATTATCTTCGCGATTCCGCGTCGTCGTAGATTTGTGCGTCGCGTCGTATATTCGCGAGCGCTGACGGTGGATTAGCTAAATTTACGAGTGGGTGCAACGGAGGGAATAAATTCAAATTATATTCCGACATGAAATGGAATAATTATTTCCTACAAAACACGCGCGGTTCGCATGTCGCGTATGAGTCTTAATCTAAACGGTATATCCGAGAGATAAGAATAGTTTAAACAATCATCGAGCTAACTATCGTATCTATGTACTACCTATGCGTATGTAATGTATTCGTACACCTCGTACTCGGTTATTTATTTCCTCGATATTTGACACACGCCCAACGTATGCTAAGATTTATTTCCCACTGAACGGGCAGCACTAAAATACAGCAATAATCTACCAGCTGCTGTGATAACTCGGGGCAAAGGCCAAACCTCGTCGACTTGATCTATCGCGCCTAGATCCTTAGCCAGTAATAAGACCAGTTTAAAGAAAGCTTGGAGTATTCAAATATTGAAAAATTCGAAAGAGTTAGAAAAAAGTTGGAAAGTTCAAATTTTTTTTTTTTTTCTACCACTTTTAATTACTGGATCTTCGGAACTAATTTTTTGAGTCCATAATTCGAATGCAGATTCTTTGGAATTATTGAAAGTCGTTTTTCCACCGAAACCTATACTCTAAAAGTGAAAAAAAAAAGAATGAAAAAAATATCGTTTTCTAATCGATTCTAATTCACGATAATTTCAACGCTGTTCTAACGACGCCATTGGTTATTGCGGAATTGAACTTTGAGCTGGAAAGTTGACCTCGAAAGGTTTCTGGGCTCCTTTTTCCATACAGCGATTGGTCAGCGAGCCGAGTAGCGCGTTTGACCGGGAATTAATTAGTCGCCTATTTCTCCCGTCCCTAAATAATGATCGCCGCGTTGCTTTTCGATATTATAATCATCGAATTATTTTATTTCAATATTTTATTCAATTCTTTCACTTTTATTACCCAGCTGTTACACAAATCGCGATTTAATTAATTAAACGACGTCGTAAGTCGTTCCCTACGGTTATTTCTCTTTCTCTATTTCATTTATATCTTTTACGCTTTCGCTGTTACAAGAATTAACAAAAAAACAATTTCAATTCAATTTTTTTGACTCGCAAAAAAAATTGTTCATCAAAAGAAAAAGAAAATCGAAAGACGAATATATATACCCATAGTTTTTGCTATTCTTTTACATTTTTGCGAAAAATTTCATCACGGACGTGAAATGGTTCTCAAGTTCAAACAGCTTTATCTGCATCTAGACGCGGTGTGCGAAATATTAAGTCGCACTTATGCTACCGCTGGTTTTATATGGAACTGTCAACTGCGACGAGGATTGATAACAATAAGTTAGTGCGGTTACGAGTAACCAGACCTTAAAAATTGCGCGTGTTAACTAGACTGCTGTACTAAACCGAATGGTGTATATGAGGCACGGGTCGTCTACTGTGACACTGCCTCCTAACACACTCGCGTATCATTACGGCTACGTCTATACCGACGCGTATAATAATTTCAAACGAGACAGCCACAGCCACAGCCACAACTTTTTGAACTAACTCATTTCTTGTCCAGGTGGATTTTATCGCGTTACGCTTAACCACAGAATCCTTGGCTTACCGGATCGTCTGACATCGTTGTCACAGCTTCAGACCCCAGGGGTCCTTTGTACCGCGAATAAACACTTCGCTAAGCCCCGGGATTGCGAGATCGAAAAGAAGATAATTAAAAAGAAAAAAGAAAAAAAAAATTCAGAATTTGTCTCAAAAATACGTCCAGTTCTTCTTTTTTAATTTTTATCTCTGCGATATTGAGAGATCTTTTCATAACAGTTCTACAGATAATCGCAGTTCATTGGACTTTGAAAATAATATTTAGGAACTTCGGAGCTTTCAGACGTTATTCGGTATAAAATGTTTAAGACAATTTTTATACTCATTTCATTCTTTCGTTTTTCCTCAGTTCAGTGGGAATTGAAACCCATTTTTTATCGCTAAGCTATATATTACAACAAAAGAATTATTATTATTCGGTAGATTTTAGACTTCAGACTCGCGCAGTCCGCGGTGCATCTATATACCCTTCTTTTCTTTTTATGAAAACCGAAACGAAGCCGACAACGATTTTTAACTATCGTATAGACTCGCGTGTTCTCTTTGAACAGATGTTGTAATTTTCTGGTTATTATTATCATTCATTATCGTTATTATAGCTTGCCACATACCGAGCCTTAATCTCTTCTTCTCATACTACTTCGTATGACTACAATACGAGCTTTCATCAATTAGCGACTATCACGAATCACTGTCACCCTAGAAGCAAATTCGATGCTCAACATCGAGGATTGAAAGTATGGCCAAGCATGTCTTAATCTACAGATTCCTATATCCGAATGACACCGAAAGGATTTCTCTTTGGTCACTTTGCGCAGGATACAAGGAGCACCGTTGGATCGATTCGATTTTTTAAAGGCAGCTTATTTTCCTCGAACAATCTCCCGTAGGATCCCTTTTGGAATTTCTTTTATCTCAAAAACTGAAGAAGATATGGCATTTTTTGTAATCGAAAATGTGTTTTCTGTTTCTCATTTTTTACAAATCTCGATACAAAGAGTCGCGTATCTTTTTATGTTTTCGTTTCATCAAAAATTCCAACGGTCATTCTCTGGGGTATTGTCTCAGGAATGAAATCAGCCCTTAACCAATCGAATCGGTCTACCGATGCTTCTAGAATCTCTCGCGAAGTCACCAAAGAGAAATCCCTTCCGTATGAATCGTCGGAGGTAAAAATGAATCTTTCAAGGGTGATAATCTGTAGGCTGAGACACCCCGTTCCATACCTCTGATCCTCAACGTCACAAATTTTCACACATCGAACTAGTCACCAGACAAAGTTCAGAAAACTAATTGTCACCCCCATAAAGTGTCCTGCAGCGATCGGCACAATGAAAAACCGTTTCAAACCCAGCAGACAAGGACGTGCCTTTACCTACACACGTCTGCGTGCGTACAATTCATTCTCGACACGATATCGCTACGTACTGCATCCACATATACATATATGCCTAAGTATACCGACACGCGTGCATGTAGAATACTCGTGTCAGTCCGACCGCAAGCTTGTCAGTCTGCCCGCATTAGCCGTGTGCACAAACACATCGGAATAGAATGAAAAATTCATTTTTTTCTTCTGATTTTTTACACCGATGTCGTTAACCCCGCGTCTCATTGTCCTTGGAAGAAAAAGCGTACAAAGAAATGATTGATATCGTAATATGCACGTATAGGTATATATAGGAATTATCTATACGTAGACATGCACGACGAAAACCAAAGTGACGCAAGTCGCTGTGGTGTTTTACTGAAACCGAGTTCGGACTTTCAGCTTTCACAACGCGTATAGAGGTAGCAGAGGTATGAAGTGGTGTAAGCATTCAATCGTTAGGTCATAGCTTACGCGTTAGAAAATGTAGGTAAAACTTAGTCAAGGTTATACAGATATTATCTGTCCGAGAAAAACTACTTTCCTGCGACGCCTTTAATTTCATCGATGAAATAGTTTCTCGAACATATATATTATATAATCATTATTTATTCATTTATTTATTCATTTATTTATTATTAGCGATCTCGACTCCGTAGTAATGATTATTAAATAGCCGCAAATTACATTTATAGAATAATTTAACGACGCCTTTGATACGATTATAAATACACGTATATACATACGTATGGGAGATTAATTAAAATCTATTTATTACCAGCTACCATGCACGCACTAGTTCGAAAGCTGCGGATGAGACTACGATTTTAAATATGGCTGAACGGTGCGGCTATCAGGTTCGCTCGGTAGTTATTTCTACGGAACTCGATGCCGGACGATGTAATACGATCTAAAGTTAGAAATGATTATGGTACATGTACGGATCTGCGTATAGTATGACCGGCCAGAATTGATCACTTCCACTTTTCATTTTAAATCTAATGATTCAACTTCTTGTTATAAGTGGGTATTAATTATGCCCCGCAATCGCATATCTACTTACGAGCTCACGTATTTCTATACAATCGGAAAAAAATGTCATATCTATTGAAGTTTTGGGAATAAAAGAATTTCGGGAAGGTGTCCTACGGGAAATTGTTAAGGGAAAATTATTTAAAGTCACCGAAGAGAAGTCATTCCGCTGTGATTCATCGTGGGTCATAAAAGCGGATTCTTGAGGGTGAGAATCTGTAGAATTCTGTACACGCTTATTCACACCTTCGATTGTCGAAGCGTTACCGCTTTTGGCGTATTGAAAAGTAACGAGAATCCAAAGTTCGGAAGGATAATGGTCACTGTGTGCCTACTACCCCTTCGAGTGTTACTCAAACACTAGTCACCGCTTCACGTTACTCACGAGCATGGGCATTGTCCTTTCATATCGAAGTTCGGAGTATCCGTTCGAACTATTTTCCTTTTTTCGAAAAGGAAAGGAAGGACCAGCTTCGCCGATTCCTCTTTCTCCATTTAATTTTTCTGGATGCTGTTTTTCACGCGATGACGTCAAATCGCTACAGAATTCTGTGGATATCTGAGACAGTGGATAAACTCGTTTCCAGATATCGGCTTCTTCGGTTCTCCGTGTCTCCTTATACGCATAAAGCAACGAAATTTGTGTCGATAATTCGGAGCCTTATTTAAACTCTCTGTATTAATTTAACCGCATGAACATTCAATTTTCTATCAGTACCAAGCACCGGGCGAGTGTGAGATGTATAGAAAAAGTGGCGCCAGGTTTAACTTGTATCGAAAGTCATTAATATTATCCTTCGACGTCGACGCGGAAGTATTTATTGATCGATAAACAAAAGCTTCATGTATTCTACGGCGGTTCGATCGATCTGCAGGTTTCCATTGAGGGTCGTACCTCGATTCAGTATCGAATCGTTATTCCTAGCTTATTGTATTCGCCCCCGGATTACGCATCACCTTATAATGAGTTTTTCCACAAGCAAATTGCTGTTCACTTCCATTTTGCGTCTATCTCATTTCATCGGTGATAAATCATATCCTGGCCTTTTATTTCGGCCGCGAATAACAGACATTTATAATTCTCGATGTAGACAGATCGGTTCTTATTCGATCGAACAAGAACCGATTTTTAGACACGATTAAAAATCGCTTGGTAATCTTCTCTCCGAATTTGGCGAAGTTTGGATTCAGTTTCAAAATCGTATGAAAAAACCTCAAAAAATCAGACTTCTGACGTATTAAAGCCCTCGGTCGAACTTTACTAACGTAGCGTGTCACGCACGCGCCCGTTAAGTCGTCTCGTGCCAAAGCCTAGCCGGGGTTAACGTCCCCTGGCGTTGCGAAGTCGTCTAGATCCAAGAAGATACGAGTGAACGAACCCCTCGTTTGATTATTGCCAAAAAAATGACAAAAAAGAAAAAAAAAACGGCACAAAAGAATGCTCCGAAAAATTCATAAAATAGAACCCCTTTGTCTGTGTTCAATGATCCCGCAAACCCGCTGTAAAGGACAGCCACTTTGTGGCCCGAAAGCGAAGGGTAGCCCAGACTAAATACCTTATAGAAAGGAGGAGAAAAGAGTTTAAAAAAATTTGCAACTCTGCACAGTTCACTGCGCGAAACAGAATACCTCCTTATTATTATTATTACTATTATTATTATTTTTATTTTCGCATTTTTTATGAAACTTTATCGGGCTTTCGAGATATTGGGATATTCGAGTGTTTCTTCTTCTCTTTTTTTGTTCCACGGTGTTTCGCACTGTGCGAATACTCTCGAGATAAATGTTCAAGGTTTGCCTTTGTGCGGTTCTAGGTCATGTTACATAATTTATTCAACATTCGATGTTAATATCGCGGCGTTTTATCCGCTGTAGTATCATCGCCGCTAATTACTTGGCAAGGAGTTATTATTTATACCTGTACATATACACACACTCTCCACATTGTCTATAGGCAATTGTTGTGAAAACTGACCTTCTCTCGTACCTATTATACAGCCATTTATCATCACCGAACAATTTTTATTCTTGCGAATATGCTAATAATTCGTAATATGAAGGAGAACGAAACTCGGGTGTATTTTCTGGTTTATTTCGCCACCGCCGTTACCTCTTCTCGATGGAAATAAAAATGTGTTCGGAGAGAAGAGGAAAATTGACTAACGAACGAATCAAATCATCTTGATTATTTTTTCTTTATTTTACACAAACAATTAAGGTGATTTCTTTTCCGATCCTTTTCTACTCTTCTCCCAGTGTCAGAGATCCGTATTTCGGTGATACTCATCCGGCAAGTTCTTCGTACGTGTTTCCTAAAGTAGGTAGAGTACCTCGGAGAGACGCGACTCGTAATCGTTACGTAAAACAGGTTTCCAGAGCATTGCACCTGTTCCTGTGTTCAGGTCCTTTTATATTCAGGCCACATCCTACCTTATACCTTGTGCATAAATCTGTACGGACACCTATAAGAATATATATAGATATCTGTATAACACTGGTTGTACTTACCTCTCCACGTTTTTTACCGCTCATTTTATCGCTAAGATTTTTCTACGAAGGACTATGTAGCTGCGCCTAAGCGGAATAGGAATTCTAGTTTTGCTTCACAAGTTCTCATTCAAGACTTTGAGCTGCGATCCAGAATTTCAAGGTAGGATAATTGCGCGTCTATAATGAAATTCTGATTTGCGTCTAAAAGTAAGAGTTGCCTCCGTTTTGTGTAAGTTTAAGCGCAAACTGGACTTTTGACTTTTGAGACTCCTGTTGATTTTTGAGACTGTTGGTAGAATTTGAAAATTTAGTAGGACGTAGAGACGCTCATCGAAATTTCAAGTGCAGGCGCTAATTCCGATTTACAGCTCTAGATCCTTGCGTATGAGATGATTATTATATTTCTGTCCGTAAAACTGAAGAACCAAGGAATTGGGGTTCTACAGGTTCAAACCAGAAATTCGATTCCAATTCCGGGACAGATTCCTCTACACCTTTTCAAACCAATACCATTTTAATAAAATGAAAGGAGGAAACTTTCCGTTCAAGTTTAGGTCACAGACTTTTTAGCCCAAGTCTGTCGAGGCTGCAGTAGATCGATGGAGATAAAATAAGAAGTCTATACAGCTACGAGCGTGTACGGAAATATATGTTTTCGGTATGCCCTTCGGCGCTAGTCTGTCGCGGTATACAGTCTTGTCAATTTTAATATTTTTATTTTTTTTCTTCTTGTCTCATGTCTTTTAATTTTTGTTTTTTTCCTTCGTTTGTTATTAACCACTAATAAAATCCATTAGCGAGTGAGAAGAAATTTGTCTTTTGTAACGGTAACGAATCTTGTTTTTCTTTCCTTTTTTTCTTTTCTCATTCACCTCTTTAACTTAGCTTTTCAAAGCCTATAACGTTTCGTTTGACGATTAGACTGACCTCTAAAAAGACCGATGAACAAGTACGCGGGTTATTCATAACTGCAGACTCGCACGTCTCACACAAAGAGGAAGTCTCTTCATGTACGTGATTTACACGTGCTAAAGTACAGGGTGATGCAATTCGACCGATTTTTATGATTTATTTTGAAATTAACACCGATTTGAACAAAAAATCAATTTCTTCATTTCTCACTTATGTTTTCCTTCCGTTTTTTCCATATATAACTAATTGGCATGACGTCAGAGCCGAGGAAATTAACTTTGCAATTAACGGTCGTGAGACTATTTGAAAATTGGAAATATCCACGTTTTTGAATCATGCAGGTAGCAGGAAGACAGCGAATGCCTGAATTTTTACCAATTCGATAGTCTGTCGAAAGAAATGGTGGGTTAAAGTTGGGAGGTGGATAGCGGACGGTGTCATGGCGGCCATTTTCTTCTCCACTCTTCACCCTGTCCGCATGAATAGAAAACAATTGATATTCTTTTAATAAAATCACGTTTCAAGAGACTTGAAAAGAAAAGTTTTCCCTCTTTCTTTTTCAACCTCTTCACGTGCCACTGGTCAATCCACGGCCCACATCATCTCAGTTCACACCGTTAAATCTAGGTTATATAGCTATATGCGATTTGTATGAAAACGTACATTTTTCACGATTGATTCTGTTTCAGGGCAGGCACATGTCGGTAGTGTTCAATGAATAATTAATGAATATTTTAAATATCAGTTTTTATTTCATCTCCCAGTAAAACAATTATTCGCTGAATTCGGGTAGGTATTATATATATAGAAAAAATCCAACGGAAGGCGTTATTCGAGTCGAGCGATAAATGAGACGTGGCTGGTTGAATTTTCAACCCAGAATCACCTCCGTATCGTTCTTCTCGAATCATGGATAACTTCTGAAAAGATGAATCGCGTTCGGTATGATCAGTCAGAACTGATCACCCTGTACAATGATTCACTAACACGTAGCATGATGCACGTGTACGTATCTAGTTACGTCGACGAAACACACGTAATACGTGAATCGAGAGAAGAGAGTAGAGAGGAGAGAGAGAAGCATCATCGAGCATGGCATGGCATGGCATGGCATGCATGGGTCGGTGTCGCGTCGGGTTTTACTCGGGGGAGAGAATCGGCCCATGGCTCACGGCTCACGATTCACGGCTCACGTCCTATAGTATGATTCCGTAGTGGTGGGGACGAAGCGGTCTCGTGTTCGTGTTCCTATCCTCACGTCAGTCGCTTCGCGTCCGCTGCTGCGCGCGCGCCGAGCCCTCGCCGTAACCGTAACCTTAAATTTCTAACTAACATTAAACACACGTTTCCCAAAGTCGCAGGAGCTGGCAGCAGGACCGTAAAACGTGTTTAAGCTCGTTGTCGTTGTTGCTATTCTCCGTTTAATTTCCTTATTAAAAAAAAAATTGTTTCTAATAAATTTCAACCCAACATGAAGCATTTTTTCTTCATTTTTATTCATAGAAAAAATTCTCATTAAATGATAGACTAAATCGGATCGATTCGATGTCGGATGATCGAGACGTAACCTAACACTTAGTTAGTCATTAGTACTTAAATGAAAACAAAAAACTTAAAGGAGTGTGCTGCAGTGTGTGAAAGAGAAATGTGGTGATAGAAAAAGGAGCAAAAAATATTGTGGAAATGATCGAGGATTTCAATAGTCGTTGTTTATACGTATTTAATGCTCCGTTGCAAGAGTAGGACATAATTTACCGATTCAGTGAAACTTCACGGTGATCGATTCCCGCAGTAGCAGGCTTCGAGAGTTATATTGTTAAAAACGGTCGTTTAAACAGATGATATTAAATTGTTTATAGTTCTAAAGTAGTGCTCGTTGTGGTTATTGTGTTTTATAAAAGAAAGCTAGTGGGGAAAGAGTGTTACTCGTGAATGTTTCTTGATGGTATTTGAAAATATCGTTATGCGTAACCACCCTGGTTTCTTGTTCGAAGATGCTAGGCATGGCTACATCCAATATATCAGGTAATTAACACTTTCCTTATAACTCCAACAATACTTCCCCCTTTTCTCTCAACTTTGCGTCTATCTCCATTAACTCGAAATAAAAGAAGAACAACGATATAAACGATCTGAATAATCGACGTTCAGACTCTACAACCGCGGTCCTAAAGCCCCGTTACTTACCTACCTACCTACCTACCTACCTACCTTCACACGGCACAGCTTGAAATGATACTCGAATCTCTCTCGAAACGCGCGTCTTTTGTTTCGGCCGATGCGAGCGAAGGGAGACTGGAGTGAGCACTGAGCACGTGTCTCTCGCCCTTCGGTTCGGTCGAATACGAACCATCGAATCTAAACTATAGCCTGATTCTGTCCGGCTGAGTGCGAGTGGCGGCGAGGCGAGGCAATGAGATCGAGAGAGATTAATTGAAACGTGCTCTGTCGCTGATACACGTGTATATATCTATACGTGTAGGAAATTAACCAGTTTTTAAAACGTTGGGTCGCCCGTCTGCCTACGAGCATGCGGCATGGTGGTTATCGTATTGTCGGTCGAGCCGGCGTTCGTATGTGACTCCGGCCCTTATCTCTATCTGGAGATAATTATGATTTCCAACAATTTTTTAACACCGGAACATACGCATACCTACGTGCTTTTATGTGGCTTTATAAACTCTGCTACAACAACTGTGAATTTGTACCATCACCTACGTTTTCAATTCATTTTAATGGACGATAATCGAACGATTCATTCGTTCGTAAACCACGACAACTTTCTCAGATATTTCCGAAAATAAAATCCAAAAATTACGAACAAATGCTCAAATATGAATGTTTTATTTCAAATCGTTTCAACTACGAATGTATACTGATTAAAAAAATTCACTCTTTCTTATATAATTTGAACGTGAATAATTTCGGCCGTCAACACCGGAGACGCGTATTATACGCATAGATCTCTTTGTCAGTGGTTTTCCCCTCTCCGGGTTTTTCTTCTTTTCAATTTCGTTCCCACGTCTTCTTTCTCTCCGTTCGGTTGGCTCGGGTTTTACAATTAGAGACGGGAACCTCGCAAGCTGCACTGCAGCAGAATTTTGAATCGCTGGTACAGACCACAGGTCGGTTTCTCTACCGCTGCCTCCCTATGGGTAGGGAAACCGAAGGTTTTCTAAGCCTAGAAAGAACAAAATGGCCGATTCCGTCAGCTGACGATCAGCTACGACAGCTGGTGGATTTAATATACCCCACAGAGTCCAGGAGGTGCCGGGGCCCTCGGTCTCTACGGCCTCGGGTCTTCCACCGGGACCTCGGACCCCCTAGCTCATTTCTAATTATTATCTCGACAGGAATGTAGACGTAAAGGTGCACCTCGGACTAATTGACTTTTGAATTAATATACCGCGCTGTGGATAAACAGATTTTAATTAATTGACGAATTCTTGATCACACGTATCCCAAGATTTCTACGAATATTGCAAAGCAGGAGCGTATCGCGGAGACTATCGGCGCAAAACTGATGCGAAAATGGAAATAATGAATCGCAGAACTTATTGAATTAATCGAATTCCCTCGCGGCAGCGTGTTCGGAGGATCAGGTGCAGTCGTTTGTATACCGCTGCGTGGTGTGGAGTATAAAGAAGACGTTGGGTCTATCCGCGTTGTCTCGGAAACGAATTCCAGGCCGATGACATATCGATTTTAAGTCCCTGGCGCCGCGTTGGCTGGACGAACGAAACAAAACCAAACTGTACTAAGCTAAACGGAAACCAGGAAGCGGGCGAACGAATGAACGAACGTACGACGCGCGATGAGAAGCCGGTGTTAGGTGGTATACCCGCAACACAAAGAACGGCAAAGTTTGTGCCTTCTGTTTCCATGGGCACCAGCTTTACCGCATTGCTTCGCGCTACTCCTTTCCCCGCATATTTCTACTCCCTGACAGTATATACACCTACGAATTGTATGGCGGATGATTTCAATTACATACTCGAACAATCAACTGATTTTAAGAAAGTCCTTCGCATAGATTAACGTAGTTTCTTCTTTCTTTTCTTTATTTTCCTCATTCGGAAGCTTTATTGCTATGTTAGAAAATTATTTTGTGATTTTATGCCTATATAGGACCCCCTTAACTTTGACTTTCGGAATTTCTGTTTTTTTTTTTTTTGTTTTTACCACCTTTTTTTACTCTGATAAGAATAATTGTGTACGTTGATAAATATAAATCGAAAGACTTCGTAAGATTATTTGCGGTTCAGCTTCGAAAAAACCGCAATATCCCGTTATAGTAATTGCGCATATAATACCACTAGATCTTTAGAATCGTAAATGTGTGTACGCAATTTTTGTTACTTATATTCCGCACCGAGCTATATGGGCGGGCAATACCTACGGTAGCAGTAAAGAAAACGTTGAAGAAAGTTTCTAAAATCAATACTTATACCGCGATAGTAGTGGTATAGCCGCTACTGGGTACGTGAGGCCTAAGAAACCTTAAACTTAAAGCATAATGTATAAGGTATAAGGCACCACGAAACCTCGTTTTATCTCTCTGGAGTAGAAAAGGGGGAGCCGCGTGTCTGCAGTTTGGGAAGGGTCCGGCCGCGCAGCGCGACGCAACGTAACGCAACGCGACGCAACGTGGCGCAACGTAACACAGCGCAAACTCAACGTAACGTAACGCAGCGCGGCGCGGCGCGGGAAGATGACTAACGAAAATAAATTCATCGGGTAGAGATACAGGCACGGAGGTGCGTTGGTATAACACATAACACTTATACAGACACGAGTATAACAACCAAACCGCCCCGGAGCGAACGTCTTGGAACAAGAACGAACCAAGGAATTGAGGAACTGAGGAACTGAGGAACTAAGGAAGGTTTTATTATGGTAAATAGTTTCCGTGCTTTAGCCTCCGGTCTTCAAAGTTTCTATAGCTCTATACTATACAGAGATGAATTGAGTTGCTTCTGCTTGGGGGAGAACGTGTGTATATGTATATGTATATATATGTAATAGCTGTACGGGTAATAATTATTAAAGCGAATTTATAGGCACATACGTATATCGATATCCCGAAATTCTTAGCCAATTAAGTTTTCTTTTATTTTTCTTTTTTTTTTTTTTTGCAAGGGATTTCGCACTTTTAAAAAATTGAAATCAAAATTCTCGTCACAGGGTCTTTTTTTGGGTCGCTATAGATAAGGATCTGAGCTCTGAATTGGGAATTTCGCAATGGAGAGAAAAAAATATATAAAAAAATGTAAAAAAAAAATTAAAAGAACGCGAATGAAATAAATCCGAAGATTATCTATGTGTAATTTTTCTCGCGGAAAGTTTTGTGGAGTAATTGGGGTAATCACCCATATCTACGTAAAAATTAGCGACAATTTTCTTGTTAACATAAAGACGTATGTGCGTATATATTTATACATGTGTATAGGTATATGTGGGTAATTATTGTATCCAATGCAACTTTAATATGAGTTACGGTTTATGGTCAAGCCCGGAGCCTTGCCCCGTCGCGATTACTCTAATTGTCGGAACGGGATGTGAGTATTTTCCTTTTGTTTCTTTATTTGCTAACTGAGATACAGTGCCATAAACTCTAGCCTTTTTAGGTCAACGAGAAAGTAGGCGATTTTGCGGTGACTTTTATTGCGGTAGGTATACGGTAAGCGAGGGTCGTATTATTTCAAATTGGATAAAAGTTTCGAGAGAGTTGATCTTTCTTCGGTACATCCTGCGTCGTCGGGCATCCGATGATATAGATCCCTTCGAATAAAAAAAAAAAAAAAAAGGAGAAGAAAAAATCGAATCGAGATCTAATGAAACAAAACAGTAACATACAGGAATTATACGAACGCCCTGCTCTTCCCTTTTCAACTTTTTTTGGTGAGTGACACGATGCCTGGAATATGAAGGGTGAAAGATGGGTGGGATACTCTTACCTCCCATTTTTCACAGGGTAAAAATGAACGATGCGATTTCCACTCTCTGGTATGGAACTGGACCAACAAACCGCGGAGAGGTTCGTCTTAAATTTCGATAAAATCGATCGTTTCTATTTATATCACAGTGTCGAGGAATTAAAGAACGAGTAAAAAGGAACAGGAAATATACGTGAAATAATAAAAGTATAGAAAAAAACCGAAATCCAGGCTCTTTAGCAGGTTCTCGTTAATTAATTCAATCATCACGTTCCGAGCTCCCCCTGTTGATTCAGATGAAAGAAAAAAGGTACCTCGGGGATAAACGACTCCGGTTTTTTGTTTTTTTTTTTTCTTTATTTTCTTTATTCAATCCGGTAAAATCCTGTAATGAGATTTAATTAGTGGTTCAGTTAAGTTAATCGCGAGAACTATCCTCCGCATTCGGTTAATCAGCGGCTAGTCATCTTCCCAAGCTCTGTTCCGAGTATCGTAATTGATCTGTTTAGACTCCGTATAGGTATACACCTGCGCATGTGCATCGTAATTGAATCATGGGGAAAAAAACCTAATTCGCCGAGCCAGTGTTGATTATTATTGCGATTTACGACCCCGACTCGTTCTGGCAGTTGCGAATAAGATAGCCGGGAATTACAGCTGACAATTAGTATCCACACACGCAGACACACACGTGGATAGATACATCGTGCCCACTCATCAATCGCGAAGAAATTCTGTTGCGAGATCGTAGGAAAACGATTCCTAAATCGAAGAAGGAGGGACGAGAAGAGAATTCGCACGTCTTCCTCACGGCTAAGATATTCCTGAAGCAACTTTTTGATAAATAGAATAAATATTCTCTCATTTACATGATCGACGCGCGATAATCATCCTATTCGTCATTAGTCAGCAATTATACCTTACACTCGACAACGGTGACGCGAGTGGTATATTACGTATCGTGAAATTACGATTACCAGTCGGAGAAGTCGTTTCGCTATAACTTTGTGACTATTCTCGTTACGGCTAAATTCGAGTAGGAATCGGAGATTCTCTCTTCTTTCCGATCTTTCGGTCTTTTTGTCTTTTTGTTCTCGTTTTTGTTTGTTCTTTTTCTTTCACAAGATTTGGGATGCTTCCGATTCCTAGGTGTTTTTTTCGGGCCACGTCATCGCGGTGAAACGTAATTCTTCTCTTGGTCGATAGGGCCTAAACCGTGTTTGAAAAATACGTCGTCATACCTGCTTACCTATGGCAAGAAATTTCACGGGAAAATATGGACTGAACAACGGCAACGCGGTTTTAGAAAGTTCTATAAATTATCTAGGATCTAAGATGCGCCTAAACCGCTCTACCCATACACATGGACTCAAAAATATGCCGAAAATACTACTCACTGACCTTTACGTATATTACTTCCGTTGACCCACGATACGGCCTTATTTCTTCGCCCTGGAAATCGAGGAAACTTTTATAGGTATAGGTATCACAGGCATCGTCGAGAATCTGACTCGTGGTTCTTTTTATATATTATCATTCTTACGATTCAAATTTTTTTTTTCTTTTTGGTACAGAATTCTGTATGTATTATACATATGTACCTGTGCCGTGAACAGTTTCTCGTTTTCACCCCTCGCAGGTCGCACTGCATCCCAGATTAGGAAAGGCTCTATCTTTCCCTTTTGAAATTCCGAACTACCCTGAGATCTTCTTTTGCCAGATGTTCGGATAGACAGAACAGCCGGGAACTCGGGTCTTTCACACACATGTTTCGGTCCAGATTTTGTCGTTGTACTCCACCACACACGTGCATGCGCTAAACAGATTCACAGTACGATGGACGCGCTGTCTACCTGGGTTTTTCGGGGTCGAAGAGATTTTCGGATACCTACCCGGTTCGAATTGCACAAAGGGAAAAACGTCCCTCCGTTAAAAGAAAAAAAGAAAAATGGATAAGGAAAAGGAAGAGGAAAATAAGCTACTTTCTTTTAGCTGTAGCTAATTCTGATCTTCTTGGTCCATGGAGAATTAATTACTCATAGCTGCACGAAGAAGGGTGAAAGAAACGGCGTAAATCACGTTTGCGAAACGAATCACCGTTTCGAATCGATGAACATATACGCGTGGTTATCGAAGAAGACATGTGCAGAGGCTTGGGTACTTTCTTGTCATTTGAAACTAGTTCCCTGCGGCTATGACAGGATATTCGATTCCATCCTGGAACCGTAAAGCACAAGATACGGTCGTATCCGCTCTTCTGCTTCACCAATACGGGTATAAGCTGACCAATGGTCATTATAGATTGGGTAGTAGCTTATTGACCACGAAGTTCGGTGTACGGAACGAGCTGTTCATTTTTTTTACCTTATTTTGAGCATTTTTGTGAACCTGAATTACTGCCCCCGTTCTGCTTATCTTATTTCTCTTACTTTTGGAATTTTTTTTCGATGATTCATTTCCGCCTTGCGATGATAATGTTCATACATTCGAGGACGCGTGTGGTGGAGGGTACCTATATCGCATTTCTAATAGCAAGAAGTCGTATCATTTTTCTTTGTGCCATAGTTCGCTGTGAAAATTATGAAAAGGCATAAACGATTCGAAGTCAAGAATCCAAAGGCCTAGAAGCAAAATAAGCGAATACCTATTACGAGATTTTTGAAAAAAAAATCTGTGGTGTCCGAAGATATGAATTTTCCGATTCTACAGGATCGAAAACTGAAAGTTGAGTTTTTTATTCTTTAACAACAAAAAACGGCTTCCAAAAACTTCGATAAGAGATAAAGAAATTTGATTTTTTGCTTTATCCACTTCTTTTGATTAAACTTTTCCGAATTTCCTGTTTATTATAAACCGGAAACGCGTCTAGTTTGAATAAACGGAGAGAAAAACTTTCCATATTCTATACAGCCTGGTGTTTCATATTATCCAGTTCCCTTTTGCGGTTAATAAAGCGACGATTTCATTTTCCATCATTTCCTTTCCTCGGTTTGTTACACATCCGCACTCTCGGTCGTGTCGCAATTCACACAATGGACAATAATATTTACGATCTACACTCGAATGTTAATAATTAATGAATTTCCAAGCGCGTAGATCGATCGGTTTAAAAACACTCGCATTACACATGCATGCATGCATATATGGTTTCAGTATTTGCAAGTTGTTTGTTTACTCACCTGATCATCAAACTGACGCACCTCGTCATTCGAGTTTATAATTCGCGGTCTTAATATTAAAATGCGAATACAATAAAAACACAAAATAAATTCGCAAATTCCGCGAACGAATTTATTTATTTATTTATTTATTTATTTATATCATTCAATGTTTTACCGGATATTTTTGCACACATTTCTTTTTACACGAAAGTGTACATGTATGATCGAGGAATTCGTCATCATCTCGTCAAAAAAATGAACTTCCGAGTTTCGCGGTGTTCTTGAATTGCAAAAAATGCCGATTGGCGAATTCCGGAATCCCGAATCGTCGTACGAAATTTGGTACACGAACCACGAATGACTAATTTATTTTATGATACGTAGTACGTATACACGTATATACTTAAGGTGTATCCTGTTTTTTTTTTTTTGCTTTTTCTTTTGCGTTTATTGTTTTACGCACCGTGTAATAAAAGTTGATTGCCACGGCTCTAGTGCACGATTCGTATTAATCTTCTCGAGAAATCATATATATGTATATATAATTGCGGGCGAAACTCACAATCAACTAAAAATCTGGACCTAGCTGGTTATTATTCATTCAGGTCGTCGCTGCGCGGTATAATACAGTAATATATCTATACAGCTACTCGATTTTAAGATCGTCATCGCGTTACTCGCGTGATTAACGCTCCGTCATCGGAATCTCATATTTTTTTATGTATATGGGTCAGTTATCTATCGCGACAAGATAACCAGGAAACGAAATAGCCGGATGACCTCCTATTTTTTGTCCCTTTTCTCCTTTTCCATTTTCTTCATAAGATGTAAGAAAATTCGACAGAGTTTAGGGAATAATTAAGAAAGGGATGGTGCTTTCGATGAGCTTTTATTCTCGCGTTTAAAAATTTTCTCGTCGGTTTTCCGATTTTCTTTAATTCTATTCCAAGCGAATATAGCATCTTAAGTTTTTCTCTCTTTGTTTCAGGTATGCTTTGGACTGGGACATGTGCCTGCGATGTCATAGATTTGTACATTATGGCGAGTGAGTATTTCGAAGTTTAAGTATCAGGTACACCGGAATCGAAGTCAAAAACAAAAAAAACGAAAACAAAAAAATGGGGGACCGAAAAGATTCGGAAGATCGAATATTTTGTACCTTAGAATCGATTTCTTTTTGAGCTTGCTTATCGAGGGTGACTTGCTCTCGTTTCTAGCTCGAATTCCAATGCTACTGGTCCAGATTTTAATTCGTCATGCATCAGTTGCAGCTTTGACTCAATTTTCGAGTCATTCTATCGAATTTTATTCACACGATTTTGTACCCTGTGATAGAAAATCGATTGTAACCGATCGATCGGGTATCGATCGCAATAAATCGTGTCTTCTGCTTCGAAATATCGAATAGAACGCGATGAGACGATAAGTTCGATCGTTTTTCACCGTAAGTTTTCTTCATCGAAGTCCACTCGATATACGAATAGACAGGGGAAGAGGAACCGATCGTTTATCATCGTGAATTTCTTAACGAAACTGAATCGCATCTAACATCGAATTAAAACCGATTGAAAACTCGACGAAACTAATAACCGAACGGTAATTTTGTTATCGATCACGATTACGATTAAGTTTTACGTAACACCGGTCGGAACTTATCGGTGACGAATAAAAATTTTCTTATCGAAACGAATACGCGACTGCATCCGAACGACGCACTTTAGATCTTGTCAGCATCGAATCCAGATTTCGCGATCCAGTCGCATCGACATTCGTGGATAATCGTCGCCGATTAGAACTAATTCGCGAACAACTGTACTTCTCCGATCGAATCTTGTCTCCGGACGTCGTATAATCGGCGGACGTTAGAACTGATCGAATATATCAGCACGGAATTCACTATTTGACACTATTCTACATTGAAACTTGTATATAATCTGACTGCAAACTATCTGAACGATGGAAACGATAGATAGTTCTTTATTATCGAGAACGAATTTGCGAAAGGAGTTAGAATTCCAATTCTGATAAAACACATGTAGAATCCGCAATTGAATCTTTCGTAAAAAAAAAAAACTCAAAGAAATCAAAGAAATCAAAAAGGGGAACAGAAAAAAAAAAATAAGAGTCGTCCGAAATTTATGTCAATTTTGACTCTCTTCGTAAACGTTTAACCAAATTTTTCTTCCAAATATCTACAATTCAAATCGAATCAGATAATTCAAGTTAAGCAAGGTCAGTCATACGGCCTGTATACCACACAATGACACACGTGACAGTTAACACTTAACACTTAGCACACTCGTGCACGTTTCCCTGTCAGTTAACCTAGCCCAACCTATTGTCTCTCAATCTGGGTGACACCCACGCGAGATAATGACACTCGACACTAAATACTGGACAGTGGTCATTCCTCCGTGAGGTGGGTGACAAACGGGCATCGGTTTATTAGCGTCCGAAGCTTCTTCGTCCGTCGAATAAATTTCGCTATTTTTTTCCTCCTCGTGACTGAATCCGTTCACTTATTTTCGATTCATTTATTCATGCATTGAGATTTTCCTTTTTCCTTTTCTTTTCTCTAAAATAAGAATTCTCAAATATTAAAAAATCACCGTTCATGTTATACGAGGAAAAAAACTGTTTTAATGATTCGACGGGTTGGCCACCGGGAATGGACTGAAAAAGAAAAAAAAATTGCCTTTTCAGGCGAGATAGTATGTACAGGACATTTTATTCTCTTTACTAATTCTTCTCTTCCTTTTTCATTGTCTTCTTAATTATAATTAATTTTTTTTTTTCTTCTTTTCTTATTTTTCTTATTTTTCTTATTGTTCTCGGTTTGATTGAACGTATAATCTGTAACCCAATAACAGCTATCTCAATTTTGTTAACGGTTCCAGATTCATCCGTTTCTAAATTGAATTCAGAAGTGTAATTATCCCACTGCAAAGTGCAAAACCGCGCCTCAGCGAATCATTGAAACGAAAGAAATTTCATTTCATTTTATTTCATTTTATTTTATTTCGTTTCATTATACCGTGTCGGAAGTTTCCGCAAACTTTTGTTACCTACTTCCAAACGTGTAACAGCAGTTCCATTACTGTCATACCGCGATACTGTACGGGGATGGACGTGTGTTCCGCGTGGAACGGAAATATGTATTTGCATTCCGCGTGCTTACTCGACGTCCGCATATCGTCACGTCAATTTTTGTTAACGGTACGATCTTCGCCCCCGTTATATATTTTGCATCGCTTAGATATATGTAAATATGATATTCTGAATATCGAGCGAAATATGGTCATCATTTTTCCAAAATTCAAAATTCACGGAAACTGACGAAAGGCGCTTAAAAAATTTCAGTCTCGATATACTTTTGCTGCCTAAATTCAATATAAAAAAAAAAGGAAAAACAAAAATTATGACATCCTAATAAATGTGCGGAAATTTACCCGAATTTTTTGGCAAACTGAAAATCTGAATAATAAAAAAAAAAGTCCGAACGATTTTACATTATGTAAAATTGTTTTTTTTTCCAGACTGCAAAGTACTCGTTTCAAAAATATATTCTTTCGATTTTTATACCGATAGATTGATTTCTTTTTTTTTGTTTTGAGATATTTTTTTTCAAAATTCTGTTTCTGCATCTCGTTCTGTGCAATCGAAAGACTAAATAAACTCTTCGAGTGCCAATTCGATAAGTATCCGAGTCCCGATTCTCTTATTGGCTTTCGCATTATTCTCGAAACTCGATGTTACACATATAATAATTCCTGACTTGGAAATTGGCCAAATAAACAATCGCGAAAATTTACTGGCAATAACGTATCGACGACAGGTGACATTGTCGGTAAGTGGCTTTGACGTCATTTCTCAACATTCAACAATATTTATTTATCTATTTACTTCTCAGACAGAAAAAAAAAAATCGTTTCTCATTTCGAGAGATTCGTCGTATAATTTTTAATCGATTTACACTTCTTTGGTCCGTTTTTTGATCATATATTTTTTTTTTTTTTCTAAACTTACTAATTCTTTTCCAAATACACGGTACTCATATATCGACGAAACAAATTAATATTTAAATGATTTGGTTTGATTGAAAAGATCAAATTTTTTTTAAAACCCGAAAATGAGAGTTCATATCGGTTCAATTTTCAAAGTTTCATTCATTCGTGTAATCCGATTGTCTTATCTGAATATTAATAACGTCAAAAATATACGAGATCATGTATGGAATAGGTTGAAAAATTATAATTTGTTAGTATAATTAATAAGAATAATAATTATCGAAAAAAAAAATTTTCAGCAACTCGCAAAATATAATAAGTTTGAGAAATTTAACTCGTTCGCGGTTTCCCATACTTAGGTAAAAACGATATCCCTGTAGCGTGGAGGTGGGGTGGTTTCTAATAATACGAAAATTCGGCAGACGTCCAAACGCCCTCGCAATTTTACTACGTACTGTTTCGCGTTCGGTCGCAGATCTTACTGCAATATTTCATCAGTATACCGTTGGCCGGCGAGCGAGTAGTTAATCGCGTTCATTTTTCGGGGGATCTCGCGTAGAGAGTAGAATCTGGATAACAATCACGGCAGTCCGCGATTTCCCTGCGCGATTACCTGATTGGAATTTTTTTATTTTTTTATTATAACTTAATTAGATCTACCCTATCTCGTAATCGAAGGATTCAATTAATCGGTTCAAGAAATAGCAAGACAAAAAAAAAGATTGATTTTTTTTTTTTTTTCTTGAAAGATCGCTTTTTCGAAGGATTCGGAAAGTACCGGGGTAAATATTAGTCTGAGGATAGAATTTATGTTCATTCCTCGTAACCGGATAAGCCTTAGCCTTTCGCGTACTCGTATCGGTACACATTGTATTTGGAAAAAGACAGGAAAAAATCAATCAAAAAATAGATTTGGAAAATAAATAAAAATAAATAAAAATATATAGTAACAGTGGAAGTTTATAAAAGTGAGAAGTGCGCAGCCACCATAACGGATAGATCCTGGGACCTGGACACCCCTGCCAGAACAGCAGGGGTGCCGACCCTTTATGTGAACGGATATGTGGACAGGTGAAGAATAATCCTTCTCTCGAAATCTGTACCCATACATATTTCTTACAAAAACGTGTCGAATAAATCATTTCAGATTTCGAGTTGGTCGGCAACTTTTTTTTTATTTCTTTTTATTTCTTTTTTATTTTATTTTTCAAAATTTTTAACCCTCGTGGATATATCGAGATCTGCGGATCGTTTTTCAATATCTGTTGATTTTTCATACGAAGACATTTAGATTTTCAACGAGGAGTCGAAATTTCTTTGAAATTTATGCTACCAAAAAAAAAATATAGACGTATATATTAATTTCGAGAACTATCGTATAATCGGGGCTGATTTCATGGGGTCGGGTTGAATCCGCGAATTTCAAAAGTTCCAAACTGTCATTATCCTACAGTAGAAATATTCTATGATTGAATGATAATTAAAAACGAATTTTTATCGCCGTGTTGAATTTTTCGTATGCGTTATAAATTCCTAGATCCCAAAAAAATCGAGGCCTTAGGGTCCAGGTCGGTGAAGTTTTTTTTATTTGCGTTAGGTCAGGCTATGATATAGGTCAGTCTGGCCACGGTCAATGGAGAGAGAGAGAGTCGTTCATTCCTTCCATAAAATTATAGTGGTTGACAATAAAAAAAAAAAGAAAATTATTACTGAAATTATGAAAGTTTATTATCTATAATTTCACGAATATCGTGATTATTGCACGCATTCAAATATTTAATAAGGAATAATAATGTTATAGATAAAACATTAAGAATCTTATACTCTGAAGACCCGGGACCGTAGGTATGCATTGCGCTAAAGGAGTTAAATAAGAAATTATTAAAAAACACGCAGATCATAAATATTCCTACGATTGAGATATCCACTTTTATTTATAGGCATCGTTCTCGTTACCCGAACATACATATACCCATATATACGAAAGCAATGCAGCTCTGACTCGAACTCTATGTAGAATTGGCAAGTTTTCGAATATTTTTCTATATTTTTTCTATATTTTTTTATTTTTTATAATTATCATTCGTTCGAGAAATTTGTTTCAATTTTTTTCGTCACTCAGGAGACAGAATATAGATTCGCAATTAGAAGAAAGGCAAAAAAAAAGAAAAAAAAATGAACGAATACGTAGAAATTCTCGCCTTCAAGAAAGTAAACGCGAACCTTGAAAGTGCACGTGGATAGACCGCGTCAACTACTGCATTCGCTGTCTAATTCGTTATGCGCAGTAGTGCATGAAACTCTTTATCAGTAGTTACTTATCGCTCTTTGGCTGATCCCGACGCAAGTTGTTTGACGTCGTGGTAAAAAGTGACGCCGATACGAAGAGATGAGATTCGCTCGTGTGACGTATAAAACTCCAGATTTTTGTAATCGTGATTTTGGATTCGTACATATATATAATATATATAGAAGAGTAGGAAACTATTTCAATTTACATTCTTGAAATTTATGATTTACGTTCTTTGAGGGATTCGGACATAAATTTTTTGTTTTTTTCGAAATCGCTGGTTTGATCTGTGAAAGAAATTTGACGAAAAAAAAAATTTATTTTCCAATCTAGATCCTGAATTTCTCGCGAGTAGAAAATACTTGATCGATCTCAAAAAAATATTTACAGCCACTTTTGACCTTGGTATTTTTTTTTTTGAGAATTTGTTTTTCTCTTATACATTCGAAATTCGTGCGTTTACGATAGAAATGATAAAACATCGTGTGTGAGTAAGGGTATAGGTACTTAATGACAGCGAAATAGGATCATAAAAATCTTTCCATTAATTATCGATGACTTATACACGTATGAACTTACGAATATTTTTTGTTTTTTAAGTCTATTTAATGTCTCGATGATAATTAATTGGCTCGAGTTAATACGATCTTATAAAACAAGAAGAACTAAAACTCGATTAAGCGATTCAAAAACTACTTCGGTCTGATATTCGCAGGTGAATCCGGAAATAAAATTTCAAGAACGGTGAACGCGAAATTCTTTCACCTTACGGGATTTTAACCTGATCCTGTTTCGGTCCCAAAATCCAATTTTTCTTTGTCCCCGTGTCAAATACGATTCGACTATATATATAATATATAATAATTTTCGTAAAGATCCGAAAAAGGCCGAAGCTCCGAAAATTACGAATCTTCTCGAATGAATTAGACTTTCTATTTATTAGAAAAAATTTGAAAAAAAAATTCTTCGATTATATATATGTACGTATAATTTTTGTATTCAGCCAGAGATTTTCATCCTCTCTTAGTTCGTAGGTATCTGATAAATTCGCGAATGCCGCACCTGCCGCAATTCGTTTTCTTCTTTCCGCTGCAGTGAGCAGATGGCAAAATTTCACTCTTCTCAGGCTAGGTAGGTATACATATAACTGGACAAAAGAAAAAGATCTCCCTGTACTCGACGACATTAACCTGTGTTCAAGAGTTCAAAAGAGTGATTCTTTTTCTTCCTTTTCCTTTTCTTTTTTTTGTTAACAGAAGATTTCCCCCGTTTTTTTTTTTTCTCAAATTTATGGCTCCAGGCTCGCAACAAACGAACACAGACGAGATACACGGACATTTATAAGCGTCTAACTAAGAAATACAAGACAGAGTCCAACGGTCGAGACATTCCAAGTCGATGATACTCTGCGCTAAATTCTGAGCTTCGGCTTCTTCTCGTCTCTCTATTCCCTGTATACGTATTTACGGGTACTCCCTACCTATACCTACTCTGCGCGTCTTTCTCTCGCCTTCTTTTTCCTCTTCTTCTTCTTCTTCTTCTCCTTATTCTTCTTATTCTTCTTCTTCTCTCAAAATCTCGTCTCGACTCATATATTCATCTCATCCCCGGGGTTCTCTTCTTATTCCTATTCACCTACGGGCAAAAGCATAAAAATTCTCCCGTAAACGATTCGAGGACAGCTTTAAGGCCAGGCGAGGGGCTCCATATACTAGCTTTTACCCCGCCCTTTTCATTTCCACAACCGAAGAACGTGTATTTTTTTTTTCTTTTCATTTTTTCTTTATTTTATCCTCTTCTTACTCAAAATTATTTCCCATAAATTTCATTTACTAATTTCAGGAGCAAATCCCATGAGAATTTAGAAAATCGCATAAATCCTGAATCTTTTGGAAATACAGATTCAGAAATAGTCCGAATTTATGGTTCCTTTTTTTTCTTTTTCATAATTATTCCGAAAATTTATCATCTACTTGTATTCGCTCGTAGCTGCCACTTATGTTAGACTAGGCAGGTAAAGGAAGCTACTAGAGTTCAAGGGAACCGAACCGACGTACGGTCAGCGTGAAAATACCTGAAACTCCGTTTGTCCATCTCTCCGAGGCATTTGAATAGAATGAATCTCGCTCTCCGACGAGTGGCATTGTGTCTACCCAAGGGCTCCCTTGAGTATCTAACGATTTTAAGAATAGGAAATAGAGAAATCCCAGGTATAAACCGAACCGCCTAATTACGGACTGACGTTCTTCTTCTTCTTACTTCTTTAATTCTTTTCTTCTTCTTTCGAAATTCGTTAATTCTGCTTCGAAGTATTTTGCAGCGAAGAATCGTCTCTCTCCTTCCATTTTTTTCTCTCATTTGCATTTCGCATACGAGATATAATTTTACGTCTCGTGAGTTCGTCGTAAATCGAACGGCTCTTCCGGTTTTCTTACATTCCGAATTTAAGTTCGATTTTTAATCGTTCGAGGAATAATCGTCACGCTATGGTATAAGTATCATCCGACGAATTTATAACGAATAAATTGGTACGGTATGCCGAGCGCAGCCCGATTCTCTAAATCAATGCCAATCAATGCGAAAGATATCGATAAAAGCCAATAAAAATTTAGTGAACTAGTTCTGTATCTGGACGTGGGCGATCTCTCGGTCAGTGATTTATTTCTATGACTTATTATGTCACTGCGAGCCTCTGTCCACTGTACGACCCTATCTTAATTCATTATCTTAATTACCACACCGCGTCATTATTTTATTATTACACGGTCAATGAACCACCGCTACCACCGCAACGAGGAGCTGATCTACGTACACAATGCAGACAATAATTTCTGTGCTCAAATTTTACTTCACTTTTATATATTTTATAATTAATTTCATTACGAATGATTTACAACTGATTTTTCCGATTACAGAATCCCATTTATTGCTGTACATTCTAACACGTAATTGGGTGTATACATGTATATAGTATATATTTATACAAACTCTAGGATTCGCTTTTTATCCGCAGAATCGAAAGTTGATGAATTATACATCCGACTATTTTCACTCGAATTATCGTTTCCTGCTTTTTTGAATGTCTAACGATTATTCAATATAGAAATTCGTTCAATTAGAAGTCTCGATAGGAGTCTTGCTCGATAATTCGAATTCACTCTACTTTTCGTCGCTCCGGTAATAAAAAAGAATTTTCGGAGCTCCATTATCCAAAAAACGGTAAAAGTACCTTGAGAAATGCTGTTGTTATTTTTTTTTCTCAATATTTCCACCAACATGATTTGTTTTTTGCTCGAATCGTTTCCCAAATCGTGATAATATCGTTTTTTATCGTATTACCTTTCAGCCTCAGCGAATGTTACTTCGCGGGAAAAGGCGCCGCCTTGGTTCTACCCCCGAACGAACGGGCTCGACCATCGCGTCGCGTCTCATCAGCGGGATGCGACATTCAGCAGCACCTGCAGTCCATGTTCTACCTCCTGCGACCGGAAGAGACTCTGAAGATGGTGAGTTTGCTTGATAAATATTTGCGAACCGGGTGAAATCGTCTCGGGAATCCATTAGGCAGTTCCCAAGAATCATCGCACATACATACGAGTAGGAACATATAACTGAATCAGAGTAAAGACCGAGATTCAAGGATTCGTTAGAAAATCTCCCGAATTTACTGAAAATCTTACGAGTCATTGACGGCGAGTCAAAAATCGTGGAAAACTCTGACGACAATTGTCCTAAAGTCTTCGAAAGTCGTTGAAATTCGCTCGAAATTTGGTTTCGAGTCTCCGATCGCTTGTTTCGGTGTTTCCGAACCGATTAAAACGAGTCCTGGGTCTGTTTTCGTTGATCTTGGCAAGTCTTTTGCTGTTTTATGAATTCGACGTTAAATAATGAAATCTTCGTTCTCGCGCAGACGTTGATAATGATAATAATTGGCGTACGCGATGACCACATATTAGGCATAGAGAGACGCGTGGGTCGTAGTTCAGAGATCACGGTTGTAGGTCACGGTTGAGAAATACACGAGTAGAGAGGCGTTTCTACGTTGAATTTCACAGATGAAATTCGTTCGGATGTAAATCCTTGGATTAGAATAAATTAGATACATTTTTTTTTCTTGCATTGCATTGCGTTGCATTTCTTACTTATTAGACTAACTTTCGAAATTGGAGCCCAAGAAAAAGAAAAGAAAGAAAAACCACAAAAGTTTCGCCGCCGGAGTTCAGAAATAAGAAATTAAACGAGGGAAAAACATCTCCGCGACGACGTCGTTTTTACGATAAATTGTATTCTTTCGTAAAATAAGGACAATGCTTTTAAATAGATTTGGCAAGTTTAACAAACTAGGTTAACGGTTAAACGTTCATATGTTTTTCTCTCATCTGAAGTTACTTCGCAACGACTATGTGCCATGTGTTAACCACTTCGGTGCCCGTATCACAGCTATTGTTATACCTACGAGCTTAGTATTTCTCGTATATAGAAACGGGTACGACGAAACGTGTGACTTAGGAAAGAAATTGGCCCGAGCGTTTATTTTCGCGTGTAATTCGGTGGACTGAAAGAAAAATAAGAAAATAAGAAATGAAGAGGAGAGAGGAGAGGAGAGGAGAGAACTGAGCTTGGGAGAATTTGCGAAATTTTTATGCCCCTGAATCATTATATTGGCTCGTTCTGCCATGTAGCGGAAAGAAGCTGAAGTAATTCTTGCATCCGAAGATTACAACAGCGATACTTCAGCTGGGCTTTTACTGGCTGAGTTTGTATTTCCACTCGTCCCTTGGGGCTAGAAGCGAGATGATATTCAGTGTTTCTTATTTTTCTTTTTTCTTCCTTTTTTTTTTTTCTCGATCGTGTGATTGCCCCGTTACAGTATTATCGTCGACTTTCGCAAATCGTATTAAGAACGAGGGCAGCGTCGTCGAAGGTGAGGAGACAAACGAGAGAAGAAGGTCGTGAGAAATGAGTTTTTTTTTTTTTCTTTATACTTCTTTCCTTATTTTCCTCGATTTTCAATCACCGGAGTAAAAAAATGATAATCTAAATCGAGTATGATGTATGAAATCCGTGTGTATTCTTCCCATAAAAATATTGAAATTTTGGGGAAACTGAACAAGAAAAAAAAAGAAGTTCTTCTGTTTTTTTCTCTAGTTAAAAGTTGGAAATTCTTTTTAAAAAAATTCAGAACCTATAACTAACAGATAGGTGAATGAAATATACAAACGTCCCAGCGGCGTATATCACGGGTCGTTATCTGATAACGTTGCAGAATCTCAAAGTCTAAGTAAATAAGCAAGTAACTACACGAGTACATCTATGAACGAACGATACATGTAAGTTATATGCGGCACTGCACGCGGTACATACGTACACATACATGTAGATATGATCGATTCCGGCTGCGTTGGCACTCGTTCACCTTCGGCTAAACAGGATACGGTATGCGTCTAGCTGTAGTTAAAAGATTTAACGCTTAAGAAGGAGCGATTATTACAGTATCTGTAATCTATTGAGATATGCATTCGAGACGGGCGATTATGTCTATAAAATTACAAGAACAAAAAAAAAATCGATAGACGCGAGAAATCAATAGACAGAATTGCAGTACGAGTTTCATCGACAGTTTAGGAGATAATTTATTTCCCTGTTACATGAAAATAGGATCTTTTCTTTATGGTGGTTGCATTCCTTCAAAAAAGCTGCGACGAAGTTTCCTTGGCCGAAAATTCGAGGGTCTAACGGTTTTCAAATGGGAGCGATTTCAAATTTATGACAATCAACCCTAGCGGAGGATCGGTGGAACTAGAGCCGCGGGACGCTACCGATAGTTGGCGCGCTTCTCACTCCGCACTAGTGCTGAGACCTGAACGATTATTACAATATCTTTACGTAGAGATGCATTCAACAGACGGGATTGAATGTAAATTGGGAGAAGAGTTTCCCTTTTATAACTAAATCGCCAAATATTTTTGGAGTTAAAATGCAGTCTTTTAAGAACAAAATTCGCGCCGCTCTCTTCTTTCTTTTTACTCATATGTAGAGTTTCGCGATTATTCAATTCCGCAAATTTTTGGAAATAGATTTTATTGCGATCTAACAAATTAGATAAACAAATTAATAAATTTATTACCGGTTCTCGCAAGTGCGGTTATGTCGCGATTCCGAATGGCGGCGAACGATCTGATCCGATCCGATCCGTAAATGGGAATTACGGAAATTCTTAGAATCCATGTACACACAGAACAGCGGTGCATTAGCTGTTACTCATTAGCATATACACGTGTGTATCTTGAGAGCTGACTGCGCGGTTTGCCTTACGCATGAGGTAGGTTGTGTGTACATAACGTTGTACCTACATATACTCAACTGTTTTATGTTGTACTCACGTATATATACGTATACACATACCTACCTGGATACATTATACATATGAGTAAAGCAATGCCGATCATTGTTAGTAGGTTGTGTCGTACAGACGTATTGGCGTCGGTTGGCGTATGGCCAAACCGTATGGGGCTTTGTTTACAGATGTCTTAGTCTTCTCTTCGTTATTATAACCTATCGTGTTATTTCTCGCAGTGTACATACATTGCCTACAGTCGAATAGAAAGGCGAAAATTGAGTTTGAACACAGGGAGAATCCAATCATTGGCAATTTTTTTTTTTTTTATTCCGAAATTGAGGATATCTTTCTTCACCATTCTTCTCTCGCTCAGAGCCTGCACCATGAGCTTGAACAATACAAACATATGAAACATAACATGCACTTGTTACATTGCGTACAATGTTTTTCAGATTTTTTATTTTCTGTTTTTTTTTTTTGTTTATTTGGCAATAACGAAACGTGTTTTACTCGAGGCTGAGTACGTATTGCGATAACCTAGATTTGACTGGGTACCTATCACCCAGAATTCAAATCAGCTAGCGAGCGATTAGTGGCCTGGGTATAGCTCGGAGCGCACTCGAGGAAGCTTTCTGGTACGTTTTCGGGTCGATCGCGCTTCTATCTCCAGACATTGATGGGCGGGTACTCGATTCTAAATTAAAATGCGGCACATATAACTGTGACGTGATATTAACCGTCCAGAAATTGCCTTTGGAAAATTAAAAAACAAACTATCGAGATTTTTTTTTTATAAAACGAAAGAAATCGAAGAATCCTAATTTTTCATCAAAATTATACCGAACTTGGAATCTTGGACCGCCGTTTCGAATTTCGCAATTCTGAGGTCAGATATCCGCGTAATCAGCGACCTCGAAAACCTCTGGAAAGATTGTTGTCGTGGAATCTATAGTTTGGGTCGGAGCTAAAAAATCGGTTATGGATTAATTCGACAAAAACTGCGACGACGATATGAGTTCTTCTGAACTTCTCCTATCCTTTTCCTCGTCGATCGGAGGTCATCGAGTTGTCCGGCGAATCGGTCACCGATTTTCTTACGTTTTCAAATCGCTTGCCTTTCATCGCAGCACCGTCTTCGAATGAAATCGAACCTCGAGCTGCTTAACGCGCGAACTCTAATCATCAAACGCGTTGATTAACAGGGCTACGATTGCTGGGTAACAGTTGATATACATATACCCATGTACAATTCACACCTATCTACACGTGGCTATGTATCGGTCAACAGTTTGGCCAACTGCAATCAGCGGCCATTGTGAAAACCCATCAAAGCAGAGTACGATATACCTTATACCTGCGAAGTAACGTGACCTCAGAGAGTTACGACTTTCGGTCAATTTAGTCGGATTAGTCGGTCCGATAGAACTGAGTCTAGACCTAAAACCTGAAAGCTAGAACCCGCTACATCTATAAGTATAAGCGGGACTTAATTATTGTCAGTTGAAAATGTAAAGTGGGTTGAATATAGTCCGAATGCTTCCTTCTAGTCAGCGTTGGTTTGTCTATTTTTTAAGGTTAAAATTAGCCGGTGAAACCTGCCGTTGAAGGTGACTATGACTATTACAGTCATTAGTCGCTCGAGCGTCGGTTAGCTAGCCGTAAAACCCTGAGTGACTACGTTCATAGCGAATTCGATTTCGTTCACTTTTTAATCTTCACTTTTAACTCACAGTCATAAGAGGCACTTGTAATGTACCTACGTTCCTTTTTTTTTTACTATCCAACTCGAACAATCGATTAGCTATACTATTTCGACACAATTACTGATCGCGTTACGGAATACTCAAAGTCAAACTGTAGGTACACATTTATTCATGAATTATATCTATTGGTACGAATGATATGCTGAAATGTGTTCGTAGAAGAAAAATCTCTCTTCAGTGGCTGCATTCTTTAGGAAAAAATGCGACGAAGTTTCCTCAGTCAAAAAGTCGAGGGTCTAACCGTTTTCAAATGGGAGAGATTTCAAATTTGCCAAACTACCCTAGCGGCGTGTCGGTGAGACTAGAGCCGCGGGACGCTACCGCTAGTTGGCGCGCATCTCACTCCGCACTGGCAGTGAGACGTGACGAGCGAACTTTGTCTTGCTTTCATTTGAAAACCGTTGAACTCTCGATTTTTTTGATCAGAGAAATTCTGCTCGGTTTTTCGTGAGGAAGACAGACACATATTTTACGCACACACGTGGGTACAGCATACCTGTGTATACGCATCTGAACCCACGCGATGTTCGATGCTCGTTTAGTGTTTATCGTTTGAATGGGTCGCCGCAATGCCGAGCTGCAAATAGGCAGCAGACATATAGACAGACAAACGGAGGCGACAAAGCCCCGGAAAGAGACAACGGAACGTTTAACGGATATAGCGAGGTCACTGACATTCGTATTAATACAAAAGCAAAAGGACCCACTAAATTTTGGGCTCGTGCTCGATGAAGCGAGCTCATCGAGTCAAACGCAGTGCAGTATTATGAAATGTATCTCTGACATTCTTTTTCTTTCAACTTCTGATTCTACTGTTTTTTTTTTCCAAATACAAAGACCGGCATACGTAATGAATCCGTTATAATCTCCATCGCAATTCGAATCGTTCTAACACCAGAAACTTATAAGATAAACGAGGTAGAGACGTAGTTGACGACGGTAGGCGCCAGGGCTGACAATGCAGCCGCAATCCGGTAACACCTACGCTCGCGTTTGTCGTCTCTCTGTTCGTTTGTCGATTTGCAAACGATTCAACTGAGAGGCCACGGTCGAGTACAGTAGCAGAACAATTTATACATATATATCTGAGCAGAGAGAGGCGGGTTAAATATCTGTTATAAATCAGAACACGCGACTCTTGACAGTGCCATTTTGTCACCCCATGTACGAATTTACGATATAGGATTAAACAGACTCGAAATACGAGTTTCCTGGTGCAAATTTACTGCACAAAAGCTGGGATCCCACATCCTCCTTTTGTTCATTTCTATGGGTCAGTGGAAACTAGGACGTTGTCAAGCGTGCCACGAGTCGTCATAATCGTTAGCGTCTCTTCAGAGTCTAATCAACGCTTTCGACGCGTCTCGACGCCGTTATTGTCCTTCTAAGAAGAAAGAATTCGAGACCGTTATTCTGCGCCTGGTATCCTTTGTGTTTACCAAAATGTCGGCTCACCCATTCCACGGAAAAATAAACTGACCATCTCACCTTGTTGGCTCAATAACTTTAATTAGAAACATGATGGGCTGAGTTCGGAGGTCTACGATGAGCCAGTTTCCAATTACCCTGATCTTCCGTGAGGATTTCACCGGCTGGCCAGCAATTGCAGTGTCCGTTCCAAATTACATGGAATTCAATCAGGGTGTTCTCTGTCTGGGGTCTGTCGACCAAGGGAGAAATTTGCGACCTTTGAAACGAAACTACTCGAGGTCAGAGGAAGGGAAAACGCCCCGTGGCCTCGACGCTTGAGTGGATACGCCTTGGGAAATCGACAAGGTCGAAGACGGAGTCCTGGCCTATGGCCAAATAGGATTAGATTTTTTTCTTTCGTACCGATGAGAAATCTGCGCTGGACAAGGTTAAAGATAACTTCTTATTGGATCAAATATGAGCACTGCCTTATTCCATTCCGACGGACTGTTTCCGCCCTCTTTCTTTTCCGCAATTTTGCCAAAAATCGTTGACTATCGATCCGGTTTGCGAATGTTTTTCTCCCGTACCGCCTGCATTCGGAATTCTCAAAGTTCCCAACGTCCTTGTACATTACACTACAGTGACGTTGGGATGAAGGGATTATGTTCTCGTTAAAGGCTTCCAGTTTCCATTAAAATTTAGGTCAGGCTTGGGCTCAGCTTATGGAATGTAGGATCAATACAATTCTCAAGGTCCATTCGGTTCACGTAAAGTTCTCTCTTTTCTCGGTGTAACTTTTAATCCGGTTAAAAAAAAACCACCAGTTTCACCTCACGACGGAGACAAGCGTCGCCTGACCAAGACATCAGCTTTGTAAACAGCACTAATCGGCAAAATCAGGTCAATCCTGGTTAAACTTTGACCCGATTTTTGCTTCTCGCTCTTTTTACGGCAACCACTGCGCAAAATGAGGAGCAAAGGATTTCGGAACACCACGGAACGTGGATGAACTTCGTCGAAACGAATGTCCGGAGTCGGAAGCCGATTTAGTATGTACAGCTATGTGAATTATACTTAGGTCGTTTTGATGATCTAAGAACCTGGAGGTTATTCATGATTTAGCTGGATATCTGCTGACTCAAATGGTCTTCTCATATAGTCAATAAATCACATATACCATGATATATCAGTTTCTGTACAGAGGCTACCGTCTTGGTAAGAGTTATCGGTGTGCTTTGGCTTGGAAATATATCCCGCTACTTTCACTCAGCTCGTCTATAATAACCATTTGTCGATTAGAGACAGGCTCAACTTTGGTTCACCGATGAGAAACTATCGGACAGCTCGCGATCGAGCACCTCCGGGATGGTCAGGGAGTGTAACTCGGTCCGACTGGTCATTGAGCCTGACTGCACCTCGCCTTAATCTCTGGATCTCTTTCTCTTTCTGGTTTTAACCTCGCGTGCACATCATGTCCCACTTATAAGTATATATACTCCGCAGTGAACGATGGCGAGAGAGATAAATCCGGAGGGAAATAAAGACGAAGGGAATAAAGAAGGAGAAAAAGAGAAATGTATTTATTTTACACTACGGAGCCAGTTGCTCCCTGATCTCGAGAACAACCAACTGTTTCTTTATACAGTTCGGTAAACAATCAATGAAGAGAAAACAGGAAAGAAATACACATACGTTCACTACGAAACCCACCGATCATGGAGCAAGGTCTTGAACCAGGCACTGCCAGAAGTTTAGTAAACCTCAGATGAAAGAGGTGACGAAAAACGAGGGTCCGTGTTACAAATTAGTATGAAAATTTGAATTATTTGAAGAGTATCGGTGCTGCGTGTGTGGGAAGGCGAAAAGGGATGGTGGAACTGTCGAGGTGAGTTCTCGGCGTACTTTGGGCAAGTCTAAGGGGACGAGAAAGGTTTGGATGGCCGAAAATTTGCTGTTAGATCGTTTGTTACAAGGCTGAAAATGAAGATACACGATTTTGCTACGGTTCCAGATGAACGAATCAAGATTTGGCTAAACCCCAGCGACATTTGTTCTCCTCGCGGAAGAACCTACTGTCGGAATATGTGAAAACAAAAGGAAAAACTAAAAATCCTTTCATTCGAAATTTTGAACCTTTTCATTCTCTTTGCTCGTGAAGCTTTCGATGCTGAAACTACCGCAGATGAATTTCCTAGGTGGATATCCTCGCTGTTCAGAGAGTGTTTGATGACAGGGTACGGCAGTGTAGAAATCTGGTTCCATGTGGTTAAATAAATTGTTATTTATTGTCGGTGGTCACCCCGAAGATTGACTGGGTACGAGATTTAACGCAGAGAACTAGATCTCGCAGCCGGGTTTTCTGCGGCGTAGACCGGAAGCCCTTGGGGCGAGTTTCGTCGACCTCCTTGTCGGAGACCGTGGTGAGGAGTACCCACGCGATACGTCGTTGTACCGCAGTGTTGTCCACGTACGTAAAGTAACTACGTGGGTCGGCGACGACAACCTACTTTGCGATTTGCCATCATCTGCAGCAGCGGCAGTTCCTATCGCGGTGTCATCAGACGCTTGTGTCACTCTTCTCATTTCGCGATTCTGTTCAACGACGAAACGTTATGCCGCGGATTAGAAAGCTTGAAAAAAATACGAAGAAAAACCGAAAAAATTAGGAAACGGTCGGAATAATTCAGTCTTTGAAAGCAACAGTGACTCGTGGCAGGCCTTTGATCGGTTCGTTTAATTTATTCAGACACATGTCCACTCTGCTGTTTAGCAATCAATTTCATTCGCACTGAAAGTTTCCACCTGATGAGATAATTCGGAAAGATGGAAGATGCAGAAAGATTCATCATCCTCTACAAAATTAGACCCGATGGTTTTCGGAGCCGTTCATTCCATCGAACGGAATATCAAAGATCGATAAAAGTGTGTTCAAAGGGAGGTGATTTATGGCTTGAAACATTCATTACACTCGGCCTTGTTTTATCAAAGATTATTTATTGTTCATACGTGGTTTATGCCCGTTACAACAAGAGTCGAATTAAAAATAGGTGCTCGAAACTTTTGCCTTACGTTAGCTCGCGATCGGAGCTCGCCTCTCGTTCTTTTTCTTCTGCCCTCTATTCGATCCGCAATAAAAGTACGCAGAGATATACAGTGTGGATACGATTACGACCTCGATAAATACAGAATCTATTTTTATTCGGTAGTTTATCATGGCGCAAGCTGTACTCTACTCTCTCGTAAAGTAGAGCCTATCCTCTTGAAATACGGCCTTAACCATACGGCTGAAATCTCTTATCGTAAACCTCGTAGCCTAGGCTCGTGTGTCTCGAGATTTTAAATCGCATTCGTAGTCGTTTGGATTCTGATTTTTGATCAGAAAAAATCAGGAAGTCAATTTTTTCAGCTTCTCGTTATGAATTTAGACTCATTATCATTCCCATGAATTATGAGCTAGGATTTCTCTGCGTCTGTGCATAAGTGAGCTTCTTCTTATTATGTAAGTACAGCTAAGTGTCCATAGAAGGCTCGACGTTGGCAGCTCTGAGGTACGATAATTATTCAACGACAAAAGGAGATTGATAGCCTCGGTTTATTCATTCAACGAAGAAGCGATTCCACGATCGTCTTCGCTCGCTTCCCAATCTACAAACGCAAACCAATTACTTCGACGAAAGAGTATTTGGACTTCCTGGTTCATCAAACGCCGTCTAAATTCATAGGAACGGGGAAATCCCCTCTTTAAACTTCTTTACGACGGAAATTAGAGTTTCGGCTCGGTAATTCGCAACCCAGCAATGCGTGTCTCCGTCCCAGGAAAAGGTCTCTGGGGTCGTCGTAAAAGTTGACGAAAAAGCGGGTCCGGCGATTCCCAAATATCCCGTGACTCACTCGCCAGCGAATTCGCATCGCGGAAAAATCGCGCGAATAGTCAACTCGCACTGTTATCTTTCGAGGTCAGGTGAAGTCGACATTGCGGAAAACGAGATATTCGATTATTTCAAGATCGATGATCAGGATTATTACTTCTAAGTCGAATCGTGAAAATCAGTTCATCCGTTAGAACGTCTCGCAGAATTTTTCTGCACCGTAGCCATCAAGATATTTCGTTCATCGTGTAAGAAGAAGGAGGATGGACCCTGAATGGCCTCGATAAATCGTGTGTGCATTGAAATAGTTGACTTCTTTGTGCCCAGTCCGTCTTTTTTGTGTATTACTTCTTTTTCTTTTTTCTCTGCCAATCGTGGAGATCTTTTTAGCGAGAATTAGCAGCCCAACGTTCAACCTCCGGATCACAGCGAACCCCAGTGTTCCGTTTCGGTTTAATAAGAAGAACGTTAAACCCTGCCAACTTTTTTCCCTCTTCCAAAGAACCTCGTTTCTGATCAGAACTACGTGTTCAGTCGCTTCAGCATTGTGTTATCCAGCCTCTCACAGCTTGAACAAACGATGATTCCTCTTCAGAATCAACACACTAGACTTCGAGGCTGGACGCAAGCGAGATGAGCAATGAAACGAGCTTCTTAAATTTGGTTGAAGAAATTTCACTCGCTTCATTATACGGGATATTGCCGGTCGTGGATATTCATCCTGTTCATTTTTTCTTAGTCATCAGTTTCGCGATGAATTATCGGCTTGGCAGTTGCGTGCCGAATGACGGACAGTTGAATTTACACCGCGATAATCCTTGACATTATCGTCCTTTCATCTCCCTCAATATTGGCAATTATTTTCTTCCACGTATATGTGCGGACCTACCCAACAGGCGCATAAGTTACTAGGTGCAGTTTGAACGGTGAAATATCCCCTCGTGGATCTCTCGCGCCGCGGTAATCTAGGAAGACTAAGACGAGGACGAGGACCCGGTTCGCCCACGGTAAAGCATACGAGAAATCTGCACGGTTATACGTACTCTACACGCTACTGCATCCAACGAGAGACTTATTAGTCGTATGAGATTGCGACGTTGACGAGCACGGAATGTTAATGGAAATCCCAAGATAATACTCTAGTAATGAGTTGATTTATCGACCTTACTGCGGCCCATCAGCGTGCGGCCCTTACCTCTTCGTAGTCAGTATCATTTCACACCACGCGAGATCATTTTCACATTTTCTTGCAATTTGGAAAATCTGGAGATAGATATTGAATTTTTTAGTTTCCTTCCACAAGTGCTCACTGCAAACTTGAATCCGATGTTAGGATTGTGCGTGCAATGAAATTCCGATTTGCTCATGAGCGTGAGAGGCTTCGAAGTGATTGACGAATAAATTCCAAGACGAAAATTAAATTGATCATTGACTCGATGTTTCGCAGACTTCTGAGGTTGTAAATAGAATTTGAATATTGAGTAGGACGTAGAGACGCTGATCAGAATTTCAAGTGCAAGAGCTAATCCTGATTTACAGGTTTCAGAGGATTAAATTAGAATTTCTAGTCCGACTCCGGAAGAAGATCATCAGTTTTTATAATTACGCTTGTTGCAGTGAAATCGATACAATCGTCATCATCGACATTAGCGATCTATAATTTCTCTCGACGTGTAAATTGAGATGATAAACCGTGAAATAAAAATCGAAACTTTCTTCATACTCTCATACTCATAACTTGTAAATCAATACGTCTGATAGATTCGATCGAATATCTCTGTATGAGTGAAATTGATGAATATTTAATGAAATACTGTAAACGATTTTTTAATTTCTTTTCCAAGTTACGTCAGTCATTCGAATTCACTTTTCAAGTTCGTTGATTCCGGGTAAATCTTCCGGCTACATCATGATCGAGAATTTATACCAGAAACAAGGATTTTCACTTTCGATTTAGCATCAGGTACGTGCGGTACGAATAGTTTACTAACTTTCGATCACTCCGACGTACTACGTCAGGTTCTAGAAGCAGGTACCTAAAAATAATACCGCCTATTTAAATATTGACATTTTCTCTCGGGCATATCGTCTGCTCGTAATGTGTTTTCCTTTCCTTTGATGACCACTGTCCCCACATTGTGGCCAGGGATTTGTTGGAGCGAAGCGATCGGTCGTTTTCGTTGAAACCCACAAGGAAACGACAAATGAATAAAAGAAAAACCGGACCCAATGATCGGTAATGAAACATGGTTCACCACAGTGGAATTAATTGAATCCATTGAGTATGTGATGTGTATTCTAGTACGTCTGTGCATAGTGTTCCTTTTCGGTGCACCAGAAGAGCAGAGCGTGGCTCGTTCGTTCGTTCTTCTGCACCAGTCTCGGTCTGTAGTTAATTCTACGAGGCGAATGATTCGGGACATTAACCCCAGGAAAGTGTCAAATGCATGGCTGCCAGACCTGGAGTATGAGGCCTGTGCAGGCCCCTGAATTTCTCAATTTCTCACACCTCGTTGAACCACCTCGTTGTAACGTTATACCAGACTGGTTCTAGCTGTGGGAAATATGACTTCGAGGATAAAGAGAAGAGCTGGATTAATTATTGCAGTGTAATTATTACTTTACGAGTCCTTCTCACACCTCGAAGAAGTATTTTTAGGAGACCAATTCTGCTACAGAAGTTCGCTAGTCTCCTGAAGTATAATCGTGTAGAAGTAAGGAGTTGTAAGTCATCGGGTCTCAGGGTTAAAGGCAGTCGAAGTAAAAGCACTTACCGGAATGACTTGGGTCAACCGGTGCTTCCATTTCAGATATTCGGGTCTCTAATTGTTCAGAAAACAAACCTCTGTCCAAAATTTGCAGTATCAAAAAGTTATCGGGTTATCGGGCAGAGTTTTCTTCTCCGAACAATTAGAGACCCAAATGTCTGAATTCTACTTTGACTGCATCTAACGCCGAGACCCGATGGGTCGCGATTCCCAACTTTTAGTCGATTGTGCTTGAGAAAATGTGACAAAACTGCCGGATCGAGATTCGAACACGTGTACCGAAAAATTTAACCGGATTGGAAATCTCTGATCTCGTACCGAACTCTCGGCGCGAAGAGATTTCCTCGTTCACGAGGAGAAGGTAACTGCATCTGGCCTAGTGAGTGTGCGGAGTATAGAAGACTGGGGTCCAGGAAGAAGTGGGCCGCGCCCTGGCCTAGTACCTCTTGTAATTAACACCACGTGGATTAATTACAAGAAGTCAAAATGTCGCGAGACTAGTTTTTAGTTTCACCGTGCTACGGCGACACCCGATAAAGTTGCTCCACTTTCAAGGCCCTGCGTATACCCGGTAGGCTCGGTCTGTTGACACGATCGCGTATGGGTGTGCATACACGTGCGATTTACCCGCGTCAGGGAGTTTACCGTAAATTTGATACAAACGCTTGCCTAATCTCGTAAAGAAGTAGAGAAACCATTAACACTTCGTCACTCTATGAACGAATGCTTGTCGAATCGATTCTCTGCTTTCATGCAAGCGTTGGCGAACACGATTTACATAGAATGATTCCTATTCGCAATGGTTAGCCCCGGGAATCTGGGTCTAGGTTCATTTTATGCCACAGATTCTTGGCTTTGGCAAAAATTCAATATCCCGCTTCTTAAGAGCTAAAATTTTCTCATGACGATCCGATTTCGTGCGGCAGACGTGTACACGTACCTATATGGCTTACCGCAGTATCCGTTATGAATCCCAATTGAAACCTGCAGTGTGGATAACGTGAATTCTGCGCTTAACCATGTGGCAGAAAATTTTCTTACCGCTTTGCACCGTGTCGCTGAATTTTTTCAGCGATACTTAAAACCTTCGAGACTTACTTTATCCTGTTCGAAATCATAAGCTTTGCTCTCTTATTTCTCTACCTATACCAAACACTTGATGTGGTATCATATCGCGGGATGATGATGATGCAAGGTGGGATACCGTCACAAAACAAATTGGATAACAACTACCGGGTGATTTAGCGTAAATTAGATTTAGCGAGAATTTATTGTCAACCAAGGCCAGAGGGGGACTTGGATCGCTTTGATCCTCGCAAAGTTTCTGTAAGCAGCCGCGGGGGTTCAAGGATCGATTTAGCTCGGGTCTCTCATTGTCGGATTTAAAAATCGTTTTATTTTAACTGTTCAAATGGAATTTAAACTTCAATTAAATAAACACCACCCAGGGTGGCATGCCGGGTATTATCCACATATGTATACGTGTATGTATCCATGCATGCGCTGAAAGATCGTTACGCGTCGTACAATAGGCGAAGAATCTGCAAACTCGAGACCTCTGGAACTTTTCCGACGTAGAAATCATCCGAAATAACAAACCAAACGATTTTCTCGGGGAATAGGGATTCGCTTAACAAATTCTGCAGATAAATTTCTGTTCCGATTGATTGTGTCATCCGCACGACGTGGGGCCGCAACTTATCGATAAGACAATCTCACTGAATCGAACGATCGACTGATCGGGTATCGATTAGTCAGCTAAGAAGCTCACGCGGTCTATAAAGCGCCTGCAATGTTTCGTTGCGACAAATCGCGATTTCTGGTCTTCCTTTTTAACGAGTATATCGAAAAAACTGAATAATCGAAGAAAAAGCGTGTACCTAATCAGTGGCAGTGTGTCTCGGAATATTTTTTTCTCGTTTACCGCAAACTCTGTTTTCGGCTCAAGACGAACGGTTCCAAGCCTATTCTAACAAACGAGGACCTATTCAAACCGGGGATCAGCGGTCGTTTCGTGTTTGAACAAAGTGCGATAACTGGAGGAAACCACTGGGATAATAATTTTCCAGGTATACAGAAAGAGAGCTGGCGATGCGGAGTCGGTCAACACCCAGTTAACGTTGAACAAATTTTTTCTCCTTCGTAAAACCGAGGCTGTGTTACAAAACGAGTAAAATGGTGCTAACGAATCCTCTATTCGAGACAAAAAGGGGATCCGTAATGTGCGGTGGAAGCAAAAACTTTACCTACAAGGTACTGGTACTTATTTAAACATTTTCTACTCTCAGACCGCAGAGATTCGATACTCTGTTATTCACTCGAGAACAAATTTCTTTCCGCTTTCGATTCGACTGCCTTTTTAATTTGGGAGATAAATTTGCGACTTCAAATCCTCCCACGTGGCTTTAGCCGGGTTCGACTGGCCTAATCTTGATTCCCAGTGCTATTGAACACAAACTGCTGATAGCGGCGAAAAATTGGAATCCGAATGAGATTTTCTCTGACTTTTCATTCTGACTGACTTCAGATTCCAAAAAACTAAAAGCGATAACGTAGATGGATAGAAAATGGACATTTTGGGCTCAGGGATGACCTCGAATTCGATCTATTACGACGACGTAGCTTCTACGATCTGTTTACATGTGATATGACTCAGTTACGCACTCGGTGTTACTTCATTACCAAATATGGTTCTCCGTTTGCCCGTGGTCATTTATCAATCGCGTAATCTATAGATAAGACGAGGTTTTTAATTGCCGACGCATCTCCGCCTTATCAGATCGTTGTTGCATTCGCTGTTATAAATTATAGTATGTACCATTTCTCACTTTCTGAGGGGCCAATTATTGCCCTCGTTTTTTTCATTTTATTTCATTTCATTTCAATCGTATGTACAGATTTTATTCCGTTCGATTTGGTTTGATTGAATATTCGTTTTCTCTGACAAGCGGGTACTGCCTATTGTATTTACCTGAGTAATACGAAAGCTGATGCGCTGTTTGCGAAACTCATACAACGTATAATAACGACATCGTCTCGCTTCAGGATGTTAAATAATGCCGTCACGAGTCACGAAACTCGTGCACGGTGTACATAGGATTATGTGCTCCGAGAAGAATCCACCTCGAACAACACCGCGAATTTCTGTCTCGAAAGTGAAACTATCTTGATTAGGTATAGCAGAATCACTTTCGCCCTTTTTCGGTCTACCAAAAGTCGTCAAATTCAGGTTCTACCACGTTATTACAATGCCAAAAAAATCGCTACTGTACTTCCGACCGTAGAAACATATCGCCACTCATTTTCTCATCTTCAATTGCCTGCCTGTAATATGGCGAAAAATAAGAATGCACAGCTACTATTTCCAGGAACATTTATTACAACATTATGGAATGGAAAATTGATAACGACGTCGCAAGGTAATTATGCAGATAGTGCAAAATCCGGGTTTGTAACGATCCCAGGAAAACGAACGAAGACTTTGTCAATCCCCAGCGATATTTTCCCTCTTCTGTCGATCGAATCCCAAAAGTTGAACGTCGTAAGAAAATTGACAAAATTAATCAGTCGACGTTGAACAACCTCATTCATTTTTGGGTTCAATCAATCCGCTGTGTTTCATTGTATCGGAAGAATTAGGTTCGGTTAGCACGTGCCGAGTGATAAATTACCTTCACTTTTGATTCGCCTGTGCAAAACTAGCTGAGATTCAACTATACAATGGTGTATAAAAATGTAGTACATAGATATATAAATCTATATTATCGAGGTTAGTCCGGATACTTTGAACCGCTCTGGTGCACCGTTTAATAGAAGGTGTTGCAATTTGCATTCTGCATCGGCTGTGCACCTTATACCAGACATCGATACGATACGATACCTTCAGTCACGTTCTGCCAGTTTCTAAAGGCGAAGGAACGTGCAGTCTTCTGGTACAAAGATGATTCCTCAGGATCCCAGGATCTTACTCTTTAGCTAGCCTACTGGCGCGTGGAAATCGCGGTTACATTCGCTTCGAAAGTTGTTGCTCAATCCAATACCTACATTATAGATAGATCCCCTTCGTCATACGAGAGGAATTTAGCCGTACCTACTACCTCCTCGTCTTCCTCCTCTTATTTTCATACAGAAAAACTAGGCCGATCGTAATTGGTTTTTACAACTACTCGCGCATTCTTTTTCCACTTGACACATCATCCTCGGTGCAGTCCTCGTTTATACACACCTTTTTCAATTCGGAACTTCAATCCGGCGCCTAGAAATGTATCAGAGATTTGGATCATCGCGTCCTGTCCAAACCGTTTGGTCTGGAAGGCGGATTGACATCGATGTCTGTTTTCCAGCTAGCTTGACCCACTCGATGGACGATTCTTCTTGCCTGAGGATGTGTCCAGAGAAGTTAAGCGACAACCTGAAGACGTATCGTAATAATTTCGGCGCTCAGGAACCTGCAAATCTGATATGAAATCATCGGAATGCGCGATACCATCTATATCCGAATGAATGACGTCTTTGTACGAACGCATATGCGAGCGCCTTCCACCTTTTAACTCCGACGTGGATATTTTGGGAAAATATGTTTACGAGATAGTCGAAGTGCCAGTGCTTTCTCAAATCATTACTAACATCCTTCAAATCCGTTAAATAGCTCAGATCAAAGACTTTGGATAGCCATTGTTGTCTGCACAGTCTAACACGTCGAAGATAATCATCAAAGGTCTTGCCAGACAATAGAGGTGATACAAAACGGTAATCAGCTTGCGGTAAAAGTGAGTCATCGACGTCGAGTCGTAATCATCTGCTTTCATTGCAGTGCGTTTACCGAGTAACCTCTTTCGACGTTTCGACTCAATCATCGCATACTGAGCTTCGGATCAGACAATGCATCGGCATGAGTGCGGAAGACTTCCGATTCCCACATATTTAATCACGAGTCGAGACACGTAAACGCGCTTGCTTTCCCCTCGTGTCTAACTAAACAGCGCCGGATTCATTCCTCGCGATGCAATTCCGCAGGTTGAAAAACGCCACGTAACCGAGAACTCGTACAAGACTTTCGATTTGTGCATCGGGTATTGTACGAGGAAGGCACAGGTGATCAGAACGCGAATTCATCGTGCGCGACTCGAGTTACATTTGCACAGACCGAACGAAATGCCGTGGGAATATCACGTCCTGATTATTCCATGAAATAAACGGACAGATTCTTTTCTTTTTCCTCTCGGCAAGAAAATAACGAGACTTCTTGATACGGCGTTCGAAAGCAGCCGTGAAAACCGTCAAATTATTGCGCAGCACCGTTAGGCGAGACTTTCGATTGTAAAACTTCTGGGGCTGGACATATAACGGACTGACACAAGCCGATTCAATCCACGTCCAAGTTTCAAAAGTTTGTCGTCAGTAAGTCAGTCAGTACTGAATTATGGCTGGAGGTGAAATTGGCTCTAGTGTGTTACCTGCGTCAGTGACAATCCCGGGTTGACTAGGTCGACCAGACTAGTCTGTTCGGTTGACAATTATGGTGTCGAGGGTTTCTGATGTCTAAATATAGAGGTCTGGCTCAAGTATGACATCCATACACCTGCGGCCGGAGTCTCAGCCGGGAATTTAGTGTCCGAGGAAACTTCCTTTCGCGGTCATTTCGCTGATAATCAAGCGAAGAAACGTGCCGATCGAGACCGTCTCGTATCCTCTCACAGTAGTTTCGCCAGTCCTTATGCACTTCCGGGTCAAAAGCCCGCGCAGTTAACCCCAATAACATTAATTAACGTCGCCTTAAACTTTTACCGGACTAACTTAAGGCCCTATAAAACGTTTCAAGATGTAATAAGCGGTTCCTTCCGCAGTTACAATAAACCATAGCCATGATTATTCGGTGGATTGAAGACAACGAGTTCGTAACACTGAAATATGACACAAAGTTAGAAGAAAAAAAGACTCGTACCCATAAATTTCGTACGATCGCCAAGCCGGTCATTACGAACGTAAGTAATTTCCAATCAGGGAACTTGGGACGGAGTGTTTCCTGTTCGGAACGTATTTTGTAATCGACTAACGCATTAGCGCAGATCTACCAGATCCGAAAGGACTGACTTAAACTTTGAGCGAATAATAAACCGACTAGAAAACAGCTGGACAGTTAATTGACTGTAATTAGCTGTTCAACTCACGCGGTAGTTTCCTGTAACGCGCTACTAATTCCAACTGCATAGTAGTAGTTATTTCTGGTGCAGTTGCGACGGGTGCTAGGTAACAGAGTTCGCGCTTTTCTTCATCCCTACTACATTCGTGCTCTTAACTAATAATTTTGCTAACTAATAAAATTCCGCGTATGATGTAATGACTGATCAATGTTCCACTCTCGTTATTATAACGACTCTACACCACGTTTGCGTATCGTAGCCACGTACTGTTTACGTTAAACGCTGGTTGTTTCCTGTGTAATTACGACGCTATCACATTCACTTAACCCGCGAACGATTCAGGTCAGTAATTTTCAGATTAATAAACGGTTTATACCTCGATAACGAGAACGACTAGAGTTTAGTTAGTCCAGAGCCCAATCTACCGACTCTGATACAACCTTGTTAGATATCAATCCGATATCGCTTCAGACAGACACGCTCTCCGCGGGCTCGTATCTAGGTGAACACCTTACTCGATTTATTAAACTGTCATTGCACCTTGGATACGTGCTCGTAGCCGGAGGTAACGAACGTACGATATACCTGCAGCAGGGTGTCGAAAATAGAAGCACATTTTATTTCGTCGACTTTCACCACTCCGAACGCTAGTTTTCCAGAAAAAAAAACCACGATCTTCTTAAAACTAGCTCGGGAGGCAGCAAAGATACAGAAATTCTAAAATTGTAGAAAAGGACAGTTCCGCGTCAAAACTGTTGATCGAAGACTTTCGGGACCGTTTCGTGAGAGCATAGTAGTAGCCAGTGGAGAATGTGGACCCGACATACGAGACCCATGAGTATAAGAGGCGAAGGATATTAATATGTGCACAACGGAAACCCCGAGCGAACTCTACGGACTGTGAGATAAATTTAGATAACACGGTCTCCAATTACCAGGGGCAATTAGAACCGATATGATTGCTGCAAAGAGAGCCGAGTCCGGCTAACCAGAGAACAGGTGTGAGTGTAGGTCAATCGGGCGTTACGTAGCCTAGTGTGTAATTAATTAACGACAAAAATTGTTGCCTAGTTAGTCCGCTTCAGGCTTCTCTTTTTGTTTTCCGTATCAACACCGTACGGTACTGAACCGCGGTTCTGTAGATGTTTATTCACGCTCTCCGTAACCGCGGATGATCGTTCGGAAGGTGCGAGATGAATGTCTGTACCCTAATACGAAGAGAAAGTTCATTTCCGTTCCAGCATTCGAGATGTATAAGCTAACTTGTCAATGGCACGTGACTTCCTTCTTAGAGAGCTGTTACATCGCGGTATGGAGCGTATTGCATGCGCTGCGATTGCATGCCGAGGGTACATTCTCGCTGATGATAAAACCGGGCTTTTTGCACCCGACGATTCAGCGCGAAGTCGTCAAAACTGTGCGGGTTTTTTTTTTTTTTTATTCATCCATCGTCCAGGAATACTTCCGTGTTTCGATGACGAACTAAAAGCGTCTTCCTTATCTTTAGAGAGTTCAGAGCCATTCACTTCACGGTTTTTGTTTTCTCAAGAAAACCATGAAAGGATAGGAGATTTGTGAGGATAATTGCGAGGGAAGATTAGGAGGTATACGTATAGACAATGCGGAATGTATATCAGGGAAAGTCATTTTCGTCTCGGAGTTTGTCAGAGTTTTATAGAAGGCGAATGATGACTCAGTGACTTCCGTTTTTTCCGATCATTTCCGGCTATTAAAACTCTCTATCGAACCGAGGTATCTACCGATGTCTGACGAAGATATCGGCCCCGTATTTATAGATCGGAGAAGAGCCGAGCCATCGCTGTATCCCAGAGTATAACAAGGCGATATGCATAATTACTTGAGGAGAAAATACACAGGGTTCATTGATGCAATTATTCGCCGTCGTCTTGCTCTCGCATGCTACAGCATTGCGGATCTCGACGTGATCAGTAATGACTCGGCAAACGGCGAGAACGACCGTCGCTCCTTGCAATGAAATTGAATCACCGCTGTTTTCGCCTCACCGGTTAGTCGTGCGAAAAATTTCCGTCGAGATAAAAGACGCGGTTTTTCGAGCTCTAAAACTTTGACCAATGCTATTTTCTCGCCGAGTCAAAGGGCAAGGAGATAATCCCACTGTTACCCAAAACATAAAATTCGACATCTTCGTTTTTCAGGCTGTAAAGCTGGAGTCTGTCCACCCTGGGAGAACGCGGTACCTGGTCGTCGTGTCCTGCACAGGTCGACAGGATGCGGAGGAGAGCTGTCTTCTCGGTATAGACTGCCATGCCAGAGCTACTGTCGGTCTAGTTTTAAGAGTACTGGCCGATACAGCGATAACATTGGATGGAGACGGGTAAGTCAATGTGATATGATGAAATATTTCCACCGAGTCATTTTTTCCCCAATCATCAGCCCCGTGAGAAAATGCCAGAGATTCGTAAAGTCGTACGGGTATCGAAGCGAGTATATATCATAGGATGTATCGTTTGGCGTGTGATAAATAATGAGAGGAGTTAACGAAAAAGCGAGATGCTTAATCATTATTACTTTCGCGTCATTAACTATTGCACAGCTTAGGCTATTACAGCCGTTAAAATACGGCGCAGTGTTGAAAATAGTTAAGAGCAATTAAACAGCATAGCCTCGGCAATTAGATACGGTTTAAGTATAACGCAAGGCGAAGGCGTGGAGGCGTCTATTTCACGATGGAGTAGAAAAGGACTAGCTACCGAGCTCCTTTTTTCGATATTCATTACCGACGCGATCATCGACCGCTTGCAGAATCATCGAAAGTTTGAGAGAGCCTCAAACTCAAACGAGGCGATATTTTGGATGGAAGAATGAAACGTTTCGTCCATCCATCTATTCCACGATCAAACGCACTCGGAAAATTGCCATATCTCTATGAATCTCAACGTTTGCTCCAACGAGAAGAAATCGGACTTTCAATTTCGTGACTGAGAACCTAAGTTCTTCACGTACTCGCGAAAAATCGTAGTTATGCGTATTTCTTCTTCCAATTTTTGGGAATATCAATTTCGATCGAGGCTGCAGCAGGTAGCTGGCTGGACGTCTGTTCTTTGCTAGTAGGTACACGTGGTGTACCGTTGCTCAAGCTATAAAGCTAACAAACCCCGATCGTTCTAGAGACGCTAGTAGCTCGACAGATTGAGTTCACTTTCGAAGCGAATAATACCGACTTGCGTAACTATAGTTAGTCCCGGCGGAGAGGTTTTCCGCGAATCGATTACTGGTCCGTTGAAGAAGGCGAAGAAGAAGAAGAGGAAGAGTAAAAAAATCGATCAAGTTTTTTTCTCCCCGCTCTGTATCCCGTTCAGAAATCTCTCGCTTCTCGTTCGTTTTTTTTTTTTTTTTTGTCTCGGTTCAATTCTTCGCTACGTATTTCGTCTCCTCATGTTCGACGACGATCGGTCGATCATTTCCTGGCCCAAAACTTTACAAATAAAAATAAATAAAAAATAAAAAAAAACTGTATTTGACTTCAAACCAGGCGAACGAAGTACGCATCCGTTCGAGGCTTTTGCTTCTACCTTTGCGTACCGTATGCGCGAGTTTTACCCGGCCAAGATACACGGTTAATTTATCATCACAGTTCCGGGGGCGTTTCTCAAAAAAATTACAGCCTTCGAGAAGCAGAAGCCCAAGATGTGGTCCAGATCGCGTTCGCCAGCTGTCTCACCGTTACGCCTTTAATCCTCGGGTTGCATCGGTCAAGCCAAGCCGAGCCGAGCCACTCCTCAGAGGGAATATTGTACAGTTATATATCTTGATGAAAATTCATCAGATCATCACTTTTATCATCTAGAAGGTATCCAATTACCTTTTCGATTGACTAGGCAATAACAAGTACAGTTTTCAATTAACGATACCTTTGCTTACGCGACTCGTCGGAGTGTCTGAAATCACCGAACACCTCGGAAATCGTTATTTTACTTGATCGTTGAGCTACCGTTACACGATTCTGCCGCGTTTTGCGTACCGATACATTTTTAGGCCACGAAATGGGGTAATACTCTCCGATATTTTTGAGAGAATTAAAAAAGCGGTAGACGAGACGTGAAATCGGGACTTTTTTCGTCTTGGAATCTCACGTATCGGCGATGGAAAGTAAAAACGTGTTGAAAATTGATCGAGACCGAAGAACGCGATCTTAATTATGGAGTGAAGCAACGAGATCGAGAGATACAAGGCTCGACCTAGCCCCAATTTTCTTATGGATTTTATATCCCCTGCAATGCGTCATCGACGACGTATGTCTGTACGTCGTGATGTGTAAATTATTTGTCTTCAATTATACTGTTCTCCGGGGCAGACTGCGGTGCAAGTAATGCGTCAATTTATCAATCAGCAGTCGATGAATAACACCGGCTTGTGGTTTTTTCTTGCGAGATTGAGAATCGAATCACAATCAGTCGTCCTGGGATGGAAGTCGTAAGAATAGGTCATTCAAGTAATTACCTTGAGGCCAGGTTTGAGTTCCGAATGGTAAAAATTCTGAATTCGTTTCAGACGATTTCGAATTTTCAGAAACGTCGAAATTCAGGACGTTAAAATTCCGGAAGGTCGGAATGCAGGGAATTTCCGTTTATTTCTCAGGACGTGAGGACCAAAAATAATTCGTTCTAATCGAGACCCTCTTTACGGAAACCCATTTCATCTACTCCAATCGATAACTTCATGATGTCATAAATAATTGATAGGATTTTGGAACTTTTTTACCGAAAAGTACATCTTGAGACGATTGATTTGACCAGTTATTGGTTTCGATTCGATCAATACATTCCAAGTTACTTACAACTTTGAACCTCAGGTGCTCTTCGTTTCAAAGTCTTTTCAAATCGGCTATGTAGACTTCCGGAAAAGACCCTTTCTAAAAACTGTGAATAGGTAATATTCAAATTCGGAATCGTTGGAATTAAACAGAAAATAAAAATTCCTAAATCTCCTCAAAACACGTTTCCTAACAAAAAATGACTTCAACTTATCGATCATTTTTTCTCCTTCTTTTCAGTGGGTTCAGCGTCAGCGTTTGCGGTCGTCAACACATCTTCAAACCAGTCTCCGTACAAGCAATGTGGTAAGTGATTTACTCTTCATACTAATATCATGCGCGATTACCAATATTGGCGCGATACGAAACTTTTCTAAAAACTACATTTACCACCAAACTCAAAAACGATCGTCAATAATTTTCACAAAATACAACATTTTCGGGAGATTTTTTTGCCGAACGCCTTTCACGATGATACTTTGATACCGAGATTGACTCCAAGCGAGTTACGGGATCGTCGTATCGAACTAATAACCATATCCAATGGCTAATGGATCATGAATAATGGGATGCAATCGCGAACGGGTGGTCGCGTCGAGCCCTGAGACAGACACGATCCCTAAGCCTCTAACGCCCACACGGAAAGGCAAATATGACTGACAAGCTTCCTCCCACGATATCGGAGCCTTAATACCAACTCTCGCTAAATCTCTACAGCTGCAATGATTACCAAATACAAACATATATCCACTCCAGGTCTGCGTAAGATATCGACTAGAAATTTTGAGCGAGTTAAAAGATGTCTGAAAACGGTTTCAATTTTCTGCAATTTCTTCATGATGTTGAATTTCTTGGGATTCGATCGATAGAGGAGTGCCTGAGGAGTGCAAATATCCTTTCAAACCAGAAAACCTTTCTGATCACCTTAAACGAAAGCTGCAGGATTTTCTATCCGCTACTCTACGCTCTATGTGTGAATACTGGATATCCATACGAGGCTCCCACGTTAGTATGTATTTAATTACAACGATGCAGCGGTAACAGGGATAGGTAATCTCCGTTTATCATCTCCGTTCGTTGTAGTAAAAGTAGAGATCGCCAGCTGGTGCAATGGGATTTTAAAACCACATATCTTCGTCTTATTGTCAGTCTATACGCTGTCAAACGAAACTCAAAACGCCCCCGCTGATCCCTGATCACATATATGGACTCTGAGAAAGTGCGACATACACGGTCGTCGTGTAACAGATTTTCAACGTATGAATCCTCGGGCAGATTTCATTTGGCGAAATCTACCCTGAGGTGAGAAATCGTTGGAAGTTCTTTCAAATCTTTGGAATTCACTGCAAGTCGTTGATTGAGCCCTTGCTTCAAGAATATTTCATTTCTTAATGAACATTCGTGCGCTGTGAGATGATCTTGGAAATCCATTAGGCAGTTTTTCAGAATCATCGCGAACGTGTCTAGGTATACCGAAAGAAGGGAAAGACCGAGACTGGTGGTCCGAGAGTCCGAGGTTTTCATTTCATCGGTTAAGAATTCGGTAGCCAATCTTCCAAATTCACTGAAATTTTTTTGAGCCATCGACGGCCGGTCAAATGTCGGAGAAAATTCTGACGGCGGGTGACCTAAAGTCTTTTAAAGTCGTCGGAACTCGTTCGAAGTTGTTTCGAGTCTCCGGAATTCACTGCGAGTCATTCAAAGCCGTCGATAACTCGACGGAAAATCATGTGAAGTCGTTTGACAAGTCGCTAAAAATCTCTCCCAGACTCTGACGGTAATTTTCGATGATTTGGAAACGATTAGCTACTGAGCGGGAAGTCATGGACGTCATTCAGCGCATTTTGTCGTGTCTTGGAATCATTTACCACGTCTTTTGTCGTTTTTCACGTGATTTCGACGCCTTATAGTCTATTTCGGCGAAGTTTGGTGTGTCTCAGTTCGTTCTATCGCTTGTTTTAGTGTTTTCGACCTGATAACAACGGGTCTCGGCCTGTTTTCGTTCATTTTAGAAACTGTTTTGCTGTTTCTCAATATGTGTTTTGTTGCCAGCTAATTTCAGTGCGTCAATCCGTGTCTCAATTCATTTCAGCACTCATATCAAGTCATTTGAATTGAAAAGTCAATTGCAATATCAAAGGCCGTATATATTATTCCCCAATCAATCAACAACTAGTGTCGTTATCCTACGTTCTATACTTCCAACGTTTGCAAAAATTCTCAATTACTTTTGCCAGAAAAAAAAAAAATGCAATTGAATTCTTCATCCGAGATCAAGTCTCTCCGCACTCTTGTCTCATCTCTTCCTCCCTCTCTCTCCCTCTCAATCAATTATTCCTCTAGTTTACTTACTTATAGTTTGAAAAAACATATTTTCATTTTGATTTAGAATAAATTCGACACCTAGTACCGTCATATTCCTTTCGAGTAATTTTTCAATGAATTTCGATATTTTCGTGCTCTCAATTCCCGGTCGTGCTCGATAATTTCTTCACGAATATAATACGAATCCGTAAATTATACCCTTGTCTACCAATCGATACCAAAATTGGTTGGTTCGTTTAAAGAATCGCGATTCGCGATATATGATTTTAATTACTTTTTGCCTTCACTTGCGTACGAGAGAAACTGATATAGGTATGTAGGTCCACCGGTGTAGTCAGTCGCCTCCAGGACTGTCCGGATTTATATCTGCCGATATCTCTCGTCCTTCGCCTGTCCCGTTTCGCATTTCGCATTATGTATAGGACCGCATAAATCCATCGGTAATATATCGAGCAAAGAAAACGCTGAACCGCATTGCGTTGCATTTCATTTAATTTCATTTAATTTCAGCGACTGAAACGAGATGGTGAAAAAGGCAGGAGCTGAGAACAAGGGAAGAATAAGTATCCGGTTCATTAGCTAGCCGTGTCTCTCCTCAGGGTTCAGACTTCGTTAGGCATCGTATTAATCTGTTTTACTTTTTTTAGGATTTTTTTTAGTTTTTCTCCTTTTTTTATATCGTCTTTATAAATAGGATCATCGTAGTCGTAACGTGCCCAGCTCAAGCAGCCACGCAGCCTTCATATATGACTATTTATATTCACACGCGGTTGGTTATACAATTGCTTATATACAGATCGTAGAAACTGCTATTACGCTTTTCAACAGGTGGCTCTTTCTCTCGCGTGGGAATTTCAATATCACATCATATCTTTGCTAGGAGATCGAGAAAGAGTCCGAAACTATTTTTACTTCTCGAACGTTTCAGCGACTTCTTGATAACTGGACAGTTTTTTAGAATAAATCGTTTACGAAGACGATTCATTTAAAATCAACGAAAAAGAATTTGCAACTGAATTTCGCAGAACGACACGGCCTGTTCGAAAAATCGGAAAAATCTGCAATATCGATCAATTTATTTCCTGTTTTCCTTTTTCATTTTTTTTTTTTTGAAATTTAGATCGAATTATTCCAATCGCCGAAATTTTTCGCCGAATATATCGAAGGCCAGATTTTAGCCCGCTATGTAAGTACCAGAGAATTTCACGTTCTGAGGGTCTGCCTAACTTGGTATCGTGGCCAAAGCGGTGTAGGGGCGTCCCGACGCTCGCGGGGAAGATGCGACGACTAGCGTCGCTATTATTAGCGCACCTCGTGGTCCCGACCTCCAGGCTGGTGGACCAACGCCCGCGCCTTGTATGGACGGGTCGCTACGCCACCCATTGCCAAAGTTTCTATCGAAATTCACGGAAAGTAAACACTCGGGAAGCGAAATTCCATCATTCTCCGAAAAAAGTTAGTCCAAATCTTAAAATTTCGAAGAAAACCGAAACTCACGAACATTCCGCGATATTTTTCAAATTCGCTGATTCTTATCAACGTTTCGATGCAAATTTCGATAGTTCCCGTTCTCTCGTTCGTTTCCCTTTTTTTTTTTTTAATCGTCGACGTATCTTTCGACGCCCTCGATTCCTACAAACTCGGAATCAGTTGTGAAACCTCGTTTCACAGTGTTTCGCGATCAACAGACCCATTTGCCATCCTTAAACCGAAGATCGTAGATCACGGTTAAGGTGGCGTTAACAAACGATTGGTCACTCATAGCTCGTGCGACGTGTCTAATCATATCTCCGAGGCATTCTCTCCTTCGCTCTTCACTTCGGAACATTCGCAGTAAATCAGCGAGAAAATGGCAAGCTAGACCTTCGGTAGCTCGCGAATGTACTACGTATCTATTAGAAAGATACGTGAGCATGTTTTCCGATTATTCCTTGATTAACCGATTCGATTAATCGAGGAAAAAAATAAATTGGACAAATTCCGGTCCAAGATTTTCGGGAGAATGTTGAAAGATTTTTGTCGTTCAGTCTTATGCTGTAAATTTCGAACACATTCCTTTGATTTCTTTGTTGGGTTCTTAATTTATTTATCGCGTTAAGAAACCGCCGATTTTATTCAGCTCGGTTAATCGCTATCGATCACGAGGCGACGGGACAGACATCCTTGCGCGTGTTGAACATTGGAAATCTAGATGCCCTCGGTAATATTTACGAGGGCCACAGAAGGCGATCTCGATGTTAAATCGTTCAGGTATTGAAATAAAAAAAGTCGTCGTATTTTGCCGAGTACATCGTGTATACAGGGAACGGGCACTTGTCAATTAATATCGAATACGTCAACGTCTTTCGGAGTTTCTACTCATTTAAATAAATTATAAAACGTTTAGACCTGTTATTAACAACTTCATTATTTCTTGATTGGTTCAAGTCCAAAGTGCGTTGAATATCGTGTTTTCGAAGTATTCACCTTTTTTCCCAATTTAAATGACAAATTGGGATATTTTTTTGAAAAATGTTCATTCAAATTCAATTAGGCACTTACGACCACCCTATATCCGTATCGAGCTCACTCGCTATTTCTACACGCGAAAGTAATCTGCTAATGGATGTTACCTTCGTTGATTATTCGCGCACGCAAAGTGACATAATTAGTTGGCAAATGTAATTGATTCACGATGCGGATTCTTCGCCGCGTTTAACTAGGTAATTAAACCACACCCTTACTTGGTAGTCAATCGATTGTTTAATTAATCCCGCATCGCTGCCTGTGCAACGTGCGAGTCTCTCTGATCTTAGCGAATAGCTTCTGGTTAATCGAGAAGCCTGGATGAATAATACCCGTCGAAGTGTTTCTGGAAACACCGTATCAAATCGGATAATAATAACTTCGCAGACTGCTCGGACTCTCTAGACATTCGAAATTTACTCAGCTTTGATTGTAACGGGGAAAATAGTACGAAATCCAGTTTTGCCACGATTCCAGAAGACTTTGTCAGTCCCCAGCGATATTTGTGCTCCTCAGGCCCTTCTCTATCGATTGAACTCCAGAAATTCGACATCGCAGGAAAATTAGCAGCACTCGAGTTTCCAGAAAATCTTAAGGCAGGCTTAAAATTGTGCCAAAAACATCTGGTACGAAACAAACGGATATTTAATACGCGATGAATGCAATTTCCAGTAGTCTTCGCGGAGTACCGCATCGACTTGTCAACTCTCGATATTTCATGCTCTTATTGGCCGGTATATACTTAGTATTTATAATCGAAGAGATCGAGGAGCGCGAAAAACTCGTATATCTTGGACAGGCATTGCGATCGGTTCAGTTCTTTGCTTACAGCCAAAGCCAAGGAAACAGGGCAGGAGACTCGATGCTCCGACTCATTCCACCGTTTCAACTTCACTCGTAGATGGGTCGACCTGTGTTCATTCACCGATATGGAAAGACAAGTCGAATCCGCTACGCGTATGGAAGCCTGAAACGTCATTCACCTAAAAATTACTCTCTGCGATTCGCGATGCAGAACTTGAAATACTTCGTGCTACACTCTTCTCTGCCCTTTTTCTTATCATATCAGAATTCGATTGGGACAAAATCTGACCAAGAAATTGACGAGTCCTAAGTTTTTGGCACAATCTTAGTTACATTGCTTCGATCTGGTCTGCCAAACGATCTGCGGATGATTGCAGTTCAGAAATTCGGAATTTCCAGACTCGGGTGTCGCTGTACCAAACCTCGCAAGCAAATTCGGGATTCCGAGGATCCCAATCTGTTCCAAACGGCAATTTCGGCAATCTTTGCAGGGGTGATGCTCAAGCCTTATCGGCATTGCCGTTGGGGACAATTTGAGCTACCCTCGATACATCCTGCGAGATAAGTACAAACGCTGTTCCACGAGGCTTGATTGACGATTTATTCCTCACGCCCACCACGACGAGTTTATACAAAAGTAAAGTAGAATTAAAGCGGTAGATCGATGGAATTGATGCAGAATTTATCGATATACGTGTCCATAACTTGTTCGGTCGTATTATGAATGAGATTGATCTTCGATGCCTCGTTGCTGTCGATATTACACCGTTCGTAAGATGGGAGAAGGTCGGATCGGCCAGTTGACTCCCTGGATGGGTAAAGGAGTCCTTATGAGGTTGTCGTCGCGTGAGGACAGCTCTATATACAGGGTCGAGGTATCCCATTCATCAGTCGCTGCCTGATGCATCTAGACACTTGGCATGGTTAGCTTTTCTAGTCTAGATCATCGGGGATCTCGGTCGAGGTGATCGCAGAAAATTCCAATATTTTGCTTCGATCATGGTGCAGATTATCTCCAAGGGAGCATGACGGTCTATAAAATTATTCTCCATCGATTTTCAATCGCACTTTTCCCTCATTCTTGAAGCCTTGCGTCTTGCAATTATCGCGACCCATTGCGAGCTGAAAAAATGTCTGAAATTGAACTTCAGGAGTATATCGCGTGGACGGCACATCTTTCGGAGTGTCTTCTTGTCTGGGAACTTCTCTTTCTGCTCGAGGCTCATTCCACGTGGCTGGCACTCTCTTTTAAAAAGAAATATCAAAACTTTTGACAGTTTTGAAAAAGTTGAATCGCTTATCCCTGTCGCGAAAAAAATTCCGGAGCGATTTTCGCGGACCCTGTTTCATCGTCCGTCAAATTTTCTGAAAATAGATTCAGGACCCAGGCTATTTTTTGAACCGTTTTTCCAAGGCTAGTAGGTGACTTTGAACCGCGTTTTACGTCTCTACGTGTTCCTGGGTGAAACCGTCGACGCCTCTTGCCCTAGATAGAATCTAGTTCGTCGACAAGGCCGCATCTCCTGCGGGTAGTTTTCAAGGGCGAAATATTTTACGGGGCTATACCGTTTCCCGTGTATAACTAAGCCCCGTTATTTTTATCTCGGTAAGTTTCGGCGGCCACGTGTCTGTCTTGATATACTAATTTACAACTTACCGCTCCAAATCCTCGGGCGCGTATAGTCATTAGTACGAACATTTTCGTACAACCGTATCCTAGTTCTATACGAATTTTAACATCACCTCGTTCTCCGGTTTTATCTTATATACTATTCGGGGAGGAGGCGGTTTCGATCACGCGTACGCAGGGGCGTATCTGCGTTTTCAGATAACAGTATCACCGCGATATGATAGACAGTTACTATTCAGAGAACATTAATTCTGGAGTGAGTTGGAAATACCACGTTTCCAGATAATTCATTTAAAAAATTCACCATTCATTCAGCTATCGATATTTCAAAGCGATCTTTTTCTCAGGCGAACTCCGTCGCGATACCAACTAGACCTTACATCGACTGCGAAATAAATTTTTCAAATATCAGCCAGATGCCCTGATTTCAAAAAATTGCATAGAAATACAACATTTGCTACTATCCAAGAAGAATCGCAAATCCGAACGTTGGCAGATTTTTGAATTTCACGAATCAGATTTCGGGAGATTTTGGGATATTATTAGTCTATCACAGTGTGTTAACTTTGCGCGAAGGCAAATTTCAAAGTGTTCATAAGGTGTATTGCGTTATTCCGCATCATTACCGCATCCAACTTCTAAATTAGAATTCTCCGACTAAAACTGGCTCGAATCTTAGCAGCGAATGTACACATAGATTATCTATGTTTTAAATTGGCTAACAAATTGTTCTAATTCGAGCCATTGTCTCTTCTTTCATCTTTTTGCTTGTGGTCAGGTAGTGTACGTTGGCCTTTAGAATTGGCTCGGTTAACTTCCGGTTCGCATAACTGACTCAGTTTCCTATACATGTGAGATTGTGCAAGCTAGAGATTGCTCTAGGACTAAAATCTTGAGAGCTCGCGTGGACTTGAGTTGATTCAATTTTTATGTTCATTTCTATGCCATGACTCATCCTCGTTGTATAGTAGAAGATGCTAATTTATAGTAGCTAGTGTTGTCTAGACCCCGCGTTCCTTTCATTCCTTCAAAATCGTCTGTAGATGGATTCACGTTCGCCTTTTAATCATACGGGTTTCTTTAATTCCGCTGGCGAATCTCCGCCTCCGCCTCCGTAGATTAAGATAAACGTAACGAACCTCGATCCCGTTTTCGAATCGTAATGACTCAACGGGCAACTCCGAATAGTCATATTAATTTGGCAATGTCCTAGTTTCGCACTTGATATACATCTAACATCGTAAAATATGTTAATCGATTCTTAAGGATTTCGGCAGAGTTCATTCCGCTCGTTTCGAGGACGTGTGGTTAACTCAACCTTCGTTGTAAGTAATAAAGGAACGGATCCGAGGAACATTCCATGCCCAAATTTAGTCAAATTTTTTTCTCACTTCAAACGCGATAAATAATCGCCTACGAAATGAATCGCGAACGAGGATAAACCTGGGTTTCGGTTCAGAGCGAAGAAAAACCCGCGACGCGATTCCATTCAGTTTCTACGAGATACATTGATCGAATGATCTCACTCGTGAGTATGGATAATGGTGCGGGCTTTTGCCGTCCTAGCTATGCTGAAGTATGTAGATGGCACCTGGTTCTATATAACTTCAGTGAAAGGAAACGAGTCGATTACATGCCGCAGTGACGGCATTGCAGCATTAAAAAACAGCTGGTGACATCAACTAGGAGCTACTGACGTCGCAGAGTTCTACTCCTACTGAATTGAAGAGAAGAGGAAAATATCCGCGGTAGAAGAATCTCTGCATCTGGATTCCGTTTGACTTTGGCACAGTGACACGATATAAATATGTGGCTTATATGTTCCTCCGTATTCCTGGTAGCGCTTCAAAGTTTAACGCTATCTGTACCAATACGCCATATCGCTTGAGTTATCGGAGTCAGGCTAACTAAAAGCGATTCACCGTTACTCGTACATCGTCTTCGGGAAGGCCTCTTCGAGCCTCGAGAAGAGTCGCTGATGCTGCAGGCAGTTTGACCCCGTTTCAAATGTGAGATAAGGATGCTGCTTGGCGCTGGATGCACCGGAGTTTCCTTTCACTGTACCAACTCCCCGTATGTATAGGTACATACACGTACGAGTGACACCCAACGAACCCCACCCGTTGATGATCAGGCTTTTACGTAGACCAATGTCCAGGTGAAATTGACCGAGCTACCGGATATACGTAACGCTGAGTATCAACGTGTGGATTTCGAGATATAGAAGAGGAGAAAGTATTTTATTTTTAGCTCGAGGTGTTCTCTCTTCTCAAATCGCGATCCGTGTAATATCATTTTCTCCGTTAAGGTCGACAAGGATTTCCGAATTAATCTTAAGTGTGCCAGTAACGCCTTCGAGGACAACTCCGCGCAAGGATTTCCGCCGAGTCTCTCGTTTGACGTTCGATCGAGTGAAACGTTAGACAGAAACGCATACCTACGTAAGAAGTTATTTCGAACGATTGCTCTTTTCTCGTTTCATTCCGCGTCCGTTTTTGTCTATTTCTCATTCACAAATGACGAAAAAAGAAAGTGGGATTCTCGCGCCATCCAAAACCCTTGGCTTCCAATTTCTCTGGCCAAATGCATTGCCCACGCGTTTAAAATCCGGACCACATAGCGATACACATCCTGTTTCCTCCGAATCATCGAATGCACTTGATAAACCGATGGAGAATCGGTCCAACAAGCCGGTAAACAGCAGATGTTTTCGTGTGGGATCGGTCTCCTATTCCTTGCCGATCACGGATCGATCAATGCACGGACGCTAGTGATCACAACAGACAATTACGGCCAACGCCGAATACGGGCATTCATCGTCATCTGTCACATTCTATCTCTTTCTCGCTCTTAGCGTGTCTCTGTTTTCGCGGCTGTGCCCACGCCGAGTCTATTCTGATCTTTCTTGGTCGTATAGCCTGCAATCGCGAGATCGCGGAGTCGGAGTCAGTAAAACGTGGCCTGTTCACCGAGAACCACCTTCTTCTTCTTCCTCTTAGTTCGTTTCGCGTCTCTTGAGTCAATGAAAGATTTTCAACATTTTTTGAAGAATTCCTCCACTATTTCCTCCCTTTATCTTTCGTCGAGGTAATCTCTTGTGTGTTTGTGTGTTATGCTGCAATCTGCACACCGCTATATGGCTTCAGAGTTCAAAGTGACGGAGGTAAAAGTTATCGCGAGTTTATACCTACGTCCGATATCATTTCCTGGCATCGCCCTGGCACGCGACCGACGCTGACCCCAGACCGCAAGGACAACCTCAAGGACCATTCTCTTCGTGCATAAGAGATGGGACGACTCGCTGGGTCAGTAAGAGATCACTAAACGAACACAGATGACGTTTGTGCGTGGATATCTAGTGTACTTTGTGTCGCGTCTCATACTCCAGCGGATCGCAAGAATTTTGTCAAGGAATAACGGCCCTTTCTCCTTCCTAGAAGCCCTGAAATTTGCTAGGTACGAAATACGAATCTATTCGAGTTTGGGTTCTGGACAAAATCGACTTTCCATTATCGGTCATACACTTTTTTCCATTTTTTTTCATTACTTTCCGATCCACGAATCTTGCCACGGTTTCTCTAGATCGCGGGCTCTACCAGTGACGTGTCTCATGGAAATTATGATACGACATTCTCCGGTCTGTATCTCGGTCTAATTCATGAGCTCGACGATCTCTCGTCGATTTTTAAGCCACGATCATCGATAAGAATTGCGCAATTCATCTGGCTTATGCGGAGGACCCCACGCGTATAAGTGCCAATCCTCCGGAATAGTTTAGGTGTTGAAAACCGATCGAACGAAGCGTGAAGAATTTGTGGCAATGAATCTTGCTAGTAGTTTTCTATCCTGGGATCTTTATTTCTGAAGAAAAAGATAAAAAAAATAATAATCTCTTCTCATTTCGCATTGGAGAAGATCGTTTCCACCGAGAAACGGGCACCGCTACTTAAGGTAATAGTGAAGCAAATTTTTCACATTCTTGATCATTCTTTCAATCAAGGACGACCGCTCGGTCGCTAAGTACGGTCTGTGCGGTATATAGTAAGGATAAATACCGATCATCGATAGTGATTCATCCGGAGATCGCCTATCGCGAAATTACCACCCAGGGGGTGGATCGCGATCATTTTAAATCATCTTGTCACGGATCGCGATCAAAGCCAAGGTCAAGGTCGCGGGGAAGGTCATTCGGTACGATCGCGGATGCACGGATTTATCCGCCATTTCATTTTTCCCATTCGAATTTAGAACAGAATCGTTCATAAAAATAGAAGAAAAAAGAAAAAAAATTAAAACTCGCTGACCATGTGGATGAGATTCATCTATATCGTCGTTTGGGACCGAACGATCTAATTTTTTCCGTAGTAGATTCTTAGACTGTGCAAACTTCGGCGTGATCTACAGTCCAAACAACTTTGTACCAGAAATATTATTGGCTACATTTATAGAACTTACGTACCTCTTCTAGCTGCTGGCACCATTACACAACCTTCGTACGATTTTAAATATGAATTATCTTAAATTTAGTTCTCCCAAAATTCGAAAATACCCAACCGGAACGAAGCTGTTCCAAAAATAGTGGCCAAAAGCTTGAGTACTCTTAGTCAAGGTGGGCATACATCTCCGACACATGTTTCCAATATTTTTGCGAACGAAGCGAATTGCACTTCGGTATTGTGAAAAAAAGCTGCGAATTTTCCACGCCCGGTTCTCGTCATAACTCTTCCGCATTTTTGGAAAAACGATTCGCACTTTCTCTCTAAAACGTATCCGCAAAAGTTTATAGAGCTCCTCGGATTACTAGCGTGAGAATAGCACTTCGAGATCAGTTTTAGAGAAGAGTGGCCGAGGAAACGGGATCTAACGATCGTGAACTCTGTACGTTCGCCAGACGTGATCTTTCGAATGGACATTCATTGAATGCTGGATTCCGATCATCTGATTTGAAAACCAGGAATTTGGAACTCTTGAAGAATCCTAAAAGTTTCCGAAACTGCCACCCTTCCGATTCTCTGGTATCTCAACGGCTGTTCAAACAACTCGAAACATTTGGGAAACCGAAAACTCCCCCGAATTCCAGTAGACGCGGTGTATTATCTCCCGAACTACACAATGGGCGATAAACTTCAGAATTTCAAAGCCATGTGTAGCGAGGCTAGGTGAAGAAACGTGGAATTGCTTCAAACTCATGAGTCCAAACGGGTTGGGAAGATCCGTCTGCCTTTTATTTTCCCCAACTGATATAGCTCGTTTGAAGATTGCGTCGTCGACTTTGCCGCAGTTTTGTCTCTCTTTTTTTCTTCCTTTCTTCGGATATTATTTTCCTCGAAGAATTTCGTCCAAAGTTATTCGTCATGTTCAGAATTTCCCGAAGTTACGTTCCTCTGTTCTATTTGCTTTTGCTTTTGTTTCTATTCGGAGAATAATTCGAACATCTTCAGTGAACTGCTATTACGACTTTGTTCAGGAAAACTTTTGTTGGACGCGAGTCAAAATGCTCCGCGTGTTTCCACTATAAGCATGCGATTCAATGAAATTGAAGAAGGACAGCCTACGTTTCATTTAGCTACTATTTTGCATCTTTTGTATCTCCTGTTTATTCGAAATTACTACTTGACAAAAGATTACGTTGATATGGCAGGAAAAGACCTGGAGGATTTTCCTTCCCGCAGCTGGCTGTTGATATAAAGAAACTCGGAAGATCTCGACTCTTATCAACCTCAAGCAGCAGGCTTGATGATTAAAATTATCATTTCTTCGTGCGATACGCTTCTTTTCACTCAATCTTGATCAGCGTAAAACTTTATTGTCGTCCTGACCATGATTCTCCGGGTTTTCCAGCTCATGTAACAGGAAGTGGTTTTTCACTCGGTAGCGATAACGCGATGTGCTAAACCTGTCTTTCTTGGCGTCCATCGGAACAGTCGGTTCTGCGCGTTCATCATGAACGAGTCAAAGAAGACGATGTTTAAATTTTTTCCGGGTATTATAATGAAGAAAATCAGGTGAATACTACTTCTGCTAATACTTATAGGTGAATCTCGGGAAGTGAGTGAATTCCAAAGGGATACTAGTCTACTTCGCAATTCGCTAAACCGTGTAGCTAACTGAGTCAGCATGAAGAAAACCGAGGCAATTAAGAATCCGCAAAAACACGTCAACCGATCGGACTTTCCACGTATCTGAAGTGGAGCGGGGCACGCGTCCCAGTTCACGAGCTCTATCTGATTTCTGTAAAGACCGTATTACGTGTCAAACTACCGCGGGTTTCGTTGAATAACACTGAAAGTAAATAAAGTAAAGAAGACGTGATTCACGATCAAGATCTGAGTCGGATCTGGGGCAATGATCCAACTCGCGAACGTATACAGTTAGTAATTAACATCATTGTCGTTATTTGTTACAGGTCAGCTTTACAAACGCTGCACAAGGTGTCTGGCAAAGCTAGAGAGCAAAACTACTTCCTCGGGGGTTTGTCCCATGACTGGGTCAGCTACTATGAACAACGGATCGAGAGTGACCGCTCGTGCCTCAACGAGTGGCACACCATGGACAATCTTGAATCCCGTAGACCACCATCACCCGACAGTGAGCGGAGCAAGTGAGTTGTTATTCGGAATGATACTCAGATCGTGAAGAAAACACTTCCATTCGTTACCTTTGATCGAAAGACCGAAAACGATTCAATCATTCATGATACATGCATTCGATGTGTTTTTCGCTCTTCAAATGCTTCACAAAAAGACAATGAAGATTCATTGGGAACCTTTCAGGCCTTTTTCCCTCACACGTGAATAAATTTTTTTTTCAAGAAACGATTTGCGTACTGCAGATATTCACATTGGCAATTTTCCAATAGTACCTAGTCGTTTGTTGACGTTCCTGGCACCAGAATTTACGTATAAATAGAGCGTAACTTCATAGTTGTCCTTCAATTATTTACAGTTTTTGCGTCTATTGCTCTCGTTCCTAGTAACTTGCAAAAGTATAAAATAATTTCACCGATATCACACTGCGAGTCTTCCACTATCAAAGGCCTGTTGAGACCAGCTCAACAATACATCTTTCTCAATGGTCTTCTCACGTCTAAACACATTGTCAATTTTCATTATTAGACCCAGAGAGAGAGAAGAAACTGAACGTGTGATCAGATCGACGTTAAAAGAGATCATGATGTCTGTCGATCTGGACGAAGTTACGTCGAAGTACATAAGAGGTCGTCTTGAGGAAGATCTCGACATGGATCTAGGAGAATTCAAGCCATTCATTGACCAGGAAATGTTGACTATATTGGGGCAGATGGATGCACCGACTGAGATATTCGATCACGTTTATCTGGGAAGCGAGTGGAATGCTAGCAATTTAGAAGAACTACAGAAAAATGGGTAAGAAGAAGGTTTCAGATGATGTAATCGGAGTGGACGTTGGAATTATAGAAACTAATCGATTATTCATTATTTGATTTCAGTGTGAGGCACATCTTGAACGTAACTAGAGAAATCGACAATTTCTTTCCAGGAATGTTCAATTATTTGAATGTTCGAGTTTACGATGATGAAAAGACGGATTTGCTCAAGCATTGGGATGACACGTTTAAATATATAACAAAAGCCAAGAAGGAGGGTTCAAAAGTTCTGGTACATTGTAAAATGGGAGTATCTAGATCAGCGTCGGTCGTTATTGCCTATGCGATGAAGGCTTACAATTGGGATTACACGCAGGCTTTGAAACACGTGAAGGATAAACGTAGCTGCATAAAACCGAACAGTAGTTTTGTATCACAGCTAGAAACTTACCAAGGCATTCTCGACGCTATGAAAAATAAGGAAAAATTACAGAGGTCAAAATCTGACACTAATTTAAAGTCCCCAACTATGGTCAAGGACCATGTCAAAAAGGAAGAGAAAATCGACTGCGTCGATATCAATAATCTACTCGAAGCACCCGGCGCAGAATTAAAACGCAACGGACAAAGGCCCAAAAGCTGGTCCCCGGATGCCGAGGCCGCAGACAACATTCTTCCTGCTGGTATGTATTCAGTCAGAGATTAAGGAGTCTTAGAAATGATCATTTATGCCCAAATAAATAAAACTTCAAATTTCTTGTTACAGTTTCCTTATCGCAGTCACTGGAGAGGCTGGACAACGCCGGTAATCCAGAAATAACACGAGAAGATCTTCTCCGCGGTAGTAACAACGCAAATAAGACAACAGAAGACCAAGAAGCACGCAATGTGCTAATGCCATGCGACAACGGCCAGTCCTACAGCGTTTCGCAAAACAAAATAGTCCATTTACCTGGGCCTGACACACCCAGCGTTAAACACAGAGTTAACGAACTGGAGACTCAAGGACAGAGGAGAAAAGGCCTGGTGTTGAACCTCACTAACCAGTTCGAAGCTGCCAACAGCAAACCCTCCTCTCCTGGATCAGATTCTGACATCAAACCACTCTCCCAAAGCCCTCTGTCCTCCAACGTCGATGATAAGCAAGAAGACTCAAAGGCTGATGAACAAGTCCCTACTGTGCTTGAGAAAGAAGAAGTATGGGACCCAGGCGAAAAGGAGAAGGAGACGAAGAAGGAGAATGAGAATGTGAATGAGAATGAGAATGAGAATGAAAAGGAAGGTGTAGTTCCTGTTTCTACTCCAAACCCAACAATAAACAATAGTGAATGTCTAGTCTGGACTGCATCTGCAGAATATAAATGTAATACGGATGAGAACAGGGACGCTAGTTCTAACGGGTTAGTGATAATGAGTGAAACCGAGTGTGTCGGAGCCCAACCGACGACCGTTTACCCCAGTGTGATTGGTCGTAGATTAAGAAAGGACGGAGACCCTTTCAGCACACAATTGGACCGGGTCTTCGACAGAGAAGAAAGGCGGGGTGAGCCGACGAGGGATTCGCCAAGCCGTCAAAGCTCGTGGAGCAGTTATGACAGTGCTGTTATAATGGATAACAATTCTGTTCATAGTTCTTGGGCGACTTTACCCTCCAGAAACAGCTCTTGGGGTTCTTATGACATGCGGCCATCCGACTCCCTCGGATCCAGCGGTCTGTTTCCTTACGACAAGGAGGAAATACCGTGGCATCCTGGAACAGTGAAAAGAACTAAACAGAAACTAGAGGAAGGCAAAAACGCCGTCAAAAGAGTTTGCACACAAAGTTCAGAGCCGGATGATAAACCGGAGAGGCTTCCTGCGGATGAAGAAGTCCCTGTAGAGGCTTACAATCCAGTTCTTTTTCACTACGCAGCATCCCCGACCCTTAGACGGAGGGATTCACCTCCGACGCATGAATCTAGTCGAAAAATTGAAGCCGTTAGAGATCATGGAGGCATCGATATTAAGCCTGGCATAACTAGCGTCAGACAGATTGGGAGATTGTCGACTAGTGCACCAGCCCCTTCGTCTTTAACTTCGGAATCTGATATCCCTTCGCCGTTAAGATCGTGCAGATCTGAAAGCGAGACTAACAGCCCCTGTGTGGTAAATACCTCACAGTGTCCTTCGGTAAAACATCACAAAATGGTTTTGGAAAATTTAAGTAACAAGCCTATGTTCAATAAGAGGTGTCTCTCTGTTGACGATTCTCCGGAGTCTGAGTGCCCAAGAAGTAGCTCGGGGATAGTAAAAAATCTTAAGAAAGAATTCGAGGCAAAATCAACAAAGTCAGAAAAGAGTCCTGAGAATAACGAACCGGAAATATCCCCTAATACTCGGCCAAAGAAGGATAACAAGATCAGAAGCTTGCCCTCTTCGCCAGTCATTGCTCATAACGAATCAAAGATCCAGTATTCATCGCTCAATGATTCTAAGGATAAAGAAAAAGAGACGGATAAGCAAGAAACTGGGGAAGATTTATCGGTGAAAGTGCTTGTAGGAAAGTACGAGATCGCTAAGCCGGAACCCAGGAGAACTTCTGAGATACAGCTCAGAGTTAACAAGGAGAAGGACAAGGAGAGGGAAAAGGATACTATGGAAGTTCATCCGCCAGCAAAGTCAAGAATTGCTCCAGAATTGTCGAGGAGATCTGCGCCCATAATGATAAATCATTCACCTCTATTTCCCGAGGGACCAGAAGCGCCTGGAAGGCCGCCATCAGTTCCTTCACCTAGCGTTGTGGTGGCGAGCGTCGTTGCTAAGGCAGCTAGCAAAAAACAGCAACAACATGGCAGGTCGCATCCTTTGGCAATGCTGAGAGTTAGACCAAGGCATAGCAGTCCGGTTTACAACACTATGTAAGAGAGTGATCTGAGAAGTTGATGGCAAGCTTGCTTCTCCGATCACTTGCATAGCGTTGTGTAGGTGAAAGCCGGAGCTATGGATTGACTACACACTGAGGGCTTAGATTTTGTAAAAAGAATATTATTGTGTGATCTCTTAAATATTTGCCGATACGCTTTGGCTTAGAGCTAATGACAATGGCTCTATTATTGATTGAAATAGCCAAGGTAAATGCCCGTTTCAACTTTACATTTTGCTCGTTTTTCACATTTGACAACTTGCGGTATTATCAGTAACTGAAAATCGGATGCTGGAGAGTTAACTTGCGTTTCAAAAACTTACAGTAGTCAGAATTAGAAACGAAATTTAATAGAAAAGAATTTTGTAATTGTTTTAAGCTCGTTTTGTGGTTTGGCTAAGTGATAGTGAAACAGGTCATGTATCTTGGCTTGCAATTGTTCAATGAAAATAAGCTATAAATGCAACAATACAATATTATTAAGTGGATAAAATTCTTCAAGAATGGAAGTATGAAAACTAGTATTCCTATGTCATCTCGTCATAACTTAGTGGGCTCGGAATCAAATAAGCATAAATATGGTGCGATATATTAAGGACAATTAAATTAACAATTCGAGAAGAGATACGCAGAGTTTGTTTTAAGAATCTGGAGGCTTTGATGGTCAAGTGGCGAGCGCTCAGTCAGGCTGTGAATGTAACGTCTGAGCCTCGCGAGCTCTGGTGAATATACATATTAGATTCTTTTAGTTCAATATTTTTTTCTCTGTTTTATTTGATTATTTGTCGCTTTACGATAATTGTTTAACATACAAATTAAATGAATATTCGAAAATGATATGAAATAAATTGATTGCGCAGAGATGAAAATGACTATGAGACAATGTAATGTTAAAGAAAAAAAAAAGAAATACACTGTTAGTAATTTATAATGACTAATGTGATTAGAAGCACATTGAAGTGCATAGTATGTTGTAATGAACGAGTAAGTAAATAAGTAATTAAGTAATTAATTAAGTAAATAAAGTAAGTAGTTCAGTAAAATGAAGTTTGTGTGAGCGTAATTGTGTATGCACAGTGTGTGATTGAAAAAAAGTAATTGAGGCAGTGAGATTAAGAATCATTTGATTGAAAATTTTTCTATTATAGGATTTATCCGTGTAAATATTAAAGTAAGTTCCTTGTGCTCTCTTATGGCGAATCGATAATAATAAGAAGAAAAAAAAAGATTCATCGCAGTATTTAGTTTATTCATCTTTGTAAACCATTCTACACAGAGAGGAAGAGGGAGAGAGAAAAAGTGTTGAAATATGGTTGAAATTAACTGAAACTTAGATAACTGTATTTAGTGATAGCTATTTCTTATCATTATTATAAGAGATATTATTTACTATACGGATCTAGTTTTGTTTTTCAATATAATTTGAAGGTAAAGAAATCCTTGTTAAGTTGCGCGTGAAGCTTATCACCAGCTTGTACTTCTGGATAAATATAAATTATACGATCTACACTATCCCAATGCTTCAACTACTTCTATTTCTTAATTAACTGATGTTATCATATCCTACAATTTATACTCCTATTACTATTATTGTATTGTATACCTAATTAATTCCGTTTAATAATCCGGTTACTTCAACCCTATGCACCTTCTATAGCTATTGATATCGAATCATCAGAATCCACAATGTTTACCTGGCGAACATTTAGGACAGAGTTTCTTTCGTTTGTGAATATCTCAGTGAAACAACGAGAGTGCTAGAGCTCAATGAAAGAATATTGACGATCTAACTTGAATTAGAACTACGTGGATTTCGAGAATCTAGAAATATTCTGTCACGCATATCATTGAGTTGATACTTTGAATCTAAATTTTGCAATCACCTATATCTAGTATAAATGTTTAATTTTCTTTGGTGAATCAATTTTTTTCCTGTTCTTCTCGCTACGTGTTCAAAGACCAATTTTATACTACAGATAAAAAAAAAAAGAATAGAAATATTCACCTTCACTGAATTCTAATGAATTTGAATTTTAAATAAATTACAAACATGTAAACAATACCTATATTTTTATCACCACGTGACTTTTCAACAGATTAAGAAAATCGATATAGACTTAGGATTTTTTAACAGTAAAGATTTTAATCCTCAACTTAAAAAGGATCATCGTTTATCGAGTATACACAGAGTACGCGTAATTAAACAAGGACGGATTCAGTTTCGGAAATAAGGATCGAACGCTTGGCTTACTAGGAATAATAAGATATACTTATTGTTTGTGGGATAATTTAGGTCCCAATCAATGTTGATCAATAAGTGTTTAATTAGGCCGTATCAGAATTGATGATAATTTAACTTGAAACTAGCGTTGCTCTGAGCGAGTATATTGATGTTTTTATTTTTTTCATTTTTTATTTTTATTTTTTTTATTTCATCTTTCTCACTTCAAAGCTGTTTTCACACATGTACAATAAAAAATAGAATAATCTTAGGAGATGACGACATGATTAAATTCTCTGTACTTGCCTTAGCACGTATACATATATCTATAGTATACATACCTCGTGTAATATCGACAAATTTCTTTCCTATTTCTACTACAGTATCAGTTAATAACTGATTGATTGTTAGTGTCAAGTAAGTTTGTATACTTAAAATAATGAAAAATCGATGTGCTCATTTTAAGTATTTTCCCATCCTCTTATCCATATCCTTTATGCCACTGCCCCTGACCCCACCTTGACCCCCCCCCCCCCCCCCCCCCATCGCTTAAGTGTGTGTTTAAACAATAATTAAAAAGAAGAAAATAAAAAAAAATAAAAAATAAAAACTACTGTCTTATAAAAGAAACCGTGCGTTGTTCTGTATAAATTTTGTACCATAGTTTGTATTAAATAAAATACATTGTTTATTGCTTGAAATTTATAGCTTTAGTTTTATCTTCTATATTCATACACGTTTGTCAGTTATTTGAAAGTGAGTGTCAAAAATCGCTTTCGCAATTCTCATTCTCTGCTTTTTTTTTCATCATTGATTACAAAAATTGTCATTCTCTATATTTTACTCTTAGCAACGATTAGACAAAATTCAAAATTCAAACTGTTTGGCACCCTCGTATTTCCGGCAAAAGTAGTTCGTGAAATCGCCATTGGTGCAGGAGAGCTCTATCCCGAAGGGAGTTCTCGCCGCGAATTTAAAAACTATAGCATGTCGATTTAGTAAATGATCTGTGGGTTGCATATAATGAGGCGGTACTACTGCACGAATTAATTTATGAAAAACCAATTCTTCTGGGTATTAAACCTGGCGGGATCGGATCTTTTCCCGAATACACTTGGAACACAAAATAGAAAATGTTATCAATCTTATATATTCGAAAAATAAAGAACTCAAAATGAAAGCGATTTTACTTCAAATACGAAATGTTCAATTCATTTGTGATATACATGTTTGTTCCGAATAACTTATAAACGTCGCAATTAACCGATATCAATTTCATAAATCTTCTTTGCACAACAGAAGGCGATTCTTGGTAATGGAGGAACGTCATTTATTTTTGACCGTTTGGAATGCTTTAATATTTGCCAGCCTACGTCCATATCGAAGACTGCTGCAGGAAGATTGCTCACTGATGCAACAGACTGAAAAGAAAGATACTACGTTCAATACATCCATCAATATCATCATATGGCAATTTCCCGAAAGGATATATGCGTAAGGAATATCATCATCAATATTATTATAATTATTATCCAGTTCTGACAATTGATTATACCGCATGGGAACGTAGGTCAACGACCCGCATCATATTGACATCACCACCGCCGCAAATAATGAATATATTATTTATATATTTTCCGCAGTAGAGCCGGGAATTTAAAGTATCTGGTTCTATGGTGACAATTAATTTTCCAGAACCATAATCCCAGAGTTGTAAAGGGTTCTTTTCTTGCCAGGCACAAGTTAGTATCTGTAGAGTCAAGTTAATGTTATATCATTGTGATGCCGAAGGCAAAAATTGATTACAAATTAGCACTCATATTTTCGAACTCCGTGAAACGTGGAGAAGAGTTGCATCTAGTACCTCTTTCCCAGTTTTGCTTATATCTATGCCATCGCCACACATATGAACTCCAAAGATCCTCCGGGTTGCATACGGCTGTCTTGTGTCCCAGAATTGCACAGTGTCGTCCCAACCACCGCTGACAAGTTCATGGGCTGATTTTGGATTGAAACACGAACAAAAGACGCGGGAAGTATGCCCGCTCATTGTATCAGGAGAATTGCTGTTGATTTTTGTTAAAAATTTGAAATAAGATGAGAATAATTTTGGCCATATTCCAAGATTTTTACTGATTGTAATTAATGAAACATTTACCCGGCATGAAAAATTCGTTCCTGTATTCTCGTCTCTTCGTCGTAAAGATAGATGTTTGTATCGTCACCGACGGTCACAAATTTCGGAAGGAATTGATGGTAACCCAGCCCTAAGGTCTGCCGTTTTTCTCTTATGGTGTAAAGACACTGGCCAGTCGGATAGTGCCAACATTTTACGCAACCCGTTGCATCTATTGAATGTGAAATTCAATATTACGATAGCAACAGTTCGGATTACGATAATTGGGAATCAATTCTTATGATGGTAAATCTTTGCATTGAAACTTTTCAATATTGTCGTAGAAATTCTTCGATTACTATATGCAATTTACAAATACTTGATATTGTGAATCATTATTCCAGGTTTTCTTACTCAAAGCGGTAAACATTAATCATCACCGCATGAAAGTCAGACTAACATGTTGCAGTGATTGTCTGGGTAATTGGATGAGACCTGTGAACAGGACGGTGTTTTATGGCAGTTGTTGGTCCTGGGTTTTGTCGCATTTCAGCATCTCTAAGATCTGTTACGTACTGTCCCGAATCGACTTTGAACATTCTTACTGTACCGTCGGAAATGCCTACGGCTAACATCTCACATTGTTCTGTATAAGCTATGCACAATATTTCCTGTGGTCCTTCCCTACACAACGGTCATTTCAGAGAATAAAAAGTTTGTGTATAGAGTTCTAATAATGAATTATATCGAAAATTTGACCTTTCGAAGAGATTTTCATCAATACTCTTAGAGCTTTCCATTCGTTATATTGAACAATGAACTAGAGCATACATTTGACTTAGAATATTCACATTCCCCTCTATCTGCATTCCTCCTCGGACTCCTGATGTGACATCCGTTTTTACTGCACTACCAGACACTTGCGATCGAATAAAAGAACTAGTTGTGGCGTAGCTTACAGATTTTTGAGTAAGTGTACTGACAGATGCAGATGGGTTGCGTATTGTAAGCGTTGAACGGTTCAGAGCTCTGCTGGTAGGATTGTGCATATTCAGTGCTTGTGCTTGGCTGGATTGCATCGTGAATATCTATCATCTCCAGAACACTGTAATGATCGGCTCCGAACTAAGTGTTATTCGCAAATATATGTAAACCTAAATTATGCCTAGTGTCCGGCGTCGAAAATTCTTCAAAAATTCAATAGTAGGTAATAGTCTAAAATCCATTTAGATTGGATCGATTCAGATCGGATATAGTAATCGTGAAAATATACTGCGTTTCTTAAAGATTCAGATCGTGAACTTCGTGATCATTTTCAAATTGTTTGACTAAAACTCTGAAGTAATTTGAAAATTATTCTTTATGTAATTGAAATTCAGTGACACCTGCCAAAAATAAACATGTTTGAAGTTACGAACGAAAGTTTCGATATTCAACGATTAAAGTTCTCCCTATAGTTACAAAAAGTAGATTATCGCAACTCGTATATCATTTTATTAGGTCAATGCTTAAAAAATTATTTTTCACGGATAAGTAACAAGAAGAAGAAGTAACCTCATGAAATCTGGTGAAAATAATTCCACGAATTCTACGAATTATTGGGGAACTTCAAACTTTTCGTAGTTTCCAATAAGAAATTGTAGTTCTGTTTAGTTAGATTGACAAAAAAGTTTTTCTGAAAAACTACAAAAATCTACAATATTTTCCAGGGTATCGCACATCTCAGTGATGACTAATGGATATTGATAAGTACAGAGGAAGATTAATTTGGAATGCTGAATCATAACACAGCAGTTCACCTCAACTGATTGCAAAATCTTCATACAAATGGTTATACATGTCCGTAATTTACAGTGTTTTACAAATCCATGCCAGAATCAACTCGATGAGTTATTAGTCACGAAGAGTGGGTCGAGTGGGTCCATCCGTCTGCACATGCAATAACTGATCGTTAAGATTACAAAACGGTGACTCATTGTCCACGAATTCGTGTACAGGCCTAGAAATCATCTCTATATCTACATATAGAAATATCATTAATCCTCAGTGATTTTTGATTAAGACCTGATTAGATTGATGATAAAAATGGATTAGACTACCTGTTCATGGCGATAAGTTTTGGTCATACGAATTACAAATGCGCTATTTGCGTAGGTGAGTTATCATGGGCGTGACTTTATCGACACTTGCGGCATCACACTATGCTATTTTCCATTTCCGTGCTGTTTTACAGTTCTAGAATTAATGCGCATGTGCCGCATTCACTTGAGGTTCGTGTGGATACATTGGTAAATGGTCAGTGTTCGTAGTGTATTCCCCGTGAGAAGTCTAGTTGTGTCTAGTCCTTGATATTTCCTCATTCGTTGGAAAATATATAGCAAAGGTAAGGCATGGAAATATCTTTTACTCAAAAAGTTAGAACCGTTTCTTCTGGTTCGTCGATAACAAATACTTTCAATACACCCACACGTTCACTAAAGATCTATTATTATGCGTTTTGACTTACAAGCCGCAATTGTTATCATGTGTAGTCTCCGTTTTAGTTCATTCGAATAGTTTTCACAATCGCTAAACTAAGTTGAACCGTAGTTCTAAAACTATATCGCAATTATTTGAGGATATACTTCAATAGAATATAGTTTTGTCGGCCGAATGGCTGCAGTTTCCTGCAATCCGACATTTTTACCCACAGAGTAAGATTCTCTCCAAAAGTACCGGTTTTAAGTATAGATCGATAAATTTGTCCTGCACATGTATATATTTATTGAAACAAATTGTTGCACTACCACAAAGTCGAAGAATACTTTGTTTCATTCAAACTGATTCATTGTTTAGTTTTTTCATTTGAACGAAATGGGTATTTGTTTGAATTATTTGATTCATTCAAGAACAACAAGCACATTGACTTCGTTGAATCAACAAAAATATCTTTCTAAATTAGCCAAATGTCATCGACCAAATTTTTTATTATAACTTGATTATATTTTTGCATTGAATCAAATGAACCGAATCAATCAAAATGCTTGGATTAAACGAACCAAACTTTTCTCTGAGTGTATGCACTACATACATACTGATATTATCGCATAGATAGCGAACAGCAACTGAAATATAATCTGGTATCAGACTCGTATTTTTATGCGTTCATCAGCGTCGATTTATGTGTGCTGAAAAAAGGCTATTTTAAATTTCCAATCAGAAAGTATATAACATACATGATATTTGATAAGAGGGAGATTATTTGTTATTATACCTACGAGTTCGTTATGTAATATCAAAATGGGAATCCCCTCAGGTTTTCTTTGTATTTTTTACATTTTACGTCTAATATTCAACTAAGATCCCATACATTTCCATAAAAACCAATATACATAACTCTACCACACTCACTTCTGTGAATTTTTAGGTGGCTTCGATTGCCAAAGTCAATTTTACCCAAATTTCGGGATGTGATCCTCTGGATTTTTTAATGGAATCATGGGTTCAAGCTCCAAGATCGATTCTAGACCGCACAAAGCTCATGAACGAAGTTTACTGTATAATCTGATAAATTGACTTCGCGCTTGATAAAAGTGATAAGAGGGTATTGCCCGAGTCTTAATATATTGCTCGAAACAGACCCTATCAAAATACTTTCACATATAGGATTTGCGAATGTTGAAACAATAACAAATAATTGTCTTAACATTCAACCTTTGGTATGATACATTTTTCCCTAGACATGAATTTCTCACAACTTGGTTACTTGAGAGCTTTTTAGGTTGCTGATTTCGATTCCGAAATGTTCAAGATTCAAAATGCGAGAGATTGTAATTTCTATTTTTTGTATCAAACGTGCCGAAAAATCCTAAATATCTCCTCAAATGTGACGAACACGTTATCCAAATTTCTCAGTGTAAAATCAAGACATTCCATACCGATAGAGCGAAAATTCACGTAATAGATGCAATAGATGACACACTAGTGCGTCGGCTGTGGTATCCTCTAAGGGGTAAGATTCAGACCGCCGTTGAGGGCAATACAGTAGTGTGTCGACTGTAGTATGCTTTAAGGCGTAATATTCAGTTGCCGTGAATAGCAATCATTATGAGTGAGTGAAACCGGGTGCTATTCGTATTCATAATAAACACTGTCTATTCCTGTTTCGAATCCTTGGAATTCATTTCTTATTGCTATGCGTATTGCAGAAGCAACAAGCGATCGATTCATCGTATTAACGGGATGTAAGACAAGCAATACTAACAATAAGATCAAGTGAGAAGAACCTTATAACAATAATTAACAGATCAATAAATTCGTAGTCTTCCAACAGAATTTAATCTCAACCCATATTACACAATCTGAATTTTTTCTATTGGTTCCTGTGGATTCTCATGGAAGATCCTTCTATGGGGGACCACAGGATCTATAAATTGCTATTTGATTTCTCTTAATTGAGTCGATCTTGAATCTTTATCTGTTTCAGTGTAATAATTCTTTCTATCGTATCACCCGCAATCTGTGCTACATAAGTATGACTGACGATAATAACGTTGGGCTTCAGACCGTAGCTGAGACTACCGGCCAGTTTGCCAACAATTTTTTGAAGGTGTGTATGCCACCAGAAATACGTGCAGATTGATGCTGCAACTTCACTATTTTACCATCAATTTCAAAAATTCTAAATTCAGTAATAACTGCTTTGCAACTTTGTCATTTTTTTTTCATATTTGAACGCGACATGCTCTCGAAAAATTTCAGACGGTCGCAAATGATCAACCTGGGAACTTGATCACATCTCCCTTGAGCGCCCAAGTGGTGCTGGCCATGGCTGCGTACGGAGCCGGTGGCACAACCGCTTCGCAAATGCGCTCGAGTCTTCTGATTCCCAGCGATGACGAACTTGGTCAATCTGGATATCGATCTCTGATCGAAACTCTGAACGTAATCTACACAGATTATTCAGTGCAATATATATCTGGCTTCCAATTGTTTCGTAACGTCTGCAGTCGATGAAAGTACCCACGTTGTTTCAGGCTCCAAAAGGAGTTGATCTCCGCCTTGCCAACAAGATATACACGTCGATTCAGGCCTCGGTAAAACCCACGTACAAAGAATTGACTGCTAAAAAATTCTTGTCATCAAGCCAAGAAGTTGACTTCAACGATGCACAAGGCACTGCCGGCACGATTAACGCTTGGTGTGAAGATCAAACCAACAAGCGAATCAAGGATTTGATCACTCCAGGTATATCTTCGATAGCATTAGGCTCATTGGATTCACTGATTGCGTTTTTACAAGCAATAAGAAGATACTTGTGACTGAAATGAAAATCGATACTCTGAAGAATCGCGAATGTGTTTTTACAGACAGCCTCACTCCAGACACAATGCTTGTGCTGGTGAATGCGGTATACTTCAAGGGCCAATGGGAGAAAAAATTCAATCCATCTCTAACCCAGGACAAACCTTTCCACGTTGATGAAACGAATACTATCAACGTACCTACCATGTTCATCAAGAACAAACTACGATATGGAGATCTTACGGAGCTGAGCGCAAGGTTCGTCGAAATACCGTATCAGGTATGGAAAGAAGATCTGTTTTTTATGTTTTTTACCATTTTTTCATGCGATGTATTTATTCGAGCTAATTTATTCTATTTATTTTCAGGGCGGAGAGGTCAGCATGGTTATCATCCTACCAAATGAGATAAATGGACTTGCCAAAGTTCAGGATAATCTCGACAAAGTAAATCTTAGCCAAAGTTTGCAGCAAAGTTTCCCGGGAGAAGTCGAACTGTTTTTACCCAAATTCAGGATCGAAAGTACTTTGGATCTCAAAAGGACTTTAGAAAAGGTAACGTAAATAAAATTCTCTACGAATTGAACTTCTGTGGTATTCAAATTTTCAATGTCACCGAATTACGACGCGCTCCTTTTTATTCTTCATCTTTAATCGTTTAATTTTATTGTATCGTTTTATCTAATTCTAGTTGGGAATGACAGAGATGTTTGACGATTGCGCCGACTTTGCTGGCATATCTAACATTCCGGTAAAAGTCAGCAAAGTGATCCAAAAAGCATTCATTGAAGTGAACGAAGAAGGCAGCGAAGCCGCTGCTGCTACCGGTGAGAATACTTATTTCAGAAATCTCAAAAAACTACGAAATGGGGGCGTTAGAAAAAGGAAATGTTTTCTCCTGATTTTACCGATCTTAAAATACATTTGACTAACAATAGCCAAAGTTTTGAATTTTTTAACAAAAAGTTTCACAAAGACAAAAGTTTCATTATAACTTCAGAGCTTTTCCAAACTAAAAAGATAAAAAAGAAAAACCTTTCCCTGAATCGTAAGAAAATCACATAGTTTTGTCCTAAAAGGCGTGATCGCATCCCACGAAATTCTTCTTTTACGTTTTATTAAATTTCGTGAATTCCTTCATTCCAGCGGTGATGATGACTCTACGATGTGCCTTCCCGATGCCTATGCCACCAGTCGTATTCAAAATTGACCGTCCATTCTACTATGCGATTCATCATAATAACACCAATATACCTCTGTTCACTGGTGTCGTTCACGGACCCTCGGTGGCTTAATTTCTAATATTCGTACTTCTAAATGGTCCGAAGCTCGAATTAAAGAACGACAAAACGCGCATCAAGGTATCGACCATACGACCCGATTTCGATACCCAGTTATTCTCGTTTAGTTTTATACATATAGAATTTATTGTTAATTCGTTACCTTATAAGATACTATTTTTATGCTTATGACAGCTTCCGAACCACCCGTCTCAATAAATCGACATTTCGAGAAGAAATAATTATTTTCTTGAGTGTACTGTCCTCAATCTCTGCCGTGTTAATTATTCAAGTTATCTCTAGTAGCGAGACAGCATCAAAAATACTATGTTTCTGTAAGGCTGTGCGATTAATCGATTAATCGATTAATCGCACAGGCTTATGTTTCTGTGATTTTAACGAAACAGGGGGATGAGACTGGAATTCTCAAATTCCTACACTACACATCTCAAATTTAAAGGAGCTATACCTACGGAACGGTCCCTCAAATTGTCACTTCAAAAGACTTTCAGTGTCGCTCAAATTTGATTTCGGAAAATAAACTTGGTAATCAAAAGACAAATCACAAGCAACAATAATCATAGGTACACGATGTCATTACACCTGTGCATTGTTAATGTGCCCAACGTTGGCTGCTAAAAGTAACATCCTCGATTCGTCGTGCTTTTCTCTGCAGTGAACGGGAAAATCGATTCGTGACTAAAATTGCTCGTAGGATTTTATTTATATAGATTCGCTGCGATATGAGGCAAAAACACTTACGATATTGAAAATATTCGAAAGTTTCATATCACGCGATTGTTCATATGTACCCGATACCGTTGCATTACACGCTGAACTATCTACTGTACTCGCGTTGTGTTGAAATGAACTTACACTTATTTGTATCATTTCAATTCGATATTCAAGTGCAACAAATTGTTAATAATTGTCGCGGAAATGAGTGCATCTCCTTCTTTGTCTCAGGCAATGAGACTCATCGTAGCTTCGAGTCGCCTTTTTTCCTTTCTACCATTTTCAATATCTGAAAAAAACAAAAATCCAGACACCTACATATTTCGAGCTACTGTGACAGGATTCATTTTTTCCATCGGCAAAGCAAGTATTGAACTGTCCCTAGCATACGTCATGTTTACAACTCTCTTCAACGTTTACCAGCATCACAAATCGGTCACCAATCTTGTCCTCGTTATTATTTACTCAATGGCAAATGTTCTCGCTGCGATACATGAAATTTTTGATGGATTCAATCAAAAGCAGGTAGTGTGAATAAATTTTTCTCACGTAGCATATCCAGCAATAATCATTAAATATGAGATTAAAATTCAGATTCTACACTCCTACCCATATTATATTCAGGTCGTGGAAGTTCTCAATGATCTCCAATTTGTCGACGAAGAATTAGTGGCTTTGAGTATCTTTCCAAAAAATAAGTATATTTCCCCGCTAGCAGCAGGGCTTGCATCTATCATCGCGATTCTCTGGATAACTTTAGCATCCATGCACGAAATCATATTCAAGGATAGCATTGTCATGTGGATTGGATTTATACTCCCATATTTAATTATGTGTATCAGTACCTGTCATTTTCTCGGCCTCATTATGCTGATTAGTCAACGTATCAAGCTGTTGAATGAGAATTGGCTAGAACTTGTGAGATACATGAACGGTTTGAATAAAATCGGAATATCAACATCTGGTAGCGACGTCATTATAGGTCAGTAAAATTATCTAGGTTTTTCATAAAATCCATTAATTTTTCTGATAGTATGACTAATTGATCACCGCTTCTCAACTGTCCTTACGACGATATATCTCTTATATTTCTTATGAGACTAATTTTCGCTTTGCGTTTCCGCCTCCTACAACGTGAATTTATTACCTGTGGTGTATTTTTCAAGTATAATTAAATCATGTATGAAATCATAATGTGTTTTGTGTGCAAACCTCGTTACTGCAGGAATACATTATCGCCTTCATGTTTTCCAACGTCTGAGAAGGACTCTTGTCCAGATCAGCGGAAAAGTGAACAATGCTTATTCCGTACAATTGTTGATGATGTTCACGACCTACTTTGCAATCTTCGTCCAAAAAGTTCATAGGATAACGATCATAAGAGACGACACACAACTTACCCTGGCAAACACCGTCTACGTCGCTTTGTGGCTGTCAACTATCGCTCTGATTTTTATTATAATCTGCTGGACCTGTACCACATGCATTACTCACGTAATTGTTGTTCGAAAATGAATAAAACCAACTTATGGCTATACAAGGTTTCTCACCGAAATCTCTCTACGAATATACAAATTTATTCTATGCGAGCAAATACTGAGAGTTTACGTTGAGCTTACGTTTTTTATTAGACGTCGAAGTGCCATTCAGTTTCTGAAATCAAATGAAGGTACTGGCCTTCAGTGAGATGTCTTTTATAGTAAACTGAGTAGATTTATGTACTAGGTAGAATCATTCGAAGTTTGTTTTCAGGCAAAGAATACGGCCAAAATTTCGCTTACCTTAGACCTGGAAGTTCAGGATAGTTGCATGAGAACCTTCGTGAGTAAAACATACCGTGCATTCGGAACAGTGAATTTCTACCATAATTGTATACTAGCTTTGTTGAAATCTCGATTATATTCAACAGTATGAGCAGTTTCTGATTCAGCTGTTACATAGCGAGGTGGAGTTCAACGTATGTGGTCTGTTTTCCATACAATCATCTCTATTACTTCAAGTAAGCGTATGTGTCATAGTTATTGAGTGTTTCAATTATTCAACAGTTGATTATCGTTTCTGTAAATTTTATCATTACGTTGACGAAATTAGGCCTTAATAGAAAAATGAACACATTCTATCTAGAAGATTAGTCTAATTGATTATCCGTTACAGATGATATCGACAGTGGCTGGATACATTGTCATATGCATACAATTTTCATGGAATTAGTAACTCGTACAGTTTGGTAAGAATCTTTTGCAAAGATGTTAATTTCTTCTGAATACTATACTTCCTTTCATTAGTACTTCACTAAAATTTTGTACGTTGAATGCAGGATCTTGAAGTGAATGACGTCGTCTTGACAGCGCCGCGCAGAGAGGATCCGGAAAGCATGATTAAAAGACTCGAAAAATACTGGTATTCAGCAAAAGTTTCTGTGGGAACAAAAATATAGACTTGAGATGGAAAGGGGAGGCAATGGAAGAAGAGAAGCAAGACAAATACCTTGGTTTCGTTATTGAAAGGAATGGGGACACTGCGAGTCACGTCAAGAGGCTGGCGAAAAAAGCAAACATAGCAGTAAAAAGATTCTGGTTCCTAGGTGAAAGGATTTTGATTATTAAAAAAATCAATTCATGGAAAGATGGTATTGGAAGCTGAAATCAATATTAAAAATAAAAATAAAAAAAAACTTGTATGCATTAATGTCTACAGCTGATTCATTAATATTTAAAGATTATTCAAATACTTCTCTTAATATCAATAAATCAGTGGGCACGAGCCCCTCCCACCTGAACAATAAACAATATGAAAGATGTTATCCTTTCCAATATTCACCTCAACATATTCACAAAGAGCTTTAAATAATGTCCTATAAAAAGTGCGCGGAATCCGACTTTGTATAAATCATATGCTGTAAACCGTTCTGTAAAAGTGTAGTTAAATAAATTATTTATAGTATCAGTTCGCCTCCTTTGACTAAGCTGGTTGTGGTCAAGGCTGCTATTCCTAGATTTTCATTCATAATCAATTTCTCTATAACGATGAACTTCCTCAGCAAATCCGATGCGAATGACAATACGAAGATCGAGGGTCCATGTTTAATGATTTAACAACAACCTTGGCCGTATAACGGCGAAAATTATATCGGGACATACCTTCTCCGTTCTCCAATTCGTATGACGTGTCGATTATATCTTTAACAAAAAAAGTCCACAAAGACCAATAAACTACCTATTCCATGCGCCGGTGGTTCCGTTATAAACCTAAAGACATATTACGAGTATTTTGGCACTGAAGGTATAAGTAGGAGTCAAACGGGTTCTTGAAAGGAACCTCAGCTAGCTCTTGCCCTGACTATAACTGAGGCTAGTCTTCAGTCGTTGCCCAAATTCCATCGCTGTCACATTATAATCAAGCAAATTTATAAAAGACATAATGGGAACGGGGAGTTTGCTGCTCGCTCTTGCTTGCCTGCAACACAAATTAGGATACAATCAAATCCTCGGGGCGAGAGGTCCAATTCAGGAAGCAATCCAGAACGGGGCTGCGGCAGATTACCACAGGGACCAGTGCACCTGGAGAAGAGAATCCGAGTACCGTTGCCCAGACCCTGACATCCACGTCTACATCCACAAATACGATGAAGAAAAAATTGAACTAGAATACGGTGCAGAAAAACCCCGCGAATGGCTGAACAATGATCTATACGATGAAAGACTCGATAACGTAATTCTCATCCACGGATATAACGGAGGAGACGATGTCCTGCCTACTGTCATCCTAAGAGACGCTTATCTCCGGAACGGGAGCTACAATGTTTTTCTAGTAGATTGGGGAGCTTTAGGGGCAGCACCCTGTTACCCAGCAGCAGTCGTAAATCTTCAATACGTTGCGAATTGTATTTCGCAGATCCTGATGACCCTGCGGGACTTGGGCCTTTCCATTCCGAGAACAACCTGCGTTGGCCACTCATTAGGGGCGCATATTTGTGGAATAATGTCAAATTATTTGCCGTTCCGGATGCGAAAGATCATCGGTTTGGATCCGGCAAGGCCTTTAGTGCGTCCAGGACGACCCAATAGACTCGATAGTAGAGACGCTGATTTTGTACAAGTGATACATACTAACGCTGGGTACTATGGGGAGTCTATGCGCGAAGGACATGTCGACTTTTGTGCGAATGGTGGAAAATCTCAACCATTTTGTGATAATTCTGAAAGGGATCAACTGTGCAGCCATAATTGGTCTATTTGTTTTATGGCTGACAGTATCGATGGACGCAGTAATCTTTTTGCTGAACCTTGCTCGGGACGGTGTCCACCGACACGTCAAATTGGCCCCAGAGGTAGAAGATCTTTAGTTATCGGACATCATACACCAACGAATACAAAAGGGACATTTTGTGTGAATGCCTATGATTCGCCGTATTGTTCAAAAAATTATCGGGATAGAGGAGATGAAAGATGCTGCGTTTGAGGGATTCTCATTTTTAGCCTGTTCATACCGTTTGAAGTCGTAGAAAAACGAGTTGAATTACACGTGTAGATATTATATCTAGGTATGTGTAGAATGAGATATTACTATTTATTATACCTATGGTAATTTTTTATTTCTTAAGGTAAAGAATCGCAATCATATAACAGTAGCTGTTGACTGTGCAATATACAGTCTGAATGCAAAAAGAAGTAATTTATTTCATAGGTAGGAATGATATGCGATAATAAATAGTTGATGTATGAGACTAAGTTGAAAATATTCGAGTTTTATTCATGTACTTTTATTCTCTCGCGTTCCCAGTCAAATTTCCACCTCTCCATGGAAATTATACATTTTATTATTACTCAAAAATTCTACCATCGGGATTGGTTCCGTTCGTTCAGTGAATGAGTGCAATAATACCATTTTTTGAGCACCTCAGCGGATTTTCATTATTCGTTCTACCACATCAGTGAATTCAAACCAGCTGCCGCTCTTCTCAGTGCGGCAAAAGTAGTTCTTAAATGAAACCCTAGGCTAACGAAAAGCGCCACCGACTAGCACCTACCGCGAGTTGCACAGAATCAGGCGTACAGAGTAAGTAAGAGTAGATTATATCACATGACATTCTTACCGACGCAGCCGATTTTTTTTTTATACGAACTCACACAAACAATTCGACAACAATACGTCCTGATTCCGAATCTACGAATTGTTGTTGAAGTTCTGAACGTTTTAAATCATTAAAACATTCGACACACCAAGAATCAATCTGTGTTATCATTAATAAACAAAAACTCAACGTCTTCTAATCACAGGTAAGTCTGAAAATAATCCTCGTTCATTAATTTTGACGGTCAATATTTACGACACAATGTTTTCACGCATCCAATCGTCTGTCAATATAACCTACAAATGTATTTACTACTTAGGGCAAAAAGTTTTGCTATCTAAATCCTAAATTCCGGGATCTGAATTCTCCCTGTATTGTAATTAATGCATACGTTATTCAAAGTTTCTATTCATACAGAATCCTGTAATTTTCGTCCAAAACTTCAATATCTCTAAGTTACTTGCTATACAAACCACTTATTTTAAATAGACAATGACAGTCGATGGGCCTCCCAACGAGCAAGTAATATTTGTAACTGGAGGCTATGATCATACGATTAAAATATGGCAAGCACATACTGGGGTTTGTCAGCGAACTGCACAACACACGGACTCTGTATCCTTGAATCAATTATTGCTATGATTGAATTGAATATAACGATGTTTTTCCTGTATATTTCATTGATTTATTAATATTTTCATTATGTACTGTAAAATTTCTTAATAACAATTTATAGCAAGTTAATGCTCTGGATATTACGCCAGATAAACAGCTTGTTGCTGCTGCGGGATATCAACATATCCGCATGTATGATTTGGGATCCAGTAATCCAAATCCTGTCATAAATTACGATGGAGTTTCAAAAAATGTTACTGGTCTTGGCTTTCAGGTATAAAATTGTCTTATCGCCCATCAAACGAACAAGATTTTGGCCAAATTGAATTAAAAAATCAGAAATTGGCTCTGAATATCTCATATAATCTTCCAATCCTGATATTCAATCACTAATTTCTTTTCTTTCAATGTCCTGCTTATAGGATTCAAACTGTAGAATGTAAAAGCTGTTACTAAAGGACTTAGAATGGTTCAAAAACTTTTCAATTATCCAAGTTAAATTGTTTAGAGTATCAATATAACAATTGACACCAATCCGCATTAGGAATTCCCCAAGTAGATTTTACAACACTATATTTTATCCAACTATATACCGATTTACTGGTATTTTGCACTGCACAGAACTTAGTTCATAAAGCATACATAGTTTTATTGTCTTAATTTCTTCTATCAACTTGTGAATATTTATTTTAATTATTTTTCTATTTTTAGGAGGATGGAAAGTGGATGTATACTGGCGGCGAAGATTGTTCAGCAAAAATATGGGATCTTAGGTGTGTTTCAAGTACACAGCAAATAAATGTTAAATCCTGTAACTTGTCCGATATTTTTGCATCATTAATATCAATTCCTTGATATTTCTGAACAAAATTCTGATACCCTTTGCTTGTGGTACTTTAGATCGAGGGATCTTCAGTGTCAAAGAATCTTCCAAGTATCAGCTCCAGTAAACTGTGTATGCCTGCACCCAAATCAAGCTGAATTAATAGTCGGAGATCAAAGTGGCGTCATACACTTATGGGATCTTCGCTCTGATCATAATGAGCAATTGGTAATTAAATAAAAATCAGCTCTATTGCAACTTCAGAATAAATAATGTTAAAAAAAGTCATTACTAAACACCGACCCACTTTGTAATGCCTTACTTAACGTCAGATACCGGAAGCAGAAGCATCGATTCAAGATATAGCAATTGATCCAGAAGGTACTCACATGGCTGCTGTGAATAATAAAGGGAGTTGTTATATATGGGCACTAACAGGTGGTGTAGGAGAGGAGCCAACAAGATTAAATCCCAGGAAAAAACTGGACACCCATAAACGCTATGCTCTCAGATGTCAGTTCAGCCCTGACTCTTCGTAAGTGATACTTTGTTATGGACTGAGTTAAGATTTTAGAAGAGAGTTATATATCATGGTAATTTTCCACTTATTATGGTTTTTGAAAAGTATACATACCTAATTTTAATGTTACTCAGGCTTTTGGTCACAACATCTGCTGATCAAACGGCAAGAGTATGGGAGACAACTGATTTCACGGAAACACAAGTCTTGAAACATGAGGCAAAAAGATGGGTATGGGATGCAGCTTTCAGCGCAGATTCGCAGTACATATTTACAGGTGAGATGATGTAACTTCAAGAATTTCACTACGAAAAAATGGCTATGTGATAAAAAGGAGTTTCAATCTTAAAGGATATAAAAAACGATGTAGAGTTATAGCTAAACTTGCAGCATTGCATAAGAATTCAATTCCTTGAGAAGTTTTGTTTTATGAATAAATCGTTTTGAAAATTTTTTGCTAAGTTGACTAAAATTAAATTTGAATAATAAAAATTGCTGAATGTTGTGAATGATTCTTATGCATATATCTGACCCAGCTTCCTCGGATGGTGTTGCGAGATTGTGGAATGTTGCAACAGGAGTTGTTGAAAGAGAGTACCAAGGTCATCAGAAGGCCATAACAGCACTTGCCTTCAGAGATGAAGTTCGTCCATCGTCTTAAACTAATAAATGCTCTGTACAGTACATTAAGCTATTTGTTAACGAAATATTATTTATATTATAGACACGGGGTATTACGCGTCTAACTCTAAATATTGTACAATTATTCTAAGAACCGATTTTGCTACTGAAACAGTAATAGACACACGTAATATTCGCTTTTTATATGTTCCTGTAAAATAAATCCTGAGTATAATTTCATAGAAATTATTGTTCAAAACGATTTAAACTTTTCTCCGAGATTAATTATAAAAATAAATCGACTGCAGACAAATAAGAAAATCAAGAGTTGTAAAAGGTGATGAATTTATCATTTTGTGGTTTTATTCTTTCTTAAAAGATATTACATCAGCAACGTAATATATAATTTCCACCAAGCTACAAGTCAACGGATAATAACCGGTCTTAAAATAGGTTTACACAATTTTCCAATATATAGATATCACGTTTTTAGTATTAATGTACAATCGTAACTGAAAATCTAGTACGATATTACGAATCCGCAGTTTTAAGTTTTTCAATTTTAATTAAGATGACTCGCCATTATGAATCGCAAATAATATAATAATTAAAAAGATCCCTCACTTGAGACTTGTTTACTACTAATTTATAGACCACTCCGTGTAAGTCTCTAAGGTTTTAAGTTCTATACCATTATATACTTTGCTATCTAATTAGGATCAATTAGCCGATTCAAGTAATCAAAGTGTCTCAAGTATCGTTCTTATGTATTCGGTAGCTTATCCACTTCTCCCATTTCAGTTACCGTCTCATCTTCCATCGTATAGCTCAGCATGAATTTCAACGATATAGAAACCTGTAATTATATACCTAGCGTGATCCAGGGTACAAAGAACAACTTTTACACAATTGAATGGATTGAAATTCTCGAATACCTTATTCGGATTTGCGACAAGCATTATCTGCGTTATTGCTGAAGGTGGTAGAAACGGGTTGTGAGCAGGTAAGTTCGTTCCCGAAGGCGGTTGAAGCCTACATTTACACGTCTGTTGAATGACAATCAATTAGTATATCAATAGATAAAATATGTGCCTCAAAAACGGCTCAATTTACGAAAGAAATCCATAAATTTATATAGATAATACAAGACTTAGAGAACAAATCTTACCTTGGGTACAACAGCTTGGAATAAATAATTACTAAGTGGATTGGAATTCTTGCTCATTGTCGTCACTACGATAACAGACACATCTGGTCGCGGGCTGTCTCTAGCAAAATGTAAAACTACTGATATCCCATTCTTTTCTTCTATTACCATCAGAGGAGGAATTGTACCTGTGTGAAAGATGGCATAAAAATAACAAAGAATTCTTTTTTCCAACTCCTATTCATTCCTCAAACGATTCTAATCAAGCACCAGACTTTGAAAGGATCATTTCATTACCTGGCTTGATTGTTTCCAGTGTAACATTGATGTCAGTCAAAGGTTTTATTTCTGTTTCTATAGAGGCAGGCGGCGCCGCTCTCACATCAGTGGCTTTTAAAACGTCGCCAGTTTTCACTTCTGCGTTTCGTTCCTCTGCAACATTGCAAGTGATATCCACCAAAGTATCGTCGCCATTTAACAAATCCCTTGAGCCATTGCGGGGCTGATCTTTTGCCTCCAATTCTGGTCTAAGTCTAGAAGCTTCTAAGAGATCAACCGGGGCAGGATCTCCTAATGACAAACTCACTGTAGATGGGCCATTCAGGTTTGCCGTTAGAGCAGGCTTTGCCATACTATTCATCGGCACCCTTGCAGGAGGTTTACTGTAATAATTAGTTGGACGATTGTTTGGAATATGATCTTGTATAGAATAATTCGAAAATCAGATCTGTTTAAGCTGTTCACAGAGTTTAATAAACCTGTAGCACCAACCTGGATAAATTAAACTGAGTACGAGGAACAGAGAATGAAGTAAGATTCTGTTTAAGTAAAGACTCTCCTAGGGCGTCTAGATCTTCAAGTGCTTTGGCTTTGCTATCTACCTTTGCAGAGTCACTAGTGTCTTGTGCTATTGCGAGAAAAAGAGTTGTTAAGTACAGCAATTCTATAAGTCAGTAGGAAACAATTATTATGTATCAAAATAACTGGAGTTACGAATAACTTTTACAGTACATACACGTAAAAAGATTAAATCTTGAGAAAATTTATTCCGAACAGAGAAACGTGATTTGCGAAAATGAGGCACACCTTTTGGAACTAGGGGAGAAATACTGACTGGCTGCATAATACTAGTGTCTGATAATAACGAAGATGTATTTTGCGTAGTTGTTGTTGTGCTTGCTTCCAGCGAGCTAAAGATATCACCCAACATCTCAAGGTCAGTTTGTGCATTCTTTGGCGTTGAATCAGATTCGATTTTTTTTTCAACAGGTAGGGTAACTGCGGATAAGTCAAGATCATTGGAAGCGGAGAGATCTAACAACGAGGATCCTGTCGTTGCACTGCTCTTTGCCTTGTCGGGTGGCTGACCAAGCACAATGACTGCTATATATTTATCAAAGACCTGACCCAGCTCGTCGTTTGCAGCTAGAACTTCATCTGAAAAGAAGAAGATAGTTTAAAGGTGTTTGAAACTTTCATTATCTAAGTGATCTAAGTTTTTGAGAATTTAAAAGCCGAGAATTCGCTTTCTCTTTGAATTTAAATTATGTGGTGAAACATTTTATCTTAGTTTTATAGAATAGGTCGATGATTATAGAATTATATTTTAGATGTTGTTTTTGCAATCTAGTAAAATATGTGAATATAGAACTTAAAATCCGAGATTTCTGATCAGGTTCCATAAGTTTTGTGCAGAATAGATACTTACTAAGCATTTCTTGATTGTCTTGCGATTCGTTAGCTAATCTGAAAACGTTTGGCCTTAAACGCTCACAGGCTTGATAAAGCTCTTTCATTAATTCAAGATCATCCGCACTAGCTTGACTTCTGTTATAAGAATCCAACATCTCAGATAAGAGTCTGACATTATTATGAACAGATTCTAACTCCATGATTCTGCGCGAATTTTGTTGCACTCTTCTCTCATCCTGAAAATATAAAATTTCAAATGTGTTAGATGGTGTATAAAGATTAGGATTTCGAATCTTTCTAGAATTGTAAAAAGGCATAGATTCCAAAGATAATTGAGTCAATTTTTTAATCGCACCAACCTCTTTCACCATAGTCTTAATAAGTCTGTTAGCAGCCAGTAAATCGTCAGGATTTTTACTCTGCAATAATTTTTGTAGAAGTTTTGATTTTTCATCATCTTCAAATATCGGATGTTTGGATTTGGAAGCTTTACTAGAGTCCTCTGAATCAGTTGAAATCGCTGCAATATCCTCCTGTTCATAAACCCAAAGAAAACATCATTCAAACAAATAAGAGAATAATCAAATCTTCCATTGCATTGAGCGGAGAGACTTGAAACCATGTCTATAGGATTTTAGCTGCAGAAAGCAAGTTCGGCTATGGAATAAGGGACCTGTTCAAATTACTTTTTTATTTTTATGTGTATTTTTGAGATGCGCATTTGTGATACTGATAAATATCATGCTGTGATCAAAAATACTGTTTCATTCCTTGCTGTCATTCATTTATAAATTATATAAAATTCATGAATATGATATAAAGAGTGTGACTGCAGATAAAAAATAGTTATCTCTCAAACAAAATTCTTATACCAAAGAAAAGAGAAAGAAATTCTTGAATTAAACTCAAAAAAGGACCTAAATCAGCATCTTTCTTCTATAATATTCAATAGAAATGTGAGAAATTTTGAAGCTGTGCATTAAAATATTGCTAGAGATTCTCCGAAGGACAACATCCCAATTTTTTTTCAATATTTTTCTCAAAAATCTTAAAATCAGGGTCAATATATCTTAGTAGAATTGCTGACCTTAACGACTCCTTGTTTTTTAAGCATATCATAAGCCTCCTTGATCTTAACTTCGCCAGGGTACTCCTTAGTCCATGAATAAAGAAGCTTCAATACCATCTGTTGTACAGTGGCTGGCGTCCTACTCCCAAGATACTTTGGGGATACTAATTTAATCATTTCATTTAAAAAACGAAACTTTCCAACTTCGGCATGAAACGACGGCCCACACCTTCTCATACAAGCATCCAGCAGCTGTAAATATAGTTTATTATTCGCATCAAGTTTAAACAAAGTAAAAAACCACTGATTAGATTAAAAACTATGAATATAATCATCCCAAAAATAGTTAGTTCATTGTAGTTACTGTTATTAAGTTTTATCGCATTATTTAAAAAATTTAGACAATTTCCTTTGTGTTTACATAATTGATTGTAGTAGATAAGAAACAATGAAAAGAAAATATGTGTATGTTTGTATAGTGAAGTTGAAACAGCTGATTTGCTCCAGACTCATGTAAAATACAAGTTTCATCGAATCTACTTAATGTATAGCGTTAAAATTTATATCTAAGAAAGTGATTATCACGTTGTTGACGTACAGCAAGAGCTTGGAGAGCCTCCCATTCTGTAGGGGATTGAATATGCGTAGCCAATAATTTACTGGCAATATGAGCGCCCTCAGATTCCTTGCTTAACATAACGCAGAATGCTTCTATAGCCGCTATGTCTGCGAATTGATTTTGAGGATTGGTAACCCTCTCTGTAATTTTTTATGGAATATTGTTTGAAAAAACGGTTTTATTAAATTAGAGTATATATATTCGGGATATTTTAAACGTGGGTTGGGTCAATTACACGTCATAAATTTCGGGTTCTTTTTATTCATTAAAATAGCTTATTGAATGAAGATCGAAGTGACTTCGATTGGATTTCAATTTGAAGAATATTTATGCGTAAATGTTTAAAAAAAATAAAGACTTACGTATCAGAGCCTCAAGACTCGTCGTGACTACATCCATCTTCGTAGTTTATTTATTCACTGTTGCTTGCAGTCATGTGAATTCGATACTGACAGATTAAATACCGCGAAAACTGCGGTGTTTAAAATAGGTTTTTTTATAGAACGCAGTTTGTTGTATTTATTGTTAGTTGCGGTGATAAATAGATACACTAAACGTGATGTAGTAAAATATTGTTAATATATGCCGACACCATTTTATTTATTATCTGTAAATTATAAATTGTTGATAATATTCTACGGTTTTACATTTGTAATCGATTACCGAAATACCGAATTATGAGTTAAAGATATTGGCCGCACGTCCGATGAACTGTTTGATACAAAAAACATGAAATCGTATGAAATAAAACATTTTTTTATCACAAATTGCGGACCGAATTCAACCGTTGAGTATTTATAGATAATAACATGGTGGGTAATATCTTAGCCCTTGATCTATACTCAGCGGAATAATTCGAAATAAAAATACCTATTTTCGGGTTCAACCGATAACCCAGAAAACTGGAATACCAAGGCTGTAATACGCTAAAATTGTCTATATTTTTTTTCTTAACATTTTTTTATAGAAATGACATTGTTGGTTACTTTTTATCGATCTGAACAATCAAAATCCTCATGCAAAATCGCCAATAATGTTGCTTATGAATAAGTGAAAATGCGTCAGAATTGCTGCATTACCGGCTTCTTATATTTTGAAATTTCAGAACTCCGTTTACTCGCAGAAGCAACCACATATCCTGTAAAAATGTGCATGAATTTCAGGACAAAAATTATTTCGTGCTCTTGCTTCTCGTAAACACTAGGCTCAATACATCGCACTTGAGTCAACGCTTGATGTCTCTCGGGTGAATGACATATATCTATCAACAAATTCATATTCTAAGGTTGTTTACATTCTAGAATATTACCACCTCACTGACTGAGTGCAGACAGAATCCTTGGTCCGATTTATTTTTGGAAAAAATAACTAAAATACAATCCGACTTCGATCAAAGTCACGGATAATGAATTTAGACTAAATTTGTGTGTAACTCGGATCGTTCTGAGCAAAATGTCGATCGCCAGGGTAAGACTGCTCCTACGAGGGCCGAACCTCTTGCAATCTAACCAAAAATTGTATCAAGAAGTAAAACGAACAGCAATAAGTACACCGTCGGGAAGTCTTCGCCCAGAACCTCCCAAAACACCTTTTGGATTTCTCGGGATTATTTGCGCCGTAATACCTGGACTTCTTATCGGTGCTACGATAAGCAAAAATATGGCTAATTTTCTCGAAGAGAATGAGCTCTTTGTTCCGTCTGACGACGACGACGACGATGATTAAGCTATGACAACGTAGTATCCCAATTTTGAGGTAAATTAAACTATTATTCTGTTTTCTCTAGCTCGGAGTAACGAAAAAAAACATTTAATTATCGTCATTTAATAAGCTTAATGTTTGTGTTTTCTCATTCTAGGTATGTTGCTTTAGAAACATTGGCACTCACCTATTTTTTACGCCGGTAGGAAGACAACGATCTCTAATCTCTAAAGGATTTAGGATTACGAGTCAAAGTTTTGATGAAAAATGAATACATTTCATTTTATTTATTATAAGTATATTTATTTAGAAAAATGACAAAGTTTATTTTTTTTTAGTAATTGCAAACAATAATACATAGTACTATTAGTAGAATATTGTACAAATTACAGCTGTTTGCATGATCTTTAATAATTTAGTTAATGACAAAAAATAAATAGGTATACAATATATAAATTCACCTCCCTTTTCTATGTTGTCTCTTACAATAAAAATCCAATTTTTTTATTTTCAGTTTTTTTTCATCTTCAATAAAAATGAAGATTTAATAAATACGATATTTGGTCAAAAAAGGAATTTTCTTTTCTACATGAAGGCTCTTCAAGATACATACGTTATTTAAAACACGAAAATTGATTCAGTTTGGAGAAAGAAAAGGAAAAGAAACAATTTTCCAAGTAAAATTTAAAATACAAGTCAACTAAGAGAGCTGTGCGAATAGGATTTTTACGAGCTAAGAAATCCAGCATAATGCAACTGTATAATCAACCGATTGAATAAGATAGAGGTATGGAAGACAATCTTTGATATTAAAAGGGTAGTGAAGCCAATTTCAAAACTTCAGGGATATTAGCTTGGTTTCCACCTTCCATGTGTTTCCAAGTTTTGAATTAAACTTCGTGTAAAATAAATTGAATACTACTCAAGAGAGCTTTGAATTAATCACAATAATAAAATAATCAATGTCAATGTATAGCGTGTCAAAGAAAAATAATATCGATAAATATTTCGTAAAGCGGACTGAAAACAGGAAAAACCTTGGACAGCTACATAAACTTTATAATCATAGTCATAAAGCAATGATAACTGATTTCTGCAGGCTTATTGTTTAAGAATCAGCTCAATAAAAACTATAAATAAAATGTAGGATGGAAGCACTGCGTTATAACGCTTCTTAATATGTAATGTCTGAATTCTTACTCCGGTGGTCGCTTGTGCAATCCCCAGCCGTGAAAGCATTTTGTGAATCTTCTAGACTCCTTGCTTTTAGCTGTGAGGAATAATTTCCGAGGTCTTTCTGGCTGCTTAACTCTCAAGTGTTGAATGTAGACCTTTGAGAAGAACAGAATTTTTTGTTAGTTAAAAATTCAATACCAGTTGATTGATAATCGTTCGATCGTTTCTCACCTGTGCGGATTTAAAAGCAAGCTTAATCTCCACTTCGGAACATCTGGCTCCAAGCCAGAGAAACACTTGCTCGCCATTGTCTAGCACCATGATATCATCGTCAGCTAAATCATCCTGCAAAAAGAAATCCAATAATTCAATAGTTTTTGTAATTCGTTAGAGGTACTTGGGCTCTTTTATAGTCAAAAAGTATATTACCTGGCAGAAATCTGTACACTTTTCACTTATCGTGAAGTACCCCTTTTCGTTAGAGCACCTAAATAGCCTGGTGTAGTTCATGTAGTCAGCGTTAGTATCATATGGTTTTTTCCCTCCTATTCCGACCCAGAAAAAGTTGTCTGGTTCTTCACCCTCGTTTAATACTTGCAGGCTTATCCATGGCTGTAGAAAAACAAAATCATTACAAGTGGTGGATCAGAGGAAAAGACAGTGCAAATAAATACAAAAGTTATGTTTCGAACTCACGTTGTTGAACATTTCCTCTGCTATCTCTTCCACAAGTCTGGCTTCTTCACTGTCCGCTTTAGACCCAATCCAAACGTAAACTATTCCAGTTTCGTCGTCGTTGTTGAATGGGACGTTCAAAATGTAGCTGTGAAATTAGATGTGAATGCTTAAGGCTTGCAATTTCGTAAACAAATCATTTGCAATAGGAAATAGAGATGCAAACTCATCACAGTCTCTTACCAAAACGCAGAATTCAACAACATGGCATCTGGATTGACTTGAATCAATCTGGTACACAAAGCGCTACCATTGCTTCTAAGATGGTAAAATTCGACTTTGTTATTAGCAGGAGATTTCGGCTGTTTGCGCCTTCCATGACGGATGATGAACTTGCGTTTGAAATGCGCCATGAACTTTAAGTTCTCTTGTTGTTGATGTGTTCTGACCACCTCAAGCTTCTCACCGAATAAAGACTTGAACTTTTTCTGTAAACTATTAACAAAACTTAGCAGAGTCGCCTCACAGTAAAAACGGAAAATGTTAATTCGACAAGTCCACTTAAATACCTAAAAGTAAATGTGAGCCAGCCCATATTTCCCGCGTCTCTACCTTGCCAGAAGTAGACCACACATTGGAAATCGTCTTCGCACTGATCATCCCCTTCGTCACTTCCATTTATATCCAAAGGCTGATGATAGAAAAAAATTCGTCAATTTGGAACACTATTTAGTTCCAGGAATACATTCATCGTATTTTATACTCACAATCCAATATCTGCATAAGAACACATAACAATCTCCGCTGTAGAAGTGGCCAAGTTCTTCCTCTGGAAGACGAACGAATTTTCTTCCTTCTAATACGAAAGCTTCCATTGCTTCCAAGTCGTCATTCCAATCGACCATTAATTGCTGAGCTTCTGCAGCGGACATAAGTGGCTGGCGAGGCATAAACAGCGCTGCAAGATCTGCCTGTAATCCAGAATAATAAAATTGAACTCGAGGAAAATCCTGAAGGCGAATGTTTCACACAGATTTTCAAGTGCGTACCTTGGTGTCTTGCTGTTTAGCCCATTTGGTGAGATCTGCACCAGTCTTAGCCACAGATTCTGCAGTTCTTGTGAAATCAACTGCAATAACTTCGTCCCATCCTGTGAACTTGGACTTGAATATCTGCGGGGATTATTAGACATGAGTATGATGATTGATTTCCATTTTATAGTGGAATGTAATTAGTGTTATAGACACCTGAGACTCCGTTCCTTCTTGTAATCTTGTTACCATAGCATACTTAGGCCGTTCAATCATGTTGAATAATTCTTGAGAGAGTTTTACAGCAGCGGCGCGGACAAGTCGAGTAGATTTCTTCCCAAACCTATCAAAAAACATCATTTAGAGTACAGTAAACAAACTCTGAATGAAGACTTTCATGGTTATAGCAACAAGGTTCGATAATTCTTGAGAATTATGGAGTTTGAGACGAATTTGCTCACCAGACAAATACATCCAAGTAGCAATCCAGTATGTAAACATTGCGATTGTTGAGTAAAGTATTGATCAACTTTCCATGCGGTACTTCGACCTGCGGCAATTCTAAGTATCCCATACCGAGCCGCACTTGATATAGACGTGGAGTAACAGGGGTGAAATCTGGGTTAACGTGTTCCTGGAAAGAAGAACTTTGCTGAATGATCATAAGGAATGGAGCAACTGTTTAAAAAATGTAGTTTGATACTGACTATGATTTCGTTCTCTAGAGGATGCTCGTTAGTTTCATCAATAGATTTCCAGAAGTCTTCAGATTCGGAACCCATCATCTCAGTGATAATATCCGCCTTGTTTTTACGTTCATTTTTATTTATCTTCTCTGCCAATAATCTCGCTTTTGATTTCAATGTGTTCTTTGCTTTAGTTCCGTACCACATGTATATCTTCGTTCCTTTATCCAAAACGAACACAAATTGGGGATCCAAGGATTCTATAGCCACCGGAACTGGCTCTAAGTGAATCGATGCCCCTGCTGCATGGACTCTGTACAATCTTGCAATAGCAGGCTGTAAAAAACACCAATCCATTTATATATGAACCATAAATTCGTAGATTGATGATATATTTTCATTTTTCAACAGATGGATAGTTACTCTGTAATACAAAATTTACAGAATATAATTGAGATTGATTTAACATACTGGATCTTCGACGGTGTAAAAGCCAGAAGAAGTTCTACCCCCTTCGATATATGTGATTTCAGAATCAAAAAGTAGGAGAAACTCGTCCGACTCATCGCTTTGTTCTTCTCTTATAGTGCGACATTGTGCACCAAGATAGTTGCGGAGGTTTACTGCATGAATAGCAGCACAGGCACGCTTATCCAGCTGCAATAATGAAAAGCGTTATTCAGTCTATGATCAATAGAGCTAAGTTTTGTTCTTTGAAGAATTCTATAGAGCTCGAATAATTCAATCACTTGAAAGAGTGAAGGCATACATTCTTGATTTTGTTAACTTGATGTTGAAAGATAAGGAATGGATTACCGTAGCTTTTTCTCCAATCCAAAAATAAATGGACCAAGTAAGCGAGCCTTGCTCATCTACACCGGTTTTTAGTACAATGTAACAATCTCCTTCGTAAAATTTTCCATGAGCAACTTCATCTATTTGATTTGGAAGAAAATTCTCTATTTCCCAAATTGAAAGTCCAGGAATTTGACCAGCATCGTCATCAAATATCTCCGAATAATCCAACGGAGGTTTTTCAAGTCTTTCGTCCCACCTTTTTGGCCTGTTAATAACGGAAAAGAAAAGGATAAATAATTTTGGTATGGAATTTGACCGCTTTTACCAAGAAATATTTATATAAACTAACTTCAATGACTCTGCCTTTGCATCTTCCGCTCCTTTATCCTTATTTTTTTCTTTAGCAATATCTTTCATCCCCTAAAAAGTAGCAATCATATTAGATTATGAACAGATATAGAATATATTCAAATTCTATGAATTACTGACACCAATCAATTACCTTAAGAATTTTTGCTTGATCTTGATCAGCTTCCTCCTGATCTCTACGTCTTCGCAATCTCATTTTACGGGCGATTGGATCCTTACTGCTATCTGAAACGAAATATTGTGGATTAATTAAATCGATTTAATCAGAATACGCGGATACAACACAAAATCTGTTTAATACGAAAAAAACATACTAGCTGTTTGAACCGGAGCAGGAACATTAGCTCCAGCAAGTCTTAACTGATGTTGCAGTGAAAAATCAATGTTGTAAAATTCGATTCCCGACCCTCTTTGAACCTCGGTCGGTTTTGGAGGCATAACTAAATTCGGATTATCTCTTAAGTCAAGCTGATCTAAATCAGTAAGTAAATGTATCGCATCAGGAACTGTTATCAGTCGATTAGAAGTCAATATCAATTGTTTGAGGGATCCGCATCTGTAATTAGATAATAAGAAGTCACAAGCTTGTGGAAGACTCATGATTAAACGCTTTCTTATTCATAAGCCATTCAGTATACCTGCACAAACCCTCTGGTATCATTTCCAGATGATTTTTAGCAGCGGAAAAGACTTGAAGAGAAGATAGCTTGCCTATCCCAGAAGGAATTCCTTCAAAATCTAGCTCGTTATCATTCAAGTAAAGTCTTCGCAGTGTGTTTATTTTGCACAATGAACTTGGCAAGGCTGTTAATTTATTTCTGCAGAGATTCAAAGTCTCCAGTTTTTGCCATAAGTCTATAAAGAACAAAAGAAGTTAAAAAATTCTGTAGACTATAAAACATTGTATAAATACATGTGACAAATGAATGTATTACCAATAGCTGTTGAAAGTTCGGTGATTTGATTATCACTGAGATTAAGTCGGCGTAAATTTGGAAGTGAATAAAGGGCGTCTGGCACACGCGGGAGTTCATTCTGCGAAAGATCAAGCTCCTGAAGATTTGTCAGACTCTCAAGACTGGAGGGAATGTTATTCACCGTTCGCTGAGTATCTCGCATTTGTAGAGTGGTCAAATTCATGAGCGAAGGTAATTGCCTAATGGGACGAGAACATGAAACAATTATTTTGTAGAAGATTGAAAGTGAATGAGGAGTACAAAATCTTACAACTAGGTAAAGCTTTGCCCAATATTTTGTGTAAGGCTTTACTTTACGGTAAACTGTAATAAAAAAGATACATAATTGATTGTGGAAAGTTATAAAAAGTACGCATAAAGACCTCAATTGAAAATGTCCAAGAGGATTGTGGTTCAAATTTAGAGTCTGCAAATTGGCCAACCGCCTAGTTTGTGGAGGTAAAGTTTCTAGCTGATTGTGACTCAGGTCCAAGAAAAGTAGGTCTGTTAAATGTATGAACAATGTGTTTGGGATTGCTTCGATACTGTGGATAAGAAAAACAGTTTAAAAACATCAATAGCACAAAGAATATACAAAAATTGTTCTGCGAAAGCATTTCCAATAAAATGAAGCTAATCAATAAATTAACAAATAAATTCCTACTGATTATGGCTGAGGTTGAGATTGAGAAGAGATCGAGCTCTCTCTAAGCCCTCAGGAACTTCCTTCAGATTATTGTGACTGAGATCAAGAGTTGTTAATTCCTCCAAGTGAAATAATTCTGTAGGTATTCCGCTGCTCTTGATATTGTTGTGTCGAATATTCAAAGTTCTAAGACAGCCTAGTTCAGTTAACTCCCCATATAAACGTTCGAGTTTATTTTTTACCAGAGAAAGGTGTTCCTAGGGGTGAGAAAAATAGTTGAAGATACAAAATTTGAGTGCTAGAGATTTGTGTGAACTGTGAATTCTTTAAAAAATGTAAAAAATGATAAGTTGCAATATTACAAAATACATAAAAATCATTTGAGGTCTGTTTTGAATACTTCTTTTGTTTGTTTACCAGTTTCAATAATTTCCCCATTTCTTCTGGTATCTCTGTTAAATTTGTTTTGTCTAATTTCAGCCATTGTATCCCAGTCATCAAGCGTACTGATTCCGGAAATTTACCATCCTGTAAAATAGTGACGATAAAAGATTTTCCATAGAGTAATACAACGGTAATACTATCATAAATGAATAAAAAATATAGAAAAGACTATATGGGTTGATACTGTGTTATTTTTATTTAATCAAAAAAAACTTTTCGATGCTAATAAATTAAATTAAATACAGGGTTTTTATTTCGATTTTATTTAGAGTAAATGAACAATGAATAAAATGAAATAATTTACTTACGCTAAAATCGTTGCTGCTGAAATCGACACCTCGTACAAATGGTAAAACACCAGTGTTTGCCATTGTTTATACAAATAATATCCGACTAGTTAATATTTTAGAAATTTGTATTGGTGTAGATTTGTTGTCTATGGTTAAACTTGTTTTCAAATATATTCTTACGAGAGGTTATGTCGTACAAATAGTGATCGTCTCCTCCTTATGATCAATCAATCAAATTGTGAGTAGGATTCATTATCTCGAAACTTTGACATAGCTGCAGTTTGTTAATCATCTAACACTTTGATGATACTGTTCAGCAAATAGAAATGTATGTTCGAAATGATTATACGACATAAATCCTGATATCAAACGATATCAGGTTTAAGAGGAGTGTCCAAAATAGTCCGAAGACGAAAACATGATAGCTAGAATAGTATGCATGAGTGTGTGTGCAACACGTATACGTCGACGCGTCAGCATTTAAAGCATAGGAGAATTTGGAGAATTAATTTTCGACCAAATTTGAAAACCTTTATTCAAAACTACATGAAAATTTGGACCTGTTGCTTTTGTATAAACCTTAATCGATTAATCAAAATAGATATTTTATAATTCCCTGCATTCCCTATAAAAACGCTACAAAGTAACATAGGCATCGGTATCCCGCGGTGAATTGAAGAACTACTGTTGTCGCAAACGCTGGAATGTTAAATCGACGCCGCCGGTATATCGATTATCGGTCAGATATACCGGTACCGCAGACCGCGCACCTAACTACCGGATCGTTAGATCTGAATTGAGTTGGCGGAATTTAGCGAATAATATCGATTCGAGCATCTAGTTTTGTTTATAAAAACAATAAAATATAAACCCGATATTTTTCATGTATGAATACCAAAGATTGAACGTATTTTCAATAAAACTTATGATCTATCCTCTGGAAAGCGATTCGACAACGGGTCCAGTAAGTAATATATATAATATAGCATTCGATTCTCGCGCCATTTCGTAAATCTTCGCGTTTCGTATTTGATTTGACTCACTCTGTGGCGGCATTTGCCGTAAGTAACCGAAGTGGGGGTGAAAATTAAGTGAAAAAGCCGTCTGCACGAGGGTCTTTCGGAAAAGTTCACTCCAATCGAAACAATCATACAGCGAAAATAATAACTTGATTTAATATCAATTAACATTTCGTTCACGTATATGGCTTCAATTGAAGAATTGGATCAGTTGGACAGCGGAATGGGTAGCAGCGACGCACGCTCTCCAGAAGTAAAGTCGATCCTCCCTGACGATGACGATGATGAAGAGGTAATTCCATAATTCATATTTCACCTTCATGGTTTACCACTTTTATGCTATTTTATGCGCAGAATTTCTCTCAAAAGCATAAATCAAATTCATTCTATATACCCAATGAATCCTAACCGCGTTTATATTCTCAAGATCAATTCGTACCATCAGAGATTCTCTCTACTTTCTATACGGCAATATTAATGTGCGATTGAATATTGACCAAATTTGACTGAAAACATTAACCTTTATTACACAACTTACCACACGATTATTAAGTGAACTGTAATCAAAAATTCCCGACTCTTTTCGCACCTGCAAAATATATAATAGACGAATTTTCGGAGTAGTGTTTAATAGAAATATAATAATAATGTGTTTCTAAAAACTGGGCTAAGGTTAAGTGCAGTTGTATCGCTAAAATTTCAAAATCACCAATAAACTTACAATAAATCTGGCCGAAATAAAATTTATTCAAAACAAATATATAAAACTCTTTATGTAGGACGAAAGTATCGTCGAAAGATTGGTCGGTCTCACAGAAATGTTCCCAGAGGATGTTCGGAGGCTGGGAAGTACTCTGGGATCCAGCCTCTGCAGTTTTGTCAAAGGTAAATAAGCTCTTTTGAATCTACGATACTGTTTAAATAATCATTGATAAATAGCGTTAAAAAAAATACTGTGTGTTCTAGGTTTGTACGGGTTTTCATGTTCGGCGACATGGCTGTTTTTCAGTTCTTCAGCAATTCTATTTGCGCCGATAATATTCGAGGTGGAAAGAGCACAAATGGAAGAAGTGCAGCGAACGCAACAGAAGCAGGTTCTTTTGGGGCCAAATTCAGCGGTATCTAATATGGGGTCACCGGGCCTTCCAATGTCTCCGCCAGTTCAGCGATAGGCTGTAATTATTTTGACCGCAGCTCAATTTCGTAAAATGCAGATTATTGAGTTCATCCACTCAATTTTATGTTAATAACATGAAACAAACTAACGATTATTATCTAATACCATTGTACAAGTCGCGCGTAGGTCGATTGCTACTCGCCGAGATAAGAGAAAAAGATAAACCATCAACAAAAACTCCGATCAATACATATAAATATTATAAAAATTGCATGTGTGTCTCATAGTTCCGAAAATATCTAAAGAAAAACGAAAACAATGAATTCGTATCATTTATTAATGGCATTTAAAATAACTAAACTAATAAACTAAATAGAGGTTTACGAGCGCCAGGTGAAAAGATTCATTTGTTTGTTATTTACCTACTAGAAAGTGTAGTTGCATTTTTTTTAGATGGCCAGACGTACTTCTGCATTATTGAAACTAACTCTTTGAGAGTAGATTTGTCGCCACCTAATTGTTGATACGTATGAAGATTTAGATTTGCAGACAGTTTTATAAAGGTTTGATATTGTACAATATTGTGAAATTATCAGTAACAGACGTATCTGAATACTGTAATGAAATTTCTTGTACAAATATTTTTAAACTAAAATAACAAATCTTTACTACTGTCTGCTGCTGTTGTCATCGAGGTATATCATAGTTCATATTTAGTTATTTCTGTACAATATTATTACTTTTTCTTTAAATGTTAACGAAAAGGTAAATAAAATGTTAGTCAATTGAAATTTAGTATCCAATCATCATCATACTCTCATACGTTTACCATTCGGCGTAGTTTCGTGAATTCGGACGGTAATGGTCATTAAATAATGCTAAATTATTGTTTCTTCAAAAGCGTTTAATAAGCCTGGCAAAACTAACGACACTCAATTAGTTCAATTCCAATAAATAATGAACGGAAAGCTCCAAAACTTGTAAATTCCGATAAAAACGGGTAGAGTAAATAGAAAATTAGAATGGAAAAGCATAAATATATTATCACAGTTGAATCTTATTCAAATCAGAATCATTTTTTATTATTTTATAGGAAACTACCCTTTTATAACTGCAATGGGTCTGAGTTTAATGCATTTTCGAGATATCCCAGCTGCGTGGCATGTGTCTACAACATCAGTTACATTTTTGTAAGATTCGGGAGCCTCTTCCATGACTAGATTCGGCGATGCCACTCTGATTGATATTCCGGACTGTTCTAATTTGGCCAAGACATCTTTATAATCCAAATTACGCCTTGCCTTTGCACGCGATAAGGCTCTGCCCTGGAAACCCAAAATTAACATCATTACCCTTTACTCCTACGATGATTCAATACCTAATAAAATAATAATACATGTGAAATCAAGTAAAAAAAGACCAGCATGCGAAAATTTTACGTCGTACTTACCGCCCCGTGGCACGTTGAACCGAAAGTTTCTTTCATGCCTCCTTCTGTTCCCGTTAGAACATAACTACAAGTACCCATCGTACCTCCAATCAAAACAGGCTGTCCAGTTAACTGATAATCAACAGGGATGAGAGGATGGTGAGGTGGAAATGCTCGCGTTGAACCCTAAGGAAAGGAGATTTGTAAAATAAGTAACACAGAAACTGGCAAGGAAGTATTCATGGTTTGAGCCCCACGGTTTGCGTTACCTTTCTATGAACTAACAGCGTTTTTTGTTTGCCATCTACGATGTGTTCCTCTACTTTAGCTATGTTGTGAGACACGTCGTAGATAACATGCATATCCAGGTCGTCGGGAGACATGTGAAACTGCTTTGCAAATGCCTAAATAAATATTCATGAGTAAAAGTAAGGCTTTGAAACTGTAACTTCTTTTGTTATATTGAAAATTTTCGAATTCAACTTCCAACACACCTGCCTACTCAGGAAAGTCATTGAGCTGCGATTAACCCACGCAAAATTAGCTGCTGCGGCCATCGATTTTAGATAGTCTTGTCCCTCTGAAGAATTTATGTGTGCACAAGCCAGCTGCCTGTCATTCGTTTCTATGTTATCTCGTTTCATGGCTTTTTCCATTTGTACAAGAGCATCTGGGGATCATAAAACATCTTTGTTGATCAGTTATGTTAAGTATTTAGGATATTTCTGGGTCAAAAGGTCCCTAAACCTTTGAATAAAGCCTGATTAAGTATTCAAACTGATGATTCTAGCTAGTTGGCAACTTTCATAAAATCAACGTGAAATATACCAGTCGCAACTTGATGCCCAAATCCTCTGCTCCCAGAATGAATCATGATACAAATTTGTCCCTTATCTTCAATGCCCATTTTACTGGCAGCCCATTTGTCGTAGATTTCTTCTACCACCTGAATTTCTGCATAATGATTACCAGCACCTAACGTACCCAACTGCAAATGAAGACGATTCATTGAAAGACTTTTTTATAATTATCACTGGGAATTGTGATTAAAGTATTACCTGTGGAAGACCGCGTTTCTTAGCTCTCATGGACACTTTCGAGGGATCTGCATTCAACATACGACCATTTTCCTCGCAGTGCTCTTTGTCCTCTGCCCAAATATACCCTGGGGAATTAAAAATCATAGATTTAAATATCGGTGACAAAGTAAAAGTCTTTTTGAAACGTGATTCCAGCTTCTGAGAACGAACCTTCCCGCAGAGACCAATCCATTCCCATTTCTAAAGCCTCTTCCAAATCCCTTGCATTCATGGGGATGATTCCCTTTGATCCAACCCCAACTGGGATATGATCGAACATACTCTGCGCTAGCTGTTCCTAAAATTGTAAGTTTCCTTTAGTCTTAGAGTTCCCAAAGCCTCTTAAGCAGATTCTTTTTTCTAATTCGAATTTTTATCTTCAGACTCTGATCATCTTCTGGCTTACTTTTACTGGCTGGACATCTTTCTCCCATAAATTAGTCCGGAGAAGTCTTACGCCACAGTTTATATCGAACCCAACTCCTCCAGGAGACACAATTGATTTTGGATCGTCCATATCAAAAGCTGCCATATTACCTTTGTGGAAATATTTGCTATTGTTAATTGTTAAATAACAATTACTTCTTTGGCTCTCAGACTCAGTCTAACATAAGAAGTCAATTTCCATGAAGGAAAAAATAACTACGATTGCTTACCAATGGCAAAACCATAACCAGAATGAACATCTGGTAAACCCACAGACCTCCCAACAATTCCAGGCAGAGCAGCTACATTAGCGATTTGTTTTACCCCGGGAAGAAAACCGCCTATTGCTCCCGGCCGGCAGGAATTGCGCAGTTCTTCAAGCATTAAACGTTCCAGTGTACTATTCACGTAAAATACACCTTCGACCTGGTTTTTTGTTTTCGAAAAGCACATGTTAATGCATTATAGAATATTTTGGAAAACTGATGAGCTACAAGCCAATAAATATGACTAAAGATGTTTGAATACAGAATTTAAAAATATGGTGACCAAAATTCGATTTTTATGCCATTTAAATTCAATATATTCTTTTTTTCTCTCTCTCTTACATTCATGTTGGGCTGAAAACCCTTTTTAATCCTCCAACAATAGTCATTGATTTTTTCCAAGTATTGCAATTCTTCCTGATATTGGCGGACGACCATGATTTCTAGAAAAAACGAATTAATGGATAACAAATTATGAAACTATAAAAATATTTAAGGTGATGTGAAAAACGGGTTTTTGATTAGGTACACGGAGATAAATGAGTTTACTTTATATCCCAGTTCAAAAAATCTTGCATACTTTTGCATTTGCTTACTTAATCAGATTAAAAAATAGGAAATATTATACATATTTACGCAAGTATGTGAAATTATTACAGCATGTAACCTCCAAAAATATTTCATCATGATTCATGATTGAAGTTGTTTAAACAGTTACTTGCCTATTGATTAGCTCCTATAAATCACTGAATCGATATTTTTTGTGTATTTGAAAATCTTTTCAAAGTCTTTTTGGTCCCGGCACAGAATTATAAGGTAGATCCTTAGACCGGTAGATCGCTGTCAGGGCTGTCAGGCGACAGGCGCATACGGGTTACGGGTATATGACGCGATCTGAAGTTAGCAGGTAGATTGAAGTAGCCAGTAAAGTGAACATAGCCACATAAAGACTTGAATCATAATAATATGGGAGACGAAACGATATTTGAATCGTTTTGAATGAATGAGATAGGAAATTTTGTCGAATTTTGTAATTTTAATTCATATTTCATTACACAACTCTTAAATCCTATGATATGATATTAATATTAGATACTATACGCTATGGATATAAAGTTACAAGATACTTTGATCTTGAATAAAAATAATTTGTGAGGCAAAAGACGCGATAAGTAATTATCGGTATTCTCCTGAATCATTATTCTTAAAAAACTTTAGCCAAAAAATATCAGTCATACAATTCTGTATGTACAAGACAATGATTCATTATTTTTTGCTAATAATTATATGGAAATCTGATTAATTATAATCCGAAACGGCCGGGAGTTTTCCTATGACTTGCAGGTGTTCCCGGCTCCCTTGAACCAGGAGTCAAAATTTCTTTTCTGTAACATAGAAGAATTGGAAAAAATTAATTATATGACGAAATCAGTTATAGTTATTAAATATAGTTAAAGTTAGGTGGTAAGTTGTAATCCTGTAGCCTAAACACAAACTATCCTTTAATCATAGGAAATATTTGAAGTGTTTTGTAATCTAGTGTCTCGCATCAATAAGTTCAATTCAAAAACAAATTCAATGAAATCAATTCAATTCAGTTGATCCTCAATCTAAAACGGAAGAATTTTCAAATTTCTCACTTTCTAACTGAAGCTTGTTCCCTTTCGAGTTGCTCTTGAGCTCTCAGTTTCATTTCTTCTTCAGCGACTTTCATCTGTCCTTCCATTTCATGTAGATGTTGTAGCGCTTGTCGTCGCTTAGCTCTACCACTGCGCCCAGTTTCTTTTACGCTAAAGAACATTGGGCCAAGTTCAGCTAGCCAGTGACCATCGACGGCAGTCACACATTGCATGTATTCCTTAGCAGTCATGACTAACTCATGATAAACGACATAGTCAGGAGTAAATCCCATACCAAACAATGCTGAAGTCGGATGTAAATGGCAAGGCATTCCTGTACGGCAGTTAACGTACTCCCCTATACCCTTCAGACGTGCAGCCTGATGGAAATATGCTGAACAAATGCACTTCCTTACCACATCCCAGTCCGTGCCGCAGCTGATAACTTCTATTTTCTGTTGTTTGAGAATCTCCTCCAATTGTTGTCTCACTTCTCTTACTTTACGCATTGCTTTACCATGTATGAAATGATCGTTACACCAAGATGTTGAATAGCCATTGGATTTCCACTGGTTATATACATTGAGGAAAGTTAAATGGTCGGATTCTGGAACTTGGAATTTTTCTCTAGCTGAGTCTGAATCCTCTTCTCGACCTTTTGGTCTGTAGAATATGGATGGCACGGAGAGCATCGAAACTGTAAACACGTAGATCGTCAATAACTGTGATTAGAAAGAAAGAAAAGATTATAAAAGTACATTCTATGCATAATACATACCTATGATGAGAATATCAGCTGTACAACCGAGCTGAGAAGCTACGATAAGCATTTGGCATTGAGGAGGATCGAGAGGAAACTCTGCCATCTGTCTTCCCAGGGGAGTTAAGCGTCCAGTGTGATCCAGAGCTCCCAATATCCACAGCTGATACAAAGAATTAAGTATATTGTCTTGCGGAGGAGGATCCATGAAGTGAAAGGCGAGCAAATCCTGAACCCCAAGAGATTTGAGGAGAAGAACTGTGTTGGCTAAGTTGGTTCTCTGGATCTCTGGCACTCCAGTGAACAAAAGTTCGTCCATATATTGCCGTCGCGTATAAAGTCGATAGCAGTGACCTGGACCGGTACGTCCGGCTCGGCCTGCTCTTTGATCAGCGTTTGCTCTTGATACAGGATAGACCTGTAAAGCGTCCATGCCTATTCTTGGATTGTAGACTTTTAGCTTGCAGTAACCAGAGTCTACTACAAATACAATTCCGTCTACAGTAAGGGATGTTTCTGCGATGTTTGTCGCCACAACGCACTTCCGAAATCCTCCTTCTGCCCGCTGGAAGATCTTAGCTTGTAGATCTGAAGGCAACTGTGAATAAATTGGGAGAATGGAGAGGGGAGGTGCCGAGTCAATTTCTCCAAGTCGTTCTTTGAGCGCCTCGCATGTTACTTCAATGTCCTCTTGTCCAGGCATGAATACTAGAACATCTCCACTGCGAGGTTGAAGATGGATCTGTAAGACCTGTTTCACAGCTGCATCGACGTAATCTTCTACAGAATTTTTCGAGTGTATTATTTCTACCGGAAAAGTTCGTCCCGGGATGGCAAATGTTGCTGCATTTCCAAAAAATGCAGAGAACTTCGTTGAGTCCATAGTTGCGGAAGTTACTATCAGCTTGAGGTCATGACGACGTGCGACTACCTGTATCATAATTCAATTGTCGGTGACTAATCTGATAAAGTAATCTTAAATCATGAATATACCGAATATGATCTAAGATATTGTTGATGACAAGGTGCGATAAAGATTAGATAGCGTTCGAAAATCATGTTCTATAAGGTATTAATTTCATTAATGTATATTCGCAAAGCGTAGATTGCGGTCGATGGCGTCTAGATTTTTGAAGTCATTATTGTCAGGAAAGAAGCAGAAAACTGACGGAAATGAAAAGCGATTTGGAAGTACAAGACTATTCGCTTTGAAAGAATCCCGTTGGTTTACAAAGGAGGAAGCTAACTTGTTTGAAAATGTATTTGACTCTGGATATATACTTGAATTGCGGATTGCTAGTGGCAATAATGGGCGGAATGTTAACAAGGATTCAGCTGCCACCTTAGAGTACGGAATAGTTCTATGGATGGAAAAGCCCGGTATGTAATGCAAGATTTAATAAATAAAATAGCAAATCAATCAGATTTGGTAGATGTAATCAATTTAACAATGCTAATTTATCGGCTAATATGCTATCAGTGCGATCAACAACCTATTCGTATTTCATTTGGCATAACAAATATGAACAACTCAAATCATCGGGAACTATAACATTGAAAAATGAACGTAAAAACGGAAAAAAGCCTGTATAAATATAAAAGAAGCCTGTATCAATGAACGTAAAAACGTAAAAAAGCCTGTATAAAGGCCGCCCCATGATAAGATATGTCTTTCAAATAACAGTTGAGTCATTACAGTATGGATAGTTTTAAATTAAAAACAATTGTTCAAGGTAGCTGGGGAAAAAAGACAAGCGGTTGTGATACACCTGGTCAAGGGGATGGATAAAAGTGGAAGAACATCATCCCACGGAGTAAAATGCAGTAGTTTGGAAAGCTTCTGGCGCGATGGTACAGAGATTCGTATAAATAACATGGACGATCGCGAAGAGAAGCCGGATAGTGCATCAAAAATTATCGAACGAGTAAACTGCGCGTCTAAGGGATTCTACAAATGGAGCGATAGTTATTCCTTTGTTCACTGGTGCCGTTACGGCAATCCTATTCCTTTAGAAGAAAGTACTAATAAAAAGCAGATGTGCAATGCTGCAATACGTTGGGGAGGAGTTGCAGCCAGCACCGGGGCTCTGTACTATTTTTCAAGACATCAACGGCAATGCCTTAAATAAGTTACTGATAATCGCATCGCACAAAGGGATGTGTTACAAATTTAAGTCACTGTGAATAATAGTATAACAGGGAATAAGGTATGACATTTTTAATATGAAGCAACTTGCAGTAGATACGAGTTTAGAATTATAGAAAGATGTAATCACAGCTTAAAAAATGCAAACGAGCTTCTGAATAATCATTCAATTAATTTCGATTTTGTTTTTACACTACATAGCAAACCAGTGTTACATAACTTGTCAAACTCTCCTACTTATCTTCATGTTTATGATTGTGACGTCCAGTATTTAACAATAAGATACCATCTTTTATATTGATTACACAAACCATGTGATAACTTCTCGCCAAAAATATTTGGAGAAAATGCTGAATTTCTGCATCATGATTCTCAGATTCTTACCCATTCATATCATCTGAAAAAAGTATTATGTAATAGAAGATGTGGATTTTTACCTCTCTGAGCAATCCGAATAGTACATCAGTGGATAAAGACCGTTCATGAGCCTCGTCCATAATAACAACACTATATCGATCCAAATCTCCCTCTCTTAAGCTCTCTCGTAAAAGAATTCCGTCCGTCATATATTTGATGACTGTCTGTTGGATTAAAATGTTTGTCAATACCTTTATCGCCAATGATCAACCCATACCTGTTGATACCATGAATGAACGGTTTCAAAGGGGCATAGAACTGATAAGAAATCATCAAACTTACCTCCTTCGAAGTGCAATCTTCAAAACGTATCGCGTACCCCACTTTCTCACCCAATGGTGTGGCCATTTCATCTGAAACTCTTTTAGCGACGGACATAGCAGCGACTCTTCTAGGCTGCGTGCAGCCGATGATACCGTAACGACTGTATCCATCTTCGTGCAGGTACTGTGTTAGCTGTGTGGTTTTACCGCTACCAGTTTCACCAACGATAACAACTACACTGTTTTCCCTAATAACATTGAGGAGTTCTTGTCTGACTGCAAAAACCGGCAAGCTTCTTCGCTGGTTCTGAATTGTCTTGTGTTTAAAATCGCCTGAACTTTCCCCAGTGTTTATATGACGAGCATACTTTTGCCCTGCCTTAAAGTCGGTTTCTTGACCTTGCTGATCTCCCTCTGCTCCAGGCTGACCGTCTTTACCGCTAACACCCATTATGTTACCGATCGCAGTTCCAGCCAATTCCCAATGTTTACGCTGTGCTCTGCGACGCTCCTTTTGCTCCCTGTACGCTCGCACTAAGGCCGATCCTTTGCGAGCTACGACCGCCATGTCAGAACTTGGATCTCTGACTGGTACCACCGGCTCTGGCTGCTTGGTGAACACGATGCGACCTAATCAAACTCATATCATTTACTTTTTCAATGAATTAAACTTTGTTGTGATGAATAGTGAATGATCGTTTCCTGAAACCAGAAAAGTTATTGAAATTAGTTTCTCACCATCTAAGAAGGGTGGAACAACGTTGTGAACAAGAAGATGAACTCTGGCTTCTCCTTCGTCGTCAGGATCATCGTCATGTTCCAGAGAACTGACCACACCCGAAGTCAACATCCTATTGCGTTCCCACAACTCGTTATCCTTGTTTATTTGTCTCTGTTGAGCTGATACTCGTCTTTCACGTTTTGCTTCCATCTCCATTTCCTTTTTCTGTGCATACTCCTCAGAAACATCCGCAAACGGACGATTCTCTCCATCGTCTAAGGCGTACCATTCCCGATCTAATCTTAAATTTGAATGCCTCATTAATGTCTGGATCTCAAAGATGCGGATTTCAATTTTTACGCAAGCATAGTGCCGTTACTTTTGTTTCAAATGCTGATTTTTTTAAGATGAATAATTTAATCTCTCAAATAAAACAATATTTTCTGAGAATTCGTCAATAAAATTCCTATTTCTTTCAATAAGTGGCTGGAAATGTGAATACTTCAACTTTTCGTTGAATTATTGACTGGTTTTGTAATATTCTATACAGGATTTAGCTTCTTAAATTCTGATTTGATACTTTCAGTTTAAATTCTTCTTCAATTTGAAGAAAATATTAGTTGATGATTCGGTCGATTAATTTGATTTATACCTTTTCTGCTCTTCTTCCCACAGTTCTTTTTCTTCCCCATCGGTCATAGGAGTGGCTCCAGAAGCCTTTCGCTCTTTATTCCAAGAATTAAATTTATAAGAAGGTGTCCATTCGCTCCTAACGCTCTCTTTGGGATCTTTAGATCCGTAAAGTTTTGGCGTCGGATGATCCCAGGTAGATTTTCGAGGTTCGAAATCATCGTCGTCATCCCAATTACTCCGAGAGGTTGAATCCTGAATAAAACAATGGATAATAAATCTCATGAATCGTGGACAATTACACTCATCTGCATAAATAATAAATCTTGAAAATTTTCCTCCAAAACTGAAATATTTACCTTCGTTCTAAACTTTGGAGTTTGTGGTTCGTCTTTAAATCTCATCGGTGTTTGCCTAGTGCTGTCTCTACTCCGACTCCGATCTCTATCTCTTTCTCTATCTTTCCTCCGTCTTTCTCTGTACAATCTGTCCTGGGCATCTAGTCTCTGTCGGCTTAACCTGTCTTCAAATCTCTGCCTAGCTTCTGAATTAACTCCGCCAGTGTGAGTGGGAGTTTCTTCTTCATGTAATCGATACTTTCTTTCTTTATAGTCTGAGTTGTGGTCTGGAGATTGGCTTGTGCTAGGGCTAGACCTTGGACTGTAAGGTTCTTGCGAATTTTCCCGTCGTTTACGCTCGGCCAATTTGTCTAAGCCCAGAATAGATACTTGCGGCTTTTTGAAAGTGTGATCAGATACCTTTTTACGGATTATTAAGCCTCCAGTTTGATTCGATTCACCTTCTAACCTGTACAGATCGGGATCCTCCGACATATTTACGAGAGAATTTTGATCAGTCTGTTCGGTAGCCAATTTGACCCCGTTACTTGATCCACTGGTATTTTTAATCCAAATACACTCTGCATGGAAGTCACAAGACAAACACAAAACACACTTTTCTTTCTTTCAAGACTGAAGAATAATAAGGTTAGCACTTAACGCAGCATAACATCTCTAACCTAACCTAACCAAACTAGTTGTAATTGTTTTCGAAGCATAAGCTTTCGAATTTTGCCGCAAGATGTTGAGGCTTGTCCGTCCTGAAAACTTTGCGAACACATGAATCGAATTTTCCGATTCTGTCGTTGCAGTCGAGACGCAGTCGGCCACGGAGTCGGCATTGTTTTGTTTTGTTTTCATTTTGGCGGAGAATTGATTCAAATAATTCATAACCCTAAACGATGATGTCCTATGACACTGAAAGTTTTGAATATCGTATAACTATTTTATAAAATGAGTAACATTAACACAATAACTTCAATTCACGTGAAAAAATTAGGTGATTTAACCCCCGAGAATAATTTCACGTATCTAAATCTTCTGAAATTCTTCTAACCTAAAACCATAAAAATACATTCGATATTTTATTGTCAGGACATTCCTTGGATGAAATACGATTGAGAGCGCTAGACAACATAATATCAAAATTCGATCGTGGATTTGGCTGCGATTGTGAAGCCGTAAAGAAGGAACTAGTCGTTAAACTATTCAATTGGTTCACATTTCCAAACGTACCAGAGCCGGGAAAAGTTCTCGATTTAATACTACGTCTTATTCAGGTGAGTCTAGGAGCTATTTTCTATTAGAGATTATCAATTAATACTACGATTGAAAATCTTCTAGTTAGTAAAGAAATTTCTTTACTGCTTTTTTATTTTTATTTTTAATTCGGGAAATTCTCCCGAATTTTTCTTACATTCATTAATTTTCGCATTTTAATCTCGTCTATAATTTTCTCTATCTTCTGTTTTCATTTTTAACAGTCAAGCAGAGAAAACTACACCAATGCTTTTGGAAAACTCAGATTTCAAAATGAAATCCGTGAATTACGATCCAGCCTCGATGCAACTTATCATAACAAATTGTATCAGATCGAGGCTGCGATTACAGCTACCAGTAATTCACAAAAGTCGTCCGACATGGAAATACAAACTATAAAGGTGCCTCTTTGATTACATATACAGGAATTCATTCAGCAGTACATATCGTGGTCTTATACATGCAAAGTTATTGAATAAACTAACATCATCTTTTCAGGCACCGAGTCGGTTCAATACATCTTCTACAGATACAGGAAATCATCAATATGGACAGGGAGAAGAAGGCAGCAGCGTTCTGCACTCCTCTTCTACAAAAGCCAATTCGTTTGCTAGGTATATGCGGCACGCTGATAAAAAAATATGAGATTCATTTAATTTTTTTCCATATTTTTACTTGTATTATTCATAGAAAAACAGTTGCTCATGGTTTTATCATCAAACAAGAAGCCTGCTTTGATTCTATTGAGAGAGGGAAAAGGAATTCTTAAACAAAAAAATCGTTACAAATAATTTATGTTATTTAAATTGAGATTTTTTTTCCCCAAGAATCATAGCAACTCTAACAAAGCCACTGCTAAGATAAATCAACAAGCCACAGTTTGCCCACAAATTGATTTGAGCGGAACTCTTTTTTTACGCACTAAACTCACTTGAAGAAGGAATAAATATATTAATAAATGTGATTTTCATTTAGCACATCATTGTTCGATACCACCCTCCAATGTGGAGATGGTACTCACATAGATAAGAAAACAGATGGTGGTATAAAGTGGCTAGTTATGCCCTGGCAGCCGCTTGTCACTTCAGACAGAGGTGTGCTCGCTGCTATAGAAGAAGCCTTGCACAATGTGACGGATACGACTCTAATACTTCATACATGCCAATTTATAACTAATGTTATGCTGCAGGATTTTCCTGCCGAAGTTTTCTTGCAAAGACCAGCTATTGTTGCGGTAAAGTTTCCTCTTTGGATTCATTGTTCCCAAGCTTTGCTCCCAAAACTCAGAAAAGCGGAGATTTCAGAATAAATATCAGTTTTTGTTATTTTAAAAGTGTTTCAATAATCAATCATTGTGTCTTACAGGTCTTGCATAGTCTTATTTTAGCTAACGAAGATTACGAGGATGGAAATTTCTCAGAGATAGCTTCGGCGATGTTAAAAACTTTGTACAAATTGACTCGTTCTCTTAGATTTCGTATTTACTATTACTGCGATCCTTGTGTTGCAAACAAAAAGCAAAAGGTGAATTATTGGCAACCTTTATTTATCTTTTCTTTCCTGAAGCTTAGCGACACTTTATTAGCAATGCATATTACCTACTTCTTCTTTACAGCTTCTGGCCGAAAATGTGGAGAGCGTTGCTTACCCGTCTTCCGAAGAAAGGGATAGCCCAGATGCAGGTCTACCAGAAGCTACTTATCACGCGTATCAATCAGCAGTGAGTTTCACAAAGAACGAAGACTGTTTCGATTTTTCTGGGTCATGAAGCGTTCATAAAAGATGTATTTTTCATTTAGGGTACAAGTGAACGAAGCCAAAGTATAACAGATAATATAGAAGAGTCTGTTCTACAGTTACAACAAATGACAATACCAACTTACTGTATAGAGACTTTGAAAAACGTCATAATGCTATTGGGCATTCCGATTGATCCTGCATTCCCGTTAACAATTATCAAAGACATAACAGATCTGGCGTATGAGCTTGTGCGGCTAATAAACACAAGCATTTTACCCAACATTTGGCTCTGCGGCGACAGCGAGTGTCTAAGAATAAACGAAAATTTGAAAGTCTTTTTAAAACTCCTTGGCGAAGTAATGGAGTATTTAGGATCCTATATTAGTATCGACCACTGCAGAGTATCTTATTTGCATCTCATATGCATCACCACGAAGCTACTCAGCAATGTTGTTCCATTAGAACTAGCAGACTTGGTACTTCCTAAACCGCTAAAGTTAGCAATCGTGGCAGCCGTTATGGATGCACCAATATACTTAATGTACCCTCAGGTGCATACGATACTTCAAGAATATTCAAGAGTAAGTTTTCTTGAGAAGAATACTAATCGCTCTTTAATAAATTCAATTATGTTATACATTTTTTATCCTCACAGCAATTCAATGGGAAAGACGAACGTGAGGGTATGAATTTGTTCGACGAAACTTGTCTAATAACAAAGTCAATGAAGGCTGCTATTTCATTGATGACGAATCGTGCCGAATTATCCGTGCCAATTGCCATCAAGAAGATATACGCTTCGAAACTATGTTTCTCCTACCACAAGAATTTTAGTATCATCAATCAAGCAGTCGCAGTTTTACAAACTCTTAACGAGTGAGTATAGACACCGTGTGCCTCAACTCCTCGGTTTATACTCTCTATTATATTTCTTAAACATCTTTAATCGTTTTTCAAGCTGCCATATGGATTCCGATGATCGAGCAATAGCTACTAAATTAATCCTCAATCTATTATCAAATAACGACACCGATGTACAACTAGCTATGTATGTGGAATGCCATAAATTAGTCATCGATACTCTGGGAGTAACTTCAACCAAAGGCAAACATTCGTGGAGTAAAATATCGTTTCTTTTAGAGCAAAGTGTTTTGGTAGAAATCATTTGTCATGGCGTAGGTAATGAGAATCCAGAGGTAAATATTAGCCAGTGTAATAAACCACTGAATACATATTTGTAAATCATTTCAAACTATGTAAACCTGCATGCATTTTTCAGCTAAGACATTTGGCAGAGGAAATAATAGTCTATTTACTGAAAGCTAAAATTCAACTAGGAGAAGAGGGATGGCTAACATTTTTAGAAGTCCTTGGTCCGGCGCATGCTTTGTTGCAATGCTTTGCGAGTACAAAAACGCCTTCAGGACTCTGTGTCTTAAAGATGCTAGACCCTGATTTGTGGTCTAGTATTCAGCTCCCATACATCGAGGTGAATCGATGGGAAAGATGTGAAATTCCTACCCCATATCTTCAGGATATGATTTCGATAACAACAGACTTTCTCTTCTTGCTCAAGGTTCTGCGGGGTAATACAAGGCTCTTGTTCGCCCTTGATTCTGAAGTTAGAGACGAGGCGGTTTGTCGACTGATCTGGTTACTCGGAAAGGAAACTGACTCTGTCAAGAAGTTACCTCGACTATCTTCGCTACATGGACTACCACTCAGTTCTGTCTGTGTATTCGATAGAAATACATCAGTCAGGCAAACCCAAGGCAACTATCAGGTTACTTACTGATGTATTTGTTTTTGGAATTCTAGTCATTGAGTTGAATTAGTATCAACTGTTTATTCACCATACATTTGATCCTAAATTGATCCTCAAAGAAACAGTAGAGCCACTTGTCGAAGCTTTCGATCAATATCTAGCCACTGCTTTCTCCTGTCTTATAAATTATAAATCTATTCCAGAGAAGCAGTTTGCTATCTGTGATGGAAATGCTAAACGCGCCTGGAGTTGAACCAAAAATGCGAAAGTCTGCATTGGTGCAAATTAGTGTAATGCTCACCGATTCGTCTTTGCACAACGTTTTCATTACCGAAAACGGTTTGAAGTTGATTTTAAAAATCTTTAATAGTGCCTTGGTACGTATGAAAATAATAACAATTCACCGTCATCTACTTCTAGCTGGTCAGTTATTCTGAATTTCGTTTCAGATTGAACAGGAATATGCGAATTATCCTGACTCAGTTATCCCAATATTGACTATACTGAAGTTCATTTGTTCAACGGATAGTTCCATAAGAAACGAGCTATCAGTGCGTTCGGATATATACCTCAATATTCTCCGAAGTAATTATTTCAGGTCGAATAATGTGCTTTATAAATTTAACAATTTCTGATATTCCTTTGTGCTGTTTACAGGTTTATTTCTATTCCCAAATAACGATTGTGTAAAGATAGACGGAGCTCATCTTCTATGTCTGCTCTTATACAGCGAATACACTCTTAGAGCTGGCAATAAAGAAGCGGATAGATTCAATCCCGTAAACATATCACTCCCTTATCTAATTGTATCAAGGATGAGGCTGCCTTTCACAAGCAAATGCCATTGGAAGACTAGTATTCACAGACGGTCAGATCTATCAGGTAAACTGGACGGTCTGATTAAAATTTATTCAGACAATGAATTGATGATTTGATTCGATTAACATGTCTCTCATTTTTTTATCAGTGCTCCACAGTAATAACGAAAGGGCAATAACGTTCGTGAGACAGTTTTGGGCCTGGGAATGGCACAATGGATCCGATAGTCTATGGAAATCGTTTGATGTTATAAACGACTCTCAAATATCGGAGAAATTAATGATCAAAGAATCTGAATTTATGTGTCTCAGACTGAGTTCAGTTCGGTATTGTTGTCAGCAGCAATTGTACAACATACAAAATTCTACTACTCATGGTGGCGTTATATGCGCACTTGATTTTCTCACCATGTAAGTATCACAGAAGTTGAATGAACATATTCAGAACTCCCAATATTGATGCAGCAGACCATAGAAAAGCTGTTGCACAAACATCTAAATTCATCATAATCAATCCTCATGTTACAGGTATCTGAAGCTGTATGATATCTCAAAGTGTAGCGAATTGTCTGAGGTAACTTCTCTGCCTTGGGAACAATCATTCGAACGATTCTTACTCTCCCATCCAACCAGCAAAGAGGACTGCGATTTATTTGTTCACGTTTTAACGTTTCTTTATTCTTTTGTAAATACAACAAAAAATGGTAATTATAACACAGTGTAGCGATTGTTGGATACTTACTTACACAGCTCTTACATTGCTTTACTCAACTTTACAGGGAATAATGCTTGGCTGAGTAAAATTATGAAAAATATGACCAAATCTCTGTCTGATTTACTGCGGAATCTTGATACTAATAACCAGGACGTTCACCAGTCTGTGCTCAAGCTGGCTCGAGCATGTTCGGCGACAGAGCCTGTGGATGAAAGTGTTAGCGAATCTAAAGATGAATCATGGATTAATTTCATCGAACTTGTTGTCTCTAATCTCTGTTTTGGTGATCAACAGCACTTTTATAATTTGGGTATGTTTGATATTCTTCATTTTTGAGGAGAAATGATCAGCCTCTTATCTCTACATTCAATTATCCTGATCCTACTGATTTCCAGCATACCTCGACTGGCTTCTCACATGCCTTTCCTACTTGACTGGAAAATGCCAGTGGAATAAACACAAAAACCTGTTAATCTCGCTCGGAAATGCATTGATTGAGCTTATCATATCATTTCACGGAGCAGGAACTTATAGTTACATGGGGCTCTCGATAACTAGGAACTCTATTCTGTGTTTGAATCATTTGCTATATCAGATGCAAAAGAATCTTGAGAAAAGCGTAAGTTTAACAAGCCTCGTACAATCTTCTTTCAGCAATATTCGTGACATGCATAATTGCTCCTTAGATATGGACGACGTTTTGGTACGATGAAGGACGCTGTCTAAGCTGGCTTCCAATGCTTTGGCAAAATCGTGACCCATTAGTTAGAGCTTCAGCGCTGCAGCTACTCGCTGGATTGACTGCTGCCCAACATACGGCCCCCCAATTATTAAACGCTATTGCATTAGCTCCGAATGAACTGTGCCATACGTTGCTAGATCATATCACCAACAGAACAGAGGCTTGTATAGTCAGAGAACAAGCAGCCATAGCTCTTAGCAATGTTTTAAGGAATTGTAAAAGTTCTGCGTATCAATATGTAAGCATTCTGCAAACATTCTTCTTCATTAAACTAGTCTAAGTCTAGTCCGCAGATGCGAACTCACGACTCCTACTCATTACCTTTCAGGCAGATTCTCTGAAATCCGAGGCTATCTTAATATTTGCTGAACAGAGCAATATCTATTATGAGATTAGCGTCTTATGCTCTAATATTTATATGCTATCAACCTTGGACCCGGACCCATCAATCGCTGTTAATGAAGAAGTTATGCAAACGCAATCTGAGCGAAGCACCATATCTGGAGGCACTTTGTTAGCGCGGAAGCACGTCTCTCACGTTTATAATTGTCACGACGAATATCATTTGCGTAAGTCATCGTGTCATAAATTGACTAACAAATTTATGACACCGCTTTCACCTCTGATCTTACATTAAAAATTTTCAGTATCAGTAAAGGATTCTGAAATTATGGAGGACGATAACTCTTCGCAGTTTGTATCCACGCCTTCTCTAATCACAGCCATCTGCACTTTACTTACAAATTTGATATCTGTTGACCAGCGTAATGTCATAAAACATTTTTACGACCATTCTATCGACAAATATTTATTTGGGTATGTTTCTCAGCTGAATTTTATCAATTGTTAACATTCCATTAGTTATTGATATCTCTTCTTGTTCATAGGTGCTTCAACGGTATTCCACGGAACATAGAATCCCGAAAGAGTCTAGTTCATTACTGCGATATTCTTGAAATGTACACTGGCTTGTGTACAGTAATCACCAAATGCGTTACCCACAATAACAAGATCACAAATGCTGCAAACTTTTCACCAGACTCGCTTTATTTGGTCATAAGCCTCTTGAATCATAGCTTATATTGTAAGTATCATATTCTCTGAATTACATCCTACACATATGAGTTTCTGAAAGGCAATTGATGTTGGAATTAATGGATCTTGTTTCCGCATTCCGGAAATTCATCCCTTTGACCTGCTATTACATATAACATTTCTCTTCATAGATACTCACAAGCCGAGATTAGTTTACCTCCGTAATCAGCTGTGGACAGAAATCTACAAACTGCTATCTGTGCTTGCTATCTCTGAAAACCAATGCTCTGAAGCAGTGCAATCAGCGATTGAATTATGCGGACCCGAATTGGTCGTGTCTTCGATGTGTATTGCGATGAAAAACTCCACTTCCGAACTTCAGATAAGCGCGATTGGCTCGCTTGCCTCTTTGCTTTCACATGAAGTGCAGAGTGATGTGGAAGTGAAGAAGAGCACGTCCCTAAAATTCATACTGGATACGAGCCAGACTACAGTTTCCGATAGACGGAAGGAAATAAATCTGAGAAATGTTTTGTCTGACATAAATAAACTCTCTATAAAAAATGTTAACATGCACTTAAAGAAATTAGACGAAAATGAGATACTGAATGCAGATAATTATCGCAACAAGACTGGGAGGAGAATACAAGATGAAAAATTGGCCCTCGTTGGTTCAGAAATTTGTAAAACATTGCTGCAACTTTATATCGCGCACAGCTATACCAGGCTGAAAAAAAATCGTAAACAATCAGACGACAAAGACCTGATAGTTGGAGCATTGACAAATCTATTGTGCGTATCGGCAGAAGCTAAGAAAACTGCGCTCGAGGAAGGCTTGGCTGAAACTACCTTGATGCAGTTGAAAGAGTTGTACGTTAAACTCAATCTGCAGCCTTTGGAACTCCAGAAAAGTGGAACGGACAGAGAGAGCAAGGTATGAAGCCGATTTTTTTACTCCAAAATTGGGATACTCTCTATTTCAGTTATAAATAACTTCCAATCTTTTTCAGATGAACCCATTACTCCATGAGGTGAACTGTATCTTCACATTACTGATGAATTTCATGTACAATGGTTCCCAAGTTAAAGAAACTATGGCAAAAGCTGGACTAGCTGACGTTTTACATAAGCTTTGGGCTTGGGTTTTGATGAATAAATCCGTAACTATTTCTGCGCTTAAATTGTTAGCAACTTTTACAACTCATTGCCAAGAAGGTATAATAATATTGCAGCATTTTTATGATTTATAAAACGAAATGTAACACAGGCTCTAGTATGTAATGTTATTCGATGAATTATGTTCTTTTACTTTCAGCTGCCCAATCGCTGATATTAACAACGACGCTGCCTGGAGTGGGGCTCAGAAAAACACCAAATACTGTCGCCTTGATACACGTTACAGTGCATTTAGCTTCTAAAGAAATTGAGAGGGCTGGTAGTCGCTTCGATAATCAAAAGCTGCATTTTGCTTTTCATATATTGCGTAATGCAACTCATATCCACGAGTGCAGAGTATCAATATCAAAGGTATCGATAATATTTCTTACTTCAATGCAAACATGGACAAGCTATACTTATCTTATCATAATTCGTATCAAACAATACAATTTCCACAATCCAAGATCATATTTTGTTTAAATTTTCAGAGTAATTTGCTGCAATTTTTCTCCAAAATTCACCCACTGACTACTAAGAGAGTAAAACCTTGGCCCTTGGTAGAAATGTATTGCTTGGAATTTCTAATAGATTTCACTTACCATGAGGAAGGACAAATATCTGTATCAAAAGTATGTTTATTATAATTGAACAGTTTATTCTATTGAGATATTGCTGCTTAATGAAGACTATCAATCTTTTTAATCTATTTCATATCTAGGTAATAAGTCTAACAGTTTATGATTACTCAATTTCAGGCTACAGATGGTTTAGACGTTCTGATCCACTTAGCTAAGTGCTCATCATCATCAATCAGGATTTTGGCTGTATCAATATTACGCAACCTGGCTTTTAACACAACAAATAGGCCAAGGCTACTGAGTTCAGGTAACTATACGTGTTTTCATTCTCGAATAATATTTATAGTCCACTTACACCGGTCTGCTTTACACCACAAATAGGTAAAATACCCTGTCTTTTTTTTACCTGACTTGTTGCCACTTTGCAAAATTTCTTAATCTACGCAGACTAATTTATTCCCAAATTATCACCCAGCCAAGTCCAAAGTTTTGCTCAAAAAATTCATCACCTAATACCTCAGACACTAACAAGCTATACAGAATATTTTAACTACAGATTATACAGTGGCTATAACTACTGGTTAGTTTTTTTTTTTTTCTTTATGAAAACTAACTGATCAAACAGCGAATGGGAATGACCTTATACATACTTGTGTATGTCTATTGGAGTTTCAACTTTTATTAGCTTTGATAAATTTCAAGTTCACATGAGAATCATTGTAAAATGGATTCATTGTTTGAGCTAAAAAGTAGTGTCATTGCTGAAATAATCTGTTGAAATATGTGACTTTGGCTCTTGTTTATTCAACGATTAATTCTTCTGTACAGTTTGGTACAGAAACGGTTTAATCAGCTGTTTAAATTTAACTAGTAGTAAAAATTCCTCATGGCATACAAGTACAAGACATACTGTTATGTAATTCAATGAGCATTTTAAATGTTACATTCACACGTGCTATTTTCATTACTTTACTGTATAGATATGAATATTTAATATCAATCAATCAGATTCATGTATCTACAAAGCGACTGATTTGCATCCTGGTTTAACAACCTCTACCCTATTAGGTTTCATGTTATTATTCAGTTATTCGGTGTAAAGTGAGACTATTAGATTTCATGTTATTATTCAGTTATTTGGTTTAAAATGAGCCCTCTAGAGTTTAGATTAACTAAATTCAAGTCATTGCATGTTAATTAATCACATTAGTGGATCAAGGACTTAAGTCCATGAGCACATCATCAATAAATCTGAGAGAACCATAGAAAAATATTGTAAACGTTGCATAAGTGTTCCTCAAAAAATTTCTCAGCTCTTGAAACTCTGGGGAAAATAATTCTAAACAGATAAATTATTCTACTTTTACTTTACATTACAGTTGACTTTATCAACCTACTCCACAACGTATTTAGAAAAGGTTCTTTAACTGAGATTGGAGTAGCCGGTGCTACGCTCTGGTCTTTGATTAGTAACAATCAAAAGGGTAAATTAATTACTAGGAATGCTGGATTTCTTCAAAGTATACAAGAAGTTCTGGGCAGATTAACATTGTCGATTCCTCATGCAGAGCAAGAACAAGAATTGATAAAGATGCTAGAATACTTGATCCGCATATTGAGTACGTCGGAAAATTTGAGTCATGGTACATAACGAAAATCCGACTTTTCCAAAGGTAAGAACGTTTACTTTGATCAAATACTAAACGAATTTTGTAAATATGTTTTATTCGAATTGTTATGGGATTGAATTAACGTATTTGTAAAATAACTTTTGTAACTACAAGATTACGATAGACTGACTATTTTAGTAATCGATTTTTATAAGAGTAACTATAAATGAATGTAATTTTTATACCTACCGATAGACTTATTAATTATTTACAGTATTAAAAAAGAAGTTTTGTGTACATATAAATCGCGTGCGTATATTAGTTAAATATTTTTCAATTTCTCGCACCGTTTTGTTTGATCTATCAACCTTTGTATACTATCTATGTAAATTACAAAGATTTACAAAGGTAATAGTCTCATTCATTATTTAATTAGATTAATCCGCGTGTAAACCTCAGCTCGTTGGTATTGTAAACAACATCAGAAAATGTTTTTCGCGTGTTTTTATAGTGGGGAATAAGAAAACCATTTCAAATCGTCATATTTCTTTTTTATTACAATCTACGTATGCATATAATAATACAGAACTGTCTCAGGCAGGTAAAAAATTTATTCAACCATTATGTTCTAAATTGTTATTCTAGTTATTTGTAGTCTCTTGTTTCGAAGAAGAATGATATTCGATACGAAAGATGCCACAATTGTTGATCTAATATATTTTGACGCGAGAAACCGATAGAATATCAGAGATATTGGGCTAGTTTAGACGAATAAGTCTCAGCACTTTGTTATTCCGTCTGGAACTATGAGCCTTTCTTCTTCTCGCTTACGTTTCGGAATGTTCTAAATTAAAAAAAGTCAAACAAATTTACATAATATGCCTAATAACGTTTGGGGCGAAATCTCGCGTGCCAAAATCTCACTTAGGTGCAGATTTTTTATATTCGCTAGTCAATCTTATCGTTGCACGACATGTTCTCAACGATTTTTTAGCGGATTGTGAAGATACTTTCCTCGTTTCTCTCACCTTTCACTCTTCATATATAATCTACTCGTATACGTTCAGCGTTACGATCACGCTATATTGTTCTGATTATATATCGACGCGCTTCTTTATTGCCAATTTAAACTTGTTTGAAAAATTTCATTACCTAACACGTCGTAACTGAAATCGAATAAATGTTCCTTTCTTACGTATATATCTTCGCTATCAACGCAATGGTCTATTAACGTCTTATGTTAGTATTAAAAAAAAAAACTACTATATATATTCGAGCAGTTATAGAATTAGATAAAACTATGCCATAAATTTGAATCTAGGGAAGGATTCGCGGATATTACGATTCCCAAATAAACTCGAACGGTAATTCTGTATACATATAGAATCTTATAATCGACTATATACGCTACTTTATCGGCCGTTATTTTCGGACCATTTTATCTCGGCGATTAATGAAGCAAAATTTTCGACACTGATTTCGCAACCGTTAACAATATTATGACCGTGTCAGAAAGTCGGCACTAATATCATTTTAAGAATAAATTAAAACAGGATGCAGTAATGATAAGCGGTGTTTTCTTATCACTATAGCATTAATGCTATAAATGGTTGCATACGTATAAGGCTAATGTTTAATTTGTATTGAGATCGTTATGAGATAAGATTGTTTATCCGTTATCGGTTGTTGGCCAAACCGGAGCGCGAAACAATATCAAACGACTTTTTTCTCCTGTGTATGTATTTTTCTTTTCTGTCCATTTCGGGTTTATTAAAATCCCCGAGTAAATGGGTACTTTACCACCAATTATTCGATTCGATTTAAACTATAACTCCAGATACCGATTTCATGTAAAAATCGTTTTGCATGTAGGCAAGCAAGTTTGGAAAATAGACGGTGATCTAATATTTCGCGTTTTGGAAGAAAAGAACCAGATATTCGGCTGTAGTGAATGATATTCGTGAGGCTAATCGAATATTCTCATTCGTCTGGTCTTTAACCGTTGAAAAGTGGTATTCCATACAGACGAATAAATTAGGCGTTGAGATTGCAGAATTGAATCGTTATTGTCAGCCAATAATCAGTGGGAAGGAAACTTTCACCGACTGGATCAGTGGCATTTAAACATTTGCTTATACAACACATAGAGACTCTCAATTCTGCAAGACGTCACATTTTTGCGTACCTACATTTTTTTCCTCAATAACCTAAATAAGCTACGTTACGCACTTCCTTATTTCCGCTTCGTCATATACTAATTCTCGTAACGAGGAAAATAATTAGTGTGCTAAATTTCTACGAATATAACATCGCGGATTTTACGCCATGTGCGTATGTATACTCATTTCATAAGCCATACATAGTTATAGCTATAAATGTCGAGACATTATGTGTCATTTAATAGATACACCGAACTCAAACTTCGGGTCACAATTGAGTTTGATGATCTCAATATCACCTTATCTATCGTAATGGCACAAGATATCACAAGACAGACGTCATACTTTTTTTTTCTCTCATCTTTATCTTATATACGTCTCTCAATCATTTTCCTGAACGTCAATGCTGCGTATGTATATTACACGTGCGTGTAGTACATAATATTGAATTTTGAACGACTCGCAGATAACCGTGTGTCTATATTATATCGGGTCAAGAGAATCCACTGCTATAGAATGTCTATTCATCCTGGACCTCGTTCCATAAGCTATCCATGTACAGTTTAATTCGTATATAAAATAAATCAGCCCGATCTTTCATCTCGTGACGATTATGTCGGTCTAGTTTATCTGTCACCTTTATCGGAACGAAAATTGTTGCTTATCTTTGTCTTTTGTCTATTATAAAGATCAGATAACTTAGTATTGGGTGAATATTTATTTTACATATGTACACCGCACGGTGAGGATGATACAGTCCTGAAATCTAACGTTAATTCAAGATTCGTTGTAATCGAATGAGACCCAACGCAAGAAATCAACCTCGGGGCTGAGTGTGTAGATGGCTCCTTCGTAGATTATAAAAAAAATCGATCTTTCGCCGAAACTTTCGCACGGTTGGATTTTACTACTTAATAACCGTTAGCTTTCTCATCATCGAGACGAATAACGAAGACAAAGATCTCGACGTCTGTAGGGATAATTTCGTGGAAATTCACCCTTCGTTATCCAGTAGTTTGAAAACAATGACATAATACAGAAGTCTGGAAAAGATTCATCAGAGTCATCCTAAGTCCTATTCTGAAATGACTGAAAGAAGTCTTTCAACCCTCCGGCAGTAGTGGGGTCACAGAAATGACGCGACTACGTATAGCGAATTGTTTGTACCGATAACGCATACATAAATCTTCCAATTGTCGAAGCTCCGTACCGTTTCTCACGGGTTCTATCAGATATAAGAAAAAAAGGTAATAACAGCGGACGCGAGAATGTGGAGACGCATACTTCGCACGGTCAATATTTACGCTGATTAGATTTTTCTCACGCGTCAGAACGCCCGCGTATAACACGAGCAGTTCGTGTTATTCGATATTTTTCGTTTTTCCGGTAATCAATTAACCGCATCGTTTATAAATATATTCAAAAAACGTCTTATCTTTGTCTAGTCGGAAAACTATGCGTCCTCACACTTCTAATCTACCAGATGCGAAATTATTCGTCTAGATGCACTCTTAGCATGCAAAGAACGAGTGCGGTTAATTGTCTATTACGAAAGCGTGGGTGGCCCCTCTATAAATACATATAGGCATAAATTTAATGAAAGGTGGTCTCTCGGACGGTATTGTGACCGAGCCACGTGACATCGGATGGATTTGCGTCAATGGTGACCTCCGGAGTTGTGTCCACGCATACCGAGCGGACGAGGAGCGGCGACGAGCGGTGGCCAGCGAACGGTGGCCGACAACCGAGGCTGGGAGGCGTGTCCAGGATAGACAGCCTGGTTTCAAGTCTTTCAAAGTCTGACTTAAACTCCGTATTGTACTCGTTTAAACAGTTTCTCTATATATCTCAGATTTCATCTCTATTACTGCACTTGCGAATCTTTTATTAAGTTCATGACTAAAAAGAAGCGATTCATTCCGTACTCGGGCCCTTGGTATGGTTCAATTCTATTTTTTAAGGACGATAGCGTAGCGAGCAGTAACACGTAACCAATGTGTCCCGGCTCTACGATAGTATGTCGTATTTGAGGAGCAAGAAAGAGTACCGGCTCTGAGGGCGTTGGTCACAAAAATTATGTAACAACCGCTGCGCACGATATTCTTTTGTTTTTCCGGCGCCATGACATACCGTTGCAAAAACAATCGCAAAAGCAGCGCGCTCGGAGCGCACACCTCCCGCAATTGAAATTTATGCTACTTCGAGACCGTGTCGTCATTCGATGATACGTATTTCAGACACATTAAACAACGACATAGTGTATACTCGAGGATACTAGGTGGTCCGGGCTCCGAGCGTTCAAACAACTTCCAGAAGCTCAATGATCGGTTTCAAAAATCGATTTCTGGACCATTTAATAATAATATCACGTATCCTCTGCATTTATATACTGAACATATGTTTCTACCCGTTTATTACAGCTTCGGGGGTATCCATATATGATTTATCTCATAGTGGAATATTTTCTCAGATCAATTAAATCACCACGTGTCTTTGGTACGCTTTATAAAGAGCCCACAGCTCTCTTGATTCTTTACTTATAGTACTGTTTACGTATACTGTTACTTTTCTCCTATACAGGGTTATGCTGCAGGGGGATTTCGGATTGACGTCATTACAGCAATGTCGATGCACGACAATCAGAGCGTATTATAATGCCTTAGTAAACACCAGTTTAATACTCAGAAATTATTTCTCAGGGCTGTGCAGGGCTCTGATTAATAACTATGATAATAATCGAGCGCGACGGTATCATTGACAAAAAAAAAACGCGAAATTTTTAGCATAGTCTTTGATTCAAAGACCCATTCTTCTTCATTCGATTAGGAATGTGTAGGCAGGAAATCAAACTTCTATGTCTGCCCTCTTTAATTCAGTTGCCTAATCTGAAGGAAAAAATTGCTTTTTGATCGTCTGGGATATGCGATTGTAAGAATTGTCAGTCTCGTGCTGATAGTCACGTCTACATTGTGGTATGCGTATGTATAATTCGCAAAGAAAGCAGTCATTTAGGTTATTCGTACAAAACACGTAGTGGGATGATTTTTATCAATGTTTAATGCATTTCATTGTATGAATGGAAGAACATATACGTATATATGTGTGTATATGAATATACCCACGCCCGAGTTGATATAGGTGGTCGAAATTCTTGATCACTGGAAATTAGCGTATACCTGGGCGATATACAAAATCTTATAATCATAAATTTCCAGTGTTGCCAAAAACAGGAATCTTAATTCAGCGAAGAACGCGAAAAAAATGCAAATCTGTTAGAGAATCGGTCGAAAATTTATATGGCGCCGTATGTGTTTCAGTGCGCCGGTATATTTGACGTCACGTGTATGTTTTATCTCATTCTAGTAACGCCATTTGTTCAGCTACTTTACCAAATATTTACTACACATATATATCCACACGGTGTAACTAAACCTCTTGACAATTAGTTCCAAATTAATATATTGCACCAGAGAAACTCATTCTTCACACCTAAGGAAGACAAGAAAAAAAGAAGAACCAGTATGATTAACGATCGAAGCTGAGGGTTGGGTATACGTAATTTATTCATTTGCGTATCAATAACATGAAACGTATATAATAAATAATAATATTTACATTTCAACCTTATATACCGCGAATAAATGTCACGTCTGGTTCGCTGTATGTACGTACGATATCGCAGTCCATGACCGCGTGTACGCGTATCCTTGCATCTAACATATTATTCGTATCATGTATCTGAATTTGGATTCTGGAGTCAATCGAAGCAACTATATCGGTGAATAAATGATTCCGGATCCAACTTTCAATAAGATCTTGTTTTCATTCTTGAGCATACCGCCTCCCATTCGTCTCACTCTTAAGTACGTTCAATGTTCCTGACGTCAAGAAGAGGTCGTGACGCGGTCTCGTAGATTTCGCAAAACTATCGGATAAATTTAGACTCTTCGACTCCCGTTGGCATGGAATCACATCGTAAAATGCCCAAATAGTAAATACACATTTTTGAAAGTGTAGGTTTATTGTATCAGGTGCGTCTAGTGTCTACGTGTACTCGAGTGTGCATATATTTTTGGGTGAGCATAAACGTGTCTAGAACAACCGGATAGAGAGAAGAGAAAAGAGAAGAAACCCAAAATCTTAAGAGAAGAAGAAACGAATAACTGTACGGCTTGAAGGACTTCGGATAGCAACAGCTTTATAGCACCATCAATATTTGAGCGGAAATTTGGATACTTATTTTTAGATGATTTTTCACAGGATAGTTTTAGCAAATTTTCGACAAAAATTTATGGTCTCGTATACATACGTCAATCTTGAGAGACTACAAATGAGGAAACAACTTTTAAGAGGAATAGGATAGCTGCGAGAGTCAGGAAACTTTTGCTCTGAAGAATCTACGAACTTTACCTTTTGATATGAGAGTTTACTTGGGTTCTTTTTTCATATCGTAGTGCTTGCAGAACTCACGCTTAGTAAAAATCTACTGTACGGCTGTGGTTGTAAGGAAAAATGACGCAAGTCAGATTTTTTCTTCGAAAATTAAGTTCCTGTTCCGATTAAAGTCCGTTAGAGTCTTTGGACTTCGGTCAAGACAATAATGATTTGATTTTTGATGAAAAAAATAAAACGCGACATAACGTATCAGTTTTCCTCGCAGCCAGAGATCTTATACGAAGAAAAAGGAATAATCAGTATGCACTACTACCCTTTGGACCGTACTCGCTGTGGGTACAGGAAGTTACATTGAAAGATGTAGTACGAGAAATGTATATATTTTTTTCTTGTAAAATCATACGTCACTGACGTTCTCATAGTTTATTGCTTATGAATAGTGATAAGGTGTAACAGTAGGTAATAGAATATATTCATAGACGAAATTCGTTAACGATTGCCATTGGTAAGTCGCACGGACCGGCCCACATCGCATAATTAATTAATACCAGATTTTAATTTATACTGCAAATATGTCAACGCAATTTAATCGGGGTTACACGTTCGTCAGACATAATTAAACGAACGTCATCAATGACTTTGAATTTTGTATAAAAATTCACGAGATCGGAACTGCCTTCGGTAAAATATAAAACACTCGTTTATAAATTGGTTCCCAATACTTGCAGTGGGTCTGAAATTTTCAAAGCCACACAACATCGAGGTATTTTAAAAAAGGGAATAACAGAACCGGAGGCAAAATTTAATTGATATATTTTAATTTCGTTCTGAACACCGATCTGCGTTCTCTGTTCTGAAAATCGCTAAAGAGTGAGATTACACCCCACAACAGGTATAAAAATTGGAATTTAGCTGTTGAAACCGAAAATATTTATCGCGTAATAAGTAAGCGAGGATTTGGTATACGAATGTTTGCCAAATGTAGAGGAGCTTATTAAAAAGTTTAACGTTCGCATAAGGTACGGCATTATAATATCTATTATTGGTTGTTTTTCTTTATGTCTCTTTCAAGTATGTTTAGTCGTATTTTTTTCCTTCTTTTTCTTTTTTTACGTACATTTTTTTCGACCATTCCCAAGAGACCTACGCAGTTTCTTACACAGTCACTTATTACCTATAGGCCCAAGTCCTTTACGACTTCAATAAAGATCAAATCTTCTTGTTAATGAATAATTCGCCTTATGTAGATAAATCGTTACATTCGGCAATGTATTCAAATTACGAGAGGTATGAGATAAAATACAGTATTATCAATTGAAGGTCAAGTTCTATTTTGTACTTTGGATTCGCAAACACAAATCTTCACTAAATATAAGTATCCTTCAGATTTTATGTTCAAAGAACAAGTTCGACTTCTAAACTTTGAACTTTCGAACGTTAAACGTCTCTAAATGCATATAAGGACGGGTCGAATATTGAGCAAGTTTTGGTTCAATCTTTAGGTTCGTAAAAAGAGACCTTCGCTAAATGTACAGAGATTCGTGAAATTTCACTTTCTATATAGTATGACTTTTCTGTTCGTAACAATATTCCTACGTCTCTTTAATTCGAGCCAAGAATTTGTATAATCACTTCACATTCATTATTATACCCATATGTGACTGTAGATGTGAGAATATTTTGCAATTTAAATATCTAATAAAAATAAATAGTGTGAGCACCGCGTGCCCAAAATTTGGTGAATTCAAATGAGACATGTTTATTTTTCTTGTCGCTGTTTCGCGTTGACAAGAAATCACGACCTTCGAAGCGAACATGTTAATTCGGTAGTTTCATTAATTTCACAAATTAAATCGTGGTTATTATTCGCAGAACTTTAAGTTTGCTTCACAATGATAAATCGGCATCATTAATTTCGATTATATCATGTTTTATGGATAAACTGAAAGAAACAGAAAAGTTGAAGAAAAAAAAAATCAATTGTACAATATGTTTCATACAGAAGATATGCCAAAAAATTTACATCCGCGTTGTATAATTTCGTTTGTAATGTATTTAACCTGTTTTTTTTTTTTTTTTTTGAATTTGTTGAATTATTAATGTTTCCCAGCGGCTTACACTACGGAGAACTAACTCCTTATCAAACCGCAAACATTTGCGTCAATAAATCACGCGTTTTGCACCGCGCTTCCTCGAGATTTCGTCATACGCCTTTGTTTCTCAGACAATCATTTCATTTTTGCCCGCATAGTTAAAGGTCTTAAAAGGCGTTCTGACCTTCGAATTTTATACGATAGACATTAATATCGAGCAACGTTATCGCTCCACCTGTGAATGTTTCCGGCTTTTATAGCCACTCGCACATCCGATTAAGGGCGATGACTGACGAGGCTACTTTATGACCGAGTTACGATTTATGACTGAGTGAAAGATGAAAAAAATTTGCAAAAATAAAACCGCATTGCGGGCTCTGCGTAGCGAATATTAATTGAGTTTCGATCACATTAAATTTTGAGACTCTACGACTCGGACCAATGATCACGTTCATTCAAAAAGAACGGGAATGTGTTTTGAGTAATACCTTCTTTGGAGGAATTGAGCGTGATTTTGTTTACTCAAGTTTGTATAAAACGCGCCATATATTCTTTATCTAACATTCAAAAGCGGAAATTGCGGCTCGTTAACTTATTATACAAACTTAAATGATTGCTGAGCTTGATTAGCTTGAATTCCATCCAGTAAATATATTACTCATAGGACAAAAAGCGATGTGTTTAATTCCCCGGTTTCGAATTTCCTAAATACGTATAATATACGAATCGTTTCACTGGTTACGTGATAAACGGCACGAACTTTTGAAATGATGAATTGTTGAAGATTCTTAAAACCAAATGATCCAGGTATAATTATCATGGCATGATTCCACGGCGCGAGTAAATGAGGGATATTGATTGGAATCTGCCTAATGCGACAATCAATGACAAACCGGAAGCTATGTCTTCCAAGAAATACCCAGGAGCCATTATAAAGTAGGTTTTCTAAAATATATTAGAAAATTCAAAGAAGAGGTAAAATAGATTTTACAGTGTGAGTATAGTGTGCGAATAATCTCTATATGATTTCGCGAAGCCACTTGATCAGCATAGCCGAAGTTTTGAGAGTCTATGAAACGTATTTTCCCTGGCCTTCAATGACTAATCATTGACGCAGAATAATTGAAGAAATATAAGCTAATATTTCATCAAACGTAATATGATTTTCAAAGGAATCTCACGATCAATCTAATGGTCGCGTCATCACTTCGTGCTTGCAGGTAGGTAAGTATACAGTATTGCTATTGGTATTACTACATGGTATTCATCATCATCGTTGGCGTTCTCCAGGTCCTGTAACTATAATGGTTGTCCTTCAGTAAGTTGCTAATATAAGGATATTTTTTTTTCTTCCTCTTTCATTTTTATCATGACGTCGTGAAGTTATTATTCTCACGATGCATTCCGCATTTATTTTAGAGATTAACAACCTTTTTTACGTCCTTTTCTTTCGCTAAATCTAAAACAAGTACTGAATGCCAACCTATGCCCAACGTACGCTACTGGTTCTACCAAACTCGCCAATTGACGCACGTTTTGGCCTACAACTACAAACATATGAAGGTATAGCTCCTACGTATTTATTTATACACACAACATACACATGTACGAATATAGCAGATACATCATACATCTATACATCTATTTATTCTCAAGCCCACAGCGTCCAGCCGGGTAATTTAGCCAATGTTGACAATTGTCAATTGACTTGCGTATATGAAGCCAAACATCGGTATGGTTTATACTCTGTTTAGCTTATCGAAACCATGGAATTGGTCGTAAATTGAGGGATTTGTTTTTACAGTTCAATTCTGCTTTATGAATGGTAGAGACTTGCAGAAAAAGCAGCAACGTCGTCTTCACACATACCGTGATTTGTTTTATTTACAATTTACACGAATTATGAGTTTATTTCCATTGTCGTCAGTGAATGATTGTACAACTGGCTTCTCTAACCGCAAGAATAACGGCAAGATGATACTTGTCAGTACTGGCGTTAGAGACCAGGATTTTCAGGTCATGACAAAGCATACTATGAAGAATGGTATGAGTAACAATTAATGCGAGTTTCGTCGAACGCGTCATTAAGTAATCCAGCGATGATCGAAAAGAATAAAAGATAATGAGAATACACCAGCGTGTACAATTCCTAAGAATAAAGATTCAAATTCGTTACAGTAGCGACATTCGTGAATCATACAAATACATACTTATGCATTATGTACGGACGGATATTCATGGCGCGGTTAGCTTTGCTTTTCGTTTGCGTGACTTATTAGCACTTTCGGTTCTGTCCAAGTTACCAGTTAAAAAGACGAATCCTGATTCCTGTCACTTGAGACTAATGGCTTGATTTTTTATTTTTGCCTCTTTTCAAAATCGTTCCTTATTCAAAAATACTACACCAGCTCTCTTGTGAGCCTGCGTAAAAGCAGCAAGGTGAACACTGCTTGCTCAATATCCGAATAAATAATAAATAGTCAAAATTTGCCTTCTCAATAGTCACACTGCATCTGCGCAATATATTTGTATTTACTCAAGCGCAGACGTATCACCAATGCAGCCAAACAAGATGATCAATTCTCGTCTGCATCCGTGCACATCAATTCAAATTAACGGTATAAGGTCGCATCGAACGCCGAACTTCGTATATCTTCACAGAGATTTGATTAAGCATTGTTTCATAAGATAAGTCCACATTCGGGACTGCTGGATAACCGGATGATTACAAAGATTGAGTTTGTTCTCGACAAACTTTATAACTGTTAGATATAACAATTCTACACGAATATTGTTGATAACGCCAAATCCAGATGCAAATTTATGCAAAATTTTCTTTATCTAACTTTGGTGCTTTCATGGATGAAGCATGAGATCCGTACTCGAGGTTCTTGTTACATTCGGCAAATGGGGTCGAACTTGACATCTCATGATCGCTGAGTTCAATCAATTCACCTATCAGTAGAAATCTTTCTTATAATCCTACCGTATCCGATCACAGAGAGAGCTTCGTTAAAATCAGATACCGGGTGCTGCAGTTGAGCCAGAAATGCCATCAAGAATGTCTTCTGAGATCTACGAGACGTCCAAATACTATCTCTAAAGTATATACCTACCTAATCTCTTCAACACCTCAGTAAAACCTGATACTCTGAACTGACATCATCCTACAACTCGTATCATAGTTTATATTTTCCCTTCCTGCACAACGACGATATATCGAGCCCCTCGCACTGAAGCTCACAGAGGAAGCTGTACTTGAGGCCAACCATCTCGTTATTACGTAAAATTAGAGAGCAGAGCAGAGCGGAGCAGTTAGCATAGTTTGGTTTCGAAGGACGCGATATGAAACTCGAAGTGGTGTCATGGTCGGAGCCACGATATTCTCAGGGATGATTAATCGAAGGGTTTTTAGGTGATGCAGATTGACTACTGAACTCTTGGTTCATCGTTCCTAAGAGAAACCCATAGACGCAGCTAGGCTGAGCTATAGACGAGCGTAAATGAAATGACGTGGTGCTCGCAGTATTATATCGACGTCTCGACGCTCGACGCTGGTTATCCGACGTTTATAGCTCGAGACCCTATGTCTAAAACATGTCTTCAGTCTTGAGCTAACAGTAGTATGGCAACTAGCACCTAGTATCTATCAGCCATCGTCAAGCACCCGTGTAACAATTTCTACGTGCGTAAACTCCGGGCGAGAACCATCATCAGCAACAGTCAGCTAGCAGCAGCAGCACCACCACTGCACAATCGACAACTACTACTATCGTGCTTACGCCTTACATATATCGAAGAACCGACGCAATGAGGCTAGTTCGAAAGGCGGCGAGCCTTCAGTAGTAATCCTACCGCAGAGGAGAGAGTATGTTTCACGTATACACGGACTGGATCGGGAAATAGATATGATATACGATATAGAGTTGCGAGAATAGTTTATTGTCGTGAGGAAAATACATATACTGAAGAATATTCACCTATTTTATAGCGTGAATTATACGACGTTATACGTATGTACATAATTTAGTGGGTGAAAAGTGTTTCATCGATACAGCGATACGTTTTATCGAATAATCATTAATATTCATAAGTAAAATCTTTAAAAATAAAACTACGAATTCTCATTCATTGACTGTGTGCAAAGTCGAGGATTTGTACCCTGTTGGAATACCATGTCAAGTAGCGTGTGTCATGCACCGCTACCAGCACGAATGGAAGCGTTTACCACGAGGCTCTGTCTACGTGCTGTTGACCAGTATGAACGGCTTCTGCAGGCTCACTTCAACAAGGTATATAAAAGTTAAAATCTTTACATTTCGTTATCATTACAACAAGTGAAAACTCGTTTTACACAAAGCAATGACATTGATATCACGTACACACTCATTCTTCGGTATGGTGAATTCAATCAATTAACTTCACACTCTACTTAAACCTCCCAAAGACAAGCGGGACCACGTTCATTGCCCCTATTCTGTCATAATCATTCTTGCGGTCCAACTGCACATTTTGACTTCGACGTTTCGAATTATAGAGTGTAACCATTATTCCAGAATGAGTTTTGTTTTTCGAAAGTGGAAATAGTCGGGCCCAACGGGGGAGGAGTAGAGAAATTTTAATCGTATTTTCGAATGCGTTTTCATTTAACTTGTCTCTTGTTTATCATAGCTGCGCATTTTCCTTTAATGAGGCAAATTTTATCCCATTATTATAACGAGCTGGGTCATATATACGTACGTATAGTATAGTCGACTAAAAACCCTGCGTGATATAAGGATGACGTTAATTAGGGACGTTGACAGTCGGCGATAAAGTTTCGGCAAGCTGTTCCTTTTTTTCTTCCTTTTTTTCCCTACCATTTTTTTCTCCGTTGAAACCTGTCGCCTGAAGGAATAGGAGAATTTGATTGAGTGTCTTAACCCGTACATAATATTATACGTATTATAGGCGCGTTAATCCCCCGATCTTTATTATCTCAATGTATATCGAGAATCTCATCTAGAATAAATTATGAAAATGATTTGATTTGCATATAGTTTCTCCAAGTGTCCGCATAAACTGTTTGTACATATATACACACATAGTGAGTTGTCTCAAAGCGTATAGTGTTGCATACAGGTAATTACCGATCCATTGATAATCAGGTAACTTAAATTCGTTCCTTATTGTTTACTGATCACAATCGATCGCGCCATACGCAAATTAACTCGTCAAAATAGACGTCAGAGAACCTTTAAACGATATATTCAGATATTCTGTAGGTGTATACGTCTTGCACATGGCTGCACGTCAGAGAAATTTATCTATACGGTTTATACGCTGCACCCGTTCCGTGAGCTTTTACAATGAGGATTGTTTCGTTAAGCTATATATAACTCGTTTATGTATTAATTATTTATCCGTTTTCTTTTTCCCCTATTTCTCCTTTGTTCTTCTTTTCTTCAACTGTACGATGCAGCGAAGTAGTCAAGGCGTGAAATTCGAGCTGAAATTTTCATTCAACTGATTCTTTCGTATACAAAATCAATATATATATATATATATATATAATATAAGTTTCTCAACCCGACGTGTATCCGGATATGCGGGGGAAAATTCTTATCTTGCCTCGAGAACGAGGTCATGCAACGAACGGTTCAACCTTCTTTCTTTCAAACGCGGTAAGACCCAGATTCCCAGGGCTTGTACACTGACTGACTCCTACATAATAGATGTACGAATATAGGTATATAGGTATATATATACGGGAATACCTACGTCATTCAATTATTATTGTACGAGCTTACAGATATCTGAATTCCGCATGGAACATTGTTTCTCAGATTCAAAGAAAAGAAAAGAAAACTATCTACAGTTCAGTCTTTTTCGTCATATGATTGACGATGTTCAGTCTATATTCTCTTTTCTCTTCTCGTTTCTCAATACCGTATGAAGAATTTTATGTCAGATGAAATTAAGTTCGAAACCAAAATATGTATATACGCTACCACCTAATCTAACATCAGCCGTTTGCAGCTGTTTTATCAAATGTTGCGTCTTGCTAAGTGCGCGAGAGTGATGGGCGGCTCAAGTGTTTTTCGTGCCTCATCTGCGGTATAGCTAGACAGTTTTTTTTACATCTCGTAATTCTAAGTATAAAAACAAAACTGAATGAAATTAAATATTAGCTGGGACATGAACGAGTACGGTTGCAAAATCTGACTTAACATTTTCGTCACATTTTATACACTTCATAAAATTTACGTAGTTTCAAGCGTTCGCGATGGAAGATTGAAGAAGCAGAAGAAGAGAAACAGGCAAAGCGTGAACTGTGTCAACACAAACTCATATATCTAGGTATATACATATGCCTATATACGTTCAGATACGGAAACGTATGTCGAAAAGAACTTTTCACCTACCAAAAAATACCAAAAAATTAACACCAATAATATATTAGTACCTACGTTGGTATATGGTATATATATATATATAATCAATATCAATACGTCAATCCTTTTTATAATCGATATACGCATGAGTATAATATTTACAGCCAAGATAATATGCGTCGTTATAATTTCATTCTATATGGATTGAAGGGTCAATGGTTTTCCCGGTATAAAAATCTCAAATAAAACTATATAGGTATAATAATATTAATAACATTAATATTAATACTTTATACGGAAAAAAAGTACTAATAATAATTTTGCTCAATCAGTGAGGAACCGGTCGTTTTTTCTTTTCTTTTTTCGTCATCGTCCTGCAGAAATCATTGTCTTTATATAGCGGGTAGGAAAAAAAGGAAGCATGGTTGCACGTATACTGTACATGTTACTGGCGTAGAATTACCTACGCTATGCGGTATCACTTCTGACTCCATATTCGGACAGCTAACCGCGTTGACGTTAATTGCTAAGCGATTAGATGGTCGGCGGGTATTTATTTATTTTATTTTTCCTTTTTTTTTCTCTCTCATAACCAGCCATCGATTGCTTCTTCGCAAACCGCATCCGATTATTCTTACATGCAATCATACGTATAGGGGAGTTCGGGTCATATACTTTATATGCCATCAGATAAAAATTATAATCGTTTTCCACGCGTAAAGTGACCACCTTGTACGTGTAGTAAAACACAACAGAGTCGTTAATCCGGTAGCTTATCAGCTCCAAGGTGCCGTTCCAAATTTCAATCTTATCGCGTCTGTGGTCGTTGTGCGGTTGCAGATATGTATATAGGTGATAAAAATTTAACACCGGAACTATCGGCGTACAATTCGATTAAAACTAGCTCCAATTTTCTTTATCCTGCAAATAGGCAATCATTCTCGAAACTGCAGTTTAATATCTGTATAATTAAATTATAGGTGTTATCGCGTATTCGTGAAAATTTCTGCGACGGGTATATAATTTATTTAAACAACTTTGAACCGTGTTAAATTGTGCAGTTTTATTTAGAACGGTAAATAACGCTTTGGGTCAAATTCGAAGATTAACGCGGTCTTTAATTGGGAAATACGACGATGTAGTCGAAAGTTTATAATGAAATCGAATCGATGAATCAGACTATTATTTTGTATACAGTACAGCTATTGTAATTCAAATAATTAAAGTCAATGTCTTATTGGCTTTTGGGGGTCGGAGCTCGAAGGGGGAGAATTTCCTTAACCTTATGCGTATATTATGCAAGAATATTTATAGTTGAAAACCTTGCAATTGAAATTAAAATTAATGGCCTGTCGCTCAGTTGGATGAAATTGTATACCATTCGCTTGGTATCTTATAAGTTGAATAAATATTCGCTAAACGATCGCAAAACATTTACGAGGCTATACATATAGGCCCTGATAAAGATAGCCGGACGTTGTCATTGTTTTTGGCTTTGGCACGCGATTTCCATTCAAAATTAGCAGCTAGGTAGTAACAACAAACTAATGATATAGGTATATGAATTACGGTTCTTGACTCGCGAATTGTTTCAGGAACTATCAACCACGATATTTTTAAGGCCGGGGTATTCGGGGGTTACACGCGGATATCCCGTGTGCAGAAAATACAAATGCGCGAAGTGCCGATATATATATACCTATACCTATGTAATCAGCACCAGGCTTTATGACTCCATTTAAAAATAAACCGTCGATAATAATTATTACCCGCACGATCCATTACAGTCTTCGCCACGGGTCTAAAATTTTCATAAATATTTGTCTATGCGGCAAGTTTCTTTTTTATTTTTTCTTCCTTTTTCTATTTTACACCATAATCGGATTCGATCATTTCGATTAAAATTAAAACATTGAAGAAATAATCTGAATAATAATAATAATTGTTATTACATTTAAATACGATAAGCAATTGTATAGATTTTCGAGAAATAGATCGTCATGCTTGATCCGATTAATCCGCGAGAAATTATTTCCTATATACGTGACGAGTGTTCCTGGGACATATATATCGGTTCACTCTTTCTCCTTCTTTTTCCGTCTACTTATTTCCCTTCGACGAACGGATGTGTTACGTGTATCGAACGTACCAAATTCTTGCAGGTTCGCCGACAACCGTATGAGCAAATTTTGATCGTTAAATTATCAAAGATGAAACTACGCGATGTCGAAGACTAACTTTCAATATACGCGACAAATATCGTTCTAACTACGCAATTTATAGGCAAGTCTTGTCTAGTTAATAACCCTGTACAGTATATATATATATACATATGCGGCTTTAAGTTTATCGTGCAATAAATAAACGCGAATCTTTAAGGATACACGATTGTAATATATGGATGACGTTCATCGTTCAGGGATTTTCCGAATTTACAATTATTTCCTGGTACCGTCAGTGTATACGCTTCAATCTCTTAGTTAGCCACGTACTTGTACACCTAGCGTTATGTTTCTACACAAACGACGATGCGGATTAGCGATAAGATTGTGTAAAAACTTCCGTAATTCTGTCACGGAAAATAGCTATACGCTGCTGCTGCAACACTATAACACACTACGAGATGTCCTTACTAATAATGTGGAGTCCGCTCATTCACTGCGTATTGGGATATGGGACGGTTGAGGATAACAATTCGCATTATTCAAATTGAATCAAATTTTTGCATACAACAAGAACGAATATAGGTGTGCGTTGGTCCTTTCTTCGTATACTTGTGGAGAAATTTACATAAAACGATATAAATTTCGGTGATACAGTAATACATCAACGTATATGAAAGAATTCGTGATGCAAATATTTGTATAATTTCTCCGTTTGATCACGCGAATCTAAACTTGATTGATTGATTTTTTGACACTTTAATATGAGTACGGAATGTAGGATATTTATTTATTTATGGATTCGAGGTAAATGTTGAAATTTGGTTGGTAAAACGGCTCCGTACGTGATTTGAATTTCACAATATTTGTTCAATAGTCTATATTTATATCTATGAATCCGGTTTTAATAGTGCTTAACTCAAATTGATAATCCCGTTGAACCTGATCGCGTTAATAGCGTAAAATCTAAAAGATTTTAAGATTTTAAGACACAGGTCGCTCCTGTTGAACAAAAAAGAAAGACACACAAAAAATAAGGCGCCGCTGCTGTCGCGCTTTGTACACACATTTTACTCAATAAAAAGGCCTTGGTTTTAGATCTGTTTAATTCGAATTTTATCTCAGAAATACCGAAGTAGCTACGAATTTGAAAAAATCTGCGCGCAATCATTGAAATTCAACAAAAAAGTAGATTGGATACGCTAATTTTATGCTACCGAAAAGGTTGTCGGCAAATCGATGATTTAAAATCAATCTCAAGATCCGCAATATGGTTACTTTGAATTTGGCTTGATAAAATACCATGAAAGAGATAAAAATAAAGAAAAAATAAAGAAAAAAAATCGTTACCCCAATTTTTTTATTGAATTAATTCAACGAAACATTGACAGTCCTGCTTCATACATGCAACTCTCATCTCAAAATCGGATTGTTATTTGTAAAAGATTTATCACAGATACGAAGCTAAGTAGAAAATCTTGTTATATACCTCTTCTGCGCATAAATCATTTTTTTCTTCTTATTTTTCATTAAAGTTTCATCAGAATGATCACATTTATTTAAGCAGAGCTTTAAATTTCGCAAGATTTTTATCGCATGTAAGATTTGAGATACGCACTCGTGCGATCATATAAAATGTCAATTAAATTGGTAGGAGAAGAAAAAAAAATTGCGTATAACAAGTTGTAAGACAAAAAAAAGGTAGAGGAATACCATAAAAAAAAGTATATTGTAAAAAGTGGTAAAATTGTAAGGTGTGGTAAAATTTCCATGCGAACATTTTTACATATGGTCTTCATTATTATTACTCGGTGAATTAATGATTTTTTTCATTTTTTTTTGGTCTCCCTCTCCTCATCCCTTATCTTACTTCTATCCATCTATTCCTACGTATCATCGCGTTTTTAGCTACGACAAACATAAGTAGTAGTGGGAGGAACGGGGCGATGGGGAGGTGGAGGTAAGCTGGTTGTTTTTAGAACCAGTCAAAATTTAAACCAAATAAAAACTCTGACTGAAGAAGATTTACTCGAAGATATATTACGGCTTTAGATAACGAGAATAGCGTAGCTATAATTATAAGCAAACCAACGAAAGAACGACAATTATCTACCGTAGTAGAACCTTGCTGCATTTACTAGTCGACTTGCGCGGCTACCGTCGCGGTCCCCACGCACAGAGTACGATCAATGATCAGTGTATGTATATTATTCTTCTATTTAAAACGAGTTCTCTTATTCGGTCCTAGTTCTACCTATACACACACGTGATCAGATCATACAAGAAATTCCTAAAAATCAATCCAACATCTCGTATCCCATGAGTGGCGTGTACAATCCGTTAATCAATATCCTCTTGTCGTAACTCTTTCTTTGTTTAATGAAAGGGACGAAAAAGAACTAATTTCTTTCACCAAAATTCTGATACAGTCAGTTTTAATCGAATCAGTTCATTTGTGTCATGATTTTTGAATTCGTTAAATTTTTAATAGGTTTTTCTCTTTACAGCCCTCTAATAATAACAAGGAGCAACCTCGTATAAGGCATGGATCATCATCGCCTAAGGAACAGCGTCGTCAAAGAGAAACCCCCGGTTCTTATTCGGCAGTTAGCGCCTTCCGACAATGGAGGAGAAGCACTTCCGTTGGTAATCGATCTAGTTCTGTCGCAAGTTCCGGTTCTACAACAAACACCAATAAACTACCCAGCGATCCTGCTACGGTACGAAGACTCGAACAATTTCCCATTCTGCTTTCCGACACATCAATGCCAGATGAGGATTTATCCCTCAAATTTCTTGCTTTGGTACGATCATATTCATTTTTGAAAGTAAACGAGAACGAAATAGAGAAAGAATGAAAAATTATAGAATAAGAACGAAATTTGATTGACTTTTTTCCTTATTTTATTTTTCCTCTTTTTATTATTTTATTTTTATTATTTACAGAACGCATTGGATCTCACGGCTCCAGCTAGCGATGTTTTGTTGAAAAATCGACTGAAGTCATGGTTTCAATTAACCGGACATAAGGACGGTTTCGCGCCAGCAGGTCCTGGGACAGTTTGGAAAAGACGTACCGGAGGCACGGAGAACACTGAAAGAATGGTTTACGAAGCATTGAGCAAAGACGAAACAATGAGGGATTGCGTGCCGCGATATTATCGAGAAGTTGAGTACAAAGGAGACACATTTATCGAGCTTCAAGATCTGCTCTTTGGTTTTAACGATCCACACGTGATGGACATCAAGATGGGAACGCGGACGTTCCTGGAGTCTGAAGTCTCGAAGACTACAGCTAGATCGGATCTTTATGAAAAAATGGTCGCTGTTGATCCGGAAGCACCTACTGTGCAGGAACACGAGCAAAGAGCTGTTACTAAATTGCGATATATGCAGTTCAGAGAACAACAAAGTTCCACTTGTAGTCACGGGTTCAGAATTGAGGCGATGAAGCTACCTGGAGCACCGCCGATTACTGATCTTAAAAAAGTCAAGTCACATGACGAGGTCCTTAATACAATGGCCGGTTTTTTAAAAGGAAGGGAAAATACGAGGAACAAATTACTCCAACGACTCAAAAATCTACGAACGAAGTTCCAAGAGTCAACGTACTTCAAAAATCACGAGGTAAATAATTGGAATAATTGTATTCCGGCATAAAGTTGATCTTATGACTATTATGCAATGTGATTAATTATTTTCTTTTCTGTTCGTTCTTTTCCAGGTGATTGGCAGCAGCATTTTCATGATATACGATGAAGATAAGGTGGGAGTTTGGCTGATAGACTTTGCTAAGACCTGTAAAGTTTCGGACGATCAGAAACTCACGCATAGATTGCCGTGGGAAGAAGGCAATCACGAGGAAGGATTTTTACTTGGACTAGACAACTTGATTTCGACCATTGAAGAGGTCGATATCTCATTGTAGATTTAGTATACATACAACATACAACAATGTACTATATAATATATAGTTGTACCACGCGTTTGACTGAAACAAATTTATTTTTATTTAATTATAAATTATTATTTAGATATACGGTAGGATAAATACAAAATTCCTTGGTCTGATTATACTTAGATTTTAAAATCATTATTTATATGAATATTTCTAAAATAAATTACCTTTCAATTATTGATCAAAACAACCATTTTCATCGACTTCTATATAATTAAATCTTGTCGTAATTTTATTAAATATATAGTATTAAGTTTTAATATTGTTGAATATAAATGAAATGATAATCGAAAAGTTATGCCTATGATTTTAATACTGCGGTAACTGATCAGGCACAGAACAACACATATTCTACGCTTTGAGATACTTGAAATTTTAATGCATGTATCACGAAATTGTGGATTGGCTGGTTTATGACCGCGTAAAAAGTCCGCTTTCTTATCCTGCATGATTCTCTACATTCACAAACCTATGAATACGTAATCGCAGTCAAAATAATGGCTTGAAAAACGCTTGAAATAAAATACAATAAATTTTTTCTTTATCGCCATCCGTATAGCGTCTGTCTGTAATTCAGTTTCGGTAAACAGATATGTATATATTTATTTCTACTATACCAGACTATTTTTATTTGCGTAACCTTGCCGATATCGAGTTATATCATAATATTTATGGGATTGCTATTAGAAATTTACTATTGGTTAAAAGTCAGCTGTCATAAATATCACTGAGTAGTCAAACAGAACTTTATTCAAAGTTACATAATCTGAATATATACTTGTTTAAAAAATGTAACTTCTTAGTAACAGTTTTAATTATTGATTAGCACTGCCGTGAATCTCAATACTTACGTCGTTCCGACTGCAGTTAATCTTTCATTCCTGAGGTCAAATTTCCTAAAACTACTTCCTTCAATAACATTATCAATTTTAGCAATAGCAAATTACTATTAGAATCATCTCGTAGACGGTTCAATATACACTCGTTCGTTGCAAGTGGAACGGAATCCTCCTGAACGGGATTTATTGAGCTCTAACAGGACGAGTGATATAGTACTGTCATTCAGGAAGTTACTCAAGAAATTACCCTCTGCGTCACGAGGGTCACTGACCTCATGACATCCGGTGCGCTATCCAAAATCAAGGTCAGTGCACCATACTTGGAAGTGATCATATCAGGGGGAGTCAAATGGTCTCGCCATCTCGCCGTCGAATTGACGAACTACTTCCGACCCAACATAGGTGCGCCTTATTACATGCAATCTCGGTTAATGTTTACGAAGAAGGCATGCGAGCTGCTACAATCAGGCGTACCGATGTTTTCGGCAAGAATTATTCGTCGACCGACTGCGAAATGGCAATACCATTTGGCATCCCGTCAGCGCGTTTTGCCGGCCAAGTAGGATCACTCACCCGAGTACGAGCTCGTGCCATGGAGTCAATGGCCCTCGAGGCGTCAAAGTGTTCCTATAGGAACTGTGCTAACAAGATAGTAATACAACCATGACATCATATAATAGTAATACTCTGAACGCAGAGAAGTCGCAAAATAGACGATGCACTCTTAGTAACGGAAGAATCTCTTCTCGTCTAATTTCTCGAGTAATCTACTGAATGCTAGTGACATTGTAATACTCAGCCTTCTGTTAGAGTCAAATAAACATCCGAGTCCGAATACTTCCGTCCCACGGGGTTCTGTTCCATTTGCAACAGACGTGTCTATAATCGAACTCAGGCTCTGCAGAATTAGTTATATTAGTCATATTATCATAATACCAATGTAGTTTGTATTATAATAACTGGTATGGCGAAATGCAAATAAAGAGACTCGATCAAATGTGGATGGCACATATTTATTTTTAAGGAAAAATTACGAATTGTACACAATTTTAACATTGAGTAATATTGTATCGATGCTGCAGCAATAAATTTCAAGATATACCAATATTTGATTACTTCTTTATTTTGTACTCTCCTCTTCCTACGAATCTTTATTTTAAATAGGCTAGGTGAACCAGCAAACGCATAGGAGGAGTAGTGAGTTAGAATTAACGCATTTTCAGCTGCTTAAAAGTTTGCGACCCCTTTCTACCGATGGATGTTCTCCAAATTTCTCCAATTCCGAAAAACGCTGATATAAATCGATATATAGAGACGTGCATAAAGCCACGTATATATGCCTATACAGATACACATATACAAAATTTCGGACCACCTCCTCGGGTCAGATGTTCTCCTGATACCAGGAGCAAAAATTTTCGACTTAAAATTTGTCTAACTACGAAAAACGCTACTATAAATAGATATACACATAGAGACGTGCATAAAGCCACGTATGCATGCCTATACAGATACACATATCCAAAATTTCGGAACACCTCCTCGGGTCAGATGTTCTCCTGATACCAGGAGCAGAAATTTTCGACTTAAAATTTGTCTAACTCCGAAAAACGCTAGTATAAATAGATATACACATAGAGACGTGCATGAAGCCACGTATGCATGCCTATACAGATACACATATCCAAAATTTCGGAACACCTCCTCGGGTCAGATGTTCTCCTGATACCAGGAGCAGAAATTTTCGACTTAAAATTTGTCTAACTCCGAAAAACGCTAGTATAAATAGATATACACATAGAGACGTGCATGAAGCCACGTATGCATGCCTATACAGATACACATATCCAAAATTTCGGAACACCTCCTCGGGTCAGATGTTCTCCTGATACCAGGAGCAGAAATTTTCGACTTAAAATTTGTCTAACTCCGAAAAACGCTAGTATAAATAGATATACACATAGAGACGTGCATGAAGCCACGTATGCATGCCTATACAGATACACATATCCAAAATTCGGAACACCTCCTCGGGTCAGATGTTCTCCTGATACCAGGAGCAGAAATTTTCGACTTAAAATTTGTCTAACTCCGAAAAACGCTAGTATAAATAGATATACACATAGAGACGTGCATGAAGCCACGTATGCATGCCTATACAGATACACATATCCAAAATTTCGGAACACCTCCTCGGGTCAGATGTTCTCCTGATACCAGGAGCAGAAATTTTCGACTTAAAATTTGTCTAACTCCGAAAAACGCTAGTATAAATAGATATACACATAGAGACGTGCATGAAGCCACGTATGCATGCCTATACAGATACACATATCCAAAATTTCGGAACACCTCCTCGGGTCAGATGTTCTCCTGATACCAGGAGCAGAAATTTTCGACTTAAAATTTGTCTAACTCCGAAAAACGCTAGTATAAATAGATATACACATAGAGACGTGCATGAAGCCACGTATGCATGCCTATACAGATACACATATCCAAAATTTCGGAACACCTCCTCGGGTCAGATGTTCTCCTGATACCAGGAGCAGAAATTTTCGACTTAAAATTTGTCTAACTCCCAAAAACGCTAGTATAAATAGATATACACATAGAGACGTTCATGAAGCCACGTATGCATGCCTATACAGATACACATATCCAAAATTTCGGAACACCTCCTCGGGTCAGATGTTCTCCTGATACCAGGAGCAGAAATTTTCGACTTAAAATTTGTCTAACTCCGAAAAACGCTAGTATAAATAGATATACACATAGAGACGTGCATGAAGCCACGTATGCATGCCTATACAGATACACATATCCAAAATTTCGGAACACCTCCTCGGGTCAGATGTTCTCCTGATACCAGGAGCAGAAATTTTCGACTTAAAATTTGTCTAACTCCGAAAAACGCTAGTATAAATAGATATACACATAGAGACGTGCATGAAGCCACGTATGCATGCCTATACAGATACACATATCCAAAATTTCGGAACACCTCCTCGGGTCAGATGTTCTCCTGATACCAGGAGCAGAAATTTTCGACTTAAAATTTGTCTAACTCCCAAAAACGCTAGTATAAATAGATATACACATAGAGACGTGCATGAAGCCACGTATGCATGCCTATACAGATACACATATCCAAAATTTCGGAACACCTCCTCGGGTCAGATGTTCTCCTGATACCAAGAGCAATTATTTCAGACGTGAAATTTTTTCAACTCCCAGTTAGAAAAATGTTGAGTCGAAAAATGTTCCTGATATCAGGCGGGAACATCTGACCGTAGAAAGCGGTTGCAAACTCTTAATCAGCTGAAAATGCGTTAATTCTAACTTACTACTCCTTCTATGCGTTTGCTGGTTCTCCTAGCCTATTCAAAATAAAGAGTCGTAGGAAGAGGAGAGTACAAAATAAAGAAGTAATCGAATATTGGTATATTTCAGAATTTATTGCTGCAGAATTGATACAATATTACTCAATGTTAAAGTTGTGTACAATTCGTAATTTTTCCTTAAAAATAAATATGTATCATTCACATTTGATCGAGTCTCTTTATTTGCATTTTGCCATACCAGTTATTGTAATACAAACTGCATTGGTATTATCATAATATGACTAATATAACTGATTCTGTAGAGCTTGAGTTCGATTATATACACGTTTGTTGCAAATGGCACAGTTTTCGGGCTCGGATGTTTATTTGACTCTAACAGAAGGCTGAGTGTTACAATATCACTAGCATTCAGTAGATTACTCGAGAAATCAGACAAAGAGAGATTCTTCCGTTTATAAGAGTACATCGTCAATTTTGCGACTTCTCTGCGTTCAGAGTATTACTATTATATGATGCCTGTCACGGTTGTATCTTGTTAGCACAGTTCCTATGGGAACACTTTGACACCTCGAGGGCCACTGACTCCATGGCGCGAGCTCGTACTCCAGTCAGTGATCCTTCTTGGCCGGCAAAACGCGCTGACGGGATGCGGCAAACAACGGTGCGCCTGATTGTAGCAGCCCGCATGCCTTCTTTGTAAACATTAACCTGAGATTGCATGTAATAAGGCGCACCTATGCTCTTTTAAGTCTATGCCTATGCTGCGGCAGAGGTATCTTCGTCAGTCTGACCGCGAGATGGATACCACTTAGCACCCGGTCGGCATCTATAATGGGCAAGAAACTGCTGACAGAAAGTGACGTCGCTGTAGTGTATGCATGTATAAAATAGGTTCTGGAATACCGACGTACACATTTGGAGGTTAGCGACCGAGATGAGGTGAAATGAGAATAAAAATGATCTAGGTACAGGCAAAAGGCAAAAGCGTCATCGATTGATTTTTTATCATAATTATGTAACATTTACGAAACTTAATCCAGTATCATTTAGTAGAAACTTTTTCAAACGTTGAACACAGCGTTCAAGCGCGTAGCCGTCTGGAAAACAGAGATTAATTATATAAAACCACCTGTTGATACGACTTTATTTTGTAAGCCATTCGTGATCAGTAATAAATAACAAATATTTATGGGAAATTGAGCGATTTTTTCTTCTCGTTGAATAGTACCGACGTAATCAAGACACAGATTCGAGTCCGAACAGCAGTATAGCCAGGTGCTGTCCATATGCTTCGCATTTTAGAATAAACTATAGATTATTAATTACTTGGGTTTATAACACATGAATAACTCACTTAATCCTATCAATAAGTTTACTCGAATGTTCTTAAATTGGTTGATAATTAGCTCAGCAATAATTATCCACGACTCAAATAATGATTTAGTTTTTTTTTTTTTTCTGCACAATTTGTAAGAACTCTATTTATTTGAGTAAAAACTCGACATAATTTATAAAGTTTTAGATCAATAAGAACATTCTTAGATATTTACCGACAAGCTACGGCTTTTCTTCTTTTTTTTTTTCATCTTTATATCAGAATCTGATATAATAAATTGATTGTAACTGTTGACACAATGGAATATTCACATCTCTGGATTGAGAAAAATAAGGTTCTTGAGTATAAGCATATTACGTTATATTATACTTGATAAGATAAAGTCTTTCACTCGGTATTCAGAGATCTATAAGAAACAGTAGATCAGTTTGTGCTCAGAGCTCCAGCGAGATATTTATTCCCTGGATACGTCTTTCCAATTCTCATAATAAATCATTTTTACAAAGTACGTGCAGAATAATACTCTAAAAAGACGTAATTTCATTTTTCAAAAACTCAACTTGATTTTTCTGCGATTACATCTCTGATTCCACTTCTATATTGCATAGTAGTAATTTGGAAATATTTATACAGAAAAGATTTCAAGTCTAGGTTGCTTTAATCTCCATTTCTATCAATACCGAAGTTCAAGTTCCATATCCCCCTTGTATCAGTATAATAACTATCATATAGAATTACGTATAACAAATTGTAATACAAGGAGAGTAGATGGAAACATATCATGTATAGGGATTTCACAATATTTCATTTTTAAGTGTATATTTGTTATGTGCCTTATGAGAGTATAATACCGCAGAAAGATGTTTGGATTACGTAAAGGAAAATAACAGAGTGTCTGTTATCTTAATAAGTATATATTTGATAATAGATCATATTGATTTCACCCAGTAGAAAATTATAGATTAAAGAGATTCGTTCCTCGTTATCTTTATCCAAGAGCAATATAGTTATAAAATCACTAAGATTAAGTATTTCGTGTATATCCATGATATTGCAGGCCATGGCGACCTTGGATTCTTCTAAACTGCCAATAATAAAGAGAACTTTGCACGTTCCTCCTCTGGAGGAAATAAGAGATGGTAATAATTATGTTTTACATGAATTAGTAATACAGCCGTTCATGCAGCTCTTCAGCAAAATATATTATTACCAAAAATTTTCCATTCTATAACGTTTTAAAATTCATTTGGTATCTTACAGTTCTAGCTCGTGCCTTGCCTGGAAACTTTGCCGAAGTAACAGTGGAGATAGTCGATTGCCCTGATCTTACGCAGCAACCATTCACTCTTGCTGAGCCAGGTGAACGTTACTTATTTAAGTTAAATGATATGGATCAGTTTATTCGATCGGTACACATACTTATTTTAGGATAACACACTTTTACATCAAAGTTCATTGTGGTTCCAATATACACTTAAAGAACGTTCGATTCTCTTGGAATTGAACATTTTCAAACATGTTTATCTACAAATTTTCATCGACTAATGTATTGCGCCAAATTTAACAAAAGCATTGTATAGTCTTGTATATCTCTATAAAATTGTTGTGATGTCTTTAAAATTAATGATCACTTTGCGTTTATAAATTAAAAGCTGTCTTCATGCTTTTAAAGGTCTTGGAGGTGGTACGAAACTTCTTGAAATTGGTGGCCCGCCGTACCTGCTGCCTTCTGTCAACAGAGACAAGGTGTACGATATTAAATCAATAGTTCAACATGTGGACCACAGTGGTCGAGCTTTTGTTGTTGGTGCCGGAGCTGGGCCATGGCCACTTGTGAATACGAATTGCGAAGTAATTTTACCAAATAACTACCTTAGGTTTTAATCAAACTGATTTGATAACAATTAACAATTGGCTAATCTGATCCAAATAAAACAGTTATTTTTCTAACTAAGATCATGTAATATTTTCACAGTTGATAATGAATGCATCTATTTCTCCATCAGAAGTTAAAAATCTAACTCGTATCTCTGTGGTAAATACAGTAGATGGGAAATGTATTCACAAAGTAGTACCTGCCAATGAAACCCGTTTTGCTTTACTAGCAAATTTCTTTCTGAGCGAGGGAAAACCTGGCAAGGTATTGAAAGTTCATGCTAAAAAACGTATCGGTCAAGATGACTTTATTGCTAGCATGAGGAAAGCACTTTCAGCCCATTTCACGGAACAACTTGTTGGTGAGTTTGTGTATCGTCAGGAAATGTTTATGCATCTGTTCCAGAGCAGAATAATACATATTATTCCTATTATTATTATTATTATTATTAAATGAGATAAAGTGTTGAAAAAGAATGTAATAATTACCAATGATTAGGCAACTGCTGTCTTCTATTTCCATGGAAGACTTGCCTTCTTACTAACACCCCCTTTCATCCTTATAAACCATTTTTTTTCAGGCTTGGGCGGCACGTTTCTTCTCAAGGAAGGTAAATCAAAACAACACGTGATGCCAGATTTCTCCAAGACCCCCTTGACTAGTGATGACCACTTGAATGAGTGGCTGAATTTCTATGAAATGTCTGCTCCACTGATAGCAGTTGGTACTTTTGTTACTGCTGAAACACCTGTAAGTTCTTGATCGGGAATCTATCCTTTGACCGAACTGCATTACAAATTATTCCTTCAAATTATACCGTAAATTGAAACAGTTTATTTTCTCTTACTGTATTTGTAATCTTGAAATAGGTATAATTACTTGAATCAATTCTGTTCATTATAGGACTTGGATCTGCGAGTCCAACATTTCCATGATTTCTCTCATCATGGCGAGGGAGGACATTATCATTACGACACAACCCCAGACACAGTTGAATATCTGGGCTATTTCAACGTCGGCGAAGCTCTCTACAGAATAGATAAGCCTCCATTTGTCCAGGCCTATGGAAAAGACTGATTAAGATGAAGCAGTGTTTATGAAGCTTACAGCAATACTGGGATATTAATTATATGCAATATATTATAAACTACCTATTTTTGATGTATAATTTTTTTTCGTTAATAAATCCGATTCATGTTTCACAAACAAGGCAATCACTTCTTATTTAAATTAGTTGTATGCTGCTTTCAACAACACAGAGCAACAAAATAAGCTAGGGATTAATTCTTTTGAATGACTTGATATGAAATGCACTTATAATTCCAGATGAATCAATCTCGCCCTGTCTTTACTACAAGCTTCTTTTAATCCTAAGTAATAATCTATTCAACATGCAAAGCTTGAATGCAATTGTATCAGACAGCAAGTGTAAAGCAATCAGTATTTCATTGGAAGCCGTTTATCGAACGTAGTTATATTAATAAATTGTTCAAATACATCATAGGATGAAGTTCAATATCGACGCGACTTCATCTTACAATAGTATTCCACCATCGTATTTGTACACCGAACGTTTTAACAATAATGTTGAAATATATCACGAAGGTACCAAGTGGTTCGGTGTTTTCTTGGCATTTTTGTCTGGCACATTCTTCACCATCAGCTCTGCTCTCGTCAAAGCCATTAAAACTGTTGATCCAATGGTTCTACTGGCCATAAGAGCAGTTCTACAGATTGCAGCTATGATGGTTGTAGCTTATTATAATTCAAAAAACTTGTTGGGTCCTAAAGGGCAGAGACTCCTCGTACAATTTCAAGTAAGCTTACTCATTACTATACCCTCAATAAGTATGCCATTACATTAGGCATAAGAAAGAACACAAGGTCCAAATAGAATCGTATACATTATCGGATATCTCTTACTATCTCTAATCATTTTCATCTTGAAAGAAAGCAAATTTTTGCAAAGTTATATGTTTTAATATTTCTATTTATTACCCAGGGCTTGATTGGTGGCATGACGCTATCCCTGCTCTACTATAGCTTCAGGAAACTTCCCTTGGGCGATGCGACTACGATAATATTCAGTTCTCCAGTAATTGTAATAGCGTTATCATTCATCTTCCTAAAAGAACCATGTGGACTACTGCGTGTCGTAGTCATTTGCGCTTTACTCTTGGGTGTCACCTTGGTTGCAAAACCACCATTTATATTCCAGGTATATTGTAAACCATTCCTCCATACTACTGAAACTGTTACCAGAGAAGAGATAGGACATAACAGTAATGATAAAAAATTCATCAAGTTAATTGGAATTATAATTTTCAGATGCAACGCACAGTTCCTTACGATCTTATGGGCTACATATATGCAATCCTAGCTACTCTGTTCACTGCTATGAACATAGTGGTGATGAGAAAATGCGTAGATGTACACTACTCTTCAATAGTCTTCATTCTATCAGTATGGACTCTGCTAACAGCGATATTTTTCTTTTTTGTAACGTCTGAAAATCACAAGTACAAGCTTGATCTTCCACATAATTGGTTTGAATGGGGACAAATTCTTGCTGTCGCAGTTTCAGGACTATCAGGTCAAGTCTTAGTTGCTAAGGCATTAAAGATCGAAGGGGCAGGAAAGGTTTCCGTAACCAGATCTTTGGATATAATACTAGCTTATATCGTCCAGATATATTTCTTTGGAGAAGTACCCACCCAGACAAGCATTATCGGCGCGGTACTAGTTCTTGTATCGGTAATCTGTATGGGCTTTGAAAAAGAGATATATGGAGTATGTGATAGTATTCCATAAGAAATTCTGAAATAGCCAAATCGATTTTCAGTTGGACATCTCAATAATAAATAGTACATTTGTTTCGACTGCTGAAACTTAGTTAGATTGCACATTTCGCGTTGTGTACTCTATGTCCTTATCCAGTATGATCATTTTTACAATTTCTATGAAAACTTATCCATAATAGATTCAATAGAGAATTGACACCCTTTGTAATTATCTGCACTATATAGCAATGTGAGTCAATTACCCGAGAACTTGAGCAGGCTCAGGTATTAACATTTTCTGTACATAAAACATATATCTAATAATGTTTTATTCAAAGAAAAATACAACTACGATTAACAGTAAATTGCACCACCGTACTAAACCCAAGATAATAATATTTACAACTTATTACTCTTTCCCGGTGAAAGCAATCTGATAATATCCCTACATTGGGAATCTTGACTCAATCTTTATAGAATATATTGATAATTAATTATATGTATATCGTAGAGTATAAATTACAACTTAACTCGTACATATTTATAGTATTATAAGACATTTCTTAAATTGATTAAAAGTTTTACCATACAACACGTTATTATCCTACAGATTGATTAATTGTTTGTTTTTTTTCTTCTCCTCTTCATCTTCTAATTTTAATATAAAGATAATCGATAATTACTTACACATTCATGATATCTCATGATTTTAAATACACTTTTAATTCATTTTATTATATATTTCACATAATAAAACAGCTTGCAAATTCGATATCCTTAGTTTTCCTATTTATCCGCTGTACTGGCTGCTCTATGCGATTGATAACAATAAATAATAAAAAGCCTAATTCAATTATTTTCATTAAATTTAGTTACAATTTATAATTCTAGCGCAATGCCACATCCCAAATTTGCTATAACACAAGATAATTTAGAATTATTTTCAGATATGGAAACCCAGTTGAATTATGTGCAGGATGAAAATTAAAACTCCATAAATCCTAAGGGTTAAATTTTTTTCCAAGAACAAACTAAAAGTATTATTCAAATGTCTAATGTATTTAGACGAATTATCTCTCCGCCTAACAAGGCAAAGAGGTTTGGTCTTTAGTAAGCCAGACTGAATTTGCATCAATCAATCAATCAATGTTTTACCAATGCAAATTTGAGTGATTACTGTAATCCATGAATAATTGACAACTTTTAACGTTGCTGATTTACTGGGAAACAGTATTTTCTCCAATAGCTATGTATGTACGGTTTTATATTATCAATTTTGAATCCTCTAGAGCTGACCGGTGTGAAATCTATGAATTACTTAAACTCTAGGCTTACAGAACTGAAAATTTTGTGTACAGACTATACAGACATATTCTTTGTAATGCGTGTTTTTTTTTTTTTTAATGATAAGATAGATCTGCCAGCTCCGTTATATAAAAACTAAAAATGTGGTACTGTAATACTACTGCAATAGCTAGAAGCAACGTAAGTATGTAGTCAGTGTATTAGTGCGAGTTTCAATAATGTCTTTATCTTCGAATCTATTAAATGATATTGGAAGAGAGTTTTTACTTGAAATTTCTCTACTATATTTCTTCATTTATATTGTAAAGATGATATTCCTGAATAGAACAGCTTTTCCAATCATCAGAATTTTTAAATCTTTAACATAACAAACAGGAGATATTTGAATATAACAATGAAATCGCAGAAACTAGTATTTATAAACACGAAATGTTCTCCTCTCTATCTTTGCATCAATGATATTATTCATTATAATTTACCATTTGACCAAGAACAAAATGAAATAACGTATTATTTTTGACAGAACGATACTGCCAAGGCCTTATGTAATGAATGCTGCATAAAGTTTTGAAAAAGATTCATAGGATATTGGATGATGTGTCAGTTAGTAGTATTGAAAATAATAAATACTGTTTAATCTATTTCGAACAAAGATAGATTGATAAACTGTATCTTATAATATTTGTATGTTCGGTTATTTTCTTTTTATTTATTCAATTTTTATTGGCATCTACGTGATTATAAAATATTTGAACTATCCTGCTAAACCATAAATCCATAGTAATTCGCATGCAAATTTCAGGAGTATGTTTATAAATTCGCATCGTTTCATAGTATATATATTATCATTAACAAATATAACACACTAATAAACATTTGATAAGTTTTTTTATCTTCAATTATTATTATTTATTTTTATTTCTTTATTTCTATCGCTGCTATGGTTCAGTAATTTTTTTCACCTCGAACAAAAATTTTGAATATTTAATTTTAATAATAAGAATTCAATGCAAATTATAATTGTCCTAAATATCAGAGAATATATAATCAAGACGTTAAGTATGTATGTATGTATTTCTGTATATATGTATGTACAAAAAACGAAGACACTAAGTAGTTAGAATAGTTAAGAAAAAGGTGATATTATTATCCATCTTTCTCAATGATGATTAATGTAAAATAGATTCACCTGTGGAGTTGATGCTTTATGAGCGAACTGAGATGTTTTTTTTTTTTTATCTTCAATCATAGAATAAAAGAATAATGGTTATATACTAAGCTTGAATAATCTATTGCAGCATTGAAAAATAAAAATATGATGAGCATTTGGCTATGGTATTTGGCCTCTTTTCCAAAATCTTTATTACAGACTATTTAGCTATAGATTCTTTACGTTTTTTTGTTTTTGAACTAATTTTAATTAATTATATATTTATTAATATTACTATAGTATGGCATTATTACCTTGCCAGTATCTGAAAATGAATTATTATTGAAATAATATTAACTTCGAATTTGATAAACTACTATATTCTTAAAACTGAGAAAAATAATTACATTAATTATAATTTTAATAATAAAACACCAAATGAAAATTTAAGCCAAGATGATCGAGAGCGACGGAGCGGAGATCTCTTTAAATAAGAATTGAATATAGATGTAATTATATAATATACATTTTATAATTATAATTGGTGATAATGAATTTAGGTAATATACATTAGTTTTGAATTTACCTAAGTAAAACATTAATGATTACATCCACATAGATATTTTGTTGTTTTTTTTTTTTTAGTTTTTTTTACAGTCATTTAATGCTGAAATTCTATTTCAATTATCTAGTCTAAATGCATTGAAACTTTCATTTTATCATTTCCACAAATAAATTTGCCGACAAAATCAGCTAGTCTTATGATTTAATTTAGCGTTCAACAAAGTACGAATTGAGAGTGGGACAATGCGGGGAGGGGGGCATTAACTCATTAACTTGGCTCAAGTAGGTATATATCGCCTTTTGTAGTCCACTGAAAGTAAGTTCTTTCTTCTTCTGAACTGAATACAATGAAAATCTATAACATGCAACAAATAAAAAGTGGTATAACTCATAGAGCAACAAGCATAGGGGGTATTACTTTGGCTTAAAAATCTATTACCAATTGAAATGAACAGACGAGCCGATAATATCCTCGGCATCAACCTATGTTATAATGGCATTGAAATAAAAATCTTGACAGACCATCAAACGGCCTAAAATAGAGCAAACCTGGACCTTTATCCCGTTACATGAATAAAATTCAATCAAATATGTATCGGAACATGAACCAAGAGCTCTGCGCGGCTTGAAAACACAGCAGAACACATTTCGCATGTGTATTCAACAGCGTCTGGTATAATGGTCTCTGGCACTTCATCTACCGGTGTTATAACGTGATGAACAGCTAACATTCTATGGGGCGATGTTGACTCAAGCATTCTAACACTTAGTTGAAAGTTTTCTTTCTGAATAACTTCAGTACGAACTGGTTGCGTGTCTACTAAATCAGGAAGTATAGATTCCTCTTCTGCGGTAACTATGCTTGCCTCGTAAGCAACTTCTAGATTATTACCGTCCATAGCTGCGTTATCAAGCATATGAGTAGTCTGGTTCATTTCAATTGCGTTATTATTGTTCTGTGATTCCTCCTGGCTAAGTTCGTCCTCTCGCGGTTCAACTTTTATCGTAACTTGCTTCTGTTTTTTCATTCTCTTCAGAACCACTGGTTTCTTCCTAGGTGCCGGTTCCGGTTTGCGTTCCGCAACTGCAATATTCCCGTTATTATTACTATGTACCCCACCACTACTCTTTTGCAATCCTGGCTCTAGTTTAACGTTCTCAGAAATATTAACGTTCGATTTTTCGGCCTCGTTGTTTGGTTTTGGGAATGTTGCTGGGGTAAGTTGAAGCTTCCCTTCGATATGATAGCTGACATTTTTAGTCCTTGGTCTATTTCTTTCACCACCAGGAAAAACACCTCCTTTATGTTCATTGGGCATAACTTTAGGAGTTCTGGTAACCATAGTCTTTGTTTTTTGGCCCTTCTTCACTCCGTCGCTACCAACTTGTACAGGAACCCTAGTCTTCTGAGTATGAATCATTTTTGGTCTTCCAGGCTGAGCCGATGTCTGAGTTTCGCTCTTCTTTTCGTCCTTCTTAAGCTTCCTTTTAGAAAATTTAGACTTTGCTGGATTAGCCTTCGAATTGCTTACTATAGAGCTTATGTTCTGCAACGAGGTTTCAAAGCCTTTTAACACATTCTGATACCCTTCCTCGACGTTCGACCTATGCTGTTGTTTATTTTTTTTTCCAAGTTTCCGCTTGGTATTATCATCGGAGTCAGAACCAACGTCTGGGGTATCGTAGCTCGCAGCCATTCGCGGAGGAATAGCATTCGTTTCATAAGGCTTAAGTTTACGCCTTCGTTTATACTTCCTAGGGCCGGTTTGCGGCTGCCGACGTAACGCTGTATTGTCATCACAATGCTGTACTATGTGTGCCACTATTTCCTCAGAAGTGCCGTAAGAATCTCCGCACACTTTGCAAAGATACGGCGTCATACTACCGTGGCATTTGGGATCTGGACCCGAATGATGAGCTCTAACATGCTCTCGCAAGACGACCTGGAATGTTTTTCATCAAATTATGAAGTGGCTGTTTTCAAATTATCATAAACAAACAAAGAAAGCAAGAAACAGTAATAAAATAAGTCTTACACGTTGGTTAAAAGCTCTAGGGCAAATAGCACAACCGTAAGGTTTTTCGCCAGTATGTATACGTTCGTGTTTCCTCAGTGTACCTCCGTCAGCAAATGCCTTCCAACAAAACCTACATCCGTATGGTCTCTCGCCCGTATGAATGCGGATATGAATTTGCTGCGAGCTACGGCTGCCAAATGTTTTGCCGCATTCTCTACAGGGAAAAGAGCGACCACCCAAATCCTTATTATGGGAATGACGATGGCTGACCAAAGCTCGTCCATCAGGAAATTCTTCACCGCATTCGTCACAGGCTACCATTTTATTACGATGCGATACCATGTGCCTGTTGAACGTATTTAAAAATAGTTTTCTCTCAGAATAAATTGGTGATGGGTTTTTATCAGTGAAATTTGGAACTGAAATTGATTGTAATATACCTTCGCAATCTAGCCTTGCTGTGGAATCTTTTACCGCACTTTGTGCAGCCGAATGTCTTGTCGGCATTATGCACCCAGGAGTGTTTTATCAAACTCCGTTTATCCTTGCAAGTTTTACCGCAAAGTGTGCAAGTATTAGGAGGCGCATCTTCTGCATGATTTTGACGGACGTGTTCAGCCACTTCGGCGTCGTCTCTACACCTCTGACCACACAACAAGCAGCGGCGAGTAGGCGACCTATTACAGACAATAAATGATCTTGAATATTCAAACTCTTTCAGCAATTTGTTTTTATTCCTAAAATTCTGCCCAAAGTACCTAGTGTGTAGCTCCGCGTGTGCGAGTAATGCTAAAGCCTCCTCAAACCACTCGCCACAAACATTGCATACGTGATGTTGACTGGAGCCCTCAGTGATGACGTCAGATTCTTGCTTCACATGAATTCTATGAAATGAAATGCAGTTTATAAGTTTATTTGATTATTCATCAATAATCCGAGAACTGTGATTGACTGCTTACTTTCTATGTCGTTTGAGAAGATCTAATCGATGGAAAGGTACTCCGCAAGTATCGCAAAAGAATTCACCGAATCTCTCGTCGCCAGTATAAGTTGCGTCGTTATCGTATTCTTCCAAATCCGATTGCACAGCCCCTCCGTGTTTTATCCTTACATGTTCGCGCAAAGTGTTAACATCCCAGAACATATCTCCGCAAGATGTGCATTCGAAAGGGCTATCCCCTCCGTGTACACGAGCGTGAGAAGCCAGAGCCTTTTCTCTGGCAAATCCAACACCGCAATGTTGGCAGACATAGGGCTTAGTAGGATCTGTTATAGGCCAACGAGGTGGTTGTGCTTCGGCTTGTTCAGGGGACATTTGTTCCCCTCCCCATCTAGAGCTAGAAGCGTAATTATTTCCTCTCGCCGAATTCCTGCTGGTCATTTCTTCCAGGAGTCGCATATCTTCATCTACATAGTCGTAAGATTTATTGACGTATTTGCCCATATCGACTTTAATTTCTGGTGCGGCTCTTTTCGCGGCTGCAGCATTGTTCTTTCGCTTTCTCGGAGCATTTGATTGGACTTTCTTGCGCCTTCCTTTGTTAGTCTCCTCCTCTTCTGGTACTAGAGAATCTTCGTCGTTCAAATCGTCTTCCAGTCCATCACGAGCTGGTGCATACGCATGGATCTTTAAGTGATTCATTAAATCACACTTGCGGACGTATCGGGCACCGCATAAATTGCATCCGTGTGGACGATCGGTCTGATGAGCTACCATGTGGTTCATCAGATTTGCCTTTTTCCTGAATCTACGACTGCAGAAATCGCAGGGATATGGCCGTGTGTTTGTATAGGAATCTTGATCAATTGGCAAGGGTATTTCCATGTCGTCGTACTCAAGCAAATTGTCGTGAGACACTTTCGTTTCGGGAATTTCCACGCTGGATACCAAAAAAAATCCAAAGTTTATAAATTGATCTTTGAAATAATCGCATAAACATGCTACATGCAGTAAAAATTACATTTACAGTCAGTATAGGACAAAGTCAATATACTGGAACATAACTAACAGTGTTATTTAATTGGAAAAAGTAATAGACCATCAGAGGCACTAACAGTATGAATTGTGTAGTCTTATTAGTTTCTTTAGAATTAAATAGTGTTGTCAATCCCAGATGTTTATCTCTACTCTCGAAGTTGGAATAATAGAAGCAGGAAGGATGGAAGTTGAATATTACCCGTCATGTTGCCCCGGTCTGTCCCAATTATCGGTAATGACTTCTTCAGTAACTTGAATATTGAGATAATCATGACCTTGCCCATCCTGTGGTACGATATAAATAGATTCCATATCATTAGACTGTGGCACGAGCAGGATTTCAGAATCAGGGGCAGGGCAAGACTCAGCAACAGTCTCTACCGCATCCTCGACACCGACTTCTTCACAGGCTCCGATTACCTCCTGCTCGGGAGTTGTTAACTCCGCTTCTAAACCACATATTACTTCTTCATGAACAACATTCCCCACTTCTTCGACCCATTGCAGGGCCAAATCACCAGCTACATCCATCTTGACGACCAGAGTATTTATTTGATCACTGAAAAAATTTCAGTTACTTTATCACAAGAACTTGAATATTTCTAGACTACTTCTACCAATCAAAGGCAGGAGCCAAATCATTTGAAGAAAAAACTTGTATTTCACATCTAAATAGACGTTACTGACTCTAGAATTAAAACTAATGTTTCCTTTGCCTGCATCAGCATAAACAAAGGGTTGAGAATTAAAACGAAGCGTTAAAAGAGCTTCATCGACTTCGTAAATTACGTAACAAGTTTTTCTTAGCAAATTTCAATACCACATGGTAATATACAATTGAAATTTAGCTTCATAGTCAGATATAAGTAACAAGAGTGCACAAATTTGATAAATTCATTTTTATAATAGCTGAAACATTGAAATGCACAAAAGAAGGTTTTATTTCTATACATAGAACTTATTGTTAATGATTGGACCTATATTGCTGCGACTAAAATCTTTGCTTCAATCGTAAGTTACATTTACACCATTACATAGCATGTTGTGACCCAAAATGTTCGAATGTGTACCTTATCCTTAAGGTTTTCAGATTCTACGTTCAATCAAGTTTTTTTTAGATTATAAATTATTACCAATAACAAATGGAAATTAAAATGGAAAATAAATTATTCGTAATATTCACGTTGTTTATTCAACTATCTCCAACAACGTTGATACGAATATTAAGGGCAGATGGATGATTAAAAATTATTCTCAACACGATTTAACACAAATTTCTAATAGATCAATCCAACTAATGCAGAAACTGAATTTTTACAAATTTATGGATTACGTTGGTTGTTGGAGTCAATCTTCATAGTCGGTGAATCGCAGCTCCGATGTTTGAAATTAGTGATTAGATATAAATAAATTTGATGACTGATGAAGATTTGCCGAAAAGAAAAAGAAAATGGTTAATTGATTAGTAGAGTTGAGCTTAGTTGTTAGTCATTTCAACGCTGAATCGGAATATCTTTTGACGAATATTACTGACTAGTGTAATACTGTTGACATCTAAGGTTATATTATATAGGTTATGAGTTTATAGGTTATAAATACGATGTGAAATAATAATAATAGTTGCATAACGGTAACCGGTAAATAAAAATTTTCTATATTGTAGATGTTTTATGATTATAAAACAAAATGTGGTCGAAGACGCAATAAATATTTTACATACGAATCAAGGCAGTAGCCATAGCCTCTCTTTATGCCAAGCCTTCTTCCACCCAATTACACGTTATAAACTGACACGAACAAACGTTTCAGCTGGGTCACATTAAATATTTCAATAATCAATTAATAAATATTTACCACAATCGTAATCACAGTTTTTTTACTTACTGTTTAATATCCTTAACACAGCTATTAACCTAACCAAAAATACTTTATGCCTATGGAGATCGAGAACAGCGTCGACCTTCGGTTGTTTTCAATTTGGAGGGGATGCGTTTAGAAATATATTTAACAAAATGGCGACATGCATCGCTCGCCACGAACCATAACAAACAACCAAGACAACAACTCGACGCGTTCGGCGATACTTATATACCGCGAGAACTTGTCCAGTTAAATAATTCGTTTCAAATTCTTTTCACCGAACTTTTATTTTCTAATTTCACGAATTCCGTATTTCAACATCGTATTCCCACCATTTCATTTACGCATAATTTCAGATAATCATCAAAAATTGAGAACGCGAAGATTTATTGAAGAAAAAGACATTTATTATAAAATAACTAATATACGTATGTATTTTCGTTATATTGATAAAGCGGGAACTTCGGTATATTTCGATATTTACAAATCAAATAAGCGAGAATGATTTAGGTTTTTTTTTAATATCTATATTATTCTTTGTACAGTACTGTGATGTGTATACATCAAATAAATGTTATACAAACATCGGTGACAGATAATACTACATAACTATTCTATGTTATGTTTATGTTATATTTTATATACGTTATGTCATATGTTGGTAGGAAACACGGAATTTATACGTATTTATATGGATATAACATTATTAAATAACATTATAATATCAATTTAATAATCATTGACTTGATTTCCTTTTTATGATATGCATATACTATCTGATATGAAAATGTTGAGAAATATCTATTTATTAATTAGAATATTTCTACACTATATTACAACCGATAATAAAGATGCTTACTAATTTAGTAACTACATATTCAAACGTTTTCTGATATGGAAGGTTATTATTCAATGCTACATGCTCAGCTGCCACAGTATCATATCATAATTTATATATAAACTCTATTTTTTATATATTTCATTTCATTTTTTCCATTTTTTATTTTTATTTTTTTTTACGCGACGTATAATATATAATTAACGTTCGATAATAATCATCAGTCTACAGATACAGATTCACAGGAAAATTTATCCAGAGGAAAAATATAGTAGTTAATAAATGAAATTCTTGGACGAAAAATAAACTACCTATATCTGTTCAATAATCTGATACACGATGGCGAGTAGTATTATTATAAATAACAACAGAGATAAACAGTGTTGATAATAGTTTAATGCTGATATGAATTACCTTTATGTGGTCAAATTAGTTGCATAGTGTATTATAAAATTTCAGGTATAAAATAAGATTAGATCAGAAGTTCAGGGATAATTCTTGTTTTTTTGTAACAAACTTTCAGCTCAAAACGCTGACGCAGGGTAAAATTTATACTCTTTTGTAAAATTGATTAAAAACGAACAAAAATTGAAAATATTTGTAAATATAGATACTATTAGCTGCTAGATTACATAGCTGCTCTCTCACTTCTCTTTCTTTCTCTTTCTCTGTCTCGTACTCTCTCTCTCTTTCGCTCCCTACTTATTCGTGGCAAACTATATATCTACATATTATTATATTGATATATACGATAGCTAAGTTACTCTTTTTTTTTTTATATAAGTGCAACTTTTAATATCAGCCGATAACTATAATAATAATGATAATAATAATAATAATAATCATTTAATTGCATTGCGTCGTTACAAGCATTTGTAAAATCTCTACTATTTGTATTTATGTATGTATGTACACAAGTATACGTGTGTCACAGGTAGCACGATGGATCAGTAATGCCTGCCCGAGCTGCCTCTTTTTTTTCCCCTTAATATTTCTCATACACTCAAACACTTAGCACTCCGTGGAACCGAAAATACACATATGACCAAAAGAAAGAAACAAGCCAGTCAAATATATAAGTCTTGATCTAGTCTCGATATTAATGCAATGCGCAGAGTTTGCAGTGTTACTTCTTAATTGTTCATCATCAAAGTTTGAAGTGACACTCGATTGAACTAGCGCAGAATGTCGGAGAGGAAGAAAAACGATCAACATTTTTTTTTAAATGCAAGTGTGAAATGTTATCTGCTACTTCTTTGTAAACCAATTTAATACCTAGATAGTATTTTGTCAAATATTTATCAGAAGGTAAAGTAAGAGTCGTAACAAATAACATGCTATGTGCATGAAAGGGGAAATGGGGGGAACAATGTGTTATGGAGTTGCCGTGACTTGAAAGATACATTTATGATTTATAGATACCGAAAAACTGTATAGCTGCATTTGTGCTCGTGTCTTAGAGTGTAAAACGACCTTGTACTTTAGTTAAATTATCACCGTGTGTAAATAATACTGAATTATAAAAAGCGATAATGGTACCCGAAAGTTTAAAAACAATCTATAACTTCACTCTGTCTTGGTGTCTAATCCATCACTGTGCTGTGATTATTTAAGGATTGGTTAAACAGCTTTGTTTACAGTAAAAATTTACAAACACTTTTAAATACTGTCGAAACACAAGAAAAACTATAATGGTAGGTATTTCGGAAGTATAATCCCTCGTTAATTGTTAATTTTAATTTGTAATACTAAATACTAATTTCAATTGAAAATCTTCAAATGCAATAAGTTAATGTTCTATAATGCGTATATACATTGCAAAAAGAATGAGAAGAAAAAAATAACAATGATTAACCGTCTAATTTTAAGTAGGAAAATAATATAGTACTGATTTACCATAATAATGGTTTAAATTTAAAACGACTGACAGTAATTTTCGAGCTAAAGAAACAGGTATCTCTAGAGTTTGAAGAAAAATATAACTTTCTTTTTTAAATGTAAAATAACAATCAATTACAACAGCCTGTGAGCAAGTAAGTAATGCTGCGTTAAACTATTCAAGCGCATTACAATCAAAGATTATACCTTAAATGGTAGGATTTTACGAGAAGCCACGAAATTTCGTATCTACATGAACAAAAAAAACCATTTCTCACCATATTCAATACTAAACAGTAATTTTTTTTTTTCGTTTTTTCATTTTTGTATTTTTTTTTGTTTTTCCGTTTTTTTTTTAAATTTAGTCACAAAAATTTATTTTACTTTAGCCCTCCTCTTTATCCCGATAATTGTTTGATTCGTATCATTGCTGTACAGGCAATTCAATTGAATCTACAGACCCAATCGTGAAACCTAATCGAGTATTAAAAATCGAGTAATTATGCGTAGCTGGTGATAAATTAGAAAAAAAATATTAATAATTTATCACTGCTTTAATTTGATTAACGATGTTAAACAGTCAGCATTGTACGTCAATGGTCCCAAAATTTGAAAAAAATAAATAAATAAGAAAAACAAACGTCTTGTATGTTTAAAAATAAATAAAGTAGGTAATGTGAAATTAAATTGATTTGACAATTACACCTCTGCCTTACAGTGACAAAATTTTCATACGACATTTGGGACTTGTTGTTTGCAAACATTGGTATTCTTGAGAGTAATAATTCCCCCTTTTCTCATATACATATAATATACATATGTATATGATGTAGTATACATATATATATTTCTAAAGACACGTTTTTCTTGTATAAAAAATCATTCACTCTCAGAAACAGTAGCAGACATACCGTTGTTACTTTATCCAAATATTATAACCCGCGTGAAAAACATTGATATATTATATTAGTGCACGGCGCACATTGTGGACAGAAGAATAAAAGTAACCAGTCACCTAGAGGACAACGTCGGGCAGGGAGCAATGCCACTAGGCAAGCGCAGTGCCACTTCTTCCTCCGTGATGCCCTACTCCAATCATCGATCCTCCACCTCCGCCTACTATATCGTCACGTACTATTTTTCTCTCTTTGTAGTAAATTTCTTCACTCTCTTTGTCACACAGGAGTAAAACCGCTCCTCCAAATAGAAAAATTGCTGCTCCCCATCCAACGCCGTAAGCCCAGCCAAACTCCCACATGGTCCGATTTCCTATGAAATAACACACAACTTTTGTTAATAACTTTTCTTTCCTCTTGTTGTTGTCCTTTTGTTTGTTATAAATTCTGATCGTTATATCAACGAATCACACTGTGAAGCGAAATCTTATGAATCATGAGAAACATCTTTGAATAGCTTTAGAAAAATATAATAAGATACAGTTGGTTCTTTCACAGCAATGTATACATTATGATTTGTACGTCCGTCGTCGACTTTGAACAAGATAAGATAGTGTCAGGCTAGTTGCGCAAGATACCTGGAAGCTTACCATGATTGAGCTCAGCGGCAAAACAGACCGGGTAAACGACAAGGGCTATCAGGAGAGATGCGACTGAAAATAATAGAATGGTTGATTAAAGCATTCATTAGTAAAATATCAGGGCTGCAAAATCTAATAATAAAAAATTAGGCAGAGGTAAACAACCCACTTACGTGCAATTCCCATACAAAATACCGCAAAGCGGTAGTACTTGTGTTTGTCTCTGTGATCCTGAGACCTAAGACCAAGTCCCGTTAGAATAGTCGCTGCAATATCAGCCAGAAGACATACGACGCATAATGCGGCTGCTGCTCTAATGTACGCTGCGAAAGTTTGGGAGGAGAAAAAGGTGTCTTGAATTCTTTTTATTGAATGAATTGTGAAGATTAGTTTCTGGAATTGTTAGGTTTTTGTACAATGTTGAATTTATCGATTGTTACAAAATCTTACCGACATCCCGAGCTTGGTAACATCCTGCTGGGTCAACCATATTAAATGGCAATGGAGTCGGGGCACCCTCTTCGATACAATGTGCAAAAAGACCCTGTCTCCATCCTAATGCCATCAACCAGTCGGTAGAAGCGAGTCCCATTATCATTAATAAAATGACTATTACTCCACATATGAACGCTATTACCTGTAATAGTAATTTCAATTAGTTTGAGACTAATAGTATATGACTAAAGCATGATAGTTACGTTTTAATGGGAGTTTCTGAATGGGATAAGAGGCTCGATTGAAATGGAAGAAATTTATTGGGAAAAGAGATCTTATGCGGTGTTTACATGCAGCTAGTAACATGTGACTAGTTATTTTTATTAATTTTTTATATTTCTGTATTATATGATAATAGCAAAAAATCGTGAAAAAGATTCTCTAAAATTGCAAGAAATTTAAAACGAGTGACGAGAAAATTTCGAAAATTCGACTAATCAGATTGGTAAATACGAGAAAGAAAAAAAATGTGAATTAGAATGAGGAATTCAATGATTCATGATACTGAATAATAAAATTAACTGAAATTTCAACAAGAATTACCATCAGAAATGCAATTTGAAACATTCGTCATTAGAAGAGGGCGTACTACATCGAGAATATACGCTCCCCTGCCCTCAATGCTTAGAAAAAAGTTACAGTTACATTAATTGAATGGATATAACATTTCTATACACAGGTATAGGTAAAATGAATGGTTTTTTTTCACTTTAATCCGTGATATTTTTGCCTACACCCCTAATCGTTTAATGAAAAGATTTAACAATCGTATATTTATATGCTGTGGCAATTTGTTAACATAACGATGTACGCGATATACCTATGTAATATCTTATAGATCGCAACGAGGTGTAGTTTTCGTGCGTATATCATCAAAAGAACAAAGTTTAATCGAGCAGATCGAAAGTTCCGCATGCAAAGCGGTGAAATTATAAATAATAGAGAATAAATTCTCCTTTTATACCTGAGCGATCTCGTTTTGACCCATGCGGTCATCAGCGGCGGTGTACATAATCATATTGAATTATTGTGCGCGGGTAGAGCGACCGCGATAGAGATATGTCTGGCTGTGTGTGTGTGTGTGTGTATTGAATTAATGAAAGTACGTTAAAGGTTTAAAAAATTCTTTCCATCTCGAATGCGATGCTATAGTTTTATTTATTATTACTTATACGCTTATTAGATATGTATTAAAATTTAAGGAACGTCGTAGACCGCGCCATGTCGACGAAGGTGTGTCGCAAGCATTTAGTTTATTTCCCCGACAACCTGCGATCACCGCGAATTCACTTTCGCCCTTATCCACGATGGTTTTTGGTGATGAATCGTATATTATAAAAAATTAAGCAACTTGGAACCGCGCGATATTCAAAAATACACTAAACTTTAATCCCGAATTAAGGGAATCATCCCGAAACTCTATGTATAGACACGGATAGCAGCCATCTTCACTGGGACCCAGGTTATTCGACGGGAGGAAAGGGGGGTTCTCCTCATCCGCGGGTAAAGGTCGCGGCGCATTGCGCGAGGGATGCTTTTACTCGACTCGATTTTACCCGCTCACCACCCTCGGCCTTTTATCCTCGCCACCGTCCTTCGATATTATCTTTTCATTATCGCGTTCTATAGTATCCCTCGCGATTTTAGAACCAGTCGCCGTCGCGATGTGACGAACAAATACACGAAGGGGTAGTCGCTCTGCCGTATTATTATATAAAAATATATTACCGGAGTTTGAAAACTTGATAAAACGCAGAAAACGGTGAAAAAGGGTAAAAGTCGCGAAGTATTACGAACATTTATTCATTCGTCAATACGGGTGGAAATGAATAGTCGAGAGAATCTTTTCTTCATCAAAACATATTTTTAATCAAAAATCTCGTTTTCTTCCGCTCTATAAAATTCTTTGCTCTCCAGTGGAGATAAATATAAAGAAAAGGAAAAGAAAAAAAATTCAAGTGGGTTGCAGCAGATTATGTTATGATGGTTTGATCTGAAGAGCTGTACAGCTTTAAAAGGGTCGTGTGTGAATTCGTTTCCGTGGGACGGAATAACTTCTGTTATTCATAGGTATGAGGTGAAATCAAATTTAGAGAACCATTATGCTTGATGTTAGAATACGAGATTAGGACTTTTATTTTGTCGTATTTGTGTAGTAAATGAATTAAAAGTTATCAGCATGTGAATTAGTCGTGAAATCCTCGAGTGAGAGAGGGAGCGAGAGGCTCGAGATTTTTTTTTCGGAGAGTTCAAGTTTTACTGCTACTAAAGAATGCACGAACATGAGAAAGCTGAATATCAATTAACGACAGGATTATAAATTATCTTTTAATTAAATAATCAAGTACCTTTAGCGGCCTGGTGATGGTAACGGTTTCGATCGTAGTCGTTTGTGCCATTGTAGTTGGTAGTAAAAGTATTCTGTATCAATAACCATGAAAAAAAAACAACGAAGAATTTAGATTTATTTGCTTTCTATTGATAATTGACATACATATTTATAGAATGAATCATTCGTAATAATGATATGACGGAAGAATTCTAAAAGTAGACGAGCGATATAAATTTAAAAAAAAAACATTTTTCGAAGAGTATCGACAATATGAAATGTCAAATAATTGTTTAAACGAGAACAAGATTCTTGTGAAAAAATATATACATAGTGACAGATAGGTAGAGTAAGAATCATTTTAATTCAACAGACAAAGGGTAGTTAATAATTCACAGTTCTTTCGAATGATTCCGACAGTGTTTGATGTAATACAAGAATCCCAACTCAAAAGAAGAATTATCATTGACCGTGTATCATAAGTACCGAATACATACATACAAAGAAAAATATATGAAAATAAGTAGTACAACACAGAATGCATTCCACTTACGGCGTTTACTCGCGGACCACTTGGACAATACGGGGAAAACTCACGTAATCATTAATCACAATGAAAATATTAGTCACCGAGTTGAATACTTGTTGATTATGATTGAGACGAGTAATTCCTATCCATCACTAACCCCCCGTTGGGGACGTTTTAATTGTTTATATTAACCTAAATATTCGAGGTCACAAGATATATGACATTACGATATACAAAGAGAGAAAGAAAAAGTAAACATCTGAGTTTTCTCAATATAACATACTAATGGCGTGCGTGCATTGTGCATTCTTGACCATAAACACATCAATCGCATAGATGCATAGCTGCAATGTTACTCACGATCTGCGAATCGCAGCGTTGTCTAACTACACGCATACTTCAATCGGAGTAGGAACACATTGTTTGATCAAGTAACTTTTAGGAACACTTTGGTAACGCGCCAACGCCAAACATTTTGCGGTATGCCACACAGGAAATGCATCTATTCGGGCCAGTTCGTTTTCGACAATCCACAAGGCAAATTGTCCGTAGCGATGAAATCATGTGTAGCCAAATTGCGGATGAGAAATCTGAACACATCGGTGTTTCGGTGAGTTTTTAGATGAAATTAAATTGTATTTATAATTTCGAAAAAAATATTAGAATCATATGGAGGCATTAGTTTTAGGAACTTATTGAAATTATGGTAAAGGTTAAGTTTCTTTTTTTCTGCACGCTGGTAACGAGTAATAAATCATTTTAATGAAATTTCGATTGAGTACGACTCTGTATGTTGTTAAATAGAATATGATGATACAATTACCAAATATCTATGAACTTGTGATTAATACAAACATGCACTACCAACTGATAACCTATAACACTAATCACCATTTGTTTAACACGCAGCACATCGTTTCAAAAAATGTTTTTCTCTTCCAGGAATTCAACTAATGCTGGTGATCGCCGAAAGCAGTGGTTAAATCCTTGAGAGAAAATCCTTAGGTATGTATTTTATGTTTTCTAGAATGCATTAGAAATGTTAAGACAATCAAAGGGACGAATTGATGAAACTATTTACCGATTTTTTAAAATGAAATTATGATTATTTCGAACATGCACTACCAACTGACGTCACAAGAATCCTTTCGTCAAGAATCTGTATGCAATATAGTTTTTAACGACAACTCAAATTTTACAGATCAAACTCTGAGATGCAAGAGATGTTGACTGATGGGACTTGGTGCTAAAGAGAAGCTATTGAAATTCTTGACAATAATTTGTAAGTTTGAATAATTCTTGATCCACCAACCGATTTTCCCAATTATAATTTCATGCAAAGGAACAAAAAATGATGATACCCATTACCGAATCGTATGAAATCCTGATTAACTCATACATGCACTACCAACTGAAGAACGTATTAATCTTCCACATTCCCATTACCTATTATTCTTTGATCAGTGAATAAAAACCTTCTATTTTTGCTCTTTCAGGTCCTGTTTCTGTCCAGCGGAGAAACCATGACACGCAGTTGGGTACATGTGTTCATTGATACTGAGGTGAAACTCATGGGAACTAGGGAGGGATAGCAAGTTACAAATCGTAATTTTATATGTATGTGTATATTATTATCATCACGTTCTTCCTTAGACTCGAAAACGTTTTTCAAAAAGAACAGAATTGATTCTGTTTCACTATTTTCGCCAAGACTTTCTTGATTTGAGATAGAATTTATGAGGCTTATTATATGATGACACCCTTGACCGAATAAAATGAGATTATGATTAATCAATACATGCACTACCAACTGAAGAAGCCTTTTTATTAGTTATGATAAACTAATGAAATAGTTTTGAATACGACTAATGCCAATTTTTGTATTTTTTCATTGTTTTAGGAGGATAACCGCGTTTTTTCCGAGGACCTGATGTATATAAGGACCTATATGCAACATGTTAAATTAGTCTGAACAATATTGAGAAATTTATAAATACGTATGAGAATAAAATATTATTTGGGAACAAATATTTATGCGTTTATTAATTCGAATCTACCTTGTATTGAATGTGGTCTTCTAGAGATAACTTAGATTATTGATTGAGCTGTATTGGCATATCTATTCAGTAAGCGAGTAGTAGATTTTTTCTATTGTCTGGACTGTAAAGTTACAAAAATGATTATTTTTCGAAGAGATAATGCTATATTTATTTAAATAATAAATATACATGATCAAGTATCAGCGCATTATTATTAATTAGTGAGACTGATTAACGTATATAAATAGAAAAAATGTATATGCATTTTTTGAAGAAGAAATTGTGTACAAAATACGAACATGTTCTTAGCTTTAGTTAAACAGTGTACATATAAAATTGGCCTTGATTTACAAGATCATATATATGTATATACATCACTTATGCTAATTTGCGTCAGCAAACTTTTTAGCAAACTTAACGGTATTTTGTTTTTACGAAAAGTACAATACGCTCGATCACTGGGTAACACATCAATTTTCAAATCTTTATCACAACAGAACATAGACAGTTTCAACATTGTCTATATGCGCTTCGAATTATTATTTACGTATGTTTCGTTTACACGAAAATTAAACGGTAACGGAAGAATCATTATTTTCCGCTCTTTAACTCAACTTTATCATAATAATTATGCTGAGGGTAGAATTTGGAGTGAGAAATGAGGAATCATTTGACGCGCGCTAACATTCATAAAATATAAAAGGTGGCAAACATTTCATTATTCATACTTTTAACATTATCAGATCTATTTCAACATCCTTAACATTTGTATAATATTACATACATATAGGTGGTACTAATTGTAAGAACGTATAAAATGTTTCACATCTGGCGATTATACAGAGACGTATACAGATTAACTCAACGCATTACTCCTTCTTTCGTATTCAAATTCTTAGTCCTATTTCGGCAGTATGTAGTTGAAATCAGAACATAGTTTTTAATTTAAAGCATAAATTTTAACTCTGCTAAAATCAGCGGGTATTAAACATGTACGTGAAGCTTTCTCTGGAATTTCAACGACAAAAAAAAAACAAAAATTACACAAAGTTAATTGCTGTGGCATGGAATGAAAAGTAAACAAAGAAAAAAGAAAGAAACCATCGATTGAATTAACATATTTAACTCATACTTCATCATAATTTATAACAAATTCCTTTGAACAAAAATCAAGATTCAATATTTTCATTTCTCATATATTTTTGGATTCTTAATGCAGAGGGACAATGCTCTGATTAGTAACCCGGACAGTGTTTATTTCATAGTTGCAAAAGTGAACAATAGTTATTTCAATTGTTTAGTAACACAATGTGAAATACTGTATGGCAAAACTAGTTTTTTTTTTTGTTTTTTGTTTTTCTTTTAATACTATGTATTTAGTTTAACGCTATGTACAATTTCAAATACTTATACTTATTCTCGATATAGTATGTTTATTGAGTACACAAGATAAGTGCAATTGGATATCAAGTTTTTACATTATTATTAAATGTATAAGAGATTCCAGAAAATTTTAATCACTTATCGCCTTGATATTCAAGGCATGATTCACAATCCATCAATAAGTAAAGACATAAGGTATAACGTAGAAGAAATTTAGTCAAATTTGTTTGTTAACAACACAACTAAACGCTAATGTCAAAAAACAATTTTTTCTCTTCAGTCTTCTTCAAAGTTATACATATGCAAGAACAGTACAAACTTACGATTCAACTAGTTAGAAAACATATCATATTTCTATGACACTTTGTCAAACACATAAATCAAAGCATGCTTTTTAACTATAGTCATTATTTGGATGTTTGTCTACGTTTATTAGTGATTGAAAACCATACCGGCTGGTTTTATAGTCTTGAAGTTATTTTATCTGAAATATAAACAATTGAAAAAGAATGTTTTAAGTCTTGACTTGAATATCCAATAGCATATACCATGTTCGCAATGTCTCGATTTGAATGATGTTAATTGAGTAGATTCTATTTCTCGGAATACAGAGCATCATATTCGTAATAGAATAAGACCAGAATAAATGTCCAGATGTATATTTCGCAATATTTAAAAATAATTCTTTGCTAGTGTTGAAGAAAGGGTACCGAAATCAGATCTAGTTTTTTGAATGATGGAAATTAATGCTGCATCATATAATTAGTCTATGTAATCATTTTTCTAGAGATCAACAATTCCTATAACCTTTGTCACAATTGGCCAATAAATAGTGTTTTGAGAAAAGAAAAAAAATTATCTCAACTTTGATAAACATCTAAAGAGATTCAACATGTAAAACATGGTTTTGGTTTATCAAAAACTGATAAGTTCTATCAACAGGTCTGTGATTTACATAACTCGAAATCTAAAATATGTATTATCAAAGACATATAAATGTTCTCGCGGGTTTGATTCATTCGTATAATTCTTATTAATCGATATATTATATTAACCTGGTCAAATGCACAGCGGTATTATTACCAAACATTCTGACAATGATTAAAAAAACAGTCACTCAGATAATACATACACATATGCTAATAACAGGCCTTGTTTTAAATAGGTACAATATTATATGTATAGATAAACATATATAAAATTTTTTCTCCTCCTTAGGTTTTATAAAAACGTAATGAATTTTTAATCAGTCCTATACTTCTATGTTACATCGATCTAGTAGTACACCGTTTACACAGGTGAAACAAAGTAAGTGAAACGTGTTTATTTACACAAAAAGTGAAACGTTCTATGCATGTATTTATATGTATGTATGTATGTATGTATGTACCTATGGGTAGATAACGTTAACAAAACAAAGCATTAGCACCTGCCTGATTCTTTTGTAACATATTCTTTCATTGTAATTTAATTATAAATAATAAACAGCACACTGCTACATTTCCTTTCACAGTGCATATCTCTCAATGTAATATATCCATATTTCAGATAATTTGAGTTTGAAAATACCTTTAGAATTATCCATCCACACTATTCACTGTCATAGCGCAATAGCGACTGCAATTTTAAATACGGTGACAAATTCCGTATTATTATTCTATTATTTAAACTGAAGTTTAGTTTACACTGGTTTACTTCTTCTCTCTCAGTCAAGAGTCCCGAAATTTTCTACAGTCCAAGTCTTTACTGTTAAATTATCAAGACTAAAGATCAGTATCAAAACAGTAACAGTCTATACAACAATAAACATTTGGCAGATCGAGTGTGTTGCAATACGACTATTTTGAACTCACATCGCTATTCCCGCAACTGCAATTTCAAACTTGGATCAATATCATCCACTAATCCGCCCCAAAGGTGAATAATGCCTCAACTATAAGAGATCCATCAGATCTAACATGAATGGGTATCATAACTTCATTTCCCATAATACAATATGAGCGTCGTTGCTATTAGGATCTTTAAACGTGTAAGGTGACTTTGGATTTTTATCTACAACAGATTGTACATTTGGCAGTCTCCAATTGATGTATCCTCTTCCTCCCATTAAAGTTAAAACCGTGCGTTTAGGCTGATCAACTTGCTGAGCCCCTTTGTTATTCTTTTTAGGATTACCTTTCGGCTTTGGTATAGGCGTCATTTCTTTTACAGGAGGTGTACTGCTGCTAGCAGATATTGCGATCTCGTAAGGAGTATTTCTGCTTGCACTGCTGCTATTTCTTGACAACTTTCCAGCCTTTAGTGACAAGTTTTCTTCTGAACCGGACGAAGTGTATAAAGAGCTAGCGTGCGAATCTACAGACCAATTAGACAGATCCAAAGATCTAGGCCTCGTGATTTTCATTTTCAACCTCCGGTCCAAAGTACTGACTTTGTTTGGTATAGCTGCAAGCTCCGGGTCACTTTGTCTCAAAGTTTCATAGATAGGATCTATACCGGAGCTATTTTCGTTCTCATAATCTTTAACGTACATCAGTTCACCGTAGAGACCATAAACGTCGCAATTCTCTCCCGAGCTCTGCGAGCTTGTTATAGAACTAGAGAGCAAACATCCGCCACATCCAAGACCCCGGGGCAGAGTCTTAGACCCTCTGTATTCATTTTCCTTGCTTCTTTTCCGCCGCAGCATAACAGGGCTGCTAGTAAGTTGTTGTTTCAGCTTAGCCATGTTGCTAGAAAGGGAAGCATCCAGACTGGCTCTATCCCTTGGCCGATGGTTGTGCTCTGAGTCTTTGTTTCTAAGCTGGACCGTTTCCTCTTCGATAATTTCTTCCTTCGGACAGCTTGCAGGATTTTTGTTGCTCTGTATGGCCAGTAAAAAAGTTATCGGACCAAAGTGAGCGTGATATGATATGTTAACACGGCCACTTATTATAGGAACTCCTTCCAATCGTGGAAGTGGAATGGTGAGACTTATCCCGACGTTAGTTCCCACCCACAATAACCCCTTACAAGCCATTAAGGCAGTAACCGTAACCACAGTTTGATTATTGTTCAAATTATCGCCGCAAGAGTTGTTTGAACTACTGGGCTTTGTGACCCTGAGTACATTAGAGGCGATGTTAATGTCCTGAAGATGTTTGAAAGTCTCTGTATGATAGAGGCAAACTGTGCTAGAATTCTTCAGTGAAACCCAGAGCCCTACCCCAGAATGAGCCATGAGTTTAACGTTGCCTACGTGCTCGTGCTGAGCACTAAAGCTCTTTGTGATTTCTCCACTGTTTCCATTAAGGACCCAGACCTTTTTACCACATGCGGCATAAACAAATGAATTGATGGGCATCAAACAGGGGACCGGATCGCTACCTAATGATATCACCAAGGGATCTCTGAGAAGCCAGCTCCCATCAAATTGTCTCTTGAACATTAGCAGGGATCCAGTACCCAGAGCAACAAAAACGTTGTCGCAATGGTGTTTTATTTGTACTACAGGACCCGCGACTGGGTAACTTCCAAGTTCTTCTTGTTTCTCAGGCTCTGAAGCTGCGTAGATTATCAATTTTCTAGAGTCTGTACCCATCCAGACAAGATCACTAGCCAGTGTAACAGGCTCGTTGTAAAGACCCTTGACAAACTCAATAGCTGCGACTCTAGTTTCGACCAGATCGAAAGAAGTTAGTTGTTTTAAAGCTGTTGCTGTAGCCGTGGTCGATTGTCCGAATACCGTAACATGGCTGGAAACTCCGTCACTAGTACAGATCCACAAATAGCTCTGATTTCTACCCCGTCGTCTCGTTGGTCGAGGATTTTGCGTCGTGTAATAACATCCGCAGCGTACCTGTTTGCGGAATCAAATGGCATGGAATTAGTGAGGATGCATATTTTAGATCTTTTGATCTAAAGTCTATAATTATTTCATAATCTACCTCGGACTGATGTTGCGATTGATAAACCGGCTGGGAGCTAACAAACAGCGGCATTTTTGTCGAGGGTCTTTGTTCTTGTTCAGGAACTTCCCAAGCTGGTGAATTGTTTGGATCTAGAGCTAGTTGGGCCAGCCTTAGTTCAGTAACCCAGTCTTTCTTCACGAACGGATTTTCGGTCTGAAATGTGTACATCTGGCCCTGTTTTGTAGTTAATTGTAGACAACAGCTGTCCGCCCAAATCATGTCTTCGTCCTTTTGTTGTATCGACGACTGGATGGACTGGAGAATCTTCTTAGTATTCTCTGGAGTCATTCCCTGAAATTGTCGGAAAGTGAATTAATATGAGGTAACGATGGGGGGCGATTGATTAACGTCTCTGGAATAAAGAGACTCACATTGTAAGATCCCTTAAGTTGAGCAACGAGATCACTAATTCTTGACATGACCTCGTAATCTTGCATTAGATCGCTCATCTCAGCACACAAACTGTCTGCTCCCGCTTGTCCGCCTTCTCCGCTCCGATCCGATTTCAAACTTCCTCCTTTGTTCAGACCGGCGGTGAGCAAGCGGCTCAATGTTGGCGAGGTACTTGTATCCTGAATCTGTAATCATCGATTTCATTTTCGTAGCAATTTTCGAATAGAGAAATATTTGCGTAAACAGAATGATTAATGAAGGTTCTAAATATACCTCGACATCAGCAACAGGATATGTCCACTTTAAGCTCAGCCGTTCACTGCCAGAGAAATCTTCTGTGGATCTCGGTGCAACGGATACGCATACTACTAAATCGTTCAATAGCAAGAGTCTTCTTCTTTTGGATTTTGTTATCATTCCGTTCTGATTGAATTCCTGTAAGAATAAACATCGTGTTAGATAAAGTTTTTGGGAAGGAGATAGTTTATTGTAATTATCATTCATACCAATTGCGTAACATTATCCTCTCTGATTAGATAACGTGAAGAGGATGAAAGGGGACGGTGAGATAGTTTGCCAGAAACATGGCGCAACATTTCCTTAAATGCTTGGAATTGTTCAGCCTCTCGTTTCCTCTCGTTTAACATCTCTGCTAGACTCTCTAGTTGGGTCAATGCCAATTGCAAAGACATTCTGTCGTGGTGACCTTGAGGTGTGTGTTTTAATAAGTCCTAAAAACATCAGAAAAAGTTATAATAATTAATACAAATGAAAGTCGAGATAATTTTACAATTAAATAAACCGAACTGAATATCTTACTTGTAAAAATAATATAAATTGTGGAAACCTCTGAACCGGTTTCACCATCAGTCCAAAAAACGACAGTCTGTCATGTGCGCTAATTTGTTTGACCTAAAAAGCCAAGAAGATTTATGAGAATAAGTTAATCAGAGTCAGTAATCGTCTCTATGTGTTTAAAATCAAGTTAGAAGTTCACAAACCTTGAAAAAGTCCGACAGTGCAGTCTTTCGTTTGGATTCTTGCTTGGCCAAGTCCATTGCGACGGAAAAGTTGTTAATAAATCCGCTGTATATGTCTAATACAATAGCTTTACTAAAACTAGCAACAAACACGTCGCCCAATTTTTCGTCCTTATCCCAAGAACGAACGCACTCGGCAAGAGCAATTCTGAACAGCGTATGACATTGCAGAATTTCTGGTAGCCTGTGAAATAACGTTGATATTTTTGACTGGCCTAAAACAGGCGGCGTCGATTCTTCCAAAGGCTTTTTGTAATCCTGTAAAATAAAAATAACAATAAATTGAGATCAGCTGTTCGTTTGTTTATATCCAGAGTCCAGAGGGGATAAAAAAGGTTTGCGAAATTGAAATCTGAAGTCTTCAGACTCTTTGACGAAAGATTATAAATAAAATCAATTTCAACAATCTTAAATGTCTATTTGATGAAAAAACGTACATTAACAAGCCTCTGCAGAGTCGCAACATAGCTATTTTCTGAATGCACAATCGCGGCCACGATATGTCGTCGTTTAAGCTGTTGAGGGGTCAAGTTTGAAGGTACTGGAGGAAGAGTGGGTGGTGCTTGTCTGCGCTGTTGCATGCATTGAAACTGTACCATAGCTCCATTTTCCTCTTCGACCTAAAAATTCAAAGAACATTGGTGTCAGTTGAGCAAAAATCATGTTTCAAGGTAAATTGGGGACTAAAATCTCGCTGTAACATCACGCCAGTTGTAGATAATAAGTGAACAAAACTCTACCTCGCATAATTGTGGCATTTGCGAAGCTTTCATAGGACTAGTCAAGGAAGCAGTATCTGAGGTATCAATGTCATACTGATGAGCAGATCCCCTCCGCATACTGAACCATCTTGATAGTCTGCCTTGGCTACTAGGTGATTCCAATGGTTCGGCATTATTGACCCTCAAATTTTGAGATCTCCATTTATCGCAGAGAGTTCTTGCCTTGTGCAGAGTGCTTCTTAACTGGCCATTACTTCTGATGGAAATTCAAAGAGTGATTATGAATATTCCATGTGATATACAGCTGCTAGTGAATAAATAAAGACGAAAATCATTAAACAAATACTCACTTAATACTGATATTACTTTTCTCGCTCTCATCATCAGAAGAGAGGTCATGATCAGAGGCTGAGCACCAAGAATCCTCGCTTCGTGCAGACTGTGTAGATCTCATTCCCTCCAAAGGAGGATGAGGATTCCTGTGCTGTTGGCTAGCGGACTCCATTCTAGCTGTGCCTACGTCATCCCATGATCTACATCTCGAACGGGGCTCATCTTTAAAAAGAAATAAGCGAAAAATGTTGCATAAAAAAACATTAAAAAACTGCGACATTTATTTTCTTTTCCTTTTGCTTGGGTGACACTTTCTTCATCGCGATATTTGGAATGAATTTGCTGACCACAACGGACTATAATAATCGTGGATGTTGCAGCAACAGCAATAACTTCATTATATTAACTTATGGTATGCTATTGGTTGTTAATTGACTTCAGTGCAGAAGAACACTATTTCGATTGTCAATGCTTATTGCTATAAGCCGGTCGCATACCATGTTTTATAATAAATATAGAGATCAACCCACACCGAATAAAATACGTAGGAGAGAGAGATATTGCCGGGTGTGTATAGGGAGTGAGATATACAAGTTTACCATATCATTCCGTTATGTATAATATCTTCAAACACGATACGCAACAGTGAATTTGAATTATTATTAATTCATAGTTATTTACGGAGTTCTTTGATCGCATAAAACGCAGATTCAACTTAGCTACATAATAGATATAATATATCAAAGGCTGTCGTTCGCTACGTTCGTGGTATATCTGCGTCTATTCACATTTATACGTGTATATCATGACTTTCTCTGTATCTGGTGGTAGATTGAGTTATAGCTATAAACAACTATATGCGCGTATATTGTATCTCAAGTATATAAATCATCGGCAGGTTCTTCTCGGAGAGTTGGAAAGCGATTAAAATCTCGAATCGAAACAAATTTTATTACCTAGAATCGTGTGATTTATTTTAATAATGGTACTTTATGTATCGTCGCGTGATTCATACGTTATATAGAATGGCAAATCACTAATCGCGGCATTTCCTCTACAATACTCGTACATATCATGGAGTAAAATGAACGACAGGTATACTAATAACGTTAATTATGAACGCGAGAATTAACTAATTAATTAATTTTCATATTTCAAAAATAATAAATGAATAATTTTTTTTTTTTTGTTTTCATCGATATACGCATCATTTTTTTAATCGCAGGAACTATACGTTCGATATTTCGTAATCTTCGAGAATATGAGAAAAAATGTATATAAAGAAAACAAGGACATTTATACCTGTAACTATCTGTTTTTGCTAAACTTTCGCGTTTCGCTATTGTAACACGCGACAAGGCAAAACCCCCGCGGATGAAATAAATTTCAATCTTATTATATACTAGAAATGACTCACTGAGTAGCTGATTTCTTCAAATAAAACCTTTCTTGTTCATATTTATATAGGAACATGTGTACATTTATATATGTATATATAAACATGAAAATAAATGACCAACTTACGGTCGCATTAAACAGCGGTTTCGTATACTTATATACGCACATTAAGCGGTTAACTGCGTGCATGAGTATGCGGATGAATCCTCAGAAAATACGTAAGTATCTAGATATATATATATATATTACTACATCATCAAAGGATTAAATGAAGCAAATTTCCATTTCCTAACAGCTTGGCTACTCGCTAAACAGTATGCATTAATTTATACTAACAAAGCTGCTGCACCTGCAACTCAATTCACTGATTTACCAATACAAGTAGATAACGAACATTATCACATTCACAGATACGATCTACAGGTACGTATGCGTACGTATACCTCATTGTCAGTTTTCAAGCTTCTATATACGTTATACCTACACCGCAGATTGGTACAGCATACAATATACCTTGCGTATATCTATAGTAGACGAGAAAAGTGGAGAAACAAGAAAGGTCTTATATAGAGCTGTGTGCAGTGTAGGTGGTAGAACGCGAACTCGAACGCGAACAGGTTCAGAGAGCGAGGTAGATTGTTCTCCGATCTTTGTTCACTAAGTATAGTACTTTAGTCTGATTATATGCAGACTGCGAGAGACCCATTCATTCAGTTTGTTGTGCCACTGAATATATGTCATAATATATATGTTTTTGCATCGTACGCATTCGTATCTAAATATATGCGTTAAATATATATTACAATATGCTTACGCAAAATTATCAACGATTTCAAGCTCTCTCTGCAGCGAATGTTTTTATTATTATGGTAAAGTGTTTACTTCAAGATTCAAATAAATAAATAAAAATTACAAGCGAAGAAACATATTTAGACTATTCAAAAATTGAATTAGAAACTAAAAATTCAAGAATTATCTTACAATAAAAAAATTATTCGATTCGTGACCTTGGCGAAAAAATGGAGAATAAAATAAAATAAAATAAAGGTGGGGTGTTTTTTTTTTTTTTTTTTTATCGCGGATGTTAAATATCAAGAATCTTTATCAAGTAATGGGAACATCGTATGGTTTCATATCTGCGGGTATTTCAAACTGTATGAAACATACATGACAAAAAAAAAAAAAAAATAAGATGAATTCTGTATTCTTATGGAGCGTAGCAGAATTAAAACCGCGAAATGTCGTTCTTGAGAAATTCACGAGGATATTTTGCGCTCCGTCTTATTAAGACATATGTATAATCATGCGAGTATGAGTTGAGGGATTTAAGTATCGTGTTGTTCTCGAAAGACCTTCTTCAAGAGTAATCGTATTTCGGGTCAAAAAACATGCCAAACGCGTCATCAATGAATTATTTATCTATATCCTTGTAATAATATATACTGAAAGTCTCCGTGTATCTTTAGAAGGAAGCTAATCGAAAAAGTAAAAAATACGGTTGGTATATTACAATTCTTGCGTTTCAAATACTGCAGAAATCTTTTTTCATCATTCTAGCCTCGAAATCGCGACTTTGTCGCGATTTCCTGGCTTTCGTGATGAAAAATAATAATCGTTACTTGTACGTAAAGGCTTTTTGACGAACCTCGTTACAGCACTCGCCTTCGGCTCGTGCCGTAAACCTCTCGTTTCGTCAAAAAAGCCTGTCCGTACTCGTACTGAAATGTACTATTCTTTCTCTGAAACCTCGGATTATTGCAAACCAATACATATGATTTTAAGATTTGTATTTTTATTCGATTTCACTTCTACATGCGCTTCTTATATGAATTATAGCTTACGTACGGGGATTTTGAACTTTCGATAGCTTCAGAGACGCTGCAACCCCCGCGAGTACCTATAGTCCTCGCCAAACTGACAATGAAGTGAAACTGACAAGATAGGAGGAGCTAGTATGGCTCGGCCGTGCGAGCGGATGCAAATGATAACAGTGAGTTGAGCTTATGAGCCCCCATGTGCGGACCGCGCAATAGATGATGACTGGTTGGGTTGGGTGTCTGTTTTAAAGTCGAGAAGTTAAAAAGGAAACTGCAAGGGTTTAATTCCCAATGAAGACTTGTATAAATTTTTAATAAAGAGACAAAGAAGAAACAAACGAGATTCAATTTATTACAATCGTTAATTATAGTATACCAATTTTCTTTTATTATATACGTTTCGAATCGATCGAATCCTGACAATCTACGATAAGGGAACGTGTTGTTTAAATTTACGAGCCGCATTGTACCGCTTTATCATTAAAGTCACTTAAAGGTTCCTCTAAAACACTTTAACAGCCCTTCCTCCATAGATATCGTAAATTTACACCGCTATCTACGTCTAAATTCGAAATATTCGTCCCTCTTTATATTAGATATCGGTAATATTTTATTGACCGGAAGTTTCGTAGTTACAGTAGCTGAAGAGTCTCGTAATTATGAAAAAAACAAAAGAAATTAAAAAAAAGAGAACAAACGACCGAAACTGTGCCACGAGTGAATGATAATTACGCGTGGGAAAATTAGTAGCGCCCATGTAACAATAAACCGAGTTACGAGTAGTGCTACTATGAGTTCTAGAATTATCACTCCGCGGCGGGTCGATTAAAATGGAAAAAAAACAATTGAAAATTGAACGAAAAATATATCGTCAATGAATTTTTAGTCGGAGTGTACCTCCGGACGCCTTCCTATATTCCCGGTCTTTCTCCCTTTTCTTCTACTTCCCTCTCTCCTATTTACGTCTCTTTCTATCTCGTCGAAAAGACTCTTTCAGCAGTGCTCGACCCGCAGAGCTAAACGTGCGACCTAAACGAGCCTAGAGGCCTCCACCTCCTCCACCTCCTCTTTCTTCTCTTCTACCGAACGAACGAAACTAAAGACAGAACCCAAAAGCGATATACTATTCTCCACTGAATTTCCCGAACCCTAAAGCCTGAAGTAAGTTAAAGTTACGGAACAAACCCAAACGCTACAAGTCGACACGACTCTCTCTTTATTACTGTACCAACTACCCACACGATCGCTCTTAAGTCTTAACGCACATAACTCTCCTACATTCTCGAGCTAAGAACTTACGCGACACGTTTATCGTATTACTGTATTAGTCCGTACTCGCTGCTGCAGGGTCCCACATGGCGACATCGAAACTGTACCAAAGTATATATCCTACAATATACTCGCCGAAAGCCGAAACCCCCCACTGCGTCGTGGTGGGGTTTTTATCGTTGATGGTTTAAAGTACGACGTGCGTATACTAATTCGTATACATATAATACATACATGCATGCAATACGGTATGCACAGTGTCAGCAAGATTTTTTTTTCTCTCTTTTTATCTTTCATTCGACGAATCTTTAAGAGTGGCAATAAGCTAAGCGTTGATATATATTCATTATTAGTTCGATTCAAGTATCTACAGGCGTATTTGTAGATAATAATTTATTCTTTCTGACACAGAAGCTAAACACTGCATTGAGGTATGTGTGTATACCACTTATTGTTATTCCTTCTGTTGCAGTAGAATTAGTTGTATATTTAGTCGCCCATTAAGTAAGACTTTGTCACTTTCTTGGTTACGTAGGTAGGAAGGTAGGTAGGTAGGTAGGTAGGGTAGGTATACGTGGTAAAAAGGGCCGTTGCTCACGTCCCGTACAAACAATGAACCCTCGAACTCTAAGAAGGGACTAAAAGGCTGCGAGTCTGGCAGGTGCAGCGAGCGGCATGCCCGCCCAGCACACGCTCGCACACATGTACACGTATTCACGCACTCACGCAACTTGAATAAATATTCATGGTATAAAGGAAGAATAGGAATTACCGCTATATAGATATATTAACGAGAATTTATGTGATGTACGGGGGAGGGGTATAAAAAAAAAAATCTGATTATTATGACGAACTGTGTCGTTAATACGTGAAGAAAATATTATTTCTCCAATACGAATAATCTAAGGATTTTCACCCCGGACTTTATGCGTTCTTTGAATCGATGGTTAGATTTTTAATCTTCTAATTAAACTACACGTGTATAAAAGGCGACCTGAAACAATTGTCCAATTCAGATTTCAAGGCGTTCAATTATAGACTAACTAGGTCATTGTCCTCCGGGGGAAAATGCACAGGAAAATTATTCACGAATTGCTGTTTGTTATTGTTGCTTTTTTAGTACCTTCTATTTTTTATTTTATTTTTCTCTATATTTTTTCTTCGTCAACCACGACTTTGGAATTTAAAAACTGATCAATATTTAAAGTTATTTGAAAGAGTTAACAATCCCCCTTATGAAATGAAACTATTATTCCGTCTGATCACGCGAGGGTATGAGAACTAAACTTACGTACAATTAGTTTAAGTGGTTTAAAATATATTACTGTTGAATCGATCGTATAATATCGTATAAACGTCGAGTTTTCTAAACTGCAGTATATTACAGAACGCGAACGAGCAGTATAAAGTAATTAGTAATTAGTTTGATTCCGAGCAGACAAAACGTGGCGGTATGTATCTATTATGGTATTACGACGATACAGTGTACCCTACACGTTACGTAGGAGTGTATGGATGGTATATGTATGGATGGAATCATGGGATACGTCAGATAGTGAGAGTAAACGCGGGGGATACCTGCTTCCTGCACGATAGAAGCAGAAGCGCACCACAGCATGACCGTACGAACGAACACTAAAACGTTAATAGATAGATAGATAGATATAGGTAATAACAATGATACACTGTTACTTAGTTAATAAAACTTACACTTGATTAGTACAACCCCGTTGTGCATTTCATCCATTATAGTTACGGCTATAACTTCCTTTATTATTATATTTCTCGTTCGGTATATTATATCGTATTATTTTTCCTTTTCTTTTCTTTTCCTTCACATGTAATTTGTTTCTTCTATTTATTATCACTTGTCAAATTATGTACGTTTATTTATCCACTAATTCCCGCTTAAAATTATAACGTAGTTTTTTTTAACACACGTGCGCGAAACCACTATCATATTCATTTATTTTAGCGCATCTTCTTCTCCCCTCAACAATGGAAACAACAAAGAAATACCCTACGGGAATAAACATGGCCTCTCTTCGGGCTCGCTTGCCGAGCTCCGTTGCGCACTGATGGGACACAGCGGCCAGCTGAAGGGGAGAGGAAATGAAATGTACCTTAGTACATAGACTCTCCGACAGACGGCGGATACGTAGCTTTATTCAACCACACATTCATACGCATTCTTATTCTCTCGTTAATGTTGCTGCTTATGCACACATATACATATATTATATCTTTATATGCTCATGCTGTTGCCACAGGACGATTACAAGACCCTTTAGCCAAAGTTCAGAGTCCCTTTTTTTTTGGTATTAGGTAGGTTGATTCAGAATAAGTTGTTAACAATATTTAACGATACGATTTATCTCCTTAAACGTATGTATGCGAATATAATATGTACGAGGAAAATTGAGAATGATTTTTCACTGGCTTTGAGGAGAAAGATATACGCAAATACGAGTATAATCTGTATACGTATGTATATCTACAGAAATGATCAAACAGTAAATATCTCGTAGTTATGCGGAGACATGAGTCAGAGTGAGAATAAGACAATCGTGGGTTACCCGCGGGTTTTATAAAGTAATAAGAAACACAGCTTTACGGAAGTACATAGTCATGTCGTATTATCAGAACTATGAATGAATCTTATACGAACGCGTTGACGTCGGTAGGATTTCCTATAAGATTACCGAGAATCTTTGTCATAAATATATGAGGATAAATTTATGTACTCATATAATGTATAATAAATGAAAATAAGTATATAGATAGAAGTTTTGCAGCTGCACCAGTTCTCGAATATAATCGTTTGGTTTATCTCGACATCTTTGCAGAGAGCTCTGGGCTGCATCTGCGTGGTACAGTAGGTATTCGGTTGCAGAAAAGATTTTTTTTGTATGTATATAGGTGGTAGGTATTTACACCACCGCAAAGGTTCGGGCCAACTGCAGCAGATTTACTTCTAGTCCCTCTCCACTTCATTATTTAGAGAATTTTTCGAGCTCGAACCGTACAGGCCACTCCCGAACATATGCCGGAAATTTTTCGACGTCTTAAGTGAGCCAAGCCCAAGTTGCTATATCTCTGTGTTCGTAGGTACTTCATAGATTGCATAACTCGCAGGAATTATTAATGAATTAAAGTTTCTCGATAGAGCCTCTTTTTTGTATACGTATATAGTATAGTTTACTCATTACGATAACGCGAGACTTTGGTGCACGATGAATTCAAATTAGAGGGGTTCGATATAAATGAAAGAAAAAAACTAAAAAAATTTCTGATCATTAATCTGATGTTAATTATACAACAGGTATAATTTTGTTCGATAACGAATTGAGTTGGATTTTATTCCTAAATGAAAGCATACGAGTTTTTTTTATTTCAAATATGTACGAGGGTAAACTGATTAATTGTTGTATACATATACGATTACGTAATACCGGAATGAGATAAATTTCACAGCGGTAGTTGCACACAGTAGGTATGATGCTGCGAATAAGGTCGCGGGATGGGTATAGGTGAATGAGGAGGGGAGATGTGATGGGATGTGGTCGATAATGCAGCAACTCTTTCGGGTCTCTGATACTAGATATTACTATAGCTGCATGATACGACCGGGACGAATCCGAGGTCCGGGCACGAGCGATGCGGTATACGTTTAACGCGCGAGAGAAAGAAGGAGAGAAGAGGAGGTTTGAGGCTTGTAGAAACGATTGAGAGATGGCGATACAGTTTGTTTTCGTTCGTATAATCCAGAGGTTCTCTCTACCAATGAATTCGCGTTCTCCGTGTTCTTACCACACCGCGCCTCTGCGCCTCCGCGCCATCGGGTTTCCCAGAGGCGGTACACGGTTAGAACTGTGCGTCGTTCGTTCGTTCGTTCGTTCGTATGTACGTTTGGTTCGCTTGCAACGCGCTCGCACACATCTCTCTCTCTACCCCCACTGCCCTCTCCTCGTCATCTCTCTCTCTCCTCGACCCCCCTATCAGACTTATTTCACGAAGTCAAGACTGAAACGAGGTCTAGATTTTAGTACGCATTAGAATCCCGAACATGATCAGTTTTGCCATTTCGTACCACCACCTTATCAGTCATGACTCACGCTTTTCATCAGACCAAATTTCGTTGTGAGTGAAGTTTTTAGACTTTTTTAACATATTCGATATATACGTTCCATGCTACCTAAATACACAGTTTTCATTATCGCACGTGTTTGCCGTGTATTGCTCCATATATTCCTTACAATACCTTTTCATCAAACTACACACCGCGTAATGATCCGTTCAAGAATTCTATCTGTGTAATAATAACAATAATGAGTAAACAATAATGATGATAATAATAATAATAATAATAATAATAAATGTCTTATTAATCAGGGACGGAGAACCTGACGTCACGTTTTATTCAACTGAGGAAGGAAAACGGGAATTTATTTACCGGACGGAAGTATTCGGCGCAAGCGGGATGGGAGTGAGTATAATAATAACAATGATAATAATGACGATGATAATGATATAAGAAAGACGCGGTCGATGTAATATCTTACCACTTTGGGCGGCGGTACTGTATCTTTAGTTGGAATTATTGTTCTTCCTACGCAGCGGTTAAGCACTGGTAAAACACCACCCATGACACAGATCGTTCAAGTTGTAGATACAACTGCAGAGAACTGACGGGCGGTTTAATCGTGGTCACCAAACCACCACCACCACCACCACCACTACCCACATCACAAGCACAACCGCAAACATATTTAAACGTTTTATAATACTCACTAACTGACTTGTTCACTCGGTGAACACGTAATTATTTTATATATAGTTACGCATGATGCATTGTCCCTATTTATCGTACGTATCATAATTTATTAAATCGTAATACGAATTTATGAAGAATGATAAGAAAAAGAAGAACTGCAGTTACAAAATACGTAATATAGTTTTATTTCCATTTAGATGTTAGGTTTTTTATTCTTATGAACGCGTATCGAGACCGCGGTAACGTTCGAGACCGAACTCTGTCCTGTGTTATTGGTACATAGGTAGTTAGGTTCCTATAGCGTGCGCGAAGATGAAGATGACGTTTGTAACGGTGGAGTGGGACATCGAGAAAATAGTAGGAGGAGATCGCGGCTCGGGGTAGAGAGGGAGACGGAGACTGAGACTAGAAGGCCGCGGGCAAGTGCATAGTGCGCTGATCATTATCTCTATACATACAACATACGTCGCATCGTATCGCGGCTGGCTATAAGAAGGAATATTTATTAAGCGTTATTCACGCCGAGGTGGTCGTGTTTTTTCCTCTCTATCTCCATCTCTTTCTTCCTTTATTTTCGTTTCCTTTTTTTTGTTGCTTTCAGAAAAGCATTCGTACGTAGCAGAGATTGATTTCAGGCAATTTATATTCAGAGACGCGATTCGAACGCCGCGTCATAGACAAGATCAAGATTTTCGAATTCTTTACATCTCCTTTTCAAAGTTTCGGAAAGATCAGGGAAACATGGAATTCATTATATTAACGATTGTCAAAATTCAGGAGACTTCAAAATGGCAGATAGAAAACTGCGACACCGTATTTCCCGGTCTTCGTACAGCCAATTCGATTTTCTACACAACGTACTTTATACCATTGATGCGCGAGAATTCTGCAAGACGTATTTCAGGCGCATGCGCCGCCTTCATCCCATTGATTTTTCTTTTGATTGAATATTTGAATCCCTGAAAATATTCTAACCCATATGTATTATACGTTAAATAGTTACGATATAGGTCGTTTCCTTCGGTAAAAAAATATCTATATGACTATACGAGTATTTCGCTTATTCACTATCAAGAAAATCTTCTATGTTCACGCGATTAGTACATTTCCAATAATCTCGCTGCAGGCACCTGTGAGGTTAAATACAACGCATATATTACGTCATTAAAGATTACGTGCGGCAACAACTAGCTCCTTGTTGTACATTTCGCATTTCGATTCGTCTAATTGCTTTTCAATTCACTTTTACGCACCAAGGAATTTATTGCCGCTTAGCCTCCGGCATACCTATACCCATACGCACAGCTAATACGACTTCAAAGGCTTTTGTTCCGTAATACTATGAGGAAAATCTGCAACCGTACCGAGGACTCATTCTTCCCGCTGTTTTTCCTTTTTTTTCCATTTTTTTTTGTTTTCAAAGACTCAGAATTTTATGACTATTCCACGATTTTTCTCTGAATTGAACATAAAGACCTTATGAAATTTTCTGTTTTTTCTTTCTTAACTCTTTTCTTCAAATTCTATATTTTAGGAATATCGGAGTAACACAAACGACGCTGCTAATCAATGTGGGCGACGATATATTTCAATTGGTCTCTTTTGTTTCGTTTTTTTTTTTTTTTATTTATTCAAAAACAGCTTGACGAATCGATCAACGCCGGACTAATGTGCACAAATATACTCTGTGTAGGTATATGCGTATTTTTTTTGCGGTTACGCGCTCGCGGTATATAATAATATATATATAGATCGGAGGCTGGTGCAATGCGGTGATCACCGCAAAGTGCATCATCTCAACCGCATATGTAACACTAGTGTTTACAATGTTTTGTGGCCGTAAAAGCAATCGTATATACATAGTACACATATATATATATACAAAAAACAATAATGATAACGAGAGAAAAAAAGAACAAAAAAAATAAATAATCAAAAAAATTATATAAGAATAATTTGCAGGCAAATTTTGATAAGGGGAGAACAATCTTCGGCATGAAAACTCACCGGTGCAGATTTTGATTGCGCTTTCAACACAACTAATTCATTGACACAGACACAAATTATCGTATCATTTGCCTTATAATAATAGAGGCTTATCGCTTTACAAGATAAAGCTAGAAAGGAACCAAACAACAATATCAATAACGACAAGAAGTACAAATAAATAAACAGCAAATAGACGCGACCTAATTACTTAGAATAACTTGTTTGCGATTAGGATATAGAAGAAAGACAATGCAACGTTATATATGTATATAGGTATATAGTATAGACAATAAGCGTGTTTGAATATACATATATGTATAATCTATTATACACTTGTAATACCTACTATATAGTTGTATATATTTGAAATTCCAACGGTTGGTGAGCTGATCGGTAATCGAATTTCAGTGGAAAGGCTTGAATTCGATGAATTAGAAACGATCCGCAGCTATGATATAGAACTGGAGTAGGGTAGGTACGAGACTCGCGATTTGAATCAAACGACTGAGAGAAGTAAGACCGTGGAGTTTATTCGGGTGTCGTTTAAGATATGTATAATGACGACTAATCGTAAAAGATTTCGTGAGGCGTCTGCAAAAGCAGAGGCCTTTGTAGAGTCGTTAATTCTAAATATATCAAAAATAGTAGATATACCTATACGTCACTGACGAGAGATATGGCAGTACGTATCCCATTTGGCAAATTTATAATAATAACAATAATATTTAGATTTTAGAATCATCGTACTCAAAACTAAACCTGATTCTCATTTTTTTTTCTTTTTCTTTTTCAGGCATATTCTGCAACAAATGAGACAAGAGTTTCCAACTATCATGGCTGACGTTCACTATCGTGTACTCAAAAAGAAGTGGTCGAACCTTTTGCAACAATATAAAGTGAGGCTTGTCGATATTACAAGAAAAAATAAAAATTAAATACGATTTAGAAACTCATCAAATTTCTGAGACTAGTTGATTGATTCGTATATTCGAAATTTCGTTTCGATTTCTAAAAAATGATGTCTCGTTTTTAATTTTTTTTTTTATTTTCTTTATCTTCGTTTTGTTATTTTTCCTCCTTTTCTCCCAAAAACTCGATAAGTTTCATACCGCCATTTCCGGGTGACTAGAGTGAGTTTGTTTAAGGAACTGAAGAACCCTGTGCACGGTGACAAGAATAAATCCGACGATGTATCCTGGCCGTTTTACGGTGCTATAGACGAGGTCCTCGGTTACGGACAACGTAACGATGAAGAGGATCTTAATCCCCACGAATTTCTATGTCTTTCCGTAACACCCGAGGAGCCAGCTTCGCCCGAAGAAGAACAACGTCTAGGCCTGGACTCGGACGCCGATCACGATAATCCATCGATAACAGCCATCAAACAGATTAGAAATTTCAACGATGATTTTTCTATAGAAATCGAAAGACTTCCCGGAGTCCCGATACGCAGACCCAGACCCTCCAGGTGAGTGATTAACGTTTTAATTTCGAAGTAAAAAAAAAAGATGAGATAAAAATTGAAATTTTGATTTTTTGAATTCTTTTTTCACAGCCGACCTTCCAGAATTTCTCAAGAACTAAGGCGCCGCGACGCGAGCGAAGTTTTGGTATCACGTTTGCCACCGGCAACGGAATTGTCGATTAAAACGATCAGAACATCGCCCAGTTCTTCGGTTCTACCGGGATTACGGGTGAGAAAATTCACGAATAATAAAGACGGGGATGATTCACCCCGTCAATTTTTACGAGACGCTTTAGCCGCGAATAACAAGAGAAACGGTAATCATAATGTGCGTAACTATAACGAGGAGGAAGAAGAAGATGACGGGGAGGTAGAAGTGGAAGAAGAAGAGGAAGAGGAGCTGGAAGAAGAGGACGATGACGACGAGGAGAAACAACGTCCTAGAAAATTGATAAGAAGATACGAAACAACGACCCCGGTAATGATCAATAACGATCGCGAATCTAATTTGGAAAAACGTCTTACGGAATTTTTCGAATACACTAAAAGACGGGATGAAGAGAACCGAATAATTATGACACGGATTCTTAATGCGGTTGAAAGAATCGCCGAAAAACAATGAAACAAAAAAAAAATGATAAAAAAGTAAAAAAATAAGAAAGAAGAAGACTTCTATTTTTACAATTTGAAAAAAATAAATTAACAAATTAAACAGAAAGAAAAAAAAATTCAATTCTTCGGACGATACAGCGAGATGGAATACGATGAACTGAAGAAATTGCGTTTCTCATTCCACCGGAGTATATACCGAGAGGAAATCTTGAAACTGTACACCCGACTGCGCATGCGCGAGTTTGGTCGTCTGCTAACGCAGGCTGGCCATCTCGAGTTTTAGCTGTCAAACTTTGTTTTTGGCGCCGATGTAATTGATACGGACTTTTGAGGTTAAAATCTCGATCAATTGCGGTAGTGATTTGGAAAGGCTTGAGAAGCTTTTATTGTTAAAATCCAAACTTGATATTCTAAAAGAACCATTTGTAGCAATTGATTTTTGTTTTGCCACTGAATCCTTTATTGCACCCATTGAATTATTTTCCGATATGGACTACGTTATTGAAAAGTGCTAGTTCATGTTATTTTTTTTTTTTTTTATAATTAACGCTGGATTAAAATAAATAACAACATAACCTCGATTGACTACTTTATGCCCGAGAGTTTGACAGCTCTCGCTTCATTTCTTGCAAGTTGGCACCCATGCCTCGTAGGCTAGAATATCAGCGCGGGACAATCTCACCGACCAATAAAATTCAATTATTTGGCGCATGCGCAGTCGGGTGTACAGTTTCAAGATTTCCTCTCGGTATACGGGTGAATAGGAATCGTTACGACAAAGGAGAAACAGTCATTCCGTTCTAGTGAATGGAATTATTATTCAAATCTCGGAACGTTCGTTGCACGTGAGTGATTCGTATATTCCCCAAATTCTGTTATAATGCGAATATATATATATATATAGGAACTAAAGTGAATATTAACCGTTGTTAATCAGCGACAATACATATATAAAGATGAAATAACACACAGTATAGGGTTCAAGTATATTATACAAGGTATATAGTTATATATATATGTATATAATATCATATATATACATATGTGTATATGTATATATGAAGATACTTAAGAAAATGAGACAAAAAAAACCGCCAATGTATTAAAAAAAAAAAAAAGAAAGAAAAAAAGAAAAACCAAACAAACAATAAAAATTGATTAAATTATGAGAACAAAATTTTCTTTTTCTCCATTATTCCAGAAATTTTGTATTTACAAGTCCGGGCTTTCGAAAATAGTCGTAGTTTTTCGTTTCGAAATTTGAACCCCTCGGCTTATTTTTGAGATAAAAAGAAAAACAGATGGAACCACTTAGGGCTATATATGTGAGTGGCTATTATATGCAGCTATATACATACGTATAGGGTATACGGGAAAAGGGCGTTACTAGAATTAAAAGAGAGCCGTGTATGCTCAAACTAACTTTTCGAACGTTTTTACATTTTTTTTTTTTTTCTTTTTTTTCTCTGCCTCTTCTCGATCCTCGGTCCTCACAGATTTTCACAATACATGTAGCATATATGCATACTATGGTATATTATATTATATTATATTATATTATATATATATAAGGGAGAAGAGAGAAGGAATATATAGCTGAACGAACGCGAGAAAGCAAAAGCAAAAGCGAGAACAAGAAGAGAAAGAGATGCACGTGGCTCGCATCTGCTACCCGTCGAATGACCCTTAGCTGACCCTTACCAAGTACCAATAATTAACTCGGACCGCGGTATGTATGTATGTATGTATGCATCGTATGTATACTCATATGCGTATCGCGTGCGTATGTACGTATACGTATAGTACGGGGCTCTCGAGTTTGTTCCTCGCGCAATGAATGCGCGCGAGCTTGCGTCACCATATAATGCATAAGGGAGGGGGCCCCGCGTTCTTGTACGAAGTTTAGTTAATATACGCGACGTCGTTCATACTCCCTTCTTACATCCATTACTGCGTGTATCTGTGTATATATACATATATACATACGCAAATATTTTCGTGTGGTAATAACAATAATAATAACGATAACAATAATAATAATTACAACGAAGGAACGCGGGCAGGCTGAACGAAATTGGAGACGGGGGTATATACGCGTTCCCATTCATACGAATTAACGTACATGCGTGTATGTATATAGCATGTGCACACGTTCGTTATACATGAACGCAGAAACGTGTTAAATAAAGGTTTCATATGCGTATATGTATAGTATAATGTACGGCGCAGTAGTGTACCCAGAAGTTGAGGGACCCGTTGCTTTTATCTTTTCATTCTTGGCTCAATTTTTTTCAAGAAAAAGGTATATTCCAACGAGTATATATGGTATATAACAAAATTTTCACTTTCTATCATAAAGAACCGGAAAACAAAAAAAAAGAAAAGGAATGAAGAATTGATAATGAAATATCGATGATACGGTCAAAAAAAAGAAGGGTTTTATATGGGCCCATGCTATTTTGCCATACCAATTAAAAACCTATGCAGCTACGTCCCTGGATTTTACAATACACATGCGGACACAGACACAGACACAGGTAATTCGAATATAAGCCTGTGCACGCGGTACCTACAGGTATTTCCTTACTCTATTCAACCGTCTAAAAGGGACTGAAGTTTCTATAGATTTTAAAGAATATAAATTTGAGTATAATAATAATTAATTATGAAGGTATGATGTTTATGAGACGAGAGAAGAAAAAAAATTGACCGAAGAAATGGGTATAAAGATTATAATTGACCGATTGTGTATGTATACATGGTAATAAATATCGCCGCGGAATTAATTAGCTTATTTAATTACTGGGCATCTCGTATAATTCTTAATATTAAAATCTGTGCGTTTGTGTAATGCGAAAAGGAAATTGCACGATTCTTCCATGTCTCTATAGATACAACTTGCGAAATTTCGGGTCGACTATAAATCGACTATATACACCTAAGAAAATTGTTGGAAAAAAAGTAGAAAAAAAAAACTAGGTGAATTACCGGTGCGTACCTATATATACTGACGTTAATCCGTTTAAATTCGAATTTTTACACTTTCGAAATTCCCACATTCAATTCCTTATTCTTAGCCCTCAATTCCTTATAAAAAAAAAATAAGACTAAAAAACAAACAAAAAAAAAAAAATGAAAGAAAAGAAAAGTAGAAAATCTATCTAGGAACCGTGGGATTTCGACAACCACTGACTGACGTCACTTCCCGCTCCCATTTACCTCGAAATTATAGTCAAACACTTTGCGGGATGATTAATTAACTCTCTAACGACTTTAAGCAATATATCACATACGTATAAACATAGCAGCAAAGTCTGACTGGAGAAAGTGGAAATTCATCTAATATATACGTGGGATATTCTCCTTTCTCAAAGAAAAAAGAAAAAAGAAAAAACAATAGATTGTTACGAATTATGTTGATTATATAATTTATTTAAGACTCACCCTTGGTCGTAGCCCCGAATGATTGTATCTTTTTCCACCCCTTCCAACCCTTCCGCAACAGCATAACCGCCTTTCCTTTTCGCTGACAATTATTACCTCCTTCACTACCGTCCAGCTCAGGTGTACTCGTCCTCACAAATCCACGACTAAGTGATCCCAGACCAGATCTACACAGGGTATGGAAATAAGTTTGAATGAACGATGACAAAAATTTGCAGTCACATCATTCGACATTTTTCACCGTTCGGAATTTTGAAATTCAACGCGGTCTTCCCCATATTAGTTAATTAATAAGTATTGCTATGAAAAAAAATTAAAATAAATAAAAAAATAAAAAATAAAAACGAATTTAATCGAAGTTGAATATAATTAGTTGAACACTGACCTGTAACTTGCGCTCGAGCTACCGCTGAAACCACTATCCAAATCGCATGCGGCAACAACAGGGGATAAAAGTTCATCGGTTGGACTGACGGAGGCGAGTAGCTCCTCCGTGGAAGAAGTCCCTCTTTGACCCCTTTGACCTCTATCGTTCTGGACAGGACAGTTAGACCCGGGGGGCATCAGCATCGCTTCAACGCTGAGGTTTAACTCACCGAGTACTCTACGGTGCCTTGATTGAACTCGCCGTACTTCTTCGGCGACTAGGGATCTCCGAGAGCCGTGAATACCTCGTCGACATTGTCTACTGCGATTGAAAACATAACGCGATATGATAATAAATAAAATTCAACGTTTTCTTGGTTTATTCCTAATGAGAAAAGTTTCACTTTTCATTACGCTTTATCCGTCGTCTAATTTTCAGGAATCTATTTTTATGCATTTTATTTCGTTCCCAAATTAAGATGAAAAAAAAGAAACAAAAAAAAACAAAAATGGTAAATGACGACGACGACGACGACTTGCGGTGAGTTCCGTTTGTCACATTTATAAATTAATCCGGTGATATTTATTGGATGTACCCTGCCGCTCGGTGCTCTCGACCCGTAACCTTAAACCTGTTCAGAGATTCCGTTCTCGACGAAGAAGAGGAGGAAGAAGAAGAAGAAGAAGAAGAAGAAGTAGAAGCTTCGGGAGTTAAGGAGGCGAACCGATGTAGCCAGACTGAGAGCTTTCCTTGTAGACCAATAAATAGAAACCAATAAAAGTCACCTAGTTTTAGGAGCCGAGGAAAGAAATAATCGCTTTTTTATTATTATACATGTAACATAGTATGGGTAGTTATAATAGGGCATAGAGGTGGTCGAGAGCTATTCAACCAATTAAAAACCCATAATTCTATAACCATGAAAATATATATATAGGCGTTGAAAAATAATTTATATTTCTCTTTTTTATCTTCATAAAAGTCGAACCTGTGATAAGCGGACAGTAAATTGAAATTTTCTTCGAACTCCGAGAGTGTGTGAATGTATAGGTATATAAACATGTATACACATATATAAGTCACGGAGAGTTTATTCGACCACCCAGAAATTCTGCGATTAATAAAGTTCGCGACTGAATACGTACGATGATCCGATCTCTCGATTCTTCAATTTCCGAAGAGAACGAATCACGCGTGAGAACGTGTATACCTGTACCGATCTATAAAGAAACAAAGAGGAAATGAAAAGGAAAAATAAAAAACCGAAGCAGTTGAGAGTTCGTGGCGAGTTCGCCCTCGTTCTCTTCTTCGCCCTCGCGTTGCAACGCAGTGCACGGAGCGGAGCGCGTGCGGTTGTACATGTAGGTATAACAGCCTCAGTCCTCAATTAATAGTTTAGCTCCGGGGAATTCTTAACCACGAGAGAGAGAAATTTACATACATCTTATACCGTTTTGTTTTATACTTTTGACGTCGTTACCTACCGAGCTACCTATACCTACTGACCACCGCGACGTTAAACTTTGTCGGTTGTGAAGTCGGGGGATCCCCGACTCCGCTGTACGCGTTTGCTCGCTATTATACGTTCATTCCCTCCTTCTCGCTACGATACGACTTCTTATTATTTAGTCTAGATCAGTGTTTCTCAATGCCGCAGGGAGCGTTTTTTCTTTTCAATAAATTCTCGTTCTAATTAATTTTTTTTTTGTATTCGTTTTTCTTTTCTATACAGAGAAATTTCGTATATTGAATATTATCGAGAACTTGTATCATACAACGCGTATGGTTTTTATTTTAGATTGAAAAAGTACGCTCGGCGCGTCGTTTATCATCAATCGTGCCCGCGCTCCCTCGCGAGTGTAAATATCATATCGTACATCATAAACGTATATATGTATCTATACCGCATTTAAGTATATACCATATTTTATAATGGCGGAGTGAATTGCTGCAGTAATATGATGTACGACCGTTCTGAGTTGAGATATTGAATCAGATTCTCCAATTACGTGCTATTTTCGTAAAGACAAATTGCTCTGTCGTTAGCCCCAACGCGCATAAATACGGGAACGAATTGGAACTCGTTTACGCTTGTGAAGTAAAATACCCATGAAAAGGAATATACGCTTGTTCTTAATAAATTGTTTCAATAAACTAAAGTTTCTCCAAATTCTTAGCTACACTTTTTTTCTCTTCGAATCAGTATTTGGTAACAAAAAATACGAAAACCATACGATAATGATATATCCCAATATTGCAGGGTGGACCAAGCCAAGTATCTCACCCCTGCATTTTATTATTTAAAGAATTTTCAACTTTTATTTGATTTCCGACTGTTCTATAACGCGATGTATATATTCAGTGATTCAAGACGAACTAAAATCGTTGAATAAGTGGCGAAAAATGATTTAAAAAAAATTCATGATCTCACCTTATCTCCGATATTTCTTCGTAGATATTCTCCTCTGTTCCATATCTAGTCACGTACGTATGTCGTCTCAGTGATTCCTGAGGGCTGGGTAGGAGTCCTCGATGTCTGACGGGCGATTGAACGTGAGAATGATGATTATGCTGATGATGAAACGCCGGAGGATGTAGACGACTAGGTCCTGGCTCGTAGTAGGCATATGCATAATCCTGTGCTGCAGTCGTAGTCGTAGGAATAAGTTGAGATTGAGGTTGAGTTTGAGGTTGACTAGATTGGATTCGAGTAATCGATGGTGATGTTTGAGCGACGACAATTTGAGGTGTCGCACTCGACGTCGGGGACTGCATCATCGTTGACGTTGATACCGCGTGATGCGAAGAAGAACAAGAAGAAGAATTCGAAGGCGGTGGATAGGGCGGTGGTGGCGGGAACTCCAGGTTGGCTCTCCGAGGAATTGAACCTCCTTGAGCCAGACCTGGTCCACCCGCACCGAGCGAAGAGGCCATTGTTCATCCTTGGATTGCGACTATCGTATTCGTCGTTTTGTTATTTTCAGCCTTTTTGTCACTCCACATCTGGAAGAGAGAAGAAAAACTTCAAACAGAATGAAAATGATAAAAAATCTTCCGAATTTTGGTACAAAAAAAATCGTGGTTCCAAAAATGGAGGAAGAAAATTCTTGGATATTGTGATACTAAGGAGATCGACTGCGGGATTAAGTGAATCGAATTAATAAGATAAGGTTTATGGCGACACATTAGGTATTTCGATTGATGTTTTTCTAACAACCGGTTCTATTCATCCACTTTTTCTGAGAAAATCAGTGATGCGTGTATACAAAAACCTTATACATACACACAGATATATACTGTACTACAGTATTACGGTTCGTATTCCGTCCTCGTTCGACGTATTTCTCTCCCGATCGAGTAGAGCTATATAGCTATATATAAACGTACGAAGATAATACGTAGTATGTTTCTATATCAAGGTACAGATAATTTTCTACGTACGATGCTGCAGCTAGTTAAAGTCGTCAACTTATACTGTAAATTTCCTCGTACATAGATATACACTATAGGTATATGATACTATGTCTACTTTGTCTAATTGAATAACTACCTGTAATTTTATTCGCGATTTAAACTTGAATATTGATCACATCTGAGATGCGACACGCTACGCTTGCAGAGTAGGTATAAGTATCATCAGTTGCAGGCTCATCGTATATCCATCTACCTTCATCCCGGATGAATAATAATCTTTTTCTTTCGCTGCCTTTTATCTTTAGAAGAGGAAAACTCATTTTTATACGAAAGGTATAAGAGAACTGAGGAAAGAGAAAACCTCGTTTTTTAATAACAGCTGTAGGAGAAAACCACCCACCTCGTGTTCCTAGATACTAATACTCTATGCCATTCTTAATTCTGACGACAAGAATAATACATATGGGTGTTAATTACGGTGGCGTCATAGTAATTAACAAATTTAGTAGAAAAGAAGAGTGAATTATAGCCGATCTAGTTCAACTGGTTTCATATTGTGTATCAAAACGTGCAGTGAAAGAATATTTATAACAAACATGTGACAAATTTTTCTTACGCAAAACTCGATAATTGTCTTTTGAGATCGCATAAATAATTTCTTAAAAAAATGAATGAACAAAAGCGTGTTTTCTGTGGCTGGATAATATCTAATCACACATGTGCGTAGGTCCTAATCTCGTATAATCTTTCTTGTGAGAATTGAGCAGGTAGGTAGGTAGGTATGTACACACATGATATCATTTTAGTTCTTCTCGTTTTTTTTGTTTTTTTTTTTGTTCCCCTGGCGTCGCGACGCGCGACAGCGTGTGAAAGACTCTACGTGATTATTTGGAGCGGTATAAGTATATCTTTGACACCGTAGCACCGAAGGATGCAGGTGTGTACGTATGTTATAACGACGTATAGGATGTTGGCGAGGAACACACGATTTTTCTCTTCCATGCTCTTAGGTACACATATAACAGCTCACGAATAAACCTCGAAACAATTACGCTTTTGTTCATATACCTACATATCGAGGTGTTGTATATCAGGACGCTTTGCCATACGATTCAATCTCATAGAGTATACATATAAAAAAAAAAACCGTCTACAATAACTTTTTTCACATACTTAGTGCCAGTTATTAATATATTCCTTTTATTTCTAGTTAGATCGCAGCCACGTTTACCCTGAAGATTTCTCGGTAAAGATATAATACGACTGCAGTAAGGTATACGAGATACCCATATAGAACATATAGGCCTGCGTAGAGAAGATTGATGGTTATATTTGAACGTGCGACAGGAGATTAAGAGAAAATATGAAACTAGACTGTACGAGTATAGGGCCAATTATCAAGATTGACAACGCACAGTTGTCCGAATAGTTTAGTTTAATCATTCACGCGTTTAATTTACAACAGGCATTTCCGGCTCGTGGTTAAATTTGGCCGAACGAAAGAAAAAAGGAGACAGATTTATATCATTTTATCAGCAAAACTATTATACTATAATAATTATCATAATTGTTTACAGAGATGTTCTCCGGACCCCAAATTTGAAAAAGAGAGCGAGAGCACGCGAGCACCTACCTACAGCGTAGCTACATCCGCTGTCTTGTAGCATATGCATAGGTTTATTCGATACCTACTCACTCTCCCTCCTTTCCTTTCTTAACCTCAGTTCAATTATCCGCTCGATGAGCAGAGAGCGCCCGCATCGCCTCATTACTTGTTTAGGTTACGCAAAATGAATGATTATATTATACATATGTATATATGTATTTAAGACTAACGTAAATATTATCGTGTGAGATAATCTGAATCTGATAAGGTAATTATCATCATCGTATATAATCAAACATATATAGATATATATCTGAGTTTAATTCGTTGAGTTACTAACGCTACGGGATACGAATGGGGATAGAAATTAAGAGGAAAAAATGAAAGACGGTCTCGTCTAGCGGGAGACTGTCGCTCTATAGTCTTTGTGTGTTCTTAGTAAAATAATTATACTATCAATAATCATACTGGACGTTGACGATTGACTGATTTGAACGGAATAAAACCGTTGTCGAACTTTTGTTATTGTTTACATTATGTATTTGAATTCAAATTGTTATATTATACATGTATATGTATATATCTAGGATATATTTCGATCCGTATAAACAGACCGCGGTTATAAACTTGACAACAATAATCCGGGCGTAAATTTAGAAGAAAAAGAAATAACTGTTTTCTCTATTATTTAGTTTGTCACGGCTGGAATTTATTCGTCAATCATTTACCACGCCGTTGGTAATAAATAAAAATAGTATCAATTTGTTTAAAAATCTTGACAAATTTTCTTCTGGACGAATTCCAACCCGTACGATATACGTATATATATAGGTATATGTGTGTATTCTCTAAACACATAAATTCAATTCTTGACACAACAGGCTTACGTCGAGAGATCATCCCCTTTTTGTTTATATATTGTCGTAAATTGTTCTCAAAGTTTTCGGCTTTAAAGTTTAAATAATAACGAGAACGACCACGTTCGCTTGAAACCAGTAAGTACTTCGCGTTGTAGATAATCACATAGGAATCGTAAGTTTACTCGTTCGTTCTAAACCCTCGACCGAGTTGATTGCTAAAAATACTATATTTCCGTCGAAGAGACTGTGGGGCGGAATTTCGGTCGGCAACAAGGCCTAGCCGGCTAGTTAGTTAGTTATGGTCGAGTATAAGAATTGAATAAATCAATAAATGAATCAAGAATGCAAAGATTTAATAATAAGCTAAGAATAAAATGTTGAACAAGATAATAATGTGTTAAGATGAAATAATATCGTTACCTTAATTCTTAATCCTTGTATCGGTATCACCTCCCAAGCTCTTTGTCCGAGTGGTGTATATACGTTGGTACGAGATCCTTACTTGTGTATAAAATGGGTAAACAAAGCGTCTGGTGAACCGCGATGTATTAGTATGTATTGAGAAATCGAAAAATGAAGAACAATAACAACAACACGAGTACACCGAGCCACTGACTACTTCACTAGTACTACTACTTCTTCATCTGCCGCTGATGCTGGTTCTTCTTCTTCTTCTTCTTCTACTCGACTAAATCGTTTCGCATTCATCCCGCATTGTTATAACAAGAGAATAAGAGAATTATACGCGCGCACGCCACGCCACGCTACGCTACACCACGCCGTCCCTTATTCTTATTTTTGTTATTATTATTATTATTATGTATTACCATTTAAGCGAACCAGAAACTATTATCAAGCACATCGTTTAATTCAACCACACAAATATAATTCCTTTCCACCGCAAGCAGCACTTCACTTATGGTTTAAACCAGCCAGTCACGAGTCAGCGAGAGAGGAGCACATTATAATAACAATGATTTAAGACGCAGAGAGAGGCAAAGGCACAACTACTTTAGCGCCTGACGACAGACAGGGTTGAGAATTTTAATATACGTATCACGTATTAATTAACTTTTCTGATAATGAGACACGGAAGGACTACACTTCATTATTACTCTTATTAGTTTTGTTCACCCTCGCGAATCGTACGAAGAAAGAAAAACAAAATAAGAACAGAAAACAAGAAACAACACTCCTCTTGCCGACTCGACCCTTCGAGGGTTCGACGACGGCCTGAATAGAACTGGCCTAAAATCCGACAACCCAAGTGTTTCAACGTGGTGGTGGTGGTGGTGCTGCCGCTGCTCTTGCTTTCGCCTCTTCGTCCCTCTACGCTTCGCTCTGCGGGGGCAGCCCGTTTCTTACTCACGAACGCGTCCCATTGTTTAGCCTAGAGTGGCCCTCCTCTACTAACACTAAACCAAACTACTAGGTACGTATGTATCCTGTTCGCTGCTGACTGCTAGCTGCTGTTGCTGCTGTAGGCACACGAGGAGAACAGCAAAAGCCACAAGTCTCTGCCTGCTGCCTCTGCTGCTTTCGGTTTAAAGCGGCGTCCGTACGTCTCCTTCTTGCGTCCTCCGTCCTCCGCCCTCTCGCACTTCTTACGTTAGCTTATAGCGTCTTTCGAAAAGCCGTGTAAGAGATGGTATGTAATGCCTACATACCTACGGTGCTTCGTAGGTATGAGTATGAGGTATATTCTAGGTATATGTCACTGTCACTGTCATGAATGTCGCGTGACTCGTGACTCGTGTCTCGCGCAAGGGACTGTATTATTATAATGTTTTTTTTCTCTTCCTTTACCCTGTATACCTTTTTATTTTTTTTTATTTTTTTTTATCTCGATGGAAAACGATTACGGCACGCAACTAAGCTTATTCTTGTATCAATTACGGTCACTGGTTTTTCTACAGATACTACATACCGCGACGAGAGTCGCGGGTGAACTTGTCCCGTCTCTCTATAACCCAATGTGCCCAACAGGTGGCCATGTTGGTTGACCACGCGGGATTAGGGTAGGGGGTCTTTCTCGCCGGCCGATCATTGACGGAAACGCACGAGATATAGACGCGAACACTCGATCTTACCGCCAACTTTCGATTATTTGCAATACCATAATATACACCCGATTGAAATCGGAATTAATGAATGGATGTATTTTCAGATTTAGGAAACTAGGGAAAGACATGAGTTCTCATCGTTTTTGTTTTATACACTTACATTGAAAGAATATAAGTATACTGACATTCTTCTTCTTACTCTGATTGTCCTCATTTAAAATCTTCCTTCTTTCTATGAGCATAAATCTAGCGTCATCTCCACTCGTCGCATACCAAACCCGAAACGGGATACAGTTTGTGACCGTCATTGCCCATAGTTCTAAAAAAAATCTACCAGCATTCATATGATTCGAAGAATTTAGATCTCTAGGTTACCGAGACGGCAATATATCCAGGGTAGTTTTCCGCTGTTGTTCAACACCGGATACACTATGGATGTTATAGCGATGAGTACGAGGCGTTGAGGGGTCATGCACCTAGATATAACATATCTGTACACACGTAGGTATAGACGCGGTTCGTCTCTGTAGAAGAGATATCGACGTACATATACTGTGTGCAAATATGTATTCGCGAGATAGGAATCATCGAATTATAAGACATGAAATGATTTGAATAAATATTTTATAATTTCAGAAAATAACGAATCTTTTAACCCTCATTACGGGTAGAATGAGACTATAATGATTATTTCTGTACCATCTTCACAAGTTTCGTAATATCTTATCAGTTGTTTCAGTACCATTGAATCGAGAGTCATTCGCGTAATCAATATTATATGTTTACGAATACTTGAGTTCATCTGACGCTGCAAAATTTCAAGTATAATATAATATCCGATGATCGTACGACTTCGTTATGACTGTTTTGTTCGTCACTAAATAAACGAGGTTATCAATGTAAAACTTTGAGATATAACTATTTCCACGCTAACGGGAATGAATTTAAATCTCCAAGTTTGCGTTACATTTTGCCTTAGTCTTTCCTTGTCCGTGGAATCGTCTGTACCTACCAGTCGCTAAGAAGATTTAACATTTCTCTACAGAATTAACGGTGTATATACGTTCTGGTAAGGCTATATAAAGGCATGAAACGCATCTGCTTAATAGTATAACAGTGATTTTTCTGAATCATCATTTTTCTGTATTATACTACACAGAGTAATATTGTCACGTGCCGGTCTTCATGAATGACTTTCTTATACGCGTATACCATCTGTCGTCCGAATGCTAAATCTTGTATATACACAGATATGCATATTTATATTTGTATGTAAAAACGCGGAAAGGAAACAGATACCGAAATCATAATCAAAGCTATGTCGAAGCGCGCCGATATTCTAGAAAAAATGAATGAGAATAGAATAAATCTGCATAGTCATTCATGCATATGTGAAACGACTGTTAAACCTGCATTACGTAGATTTCAAGATAAGAAACAAATGAATAATAATCATATTTTAGAATCAAAATGATTGCGCCTTGTTGGCCGAGAAACGCGGTCCTTCCGGAACCACCCAAAGAACTTCTTGTCCCACTTAATGTCCCGGAAAAGATATTGATGGCACCAGGTCCCAGCAACGCCTCCAGCCGGGTTCTTCGTGCCACACAACAGCAGCTACTAGGACATTTACATCCGGAGATATGCCAGGTTGTATATCTCGCATAGATATAATGGATAGAAAAATCTGTTCCACCCACACGATTATCTTTCAAGAGTATATTTTTCTTTTTTACTTCTTTCTTTTTCTTTCATACGGTCTCTGTGGAAATGAAAGAGCCGGAAAACATATGTGATATGTAGTACATTTTTGTTGTAACGATATAAATGAGTCGACTCTTATCGCGGAGTAGTGCACCAGTGATATGAGTGAAACGTTAATCATTCACCGAGGATAAAAGTGTAGTAAAAAAAGCCCGTGATATAATCTATTCATTGAATTACACGAATTTATTAGCTCTGATAATCTATCTACGTTATTTAAACGTTATTTCTAGCGACTCATTACAAACGCACAGCGCCTGGTGTTGAGCAACCAAACGTACTCGTACGTATTACAATGAATATTGGGCGTTTATCGACGTCGGAGATATTTCACTATCATTGTGAGATAGGAATGAATATTGTACACTTATGCGTTAACGCGTGAGATAAGATACGTACATTTTAGCGCACGCAACGAGCACGTTTTTGCGAAAACATTTGTACAGAAGATATGGAAGTTACTTGCGCACTTCTGATCAAACTTCTAGTCTATTTTTTAAAACCATTTTGCTTTATACAGGGGGGGATTAAAGCGTGTAAAAGCGCGCTGTGTACACAATCTACGCGATTTTCGAACCTTTGTTATTATTCTGATGATGATAGAGATGTTTTACAACTCCACTTGCATTTAAAACATCGATGAGATGAGTCGTGATTTGAATAATGGTATTTTGTTTTTGAAAATAATACACAATGAAATTACTAAGCACAGCTAAGCCTTTGTTATAATCGCAATGTAATGATAACGAGTTACTATTGGAGTAGGCGTAATCCGATCTCAAACAAAACATGATCCGCTATGAGGATTTCTACGGTATAACAATTCAGCATATTCATATAACTGCGTGTATAATGCTGTTCATTAATTGCGATGTTATCGCTCTTATTAGAAAAGAAGGAACATTTCTACTTGTGAGTCTTTGCAATCAATTATTGAGCAGAAAGGGGTCCCACGAAAAATGAATAAAAACGTCGAAATAGTTCACACGTTTTGCTGATTTGATATAGTTTCTATACAGTTTCATTCAGATTCAACTTCCTAGTATATCGTGTGGAAATCACTATTACAAAACTAGCCGAGGCTTCGTGGAGTAAAGTTTACATGGAGATATGCATCTATACCGTTCTAATTATAGCAGTAGGTTAATAACTGCTATTATGCAGCTGGCGCGTACCAGACGAGATTCCTCCGATTTAACACAATACACTAAGAAAGAATAGAAAATCACACGCAACTCGTTTCTCAACATCGAATAATCAAATAAAATCAACTCAGTTAACTAACGAACCAAAAACTTCCGTCTTAGACCAATAACAAGATTTCTTTCTTAGCTGATGGACGAGATCAAAGCTGGGATTCAGTACGCTTTTCAAACTAAAAATCGTCTGACTTTAGCGGTCAGTGCGTCCGGACACGGCGGCTTGGAAGCTTGTTTAGGAAATATCCTGGAAGCTGGAGAAACAGTTTTGATTGCAAGATCTGGGCTCTGGGGAGAGAGGGCCGCCAATATGGCAATTAGAATCGGGGCCCATGTGAGAAATACAAATATGTTCTTTTCCTTCTTAAACTCCGACTAGTAGAAATAGAATTTTTATTCCTTTTCCTCTAAATAGGTAGAGTTTCTCGATACTGAACCAGGAGTGGCTTTCACTCTGGAGCAACTAGAAACAGCAGTTAACAGACATCGGCCCACAGCCGTCTTTGTTGTTCAGGCAGAATCTTCGACGGGTATGAAACAGCGTCTTCAAGGTGTCGGGGATATCGTTCACAAGTAGGATTCGTTCGGTGTTTTTCGGAACAAATGTTGTCCCGTTGAATAAAGATTCCAAAACATCTAAGACAAAGTAATTGATGTACTAGATACGGGGGCCTCCTTATCGTGGACACCGTAGCTTCCTTGGGCGGTGAATCCTTTTACGCAGATGCTTGGGGCGTCGACGCTGCCTACACCGGAAGTCAGAAAGTACTCGGCGCGCCTCCTGGCATAACACCAGTCACTTTCAGTCCTGCTGCAGAGTACGTATGTAGTCACCGCTCCAAGTAGCTCTAGGGAAAGCCACGTTAAGTCATCCATGATCCAGGAGGCAAATATAGAATAATAATCGAATCGTGAGTCGTGCCTCGTGGCAGCCACGACACATGGACAATAATTCTGAACTCGCACGATCGCTGGCGTGAGTACCGCCGGACGCGATTCACGGGTTCGTGAATCACGTTTCGAGCGAAGAATTTTTGATGAGCTTTCATTTACTGCGTTCTAGATTTCCGTCAAACATTTCCCTACGTATATCAGCACAGTCGCAACTCAATTATAGTCACTAGTAAATAATTCCTAAAGAATGTTATTCGAGAAATATATCGACGCCATTTAGGAAATACGCAGCGGCTAGCCAACGTCCTCATTATGCTGACCAACAAATACAGTTCAGACACTTCAATTAGTTTTAAATTGAAAAAAGCTACGAGAAATTTGAATTTTAATCCGGCCTTTCTTTCACTGGTTTATGTAGGAAAAAGATATTTCAAAGAAGAACGCAAGTTCCAGTTTACTACTGGGACATGACTATTCTGGGTGATTATTGGGCTTGTTTCGGTAAACCAACTCGCGTCTATCACCACACAATCAGTGCAACTCTGGTCTATGGATTGCGAGAGGCTTTGGCTCAGCTCGCCGAAGAAGGGCTACGAAATAGCTGGGCAAGACACGCTGCTGCAGCCGAGAAACTGGAGAAATCCGTTGCCGCTCGTGGTCTGGAGTTTTTTATTCCAAACCCTGAAAATCGCCTTAGGACGATCGTTTCCTTGAAGGTGCCTCCAGGTATCGATTGGAGACGCGTTATTGACCGTGCTATGAAAAAGTAAGCCTACCATTCTTCATCATTCTGGACAAAAAAATTGGTTCCTCAATTGCGGTAGTGCATTCCTTTACGTTACAAATTACGACGATTGACGTGTTCGTTTATTTCGCCGATTAGTCACGTCTACCGCAATCGTACACGATATACTTTGCACCTGAATAAATGTCCTCCGTAAATCTATCAGATCGCTAGTAAATCCCGATAAATTAGTTCTTAATCTGAACTTGATTGTTTGTAATATTTACTTATTTCGTAGCCACAAAGTGGAAATTGGTGGAGGTCTTGGACCTACCGTCGGTAAAATTTTCCGTATCGGATTGATGGGGGTTAACGCTGATACTTATCACGTGGATCGAGTATTGGAGGCTTTGGATGACGGATTGAGACATGCCAGAACGGCGAACTTATAAGCTGCCTCATTGGATGTCGACAAGAGGCAGCAGCTGCGTTTTGAGAAAATTATTCAAAATATTCAAATATATGCATTTATAATAAAAAACAAGTTTATACACATCCAGGGTGAATTCTTTATGACAAAATCCAAAATTAAGTATGTTTCACTAAAAATCCGAGGGAGTGATAATCCCTGAGTTACGGAAGGCAGGGCGCTTCAAAAATCTAAACTGCAATGCCCGTGGCAGCTTTCTGACTAGAACATTCTGGGTCTAAGTTATATACGCCATTGTTCACTTCGTCCAGATTCTCTGCGTCCTAGTCTTCGTCGTGTATGGCGTAATTCTGGAATCGGATGAACGATTGACATAATGGGACGAATGATTGGAGCAATGAAACCAACGCCTGCCTCATCATATGCAGTCTGATATAGAAGGGATTCACCTCCCGATTGTATAAGACCGGAAATAGAAAGCCGCAGGGAGGGAAAAGTGGGGAATAACGAAGCAATTGTTATTTTCCACTTTTCTTTGTTGGTATATCTGGGAATTCATTGCCGCATCATCGACACAACATTAGAGTTTATTTATGGACGAAGCTACGCATGATTTGGGATTGTTTCTCAAACAAAGATGCATCCTCCTCTCAAATGATCGAGTTTTTGTATTTGCTTCCTGGCCTATAGACTGTGAGTTCGGAGTATTTCTATTAACGTGCCTGTCAGGGTCGTATTTCGTTATCGCAGTCCCTGTGCAAGCTCTTTGACGCCACGAAGGCCACTGACCCCGCGACAGCAGGTGCCGTTACTCAAGGTCAAGGTCGATACTACTCCTCGCGCGGCAAGTGGCACACGGGGTGCCAAATGGTATCGCCATCTCGTGGTCGAACCAATGAACTACTATTGAGGCAAACATTGGTGCGCCTCACAATTCTCCACCCGCACGACATTGCCGTGATTTCTAATACGGAATTATGTATACCAAGGCGTACCAATGTTTGCGGCAACTGTAGTTCATCGGTTCGACCGCGAGATGGCGATACCATTTAACACCCCGTACGCCAATTTTGTGATTTACACTTACATTTGCATATTTTGAGCAATTGATTATTCACGTATCTGGCTTATTCATTAACATTTATGACTGAAACAACTATCCAATTGATATTACTCACGTCGTCAAAGTTATGTATACATTCGTGATTGTTTCTGATGAATAAACGGTTTTATATTATGATAATCCATAACTCGAAGAACTGATTTCATTAATATAAAATTCAATGTACGATTATTCGTTCAATCCTTGCTGGACAGATGTATTTGAACTCTGATCATAGTTTATCCCACTATAACCGAAAGACGGGTGGCTACAATATCACTACTATCATTCAGTAAATTACTCGGGAAACTAGACAAGAAAAATCTTTTTCCGTCCGTGAAAGTACATTGTATAGTTCGTGACTCCTCTGCGTCCAGAGCAGTACTATTGAATTACCTTTAACGGTCGCACCTCGTTGACGCAACCCCCATCCGAACCCTTTGACGCCACGACGGCCACTGACCCCAGTCTCTGCAACAGCTGGTCCGCTACCCAAGGTCAAGGTCGATGTTCCTCCACTGCCATCTATAAGACAAGTTAGGAACAACCAGAGTGGTATGCGAGGCTTGACGTTTGCGTCGAAATTAGTTCGTCAATTCCACCGCGAGATGGCGAAACCATTTGTCACCCCGTGGGTGCCACTTGCCGCGCGAGGAATAGTATCGACCTTGACCTTGAGTAGCGGCACCTGCTGTCGCGGGGTCAGTGGCCTTCGTGGCGTCAAAGAGCTTGTACAGGGACTGCGATAACGAAATACGACCCTGACAAGCATGTTAATAGAAATACTCCGAACTCTCAGACCTGCATGCCAGGAAGCAAATACGGAGACTCGATCATTTGCGAGGGAGATAAATCTAATTTTGAAAAGCAATCACAAATTATGCATAACTTCGACGATAAGTAATCTCTAATATTGTATCGACGATGCGGCAACAAATTCCCATATGTACCAACAATCAATCGCTTCATTCATTATTATACTCAATGATGTAAACTCTGAAATTCTGAGAAGTTATTACACAATTAAAAATACGTTAAATATAATCGTTTACATAATTAGTAGTGTTTTACTATTCGAAAGATTAGCGAGAACCCGGAACTCCCTAAAGAAGTCCTTGAGACGTTGATGGCATCACGCGCTAGCAATACATAAAAAGTCTTGAGATGCAAATTAAGAAACGGAAAATACATACTTATATTGCAGCAACAAATGGTTTGTTTATTGCAGCCCTGTTCTTCGAAGTAAAATTGATCATTGAATGACGATATAAGTCCAATGGAAAAACATGGCTCAATCTATCTATGGAATTATGCAAATTTAAAAGCTATGGTATTTAATGCACGTTCTTCACGTATAATTTGTTGTGCCAAATTACAGGCGTAGTGCGCCGGGTATTATTCAACCCAACGTGTTACCACATATTGTGATGAATCTGGGAGATCTATCGACGTCGGAGAAATTTCACTATCATCCTGGGGCGGAAATAAATATTGTACTCGTATGTGTTATGGCATCTGAGATAAGATACGTGGATGAAATAAAAATCTGTCTATCTATCCAGCTAAATATACACGTGTTTATTAAAGCATTTACTGCACGCAGCGAGCACATTTTTGCAAAAACATTCGTACAAAAAATATCGGGGTAGCTTGCTCACTTCTGATCAAACTTCTCGTCTATTGATAAAACCATCATGTATTTACAGACCGCGAAGCTTTATACAAACGGAGAATTGAAGCGTGTTAAAAGTGTGCGCGTACACAATATACTCCATTTTCAAGCCTTTGCAATTCTCATGAAGATGATACGGATGTTTTACAATTCTACCGGTATCTGAAACATCGATGATATGAGTCATGATTCGAATAATGATATCTTGTTTTAGGATACAATTGACACTGCAATAACTAGGTAGTTCAACCAAGCCTTTGTTACAGTTGTATTGTAACGAGTGTAGTTGCAGTGGGCGTATTGCGATCTCATACGCAAAACATTGATAACACTGTGCGTGTATGATGTGGATAATTGTTGTTATGAGACGATGAATTTTCATAACGAGGCTCTGATTGATCTTGATAATCTGAAGGTGCCATAAATACCGTGAACAATCTCCGAAGTATTTCGACATTATTTCAAGTATTAAGTAGTAACCAATCTTGTCTTCAATTCGTCGGAACGATCGCTATGCCATTTCTGAGACGGCGATTATGCAGGCTAATATCAACATACATCAATTCAGTTATCCATATAATCATAGAAGTAACTTCGATACACCGCAGAACTGCGATAGTGAATGACAGACCTTTACAAAACGTAGAAACAGTACCATACAACTTTCGCGGCCTTTGCTACGAGATACTAGTTACGTGAAGAAATTCCAGACTAGGATGTTCCATATTGCTTCATCCAACTTATACATGATTCGAGCTGATTTTTCTCTGGTCGCTGGAAAAATGCACTATATCGTATTTTTGGCGATTCTGATGAAGTTTGTTCAGGGTGAACGTCCGTCCCGATTATTTCTCATCGTTTTGGCGTTTCGTTTCGTATTCTATTCTCGTTCTCGTTCAATGAAACATCGATTATCGAATTATTCTACTTGATATTAGACAAAATATCATCCCATAATAATGAAATTCCTCTTCCATCGATCAGTTCGTCAAAATTCGATTGCATCCTGAAGTGAATCGTTGAAAATATATTAGATAGTAATACATCTGGCATCAACTTTGGGTCACAGATTATGAGATCAAGTGAATCCGGGATAGGTATATTTACGACGTTTAGTATGTTGCGCTGGAAAGTGTACAAAGTACAGACTAGCACTGTCCATAATTACCAATGACCCAAATAACTTGTGCAAGGATAAAAGTTAATCAATGCAATTGATACGACGGCTTTCGTATCGTAAAAGCGCCGTATAGCTCCCTTGGGTGGTGAACCCTTTTACGTAGATGCTTTGAGCGTCGATGCTGCCCGTACCGGAAGTCGGAAAGTAGTCGGCGCTCCTCTTGGCATAACACCGGTCACCTTAAGTCCTGCTGCAGAGTACGTATGTAGTCACAACTCCAAGTATCTCTGAGGAGAGCCACGTTAAGTCATCCATAATCCAAGAGGCAAATCTAGAATAACAATCGAATCGTGAGTCGTGACTCGCGTCAGCCACGACACATGGATAATAATTCGGAACACGCACGATCGCTAGCTCAGGTAGCGTCGGATGTGATTCGCGGGTTTGTGAATCACGTTTCGAATTGAAAATTTTTTATGAGCTTTTATTTACTGCGTTCTAGATTGTCATCAAACGTTCTCTTACGTAGATTGGGGATTATTCACCGAAATTTCCGGAAAAAAATTAAATTTCGCCAACGGGCTTCGGATACTTCGGTACCCTGACCAAGAATCGAAACGACATTTGGGTTGTTTTACGTAGATTGCAAATTATTCATAGGCACTAGTAAATATTTCTCAAAGAATGTTATTCGAGAAATATTTCGGCGCCACTTAGGATATACGCAGCAGCTGGCCAACGTCTTCATTGTGACGGCCAACAAAAACAGTTCAGACTTCTTAATTAGTTTTATCTCGAAAGAAGTTACGAGGAATTCTGATTATTCTATATCAGCAGCGCGCAATTTTGACCTGCTATTTCTTTCGTATATCAACAGAGAATGAAGATATTTCGAAGAAAAACTCGAGTTCCAGTTTACAACCGAGTCATACCAATTCTCGGTGATAATTAGGCTTGTTTTGAAAATCAGAGCGTGTTTATAATCGCATAATCAATGTTACTCTGATAGTCTGATCTACTGATTACCAGAACAATTGATCGAGGCTCGATTTCATAGAACCATTTAAAATTGAACTCAAAATAGTGAGTCGCGAATTAGCTGCAAACATTGCGGTCACAAGCTGATCATACATCTTACGCGACATTAAACATTAAACCCGATTATGCAAACTCTGTGATGTACAAAAGTTCCTGGAAGTTATTACACGCAATTAAAAAGACGTAAAATATAATTCCCTACGTAATTGTACAGAGGCGTATTACTCCTCTATTATAAGCTGACGCGAATCTATTGTCATCTATTACAGAGGTGTAATAGCTACGTGTCACGTATACTAATTACCTAATAAATAGTCTATCCGCATTATAGAGCGAAGGTTTTGAAACTTTCTTTCGCGCCAAAGTATTCTTTAAAGAAAGCAGCTTGTAATATATAATTAGGTATTCGAAAAATTAGCAAATTGTATATTAATCATGATATATGAATATAAATGATAACGGGGTAACGAGTTATACATTAAATTTGTTTTATTAATGGAAATACTGAAATCGGTATACACTTCGTTCTAATATAGTTATTCGCGTATAGTATTATATATCATACTGTTACAATTTATTACGCAATATTAGCAATATCAACGATACATATATTAGGTATACGCATTATAATATTATCGCGATAATTATAATGCAGAAATTATACAATGAGCTAGTTGTAGTGTAATAATAATGATAGATAATAAAATAATCGATATTAATTAATCAATAATATATATTGTATATTAATCAATTAATAACATTTTGGCACATTATAGAATAGCATCAGTTTCCGCTTCGCAACTTTATAACTCGTTCGCAATGAACTTATTACCCAATCTATACTTTACACAAAATACAAAACGTACTGTATAATATATGTATAATATGTATAATATATATGTTCGTTTGTTTGAAAAAAAAAAGAAAAGAAAAGACAGAAATTGAATTTTGGCCTCTCGCTCGCGTATCATAAAAATCATGATGTTCTTAAATGCATAGAGTTATCATATTATATTATTATAGTCACGCGTAAAACGAATAATAGATCGAAGCACACACAATAAATAAATTATACATATATCAGATGCCGGGGGCGCGGAATTTTTTTTTCTTTCTTGTTTTCTTTTGTCCTTTTTTCTTCCGCGTGGCTAATAATTACATATTATCCATGTATATTATATATCGACGTTACATGCATGTATAATATATGTATAGAATAATTCGGTTAAAATATGTGCGTGTTCAATACATATACATATGGCTAAGTATAATTTAGGAAATTATAAAAAATAAATTCACAACTTAAAAATTAGGCAATCATAATAATAATAATAATAATTATAATATTAATAATAATAATTATGCCTCGATCGCGATATTATTTAATGTATAGGTATCGAACAACAACAATAACAACACCCCCATTCTTTACATCAAATGAACAACAATCATTGAAGAAAAAGGAAAAAAAAAGCAAAAAATCCTATATCATCATCGCGCCACACCGTAGCGGATATTTCTTTTAAACTTCGAATTCGAACTCCGTTGGATAAAAAATAGATTTAAATATTACAATTAATTAATTATACTATATTATATTATTTATATGTACAAAATATCAATATTTATATTAAAAATTTTTAAACTGTTTTATATACGCGGTTTATACATAATATACATAGGGTATATAAGTATATGCGGTATGTATAAACTATTATAACTTACGATATTAAATTAGAGTAGAGTTGACTGATACGTGGATAATTTCATACATAGTATTATTATGAGACATGATATTACGACGATTCCACAGGCAAATCTCATCTCGACGGATTAAAAAAAAAAAAAAAGAAGAAAAGCAAAGACTTTTACAGAGAGCCGTCACACTACTCACTCAATTAATCTCATTAAATCCTTCACTGAGGCAAGGATTTGCCATTCGATATATAATCGCGACACCCTGCAGCTGGGATCGTATAAGAAACTTAAAACTACCAATAAATACATTCAATATTACAATAGATAGATAGATAATTACAATAAAGATAATAAAAATAATAATATTAATACATATAGATAATTATCAATAGTAATAATAATAATTAGCAATCAATCATTAGATGGTACCTACTACTGACTCAGTGTTTACTAAGATTCTAAGATAATCGTCTTAGATACATGGTATCAGACCCAATTTCTTTTTCTAAATATTCATCACCTTCATTATCCAGAATTGTAAATGTTCTTTATCTTTATCAATTGTCAATTAATAAGATTCTACCACCCTACTGACGATTATCCTATTAATTATTTCATGTACTTTATGAATAATGAAGATAATATTATCCCTTTTAGTTATAATTGCCATTGAATTTTATCATCTTTAATACAATTCAAATTAAACTTCCAACAGAATTATCTCATTATTCAGGATTAAGGATATACATAATAATAATACTCATATCATATTTTACAACACTGTAATTAGTAGTAGATGGTATAATGACGATGGCGAGGATAACGATGAAGATGATCATGATCATGAAGACAAAAATAATAATAATAATAATAATAATAATAATAATGATAACAACAACAACAACAACAAGCCAGAGTTTATTAGTATATGTATATTAATGTATAATAAAGATAATAGCAATCGTATAATAACTGATGCCGCCATCGAGGTTGTTCAGTCTTCTTTGGTTGCTGGGTAACTTGATGAGGTTGGTGGGTGCGCAGGATATAGTATATTCTGATATGTATTTTATATACGAGTATCTAAGTAGGTATATGTATAATATGCGTTGCTATATAGGTATAAGTGAATAGTGGGAGGAAAATGAAGGGAAGCGAAGGGAAGGTAAGGGAAGGGGTCACGATGCAGTATGATTATTATTAGTGATTGGATGAACTAAGCTGCATATAGATATATTAGGTTCGGTAAGGGGATAAGGAGGGCTGTAAGAGGTGAAGGCGAAGGGGGTCACGTGCCACCATATAGTAATACCGTGGGGTCAGCTTCCGTTCAGTTTATCCATTTAATCAAAATCAATTGATTAATAGATCCAGACTATATGTGTATATGTTATATCTATGTATGTACAACCGGTCACAGTGGATTGATGCTATAAAGCCTTATCGTCTGAATTGTCACTCATTATTCGTGCAGCTCTCTACTCCCTCAGAAAACTTTTATTCGTTATCTCATATCACTATTGTGTCGTACCACTGTTGCTGGATTAGCGATAATCCAGAAACGGTCGTAGCACTCGGTGCTCCATTCAATATATATTCATCGTATCATATCTTTGTAATAGTGAAAAGTTACTATCGTGAAAATTATTCTCAAGGAAAATGAAAAGTATGAGTCTTTTTAACTTCTTCCTTTCTTTCTCGGTCATGATATTTTTAGTATCAGGACAAACTATATAAGAGACACTGAGGACTGACAGAAGGAAGAACATAAGGGTCTCTCCTCTCGCTTTGTCAACGCATATTATACAATATAAAATTTATTTATACCACGACTCGCGCGGAAGTTTGAATAAAGATCGTTTGTGTTCGTTTAAAGTGCATCAGGGATGTGATATAAAATTGTGTCGGTAATGAGCACCGGGTGAATTTGATAGAGAATTTCTGTTTTTTTTCTTTTTCTTTTAGGTCCAAGGGTGAAGGAGGAATATAAAGGAGCTGGGTATACATATACGTACATGCTCTATGTATCTATGTACTATATATACATGTATATGTATGTAAAATGCGAATTATGATCCGGGATATCTTCGTCATGTATATATATATATATATATATATATACCTAATTATAATACACATTATAATACAACGAGATCTTCGGGTATACATAGATGTGCATATTGCTCATTGACGTGAAGGAGCTTTATTGTGAGCTCAGCTCATCGGCGGTTCACGTCTTGTCGTACGTTTTGGATGATGTTGACGATGATGACGACGCGCTCGTCTACACTGTGTCGAACAACAGTCGTCAATCTCAGATAGAATTCCACCTTGTTTTTTTTGACGTGCTATTGAGTTGCACAATGCTCTGGGACAACGTTTTCGGTCACACTTTACCTCACCGTCCTGGAAACGAGATTTATTTTTGATTTTTTTTTTTTCCTATCCAATATCGGAAGTTCGACAATTATTTAAAACAGACGTTCAAACGATTCGGACTGGTATGTAGAGTACGAGTTTTTCTTCATACCAGACTATGAAGGAATGCGAATATTTAGCTAGGACAAATCACCAACTAGATTTCTTAGTTAACTTCGATGACTAGAACGAATGAAATTCCTTAACGTCTAGGTTCTAAATATTTCTAACAATTCAAACTTGTATTGTGATACAGGTATACCTATTAGTAGTAAGTATGCGACGAAGAGCGGTAGTTTACGAATATATGTATATGATACAGTGACAGTATAATGAAAAGAAAAAACGAAAAAGAAATAGAAAATATGCGAATGTCAGAATAGTATAGGAAGAGATAGAATATGTATATCTGGGAGAAATTTGCAATGGCATGTAGTCAAAATTTAAACGAAAATAAAAAAAAATAGAAAAAAGATAGGTGCGTAATTCTTTGGGTTGTGATCGTAACTCGAGTATAGAAGTTAATATCGCAGAGGAATCCCGCCGGGACGGCGCCGGTGTTTCCAAATTGGTCGCATCAACCGGCGAAGCGTAGCTTTTCGCGTAAACATATAAATCTCGAGTCTAGTCACATCTGGAAATCACTAGCATCGATCGTTCAGTTAGCAAGTCACCGCATTCGCATGTGCTGTGCTCTACTATAACAAGTTGCAAAATACGTTTTTAAGGTGCCACCAAGGCATGACGAACTGGCCTATAAAGAAACAGCTTGAAATAGTTGCGATTCTAGGTATTTTCTAGCTCGGACGTATACGTATGCATGTATCTATGTACTACATACATCCTAACGATAAGCGATTCACCGACAACGGACGAGTCTCTTCAACCACTGCTCAAAGCTAACACCTCAAACGAATTCTAACGCATGAGAAAAATCGAGAAACATGGAAGAAAAACACATCTGCGACGTTGATATAATTACTCTACCGCGAAATTGATCGAGCTGAGGATGCTGTCTGGCCTAGGGTGGCCGGAAAAAGCCTGAAATCCTGATGTTTTGATTTTTCACAGAGCTAACATCTCAAGGTGCCATTTCGCGGGAAAACTATTCCAGAAAAACTTCGACTTGATTGATTAATGTTGATTTTTATCTACAACTTGAATAAGTCACAGTATTTCTTCTCAATCGTTAGTCAATGTAGAAGCGATTGTACGTCGACAGTTTAAAGGATGTCGCTGACGAGAATTTACCAAAATTAAAAAGCGGTAAAAAGTTCCTGAGTAGCACCAATCAGCTAAAATAAATTATACGAAAAATAGAAGGCAAGGTAAAACGTTCAGATTCTATTAAACATGATCGACCTTCCGAAGATTCTTTGATCTTATAAAACTTTTATCCAATTTTTAAACCAAGTTCTTGGCACCCAATGAGAATTGGCACGAAAATCATAAGATATGTATTCTCCGAATCCGTAATGACAATTCGAATATAAAATGTAAGAAAAATTGAAATTCGTACGAAAAATATATCGGGCGATAAATAACGTCGTGATATTTTGAGCTCACCTTGCATCTGCACTTGACGCATTTCATCTCGCCATGAGAATGAATCCTCGGATGCCACTCCTTCCCATTTTCGAAAGGTTCACCAACGGGGTACTTGCACCCACCACTGGCAAGTATTTGGTCAGCAGAAGGTCGACTAGTGACGGATGCCTGGTCACGAGGAAGCAAGTCTCCCGCAGGTTGTTGTACAGCGACGTTTTTTGGCGCTGGGCAAAGTCTGCAGCATGCTTTCTTGTCTGGTCTAACAGCAACTTTTTCGTGACAGTCTAACGGGGGACATTGTACACGTGGACATTTCACCTCCAACGTTACAATCTGATAAAAGAAATAAAAATAAAAATAAAGATAAAGATGAAAAACGAAAAAAAAAAAAACGATCATTATAACGAATTCCGTGAATTATTCTGATACACAATCATAATTAAAATGAAGAAAAGATGCTTACATCGCAGGTGCAGACAGCACAGGTGTCAAAACCGGCCGGAGGTACGTAAGGATGCCAGGATGCACCGGCCAGGTGATATTGTCCGGCCAGTACGCATCCTCTGGATCCTGTCGCCGGTGCAATAGCCGTTGAATTGTATTGAGTTTGGTTGAGGCTAATTGCTGTAATAACAAATAAAATATCGCGATTAGGAATGACGTGTGTAAATTTAAACTAAAGATAAATGTAAAAGAAGCTACGGCTAATTATGATAGCTAATCGCGGGGCTCGTACCTCGAATTGTAAATCTTACAATTAATATCTAGATAGGTAGGTGTATTTATATACAGCTGCTGCATCGATATATCAAACGAAACGAACATACGATACTGTATACTTTTTATACTTAAGACAGATAACGACTGTGTCAGTAGGCAGTTTAATACGCGAGGAAATATACTCATTGATCTGAAATTAATACCACAACTGATTGGACTCAACAGTGACACGATGAGTTTGAAATTTCTGTCTGCTTTTTTCATTTCAACTCGAATCCTAGAAACTAAACTGAGAATTGAATAAACTGTGAAAATTCTCAAATTTCAATCTGCAAATATCGAGTCTTGATCCTCGCGCGATATTTTCAAAATCATGTCTCATCCGTATGAAAATCTTGCGAGGAAGATTGTGCATAAAAAAGACTTACCAAGGGTGCAGATAGGGCAGCAATGTCCCGGTGTAGTTTTCATAAAATGTCCCGTGGGGCATGATAGAGCTGGACAAGGCACCGGGTCACAGGAAGTAAGTCCTCTGTGGCAGTGGCACATCACACAAACGTCTGATTTGGCTGCCCACTGAGTACCCTCTTCGTAGAATCTAGTCTCGTGAAAACAGGCGCTATTTTCATTGTCGGATCTTGGGGGTTGGATATTGTACGCGACGACCGAGGCGACGTCGTTATCGGCGTAATGAGGTAAGCAGCTCAGCGGAGTCCTGGTCCTGAAAGGCGCCTTGAGGAGAGCTGAACCCTGGAGTTTGTCCCTGATTTCTAAATAGCTGATGCCAGATTCTATGCGGTAAAGTTCAACCGGTGAAAGTCCGGCCACCGAACCCTCCAAAATCGACCCTGTGAACTCTTCCAAGAGTCTGCGAGCCACCGGGGCGCCTTGAGCGAGGAGAGGCATGGTCTCCAGGTACAACTGCAGCGTTCTATCGCCATTTACTATTCCGGAAATCTCAAGTTCGTAGTATAAATTGCAGTCCAGATCCACGGTAGCCCATACGAGACCAACGAGACCCGATGATACTGGCTCGGGATCGAGACGTCTGAGAAGAATCGGCGCTGAAGTGTCCCTCGCGTCTGCTACTGGCTTTTGGATCAATCTTCCCCGTAGAAGCGATCCGAGATGAGACGCTGCGACGACCGATAATTCCCCGGAGAAAAGTGGCTCGAGGAGACGAGGTCCGGGTCGTTCCAGGGATCCGTTTGCTAGTCCTGCGACTAGGTACGGTGTCAGATCTTCGAGTTCGGTGCGTCTTTTACCTCCATCATCGACTAGTGTGACTAAGGGGCTTTCTTCCTCAAGACCTATCAGCTGCACACCGAATCTCAACGTTCCTAGACGGTCTAAAAATGCCCAAGCGAGTCCCGAAGCGGACGACGGCGCCTCGCTGGACATCAGGGTTTGATAGAGGTCGCAAGTTGCTCGAGGACCGATAATACCCTGAAGACTGAGACTCTGAGGATTCGTCTTCGACGATATGGTAATGCCGAGTTTACCTCTGGTCAAAAGCCTCAAATCAGCTGGCGACAGAGCGCTCCTAACTTCACCGACGTTTATTTCCAAGGATGGTTTGCTCACGACAATATCTTCCCGGAGTATCACGTAATCCTTCTCGAGGTGTTCGATCTTCACTGTTATCGGAACCTCGGATATATCCGTGGGAAAAAATACCCCGTTGAAGACAAGGAGCACATGAACTGACGGGGCTGATGCTGCCGAGGCTGAGACAATCGCTGTGGCTCCTGAGCCAGACATTAATGCCCGATCGACTCCTGGCGAAGGTTCGAGTAAAGCCGAAAATTGCTCGGTCGCAAGGGCTCGGTAACGAGTTAACTGTCCCGTGAGAGTCGCTGATGGTTCCCAGGACAGAGCAACGTGGAGACGCTCTTCCCTGAGCAGTCTCCGATAGTCGCGTGGGACCCTGCGCCAAACTCCGCAAAGTTTACCAGTCGCATTTTGGTAAACACCACCGATGGGGTTTATGGTTTGTTCCTCTAGTATGCTTCCCGATATGTCGACGAACTGGATACTCCTAGGACGCGGTGTCGATGAGCTTAGATAAAACGAATAGTAGAGATTCTTACGGTGGAAATTAAAACGCCCTGTTGCTATGTAGTTGTAGGCATTATTCATAGCCGATGATGGTGTCAAATCGTCACGACGTAGTGGTAACGAGGTTTTTCCCGTTAGGAGGGTAGCGAAGTCTGCGTGAATAGAAACGGTATGCGATATGTTAAATCACCTCGTGAAAATTCCACGTTTATATCTAGACAAGAGTATATATAGATTCGTCGAGGAACCCTACGAGAATCATAATGATTTCATGATTTCATGATTACTGGATGAATTGAACGGATCAAAGGAACTTCTACGTATCTTAAATGAAACCTACGATTTATATCTTCTGTCATGCAGTAATATTGATAAAATTAAAGACTCCTACGTTTCAGACTGCGTTCTTCTTCGTCCGATGTGATCTGCGGCGGAACATCCTGCGCTATGTCTGGACCTGTAAACATAAAAACAGAAAAACCGATGCGTGAAAATATGTGGAAAGATTTAAGTGAGAGTAAATATTTTGGTTAAACTTTAATGAAATTAGACCCTCGAATAACGAAAAGGTGTCTCGACGAGAGGAGATGCTGCGTCGGATCAAGTCGGTCGCGTGGCTCTCGGGTTTTGAGAACCTCGCGACTCTTGTGTTAAGACATGCCCAAACATAGCTTGAATTGTAAGAGTCCGCATGGAGAAAGGCACGCGACTCCGGTTTGCAGCGTTCTTAAGTTCGGCCCTATACTAAGGCTACTAAGGCAAGGCGTATAAGGCCTGGGGCAGTTCCGAGACTCGAACTACTACCGCACTACGGACCAACAGTCGGCGCACAACATACGGCATACGGCATACGGCATACAGCATATACGGCATATAGCACAGCATACAACAGCACAACGGCGGTGGTTCTACACGCATAACCCTGGCCGGCATCTCTTTCTCGTTGAACGAAGCGTGGGAGTTGGGCCGTTGGGCGCGAAGCAACGGGGCCAAGAGGTCATGACGCCGAGGCGCCGGGCCGACCACGGACCCCGGAGCTCCGTCATATCGACAATTGACTGGGGGGACTCCCAGGATCTCGATCAAGGAGTATAACAGCCATGTACTACACGTAGGTATATGTGCAAGTAGGCACGATATATGGGGTGTTTGATTCGTTGTTTATATTCTGTCAAAGAGTATCCGAAAAAATACGTAAATTTTTGTTTTTTGCAGAAATCGAGGAATTAGACTTTCCCTCTTCATTCCCGTCGGTCAATCGAGCTTTATTATACTAAGGAACAAATCTTATGATGGAATGTTTATGAAATTTCGGGAATTTTTAGAAAATCTAAACATATGTCTACATGTGTTTGCGGATTTTGTAGAATTCTGGAAAAATCGTAGCTGTATAAGACTGAATTAATAAATATCTGTAAAAACGCTTCGAGTTTAATCATTTCCTCATTTATATACCGTGTATAATTTATAGTACCGTATCGCACAGACACCCTGTACGTATGTAAAACTTAGTATATACCACATACGCGTATACGGGTGAGAAAGGAAACCAACGGACAACGAACTATATAGATATGTATGTAGTACATAGATGGTATAAGTATATATCTATATCTATATCTATATCTATATATAAATATGTACCTATATAGACAAGTAGATATATGTACCACATACGTTGAATAAAGAAGGCACGAAGCCACTTTGAACCGTGGCCGCCGCATTTATGGGACCGGGTGGGCATTCCCCTCGTTTAGTTTACCTGTATATATCCCCAGTTGCAGATAAACCGTATATAAGTGTATTTTCTCTCGCGGTAGGTTGGCGTAAGGTAAGCGCACGAGATTTCTTTGCGAATACCTAGGTATAGTAGGTACGTAGGTAGGTAGGTAGGTAGGTAGGTAGGTAGCTAGATAGATAGATACCGCGAGGCATGATGATCGTCGAAAGCTGATGGCCTCGGGCATTGAGACGCCGGCGCCCGCGCTTTGCCGTTGCTATTGCAGTTACGAAATGCGAAGAAATGAACGTGCATCTAGAGATGACGGTGATGTATAAATCGTTTACATGTATTTACACACGTACCTATAGATATATAAGTATTATTCAAGTATATACATATAGGTATATAGCTGTATACCTTGAGTCGGCACTTTCTTCGCGATAGAACGTATAAGCACCGCATCATGCGGTTAATTTACTTCCCAATTAAATAGCGACGGATATTTTATTGCGGAAAAAAATGCGTAGAGACATATATGCATACGGCAATTTGTTAAAGCGTCAATGAATTTTATCGCGGAAGAAGAACATCCGCGACGCGATGTTCAATTAGCTTTTCACCTTTAGCTTTTTTCACCCCCTTCGACACTTCGTGCGGGATATACATATGCATGTGCATAATAGGATGTTGGAAAACAAAATTCAGGTTACAAATCTGATTTAAGAATGTCCGGAGGTCGCTCATTTTTCCTCAAATCTCAACGTTTTACCTCATTTTTTTCTTTAATTTTTATTTTAGGTATCCGGGTCTAGACCCGACGTCAATTTATCAGCGGATCAAAAATAGTCGGTAATCAGGTTTGCAAAAACTTAGCATAGATCCTATGCGTGGAATAATTTAGAAAAATGATTTCCATTTCAATAAGATTGAGTGCTGATTATTAACGATCTCTAGACACAAGTCAATCAAGTTGAAGTTTTTTTTTTTCTTTTGAATATATTCTCTCCGAGAATGGCACCCCCCGTATTTGTACCACGGATTTTAAAGTGCTCAAGATACAACGCTTATAAATAGCCCGCTGATTCCGTTCGGCAAATGTGTGAAATTGAACCGGTCGTTTTCCTAATTCGTTTTGGCGTCTGCGAAATGGGATTCGAATGAATACAGACGACAGCGAATGGCGAACGGCGCGACGACGCCGACCTTGAGTCTCTCGGGGTTTGCAGGACCGCGCGGCGGCGTCGGGACGCAACGGCGATTTCTCACGTCCTAGTGAACGCGAAATACGCAAGAATAATAACGAGAACAAGAACAAGAACAATAAAGAAAACGCGGCGTAAGTCGCGCCCCTGACTCTTTACTTCGCTCCTTCCATCACCTCCTCCTCCTCCTCTTCGTCGTCGGGGGTCTGTGGCGTTCTGCCTGATCATTAGATATGCTAATATTTACATTTAGATTGCGCCGCTTAATCGATGTGACGCCATACTGTAATATAGCCGGCGCCATGGCGCTAAACTGTGGCGCCTGCTCCCGCACATGCATGTATATATGTATCTATACCTATGCAGTATATATGTATATATATATATGCATGTATACGCGGATACCTTCTCCGCACGAGGGATTGTTTAGGCCGCGTTCACACCGTCTTGGAATGTCTAACAATTAAAATTAAACTACATATTTAGCGGTAGGTGTGTAATTTGCATAAGTGGTATATCCGCCGCTAATTAACCGACAATAAAACAAATTTATTCATCCAGTCGACTTTTTTTACATCTCGTACCTGATTATACCTATTATACATCCTTTCGGAACAAAACGATTTTGAAAAAACTGAAAGACCGAACGGAAAGAAGAGAAAAAGAAAAAAAAACGAGAAAATTCACATTACATATTTTCTGTCGTTCATTTTCATCCAAATTTTCGAAGGGATGAAGACTGAAACGATAGAAATTTTTGATTGGCTTATTTTTTGGTAAATTAAAAAACGAAAAGAAGGAGAGCAAAAAAAATACGGTTCTTGTCGAAATTTTACCGGAGTGCCGGCGCCCCCTTAAAATTGAGGAAATTTTTTGCAGTGCGAAAATAGCTGTATTGATACGACTGACTATATAATATATATTTATAATATAACATAATATGCATATAGTGTGTATAGGTAATGTAGTAAGTGAAGTGAGAGAAAAATTTGACAGCTAAATTTATATTCCTATATAGGTATACGTATTCTATTACAGAGAGACTGATGTTAGTTTTAACTTTTAGTTAATAGACCGACAGACGTAGGAAGAGTGATTGTGGTCAATAAGCGGAGCTAACGACGCGGTTAATCCGTTCATAATTAATAAGAACTTGAACGACGGTTATATACATGTACGTTATACGTGGGTATATTGTACGTATAATACGAAGCAAGAATTTTCATTATCAGAGAGATCAAACCGCAGAGTGCAACGACAATTTATTAAATTATTATAAAGTTATTAATAACAGTCGTTGGTAATAATCGCGGAATTTCATTCCTCAGAAAATTAATGATATTTCTAGTATTATAGGTGTATGTATACAAAGATTAACTTACTGTAATCACCGGGACACGTTTTGCAGCATCTTCCCGGCATAAGGACAGGTTCTTCGCAGGTTGGCTTAGGACATTCATTTTTGATGTTTCTGCACTGAGTTCTGGCAACGATACGTCGTTTCTTCTGTACCTGAAACATAAATAAGAAGAAAAAAGATTGAACAAAATTTTTAGACGTGGTTCTGATACTTTTGGTTCTTCGTTAAAGTGGAAAGAAAGAAAAAAAAAAGAACTATATGTACATGTATGTGAAACTTGTGCGAAAAATATGATAGAATTGCAAAAAACAAGAGAAGAAAGAAAGGACGGAAAGAACTATATATACAAATAATATTTTTGCCGAATTTTGGCGTAATGTGTTCATCGTTTATATCGTGTTTTCTTTACACGACCGCATATACGTATACAACAATAAGCTTTTGAGAAAGCTTATAGACGCATATAACGGGAAAAGTCAAACATCCCGCGTAATTCACCCCTCATGCAGCTGGGCATACTAAAATAAACATACAGTGAGAAAATGGCGTATATATATATATATATATATACATATACGTATAATGGATTGTAAATTAGGAAATTTTGTACACAATACTTATTAGTTATTTTACACCGGGGCAAAACGGGGCACTTGAAGCAAAAAATTCAATTAACGATAATTCCAGCGGTATTTCACTCGCTAGTTAAACTTTACGGACAAATTAAGTGTGAGAGAATTCTCACTGCACTTGGTTTGTGAAATTAAAAAATTTAGTTACTTTACATCGAACTGTAATCCGAAGTGGACGCATGGAGTAGAGAATGTTTGATTAAAAGAAAAAAAAAATTCAAAGTACCCCATTTTGCCCCGGTATCTCCCGTATACAGTAAAAACAAAAAAAAAAAAGAGGAGAGAGAAATAAGAAGGGAACCAATCAAGGCGTAGCAAAATTTATGCTCTGTGACCGAAGGAACGACGTGTGTATGCGCACATGTGATATATGTGTGTATACACGTGTGCGTGGGTATAGGTAGAAACTCGCGTATAGTGAGTCACGACGCGCGAGAAGAAGAGTCAGAGGAGGAAGAGGAAGAGGAGGAGTATGGCAGACTCGACTCTTCTCTCATCTACAGGGGAAAACTATCCTATCAATAGCACGTCGTACATACATGAAGCACGTCCGTCATTCCTTTGCTGTTACTAAAAATAGAACATCTGCACGATTCCATCCGTCCCCACCGTTGCTAATAGCTACTACTACACAGTGGGTGTCCCGTAATTCGTGACGAATATTTTACAGGGTCAATCTTGGTCGAAAATCCGATCGAAATTTCCTTTACCATTTTTTGATAACTTGCCTAGATTCTCTGTTATGATTAATCGAATAATAGCCAATGAGGCGCGCTATATGAACGGGAGTCCGTCGGTGTGACGCGCCCGCTCGTGCGCATGCCCGCTAGCTAGAAGTAGGCGCGCCACACCGGCAGATGCCTGTTCATAGCGCGCGCCTCATTGGCTATTTTTCAATTAATTATAACAGGAAATCTATGCATTTTAGAAAAAATTTGCAAAGGGAATTTCGACCCCATTTTCGACCAAGATTGACTCTGTTAAATACTCGTCGCGATTAACGGCACACTCTCATACATATAACTCGTACAAAAGCGTATATATGCAGGGGAGGAAAGAAGAATTGATCAACAGAATTTTTGAGTAAAAGAAAACGCACTTCGCCCCGGTCTCCCCTGGATATTAAATACCAAGATACCCGACGTATTTGAAAGAATATAATGTATTAATGATCGTGTGTCAAAGAGTAATTAAATAAGCATTCGTGTCGAGATGCGGGAGGTGAGTGCATATTGCCTCGTGTCCAAAGAAGGTCAGGCGGGTCGTATTGTAGGCGTCGTGGGAATGAAGTGGACACCGGAAGTCGTCCGAGCCGAATGAGAAAGAGAGAGAGAGAGAAAGAAGGGGCTATTCGCTATCAGTCAAGACGACGCGCGGTTCGTTTCGCGTAGGCGCCTTACGCCCGCCGCCTTCGAGGTGCAACAGGAGAAACACGTGAGATCGGGTTATCGCCGATACGCGTCTATACCGTACGCAGGTATATGTGTGAACATATATGGTATATATGCATATGGATATCTACATAATGTATGTATTTATGTATACGCAAGAGAGTCGGAGAGATTTTCTTTACAGAGGATCGGTATACTGCTTAACGTTACGTTATATACCTATATCGAGATATATACTTCCATATATATCGACCCGCAATACTCTTCGGTCAACGACGACGCCCACGTAACAATGTACACGTGGGTGGACGTCCGTCCACGCGTTTTCGGCCCACACCATACGGTTTAATTGCCGAAGTAGTCTTCCTTACGAAAGAGAATGAATATATCGTAAGATAAATACTTTTCCTTAGTTGGGGAATACCCTTTCTCCGTTACCTTATTTCATACTATATGTATACACATACACTATATTATTCAATTCTCATCGCGTGTTATTATACGCTGGTTCGAACAAAAATATAAACAAAGTAATTTTGATTATCGGTAAAAACGATAACGCTAATTAAGCCACGAGTTGAAGAATTGATTAGACGATGTTTAGAGGTTTCTCATTTCAACTAAAATCTCAACGTTTTACCTTAGTTCTTTTTTTAAAATTATATCCGCATAATTCAGTTTGAGTTGATATAGATATTTACTAGAGCCGAATTTTGTCACCTTCCTAATTCAATTCGAATTCGAGAAAAAGTCGATTTATCACGTTAAGAAAATCCAGTCAGAATGCAACAGTATCCGACGATATATGGCACTGTATTATCTTAATGAGACAACCGTGAGTTATTGCCTCCTGAAGTACAAGAGAGCAAACTTGCGAATGAAATTGATATCCCCGGCATCGATGAAGTTGATAAAACAATACTTTTTTCTGACGGATTATTATTTATTAACTCGCTATTATTTATCGCCGATATTTCTCCTCGAAACTGTTTTAGCCCGCTGAAAACAGTTTTTCAATTTTCCTCTTGTTTTTCGTATAATTATTCAAGAATCATTTCAAAAGGATAAATTCATGAACTCGCTGAACTTAGGTGAATACATACGTATAGGTATTCGAATATGAAACGGCTCGTGCCCTGGCTAGAACACAACCGTTTCGGAAGGTACTTGGTCATTCAGGTCTCGAGTGATCCTTATCACAGGACGATATAACTTTCGTCTCTAGTACATGTCAGCATATACGACCAACGTATTTTCGAGTTTCTATCTATTTTCTGGGAATTCATAGCAGAGAAGAGAGAAAAAAAAAATTGACTTTTATTACAGGTATGTACGCCAAGATACAACCCGCGGACAATTTCCAGCTTCTTATATCATATTTTCTACTCTGCCTCGCGTCGGCGCGCTATGTGCATACCTAAATCAACGGTATAAAATAATCCGTGAACTGTGAGGAGAGAAAAGAAAAGAAAAATGACAAAATAACTGAAACTATTGCTATACCAGTGATGAGAAATTATTTAATTCACCTACCGGTATGCATTCACACTTTATGCAGTACATAACGCCAAAAGGTGGCCCGAGATCCGCGTACCATGTCGAACCCAGCTCGCGAATCTGTTTTCCAAACATACATTCTGAAACAAAAACATAATTGGAAATGAATTATACGAGTAGGTAGAAGAATTTAAAAAATTATTTGCATAAATTAGTCGAAGAGTTTGCGAATTGAGCGAATTTCGAAGCCTGCAGTTCTCACACTTAGAAAAATGAATAATTCTACACGGCACCTCTTCGCGAAATCGTACGTGTTAGCTTTCGGAAATCTTCGGAATCTCTGGAGGTATTTTTTTTTTCCGAATCCTCGAAATTTTCTGCCCTGAAGTGCATAGATCGACCCTTCGGTTAATTACTTGAAAATATACGTCAAAATATGTATCGTGAGATTCTAGAAATCGGAAATATTGTCGTTCCCGGAATAAGAACGGATGAATAAAAAATATCCCGTTTCCTACTAGGCAGGTACTACATGCATGTACACAGATGTAGTAGCAGCGACAAAGTGACCGGCGTGCGTGGCCCGGTTGGCTGGCTATAACACATACCTATACCTACTTGCTTGCTATTCAATGGGGACTAGTTTTCAAGATGCGTCTTGCATATAATACGATATTATCATCATATGCGGTTACAGGCAACACATATGTCTCAGTGTATTATATCTAATGTAAAACTTTCAACAAATACCTACACGAACAATTCTATCATTTCTATACATACAGTTCATTTATTTTTTCCAATTTTTCATAAAAAAAAGACTATTTCTCAAACATAATATCTCATCGATTTACAGATTAGATCCATACCTTATAATGAAAATCAACTCGAAAATTTTCTATTTTTTTCTGAAATTTTTTCATCATCCGCCCTTCGTTCATCCGAATCAAAATGATTCACCGAATAAAAATACGATCTAAATATTCTCCTCGCGGCATGATTTTCCAACTCAATGAAAAACCACGAGTGTAGATACGTAGGTAACAGCATAACGTTAAGATCCGCGCGAATACTAACGGGGCCAAGAGCAAAACGAGATAAAATATACCGTAGAGAATCGTGGCTCGGGTTATAGTTACTCGGCAAATAATTTGTTTGCCGTTTTTTTTTTCTTTTTTATATACATAACAATAAATATGTATGTTTGTAGACATCTGCAGTATGATCGTATAAATATTTGCAATTTGTCTGTCAGAGATATACGTATACATGCATACATTCATACATACATACATATACGTATACCTGAATGTGAAAATAAGTATAAAATACACCATAGTATAGAGAAGATGACGTTTTACACGAAAGTATTCTAGCATAATCTATGTATTATAACCAGCGTAACCACGCGTTGGGGTAAACCTCTTCGGATCGGCGCATCGGCATGGCATAGCACCATAAAGCCAATAATTTTAGCCTCACTTGACATACCGCGTAAGAAGCGATGATAAGAATGAAAAAAGATTGTAACAGAAAGCGGTGTATAGGTATAACGTATACATATATAAAAAAATATATATAGATATATTTATATGTATGTATGTATGTATGTATGTACGTTACACGACTCTAGTAAACGCATCTCTCTACACTACAACTTGCTACTCGCGCGAGAGAGCGTCAACTCTCGAACGTGCAGAGGAAGGAGGTCGTTGCACTGATGTTGTGTGACTAGAACGTCGTGCAATGCAAATACCCGAGGGACTTGTCCGCTACAGCTTCTATACCACCCCTTTAAACGTGTCTTTTTCTCTTACGTCCACACGCATGTATCTATATATATAATATACACGTATATGCGTGAATATAGATAGCTATAACGCTGAAGTGTAAAATGCAAATTGAAACTGTTAAGATTTCGCCAAATCTGGATCAATTATTCGATTAAAAATTCTCATACAAATCTATATTGTACTATCTCGTCAATGAATTATTCTCAACGTTCTATATAACGACGCTGATGCGATTATTTCGTCAGGTGAGAATTATCAGCTTTTTCCACGAACTGAATCGTTCAGTTTTTTTTTTTTTTAATTCTTTTTCAAACGTAAAGACACGAGCCAAAGTCTAAAGATAAGAATACAAAAAGCAGGTGTCGAAAGGTGCAGATAATCACGAAATTTTATCATTTTAAACAATAAATGTGTAAACTTGATTGAAATTATTTTTCTTTTCATTATTTTATCGTTTATTTTTCTATCTAAAATGTAAAACGATTGTTTTATAATATATATATATCTGTAACACATGTGTTCGTGTATAATGAAAATAATTTTTTTTGTTTTTAGAACGTAGCGTACAGGTCTATCCGTTTTCTAGCTAACGCGACGGATCCGACGAACGCATGTAGGTACTACCTAATCTAAAATAAAATGTATATAGAGGGAGGAGGCCGAATAAGAGACAGAGAGGAAGATAGATCGAGGTATAGAAAGAGAGAGAAGGAGTGAGAGAGAAAGAGAGAAGTAAGCAGCAGCGCCGCGGCGTCTATCATGAAGCGTCGGGACGGCTACCAGGTGTGTGCAGCTCGACGCGACGGCGCGGGCGGTTAGCGACACTTACGCAATTCTATTTGGTCGGGACAGACGCCGAGGGACGCGACCACGACACTAGGCAACGCGCGACCCAACGCAATTTTGAATAATACCACCGCGACGCCGGGTCTCGCGCGAAGAACGAGGTTTATAACTACCTACTCCTCTCTATTGGTTCCCTCGTCCCTATGCGCTGTTATTCCTGTGTTGCAGACAACCGCGACGAGACCCGAGCGACCGAGCGAGCGAGCGACCCACGATAGGCGCGGGTAGCCTCGAAGAGGGACGCGTAGGCCGCGCGTAGTAAGCCGCGACTTGTGCGAGGGCGAAAAACGAACCGCAGAAACTTTACGCGAATCGTTCGTTAGTAGCGCGCCGCTTACTTGCAGGCGCGTATCTTTAGATGATGCTAAGTTTAGTAAGCTCTGCATCATCACGACCCGCCGCCCGTAGCTCTACCCTCGTAGCGAGTTCTAAGCATATGCTGCAACATTGACGTAACCGAAGTTTAACCTTCGTCGCCGTCGCCGCCACGTCCGTTCATGTTTTTTTTTTCTATTTTTTTTTGTTTCCTTTTCTTTAGATTTTTCGTTCTTCTTTCATTTATCTATTTATTTTATTTTTTTTCGTCTATATTATAAGTATGCATAGGTATATAGATATACTTATGTATATAGACTAGAATAGCGTTACCACCTCTGGCCGTTACACACATTATTTTTTTCTTCTTTGATTTTTATTATTTTCTTTACCAAACACGCATATATACTTATGGTTATATATAAATATATCTCGCCGACTCGTAAGCTCTTCTGACGAACTCAGATCTTAGATATTTTCGAAGACGACTAGATTATCGAGACCGAGTTGTCTGGCGGCGGTCTACGACGCCCTCGTAGATCTCAAATCCAGAAGATGAATATATATATATATATATATATATATATATATATACCTATACCATACGTATACACACGTCCGCTCGCGATCTTTCATAATAAAATAACGATAGAGCTAGATAATAATAAAAATAAGTAATGTTTTTATCGAACAAATAATAAATTATTCATTTTTACTTCTTACTTTTTGTGTTCAAATTTATTTCGTTCAAGATTCATAGAAGAGCGTCTATCAGACTAGCGAATAGACATTTTATTTCGACCGTTACTAATGCGCGGCTTGTCTTGTTTTATTCATTTGTTTATTTTAGTTTTTCTTTTATTTTACGGAAACTTGACCAAAAGTAATACGCATATACCGTATATTTTTACTGGATATATAGACTGCGAAGATTCGCTCATTAAACAGAAATATAAACAAATGAATTAATCGGTGGAAATCCAAGAAAAATGTATTTACGAAAGTGAATGCAGATAATGTAAATAAAATTGAATATGAGAATTTGAGGAAAAAAAAATAAAAAACTTTGGCGAGCGAGATATACAATATATTTAAGTATATGGGTATACACACAAGTTATAAATATTCTACATATGTCCGTATGTATATACCTACACGCTGTTGTTCTATATATAGCGATAGTTCCCCTGAGAATGTAAAAATGGAAGGTGAAAACCTATAAGAAAAAAAAAAGAAAATAAAAATTTGGAGTAGAGCAAATGAAGGGAGGTCGTGGGGGTGGGGGGAACTGCAGTATACGATCGAAACCATTCACGTACATGCATATACCAGAATATATATATATATATATACCTGTATATATCTTTACCTCGCCTACAGCGACACGTAAGTAGAAATGGTTCACCCATATATAGTAAAAGGTAAGACGACGACGACAAGGTGGTGATATACGTAGGTATAGGTACAGGTATAGGTATAGGTATAGTAATATACATACATATAGATACTTCTTGGTTAACGCTAACCATAAGTGTTCCTAGAGAGAACGTTGCCTCGCAACTCAACCGTCACTAATATGCGATGCCGCGACGTCGCAAACATTTTTTCTAAATCCACGTATAAGCAGTTTATCTAGTTCCTCTTATCATTTAACTTACGCAACTAATTATATTACACCAACACCTTTTCCATGTACAATTTTACATCAGGTATATGTATGTATATATTTACAATCGGATCTGACTTCCGGATGGAAAAAAAATGGAATTGTACGAAAGCAGCTAGGTGTCGGATTTAATCTTGATGATAAAAAGAAAAAAAAAATTTGTTAATTTTCAAAATGTCGAAATATATCTTCGAAATTAATATGATACCCTGTTACGTGCAAGTATATTTATAAAGGTGAATTTCGGATTGTTATAAGTGAAAAAAATAAAATGAAAAAATAAAAACTGCAACGTGGTGTGAAATGTGAAGGAAAACCAAGGCAGAACGCGGCGAGAGACTTTTGGGTGGGGGTAGTGCAGTGGCCCGTGCCGCTAGAAATAAGCGATGCTCTCCACTGCAGTTGATGGTCCCGAGATGTTTCGCTCGTGTTTCGGTGTCTCGAACGATTTGACTGCAGCAGGGAACCGGATCCCTCTTTCAACGCGCTAATTCGATCTTTAGACTCGGAATTTCCAAAGTTTGAATTAATTATATTTATATACATATACGTACATATGTGTATACATATATATCTATATATAATCAATGTAAACAATGCATTCTAATGCATGATTTTATACGAATAAAAGATGTATTTATATCTGGCGAAATTATTTTTTTCTTCTCATAATAGTGAGTCCCAAGGTATTTTTTTTTTTAAATTGTATACTATAGATATAATTACAGCGTGTTATATCTTACTTCCCGTCATAATTACGTAACGTAAAATAATCTAAACCGATCCAAGTCTGTCCGCGCGATTAAATACTGATCGAGTCATTGATCGGGCGTAAGCCTAACATTATAACACGGATGCGTTCATGCATTATTGTACTATTATTGCCGGCGAAATAAGGCCGAGCCCTAAAGTTTAATTCCCTTTATATAATAGCGTGTATAATATATATATATATATATATATATATATATATATAAAAAGATCGGGATCCGCGAAAAAGCGTATAAATAAATAAATAAGAAATTGATTCAATAACGCGGTCCCTAACTTACTATTAGGTATATACTTATACGTTAATCGAAGGTAAAACGGCGTGGCGAGAGAGTTGGCGCCGCAACTCGATATGCCCACTGCTGTTTCAGATCCAGACGAAGATATGAAAGAAGTAGGTATATATGAGTGGAGAAGAAGAAGAATAATAAGAAGAAGAGACGCGTACTACATGCGGTGTGTGTATATATGTATATATATATAAATATATATATAAGTATAAAGATGCATACATATACTAGTTCATCGCGTAGGTAGATATAATATTATACGGAACCGCTTCCTCCAAGTTATCAAAGTCACGCACACACATGTTACGATATACATATCGCGTATGATATTATACCTACTACAGAGCCGAGAAATGTCGCCATATTAGTTTTTACAGGCTCTAATTATCTCACATGGCGCCTAGATAATAATTATAAATTTTATTCGTATTTTTTTCTCCGTCGCAGATATTCACCGTATATATATGTATATTATTAAAACGGTTGAATTTTTAAAGAAATGAAAAACATCTCTTTGGCGATAGTTATGATTTTTTTTTTCTTGCTTTGTAATCGAATAATATTCGAATTACATTATGTAAAAAAAAATTCTAGAAACGAACTTTACATTTTTATTCTTTCTTTCGTTTGATAATAATTTTGAAAAAATGACACAGTATATTATATGGTACGATATACAATATTTTATCGACACCGCGTATATATCCATACGTGTGTTTGTCCGCGTGTAGTAAATTGGAAATGAACAGCCAGTGGGCAAGTTTGTCGGCGAACAAATTAATTACGCTTTTTAATTAATAAACACGGTACGCGAAGGACGACGTGCGTCTCTGGCGTGACTAGAATTTGAAGCGCGAGATATCAACACTATACGGCTTTTTTCGAAAGGTTACGAAGTCACGCGGAATCGTTGATATACAACCACTACATATATTATAGATAGGTAATACATGTACATACGGATATAGGTATATACACACATATATAGGTATAGTATGAATTTGTACATCACGTATGCGCACGACTCTACCCACCTAGGATATGTATGTATACTATATAAATTTATTTACATCTAACATACCGTATAAATTACAATAATATATATGTATATATATATATACATGTGCGCACAGAGACGAAGAGAGAGACAGAGAGAGAGGGAGGTGGGATGTCGCTGAATAATCTCGCACTGTCATTCATACTTGTGTAATTTAATACAGTTTCATATTATCATCACGATTTTAATAATAACGCGCAAAATTATACTTTCATCTATTTTAAGCGGAATAAAATTTATCAATCCTACATCTGCTATCATGTATATTAAAATTTTATTTTTTTATTTTTATCGAAACGTAATATCACAAAATTTATAGACTACAGAGATGAAGAAAGTCTCAAGCTTGTCGTATCGAAGCGCGCTATAAGATGTTATTTCAAGATTCGCGAATTTTCGTTCTATATACGGAAAGGTCGAAGATTATCGCGGTAATTATTAAGACTGACAAATTAACATTTCTGTTTCTCGTATCGATATCAATTTATTAGAATATTTATAATATTTATTAATATTTATTCACTCTAAGAATCAGCAAATTTTGTTTCATATACATCGAATTATAAATATTTCAAGAAAATCGATTTTTACATCCATATTAAAAACATTATCATCTACAAGTTCATTTATCGGGATTAAATATTCATATGCAGATATGAGGAAATATTATATTTAGTAATTTAGAAAATTTTACCAAAATATCGAACGATTATGAATGAAACATATACGATTTAGAAAAGACAAGATGAAATAAAAGAAGGAAATTAATCGATTGAAATCGTGATTCTACAGACTAATTCTGAGATTTCTATCACCTATATATTTGCAACGATACCCGGATACGTGTGTGTATGTACCTATTTATAAATAAACATAGTACACGCGTGGACGTGCGGTATACCGGTATACGACGTAGAAAACAAGGGCCCAACCTTCGAAGGCGCCGGGGGCACAGCGTAGACACGAGTCTTTATGCTCGGCGTAAAAGAAGAAGAAGAAGAAGAGGAAGAAGAAGAATGAGAACAAGAACAAGAACAAGAAAAAGAGTAAGTGAAGAATAAGAAGAGGATGTCGTCGTTTATCGGGGGCAGCCTTTCGAACAGATCCGAGGGAGGTATAGAGTAGGTAGGTAGGTAGGTACAGAGCGTAGGGGCCTCTGCATCGGCTCGGTGCTGCGCATTCTTTGGAGGTCAATTGCGCTTCGCGTGTTCTCGTCGAGATCTGCATACAATGTCGAACGCCGAACGTCTAACGTCGCGTTGTTTCTCGGGCCCCTCGCGGCTCGCGGCTCACGGCTCGCGCGAGTCTCGCCTTAGCTCTTATACTGTTCTCTGCAGCTCTGTGTTATGCCGCGACACGATGAGGAGGCGAAAGGAGGCTGTATTTACTGTATATCTATGCAATGCTCCGCTCCGCTCCGCTCCGGGCATCGCAACGCGCGCGAACAGCCCCACCCTGATGTATCGTCGGGGACCCATTATGTCCTCGCTGACGTAAGAATCGGGGGTGCGCCGCGACGCAGACGCGACTATCATGCGCGTAACCATTAGGCGCCGAAGAAGAAGCTTGACAATCGTATACATATATTTACGTTACGGCCCACTGCACTGTGTCTGGCAATAAATGTAGGCCTCTATAGATATACGATACCGAGATATGCAATTTATTTATCTATAATGTATTTATCTGTATCGAGATCGCGGTGCAGTTTGTATTCTGAAATCGTGATTTTTTTTTTCTTTCTTTTTTTCACGCCTCATATATGGAATGATGATATAGAATTAAAAGGATCGATGAAACTTCACGAATTAAATCACGTGATTTCGTTCAAATATCTTAGAATTCTAGAACACTGCGGTGAAGCGAAAGAATCGTAAACACATGAGATGATAAGGAAAAAAAAAAAAATGTATGTATATATAAAACGCGAAGTAGAAAACTGAAACTGGCGTTATGTAGATTTATAAAATACGTGTCGGTATGTAGAGAGATCTGTGAGACTGCAGCAGTTCGTGTTTAATTTTAAACCTTGGCAATTACCAAGGGAATTTATAAAAACAATGCGTTATTTATCGCCAGATATTCAGTGCATCGCGCATATGCGATATACCGCACTTATATCTACAGACGTATAGTATTTTTTACGGGTAATATTAATTCCTTATCAAAAATCGTCTAATGCCTATGCCTATAATTACGATGAAGAGATTATTCGGTCAGTCATACGTATATTTCTTTATTTTATAATGAAACCTAGTCAAACGTTGTAAATAATTTGATTAAATGTGATGAAAGATGACAAAAAGGAAGAAGCAAAATAAAAATGATAAAATATTACGAAAATTTGGTTGAAAAAAGTAAGAAATGCAAGTGCAGCGAAGCCACGAGTCGTCGGCGATGTATGAAACAACTGTGCGCGCAAACCTATGTATAGGATGAATTAGTTTCGTTGCCCGTATTGCAGCCTCGTGACCTTGGCTGTACGCACGCGTTCAACGAGTAAAAAATGTGAAAAGAACCGGAAGAAGAAAAAAGAGTTACGAGAAAGAGAAAAGAGAAAAGAGAAAAAAAGAACCGAAAGAAAAGGGTGAAACGGCTGTGAAATAACTAGAAAATAAAAAAGTAAAGAGAAAAAAAAAAGGGTAGAAAACGCGCGCGTGTAGCGTAGGTAAGCGGTAATTCTAGATTCACGGAGAACAGAGGTGCAGGGTTGTTTCGCAGCCGCGACCCATGCAGTATGCAGAAACAAAACTTCAAGAAGAAGAAGAAGAGGAAGAAGAGCGAGGGAAAGACGTCGACGTCGCCGGCAGCGGCGCGGCGGTGGTGGAGGTGGCGGTGACGGTCGCGAGCCACAGAAGAAAAGGCGAGAAGTCGGTGTACGACCAGTCGGCCAGGCGCGTCGTTTTGTGTCTACCAACAGGCTAAATATAAGCAAGTCGTCTTCTTCCTCGCACCCCACGCCGCCGTCGCGCTTTGACTTTATAGGAATCTATCTATCCACCTATCTATCTATCCATATATCTGACTACCCGTGTTAAAGATAGTGTGATAATTAGGCGGCGGGTATGATAGCAGTTTTAGGATGAATAATTGGCCTGATTTAACTCGATATACGCGATTTGAACTGCTCGATGTCAATTGTACGAAGACTAGAGTATAGTTTCCTATATTTTCTTTCTTTCTTTTTTGAACTATGTGTCTAGTCATATTTAGAAATTTTTCAGCGGTCGATATGATTCTGCGCAATTATCTATTTTTATATAATAACAGCGAGAAACAAGTTTTACAGATTTACAAGAAAATTATTGCAGTAGAAGGATAAATCGCCTGTTTTATCGCGATATTATAGCCAGAATATTTATAAAAAATTTAACAAAATGCACCAACTCGCGATTTTATTCGGTCATATATCGATAAAGTTTAGTTTCTTATCATCTTTGCCCATACCCATATTTCTTTTCTTCTCTTTCGAATAAGATAAACCTGATCATTTCAGATTAAGAACTACGTCCGACTATACATTAATTATACCGAGCTGTGTTGCAGAGGTTTATTTAAAAACTGTTATCAATCTCAAGGCTAAACAGCGAAACAATATTCGGTATATTCGGCTTATCATCGCATCACTGTTTCGCATCTGATTATCAGTGATGAAGAAATGAATAGTAATAATAAAAATCGATGGAAGAATAATAACACAGGGAGAAATAATTTTCCGATATTTTTTATATAGATATTATAGAAGTTTTGTAAATTTTTTTTTTTGTCTTTTATTTTATCGGTAAATAAATTTCGTAAAAATACTTTATAAATTTTTTTGATTACTTGTTAAACTCGTTTTCATCGGACAAAGCTCCTCACTGTGACGTATCCATACCTACGCGGCTGATTTTAATTAAATATTATACGCGCGCGGAAAATATATTATCTAAAGCCGGAGATCAAACCGAATACTAAACTCCGGGCATGATGAATAAAATCCTTTTACTATATGTGGATTTTCTATATACCTACATAAATATATGTGGAAATACTTGACTTTTGCGAGAACTGACACCTTGCTACAGCATATTACTGTACGATATACGTTTCAGAACCCGCAAAGAACCGCGGCCGAAGCGAGTCTTGAAACGAGTCTCTCTTTCTCAAGATCGTGATAATTATCACCCGCGCTCGCAAAAGACGCTAGTTAAACGTATTAATTTACTCCCCAAGTACGGTATAAAATTTGTAAAGAGAAAATACGATCATCGGATGCGAATTTTTCTTCGGTGAATCGTTTTGATTTCGATGAACTCCCCACCCTCTCTTTTATATAGTATATCCTATAGAAAACTGGCAAGGAAAGAATAGAAAAAAAAATGAAACAAAACTATTGTTATTAATAACAATGACATATAATACATAAAATAGATCGTTTCATACATTATATGGACCAGAATTGGAGAAAGTGTGGGAAAATCTGTTTAAGGATATCGAGGAGCTGCAGCAGCGAGATCGTGATTATATATAGGTATAAAGTGCACGTAGATTCAATCATAAGTATAATACCGATGTAGTGTACAGGTTGATTCGAGTTTAGCTGGTCATATTTTGAGGGTAGATTCCTTGTGAAATTCCAAGACTAAATTCCCTTTACCAAAAATTCGTGGGCGCGATAGTTTTCGAGCTATGAAATATCTTAGTTGACCAATCACGGAACGTATCATAGGTGACAGACTGGGCTAGCTATGAATGTCAGTCGAGCGGTGTCCAGTCATGTGACTTATACGCTCTGCGATTGGTCAACTGAGATCTTTCGCGGCTCGGAAACTATTGGTCTCTCGAATTTAAGGTAAAGGAAATTTAAGAGGAGTTCTCTGCTGACTCGACTAGATTGATCGAGACACCTTTCCTCGTATCTACAAAGTTTCATGAGTGATACCATCACATGATGTACAATGAAGCATATTCAGCCTCAGAATTTCACGAGGAATCTATCTAGTGTAGTGAGAAAAAAAAACTGGTAGATACATGTATAATACATGTATAATACACGATATGAATATTGTTTTTCTCTAACCGCGTCGCGTTGGTATAGATATTGCCGCAGGAGAATAGTAATATACACGTATATAGGTATGCCACATGTATAAGGTACATCTATAATTTATATATTCCACGAAATGATGGATGATGTATAAACCGCGCGTTTGCAACAAGCAATGCATACATATCGGCGCGAGTAAGTGTGTATGTAAGCGGGAAAAATTTAGCAGAAAAAGGAAAATGAAGCCTAATCGATATTTATACGAACACATACCTGTACATATATGAAAGTTTTATTTTTCAACGGAATAACATAATACACCGTAGGCGATTTCGTAGGATTACCCACGTATATATATATAGATACAGGTATAATTAAAGCGCGGGAAAACTTGACTTTTTAATACAGGTATATAGATATATGTGATCGGTCTTCGTTCGCTTAATCGCGTTATATATAGCTACATATATACATATACATTTGAGGAAAATTTTTATATGTTTACCGAGCGCTATGACGATATATAGATATTATAGTTGCTTTCGATTCGTTGAGTTAATTGAGGTAACGAATATAGCAGAAAGATGTGGAGAGAGATAGGGAAAGGAGAGAAACTATGAAAACAGTGATAAAAGGTATGAAAAAATAAATAGATAATCAGATAAACCATAACAGAATCGTACGGAATCAGGGCGATATGATCGCGCGAGATAAATAATCGTACATCTCTGTCGCAGGGGGTTTCGGTCAATTAGTGTTTGCTTCCTTTTTCTTCTTCTCTTTCTTATGTTGTTATCATCATTATTATGATTACTTTAGTCGAAAGAAAAAGAAAGGATAACGATGAGAGACATAAGAGAATAAAGAAAAGACCGTGTCAAAAGACGCGCAAAAAATATATATACGAGCGGCAATAAATCAACGAATTATACATTTATCAATTCGTTACACGTATAGCTGCACGCTTGTTCCACAATACCGGACGACAATATGTATATAGGTATATACCTTGCGTACACGATCCACGTAAATCCTAAGTATGTGTTTTATCACGTATACAGGTATATATAATCTATAATAAAACAAAAGCTTGGAAGCTGTGCTGGAGAGCAAACGCGTGACCACCGCCACCATAACCTGCACCGTCCACTGCACACTGCACAGGCGGTGCATTACTTATTTCTTATACCTATACTTATGCCGTATAGTGATATTAATGCCGGCGATGGATGCAGGATGCAGCAGTGAATCTCTCTACCGCGCGAGAAATATCTAATAATAAATAATTCTCTTTCTCGAGCTGGTGAAGCGCGCAGTAGATATAGGTACCTCCAAACGAACGAACGAACGAACGAACAGCTTATACGTACCTACATTATATTATACAGCTCGGACCAGGCTCCTGCTACGCAGAGTGAGGTAGATACGATACGAAAGAAGGAGTATATACGCATATTACGATGCCGACAGTAAGTTGAGTTAGGCGTGGGGTTTAGAGCGCGCGGAGAGTAAGAGTGAAAAAACGAGATAGAAAAAGAAAGAGAGAGAGAGAGAGAGAAAGAGAGAGAGAAAAAGATCGGGGAATGAAAGAACGACTTGCTGCTGAGGGGTCCCGCGCGTCCGAGAGACGAGATTAAAACGAGGCGCTAGGAGCCACTCCGTATTATCTTTACCTATACACATCGAACTGATATCAACACCGCTGCCCGCGCTCTCGTATCGAACTCGCGCCTCTTACTAAACGCCTTTTTTTTTCTTCTTTTCTTTTTTTACACCGGTCAACGCGCGACACCTAACTCTTAAAATCAAGGTGATTAGTATATTACGAACATCGCGCGAGTCTATTAATAAAACAATTAAGACATTAGCCCGCGATGAGAGAGATGCTACGCAGAATCTTTTCACTATAGTCACGGTATATTTTCGCAATAGATTTTTCATTCCATTTTGCTATATTGTAGATGAAGAGATTCAATATATAGATTTGATACATCGGAAATTGGTATAAAATTTGTTACAGGGAAATGGAGAGAAGTTTTCTTATACTAACGACGAGATAAGCGATAGAGCAAACATGACAGCGTTAACAGATACATAATAAGGGTAAAGGTAAAGGTAAAGAGTATATCTGTGATTGTTACCTGCCGGTCTATGCGATCTTCTGGCCAAGTCGTCTTCGAGCAACGGTGCGACACGACGCGCCTGAGAAATCAGGGTCTGATGCATCACGACGAATATAAGATATAAAAGATTAACTGAGAAATGCATTTTTAGATTATATTTACGAATGTATTACTTTCTTATTATTTTTTATTATTATTTTCCTCCCTGCGTCTTCTTCTCTTCTTCTTCTTCTTCTTTTTTTTATTTTTTTTATTCAACCTCGTTATTGTTCTTGCGATTTTTATTATACGTACTATTATATTGTATAACTACCGTTCATCATCACTCGCGATATATAATTCAATGTGTCACAACAATAGCTGAATAATAATTAATAATAAATAATCAATAAAGCGAAATAAGAAACGTAGTATAACGATTGTACACGCTGCACTTGATTAAGAATAAAATAAAGAAAAGAATAAACAGAATCACAGTTTAAAAATTACTCGCCTCTCATATCTTGTTATAAAAATAACAAGACTCTCGTTACATTTACATGTGCATACATAAATTATTATTATTATTATTACAGTATTTGCAGAGTTAAGGACGAGCCTCTAATAACGGCACCATAATAATCACTGGTCTATAACAGGTAGTAAGTTTCTCGTAGTTATTACGTACTACTACGTTCATCGTATAGATAAGCAGCGCGGGTAGATCGGTTTAACGAGTCACGTATACTGCCATTAGATTAAATACGTAGATTTAATTTATGTTATGTTATGTTGTGTTATTTAGTCTTGTTATAATATATGCAGAGCGATCGCATATCCTATTATAAAACAGGCTGCAGCTACCAGCATCGTACATATACGTAAATATAATATTTACTACTGCATATGACTAGCCGCATATAACATAACACTGCAGTCGAAAAGTAAACCGCTGATCCGTATATAAGTATACGTTTGCTAAAACACCATTTAATACACGCGATTTTAAAACGCCGCGCGCGTTAATGTTACAGTGTACACAGGTAGCGTAGCGTGTATACAACGATCTGTGACACACGTTCGTACGTTCTCCTCAGACTCGACTGGACTGGACACCGTCGTCGTCAACGCGTGACCACCTCGACTGACTGAGTGACTGACTAACTGACTGACTGACTGACTGTCTGACGAACGCACCGAAACTACCGACTACGATCAAGAGGTGGAGCGAGGGGTGGGAGTCACTCGCAATGGAAGGGGAGGAGGAGGTGTTAGAGGAGGGAGGAGGGACATGGGACATGGGACTACTGCACCGCGCAGAACTCGAGATCGCGGATTTAGCGATTAAAACGCTATACATATACATACGAAGATAGGTGAGCGGTGTATATAGTACGGTATCAAGAAACAATCTGTTTTTAATTCTTCTCTTTATTTTATTTTAATTCAGGAGCGGGAAAAGCGGCGTATATTTTATTACGCGTGTTAAACAGGTCTGCTTATAATGTTCTTTTCTTCGTTAAATTTTTTTCTATTTTTAAGTGATGAAGGTGAGATAATAACTTGTGCACAGCGGAGAATTTCAGACTATTTTCCGATACACTGCCGGCGAGAGACCTCGTTACTTATATTTCTCAGTAGGCTCAGAGACGTGCGTCGGGTCTGACGTTCGGTCGACTGCTGCGGTCCGATCGAGAGTGCGTGTGACAACTAAATGAGTACCACCGTGCGTCGCGTCGTTTCACGCGGCATGGTAGCGGTGGTCGCTGCTCTTCTCCACTTTATACTTTCGACCCGCGAATATGCAGTATTTATCTTGTATGCGTGAATGTTTCAAGGTACATATAGACACGAGGTGTGTAGAGCGGCGCCGCCGGAGCGTTGGGTCGGGTCGCGCGTGGACCGACTCCCCCTACTCAAAGGCACCAGCGTATGTATGAGAAGAATAAGAATAAGAATAAGAAGAGGACTCGAGAGGACCAAGAGCAAGGCGACTTATAGCGCTGCTTTCCCCTACCCGGTACCCTTGGTCATGGGTTTGGGATGGGGGAGAGGAATGGAATGGAATTTTTATAAGTCGGGGAATAATGGCTTTTAGAGTTTATATTAGATTCTCTTATCACATATGTATATGGAACGTATGGTGGTGATATTATGTAATGAATAATAAATAATGACAATTTTCAACTTTGAAGGGAAAATTTTGTGATGATTATTTGCGTTATTTATTCTATGATTCTCGAACCTGTTCCTTTTCTTTATTTGATTTTTTTCTTAACTGGTGATTCATAAAATCGACATTTTTAGTATCCATAGTGGTTTATCTTTTCTTCTTTCTTCCTTTCACACAACACATGGGTGTAATAAGGATACAAGGGAAAATCGTACGACCGGAAAAGAGCCTCTGAATACGAAATTCAATAAAATCGATCGGAATACTATCCAAAATATAAAACGCGTTAATTCTTATATACATAGGGTTGATTGAATCCAATTTTATCCATTAACTTCTTGTTTTCTCCCCCGAATCTCTCTAATAAATAAATATCACCCATTTTTTTCTATCTGAACTCGAAATCCTCCAACGTAACGTAACGAGCCATACGTAAGTATGACTTTATAGCTTACGATATAATATTATACAACATGGTATACATCTAGCTAGATACGATCGTGCAGCAGCTGTGAACGAGTTTGATTGAGGTACTCGCATAGATATACAACATAAAACCTTCGTGGTTTTTGTGGCTCTATGTACCCGTATCATATACACCTATGCCCATACCTATATGTACGCATATTTTCTTTGGCGTTGATTTCGCATTCTTAGAACCCGCGCCGCTGCTGCACTCCTGTATACCAACGAATTGCACGCGCCCACGCACGTGTAAAATACACTATACTACACCCCACGTCCATGTGTGTAAAAGTACGTACGTACCTACGCATAGGACACTTGCGCGCATACCTTGCGCAAGCTTCGGCGTGGCGGTACAGACGAGATAGGATCGGGGACCGCGGCACGGCTATGCAGTTTAGTTTTCTACCTCACACCTCTATACCTATATCGTGGTATACACCTTATACACCAGCCAGCAGGATTCGAAGCATCGCATTGCTCTGACACCGATTCCTGGAGTCTAAAGAAAAGAATTACAAGAGTGTTGAGAAAGAAGAATAGGCTTGTCAAAGATACGCATCTTAATCTACGCGTCCTGCTGCGCTCGCGGAACAGATCGTGAAGAGATAGTTGTGTACACACGAACCTAATGCAACCTCTTCGCGGTCGCTTCTCCAAATGTCACACCCGTAACTCCCGCCTAGATTTAGCTCTAATTAATTAATCAATTAATTAATTAATTAATATATAATTCAACTATTGTAACTTATCGAGAGATTAACGCCCTGCATTGCGGAGATCAATGGTCTTGCGGATATGCCATTATCGACGTCGGTGAAAAATTTACGAGAACTTATTTCTCCTGGCTTTGTACCTAATTATTGTTATATTTAAGAAATTCTTGTATATATATTCGAATTCTTAGGGTGGAGAAAATCTAAGGTCCTATTTTACCGCGAAATATTGCGTGGCAGGTATTAATGTCTATATATTTGAAGCTTGCGAAAAGATTTAAACAAAAATGTCAATTATTTTGACATTTAAGTGACGTTTATCCGCCTCGAATTATACGGTGGTCACAGGTACAAGTTCGAAAAGTTGAACGAACCCCTTACCACGTATCGGTGTATAAAAATATCGACGGAACATACGCTATGGTTTTTTTTTTCAATTCTTTGCAAAATAATATACGGCAAATTTTCGTATTCTATAATACGAAGATTATTTTTTGCGCATTCGGTCAACAAATTCTAACTTTGAATCCTGTCCGAAATTTGACCGTTAAAAATGTACGCAAAGATTTGGTTCTAAGCTGCGGTTGACTGCGACTGTTACGGCGGTGGGTCGTTTGAGTTTGAGTTTTGGTCTTTTTCGCACCTATTATTGCGCGTATAGAGAGCCGCGTTGTGTTGTGTGGAAGATTTTTTCGGTGTGAATAAAATCTGTCCTTGCATCAATGATCGTGGCATCGAGATCTTAGAAAGGGAGGTAAAGCCGACTCGAGACTTCCGAGAAGTTTGAATCGAAACACATTTACGGCTACGACTATAAGCTAGGCGCCTCTTTTCCTCCGTTCCTATTATACCTGGTCAAACCAAGCTCGGTAGATATACCTATTACAACGAAGGCGCGGATCCTACACCGACTTTTTGAATAATGTGGAAACGGTGGTGGAATTTTTTCGCCAACTATACATGCCCCGGCACGATCCTTCGGAAGCTCAGAAAAATTTCTTTCGAGCGTGACTAATTCCTCGCAATAAATTATACGCGACGAAAAAACTCGGTGGAATAATTTCTGTGAAATAATTTCTATATAAAATTGTTCAAATTTAACAGAGAAAATAATAATCAAATGAGAAATTTTATCTTCGTTTATCAGAAGCAAAGGCTTCTGCAGTGAGTCTTCGCAATAAGCTAGCTAGTATTAGACCCGAAGATTAGAGCAACGCGAGAGTAGGTATATATGGCATCTTTGCACCAGCCTCTTCTCCAGAATCCAGATGTTAATTAGACTAACATGTATACCAGGAAAGTGCAAGATCTTTAGCAAACAGATAAGAAGACTAACCGTATATATCTGAATCAACTGTACACATATATTTGAACGCATAGAACTCGCCGCGTTCTCGTCCGTCCTAACTTTACCGGTATACCGCGAAATCGTATATGGGTATCCATTCCGCGCGGAAAATCCGCTCTTTACTTTATCCCGTTCAGATAAACCCATACGAGGAAAAATAATTCATCCCGACAAGAACGATTGGGTAATCTATAAGGAGAAATGAGCTTCTATTGTATTTCCTTACTAAATTTTTGTATTTTATATCGCGAATGATATCTGTTATTCGCGTTATTGCAGAATATGTATATATATACATATATATGCGGTTTGTGAAGATTCTGCACATTCGCACCGGCCACGGGCAGGCATATAGTCGTTAAGAAAGGAAGATGGCCACTATGCTGCAGGCTCGCTATTCATATAATCCTGAATGACAAATCTGATAGATTCTGGGAGGTCGCGTACTGCACAGACCGTAATAAGAAAAACAGAAATGGAAAGGAGATGCGGGGTGACTCTCAGTCGTTATTCCACTAACGCTATTCAACGATTAACAAACCGTATAGACCCTTCAAGCGGCGGTGCAGTAGGAGCCTTTTCTCCCACACATACAAATCGTTCCTATAGGTATACAAGTCGGAGAATACTGCACGTAATCATTTTCAGTATTACCACGAATGTATACATCGAGATCAGACATTTTTTAAACAATTTTTTATCGGACGATGAATTTTATACAATTTTCAGCAAAACTCGTATTTCGATCTACGAACTTTTATGATACGGATGTTCATTTATAAGATCTGAATCCTTCCTCTCTTTCGGGTTATTTATCTATATTTTTGAATTTTCTGTATATATCATGTATTATATATCATACATATATATGTGCTTATATGTCTGAGCGAGCTTCGAGGATGATACGTATCGCGAGGTATAGCCCAGCCTAACCCTACCCAATCCCAATCCCAACCCAACACAAATAGCGACGGCGGTGGCGGCGTCGGGGCACTTGGACGAATAAACATCTCTTACGAGCGACCTCACAACCTCACAATGCATGTCTCTAGGCATTGTGTGACCAGAGGAATGCGAAGGTTTGGCATTCATTGTCACCCCGACGCCGAGGACGTTGGTGTGAGTCGTTCGACTTGTTCACCACGGCGTATCCTCGTCGAGGATGTCTGCAGAGGATCAGGTCCAAGTCCAGCTTCCACCTCCTCGAGCTAAAGAATCGTCGAATAATATCCGTACATCTGTAATGCAGGTCTCAGAAACGGTTTCAAAAATCGTGCAAAAGTCTCTCACACTCCATCGTGATACCTTTCGCTCTCTTTCATGTGAAAATGAGAAGAATTTATAGAAAAAAGCACCAGATTTACATGAAAACTGAGCTAAACTTCATTCGATCACATAATTCCGTCACTTTCGAAGGAATGAACCGTTCGATCGGCACCGGCTTTTCCTGAGATGCGGACAAATGATTTCGATCAAAACTTAATAATTTATACAGCTGGAATATAATTCGATAAATGAAAATCAAAAATTCATATATAATATATAAAACGAGTATCATATGGCAGAAATTAACGGGGAGAAACTGTGTGTCTTTTTCGTTTTAAACCCTGTATCCATAGAGTGGTATGAATAATACATAAAATAAATGATTATCCTGCAACTTGGTTGTTTTAAATAAAATCGAAGAACGAGACGGAGTCCTAGACTCTTGTAAAGCCGGAGTCAAACGACATCGTAAATCAAGAAGTATAAGCGTAGGAATTTTCAGGGCCAATTTCTATCAAAAACTATTGCCGTCTGGGTGATATCTCGTGAAGAAATGATGATGATGTTGTTACGAAAAAATGTTGATTACATAGAATTGGCAAAAGAAAAAGAAAAAGAAGAAAAAAATACGTCTGGAAAGATGCGAAGAGAGAAAGAGAGAAAAAAAAGAAGCAATACCCATCTAACATATCGAATGAGTTACTTATACGCGTATATATGTATATACCTATATACACGTAAAGTCTGAAAATTGTTGCGGGCGGTTATTATATTGGCGAGCGAAATCTTCGCCGGGAGACCGGATTTAGAATCGCGTTAAAATACTTGAGGGAAAAAGGATTCTAAATATAATATTTTTGTACGCCATCTATGTACGTATCATGTATATCTATATACATATATATTTACATATATCTATTTAGATATCTGGATATAGGATATACCACACGACATATAATGCGCGAGTCGGGGCCGGGAGGGAAATCGCAAATTCCGAATCGTACCGCGTCGTAAAGTGATCGTCGTACGTTCGTCGTTGTCAATTAATTCCGAGTGTTGAGAATATAAACCGCGAATGTATATATACGCGTATATTTTCCCAGCTGACGCAAATCTGAGGTTGACGAGTGTTTTTTCATTTCTCTTTCGGTTTAAACGTATTAATATTAGTCATTCGAATGCCAACGCGCGTTTTTACAATTCGCAGACCGTATAAAACGGCGAAACGCAATTGATCCTCGATCAAACCGAAACCCGCGATCGCGTCTGCAGTCCCAAAATTTCTTGCAACCATCCCAAAGGAACGACGACGACGACGCATCTCCATGGAATGCGAGAACGCTCTTATACCTATTCAACTCTCTTCCCTAATCCCACCATATTAATTCGCAACGGTTGAATATACTTTTCGAAAGGATTTTAAACAGGCGTGAAGATTTTAAGGCGCCACACTCGCTGCGGGATAGAAAAAATCCTCATATTATATACCCCGGGCCCTAGGAGGATCCCTGTCTAGATTCTAACTCATATGAAATATCTCTCCACATTTTATCCCACCCCAATAATAATCGGAAAGAAAAATATATAATTAACAACGAGAAGCAACTAATTTCTTCTTTTTTCTTTTTTTCAAAGGTTGCGCGTTTTGGACAGAATTTCAAGTTGACGCCATTAATCTTTCGGACGGTATATAGTTAGGTTCTAAGAAGCGTGTATAACAATCGTAAATAATAAAGGTATAAGGGGTAACCGAATGGAAAAGGTGCAAAGGTCCTGGCCGAAACCGTCCCCTTGCGCGCCATAGCCTCGGAGCAATAGAGGGTACTCTATGGTAGAGATAATCCGGTAATCAGATGCAAACACACGCGCCTGAAAGAGGGCATAAAGGAATCCCGCTGGGTCAGTTAATTCAAGATGGCGACGTAAGTCCGGCGACTTCGTTCCCAAATTTTTACTAGACCAGACGCCGTTTCATTTCCACCCATTTAGAGAGAAGTACGTGACTGGAAAGTGGGAAGAAACGCTTAGCCGACAACAAAAACGTGTGACTTCACTAATTCTATGATCCTATTTACACAATGCCGACCTATGTATAACCATGGAAGACCACCACCTGCGAAATTTAACGGCAGGTTTCGCAGGTTTCACACTGCAGGTCAGTTCCACTCCGTCAGGTTGTTACTCACGAAGGAACTCGAGCTCGAACTACACCCTCCCGTTCCGTACGGAGCCTCGTTTATTTCCCTGTTAAACTGGGAAGTCGAGCCGGCGAAGATGGCGTGAAATTTCGTTGGAAAAATGATACTGTGTAGGAATTTTCAAGAATTTTACAGAATAAAGTCTATAAGCTACTAAATGGTACTCGGCGCACATCAATAAGGTGCGAATGCGATCGGGAAGAGGCGGGATATTAACTTGTACAACGTTATCCTATGTTTAGCCGCATCTGAACGAGTTATTAGAATTCCGGAGTCACACCACACCGAACTCTTAATGGTTCTGGGACGATCACAAATTATCTTTGCACTCGGGGGCCTGGCCAATTAAATCAATTTACGCGTCTTTGAAGAGAAAAAGAGAGAGAGAGAGAGTGAAAAATATCATATCGCGTTCACACATGCGTACATACATATTACATACACACACGAATACATACAATATACATTAGCCACACGCCCCCTTATGAATAGTTATTAATTAGTACTACTTGAAGCGATTTTTCTTCTACTTTTTTGCCTCCGTTCTTTCGCCTTTTTCCTTCTTCTTAACCAACGTATCATTCTTCAGATCCTACGTGCGAGTATCCACGTGGTAACGATCCAGGTTTAAATCTGAGTATATCAGAATAGAGTTCTCGGAAGAAGATATCCATGTCTCGATTTTATTAAATTTCGAGTATATTCTGAGACAGTAACTGAATTTCGGCTGTCTTTATTATATCGCGGGACTTCCGGGGTCAAGTGATCCGAATATACTATATAGGTATATGCATAGGTATGTATATAGACTTAGAAATCTTTTGAGGCGGAAAATATCATCCGGTCTTTTTCTTGTCACGCTCGAAATGAAGTTTCTTGGGAATTAGGTATGTGTGTACACGCAGTTGATTCGTAAGACGGTTACAGTCAGAGGCTGTGTCGGTTAAGATTACCCTAAGGAACAATTCTTGACGCCAAATTAGTTTTAATGTGTCAATTTACTCGCGATTTAGATACGTCTCGATCTTATTCCTACTTCAAGCTCCCACCATGTCTGCCTTTGAAGTCTAAATATATAGACCATCCACAAATCACGGAAAAAACTAAATTTTCGCTCGATTAATTTCACGGATATAGGTAGGTAGGTATATTCTTACACCAAAAACCAGTCTGCTGCTGCTATAATCGCACTTTTATCGTATCGTAATACAACTATAAAGTTTAAAAAAAAATAATACATATATTATATATGTATTCAAATATCTAACGATATAACAGCGACGTAAACTGAATTTTAAATTCAAACAGATATTAGATAGGAAACTTATATAGTTATGTACACAAGTGTATACGATAAAGATATATATCTACCTAACTACGTTTTAAAAACTGTTTCAGAAATATCAAAAGTTTGAGAGTTTAAAATTCTATTCATACTGTAAATTCCATTTTATTTACTTTTTGTTCTTTCTTTATGAAAGGCCTGCATATCATGAGAACACACATGGCTAGTGACACTGAAGACAATTCATAGCTCGTTAATTAGAGCAGCTATAACCTCCCCCTCAAAAAAAAAAAAAAAAAAATGAGCTTGGACATCAGTTTCTTGATATTTATAATAACGAAACAATTTTCTGCAGAAATGGAAGCCGTTTGGGCAGATAGCTTTTCATGAAGCGGCACGATTCCCAATTTAAAATGAACCCTATACTCCTTTTTATATTGCCCGGTGCAGCTCTGTGCCGAGGTAAATCTGCTCTCCTCTCTCCTCTCTCCTCGCGAAAGGTATTTTTATGGGTTTGCGGTTTAGAAATACTCAGACGTTTCTTTTCTTTTTCTATCATTTAATACCTATTTTCGTTCGGTATGCCTATATGCCATGATTCTTCGCCTGGGTGGACACGTATATACAATTGCCGAGATACTTGCTTTCGGAAATTTATAGACGGACACAGGATCTAGTAGTAACTAAATTCTAAAAAAAATGGGATGAAAATTCTCCAACGATTTTCAAATAAATATAAAAATTTATCTCAATTCATTGACTCGCTTCTCTCCGTTGATAAATCCCGATTCTTAAAATTAGTATCGCATGCGGCGTGACTATAAAAGCTGAGAGGATCGTCTCTCGTACAGCACTTATCGCTTTAAGTCTTTATATTATAATATGAGGAAAGAGGAGCCTAGGCTGTGTTCTGCGGTGTGATGGTCGTCGTCAACAGCTCGTCATTGCGGCTGCCTCGGCACCTGAATAACCAGATCATTTCTGTTTCGGTTAAGAAGTGACGCCATGTGCCCGTCAGCGAGCCGTCGACCCTAACTGATTGAATCGCGACGCCTCGCTAGTCAGGGGCATCAGTCAGACCGTCTATACGTCTCACATATGCATACATGTGTACGAAACCTTGGGGATTGGCCAAATTTTTTTTTTATCTAATTTTTTTCTCGTCTTTTTTTCTTCTCTCCAAATACTCTATGCGATAAACCGAAAAATATATATTTTCTGTCCTCGGTATAAAATTGTGAAGATGATGGCTACAGCATTCATCTATAATTCCCAAAGCTCGACTATGATGGACCGTTGTTTTTCAAAATATGAAGACATTTTTCATCACTGTGGTATTAATACTGTATAAACACCATTCATCACGTATTTCTACGGTGAACTGAACAGAATGTAAGAATTAAGACACAGTTTCGGGGATCGTGGCGACCGCGGTGAACGATACACAGATATCCTGTTTCAAGCATTTTTATTTTACGTGATGTCACTTGCGAATCTAGATATCCAAAACCCTTGCATCTTATATCGTGTGGCCACCAGCATAGATCGAAGTGAGATGTGCAAGAATGACATAGGTTTACCGTTGACTTAATTTCGAGGCCAATTTTAGTCCAAATTGAATCCGGCTTCGTGAGTCTACTCAATACTGATGTCATTCAAGCGTGAAGTAAGATTATCAAAAAGTATTCAATTTTGTGTTCATTATCAGATTCTCAAAATCCGTATACCAGAGATACAAGGCTTTGAATTTTCTATAATTTTTTGCAGCCAAACGGAAAAATATTTTCGAAAACTTTTTCATCTACACTAGAGCTACGTGTAAGAACTACTGGTAAAAAAAATTATAGATCGATCGGATCAATGGTTGGTTAGTTATTTAGCCAACAGTTCACCTACGTAATTTTCACAAAGCTCACTTCAGCCTATGCTGGTGACCACACGATGTAAGATGCGAGGATTTATAACAACCGGATTTGTAGGTGGCGATACGTAGAATAAAGGCCTAAAACAGGACATCTGTGTATCATTTACCTGAGTCGTCACAATTCACGAAAATGCGTTTAAATTTTACATTCTGAGCATATATGTAAATAAAATAAGCGAATTGAAAAATCTTGCCTTGGAATCCTCTGATAATTTATCCTGCAATTTTTTCAAAAATCAGGTAATTGAGCCAACGAGAAAACGATTACGTTCGAATGACATGGACCTTATTCATTCGCTAGATTACGTTAGATTCTAATAACTTGGAATTAAGACCGAAACAAATTCGGAAAATAAAAAAAAAAGGGCATACAGAATTGAAATCTGCGGCGAAGGATTAAGTATTTTTAGAAATACTGATTTGTAGATCCTAAGATTAACCGACTGGCTCATAACAATACATTTACGTAGCTGTAATCAGGGTTTAATCTAAAAACAAGACAATTAGTCTCAAGGCTATACGCTAACTGGTTTGCAACACACCGAACGCATTTTCGTGTCGAATGGAATGTTTGCTTCAATCATACACGACGAAAATATGGTGACTGATGACTTGTTTTTCAATGAAAAAACAAAATCCAAGTCAATGAATTTTGGAAGCTTCAAATCAACCTCAAGAATCAGATCACATATTACGCTCTTGAAACCGAAGAGCTATTTAATTGCACAAATCTTTCGACAATCATATCTAACTCATCCAATTTTTTTTGTTTGTTTTTTCAATCTGCAGCTTCTGCAAGAAACGCGTTCAAATCTCAACAATTGTATTCAAATTCCACCAACCAATCACATAATAGATATTCGCATGATATCATTACCTGAATTATTATCCAACCAATGATTCATCGGTAGTTTCGATCATACCTCAGCGAATGCGTGTCGTTAATTTCACTAACTCGTATAATTAATTCTACGGTAATCGTGATATGAATATGAGCGATGTAGGTATAGACTATAAATACCCGTATGCTCAAACGTCTAATGGGCACTTTGAACTATCATGTCAGCTCTAAGCCTCAGACCTGTCATCGTCATATCACATGGTAAAAAATCTCAAAGTTTCTTTGCCCACTTCGATCAACGACCTGAGAATAACTTCTTATTTACGTTATAGGTGTACAGGGGTAAGAAAAATATATACCTATCTAGGCACGATGAAAAAATAACGGGGTGATATCGGACTCGCGTTTCTCAATTCGGGACGCGAAATTTGAAATCTTAATAAAAAAGAAAAACCGTATATTTTCATTGCTGGTATAACATCAATCATTTCTAATCATACAATTCCACGGTACTTTCTATTACAATCTAACATTCGTAAATTGGGTGAACATTCTATTGACGTCAGACAATCAATTACTCACACTCGTATCGCGTATCGGTTCTGACCGTTAACCCCCATTATCTAATTTTATGTTTAATACTATAATTACGGACGATATGTGCACGTATGTATCGTATAATACGATAAAAAGATAGCGAATAGCTGATCTCGGTTACATCAGGGTTGCGTAGTGGTCAGTTCATTTATCACACCATACAATATATGATTAACGGACAATCAATCGATACGAAAGTGAGGAAAGATCGAAAAATATATCTCCTTTCCCGACGAAATTCGCAATTCTCTTATTTCATAAGAAAAGAACTTTCACGCGGAGATATGATGAATTTGTTTTTTTCTTTTTTTTTTAATTTTTTTTCTTTTTTTACTTACGACCTGCGATAGTTACGTAAAACTTGCAAGTGCCTATTATAATTCAGGGGGTTCGATCGGCATTGTGTGAAGTCGGTAAAAGACTTATGCCGACGAGAGTTGGGGTGACGGTTTAAAAGGCGAGTGAAGAGATCTCGATTTCATAGATGAGTGGGGAAAGAAAGAGATTCGGGGCCTGTTGCCCCCGGAGTAGGGGAATCTGTGTCATGTCGCGTAAACATACTATAATAATACTATAAATACATCACGGCGAGACCAAACATGCGTGGCGCCGGCGCCGCGACGCGCTTACATTATATTATCCATTTCTACGTGCGTACATGTATGTAAGTATAGATATATATATATATATATACACGTCGCAAGTTGTTTCTTAGGTTCTTACCGAACCGGCACTGTGCATTTGCGCCGTAAAACGTTTGCCACTTGACCAATGCCTTCGTCAGGCACGTGAGTCTGAGACGTTGGCGTCGTCTCGCAAGAGTCTGGCGCCGGCGAAAGGAGGCTTTAGCTTTAAAAATTAATTACTCGCGATTTAATTTTACGCGACTAATAATAATTATCAGAGAGTCAAATTAGATTTTCCGCTTTCGTTTATGTCTATAAATTTTTATTTCCTGTCTAAAATGAAAAAGGAAAAAAGAACATACGCTTTTTATACAAAAATGATAACCGAGGCTGAGGGTCGACGTAGAATCTTCTTTCTTTTTAATTCATCAACGAATTGAAAGACAAAGAAAAGATTTTTCTTCATCCTATTTTATAAAAAACAATTTTTACGTTGGTTTACGGTCATCTGTGCTAAAATTAAGATTGCGAATTTCTGTTTTCGTCCGAAGCATATAAACCCTCGCTATAAGTATAACGCATAGCTTAGTTGGAAATCGCGGATATAAATCTTACATCTAAAGGCTTAGAACTTGTGTAACACGTTGGAAATAAGCAACTGTCTGCAACTGATAGCCACACTCGCCAATACACGAATATCTATTTTTAATACGGCGCCGTATTCATCTTAAAAATTTCAATCCGTCTACTTACTTATACTTTAAAGAATTCAGTACATACACCAGTAGTCTATGTAGCTCGTATCTTATTTATTACACTATCATCGCGAAGCGATATAAGGAGCAAACTATCATCAAGTCCCTTTTTTTTCCATAGTTCAATCTTCTTCCCCATATGCTCCGTCATTTTTATAGGTGACTTAGTCAATTAATTCAAGTTTTTATACCGATTTTTTAAACGAAACAAATACGAAGAGAATATAGACTACGAATGAGAGAACGATGCGTGTGCGGCTCGGAGAACATCAAACGCATTATTTACTACTCTGGCCATAAGCTAAGAGATTTGTTTATTAAAGTACGCACTCAAAGATGACGGCGATGCAGGGCCAACGAACGATGTCATAATTTCTGCAATGTATCAGATAAGTGGTGCTGCGATTTGATTACTTTTCAAGATATTTATATCTCTGCTACATATAAGATTAAAATTTAGCTCCTTAGTCCACAGAATTCACGAGTATTTCTTCGTTCGCAATTTTTACTCGCAAATAACAGGCCCTTCATTTACCGACATATGCGTATCTGTACGAAGATTGCAAAGTGCTCACGATCGGAGTAATTGTATAATGTATATGCATATGCATAAAAGACACGGACTGTCGCATCTGGATCATTCATTGCTACACTCCCTTCACTTCGCTTCACTTCACTTCACTTTAATTTACTTCTCTTCTCTCGTTTCCTCTTTGCTTCTGCTGTGAAGCAGCGGCATACCTTTGAGTAGCTCGAAAATACCAAAATACCAAGTCACGGCTTCATGTCGTACAGTTCAACCGTCTTCTTTCCTCCAAGAGGGGCAGAAAGAGATCATTCAGATAAGTATTAATATTATCTCTCGAAATTGGGCGAATTCCCTCTCAAACTTCGGTTTGATTAAAAAAAAAATTGCCTTCCAACAGTGAAAAAGGAGACCATGTAACCGCGGTTCCAATAATTCGTATATCTTTTCCCCTATCATATACGTGGATTTTTAAATCTCCAGTTTGATGACCTGTACGTATCCCGAGAATATAGTTAGCGACTAGTTGCACTACCCCATAGTGGTCAGTAATTCTAAGTACATATATGTATATACGGTCTGGAAATGGGTGTATAAAAGGAAAAGAAGCAGCGAGAAAGGTGCAGTCGGAATGGCGAAAAAATAAGGTACCTGCGTACAGTGACCTGCAATTATTACCCCGAGTCAGCGGTATGTAATTCCAGGATTATTAAAAATATCTTACCGCGGTATGCATGACGCCAAAGTAGAGTATCGTGTAGCCAGGTACGTAAAACAGAGTCGAAAGTTATAATACGCTATTTTCACCTCAGACTTACGTTGATGATTTCCTCAACGATTAACTTTTCGATTTATTTGCGAGTTTCATTCTATATTTTACCAGAAACCGGGAATAAACTGATCGCTGACTCGTTTAACGAGATAAATAAAATATATACAATTTTATGAATCGATGACGTTCTTGAATCAAAAATTGGAAACCGAGGGTATGCCTCAAACGTGACTTTGTTTCTGTAGGTACTCCCTATTGTTTTTTGGGATCTATTTTGACGAGGTAATACGAGTTGAATGGATCACCGATAATCTAGTTAGAGTTACCCGGCAATAACTTTATACCTATTCGAGCACGCGACTGTCGAGGGAAAACCCAGGCTTGTTGTCTCCTAATTCAATTATTTGTATTCCGAACAATGAATCGCTTCGTTAATCCGACTTTACAGACCGGAGTTTGCAGGTGTAAGACAATAGGTACCCATGCTGGGATTTCGTGCAATTCTACCTTCTCCCACCCCTAAAACTGTATGGTTTTCCCAAATTTTCCAATTTTCTTAAAGAACTTCCTAATATTTTAGCCATGACTTTGACAGCAGGTATTATAATCCCGTTAGTATACTTGACTCACAGAGTCGAATGAAATTTCATAGGAATTCAGAATTTAAAAGTAATTTAAAAATTTCGACATTTAAAAAAAATTAATTTCATATTCCGTTGCCGTAATCGTCATCGTATGTTTCTACTGGATTAGTAGATCTCAAAATACTGCGGTCCTATTCGTATTTAATTCGTCGAATAATTTAGAGACCTGGAGAGTTTACGAGGTGATCTACGGCCAGAGCGATCCCAGTTTCCGGGTCTGCAGCATCCTATACCGATCGCCCCCTACAGTTATATATATTTCTATGTTTACTTTAGATCTGTCAGCTCGACAAAGTAATATTTTCGAAGCTGGAGTCTAAACATCAGCTGGTTTTCGGTACGTAAATTTTGTTCTAATTAGATCAAATCGAAACCTCGTGCAGCAGAGACTCTGTTATGGCCCGGACTTCGAGGGTTGAAAGTCGACTACCTACTACGAATGCCAAAATATTGGAAAAAAATAGATTAATGATACACGGAGAGTCCGGAAATATTTCATAAAATATTTCCTATTCGAAAATTCGGATATTCAAATATTCGCGCTTACGTTAGACCCAGCAGACTTTCACCCCTTCAATTTACTCCTTATTTGCATTTTGCATTCTAATACTGCAGGATATGTGTGTACAGCTGGCACGACATATGTGTGTAGACTTGCGTAAGTAAACGTACGTTGTACCGAGTAAATTATCCATATCACATAGGCATACCTGCCTACATGCTCGCTGTACAGATCCAGGAGCTACTGCATGAATAGATTTACCGCGAAAACAAATCTAATCAAACATCAAGCTCTCAATTTGAAGTTCAACATTTATACAAACGCATATATTGTTTAATGACAAATTTTATAACAATAAACAAAAAAAATGTTCAACAAACAATACCGAGACATAGAGAGAGAGAAAGACGTTTTTTTTTTTTAAACCGACGTAGAATACTTAAGAGGATTGCAAGACTGCTCGATGACACGTAAGTGCGATGTACGTAATTACAACTGGTACCTGATACGCGGATCGCGACGGGACGTAGTTAGCTATAATCTCGATAATTAGACGGGTTGAAAGTATCAACAGTCTTGAATTATAGTTGGGCTAAAAATACCCGGTTTATCGTTTTCGATGTCGGTTATATAGGTGCGAATTAGTTACCGAATTACTCTTGAAATCGACGTTAATGTGAGTGAAATGAATTTATAAATAGCCCAATTGGTAACGCAAAATTTCCGACCGAAGCTATTTTCATCCTGTCTACAATTTATTACCGATGTCAATTCGACACTATTTCAAAACCTTCTTCGGCTGAGTGGAGAAATATTTTCGAGTGAAATCTCGTTTTTCTGTTTTTTTTTTTTTTTTTCTTTCCAATTGCTCGAAGAGAGTTGAGTCAATAAAATGATTAACGGATCGAGCGAGTATCCAAGTGACTCAAGTATTTATGAGAGAAATGAAGATATACGAAACTGTGTAGCAAATCGAGACGAATGATAATCGAGCGGCCAGTAAAATTTCCATCAATTTGTCGGAGGCGATAGAACCGCGAATAAATAATGAATAAAAAATTAAGAAACTTACTAGATCATCATTCGGCGGACGAATATGGTTGCGAGTGAAATGCGTACTTGGGAATTAAAGTATGACGCATTCGACGGTTTACAGAGGATTTAATTCAAGGCTCGAATAAATCAGTCGAACAGTTATGTGGAATTCATATGTATTTACGGCCCGACCAATCAGAGATCAGAATTTCATCCCATCATGCATCGTATACATACATATATATATTATATGTAGCGTATCTCCAGTTGCACTTGACAATTTATTTAACTTAAAAGAGATAGGAAATAAACTAAGTTGTGTGATTGTTTATGAAATGAGATCATTTGCGGTGCCATGAACAATTGCAGTACCGTTTGTCGGGGAATATTATTCCTTTAAACTTAAGCTTCGAATTAAACGATTTACGGTCGTCATTCACTACGGCAGTGTAAAGTATAATGGTGAGGCAACAATCGCCTCAATAGCATTTCTCCAATTTCATTCGGCAGTTTGAAGAAAAATTTTAATTCACATTTTATTTTTTTCAAATAATAAAACACTTCGATTGAACGAGAAGTGAAGTCGATCGATGACGATTTGAACACATGCAGATCAGAAGCGAGGATATATAGCTGTTCAAAAGTCTTAAATTTAGAACTTTTTCTACTCCGCAGGCACTAGAGAAATGGCGAAACTCCACATTATCGCAATCTCAAAAGTTAGTCAATATATTTCGTAAGCTAAAATCGCGAAATGGACCGAGGATCGAACTATATCGGCCGCGATGCAATGGGGAAAATAATTTCGTTGATACAACTCATTCTCATTCATTTCTAAGTAGAATCTCGAACATCTATTTAATTACACTGTGTTACGGATTTCACCACTTCTCTAACGCTTCCGGAAATTCTTTACATCACAAAACAATCCATTAGAAATTTTCTCGCCTTGTGTATTTCGAGTTATTGATTCAAACTCTATAATTCTGAGCGCGATTTATTATACTTTACCGAATTTTACAATTAGATTATTAATACTGTTGTCATTATTATCATTATTACTATCATCATCATCATTATCATTATTATTATTATTATTATTATTTTATTATTGTTACCATTTTAATGTCCCTCTACAAAATTTTTAAATCTACGAACAGTCTGTGACGGCGTTGTTTCAATGATTGAAATCGGCAAGAACGAGTCTCGAATTCTGTAGTTTTACGGTCGGATATATCACGTTACGAATTGTAAGACCGTCGCGAAATCGTGTCACGCTTCAAAACGGTCGTATGAAACTTGTCTTTTAATTTTTAAATCGGCCCGCGACATGTAGCGGCCGGCCATTCGTTGTATAAATCGAGTTTTCGAATTCAGAATGTTAGATATCACGGTATACCGCAGAGAGAAGTTTGAAAAATACATACAGGTAGTAGTTATACGATACATAAATGATTTTTTTTTTTCTTTCTTTCAATAACGAATAATATATATAATACGTTAATTTTTTTGTGAGAATGGACGAAATTTGAATATATTACAAAATGTTGTGAGGAAAATGAAAACGTTTTATTCTCGAAACTTTATATGATATCAGCCAGCAAAATCAAACGAGTGAAAAGCTTCAATGGCAAATAACACATAGACTATATAAAGCACAATTACAGTATATTTCACAAATTGTTAAACATTCATACATAATTATGTATACGAATTGTCGTATATGACGGAAAGGCGTATCATCATCATTGTCGTCGTTGTCGTCGTCGTCGTCTTCGTCATCATCACCACCATCATCACCATCATCATTATCATCATCATCATTTATTATTAATCAATGGAATAATGAAATTTTTACTCATAATTAATTACTTGTAAAAAGAGCATTTCTTTAATACGAAATTAAATTAAAAGACACGAAAGGGACACGTAAGGGACCGCGAGAAATGACTTTAAGAAAATTTTTGGCCGACCGCCATAGTCCGGCTAAAAATTTTTGTATGGATTTGTGAATGAGTTGACACCTGCTTCAAGGAGAAATGATCTTTCGACTCGAATTTACCCTCATCTCGAGCATCGAACTGCATTATAATATTTCCGTTTCGCTTTTTCAATGAGGTTTCAATAATCTTCTCCTTTTTCCTTTTCCTCGCTGTTTAGTTTTCATTTTTACTTGCAATTACCGCATAAAAAATTAACAGCATCGTATCATTTTTTTCATATCAACCATATTGTTATTTTATTTCATTTAGTTTTATTTTTTTCATCGCGCCCAACATCATCGATACAGAACTCTCGTCATCCACTAAGTTTTTTTTGAATTTTTTTTCTTCATCTGCTTTGATAATTTCGGAATGTCAATACATATTAATCTCTAAGTTTGTTTTCGTTATTTTCTTTACATTTTTTTTTTTTTGTTTTTTTTTTGTTTTTCATTTTATTTCTTTCATTAGTTTATTTTATCAAAGTGCAATAAATAAATGATTCCTCATTTACACTGAAATATACGTGGTTAGCTGGCTACCGGGTACGCTGTGCTCTTTTTCCTGATTCTATCCTATCAATCCGAATGTCAAAAGAAGAAATAGAAGCAAACGCTTCTCAGTCATTCTGTAGAGAAGCCAGATCTTTCGAAGGATATAACTACCTATATGCGAAATGAGATAAGTATTCTAAAAACAGCCAGAGAAATTCTGCTGCTTGTTTATGTCCCCTTTTTGAGTTTTTTTTTCTTTCTTTCTGTATTAAAATACCTTTCTTTGAAAAAAAAAAAAAAAAAAAAGAAAAGTCCTGACTCTTTGAAATAAAAGAAAACTGTTTACTTCTAATTACTTAAATCTTATTCCAAATTTTCTAAGATGTTTATATCTACGCTCCAGTGTTTCAATTTACTTTGTTAATTTCTCTCTTGAGCAAAAAAAAAAGAAAAAGGTATAATAAGAGAAATGAAATTACTCTATACGAGGCAAAGGGGCGATATAGGATGGAGTGAAACCCCTGTTGCTTCCCACTAGCTAGTCAACCGATTACTGTATATAAAATACATGTATATAGTATATATACACATACATATGTATAAAATATACACATAATGTATATATCTATCTATTAACCCTATTTACTCTTCATTTATCTATAGGAGGCGATTTTTTTGACGGTCGCGAAATAATACAGTAATACTATAATATACCATCCGCGATACTATATATTAGGTAGATGAAAAAGAAGGATAATATTTCTTGTTGATTTTTCTTTCTTTCTTTTTTTTCATCTCAAGTTTTGGGCGGGGGTAATTTAATCCGTCGAGTCCCTAATAATGATATTACACCGCTAAGGTTGGTCGACGTTTGAAATGTAATGGACAAGATCAATATACTATATAATTATTAATATTCATTATTTTTTTGTTTTTTTTTCTTTACTTATCTTTATATATATGTATAATGCAATGTACAATCGTGTGTAAGTTACATTAATACAATTATTCATGTCCATGTCCAGCGCATTCAAACTGACATCACCTGTATATCGGTATAGTTATTATATGTGTGTATGTATGTATGTATGTATGTATGTATGCGTGTGTATCATCATCATCACGATAACTATCGTAATAATAATAATAAAAGACATCATCATCTATTGTAGATATTTCAATTAGTTGATTAATTCATTAATTAACTAAACAAGTAATTAATTCATTAATTTCTAATATACTTATTATGTTTCAGATTTTATGGTATACTTTAATACAATTATCATCAAGTTCTCCACATCTGTTTTCACTGTTATCTCCTGTGTAAAAAGTGTAACTTTATAATGCTAATATACTAATAATAATAATAATAATAATAATAATAATAATAATAATAATTAATTAATAATTAATCATTTGCACGAAGCAATTATAGTTCTGTTTGGCTGGCGCGTGATTGCAGCCGCTCTGAGCCCTCCCCCTTTCCCATCCTCCTACCCCCCCATCAACCCCGTATTCATTTTTATATCATTTTTACTTAAAATTTCATTTTTTCGTTCTCTTTTTTTCTACCTTTCTCTCCTCCCTCCCTCCCTCCCTCCCGCCCCCATGGCCCTTCGACAAAAAAAACTCTGTGTCACATTCCGATGCGTTTTGATTTAAGATAGTATTTAACGACCCTCAAATCGAAACTTGCAGATAGCTGTTACAAAGTGTTGTGTTGATTGGTCTTTTTCGTTCTTTTATAATAGTTATTCGTTGATGAGAGGGGGGGGTGGGGTGCGGGGGATAGGTGTGCAGTTTTTGTTTTTGTTTATATTTTTTGTTTTTTTTGTTTGTTTTTTTTTTTTAATGATGTTAAAAGAGCAACTGAATGTTGACAGGATAACGTTCGGATTAGCGGTTGGCATTTTTTAGCTGGTTGGACAGCCAATCAAGACCTTCGTATAATCCATCTCCGCTTGTGGCACACGTCGCTTGTATGTACCAGTTACGATTGCGCAGCGAATGAAGACCCAGTTTATCCGTTATCTCTGCTGCATTCATTGCGTTTGGAAGGTCCTGAAAATTATTTTTCGTCAAATATTTATCTATGATTGTGGAGTATCGTTGGAAACCAATCAACAGAATACAGCTCTTTGTACATTTACAAGACTACGTCGATTGATCTATCCGTTTTTCACCTTTATTATAAAGTTCTGCAATTTTTATTCAGTTTCTTACCTGTTTGTTAGCGAATATAAGTAATACCGCATCTCTGAGCTCATCTTCTGCCAACATTCGCATTAACTCCTCGCGAGCTTCGCCGATACGTTCTCTATCGTTACTGTCGACCACGAATATCAATCCCTGAATGAATGAATGAATTAATTAATTTATGGATTAAAATTCGTTGAATCTGTGGACATTATATACAGGAGATAAAATTATTTACCTGTGTGTTCTGGAAGTAATGTCGCCAGAGTGGTCTGATTTTGTCTTGGCCACCCACATCCCACACCGTAAAACTAATATTCTTATATTCAACTGTCTCTACATTGAAGCCTGTGAAAGAATAAGTGTTTTTTTCGTTTACCACAATTTGTAGTATTATATATTATCTATGAATACATTGATATGGATATAATTTATTATTAACGGACACCATACCGTGATAATGCTTCCAATATTTTTCAAATAATAAAATCTATCAATTTACAATAAATAACACAAAGCCTCTTTAAATCACATTTCTCCACACATTTGTTATTCACTAATGGGAGAATAGAGTATCATAATAATTTTGCTAAAAAGGGCGGGGGGGAGGGGGGGGGGCAAGAGGGACAAGGTAGGGGTTTCTTCAACTCTTGTTGAAAGAAAAATTAAAATATCTATGCTCAAGCATAAAAAGAAAAATAGAACACTGCATAAAAGACTGAATTAAAGTGATAGACTGAAAGATAAATGTAGATATGGTATTTATAGAAGTATGAAACTGGTTGAACAAGTTTGTCAACTATAATGGGATAAAAAGTGTTGATTAGTTCAACTATACTTATCATCAAGCTCTCGTAAAATGATAAAATAGTGACAATAATTTTCTGCCTTGGGTTAGATTGATAGCAAAATGCATTTTGACAACAAAAGCTTCATTTTCTGTTTTTTTTTTTATTTTTTTTATTTTTGTTTTTGAATTTTGAACGAAAAAAATTAAACACTTTATGAATTTGAAAGATAAATATAAATTAAACTCACCTATTGTGGGAATCGTCGTAACAATTTCGCCTAATTTCAATTTATATAGAATAGTGGTTTTACCAGCAGCATCAAGCCCTACCATCAAAATCCTCATTTCCTTCTTGCCAAAGAGGCCTTTAAATAACGTTGCAAACATGTTCCCCATGGTTAGTGTTGGTTATGTAGGTACCTGTAACAAAGAATGAAAAGTTATAGAGATAAGATTGGTGAACAATTTTTCTAGACACGTCATTAATTTTCGAGAAATATTGCTAATAAGCCACGTAGCCACGTTAATGAAATTTAACGAATAACAACCAGGCTTCCGAACGCCTTAGGGTAAGAAACAAAATACCGTTTCGTATGTATGAAGCTACGTATGTACTCGTAATAATGTTGCGCTAATAGTACACGGGTTGAGGGCATGACCCGAGATAACCTGACCTTTTACTATACGACGTTGTCTCGCGGCGTGGGAAATAAAGGGAATCGAAAATTAGACTAGTTTGGACCTTTTCTTTGTTTCTTTTGTCTTTAATTTGGTTAATATAGAACGATTCTTCGAGCCAGTAAATCAGATATTAAACCCACGCTGTCGCTATATTGATTCTCGTTCAATTATTCTCCGCGATATTATTTCAATAATGTATATAATGAATAAATGTTAATGCGTAGATGTCTAACTTACGGTTAAGTTATGTATAACGAATAAATAATGATCGTGAGACTATTAAGAGATGAACACAACACTATGGTTAAATTATACTATGAAACGGACTTTATCAAGCTTGAGAAGCCACTATGCACACCCGGTTGGTCTGTCACCGTCGACCTACTCCCAAACCTAATACCTCAGCGTTTTTAGCTCGATTTATAACTAACCGGTAACGAAATCGGGGATATGAATGACCGAGTTAAAACACCCCACAACTGTTCATCACATTGGTTACTTACGTTTCAGTAAAAAAGACTATTTTCACGAGAAACGATAAAACATTAAACCAATACTCCCGAAAAGTACCGTATGTCAAAATGGCGGACGTGGAAAGGATTCATGCTTCGTGCCACGTATGGGGCTCTGGGAGAGTTATCATTGGTTCGTTTGATCACGTGGCCACTAAAACTCTCCACAGTACTGATATTACCCTATAGATGGTGCTTCTTACCCTTTACGTGTTCGCGAAATCATCGACAAAAGAAAGCGGATCGTTTTGATTTTGATTTTCGAATGATATTTTATAATAAAGAAATTCTCTCGATTTTAATAAATATCAAATATCAGGCTATTGTTATTAAGGGGAAAAAACAACGAATATTTCATCAACAACATACGATCTTTTCTTCCTTACTGCATCAAAGAGAAAATAAATATATTAAATTTTCCTTTATCGTTTCATCATTTCATTCGCCGGCTTCGTCAGCGATCATAGTGTTGCATCAATCTGATGACTAATAATTCGTTGACACATCAACTACGATCTTCTATTGCCTGTCGGCGACCTTATGATTCGTTTAGCTCATGATTACTGATGTGAAGAAGAATTAATTTACTTAACTGCGAATAAAAATATTTCTGCAGGCTTATGTATCGGTTCCCTTTTGATTTATTTGATAGATCATCAAAAAAGCAGTTAATTATTTGTTGTTTTTTCATTTCCCCATCCTAACCTAATCCTAACCCTATACATTACTAAATTAATTTTTTCTCAGGTAATTAATAGCAGCGTTCAATTTACTGTAAATTTATATCTCATACATCTCTTAAATTATCATCTGCTGAAGGTAATGATGAAAAAGTCTGTAGAAAACCTTCCGCGTCATTGCTACAGCAAATATGTAAATGTCAAGTGTCAGACCATGTGTCAGACGTTGATATTCGGGGTGGGGGCTCCCCCCTCCGAGAATTCATTCCACAGAAGACCCTACACGTGGTGTGTATCAAATCTCTTCGATTTTACACAGATTGTCTGTTTGATCAGAGTATTTGTACATGAATTAATTATCATGCCCTTCTATCCGAAATCGCCGTTTAAACAGAATGATGAAATACGATCTGAATTGAAAAATGATATGCTTAGGTTCAGTGGTCCTATAGACGATCTAGTCGTCAAAGAAGCTGAGGTAATAATTTTTCAAGAAAAATAATTACATTCAGAATTCAAACAGCCAAACACCTCACTCATTGATATATTCATTCTTCCTTTAGGTTAGATTAGAACATTTGTGTTCCTGGCTTTGCAGTACGCCAAATACTTCGACGTTTCGAGTTAATACGTTAGTCACAGATACCGAGACTGTCGTACGACAAATTACAGAGGAACTATCCCAGGTAGTGATTGATCTGTAGAACAAGGTTCTAAGATCATTTTTCAAAGACACTATAAGTAATAAAATTGACTCATAAAATTCTATGTGGTATGTACTCTTTTTGTGCGATAGACGGGCCGAGCTTTTCGAATCGAGACCAATCCTCATTTCCCTGAACTGATTATAGTCTGTCGCTACGATGTATCTGTGAATCTCAATTTACTGCACCTACCAAAGGAAATTATCGTCGATCCAATATGTGGCACTGCAGTGTTGAGGGGAGCACACGTATTCGCACCTGGAGTCATGGGAATTCCCCATGGTAACAATTCAAGAAACAAACAACATTCCTAATTCTTAAATTCTTTTCAAGTATAATTTCAAGTAAATCACTTGTACACCCAGTGATATTAGCTGCTTAGATTTACGATTCCTCAGTCTCTATTTATTCCAAGCAAGCCTCTATCCTAAAAAGAGACGAATTTTTGATATTGCAAAAATAACTTGAGTAATCTATCTGTTTTTGCGTAATTCTGGAATTCACAAACTTGTCTTTGCCTTTTCTTCAATCTTTTATCAACAATGTTAACACATGAGAGAGTTGTATGCTCATAGGATAAAGACTTACTTCTCGAACCAGCAGAGATTGAAGAATCCTAAATCCAAGCAGCCGTGGACCTGACTTCGTATAGTATTTAGTTTTATTTTTATCCACAGGGTTAAACGTTGGAGACACAGTAAGCGTTTATGCAGATTTAACTGGAGATTGCAAGAAAGGTTTCATCAAGGAGTATATAAGCCCTGATAAAATATTCCTTGGGAATGGCACTCTCAAAATGACTAGAGAGGATCTGTTTGGATCCAAAGTAAAAAGTGTGAGGTATGATCAAAACCGAGTGGATAAATGCAAGAGAGAACAAAGAAGATTCTACCACATATTAATTAGTTCAAAAATCTTTTAGGACTTCTGTAAGGATTTCTCATTCAGTAAATATCACTATTGCAGTGGAATTGCGGTACTCATGACTGATATTGTCTCTCGTTTGCCAAACCTGAGCGATTATACCATCATTCCAAAGGGTTCTGCTCTGCTACAAAATCTACCATCCATGGTTTGCTCTCGTGTTTTGAATCCACAACCCGGTGAGACGATTCTGGACATGTGCGCTGCTCCTGGGAACAAGACTACTCACATTGCTGCCCTCATGAAAGGATTGGTAACGTTTTTTTGTAAGCCATAAAATATACACTTATGAGGAGCAATGATATTTACTTATGGCTACAGCAATGAATAAATTTGGGATTATATTATTTCAGGGAACCATCATAGCTTTGGAGAAAATAAAATCCAAAGTAGACAGAATGAGAATTCAATGTGGCGACTTCTGCGCTGATAATATTCAAATATTTTGTTTCGATTCCACTAAAGCTGTGAACGACATAGAGATGAAAACGTTTTCGAGCGGCCCTCCTCCTTATAACAAGGAAACTTTTGATCGAATTCTGCTCGATGTTCCTTGCAGTGCTCTAGGGCAAAGGCCTCAACTCATAAATCTGATCACCGTAGCTCAGATCAACTCCTACGTACCTTTGCAGAGGAAATTGTTCTCTGTAGTATGTTCTGTGATATTATCCCTTGCATGTGCTATAGTCTTAAGATGTTTCGATTTTAGAACCTTCATTTTAATCTCTTGAGCCAAGATTTAATAAATTGACAAACAGCAATTTGTTTAGCAATGAATAAAGCGAAGAATATTTCTGTGATAGGCTGTACGTCTACTGAAGTTTGGCGGAGTCCTGGTCTACAGTACTTGTACGATAACAGTGGGAGAAAACGAAGGCATTGTTTCTTGGGCTTTGAGATCTTATCCATGCTTGAGACTCCAGTCAGTGAAAGAAAAATTGCGCTCACTTGGTCTGCCAACTATTGGTGCTCCAGGAGTAGATGTTACTGGCTTGACCTCTGATCAATTGAAAAATCTATGCAGATTCGGACCTGAAAGTAATACCGTTGGATTCTTCATTGCTTGTTTTGTTAAAATCAATGAAGAGCAATAAAAACTGAATGAAAAATAGCTCCTGACTCATTTCTCAAGCCATGTACCAATATGCCACAAGTTTAACCAGTTAGTAAATGTTATAATGCTGACTGTAGATTTGAGCGACGTTGAAACACTTTTCATTCATCATTTCATTCCCTTGCACTTGAGTTTTCGGACCAATATTTTCCTAGATTATTCATCTATTCGCCAATATCATTACATTCTTCATCCCAACATCCATATCCTTCGATAATACATTCTTCAAGATAATCCGGCACAGATGTATATATTTCTAGAACTTCGATAGACTTGTCCAGCTTCCTAGTTAGCAAGAAAAGCGATTTCCTGTGAGCCTATCTTTCGTAGTTAAAAATTTAAAAGCTGGAAACTCTAAAATCGTTTCATAATTGTCAGGAAGCTTTGGATGTAATTAGGAGTTGATAATACTATCCTAGAAAATAAAGTCTAAGCATGAATAGCAACGAAACTGTGTTTCAAACGTAATTTGAGTTATAGACATCATTAGATGTGTATATCTTTACTAACGAGGCAGTGAAAGTGATTACGACGTCTAATGTTCTATCTCCACAAGATAAAATGCCTTGATTTGGAGAAATTGCATAATCTTTGTTATTCTTCTTTCCTCTGATATTTAGAATTTGTTTCTCAGCTGGCAAATATGATATAAGGTTCATTTAAATGGCTAATCTTTCATTTGTTTAATAAATGTAACAATGAAATCCATGTGGCGTTACAAACTTGATATATTTTCAATTGCCAAATCAATCCGCTTCGAATTTCCGATATAAACAGTTCCGAATTTAATATTATGAGTAGACAGTTTAAGTAATGGTGAATATATTCTCAAACACAACGGCACGACCTAAGATGTCAATTAGACGGAGTAATTATTTTAATAAATTTAATTGGTTCCTCATGGGTATACCTGATTACACGACCCAACGTAACTAATAAGTAAGCTTTCCGTTATATCAACATATGAATCTTCTGCAGTTTGGTTTCTGCTTATTTCTATTGCCTTATCAATCCAACTAGCGTCAACAGAGCAAAGTACGCCCACCTGCATTGATTACAAAGTTAAAAATCAGAAGAACCTAATTACCTATACATAGAATTCAAGGAAGTAGTGTCTAGCTGTTTGGGAAACGTACATATCTGAGATTATTTTACAGAATATAACTATTACTTCAAGACACTGCCTGGAAGGTACAAATATACCGTCTGATTCCGATGGGTTGATTTTTGATTTCATTGTGCTTATGCTAAGCACTTGAAACAGTTCGGTTGAATGAACATTCACGAACATTGTTTCCTCTTCGTTATTACGGAATACGAACTCCCGATGTATTCTGGAAGAAAATGTACAGGAAAAGCTTGTTTTGTTGAACGAGAACAATAAAAGAAGCCACATACTAGTCTAGTAATATTATTAAACAAACGTGTCATCAAATTTCCATTCCTACATACTTTATTCTCTTGCCAAAGTGTGTAAGAATACTAGAAGCAAAGACTCTAAAAGTTCTATCGCTGTTAGTGAACTCTTGTGAAAGTGTTGGCTGTCGAACAGTTGCTTCGAGCTGAATTTTGGTAGGCATTAGCATGGTACCATCATTACGCGAGTAACAGTCTGCTTTGTATCTAATTATTGAATAAAATTAGTCTTTAGTGTATCAAAATCCAAGATTGCATCACTGTTCAGATTCGCCATAGGATAAATCAGATCTAGCATACTTGTGCATCGGAGCGACTCGTATAAATCCCATAAGACAACCGGATATTTCGTTTCTACAATTTTCCATTCGCAACTTATCACTCGTTATATTTAGAGTAACTTCCATGAATTTCTTTCCTCCCACTGGTATGATTATCTCTGCTGGCGAGACCTATCGAAAAATAATACATTCTTTCTCACTTATATCTATTAGAAAAGAGAATTCTCTAATGAAACACCTAACGCTTTGATCTAATCGCTTACTGTAAACATAGAATAGTCTGGTTCGCCATAATAGGATATCAAATGAAGTTCGAGGTCAGTTTCTTTAGTAATAGTTTCTTCGCTTAGACTGACTGATTTTATTTCACTCTCAGTAGCATATTCCTCATAAACGTAATCCAGATTATTCGTCCTAATGTTATTTACTGCCTCATCTTCTTTCTGCTGAGGTACGATTTGGTCAGATGATACGAGAGTTTCGCAACCAGATCTTTGCCAAGTGGAATTTGATGTGGAGGTTTGGCTGAAAAATTTCCTTTCAGTTAAAACGAGGAGACATTTATTTAAGATGATAGCAAATCACTCTACTAAGGGATGAGTACATTACGGAAGTACATACGAAAATTGATTCTCGGCTTCTGTTTGAGGACAATTAGAAAGTGGAGGCATCATTTCAATTATCATTGAAGCTCTGACTGAATCGCATTCATCAGAATCCAGTGTGCTCTGCTGAGATCTTTCAGTTGTGGAATCAACTGTTGAGACTTTTCGAAACTTATGAGTGTCCGTCAAGCTTGTAGACGTCATATTGGCAATTTTATTAGTAAATGGGCTGAACATTTGCAGAAGAACGTTGAATGGAACTGAATTCTCGGTCGGAGGATTGATTATATAACTGTACCAATTTACAATCAGGCTTATACTGCTTGTATTTTCGATCACTATCTTCCTCGTCACATTCTCTGTACCAAAACTCAGAGATCCAAATCTATGTAAAAATATGAATCTGCATTGTAGAGCTGTGACTTGTAATTGTGTCATTTACCTTCTGGCATATCAAAATCAGCTACGGAATATTACTGAGATAACTCAAAAAATGGCATAAATTTACATATGGTAGGTACCTTAGTACAGGTATCTCATTTAATCCATTTCTGCAGATAGGATATGCTATTGGTGACCCAACAACTTGAGCACAAACACCAAAGACGTAGTCGGGTAGTCCGACAATAGCGATTGTGATTTCGTCAACATAAACTCCCCAAGTATCGGTGTAGACGTAAATATCAATTGGAACTGTTTCGTAAGAAGCAAGACTACCATTTGTGGGTTCTATTACAAAAACAATTCCTTGGCCTGGCGGCATAAGTTTGTGCCAATAATTCTCTGTCAAGATTTTATTCTTACAAAAATTGTAGATGTAAAATGAGAATTTACCAGCCTACTATAGATCTATTATACCTGATTTATTTCCCATTACATTTGCGTAAGTGACATCAATTGTATTATTTGGGTCCAATTCTTCGATTATTTCTATGGGACCGAAATGTTTCAACGTGATATGAAATGTGGATTCAGCTGGTGTTTCATTACGAATTACAAACGTCCTCTTTTCCACTAAAGTATTATATATCATCAGGATTGAAATAAGTATTTTGCGAAAAGAACTTGAGGTCCAAGACATTGATTATATAATACAGATCCAGGCACAAATTTACCTGTTCGCAAGGGCAAATCAACGAATTCAAGCGCAAAATCTTGCATTATAGGAGGCACAATTGTTTTATAAAATGGCACAGTGGCTTGCGGTTTAATTAAAGAAATGAATTCATCAGGTTTATCCTCTGTCCAAATAATTCCTTTTATTAGACTTTCCCAGCTCCGTAATTCAGACGTCTCAATTTCTTCCAATTCTGATTCTGCTGTGGCGGTAACTCTTAGTTTAGTTGTTTCAGCTGATTTGTTTGGCGTCTTATTCAGATCGAATTTCTGGAACATTTACTTTCAATTACTTCCAATAATCAACAGATTTTCTTTTGAATGAAGAAAAAGCCTTATTATAACTAAGAGCTTACATTAAATTCTCGCTCTGCTTTAAATGGAGTTTCTGGGAAATGACCTATAGATAGTTGTTCAGTATCTTCAGCTATTGGACCCGTTTCAGCAGTCGCAACCACCTCTCCGGCATCCAAATCTATATTTTTCAATTCCCGTTCTTCTTTGATGTTGGAATATCGGTTCATCTTTAAGTTCTGTTTTAACAAAGGCAGCATATTCAGCCCTAAAATGTGCTATTTTAAATTGCCAACCAGAATAATATACCAAGGAGTAACTAGCTCTTCGATTGACCACCCAGCAGCTACTTTTACATATGAAAATAGTTTGGGAAATATGTGTTAATAGAAGAGACGTCTATATCTTACGTTTAAATTAAGAGCTGACGTGTGACCATCCTTGTGCCATTCGACACGCACTGAATCAACGCATGCAGATAGGATGCCGCTTGATGCTGGTAGAAAAAGAAAAGTAACATACAAGGTATTTACGGTGCACTCAACCCCAAGCATTATGGGATCCAGTCTGCCCCCAATGAAACATGGAATAAAGAAATTGTCTATCGTCCCCTAGAAAAATGGGTGAACATGATTAATCAAAATGAGAGAGAATTTGTACATGATATACAAATTTATATCAACGGTATGTCTTACAGTCTCCATCGGCAAACAAATTACTTCAATCGTAGCTGTGTTAGTTGGAGGAATTAAACCATTCTCTGGGTTGAATCTTACTTTCATTTTACAACCATTCTTCTCTAGTGGTTTTCCCCATGCATAGCACAGAGACTTACAGATTAAATTTCGCAGCGTTATTGTGTAGGCTTGTCTTATACCCACATATAGCGGTCTGTGAAGATATTGAATTAATCTCGTCAGAAATTGAACGTGGTATTACAAAAGGAGATCCCGTAGGTTGAGAAGTCTAGCGAATTTTTAGCCGGTAAGTTGTATCAGGAAATCATTGATGCAATATCTTTCATTAGAATAGAAGATGTGGAATCATAACAACCTTTCAGGGATTAGAATTGCTGTATTTGCTGTTTTATAATGGAATTCAAGCCTAGGAATAGCTAGTGCGCCGGTATTAATGTCAACATTCTCTGTTATACCAAGAGATGCATTCCACAGATTTTCAGTCTAAATTTAAAATCGTAATTGTTAATATTTATCAAATGATACGAATTAAAAAATTATAAGTAGAAGTTGAATGTGGAAAGGAATAAGTTTTGTATAGGGAAAATTAATGATTAATATGTTATCGAAAATTGATAAGTTTTGATACTGTACATTTTCCATGCCTATGTAATATTTGTTACATTGTATATTTTCCGTTTCATAAATTGATGGATTATCAGACATTATGGGATATTCTTTGGAAAGAGCTTTTACAGCAATTGAACTTGAAGATAAACAGCTATCATTTAGACAATGTAGTTTTTCAGATTTATCCGACCATCTGCAATGTAATACATTATTTTCCTCTTAGAAATAATTCCTCTAACTTGAAGATGACAGAAAATCATACTAAATTTCCGATTCTTAAGATAGAAACTCAAAAAATCAATCAGTCACCTCATTACGGGCTCGGGTTCCTCGCTCTTACCAGGATGTAAAGCCACTTTATAGTTTACAGGGTTACAGTGTATACACACTTCAATGTCGGCTACTAATATGTCCATGGTCTTGAATATTCAATCATTATACATTAGTAATTTTCTTTATCTCATTATTGGTAACGTACAATTGGACAGTTTCTCCGTTTCACACAACATTCTGTAATCTTTGGATCAAAATCCTTCGGTATTGCTGCAAGAGGTATATCTTCAATATATAATCTAAAATACAGGACAATTTTTCAGAACTACACATTAGAATCACTCTCACATTTCAAGAAAGCAATAACACTTCCAATAACTAGAAAATATTACTACATTCGCACCGTAGAATAGCTCGATATTCCCTCGTTTGCAAGTCCTTTGTCTGTGCAAAGACTCTGAATGACGTTATGGAATTTGAGTTAAAAAAACCCTCGGCTGGTTGTATATCTGAGTTTTCGATCGGCAAAGATGCCCAGCTGCTCTCTAGGCTTGAATTGATTGCCAAATGCTTTTCCCATCGATAGTAGATTCCTAATCCACTGAGAAAATTGTAACTGTGATGTTAGAAGCTTTTGGGGTCTCAGTCTAATTGCTTCTGGCCACTTTGTCTATTGTAGCTGACCTTGTATTGCTAACGAGAAGAGGAATCTCAACAGTTTCACCTGATGCTATCTCTCCCATATTTATATGATAATTGTCTGACAATTCATTGCCATTTACAGGAGATCCGGTCTTCTCCACATTCTAAATGAGGTATATTATACCATAAAGTTGCTGCTATTGTTCAATAAATCATTCTCAATAGATTGAAGATTAAAAATGTCTACAATGCATACATCACTAAAGCGTAAGAAGTTTGGGTCGTATAATATGCCATCTCCTATGAGTTCGGCTGGACGTATAGCATGATTGTCACAAAGTATGTATAACTTATCCACCTACAATCATTGCAGATTATAATTGCGATATAATACCTTATGATACAACATTGTCTTCAATTACTAGATTATCATATTTATATCATTTTCCAGATAATACATAGTGAAAGACGAATAAGTGACCATTACTTGCGTGCCGTATGATTCGGGATAAAAATATATACGAATTTCTATGTATTCCCCAGACCTCAGTGCGAAATATATTGGCCACATGGCAAAAGGCGGTATAAGAATAATGTTGCAATCCATAATGTCCTAGAAAAATATATATATCTCATTTCATTGCAACAGGGCAAAAGGCTGTAAGAAATATTAAATTGGGAACTAGAAATCATGTTACAAAAAATAAAGAATAAACTTGCATCAACATTCATCGTACACCAATCGATCTCACTCATGATGAAAAATTTTCCATCTCCACCATCATTAACAAATCTTATTGAAATTGCAATTCTTTCTCCTACAAAGCACTTCCCGCATTCGAAATTTGCTCCCAAATTTGCGTTACAATTCACAGTAAGCTTATCTTTCCCTGCTAGCTACAATAATGCTATTTCAATGAGTTATGGATGACTTATAATATTGGACTGAAGTAACTAAGATAATGAATGAAACCTGCTTGTCGTGGATTTCACGTTCTCCTTCTCTCTCGAAAATACTTAGAAAAGAAGAGCTACTGCTTTCCATGTCTATTCGATTCAAAGGTTCGAAAGCTTTGTGAAAAAACATATGCTTGGATTAAATAGTTCCAGTGAATAGAAAATCCAAATTCTATTTACTAATGGTATCACGAAACGAAGGAGAAAATACCTCTTAGTATTGGTGGATCGCGATACCCGTGCATTTTAACACACACGGTCTTCCCAGATTGTACATTTATTATGAGAAACTCTGTTGGATCTTCTATAACGTTGCATAGGAATATAACTGTTAGTGTAATGTGCATACCGGGTGCAATTTTGCTTGATTCAACTGCTTCGGTGTCAAAGAGAATAGTAAACTTTGAATCAGGTAATCTTCTTTCAATTTTATATCTGGCCATAGAATTGCTGACATTTTTTATCAGTACAGTTTTCTGGAGACAGATTATCTTACATTCAGAACTGCTAGCTAACTTTGTATTAGTAACATATTAGCCAGCATATACCTTGTACATTTTATTGTATTCAAAATTGTGGAAACACAGCTCTTCTGGTTCGGCGACTAAAACTGTTTTAGGATATTCCGATCTGATTATACTTCGTTTATGAGTTGCCATCCGCATCATCGACGACCTTTCTTTGCTTTTCAGTTTTCTGACAATCAATACAGAATCAATGAACAGAAATCTTGTAACATATACTACGGTACCTACTGAGTGTGAGTATCTATCGTAAACTTTATGCAATCAGGTAGAAGGTTGATTGAAAAGGTATTAAAGTTTTTTCTAAATATTTACCCAGATTTTTTATCAGTTATAGAATCGAATCTACAGCCGCGGGAAGTGACTTTTGGCAGCAGTATTTCATTCAACAACGAATCCCTACTTCTGTACAATCTTTTCTTCATTCTGATCCTATCTCTTTTATTCAGGCGAAAATCTGCGTGGAAAATGTAGGCAGAATTCAAATCTGTGCTCTAATTTTCAAGTAACAACAAACTTAGGTCTCGCTGATTAAAAAGTGAATGAATTGCATAGGAGATAATAAACCTGTAGCACACTCGTGCATTGGAGGTAATAAATCATCTGATTGCAGCAAAGGATATTTTTCTATTATATCAGGGTGTAAATCAATATATAAAGGGTGACGCTTCAACCGGATCAATTCCATTGCTCTTTCATTTGACCTCATCCCTTGATCTCTGCAGATATAATACCCTTGCGATTCCATTATTTTTATTTCAGCACATTCTAATTCCTCAAGAGTTCCTTTATGCTCAATAAATTCCTATTGATGAAATTAATGCAACAGTTACATTTAGCTGAAGAATTAATTTCTTTTTTAATTCGATCTATCACGAGAATTATATTCTGCTATTAAGTAATTATTTACGGCCTGTATTTGTGCTGCGATTTGTCTCAAATCTGAATGATGTTGGCACGATTTTGAGAGGTTTATAGACATTTTCCAAGTTGCAGTCTCCGCTTGAAATGCATCCTGGAAAACTTCGCGCACAAGACATCCCATTTCTGGAGTTATTATACTTTGGATACGTGGTATCAGCGGTAGAGGCTCCATGCTTTAGAAAATATACGATACTTCGTTAAGGAATGACAGAAAATTGATCAAATAGCCCACAGCTTTTGAATCAATGAATTTTGATCGAGTTATTCGTTCGTCGTAGATCAAGATAAGTCTAGCTCTTCTTTGTTGGTAATATAATAGTGATTAATTAAGATCGTAAATGAAAAGTTTAATGAGATTAAAGATATTGAATTGATTTTGTAGATATTGTTTATTTCAAAAAACAATTGCTATATAAAGATGTATTGTGATAATATTATGTACAGAAGAGTCATGTAAGTAAAATACTAGGATCTTATATTTTAGGAATCCTCAAATCTTCCGACACACACGTAATTATATGATAGACAAATTTTGTACAAACCGTGTTGTTTTTATTTACTAATAAATTAACTTAGTGAGAAACTCGTTACTGTACGCTTAATCCGAATTTAACTGTGAATCATTACCGATTTCATGTTCTTCGCAATTCAGATCGCGTTGATAAATAAATATCTCACATGAATTAGTGACCATCTATTTCGATAGATATTCATAAATATTTCTTCATATAGATATAGCAGCTTAAAATCAATATTATTATGCGTTACCACAGTGTGGATTTTTTCGACGTATAAAGAGTGGAATGAAAGGAGAAGAAAAAGAGAAGTATGCGGACAAAGGTAAAGATGAGTTGAATTGTAATTCACTCACCGACAACTAATGAGGGGTGAAATAAATCGAAATTTGTAGCTGAACTCAAATGTTGGAAAAAGTGTGCGTTTCAGATTGTATATAAACGTATATAAAATAGAGAAATAATAATTATTATTATCATATTAGTAATGAGAAAAGAATGACGAAGCTTATTGTCAGTTAAATGAAGTTTAAGCGTACGGATATAGGTAATAGTAGTTTTGTAAAATTGGTTTCATACCATTTTGATGTCGTCACATCTTAAGTTCAAGTCTGACGGTTTTAAAATTAAGAGAAAAAGATGTAACCATGTGTCGAGTTATTTACATATATCCAAAAGTAAGCGTGTGTGGGTTTCATACTCATAAATGACTCTAAACCGAACAGTGAGTAATAATACGATGAATATAAAATCCCAGTTGATACTTTTCTATTCTAAAAATACAATGCTTTGCAAACCTATAGATATAGTGATAATGTTAATTTTTAAAATGTTATTTTCTATACCGCTGCATGCATTTGTATCCGTATGTGTTCATACATAAAACATATACAGACGAAAGTACACAATTAGCGTCTGCAGCAAAAGTACCGTTACACATTTAGACATGAAATTCTAAAACATAATATCAATTAAATCTATCGCCTAGATTGACCTTAATCGATAATTGTTTTTACAAAACTCCAACAACACAATCATAGTTATTTTACCTCTTCCAATCAATCAGCCAAAAGATCTATCGTATTTTACCATACCAAGTGAACGTTTTCTACATATTTACAACCCCCAGTTACTACCCTTTATTCAAAAGTGGTTTCTAAGGCGCAACCTTGATGCAGATTCTCAAATTTTTCCATCTCTTCGTTGATGTCAATCTCAATCAATGGTATCCATTCACTTGTCCAGTTCCAAAGCTGCGTACTGTTCCTCGTCCACTTCAGTCATCATCAAATGACCGTCAGGCAACAGCAATACTACTCTCCGAGTTCCACCTATCAATCAAAGTAATTAAAACCAGTTTTAGGATACAAAGAATTCAAATAATGAAAAATTGAATACATAATCATTCTAAAAACATTTTGAAAATCATTAATTCTATTACCTGGCGTCGGGTCATCAGCTTGTACGACTTGTGCAACAACCTGAGCTTGCCCATCTGAATCTTCCTGTGCACCAGCCACAGCATTGCCGTTATTTTCCATGATAGACATTACCATTTGGCTATCAGAGGACTCGGCATCTCCTTCTTTGACGTAAAATTGTGGTGTTAGATTGACTTGGTCTGGCATAAGTTGTGCAACAGCTTCAGCAACGGCATGGTCAAGTGTCAATACAGAACCATCGTCGCCTTGTTGTTCAGTAGTAACGTAAACGCACTGTTGTTCGCCATCCGCGCCTTGTGTAACTAACAAAGTTTGACCGTCTTCTCCCTGACCAGCAACTTGATAAACGACTCCATCTTCGCTGGTGATAGTAACAAGGCTGGAAGTATCTTCGACAATTTTTTTATCCTCGTTTTTATCCTCAGTCTTAATGTCTGCGTTAATAGTAGCGGCAACAACGGTAGCTGTAGCTCCCGAAGATGTTGTCGTAACAGAAGAATTCACGGTTGTACAAAGATTCTCGTTTACAGACGTCGATTCTGTCAGCGAAGTTGAAGCAGAGGTTGTCGCTGGCGTAACGACGGGAGGAGCACTGTCATCCAGACAAGGAAGGTCTGGAGCAGCAACAGCTACATTTGAAAGGTTGATTTGCGCCGCTTCGCTAGTCTGGACAATAGTGCCCGTCGTGCCACCTGGGCTCATTTCTACCCTCATAATGCCGGTTCCTTCGGTGAGAGAATCTAGCGAGGGTAAAACCAGTTCCGTTGTAGTGGAGGGAGAAGTTGTGGTCGCATCTGCTCCGTCGTCTTTACTATCCGCACCAACGGCGGAAGCCACAGCTACAGCAGAAGCCGAGCTGTCCGTGGATTGCGGAGGAGTCGTTGGAGCCGGCTGACCAGTTTCTTCGCCAGGTTGTTCCACCGGTTCTCCATCAGGACCCACGATGCGACCTGTCAGAGGACAGAGTGTGAAGGGACGAGGTGGGCTATCGGGTTCAATAGGAGGTATTGGCCCTGAATCAAGGGAAGGTTCCGTCTCACCGTCACTGCTACTTTCCTCAGAACCAACTTCATGAAATTCCATATGTAAACCATCCCCTTCGGCGAGCTTACTTTCTTTAGGTTTGTTCCCAGGAGCACCAGCATTAGCAGCGGCGGCGGCGGTACCAGGATCGCCAGTCCGCCCCCTCCCGCGTCCTGTGGTGCCTCGAGCCCCGGCCAAGAGGCCTCTGCCAGTTCTGAGTACGCCGGCAGCTTCCTGGGCCTTCTTTTTTGCCATGAGTAATTTTTGTTGCGGAGAAAGTAGCGACTGTTGCTTGTTAATTGTCGGTCTTGGTGCTGGCTTCGTTTGTATCGGACTAACAACAGTCTTCTGCATAGGTTTTTGCTGAGCGCTAAGCACCGTGTATTTTGGTCTAACTTGGCCCGTTCCAGGACTAGAGTTTCCGGATCCTGATCCAGGGCTTTGGACGGATCCGGTAGACGGACGTTTCTGGAGAATCTGTCTCGTTTGTTGACCTTGAATTTGTGCTTTTGGAGCCGGAGCTCTGACCGGAGTGCGAAGCGTAGAACCGAGAATGCTAGTCGGTGTGTTAGTTCGCAGCGGAGTTCTGGATAGTAAAGGCCGGCTAATACCACGCTGTTGAGTTGCCAGAGGACCTCTTATACCGGCGGTAATTCTTGGCTGCAATCCCATCGTAGGTAAATTCGGCACCGCTGTAACAACGTGAATTTGTTGTAGTTGATTCACGTCAGGCTTTGGCTGTATCTTTATTGGTTCTTGCTTCTGGACGGTGGTTGTTCCTGGCTTTGGAGACGCTCCTTTGGAGACTATCTTCATTTGAGTTACAACTTGGCTGCCGTCTGGCTTTGAGACAACTTTTACGGGCGTTATTGTCGAGGTTTGACCTCCGGAAAGTACTTGCTTGCGTACAATGCCGGGACCCTCGCGATTTTGAACCATTAAAACGCCCTGCGGATTTGGGGAGCCTTTAACGCCGATTTTACCGCTCGGAGATGAGTCGAGTTTTATTATACCGTCTTTTCTGGACATTACGTAGACCCCTGAAGTCAGATTTGGCATCTGTTTAGGGTCTACTTTAACTACACCTTTCGCATTTGCTACTAGGACTGGAGTTTGACCGGATTTGGCTGCCTCTGGGGACTGGAGACCCAAAGAAGTCGCTAGGTCAGCGCCGGACACAACTGTGCGATTTGAGCCATTTGGTTGAGCTGTAGCGCGGTTGAATGCTCGTTGAATAACGTCACTACGACCCATTGTATCGTCTTCGGAATCTCCTGTCCAGTCGTCATCGCTACCGGTGTCAGTTTTCATCCGTTTTGCAGTCACACTGCCACCCTCCTCTGAGTCACTGTCCGAAAATGCGATTCGACGCTTTCCTAGCACTGTAAGATAAACATAAACATTAAACTTGGCAAAAAGATAAATAAAGTTCAAGAATAAAAAATTCTACCTACAGTCATTGTCTTCATCTTTCATAGAGCCACACCACTGCTTTACTTGATCCATGGCCTTCGATTTACTGGATCGCATAGGTCGCCTGAAATTAGGTAAAACGTATTTGTGTTTAATTTGCAATGGCATTCACATATTTTATTAGTTAATTCCGTTTTCATATCAGTTTTTGCATCACTGCAAAAAAGTAACAGGCTTACGTTGCTTGAGCCGCACTGCTCGGGCCCGGTTTTCCAGCCTCAGGCTTGACCATTTGTTTTTGCACAGGGCCAGTAGTTCTAGCGGCAGATTTTAAAGCAGCAGCTTGTTGCTGTGCTGCTTTTAACTCTTTTTGTTTGGCAAGATTTCGCTCAAATTCTTCTAAAAGGTGTTTACACGCATCCATGTGTTCGGCGGGCTCCCATGTGTTTTGCTCGCTGGGAATATTAAACATATTGATAAACAGTTTCACCCTTTTCCGTTTTATTTATAATCTAGAGTCCGCAAAGCTAGAATATAACTCACAGTGGAAACCCTTCCCATTTCAGCAGATATTCAAAGCATTTTTTCTTCGGGTTAAATCGCTTGGCCAAAATTCTTTCAACAACGTATTCTTCGTCGCTTGATTCTCCGTCCTCCTCACCTGGTAGCTTCGCTGGTTTCATCTGGCCCGCGTAAGACACAAAAAGATTGTTAAATTGGCTTAAAAACGTTCAATAAACTTTTTGATACGTTGAAATCTGACTCATGATTCTTTCTCACCCTTCGCTTCACCACTACAGGCTTCAACTGTGGTAATTCTTTCTTTTCTTGATCTCCCTCTGGTTGTTCCGAAGCCTTAGTCAACGTTTTTGACTCAGCAGGCTTATTAGTTTCCTTTTTGGCTCCAGTTTCGGCTACTTCGTCAGGCTGCCCGTTGCGGATAACTTTGCGAACTACCATTCGCTTCATTCCTAGATTTGTGAATTGTTTTAATATCTTTGTCAACTTTTAATTTCCTTGTTTATCTGTTTAGTATATTACCTTCGGGATTCACATTGGCAGGTTGACGTACGGAAACCTCCTGCATTTTGGCATTACTAATTTTGGTGAATGTTTGTATAGTCTTTCCAGCCGCGATCCAAGAATCTCTAATGTTAGTATCCATTTTGCACCATTTCTGATATAACTTCCACGAATTCGCTGTGTCTCGGTCTGTCCCTTCTTGCTGTATTTGCGAATCCTTCCAAAGGAGAAAAGCCCAGACTTGTGCCTTCTGCTCATTCTGTAATTTGTACATTTACTTTATAATATAAAGCAACAGCACAGCTTTAGATCTTTTTTTGTATCATATACTCAAATACTCACGTTACTATTCTCACGAAAGTGTGACACTTTCGAACAAGCCCCTTCATTGTTTCTATGCTCTTGAAATTCTTCGACAAAATGAAACACCGAATGACATTGGCCACAGACTAATACGTCTAGTTTTCCCATTTCCTCTTGCGCCACTGAATTAATAAAAGGAAGAATCAAACAGTTTGATTAAATTGGCTAACGTGATACATAATACATATGTAAACTAGTTTCTCAACAAAATACAATTTTTCAACCAAAGAATAGAACACAAAATTTGTTATTTCGAATTTAATTTGGCAGATGAAATCATTTCTATTATTTGTATTATAAAATAGAGTAAAAAAAGCAGTAAGAAAAACCTTAATGTTTTGAAACATCCAAAAATAGACAGAGAACATCATTTTTCAAATATGTGAAGACCACTGTCGAATAAACTCTGTTACTAATAAATTTCGACACGCAGATTTGAAATTGGCACACCAGGTTCCTAAAGAACAATCTACCTGCGTGCGACCGAATCTGTGATATCAGTGAGAGAAAGAACGTTGTGTGTATAGGTGTACCTTTTATCGCAGCAGGATTTTTGTTGATGGCAGCAGGGCCATCGCCTCCCTCCATGTTGATGTTATAGTGTTGTTGAAATCCCCTGGGTAATATTAATTATTATTTTAAAATAAGACGGGAAAATCATATTCACAAAGTATTATTCGATGTTGTAAAAATCTTGAGTAACGATCGTAATGAATAGATAATGAAGTAATGAAAGGAGGTTTAAAAATAAAAAAAAATATGATGGGATATAATAAGCACGAATGTTATCATTTTTTTTCTATTTTGTTATCGTCGAATAAGATACGTAATGAATAATGAAATAATAATGAGCATTTTTAAACGAAACTATATTCCCGCATAAAATTGATTGAGGTTGGGGAGCGTGGTGGTTGGGAAAAAGAAAGAGTCGTGTAAACGCGACTATACACTATACAGTGGCGTAAAATTTTATCCAATGATATTATGGAGCAAGTAGGTAATGTAAATACCCGGTTATTAAATAACTGGTTTTGTGTACTGAACGATATAGCGACGGTGTACTTTGCGGTTAATAGATTTTGTTGATTTTAAATAAACTGGTGTTATTTATAAAGGATGCCATTGCCGCCGCAACAGAAATATGATTTCGGACCCGTCCGCCGTCCACGGGCAAGCCGATCCTCGTCAAGATGGCTCTACCGCAGAAAACTATCGCGGTATATCATTCGAGGATCACTACTTCCCGTTTTAATAAATATATTTATTTTCGAACACACTTGTCCAGGATTTATCCACATCTCACATAAAGGTAGTTCTTAATTTGATGAGAGAACTTACGCCCGAATATATAATCACACTATGCGAAGTTAAATCGTATATTCTTTACGATAAATAGAGAAAAATTTCCGTCAATTCCACGGGACAAAAACAGCGACCGCGTCTGGCGACGGTGGCGCTAAATGATAATGTCGCTCGCGAGCCACGACGGCGGGGTCGAATTTTTGGCGGGAATATTTTACTTACCTATTTAATAAAGGTATTATTTCGTTTTCAGGTTTGGTTTAGACGGTTGGATCAGTTTAGATACTAAATCGAGGTATTTGGAATAAAATGATTTATAAAGCCACACGCGCTAGTCGATCTACTTGAAGGTTGGAAAAAATGGGTTTGAATTTCCCACCGGTGAAGCCGGATACGCAAGTGCGTAGTCCAAGTTGAAACCTAAGAATTTAGTATTTATCAAAATTCTGATATTAAGGCCTGTAAGATTTGAAAAACAATCCATATATCTTGAACTTATTTTCACAGATATTCTTATTCAAGTTTAAAATACGGCTTATTCTAGACCGCGATATTTATCATTGAAACATGTTTGAAACTACGTAGTAGAGGACAGGGATTAGGGAATATTAATACTTTCATATCAACGTTTCATATTGAATAAAACTTCGTTAATACGACACATTCATTCTATATCTACATATATTCCGAAAATATAAGTAAGAATAATAGTTTTTTTATAGTTTCGCGCCGTTCATGCGTCGGCGTGACTTTAGAACCAATAAATAAATATGTATCTACTTTCACATCATTATTATCAAAGCATAGTTGTTTTGTTCGCTCGTTATTTCTTGTTACACTCACGTTGGTACAATTTTTATCACTACGTCAACACACACACATCTTTCACGCGCTCGCGATTTGGTAAGAATAAAACTATTGTAAACAAATATAACCTCCCGCAGAATTTTCTTCTCTTACAAGAAGAATTGTCAAAATAAGGTCACAATTATAAAAATATGGCTGACGAAGATGATGGGAAAGAATATCGATGGGAAACAGGATACGAGAAGACATGGTAAGTTATTAAAAATTTCTAATTCATACAATGTGGCTAATTTCGATTTTCAGAAATAAATCGTTGCACAAGTTAAAAAAATTCAATTCACTTAAGGGCTCGATAAACTTTTTCAAAATCTCTGAAACCCTGAATAAAACGCATTTTTTTTTTATAGGGAGGCAATCAAAGAAGACGATGACGGTTGTTTGGAAGGAGCAGTTGCCGACATCATTCAAAGAGCGAAGAGAAAACGTCAGTCGGAAAGACAAGGAGGAGCGAGACTAGGAATGATGAGACATCTTTACATTGTTCTCGATTGTTCGGAGGCCATGTCTAATCAGGATTTAAAACCTACAAGGTTACTTTGTTCTATAAAAGTGAGTTGTTTTGTTGTTTTGTTAAGGCTGTACGAATTATGGAAGCTAACTTATTCATTTGTTGTTTATGTTATAGTCGGTCAGGGTTTTTTTGAAGAATTTATGTCTTATTCGTTTTCAGCTATTGGAGGATTTTATTGATGAATTTTTCGATCAAAATCCTATCAGTCAATTGGGATTAATCGTGACAAGGAATAAGCGCGCTGAAAAATTGAGCGAGCTAGCCGGAAACCCTAAAAAACATATCAAGGTATAGCGAGAAGCTCAAAAATCTTAAATTACTTGCTTGTTTTGATGGCTCAAAAATTTTACCAGAATCAAACACAGATTTCTCCTCTAAAAAGAATTCCTGGTTCATGGAAATGCGTTATTCAAAAATCCATTGATCATTACTCTTGTGTCTTTTTCTTAACTTTATTCCCTCATATTCTAAACATATTGTTTACACCCCAGGAATTGAAGGGCTTGCATCTTACAGCTTTAACCGGTGAACCTTCGATACAAAACTCATTAGAACTGGCTCTAAAATCTCTGAGATTACTACCGTCTCATGCGAGCAGAGAAATCCTCGTGCTAATGGGGTCTCTAACGACCTGTGATCCAGCGGACATAAACGTAACTATAGAAGTACGTTTTTTCATAATATTTAAATATTTTTTCAACTATTAAAAACAGATTTTCAGTTTCAACTTGATCTAATGGCAAAGGTGAACATACCTTGGCTCACAAAAACGATAAAATAGTATTTAGAAATACACTGTCAATCCAATTCCATACACAGAGCTTGAAGTCGGAAGGAGTTCGCTGCAGCGTAATTGGACTTGCCGCCGAACTACACGTCTGTAAACGATTAGCATCTGTAACTGGCGGTGATCACGGAGTAGTTTTAGACGACAAACATTACAAAGAGCAGTTGAGTGTCCACGTTGATCCACCAGCAGCTGCGACTAGATTAGACTCCGCTTTAGTGAAGATGGGCTTTCCCCATCACGCCTTACATTCGACGACTGAAACCCCCATGACTATGTGCATGTGGTAATTGTTCTAAGTTTCTCTTTGCAATAGAACTATCATCGATTCTTTCAATTCTTCAACCCCGATTTCTTCTCTTTTTTATTTCTCTACTCAGCCACGTTGAGAGTTCGGACGATGATGGCAGGCTGGCAACAACTGGATATTTGTGTCCACAATGTTACAGTAAACATTGCGAATTACCAGTCGAATGCAGAGCCTGCGGATTGACCCTTGTTTCGGCACCTCATCTGGCTCGTTCCTACCACCATTTATTTCCTGTTGAAAATTATAAGGAAGTAGCGTACGAAGGAGAACCTTCAATATGCTATGCCTGTAGAAAGAATCTGACACAGTTAGACAAGAAGGTAATGAGTTATTGATTTGTTTAGTTGTTTAACTTGTTCAATTTGCAGATTTTTCAGAATCAGATTTATTTTCAGGTTTACATGTGCGGAAAATGCCATCAGGGATTCTGCTTGGATTGTGAAATTTTCATTCACGAGACTCTTCACACTTGTCCTGGATGCGCAACTAATCCAGATACATTTCAAATATCTTCAGAAAATGTTCCAGTTAACTAAAAATCACAAGTACCGATGTTGATATAATTTAATACGTAGTTTTTATACTTATTATTCTTACTTCGTTCCTGTGATACAATAAAATATAAAAATTATAAAAACTTCAGTTTTGATAGCAATTTCGTTTTTTTTTTTACAGATTTGCCTGATAGAACCTATGCTGTTTTCAACTAGCTTCGTTTTTCTCGTATTTTCCTTCCAGAATAATTTTAAAAGACTTTATTCCTCCATTCTTGTTTAACAAAACGTACTACATGGATCGAGAGATGTACTGAATTCATAATTCCAATGCTTCTTTTCTAGCTGTAAACACGACAATCAATTATATTGCGGAATCAGCCCGACAATCATTTAATTGCAGTAGTTCTGACCCTGCGAACAAAGAGCCCATGAACTTGAATCATACCACTGTCACCAGGCATCAATTGTATAATGAAATTCCCGTTATCTAATAACTTACAGAGTAATATTTATGCACTGAGCTTGAATGTCATGTAACTCGCTAAAAGCAATATCAAATTCGGACTCCGAGCAGTTTTACCTGAATTTATTTAATAAAAATGTTTGGTATAAGCGAGACAGACATTTGACTGATGAATATAATTCACAATCAGATACCTCATGTTCAGAGAGATAACAAACTAGAGTTTAAGCTATTGATCAAGAATTATTTAACGGATTAGAATTCTGACTACAGGCACACGAATTGATGAGCCTTCAACTGGTAGTAGCTGCAATCTATAGAAACATCTGATTGATTGTCTCAAATTAATGTCGCATCACGAAGTGATATCAAAGTTAGAATAAAAAAATAATTGATGTATAGTATCGGAGTAGGGAATGACTTTTTCAATATTTTACACCCACATAGTCTATACCGTTGATCAGATAATATTATCTATGAGTTATACTTTGAGTATCATTGAAAAATGTGGCAAACGGTCTCAGGTCTATTAATTTATCAAAAAGAACTATCTGCAGCCAAAATTAACAAAATATCTGTGGGGTGACTGAACAATTCATAATAAAAGTTCTTCTGGACGTATACATGCATCCGTACAAGCCTATCAGCTCTTTACAACCTCACTATCCACAAGATATCAGTAAATATCCCTCATTTCTCTACGGTCAGAGAAAATGTGATTCAAATACTTATTTCGTTAGTTTGCCGGGCACAGATCATACCGAAAGATTTCATCATCCTGTTAATCAGTGCTGCGATTACACTATAATTATTTGCTGAATATATACTATGAATATATAGCATGCTATGATGTTCTTCTGGGAGGATATTGTAAGGATTATTTGACCCAAAGGAAACCGAACTGAGAAGAGTAAACAATTTATACTGTATATTTAGCTTGTTGGGATGTACATATCAAAACATAAATAAATATCCTTATTAGAGTTGAGTTTTATTTCTTGTTAGATTATTATTCAAAGTTTAAAATGTCTAACACAGAATTTCTGTATTTTCTGAATCTCGTATACATTGGTCAGTAATTATATGTGTTTATGACAATTCAGTAAATATCGTAGTTCGTATGTCAAGGGCTTGAGCTGTTTGACTTGATGGACTCTGACTTCAGGTGCTTACATTGGAAAAAGGGTTGCAAATGATATTGAAGGATCTACAGTGTGCAATTCGCAGCTATATGAGGTATTACATATATTCATTTATTCTGTAATTGGCTATCAAAAAAGCCTTGTATAGTATGGCAATTGTTCTAATAGTTGGATCAATGGACGGTATCCAATAATCTATAACTAATCATGATGGTAATTAGTTATATGCAATATGGTATGAAGCTAATCATATAATAAGTCAGTTTCGATATACTTTATTTTATTAAAGACAATGTTCTTAGTTTTTGACGTACAAAGTAATGCTAATTGTCATTGATTATCAAATAATTGAGTTTAACTCCGTAATATACTTGAAAAATATTAATCGAAGAAAAGAATGTGCTCAATTAGGTCCGCAATATCTCGGGAACCGCTCACCCGATTTGGCCCAAATTTCAAGAGAAAATTCATTAGGACTGCGACTCATGATTCTATAAATTATATCAAAAAATATCGGGTGGTTCAAAAGATATGCCGCGATGTGTAGAGTATACACAGTTAGCTCTGGTACTCTCTGTACTTGGCGCCGATTTGCTGCCGCAAATCATGACAGTAGACTAATGTCGTAATTGATGTATGAATCTTGTAGAATAGGCGCAGTCGAAATGTAGATATATTTAACGCGAGTGATATTATAAGGTAAAATGCAAAAAATAAAGAGTGGGGCTAAGCTAAGTTCAAACGTTTAACAGTAAAGTATAATCGCATATGTAACATGTCTCACTGTGTCGCTTGCTGCCAGGCAGTCAAGTTAGTCTTCAATTTCTATTAGTGATCCACTTTGATCTTCGAATAAAGAATCCTACGGTGATAATCGTGCGTATATACCTTATATAGTTAATAATTATACACTAACACGGTTTTTATATTTTTTTTATTCACCGCCTTTAGTGCTAAAGCCAAGCTGCGATTCGCACGTTTTCATATAAATGCAGAGGGAGAGATACGATACACTTTTTAGTGGGTATTATTTGAAAAATAAAAACGTTTTATCCCTACTGAAAAATGTTGATAGAAACTGATAGACTGCGGATAGGATCCTATAGATCCGAATTCAAAAAACGGATAGAGACCTTTCGAATCAGTTTTCTGAATCCGTATGAATCTATTTTTATATGTTTCTATCATCTCTGTTAGACTTTCCGACCAGGGATAAAATGGCAATGATTCAACGTATTGCAGTTTATTTTGATCTTCACCTGAACTGTTATCTCACGATAGATCCCAATATTCACACATTTTGAAATACCTGAATATTTTTTTTTTATGAGTATTAATCTGCGCCAAATTGAAACCCAGATTTTTGAACATATCTCAGCTTAGTAGCTGTCTGCGACAAATAATGTACACTGAAATCAACTGTAGAGTAAAAAATTTTTCACAAAACAGATTCTATACTTTTTTTCTTACAGACCTTACTCGCAACTTTTATTGAAAATTAAACTATCTTTCGGGGACCAAACTCTGACAAAATTGGAACGGAATCATTAATCATTAGATGACGTATCATTACGTTCTAATACATGCAACGTAATTCTGCACAATTTCCTATGAACCACTAATTTCGATGAATTCTTCATGTGAGATTAACGATTGCATCGATCAACTTCGAAACTATATCTTTGGCCGCGAGGTATATTTTTTTATAGATATTTTAGGCGACCTCAAACGTTCAATTTTGGTCTTTAGTTCGAAGCTTTACACTAAGTGAGAGACAGAGATGAGAGAAATTTGACTGATTTGGTCCTCAATCAGACGTATCTATAAAACGTGCCAAGATAGCAAACTAGGTTTTAAGCTATTCGAATCAAGAGTTTTTTGAGTGATTGCAGTTTTGAATTTACATCGTACCTTGTACCCGAGCATATCGGGTGATGAATGATCAGCTTCTTTAGGGTAGCAAGTAGCTGACAATAATGTATATCCCTATGGTATCGTTGATCCCTAATCCTCTTACAAACGTTATGAAAGCCGTATGGCCACATCGTCTTTTCTCTGCGGTTCCTCTCTATCTGCGTCAACAACTGAATAGTATATTAATTTTCGTAGATCGTATATCGAGGATTTCTTCTAATTTCTCTAAACGATATTACCTGACGATATGGCGGGAAGAATCTGTGCGGCTTTAACCCGACGAAGACAGGATTCAGGGGATATTACAGCTGATACAGCATTGTCGCGATGTCTTGGGCTGCTTGACCTGACGGCACTTGGAATTGGCGCTACCCTAGGTCTCGGAGCCTACGTCCTCGCAGGGCAAGTCGCTAAGAATATTGCAGGACCTGCAGTGTGCATTTCTTTCTTGATTGCTGCAATTGCATCCGCATTTGCAGGTATTTCATATTTCATAATTGATCGTTAAAAAAGTTCGCTAATTGTAGTATAAGGGCAGCAGGGGTTGACGCGCCTCGTCGACACAGTGAGGATTTTTGTTCGATCATAAGATCTCTGGAAAGAAATTAATTATTGATTGAACTAACGATTATTCTCTTTTTATTGCACCTGAGTTAAGTTTATAATTTATTAACTCAATCAAACGTGCTATTCCAACTTCGCAGCACTGTGCTATGCCGAATTTGCATCAAGGGTGCCTAAAGCTGGTTCTGCATACGTATATAGCTATGTGACAATTGGAGAATTCGTTGCCTTTGTCATTGGATGGAATCTTATCCTGGAATACGTTATTGGTAAAATATTTTTCACTATAGAAACAATTTTTTATATAATCGGATCAGGCAGAACAATTCTTTTTACTAATTGCTGCAAGGATCGATAGTCACGAATAATTCCAAGTGATTGATCGATGATCATAAATGGAAAAATAGCGGTTGAAATATACACAATCATAGTGTAAATTAATTGCAAGTGATTCAACGACTTTACCGTCTTTAACGCCCACATCGAGCGTTGTTATTTAACTGCAGCATTTAGACGTAATTAAATTACAATCAGACAATTACAATTCATGTATTATAATATTTGGCTATCTGCAGCTGTATCAGCTGGAAGGTTGACTATGTATAACTAAAGGCTTGATGAATGAATTGGGAGGGAAAAGAAGACAACAAGATTATTAAAGCATAGCACTTCGGAAAAGGAATTATAATCAATTCCCATCTCTATTTCAACGCGAAATGATAACGCTGCACTATTTATAATTTGTCTATTTAGGTACAGCGAGTGTTGCTCGAGGATTTAGCAACTACCTTGATTTTCTGTTGGGAAATATTATGGGTGACGCATTGCGAGAGGCGATGCCGATTGATGTTCCATTCTTGTCTGAATATCCAGACTTTTTCGCATTCGGAGTGGTTTTATTATTAGCAGCTTTGCTCGCGTTTGGAGTAAAGGAATCAGCCTTGTTAAATAACATATTTACAGCCGTCAACTTGATAACTATATCGATTATTATAGTTTCTGGATCAATTCACGGTACTTAGATCTATAATTAACGATCATATCTACTCATTCGATATTACACCTTCTCGACACTATCTTAATCGCTAATTTCGATCAAATTTCTATCGCACAAACACCCGACAGCCGATCCAGGGAATTGGTCCATCCCTGAAGAAGATATTACAGAAGGAACGGAAAATCCTGGAACGGGTGGCTTCGCGCCTTTTGGTATTGACGGAATATTGACTGGTGCAGCCACATGTTTTTATGCCTTTGTTGGTTTCGATTCCATTGCTACGACCGGAGAAGAAGCTAAAAATCCCCAAAGAAATATACCATGGGCGATTGTCATATCTCTCAGTGTTGTTACTTGCACATATTTTGCAATTTCAACTGTACTCACGATGATGTTACCCTACTACGAACAGGTAAAAAGGGGTCATCGTGTACTCTGCAATTCATACGTGCAGCTGATCGTCTCCTAATTATTTCCCAAAAATAAACACATCACTTTTTAGGACCGTCCTAGGTATATTTACGCCTTCAAATGTATTTCCCACTTTCAGAATCCGGAGGCACCTTTTCCCTACGCATTTGAACAAATTGGGTGGCCTGTAATTCAATGGATTGTTAATATCGGCGCAGTTTTTGCTTTGAGTACAAGCATGATTGGCGCTCTGTTTCCTTTACCCAGAGTTCTATATGCTATGGCAAATGACGGAATCATTTTCAAATTCCTGGGAATAGTAAATAATAAAACTCAGACACCACTATATGGTACCATATTTTCTGGACTACTCACTGGTGAGCTGCTAACTAAATCCCGGAATATAATATTGCGGAAAACTCTAAACTGATTAATAGTTTTGAAACGAGGATATAAGTGCAGGCAAGTCACCTCTCGATCTTTCTTTCAGGCGTTATGACGCTCATATTCAATCTGAGCCAACTCATCGACATGATGTCAATCGGAACTCTAATGGCATACGGAGTCGTAGCTTTATGCGTACTGATACTGAGGTGAATTATGGGTAAAATTATCAATAAAATCTTGAGACCTGAGAGGAATCGAACTTGAATTGATGCAATCTCTTAATTTAGGTACCAGCCCGAATTGGATACCAGTAATGTCACTTCTAAGTACGCTGACGAACCTCGACTCGATTTCTGGACTGGCTTCAAGCAAATCTATAATTTGAACGGTTTGAAAGAACCAACGAAATTCACTGGTCGTATTGCCAGTTGGGGTGTTGTAGTATACAGTAAGTTACAATGATACTACCCGTCTTCCTAATCAAGAACTGCACAGGATTTATCTGACAATTGCCTTGATAACTTTACGTTAATTTCGTTTCAGGTCTCGTCGTAATAGCATTTGCCTACACGTTAGATACAAATACAGCAAATATACAGGAGGGTAACGTGGGGGTAATCGTAGCTCTATGTATACTTTTACTGCTTATGATTCTCATCGTTATTGCCATTGGGAGACAACCTGTTCTTGATGTCAAACTGGCCTTTAAGGTAATTAGGACGATCTTATATGATTGTACTTCTGAAACGTTATAAATTTCTTTCATTTTCAAATCACAGGTTCCTCTTGTGCCATTACTGCCATGCGTGAGCGTATTTCTAAACATTTACTTGATGTTGCAATTGGACGTATACACTTGGATCAGATTTGCTATTTGGATGGCTATTGGTAAGACCTAAGTTACTAGTGATTACAGTTATTGATATATCTGGCTACGAATAGCCCAGTGAACGAGGAAGGATCGATAAATCCCATTTCTGGAAATCAAGATTCAAAATTTTTTTTAAAGATTCAAATTTACATTAATTTGGATTCCTTTTAATTGGTTTCATTTTGAAATCTTTAAAAATAGAATTCACCAATGCATTTTCGTTCACTGGGAGTGATACTGATCTCCGAGAAAGTTTTTCGTCGTAATTTGTCGAAAAGAAATTTTGAAGAAAGTATAATGTCATTTCTATAACAGGTTTCGTAATCTACTTCGCATACGGAGTCCAACACAGTGTACAAGGAGGTAAAGACAGGATCGAGAGGAAAGCTTTGGTCCAAAATAAAGGAAGTAATACTAAGAAACTTTCTGAATCTGTTAATTCCTGAATATATAATCTTAAAAAATATTTGAATTAAGTTCAGACAACTATTCCCGCCGTCAATTTCAGATAAAATAGTGAGATATTGTTATACCGTCTGACTAAACAGCGATATATCGGTAAAAACTAATGGTAGAAGAAATTTTCAAATGGTATTCCAAAGTAGGGATTTCAATCTTTAAAATCGCGTTTTGATAAATGATCTACGATAATTATTCGCCGAAATATCGCATTTTTAGTCCGAGACTAAACGCAAGCATTTATAGGGTGAAGACGCCATCGAACGAGCTAAGCAGGTAACTAATTTATCTGAATGAAGTTGACTAGTCATTCATAAATGCATTCGACGTTCATTCAAGATCGTCGTTCATTCATAGGGTGTTCATGGGGTGTTGAATGCCTTATCGATAGAACATGATATAACGGGGAGTGTGGCTCTCCTCTGAAACAAGTATAAAATAAAAGCGATAAAGTAGAAATAATTGTCGATAAGCTAGTAGTACTGGTGATAGATTACGATACTTTATCGACGACTATGTCAAGTCGGTAAAGTCAACGCCCCTAAAGATGACTTTATGAGATATCTTTTATCAATTAGATCGAATCTAATCATGATGATTAATTTAAATAAGGTATTAAAAAGTATATTTAACTACAATTAAATAGTGTACGAATAGGTGGTGTTACATTACAGGTTAATATCGTTATTTAAATTCGAAGATCTATATTGACGTAATATAAAATTGCTTTGTGTATATAGTTATAACTTCGCTGATATATTGTATGGTAAAATGCAGAAATAAAGAGTGGGGCTACCTTCCAACACTTAACAGTAAATGTTTCACTGTGACGCTCGCTGCCAGACAGTCAACTTACCTGCCTGGCTTAGGCGGCCTAGATTGTTAACTGCAACAGTTCATCCGTCAGTGTTCGAGGTCAGTTCTTCGCGCTTATATATATATATACATATATTGACCTTCGGATAAATAATTCGACTGAGATTATAGTACGTATATCAATTGTTAATAATCACACTAACACAGTTTTATAATTTTCTGAATAATCACCTCATCTCTACAGAACCGAAAATATTTTGAAATCCGCGCGAAAGTTACTTCTGCAGAAGCAGGCATATCGCGTATAAAGATCAAGATTGCGAAGAAAGTCGCATATTATACGCGTGAGAGACGGTGTTATCAATAAGCCATTCGGTCGAATTGTCGCTTTAATTTTTTTAAATAGAAAATTTTTTGCACAGATTTTTTACACAATTTTTGTCCGAGGGTTTCGAAGTTTTTACTAGAACAAATTAATATATGTTATTTATACATACATGTACATATTTTCGAAGTAATTTTTCACAGATTTATATAACCCACAATTGTTATTATTCTGCAAATTCGGAAACATATTTTTCGCGCTTGAATATCGTCAAGTGCCGTGTTGTTCTTTTTCATGTATTTCTGCAAAGTTTCAAGATAAGTGAGACAAGAGTGAGTAGCCAAATTTGAATGATATAAATTTAAATCTGGACATAAATCTTCGACTGAAGCATAGTTACTTCACGTCAGTGGATATTCAACGTGTCGTATTATCCATCTTTGTTGAGCTTCATATATTGTTGACGCAATAAGATTATAGTTATCACGTGGGAAATATGGATAACGTGATATGAGCTACGAGACTTTTAATCCTTGTATCGATCATTTTTCTATCATGTCACACTGTCACCGAGTATTTCAAATTGACAAATTGAAGTTTCGATAGTCGTATGCGAGTCGACCCAGTAAACTAAAATAGTAAATTTCTGTTTGGAAGATCGCTGGTACTAAATAGAACTGATAAACATTGAAGATGATCGATTCTAGCGCGAAATGAATGTTTCAATTTCTGGCAAGATTCCCCAATTTTTATAATACAACTCAAAGGCATTTTTGGCGAAATAATTGCGATTTCGTAATGTCATTGAATCCTGAACGCCAATACCAAAAGAATACTTACATAAAGAATTCTTTACACCGACATTTTATTGCTTATTTATATAATGTGGTCTTGCTTCGTTTCTACTCTTTATGTCTCGTGTTCTAAGGAGATACTTGCCCAGAGTAGAATGAACATTCTTTTCCATTCTATCCTACGTATTTTCCTGACTCAACTATCGTCCCTCTATCTAGTATTTCACTGCCAGTCAGAACAGTCCGTGTGATCAGTGAAATAATTTTTCTTTCCGGATAAAAATCATGAAGAATCTCTGCTATTTGAGAAGTTCTGAATTCAAACTTGACACTTGTAATTACAAAGTGAAATAGAAAATAAAAAACAACCGCCACCTCATCAAGTTCAATATCTACTCAGCTCGTAAATATACAAATGTCAATTGTAAATTGTTATCAATATTGGCGCGCAGTTGCTGGTACACATTTATGACCTTCCAGAGATCGATATAGGCATTTTAGAGAGTATAAGAACCCGATAGATATCATGTATAAATTGAAGTATACAGGTACTCACCTATCAAAATCCAAAGGTCTATTATACCATATCTGCTTATGCGCTTCAAAACCGGATTACCATTCCTAGAACCTTTTCGCACGTAATGATAAACTTTTTCCTGAATCATTCGCGGGTTTTGGTTCAGAGGTTTTTTTTTCCTGTAACGGTTGATTGAAACAGGACTGGCCAAATAATTCAACGATCGGGTAATTATCTATACGGAATTAATCAAACTACGCCCAGGGCTATTACCACATGATTGTGTATGGTATACTGTATAAGGATTATGTAATATATCTGCCTAAGTTCAAGTTTCGAAATACCAGGAATTCTGTTAAGGAAATATCGAACTACTTGAGAAATTATTCATATTTACGAGTGACAAGAACTATGATAAGTTATCGTCATAGAAATTCGCGTGAAGGGTAAAGACTGAGCAGTAATCTTTCTACAATTCTCATATTATTCAATTTGCATTATTAGTACCAATTCTATTTCACTGCTCGTAAAATAATTAGTCAATTATTGTTGAAAAACTAAAAACTATCATAGGAGACGTCTTCTAGAACCAGATATTCAGCGTGAGGAAAACGTGTAAGTTCACCCAGCTGTATTTCGTACACTATTGTGCGTTATCCATACATGTCACAATATAATAGTACACGCGCTTTGCACGTTAAAATTTAATTCTCGTTGGCCGTGAAAGCGATGTGTGCAAGATGCGAATCGGAAAGCTATTAACCTCGTCCTCTTTTTCCTTTCGTTAAAACAACCGCCCACGTTTGTGCTGCTTTCGATTACGTACATTTTGAATTTCGCATGGATGTAAATATCGCATGTACTCCACACATACCTATGTCATGCTTCTTTCCGCAAATAAATATTCGCGAGATATAAACAACTTGGCAAAACCTGTTCCAACTTCGATGTAACCACGTATATTGCCTTTTGTAGTATGTGGGACAAAACGGATTGCATTGATTCAATTTTCGTTAAGGATTTTACCATCCCAAAGGCATTGAGAAGGATTCGCTATGTTCATTTGAAACGAGCTCTTTTCAATTCGCTTCTATCCCATATTATACAAAAAATGGTAATTTTCAATCCCTGGGATTTATTCATTTATGGCATCGTTCAATTCAATTTCAAATACATATTTGAATGATCCCGTCACTTTTTTCTATGCCTAATCGACGCTGCGTAGGAGCCCAGACGAAGGACAAACAGCTTCAACTAAAGCCAAACAGTGATAATGGCAGACGATTTCTCGAAGACCGCTGTTATCTCTGTATCATTGAAACCGCAAACATCAGGGAAACCCCGGATTTTTATAACCATACTTATTTTATTTACCTCCACCATTGCTCACGTTTTGTATTTCAATCGAGATGCTGGTGTGCTTGTATTGGAAAGCAATATTACGTAGACGGTGAAACTGCGAATGAACTCTGATTGCAAATATATAAAAAGCAAAGTTTTTGAACGCCATAGAAAATAGCGTATAATTTATCGCAAATAGTTTCCTTTCGTAGAGATTTTTCTTCTGCAAAATACAATTAATTACGCCATGTACTGTGAAGTCGTGAATCAGGATGAGCCTTGAAGGATTTTCGCAATAGTACCTAGACATAGTTGAGTATATTAATTAATTGCTAATGGGTGACGCATTTGGGAGAATCCTCGTTTATGAGAAATTATAGAGGAAGGAAGAGAGTCAGGGTTTCCTGTACAATTTAGAAGGTATATATACTTATACATACCGCAAAGATGGTAGAGTTGTATCGCCATTCACAAGTGTAATTTGCGATAGAAGTGTTGCACGACAAGTTGGAAAAACTGTAGTCGCAGAGAAGTTTCTTTCCCGGAGTGTATAGACATTTTTCCCATGACGATTACAGTCTCGCCTATTAGCACTGTAATCTGATTAAGCAATGGTTCAAGTCCTTCCGCGTAGGTGTGACACACTAGATATTGACGAAATATTGGTGGCTAAACAGTAGCTTCGAAAATCGTAAGAATTATTTATATTACAAATAAGATATCCCTTTATACACATATTTTCTACTTTATTTATAACTTGGAGCATCTAATTTCTGTCTCGCCGTTTCTGCTGAATATTTATACCTATATATCTTGTTTGACCAAGAAGTTAATATATAATTTGTGTACAGAACAAGTGTGTGAATATTTATAGCAAAAGTCGCGTGCTGCGATGATGATTATGATTGTGGTGCTAAACGATCGACCCAAACACACTAAATTTTCAATCGTTTATTTGCCTAACTACACGTGATTCACAATTACTAAGGTAAATGTTAACGTAATAACAGATTAGATTCCATCGCGAGCTCTGAATTGCTATTCTAAATCTATAAAATTGTTACTTTCGAAAGTACTTTCGCTCGAAGTACAAGTTCTAAGTACTTGAATCAGTTCGTTGAAATACTTACCTAATGGGTAAGATATCTTGCACAATATGTGTTTTACCTATAATTACAATCTATATCACGTGCGGCTTTTTGTCGGACTATAAAATTTTACAACCCGTACAGAAGCGACTGGGAACTTATATTTTTAACATGGATTTATCTGATATGGTATAATTCTTCGTAATTCGTTGTCAATCGTTATTAATGAAGCATCGATTTCGAATCTTAATTTCGAAGCAGAGATTAGGACGAGTTATATTGCCAGTGCAAATGATTGTAGTTAGCTATTGACACGAACATAGTGTCACTTTTCTAGTACCACTTGATGTGATATCTGATAATTGAGGGCAGTGATGAGCTGTCTCATAAGTCTAGTGATTACGGGGGTAAGAAGATTGCCAGGAAATACCTGCACGTCACTATCCGAGATAAATGTAATCCTCAATCGATCAAATTGAGAAAAATTGCAGCGACCGTAATAATAGAACTTCGAAGTCTCTCGTACTTCGATATATTCATACGGGGACAATCTATTTTATATAAATTCAATCTTCCTGATCGGAAAAACGATCAAGACTGCACAACTAATTAAGGAGTACTCACTTAATTATGCTGCCCACAGAAATTTGATGCAGGATTACTTCTTCCTAATTTTCACAAAATCACTCTAGGCATTACACGTTGACGATTAATTTGTCAATCGCCAAGACATATAATACAGGATTGAGCATTTGCTGTAACTCAAATTGAAGGACTGGTCTTCGATCTTCTAATAACGGACAATATGCCATGTCCATATCGCTATACCTGTATAAATAAAGAATTGATAGGAATCGAAAGCTGACGAAGTCGCTTGAATTTCATATCAGATATAAAGATGCAGACTTCGATTACCGTCAAAATGTCTCTCTATCAACATGTTTGTATCAACAATCGTAAATTGATCGCACGTGAAATAGGGCTGTCCGTATATATATTGGCAACGTTACACCATCATCTTTCATATAGCTATAGATGTGCAACTAATTGCCATATCGCTTTTCTCGTCACTCGAAATGATTAAATCACTTATCATATGAGATCTTCATTAGCAGGTTGAGATGGTCTAGGTTTAGTTTCTTGTTGTTCAGTTATTTATTATCAAAATATTAAATCATTTAATGCAGGAATGTAACTGTTCTGATTAATCGAATCGGAGATGTCTTTTTATCAATATCAATCGCTTGAATAATAAATTTTGGTAGATGAAGATATATCTTCTATTTGGATTTCATAAGTTTTAGTAAGGAAATATTATATGCTATAATTTTTGTTTTCTTAGCTTCATTCACTAAGAGAGCTCAAGACAAGACAAGCTAAGAGAGGTGCAAAACAATAATTGTTGCACGCTATAACACTGCTGCACTGTCTAGATATAATCGTGTAAAGTAAACGTAACCAGTTATTATACGACATCGAACTTTCAATAAATGATTTCCTATACTATACGCTATTTGTGATATTTTATACGTAGACATGATTCATAATACGAGTTCTGCCAGACAGGCGAAAAAATTTGGTTAAGCTTATATGAGCTCTTTACACCTTTGTTATCTGCAGTACATGAGTACATATTATTATAGGATATAAGTACTTCTACACAGAATTATCTCTTTATGTTACGGAGAAAATGAGCAGACACGCAGCTTTGGTGTGATTCGAAGGTTGATCATTACGGTATACCTACGATGGTGTGCGGTAGATAGAACGTAGCGATTTATTCGTGATCGTGTCAATTAATGCTGTTATTACGTGTTATAATTGCTTTTTGATACAACATGATGCGAAGTATGATTATACTCTGCGTTAATGACGAAATAAATAAACGATTATATCCCCATTAGATCTGATTATTTATTATGATATTTGCAGATCGGAAGTCAAGAGTTTCTTCCAATTTCTGTAAATAGTAATAACCGATAATGGCGGGCAAATGCTGGGCAGCATTATCCCGACGAAGACTAGATTCGGGGGATATCACAGCTGATACAGCATTAGACCGATGTCTGGGGATGCTTGACTTGACAGCCCTTGGAGTTGGCGCTACTCTGGGTCTCGGAGCATACGTCCTTGCAGGAGAAGTCGCGAGGTATACTGCAGGACCTGCGGTGTGTATTTCCTTCTTGATTGCAGCTTTCGCATCCGCATTAGCAGGTATGTGATATTCCATAATTCATCGTTAAGAAAACTCGCTAATTGTACTATGAAGGCAGTATTGTCTTGTCGTTACGGTGCGGGTTTTTGTTTGATGATATGACAGCTAGCAGGGAATCAATTATTGATTGAACTAACGTTAATCTTCCTTTTATTACGCCTGAGGTCCATTCAAAACGTGTCATTTTCACATTTTAGGATTATGCTATGCTGAATTTGCATCAAGGGTCCCCAAAGCTGGGTCTGCATACGTATACAGCTATGTGACGATCGGAGAATTCGTTGCTTTCGTCATTGGATGGAATCTTATATTGGAATACGTTATTGGTAAGATATTCTTTATTATCCAAATATCTTTCGATATAAACAGATAAAAGGGTCAATATTAATTGATCACTGGTCATAGAATCCGGAATGTGAACTGAATCTTGTATTATACTCATGATAACAATCAAAAGATAGCTTGGCGATCCCATATCATATACCGTTATTATCACAGCGAGTTGTTGCGTATATGGAGCATAAAATTTCGAAAGATCGTCTAACAAAACAACGCATGTGCAACAAACATAAAAATTGTTCATCAATCTTCCAGCTACATTTGATATTAAATTATAATCAATTTGCAGTCGTATAATAACGGGCTGTTGAACTTTTTTATTCAGGTACAGCGAGTGTGGCCCGAGGATTTAGTAATTATCTCGATTTTCTCATAGGAAATGTTATGAGTAAAGCATTGCAAGAGGCAATGCCGATAAACGTTTCATTTCTGTCCGAATACCCGGACTTTTTCGCCTTCGGAGTTGTGATATTGCTAGCAGTATTGCTCGCAGTTGGGGTGAAGGAATCAACCCTGTTGAATAACTTATTCACAGGCATCAACCTGATAACTATATCGATTATTATAGTTGCTGGATCAATGAACGGTACTTAGATCTGTGATTAACGATCACAACTACTCATTCGATATTACACCTTCTCGTTATTATATCAATTGCTAACTTTGTTCAAATCTGTATCGTGCAAACACCCGACAGCCGATCCAGGGAATTGGTCCATCCCTGAAGAAGATATTCCCGAAGGAACGGAAGATGCTGGAACGGGTGGCTTCATGCCTTTTGGTATTAAAGGAGTGTTGACCGGTGCAGCTACATGCTTTTATGGCTTTGTTGGTTTCGATGCCATCGCTACCACCGGAGAAGAAGCCAAAAATCCTCAGCGAAATATACCATGGGCGATCGTAATATCTCTAACGATCATCTTCTTCGCATATTTTGGAATTTCAACCGTGCTTACCATGATGTGGCCCTACTACGATCAGGTAAAGACGAATCATGATTTGCTCTATGAATTCATGCAGCAGTTTCCCTGGTTAAGAAATTCTACTTCTCGTTACCACTGCGGGAACATTCGTCTTCTAATGGATTTCCCGTTTTCAGAATCCAGCTGCACCTTTTCCCTATGTATTCGAACAAATTGGATGGCCTGCTGTTAAATGGATTGTTAATATCGGCGCAGTTTTCGCTTTATGCACAAGCATGCTTGGCGCTATGTTTCCTTTACCCAGAGTTTTATATGCTATGGCAAATGATGGCATCCTTTTCAAATTCCTTGGACTAGTAAATGCCAAAACTCAAACCCCGCTGGTTGGTACCATGGTCTCTGGGGTGTTTGCTGGTGAGTTGTTAATTATATACAGAAAGATAACTCGGCACCCCCTTTACTCCGAATCAAACTCGAAATTGTTGCAAAGAATTATCAAAAAATCATCACATTTCCATGCTTATTTCAGGATTGATGTCTCTTATATTCAATCTCAGCCAACTTATCGACATGATGTCAATCGGAACTTTAATGGCATACGGAGTTGTAGCTCTCAGCGTATTAGTACTGAGGTATATGTTGTTAGCATAATTAAACCAAGCCTAAATCTATGATCTTTTGAATATCCAAAGTGAAGCAATTATACTTTGGTGTAACTGTTTCTGTTTAGATATCAGCCCGAATTGCATACTAGTAACATCAGTACTGTGTATGCAACGGAACCCCGAGAATCTTTGTGGGTAATTTTCAAGCAAATCTTCAATCTAAATGGTATAAAAAAACCAACACGATTTTCTGGTCGTGTTGCCAGTTGGGGTATTGTACTTTACAGTAAGTTGCCATTTCTCATTTTTTTAAATCTTTGATAATACTGTAATGGGTCTTTTTGAACCTGTGTTTCATAGTTGGACTGATAACACTTTGTTCATTGATTTATTCTTCCTTGTTCAGGTATTTTCGTTATAATATTTGGATACACGTTAAACACGAACACATCGAAGATGATGAACGGCAATGTGTGGATAATATTAGCTTTATCTGTAATGGCACTGATTATGGTGCTTATCGTTATTGCAATTGGCAGACAACCTGTTCTTGATACCAAACTGGCCTTCAAGGTAATTCTGACTAGCATTAATTGTAATTTTTCAGAGTTATTAATTTATCGTATCTTTAAATCCTAGGTTCCTTTGGTTCCGTTTCTGCCATGCTTGAGCATCTTCCTCAACATTTACCTGATGTTGCAATTAGACAAGAACACTTGGATCAGGTTCGGCGGTTGGATGGTTGTTGGTAAGATACAGCTTAAATTTTTACACAAGTATGAACGATGGATCTATACTCTAAGAATTTCTTTCGTTTTAATTTGTTGAGTATAAATGATGAAAAAATTATATCTCTGTGATAGGTTTCATCATCTATTTCGGGTACGGAATCCACAACAGCGTACAGGGAAAAAAGGACAAAATTGAGAGACAAGAGCTAGTCGAAAGTAATAAAAATAATGATAAGAAGCTTGCCGAAGCTTACACTTCCCACAACTAATACCTATAGTGATGTTTTAATCGCGAAGGAGAAAGATTGAATAAAATCTGATCAACGTTCATTATAGTTTTTCAACTGTAAATATATACTCAATTTCAAGCATATCATTACAGTTTACAAAAATAATAAATCTGAAATAACATCGAACGGAAAAACTAGACTGGTGACCTACAATGATGTGTTCTTTTCGAGATGAGCTGCTGTGAGTTAATAATATGTACTTAAAAAATTCTGCCATAGATTTTATAACAAGCAATATGTTTAGTATAGGTATATAAGATGTAATTTTAGACTTAAATAATAACCGGGCCAGAATATAACACATTCGCCAAATTAGTGCTGGAACACTTAAAATGTAATTTGATAATGATATGAGTTTTTGTACGTAATTTTGGCGGAAAGAATTCTTTTATTTATATCATAATGTTATATCCTGTGGGATATTTATTTGACTTTTATTCGACCATGGAAATGTCTGATACTGCAAAACACTTTAGTATGGGTGCTTTGGAAGAGTGAATAGAAGTTCCACTGTACTCTTTACCAATGGTGATCCTAATTCAAAAATTACTGCAATTTTTTAGCTACGAATGATCACATCATAGATCAAAAGATCGATTACTTTAGCTGTACAAACTGCAACAGAAATTCATTCGGATGTCCATTTGAATAGCTTATGCCTCCGTTGATCGTGGGGTGAAATGAGAGGTGGAGAATTTGATGTACTTTTTGAATTTATGTTTGCTATTTATCTTGCCTTACAAGGAACTTCAACAATGAAAAAGGTGAATGTATGTATACAATGGCATTCAGTGATATTATCTAAGCACTAGAATGTATTGAAAAAATTTTATAGGTGATATTTATTTTCCAATTTAGGTATTCTTGGTAAAAATATCAATAATATAATTTGTCATAGTGTATTTGACAAGGAATATTTTTCATCCATTCCGTATTATAGTGTAAAATATCCATGCGAACGATATTCCGATGTTTAATATTACAGATTGAATATATGTATATACCTATGTATAATTGTATATAAATGTATGCTCAATTAACTCAGTTCTATTGTTTGTTTTATTTTTTATCATAACGTTCTATGGTTTTGACGGTCACAGTAATGCTAATTAAGTAATACATGTAATAAGATAATTGTATAATGAATAAGTAATGAAAATAATTTTGGTAACATATTTTTTGGTAGAAATATACAGTTATTTAAGTCACGAATTTACAATTCTTGATTGAAAATGATATTCTTGATTGAGTAAATGGGAAGAAAATAGGTATTTCTAGATAATCAAGAATCGGAATCATCATGAATAACAAAAATAAAATTACTTATATACATAAATATTGTCATTACACTATAATGTGTAAGACTAAAAGTGATATTATGCTATTATACTCAGGAAGTAATCGATAATGTATGGCATCATTATTATACCTACATCAAGTTAAAATGACAAATATTTTGTTCGAATTGAGCACATCTGTGGAGTGTTAAACCGCAAATTCGTCTCTTTGGGAGTACAGAAATAAAAGAGAAAAAATTCCTAAGTTACGAGCTACCGATGTTATTGTATAAAGTTCATCTTGGTAGCAATAAATAATCTTCAAATTGCAATAGTTATAAATAATAAATTATGCGTTGTATAAAAAAATGTCTTCGGCTGTTATCACAAAATATCGGTATATCTACACTCCTGCAGATTAGGAAAAATTCTTGTTACAATCTTTTGAACAATGAAATAAAAATATTTCTGATAAAATTGTATGTCTACATGGTAAAGAAATTTAAAACTAGTTTGACATAAACTTATAATCACAGCTTTTAAAATGTATCCTTAAATTTCATAATGATTTATAATCTAAGTGGAATTAGAGAGGCATAATAATACTTGACAATAATCCTTGTTATGCTGTAGTCTCATTTTCAAGGAACAATAAGGGCTTGATAAATCTATTGAAAATCATCAAACCTGGAAAAAATCCGGCTTGTTTATAATAAAACTAATTAAGTTCGAATAATAATGGCGATAAGCTTAAGTTTCTGAAGCGAATGCAAGCCATTCCAGTCATGAGATTTAATTAGTTTCAAGAATTCTACTAATCTCATCTTATTCACGTATTCCTCCTTCTTTCATATCGATAATATTGAATTACAGATCAAAATAGCGTATATCTTTGCTAGTTACTGCTAGTCTCTGCTAGTTTACTGATAATTCAAATGGTGGAAGTATTGTACATTAATTATTATTCGAATATATTATCTTTGCTTTTCATTTTGTGTGCATGTTCACCTGAATTTGTAATTATCCAGATATTTCATAGATCAGGTGTCTTCGATGGGATATACTCGCGTTATTTTATCCGGTTGACAAGACCGCCTGCGCTTATGTGGTGCCAGTTTGCCTGAAGAAACGATTTTGATTAATGAAGAGGGTTCAAAAAGCGACTAGCAAACACAAGAAAAGCCGTACTTACGCCAATACCAGTCGTCCATCCTGTTCCAGCTGGATTTTCTTCTGTTATACCTATTCTCCGACAAACAATACCAGCCCCAGAGACTGCCCAAACTTGACCTTCTTCTCGCCCCACGGAAACATGACGAAATCCTTGTTTAGCAGTTGGCACGGAAGAATCTGCCCACAATGTACAACAATTTCGTGGTAAGTTATCATTTTCTACAATTTTTTCTACAACAGAGAGAGAATTACCATACTTAAATAAAAAGTGCGATACTAGTGGAACTAATTAAGTGAATGAAAGTAATTGAATGATGAATAAATTGGCTAGATTCTAGCTTAAAGCGTGCAAATTAGTCTATAAAAATCAGATGCAACAAACTACTGAACAACAGCGTTATTGAAAAAGTATAAAAGTAGACTAATGTAAACGCACTTTTCAGCGTCTCCAAAAAGTTGTTTGCAAAGCATTCCATCGTATCAGACAAACCAAATGGGGTAAAAATATTGTTTAAAAGATTATTCTCCGCACCAATATGGATTGGATCATTTGGCATTGCCGGTAGAGTTTGCCAGTATGTTCCTTCGGGAAAAATTTTTGCCTTGACTTCCCGTCTCACAGATAATCGGCCAGTGGTATCTAGCGCCCAAACCACGTCTTGTCCAACCGATATTTGCTTCAACTGTGCACCAGACGGGGGTTCAACATTTTGCCACGATCCACCTGTAACCAAAATTAAAAAAGTGGATCAAATCAGGCACACAAACTTTCTCTTCTTTCTCGAATATTTACCTGTAGGTTTTGAAGAAGTTATCCCGAATCTCCAGTATGAAGTACCATTTTTACCGACAGCCCAAACTTGACCCTGAGGGCCACAGCTTATGCCTACTAATGCTTGATCGCTTGGTATGTGTTCCCAGGAAACTCCCTGGAATTATTAACAAAGCACATAGAGTTACGAGGCTGAGGCTGAAGCAGAGGCAGAGCAGGTTTGAATCTGAAATCACGCATACCAAGGGACATGATTCTGATACTCCTCGTCTATACAGAGCCTCCCCATTAGCAGCAACAGCCCAAACATGTATGGTTCCGTTCTCTCCTGGCTGGCATGTCGTCTGGAAACATAAGTGCATGAATAAATTTATTGTTATCATTTACAGAATGATGTTGTATGATTGTCAGAAATTTCTTACGTATAAAGAAACATCGACGATCTTTGTATTTCCCATCTCTTGCCAAGGTCCAGTAGTTTTCAACTGACAGCGTCTGAACCATCTCCGTCTTCTCACGTAATCAGTAAACTGTTTACGCCCGTGATATTGAGCAGGGAAATCCATCGCATATTGCCAACCGTCTCTATCTACACCGCCAGGAGTGTGGAAGTCTACTATCCAGTCCGAAACCTGTTTTGATGGAAGCATTCGAGATTTTTAGATAAAGAGGAACGTTTTGCTTGGGCCAATTTCTACCTACCCATTGCCAGTGCATGGAGAGAGTCTTAGTGTGTTCTCTTGTTCGTTTGTGACGCCCTGTCACGTCGCTCCACATGTAACGATCTGTGGGTAGACCATGAGATGTATAGCCAGTGACGGGATTCCATCGTTGATTTTCGTAGACAAAGTAGTTGTGTGTATCTATCATTGAATTTATGCCAGTATTGCTGCCACCTAAGCCCGAAAGAGGAGGAATTTATAATTAATATATGCGGCTATGAAGATTTTTGCAAACTTTCCGTTGAAAAGATGAGAGCAGCTTGTTCACCTTTCAGGAAATTACCACCCCAACCACCTGTGTAAACCCAGGCTGTGTTGTCATATCCGATTCCCCAAGTTACTCCAACGCTACATGTTTCTACTCTTCTTAAATGTCCCCCCATTTGTCTCCAGAATATTTTTATCGGTTCGATGATCACCTGGAACAGAAAGAGAGATCATGTAGGAATATGGATAGATATTCTAGGATTGAAAGTTCAAAGGCACTCAATGACATCACTTACAGCTGTTGTTTTGTAAGAAACGCTATTCAAAGTCATCAGTCCTTTGATACGTAGGTGTGTAATATTTTGAGGTGGTATTCTGTGGCTGTAAAACGTGTATTCAACATCGTTGATAAAAATCCTATATCCCCGTTCCTCGCAGACAAATTTTAACGTGTAATCAGAGCCTGCCTTTAGCGGACTTTCTCCTACTCTTTCTTCATCTCCCCATTGACCGGATTGGTAAGTATTTCTAACTATCATATTATCGTTCAAACGAGGGTTAAAGTGAAGTGCTATGTCATGACCTTCAGCTATTTTCTTCTGCTTCATATTTGTGGTTGTGTAGCAAACCAGGTTCATAGACAATCTGTTGAAAGGTGAATTATTTTAATCTAAAGTTATTTAATTGTCTCATTCTGTTATGTTTTTTTGTGATCGCAGAGGATTAGAAGCATCAATTATCTCAAACAAAGGATCTTACCTGTCTGCATCTTCGTAAAGACAAACAGATATGTGAAGCGAACTACCAGGCCCAAAGCCATTGTGTAAAATGCTTTCGAATGGTAGCTGTTTTCCAGCCACGTGTAATTCCTGTGTGTATACACCTTCAACATATTGGCTTTCCTAGAATTAATGTTACAGTATATAAAATTCAATAATTCAGATATAATAGTTAATTATTCAATCAAATACTTTACCTCAGCTATTTCTGTGTCATAAACAAATACATCTCCTAGACCAGTTGTCACCCAAATAGAATTTGGGCCTGGCTTTCCATGAAGATTGTTTGCTTGGCACGAGACTGAAATCAATATTAATCTTTTACTTCTCTGGAAGGTATGATCAAACCAGTTTTTTGCATCAGTGTTACCTGTAGTCAGATTATCTGTCCAATCTTCCATTTCAGTATCGCTAGCGAATTGCAGCCTCAAGATTTTTGAGCGAGATAAATTTGGTGTGTGTATTGCGAGTCTTGGACTTCCTGGCTCACTGCAGCACACCACGCAAACTATTTCAGAGATTGGAAACTGCATCTGGAAAATGAATTTCAGAACTGAATAACTACCGAAATAGGATTATAAAATTTATAATCAAATAAAGTAAAGCGAACATCTTACCATAGTTGTTGCCCCGTCTGTATTCAAAATTGTCAGTGTGCCGGAATCTACGCAGCCACTCGTATTGCTGATCCATTCCAACTCTAAGATACAGTCTTCGTATGCTTTGCTGCCCTTCAACTGGCATCGTGCCTCACCATTTTTAACGCAAGATGACCTAATCGTAACACGAAGTTCGTAGTAGGTATTTTACTCAATACTTTGTAGTCTGATTATTTTAATACTCATGCAACGCACATTTCAATTGCTTTTTCATAACTTGTTATACTTCCGTCAAGATCCTTCAATCTCTTCTTGAGATTGCACAGAATATGCTCTCTCCAAGGTTCAGCTAACTCACCGCAAGTCATACCGTTCCCTTCTGTGATCCTTCAAGCACAAAGAAATTGTTATTGTTGCAATCTGATAATCTTAATCAATGTGATATTTTCTTTTATAGTTTACTTTCACTGAACGTCGGAATACTACGATCGCAGAGCATCTCATAGTTGGAAGAGTTTTCTTTGAAACGCTAGCATCTAATGGATGGTAATAAAAACTCTACGAGACCGTGTGAATTAACTAGAAACAATAAAATCCTTTTTTTTGGTACTAAAATTGTATATTCTTCTGGTCTAAATGCGACTTGCCACTTTGGAGGGTTTGCCAGATCAATGAAACAAGCCCCAGCTTCGACCTTGCACCATAGAACATCGCACTCAGCCCAATACATTGCCGCTGTGCTTTCATCCTCGCCATAAACGCCAGAGTCGCCAGTCAAATCAGGGTCAAATACGCTACCATCCGTCTCAGGATGTGCTTCGACGCCAACCATAGATCCTACCGAATGCACAGGACTCCAAGCAGCTGGATTCACCTAGAAAGCCATTCACTTTGTTAGAGGAATCTTCACAAGTCATTTTATCATCGGAAATTCTAAGGTTTATATCAACCTTAACAGTACTGCTCATTCCTTTGCCAGAAACGATGATGGATTCTCCACCTTTACTCAACGATTCATTGGATATAGTGATACTAGCGACACTAGCTTCGGTCAAATCGTTTGCATTCACTGAATTTGATGAGCTGAAAGATAGACCGAAGAAGAAAAGATAATAGACTTATTGAAACAGTAATTATTCATCATTATTACAAAGAGTTGAGCGCTCAACTTCGTTCAAACTCAATTACCGATTTTTATTCTCATTGAGATACGACTCCTGTGATGAAGTCTGTTGCAAATTGTTAGTTGAGGTACCATCCGTAGTTCTCTGCAGCAATTTAAGTGAAGTTGGAGTCGGCGCGGATCTAGATTGCTCTTCCCAATCTCTGATGAGGGCTGCTCCATCCCCGGTACTATGCGGTCGAGACTAGGGAGTGAAATTTAGTTCGGTAAGCTGGTTGAGAGGAGAAAGATAGATTGTTTGATAAATTCTAGGACTAGAGTACAATAGTTCTATTCAACTTCTTACCAGAGACCCCCAACTTTGGTGTCTATTCTGTTGCGGAGTGCCGCAAAGGCTGTGACGATTATTTGACGAAAGACTGGCATTACTGCTTGCTCTGCTCAACTGTAGAGGTGCGTTTATCATCCTCCACCTTTTTCCAGTTCTATCTGTGCCTCTGATGCCAGCTCGATAATATAAACAGCGATCCTCCTGACCTATTGCCCAGACCTTAATGAATAAATAGAAAGAGAATAGTCAAGCACATGATTTATCAAATCATATCATTCAGGATTATCGTAATCTTTTCATTGCGCTACCTGATCGTCTGGCGAAACAGACACTAGTGCCATTTTACTGAGCATATTAACCCAGCCAGTGCCTGTGGCCATCTGTTCACAGACAGTGCTTGACTGGCCGCTAACTCCTTTCCTGAACCAAACACTACCATCGTCGGTAATAGCCCAGACAGAATCTATGCCAACCCCTACTTGAGTTAGGCGAAGATCGCTGCTGGGTGGTTCGACTTCTGCCCAACCATCGCCTGTCGGAGAGTAGGAGTAGTAAGGAGTTATGGACCAAATTTTGAACCTTTTTGAGCTTATTCTTCGCTCTTTTAGTTACCCATTAGATTTTCTCTCCACACTCCAGTCCGGACTAGGGCTTTTCCATTAGTTAATATCACCCAAGCAAGGCCGGTCGGACCCACGCTGACCTGACTAGCCTCGTAACCAGTCGAGGTTTTTATTGCACTCCATCTCTGCCCTTCGGGAGACGTTGTGCTCACTCCAACTCTGAACATTATCTGAAATAGTTGGTTTTTATAATATGATGGAATGGAAAAAAAGAATGCTTTCAATTCTTTAATTGATTAAAAAAACGTGAGGTACCCTTCCATGAGCTGTAACTGCCCAGACTACCATGCTCCCGGCATGTCCTCCGAGGATCTGGTTTCCACCAACGGCCACATCTATGAAGGGTTCCTAGAATGTTCAAGAAATGAGCCACAATTTGATACCGGAGTCCCTCGATAACTTTTTTACCTTAGTTGCATCTTTGTGCAGAGGCGCTATAGCACACCATGAATTCATGGCACTGTATCTCCGATATCGAACCCATTTCCGTCTCCTTACACAGGATTTCCACTGCTTTTTCGTTGAATAAGTAGCCGGGAAGTCCACTGCGTAGGTCCAGCCCTGAAATTGAGCTTTTGGTGAGATACCGGCAATCTAATCGATACGAAGTATCAAGTATCGGCATTGAACCCAAACATACGTCGTGATCCAGTGGCTGACCATCTAGCGTAGTTTCAATGTGCCAATCGCCTTCCCACTGCCAGGCCATTGACGGTAACTTTACTTTGTCCCGACTACGATCTACCGTTCCATCTTGACTCGAGAAGTTGTATCTATCAGTTGGTAAGAGTCTTCCGCTGAATCCTTCCAAGGGAAGCCAACGCTGGAGGTAAGAAAAGTTTAATTATTACTTGAGTCGAGGCTTGCGTTTCGGAAATGAACAGATTTCCAATACGAGTCCAGATTTCTGAATTTCTGCTTCAATTAGGTGAAGAAATAGTTTTAAATGACATCGAAAGCTGAAATAAATGGTAAGATATTATAGATAGACCAACCTACTTCATTCTCATAAGTTTCCTCTTTGATTCGGATCGGTATATCCAATCCATGAACGTGGACATAAACTTGGCGATCTCCGCCGATAGCCCACATGAAATGAGGGACTGCTGATAGCTGTTTGAACTCAAGTCCCAAGTACATGAATTCTCTCCACATATTACCGGACGTTGAAAGACCGAATACTCTTCCCTCATTGTTGATGGCGTATAAATGTGAACTCGGCATGTCGACTTGAAAGAAAGAAGAAAACGAAAAATGCAAAAATGGTGTTACCGATTTTTCATTCATGACATAAAGATATGGATCTCAATTGACGATGCTAAGCTGCACCCAACTACCTAAAACAACCTTTGAGATATTTGACAAATGATGGTAATAAACCGAGTTGTATAATGAAAGATAGCAACCAGAGATCATAGATAATATTACGTGAATGTGGATCGGGGATATTTAATAGAAAAATAATGAAGGAGGCGTACTTTAGTCTACGATTTTCTCGAACGTTTTATGATGTTTTTTTTTGTATTACTTCTGAGTTTTTAGGTTACGTATCACGGTATTTGTTACCAAAAAATTAGAAATTGATTAATTTGAAATTCAATACGATCGTTAGTTTTTATAATATGAATATTTCGGACAACTTAACTACTTTTCCTCTTATCTTCATTCTAACTTACCAAAAATTGATAAGTCAACAAGACATCTGTATCTCGTTTGACAGATTTGCCGGATTTGTAGCAGACTTGGATGAGTCAACTGCATACAACTGTCAAGATAATCTAATCTTGATTAAAAACGATCAACAATGAAAACGCCCCACTTTCTATCCGTCCAATTTTTAGTCCAATCAGAGTAGCCAAACAAGGAGTGATTTTATTCATGTTGTTTCCTACATCTGTTCATCACGCACTCATCGCTATAAAAACAGTTTGAAAACTTTGCAAGTAAACAATATGATCAACGGCTTATCCAATTTTCATTATTGTTTGATTTTGTTGTCTAATTCTGTTTAAAAGTATGTGAAAATTTTTCCATTGTTCCATTTGCATCTTTCCAATCGTGAGATTTGTTTATTTTGACGAATGAGTTAACCTCTTTGAGTTTAAAAATTGGTGTAGTGAAAGATACTTGTGATTCGAATTGTATTTACGAATATCAAAGAGATGAATGAAATAATGAAGTTGAAGAAAAATTATTCTTGCCCCAGTGGCAAGGAAATCTGCAAAGTTATTAAACAGCATACATTGGCCACAGATTCTTTCATTCGAGAAAGTGAAACTCGTCTTGCTGGTAAGTATCTTTCTACGATATCAATTCGGGAGATATTTATTTATTACCGTTTGAAATTTTCGTGAAAAATTTCTGCCTTGATTTTAATTATGAATATCAGTTTTGTAATCATCTTATATTGAATCTCGCAGAGGATCTGGAGAAAATAGAACGTTTATCTCATCAGCTTTCTATTTCGAAGGATAAACTTGATACCGAAACAAAAGTTGTCGAAGAAAAAGCTCAAGAGTTGAGGACAGAGAATGAGAAATTAGTAAGTTTTATCTTGTCTTTGTTGGAAAAAAGAACGAGGACTTGAAAAAGAAAAAAACAGATTACCATTTAACAGATAACAGATTAATATATTAAATGTATTTTTCGTGGCTTTTTTTAGAAAGATTTACAAAGTGAGAGAAACAGAATTGTGAAAAACAATTATGATCTTGAAAGGAAATGCCATAAACTGAGGATAATCAAACCTAATACACGAGATCAGTTTATTCTTGAACTTGGCCAGTATGTATAATTTTCTTACCATTATTCACGAATATTCAATAGCAAAAAGCTTGATAAGCTATTTCCAGAGCTTATTTGAGTGATTTCATCTCTACAAAGTATTGAGTAAATTCTACCTACCAGATCTTTCAAAATTGTTGCTTTAAATCAATCTGTATCGGATCTTGTGTTACAATTTAAATCATGTATCTCTCATCATTTATGTATAATAAAAATAGTCCAGGATCTTTATTCTAGATCTGTTGTTTACCCTGTTTCAGAAAAAAATTTAACTTGTACAAACAGTTGACAAGAATACGATGGGACTATGGTGCATTGAAAGAAGCAACAAAAGGATGTATCCTTTGTTTTAGATATAGCTACTTAAGATGTTGAGACTAATCCAGAGAAAACTGCACAGGAATCGTGAAATTCTTTCAAAATTATCTGAAAGTTCAGAAAGGAGTAGTTTCTTTGATTCGTTTAATAATACTCGTCTTATATCCTCCTTACATTTAGCCTCCTCCAGTTGTTACAGATAAGAAGAGTTACATTCACGTATTCTGTTTTCCAAAAGATATTCAGGATAAAGAACTGAGTGATCTTTTATGGAAAGAAATAGAACTCTCGACGGAAAAAAAGTTTCATGATGCCGAAAACAAGGAAAATAGTTCATCAAATACAGACAATTACCATTCTTAACTCCCTGTGACTAAATAAATTGACTTATCCTAAAAAAAATGAATCCTTACCTTTAATTGCTATTTGAATTTGACAAAAAAATCTCTTGAAATGCTCATCAATTAGCAGACTTGTCTTTCTGAACAATTATTTCAATAATACGATACATGGCTCATTGAAATTTGGCGAATCAGGATAAGAAAAATAATTTCTCTGTATAGGTATTGCTGCATAACGAATTATCGACAAGATTTCTCCGATTCTGATTCACTAGGACAGGAAATTGGACTTTAGATGATCTCGAACGAATAATGTAAGTTGTGCAAAACTTGGGTACAAAGGTATATTGTTAGTAAGATGTTTTTTACGTTAGTGAAAGATTTATTGTAACTGTAAAAAATGTTTTACACAAAAAGGTAACTTATTAGTAATTGCAACACATAAAATAACTGATATACATGAAATTTGTAACATTGTGACAACAGATAATATAATTAATGGAATTTGGCATTCTTAAACACAGACATGACTATATCGCTTTTTCATTACATCCAAATTTCAATAAAAATAATGCAATTATTCAATTTTAACTAACTGTTTGCTAAAAATTGACTTTTAATAATACTATACTATAATATAATACAAATATCATAGTTTGAAGTTTTAAACAAACCGTTGAAAATTTCTCTAGCTTTTATAATTGCGAATAATTGGTAACTATAATGAATTTGAACTCAGGTTTCTATTCGAAAATGAAAAAAATAATCACAGTCTTTACTTTCGATTATATCTTTTTTATACGAAATACCTAATTTAAGGATATCTTTTTACCCTGTTATCTCTCGATGCACCTTCATTAAAAGTAACAATAATCAATAGTATAAATCTAGAAAAACAGCCCCTTTACACTTCCCCTTCTGCATAAATACTAATAAATTTGTTTTCCGTGTATTGATGATAATTAAATCACGAATCAGATATCCCTCAGATTTTTTTTATCACTGTATACACTTGGAGGCAGATGTAGTATCCCACTACCAGACATGTTCCTAGCATCAGTATTGAAGTTATTATGGAGAATAGCACTCCGCATAATACTAGAGTTCCAAACGCCAGTATCGTTCCTGTAAGCAAGAACATTAAATTGACTTTTCAAAGGAAGATATTCTGTCTTTTTTTGTCAAAGTCAAATTCTGAGTTGCACAATGTTCGAAAGTCTCTACTAAATTTGAAGTTAGAATATCGAAGGTATACTTTAGACCATCAGAGTTTTCTCTTCCATAGATACTTTAGAAACTTGTTGAATCCACAAAACATTAACTTGAGATGAGTCAAAGTCAATATTGATATTTTTCAAACTTCATAATCCAATATTTCAACAAAAAATCAAGAAATAATAAAAAGTGAAAAATGTTTTATTTCAATTTTAGATAGTTTTGAAGGTATTGTGTGCCTCACATTGTTTGATATTAATAGAAATGAAAAATACCTTCGATAACAATGAATCCTGTGAATGTACAGGCAACAGTAGTGACGGCAAATATAGTGAAAAGGATAACTGGTAAAGCTATTGCGGAAATAACAGCAACAACACCAGCCAGTAACAAAGGTCTTGATGTCAGATATTTTGCTATTAGATTAAGGTCATCGTAGACCTTATAATCTTGTAAACATTTTTCTAATCTTGTTCTCGCCTCTCGACCTGTTAATTAGGATAAAAATATGAAAAGTAATCATGTAGGAGTGGATGATAAATTGCTACTGGAAGTTTCAATGCCTTTGAGATTTGATTATAAGTTTTCGAGAATTCAAAAACTCATGAAACTAGTTGAAACTTGAAAATTTTGGAGAACTTAATGATTTATAATATTTATTTGCAATTAAACCGTACAATATCTATGTATAGTTCTGGGGATTTGATCCTTCTGTAACTTGTCGTGTCCAGAAAGCTGCTCGACCTTTGGCTGCTGCTGAATCGACAAAAAAATTATTGATCAGGTTTTTTTTTTGTATTGCATCGAACGAAAATAATAAAAATATTCGTTTTTTTACTCGAAAAACTAAGTATGTACTTGACGTTGGGTTTTCGGAATGATATGAGGAAAACGATTGTGTGTTATCTAAACAGGGAGAATTTGACAACATGATATACATATATGGCCACTTCGGTATTGTAGGAATTAATCAAACGCAGATATGATTAATGGTATGATATAATGGTGTTTTGTCAAATTGAAGAGTAACCGGAATTGAAAACTCTTATCATAATGTTAGAGTTACCATTTTATGTTATTGCGCAGAACGTGTATTATCCACATATATTATACACACTAGCAGTTCAAGAACTTCGATTCATTCTTCTTTACTGAATAAAGTGACGTTTCGAACTACAGTTTTGAAAACCACGATAGGCTTCAGACAAATCAAAATAATCACTGGAAATTGATTTCAAGCCCGACTCATTTGTCACACTATGACTTGGACAAACAATGATGTGTAACAACGCTGACAGAAATCGCAACTCATTGTTTTTAAATTTACTAATTATTTCAACATTTATAATACAAAAGAGTTGTTTCATTCTACGGAATTTCGCAATCTATTACGTCATTATTCCGTCGCGAAAATTCAACGATTGATTGATGCGTTAATTTTTAATTTCATTCTTCTTTACCGTCCGCGTAATAACGCCGTACAATAACTTGACTTGTTTCGTTTCTATAAAGACCGACTATTCAATGTCTGATGTGACCAGCGCCGATGCATCGTCTGGTGTTGATTTTATAAAGTTTGTTAAAAACTATGGTGGTGACAGAACTGCAGCAGGATGGACTAGGGTGTAGATATTTGATTGCCCTAAGATACAGAAATGCTATGGTAGGGGGGAATTTTTTCTACTATTAATAATAATTGCATTTATTAACATAAAATAAAGTTTAAGAAGAAAACGAAGAAAAAATAAATAAATTCTTTAAACATACGCTTTCGTCCGAAAAGAAGATGATACTCAACACTTTACCAAACGCTAACACAGCGCTAGCCGAATAATGGAGTGACGTGTGACGGTATTAATTATCTACAACGATTAGTTAATCATATTACTCTCACCTCTAAAAAGGACTATTTAATAAACTAACATCGTAAAAAACTTAACCTAGCTTATTCATGTTTTAAATAAAAGGTTTCAAATTCTTCACCCCTTTACAATCGACACAATTATTCACTATGTAAATTCTTTTGTTTCTATTTGCTTTCGATGAGTCTAATCTATAAAACTCTGCATAATTAGTCATTATCCAGTGAATATATCCTCGATTTATTAATGGGGAAATAATTATTTTTATTTTTCGTTTCTATCAAAAGAAAACAATATTCTCGATCTTTTTTTCGCCATCGTCGAAAAACACAATCTATTTTATATGACTGCAAGATATTTCAATTTAATTTAATTTAATTTATTTGTTTCTCACTTTTTTGAATCTGAGATTTTGATTATATGCTTTTCTTTTCTCCAACAGGTTGCACACGCGTTTGACAGTGCGTGAAAATAATAGTAACCAAAAATGGCAGGAACGTTAACATGGGTATGTACCTGTTGCCTGCGTTTCAAATTGAGCCCGGAGGAAATTGAACAGCGTTATAAAAGCCAGGAGATTGACCAAAAGTTGGAAAAGGAAAGGCAGGAGAAGAGGCGGGAGGTGAAATTGCTGTTACTTGGAGCTGGAGAGAGTGGGAAATCTACGTTTCTTAAACAAATGAGAATAATTCACGGAGTTAAATTCGAGCCTGAACTTGTCAAGGAATATCAGCAGGTCATTTACCAGAATATTATCAAAGGAATGAAGGTGCTCGTCGATGCTCGTGATAAGCTTAATATCCCTTGGGAAAACACTAAGAATTATGACATCGGATATCAGCTTCTCAAATTTGAGAATACTACAATTTTGGATACGAGGTTATTTCTTCATTACGTTCCGTCTCTGCAAAGTTTATGGAAAGATGCTTCCATCAGACAAGCTTTTGACCGAAGAAGAGAATTTCAGCTGGTAAAAAATTTGTACATTTCTTATTGTCTTTGTTCTCTGGTTTATTGAGTTTCATCAAAGATCGAGATCCTACTATTGATTGGTGTTTTGAATAGGGAAAAATGATGATAAACTGGTAAAATATTCAGAAAGATTTGTCACAATTATAGCATTTTTGCATTCAATACTAATATGTTTTGGAATAATGAATCAAATATTCAATATTTTACAATTGTTGGATATTAGAAATCTAAGAAACTGACTAAACTTGGAATAATTCAAAGAAATTTATCAAAACTCTAGAATTTAGAATTGATTAATAACACGTTTTGAAAGAATAACTAAATTATTGTGATAACTTTCTCAGTAGTTTATTACTTTTCATTCATTGAGACCAGGTTTAACTTGGAATAAAGGTTTTTGATAAAATATTAAAAAACGTATGAAAACTGAGTTTTCGGACTAAAAAATTTAGAAAAATAAGAGAATTTTTCAATTCAAAGTTCTTTAATCCATCCGGATTCGAAAACTTTGTCTCAACATTTATTGGTCATAAGCGTTATTTCTTTCATTGAATTTTGTCCAAGTTTGAGGTTCTCCGTTTTTCATTTGCATTAATAAATAAAAAAGGAAAAATACGAATTGCGATTGACTTTCAAACATTATATTCAAACTAATAACACAAACGCAGTGAATTTTTTTCGCAATCGTGAAGAATTGATCATTCGTGCTACATCCTTTAGCCTAATTTGAAACCCGAACAGTATAAGCTTGTGGTATGGTACAAACCGTTATGTAACAGTGGCTGTTTCCTCCTCTTATAAAACATGAGTCATATAGTTTTTTTTAAAAACAATGTTTAATATACAGGTCAAACCTATATACATCCAACATTTTTGACCTTGTTATCATTGAGTTGAAGTAAATTTAATTTCGTGTTAAAAACATTAGAAATTTCGTTAATACATTTATTTCTGTTAACTGATTCCAGAGTGACTCCGTGCAATACTTTCTCGACAATTTGGAGAGGATTGCGCGTGCGGTAAGCCTATACATACAATTATAGGTCTGGTTAATTAATTTGAGATTATTTTATGAGACAAAAATTTAAAATGTTATCTGATTTTTTCAATTAACAAAGGTTTTGAAACTAACTTCCAAAAGTTGAATAACTTGACTAATCAATTCATTCTCCCTATTTTCATCAACAGGATTATATGCCTACGCAACAAGATATTCTCCGCTGTAGAAAGGCTACTAAAGGTATTTCCGAGTTCGTTATTACGATCAACAATCAAGCGTTTTTGTTCGTCGACGTTGGCGGACAACGATCACAGCGGCAAAAATGGTTCCAGTGTTTTGACTGCGTCACATCAATCATCTTCCTTGTATCTTCGTCCGAGTTTGACCAAGTATTATTAGAAGACAGGTGAGTGTTTATCATTCAATGTAGACATTAATTTTACAAAAATTTTACATTATCATTTTCCCTTTGGTTTATCTTGGCTGAAGAATGTTTGGTTAGCAGGATTTTCCTAGATTGTTTAGGTTGATACACAGATCTGAAAAGTGTTGTAATTATTGTTTACAGACGAACGAATAGACTAGAAGAATCGAGGAATATTTTTGACACAATTGTGAACAACGTAATCTTCAAAGAAGTATCAATTATTTTGTTCTTAAACAAAACTGATTTACTTGCTAAAAAAGTGCTATCAATGGACACGGATGTGCGTAGGTACTTTCCACAATTTACAGGAGATCCACATTCCATGAAGGACGTACAAAAATTCATCTTAGACATGTTCACGTCAGTCAAGAGGGAACACTCCAAGGCATTGTTCCATCATTTTACCACCGCTGTAGACACAGAAAATATAAAAGTCGTTTTTAATGCTGTTAAAGATACGATACTGATCAGAAACTTGCAGTCGCTTATGCTACAGTAATTTTATACAACGCCATAGTCTGAATTAGACCAGTAAAACGTTTGAGAAAAGATAGTCGTCAAAATAGACAAAAATAAAGGAAATTATGCATTTTCTGAGGCTGAATCAAACATTTCCTATTGATAAAAGTCAAAGAACCATCTAAAACTTCACAGCTTATTCCTAAATTTACGTCAACACGTTTATTTAAGCTATAATCACTTTTACAGACCCGCAACTACACTGATTAAGTGTGATAAGAGTCCAATGAATAGAAATATGTGAGCACAGCATTGAAAATTGTGCAAATTATGCGGCAGCTTTCTTGTACCTGTTGTGTAATATTTAATATCCAGATATGTATACATATTGGGTAATGTATAATGAGTATGTGTACTATTACCACAAAATTTTAAGGTATATATTTATATGTGAGGACCAGTGCCAGATTATTAATATTTAATCACACCAATGCACAAAAAAATCAGGAGGTTGTCTAGTTTTTGCGAAATTTTATTTCTGTCTACAAAAATGAAAATTATCATTACTCTGTTTTTATATACTATGGAGAGAATTTAATTTTTTCCTTCATACATGAGCCTATAATTATTTTTGTTTAATGAGATATTCAGAAAACTTGATAGAGAGTTACAAGAAGAAAAAATTTGCAATTTTTAGAGGGTGCTTTGGCTTTCATGACATCATTAATACGTAAAGTTTTATTCAGTATATTCTGACGACTGTTTTGTCGTCAAGTGATGAAACTATATTCTTCGAAATATAGGATGATACAGATATAATGCAAGGGGCCAGTCTGTATTATCTATAAAAATAATGCAGCGAAATACGTAAAGTTCCAAGCAAGAGTACAAGGCCTAAACTATTAATCTCATAATAAATTTTCATATTTATATTCTACTTTGAAAAAAAAAAACAAAGAACTCTTAGATCTTAAATAATGATGCGTTTGCATATATACGCTGTCATTTCCTAAAATGCTAATCGAAAAAAAAAACGAAAAAAAAACTGCCTGATATAATAATAACCCTATTGGAAATTTATATATCTAATGTATATTATTATAAGGATATTCTTCCATCCCATTTTGATATACGTATTGATCAATGGTCTTTGTAAAAAGTCTAAGCTACAACGCGTCGGATCATACATATATATGTAAATAGTTATTTTTTATCGTTGTCAATAATTTGAATCGCAAAATATTTCATATATTAATATACTACTATTTATGTAGAGGATATTATATTGGAAATAATATTGTAGCTTAGATTTTTGTATATTGTACAGATATTTAAATCATTGTCCTTCACGTTATTATTATTAATATTACTATTATTACTATTATTACGGCTAATTATTATTATACGTAAAGAAAGTGATGATCAAATATGTAGCACTAACTTTTGTGAACAAGTTATTTATTTTTCTTACCTAAGGCCTAGAGATTTGGAGGAATAACAAACAAACGCACATGTTGTTAAGTTGTAAAAAATGAAACCAAATATTAGATCCATGGCATAACAAACCAAATGAAACTAACCAGTTTGTGTTCGAATTTCTATAATCGATATCGGTTTTTGACAATCCCCGTTAATGATTAAAATTAATGCGTCTTTATACAGGCATGATTTTTTTGTATTTTTTTTCTCGAAAAAAAACCATTGCCGTTATTTTCTTTTCTCTCTCTTTTTTTCGGATAAAAATTCAATCTCCGAGTGTGCAGTTGATTGTGCAGTCAAAGCCAGTGCTTCATTCTTTTGGACTAAATGTTTTATTTACTTTATTTGTTATTAATACTCGTATATTTTTTGAGCTTAAATAAAAGAAAGCCTCTGTATTCAATAGTATTTGTTTTCCAATGGAAAGCTTATCGTCGAAAAGTCTTCTAAGCAAGTTAGTTTTTTTTTTTTTTTTTTGTACAGTTAATTTATATAACTTGCCAGTCTGGTAATTGAATTATTTTCTTTTCGGTCGCTTTTGAAAGCTTGTTCTGTATAATTTAGAGAATGTGAAGGAGAGTTATATATTATTGCTGCCAAATAAGCTTGTAGAAATAATTTTAAGGTATTCGATAGATAGATAGAGCATTATCAATAATTGATAATAAATATTTTAAAACCTTGTCAATATTTAATAACTCCGTATTAATAACAAAATTTCTCTCATATCAATTTGCTTCTATTTAAACAGTAGAAAAATTTACAATCATATAAGTTATAATGATTATTCGGAAAATTGAATCGAAAATCGCAAGAAAATTCATTACTGATTGAGTTGTATCTGTTTTTTTCTTTTCCTTTTTTTTAAGTAATAATAATGTGTGATTAAAAATTATTAGGTTCTACATTCCTATGGAGCCGACCAAATGGCCCGAATCAATGTAATCGTTTCTTCTATTTTTTAGTATTTTTGACTATTGTAAATAAAGTTTGACATGACAAGCGTGATATTATATCATCTAGATTCAAATATTGTCTATTTATAATTACGTATCATCAACGCAATTTATCGTTAAATATGTATCGAGATGTGTCCGTTTAACGTACAGAAAAACGAAAATAATAATTATAACGGTGAAAAAAATTTATATATTGATATTTCAAAACGCTATTATATACATATGATTGGATTGAACTAAATTTAAGACAAACCGTGCAACCCTAATCGATTCATATACATATATATAGATATACCTATATATATTTAATTACGTATAATTTATATATGTGTACAATGATACATACTGTACTAGTATACATATACATATATATTTATGGAGTATGCATTTAGATACTTTTACATGAATAGAATATTAAGGACATCTAATAATCTATCTATGTACACAAATCAGAATTTTAAGAATTGTATATTGTTGTATTGTATATAAGTAAATAATAAACCGTTGTATAATATGAGCTATATTTACAACAAAGAACTATATAAACATCAATTCGTATGTATGCGTCCGCTTTAAGCTTCTCTTCTGATTGCAGAGAAAATCAATAATACCTAGATGCATATAATACGATTTACGTTTATTTAATATGTTCACCAAAAATAGAAATTAACTCAAATTTTTTCACTTGATACTTCAGAATATATCTTTATTATTTGATTGTGTATGTATGTGACATACAATTAACATTTATGTTACATGAATATTCAAAAATCGGTTAACATAGCGCTGGAAATGTTGAATTATAGAAAACTCTCTCATCAGACTGGGCCAGTGTATACGAGAGTCTAGAAATATTCCTATGAATAGAATTCTTAAAAATACTTGATGAATGATGCGAAAGTATTTGTTTAGTACATAAAGTGCGCATGAATATATGCATTTATAATATACAAGTACATACATCACGTTTAAGGATCGAGTGACATAGCCCACACATAATTTCAATAAGCCTGAATTCTTTGGGAGAACGATTTCGTACTTTTGTACATATCCCAGTCAATGCTATACCGAATTACTAATATACATATATCTATCATATATCATAATCATTCGATCTCTATACACTCGCCAAAAGTTAGAATAAAAAATATGTCAATTATGATATATATTTATTTATTTTCAATTCATGATCTTGTGGTCTGATATTTCCTTCTCTTTTCATAATTGGCAAATATTCGCCGCGCAATTTGTACGGCCATACTTTCCTTGGCGCGGTGGAGCCCTACTTTATTCCCACTCTTTCACACGTCTATGAAATACTCCGTAGTTCGTGCCAAAGAGTGTTCGTGCTTTGAGTTTATTTCGGCCTAAATCTCGGTTGTTGGGGCAACCGGTGAGTTGTCACTACATATTTTGCTCTACCAGTTAAAGTATATACAATTTTGAGACTTGAATTCATTGCTCGATAAATTTGTTCATATTCTTGTGAATAAATTTGTAACCTCGAAGCACCGTTGAATAAACTTCTGACCTCTGTTTCAACCTCAACGTCGTTTCATTAGCGCGTAATGTTTTTTTCTCAACTTTGATAATAAAAAACGTAAATAAAGAGGAGAGAAAGAGAGAGATAGAGAGCAAATCGTGTGGTTTGGGTTGAACCTCGGTACTAACCTAACTATCGTCGTTCGTGCATGTGATTCAAACTCACATAATAAATAAATTAAAATTTCTATCGGAGTTGAAAAACAATGCCGCCTAAGAAGAAACAGCAAAGATCTGCATTCTATTTCTTCATGCTTGATTACAAGAGGAAACAGGAAGCTAAGGGCGAAAATTTCCCAGGCGGTGTGTCCGACGTGATGAAAATTTGCGGAGACCTGTGGGCGGTATGAATTTTTTTTGTACATATTTCAAAAAATTCAAAATTTCCAAACTGGCTTTGTCTTTTTCACTTTTGATGATTTATATCCTCATATTTATTCGTCAACTTGTTGGAATCGTTAAGCCTGTTACAGCTTTTGTCGATCTAATTTTTCTCCAATTATTTTTCAACTTTCACGATTTTTTGTTTTTACGAAAACTCGCTTTCTGAATGACAGAATATGACTCCGCAACAAAAAGGGCCCTGGGAATCTAGAGCCAAAGATGAAAAGGTGAAAAATGGCATTAGTGGTATGAAATACACTTCGCAAGGCGTGCCGATATCTTTGATTGAAAAAGAAGCCAAGAGAAAGCAAGACTACGAAGACAACATGAACGACTACATCAAAGTGACTGTCAACATGTCTGAGAACCGAGAAAGTGAGTTTAAACAACTTCTTGATTAATGAAAATGAGGTCTTTTATCATTTCTTTAATTTTCATTCTTAAAAATGAATTCTGGCGCATTGAGGTCAAACATATACCTTGAAAACCTTTTTTTTTTTTGTCATTTTCTCGTCTTTTTCTTCTTATTTTGTAACACAGTGTAATTTTCTCATGAAACAACATATCTGGCACTTTGTGAACATGACTGTACGAAAACTATTTATCATCTTTATAAGTTTTCTAATTTTTTGTTGTATTTTTTGAGTACAGGTTTGATAAACAAGAGGTTTTACTTCATCCACGTTAATTGGCTTTGTCGTAAAGTCCTCCCTAACGGTGAGGGGGATTTTTATCCTGCTGAATTTGCGGTAGCTGAATTTTCGCTCAAAAATGGTGTCCAGAATACTTATCATGAGATAATAAGCATCGATGTACCAATGGGATATACTTTTGAAGCTGCTTTACACTCCGAAGAGACTCATAAGATCGGTAAAAATGAGCCCGGTGGACAGAGCAACTTTCTTACTATGTATCAGAATCTTAAAAGCTTACTAAGCCCTGAAACTATCGGCGAGGAATTACCTCCGCTGTACACTACCAGAGGCTTCATGGAGATTGTACCTGGACTTTTATCTAGAATGGCTAAAGAAGCTGGTAATTAATTTCTTTTTTTCATGAGAGTTTGTATTCTGATTAGAAAATTCTGGGACTTTAGGAATATGAAATAAGATTTAAGAGAATTTGAAGCCCTATTGAGTGATTATTTGAAGTATTAAATAGTTTAATTTTGATTAAATTGTAATTTTGGTATTAAGCTAATTTATATTTTATTTCAGGTCGATCGGTGGATATCTTCCGAGTCTATTCTATCGAAACCCTATTTTTCCATATTCGCAATGCTGCTGTACAGAAAATGGACGGCGAGTCTGCTGCCACAGGTTTCCCAACTCTGCCGCTAGCTGTTTCTGAAATACAGAAAGATCGTTTTGATCATACTCCAGGAATTACGTGCGAGGTAAGTGACCTGTTACTAAATAATTGAAAAGGCATAATAAATAAATAAAAGGCCCTGACTTGAGTAATGAAACCATAAAAAAATAGTTCAATAGGAAATAGCTGAGGGTCTTACCCCAGGTAAAAAAAGAGGCATGGTTTTTCCCAATCCTGATTTTCAAGACCCTAATAAATTTCATGCGACTTCTTATGTATTTCACGTTTAAATGAATCTCAAAATAGCCACTGCTGCTGGAATAGACCATACATTTTATTCACGGGCTTCTCTAACCCATTCCCCCCAAAATAAGTCTTCAATTCTTGTAATCTCTCACCTAAACCCTGTGATATGCAAGAATTAACTTAATATTAATTTTTTTCAGTATCATACTCAGCTGGAGGAATCGGCTCATCATTGCAGCCGATCTATTGTGATACGCTGGGCTTATATTATCTGCGATTTCTGTTGCCTGGAGCTTGACATAGAAATGAAGCCTGGAAGCCATTGTCCACTGAATGCCGACATCGATAGCTTAAAGCTATCGAAAGAAAGTATAATAAGGGAAGCTCTAAGCTATAAGAGGAGTGAAGGTGTCCGTGGTCTTGCATCTATGAGTGGAGTAAGTAAAAGAGCTTTGTAATCTAAACAAATTCGATTATCAGGTAGATAAGATGATAAAATGAATTTTTACTCTAAACGTTTAGGTTCACAGGTGATATTTTTTGCTAATTCAAGTAAATACGCTTTTCAGGTAACAGAAGAACATAGAATGAAGACTTCGGAACGAACTTATAGAGAGGAACAAGAACGGCGACAAAATTCTCATCCTCTACAAATCATAGATCATAGCAGACTGCGTAATTCTAATGTGCAAGAAGTGAAAACCGCGCCAAAGCCAGCCACCAGTAGTGGATTATCTTATTCTGATTTCACCGTGAGTAGCAAAAGCCAAAATATTATAATTAGGTTTCAACTCTTGTTTTTTATGCAAATAGCGATTAGCAATAGTTGAGATATCGAATGACAGAGTACAATTTAAGTAATTATTCGTTTTATTTTTTCTAAATTCATTGACTAATTGATTGCGTTTCTTTTTTTCAGCGAAAAACTGTAGAAAGGAATCTCCGATTGCCGAAATCCAAAAGTAAGACCGTCAGTTAATTTGTGATAGAACTAATATGAGCCGTTTTGTAAATATTTAACACGCTTTAAAATCCCTGAATAATTGTGATGCTATTCCCTATCAGTGAGAAAGTTAAAAGCGGATGCTGCATGCCCTTACTCAAGAACTACCTCAAGTATTTTATCTAAATTACAAAATCAACAGATTTGCTTCAAGCCTTATACCGATTGGCGCAAATCCTTCGGCTCCAACAATTTCTACACTCAACTTAACGACAATAAATGATATTTCCACAGGCTACGCTATGATGGGAGCAGAAACAGAAAAAGTGCCGAATATGGACGAAATGAACTTCCCAGCAATTGGTGAGTATTCATTTATTCACGCATTAACTGTTCATTGAAATTTCATACTTGTTCTCATTAATCAAAAAAACTTTTGCTGATTACTTAATCAATTTTAATTTCTTTTAGGTGGTAGAGGGGCTGGAGTAAGGAGAAACTTCGATAACGACTTTCCTCCTATAGGACGTGGTGAGTGTGTTCATGTTGTTTAAAATTCCTTCAGAATGGAGAGCTTCTGTCTTCAGAGTTATACGTACTTTAGTTGAGTTCGTTCATTATCAATTCTGTATTATAAATTGCATAGAATATATTTTTAAACTCAGAAAGCTGGTCTTGCTTTTTGTACTATAATTTAATACTTGATATTTTTCATTTTCCAGGTCGTGGCTTATCGTTTGGACATTAAGTTCTTGAAAGCAACGTGATTGTGAAAAGGGAACAAAGTTATGAAACGAGAATGAAATAATCAAGAAACTACGTTTATTACCCATAATAGATATAAGCAATGATAACATATTGACAAAGTTTAAGAAAGTTTATTTTCTTTTCATTCTATCGGAAATAAAAATCAAGTATTTTTATTCTAAGACCTAGTTTCCACGAAACTTTCGTTCACATTTTTTCATTATTATTATTTTTAATTTGTACTACTATCAGTACTTTTGTTTGAACTAATCTCTGCTTTTTTTCCACAATGCTGACGAAAATCAGTTCCGGCTTTATGTATTTTAGCTTTGATGTGATAAATGTAATCGCGATGTGATACGTAATACGGTATTTAAAGAGACACGGCGGCTTAATTAAATAAGAAACTTCGATTATTATTATTAAAAATGTACAAAAGTTTTGATTATAGTTCAAATTATTCCAAATATCTCACTCATTCAGAATAAATAATTCAATTGATATATCGCTGTCGTATCTCTTAGAAAAAACTTGAACTCGAGCACCTTGTTTACGTTGAATAAATTTTATATTGAATAAATATTGAATGAATTAATATCAATATTAACCTGACCCCCAAGACGACGAAATTTTTAAATGGAAGAACACATGTATTTTTCGGAATCAAATTTGAAATTTTTAGCTACGCATCACGTGCACACTCTTTGAGGCCACGAAGGTCACTGACCCCACGACAGGTGCCCGTACCTAAGGTCGTGTATTCGGCCTTGTTCGGCTAGTCCCGCTAACGAAGTGACGATGGTATCGCCATCTTGTGGTCGGATCGATACACTATTTTTGCCGCAAAATCGTGTTCGAATTCACGGAGGTTGCATACAGTACGTAGCTATTTTGGCGGCAAAAGTAGTTCGTCAATCCTACCGCGAGATGGCGATACCATTTGTCACCCCGTGGACGTGACCAGCCGGGCAAGGCCGAGTACTCGACCTTGCGTGTGGCACCTGTCGCAGGGTCAGTGGCCTCTGTGGCGCCAAAGAGTGTGTATGGGGTCCACGTTAACGAAATATGACTCTGACAGGTACGGAGGGTAGCGAGAGTGACGGGCATCTTATGTTAACAAAAATACTTCGTACTTGCTAGCTTGCATTCTAAGAAGTAAATCAGGAAACTGGATTAGTCGCCATAAGGTACAAAATAACAGAAAAACAAAAATTATATAGTATCGTTGCTGCAGCAATAATTCATCAGATACATCGATAATCAATTGCTGATTTAATTCCCACTTTCGCTTTTCCACTACCCTTTATTTAAGATATCAAATAAGCAGTAAGTGCAGCATAATGAGATAAAATATAAAAGGCGTACTGATTTGGCAAGGTACGTGTGATTCTGACAATCGTCGTCTCATACTGGTTTTAGCAATGCCAAAAGGTCGTATAATGTCCTTCACGACCTTACCGTATTAATCAACTACTTTTGCCGCAAGTAAGTGGGTGGAAATTATTATAAACCTTCGGTATAGCTGAACCTAGTACTTACTGCTCTGGAATGATTAATCCCAATTTCCTAGAATGTTTGGAATATCGTAATATACACACAACGTAAGTATATTAGTTCAGCGAGCTCTATATAATCATATGTATATTCAATATGTTAATTCACGCCAGGTACTCAATAATAGGAATTAGATATTAAAAAAGAACTGATTGATGGATAAATCTGTAAATATTTTGCTGATCGCAATGTGAGATTATGAGCGTTCTATCAGCTCAGTTTTTTTGCGATAGATTTCAACCGCGGAAGTCCATTGAAAAACCTCTCCGAAAAGTTTCATTACACCGTTTACTCCGTAACTTAAAAATTACAAGGGATGGAAGGGCCGAAGGGCTGGATTCGCACTAGCCAGTTAATCCCGGGTTTTAGGTGCCTGCCAACGCCGTCGGTGTTCCGATAATACGATAACTGTGTTACAAGTTTATAGACATTGGCGAGTTTGTGGGAAATTAAACTAGCTTTGCTATACTGAATCAGTTCGGACAGTTTTGGACTCACACCGATACTAGCGACCCTAGAACTTCGGCAAATTCTATCACACCAGGACTCTATATATGTTTGCTGTGTACTTCAAACCAATCATATTTTTCAATACCTTTCTCTACTATAGTATCTAATCTCCTACATTGCTAAAAATATATGGATATATATTTTCAAAAAATTGTCCTGTGTATTGGAATCACACAATATACAGTATCCATCCCATTCCATCTATCTGCTCCGCACACCCAGCTAACAACCCGAATTTTATACAGTTCATTCGCCCTTAGAATCTCCCCCACCTGTCAATCGCTCTGTAGTCTGTATTCGTCAACCTTTCGTCAATTTCGTAGCCCTCATTCGTTCACGGTTTCAATCACACCACTTTCGCTGACTCGCAAACCCTCTTCGGTCTATTCCCAGACCTCACATTCCTCAAGAATTCAGTTTTCGGTAAAAAAAATTTGACGAAAAAGCAGAAAACATATTTCACTCATTTCGAGTGATATGTCATTTCTTATTCATTGCTACATAATATTTTCAGATTTTTTTCGGGCACCTTCTATACCGTATTGTGGTATGATCTGAAATTAATATTTCGACTTAAATTTTTTGAATGAATTTCAAATGATGTGATGTAAGAGATTTTTACCAGAGCGAAAGGGAAAATTCAATTTATAAAATTGAGCTGCTGGTGTATTGGAATAACTGCGGGGCTGGTTTTATCAATTTTTGAACATAAAAATTTGTGTAATATATCACGCAATATCTTCGATATTGTATGCGGTATATATTCATGAGAAGAATAAAAATGTCTCACAATGAAATTCGCCAAAATTTCAGGTTGAGCAATGTTCAATCTACACAAAACTTCGCAGTTCGGTGTTTAATTTTTAATTCTCACCAAATAGCCTCTAACGTTAATGAATATACGAGAGTTGCGATGAACAATGGCTTTTTCGAAACACAAATACAAACTCTCAGTTAAATAGGACCTGGCCATAAAGAAATAGGCGTGCGGAAACCTGGAATGGAGTTTGGATCCCAAATTCGACTCGAGGAGTAATAATTAAGCTATTTGCTCTACAAACATTTGTCACACTTCCCTATTCACTATTACATTCATTAGACACACGCGTATATAGGCTTTTACATTTTACTCCGGTAATCGTTCACGGAAAATCTCTTGTAGAATGAGAAAAACAGATTTCTGGGTGAAGCCCAGAATTTTATTTAGAGTTAATTTCTATAAATTTTCAGCCATTAAAAAGACATTCGCCTCGGGGGATTACAATCTGGTTCATTCCAAATATATTAATATAAGAAGGCTGTCCCATTCCATGGCTTCTGTATTTCGTACCCTTTCATCTAATTTGATATTACGATTCGATTTCAACCCTCATACTTCGCAAATATGAATGTGTTACACGTACTCACCAGCTATGTTGTGTGATGTGTCCTTGCTGTATTAAGGGCCGTGTTACTGTACCGATCCTAAATTCAAATACTGACAAATTACCAAACAGGCTTGTTAACACTTCGGGTAAAGGCTTGATTCGTTGACACGGAGGATATCCGCACAATTTGCTCGACAAGTTCATATCTGTGTATTCTGAATCGATCGTTTGTTTATTCGCACTATTCACTATAGGTGTTATTGTGTGTGTATCTATAAACTCTCGAGCTCCCGGACTAACGTTTACGTTCTATAGAAATAGATTAGCTGCCGCGATGATACTACGTTTAAACATGCATGCATATAACATTAATAAATATAATGACCGCGGTGCGGTAATTTACTTCATATGGATTACATACTGCAATGCGTATAGATATCATAATTTTCCTCAATTCCGGGTAGGTACGTATAATTCGCACTGGGTTTTGAAGACAAACATTAATTAGGCTTATTACGTTCGTCTAAATAATCATTTTAATCAAATAATATCTACTATAAAATTCCAGCTTGTATTTTCAGGCATGTTTATATCCAAGAGTGAAAATTTCGCAGTTCAAAGAACAGGCCTAAATTATACACGGTACCTGAAGAAGTTACTCGTCACAGTTATTACAAGCTGTTATAATAACTCAGTGAAGATTAATTAAGCAATTTTTGCTGAATAATAACTGCTACTCTATTTAAGTTTAACTAATGTTATGCCTGACGAAGATTAGATGGAATGAATTAAAACTGAAAAAGAACCGCAACGAGTCTTCTGCGCCAATGAATTACGAAGTCTTTACACTTTTTTTTATTTCTCCATTGATCCAATTACTATTCTACAAGCCGCTTGTAGACGAGATTGCAGACCTTTTCCCAGGGTCGAAGTAGTCCATGTAGTTCAAGCACTAAGGAGTCGAACTAGTCCAAGTGGAGTGCTCACGAGAGGGTCAGACCAGAACCGAAGTATCACAGTCTTACCGCTCACGCTTTTACCACTGGGATTTCGAATGGGATTGCTTTCTGAAAGTTCTACAGATTAGAGAGGCAGCGAATACTGAAGATATCCTCGTAAATTTATTTCAATATTTCCAAGTAATATGAGAAGCAACAAGTATCAATATGTTCACACGCTGCTTCTCACCGACATTGACAAATCGCTTTTGATACTGAAAAATTTTTAATATGATATAAGCCATCGAGCAGCGTGTGTTTTATAGCTTTTCTATATTGTTTATTATAACATTTTTACGAGTTAGAATTTCAAACCGTATGAGTTTTCGTCGTGACGTTCACCATATCGATTTTCTAAAATCTACAATTATTTTTAACTCAACCGAAATTTATTTAGAATGATATATGAACGCTTTTTTCACACCCGGTCTTCCTAAGTGAACGTTAGCTAGGTCTCTTTCACTGGATAGGGATGGAAAGCTCCTGGCACAGTAGGAGCCCTAACAATTCACCCCAGCTGAACACCCGGCAAACTTATCCTTTGAAAGAGGCTTTTGCGGAACAAATCGTTTACTTTCAATGCAGTTGAATCTGAACAGTTTTAGTACAGCTATAAATGCTTTCGATCGGAGTTGTTTGCTGTACTTGTTCTTCTCCCGGAGGGGCTTAAACGTTGGTATTTATAGAGGATGTCTGTAGACTTCGATCTTGATGTAATTCTTTCTTATATACAATATACATGATATTATGTAAACTTTCTTAAATATTTGATATTATTTACCGAATAAATTCTATACATGCATACCTGAACACATCTCTCATGAAATACATGGCCGAAGAACATCGTATGCCAGTGTAAAGCTCCCAGATACTTCGCAACGCGTATACCTATACACGTGTACCCACATTAAACAATTTATATGAAAACTGTTGAGATGTTTACTCGAATATTTAAGAGTTTATAAGCTTGAGGTACCAAAAATTCTTCCTTTGATACATACACACATTTTTTTCTTGTCATTTCAAGAGGCGCTAGGCCCTACTTATTCGACTAAATGCTTTTTGCCTCTCGAAGAAAGAATATAGGAAAAGAAGATCTAACGTAAGAGGATCGAGGAATGAAAAGTATACGATCTCTGAGAATATTCAAATGATTTATTACACCCTTTATACATTTCCATCACTGTTCTTATCGCCTATATTTATATTTATAATATATGCATTTATTCGTTGAAGCTTTTTATAAACTTGTCGACTCCTAAGCAAACTACTAGGTACAATAATTCAGCGGATAGCATATGCTTGATGATTTTTTAATAGGTATACGGTATCAACGGTAAATAAAATAAAATCTCTGCGAAATAAGTTTGATTGGCGAATGAAAATGAAAGGCGGTGAGGGGCGAACATCCGGGGCTCTAGGGACGACGCCACTCTATCCGCCTTGACCATCTGTCATCGAAATTTGAAACGTAATCATTCACTTCAATAGTTCGATTAATTTTTTATTAAATCGAACCAGGATCAGAGTCGAACACAGTCACACACTTAATTTGTCACTCATTCAATCTTCCGCTCGTTTACTTACCCTAAATAGTAATTTTATCCCTTCCTCTCTTTTTTTCTTCCTGTTTCCTTATTTTTTCAGTTTTTTTTTTCAGTTTTTCTTTGGTTTTATCTTGTTTATTAGTACATACCTAAGCGTTATCGTTCGAATACTTAATAACACAAACTTATAGCTTTTTATAATTAATATTGGACATGAACGTTAAAAATTTATTATTCTACACTCATAACGATGTATACGTATACGTACGTATGTACATACATACGTTACAGATCACTGACGAAGATAATAATTATACGAACGTTGGTTACAATATTATGTATACAACATTACATCTGGACTGTTATATCATGTATATATCTATTCGTATATTCTAAATATTAACGTCCAGTTTCTATAGTTAGATATACGTATAGTAGCTCCTAAATTCTCTGTACACGTCGTCGTTATGAAAATAAGAAATATGGTTTTTTTTTTTGTTTTTAAAGCCTCCCAGCATATCGCTGTAGTCACCGATTACGCGTTCATTAAATGTATATATTTACAAAACTTATTTACAAATCGTTATTAATCAGAAATTAGAAAATATAAGTAATTTCATTAAAACGATGATATGATATACGTATATTATATCTTAATATATTTTATTACATATCCATTTACTCCTTTATTCTCTTCTTTTTTGAAAGTCCTGTGCAGTGTAGCTTCTTTCTTGATATATTATATAAAGGTATACATTTTATACTATACACACTTATTCATTCATATATACAAATTGACTCGTGGACACACCAGCTCCTGCGTCAAAGTAGGAACAAATTCTTGATTCGGGTTTGAATATTTAATTCTCTGCGTTCCTTTTTACATCTCTTGTTTTTTTTTCTTTTTTGTTGTTTCAAAATTGAACGTCATTTGACTGAATTTCGTAATCGTTGATATATTCACCTTTTTTTTGTTTGTTTTGAAATAAATTTCACTGCTGATATAACGCTATTCGAATAATTTGAAATTCAAATCTGATTAACTGCAGCATAATTAACTTCCACATATTATTTTATACACGAATAATTAATCAAGCTTGGATATCGCTTCTACAGTTAGCGGATACAGGTTCGTCCATTCTTCGAAAAGTTTATTTATCTAGTTGTTATAAATTTAATATATTATCGCAACTCGCGTCTGCGTGTTGGTTTTAGTCGAATAATTTAAAAGCTTTGTTCCCACGTTCCCCTCAACACCACGCAATTTACTAAGAAGAATGGACGCGGCTATAGACACAGGAAATTCAGAGGAAGGAGTTAGAGGATTTTGACGGGGCGAATATTGACCGTAGGTATTATTATATGATTTTCAAAAGATATTTAATTAAACGTTCGAGTAGAAAATCGCTCTAGAAAATAACAAACTGTACAGAAACTGTCATGTTGCCAGACTTCAAACGGGAAATCCATCTAGCTGGTATGATAGTGGGAGAGAAAAAAGAGCGGGGGAAAAAAAAGAAACAACTTTGAATAACTCTGAGCTAGATCTGGTGAGTTAGAGTATTTCGAGTTTTTCTAAGCTCTCGCGTTTATAAAATATTTCTAAAATAGATTTTTAACATCTGAACGGATTACGTATATTTTTCTAGTAACCTTTAACGATTCAAGCACCGATTTAAATGGATTAGGAAATAAGGTGTATCGAGCTATAACGACGCTGAAACTTTTCTCGATTTTTATGCGATAATAACGTGGCGTGAAAAGTAAAAAAAATACAAAATCACAAATATCTTATACAGCCTCAAATTTACACTTCTATTAATTTCTTTATTGATAGGTTCGAAGCAATCGGCTGCTACGAAACATCTGATATAAACAATTTTTCCAAATTTCTGATCTACTTTTAACGTTCGTTAAATCGATTACCATGAAATCGGACCCAAAAGTCGATTAAGAAAGACCCATGCGTCTGAACTCGCAATCAGAGATCGACGTTTCATTGCTTTTCCTCCATCATCTGGTTGACCGTCATTAGATCTCGATTTATTTCCCGATTTATCGCAAAGAACTAATTCGAAAAATTCGCGGATCACCAACTTTTGTATACTCATTTATTTTGATGAAAATTTGCTCTTCGACTATTACAAAACACTCGACGTATAATATTGTCATTATAAATTAATCTTACATTTTCTACCATTCCGGCTTCTTCCTATTCCTCTATTTAATTTCGTCGAATTTATTCATCGCTGCACTTTAGTAAAACTGCCTTAAAACTGCAGGTAAAATTTGGACCGTAATCGAATAGGATCATCAATCTTTAATCAACTTCTGCAGTTATAGCCGAAAGTATATTGGCGCTTTGGTCGTGAAAACTAGACGATGTCTTATTTCCTTTTTTCTGTTCAACGTTTAACTATCGGCGATACCTTCGTAGTCTGATAATATAAGACCGTAAAAATTGCAGTATGAAATTTTTCACAATCTCACAGGGCTCTCAAAATCTTTTATACTCCGTTCCACGCCGTGATTTACTATAACGAGATTATATTTTCGTATACAGTGGATTTATACGATATAAAATAGAAAATACCTATTCCCAGCTTCACCTCGCAAACTTTTTTTGACCCGAAGAGATTCAGAAAATAGAAAAAATGAAAGAGAGGATGAAAACAAAAAGAAAAAAAGAAAAAAAAAATTGCGAAAGCGAAGTACGCGAATAAAAATTCTTTGTTTTATCGATATTACGAAACATTTACATGCATATGTTCCAGATTCCGGGTAACAGCTATACCTACGTACGTACCGTACTACAATTCACCCGCATAATTCAAATTAACGTCAATTACAATCGCGATAAAAATTTACCAAAAACTAATTTATTATCAACTCTACAGGCAGATATACTACAGCGTTGAACTGAAGTGTCGACGTGGGCGTAAGCATTTTCGAAAGGCTCTCGTATGCACGTTATAAAAATAGGCGCCCTACACGTATAAATTTTGGCTCTGTATAGAAGCACCCAGACGACCCACTCGACTAAATTCTGCAAGAAAAATTGCAAATTCAACACACCGGGCGCGATGTAATGCGGGCTGGCATATATTTCGCTTCGGAGTATAATAGAGAACGGGGTCATACTAGATAGGAACAATACTCCGGGACTGGCTCTAACATGACGTAAATTCGAGATATCTCATGTTTATCCCGAGGTAAGCCACGATTGCTACAAGTTTACTTCTCCGCGTGTATACATGTGTATACATGCGTGTATGCTGTGTCTATACCTACCAAGATATTTCTGCAGACGACGAGAATCTCGTTAATACGGTATTACCAGATTAACAGATTAGCAGCTACCTAGACATTAATACTGCACAGATATTGTGCCCGTGGTTCCATCGTTTAGTTATACCTGTGTCGGTCGTGATTTACGGTACCGCATATACACTACGTTTGTATTGCATCCGTATTATGGTCCTTAACTTTGCCGAAATTTTCACCACGCAATTACCGACCTTTCTTATTACATGTACACGGACATGTGTTACAGACAAGGTCTTTTAGCCAGAGCTACGTGATACCTGGCTTAAAATTGCGAGGGAAGGTACTTAATTATTCGTTGTATTTTTGCCTATACCTACATGCGCACATCGATATTTTGAACGACATTAAAACCCCGTTTTTTTCAGAAATTTACCGTTCCTTAATTCTAGATAGCGCAAGCAATGGAAAAAAAGCTGGAAAAGACATGCGTTGATCAATTTTTAAAGGGGAAGATGCGATTTTTACGTTATGACCTGATATAGCAATGCTCGTGGGGAGAGAAATAAATTTTTCTGAAAAATACGAGATGTACTCGGAACAACTATGACCTTTTGTGATCCACAGACTCCCTAGATAACATGTGGCAATATACGTCACATCTGGTTAGTTCATGGTGTGAACAGCGCAAAGATTTGTTTATTTTATAGTTTGGCTATAAAGTAGGCTTGTGGCGAGGAAGAAAAAACGAAATACTGTCTTCGCCGTAAGTCTTGCCTGTAACATGTACACCGTAAACATATCTTACGTATACTTATACACCATACGTATAGATGATAACACTTCGCAGGTTTACTCATGTATATACCTATATATATATAAATATATATAGAAACACGACATCCACACCTGTCCACGATAATCTCGTGCTTTTAGCTTCCCAAGACAGAATGTCGGTTACTTCTACTTCCATTAACCCGCGCTGCAGCACACTCTTGCTAATCGTACCCGAATACTTTGGCTTGTTCGTGCCACGGGAACTACGATGTACTTTAAAGTTTTCTGTTTCTATATCGTTAACACGACGTTATTATGAAAACATCGTGTCACAATGTCGTGTAACAAGTTCCAAAGTGGCATTATACAGCTTAGCTTTTTCACCCTGGATGCGAACGATTTTCTCATTTCGGTTTTCTTTTTTTTATACATTTTTCATACCGTTACAGCTTGCAGATATCGAGTAGAGAATATAAATTCGAGTTTCTAAAGGAAATTCGTGTACATGTTAGCACCTACTCTTCCGAACCGGAGAGGGTAATGAATAATTGAACAATCCGCGTCCCTCGTGTGTCTATTTTCCCTAAATTCGTGACTTTTATAGCAAGCGAAGATCATCGGACCACGGATGCTCCGCGAAAGTTTGTTATCAGAGAATTATGGTTTATTCTTCTAACCAATAGAGCGGATTATATTATCTATCCTCTCAGACTGGAGTATCGTACGTACAAACATATTTCGTAAACTGTTGGCTCACGATTCTATTAAAATAAACACGCGACAGAGCCGCAGCTTAGGGTAAAATAAGTGGTAACCTGGTTCCTATGTACGTGTCACAACTATTTTTGTATATTACGTTTTATTTTCAGTATTTATATATATATATATCTGTATATATCGATGTGTTTCACTGGATCTGAACCACCGTAGGTGAAGTTGGCTGGACCAATCTGCCAGTTTTCGTATTTCGTTTGACGATAATTAATTGGGGAATTTTTTCAGCCCATGCGTATGTATGAAAAATTGATATATAGGGATAACGCGATAATTAAGAGACGCGTTATCCCCCGGTAAGAAGAAATATCGAATTTTAATTTCAGGATAGGTTCGTCGCTCCACTTTTCTAATCGAGAAACATGTTTCTTTCTCTGCTCCGTTGTGAGTTACAAGGGGAAACAAATTGTTTTGCGCAAACGCCTGTGCTAGACTTGCGTGACTTGAGTCACGGTGTGATTCGTTCCCGTGTTACCATTGTTATCTCCGTGCTGTGGTATCGGCATCCACCTTCCCAGCAGTTTCCATCTTCCAAAGAGCTGGTTAAACGTCATCCGGAATTGACGGCTCATCGCACAGTACAGTATGAAGTTGATGGCCGAATTTATCAGCGCCAATATGTCCATTACTTCACCTGCGTGGCAAGATAAATCAGTTGAAATTATACCGGTTTGTGAAAGGTCCTTCACGGAGGACCTCCGTGCATTCTCAAAGTCCAAGACCGACTCAAATCACAACCTAGAAAATTGCCTTAGATTATTTCAGATGACCAGAGGCCGAGGGATAACGACCCTGTCCGTCGTGAACCAGCCCCGTCTCTTTATACAATTTGAAATTCATACCGCTAACAATGGGAGGGTTCATCAACAATAGATCCCATAGTTACTAAATTCATGAATAAATTCGTACTTCGGAAATTTATATCGAAGACTGTGACTGGTCTGGAAGTCTAAGGCAGACTTTCGTTGATTGAATATTCTCATTGTCGGCATATCGACTTAATTACTCTTAAGATCGAGTCGAATTTCGGCATGAATAATTTTTCGCCAATTTCCACGAAGCTTGAATCCATGTTTAATCCGATAATTTTGTCCTCGATTGTCTTTCGAGCTACTGTATGATAATTGCAGAAATTTTCAAGTGGAAGACCAACTTGCCCCGTTCTTCGACCTCACAGTGATTCAACGCAACCCACTTAAGGTACCTAACTTACGTAAAACTGAAGCGATATTGGGATCAACTTTTAAGCAAAGAAGTTTGAAATCAGGAGGGGATATGCTTCTTCTCTTTGCTTCTCGTTTTTATTTTTTACGTATCATTTCGTTGGATTCATACTCGTTTCGTCACCCCTGCTTTTTGTATATCGGACCATTGTATACGTATAGAAGATATTTTAAAGGCAATAAAAAGTTCTCTTCAACCCTAATGGTTATTGTTATACATTTCGAATAGTTTCCTTTTTTCTTTCCCCCTCGTTGTTTGTGAAATGGAACGTTAAATTTTAACGGTTTCTTTATCCATAAAAAAGACCGAAAAGACTTTAAAAATTTTCTGGGATATCGTAAAGTCTCACGCCCACGACTTCTCCGCCGATATTATACACCTACGTCCCTTAATTTCGCGCTATCGATTCTTCTGTCAAATCGTCCAACCGTGAGGTACTACTTCCGTCATTCCGCGGGTATCATATCCACTCTCGTATCCCGTTACAGAAAAATTATCTCCCCAAATTGACGCGCGAGGTTTCGCGTAGCGTAAGAATAATCGCATCCGTTATCGCGCGATCGTTATACCCGCAGTTTCTTCCCCTCCTCTATCACCCCGAAATTTATTCTAATCGGATCACATCGGCTGTAAATGACAAGTCGAATGATTCGATCATCCATTTGACACCACATCGATACATAAGCCAATGATTTACCAAGTTTTACGTAGCAGGTGCGAAAGAATACGTCGCCAAGAATCACGCTGAGAAGACCGAGAACTCCCTGAGGAAATTCGGTGAGAAGAAAGAGCAGCAAGACGGCTAAAAGCATCCTTGTAGTCCTGTCCGTCTGTCGTTCTTTGTCCATCAGCCTCGACGGCTTTTTTCGAGTCTTTTTGAGATCGGTACCGTCGTTAGATTTCTCATCGGTCTTAACCAGCGTCGCAGACGTTAGTTTCTGCCGCCTTTTCTTAGCTTCGACCAGGGCTAGTATAAGCTGAAGGCTCAGAATCGTCAGCGCGACGCAGGGGATGATCTTGATCACAACACTGTATATCCAGAAGTTCATATCGTTCAAAAAACTGTGAATCTTCGCGGTCTCGCTGAGGTTGACAAAGTACAATGTCGTGTTGGTGACTCCGTCAGGTATCGTGCCGTTGTTCGAAGTCACGTTAAACGATCTTCCGTCGAGATCGATCAGCTCGGATCGAGGCTGAATACTGAATGTCAGATAAAGCGGTATGCATATTATCGGGCATATGACATAGGCACCGACAATCGCTATTATGGTTCTCTGTATGCTGCACAATTCCCTGTTCTTTTGGGGATGAGCAACGGCAATGTAACGCCATATGGCGAGCGTTACGGTCAGCCAAATAGATATCGTGTGACAAACTTGGGCGAAATTTGAATGGAATAAAACGAACAAAGTCCAGCCGTAGGTGAAGAGATCTCTCCTCGGTCTTTCCAATAGATACATGTGACTGGCGTATGGAATGTACTCGAGCATTACCAGCAAATCTGCGACCGCTAATCCCGTGAGAATCGCGTTTGTCGGCGAATTCATCTCTCTCCGTGTGAGCACCGCTATGTTCAGCGTGTTTGCCACCGAACCGAACAAGCACACCAGGAGACTAGCGTATCCATGAATCTGGATGTAAACCGTGTGGAAGTTGTCCAGACCAGAACCGCATTGGTACATTAATGCGTCCGGGGAATCCCCGAGCTCAGTTTCGTTCGTCACGTTCATCGTTGACCACGATTACGATTATCTTTGAATAATTTTATCAACTTATTGTACTGACGAAGAGATTCTTCACACATGCTACACCACAGAGATGAGGAACTTAGGGATGACCGTCCAGTAGAAGAGATCGAGTTTTCTTTGAATAGCTACACGAGACACGAGTGAAAGGAAAGTTTCTTTCTCGTTTTTTTTATAATTAACGTGGGTGGTCATTATTGTTCGGAAAACAGGTGGACATGTCTTCCTTTTGTAGTCTTCGAGTTGTGCGTTCGGAAATTTTTCTTCGGCCACTGAACCAGCGCGCACTCCTTAAACCGCAACTTCGAAACTTTATACGCCGATATAGTGAAGTGGCGTTGAACGGGGGGGAAAAAAACGAAAAGAAAAATTATATTTTGCCTGCAGATTAGAGGAAAAGCTTTAGTAGCAACCGCCTACGGACGCGGTCACTGTTTCGCGGGCGGACTTCGAATGAAGACTTGAAGAGACACGATCATGTTCACGGTACGGTGGCCGCCGAGACGCCAAGCGTCCCGACGCCGACGCCTGCGCTATGAATCCACCTGACTCCCACCTCACCATATCAAATGCATACAACATTTTACTTCATGGGTATATATCAGGCATGCTATTTTCGTATCGTGTTCGAGATATGATATCATGTTTCTGGTCCGCAGGATTTTTATCTTGATATCAAAAGTTTTGGTATACCCGAAGATTTGCCGAGTCTGAGTTTCGGCATTTCGACTATATTACCTTGAAGGGTGAATAAATCGGGGCTACGCGTATGTTAAGAGGTAATCTTTCGCACCATTGTCTCGTATACTTACGTACGTCGTATTTCTGAGATGGGAACTATTTTCGAATAACTGAGGGCGGGAAAACCGTGGGAAGAATTCCGGATTCAAGAAAGTGGGACGGTTGCTGAGTTTCTGGCATTCTGTTTGTAGGAATTACTCTCGAACGAACATCCGACCGAGTTTTCAAAAATTACGTACAGAAATACGCGTTTCAAATCCGGTATTAAATTTTTAAAAAATTAACCGAGGTATTCGCCGTTATTAGAGGATGGAAAAATCTGTTTTTAACAAAGTATTAATACCTCGGCTAAAAACCGTTCGTTAAATTTTCCTGAAACTCTTCAGGTTTTTACTTTCCGAAGCATCGAAATTTTTTCCCCGAATAAAACACAATTTCGAAATCAAATGTGCGAGGGGTAAAAATTCGAAACGTGATAACCACGGTGGACGTGTTTCGTCGAAATTTACTCCATGATCGGGTTTTGTGATGATTAGAATATTCCAAGCTACAATTTCCTTGCCGAATGATGGACTACGTCCATTTTTTTGGGTCTGGCTTTTTGATTACCCGAAGAACTGTTTGAGTCTGAAATTTTGAACACAGGTTTGAAATTCTGATTGTACCAGAGTTTTCGGATTTTTTAAAGCGTTTTAAAACGTCGACATTCTCCGTCCTAACGAACCTTTCAACGTTAAATTCTCTCATCGTCACTTTAATCATATCTGCCGGATAATCACGCCGTTTTATAGTTGCTGTTTATTTTCTATTCCCGATTTTTAATCAACTCCGATTGATTTCGGTGCCCTAACGTCGCGGTTTCGCTGATTTTATTCCCCTAACGAAACAGTTGTTTAATAATAACCGGACTTTTGCTTTTCCTTTCGCTTTTGATTAAACGAAATATATTTACATCCTGATAATTTACGTAAGCTTACCGGGCTGGACGTGTCAAACAAATCACAGCGGTATTTATGTAATCATATTTATTCCCGATCTCACATAGGTAGTCTAGCTATAGCTGGACCATCGCTCTTCCCATTAGCTGCGCGGACCATCCCCCACGATCCCGACTATAACCATTATCCTAGCTTGGAAGTTCTCAGCTCTAATCTTCGTCTCGTACTAATGACATTACTATGATTTATTTCGCTGTCTCATCAGATCCCGCGTCCAAATCCGTGCAATAAATGTCGTACTCTAATTTTCCGTTCCTTTATTCGTAGCGAAATGATCATAAATGGGAATTATTATTTCTCTGGTTCGTTTTTACGCAAACCTTTGAAACCCAGAGAGGGAAAGTCCGCGTTCGCTGAGGCCGGATGAGATAAAAATTGATAAGAATTTTCCGAGCCTTTAATTAGCCACTGGCCAGTTTCAATTTAACTTAGGAATATGTTGTACCACGTATGAACTCTGATAAACTTTACTTATCTCACTTTCTGGGCGTGACTGGCGATAATTTATATACAAGCGGAGGATAAGAGGGTATAACTACGGCCGGAGGGTAGTTAGAGAGGTATAAGGAAGAAAGAATTAAAATTGAGATAACTGTCGGTGTATAATAACCACGCGATGGTAATTTCTTTTAATTCATTCATCCAGCCGAAATTTATTGCGCGGACTTTAATTATTTTTAATTTCTTCATTTTATCACCGAAATGAACTCGTAACGTTATCCTTGTTTTATTTATTCACGCGGATGGTCGATGAATGTAAAATACACGAAAAATTTCAGACACCGAGAATCCTCCCGTCTCTGCCTCGTCGCGTATATATATACACATATACTTACGTTTTTTTTTCGGTTTTTATCTCTATTTTAAATAGCGTCTGCTGGTTGGTTGGGTGGGTGGGAATGAATCCGCGCGTAAATAACCGCGGCCGCGGCTTTAAACGAAGCCTATTTTTTTTTTCTCTCCTCCATAATATTTTCTACTCTTTTTATCGATCTTAAAATTAGAGTCCAAAAGCTGGCTCCTACCAACGGAAAATCAAATTGCTCCATTTAAAACGCTGTAACCGCTATACAACGTCGACGATGTCCTATATACATACATAAATGCATACGACAAAGATTCTTATTAAATATCTCGCAATCTTTGTAAAAATTCATGTATTTTATAAAATGACGTGAGCGAGAAGTCACAAAAATAAATACGAAAGACATATAGTATACCTATACATCGCATAATCAATCTGTCGAGGAGGCTACTCATCCCTTCGGCTCTGTGTGCCAGTAAATTGTGATAATATCACTCTTCTACCTACATTATGTTATATACACAGTTTTCTCTCTCTCTCGTCTCTTTACCTCTCTCTTCTATCTCTCTCTCGAGGGAAATATTTGGGTGAAATATTCAGAGCGAGGAAACTCTCGCTTTTTAATGTCCGTCGACGGAGGAGAGACGAAAAAGTTTCGAAAAATTGTTGCGTTAAAAAATAAAACAAACAAACAAACAAAGTTGGTATATATGTAGGTGGATACATCCGTGTGTATCGTGCCTACATAGAATCTGGCTGAAAGAGATAAGCTAACTCTGCAACGATAAACGTAGTTTAAAAGTGCGCGCCACTAACTCGACTAACGGTGTTGCGAATTAAATGTGCAACTGACTCGAGTCGCTAATCCGGTATATAAAAGAAAAATGACGAACGTTGAATAACGTCATACAGAAAAAATTTATATTCCAGAAGAGGTGAAGCTGGAGGACTCTAAAATTTTCATATCAGATGATTCGAAGAGCTGGTTTATTATTTGTAACAAAAAATGTTCGTCTTGCTTTTTTTCGCACGAGAATTTCAGACGGTACTCAACCTTCTTTAATCGATAGCGAAAAATCCGGTCGATCTAATGATTCATCATTCGAAAAAATAATAATTACGGGCCAGGTATCGCGTCATAATGTCACTGACCCTACTTCAAATCTTTTATAATAAATTTTTCATTAGCAAAAAATTGATACACGCATATGAAAACCCGTTTCTATTTAATTACTCCAAGCCGCAAATGAATTAGCGAGTTCTGATCCTAATCTAGTCCCACCCACACGTACGTTTCTTTCCGCTCGGAATGTTTGGACGAAATAATTTATCTTCTTCGGGGAAATATTATGCATACGTTTTTTTTGTTCATTGTAATTAATTAATTAATTAATTACTTATCGAGTGAAAAGTTCCTTTGTTTCTTCGGAATAATCAGAAAAATTAGGGGATCGAATTTATTCACCAGATATTGTAATATCTTGTATGTTATTGAAAATTCTATAAAATATGTCAATTGAGTATGTATTGAGGATAAAAAATGTGGCGTATATAAAAACGTCCGTATCTCCTCTTGTTGCCTGAGAGAAATTTATTTTTATTTATATTAATGGTCTTTCATGGTAAACGAACTGCTACTATTTACCTTATTTTCGTCTTGCCAGCTGCAAGACAGTTCCAACTTGACGGATCGCACAGTAGCTCTTTTCAAAACGTTCGTCGATCTCCGCTTATCTGAATTCTGAAGTGCGCAAGAGTCAATCCGAGCGAATAGATTGGCTTGGGGATGTTCAGCTGCTGCTTGAAAAGAGAAGAAAAAAAAGAAAAATAAGAAAAAGAATGAAACCGGGGTGAAATAATTTCTCAACGTTCGAACAAAGGTCTCAGACCGAAATATTCCTTCCGTTTAAATTTCGCTGATCGGAAAAGGTACGCGGCGCGACAGTTTCTACGGATAATTATTACCAGGGGAAGATTTTTACCGTCCATAAACCCCAGGTCGACGGAATCAAAGGGTGAATGGTCCATTCCGGATGTTACAACGTTGCGTCATGTTTTATTCAATGGCTAAACTTAATCCTGGCTTATCCAGCTTGTCGGAGGAATTGTACTGAACATTACCGAGGTCTCGAACCTCCGATCTCCGTTATTTTTCCAGAGACGAAAATGTCTCGAAAATTTATCGTTAAAAATGGAAAAAGAAAGCGTTCATAGAAAAAAAAATTGTCGACAGATCAAAGATCATTCGGGATGTATAAAAATGGATTACGATATCAATAACTATCGCACACACGTGAGAGGGACGTCCGGCAATTAATTGAAGCCCTTTTTGCAACGTTCTATGGCTTTGCTCAGTACTGTGACAAATTTTGGTACCAATCAGCTACTGCAAACGAACATTTTCTCATTTCGCTAAACTTCCGGCGATGGAAGTTAAACTATGGAATCGATTCGGACCGATCCTCGCTCAGAACTTCTCGCCGACGTTCTCGCGCCCAGGATATTTGACATAGCTCCAAAGTTCCTCTGCAGGATAGGACAGAGAAGGTAAACGTTTACGACTTATCCGCATCTATTACAATCCTGCGATTTGCCTCGGTTGAGCGTGACTCGAAGAGATCGTAGGACGCGAATCGAGCGTGCAAAAACTTCGGACCGTACCTAGGTAGGTACACGTATATAGGTATGCGCAGGCACTTTGAGCGGAGGAATTTTGGTCATTAAACTTTTGCTCGGTCAGCGTATCCGAACGATGGAGACAACTTCGAGGTATCCATAACGGGAAATGGGTCTCTCAGGTAGAAAAGATTGCGATTTTTATTCCCGATTCAAGTTCCTTTACTCCACGAGGCGAAATATATTCGATCGATGTGAAAATTCGATGAACTACCGAATTTCCCAACGGTTCATTGAATCGCTGAGTTACGTCAACCGTGGAAGACGAGCTGCTAATATTTACGAATATGTTAAGATTCCGTTCGAATCGCTGCTCCAAAACGTTATCGGAGGAAGAGTTTCTCTTCTTCGGTTCATTACCATAAAATATGACGAATTTATATTCATCTTACGGCTTAGTCGATTCGAATTTACGCAAACCGATGTTAACTTCGCTGAGTATCTCGCGTGTCGGATTCTGAGACCGAGTTTCCCCGTGCTGACGGTTTTTATCCACTTTTTTTCTTTTTTTTTTCTACGGATTGACGTATGCAGATGGACTTTTGCGAGGTTTTATAAATCGAACTATAAACAAATTGACGTGTGAAAGGGTCGAGCGGTTTAGGGTTTCGGATAAAGATTGATTCTCCCTGACGCTCATCCCTCTCTTCCCACTTCAGGATCGAATCTAATTTCCTAAATATACTTATGTCTCTGCCCTTTCGCGGAATGGACGCGGTTCAGTTAAATCGCAAATCACGTATATCTACCTACTAACCCAAGGAAAAGTTTGAGAACGCGAAAACCTCTCGGGCAAATAGACTCTGACTTTGTTACGAAATAAAGTACATAAAACTGGGGATAATACGGAAGCTCCTCACTCGAGGGAGAATACTTACGACATTAAGGGTTTGTGCAGAGGCGTAAATTCCGGTATTCTTTGAACGACCTTCCGAAAGAATTTTTTAATAACTCCCGTTTTGACTGAGCGGATAATTTAAAAGTCACGATTTTTGGAACCCCGGCTCTCATAGTTGAATATTCAAACTTCACACTGTGCTTTTTTTTTCTCCGTCTCTGGCGAAGGCCTGGATGTAATTTTTTATCGTTCAAACTGACCACACGGACCTTTTCGAAACAGAAGTTGTCAGTCGGGTTTCAAATCCACGAGATTTTTTGCCCAGCTGCGACGGTCGGTTCTGTTAGACACGAATAGTTTCAGTTTCAGGGTATGAAGCTCCCGGGCAGAATTGATTTAACCCTATCTCGGATTTTCCCTCACTCGAGTCGCCTGAGTGCGGGCAGATCCCATCGGGTCTAACCAACCGGCATTATTCAATTAATGATACAGCCGATATTTGAAGTAGTAATTGGCACCGGAGACGAAGAGGGAAGAGAACTACGACTGGCAGATTGATAACCGCCGCTGATAAGATTACTGATAAATTTCCGACAGGTTTAAGTTCGGAAATATTTTCCCTGTAGTCAAGATTATCATTTTTAAGGTCGAACATCGTTTTTCATCTTTACTTCACGATAGAACATTTCATCCCGTCGAAGAATTATACGAGTAGAATGGGTCTATTCGAACTCGATATCGTTGAAGTGAAACTTCGGATTATCTGATACCGAAGGAAATTGAATCCGGTTGATCGCGAAAGTTTCAGGAATCGCGGGTTGTAATCGACGATTGTCACACGTCGGCGTATAACAGGAAGAAGGAAACTGGCGTTGTTTTATACAGTCGCAAAGTTCGCAATCTGAGAAAATAACCTTCTGGCGATATATTCCAGGGCTCTTTTTTTTTTATTTCCCTTTCTTCTCTTTTCTCTCCTTTCTTTCGTATTTTCTTACGGCCATTGCCCCAGGCTCGGAAACTCGTAAGCTCCTGTTCTTTAAAGCCGGTCCCTTCACCCCACTTACGAACAGGGTCTGATAACTCTAAGCTCGAAAGTCTTTCGTCTTATTTTTCGCCATATACGAAGACCTGGCGACACTGGTGTAGGTCAATTCCCATAAAAGTGCGGGCGTACATAGGCGACCTTTGTCTTTCGGTTCAGGATCAAAGTCAAGGCTTGAACTCGATGCTCCTAGACGCCACGCTTCGTTATCGCTCCAAGTTGACGCAGCAACTTCAACTTATGATATAATCACCCAAATTTTACCGTATACTGAAAATAAGTGAATTTGAATCCTTTTCCTCAATCGCAAATTCGCAAATATTTCAATCGCTAAGTCAGTCTGCAAATTTTCGCGATTAATGGACAAGTTTCTATACCTACATCGGCTAGCCTTCCACCCTTAAGATTCTTTCGCAGTTCATTTTCTCCATTTATTCAGCCACAGTACATTACACGTGGTAATGCCTTTTTACGGAGGGGACTGGGGCAGCCGAAGCTGGGAAGGAGGAGGATTAAAATTTGTGTAATCATTCGTGAACAGATTTGGGGGAAACGAATTTCCAGAAAGTGCCTGTACCCACGTCTGTCAACCCTGAGAATATCGTGGTTAAATTCAAGGGTTCAACTGCTCGCCTCGATACGTGGGGTCAAGACATCTAGAGCTTTATTTGACCCAACCATTTGTATACACTCAGCGACGAAGTGTCCCTCGCTGATTCATCGCTTTAGCTTCTATCCTTGATTGGTATACCAGGCCTTTGAAGCTGATCTTGATTTGACGAGGCGTAGAGATTATCCAGATCTAATTACGAGACTTTCCCAAATACTTTATTCTACACTTTATGAGAACGCGAAGAGTGTAGGAATTTTATTTTATCTTTGTTCGATTTTCCATCAGGCGAATTTCCCTATTCATTTTAATCCGCGTAGATAATCTTATCTCTGACGTACATCGGCGAAATCACAGTGAATTAGGGAAATTGGGGCTGGAAGTATTGACATACGCGAGCGGAAGTAATATTTTCATTTCGTATGAATATTGTATGCCCGTAGCAGACACGAGTTCGCTTCTAATATCGACGTGGAGAGCGACTTCAGACCCGATAAAATATTGTGTCGTAATAATTTTGAAAACCCTCCACGAAATTATTATTTCAGACCGAACTTTTGATACCTTTGCTTAACAGGTTGGAAATAAAGTACAAGTACCGATAACAAATAAGTACGACATTTCCGAAAAATACATCCTGAGGTATTCCGTACCATTTTTATTTCATTTGGTACGAAAAGTCGGTTTTATTCCCTGTCTAAAAAAATTGATCAAATTTCTTCACAAAGGAGATTAATTTGCGTTAATTTTTTTCTGGAGATTTGACAGAGATTTGACGGTTCGAAACGATAAACTGTTTTGTGAAGCGATCGTACGAATACATGGGGAGTAATTAAGCTTGTAAAATTGGAGATTAAAATTTGTACAAAAAATTAGGGTGGGGTATCGAGCACTTTTTCAAAAGCCAAACTCTTCGAAATGTTAATCAAACGTTTTCAAAGACAAGCAATTAAAGTCTCGCTGAAAAAGTGGCCGAGTCGTTAACCTTTGGAAAGTATACGCTTTGAAGAATCCTCTCCATGCATACCTCCGAGTGTTTTGTCAAAGGACACACTAGTAATTGGAAAAATTATGTGAAAGCCTCATATATACAACTGTTAAGAAAACGGAAAGCTAATTGTGAGAAAACGACGGACGGAATAATACAAAATCAAACGTTCCTTTGATCGCGGCACGTTTACTCGAGAATTAATTTACTCAATCAGAGGAAACCCACGAAGAAATTTAAGTCCTAGTCTTCGATTATACTCGACGAATATCTGCGTACGAGTTGGAAAAGTCTCACCCAGAATTCTGTATCGAGTTGATTTTGAAAAGCTGATAAGTTGGAAAAATTCACCGTTTTTTATGCTTGGAGTCGAATTTAGAATGTCTGAAGCCTCCAAATCTCAAAAAGACTCGCAGGACAGATTTCTAACGCGGTGTCAATTTCTTGATCCCGTAGGTTCTCTCGGTGTTAAAGAATTTAGCCGGGAGTCCATAAAATGCGACAGCAAATGTACGAAAATCTGAAAGCTCGGTCGATCTGGGCGAATATGGGAGAGCAGTTTACACCCTGGGGACATTTTTTCATCTGAGCTTTATACCTCGATGGACGATCTTGTGTCTCATTTCTCCCTGTTTCTCTATGCCTCTGCACGAGCCCCGATAAAACGCGGGGGATGATGCTTCTCTCCGAAGCTCTTTCCGCGCTTTTCGATGATAAATCTCCGCCGCATTGAACCAACGTCTGCATTTTTGGTACACAGTGCTAAAGCGATGGACGGCTTTTGACTTCGGTCCAAAAAGTGGGAAATGTCTATGGAGGGTTTAATGGAAAGGTGCTTTCCGCGAGCTCGGACCTTTCTTGTTTTCATTTTCAGAAGAATTTCCTTACGCATCGAATCACCGAGTGCAGAAGTGAAGTAGGTATGTATTTTCACTCCGTCTCAGGAAGGGTTGTTTATTTTTCTCCAATCCGTACCTTGAACGTATATTTTGTTTAGTTTTCTTTACAAATATTGTGCTTTTAGCTCGGAAGGTTTCTCAAAAATATTTCCATAACCGAGAGCTGGCTCAAAATTTTTTGCATACTCGCGTACACCGGAAAAGCGAATATCCATCGAAACATCCGTCGAAGTAAAGAGATTCTCCAGTCATGTGTGCTCACTTTGACCCTTTTACGGATCAAGAAATAAGAATAAAAGTCCCTCGAACAAGTGTACATATTTCTACTTGATATCGAGCACTTCTTAAACTTCAAACGATCCATTCTAGGTATTCGTAGGAACATACGTATATTCGCAGCTCTGGCACTTCTCGGCGGAGTGGATTTACACGGAATCACTATCATCTCAGAATCTTGCCATTAGCGACACTCCTCTTTCTTGGAAGACCCTCAAAGCGTTGAAAGAAATCCATACAGGTATCAAATATTTCTGTCTTCTTTTTGCCGACCCTGGTTCACTTTATTTTCCTTTTTCCCTCGCTGATCCACCTATTCTTTTCGCCGAAGAACTGCGAGAGCCTCGCTCTTCCATGATACAATAGGATCATCAATGTGTGAATATACTCTCTGCATGAAGAGACCAATTGCGATAATATCACCACCGACGTCATTACAAGGGTAGGAAATTTTCTTGGATTTTCTAAACTTAGATCCCGTCCGATAGAGTTCTATTCCTGACACAAACGAGACCTGAAAATGACGAGAATAGGTCCCCGAAGAAGATGATGCGGTGAACCGTAGCTAGGTCTGTAATAGGCGTCAGTTAAGGTCAAAGTTGGGGTTATTTATCGCTCCATTGAACCAAGCGAAGATTTTTGGATTCCGTTATGTTATACATATGAATTTTCTCGTCTTGGGTAAACATGTTGACAAATTCGCTCGCGCCTACTCCTTGTGCCGTTACATTTCCCAACCTTTAATCCCTCGATATTTTATCCAGGTCACGGCGTGCTCTCTGCACACACGTATATACCGCACACACGAGCGTCTTGTAATTAGCGGTGAACTAATTTGTGCTTTTCGAACCGAAACCTACGCGTCTCTCGGGTCCCCGTGGAGCCGTTGTTAACCATGAAATTATTCGAATGTATTTTAAAACCTGGCCCGGGTGTCCACAGGTTGGAAATCATCGGTCCAGTCCGATTCAAGGGGATAAACGTCTACCGGAGATGTTGTGATAGAGGAAAGGCCATGGGTCGGTTTATCGTTTCTAATGAAATGAAAAACCCGTCTTTTTATCTATTCGATTTTCGATTTCGATTATAGGGAACGACCGGACGTATTCTGACCATCCGTTCGTATTAGTATCGAGTCCTCGGAGAAAAGCTCTTTTTATCCGGCGCTCACCTTCTGCTAGAATCCGAGTCGGGGTCACTTTCTACTTCGGAAATTAATAAAAAGAACCCCTAACGATGAGTAGGTACGGTAAATGGTCGGGGTGGCTGAAACGAGTCAGTATAACAGAAATGGGGATATTTCCTTCGTTAACTATACCAAGTGGGGGTTAGCACCATGGCGACGTGACGAGGTTGCGAAATATCAAATTTACGCCGAATATGCGAAGAATTGGATTTTAATATCGCGGAAGAATTTTCCTCTCCAGTCGCATACCGTGAATATTGAAATACGGATTTTTAGATACTTAAAGAAATTTCTAGCGCTCTTTACTCTCCGTTTTTTAGCCACGAAAATTTCTCGCTGACGGTTTGCTTCGGTTTTGAAAACGACGAACAGGATTCTCGCCCGAAACTTCTCGCGAACTTGGGGACGTTGTTATTATTCGCCATTTGTTCAACTTATGAACAAAGCGAGTTATTTATGGAAAAAGGAGGTACTGTTACGTTTCAGAGGTTGACACTTTGAGGCGCGTACATTACCTGACTCCCCGAAACACTTCCACCCCCTAAATCATGAATTTACGTATCCGCACGCTTTAGGGGATGCGGGGAGGCGGTAAAATCTACTTAACATGAATTAATTCACGTCCCTAAGCCGAGCTTTGTTGTACCTCATGAATAAAAGAACGCATCAGTGTGTGCCTACATACGAGAGGGACGTATATCATCCGAGTGTCGCAGAATTGAGCATCCAGAATTATTTTATTCTTTAGTCCGTATGCAGAAATATGCATATTTATTATTCATTTTTGTGCAAACTTTCATTTTTATTTATTTATGCGTACCTACGTGCGCTTTCGAATCACAGGTCCTACTTATACCGGTGAAGAAAACTGCGAATTAATGTTATTGGCAGCTGTAGTGGTTGCGTATTATGTTTGCAAAATTTTGAACGGAGGAAAAAATCGGACGAGATATATTTTTGAGTTATGGTAGAAACTTGAATTGTTTTGACGCGTGGCTGTTTGTATATCATTTGCGAAAAGGAACGGAATTCTTTGTTCAATTTTGATCAACACGGATCGATAAATAACCCAGATTCCATCGAGATTGCATGTGGTTTTGTTTATTATTTCAACTAACAACGAAAGCCTTTGAAAACTGCCAGCTAGCCACGATATCAAAGATCGAATCGTACTGGAAGGGTTTGTGTAACCGGTTCGCTCAATATTCTTCGAGTTTTCCTGTATTCGATTTTTTTTCCTAGATCAGGAAAGTTTCCTCGATTCACGTATCGTGAATCGCTGTTATAACGGAAATGAAACTGAAATGACAGTTGAATGGAATTCTGAAACAACTACGGTCGTAAAACTGCACTCGTAAAACCGTATTCCTCCAGAATTTCATCCGTTTAAAATCCCAAACTATTCAAAACGAGATTTCAGAGTTACTTAAGCTCCAGTTTATCGAAAAATTATTACATAACCACTTGGCAAAATGTTTATGGGTACCGAACTCGCGGAATTCTTATTCGCTCAAAATATCTGCTCACTATCTCGAGGCCTCTAAGTTCAGTTAATCAAACTTAGCTAACATGAAACAGGGTTTGGCTACGTCAAATACAGTTTTTATTTTTGTAATATCTTCAAGAACACTCATCCAAAAGTTTAGGAACCCAATTTCGGAACTATCTTCAATGAGTATCTGGTTTTGTCATTTTTTTTACTTTTTTCATTAGCAAAAATATTTTGCACAATGTTTGTTGAGCCTCAGAGTTTAATGGCAATGAATCGTTGCGGAGCCGAGCTACCGTATATCGTTGATGTTTTAGATTGGAAATTTTGTAAGGAATTGAAAAGACAGGTGGTGGCTATTGCCAGAAATATTTTTAACCACCGCATACAGATGAACATTTGTTTGCCACTCGAGTGCCTCAATTCTGCCCTCTTGAGATTTACCAACTTGTTATCTTTCCGTTTTCAAATTTTCGCCCCTCTCCTCAGTTGTATACATGTTATGTATAAATAAAAGAGCGAGAATTTCACGCCAGAATTCAATTTGGCTCGACGTCAGCCCAAGTAGAATTTTTCTCTTCTTCTTTCCTCTTTTTCTTTCCCCATCTGCACATCTGTTAAAGATTTGCTCCCGGGAATTTGATACGTAGGATATATACGTGGGAATCAATCGGTGCCCTAGGGGTATCGCCAGGTAATTAACTAAGTTACAGTCAAATAATTAAAAAATGATACAATTATATGAATAAAGTCCCCGAAATTAGATTGAAAGGAATCAGTTGTCTGATTTTTTCTCTCCCCGATGTTTTTTTTCTTGAAAGACAATAAAAAGGATGGGGGTCAAAAACGAACCGGAAAAAGCCCCTCTTTTTAGCCTGTCTTGTTCCCATAATCCCCTAAGGCTTCACTTCAAGGGCTTGATACTTAGATTCGACTTTAACTTGCGAAAGGAGAATGGGTTAGAAAATTATGCACATGCCTGCACCACGCTCTTTTAATCGAAAAAAGTAGCGCTCGAAAATTTCGCGACTCTTCGATTCCCTTCTAACAGTTACGAAATCGAAATTTGAAAGGACCGAGAAAATATCGTCGGTAAGTATCCGCTGCAGAGCCATTGAAATCGGATGAAAATAAAATAAGGGTAAATTATTGGCAGTGCGGGAATGCAATATGGAAACTATTGAAATTCGCGAGAGAAAAATGGGAAGGAGACTCTGGGGCAATGAGATATTGAAATTTTGTTATTTCCGTAGCGATTTTTCTCCTCGCTCGGTTACATGCAAAAATGTGTCTAGGTCATTATTGGCAAGATATAATTGGCACCAATTACGGACGGTATATTCCAGCCTGCAATCGGTTAAATCTTCCTTTGATAGAGGTTTGATCGATCGTTGAATTCGTGGAAGAAATGAATCAGTTTATATACCAATTAGCAAATTAATTCCTCGTGGTTAAGTTTCTTGACGATGCCAAGGTTCATCGGTTGAGTATTAATGCGACACAAATTTCCCAACCCTCAGTCAGCACAGAGGCGAGCGACATAATTCGCAATAATTACGAACGACGCTTCGCCGTGACTTGGTTGTGATATGAGTCCATAATATGCACAAATACACGTATGTATCGGATACATAGAACTTGAAGACCTTTTGAGGGTTTGCGAAGGTTTTGCAATCTCAATTTACCGAGCATCTGGTTTATTGAACGCAAAACTTTGCGACCCTTGATGAATCACAGTTTACAATTAATCGTTTCTCGATTAGAAAAGTGTTTGCTTGATCGATCGATCGGCCACCCTATTCTACGGGCTTATGTATCAAGTCGCATTTCGCGTACTTCAAATTCGAAGGTTTTAAATTTCGCAAATACCGTAACTCAGTTTTTCACAGAATTTCATTTTGCAGTGAAACTAAACTTCTCCGATATAATTTATTCCACATAAATTACGGGGATCCTCAGAGAAAAAAGAGAAAGAGAAATTACTCCCAGTTATAAGCCCGATCGAATCTCCGAAGAGGATGAATACTTCGGCTGAATGAATCGACAAAATAGTTTAACATACAAGATATTAATTTTCAAATCATTTTTTCCATCCTCTTCCGAAACGAAATATTAATACCCCGTATTTCCAGCTTTTCTGTTTCAAGCTGATGGCAGAGGGTATATCTACAACCGATATTGGCTTTTCTGATTAAATGAAATATCCCAATGGATCGCAGCAGGGCTAAACCCCTCGAAATGAAATTAGCCCTGGAGTAATTTTCTCATAGCTCACCCCGAAAAGTCGACAGTTCCGGACCCTGCAGTCCTATATTTGTTATACATTCCACGGCAGCCGCGAAACAACTTGCAAATGACCAATGAAATAATTTCAGCAACGTTTATTGGATATTTCCCTAATTTCTACGCCGCTTTTACGTTTTTTAGAAATCTGTATCAAAGGAGCGGGTGTCAAGTGAAGCACATTGATCGCTGATTTGAATATTAAACAATCGCTCGATTATGTACTTTGCGTTATATAATCGAGTGGCTGACGCCTTTGCCAGTGATTGGTTGCTTGGTGTAGACTGAAGACTATGGATGGTACGATACACAATAGGCATATACACATAGGAACATGTGCGAGGGTATAGAGAGGCCAAAATCGACGCCTACGCGTCAGAAATCTGAAGGGCGTCGGGAAAATTGTTTGCTAGGAATCTATTTACTTGCGAAAATGCGCACGTGCCCATCAGGCACGCTGTCGTAGTTGAAACAGTGAAGTTTTGTACGATATATTTTTCGCAGTAACATTGTCATCGAAATATCAGACGCGAACGACGAGGAAATTTTTCGCGGAATTTTTTTTCCATTCCTAGAATCTTAAATCTCATTTTATTTTCTTTTCGGTGTATCGCGAAAGACGAAGAAAAAATAATGACAGCAAGAAACAAGAAGGCAGGAAATTACTCCGGACAATTTGACGTTTTTATATTTTATCTTCTTCGATCGTGAAACGATATACTGTGCGGATTCATTCTCCTCCGTTCCGTTTTTTTCAATCAATCGGTTCAGATAGGATTTATTTTTGATGAGAAAAAACGAAAGGCACAAAGCTACACGTCTGAGTTTGAAATGCAGCTCAACTTCCGTTAGATCATGTTTATCTTTCGTACAGAGCTGGTTTAAACTTTGGTTCGTAATCCGCGTGTGCGGGGAAACGTATGTGTAGGAAAATTAATTATTCCAATCAAATTGATGATCACGTATAATCGCGTATTTTCGAGTTTAATCCGCTGGCTAATGCCGAAAAGTAATTCTAATTTAAACTTGTACAGACGAATTCTAAATTCCCGACTTAATTTCGATTCATCGAATTCGTTCGACGCCGAAATCTCACGCCGGTACGGCTTCGGTGTTTGCTGGGCTCTGCTCTTCCCATCGCATTCAATCACCGAGCTTGTGTTTGCTACGGCTCGTGTTATTTAGAATTAATTATAACAAACTCCATGTAGACACGTAATTAGCTATTATACAGTTTCCACGTATTCGTAATATTGCGTTTCATAACAACTCGAGTTAGGGAGTTTGTTATCATGGAACAATGTTCAAACTGTTCATCAATGGTATGAGGTAACACTCCAGAAACCAATTGCCAGAGAATGGGTATATCCAATACTTCGACAGCCCCGTACATGTTCTCCCCGAATACACCTACCTACGTGTATGATTAGTCAAGTCTAAAGAAGAGTTCGAATAGTTTCAGAATTATCAAGAAATTTACAAATCCCTCTCTCCTCGCTTCAATTTCGGTTAATTATTGTTAATTCGCCTTTCCTTTTGTTAATGTTATCCACTGAAAAGTCAAGTCGTTGAAAATCTCTCCTCGTATATCTTAGCTCTTTGACATTTTTCAGTTTACTTCACACCACCTTTTTGCAGATCTTTGAAAGCGTTTTCTCCGTATATACGTATACAGTCTCTCTTGCTAGTGGAATACAAAAAAAAAAAAAGAAATACAAAAAATATATAGCAAAGTGGTAACTCGGCACTTTGCGGAACTGTAATAGGAACTGTACCAGCGAAATGAAGGCAATTCGAAATTTTGCAATGTCAACACTGTGAAAGGACTTTGCGGGATGAAGTATTCAATGTGCCCGAAAAAAAGAGTTCAAAAAATTGCAGCTACAGACGCTATTGAATTACGGTCTCTCCTCGTAACCTCGCGAGTTGTACTCCAGAATTTGCATCAGAAATTTAGCAATTTTTCAATACAGCGAATTAAGGCGAATTTTTTCCTACGGCGAAATTCATCCCGCGAGATTCTCCGGCACAGCTTGACTAAATGAAGGACAAAAAGGCTTCCGAAGACGTAACCCATGGATCGGATGGACAGAAACGAACCGATCACAAGACGCTGGTTCGATATGATCGATTCGTGCTGGCTCAGTGTCGATTCATATTCAAATCCAGTAGAGACGAAGATCAGTGATGCTGGTTACAGGAAAGATCGAACTAGTTATCAATTTTGAGCGAACTCACGGTACCAAATCCCTTCGTTAAAAAAGGGATTCTGACAAACGTGACTCAACTTCCGTCATCCTATTATATCTCCGTGATGCATGTTGGCTGCTGCAAGCGTTATACACCGCCAAACGTGAACAGGTACAGCAGGACGCGGTGTTTTCTTTTAATAAGGAAACCATCGTGTCACAAAGTGAGAAAACATCCCTCAATTTAACTTGGAGGGCTTACACCTTGGGAAAACATCATCTCAAATCCGTCGAAGAACGAGGCTTGAAGTACCTTCCGTTTATTGCAATGTACACTCCTGTTTATTGTAATGGTTCCTAGTACTTAGATAGTCGAAGTTTTGCGTTAACATTTTACATAACATCAAGTCGTGATAACAAACTAAAATTATACATAGGTATTACTGTTGATGAATAAATTTAATAAAGTCAAATCCTGTAGCGAAGACTCAGAGCTGTGATTGAAAATGTCCCCGAAGTGCGATCTGGATTTCACTTAGCGAACGTCCTTTTGTTTCGGGAACAACGAAGTATATGAAAATTGCAGACGCGATATTGCAGGCTGCCAATGCATAAATTGTAAAGTGGACGCCGATATCAGAGGTTAATGAAAGCACCCATAAAAACGAAAGAACGATTTGAGCTGCGAAGTAGCACACGGTAGAAATGGCAAGTCCCAAGGCCTTGACTTCGCAGGGAAAGATTTCTGCAGCCACCACGTTCGGCAAGACTCCCAATCCAATCGAGGCGCTGATCGAACACCCGATCAGTGCCAATCCCGTTTCCAACGGGATCATGCCTGCGAACTCCATTCCGCCGGGGTGCAGATGCATGAACACACCTGCGACTGTATTGGCAAATAACACAAGAGTCGATTAATAATGAATCAATGGGAGCGATAAAGTTAGTTGATGACAGAGTTGTTCCTCATTTCCACTCACCGAATAGACAAACCGCACAGAGTGATGCAGATATCAGAAGCAAAGGTCTTCTTCCCACTTTATCGGTCAAGAATACAACAAAAATGGAAACTAGAAGTCGAATTGCTAGTAGGATGTTGGAGAAAAGATCAGGATTGATTTTGAGGGTCCTATAAACGGGGTTCGGGGCGAAAGACAAGAGTAGCGAACTAGAGGGTAATTGCTGACCGATCAGCAGTCCGATGGTGATGAGTAATGCCTGAAAGTAAATGCAGATAAAGCATCGAATTTGATCGTGGCCTCGATTTGATTCGTATGTGAATATGCCCCGACTATCGGACTCGAAAGTGTACCAAAAATGCTGACCTTTCGATTGCTGACCACTGTGAATAGATTCGTCAAGCTTACTCCTCTTCTGTTGTTGAGGGCTATGCTGTTGTGGATGAGATCCACTTCCCGAATGACATCAGAGGTTCCCTTCAGCCACGCGAGACTTTTTCGCGTATCATTTGGAGCGTTTCTAATGGCATAAAAGTACGGAGACTCGGGTGCCCAAAGTAAGGCTGTGAAGAACACGATCGGAATGACAGCCCCTACTATCGCGAGGGCAGCTACTGACACCAAGGGTCCAATTGCGCCGACTGTAAGCTGACCGATGATCACCATGACGGACATCAGGGCACACAGACCCCCGCGTATCCTGTCTTCTGCAATTTCACCTATGTACATGGGGGTGAGCATGAAAGCAGCCCCAACTCCGAGACCAGCGATGAACCTATATGAGACAAGGAACGGAATGATAGAAAGATTGTTTTCGGGAAAAACTACTCAGTTAAAACTGAACACTAACCGAGCCAGATAGAAGTACCAGTAGCTTTGCGCGCCAGCTATCAGTGCGCATGAAATAACCAGAGGAACCGTCATGCAAAGTAGCGTTGCTCTTCTGCCAAAGTTGGCGACTAGAATAAGGCCAAGGAGCGGTCCGAAGATGCTGCCGATGGGTAGAAGAGGACCGATCCAGGAAACTTGGTGCATTGTAATTGGCACGTAAAACTCCTCGTGCATCATTTGCGGGAGAGAGAACCTAGTCCATTCGTGATGAAATCCACTACAGATGAGAATCAGCGATGCTGGGGAAAGGGAAGATACAAGTCAGATTCGCACACCATATTGCCAAAGTTCACCTGAGTCTAAGCCGTCGAAATCATTATAGAAACTAGTCGATCCATGGCACTCAGACTTCAATCTCTGGATGATCAGTAATGCGAGCAGAAGTTCCATCACGAGATATAACTGATGATTTTACTTACCAGACGCAGCTGCGAAGACCTGTGGCCAGATGCTCGATTTTTGCATGATTGCTGGTTTGAACTTAGCGAATGGGTACGAATCTCGGTTTCCTCATGTACCAGGAATCCTCACGTGGAAGTCCCGATAATTAGAACAAGTTTGAAAGCGGACGAGCGAAGAGCACTAATCGTACGAGAATCACGCCTTATTTGACTATTCATTCGATCAGCCAGCGTTTGACTTCACAAGACTACTGATCTCTGGGTCAAGTGCGATTTCTCGTCATATATCTGGTCACCGTCACCGCCTATTATCAGCTGCCTTTTGCTCCCATCCCTTCCACTCTCTTCGTTTCATCTCGTCGTCGATGTGTTGTCAAATATCGCGCAATTAAACGAAGTGCCTGATTACTCTTGTCGCGTTAGCTCATCCACTTTGATGTGCTCTTGCCCACCCTTTCAAATCGAGTGAAAAACAGGGGAAAGGTCAAGCCGGAGATTAATTTTAACTTCACGTTTACAGTACTTCAATTTTTCATCTCATATTCATTATAACATCGCTACATTACGAACCTGTCGTAGGCGTTTATCTCCAACATTTCTGTAGACTGCATAACATCAGCTCAATTTCATCTCGTATTTGTTCGGCCTCCATAAAATTCCGGATTCATCGACCAACAGATTCGCCTCACATATCTCCAGCGTCATCGGTCATTACCAATTCTCCTTTGCTCCTACCCCTTCCACTTTGTCGTAGATCTCGACCACCGCTTATCGGCATTTAACTGTCATATATATGATTACTTCTGTTTACTCATTAGACTTCTCTTTCTCTCTCTTTTACTCGGTACAGCAGTCCTTCGCGAAAAGTTCAATCGAGGATAAAGATGGAAAAACTATTGGGAAAACTATCAAATCTGATCGACGCTTGACTGGGAATAGCAGCGGGCTATATCGACGTCTCAATATTGTATAGAGCCGAAAATATGTCGCTATTATAGGGCAAGGGTCAAGTTCGAGATAAAATTGTTTACTCGAAGTAAACTCCAATTTTTACCCATTTTATTCTTTTATTTTACTTCATCGATACACATGAGACCGCGCAGCCCGTTCATCCTCGAGATTACGGAAACTATAATCAAGTGTAGGAAGGGAAAGATGACAGAGCTACAAGTAGTCCCGTGCTTATTTTAAAGAAACGTTAGAAAAAAGCTCGCTTTTTCAAACTTTGCCAAATTTTGGGACGTCCCTTCCAGAGTAGCCGAGTAAAATGTTACACCGGTCGAAATCGCGTCTCCAAAAGCTGGCCGGCTACGATTCAACGATCGACTTTGACGTAACCGAAGATAAAAACTTGCCCACTTAAATCGAGTTTATTTTATAACAAGGATAAATCCTTCGAGAGCCGAGGCTACGCTGACATATTTTGGAGGAAATAGGCACCCCAACAAAACCCAGAGCAAGTTATATCCTCCGGAGAACTCTTTCAACTTATCTACTACCCGCCGTCCTCTATGTTACTGCAAATTTATTACCGTAGCGGTGAAACCACCCTGGAAACGTTTTGCGAGATGAGCTTGGGCTCGGGTTGTTAAACCGAATGATTAAGCACGAAGACCCTGGCACCTTTACGTGTGTGACAAAGCGAGTGTGCTAAATACCGCGCGGATAACGGGGATCAAAAAATCCGTATTTGTATAGACGAAGGTAGGACAGCATTTTCGTAGGAATTGGTACACGAGGGAAATCGCTGAGATTCTTCGGCACGCAAATTAATTAAGAATTTAATCTCACTCGAGGGCACGCTTCTCTTATTTATTCATTAATTATATCGCCGTAAATCTCCCGAGGAGATAACAAGCTCAAAAGATTCGTAAGCAAGTATAAATCCGGAATTTTCTCAGGGGTGAAACTGGTACTTTAATTACAGACGTAAGGACCCTTCCGAGTCGAGGATCCTTCGATCGGAGTTGGACTTAATTGGTAATCGACTATTATGTCATTTGCAGGTCACGCGGTTCAATAGAACGTGCTGATACCCAAATTTCGAATGCGAAAGTCCGCGTCATCGGGGTAACGCCTTCGATAATTCTTGGAGATTATCGTGGAAACTGTTGAAAGGCTTTTCAGCTCTCCTGAAATCGATGGTTCCCATTCGGTTTCTTCATTAGCGAGAATTTTCCTTATATTTGAAAATGATTTGAGATCCTACCGGAATTTGAACGACGCGCGATGTTCGAGGGTGTTTATTTCGAACTCGGAACAGTCGATGCTTTTCATTCCTTAATTATTCCTTTGTTAAATCCGTGACTCCCGGAGCTTTTCGAGATCTTGTGGTGAACACAGAATTCGCCATTGGCTAATACTGAATCATCTTAGGTCTATTCTCAGCATTTTCTAACTCCCTGCCAGCTTCTAGTGTCTATTTTTTCTCTCACTGCGATACTTCTTGATCTCTGTTCATTAACTGACGACTCGGTTCGCGATACGAGGAGTAATTTACCCTCAAAAACGAGTCGATTCATACGTCAAACGATTGAACAAAGAAAAAAGACAATGAGAAGGTATAAGCATTCGCTGCCAATGAAAACTCTTTCGAATTCTCGTTCGATTCTTCCTTTTTGTAGAAGAGGAAATACCTATCAACGATTTCTCGTTCGATAGGAGCTACTTGCAGGTTTTTTCATTTTTTTTTTTAATGGTTAAACAGCAGGAGAAAAGATTACCTCAAAGGTTCGTGATAAATTACGAGTCCGTTATTCCTGATTGATTTTTACATTGAAAACACGATTCCTGATCGTTAATTTTATTTCTTTTACAACACGTTGTTCGCGAGACGGTCTACTGTTCCTAATTTTCAACCTCTTATACGTTTCAACTATTATTAGGATGCTTTTACCGCCATGATTTATCAAATCCACGTGTCTGTTTCGTGATGGAATTCCACCGCGTTATTATTTGAGGAGAACGGTAGAAACCTGGTCAAAATTTTGACCTGATTTACACTTTTGTTACCATTTTAACGATACACGCAATTCCTTCGTTCAAATTCTAAATAATTCAAGATTTTCTTCTGTAGTTTTTTTCTTAGATACAAATTATAGCCGGTTAGGAATTTTTCTTTGGATACGGAGATGGATTTCGATGATAAACTATCGACGGAAATATTTGAACAAAATAATCTCTGAATATTTTTTTAGTTTCAAAGCTACCGTATGAAATATACGTTTATTTTATTTTTTCTCATTCATTATTTACCGTTTGTCGTTTGATACGATATATTGCTCAGCAATATTGCAGCGATTCGAACGCACCTAGGTAAATCAATAAAAAATATACGCAAATGGAAAGTTGTCGAACAGTTTACTGCAGCTTCTGTTACCGAATGTATTGCGAGCTCTATGGCGTATTTAACGTGCGAAATTGCCTATAGAATCGAACACGGATATTTTGTCGTATAGAATTTACGTCGAAACTATTGAATCACCAGTTTCATATAAACAATAAAATATCCGGAACTTTATCCTCCCGATTTTTTCACTCCGAAGTTCCATGCCGATATAAGTCCGACACTTTTTCCGTCTCCGATTCCGCAGCCTTTCTTCCCTCGACCATTTTGTCAAATCAGAGCAGAGCTGCAATCAATCAAAACCGTACCGCCCGCACTTTGCTAAATTGGTCTGTTAGTTTTCTTAAAAAAAAACAAAAAAAAAATGTGGGGACACTATCGCAGCTGTCTCTTTGTCAGAACGGTGAATTAGGGCAGAATTTGAGAGAACGAGGTGGGTCACAATTTTTTTTCTTCTCCGATTATTAACTAAGAAGAAAACGAAATCAATTGGTTACACTTACCGGCGTTATTACTCCTCGACTGAAGATAGAATAAGCACGAGATAATAATATAAGCTGTAAAAATAAACATTCATTGACGTAATTTAACTGATGTCAGACTGCTGCTGGTTTTGTATAATCCCAGGAAGTGATCTTGAAGGAATACTAAAGCGCTTTTTTTCGGTTGTGTAATACCTGAAAATGTACTTTTATTTTTGCGGATAAATTTAATAAAATATTCGTACATATACTCGCTGAAAGAAAATGTTTTTTTTTTTACTTATGATATACGTTATAGTAAATCAAAAAGATACTTTCATCGTAAGCTGCGTAATTTTTGTGAAATATGTATGTCATTTTTTCGATCTTTTGTGGAAGGATTTTTGGATGTAACAGTTATCTATTCTCGTAGATGACTCAAGTCTTGAGATTCCGGATATATGAGCCGTCGACGAGCGTGTTTTTGAAAGATTTTCATCCGTCACAATTTTTTATCTTCATATATTGATTCAGGGATGAATCACAGCCTCGAAAGAGCCGATGGGAGAGAGAACAAAAAAAGAAAAAAGCAAAAAAAAATTTGAAATCTTTAATATTCGAGATACGTAGGCAGATGGATATTTTTGACAGGCAACAGACACGCCGAGTTCATTTTTTAAAACTATATATAAATTTAACGATACGTAATCAAACTTTTTTTTAAAGCAGGCTCAGAAGTTATGGAGAATTGAAAAATAAACTTTTAGTATTACACTATCGGGGATATTCGATTCATCATCCTCGCAACTTTACGTGTAATTTTTAGTTTTTTTCTCACTTGAATAGGGGACACAAAAATTTGATAATAACGACCTGATATCATCCCGCTACTTTTTCGATTAACGAGGTATAAAATTGTGTCCCGAAATATCGAACAGACGCTACAGGATCCTTTAGAAAAATGAATATACCGTAAAGGAGCCTTTTTCCTTCACTTTTTTCTTCGTCAGTATAACGCAGGGTGATGAGACCACAACCTGATGTGATAAAGAACAATTTTTTATTATAATTTCTTTTAAAAAATCGTTCAATTTTACCCAGGGCCATTATCAGAGAGCATACGGTTAATTAAAGCACCTGCAGAGTTTGTGCTTGAATCGACTCACGTAGGGATGTGGAGACTTTAATTATAGCGAGTGACGTATAGCCTGATGAAATTTGTTCGTTGTACATCTGAAGTCTGCGTATACATTTATCCCACACGCCATATATCCGGGACTCCATCGGCTCGAAAATGTAGAAAAATCGGTTTTTGATCGATACGTAAAACCTAATCAAGATATGCGACGATTCTGGAGCTCGCGAAAGCACAGGGCGAAGATCAAAGGAGATATTCAAATGCATTAGACGCCTGAAGTAATCCGCGAAAAGTTTTTCCTCAGATCTTGATACATATTGCAAAAGCAATTTCATGCGATTCCTCTTAGGTAAAGTCGTTTCAAATTACTCCTTGACACAACTTTACTAATCAGAAAACGACGATTCCACACTATAAAATGCGACCACCTTCCCTTCGCGTATCATCATCTTTTCGGCACTATGCCTAAGTTCGAAAGCTCTGCGGACGATATTACGGATATACAATAACGAAAAGGAATGTCAAACATGATTCGATCAACGGATCAAAGATCTCCTCGCTGAATTCGACGAAGTTGATATTCCTGTCAAATTCCATTTACTCCGCAATTCCCCTGCCTCGATTCCATAGGCTATAATGTTCTTCTATTCCGTAGGTATATCCGTGATTATTTTTCTTCGGCAGATAAAATTCGCATAGGTTTGGCCGTCAGTCACACCGACTTCTTCTACACGTATCGTTTTTTTTCCGCGTTGCGGTGTTCTCGTATAAATTCTGTACTCTTGAGGGGTCTGGACTTTTTCGTATTTATTCTTATACGAAATAACAGGGCACTCGCGACCCCTTATTCATCCTCATCACTGAATTATCTCCCATTCGCAATTTTCTAAGAATAATATCCACGCTCGGTTTTTTTCTTGTCGTTCTAGACGAGTAAGCAAAGCAAAACCGAGAACACCCCAGCCTCTTTCTCGCGTCTAGCATCTCTGATAATAATTGCGGGAGATGGACGAGCGGATCTGACTCATTTATTCGCGGGGACGAATAGAATCTCTGTTGAATTCTTTTGTGCGTATTTTTCGGACCAAGATGACAGTCGAAAAATTGTTGAAGAAACGAGAAGTGACAAATACGGATTTCCAAATTCAATTTTGATGATACTGACTCGTGCACTATCATGACGAAGAGAAAATACCCGGCCACTCGATGTCGAGTCGAGTTTGCCCTTAGATTTGCATTTTCCAATTCGGGTATCGGAGAGTACATCCGAAAATCAACAACCGGCGAAAATCTGTTTGGACGTACGTGTCCATGGTCAAAGCTGTCCCTTCCCTGTTTATAGTTAGCCTCGACAAACTACCTACCTATCGTATTCCTACGGGATAATCTCGAAGGACTATAGCCGTTGGGAAATCACTGATATCCATGACCCCATATACGACTATTTGTTCGCCTTGACTCTGCGGCTGCTGATCTGGAGACTAACCACGAGCAACATTGCATCCGGCTCCAATTACCTCTACGGTGTATCCACATCTTTCTCTTTTCTCGAACGAACTTCTCAGAGGAAAGCTTCACCGTCTTTCATCCGGTGTTTGACGTTTGTCAAAAGACGAACAGTTCCTTTTATCAGCTTTTGGAGCAGAATGAACGGTTCTATCGTAAAGGGGATTAAATTCGTTTGAGGAGCAGCGAATTTCGATTACGACATTAATCGCAGAAAATTTACACGTAGTATGTGAGCACTGATCTTACGGAATCTTAGCCAATTACTGTCTAATATGAATTTGATTATAGACTTCGTGGTCGAGTTCAAGCAGTTGGAAAAGGTGGCTGATTGCATTAGGGAGAATTAATCCCAATTGTAAACTCTTTGAATTGGTGAGAGGCGACAATAGGGCTAAAAAAGGGCTGCTCTTGGTCGTTAAACAGCGGCTGTGCTGATTTCGCAAAAAATACAGTCTAAGGTCAGCCGCAGGGTGGATAGGTGCGAAAAATAAATGGAACCGTGACCTTTTCTTTCGTGGTAATAATTATAACGAGAAACGATATCAGGTTGAAAAAAAGGTGGAGTAGGCGAGAGCGAGATAAAAATAAGGAGAGAATTTAGGGCTGAATGGAAATGAAAATGAAAAAGAGAAGTGGGAAAAAGGGGAAGACAGAGAACCCTTACCCTAGGGAAAACTCGGAGCATAAAAAGAGCCGTAATCATATCATTGTGCTAAAACTCTTGATTGCAGACGCATCAAATGCTGGAAACATCCTTGTAATTTGATAAGACGCCGGGTCTAACTTTGTCTCGGGTCATGCCGAGCCGTGAAGGGTCGCGAAGGCGTGACCAAAAAATCTCGAATTAAAATTCAATCATCCCTTCGGCTCACGGTGATCGAACGAATCGGATAAATCGTGCGAAAAATTAAGTGGGCAGGTAGCGAATAAGACACGATTTGCGTGAAATTTTTTCCCAGGAAGATACATGGAATGCAAATTCGTGTCGCACGCACGGACTGAAATGAACCGAGAACGAATCAAATATACGCCGAGTTTCGAAGCCAGTGCCAATACCGGAATGTGATCGAATAAAATTCGCGATTAATCCCCATAGAGATATGGAAACAGCGAGGGCTTTTTCACGCGGTTACCCTAGCAACACGCGAACCATTCCATGAGAGAATCGGTGGCGAATTTATACGGTCTAAAAAATAGCCCTGCGGAAATAAAGCGAGGGCGGAAACTAAGGGGTTCAGTGTTTTTAACTTTGGTAATAAAGCTTATCATCGATACACACGTGCATGCGAAGAGTGCAGCGTTTTCATGAGCACGATGTCGACGTGTTCGTTGATGAACGATGATCGCGTCCTTTTCTCCGGTTTCATGGCTGAAACCTATAACCATAAATATCCCATCATGGATATTGATTAAATAATTAAGTTAAAACATGAGCCGAACAAGCCGAGTCGTTTACCAAATGTCCGCGTGCTTGTAGCGCGTAGCACATGTAGATATGCAAATTTTCATCCGGGCTATAGACCGGACTATTAATTCTTAATTTCAAACAACTCTCGTGTAATAAACAGGGGCTAATTTCTCCAGTTTTCGAGTCGTGATACCAGCCACCGTTATTCGGCTCTATACGCGGTTAGCAATTATCAATGAGAACATGGTCCAGTCGAAAGGGTCCAACCCGGACGATTTTGGATACAGGTTTTTTTTGCCAGGTTATTTCCGCGAATTTTCTTTCAATTTCGTCGATGGCTCGTTGAATAATTATCCTGTTATCCTTCCCTGAAAAGGTCCCTCGTCGGTCTACGTTCTTTCACGATGTTTTCTATGTTTACTTAACGCGTAGATTTTTAACGAGGTTTTCTTCCTCTTAGAGTCGAGGAACGAAATTTAGCGACGCGTTTTTCACTCGGCCCACTTGTAGGCTTGTTGCTCCAATTTAAAGACGAAAATGTCGAGTAAAGCGGGATATTTCAAGCCAGGTTTTATCTCCTGGAAATGAAGAGAATTTGATTTTTCTGACTCGGCAAGCGAAATTTCTGCATAGTTTCGTTCAGTTCATTTTCACGTGCGAAACTAGACGCTTCGATTCAGTTATTACGTTATCAGGTTCTCAGATTACACGTCAAGCTGGCTTTTCTCTAATTACCCTTTTTCCCATCCCCGGCATATGGGCGCACTTCGAAAGCCAATAAACTCACGGCTCCGGGCTTATCGGAATACAACTTCATCCGATACTGTGTAAAGAAGATTACCTCTATCCAACCGACCAGAATAAAAAGTCAATCTATTTACCTAAAAGAAAAAAATAGATAACGTTCACGAGTCGCAGAAGAACCCTGAACCCCGCGAAAATATTGCAAATCCAAAAAATGTAAATGTGTGTAATGTTTTATAAAACTTCACCGGCGTCGTTTTTTCATTGGAATTTTAGACATTTACTAAATATGAGATATCTGGTATAAAGATACGAGATGTTTGAAGATTAATCCGCGCTTAAACCGACGACAATTTACCAGCCACCCTGCAGCGAATGGTTTAGCTGATAAATCACCACGAGGAGATCTCCACGGTTCGGTGTGCACACTTTAATTCTCCGTACATACAAACCTGTATAAATTCGAATAAATCAAAGCTCCCTCGTGCAGCTTGAGTTCAGAAAACTCGACGGCTGACACAGTACGGAATGAAACCCCGCGGTGCGTCTGACCGTGTCTGCCAGTGGCTACTCGATCGCTTTACCGTGGTCTGTTTGGACTGATTAATCAATGAAGAAGCGATAGCCGTTCCAAATTCGGTTAGCAAAGCTATAAATTATTCTTTGAAATAATAACGAGTGAAAATTCGGATCGAAACATTCTCAGGGCTCTGATATTTTTTTTTCTTTTCTTTTTTCGTTGTTTGTCGCATTTCTTACACCTGTAGCGAATGAAGGGGTGGAAAAGGCTGGAAGAAATTCGCGAATGATGTCCGGTTTTACGATCGTCGGTTTCGAGACAGGCTAAACAAGCTGAACTCGATCCTCGAACAGCTATGGCATATCGAAGCTGTTTTCGCGAAATGTTCGCCCAGATGTTCGGGCTTAACAACGCGGTGGATCGCTTTTTTTACGACATTACGTTGGGAAGGTTGTCCGCCAAATTGAGTCTGTAATACCAGTAACATGAAATGGAGAATTGCAGAGGATTACCTCCGGATATATTCTATTACCATATTTCTATCCCACTATCCAGTAAAGAAGATTACAAAAGAAAAACAGATCAGAGTTATTCGGTCTTCAGTTTGTCTCAATTTTCTTCGTAACTTTGTTACTCATTTTTCAAAATAAATCTACTGCATAACCATAGACGAAACTGTTTCTTGGTTCAATCTGCATCCCATATCATTAACTAGGTCGCGTTTCCACCTGGTGATTGTGACACAGTTGGCGAACGCCTGCTGTGCTCCTTCATCCGAGGAGATGCATCTCCCGGCTTGCGAATAGACGAAGGCATCGCTTTAATCGAGTAAGCGAGAAGCAACGAGGTGTAAAGTGGGTCGAAGAGGTCTTGTTCGAAGAAACTTTTGACGAAATATAACGTTGGAAGTTATATGCACGGTTCTGCACTGAGATGACTGCTCTAACGATTCTGATAATTTTCTGGAGCGGTGTTGACTTCAGGCTACATCTCACACCGATACGATCCGCGCTTTCCATTCATTTGTAGATCAGACGATTCAGGCTCTAGTCTCACCTCCCGTTTTTTACTTTCCACCCTTTTTCTCAGTCAAATGATTAATTATCGCCTATAATTCGGAGTCTAGACTCGATGTTGGATTCTAATAGTATCTCTCGTTCATTTCGTTCCCGAATTTTTTTGTCGAATGATATCCGAGGCTCCTTTCCACCGCTTGGAAAAGATTCGGTACGTTTTTTTCCGCTCTTCTGCCTTTCGGACTTTCCGATTTGCTAGATTTCCTCCTCTAGCCAGAACCTGATAAACGTGAGTTATTCGGTTGTCGCCGCGGGTTGGAATCCGCTGTGCACCGTGTGTGTAAATTTTAGTTTATCTCGAGCCAGAGATTTTCAAAGCTTTGGAGGAACAAACCATTACCTTGTAAAGAATAGTCGGAGCACGAAAAAAAATATCGAATATTTTTCCATTTTCTCTCGAGTCAAGGGTCTGAATCTACCTCGAAAAATCGAACGGATCGAGCAGCCAACAGCCCCAGTTTATTCAATTCTTTCATTTCCTTTTTTCATTCGGTAGTTGACGCGATTGGGAAAAATCTCACAGACGCGATTTTACTGCAAGCTTAACCGATCAGAGGTGAGATTCTAGCTCGTAAAATCGTGATTCGCGGCATAAAATATATCCGGAGAAGTGAAACCGTCGGTTTTGTTAAGACAGACGATAGGAAATAATCGGGTAGAAACTCCCTCGTCAATATTCGATAAGATCGATCATTTTCCACGTGGTTCCTCGCTTCCCCTCGTCACGCTGACGGACTGACAGATACGTTAGATCAGATCAGCGAGAGTTTTGCTTGTTATTCTTCCATTAATAAATTGGACGTACGTTCTCGGGGAATGGAAGTAGCGAGCAACAAACAGTCAAGATGTAACAGCAGCGTGCGGCAATCAAAGGGAGAGATCTGAGCGATTTGATCGGGTTTTTAATTCCGGACAGTGTGGCTTCGTGGGATTACCTCTCTCCGACACGATTTCGGCATATCTGCCCGAATAAACATCCGATAAATATTTATACCAACGCACAACCGCTTTCAAAGATCCGTAAGCTAAGGATACGAGGATCGAGACTCTGGGAGAATAAAAGCTTTTCCAGGTCGCGTGATTCCGGGGCGAAATGCCGGAAACAGTATGTTAGCCCCCCAAAGGTCGCCGAGATGTGGTTAGGCAAGCGTGATGCAGGGGTGACACGATCCCCGCACTTCCTTCTCGCGTCTTAAAACCATTATGCTAATTCGACGATTTCAATCTCATGCCTAACGTCGGAGCGAGCCCTCAGCCTTGGATCTCGAGACTCCAATCTTGGGCCCATCGACTCGATTACTGCCACAAACAACCCGCGGAAGCCTGCCTCCGGGAATTTTCGAGTAGTTTTATCCGCGAAAGGAATTTGTATCTATCCGTTCACAGTTTTAATTTTCTCGCTTTTAAATGGGAAACGAAAACTCTTTAACGACCAGCGATCATTCGTGATCGAATAATAATTGACGAGGTAAGAGTCAGACTTTTTCGACACCGTACAGTGAATCGAGGAAGTACTTATAAATCCGATAATGGATATCGGTGAAAACTTGGAATGGGAGTTTAAAAAACGGGAGTAATATCGTGATAAATTTATCGCGAAATTTTACGAGGAAGTTAACGACTGATTTATTGATATTTAGCGATCCTCGAATTCCCGCGGATTATTTCTCCTTTTGTCTTCTTTTATTTTTCAATAACACCGGAAATTTTTAATCCGTTTTCAATTCTTTCTAAATTATTACCGCGATATTAATCGAGAGATTTATTAACTGGATTATTCGTCAATTTGTCAGTTTAAACCACGTTTCACGGTGCCTCGTCGACAGCGTGGCTGCACATGCGTATTCATACGAGGGTGTAAAAAGGCGCAATAATGAATGACAAGCTTTGACAGTTTTGACAAAAAGATCCGCCCTCATTTATACGCTTCCTTCGATCTGATGAATCGAAACGATTCCAATGGGATTAAAGAAATAGACGGAAGCGAAGACGCGCATTCGGCTCGTGTCATGCGAGATATTCTAGTCAAAGGGAACACGAGATTTCCGGAAGCTGTCTGACGTCGTCTGGATACGCGTTATATCAGAGATTTATAAATTCACAGGAAACTGATGAACAATTCTACGCGATTTGATCGACGGTGAGAGCGTTACGTCTGTCTGTTAGAATATATATTCTACGCTCCGATATTCCCGTTCAGGATTGCAGGGAAACAACCCTTTGCCGTTTCCCCTATGCGTGAACAGAACCATATGGTTCATACAGTAACCGGGGTTCCCGTTCCAGCCCGGTTATTTAATAATAGAAAATCAAATCACCGTGAAATTGTAGTTCGATCGATTTTCCAATCCCCTACCTCTTTCAGATAAAATTCAAGAAGACATCGCCGGAAATTTGAGGGATGAAATTACGTAGTTAATGTATCACTGCATTCTTGTGGGAATCGTGATTCCCACAGAACATAAAATTATCGTCGGTTTCATCGTTTTCGCATTATTTTAGAAAATTTTGGCAAACTCTTCCCTATCCAACTCTCTCTTTTCAAATACGTTAATTTATTGACAGCTTTTTAATTGGATTCGCTAAATGGGTACATTGCAAATTCGCGTGGACATGTACGCGTGTACTGTCGTACGAGGGTGAAAATTTGTCAGCAGATTGGTCGAGGGCGGCATTTGAAACCCGAGTAACAGCAAACGGGGTAGCTAGTCATAAATTAGTCGATTGTAACAGTTCGGAAGTTGATCCGATCGAATTACTTCCACAAAGAATCGATTTCAGTTTATTCCAGTTCAACCTATTCCTGGTATATGGAGCCCAGAGTTCATACGGATGCTTTCTCATCGACGGAATCCTTTGCCTCTTCGATTTCACCCTTATTTTAAATCAGCAGACATCGATATCGCTTTTGCAGAAATTTTCCTTTCATTTTGTTCAACAAATCGGTTTTGTTACTTGAAATCTTTGGATTCAAACATGGAATGGTTTTCAAGAAACACATGCAAATGTACGAGAGTCGCGGAATTATTTAATTGAATGCTGGATGACGGGGAATGACTGAAACTGGATCTGTTTTGCGTTTAATGTTTAAGGGTGTTAAGACTCAAGGCTATTTGTCGACGCAATTTTGATCAATTTACCATCTTGGCGTCTCGTATGGAAACAGAAACCAGCTTCTATGGTAATTCCACCTTAAATACATTACATCGTCTTGCGAGCAGCCTTCGCGCGAACTTCAGAACTTCTTTTCCATCTTGCCACTATAAGTGGTATTAAAAATTTTTACCGAGTAACTTTTTAGTCCGTAAACAAAAATTGTTTCAAATATGAAATCGCATCCAGTGGCAGAAAATATAACCGGTAGTGGAAAATAGAACCGGATATTGCTTTTCTTTCCAAGGCTCGAAGTTCTGGCATAACATGTATTATTGCATGGTGCATGTGATCCCGAAAAAAATAGAAGTAAAATTCGTCCTATCTTGGTTGGGGGCTTGAAAGTTTCGTTTTTAAAAATGTTTCATTCGAAAAGTTCGATCAAAAATGAACATTTTGTATCTGGGTAATTTTCACCCCAGAGCAGGTCGTTTCGGAGAAAAAAATGATGAACTTGGTCAAATGGTGACAGGGCGATATTATCGTTAATTGATGTTTCTCGATCCAAATGAATCCTGGTCAAAGGACCTTTCAGCTGCTCGACGTAGTTACGTAGCTTTCAAAAAGTTTTCTCGAAATATCGCTTCCTCTTACAGGTAAATCGTTTTCCCTCAGTTTCTCCGGTTAAAAACTTCCGCGATAACCACCGCTCTCCCTCGGACGTATCTTTTCCCCGCACTCCAAACTTTCCAATGTTTCTTTTCTCTTCAAATTTCCTTCTATATTCACAAATAACGCGAAATCTTATATTACTTCCTAAAATCTGAACAGGGACTTGGAAAGGTATTAGAATTCGTTTTTTCCTCATCCCAAAAAAGGAAAGATTCTTCTCTCGTCCACGTTTCGTATTTTAGTCCGCAGCGCGAGTATAGCCAGATGAAATAAGTACAGGTTTAAAAGAAGCGAAGGCGTTGAACGAGTTTAAAGTTTCTAATTAACACGGGTGGTATAATTAAACCCGACGCGGTCAAATTCGTAACACAGGTGTCTAGTCAACTCTGACGACCTTGGCTATACGGAGAATTACAACCCTCTCCGAGTGCTTCACCCACTAGGCAGTAACAACTCCATTAAACGCTCTTAAGGATGAGTGACTCATGAAATTGCATCGCGTAGGTACACATCGAGCGAACTTAAGCTAGTTGAGTGCAGACGTCGTCTATTCGTCGAAGCTGTGCTGCGAACCGTTCGCTAATTGAGCGAATGCTCCCGATCATCGCAAACATCGCCTCGATGAAGCCCAGAAATCGACGAAAGAAATTCTACGTGCGTAGAAATTTCGGTCAGATTTTTAATTCCAGAGGAAATTAGAAACCTAATTTTACTCTATGTCCTGATGGAGTTTTCCTCCTGTTAGTAGCAATCGATTTTCTAGCTTCACGAAGGCATAGACTTGCCGCTGGGGCGGCTGCACCCTCAACATTTTCCCTGCACAACGGGTTAATTCGATTAGTCATCCATTAAATTGAGGAATCAATTTTCCTAATAAATTGATGCACGTCAACCTCCACTCTGTACTCGTAGTCGTTGGATTTTAGCCCCATATTAAATCCATCGAAGCGATTAGAAAGTTTTTCCGTCGGCAATCAGAGAAGAAGGAAACCTGGGGGATCATTCGCTAACTTTTGTGTTATATAACGGCATTCATAACTGCAATGTGATAACGTCAAAATATCGCTTGTTAGAATATTTTGACGTCATCACATTGCAGTTATGAATGCCGTTATATAACACAAAAGTTAGTGAATAAGCCTCAGATCTGAGGTGAATCCTCAGGTTTGGGCGGGAAATAACAACAAAATAAAAAATCTTGTCGTATATTTTCATTTTACGAAATATCATAGAGTTCTATTCTAGTCCCTAGATTCCGCGAAGTAATTCCTTTCAACGATTGTATTTATCCTCCCCGATCGATTATCTCTATCATTAAATACGGAAGTTCGTAGTTCATAGAGTAATAATGATATGTGATCTGTAATCACGGTCTTAAAAAAAAAAAGGACCCATAGCGCCCCGTGCGACGTAGTTGGTACTACGAATAACCGTTTGTAATCCTGGGTCCCAATTCTGATAGCGCGGCGCGACTTGTCGCTGCGAAGGATCAGTCGCGATTTGCATCGAAAACGACGAGACGTCGGCGTTACCCCTGTCGTTACGAGTCTCGCGAATTGTAAGGTAATTATCAAAGTTTTGTGTAAGTGATCGTCATCAGGCCTTAATTAGCCCTAGAAATATCGTGTAGAGTCAATCAATGTCGAAAACGGAAACGATCAGCGTCTATAAAGCTCCAGCAAAAATCACCACCGGCTTTGTTGGTCCAACAAAATGGCGGCGCAACGGTTTCATCGATTCGATACGGCTAGATCTAGTCGAGTAAATTCGTTTACGAAAACAAACGGGAACATCATTCCTAGGACTCGTGTAGTGCCTAAATTCTGTGAAAAATTCTTTCCGAATCGTTTTCGATCGATCGTATCTATCGGAAGATGCATTCGTCAACTGCCGTTATCCCATAGTTCGAAAACCTTGGAAACGAAAGCCCACAGCGCCCCACATGACGCGTTGGTACGTACTTCTGAAAACCGTTCGCGATTCGGACCCACTTTCCGATAGCGCGACGTCACGGGCCGCTAAGATGGAGGGGGTTAGTCGTGTTCTACTGCGAGATACGGCAGGGCGTCGTCGTCACCCCTGTCGACGCGAGATATATGCGAATTAGAAGGTAATTATCCACCTCTGTGGATCCGTGATATTCGAGCGGAGTTTTTTTTACGTGGTTTTGTCTAGGCTGACCGTTAGTCGGGGGAAAATGCAGGGTGAAGGTTAGCCGCGGATTATTATCATGAATATCTTTTCACGTTTCTTATGTGATTGGAATCTTATGTGATAGTCGTAGCGAAAACAAAAGAAAAATCATTTCCATTAATATTATTGTTATTGTTTTGATGTTAAAATCGTCTTAGCGTAGAGAAAATAATATAGAATATTTGGATTCTTTATCTAGTCGAAAAAGTATTTTTCGAGCTTCACAATGATTAGAGTTAGGGAACGAAAGATTATTATTTTCAATTCTCTGAAGAGAAAAACTACAAGAACAATGGGATTATAATCTCTCTCTTGTTCCGTTTTCGATATATTCCTGTTCTTTTATTCGTTTTCTATTTGATAAATCGCTAATTGTCATTGGGAGGTTGAGAAATTCTAGCGTACAGTGAATAGAATTCAAATCAGTGAAGTGTTCACAATTCCACCAAGAGGAATGTGAAATATATAAAATTCATTCCGTTTCGCCGCGTTTAAAATTTTCTTGAAAAAAAAAGTGTACATAATGCTGCGCCCAAAGGAATATATAAAAATGATATCATTCTGGTGTTTGAAATTTTTTCCCACAGGAATATATAAAATCTCTATATTAGTGAAGTGTAATTCAGCGCCCAGAGGAATATATAAAATGAATATCGTTCTAGTGTTCAAAATTTTTTTCCCACGGGAATATATAAGATCTCTATATCAGTGAAGTGTTTAAAATTTCACCCAGAGGGATTAAAAATGTATAAAGTGATTAAAATTCTACCCAGGGAAATCTATATAAAATCCATATCAGTGAAGTGTTTAAAAAAATTTACCACAGGTATATGCAGCGACAAGAAATCATTCCAGGTGGCCAGTTTGATCGAAAACTAAAAATGGTGAGTAAATTCACTGATTTTTATAATTTCCAATTCTCCTGTATACCTGTGACTGTACCGGGTGTTTACTCGAAGGCACCGCATATCCAGCTCCAAGTCCCGTGCATATACATTAGGGTGGTTCAAAAAAATTTATTAATTTTTTTTTTTAAAAAGAGGGGCGCTGTAGCTCAACTCTAAGAGGTCGCTATTTTTATTTTAGTTCCCTGTTCATTTAACATGGGAATTTTTGTTTTTTCATTAAAATTGGAATTACACCTGATCATTAAGATTTTTTGCGAATAACCATTATATATTCAGAAAGCTGACTCTTTGAGCTTCTCAAAACTCTATGATGATGATTATGATTATTGGAAGACCAGTTACAGCCATCTGAAAATTACTAAATTTCTTCGTAGTCAGTTACGCATAACGCGAGAGTTAGCGAATAAAAGTCTTTTTTTATTCTCCTTTTTTACTCGAAAAATTTCATTACCTTCGGGTTTTGAAGAGCGCAGTTCATCGTCCATTTTCTCAATTCGAATTTCGAAAATTCTACTCGTATAGTCGGAACAGTATTACGCCAGAAAATTCTAGCGTCAATCAGAGCCGGCGAGTAACGTTTTGGAAAAACTAAAACGATGTAAAATAACGTTGGTTCACGGTAAAGCTGTGGACTGTAGTTAGCGTCCAATTGTTCGTCGAGATTGAAAACCGAGCTTTAGAAGAGCGAAAAGCGTCGCGGACGAGAATGAAGCACTCGCTCGAAAAGTGTCTCTCTTTTTCTTCGAATAGCTGGACTTTCAGCTTTAAATCGCTGACCGTTGTTTCTATTTGATTAAAACAATGAAATCCAGTCGTCGAGGTAAATTGCGGCGGAAAATTTAATCCCGGAAAAATTAGAACTCCATTGTCTCCGTGTGTGACAAAATAAAAAGTGTTTTCGTTATCCTGGGAATTCGAAAACTAGAGAATCGTGCGTGCTTTGAGTCTGCTCGCTTCATTTCGTCTTCAAAGTAGGTAGAGACTAGATTTACGCCGATGTAACAAGACGGTAACTCGAGGTACGCGTATCTCGCACTTAAGTTGGCATAAAGTTGAGAATCAGCCGCTGGAATTATGGCGAAAATAAAAAATAAGAGGTAACGAGTTCCGCAAACTCTTGATTGCCAGCTTCTGCGAAGGTAGGTAGGTAGGTAGGTACGCGAAATTGCACAATTTACCCAGCGAATAAACAACCCGAATTTCGAATACAGGATTTGTAGCCCATTCCTTGTTTCATCCCAGGATCAAAGTCGCACTCATTTTGCTCTAATTGACAATTCGAATTTAGGTGTCTTCCCCCTTATTTCGAATGGTGAACTCTTTCAGAAAACCGTTAAAGATTCTTTGAATGAACCCTCTCTATGCCATAAATCTTCCTTTTTCACTCCTTTTCTCTTTTCTCCTGGATTCAGATTGTCGAATTGGAGGGAATCTTGCTCCTCGATCTCATCCCCCGACGTTAACAATTTATCAATCGTTCACCTCCGAACATTTCGAATGAATCGATTTTCGAACCTTCGAAAAACCGTAGATGTGAGAATCTCATCACGAATCTGCAATAAGGCGATTTCGTTATGTGATTCGAAGTACGATTTCATGCCTTTGGTTTCCCAGCTACTTTCTTGATTCTTCATGAAATTGTTATGCCAGAATTAAGTACGTCATTGCCGGTCTTAGGGTGTTCAAAAATTAAAGACGCAGCTCATTCTCGTTTCATTCCACTTGGGTTAACAGCGGTCGACTTTTTCGGCGAAAAGAAGGGAAACGTATTCGTCAGATGATAATCGGAAACTGAAAGCACCTGTCTCGGTGATCCTCTGTGTCATCAGGCAGACAGACGTTTCTCGAATAACGTCGAGATCAAGGGTGACGGAGAAGCGATAAAAATTAGATAAGAGACGAGAGAGGGGTCGAATATTGTGTCGAAAATAAAAACGCAAAATATGTAAGGAGGAATTAGCCTTTTGAGGTAAACGGTAAACTTTGACTCGACAGTTTAATGGTCGACGGAATCTCATTTCATATTTCAAACAACTTTCGCGGTATGAGAGGAGCGAGTCTTTGCACCGATTTTTTACAGCGCTCGCTGATATCCGTAATCATTTTTTTTGCGGTCTTAAAAGCCGTCGAAGAAACGTTATCGAGCCGTATAACGTCGACGTTGAAACGAAAAATCGCGGGATAGAGCCTCGCGGAATCGGCGAGACCTTTAATTGAAATATAATGTCTTTAACTCTTTGCTTTCCGTTCGCGGACGGTGTTCAACGTACCTCCAAATTCAGGATCGTTTGTCAAGTCACCAGACCGTCGATAACTAGCTTATTACTTCGTTTGACAAGTATAAAACAGCCCAGACTCCGTAGGAAAATACCCCAAAGTATCACGAAGCTGCAGAAGAGTTGTGCAGGTTTTTGAGGGCGATTTTTTACCGACGAATTTCTTTCGGTATTCAATTTCGGACAGAAATTCTCAGACAGATCGTTACAAAGCTAGAATAATGAGCCGATTGTTCATCCCCGAGATTGTTTCTGTACTAAAAAAATTTTGAAATTGGTTCAAAACGTTTCGGAGCGTGACAGAAAATATCGAAAATCCCGAATGACTTTAACTCCGAAAAATGTAAAGAGCTTATCGTTGATGAACGGTGCACGATCGTTGTCGTACCTTTCGGGAATCTCGTGTGCACACATGCCTAAGCATATTATTAATTGAATCTGTAGTGAAATTGATAATTTCAAGTCTAGACAAACCCCGAACGGATATTGGCATTGTTAATGGCTTAGGAGATCGAGATCAGTCTGGGTGTAACAGACGGTGTCAACATTTTTTTTCTTCAATATTTCCCACAAAAAATTAATCCACCCTTCGCGGCTCGCCTTAGCGTATACAGCATGTACATACCTCGTGTACGGGCATCTCTGAAACGGCAAAATGGTTAATTACGGCGTGAAAGTTCGTTACCGAACCGCAGGTAGAACTTAGATTCATAAAACTCCGATTCGAGAATCGAAATTTCGATTAGAATTTTTCTTCGAAAATTCGGCGAAATTTTAAATCGTCTTTTCATCCCTCTAACGACACGTCGTTGTACGTATTATTTAGGCTTTAGTCGAGCCGATTTAATATAAGAGTTTTAAAAAGTTTTCGAGAAACTTGAAGAGGGGATTTACATTTCTTTCCTTTTTTTTCTCCTTCTTTCTTTCTGTTTTTTTTATTAAAAGTAAGAAACTTTTATAGTTAGATTTCCGCGACCTGGTCGGAAAATAATCTGTAAGTTAGCTTCCAGGGGACGCTAAGAAAAACTCAGCTCGTTCTAAGCGAATTTATATCCGTGACAATGATCTGAATTATACCTCACGCTAATTAGACTAATTTATAACCCGAGCTTACGGGTGAGATTTGAAATAAAATAAAACTAAGTTAATGAGAGAGAGGGGGATGACGGCTTGACGGTTAGTTTCGGTAGAAATGAGAAGTATTTACATCATTTCGATAAAACGTTTACCTCTGGATCTGGTCGATTATTCTTCGTTTCTTTCGTCGTCTAATTGATTAGGAATAATTGATTTTCCTGTAATCCACATCATTTTTTACACCTGATTTTCTGCAATTCAAAATTGAAAATTGTAATCCTAGAATCGTTACCAAAATTATCTTTCTGTAATACCGGAGCGATTGAATTTATTCGAATTCTCACGCGGTATAGTTATTTCAATGATCCTTTGAAAATATTTTTATTCAAATCGAATGATCGAACGAATGTAATTGTATTCTTTCCCTCATATATGCATTATTACACAATATATAAAATATAAGGGAATCTATGGTAATCACTTAATCGGATCGGAGTTATGAATTTCTTACTTCATTTATACTACGACGTATATACATGAGGCGGATACATGAGGTAACAAAACTAGGTATAGGAATAACGAAGGATCGGGTATAAACGGTTTAGATTCGTTAAATAAAGATAAATATAAAATCTGAATTAATATTGAATGAATCGGAATGAATGAAACAACGAATAAGAAAGGGTGGTGTAAACAACGTATATGCATTTATTCAGATAAATATCTCAACATTGAACATTGACTAGCAAGTACATTGTTACTTGTTACATAATAGTAATAATCCATAATAATTAATATTGTTTATTTTATTTTTATTTTTATTCATTTATTTACTTATTATTTTTTTTTTTGTGTTTTTTTTTTCTCTTGTTATTACCATCTACGAGTTATTACAAACTACCTGATCATTTAATCTTGGTTAATAATGATTTCTTCATTTATTTTCCCTGTATCTGTTTTATCTTCTTTACAATTACAATTACAATTACAATTACAATTACAATAATATATATATATTTATATATAGATATATAGATGTATATATATCATCATAACGATAACAATAATGATAATGGTAATAATAATAATAATAATAATGATGATAAGAATAATAATAATAGTAATAATAACTTTACTTATTACTCGCTAATTATTAATGGTTTATCACAAGTACGGTTTTTATCATTAGCTCTCTAACGGGCATTAGGCAATAATTATTGCAGGGTTTTTTTTTTTTTTTAATCAATTTCCGGCCCTTGTATAATGACCGTATTAAACGACCTCAATTATTAACGCGGTAGTACATCTATATACTACCCCTGGGGTTTGTTGTTGTTGTTTTTTTTTTTTTTTCTTTCGTTCTCCATTTTATTTTTCAACCCTTTTATATATATATATATATATATATATATGAAGACACACGTTTGACCTACTGTCCGTCCGTATGCGCCCGTGCCACCCCTCGTATTTATACTTTATTGCCCCGTATATAATATAATATATATATAGGTATAACGTATATAATTCATATGTATAATCACCTATATATACATACATATATACATATATATGTATATGTATACGTACACATACGTATACATATATACATATATACATATATATATAATATATCATTCATTTATTATTATACTTATACGGATTTCTAATTGCCTAAATTTTCTCTCTATTATTATTATTATATATATATATATATGTATACCTATATATTTTTCTAACACAGCGCCGCGTTCACTGCATTATAATTGTTATTTATTAATTTTCTTTTCTTTTTTTTTTTTTTTAATTACTCTTAATTTCAATCACGATTGCGAGCTACCCAGTTTGTTAAGTGTATAAGAATTTTTCATTTTTTTTTTGTTTTTTTTTCCTTTTTCTCTTTTTCCACCTAGCTATCTTCGCTTTCTCTTCTACCTATATAAATTAATAATCACTCCTATGCGTAATAATAATAACAATAATGATAACAATAATAATAATAGTATTAATAATAATAATAATAATAATAATAATAATAATAATAGTAATAATAATAGTAACAATAATAATAATAATCGATTATTACAAGAAAAGGTTTACTGTGAGAATTATCACGTTGCTTGTTATTACATGTATGATTGTTGTTTACATCATTTTTCATTAGTCGTATCATTTTCATTTTAATTTGAATTATTCGTTTATTTATTTATTCATTCGGCTTTAATTATTACTGTAGGTAAGTGTCGAATTCTCGTGTGAACCTGTGCGGACGAAACGAGAAGGAAAAAAAAAAAAGAAAAGAAACTTCTTCAAAACGCGAAACGCGTCGATTAATAAAATACGATTTTCGATGATAAATTTTTTATTTCTATTGTTTGCAATTTTTTTTTTTTTTTTTTTTTCGTATCATCTTTTATCTTTTCTACGTCAGCGTAAGAACGCGCGTCGCCGACGAGTGCGATCGAGGCAGTAGAGGAGGTGGCAAGGACCCCGGCGATTATACTCCCCGGTTTGAAAACTTTTTTTTTTTTGTTTTTGGGTTTTTCTTTCTTTTTTTTTTTTTTATGTTTTCGTATTTTTTTATCTTATTCCCGTTTTGTAGCTTTTTTTTTTTTTGTTTGTTTTCTCTCTAATCGACGTTAGATCCTATTAATCTTAGTTATTGCTGTCAGTTTCGTATCCTATACGCATTGACTTGAATTATATACTTATGCTAGTTGACGACGGTGCTCGGGTAATGTTTCTTTTAATTATTTATTTATATTCATTTATTTATTCATTTATTTATTCATTTATTTATGTTTATATATGTATGTATGTATGTATGTATGTCATAACTTTGTCCGAAAGAGGCCGGAGTATAACGAAAGAAAATTGAAGAAGAAAAAAGAAAAAAAAAAATAAGATGAAAATTAGAGCATCAACGTTTCAAATTATTTATCTAACTATAAATGCAGTTCACAAAGTTAACTATACAATTTTTGTATCGTTAAAGTATCTGTTTTTTTTTTTTTTGTTTTTTTCACGACCTGAGAATCACGTTGTGGTAATATACATCCATCAACCTTCTTTTTATGCTGTTTCGAGGATTTTTTTGTTTTTTTTTTGTTTGTTTTATGAATCGAATAATAAATTATTATTTTTTTTGTTTAATTTAGAAATTAGGAATTTACAAAAATTGAATTTTATCCTACATTGGAACAGAGCTTTTCCTCCGACTTGTTCTATCTTCTTTATTTCTCTTACTCCCCCTTATATACTCGCGCGTTAGACGCGATGAAATATAACATTATCTTTATCATCACTCGTCCGAGAACGGGAGAAACCTCTCCCTTATACTATATCGTATCACACCGTCGTACATACCTACTGTTTGGATATTTGATAAACATGCCATACTTCGATTACCACCTGTCAATTACTGGAAAAATATCCCTACCGCTAAAGTCTAGACGTCGCGGATACGCCACCTCCGATATCTTTACCGATGAGATCACCTTCGATATAAAGGATAGAAGAATAGCGAAGGGACCTCGCGTTATTATTATACCTATAGCCAAGTAATCGCACACTCGGTTAATATCATTACATCCATTAACAAAGTCTGAACAGATTGACGTTCGCCGTTTCGTCTCGAGCTTTTCTCCTTTTTAGAAAAAGAAAAAAAAAATTGCGGAAGTTTCGAGAGAAATCTATGGCGTTTGGGTCAATCGAATTTTTCGTTGGACTTTAACAGGGCCTAGACACGCGCTTTAAACGAGTTTAAAGAGACCTGGAAATCCTTATTTACGAGCATACAGTATCGTGAAATTTGTGAATTACAATTCCGTTCTAGTTTCGGGGTGGTCGAGCTGCGAGGGCTTCTGCTAATTAGCCAATTCCCAGTTTAGTATATTTGATCGATCAAGCCGAGGTCGATAAATACGTGGCGAATTTTTAACCTTGTGATTTCTCTCATTTGATCAACGGAAAATAATTATCTATTTGAAATTTTTAATCAGTTTGAATTTTATTAAAGGAATTATACCTTCGGTTTGATTATTTCGTTGGCGTCTAATCAATCAACGAATTAGGGTATAAATGGGTATAATAATTCTTCGAGGACTTCTCCAAGAATGTCTTTGTGCACAGCGATCGAATTAATGGGATTGAATTAATTCGTTCCGGTCAAAGTCTTCCCTCCGCATGTTTAACACCGACTCGAAATTAGGTCCGAATTAATTGGGGTGAGTGCAGAGGATCGCTTTAAACTTGGGCTCATTTCTATACCGTAACATCCTTCGGGGACCGTTTTCTCTCATCTCCTTTCTCTCTACGACAAATATTTGCCTTTCCCTTTGACTTTGACTCTGACTTTGCATTTTCCAGCCTGAATTACACCCCAATTTATTTCTGTGTTGATAGTCTTTCATTCACCGTATCGCAAAGTAGAATCCCCGATGTCCTAAATCTCAATCTTTACAATACGAATCAAATTTCGATTATTCTCCTTCCATTTTATCGAATAACGTTTCAAAAAAAGGCCTCGGATCAAAAAGAAACTAGCTGCTATTGCCTCCGGATTCTACGAGCTTCAATTTCCCCAAATTCGTCCCCAAATTCGAAATCCTCTCTACTCTGCCGCCCCTATCTGTAATTAGGCTCTCCACTCAAGTGATGACCGGTAATTAATCCTCCTACCGATTGCATTTCGCATAGATGTTCCGCGGGCAATTATATCGTTATTGGTTGATTACCCGATGAAAAATTCACCACGTCATAAGGCTTCTGTGATGTCAATCAAGCCGGATTTCACGACTTGATGCGAGCAGTTCGAGCGCTATATAGCGACGCGTTTCATCCCTGATCCCGTTTCTCTAGGAATATATAGGCTAGTTAATTAAACTTCCACACGTACTCAGCGTCGTAATTAGTAAGCGTTGCGAATTCGCGGGAATGAATGTAGATGGAGAAAAACGCGTGGAGTTTACATCGAAACGATAGAACATTCCAATTAACAGTTTCCGTACCAAAGAAGAAAAGGAGAGGAGGAAAAACAGACGTAATTTCGTCGAAAATACGAGCGGAAATCTCGTCCTTCGACTGTCAATCTCGGAGCCGCAGCTAGAGGACCGACCCAACGGCAAATTGATGGGGTTTCTCGAAACTTCCGTTAACATTGATTGATTCCTGTACACAACCGACGTAGATGTGCCTGTTCTGTTATACCCGACGAACACGTGTGCGATAGACAAGTTATTCGGGCAGAATTTTACCTGCGCGATACATCGACTAAAGAATCGACGTTTATTGGACAGAAATCGGATCATTTTTTAACCGGAAGTCGAAGGAATCGAATCTGCAGATACGAGGTAAAGTTTTAACGAGGTAAGCGTCTCGTCGTTACGAATAATGTTATAGTTATTCTCGTACGAATCCAATTTTTTCGTTTTCGTCTTCGCTTTTGGCCTTTTTCCGCGCGCTCTCTACAAGGCAGGTGTGAAATGAGATCAAGGTTTTGATCAGGGAGAATAACCACTCGTACTCGTCTAGGTGTAATGTGTAAAAGAGTGACTTTGATCTTCGCAGAGTCTCGAGTAGCGACGCGAAGCTCGGTAATAGCGTCGGGCCTTTTTTTTCTCTTACTTTCTTCGCTGGTGGATATAACTGTGTAACGGCTGTCGAGAGTAAAGCCGACAGGGCTTTTTCGCCTCGTAAGATTAGGGGATGATAAAATCCCGAGAAAACGAACGGGATACGAATCTCTTCGTGTGCGCTGTGAATTTTCTACCCGGTAAATATCTCGCGGCGGAAAATTCGCACGCTTTCTCGCACTCCGTTCGCAAACTTTGTTATAATTATCACATATACTACACGGATCGCGAATCAACTTGGCCAGGGTACAACGTGATTCGTTGCAACGTTTCAGAGGCGCGAACTTCTGCCACTATTTTCGAAATTTGCGAAAAAATTTATTTCAAGGTTCGTTGAATGTCGAAAGTAAGGAAAAGACAGAGAGAAACGGGAGGATTAACGAACCGCAATTATTCCTCGAATTTTCTTATTTTTTTACGTGAAATTTGAAGCGATTAAAAAATTGAAAGAAATTTAGATTAATAAACGAGACGATCGAGTGGGGAAGCAAGTATCGAAACTTTTGTTTCGTGAAAATTCTACCTATCTCTCTATGCAAATAATAATATATTATATTGTTTGAATACTCGTTGAAATGTTTTTACTCGTAAAACCTATACAGAGGGATTTCTTGGTTTATCGTGTCTCACTACAAGTTTTGTATTAATTGAAGAAACTCGTAGGTATACGTTAATGAAATAATCTTGTTACATATATGCGGTTGTAATGTACAGATGTTGAATTTGGCTGAATATACAATTTAGATGTATAATAATTCAGTGGTGTTAATTATCAATTTAGAAGTTTGTGAAAATGTTCACTTTCACCTTCATGTAACCGAAACTTCTGAGTAATATTCATACACTTATCTATAAAATGATAAATTACAATTTACAATCGAAATAACAATGAGACAAGAATCACCCTGACCTTATTAGGTGTCGCGGAGTCTAACGGAATGAGAAAAGGTTTGGATGAGGTGAAATATGAAATGTTGAAACAATACGTCTTCGAATATGACTTTGATTAATTAATATTCGTTATATTATAGAAGGTTTCGCAGTGCAGAAACGACCCTCTTTTATTTATTTTATTTTTATTCTTTCACAGCTCAGGGATAAATAATAAAATAACAAATCAACACATACGCATATACAGTATGTGACCTGCACTTTAATATAATCAGTCGAAAAAAGAAAATAAATAAATAAACAAAAACCACAATCAAAAGGAACATAAGAAATCCAGCGATTGAAGAACGATCGCTTTATAAATGAAGAAAAAAAAGGAACATCTTTTTAATTCTTTGAGTCATATTCTAAAAAAAAAAAAATAATAATGAAAAAATAAATTAATACCTTTATAAAATGGAAGAAAATTCTTTTTCAAATTTTTCAAATTTTTTTCTTTTTTCTACACCGAACCGATACAAGGTATAAATTACGATCGTTCGTTTTTCTCCTAACGCCACGCATATACGAGGATACATGGCACGGATATAAAATAAGGTATACATATAGGTTTAGTTTAGGAATATATTATGGTAAAATAAAGTGGAAGCTAACAATAAGACTACTACGTGATCACCAGAGGGATTCTCGCACTCCATAAAACCTCAAAGCTTGCCAATATCTCCCATCGTCGACTCGCGTTTTATACATTATCATACATAGTATACGGGTACTTTTACCTAACGACATTTTTACGACGACGGCGATTTTTATCTTTTATCTCTTTTTTTTTTTTTTTCTTTTTCATTTTCATATTAATTTACGAAAGTTTAATTTAGTTTAAGTTAATTCAACAAAGAATTTACGAATGTATATATATATATATATATATATATATACACGCACATATATCGTTATAAAAGTCGTTTCAAACAAAGAAAAATAAAAATAAAAATAAAAATAAAAATTTAACCTTTAACAGTTTCATATTTTTGAATACAATTTTTTGCTACAGGTACTAATATCCTCACATAATTATATCACTACGTACTTATTGCTTTTCTTTATATATCTTGAGGTATATATAACTATTATTATTATTATAGGCAGGGCAAAGAATGAAAAAATAAGAAGAAAAAAAGGAATAGAAAAAATAATTGTTATCCTAAATCGATGCCGTTCAATTTGTTGCCTGCTTGCTTTCCTTCTTTTTGTTTTTTTTTTTTTTTCGTTTTTTTGTTGTTCTTTTTGATAAAAATTTTACGAATCGATATTTCGTCAGCTCGTGAGTGCAGTTCTATGGTTATCATATATTTAAGTAAAATTCAGCATTGTATATCATACCTATATGCCTAGGTATATGGTAAACGGATTTTGAGGCGTTCGTCGAAAATTGTTTCACAGTAAATATTATCACTACTTGAATGTGTCTATCTAAGCTTAATTAATTGTATTAATTGTATTAATTATATTATCTATTATCGTTAAGGCATGGAGTATGTTACTTGTGTCGAGTAGTTACACCTCACTCCTTTCTCTCCGTAATTAATTTACATACCCTAATATATTAGTATTATTTATTTATTCAATTATTTATTTATTCATTCATTTTTTTTTTATTAATTCTTTAATTATTAAATTATTATTCGATTATTATTATTATTATTATTATTATTATTATTATTATTATTATTTTATGAATAATTATAAACCCCCTTTTTCGTTGGAAACTAGTTTGGTATTTGTGTACCTAACGTACATATTATTATTATTATTATTATTAATATTGTTATTATTATTATTATATAACGTCTATAATAGATGCGCATATAAATTATCGATGGCTCTGAACGATGGATATGAAGGAAAAAAAAAGAAAAAGATCCAAGTGAATCCGATTCCGAATTACGAACGGTAAATGAAATAATAATAATATTAATAAAACAAACAAACAAAAAATTGATATAAATATAACAAACGCAGCTAATTGAGGAGTAAAATGGGATATAATAAAATGAAATAAAATGAAATAAAATGAAATAAAATAAAATAAAATAAAATAAAATAAAATAAAATAATAAATAAATAACGCTGAACAAATTGGAAATAATCGTATAGAATTGAATCCGAGTATCTGACTTTTTATATACGGTTATAGTTCGACAGTTGAACGAGGTGTGGGGATTTATATCTGAAAGATATTTTTTTTTTTTTTACGATAAAACTTTTCGTTTCATTCTCTCAATTTCTTATTCTTCTTCTTCTTCTTCTTCTTCTTCTTCTTCATCTTTCATTACCCGATGAAGATGTTTCCGAAACAAAAGGGAGAAGAGAGACAAAAAAGAAAGGAATGAAAAAAAAAATAGGCGACTTCTGACAAGTTTTTGAAACTTCGCGAGGCGAGGCAGAGTAGACTGGAAATTGACAAAAAAACAAAAACAAAAAAAAACCGTTTGACGAACCCTGCGAGATTGTTATATCAATATTAATATCAATAAAATGAAATTCAATAGACTATAGTTCATCAACAGACAATAATTAGTTGGGAAAATTCAAGCAGAATTAATTGTCGAGTGAAATTTGATCTTGATCAAACGAATCTGAAAGGGGTGGTGTGCCTGAGGCAATTGAAGGAAGATTCTTTTTTATTATTCCTCCTTCTGAATATCGTTCGTTGTTCATCATCGATCATCGGGGGGGCCCCTCCCCAAACTAACGTATATCTGAATTTATTTTGTTCTATTTTTTTTTTTTCCTGTTATTTTCATCGTTATTATTTATTTATTAAATATTCAGCGCGCGCCCATCTCCTCGGGCCACCGTTATTTATTTTTGTTTTATTTATTTCGTTTTTTTTTTTTTTTTCCATTCACGTTCTAAATATTCACGTTTATTATTTACGAATGTATCGCGTGTATCTCTACCGGCGCGGCTGCATTTTTTCGGGGAAAGAAGAGGAGAAAGAAATTTGAAAAAAAATTTCAAAAGATTAAAAATTAAAATTCCAAAAACGAAAATAAAAGAAGTGGAAAAATAATAAAAACGGACAATCCTTTTATCGGTTCGGGGAAAATTTCAAACGCGTTACAGATTTTGTTGCAAACAAAATATACGGGGATAAAACTTCTTTGGGGGAAAAGTTTTTGCGAGGGGGATCGTCGAATACGGTGCCGAACTAATTGGATTTTTTTTTTTTTTTTTAGCATATCTATATATATATAGTCAAGTTTCAATGAAACAAAATTCTTCTCTTAGACTTTGCTGCTCTTTTTCTTAGATTTATTTGATCAGAAAATTTTATCGGGGGAGACGACGAGGAGTATTCGAAAACACACGAAAAAAAAAGTCGAATTTTACCCTCGGTGTGTTTTTCAAAGCGTTATACGCGTACCAAAAAAGGGTGACAAATTCGTCTCGATCCTCGGTAAAAAGCCGCTCTACCAAAAATAAGAGGAAAAAAAAAGCAAAAAATAAAAATAAAAAGAATAAAAAAAAAATAAAAATTTTTGAAAAAAAAAACGAATCTTATCGGTGAATGAAATATTGCGTTTCCTTCGATAAAATATAATTACTCGTTCGAACTATATAGGTGAAAGAAATCGAAGGAAAAAGGTATACCTTCGAATCACTACTAGTAATGAAATTCTCGTTTGATCGACAGAGGAAACGTGAAGGTTTGCATTTTCCTCATCAGAAAACCGTCGCGATGTAATTATTTCAAGTTATTTTATTTTCTTTAAATTTTTTTTTCTATTTTCTTTCATCAATTTCGCTACGTCTACAATCTCGACCCGTCGAGTCAGAACTGTCTTTGATCACTTGTGTCACTTGACCCCTACCCTTCGCTATCCGTTGAATATATCGATTCGTTGAAAAAACTGGAATAAAAAAAAAAAAATCATATCTATTTTATTTTTTCGTTTTTTTTTCTTTCCTTTTTTCTCTCTTTTCTTCTCTCGTGCAGCCGGTTTGTTATTTTCTGTTTTTTTTTTTTAAATTAATTTATTTTTTTGTTTTTTTTTTGTTTTTTTTTTTCTTTTTTTATTTGATTTTTTTTTTTTGTTGTTTTACGCATTAATTAATCCTCTCCTATATGTATTCTTCGCGAAGTTATTATAGTACGTGTGTGTGTGTGTGTGTGTGTATAATATTATTATAGTGTAAATATCGTAAAATGTTTATAGGCCTTCCAGCCTTTATAAAATCATATCACCGATGGGAAAAGAAAAAAAAAAAAAGAAGAAAAAACAAAAAACGAGAAGAAAAAAAAAAAAATTAATAATCAACAAATAAATATCCTAAATATATTAAATATATAATATAATATAATATAATATAATATAATAATATGCTCTCCCAACAAATAATATATATAGTAGTAGTAGTAGTAGTAGTAGTATAATAATATATAAGTTCATCTATTTAATAATAATATTCAATATATAATAATATATATATATTAGGCATATCTATGAAAAACTACCCTTGTATCCCGGAAGGGGTAGGCATAAATATATTAAAACCCACCCTTTCTATCTTTGTTTAATAAACCTCCCCCCATTTAACACTCTCATCAATTTCATCTGGTCACAGCCCCTCGAGTAGATCACCAACCGATATATATATATAGGTATAGTTGGCGCCAAACTAACTCAACCCTCGGCATATATGTATAGGTATGTATATATCATATATATATATATATATATATATATATATATTAGGGTGATCCAAAAAAAAACTTCTTTTTTTTTTTTTCTCGCACACAGGCTCAAAATTTCCCTTTAGGTATAAGAATGAGCCTGTCAAAATCTGAGCTCTTAATTTTAATATTAAGATGCTCCTCATCGCACTTTTCTATTTCCCATTTAAATAACACGGGAAAATTTGTTTTTGCTCCTTCTGATTTTTATAACTAGCTAACGATGCGTCATACAGAAAATCTACAAACATATTCTTGTAGAGAATTAAATGCTCTACAAAAAAGGTCTCTTGCACTTTTTTGATAAACTTATTTTAGAAACTCATTTTTTGTCAGGAAGGTGGTTCTTTGAACTCGAACATCATTTGAATGGTTAAGTTTATCAAAAAAGTGTAGAAGACATTTTTTGTAGAGCATTCAATTCCCTGAAAAAATATGTTTGTAGATTTTCTGTATGACCCATCGTTAGCTAGTTATAAAAATCAGAAGGAGCAAAAACAAATTTTCCCGTGTTATTTAAATGGGAAATAGAAAAGTGCGATGAGGAGCATCTTAATATTAAAATTAGGAGCTCAGCTTTTGACAGGCTCATTCTTATACCTAAAGAAAACTCTTGAGCCTGTGTGCGAGAAAAAAAAAAAAAAACTTTTTTTTTTGGATCACCCTAATATATATACATACATATACGTATCGCATAATAATTATATTATCGACAAAAAAAAAGAGACAAAAAATGAAGAAAAGAGAAAAAAAAAAAAGATTTTTTTTTTTTGTAGTACACATAAATAAAGAAAGAAAGTTGCAGTACGGTTTAATCGTTTATCGTTAATCGTTTATCAATTTTTTTTTTTTTTTCTTTTTCTTTTTTCTTTGTTTTTTTTCGTTATCACCCTTAATAGCCGCTCCTTCAAAATTATCACCAATTAATCAATCAATCAATCAATCAATCAATCAATCAATCAATCTAAAAATTATTATTATTATTATTATATATATATATCTCTCTCTCTTCTTCGACTTCAACTTCTTCGACTTCGACTTCGATTTGTTGATATTTTTTTTTCTTTTTTTTTTTTTTTAATGGGTTTTTTGTTTTCGCGATCTTTACATATTATTATATTAATTAATCGATATAAAGTATCTACGCATATTGCACATAATATGTACGTAACATACATATATATACGCAGAGAAATCTCGTATTAATTGGGCTTCAATTATTTTTTTATAATTGGCGAGTTCGGGCTGATCAAGTCTTTCGACGTGATATTATTATATACATATATAAATATACATATATATACACATATATATATATATATATATATATGTATATACCTATAGGGTATAACTTATAGCTGTATTGGTATAATTATTTTATTTTTTATTTCTAGTTTTATATTTTTCCTTTCCATGTTCAATCATTTATAGACATATATATATACATATATATACATAAATATATATATATATATGTATACGTATATATATAATTGTATACCTATATGTATGTTTATGCACGGCCCAGCCGGTGTGTGTATTTTTGTTTTCATTTTTCTCCTTTTTTTTCAACTACTCACCTTCTCATTTTCACCGTAGACTGTTTCCACATATTATGATATACCCAACTCTATTACACTCCCCAATTAATCTCTAATATGTATAACGACATATCATTTAATTTACCTATATACATATACATACACATATATATGTATGTATGTATGTATGTATAGATTTACCTCTTATCAAACACCTTAATGTAGTAAATATCCTCCCTCGTATTATTATTATTATTATTGCACCGCGGTGTAATTTCAACCCCGCGTTTAATATCGACAATCGGGTCTACCTCTTTCCGTTTTATTTTTGTATTTTTTTGTATTTTTGTATTTTTGTATTTTATTTATTTTTTTATTCTCATCTATATCATTATTCCCTTTGATCTCGAAATACGTGTCGTTTTTTTTTTTTTTCTATTTCGTCGTTTCCTCTTCTTTTTTTCGTTTTTTCTTTTTACATCGTATATTCTCGATTCTTGCGCATGATTATCATTCTCCCTATAATACGTGATTACACCTAGGTCACGAGTTCGCGAGTATACAACGAAATGGTATCGCAGTACTCACCGAGTACTCACGTTAGTTAAGAAAAAAAACAAAAAAAAAAAGAGAAAAAAAAAAGAAAAAAAAATCTCGTAAAACTACGACCGATGATCGTTGTTCGAAATTTTCGAGATTAACAAGGTCGGAGATCATTTCGGGAATTTTGGTAAGGTCAGGGGTCAGGTCAGGGGTCGGGTGAGGTAAGGTGAGCGAGTGAGAGGTTCGAGTCTAAAATTTCTCGGCAAGGACGCACCACCGGGGGTACACTTTGCATCCTAATGAGAAAAGTCTAATAATTAAAGGTAGGCGCGTACAGCGGCTGCCTGGAGGGTGGCTTCTAGGGCGCGGTGGATAGCGTGTATCCGAACTAGACCCCCCAGGGACGATGATGAGGACGAGGACGAGGACGGGGGCGAGGGTAGGGTGGAACCGTTTCTGCAAGGATAGGTCAAAGGACGGGGACGGGAATTGGAACGAGAACGGGAACGTGAACGTGAACCCGAACGCGAACGCGAACGAGTACGGGGACGGGGACAGGGATTGGGGTAAGGCTCGGGGTGCGGGAGGACGCGACGGACCAGGAAGGGCAACCGAGGTACCACCCTGCGCACACCCGGTGCCCCGGCTCACTTATCTTCCGACTCACCCCTCGGCGACGTCTCGGTGTCTTGCCTCTCGCTGAAACAGAGAATGAGAAGAATAAGAAGAATATAATAAGAAGGAAAAAATGAAAATAAAAAATACATCAGTGTAGGTAAACGGCGGGAGCTGGGGGTTAAACTTCGTCAAGTATTTTCGGAGAATTTATCGGGGGGTAGAAATTCGGAAAGAATTTTTCTTTTCGGACAATCCTTCGTAACTTTTGGGGTGTGCGAATATGTTTTTTTTTATTCCCCTTTATCGCATATCGGAAGACGAGATTTTCAAAAGTAACAAACCAAAAAGAAGGGATCGTTGCAATTCCCACGAATTTGAGATTTTTCTCGTTATCCTAAATAATCACTGAGAGTCGCTGATAATCCTGCAGAATTTTCCGAACCACTGTGAAATAATTATTTTTCAACGAGAGACCGATAATCTGAACGAAACGTTGGCAAAAGCTAATCGCGTAAAATCCACTTATTATTGCGAGCGATATCGATAAGGGAAAATTATCGGTTTGACTGGGGTGAGACGAGGATTTTAATCCGAACGTTTTGTTTTTTTTTTCTTTTTTTTTTTTACAATTCATTCGGGTACGAGGGTTTTTCAGTTTTTTTCATAATTTATACGGACGAAGAATCGCCCTCGCAGTCTTGACTTTGAAGACCTAAAGAAGAATGTTTGTGAAGATCGCGTGTAGATCAAAACTTTTAGACGTCAACGTCGGAGGGGTGGCATAATGTCCCGAAACGTTTAGCCAAAGAAACTACAGTAATTTCACCGCTAATTTGTGACCGGTAACAAAAGATCGTTAGCTTTAATTCAGTCGTCGTTTAATTACTGATCGTCGGGCTCATTTATCTCCCAGGCTTTTATTGCACCCACTAATTACGTTATGGCTACAATCGGTGCTCACGGTTTACAGAAAAACAAAAAATTGCCTACTCCAAGGATGACCTATGTAACGAGGAGCGTAACGTATAATTCAAGTAATCCCAACGATTACCGAATAGCTAATCTCCTATTCAAGATGCAAATTTATTCTTTCTACGTATCAAAGTACCACATTAAAAATAAATTGTATCTTTTTATTAATGCACGTACACGATTAGCTCGGTACATACGTACAACGTACAAAGAATTATGAATATTCCTACACGCTGCTCCGCGTATACAGCTTTTAATATTTCCGTGTAGCATGTATAGGAACGGCAATGAGGGAAATGAAAAAGGTGCATTAATTTGATTGCCATACGTGTATCTGTACGGCGATTGTACACCAAAGATAGAACAGCGCAAAGCCACTATTTGCATATAACATCGTTGTTATAACTGTTAACGTTGGAAAATTATTGGCTACCGACAACGAGGCCTGCTGCAGACATCAATATGATAAATGACTATCATTCGCGTAATAAAGTGTAATTTCGGTTTTATCAGCCGCACTATATTACCCTGAAAGCTCTTTTGTTAGTTACCGGACGAAATAGCAACGGTGACATTAATTTCTTCTCTTCGAAAAATTGCGGGTATATTTTTATCGGATTATTCGATATTATAGGCCTAGTTTTAGCGAGGATCTCAATCGTCGTTTCGTTATACTTGATTTACCGTGTACCTCTACGCACGGGGTGTGAAATGATAGTGAAACAAAGCGGGTTATAGGATGGATTCCAAACACGATTTTGGGAATAGCTTCGAACTCATAACACGAAATTTAGCTCGGATAGAACAATAGAATAATTAACACGAACGTGTATCCATGTGTGCATATTAAATTCCCGTCATACAGAATGGAACTTCGACGAGGTATATACGCATGTATCTATTGTGCGAGATCGTTGTTTCATTAGACAGAAATTTCAACCTAAATTGTACGAATAATCGTTATTATTATCGTCATTCGGCGAAAAGTTGAGATAAGATATACATCGCACTCTGAATTCGAGTTCACCCGCTTAAGAGCACTTTGAAGTATGAAATTTTGATGAATCGCCAACGTTTAATGACCCCCTGCGAATAAAAAAAGCAACTCTTCATCGTGGGAAAAGACTCGGTCGATATTCACCGCAATTGCAATTTTAACATCGTCAGAATAAGCGATTCCGCAGCTTCCTAGATTCTGAGGCCATGACTAGCTGCGAGTATCTTATTTTTATGACGAAAGGATAGGCCGAGTGATTTTCGCGATAAATCGCGCTTAACATAATCGAGAAATCCGCTGATCGTATGAATATAAATCGCGGGTTAAACTCGTTAAGATCCTTCGCTAACTCGGTATCATCGATGTTTACACGAGGGAAAATTTCGCGATACGAAATACCGCCCATGTAGAGGGCTAACCAAACTTGTTAGTACAATAAGTCCGTCGGGGGGTGTATAAATTAATTACTAGTATACGATGTAGGTTAATTATACTTCGAGAGACAATAATGAATATTCGAGGCACGTCGTACGCATAGATAAACCAACTATAACATCGACGTGTGTTCTTTGTTGATAAAATTGAACTGACATTAAACGAATATCGTCAAAGTAGGTATAGGAAACTGGGGAGCTCGTTAGCCTTTAATAGACGTTACGTCCAAACCCTCCTATACCATTAATCAAGCGATGTTAGTTAATCGCTTCACCATCCGAGCTACTGACCAAGTTTTATAGCAAAGCATATTCTCCGCTCATTGGCAACTCGAATTTCAAAACGTCATAACGAATAAATCATTGGCACGCTTTTAAGTGATACTCTACTCACTCGGCTCTTCATCGACTGATGAGTTACTAGGTTTTTATGGTATGGGTCGCATCGTTCACAGGAACTTCGACAATGATTTATTTTCGGAAAAAAACCGATAATTTTGAACCCAAAATAACATCGTTTAGGAATATTCCTTCCAAAATTTGAATGTGTAAATTTTGAAGTGAATAATAACAAAAGAAAAAAATTATTACCGTGGTGTTTGCATCCCTTTAACCCAGACGTAGCTTGTTGAACGGTTTGTTATGAAACGAAGGTGTTTGGAAGCTGAATTGATTAGATTAACGTAGAATCTAGGATCCGCTCAGAAGCGAGAATGTCAGAATTTCATGCATACGTGTTACGTGTGAACAGCACGAAGCTAACTGTAGATACGGTATGTTGAAGGTTTAGTCTGGCAGTAGTAAATCAATCTTGAAGTCAGACCCCGAAATCTGACTGAAACTCGATCCATTAACCACTTCGGTAACTAGTCTGTGAACGAATTACGCACATGCATGAAAAGTTCGGAAGAATTCTGGTCTGACATACGTATAGGCGTCGATTTCCATCTCCAGACTAAGTGGATGCTGTTTAATAATCCGATTTGAAATTATCGCACCGTAATGTTTCATTTCGATTCATGAAAGAGGCTGGTCATGAACCAGAAGAAAAGAAGCTTACTAAAAATAAAAAAGAAAAGAAAAAAGAGAAAGAAGTAGACAGTAGAAATAAAATATAGTCGAAATTCTTCATTCAAATTCACCCCGCTAAATATACGTTTCTGTATATCAGAAGGAATTCTACGAAGGGTTCCTGGTGGGCCACGATACGATGTGTGTATCTACGATACGGATTTTTCTTTATCACTTACACGTGCGGCTTCTTCTCCGAGGCATCAAAATTCGATTCTTTCCTTTAAACGAAAATCAATTTTATCGCTACTGTACTATAAAACTTGAGCTTCAGATATCGAGACGGATCTAATAATAAATGACGAGGCTGTTCGGGGCTTCAGATTTACCAGACGTGAGAAATAACGATTTTTAAAACCATCGAGCCGAATGTACCTACCCAGAAAAGACTAAACTCTCTACGAATCAAAATCTCGTTCCTTTACACCTGAATTTTTTCAAAAAGCTCAGTTTCAAATTCCCTCTCGAATATTTCTACAGGGGCGAATCTCGCCACCTACCCCTTTGTCCTTCGTCTGATATACCGTGCTGACGCGGTTTCTAGATGACGTATTACACATGAATAGGCATAGCTGAGTAACTAGAACGCTGGCCTGTATTTGACAGCATTGAAACCGTACGTACGACCCGGCACCGGGTTTATTATCGATAGAAAATTACGGAAATTTCTATAATTAAAGATTAGAAAATAGGGTGTAAGGCTTTCGATGAATAAATCAGCCTTATACAAAGATACACGATCTCTACGACATGGGAGGCTCTAAAACGCTGTACGGAAGGCTATTATCAAAGAGAAGCAAACAGGGTCTCCCAGGTGTGAAGAGGAGATTAGATGCGTTAATATTATTAATTAGTAACGCGCCGGGTTAATTACACAAGTAAATATAAACGGAAATCGGATTTTCGCGGCGTTCTGAATAATTGGTTGAAAAGAAATTTGACGAAAAAAAAAAAAATGAATGTTCGAGAGTGTCTTCAGCCGAGGATGAGATAAAAATAATAATAATTGCGCGAGGGGTATGAACGAGTGTACCTAGACAGATTAATTCCTTTTTTGATAAAGCGGGTTGGAATTATACGTCTGAGGATCTGAAAATTACTCGCCTTGGAGCCTATGCTAATTGGCAAAAGTCAAATCCACTCTAATATAATCAAAATGTTCACGCGAATGGGAACCGCCATTTAAATACAATTAACAGAGACTCCGGGGCACGTCAAGCGACTCGTTGAGACCTTGAATAAATTATAAATCATCTATATCGCGGGGTGAGGGGTAGGGGGTGGGGGACGTACCTCAGAATCTTATATCTTATTAAGTTTCCCATTTCTTCAATGATAAATCTACTCCGCAAATTAACCCACTAAAAAATGCCAGAGGTGGATAGATAGAGCGGCGAGGTTTGCGAAAAACGGATTTTTATTCACTTTTAGAACAATCAATTTCAACGTTGATTTTCGGTATCTTGGGATAATTAACGGCAATTCGCTAATCATATAAACAGCCTTTGCACGAGCCCTCGGATCACCGAGCGATCAACGAAGTAGAAAACGGGGAAATCGCGGTTTCCGGTATCACGGGCGAAATTTAATTACACGGTTTCTGTGCCACTGGTTTTACGTCAACAGGTATCTTACGGGTCAATTATCACCGGTAAGCGACGTTTGGTCACACGGTGATTCCCGGGAAATGCCAAAACCCGGTATCGACCACTATTCCTAAAATACAGGGTCTGGATTTCGCGAGGAATGAGGAAGTTCTACTCAAAGTTTCTAATTTCGTGAAAATTCAATTTTCACGACTCGATTAAATTAATTAAAATTTTATCGGCTCCGAGTTCGATTCGGCGAATAATAGTAAGCCTCTTTTCATTTTTCTCAGTATCAATTAGGCACGAGCCCGGCCAGACTGCAATTGGCCAACCAATTATATTCCGAAACAATTATTTCTTACTTAACATCGCGGTAGGTATTCCGTGAACCACAATTTACGACAGCTGGTTCGTGCTGAAGCTGACAATCCCGGTCTCTACCCCTCGGTAAACGTAAACTGGGACGCCATTAGCCTCGAGTCTACTAATTAGAGGGCGAAAAGTTTTATTCAACAATGAAACAGGATTCGTTAAAAAAGTTCCAACGAACAGACAGGCTTCCGTACCATTCTATGCCCATTGTCAGTCGGCACTCTCTTGACTAGAATGGTAGGTATCACCCATTTCGCCGAAGAATCACGGGTATCCCGATTCTACGAAAATAAAATTTTTCTTTTTTTTTTTTTCAACCTTTTGGAATCGTTGCAAAATAATATCAGGTGGGTTCGGAGTAAGAGTTTGATAGAAGATATCGCAGAGACCGAAAGTATGAGAGTGTGAGGAAAATGAGGCAGGGAAAGAGGAAGGGAGAAAAGAAAGAAAAAAATTACGTGCGGTAAGCAATAAATAAAAAAAAAGTTTCACGATGAAAGAAGACGAACTTAAATTTTTACCTAAAATTAAGGAATTTGTAGATGATTTGATTTCTAGGCACGTATCGTGTATAGGTTGGTTTAATCGGAGGGAATACTTGGGCTTCGAGATCGTAGGACTAACGCGAAAGACAAAAAAGGAGAGAAAGAGAGATGGGAGAGATAAATTCACCCCTTCGGGTATTATGTACGCCCCTGTCTCGTTCCACAGCGATTTTCGAGAATCCCCGAATCGTTTTTTTTTGCTCGTAGTGATTCACACGCATTTATATACAGACCGATTGATTACCGATGTTTTTCCACGGATTGAATCGATGAATTCGAAACCCTACGGCCTGAGTCGATTTGAATATTTACCTCACGTTCTCCTCTTCCACACAATTTTATTCTCTGTGTTACCTTTTTTCAAGGAAAAAACAGGCTCCGGGCCGGTTAAAAAAGAGGCAGCGAGTAACCCGGCCGAGGCCAAAACGGGAATTAAATCGCCACAAGGGTTGGTTAAAATGCAAACGATTATTCTAAAACGTGATCTGATCGGATTTACGACCCATTTGATTTTTTTCGCACTTTATAAAGGATTTATTCATTTGCTTTGACTCAGCGGCCGAAACCTGTGCGAATTTTTTTACACTTTATTACCCTAGCCGGTCGTAAAAGATTATTTGAAATATTTTTCAGGTAGGTAACATTTTCTTTACGGCCGTTCAGACTTTTTGTTCAATTTCATCGACGTTTCAAAACCGCGGATTCTCTTTTCGCTTTTTATTTGACCCTTGTTCGCACAGTACAATATTTATTATCCGCCGACGTGTTACGAGTAACCCACTCCGTTTCAGAAATGGTAGAAGAAAATTAAAGTGATGAAAAAATGGAGATTTCTATTTGGAAAACTTTTTTTTATCACAATTTCACAATGTTTTATCAGGTAAGGGATGATCGTCGCGTTTTACAATCTGTCAGCTGATGTAAAAGGGTTAAATTTATATTATTTCCTCGAGCCCTCGCTGCCTCGGCTTAAAAAGAAACGTTAAAATAATCGCTGAGCAAATTTGAGACGGTATAATCACGGGCTACAGAGAATTTAATTAGGTATTTAAAACTGTCGGAAAGAACCGAAAAAAGGGGGACGAATAGAACGTGGAATTAACTCTGCGACAGATATGGTAGAAAATATCAAGACCCACGTCTACAAGCATTTTCTTTCTCGTCCTAAAAGGCGTCATACTTTTCTGGTGACAGCGGTGGGATGGAAGAATAAAGTTTCATCGTTTTATCGCTTTATCAGTGGGCGCCTATACCTCGAATGAATAAGTTTACCGAGACACGGAGTTGCAGATAAAAGTGAAAAGTGGTAGTCAATTACTTTATGAAGAAGGGGGAAAAGAGATGGAAAAAAGAAAAAAAATATCGCCAGCTGTTCGCGTATACGCGTCCGATACGCGATCCATCACCGAGGTAATTTTCGGGGTGAGTTAACGATGAAGTCTCATTTTCTCACCCTTAACGCTCCGCTTTAAACTTTCAATAGAAAAAAGCGGAGATCCTAAACCAAGAACTCAGAATCGGAAAAGACTGCGGGGCGAAAGTCTCGACGGTATATTTCCCGTTGTTCAGAATACAAATTGAAAAAATTTCGCGGGGTCGATTCGCCCTAGTTTTGACCAATGAAACGATGCAAACGAAAAAAGTTGCGATACCATTGATCCTTTCCGTGTCACGAACTGCAAGATCATCAAGTCCCAAATTTGCTCAGTGATAACAGTGACACCCGAGGTCTGCGGCAATTATCGTTATCGCCATGTAAGGGCGAAGGTTATATCGTCACCGGAGACTCTAGACCTCGATGGTCGTAAATCAAGCTAGAAGTCATCGCACTATTTCTTGTTGGGAGGAATTAGCAGCGTTTCAAGGAACCCCTTGCCTCGCGAATGAAAGAACTGTGGATTTTTTTGTGAAAATTTGAAAAGCCAGTATTTTACAAATTTTTTGTGTGCCGACAGTGGGATAAATAAAAAATCTGAGAACGGAGGAGAATAAGAAAAGAGGTTTAACACGTCTGTGAACTTCATCCCCTGATAATGAACGCCGGCGTTTCAGTCTCTGAAGGAGATTATGATTTATATTGTTTTGATAACCGACGGCTATACACATTTTGGAAATTGTATAAACACGGTTTTACAATGAGCTTATAAAAAGCGAGGTATACCAACACGTCTAACGAACTACCAGACGCTTTACTCTTATCCCAAAAGCTGTGTACCCGCGAATCGTGGGAGACCTTCGTGTCTCGGCCAGCGAACAGCTATTATTCGTCAACGACGCGTTGCTAAATGCAGACTCGTTTTTTCGATAATTTGAAAAAACTACCCTTTACGAGTATTGTTAGTCTCGTCATTCGCTTCTGAATTACAACAACGTTAAAGCTCTACTAGTGCGGGGTGTGGGGCACTACGAACACGATAAGCTCACCGTTCAAAAAATGTTTACGTCTTTCAACGAGGGTTCATTTTTCTTCTTTTTTACAATTCCTTTCTTCTCCTTTTTCTTTCCTTTTCTCATTCCCGCGCACAATTTCGCTTCTGCTCTCCGCCCGGACGATTATTCTACTTCAAAAATCGCCCCGACTAGTCGATTACAGTATTCGAAAAGCAAGAAAAAAAAAATTACTGTTTCAGCGAAGAGCTTATAAATTTCTTTATCCGGGAAAAAAAAAGAAAAATTACGGAATACTCTGAGCCGGAGCTGATACGTATATCGCGCGTTACACTCACCGCTAATTTTAAAATAGCATTTGGAAAAAAAAAAAATAAGAAAAATTAAAAAAACCGTTCTGTTGATAAATCAAAATCAGTTGCCATAACATCTGGCTTTAACAGATTACCATGCGGCTACCACGACGTGACTGATGGCTAGACTACATAGCCATTTATATTCCGAGCTTCGCTACCGATTTAGCGATAGATAGAACATGTCGGAAGCAAGCCTATACTCTGCAACGCAGACTTTCCTCCCTCTTTTCTGATATGAATTGCAAAAAAAAAAAAATTAATACGAGGCGATATCTCGCGAAATTAATCATCCGCATTTATAAGAAGATCTTGACTGAAGGGCGAAGACGTTATTCGGTGAAAAGATTGAAGTGTATTGGATTATTTTTTACAGAAATTCGGTGACGGATGCGTGGGACGTGGGCGAAAGAGAGACTCCGAAAGTTTTCATGCGAATTGCGGGAAAAGGCGCGTTATACTTATCCCATGTGAATTGTAATTCGGTTTTCCCATTCTCTTCCGTTTTATATTAACATATCAATGAAATACTACCGACGACTGAACGCGGGTTTAAAAGCTCGGTTGAAAAGAAACGATCTAACGCGTCTCTCGTACACCTACCCGAATCTTCGAAAAGGTGGAAACGATTGATATCAGAAATGGATAGAGCCGGGGAAAATCAGAATAAGAATGAAGGAGGAATGAGGTGGAAATAAAGTTTTGCAATCGGGGTTGTCGCCTGTCGGTAATACATAAAATAGAATTGAATTTCCGACGAATAAACGTGAGGGTAAAATTTTAACACCGAAATACTGACAAAGAACTCCTCGAGTAATCTTGGCGTTGGATTAATTCGAGAAGACTTATATCTTGAAATAAATTATAATTTCGCAAGAATTGTCTTCGTCAGCTTTCGCGGCCCGCTGCTGCCTCACTATTCTTCATAAAGCGAGGCGAAATTATAACGGGAATCCTTCCTTTCATCTTCTCTCTCTCTCTCTCTTTCTCTCTTTTTTTCTTTTCTCGGGGAAATTTTTTTTTGGAACAGATTAGACTTTTTTTCATATACTCGACGGCCGTCGAGCCAAGGGGTAGAAAGCACCGGCGCCCAAAATTTCGCGAATGTAAACCTACGTGATCTCATTATTATATTTGCTCAAGGCGTAGCTGTGGACGCGATTTGCTGAGCTAAAATAAAGACTGCAACTATGCAGCGAATTACCGGAGATCCAAATTCATCCTTTTATTATTATTCCACTATCTCAGATTCGTTTGACTTCGTTGCGAACGAAGCAAAGGAGAAAACGCATCGGACGTGGATCGGAATAAAAAATAATCTGCTCGTATAGAAAGAACTTTGCAACGTGGATGGAACTGAGGATTATAAGAACTTCGAGCTTTAAAAGAAAAACTATAATTATTGATTCAACTCGCAGCTTCGTTAGTCAAGTTTTATCCGGAGCACGAGGGGTGCAACAAATTCACATAGCGTTCAATTCAATGGGTGGAGAAAGAGTTTCGAACGGTGGAGGGAAATCTTTTATTGCAAAAGTTCAAAAGTGGGAATGCAAAGCCGGAGTGAATCTGCGAAGTGAAATTATTGAAATGGAAAATCAGTAACGACCCGTTGCACCGTTGTAGACGATCATAAGATCAACCCCGTGAACAAAAGTTCTCGCTAGAATGTTATGAGATTTCTCACGAGATAGAAATAAAGTAACGCAACGTATAACATAACTCGAAACTTTATTGCGGAAGTTGTATTCGTAGAGGCGAAAAATAACGGTGTAGCAACTGATAGAAAATTCAAAAGGCGAAAGGGGAAATAAAGGAAAATTCTAAAATCAAACCACCCTTCTCACAGATATTGAAAATTTTGATAAATTCTTACGTTCATATTTTTATTAAAATAACCAGCAAGTCAGCACGCGAACGAAGCGAAGAGACCAGAAATCCCAAACGAGCCATTGGTCTTAAGTCACGTTTACACTGGCCGTGGTTAAACGAGCCCTGAACCAACGTCGAGTGACGCGAAAATGGTCCACGGATCAATTCTCATCCACCGTTAACCCGAAACGTTTTCTTGTGCCCATTCAGAACGAATAGGTTTCACTAATGTGCCTGGCGTAAACGAGCCGACTATGTAGCCAGGGGTCTCGGTTGATAGGTGTTTGGCCCAAAGAAACATTGCGGAGTTAAGACCTGGTCCGAAACACCGAGAGAGAGAGTCACTCGCCAATGATGATATTTCGTTTTATAGATTATCAAATCTTTCGGATCACCTCCGGATTTATGGACGATAAAAATAATTGGAAAAAGTTAGCGACGATTTGGGAAAAGATTAGAACGAGTTAATCCCGGCGCGAGTTTTCGAGGAAACGAATACAAACCGATGATATAAATTTATGGAACAAAAAAGTTTGATCGAGAAACTCAAAACTTACCAGATATATCGAATCGACTTCATCTTAAGGGCTGTCGAATTTTCTTTGCACTTGTAGGCCAACACTTGTTTCACACTGCTCACATCAACCGTTGGAAATCTCGAAGTCACGTAGGCTGTAACGAAAAATAATTGCACGGTGATTAAGGGCGTAATTTCATTTTCAAAAAATCGTCTGATTCGAGATAGAGACACGAGACGTCGATTTTTATGAAAAAAAAAAAATTTTCGAGGAAATAAGTTCGCCAAATACAGGATCCCAAGGACTGATAGAAAAAATCTGTGAAATGGAAGAGGGATTTCTGGGATTTATTCGAATCAATGAAATCTTTGGTTCTAATGTAAGCGGAAGTTCTATTCCAGGATACGATCTTATTATTTTCAGTTAATCTTGACGTGAAATTCCGTCGTCGTATACCTGTTCGTAGATATAACTCGGCTATAAAGAAGGGGTAGTATAACGACAGGGTGTACGGCAGCACCGGGGTGTGTGCCATGCGTGGAACCACTCTTCGCTGAAATGGAATTGGAAATGGAAATTGAAACGTATGCCGAACTCGCACGCTTCTCGTGGCGATAAAAGCACGGTGTTTTCGTTCCCGACGTGTTTCCTACTGCGACTAATGCCCGATCCTGTACATTAGAGTGGTCCTTAAAAGGGCGATTTTTTGAATTTAATAACAGTCGAAGTATCCCCGTTTCGCATCACCAGAAGCTAGATAAAGTCGAATTCTTTCGGAAAAAGGTGGTATTTTCTTTTCGCCACTTTTCGAATGAACATGTTTCCAATTTTTTAATTTTTTGGGAAATCGGGATCGGCTTGAATCTGACTAGATATTATACGCGCTCGTGCTACGTGGCTATAACGCGTACGAAATCTCTACTTCTCGTCATAAATTCGAGGCAATTTACTACCCCTGTATACCTTATAATGAACCCCCGTATATAAAACAATAATTATCAAAGTTTATCCATCTCGCCGGCTACCGACCAGACTACTAAATCCAGAATATGAATTCGGCGAATCGGTGGAATTAACTATCAAGGGTAATTAAGCACGGTGATCGATTCGAGCGATACACCAGACCGCACGGACAGGAGGGTCTGTCTAACACTCGTCAAATTCAATAGTAATTTCTTCTTGAAACGTCGACATTCTTTTTCTCCTCATCGGGTTCCGAAGAAGTCGATTTATCCCATAGGAGAAGGAACAACGATTTAGTAACTTCATCGATCATCCCGGAGTCCCGATGTGTCGCAAATTATTACGACGTGGTAAAATTGAACCGAATTTCACGTCGACCGGTAGAAATTTCGCTCATTCGATACCATCCCCTCGGGCGAGGGTAGTGCGATATAAAACGAGGTGAGTTAGGCGAACCGAATTTAGGCTGAGAACAAAGCTAGAGTCGAGATGAATCCCGAGCCACAATGCCTGTGGCATCTCTTTCAATCGTCTTCCGAACGAAGAAGGGTTAAATATCTGCGGCAAAGGGAGTTTCAATGACTCCTTGAATTCAGTAGAAATTTCTTAATGCCACGGGCCCGGCTTTCCAGGGTCGTTACTTACCTCGCGACCGAGGAAGAGAGGAATTGGAAATTCGAGATATACAATATGAGACGAGGGATACCGCTGATGGCACCCCTTCATCACCGAAGACAAAGGGCTTTCATTTTCTTCCTCAGACCAAAACCATAAGGAAATGTCATTTCCTCACGGCTACTAGCCCACGGTTCACGTAGCCGGAAATAAATCTATTTGATCTAGGAAAGGTATTACAGACTTTCCTGACGTGCCCGGGTAGTAAAACCCGCAAGAACCGAGGGGCTGATCTCTCCATATCTATCGGGGTCAAAATTGGTTCGAAGATTTCTAAATTTCACGATATTTCGCATGATTCACGTACCGATTTGCAGGAGCTTCAGGGACTTCATAAAGCCTTCGAAGCTTCTAAGATCCACTTGAAATCCCAAGAATCTCCTACACAGATTCTAGTGGCTTTCGAGGGTTTTAAAAGTCCTGTCAAATCCTCGCGAGGTTCCACCGGGGTTAAATTAATTACAAGTTTATTTCACGATGGATAAATCGAGGATATACATCGTTCCAAAATCCACGAGGGGATACACAATACGTTTTCCGATAACCTACGCGACAGTCTAGTCTGCGGGGTAGCCGAATCTATTTACAGAATCCCGTAGGATAATCTGAACCGTAATTACAACGTAGGTTTCACCTATTGTCACTCGTGTGGAAAGTAAATGACGTTTCTAACGATCATCTACGGTTGAATTGGGCCACGCATTGTCTTGGTGATCCTATGAATTTTCATGAGCATTGTAACACCCACATTATCGAATTGATGAATTACTTAACAAAATATATGGACAGGGTGATTCAGAATAACTATACCACAGGTCATGGGTGCACTCCCCATGGAAATCTACGTTACGGAGGGTCTTAGTTGACTAATTTACAGGATTTACGAGTCACCGTGATACGGCCTGCTCAAGATTGTGAATTGATCAGTCATCCCATCACACAAATCCAGTGTTTGACTTTAAGTTGTATTCCTAGCTTCCATAATCATTCACGGCGTCTGGGTATTTCGTAGACTTCTTAGATTTTTATGAGGAATGGACCCATGGCCTGTGGCGCGGTGATTCTGAATCCCCTTGTATACATGAATGAAACTTGGAAGCAGAGTCGTACTTTGTGAGCGTGAGAGAAAAGAACCGAAAGTTCGACCGAGGGTGGCTACTCAAACCGTGTAAAGAAAGTTGGAGCTTTTTTTTTGCAACGAGTCTTAAACAATATTCACGGTTCCTTTTTCCTCGACAAGAAAAGATGCCGCTGTCTTCGAACATCCGACAAACTTTGATCGGAGAATAGGAAAAGTAGTCGGGGATTTTTCAAATGAAAATTAATCAAAAGCTTCGAGTTTCGATAAATTTGTATTCGTTGCGATAAATCGCTACAAATAAAAATCAATCAACTTCTCAGTCGACTGCAGAGGGATGTCTTTCTAGATAAATGGCAAGTGAAAAAAGTTCTAAGAGAAAAAAAAAGAGAAGAATTTAAAAAATCACGACGAATCCCTCGTTCCTTTTTTCTTTCTTTTTTTTTTCGTTAATTTCCGGTGGACAAAAATTCAGCCCATTTCCTCGGCTGAGTGGTCCACTCTGGCGATCAATTCGTGAAGAAGAACAAACACTGCTTTTTTTCCCCATTGTCAACGAGTACAACAAAGAATCTAATTATCGGGATTCGCGAGGTGGAATAATTGGATATTCTTTTCTTGAACTGATCGAACGAATAATCTGGGAGCTAACGATTCGGAAAAAACATAACCGAGCCAAAGCTTAGCGGCTAGTAATGTACTTTTTTAATTTTTTAAACTTTTTCTTCACTTTTCCTTACATTTTTGATTCACAAGTCTCGCGACTCGACGACTAATTGAGGTCGAATGTTATACAACTAAATCTTATAAAATATGGTTCAGCCCTTGCTTTTGTCCGGTTCAAACGATAACCCAACTCGTCGTTTCATTATTATTAAGCCTAAAGTACAAAGGCGGTTGTAACGCCTCGGGCCGTTCTTAAATATTCTTTGAGAGATTACATTTTCTGAAAGAGGTCGTAACTGATCGTATAAACCATAACGTAACGAACGAATAAAAGCTGCGAGAGAAAAATTCTGATTAGGTGAAAGCCGGATGTTTTTTTTTTCTCCAAATTCTCTAAAAACTGAAAGAAAAATAGAGAAGCTCTTGTCATCCCTCGAGATTGTCGTTCGAGAATTTTTCTTCTAACTAACCGTAAGTCAATTTTTAATCAATTATCGCTCCATAAACGAAAATAAAAGAGACTAACAATATTCCTGGGTTTATTTCAACCCCTAACGTTTACAATGGAACCAGAGACACGGGCTCGAAGTACATCTGTTCCTTTAGGGTCGACAAATCCCACGATAAAACGGGGGGAATTTCAGCTCACAAAAGCTCCTCTGGGAGCTACTTATTGTTAGTCGACTTATCAGATGATAAATTTAGATAAACTCATTACGCGATTCATTACCGGAATAGTTTCCGTGATTATACATTCTTTTTTTTTAGTAGAACAGGGGAAAAAGAAGGAGAAATGAAATATCTCGAGGGAGTAATCTTGGGAATGACTTTTGAGTGAGATCGATGTCTTGATCCTTATTTTTTTCGTCTTGAAGATGAAAATCACTTTTTCTTTTACTCACTGCGTTATAAGAGACCCCCGGCAGTAAATTTTGCGGATTTTCAAATAAGAGCGAATAGAGTCGCGTCAGCTGGGATTAGGACAAGGGACGCTTCGCCTCTTCACGTTTATTTCATTCGGTCATCCGAAAATCTACCCTCGATCTTACCCTGCAGACAAACTCAGAACCCCTACTACCACGCCGGTGAAAGATAAATAGAGGAATTCATTTTACTTGGAAAATAACCCCTTGCCGACTATTCCCCTTGTAGTCAAAACTTGCCGACTTTTTACAGTCCGGTTTTAGCTTGGGAAAAAATATTTGTAGGAGAAGAAGAAAAGGAAGAGAAAGATTTAAAAAAGGTAAAAAAAAAAACGTAAAAGCTCCGTAGTTTGATGCTGTGGATACGTTTAGGTCTGAGTATAAGGAAATCGGTCAAGAATTTTTCTACCCCTCAAGTTATACCGTTGAATGACAATTTTCTTATTGGGAATAAAAGAAGAGGAATAGAAGGGTGAAACGTGGCTCTAGAATCTCGGGACGTGATTTGATTGACCAAAAACTCAAGAGATTTGAAAATTTTGTCGCTACTTTTTTTATGGCTGTCTAATAAGAACGTAGGGCGAAGTTGGCCTAATTAAATGATCGGTTTAACCATTAGGAGGAATTGAATCGCCTGAAATATTCATCGAGGAGAAGAGAGACTCTTCGAAACTGTCGGAATTTCTCTAACAGCTGTAAGAGTTTCACTGGTTCATAGACTCGAAAATTTCCTCGCCATTTCGGTTCAAGGGGTTCGGAGTTTCTCACTCATTATCACAGTTCCGGGAAAACTACGTTATCCCAAAGGTGGGCACAATTCCCTCCGATTTACTCATCAATTCGCATACGCAAGGTCGCACGAGCGAGTACGCAAAAAAAAAACTACCAAAACCTCGGTAAATGAAAGCGGAAAAAAATCTGTTCAAGAAAATCTCGAAAACGGAGTCGAGGACTCCGCAAGAAAATGATAAAACTTTCACAGTATAATTTCGGAGCAGCCCCGAGCGCTCTCCCTATTTTTATCACCTTGTTTTCAACCTCGCGGAAAATATTTGCCACAGGAATTGCCATGAAGCCAAATTGATCGGACTAACTTCCTACGTGCCGTTCGACGATAAAAAAAAAAAACAAGATCAAAATAAAATGGAGCAAAAATATATACACATAAATATGGGGCTATTTAGGGAATTTTTACTCACATATTATTGCCTGAACTTTGGCACGGTCCAGGGCTGGTTTGACGGGACGTTCCGTGGCCGTTCCTGCCCTGCTCCAACGTTGCCCGGTGACAGAACACGTCGCCAATTCCGTGGGACTGAATAAAATAGCCGCCAATCCGCGGGTAAGTTTGCGATAATCGCTCCATTTCACAGCTCTAAGTTGTTCCTCGCATACGGCAATTCCTTCGCCTAAATGTACCTGTGGCGATAAAATTTGAGAAAATTTAGAGACAGATTTATCGCAAACGGGGAGGTAGGTACGTTGTGTAACTTTGGATACATTCTACGGTGGGTATATATTGGCACGTATGATATATCATCTGCATCTCTGCTCGATTGGATATCGAGAGGGGAGAATAACCTGACGTAACAATTTTTATCGTACAGATTATTATATGAGACGATAATCGGATTCGAGTTGCGTAATTTTATGCCGGATGGAAGGTGATGGGAGAATGAAGCGTATGAATGAAGAAGAAATTATTGTAGGAAACTCGGCAGCTTCTTTCGATACCTTTTTATACACGATAATACGTGATTAAAGCTGATTTGAGGAAGCGATAGGGGAAGTTGTGTATTTCGTGAAAATTGTACGCTTCTCTTGAGAATTCAAGATTCTTGAGTAAAATTGAAAATTACTAATCGTCACGGACTCGATTGAACGACGAATGAACCTAGCGATCGTTTGTTTGAATCAATTTTTCTTTCTCGAAAATTTGGAAAATATTCCTTTTGACAATTCTTAGTTCACGTATTCAAGAAATGAGGAGTCCCTGAGAGTTTTTTTGAACCAAAATCTTTTATCTGGTAGTAAAAATGAAACTTCTATATCGAAAAGCTGAAAAAATGAAGCACAACGACGACCCCTGTTGCAGGTGTAAAATTTCCTTTCTGTTCGAGAGCAGGGTGGTATTTGATATTTTAATCCCTGACAGCCATGGTGCTCCGAACGACATGCATGCTGTCCAAATGTCTGCTTGGAGTGGCAGGATAGTTAGCATATTTGAATCGATCACTGCTTCATATGTATAAAGGATACGTGTAACTTTCGACCAACGAATCCCTGAATTAAGCGATCGGCAGACTGCGGGATAAAATTCTGATCCCCATCGTTATTCGGCGATGGGATAAATCCCAATGGGAGATCACACGCAGGAAATAAACGAAAGGAAGACGAAAAAAATTAAAATTCTATAACAACTCCCATTTTTTATTACTCGTAACAAATGATCGATCGTGCGTGAAAAAGCTCCCATTTCATTGCAGAACATGAGTCTAATTGTAAGTAGCTGACTAAATCACTAGATCCCCTCGTCATGTGAAAGTGGGAAATATTATAGTCAGTGTAATTGTCGATGTAAGTTGGGTGATAGGAGTGGAACAGGAGGTAGGCTAACCGCCCAAGGTGGAGATAGGATAATCGCCCATTAGCCGAAGTAATTAATAACCGGAGTGACACGAGACGGGGAAGTAGGCAGGTAGGTAGGTATAGTAGCTAGTACCTACTCCAAAGTGTAGGAAATGTCAGAGACTCCCTAAGGACCCGAAAGTCTGACAGTCCAGGATGGATTACAGGCCTTTTTTACTTCATACTACATGCGCACTCGGATGATTAGAGATTTTAGCTTTCGAAGAAACGTGAGAGACGAGAAATACTCGAATTTTGATTAAACAAAAAAGAAATGTGGGATTCAGGGATGAAAAAAGAAATAATAATTTGGGTATGGATCTACGTGATTTTCGAAGAAAATAAATTGCGTGTTTTTTTTTTCTTACGGTGGAAGAGATATTTTCGAGGGATTTTCAACACGCGTTGTAACGTTCATCCCCGAGGCGAGGCGAGGTGGGGTGGATCTTCGAAATTGAAAACTGGCGCTAATTCGCGGCGGGAACGAGAGGCGAAAATAAAAATAAAGTAAAGTAAACCAAAGGACGAATAACGAGGAGAAAAAAAATAAAAAAAGATACGAAATAAGGGGAAAGGTAGGAAAAGAACACGACTCGAATTGACTGCATGACGCAAGTGCCTTAAGGGGTGGAACCTTCCGTATCAACAGAATTTCTATGTCCCCTGGGAAAGTAGATGAAAAATTCTCCCGGCTTTGTTCCTTCTTCGTACGAGTACACACACGATATATATATATTTATATATATTTCTTTGAGACGTATGAAAATATGGAGGAAAGCTAATGTTGAGCTTGCAATATTGCAGCAGCTTGAGGTACGGCGTAATAATTGTATCTGTGTGGTTGAGACAGGGGTATTAAATATCAGTCCGCAGGGTGAGGTGAACTACAACATTTTCCGTATACCCGTATACATTTGTTAAGTTGTATAGGAAATGTAACTGGATGAGGAAAGAAAAGTATATCCAGAGCGTGCATTACAGGGGGGTGGTGGTGGTATTCATGTCACGGGGCATTAGGCAGAGTTTACCGGAGCAAACGATGAGTTCTATGAAAATACCACGCGACGAAAAATAAAAATAAATGTAAATAAAATAAAAGGTAAAGGGATACGAGACTCCGGACGACGTCATTTACCGTATCGTATTTTTGCGTAGCCGGGGAAAATAAGAGGGACACATATTCGCTCGACCGAGGATCGAATTTATTACCGGAAAAAAAAAGTTTCGCCGAACCGAGGTAAAAGTTTCAGGACCTATCCTATGGAAGAGACCAAATTTCATCGCATATTCAATGAAGAACGGAGAAGTTTTCAGTACCCCCAGAAACCCGCGTAATTACCGGAAATACTATCGAGTATCTCAAGAATTTAGATTGTCACTAAAATTCTGTAAATTTCAGACTCCCTCATCTCGCCATTACCGAAATCATTTGGCGAGCTCCTGGGGCGGACTTTCGTCTTTCTAAAAACCGGCTTTTCGGATGCTAAAGACCCTAAGACGCGAAGATTCGTTGTAATTACGAAAAGTAACAGCGGCGTCTTCCAGGGACTCGGAATTTAAAAAAAATCCGTGTCCATATTTCAAGCTTTCGAATTTTTCTACGGAAGTGACTTTTCGTATAAATGAGTCGGGAAGAGGGATATTCGAATCAGTCCAATAAAATTCACACTTAATAACAGATAGCTGTACCGTACTTGGGCGCTCTCATTCCCGGATGCTCGTTTTCTTCGTACGAATCTAAAGATCTTATCTCATAAAATTGAATTCCGCTTGGCACCGGCGCCGGAAGAAGAGGTTGTATTATTAAAAGTTCGAAAGCTCGGGTATATACGTATACAGGGATCTGTACCGGACCTTGTATCAGAGAATTGTATTGAAATCGAAGTTAAAAGTTTGGAAAGCCGTCACAGTTGCAAAAAGAATTTATATTATACTTAGAAAACGAGCCGAAAAGTTTGAGGGATTTTTTTCATCGGTTTAAAGCAAAGTGTAGATTTGTCAGAGGCGCTTTTTGTCTCGCAAAATCGATCGATATGAATTCCATTTCCATATGAATGAAATCTTCGTTTTTATACGAATCAAGGAAAATGGGATTCGCGCAGAGAGACTAAGGACCGAATTAAATCCTCGGTATTAAAGTTGTTTGCACAAATCGGCAAATAGACCTCGGGCAAATAGATCTAACAATAAACCTTCGCCAAAATGAGGTGGGAATTCAATGCGGATTAAATTTATCCTCGTGCTTTTGATCTCTCGACACTTTCGTCTCAATTTTGTAGGAAAACAAAGCTCCGGGTTCTAGAATACGAATAAGTCTTTCAGCCGGGTTTCATATCTCGATTATTCACATCTATATAGCTTCGTCTTTATTTATTTATCTTAAAGTCTAGCGGTCTTATTTATTCTGGAGCCTGTGTCGATTTTCGCATATATTTTCGGGTAGAATTAACTCCAGATGATGCGGAGAATTGAAAATCGAATGTATGATAAGAAAATAAATAAATTCGGGCGGAGGGAAGGTTAGGGTGAAGAAAGGAAAACATTTTTGATAAAATAAATCCCCTGGGCAGGGGGAGAATCCTTTATAACTTTGTTTGAGCACTCGCCTCAGAAGCTCGCTCCGTTGATTTTACAACCACAAAAGAGAAACGGTTGATTTCATCCCGAAACTGAAACTCTCCTCGGCTCCGGATCCTCAATATCTCAATATTAGTAGAATAGATTTACAAAATTGATATATTTCACTCAAGGCTCGTTCCTCGTCTCCGAATCATCCGAATTTAAATTTATTAAAACCTCCGAGAGTCGGTTCCTTCCCATCGTTCCCAAAATTCTAATCACCGGATTCCACCTTTTCGCGATAAAAACTCTAAATCAAGTTATGCATCGGAACTCTCTCCTCGCGAGAAAGAACAGATCAGAAATTGGTCCAAAGATCAGAGGTGATTTCTGATACCTTTCGTCTTTACAAAAAATTATAAAAATATTTTAGATACATTACGAATATTCGCGAACATTCAAAAAATTTCCGTGATGTTTAGTCTCTGGGATTTCCAGCGAGAGATGATCATCGTTGTAGTTACTCGGTCCATTAGTAATTCCGTTTGTCAGCGGGGTCGAGTTGTATTCCATTCTTTCTCGTAGGTGTATAAAATTTTGTATTTACTCGTGCAAAAAAAAAATTTGGTAAAAAATATTTCCACGTCAAAAACGGAGCGTATTTTAATCAGGGAATGAGCAGACCTAGACAACTGGTGGCAAAAGAAAATCCAAATCGCTTTCAGATCTTTTTTTTCTTCTTCCTCCGGTTATTCAGAGTAAAGCGTTAATTTTCAAAGAAATTATTTTCGGACGTAGCAGTGGATATTTGGGGGAATCGAGGGGCACGTTTGACGCCACTGTGTGTAATTTTTGGTCGATAAAAATCTGGGAATATTATACGCAGATGTATAAGCGCGTATTTCTCAAGGTTTAGTTTTTTCGAACGAAGACTTCGTGTCCCAGACATTGCAGGGGCGAAAACCGAAAAAAATTACTATTCAAGTCGTGTAGGTCGTTGTTACATGAATACCGAAAAAAATGTGTGGGGAATTCATACAACAAATTATAAACCGAAATGACGAATCCAGATTTTATATTTCGACGAAACGTTTACCCCTAAGGTAGGAGACTCGAGAGTTTTGCTAACTCCCCTCTTGCGGGTTGAAAATCCAATTTATATGCTAGTTCTGAGAGGATTTTTAATTCTGCCACTTCACCGGCTCGTTTGCAAATCGATAATGGACAAACGTTTGCGAATTTTTTTCCTCATTATTTCGTCAAGTTTAAAACTACAATCGATGATACGATCAGACAAGATCGTATTTTCAAATTGGCCTACTGCAGGTCTTCAACTCTTCAACAACTTGAGAATTACGAAGATGGATTACCCCGAAAAGTATCATTAAGAAACTCGTTGCAAATTTCCTTTTGTTTATTTTTTTTTCTTTTCTCTCGCTTCTTTTTTAATCGCAAATTCATAATCTAAATGTCTTCGAAACTCTGCAGACTAATCTGTATCAAACTCAGATCCATATTACTCGCATAAATGGATGAAAGTTTTCAGGACTGTCGATTATTTCCACCCATCCACCAGACATAAAAACCAATTTCTTCAAACTCGAGACTCAATTTTTCTTTTCTTTTCTTTTTTTCTTCCTCTCTCTATTTCCTGGAAATTTTTCTCCTCGACAAAGATAGACACTTTTTTAAAACCCGAGTCAGCAGATACGGATACATACATACACGTGTACAGTATCGAAAAATGGAAAGACGAAGCCGAAGGTTCGACAAAACTGCAGCACTTCGACTTCCAGCTCCCCAGGGGTTATGTATTTCTCCTCGGATATTTTTATCATTCCTAAAATACGTATATGAATTTTCTCCATGGACGATAAAGTCCTTTGAAGATTCTCAAACTTCACTATCTTTGCCAGATGAAAAGACACCGGGAAAATTCTCTCTCTACCTCCTCGTCCTCGTGCTTCCTTGCAAATATGATCCCCTCGCGGAATAGCAATGTTTGTCGTTCGCAATGATGATATTCCCTTGTATATTAAATCCTCCCTTGTATATTAAACCGTTATTACCATCATTACCATCATTATTATTATTACCATACTTATCTTTGTGCTAGAAATTCGAAGTGATAACGTCCAACGACTTTACAGAGGGATAACGATATCGGGAAGGAAATGAGAAGTATAAGAAATCAAACGGGAAGCACATTGTGTACTCGGGTATATTAAAATCTCAGATAAACTTCACAAAATTTCCCTCAAATCAGGTAAAAAATATAATAAAAATATATATCTTGATAAGAGATGAAAAATGTGCAGGAATACTAAAAGCGAATTTACGGGACGAGCATAAATACAGTTAGGCCCTAAAAATACGGCTCTATACGTGACAAGAAAATGTGTATTACACATCACACCGAACTCTTAGAATAACTCCGGTCAAAAGTTTCGGTCCGTTAACATCAGAGTGAGTAGTGAGTCTGGGCCATAAAATGTTGAACTTTGCCTATATTTCTTGTTCGCGTTTGTATTCCTACCTCAATTAGCACCTGGGTTCATGAAAAAGGGTAGACTACAGCTCGGCGTACAACCCTTACGTGCAAAATGGTAAAAAGCCGCATGTTTCGCGGTTTGGCAGCGAAGACGTAGCCGTACGCCTTACCTGTTCTGTACCTCGGATACTTGCCGTAGCCGGTGCTTTTACAAGACCGCATAATTGCGAACGTGCGCGAGATTAGAAGCGACGAGAACTTCAGCTTCCAAGGGAGACCTCGGACTCTTCTAAGCACGGTAAACTAACTGGAATGTGGTTAGAAAATGACCGGCTTTACCAGCTTCCAGAAACTTCATGCACACAAACGCTCCTTTTTACTATTATTACGAAAACGAGAACTGGCAGACATTTCGGAGCACATTTCTGACCAGCCGGTCTCCGCGAGTAACGTCATACGCCACCTAACTTTGTAAACTGTTCATATTCGCCGAAATTTGAAATCCGCAATATCTGATCAAGTTTGTAAAAAAAAAAAATGTAACGAATTTGGAAAGCGAAGGAATGGCACAGGTTCTTCTCGCAAACTTTGCCTTTGCCAACTTGTCTGCGATTTTGGCGCGACGCCCTGCCCTATGCATGTATAGAAATGTTGTTTATTTATTTATTTATTTATTTATAACTCACCACCCCGTCCGAAGTAGCCTCTTCGAATCCCCGAAATGCGGGCACAGCTGGAGGTGCCGTTCGCATGTCTAAAGGAAGCCAATCCCCACGTGAGGGTGAATCCCCGTGGAGAGAAAGGTGTCGTCCTCCCCGAGTGCCGAGACGTGGCCTGCCACGTCGAACTCTTCGCCCTGTCAGAAAGAAAAAAGAAATAATTCTGTTCTTTGAAACTGGTACTAGAGTCTGGAAATGCGATTTTGCATTATTGAAAAAGTACGAAAAAATCCTTAGCGCGGAATTTTCTCCTTCTTGAATAATGCAAAATCTCATATTGGCCAATTTTCACATACGTACCCAACTGGTTAGTCACCTTTTTTGAATTATCGTAGTTTTTAGAAGGAGAAAAGCGTCTTTTGACATGTGAAATCCTACACAGGATTCAAGTCAGAGTAAGAAGACCGAATTCAGGATAGAATATAAAGCTATCGCTAATTATCATACTCGACTGTTATTATCACCGAGGCTTATATCGAGCAATATATAAAACCGAGTGCAAATCAACTCTCCGCAGGGGTATGTTTTCCTCTGCGAACAGCCTGACATCGAAGCTCTTTTATCAACACCGCATAACCACTTCATGCGGTAATCTATCCATATATATTTCGAATCAAGGAAAACATACGTTTCTATGAATAACTCAATTCCCCAGTGCCCACCTACCTATATGGTCTAACAGATACACAAAATCCGTCTAGGTACCCAGTAAATCCAGTTGCCTAATATTTCCCGAATGCCTACTGCCTATCTCATCCTAGAAAATTAAGCCCGAGGTTATACCTCTGCTCTTACGTCGTTCCTTCACTTGCATTAACCGTAGGTACAACCAACTAACTAGACTTTGTCTATGAACTGGCTCAATTTATTCGACAAAGTTTTGTTCGGGGATAATGAAGGTACAGTTTACGATTAGGTTTTCATTACGGTCTTAGCTAGCTAGCTCCATTCCCACATTCACGTCTTACTACATCAGTACACTTGTGATATCTCTCCGGGTCTCCACACTGTCCTTATCATTACGGTTATTATTACTCTCTCTCTCTCTTGTTATCATAATTACGATCACCACCTTGGGGGGTGAAGGTTTCTATCCGACAAATTTGAGACGTATGGTATCGAGCCAATTATTAGATCGGCGTTTCTCGCCATCGCGTGAAACATCGATAGCTACATTTCACCCCAACGTCTGATCGTCAACATCTAGGATTCAGTATTTTTTATATTTTTTTTACAAACCGTTAAGTCATCTCTAGAAACCGGATTAAAACTAGGTGGGATAATATTCCAGTTTTCGAATGAAAAGCTATTTGAAAAGAAGTGGCGAGAAAAATGTGATTGCAGCTGCGGGGATATGAATCTGGTGGAGCGAAGGTAATTCATTCAGCTATAGGTGGAGGATTAAGTTAATCCAGCTATATAAAAATTAAAACTATTGTCACGGTCGCGGAATAGTTTCTCCCTTGTTCTTTTTTAGATTTTGTATTCTCGTTAAGAGTTTAATTAAAAATAAACCAGCCCAGTTTAATAACGTAGCTCGCGCCGGAGTGCCTGGCCACCCACGTAAGACTACGCTATGTGAAGTGGAGAATGGGCTGAATTTAATCGACGAAGTAAAGAAAGTCCGACGAAATTTCCGTGGGATTTATTGCGGTACTAGGGAAAAGAGGAAAAATCGAGAAACAAAGATGAGGGAAAACGATTCTGACATCATTTTGGGTAAACGGGTCACGGTGATACGTGATTTTTTGTACAAATATGAAATTTAATGATATCAGTTCGTCGACTATGCTTTGGTTACCCGGGGTAAAATATGGAGAGAAAAAGTTCGAGTTTAACCGGTAAAATATTAATATTGCCATCCTGCTTCCAGCTCTCCGGCGCCCTTGGTCCTTGAGGAAAAATTCTCATCGTAAAATGAATTTTAGTACCAAAGCGAGTTTTCCGACGACAGAATACAGCCCGCCAAAGAGTTACACAATTTAAGTGTTTATAACCGGAAGACCAGGACCAGTTCGTCTCAAAAAGGCTCTCGAGGTAGAAGGGGATGTGGAGTATTAAATTTTCAGGTTTTCCTTTATTTTATCGTATTTTCTGAAAGCCTCATTCCCCAGAGTATTTTTTCTCATACCTAGATGCAAAAGAATTCAAATTCTCTCATGCTCCAATTCGAAAAACTTTTTTTCCTCCCCTATTTCGCGGAGTTCGATTCCGGATGCGGTGGTCAGAGTAGCTGTATCTCATCTCTGACAGATCGTTATTTTTCGATTACAGTAGGGGATGAAAAATATATTTTAGACAGTTATCATCGACGGGGTAGATACATAGGGTATTGACAGGCATATTTTCCATTCAACCATCGCTCAGAAATTAATTACACTGATATCGGCATCGCGGTCTGACGCGGACGCGATACTCCACAGATATGGATCTATGGATACAATTCGCGGGTAAAAATGAACGAAAAATAGTATAAAAAAGGAGGAAGGAAATTTGAAAACAATACACAAGGGGGTGGCAGCTGGAATGTTCCTCTTTTTTTCAATCGCTTCAAACTCCCTTATTTCTTGGTCGTATTTCCTCAAAATTCAAGTCAAATATTTCGAAATTTACCGATTGCTCGTCATATGTTTTTCAAGGGTTGAAACGAAATTCTGAAACCCTCATCCGAGCATCGAGTGATCGGTAAATGTTGGTGTAACGGACCGTGGATAGAAAATATTGGATCAAAATCATATTAGGGCTACTTCAATATCCTCGAAGAATGCGAAGGAAACCGTCGGTTAGCGAGTGGGGGTATTTCGAGAAGTAAATTTAATCACTTTGTCAGAACAATCGCAACTTTTGATTAAATATTTAAACATCGGATTACAAAATTGAAAGGGTTCTCGTGCGGGATTAAACTGCCGAAGAATAGCTGGGGATGCAGAAAACGGGACTCCAGGAAAATAAGCGATATTTTCGACGTCTGCACACACAGCTGGTTGCAGATATCGAAATGAAATTGTTCCAGCGTGTTTCTGATTGCTCAAAGATTGCACGTATCAAAGAGTACGGATCCTTTATTTTCGCATCGCAATTACAAGGCTGAAACTATAATTTAAACCAGTAGACTAGACCATGCTATGGCGTAGTAAAGGTGTACCTTATAGTCCTTTACGTAATCTAAGATGTCTGTACCCGACATGCTGCTACGACAGTTTTTCCACTTCTTCTTTTTTTCAAGCGGAATTATACAAGCTTGAAATAACTGATGTGCGACGAACTGGACTAAAGCGCAATTTTTTCACAATTACTGATAAAACTTGTCGAGCAGGTCCTGCGGCTCGGAACACCTTTCGCGGTACTTTTCGGCACCATGGAAAGCATCGGTTTACCAGAAATGGTGTAAAGTATGTGAAGAACTGAGGCCATGAGTCAAAGATGAAACGTCGAATTTCTACGTCGATTTTTCACGCCCATCGTTCGAATCTAAAATCCTGTGAATTTTAGATCCTTTCGATCGATTTCAGAGATTCGTCGAAATCGGTACTTCTCTTTGCGACGAAGGGTGGCGATTCTAGAAATTAATTAGATCGTTGCCCCGTCTGAGAGTAAGATGTGAAAAAAATTCAGTACACGGTAGATTTCCACACGATTTAGAAACTTCTAAATACTGCCATAAAATCGGCTAACTGGGGAAAACTTGGGGAAACTTTCCGGGAATAAAAAACGCAGAATTTTTATTTTGTAATTGGTTTGCGATAAGAGTACTTAAAAGTTTATACTCCGGGTCCAATTGCGCTTCGAGTTTATTAATGCAGTTAAATGTTACGTTATGTTGGACAGCTCGCACGCTAGAATCGCTGTAAAAAGGGTAAGTGTGTATAGAAGGTAAAAAAATGGCACCTGCGAATTCAGGCTTGATTCGAACGATAAAAAGAGATAAAAAGGAAAAGCTTCCGTCGTGTTTCCACACGCGGGGAATATAACTCGTGAATTTTTTATCCAAGCTTACCTAATCAATATTTACGACTCGTTAATTACTTCGGATGACACATACAACGCGTATGTGGGGGTGTTTATCGATACTTTACTACCAACTCGAGGGTTCACGCGAATCGTGGAAAGCTCTGTTCACTGTCCTGCCCGTATTCGCGATAACTGAGGAAATTCGTGATTGTGCATTTCATTATTCCTACGTAATTATAACGTAGATCTGCAATTTTCATTAACGAAGTTAACGGTAAAATGCTTTCAACCAGTTTTATATATTCGTTTCTCATCGTTCGGATAAAACTACGCCCCCGCAAATTCATCCCCGGCACACGTTCGTTCATTCATTCATTCGGTATATCTACAGGTATACACTAGGGTGATTCAAAAAAAAAATTTATTTTATTTTTTCCTTCAAACAGGTTCAAAAGTTTCCTTTAGTTTCAAGATACGCCTGTTAAAATCTGAGCTCTTAATATTAATATTAATATTAATATTAAGAGGTGGCGCATCGCGAATTTCTATTTCCCATTCAAATAACATGGGAAAATTTGTTTCTGCTTTTTCTGATTTTTATAACTAGTTAACGATGCGTCATACAGAAAATCCACAGACATAATTTTGTAGAGAATTAAATGCTTCACAAAAAAGGTCTCTTGCACTTTTTCGATAAACTTATTTTAGAAACTCATTTTTTTTGTCAGAAAGGTGGTTCTTTGAACTCGAATAACATTTGAATGGCTAAGTTTATCAAAAAAGTGTAAGAGACCTTTTTTGTAGAGCATTCAATTCCCTACGAAAATATGTTTGTAGATTTTCTGTATGACGCATCGTTAGCTAGTCATAAAAATCAGAAGGAGCAAAAACAAATTTTCCCGTGTTGTTTAAATGGGCCACGTCTTAATATTAATATTAAGAGCTCAAATTTTAACAGGCGTATTTTTATACCTAAATAAAACTTTTGAACCTGTTTGGAAGAAACAAAAAAAAAATCGTTTCTTTTTAATCACCCTAGTATACACGAAGCATATTTACACATAGATTTCTATCGTTATATCTGTAATATTCACGTATGCTGCGAAATTCGTTTTTGGTTTATTTTTTTTCCTAATTTTTCCCCACTTTCGAGTAATTTTTTTTTTTTCCAGTCAAAGGTGCGTCATCATTTTTAACTCATAATTTCTTGGATCGATCGGGTGGTTCATAAGAGACGAATTCAAGGTTGGATTATTCATTTAAAAAATCATTTATATTCTTCGTTATTATCATATATTATATATAATGATCTTTTAATGTACACATGAGAAGAAAAGTACAGCGTATAACACAGATGGAGAAATGAAAATCCAGTTTCTGTGAAAAGCGCACACAGGTATGTTTCGTACAAAAAATTTTACCCGCGTCTGGCGGATCCAAAAAGCGTAAAACGGATGTAGAAAAGACAAGTTTGTGAATTTTTTATCGAATATTTCTATAATCTTGAGAATCCCGGACTTTCTTCGAGGAGTCTTATTTCAGCAGCGAACAGAGAAAAGGAAAAAGTAACTTTCAATTATTATTAGCCTTGGTTCTATGAGTTAAATAATCAAAAACGTAATAATCGTAAAAACGAGAAATGTGATTTTTAGTTTATCTCTGTTTCCACCGATCAAATCAATTCCCGACTAAAATTCACGTTCTGAAATTAATCTGCAGCGACAATATTATTTCGAAATAATTTTTCGACAACGAAACGACAACCGAGCAAATAATAAAAGTCATTTGAAAAGATAACAATAAATAGAAGAAAAAAAAGCAATTATTGCTCCGAACAGAGACGTATAAAAAAATTACCTGACAAATATTTAAAAGAAAAACAAAACGATATTTTCATAATTGGAAAAATAATGATTATCCCTAGGTATACAAAAAAAAAAAAATAGTCATTCGTCCGAATATCACGTTATTCTATTTTTGGAATACTACACACATGACTCCATTCGAGATATTGATTAGTCAAACCAGCTCTGTCGTCTATTATCTGCATTTATTTGATATTTTTATAAAATTTTGATTTAGATCTCATACGATACTTGGGAACGTATGAAGCTGCAGCCTTTTCGAATAATGAAATAATTTCTAAGTGTTTTTAGACATACTCTGTAAATTTATTCGTTATTCTGTATAAATTTTCCCAACAGCTTGCAGATACTGCAATAAATTGGAAACGATGGGTAAGACCTTATGGCAGCCTAGTTAATAAAGTTTGTCTTTTAGATTGGTGAAACTCGATCTTAGTTCATCAAGCCCTTAACATCAGACTTGAAACTCAATCTTACGCTAAAATTATATTTTCAATATTTATGTATTCCGCGTTATAACGCGTAAGTCGATACACGTAGCCAGACACGTATAGTAAAAATACGAATCAATTACAAGTGTGTTAACCGCCTTAAATCAAATATCTATGAGATGATATATGGATAGAATAGAATATAAAAAAAAAAAATTTCAACTATAAAAAACGATGATATCGCAGTATAACGAAAACGTCTCTCATATATTACCATTAATTAATTCGTCCCTATACGCTGCTCGCGACTCCCTTATGGTTTATTCATTTCCACCCCTAGTCTCTCTAATCGCAAACTTTTTGGTTCATATATATATATTGGATATAATACATATATTGGAAATGAGAAAATTCTCCCAAAGAAAAAAAAAAGAGAAAAATAGAAAATTTCAAAGGATGTTTCGGGCTCCACTATGTCCCTTCCAAATCGCTGTACAACTCGTGCTGCTGTACTGGTACAGTGAAGCTCGACTTAGGCTGGTGATCAATAACCGCATTTGTAGTCATCTTATTATTATGGTCGGATAAAGTTAGGGGTGAAAGTGGCGGTGGTATCGGTGCAGATGGCGGTAAGGATGGCGGTGGTGGTCTTCGCTGAAGGGATGTCAACTCTAAAAGATCCGTCGCCGTCGCGTGGGCAGATCTGAGATGCCTTCGAAGATTACTGTTGTTGCTGTAGACGCGAGCGCACAAAGGGCAGAGGCGAGGAGAGTCCCATGTACCACCGGCAGTTTCAGGTCCACATCCCCAAGGATCACCCGGGCCTGTTCCACTTGATCCACTTGTTCCCGTTCCACAGGATCCGTCCGCACCGATCGCGGCTGCAACACACCAGCCGACCAAATGGATTAGTCCTGGGATCCCCCACCGCCACTCTCTTGTATGCCTGCCTGTTGCCGCGTGTGGGTTTTTGACTTTCAGGAACAGGGAATTGGAAATAGGAGATCCAAATTTGACGACGAAATTTGACGAAAAAGAAAGAAAAAAATTGGCAAAAAAATTATAAGAAAATAAAAAAGAAGTTTCAACGAAGAAGGGCTCTTCGATTGTGGGGGAAACATGAGGTTGATGATTGAAATGTTGTTCTATAGGGGCTGCAGTATCGGTACAGCAATAGCACTGGAAATGATTCGTAGGTTTGAGCCGTAGGGTGAAATTTTTAGGGTGTAACGTTTCGGAGATATGGCCGTAGTCAAAGATGAAGAAAGTGCGATTTTTGGTCGATGGCACTAGGTCGCTTCTTACTGTCTTAAGACAGTGCGATTTTATGAGGAAAATTAGTCCGCAAAAATCTCGAATTTATGAATATTGGCATTTTTGAACAAATTTCAGAAGTTCCGAATTTGAATATTACCGACTCACAGTTTTTTGAAAGGGTATTTCAACGAAAGTCTACGAAGCTAATTTCTAAAACTTTCAAACGAAGTATACGGAAGTTTCAAAATTCCGAAAGCTTGAGATCCGAAAGGCTGAACCACCGAAACTTCAATTTCACGCATGTATTAATTCAGTGTTTAATAACTCGGGCTGTATCGATCGTATCGGAACCAATAAGTGGTCAAATTAATCGGTGTTGTGTATAATCGAGGCCCTCCCTATGGAAACCCGTTTCATCTACTTTAATCGATAATTTCGAGGTCGTGAAAAATTGATGGAATTTTGTAAATTTTTTTCCAAAAAGTACAACTCAAGACGATTAATTTGGTGTTGTGAAGTTGGCCCCCCGTTTTCCGAAAAATAATTTTTTCTTCAGAGTTCCGTAAACCTTCGAAATAGTTCTAGAGTTCCTGATAGTCTGAAAAAATAGTTCCTTCTGAGAACAATGCGCAAAATCAATTTAAAAAATGGGGGGGCCAGCTTCGCGTCGTACATCATTTTTTTTTTTCTTTTTTGAGTTCTGAATACTCCCCGAAGAGTTCTATAGTTCTATGCCTTCCTAAGCAATAGTTCCGATTCCTGGGCCCGGAAAAATAAAAAATAAAAAATAAACATAGCCCCCCCATTTTTTTTTTGTTTAATCAAATTATTTTGCAAGATTCAAATAGATATCGAAGAGTTATAGAGTTCCTGTTGGTAAATATTGGTTTATTACATTTCATTTGCGAAGCATGCAGCTCTACCAGTTTGCCACCCTGAAAAATGTTGAGTCCGGGAGATTTTTTTTCGAAAGTTCCAGGAGATTTAGGGCAAGTTCTGGGTAGCTTGAAAAGATTTCTTACGATAATCCCAATGATATTTTCGGATTCGGTCAAAGATGTAAAAAGCATAGTCTACTGTTCCGAATTTTGATTTGCGAGGGGGACTCATTTTTTTGGAAAAAGATTGTGTTGATTATCGCAAAAATTCTCATGATGTAATGCAAAAGGAAAGTAATTGATGTGATCTCTTACGAAATGGACGCATATGTTCGCATTTATCCATCCAACCATCCATCCATCCATTTATCCGTCCGTCTGTCTATCCATCGATCCATCGATCCATCGATCCATCGATCTATCGAACGATTCGATATATCGATCTATCGAACTATCGATCTATCGAACTATCGATCTATCGAACCGTTCGATATATCGATCTATCGAACGATTCGATATATCGATCTATCGAACTATCGATATATCGAATCGATCGATAGTTCGATAGATCGATATATCGAATCGTTCGATAGATCGATATATCGAATCGTTCGATAGATCGATATATCGAATCGTTCGATAGATCGATAGTTCGATAGATCGATATATCGAATCGTTCGATAGATCGATGGATCGATGGATCGATGGATCGATGGATAGACAGACGGACGGATAAATGGATGGATGGATGGTTGGATGGATAAATGCGAACATATGCGTCCATTTCGTAAGAGATCACATCAATTACTTTCCTTTTGCATTACATCATGAGAATTTTTGCGATAATCAACACAATCTTTTTCCAAAAAAATGAGTCCCCCTCGCAAATCAAAATTCGGAACAGTAGACTATGCTTTTTACATCTTTGACCGAATCCGAAAATATCATTGGGATTATCGTAAGAAATCTTTTCAAGCTACCCAGAACTTGCCCTAAATCTCCTGGAACTTTCGAAAAAAAATCTCCCGGACTCAACATTTTTCAGGGTGGCAAACTGGTAGAGCTGCATGCTTCGCAAATGAAATGTAATAAACCAATATTTACCAACAGGAACTCTATAACTCTTCGATATCTATTTGAATCTTGCAAAATAATTTGATTAAACAAAAAAAAAATGGGGGGGCTATGTTTATTTTTTATTTTTTATTTTTCCGGGCCCAGGAATCGGAACTATTGCTTAGGAAGGCATAGAACTATAGAACTCTTCGGGGAGTATTCAGAACTCAAAAAAGAAAAAAAAAAATGATGTACGACGCGAAGCTGGCCCCCCCATTTTTTAAATTGATTTTGCGCATTGTTCTCAGAAGGAACTATTTTTTCAGACTATCAGGAACTCTAGAACTATTTCGAAGGTTTACGGAACTCTGAAGAAAAAATTATTTTTCGGAAAACGGGGGGCCAACTTCACAACACCAAATTAATCGTCTTGAGTTGTACTTTTTGGAAAAAAATTTACAAAATTCCATCAATTTTTCACGACCTCGAAATTATCGATTAAAGTAGATGAAACGGGTTTCCATAGGGAGGGCCTCGATTATAATGAATTACTTTTTTGTCCTCACATCCCGAGAAATAGGCCGAAATTTTCGGATTCTTGGGCTTTCGAGGATCTGAACTTTCCAAGTTTCGAGCTGTCTGCATTCCGGCCTTTCGGAATTTCAATGTTCCAAGTTTCAACGTTTCAAATGAATTAGAAATTTTTAACCTTCGGAGCTCGAACTCGGCCCCCAATAAATTCAAACGATTTACTCAAAAACCAAAAAATAGGGACAACGGTCTCAAATTTTCGTCTTCGATCAACGATATCTTAACGTTCTTTGATCTGGTTCGATTTCTCCACTATCATATAGTTCAGCCGTCTTAAACTTATCGTAAAAATGATATTTACTGTTCGACTATCACGACGTGGATATCAGACGCTGTTATAGTTATCATGAACATATTCATGAACATATCACGAGTCTATAACGTATCGTACTAGCGATAAGCACCTGCTTAACTATTTGAGAGTACAAGCTCGTTCTCGGTCCATTAACGACGTAGGTAAGATCCGCAAGCTTCGCTTAGAAGAGTTAGGGAGAGATTCGCGAAGATTGATTCTGCACGAACTCTATACCGAATACAGGAAATACGATTATATACGGCAATCAATTCCACTGCACAAATTTATCGAGCTTGATTCACTTCTACTTATACTAATACGATTAAAGACCGATTGAAAGGATAATCCAGGGGTCTGGGAGGCGAGACTTAATCCTTGCATTTAGGTGCAACTGCATCCTATACCAGAATTTGCACTAGATTCAAATGCCTAGAAATTATTCAAGAGAAATTGGAAAATTGGAAAATTGTGGATAACATCCTGTCGAATTTGAACTCGAGATATCGTTTTTATATGATGTTATAAAATTCTTTGAACTCGAAGACAGTCGTTTGAGGAATTGGGATTTATCTCCCGTAGTCAGTTTCTGAATTCTAAAGCGCCCGATGATATTTCCGATATTTTTCAGAAGGGTATAAAAATAGGATCAGAAATGGGGTGCCATGGGGCAGAAACCGACCGGGTATAAAGCAGGCTGGTGATCGAATGACTGAGGAACAGAATATATCCGATTTTGCCGTAATAAAAAATCATAAATTTCATGTTTACAGTCGAATTCCGCATTAGGATTTATTTTCATAAAAAACCAGCCTAATACGAGGTTGGATAGATAGGTAGGCATATATCCTCGAGATACGAGTTCGAATATTTGTCAACCCCTCCAGTTACCGTCTCGCCGAAGTCGAAAATAAATGGAATTCTTCTGACGTCCGAGAAATTTTCTTTAAACATTTTTCTTGACCCGAGAGAAAAACATATTTCTGCACCGGTATGTAGGAATTTTTTATTTCCGTTTTCCATTTTTTTTCTTCTCCTTCTTTCCTCGCAGCAAAAAAATTACCGTGCTATAGTTCGACCCTCCTTTATCCTCGATTCTCTACAGATATTTGAACAGCGTTTTACCCTACGTTTTATACTCCGCAGAGTGTTTTAATCAAGGCGATTTGAATTGCCTACGCGGCGGTTTTCCGCACTCATAAAAGAGAAGAAAAAATTCGTTTTTTTTTGCCGGATCGTTGGGCAAAGGAAGAGATGTCAAATAATAGGGGTACAGGCCCTGGCTGCTTTAATATCTAATAAATTTTCCGCAAGGTACTGAATTCGTTTTCAACAGCTGGCTGCCAATGCCGTTTTTATTCAGTTTGCACTTCGACGATTCTTCCCTTTTCAATTCTACTTCAATTATTATTACGACGTACACCGGTACGTAAATGAATTAACAACGAATTCGAAAAATTGAAAATACGATGAAAGTTTCCATTTCATAAGAGCAAATATTCCAAGGGCTGTTCAAGTCTCTGTACTTACCTCGTCAAACCCCGTATTCCTTAATAATGTAAGGAAGATTGAGGATCCCGGAAAGCTCTTCGGAGTTTATTTATACGATAAAAAGAGACATAATCACGGAAAGTGAAGTTACAAATCGTGTTATACCTACGTCGCATTGTTCGCGAGTATCGCTCTTTCGTCTCGAATAAATGAGGGGAATTTCAGCAACGGAATATTCATTCATAAAATAAGCACAAGAAGCTATGTTTACATAATTAATAAATGAGTAGCTGCCGGACAAAAGAACAGGCCAAATTAATTTATACAGTTCTTTCCCTCCCTGTCTTCGGTTCTCGATTAGAAAACTGTAAGAAATTTGATTTTCGAGTAAAAGTGTAACGCAATTGCGAGCTTCTCATTCCTCAAGAATACCGAACAAAGTTCAGGTATTTAATAATCGATACGTGACTGAGAAAAGTGCCCGACGATCTTGACACGGAAATTTCCTTCCGCTAACCAGCGTGGGAGTATAAGTACATACGAAAATAACGTCCACCCGGAAGCTGGGGATAATTATACGAGTGGTAAGAGCAAATGAGAATAATTGCTTTGTAACTTTGGCAAACATTTCCGACAAACAACTAGACTGTCGTAGTTCTTGTTTGCGAAACGCGTGGCTGACTTTGCGTCATCGCACACGTACGTGCGTACCTAGTTAAATAGATTTATGGGGCTGTAGACTTGTGCTTTAGACAGGAGCTATTCCGAGGAAATAGTATCCCTGTTCAAATGTGAAAGGCAAGAGAAAAACTTCTTTGCGTAGAAAAATAATACGTAAAAGAAGAGGGAAGCTTCGAACTTATTTTATTTAATAGTTATTCATGAAAGATGCAGCGAATTCAGAAATAGATAAATTCCTGAGTCAAAGATCTGGAGATTTTATTCTCAGTCTTTATGTAATATAGTAAAGATCGATCTCGGATATTCTGGCACTAAGAAACGGATGAATTTTCTTTCGCAGATGTAATCTAGCACTGAAATCGCATATTCGCAAGTGTGGAGTAGCTAGGATCTAAGAAATCTCAATTTTCACGGGATTGTTCGCGCGGAAATTAAGTCGCGAATTTTATTGGTTCGAATTCACCGTCTGAATTCGAACCTCGGACCTGTCCACTTCAATGATAAAGTAAACCGTATATAATTATTGTTCATCAAACAGCGCGACAATAAAATAACAAAATATGGCCAAGGGCTGACAGATCGTCGCGCCAAACGGTTTTCCGAATTACATATAAAGCAGAAGAAAAATTCGAACGCGAAACGAAAATGTATGTGATATTAGCAGAGACTCGTTTCGCAAAACGATTCATCAATCACGAATAATAGTGTGGAGAATATATCGTGTGAACTGCTGGACAGTTTAAACTCTGAACAAAGTTTCCTAGCCATCAGCGGGGTAATTAAGATCCTGTAAATGTAGTTTGAGCTAAACTATGTCTGATAAACTTTGAGCCAGTGCCACTGATACCGAAGCGTTAGACTATACACGTGGTAAAGATACCCGATGCTATGTCTTAAGGCTTAAGTAAAGCTATACCGTACTGCAACGTCCGATGAAGTTATATCCGGCGTCACTAACTAGGAACATAGTGTCTTCTGAAACTCTAGTGGCAGAATATGGAGTTTGCACAAAGCCCTGTGATCGGGGGATCAGATTCTACCGAGGCGATCGATAGCCAAGAAGTTTGCATCCCCTGGAGATTATTTATTCGGAAAAGAGAGAAGAAGATCAATTAGTTATATCGAGTACCTAGAATTTGCATTTTCGTTTCCGACTTCCTTATATAAAGTTAATGATTTAATCAACAGGCTGAAGATTCGGGTAGGTATATATGGAAATTTATGTAGGGAAGACTTTTCCACGATGGGACATCAGCTTCCCGCTTGTAAAGTAAACGCTCTACGTAAAAGGATGAAAAACGAAATTGTTCTTTAGTACAGGAGCGCGGTTTCGGATCAGACTGTGAAATAAACGTTATATTAGGTACCGGATCTACTCAAGATTCGGGAAACGTACCCGACTCGGATTTAATGAGCGAATAACCTCGAGCAAACGCGATGCGAGGAATCGCGAAATAGAACATCAATTTCCGCGTAAGATTTTCCTTACTACATAAACCGTTTCAAATTTTTCATTTGTATCATTTTACTCAATTTTTATTACCGATTTTGAACAGCAGTGACGACGTTACGTGTTGTTTCAATTATCGAGGTACACAAATATTTCAATCCAAACATAAGTGACACATTTTTTCGAAAAATGAAAACAATTCTTACGATGAAATAACGAAAAAATTATACTCGATATTTTCTCTCTCTCTCTCATACGTGAAAATATTTGTCAAATCATCTAAAACCTGGAGGTTTATTTTCAGATTACTTTTTCTATCGCCCAAGTGTAATTCAATTTTGCGAATAAGGGATGAAAAATTTTTACCCTTAACCCTTGCAAAAGGTAATCTTATACTTTGGACTACGACCTCGTCAATTGATTCCGGGGGCCCTAAGTATCAACGGAAATGAGTAAAACTGAGATAATCAACTCGGACGTAAGGGATGGGAACGGTTTATGATAGGCGAAGTAGTAAAGACGCTTTATAGTCAGACACCTCGTCCGAGAGAGAAATTGTCGAGTTAGTTACACACTTGATCAGAAATTTTCGAGGGCTCGATGCTATCGATAAATCTCAGCTTTGTTCGTAGCTGCATCGATAGATTTTCGGAAAACAATTAAAAGAGCGAAAATTAATCAGCGATTGATTGCAAAAACTGGACAGACTATTCGCTGCCAAAGTTTTTTGCCAATTTCTGACTGAAATTCGTATTCGATCTTGTTTGTTGTTATCAGGAGCGTAATTACGATGTCTTACATATAAATATTGGCGAGCTAAATTATCTTCGGTCTTTGATCTTTTAAGTTGCGTGTTCGTGACGTTGAGTCTAAGATCCTGTCTTTTAATTAGCTGGGTTATTCGGTGAAGCTATAAAGCCGAAAAATTGACTAAAAGGATAAGTAAGTGGAACGTAAAAATAAAGGTGACAAAAATAATTCGGCTTCTCTATATAACGACGTTTTTTTTTTTGAAAAGAGGATTGATTGCGATGAAACTTGGAAACTGCTGATATGTCAACGGTTAAAAAAAAAGAACTTGCATTCGTGAAGTATTTCTTAATTTCTCCTCGATTTTTTTAAAGAAACTGGTGACGTGAGTGAGAAATTTGTTTGTTTATATATATTTACTAAAAATTGTTGGTTTCAATATGAAATAATCGCGGATTGATTTTCTGGCTGAATTCACGGTATAATTTCTCCATCAATATTTCATGGCTCATAGAATTACGTTATAGTAGATAATGAACAGCAAATACTTTGTGCAAAACGGTGGCCTATAGTCTAGCAAACAGCTATTTGCAGCTCGATTGGGGTCATAAGTGGATTAGTCGATGAAATTACGACCGTGGGGTAGTTTTTACTCGTTGAAACTCGTCAGGGATCCTGTGAAATTTGATTACCCATGAATTTATCATCTGCAGTATAGAATTCGAGAGACCATAGAATATGAAATGCACGGAGAACTTTAGGTCCGGGAAATCCGGATTGTAAAATAATTAGGAGAGATTAGAAACGCGCGATTCGCGGAATAGCAATTTAGAAATTTAGGAAACAGTTTCGAAACCGAGAATATCCTGTTACAAAAATATCTATACACAAACAAGACTGTATTGCCTGGATTTGAGAGAAGGACCACATACACTCTGTGAACTCGATTTCTGCTAGAATTCTCTTCAGAAAATTTTAAGCCTGGGTAAATGGGATCAAGGATCAGAGAAAGAGAGAGAAAGGCAGGAGAGGGGCTTATCGTTTTATCCAATTTCCTCACAGAGCAAAAGCAACCAAATAAAAAAAAAAAACGTAAGGATAAAAAAATGAAAATAAGATTCGTAGTCAGGTCGCAGAAGTTCCTGCGCCAATAATATAAAATTGCTAGATGTTCAACACTCCTTGAACTATAAATCAGACACCATACTGTTAATATCGTCGGAAGCAGGACGCTGCTGTGATTAATTGTTACACAACAGCCGGAATCCACCTTTCCTCCAATTTGCGGTACGAGCTATGAAATAATGGCCCGAAAGAAAGGAAGAAGCTTTGAATCTCAGGATTTTAGAAAATTGAAACCAATAGCCATAATTTTAACGCACGTGAACCTAACTTACGATCAAACTTTTCTTCAGGAACAGAAGAACAAGAAAAAAAAGAACAAAAAAGTAAAAAGGAAAAGAAAATTGAGAGGGAGAGTAACGAGGGTCGGAAAATGGGGCCGAATATATATATATATACATATATTTTTTGTTCTTCTTTTCTTTTTCTTTTAGCTTTACTCTATCGGAATCAGGGGTTGTAGAGTCCATAAATCAGTTACAGAAGCTAACTTCCTTAGCCGTGCTAACATATTTTTATAACCTTTTATGGACACTGAATTATAAATTAGGGATCGTGGTTTTTGTCGCTGCGGAATATTTGACTTCAGTTTCTCGAATATGTTTTCCCTCAAATTCAGACCGAATTTAAGAATTATATGTGCGGTGAGTGGCGAGGTGAGGGCGCGTTACCGCGATTTATATCGCGAACCTTTAAACTCCCGGTCAATTTATTAGAAATAAAATTATTCAATTTTATAAAATTAGCATAAAGGTATCGTTCGTTTGCTGTAATCTTGATTCGTGGTGAAAAATCTCGAGGAAAAAAAAGATTTTTAAAATGAATAAATAAAAAGAAACAGGAAGAAAAAACGCTGTGCTTTTCTTCCTAAATCCAGAATTTATGCACAGCTATAATATAATGATTTGTTGTAATGGAACCGTGTCTAAAAATTCTGAAATATATGTTGAGTAGATTGAGTAATTTAAATTATTATTATCGCGAAGAGGGCTTCGGATGACAGATTTACTACTCTTATTTTTACCAAGGGATTTAGCAGCCACTGTACACCTACTCGTCGAACGACGATGGAAAATAAGAATACATATAGGTGATAACATAAATTTAGTTACGAGACGTGTAAAGGCCACGCAATCGAGGTTGGATACATGCCACAACTCAGCACACTTCCTGACACACATCGTGTGTGGGTAGGTGGTATATGTTGTACCGTGTTACGTTTTCTATACAATTTATCTAAAATCGATACATTCATTTTCTTCGCTTCAACATTAATCTCAAAGTTCTTTCCCCCCTCGAGCTTTTCTCGACGCCTCAACGAGTCTTTCGGATATAGAAAGTAGAAGAAATATGACGGGTCAGAATCTTGAGAGAAAAATTTGAAAATTGACTTTAAAAAAAAAAGAAAATTTCAATTTTATAAATCGACACAGCTCGTTTCCTTTTCAACGGAAATACGGAAATTTATTTCCGCTTTATTATACTTTTTGAGAAATAATGGATTCGCACAACTCTCATTCTCTTCGAGGGACTGAATATTGGGATCAACAATTTCTTCAATATCTCATAATGAAAAATTGTTGTTCACGTTTTTTCTCGTCACTTTCCTCGCATAAAGTTGCATAGAAAAAAAGAAAAGAAGAAAAACGAAAGGGGGAGAACAATTTCTTCAAATTTTCAACTTTCATATACCTGCAGTAATGAATTAAAAGTTTATCCTTCTTCTTCTCTTTTTTCGTTCATTATTTTACAAGGCTAATACATATACCCCCTTGCTTTGAAAACCTAATCATTTGCGACGAGGTACCGAAGTGAAAAGAAATTCCTTTCATAGTAGCGGAAAAAATGTAATAAAACACAATTTCGATAAAACCGCAGCAAGTAGGTGCCATTATATAAGATTCTCTGTACATTCATATTTCCATCAAGGAACGCTTAATCAACTCATGGATAAGGGTTGGTGTCGGGTAACCAAACATGAGTAAATTGTGAACGAGCGATTTTCATATTCTATCACCTCAGGACCCTGGGAGGTTAGAATCGCAGGATATTTGTACTTAAAAATCGAAAATATGGACATTTTCCGATCATGCAGGCACTGAGAACGTCGGAAAACTTTGAATTTCTACGAATCTCAGAAACGCTGATTAGAACTAACGGGTTAAAGTCGCGAAGTGGACCGCAGGAGTTGGATAACGGCGGCCATTATCGCAATACAAAAGTTACACGATGCGTAGTCTGAGACACATGGCGACATGATATACAAGTTCGGTATTTCGTTCATATAGTTTTCGGGATAATATATTACGCAAATATTTCTTCAAATGGGAAGAAAAAATTGTTTCGACTAAACTTGTCGAGATAAATTTGATCGTGAGCTCAGGTGCCAAATGGACTAACATCCCACGATCAGTTACCCGTGAATTATTAATGCTATTTAGGGTTACAAGAGTAAAATCGTTGGATAGTCTCGTCGTCTCAGTCGTGAATTTATGTCTGTACTTTCGAGGCCGATAACTCAAGATTGGGTAGTCGTTACGATACTTTACGGAGTAGGTAGGTAGGTAGGTAGGTACTGATCCGTTCTACACAATTTTTCAGTAAAAAGAAATTAGTTTCCTTTCTGTAAATGTTATCCAACACATTTGTCTACTTTTTCGTTATATTTTCGACACCGTTTATATTTAATGTTTATATGTATATGCGCTAGTGTCTATATCGTATAACGTTTCGTCTGCGTAGGTAATAAACTATTACGACCAGCTGCGATCAAATCTTAATTGGCAAAAGTGAATGTCATCCATGAATTGTGTGGAATATTGCTAAAATTATGTTCCATGATTTACGTGGATTGATTAACTTGATGTCGGCGCAATTTTCGGCTAATAAATTAGCTTGCTTCGGAGCTTAGAGAACAGTACAAACGTTGCGAGTATAACATGTGCGAATTATACCTCGGTAAATTCCTACTAGAACGTATGTAACGTTATAGGATTTTTTAAAAATTATTATATTCTTTAACAATATTGAAAAAGGTTAATAATAAAATAATTTGTATATGTGGCCGTACAAAGATGATATATATATATATTTTTTCTTTTTTTTTTCTTTTTTTTTTTTACTTCTCAACTAAAACACAATGATAACAGTAATACTGACTTCGTGTATTATATACTGGCAGAGAATAAGTATAATAAACAGATATTTGCGTTAGAATAATTTCTAACTGCAGCACTATTGCGACGTTACAGATTTAGTGCGACTCACTTGCATATTTTTTTAACGAATCTATAAGTACAAATCATATTAATTATAATATAAAAATTATCATTAGAATTAAAATATTAGAAATTTCTTTTTCTCCAAGCAAAGTGATATCGAAGATTAAAGAAAAATATCTACATACTTTCAATACAAGTCTTGCAAAAATCGTGTCTATCATCGTACTGAAAATTTCTCAAACGAAGTTCAGCTCAAAAAATGAACTTAGAAAATTATTTCAAAACTTTTTTTTCATTATTATTTGACTCGTGTTTCGTCGGTCAGTCTTTCGGTCAACCCTACTCGTGTCATTAAGAAATTCGACAAAAGTAATTTAAACACCTTGTGTTTTTTTTTTTTGCTTTTTGCGCATCGAAGCCGAGATGATATTACTGGTAATTGTTATTAAACTGAAAGTACACACGTAGGATTGACAAATGAAGTACATAATAGAATAATTAGATACATATTATACACACTGCAATTCTTATATTGTATTCAGTGTTTTAACATTAATAATATTAATTTAATGATTACATAGAAGAAAGAGTCGTATTTTATATCGTATCTGCATATTGAATAAATTGGATATCAGACAAAGTGGATGAATATCTCTCGCGAAATATCATCCGATTCAGTTTTTTTGTATCTTTTTTCTTATTCTTTCCCTTTTTCTTTATTCAGCCATATTATTGCACCTCGTAACACAGTAGCGAAATTGATATATGGAGCAGTTAGTTTTTGAATACGAAATCTCATTTTTCGAGCATCAGCAACGAGCCCACGAATTACGCGATACTGCATTTTTTGTTTGAAAAAAATCGCCGATTTTATTCGTAGAAAAATTGAATCCATTCATGTTATGGAATAACCAATCTATCTGCGTGAAAGAGAATTTCAAAATTTGAAAAAATGGAATAAAATAAAATAAATCAAAGCGTCGCGCGGTGATCCTCGTATTGTATTCGAATTTACAAAGCTCAATTTTCCCCGAGTCAAAAATTTATTCCTTTCCGTTTTATCTCGGATTTTCTTTTCAATTTCATTCCAAATAGCTTCGTGTAATATCCAATGATTTATGATTTATGATTTATCGATCAGAATTTTATACGTAATATCCATTGATGAGTCAATTTAAACAGATTTTCACCGAATTCCGTTACAGAGACTAATATATATCGTGAACTGCAGATGTTGAATTTATGGTACAGATATTATATAGTTATTAATGATGATTAGTGAAATAAAAATAATAACTTGAGTTGTTGCTTTTTTTTCTTTCTTTCTTTCTTTCTTTTTCATAATATAGTTGTTGTACACTTCTTATTTTAATAGTTTGATAAAACATATCTATATAATTCTGCGTTGATTGATTATTCAAGTTATTTCTTTTTTCTCTTTTTCTTCATTTTTTTTCATTTTTTTTTTTTGGTTTTTTTGTTTCTCAGTTTTTTGCCCTTTTCAAATTGAAATAATCAAATTTTACACATACAAGGTAATGAAAATTTTATTTTTATCCTTTTTTTTTTTTAAGTGTAGTGATTACTGTTGATGATTATATAGATGAATGATTTTTTTTTTAAGTAGTATAATACGTAGGTAAATACTATATTTTACTTAACCGTTTTAAGCAGACAAATATACAGGGTTCAGTAAAAAGTAAATATATCTAATTATTCATATTACGATAGTCCGAAATCGATCATTTTTAGGACGATTTATAAATCGATCGTTAAATTAAATACGTTTCAATAATTATCCTCGATATCTAGTAATATTAAATTTTCAAAAGCTTGATCAATTCTGTATTTTTTTTTTTTTTATTATAGGTTCTATTTTCTTTTTTTGTTTTGTTTTCTTTTATCAAACCCTGTAACAATGATCTGATCATTTTTATAAATGTATGCCGCACGAAATACTAGTAAGTGCAATTTGCCTATGTACAAATTATGATCGGTTTATCGTATCTTTTTTTTTTTTTTTTTGTTTTTTTTTTCTTTTCCAAACCGTTTCATGTCGATTAGAAGATCAGTTTTTCTTTTCATGTAATTCATATAGTTTTCCCGACTTGCTATATATGTATGTATAATGTATATTGTATAATTTGTATAATAAATTGTCGACGTATAATATAAGAGAAGTAAACAATTAATGTTAATTGATGAAAAACTCACAAAGCTAACGAAACAATTAATATATGGTTTATTGATGATTAAAATGCTACAAAAGAATCATGAAATAGGAACATTGCTATTGCATATTATAGCACTATACAATAATACTATGCCATATACATGTATATAGTCGTAGGATACGAGGCAAATTATGATCGTAGAAAGGAAAAGAAAAAACTCAGAATAATTTTGATTAGATATTATGGCATAAGAGAAAAATAAACGAATGAAAAAAAGAAAAACATCGATAGGACCACGCTCGATTAAAAACCTATAATGCGTATTAAAATATATATAGATTTAAATGAAATGTATAATATAATATTATAATAATATATGTACAATAATTATTATCGATTTAACTAATACGAAATTAAAAGAAATACAAGGATTCTGAAAATCCGTCAAAAGCGACAATCCTGGTACATCAGCTTTTATTTATCATCATATAATTATTTAATTTTCCTCTTTAATTATAAGAAATTTCAATCCGATGATCAATCAAATCGATATACCAGAAGAGTAATAAATTAATAACACGAAACTCAGCAGTACTTTTTAGTTTTTAGTTGTTTTTTTTTTTTTTATTTGTTTTAATATTTAGTGTTTATTATTACTTTTCAAAAGGTCGTTCATATTTTTTTCTTTATTTTATTCAATTTAACGTCTATCGAAACGACATACCTATATTTCCATTAAATTCAAAATGAATAAGTACTGCCTAATTTTCATGAATAATTATATCATAACGCGTTACTATTTATTCAAAATTCAATACCATAGTACATTCTGGGTGATTAACGCCGATAAAATTAGAAGTTGAAGAAAAAAAGAAGCTAACATTAGACAAAGTTCGAGCCTTTTTTTCTCTCATATCGACCTCACTTTCTACAAACCTAAATTAACTGAACAGCTTGAAAAAAAAAAAAAAAACTAAGTTGAACAAAGATTGTGACCAATTTATCTCAATTATCTCTCTCTTTTCTATTTACCAATATCATTTCTAATCATTGACAATTTTCAGTTGCTAAATACCCAGAATGTTCACAGATATTTAAGTATAATCAATTAAGCATCAAGATTATTTATTTAGTTATATTTTTCAGCCCCGAAACCGACGTAAATATGCACGTCAGTCACACTTCGTCAATTTTAATCGTTATTATTTATTATTATTATTTATTATTATTATTATTATTATTATTATTATTATTATTATTATTATTATTATTATTATTATTATTATTGTTATTACTATTATTATTATTATTATTTTATTATCATTAAATTCATTATTATTATTGTAGTTGCTGTTATGATTATAATTATCGTTATTGTTATAATTATAATTGTAATTATTATTATTATTATTAATATTATTATTATTATTATTATTATTATTATTATTCATAGGTATAGTAGTAGTGTAGGTTTTACAACTAGTCAAAATTCTATTGATGTAAATAAGATAAATTACCTCGTTATAATTAACTAACTAATTAATCAATTAATTAATCATTCAATGATGAATTGATTAATGGATTGATTAATTAATTGAATAAATACCACATGTATTTACTTAGTTATTATTATTATTATTATTATTATTATTATTATTATTATTATTATTAATATTATTTATTATTATAGCTGCAGACTATTTCGAAAATGAATTTTAACGTGGCTGAGAGAGATTAAAATTTGTGAAAATTCTAATATTTACAGTTTAATTTTAAGATTGAATTTTTCTTTATTACTATTTTAATTTAGTAATATATTTATACCGCTACCCAAGTACATTAATTAGTTGAAAGTACGGTTTTCAAATAAATTCAATCGTTAAAAGTATCGGCAATATACACCACTACATACTTTAGTTATTCTTTCTTTCTTGTTTTTCAAATAATAAATAAATACCAATACTTCACATAAATGAACCAAAAAATGCCTGCATTCAACGGGGTTGTAAGATTTAGAGAAATCTACGTATCTATTTTTTGTCACTGAGCAGAGTTTCCAAGAACATTTTCTATTCATAGTATTTTTGATTTGAAATTGAAATTATGATTTATGCTAATTCATTGAAAAAGGTTGAAATTTTGTTTTCCAATACTTTCTTACAGCCCCGATACCCTCTGATAAAATAGTAGTTCTAAATTAGTTACTTAGGGTATATAGCCTCGGACTTTCTGAAAAACTCTGTATCTAATACCGTACATATTTATTTACTCGCAAATAGAGCCTATGAATAAAACCGATAATATCTTATTCTTTACCGAACCATATGGCGTAATTCAGTCTCACAACTATAAGCAGCGCTTGCCATTATTGATCGATGCGCGATATAGGAAAATAGAAATAACAACGATAACTAACGACGGTGTGAAACATGTGAAAATGATCATTGTTTAATTGATGAAATTAGCTCGAAACGGTTCACGTCTGTTCTTTGATGGCTTTTTTTTTTTCTTTAATGAAACCGCTAAGCTTTAGTTGAATAATTAGTTTTTATATGAAAACTTTAAACATATTATACTGCGAATTGACTAGAGTCTCTAAACGATTTTTTTTCTCGACAAATATTTATCAATCATTGATAGATTATCGCCGCTCTATTTTGATGCGTCTGCTTTATACTTTATACAATAATAAACAGCAGCGGTTTCTGTTTTTTTCTGTCTTTTGTTTTTCTCTTTTCTTTCTAATTAATTAAATTGGGTGAATAATTTGTAAAGCGAATACAAATTGATTAAAATTTACATATATACAACACATAGTTTTTTAAAGTGTAGTGATAGATTATAATAGACTGGTTTTAGTCAATCGACACGAATGTTGTTTAGCGCAGGTTCTTTAAAATAAATTAGCAAATATTCGTATCGTTTTTTGAATTTAAACAGGCCATACACACATCTCAAATTGGTTTTTGTCCAAGTTTCAATGATGTTGTAACAGTCTCAGCCTTTTTTATTTTTTTTTAATTAAAAAATTAATTAATAATAACTTCAGTTTCTCAATTATCAAGATTTTTGTATCTCGATTCGAATTCTTCGATAATATTAATCAATAAAAGTGTAATTTATTCTTCAGTTATTTGATATTGCGCACTAAAAATAATGAATATTGTGTTAGATATAAATACAGAAAGTGTCTCTTGTCCCAATTTAATAAGAAGAATTTCTATTTCGCGAATAACTTCCCAAAGAATTATATTTATGTATCGAGAGTTGTGTTTCTTTGATCTCGATGAATAAAAATAATTCGTAGAAAATCACACCTGCGAGTTTAGTTTAAAAATTCTCAAATAAGGGGACATCAATGTCAGAACTTGAGGCACAGCCAATATGTATAACAGTATAGGTATGTCAATCTGTAATGTAATACAACTAGGTAACCGGTTTAATGCCCAGCGAAGACCAGCCTGTCTAATGAAGTCTATTATTAATTATATGAAGTTCTGTAATGCACTTTTACATAAGTTATTGTGGGCCTCGAGCAAAGGAAGGGACTGAAGAATTGAACTATCAAACATTATTGATAGCTGTAATGAATGAAAAAATAGACTAAACATACGTTCAAGAGTCAGAAAAATGACATAGGATAGTCAAAAACGATAAAACGTACAATGAAGTCTAGTAATGATAATCTATAAGTGAGAATGATTTCTTTTTTAATTGATAAAACGAGAATTGATTTGATTATGAATATTAATCCAAAGCTCGAGACTTGGCCAATGTAACACTGCTTGGTAAATGTATAACAATATTATAATATGATATGCAACATTTATAATCTAATCTTATCTGATTACTAATTGTGAGTAATGCTGGGCATCCATGCGTATGTATTGTAACTAAAATTTGTTGATTTCTTTCCTTCCTCTCTTTCTTTCTTTCTTTAGATTAACATTAAAATGTTATTTAATATTATATAATATTAAAGTGGTAAAAAAAACATTGCAATTGCTTACCAATGTAGTAACAGCGGATAATAAAAACCGTTTGTGGTATTGTATAATATCAGTTAAAACTGTTCAAGAGTTGCAGTTGTTGCAACTCATCAGTGGGTCTGCTATTGTAATAAATTGTAGTATGTAAATATATTATAATAATATATAGCTGCATCTGTTTAGTAATTTGATTGTATGTGAGGTAAAGAGCCTGTTAATATTTTATTTCTTTCTTTCTTTATCGGTATCCCTTAAGGCATAGCAATCCTAATAAATAAGCTAATAGGCCTTCTTTGCTAGAGTCATTTGCCCTAAGATATACCTATGGAACTATTGTCATCTGTAAAATATAATATAAAAGATCCTGAGTTGTACTGTGTGGTACTATGGCTATGGAACTGCATAAAATGGTTGTATGCTGCTCGTCTTCAACTCGCCTCGAATGTTTTTACCTCATAAGCAGCGACTTACTCATCAACGCGCTAAATAATGATTGTAAAATGGTGAAAACTAAATGTATAAAATGAAAAAATATACTTTTTTGATAGCTATGGAACAGGTGTCGACAAGGCGGAAGAAAGGAGCAGCATAAACCCATCCTACTGCATCGTTTAATTGAATTAGCTGCATTGTTGCAATCACGGTTTATAGATAACTGTTAATAATAAATATTATTACTCTGTTGAGCTGCTGGTTGGCTGTACATTGCAATGTATGCATGTGAAAAATAGTTAGTATATGTACCTATATCATGTACGAGCTATGTTATTGCACATTGCGCTGCAATCATATATAATATTAAAGTAAATATAATTCTCTGTAAGAATATAGTAATATTGTTGTAAATATCTGTAGTTTGTATAACACTGTTTGTATAGCATTAAATAAAATAACAAGTATCCGGTTGCGGAAAATATCAGTACGAGGTGGGGTGGCTTATCCACCTACGGGATTTTAGTCGCTCTCTCCCTTAAATGGGGTATAATAGACGTAATCATTATTTACAGTGAAGAATACTATGTACAATTCATTAAATTTCCAAATCCAAAACTCTAGAAACGGAGAAACTAAATCATGGCTAACTGCAGTTTACTGATTTCCAAGATGATTGATTAATAAAGGATATTTGAGTTAATCTGTAAAAGATGTTTACGTCTAATTCCCGTTTGCTGAATACCGAATCAGCCTTACGCAGTCAGATAATTCCTACCTATCTGTCGTTCAGTATAGTTATTATTATTAAATATAAGTTTCCTACCAAATAGAATATGTAGGTTGAATGTATAAATTGTTAAATTTCACATCGTTTTCTTTTTTTAACTATATCACAAAATCATACTGGGTCAATAGAGTGTAAAATAAATAAAACCTGAACATTAGTGATGCGTAGAATTGAACTGAATTCCTGCAGCAAAATGCTTAGAATCACCAACTTGAGCCGTCTCCATTAAATAAGAACCGTCGGCTACCTGTGCCTGATAAACTCCCCTCTGTTTAGCGTCGGCAATTGTATTACTGCCGCTAACGCTTGCGCTAGAACTAACTCCGCAGCCTCCACCCTCTCCGGGAGGAAGCCGAGGAGGGAGAGCCGAGGCAGTCAAAGAAGGTTTACCCTCCACCTGACCCTGACCCTGACCCTGACCCGAGCCCTGGCCTTGAGCTTTAGCTTGATGCTGGTAGATTTCCTCTTGTCGTTGTCTGTCTGCCATGCTGAGCTCGTGGAAGCTGACCAAATGTCGTTTCAGGTAGAGCTTGGTCTTGAATGGCTTGTTACATAGAGGGCATGTGACACTCTGAGGGTTGTGGATGAGGCGCATGTGCTGGCGCAGGTTGGACAAGTTACTGTACATGCGGTTGCACACAGGACAGGGGCGCGGGTCCAACGAGTGCAGTTTACGCAGGTCAGCTGCAACACACACACAACTTGCTCTAACCGGTAGCAGCCCACAGCATAGCACGTTACCACAACATAGCACCACACCTTGTCACACCATACATTTGATACATATAAGAAAAAAAAAAAAATACCACCCACCACAGGACAGCAACAACCAGCAAACAGCCCTATTAGCGCTACCCAATTATTGTGTCGTGCCTCAATTACACTTACAGCGTGATCTTTATGGAGTATACTAAGAGTAAGTTATATGTATTGTAATGTATTATTGATTATTAACAAATTATACATACATATATATATATATATGTATATATATACATATATATACACACAGTTATTTATATAAATATAAATATATATATATATATATATATACATATACATATACATATATCGAAAACGTTTACAGGCGAGAAGACTAGAGTCTTTAAAGCTGTATTATCAAATAACAGCTTGTGAATATGTGTGATGCGTTAAGAGTTGCATGATATTATCCCAGCTTGGTGATTCTAACAGAGATCTACATATCACAGGAAAGATTCTGATCGATTCAAGAGTTTAATTTCTAAATCAATAATAAGGATAGTTAGTTGAAACCTCTGTGTCAACAATGTAAGTGATGCATTCACGAATTTCGTGACGTTTCAACGTTAGGAATCGACTTTATTTGAGAAAGGATTCAAATATCTATACTTTTGTCAATTGTTTGGATTTTAAAAAAATATAGTTTTTCGTCTAAACTAGCAAAATGAAATGCTTAAATGCTCAGTGAACAGCAACTTCTTACATCGCTCCATCCTGTGCGGGTAGATTTATCCTACTAGTTCGCACGTCTCTAGATTCGTGTTGATCTGGTTGATCAAAATTTTAATCAATATAAACTGTTACTAAGATCGATAAAACGTGTTTAAAAAAAAAAAGAAGAACAATAGATGTCGAAAGACACTAATTTATCATTACTAAGGCACATGTCATAATATTTACGATGAATAGAAATGTTTCAGTTATTTGAACTTATTCCCCATGAAATTCCGCTGTCTGTTCTCAATGTAGTTGCTACCATTTAGGTATTGAAAATCGAATGATTTGTGTCTTTATATAAAAGATAGCGAGACTATCGAACGCAATTATCGGTAAGTTAGCTAAGTTTGATGCATCGTTACAAAATACGATTAATAAAATGCTTGCTATTCACTACTGGCTATATTTCCAACTAATAATTGATTAAAAAACGTCGTTTGGTGGTCTAAGATTTGATAAAAGTATTTAACGTTGAATTATGGTGTTTAAACAAGGGCAGGCCTGAAAGATCTTGATTTTGTCAATAATCTTCAAATAAATGAACATAAAAGCATGATCGAAGATGATGATAGATACGTGTGTGGAATAAGTGAATCTCGTTCGATTAATAAGTCTAAGACAAAACAAAAAAAAAGAAAAATGTGGTATTGTTTCTGCTGTTTAAATCTAATTATATATCAAGCGATTAATTAATCAGCGTTTTATGTACAGCTTTATGTGGTAGGTATGGGTATATATAGAGTATGTACAAAAAGCGTGGAAACGAAGGGATATATGAAAGAAAATGAAGAAAAAAAGAAAAATATAAATATATACTATATACATGTGTATAAATATATACAATGTACAAAGCATCAGGGAGCGGGGATAGATCTGTACAAAAAAATAAAATAAGAAATGAAAAAAAAAACGAAAAACTCTATATATTTACACACAGGATAATATGATTGTTAATAATAAATCACTTTGGGTTATATAACTTTCATACAACACAGCCGACTAGCTGCAAACTGCACTCTGCGGACTTATTTTTTTTTATTTTCTATTTTTTTTGTGCCCTTCTCTTTTCTCCAGCCGAGCCTCTCTTTTTCAATCTTGAGTGTCAAATGTCTCCTACCGCCTACCAAGACCTACCGAAATTAGCTACACACGAGCTTACCATTTCAAACCGTCAAGACTCTTTTCTCCTTCCTTTTCTCTATTCACATTTAGATACTTTGATGTAACGGCTAGGTTGTTGCTGTTTGTAATGGTGCTCGCACTACCGTATTATAGATAAAGAAAATATCTGAGTATCACTCACCCTGCTGCTCCTGGTTCAATTCGGACCCGTGAGATGGCCCTGCCATACCTCCGTCCATTCCGCTTCCTATAAAATTAATTATATGTCAAAACCCTTCTTCTATTATACGAATAATCATCTCACATCTTTCTCCGCGCTTTAATTACCTTGATAAGACGGCGGGTAAGTCGGAAGGACCTCCATGCCTCCGTCCAAGCTGAGAAAACCGCCTGGCAATGCGTTGATCTCTGGTTTGTTTGAGCAGTCGTCGTCACTGCCATATTCTGGTAATTCTATTTTTGGCTGTAAGTAATAAAGCAGTTAGAAAAGAGTTTCGTGATAATCGATTGGGCTATGAATAGGAATAGGGTGTGGATAATGCTGGTTTTGTTTTATGATCAAGTGACTATCGACCCACCTCCACAATGTCGAGATCTTTGTAATCAATTTGAACATGGGGTTCTATCGGAGGACGAGAACGTTGAGTGGAAGTGGAAGTAGCTCCTCCCGGGACCGTAGTAGGTATTGGACTAGAATTTTGAGGTGAATCACTTCGTTTACACAGCCTTTTTAACGGCGGAGGACTCGTCGCTGGCGGGGTCTTACTGCGCTCGTCATCCAAGCTCGGTGAGATCAGGCCTCGGCCATTTGATGCATGGATGTTGTTAGTCTTTGAGTGCTGCGAAATAATGAGAGGAATCAGAAATTGATACATGGGAAACACTTTAGGATATCTAATCCGCATTCTCGCTCATTTTGAGACCGGAAATCTATCAATTAATGCCCAAATAATTACTAAAGACAGCCTCAACTGCTACATACCTTTTCGTTGTTGTGTCGATTACTCTGAGAATCAGTGAGGCCACGGATCTGAAGAGATTCAGCGGTGCGCAGGAAGGTGGGCAGCTCGGCTTGGGAGATATTCACCTCTCCTGCATACATGAATTCAAGCAGCGACTGAAGATGTTCAAATTCAACATCCCTCATGAAGATTATCGGATGTTTACATGGATTTGTCTGTAAAAATATTGTCATAAATAGATAAATAGCTTCGTGTCTCTTTGTGTGACGTTTATGTAAGATTTTTGAATATCTTTAGATTTGGAATGTCGATTTTTGCACACTTTGTATCAAGTTCAAAGCTATAGGAATTATATAGATCGTATATTTTTTAACGGCATGCGTTAAGGAGAATCCAATAACGTAATTTCTTATTTTTGCAAGATTCTAATCAGAATAAAAAAAACGTTGTTGAATCGTAACGGAGGAACGTGATGATACAAAAAAGTCTTGCGAGTTGTTCAGATAATTAATGCCGCTGAGTATTTGGATTTTTATGGAGTTCGGAGATTGTGTTGGAAATAAAAGAAAGTTCATCTCCAAGAGAGACTCGCTAAAAGTGATTTAGTGAAGTAAATTAGTATGTATCACTATCAGTATCAGTATCAGTATCAGTATCAGACATGCATACATGTACACCTATATAGATGGATATAGATACGAAAAAAAGGCAATGGCATGCATGGCAGCTGCGAAAATATACATAAATACTAAACAGGTATAATAAGACATTAAAAATAAGGAGTCGATAGTAACTACGGAGCAGAAAAGAAGAAGAAGTAGATACGATGTCTAAAAACAAATTGAAAAGAATTCCGACAAGCCTTTAAAAGTGAGAGATGAAGGCTGAAAAGTAGTTACGTAACTTATGGTTGTCGTGAATAAAGAATTTTAGTACTAATTTCGTACCAGATAAGATACGGCTTCTAAAAATTATTGCAAAAATATCTGAAGCGGAATCTGAGGATTTAATAGAATCAGATTAAGAATAAAAAGCCAAAAGACAATCAAGAGATACATATCCAAAAATCTTGAAGCCATTTCTGATCAAATTCTAAACATCATTTATATTTTATTATTGTTTTTTGATGTTTGCGAGTAGATCGAGAGTGACAGAGATTCGATTATCACAGGAGTAACGTATTTAGGATGACAAATAAAAAATGTCACGGAAAAAGAGAAATGTAGTTACCTTTTATTTTAATAATTATCTAAAAGTAGTTTCGAGACTGTTGTATGATCAAATTCTAAGTTACGTAAGACGAGGTAACGACTTTCAATAATACAAAAAAGATAAAGGAAAGAGAAAAAAGAACAAAAAGTAACAAACAAATGGAATAAAATTAGAGATAAATAATCAGACAAGTTCGTTCAACTGAAATATCTTTTTTCCTTTTTATTTCATCCCAAATATCACGTTTTTCAAGTTTTTTTTTCTCAGCTATTTGGACCGATCGTCTAGTACGAGAGTATAAAAAAGGATAAAAAATTCTGGTTGGATTGTCACGTGGCGAGATCTAAAAATTCTGTACGATATGAGAAAAGAAAAGAAGAACCATAATGAAAATTCACATCGAAGATGAAAAAGACATTTTTAAGCCTTGTCGCTCAATGAATATCTCCTACCGCAGACGTAATAATTGTTGGTTATATATTATGGAAACGAAAATTGTGAAGATAGAAAAAAAACAAAAAACTGGTGATAGAGGTAAAAATAAAAATAAAAATCAGAAATGTAAAAACGAATGATTATCGTCTAGATAAAAATCAGTATCTACACATAGTTGATAGACACACACATGACGGGGTCGAAGGGTAAATGGTGTAATGCATGGCGTAAAGAATAAAATATAAAATAGAAAGAGGAGGAGGAGGAATGCAGTTGTTCGTAATATTTCATCGATGTATGCATGAATTATTTAAGCACGCATGTATGTGTGCGTCTGTGTGTGTGTATGCGTGTGTTTTTTGTGCATGTGTGCGGGTATACATATTTAAGTAATATTCTAACCTTGAACAACTCCTTGAAGTAAGGACTGCAGGCGGAAAGTACGACTTTGTGTGCCTGAAGACGTCTGCCGTCGCAAGCAAAGGTAACGTCGACGAAATCCTCGTCATCGCGAAGGGCCTCAAACTGGCTTGTTATATTTGCCTGAAAGTTGTTCCACCGCAAGCAGAACTGCTGCTGACTATCCGTCATTCTCTTGTGGAATCGACTGGCTTAAAGAGCTACGATCACATATGGGAAAGCTAAAGTACCGTATAACAAACTAAACTCATTTCTCTCATTACTGTAAAAATGTAAAATGTAAAAAGTGAATCGATGACTGAAGAGGAAACGTACGATATAAATAATGACAATCGATATTCAGGCCGGGCAACCTGACGCCGTTAAAATTTTCATACCGTACTCAGATAAAACCGATTTTAAACATTCGGTTTTGAAATAAGACAGAAATAATCATAGAATTAAATGAAAGAAATTAAATCCGTCTTTAACGGCACAGATATTTATGAAAACTCATCAAAAATATACATTAAAGTATTTTGGTTTATCCGTAGCAGACGACGCCGTAGTTTTCGCGGTTCGTCTAGACTCACGTACTTCCGGCATATGGCGTTCGCTGCTCGCCGTGTACGCAGCGCCAGAGATCCCATATATCGGTGCTTTTAATATTTCATTGTAGTAAGGAAAGGCGAAATACACTAAACCGATTTAACAAACTTGATGATATTTTAGCCCCTTATTATTGTCAGGTTATCATTTGGTCTATCACTGCCGTTAAGCTGGTGTGTTAATTTTACAAAGTGTTAAAACTCCGCTCGTATTAAGGATAAAAATGGCAGTTTTGTGGGGTGCATGAGTGCCAGTGTTACTATAATCAACAAATATTTATTCAACCGAGGATGTATAGCAGGGCTGAATTATCGGTGAGTGTATATGTCAGAGAAAAATAATAAAACTTATTGTGTAAAACATTGGGGGTAGTCGTGTTCTTTTTTATTCTAATCTTTTCTTCTCAGCTTAGGGTCTCTACAACAAAATTCCGGTAAAATCAATGCGCGGTAATATCGGTTTTGCGAGGAGAATTTACCCCGAGTAAATACTGGGACTTTTCACGTCTGTTTTAACATAAGGAATTTTTTAAATCTAAAATCGACGGAGTATGGGAAAGAGAAAAAATGACGTGAGCGGAAAGAAAAAATAAAATAATTCTACATAGATCGTTGGAACGAGGTGTACAGTTTTACTCTTTATAACCTTACGGAAATAGTTAGTCACTCATTTTCCATATCTGTCGAGAACTTCGGACTTCTTAGAAGCTGACAGTTTACTTTAGTCGTGACAGTCGTTTCCCCTTCTTATTTACCTTACGACACGCGGTTGGTTTCAATTCATGCAATCAACAGCTGATCTAATCACTGACCATTCATTCTTTCGATTTATCATACACAAGGTTTCGTAATGGAAAACAAAATCCGCATCCCTATTATTTACTTTTGTTTCTATATCTATTTTCTCTTACCGTCAAAGATAAAATTAGTCAATGAATAAACTCCTCCTCAAACTATGAGATAATTCCGTTATCATTATTATTATTATCTTTTTTTATTAACTTCTTCACATTGCGTCACCACTTATTAACGTCGAATGTTAATTACGTTCTCTGCAGATCGTTTCATTAATTACACGTATGATGTATACGTACACGGTACGCTGAAAAGTCTTCATTAATTGAATTGTGAAAAACAAAAAACTAGCTAGTTTAAAATATTTACCGAAAATAAGTCAAATTCAAAGATACACCGAGACACGTCGAGTTTTATTTAAACCAACGATAAGGGAAAAGTAGAAACCGATTTCCGGAAAACTAGATAAAAAAAAGTATGAAATATAAAACAGTTTTTTCTTCTTTTTTTTTTTTTTTTAATTTCATTTCTTACGCGTTTGAACTGTGGTAATGATTTTGTACGAAAGGATTGTGTCTGAGGATGGCGTGACACCACGATCGTTATTATTGACTAAAAAATAACCGATTTGAGAATTTTTCAACATTTAAAAATTAATCTTTATCATAGGTAGATAGTAGAGGTGGGCTTTTATTTTCGAATTGAATCTATCATCGAATATCAACATAACTATACCTACATATATACTCAATATCTATTTAGTAAACGGTTTTTTGTTTTTTTTTTCTAATTTATTTCAGCGGGCAGGTTTGGCCTTTGTCTGGTGATCATTGTGGTTTCCAGTGTGGAAACCCAGATCTCGGTACTAGCTAACGGTAAGTTTGATATTATTCACACACATTAAAAAAAAAAACAAAAACAAAAAACATGTAATTAACACACAAATTACAAACTTAGCATAGACGCCCAATGAATAATTATGATTAATTAATTTCTCAAAATTAACATCATAATTCTATATATATATTTTTTTTTCTTCATAATTGCACGTCAAATTATGACTTGGAATGAATTAATTCACCATTCTACCTAATTAATTCATTTTGATCCGATCTTAAGAAGTAAAAAAAAAAAACAGTAGTTCTAATGGAAATCGCAGCTTCGACTTTTCAGTTCTTTTTTTTTTCTTTAATCGAGAAAAAAATTTGTCGCGAATTTTTCACTCATTCAATAGCTCGCAATCAGTGTCATATTAGGGAGACCCGGGGAGACCCGTCTACCCTACCATCCCCTACCTATATGTATACATGATCCCGAAAAAGTTTTAATTTTTACATACCTTGCAATTTACCAGCCGTTTCGCAATTTTTTTTTATTTCCAAAATCAACTCTTTATTCGCCTTTTAGTTTTATTCAGTTTTTATCTTTTGCTCGACTTCAGTGCTATAAAAATGATTGAATATAACGTTTGATGAAGATCAGACTCACTCAATGAAGGTCGGGTCGAAGTTACGAATTTTAAAAGTTCCGAACGGTGAAAATTCCGAATTCGTTTGATACGAACCTGAATTTTCAGAAACGTTGAAGTTTAGAAAATTGAAATACCGGAAGGTAGGAATTCAGACAGCTCAAGACTCCGAAAGCCCAAGAATCCGAAAATTTCGATCTATCTCTCAGGATGCGAAGACTAATATAGTTCATTGTAATCGAGACCCTCTTTACGGAAATTCCATTTTATCTACCTCAATCAATAACTTCACGAAGTCATAAATAATCGATAGGATTTCGAAACCTTTTTTTCCCGAAAAGTATATCTCAAGACAATTTATTTGACCCCTTATTGATCTCAATACAATCGATACAGCCCGAGTTATCAAACCCTGAATGAATACATGCGTGAATTTCAACTCTCGGAGGTTTGGCCTAGCGGATCTTCAGTTTTCGGAATTTTAAACCTCCGGTGTTCCTCGTTTCAAAGTTTTCTAAATCAGCTGTATATAGACTTTCTGAGAAATCCCCTTACCAAAAACTGCGAATCGGTAATATTGAAATTCGGATTTCTGACCGTTCAGGATTTTCTCATTTTCGCATTTTCGCATTTTCGCATTTTCGCACTCACCGCAGGCTTACCTGAATCGTTCCAACATCATCGTACAGTAAATCCTTCGAATTTATATCGCTGCTTTCTTCGCCTCAGACCATTAGGTATACATGCTGACGATTGATTGGATTACATATCACATATACCTGTGTGTGAGATTTTTACCGGGTCAAGGGCCTCCGGTGTAATCCTGAAACACAACGAGGATTATTTGAACGATTTGATTGATTATTAGAGGCCGATATTTGTCGTAGTGCCAAAATTTCGTCGATTAACTTCTGTTCAATAATTTTTCGATTCAGAATAATAAGAGTGGAAGTTTTCCTTCAAGTTTCTTTAGATTGAATGAAGCATTTATTTTAAGTTTTAGTTTTATCTTTCTCCAAAATTCTCGCGATGCTATTTCTCCCGTGCAAATATTTGCAAGACCGTTTACTCATCATCAGCTCGTTTAAATAAAACAAGAATTGACCTTAAACCAACTTTCCCTATACACAGACTCGTTACAGACTCAGAAATCCGGGAAGTCAGGGAATTTTAAAGAGACTGGAATAGCCGGGGAAAAGTCAGAGAATTTCATTAGAAACTTGGAGCTCGTTACGAAGTAGAGATACGATGAAATTTGTAAGAGCAGTTCGACGATTACGACCAACTTACGGACACACATGTAGAGAATTGCCTCAGTCAGAGACTGAATAGAGATTTAAGAATTTTGCGTATATCTACGGAATGTATAACACGTAGTATACAATGGCAATTCTTATTTTATGGTAATTGAGTCCTAATTTCATCAAAATACCATGACTAGCGATATTAGTAGATGTAAATTGAAGTTTTTCTTTCGCAGTAAAGTGGAATTATACTTTTTTCTTTCATTTTCTGATCGTTAAATAACGAATGAATTATTCAGCATATTACACACCGAATTAACGATGCTAATGCGAAAAGTTTTCAACGATGATATATTAAGGACGATTCTCAAATTTACAATTCATGAACTTGTCTTAGAAATTAGGACACTGTACCTGTACAGTGTACACTTATATATATTTTAAACGAGGAACGAATTTCTCTACTTAGTTGTTGTTTTTTTTTTTTTTTTATATATACAAAGGAAATTAAATAAGTTAGAAAAATTCCGCGGTTGTGATTTATTTTTTTGATTTTATCAGATATGTCGAATAGATTTGACAAACTTGATATTAATTATAAAGAACGTTGAAAATTAGGGTTTGATATATTCGATCTACCTATTAGGCTATCTATAATATCGTCGAATGTTGCTTTCCCTGTTTATAATTTCTAAGATTTTGCCTTGAATCTTTAGCCTTGGTCTTGAATTTATTGATTTCTATATTATCAGCTGTTGCTTTTTTTCAAATCTAAACAAAGAAGATAATTTTTCTGGAATTACGTCACGTGCGGTTCCTCGTATCTCAATTCATCGTTATTAACTCGATTATCGTTTTTGTTAGTCTTGTTATATTATAGTCATTATATCGTGTGCAGGTCGTAATTTCGTACAGTCATTGTCCTCATATCGCCACCTGTATTGAAAATCAGTTTCTCTTTCGTCGATTTTCTAATATAGAAATTATGTTGTTGCGCTGATTAAACTTATCGAGAGTACAGACAGGTAGGCAGGCATACCCATACATACCAACATCGCTTGCAGACTGATAAGAGATATATTCGCAAATCGGTACATATATAGCTTCTGGGAGATGTATCGCGGAGGTATACGTATATCTATACCTAAAACCAAGATATCTATATACTGCGGGTGTTCGATTAAACTTCAATCCTAATATATGCGAAAATCTTGATTCTTAAAACGATACGGTGATTCAACGCGGTTTCCAATTTATGGTCATACAAATAACGATTTTATCCTCGGTCTCAATAAATATTATATAGAAATATTCATATATATAAATCGAAACTTTGCTATATAAGTTCTGTGTATAAAATTTCAGTCGCTGATTAATGTTAAATAAATTTGATGCAAAAATTCCCCAAAAAAAAATCAATTTCCAATTTGAACAGATGCAGAGACAAATGCAGAGATATCTAGATTTCCAAAGATCGATTTTACAGTTTTCAAACGGCGAATGAAATTTACATCAAAAAACGATCACTCGGTACGTTACTTGTACCGATAGGAAGTTTTTAGGGAATGAACCGTACGTGTATGTATGTATGTATATACCTATGCATGTACGTACCTACCTGCCTGTCTACGTGCCAGAAACCACGGTCGTATCTCCCTCCACTTTCGATTAATTTTTGCCATGTATATGTATACATGTATAATATATTATGTATATAACTATACAGTTCGTGGTCGAACTCTTTCGCGAACTACGATCAAACGCGGAGGGGTATTCGAGAGTGAGTGTGGGTATAACACTGCGAGCGTGATATGTACTGATTACAAACGACTGTAGGGTACCGGAGAGCCTGTATAATACAGCGATCAGTTTATAAGTACTTGGTTCACCGTGAACGCGAGTACAGTCACTCCGATGTGCGACATATTCGCTTTTTTTTTTCCCCTTTACTTTTGTGAAAAATAAGAAAAAAGCCAATTCGCAATAGTAACATGTGTCGTACGCGATTTGGATTAAAAGCTTATCCGAGAATCTACTATCCCGAACACAATGGAAACAAGGTTTGTTCGATCCTTCGTCTTAACATGTAGGAAACAATATTTGAGACTGTGGCTATCATTTTTTTTTCTGTTTTTCATTATTGCAGCCATAACTTGTCGAGCATTTTTAAATTTTCTTTATTGTTAGATGTAGAAAATTTGATTAATTTTTTTTATTATAGCCGCGGTGAGAATAATTCTTTTTTTCATATAATATCTTCCGATCCATCACATGACATCGCATTTTTATTTATCGTATATATATCAAAGTTGTGTGTGTGTGTGTTTTTTTTTCAAAGGCAATCTTATTTATTCGCACAGTAAGCTCTTATCGTCGTTATATCTATACACTGTAATCTCGCTTTCTGTGACATATATGTTATCTGATTTTTTTCATTAATAGAAAGTCCTCGGAATTTTTTTATTTTCGAATTTCGAATCTAATTTTGAGAGATTTTTAATCATAATTTATATTCGAAATTTCAAATCAAGTCAAAATCTGGCCTCACACTGTTTCATCTTCTTAACCAATTAATATAAATGTTTCTTATCTAGAAAAGAAAACTTCGATCATTCTTCTTCTAATCAAAGAAATATATATATTACAATCGTCAATATTTTATATACTTTATAAAAACACACACAACGTTTCTAGGGTACTTTGTAGTCACGCTAATTAATTCGTTAAAATATATTATAAAAAATCGCGTTCATGACCCACTTCTAATCTATATCAGCACACGGGAGCCACGACTGCATCTTTCACCTTTTTCTATATATATCGATAAAAAACCTTCATTGTTATAATATTTTAGCGGACAACGGTGACCTGTTTAGATATATCCATAGACATAGAATATAGTATATAAATAATAAATTATGAAGAAATCAGCGATTTTTATTCTTATTTATTTTTTTCTTTTTTGGCATTTAATTTACCGTTTCTCGCTACCTTTTAAAAAGAAAATTTCATTTCTCTTCTCATCTATTTCACGAGGATTCTCAATCGTTACTCGTATATGTATCGATTCAATTTATTATATATATAGAAATTTTTAAATTTCTTTTCGAAAACCAAATCAGATATTAAATAATTGCAATTTATGTTAGGATCTAAGCAATAGACTAGAATATTCATTTCATTTGGTATATATGTATAAAGCCTACGCCCATTCTCTCATATATAACTATGTGTGTATACAGCACCTAATTACAACTCCATTCAAAAGCTAATATCAATATCGACCGCGTATATTATCTCGACAGCGATATCTTATCTTCAACTAATATAATTTTCGCTATCGGTGAGTTATCTCATTTAGCTGATAATGACGTACAGATTGGGTATATGAATACCGGGAAACGGTCTCTCCTATATGTTTTATTTTTGTCTATCAAAAATCGATCTCTAAATAATCTGACAATGAATTGAAAATGTCGGTTTTTATTCTAATCTTACGATTTGTCATTTTAATTATTTGATCAAATTTTGAAAGATAATAGGAAGAAGAAAAAATTAGAGAAAGAGAAGAGAATCGAGTCGACGGAATTAGTGTGAAAAAAAAAAAAAAAAAACTACGAAGATTGATCGATTTTTAAAGTTGAGCTGATTTTATAAATAATTAGCAGCTGTAATTCTGAATTCTCAACGTACAGGTATGATAAATGACTTTGATGCTATTCGAGATAAATAGACGAGGATATAATAATTGCATGCGATATTTTATACCGAGATAAAATATTGGATTCAAAGATCCCCGATCGTGAACGCGTCGTGGATATTATTTGAGTTTGAATCCAACCTTGAAATTTGATCTTCGAGGCAAAAATGAACCACTCGCCGTTCCTTCGTCGTCTCCTATTTCTTCGGTCTTTATATCATCGGAAACTTCGCGTTGTTAATTCCACCTATACGTATGTGTATTTGTATATGAAAGGACTAGGGTATAGGTATCATAAAATATTCAAAATTAATTTAACCCTTTGTCTGATACATGCTTTGTGCGACTCTCTTCGTTATACGGTACGTGGTACGGAAATAAATCGAAATATAGACCGCATGGAAGAGGAAAATAGAAAATACTGACATCCGGTGCTACGGATGGCGACGCGACGAATATAAATTACATATACACATGTATATAGATTTATACGTGTATATGGACCTGTGTAACATAAGTCATCCTCTTTTACTCACTAAACCGAGACGAGACGAGAAGAATTCGCGAGTGCAACCCTCGCCCGAAGAACGTTGCACTTTACGTCTAAAAATAGTTTTACAGTTTTAGTTTTTTTTCATTTTTTTTTATATTCCAGAAAAATTTGGTCCCCAAGTCGGTTTATGGACGACACAATCGCACGGAAATTTGTAAAAGATTCGGAAAGATAATCGCACGTTCTGATATAATTGATAATAATTAATGAAAATGACAGAAATTGAAAATTCGGAATATCTTTGATCGATAGTTCGACGGTATAATTTTTTACAGAAATTATGCGCTAACGATGAGGGAAACAACTCGCCGGGGTGAAACTGCATGTCGAAAGGTTGCCGAAGTCTAGCTTCGACTATAAGTAGACGGCCTCTTATGCTTTAGGTGCAACCTATTACCTACGCTAATTTCGTTCAGGTATAAATATGGGACGGGTGCGAAATCTAGACTCAAGAGGATGACTCGTTTCCCAGACGCAGCGAAACGATCCGCTCTACTTTACAAAATCACCGTACGCAGGGTGATTCAGAATCACCGGCCACCGCGCTACGGGTCCATGGGTCCATTCCTCATGAAAATCTGAGACTAAACTTTATTTCTCCTTTTCAGTCCCATTTCCCTAATCCGGAATCTCTTTTACCCGATCTTGTATCAGTGTTCGTCCTGTTTCGGGTGCAGAATTGCAGTTGAGGTATAAATATCTGATCAGATCAGTAACCCTCTATCTATCTATCTTTATCTCTCGCTCTCTCGCTCGCTCGGTCTTCCTCACACGTGTGTTTGTCGCTCATGATTCACATTCGCGGTCGACGTACCCGGGACGGAAACGGTGGTCAGTACCTACATAATTCCTTCAATTATGAATTCTATCAACGCGTGCATATAAATATATAGTGTATGGCGTCAGACGTCAGACACGTGGCTCGGATAGCTCCGCGCTTTACGATCGTTTGCTAGAATTCAACGAACCTGAGCTATTTTTTGATTAATTTTTTTTGATTAATTTTTCGAAAGTCGTTTTCAAAAAAAAAAAAAAACCTAATTTAAAGAAAAAAATTTTTTTAATACTTTTCGCTCCCGGCACTTATTTTTATACTCTTATGTTAAATTTTTAATTCCGGATTATTTCGAAGATCTAGGTACTCGTGTATGTATATATAGATAGAACGACGTCGCGTGCGTCGTCGCGGCGGTCGTCGTTTATCGATTCTTTACTTCACCCTCTACCTCCGACCTACGCCTACCTACCCTCAGCGATACACGAAGGCTATATAGCTAACCACCACATTCTAAGGGTAGGGCAGGGCAAGAGGGTGCCACACGGGGTGCGTAGGTCGTATACGTTAGACGAGGCGACCTTCGCAAAGATTTCATTCACAAAATGAATCGATATAGAAATACATATACACGCATATATTTGAGATTACGATTTAGGGTGGACCTGGGGCAAAGTGGGTTAACCCTCGTCTGAAGATTGATGAACTTTTAATTTATTTTCCCTTCGAAAATCTTTTTTTCCGAAGAAAATTTGGAAAAAAAAAAACACACCGAGCGATTCGAAAGATTGACTGTTAATTGAGTCGAATTTTTTTTTTTTTTTTCTCACATCTTTTGACAGTAAAGATTAATCTGACGATTTATCGTGATTATGTACATTAGGCATTCGCGGAATGAATAATTACCACCCCGTGTTCGAGCTTATATTGTGTCGTTATTAATTATAGTCCGATTTATTGAAGCTTTTCTTTTTTTGTGTTTTTTTATCATATTTTTTTTTATCAATCTTTTTAACCGAAAATTATTTTTGTGTTTCATTTTTTTTTCTTAAATTTGCTTTTGATTTTCTTTTCAACCTAATTAGTAATTATTGACTTATTCGTTATTATTATTAATTATTATTGTTATTAACTTTCATATTCTATTTTAAGGAAGGTGAGGCGGTCGCCCGCGTCGCCAATTCGTCCAAGCTGGCCGCCGTCGAGGATGGTGCGGGTTCAGAGCGATCCGCCTCGATAGCCGTGGAGGCTGATAATTCCGTAGTCGCCAACCTGGACGGGGCAAGGAGTTCCCTGCACGGGCTCAAGGTCGCACGCAGGCTGAACGCCTCCGCCCGCGTTCGACCTACGCCGCCGTCAACCTGCGACGCTGGGACACTTACAGGTAAAAATGTTTCTCTTTCTATTTTCTTTCTCTCTCTCTCTCTCTCTCTTCAAAGAGAAAGCGAAAAAATTCGTGCGAAATTTTAAAACGCGTTCGACAGAATCTTATCGGGTGTCTGAATTCCTGAAAGGAAAGAAAGCGAAAAAAAAAAAAAAAAATGGGCATCAGGAACAAAAAAGGACACTTTCACAGAATCTCGGTCTTTTTCAGATATATGCATGTAAGGTTTTCCCTCAGTTTACCAAAGAAGAAGAATAATACGTTTGAAACACGGAAACTTTTTTTTTTCTCCTCTCGCAAATGAATTTTAAAACGACGATCGAAGCCCAGTTATTTTTTTATTTTTTTTTTCACTCCGCGTAAAGTCGGTATCTTCCCTTGAAAATTCTTTTTCGTACAATTAGTATCTCACCCCGTTTATACATCGGGCGCGATCCTTCAACGCGTACGAATCTTCGATGGAACAGAGAAGCAAAATAAAAAGAGGACCAAAATGACAAAAAAAATTTATCAGGTTATCAGATAAATCGATATAACTTTTTTTTTGTTTGTTTTTTTTTTTTTCAATCAACTTGCACTTCACGGCGAAATCACCTCGTTGTAGAGAAATTTTTAAAGATCCTTGGTCAAGGGATACGGAGATTTAAACCGGTCGAAAGTCTCGATTTATTATCTGCTCCACTTTAGCTAATTTGTATATTCTGGTCTAATTCCGATTATACTGCACCTACGACCAGATATATACGTGTATAGATTTTTACCGAACACTTGTCGGCTAGAAGTTTCGCGGTAAACTGCCCTTGTTCAAAGCTAATACTCGAGGTTTATAAGAGAGTAGAGAGCTGGCGTTTCATGGTTTCGCATGGCGGTGGAAAACCCTACTGCCATTGGGCACCGTAGCAAACGATGATTACTTTGCTGGTGAGAGATAATGTGCCATGCGGCTGTTCCTCGACACTCCCCTTGCCATCATCATCATCATCATCATTATCATCATCATCATCATCATCATCATAATCATCATCATCATCATCATCATCATCATAATTATTGTTATTATCATTGCGACGGTGATCATCATTCATATTTTTCGTAAAAGTATTATAATATCAAAAGAAATGTATCGATAAGATTACATTTTTGTTTTATCTTCAACTGATAATTCATAGGAAATAAAGCACCTCTTTTTTCAATTAAGGTATATAATCGATCGAATATCATATATATATATATTTTACTTCGCGCTACTGATTGGACAAATAATTATTTACCATTCTTATTCTTATTCTTATTTATCGCATTATTTCTTGACTTCATGGCCGTTGCGTAACGGAGTAATATTAATAATTAAAAACATTGTTTACTCTAATAATTTGCCGCGATAATATCCAACGAGAGAAACACATGTGCGGTAAATACGTGTGATAGGTACGTACATAAGAAAGTAATTAAAATTAATTATGCAGATACTCAACTGCGAAAGAAGAATACGAAGAATGAGGTATTTTTACTTTTTTTTAATTTTTTTATAATTTGCTTACTTCGAGTGGAATAAATATAATTTTTTTTTTTCAATTGATGCGATACGAGATTTACAGATTCTCGCGATATCTTTGATACAGAACAATTATATCGTACGTATATGATGTATGCCATCGAGTTCAAATTTTTTTTTATAAGGTATTGGCTCGGTTTCAAAAAAGAAAAGAAAATAATAATATAGGTATATATATACATATATGCATATTAGTTGTACCGGCACGTGCGTATTATATATACCTCTATACCCATTCAATAAAACCGGGAGCTGACATCAAGATTTACTTAGTAAGATATTTAACAAACTCTATACCGCTGCAGGTCTGACCCCGCTACCAAAATAGCACCAACATTCTATAGTCACGTCTATTATAGGCTCGGAATTTTCGTTAAATAGCTGTACGGAATCGAAAAAAGAAGAAAAAAAAAAAAATTAGGAATCTCAAACAGAGCTATAGAGTTTCACGTATATATATTAATCATTACGCGACGGTTGATCTTTAATCAGGCGTTTCCATTCTTTTCCTTTTTTTTTTTTTACGGTTCAAGAAGTCCAGTTGATTCTTGTTTCGTTTCTTTCTTATATTTTTAATTTTTTTTTGTTTTTACCCCGAAAGAAATAAAATTCGCAAATTTATAGACGAGAAAAAAAAAGCTAAAAGAGAACACAGCCAGTTTTTGTCGGATTTATTAGTACTGTTCGAATTTCGGGAGAAATTTGAAGATATTTTTTACGGAATTAGTATGCTATACACATTATACAGTTGATAAAGATATTGTGCGTCTTTAGAGTGGTAAATCAATATTTCTGGTATCTAAAATTAAAATATATCGACTATTCGCGTGAAAAACAGTCATTAGGACTATAAACTTGGGGTAGAGACTGGGTTCGTTCCGTGGACCTCGGGAAAACTTGCATATATAATTGCAAACGAAATCAAACCGGAATTCATTCAGAACGAACGTCAGACATTTAGAAAAAAATTCGTTTCTCCGAAAATCTAAATTCTATCTTTTTTTTTTCTCTCGATCTTTCGAAATTCATCTGAATCAAAAAATTCCAAATTTTCAACTATCGCCGACCTAGATCGACGCCCACTTCGAGAGGAATCAAAATTTGAAGGAAAAAGAAAAAACAACAAAAAATTTCTTCCAAATTTTCATTCTTGTCAAGTTTTTTGGTCACCACTACCCCCCTATTCTTCAATCGATACGAAAACTATTCACCCCTAAGGAAAAAAATCAATTCCCTCGATTATATTCTCACCGTGGCCCGAGGTGCGTCACCTTAACCCTTGACCCCAGGTTCGCAGGGGTGTTAGTCCTTTTCTGTCGGGTCTTGTTCCTCGTATAACAAACGGTATACTATAAATGACCGTAGTTATAAACGACGTTAAAAAATTGGAGCTGGCTTGAATCCAGTGAGGAGTGTGCAGTGTGGTGTGGTCACGGCGATATTCTTGTCTCCTCGAGGAGGACGCGGGCTACGGTTTCTTATTGAGTTTGTCGAGTCGCTGTTACTTGGTTCGCGCCTCTGGCCATCGGGCTAGAACAAGAATTCTTTTTCTTATCGCAATCGGCGCCGGTTTGAATACGATTTAATTACACACGGTATCGAATACCATAAGGGAAAATGTAAAAATTGGTTCTGAAGAAAAAAAAAGGAAGAAAGAAGCGTTTAAACTCAAAAAATTGAAGATATATTTTTTTTTTTAATTTTTTTTCAATCCTTCGGCTGGACAAAATTTTCAGTGATCGTTGTCATCGTAATTATATCGATCGATCGATTTTTTATAATCATGTGTTACGAAACTCGACTGCAGGGTTTTTCGCGTTTCGAAAAGCGACGTATGAATGGTGCTAATAATAAACGTTGTAGTGTTGAGGTGCTCTAAATTCAATACTTGTACTCCGTTACGCAATATTTTATTGTCGGTGTCAAATAAAGAGCAGTTGCAACTGTTGGATCTCGATATCCTCGGTGTGATGGTGAATAAAAAATAAAAGTAATAATAAAATTAAATATAAATATAAAAACCTTTAAGAGTTGGAGAATTAAAAGAACAAAAAAAAAACCACAAAGCTGAAGGAACATAACGGACACCTGTGAAAAATATGAAACTCTTTCGTGTGAATTAGAAATATGAAAAGTTCGATTTATTCAATGTATATAGTATATTGATTAATTAAATTATTTGGAGTAAATATCGAAGAGAATTGATTAAAAAAGAAAAGAAACGAAAAAAGGTGAAGCGCGGATTTCGTTCGCTTGCGGTAGTTCGAAAAGTATGTTCTTGCAGGGTGCCGGACGAAGTAGACGGCCCAGTGGCCCGGCAAGGCTCAAGGATCTTCAGGAAAGAAGGGAATCTATTCTCACCAAGTGGAGAGATGGTAGATTTTATACGTATTGTCCAAAAAAAAAAAAATTACGAAATTGCTGAGCACCTCGTCGATTTTTTTTTTTCAATTTGTTAATTCTCTTTTTTATTATCTTCGGTATATTTGAAGCAGGAAAGGAACGGGACGTCGACGAGTCGTCGAGAAAATCCGTAATCACGGGGTTGGAAAAAAAAAACAAAAAAAAAGAAGAATTTCAGAAAATAGCTCGAAACCAAACGAGAGAGTTTTCATACAGCAAAAAAATATCCTGCTTCTTCAACGTCGCAGATTTTTAATAACGAATTTTCACTTTCCAAATTATAGTTCCGAGATGAGATGATTCTTTTTTTTTTTTCAACCTCGCACGCCGGAAATGTTTCGCAGCTCGCGAACGTTGGGGGGGTACGTAATATGTAATCGCGTCGGTAATTACTTTGAACAATGAGTCATATCGTTAGATCATGCGGGGAGAGTAGATGATAGACTATCCGACAATTGCTTGTGTTTAACGCCGGTTTATACCAGATTTTTTTATACGACGTTAGATCATGCCAGAAATCGAGCCAATGAGTTTGTATTTTTTTCCTGTTTTTTTTTCCTTTTTTTCTCAAGGGTTGATCGCGACACCACGTTGCGATCCATTTTTTATATTTTCGTTGAAAGATGTATCACCTGAACTATAGTATAGACAAGCGCAGAGATAAATATTCATATTCATTTGACAATCCACGAACAAGATTGACGGTTTAAGAATGAATAATTAGAAAAAAAAAAGATCCAAGATTGAGAATCGATGGCTAAATTGAGCCTGTAAAAAGAGAGAGAGAGAAAAAAAAAGAACATTTTGAAATCGATTTAATTCTCTGTCTTTCGATAACGAATTTTGATCATATCCAATTTTTATGAAAATGTATAATTCGTTTATGAAATATTTTGATTTTCTTATTTTATTACGATATAAATCGTAACGTCGTTGCGGCAATGAATTTTTTAATTTTTTCTCTTCATCCCAAGTGCGACGATCAATCACACTCCTCCCTTTTAAGGTATCGGCTCAAGAGTGATCACAGCTGTGAGAGTATCGTCGATAAAACTGCGTTTACCATTTTAAGCACTTAACGAGCTTCGAGTAATTCCCTTGCTATTATAGGCGCCACGTTATTGACACGAGGCGAGAATATATTCGAAAATAAAAGAAATAAAAAGAGAGATGGAAAAAAGAGGGGAAAAAAAAGCTCCATGTGTTATGAGGTAATAACTTAAAAAATACACTCTCTTACGTAAGCCTATCCTGTAACTGAATAGTAATAATAACTCGAAACTAATGAATTCGAATATAGACGATGACGCGTGTAGAGTAGCACATATTTATGCATCGTGTACAACGATGGGGGTACAGAAATGTAAATCTCTCTTTTCTCGAAATGGTGCTCTAAAAAAAAATAAAAAAATAAAATTGTTGCCTTCTGAAGGAATAAAAAAATAAAAGAAAAAGAAAATAACAAGCGGAGAAAGAAAAATTACTCGAATTTGCATAAAATATGAAAATTACCTAATTACGGTAATTAAATGACAATTTTTTATCGCTGTATGTGACACTTACAATGTATACTTATCTACAGGCTGGATCGGAAAGGTAGAAATATTGTTACCTTACAGGTAGAGATAGACGGGCGCGTATATCGACTTGGACAAGTTACCGTCACTATAACCGGGGGATTCCCCACCTTACCTGTAGTTCGTACATTGACAAAGTCGCGGCAGCACCTCCTACGACAATTCATAAGATTCGATAAAAGACTTGTAATATTTTTCACCTGCCAATTTAAATTCAATTTTTCTTTTTTTTCTTTTCTTTTTGTTTTTGAACAAAATTTAAAAAATTCCTGAATTTTTTTTCACCGAAATCTCAAAGATTGTAGAAATAAAAAAAGGATATTATACAGGGATTTCGTATAGGGTATCGTACTGTGCAGTTGACAAATTTCTTTCATGTATGGCACTGCCACATATAGGTATGTGCCGTATACATATACTAGCGATAATCGCGGGTCACGTAAAGTTAGATAATCAAAGTTTAAAAGTCAATGTCAGACTCCTGAATGACTAGAGGTATACGTACCTACCTACATGCGAGCTGTTCACCAGTCAAGTAGTAGTAGGTATTACAGTGAATGTGTAATTCTCTGCGCCGACGCTTCTCGTTTTCACTTCTCCATACGTATACCTACCCAGGCTATAAGGTACGGAGTGAAAAGCACGCGACGTCCGGGATATACTATTCCGATATTAATAAAAGTTGCGAATATGAAGTGATTTAAAATAGAGACGATTTTTTTTTTTATCCTCGATTTACAAATTCAGCTGCAAAAATAGTAACCGTAGGCTTCTAATGACTGGCTCGTATACACACAGACGACTCCCCCATGTGATCTATAAAATCGTGAGTTAACCCTTATCATGACAGGTCAGTGTACAGAAATTGAATGAAATTCGATGAAAAAATTCTGTTAACAAAAAAAAAAAAAAAAAAAATCGTTCAATATCTACCATTCAGAATTCGTTCGTAGTCTACCCTGTAGTCGATAATTATAACGTGACCTGAATATTCCGTAGCTGCACAATGATTACGTCATCATTTGCACCGAGAATAATTATAATTTCGTACGTCGATTGATTTTCCGATTCCGGAGCTAAATAAAGTTTTTTTTTCTTCTTCTTCTTCCTTCATGTCAACTCTACGAATTAAGTGTCGTGTAATCGATCAGCGAATTAATCTTCCCATTTCATATAATATGTAATAGCAATTATAGAATAAAAATAGAATCGGGTGTAGTCAAACACGAGTTTTCTTTTATTATATGGAACAGAAATGTGAAACTATATACAATCTAGTCATAATTAATGTACTTATACTGAAAGTAAATTATTATTATTATTATCGCGTTATTATTCGACTCGTACTCATAACTTTGAGTATGTCTTATATGTATGGGTGCAGTAGACCTACTGCGGACTGCTGCATAATTTCTGAACTATACTATATATATCTATGTATGAAAAAATACGCGTTTGAGAGTTCTTGAATGGAAATGCTTTTGGTCAGTGTTCTTATAATGAACCTTGACATTCCTTTTCGCATATACCATTTTCCAACTTACTCCGATCGAAAGGATGTCTTGCCTTGATTCATAATGATGCAGAAATAGTTTACCTAGATGATTCCGATCCTTGATAATGCACCGGATTCTTTCATTCTCAGTTCTTTTTTTTTCTCTTCAAATCGACTGGGAGTCAGAGTTTTCCAAAGGTTTGAAAAATTTCTATGAAACAACCGAAAGAAAGAAAAAGAAACCGGCGATTCGACGAACTTCGAATAAGTCACGAAGCCAATCGACTCTGAACTGTCATTAGTTTAATTTGTTTGTTTCTTGTAAAAACCAAGGGTTTCGGTACGATTCTGTGATGATTATGTATAGGTTCACATATCTCATATAGATGTTGAACTCTTGACTCCGCGCGCAGGTCGCGCTGTGCCGTTCAGAAGCTGATGAAACCGTATGAAATAACAGCTTCGTTCTAATTTGATCGTAACTCTATATACCTAGGTGTAAAACCGGATAGCACGAAGTACAATGCACCTTGTATTATTATACCTAGTCGGGTTTCCATTATATACATGTATGTATGTATATATGGATATATCACGCGTGGTAACAGCGGCAAGTAGCCACGATCCGTGTTTCCTGCACTTTAATACCGCTAAACCCCTTAAGGACGTCTTAGAAAGAACGTAATTGGTAAAATAAATAAATGAGAAGAAATAATCGATCAACGTCGTCGATAATTCGTTCGAACAATATTTCGAGCTTAATTATGCTATAATAAAAAATATTGTAATTCCGATAAAGAATAGGATACGAGATAGCGGGGAGGGGGCAAAGTACTCGTTTAAAACATATATATATAACTATCTTCAACTCGAATAGCAAAAAGAAGATAGTAACACGTTGGTACAACGGGATGCTGTTTATGTTGCAGAGGTATGCAGCGGCGGGGAACTTCCGGAGGTAGAGATCATTAGCTTGCTCGAGGAACAGATCCCGAGGTACCGTCTGCGCGCCGACACTCTCACGCAGTTTCAAGGTAAGTTCTCTCGGCGGTTCTTTTTCTTTTTTTTTTTCTCTCAATTTTTTCTTTCCTTTTTTTCATAATTTTTCATTCCGGTAGATTTACGTATACCTACAAACACACATAATATATCAACACGAAATTTATTTCCGTTCCCTGGACCGAAACGAAGGTCACGTGACCTTGATCACTGATTTGATTTATTTGTTTTCCTTTTTTTTTTCTTTGTTAAACAAAGTACAGGCAACGTTACAGTTTCAGTTGAAAATTTACGGTTGATCTCAGCCAGTTCTTTGATCGGTACGAAATACTTACTTATTCACGTACTTGTATATATGTAGTTAGTCAACCTTGCGATAGAGCCTAATTTACGTAACGTTTCTTATACCGAGGACGAGAAATAATTCAACGACTATTATAGTATATACCTATACCGCGATGGAAATAGAAATCATGTTATATTTTTCAATGAATTATATTTTCCGATAACCACGAGACCACAAAATATACTCGTTTATCAATTCACTTATAACGTATTTATAGATACAGGTAACACAGGTGCAATAAAATCTCTCATTTCGTTTCGTTGAAATTATAATGAATTTTTTTGTTTTCAATGACTTCTCCAAGATTCACGTCTCTCCTTCATTTTTTTTTCCTAATTTTTAGTCTCGCTTTACCGCGTCCAACAGACGCAAGCTAATCGCATATTTTGGACGTATATAATAAAGAATAAAAATTAGGTTTTTTTTTTAAATTTATTTATTTCTTTAAAGACCGAAGGTAGTTTACACACACGTATCATTATAACATGTGCCAATGAACGGTACCACACCTTTAAAACCGCACCCCGAGTTAAGTAGTCAAACGGTGGTTATATGACGACGAAATTCGGACATTTAATTAGGGGCTGATTCAATCGGGGTATAAAAAATAAATTAGGTTAAAAAGGAAAAAACGAGTAGTGTTTTCAATTTTTTCTTTTTTTTTTTACGCATTTAACTGATCGATTGTAATATGAATTTTTATTCAGTGGTTACATGTAATTAATATTCATTAAATAATTTCGATTTCTGATTATACAGGATACGAAAACGCTGATTGGTTCATTCCGACACCAGCCCTGAAACCGGAAGACGTCGACTTGAAATTATCTCCCGATCAAATCCGGGAAACTCTGAACTACTTCCGTGAGTTTTTTCCCCGCATTTTATTTCACTCCAATTTCATTTTAATTTCATTTTCATTTCATTTCATTTCATTTTCACGCCAATTCCTCCTAGGAATTTCGTGAAAATTATTATTCAAGTATAACATATGCGTTGAAATTCGTGCGAGGGAACTCGAAAACGAAAGAAAAAAAAAAAGAAAAGCAAGGAATCGTGTATGTAACTTTGTATAACTACGCAAAAATTTGCCCAATTTATTTATCGCACACGTAACGATCGCGTGTTTATAATATACCTACTGAATCATCGGCTTCGTCATCACTTTTTATAACCTGATATCGCTAGGTCCGATTTAAAGGGAATATATACTATAATTTATCGATGTTATATCACCGTCTACGTCACGAATTGCATGCCGATCACTTGTCCTCCGAACTATAAAAAAATGAATCGTATGAAGCTGGACCGTCGCTGAATCCCGAAAAAAAAAAAAAAAAATCGAGTTACGAAGAACAGTTTTTTTCCTTCCATTTTTGTCAATTTTTCTTCCTGAATTTAGAGACTTTTCTTCGAACTCGGTTGACGTATGTCGCATGTTCGTAGTTCGGTATTATTAACTAGTTGAATGGAAATTAGGAAAAATTTGAAAGAACGTTGTCACCGTATCCCCCTAGATCGTTGAATGGATCATGGCAACTGGTATTTTATAATATACTCGGGAGGTAAGTGACCGCAATTTGGTATATGTAACTAATTGTAAGTACACACAGGTATAGGTAGGTATGTATACTATACCGAGAAATAAATAATCGAGGAACGGAGAGACGAAAATTATATAGAAGGCGGTGGGTTCCACCTGTTTCCTTTTTTCTTTTCTTCTTCTCTTTTCCATCTTCTAAGTCAATTATTGTTTACCGTATAGCGGGCATTCTCCGTGTGTCTCTGTAAAAAAAAACAAAAGATATACTCATATATAATTGGATATTTTGCTCCGAACGTCTCCTCTACCTTATTCTTATATCTTCCCATCGGTATCGAAAGCTTCTATGAAAAAGTAAATAAATCTATCAGTTTTCGATTTAAGTTAATTTTTTTTGTTTTTGTCGATCATCTATCGTTCGATTTCTCGAATTTTTACACGAAATCCATCGGTAAACGATTCTTTTCGATTTATCATTCATCCACGTTTTTTTTTTATCGATTGGCATTTTCCCTGATTTTATCTAGCGATCGCAGCTGGAATGAGAAGTAGAAGTTGAGATTATAATTCATTTATTACCAGTCATCTCTTTTCACCATATTGTTTTATTTATTTGTTTATTCATTTTATTATTCGTCCTTAAGATATATATTAATATATCGTGTCAAATAGGCTTCGAGATAAGAGAATCTCAAGGTTCATCTTCTGACCTAAATTTTCGAGTGTCAATTACATACGATAATCAAAGTAACCGGTACGTGTAGTTTAATTTCTAGCTACTTATGTAATCTCACAACATATGGAATTAATTAATAACAATATATATATAAGAACAAAAAATAAGAAAGAAAGAAAACAACATCCGTCATCGCTTTCGATGATATTTATCGATTAGATTAAATCTTATCTCATTTAATTCTTCGTGATTGATCATTGTTTAAAAAAAAAAACAATGTGTATAGGTGTACGATTATTTATTATACGAAATTTTATGCTGCTAATTTTTATTTCGATTATATACATATATCTAGCAAAGATTCAAATTTGAATTGAAATATTCGGGTAGAATTTTGACAAAACTCTTTTGATAACGGAATATCAATCGTTACGTAAGATTTTGAGTCTTGTTTAACTTCCCGAGAAAATCAGGTATCCAGGCTCTTTCCATGAAACGTAATTACCAGAATATTCTTTTGTAATTCAAGTAAAAATCTAAAAAAAAAAAAAAAGAAGTGGCCGAAGGAACTTTTCCTCGTTTATTAGCATTAGATCCTCATACATCCGATCATAAGACAGTGAAACTCTTGACCTATTAATAATTTCCTAAATATTAATTTCGTCGGTTTATACAGGAAACGGGAGATAAATTAACTGCAGTACCTAACTGTTCTCTGAATCCTTAATGAGGTAGCTTGAGTCCGACTAATCACTACCTTGAGTTTATGCTGTTTCCAGGCGTTATTTCTCGTACTACCAGAAACAGGTATACAAGTCTATCTAACTCTGTAATAATTACCTTTGCGTACGTATGTATACGTGTCTCTATGTACCAACTTCTCGTATGCATCAGTCTATTTGGTAATTGGCACATGAGAGAGTGTTGGCTACGAGTATCAAGCATATAAGTATATATCAATTCCTTACAACTATATATATCGCTATTTCATTCATTATTTCATTCTATTTCGTTCTTTCTTCTTATTCTCATTCTTCTTATTATTTTCGCGTGTATATTCGCACGCAAAAGGCGAATGAAAATTAACACCGTTTAATTATAACAAAGTGAAATTTCTCACGCAGATATATCACCGTTGATTTATTCATAAATGAATTATTCGCTATCCCTCGCGCGGATATTTCTATTACCTGTTACGGGGAAAAAGTAGCTTACACATATATGCATATGTATATATATATCTTCTGACACAGATACCTTATCGACTTGCATACCTACAGTATAACTTAATCAGCCGGGAAAACATACATATATAAATTGCAAACAAAATTAGCCCATCATTGTATAGGGGAGCTGACAACGACTAATAAGTTATAAATCTAGCGAAATTCGGACATCTAGCAATCCGAATCGCGTGGTTTATAGATCAGAGATCGAAGACAGGGTTTTAACGGGATGAAAAATGTCTCGTTGCTTGTTTCTACGCGATAATATTTGATCTTACAACAAATAGATGTACTCCGTTTCGAGCAGTTCAATGCCAATTTCAACTTTATCTTATCGTTTAACGCGGGCACAGGTATATTAGGCACACTAGCATATGAGCCTAGAGAGGCTATGTGTTTATATTAACAGTTATATAATATTTATAGACTCGTTTAACACCGTGGACTCGTCAAGTACCTTCGATAAGTGGGGAAATACAGTTTTTTCAAATTATTTTAAAGAATCGAAAGATTTTTAGGAATCTTTTTTTTTTCTTTTTATTATTTTTCTCGGTTCTATATAAAATCGTTAAAGGAAAACCGATTTTCTTTTGCTGGAGAAAAATTGTACGTGTCGAATTCAATGACGTCTTCTCGCGAGAAATGATTGACTCAATATTTTGCGAGCGTATGGCTACCCTCGGTGTTAAACCGTTGAGTAAATTGTTGAAAAGTTTACTCGCTAGAAGATTTTTATAGAATCTAATACCTATACGTATGTACATACGTCTGGTACGTGAGATCACAGACCAAGACGTTCAAGATCGTAGGTACTGACGCACAGCTAGTCATGAGTTATTTCGCAGCTTTTAAAAACAGAGTCAAAACTGGAGGGCTTTTATGAAACTGAATGATGAAACGATTTTTTATGCTCGTTCTGGTCCATCTCTATTTTCTTTTCTTCTTTACCGGGGCCAGGTTAAAGTTCTAAATTTCCAAAAACGCTGAAGTTTAGGAGATTGGAATTCCGAAACCCCCGGAAACCCGAAAAATTCGAAAATTTCGGTTCATTTCTTAGGATGCGAAGACAAGAAATGATTCTTTATAATCGAGACCCTATTTACGAAAACCCATTTTATCTACTTCGATCGGAAGTTCGTTAGGAGAAAAAATGTGCGGTAGAAAGTATTGAAAAAAATAGGAGAAAAAAACTCGATTGGAAATTCTACTTCTCCGGATATTCGCATGTACAACGCAGATATAATCGCGATATTTAATCGAGAGCCGATCTATAGTTGACCGACTTACAACAAGGTGTAACGAAGCATTGCAACGTTTGACCTGAACTCAGATTTCTCTCTGTACGGCCTGCGTAGCAGTCAGGTCAGAGTTGAAGGGTCAGAGGAACGAGATATCCCTATAATATCTCTTCCCTGCCTGCTGGCAGACTCCCCATATTATTATATACATATTTCCTATTTTAAAAACCTGCAGTGCGAATGTTCTGGCCGCGTTCCAATCATCGAGTTAATTGACTAATGTGAAGATATACGTATGTGCGTAACACACGTATCTCAATACCTAAAAAAAAAAATTCACGGTATGTGTAGAAAGTCGGCAATTTTCTAAACTGGATAATTTTTTTTCGTAATTTCTCGGGATATTTATCCGACGAAAATCATTGACGAGCTTCTACTCTGTTCGAGCTCGAAAAGTCGTTTTTCGGAATGGCGAAGATTTCTCGGTTTTCATCGGTGAAAAGATTATATCGATTGATCAATCGCGATTCCAGTGAAATGATTTTCATTTTTGGAAGAATCAAGATTCGTGACAGACGATTTTTTTTCGATAGATTATCTTCTGGAAAAATGAACGAGGGTGTAATCTGCTTAGTTTTGTGTACTATGGGATTAACACCGGAGTCACATTTTCGGGTGTAGAAAATTGCCCCAATCCCATTTGCCAGAGCTAAATCGGCTATTGTACAAATCTGTATAAATTGATCCGATTAAGATGATCGGAAAGGTGAGGAATTCTGCTCAAACATATATTGGTCGAAATTTCAAAAAATTGGATTTTTACAAAAGAGATTTTTTCGACTGTAAATCAAATCGGAATTTTTTTCGCGATGAACGAGAAAACTATGTGAAACGTCGATTGAAAAATCGCACCTTTTATGATGCAACGAGGAGATATACTCTCCTTCGTCAATTTTCATTTTACGTAATATGAAGAAATTTTTCGCGATTGTTTATCGTGCGATTTAGGAGCGAGTGAGCCGAGAATTGATCGTTGAATCGTGAGGGATATAATTTATAGTATAATTAATTCCAGAACCACTTGTGGGAATTCTCCCATAGTTTTGCTTACAATAGAAGAACGCGTGCTCGGAACAGTTAAGCTATGATATGTATAATGCCGGTGCCCCGTATATGTGCAAGAGATTCGAGATCGCGCTGTATGAGAGAAAACGTGGAATTATCTCCTCTACTTCTCTCTCTGAATTCGTCGTGAGAAAATCTGCATAAAATATTACAATTGCGAGAATAAACGCGAAACGAAATTTTTCCAGACTCTGAAATTAACGACTTTCGGTTCTCCATATGAAGGTACGTTCTGACTGCACAGTTCTCACAACTTTCCTTACTCGTACATGTGTCTGTATACCTACGAGTAAAATTCAAGGTATAAAAATGAAATTTACTTATATTCTCTGTGAATGCGACTCGCGACGCAGTTCTTCTTTCTCACTGGTCACTTTTTATTTTCCTTTCGTTATAATTACTCATACTTTCCGGTCGACAACGCTTTCGCTTGTCAAGTTCAACGATCAAATATGTATATCCGGATCAGAAAACGACTAGATAAACTAGATACTCGTTATTATATGGGCCTTTCATTTATTTTTCCACTCTGAATAAGTCAGATGTAGAACTAACTTACCTGAGTAAGTGGCTAGAGTAACTTTGAAGAATGAAAAGTTTTCAAAAAAGTTACAATCTATCTTTCTTCTTTTTTTTTTCTTCTTTCCCTTTATTAATTTCGTTGTATCAGATCATTTTTCGATACATTTTATACCCTAGATCGCAGCATAGTCGTCTATAGCTTCTGAACGTATATATCAAGGTCCTTTTTGCCCCAGCCTAACCCAGGCAATCGATAAGGTCATCGAGCAGATAAAGAATTCGTTTTATCATTATAACACAGCAGACGTATGATTAAACTCGAAGTGTATTGATCAGATTAAGGAATATTATACGAACAAACAAACGAACGAACTAAACTAGAACAAACTTGACTTTCAATAATCGTCAGATTCCATCAATTTTCGAAAAAATTGTCTCAATAAAACTCGCATCCTCCGAACGGAGAACTAGATAAGCAAAAACGACTTCCGAGTCTCGTTAATATATGTCTGGTAGTTAATTATTCAAATTTGCATCGATTATCGTTCGAGGAGTTATATATTTTGGAAGGACTGAGCGAACTTCTTCTATTTTCAATTTCAAAATCGACGGACCTACGATTTTTGAAAGAAAGTAAAATGTGTAATTCCAAATACATATATATGATTCTAGTCTGACCGCATCATAAGTTATCAAACCGTGATTAACGGTGACTCAGAAATCGTGACTTTTATCTACATTCGTATAAATGAAAAAAACAGAAAGAAGAAGAAGAAAAAAAAGAAATAAAAATGACTTCGCTGCATCGTTCACTAATCTATACAGGCATGTGCTAATCCACTTTCTGCGCATAGAGATATATAGAGATACATCGATAAACAAAGTGTAAGATAATAAGAAGAGTATTTATCTATACATGTATCTGATCGATAATAAAAAGATATTAATAACGATAATAATGATAGTGATGATAATAATAATAATAATAATAATAATAATAATATGAAAAGAGTCGTTGATATCCGATAAGATGAAAGGAAATAAAATGAAATGACGTTAAAAAAATAACAGTTGAAGAGTTGAACGGTATACGTGGTGGCGGCGTTAGCGGCGCCGGTGGTGGCGGCGTCCCTCAACTTAACCGACATTTTGGTATCGCCTCTCAGTTCTCTTCTCGTAACGGCGTCGCACGAACCGCGCGTGACCGACGCCGCCCTGCACCAAGAAACGCGGTAATATAACGATAAGGTGAATCCCCGTTTATTCGAGATTGATTACAAGTGAAACACACGTATATTACGTATCACGCTCCGGTTCTAATCTGGACGGTGTCTCAAATTGTACATCGCATATTTTTATGCCCCGATACGTGCAGTGTGATACTGATAACAGTATGTGATTTTATTCGGAGATTCTAAAACGAACCGAAAACCATTCGTCTACGATCACGGAGCTCCTCATCCCGTTCCGAAAGGCTTGAGAAACAAATATACCCGTACTTCAGATTCTTGACCTTCCGGTTCGCCTCCTATTTGGTATCGCTATGATTCAGAATCTCGAGACAAACTAGAGCCGATTTAAAAAGCTGGGAATTAGATCGTAAACGCAATCCGTACAATGCTTATGCTGACAACTGTGACAGACAGCTGTTCACAATGGAATATAAATTTAGGAACAATTATTTTTACTACAGCGATTCGTTTAACGGTCAAGATCCCGTGTCGCTGCAGGAAGCCTTTATTGCTAGAATCGACTGCCCATTAAAGAATGTTACGCTCCGTGATTACGTAACTAGATAAAGTCGCTGGACACGTCGATTATTAACCGATAACTTCGAGGCACACATATGTAGATCCAGAGCTATAAGTAGTAAACGTATTTTTAAATAATCGCGGGAGAGTAGGCATGCCACAACTTCCGATCCGTTCATTTGAATTCCTATCTATCCAGAGCTGTGCACGTTTGCGCTCCTCAGCGCCGCCTAGCGTCAATTCGAAGCGGAATTGGGAGCGCTACATTTCGCGCTACTGAGGTACTTCTGTATTTCCTTAATTGAGACCCAAAATGATAATGGAATGCTGTTTGAACGTTATAATGTAATATGTATAGTACATAGGTGTAGGTGTATCGATTTGTTTCACAGCTTGAATCCTTCGGTTAACAACGTGCATAACTAGCGCTGGCGATAACTAGCGCGAAACAATGAGAGATAGATCTTACGCGTTGGTATATTAGCAAGAAACTTTCGGTACGTGGAATTTAGCGATGAATCATTGTAGGTAGAGACAGGTGTGACGTAAACGCGCGTTAGATATTGTTCTTGTTACAGTATGGGATATTCTTATCTGGTAAAATGAAACGTTGAATAAAGTGAAGTTGAATACTTTCTATAGAAGAATCTATACAACGATTAGAAAATAGACTATGCAATCGTGTATTTGGTTAGTTTCATAACTCGCAGGCTGGTTCGATGTGTGTATTTCGTAATCTATGCCCTCGAAAATCGTGTTCGTTTCATTCAGCCGTTGATTATTCGAGCCTGAATGGGTCCTAAGTGGTTATAAATCCACGAGGAACTTTACTCGCGCTGATGTACAAGTTGGGTGAAACAAAAAGTAATGGAAAGAGATCGATAACGAATTGGATCACTCGTACCGAACTGATTCAGAAATTATTTACCAAATGAACGAGTGTCTCTATTCGGAACAACTTCGGTCATACAGCGCAACGGTTTCGTATACTTTGCATAAATGAATCACAGCTAGAATCAGCCGAGATGAATCTAGATTCATTGCACGTAAACTTGTAGCACTGCGGTAGTCCGATCAAATTTTTCTGAAAGGTTTGACCCAGAAGGTACAAGGCTCTTGGGTCCATTGCCAAAACTTTGAGAATCGATGCTTAAACTAGACTCGCAGAGTTCCGTAATCAATTTGTTTGCGATACGATCGTCCAGGCTCGCGTTTTAGTTGCTTTTTGCTCATCTTCGACCAGCCTTGATCACCTTTTTCCTCTTCTTCGTCAGTGAGAGGAAAAGGCTTGAGAATTTTGTTCCTAGAACGGATGATCGTACTGGTGTGCAGTTTGCTTTACACCGAGCAACACTCCGGTTGTTTTCAATAGAGGCTCGCGATTCGCTCCAATAATTTATCTCAATTAGCTCTGCTCCCGGTTTTATCATCGAACGAGTATGCGGCACTGATTAGTTATTGATAATTAGATATTTGATAGTTTGACTCTGGTTCTTTTTCTCTCTCTATTTCTCTCCTCGTCGAAGGCCTTTAAAAGTCATCGTCGGTGACCGTAGAAGTGCACTTTGCACGATCCTATTCGTCACCTAATATTTACGTTCCATGTTCCACACCGGCGTAGGCCGTAACGGATACAAGAAGGTGTAATATCGCTTCTTGGTATAGGAAACCGTACGTGTGTATTTTCCCATAAAACTTATTACCCGCGCGGTCATTAATTAGCGTTCTTCAATCCATTCTAGAGAGTGCAACTTCTCGAGTTCGCTGCGGTAATAATTCCGTATGCTTTACGCGTTACCGTGTCTGTTCGACATAATAAATTTATTTTTATTTGTTTATTTAATAATCCAGACTCGTTACGATTTCACAATCGTCGTTGCACCTAAGATAACAATTGTGCCAGTGAGTATGGCACACTTTTAAATTCAACACACTTCGCTATCGCGTTGAATAAACAATTCCTTTTACTTGTTTATTTTTTCAATATTTCTTATCAGGCCTTCGATCACCGCGTTTAACTTCGCTCATTTCGGACAATATCCCTTTCGTCTTCTCATTAAAAAAATACAAAATTATAAATGAATTTTTCTTTCGGGAAATAAATCATTCTCGAAATTCAGAGTAATTTCAATCCTTTAATAAACATTTTTTACATCCGAGTAACTTTCGACGATGTAAATTTGAGTAGCAGATAATTAATTTTTTCATCATTCTCTAAAACGTGGTCAGGAAGAAATTTACACACCTATAACCCGATACGATCATTGTGCCATTAAGAGAGTTTTAAATTTCACAATAGACGATCGATCCATCGCCGTCTGAACGAGACGATACGTAATTATTATTTTTCCAATGGAAATACTGAATATTGCATATTAATTTTGAACTTACGCTGATATCTGCAAAAGTAACAATACCTTGGCTATGGTCTGTTCGTTTTAATACCGTAGATAGGCTTTCTATTGTATTTCGAAACCGTTTATTATCAATTCGTTGTTACGAGATAATAATTCGAGCAATAATTATCGATGAGGATACGACCTACGTACTATTTGACTTTCTTATAGAAGAATAGAAATTTTTAAATTACCTATTCGAATTATTCAGCGACTATATGTATACGGCGGTATTTTTGTATTATTATTCTCGTTTCCTTTCCTAGTACATAATTTGATTTTCTATTAAACTTAATATATTGTTAAATTCGAAGTTTTTGATACTTCGCGACCTTTTCACTTCCTGCGATCTACATGGATTAATAATAGAACGGAGACGAGTAGAGTCAGCTTTGTAATTTAACGCTGTGGAGGAAGAAAGTCGCTCACGTGTATAATGACATCCAATTTTTTTTTTTTCTACAATCGATCTTAAATATACTCGTTATTAGTCGGGCCTCTATTAAAATCACAAAGGAAGAAAGAATCGTATAGTACTACTGTATAAAAAAAAACAACATATTACAAAGATCGTTAATAGACGAACTGGATTCCTTATAGAGCGAAAATAAAAATAAGAATGAAAAGAGAAAAGGGAAAAGTGCGCCCCAGGCATTTTTCGACTAAATTCAAGCGTCTTGTTTAGTTATTTTTTATTTTTTACTTTATTTTTTTTTTATATATAGAAACTTGCCCGAGTTAAAATTAGTCACGTTTAAATAGATGGTGAGATATTTAAGCTGCACTTCCGGCGATGGTCTAATTCTCGGGTATATTATGTTCGAGGCGTAAAGTGTCCCTTGTCATTCGATGTGCTTAAAGATACTTAAAGAAAATCCTGTAAACCTCATTCACTGCAGTAGGAAAATTTAGATCAAAGAATTATTCCACTGAGTCTTTCAAAAAAATAAATAAATAAATAAATAAACAAAGAAATGAAAACCGCGATTCAATTAGTTCGTTTAATTTTTTGGTCATCGTTGAAACTCGTAAGCTTTGATCCTTTTGTGGAATACTTAAGAATCACGAATTTCCGATTGTGGGGAAAATTTCAAACGCGTCGAGAAATGTCGCGGAAAAATTTATAGGTCGTTGATCTTTGATTATATCCATTAGCTCGGTAATTATCCATAAATAGCCATGAGAGAAATTACTGTTACGCCACGTATTGAGCGGAAAAATTTGTTTCGTCTTGGAAATATCCAGTATAATCAAATTCGGACAGGATTTCTTAATCCTTTCTCATTGTCTCCTCGTGACTTGTGCAACTTCATAGGTAACCGATATTCAGATGCAAGATTACGGACTTTCATATCATTGAAAGAAATTTGAAAGATCGGACGGTGTAAAATCGCTGATATAGAAATTTTTCGACTCCATTTATTCCCGGGGAAAATTTATAGGAAAATATACATAATATCTATGATTAAAATAGTATTTCTAGAAACAGAACGTGACTTGAAGTCTCCTTGCCTTTATGCCTCCCGTTCCGTGATCGTAGAGAATATGCTAGTGAGTTGGTACATTCACTTCCGGTGACGGGTATCAAGCATACATAGTTAGTGCGAAAAAAAAGAGATCCTAATTTTATTTTTAATAGGTAGAACAATAACAGTCGAGTGAATATTCTCGAGGATGAAGTGTGGTGAAGAATAGTTTGAAAGATTAAGAAAAGAAAAATCAGTGAGAAGTAATTAATGGAAAACAGGCGAAGCGGATCCTCAGGAATTTACGCAAACCCCAAAATCTGTGAAAGTGCAAAAGTGCTACGGGTCTCTACCTCCATTTTTACGAAGAGAACTTTGTCGTAAAAAAAAGGGAGAAAAATTAACGAAAATAGTTTTTTGGTCAAGTATAACTGAGCGGGTCCCGTTCGCCCTGGGATCATAGCTATGTCATGAGCAGCAAAAGCACATCTTCCTTCAGTTTGAAAGGGAGGCAAACCCACATTCTGCATAGCCATGAGTCCGGGGTTCACCAAAATCGCTCCTCTCCATCGTCCGGAGTCTCTAAGCCGATCTCTCCGCTCGGTATTGCCGGGTTCAATTCCCTCGCCCTTGACGTGTCTTACGGTGGTACGTCTTCGGGAATCGGGGGTAGCAGATCATCGAGTCCACGAAATTCTATCAGATCGTTATCCTCGGTCTGGGAAGTACCGGAACCCGACGACGACGAGGATCCAGAATTATGGGAAGACATCGGAGTCGTTGAATATCTCGAAAGGCGATTGGGACCCCCGGACGAAAGTACCGAGGAGGAAAGGGCCGAGGCTTTGCGACTCGTACTTCTCGATACTGATATTCACGAGGGCGATGGCGAAGTTTCAGACTTTCTTTTCCATGTCGCAAGAACCAAGCATGGAAAAATCTACATCAGAGTCATCAGGACTTTGCTGCTGAATCGAGGTAGGGATAATTTATGAAAAGAAGAAAGAAGATAAGAAATGAATGAATCAATGAATGAATGAAACGAGAGTCAGAATTTTTGGAAATCATGCGATTTCTACCGACCGAAACTTTCCCAATTTGTTCAACTTCGTTACTCAAGTACGTGTGGCGCTACTAGCCACGAAATGAGCTAACGACGTCACGTTGAATTTTCACATGCTTGAAACTATTGATCGTATTGTTCATAATTATTCTTCATACCCATACCACGAAGTGAAAAAAGTTGATTGCTGATAAAAACTGCAAACGATACGATTTTCTCTTCGAAATGAATAGTCAGCATCGAAATGCAGTTCTTCCAACGATATCACAGTACGTGCTATAAGTCGCGTTTCTTATTGCGAGATATCTGATAAGATATATCGGAGTTTGAATCAATTGAATCAATTTTAACTACATTTTTTTCATACGAATAATCGCTGTACCTACATGGGAGACCGAGGCGAAGTGGGATTTTGCACGAGTCCCGCTTTGCCCCGGTCTCTCCCCTATATAGGAAGTGATTTCGCGGTGTTATTAGAGTCTAAATGTAGGGCACAGAAATGAGATCAACGGAGCTTATAAAACGCAAAAAAAAAAGAGACGAGCAAATAAGCGAATAGGTAAAATAAAAGTTTCGCGAAGCCATTCTAAAGCGAGTAAACATCAAGATAGACAAACGTAACTATTATACGCGTAATAGTTTAATCAAATCACGATCTAAACTCTGGTATCATTTCCGCAACGTTTTCTGTCTCGTTGTTCAAAATTAGACGGTAATGAGAAGCATATTTCTCATTAACGTTCGCTAATCACCGATAATTTATACCTACTCAATTGTACAGGCATAGCAATTGTTCTTTTGTCCCGCTCTATCCTTCTTCGGTCAATAAAAAGACGCGAATAGGTAAAACCGTCGAGCTGCAACGTCGAGGAGACGAAACGATCATCGGATCTGCGCATATCGTCTTCCCTTCTTCTTTTTTGATATTTTCTTGTTTCCACGCTCTTTTCTTTCATCACCAAACAACAGAGAAGTTCGTGCCTATACGCGTCGCGTTTCAAATCGTTAAATATCAAATAAATAAACCACCAAGTATCAAAATTTTACAATTTCGGGATTCAGGACTTCGGAAACTCCACGATACCCGGTATGTCAGCTAGTGCAGTGATAACGACGTTCCAAATAAGAGATGAAGACGAAGAAAAAGATGAAATTAAATTGAAAGACGGAGGGTGCAGACCCATTAACCGAGATGCAATTAACTTGGAAATAACCGGCGATCCTTCTTCTTCTCCTTCCTCTACTGGCATGAATTACCAGCTTCCATTCAACCCGGCTGACCACGGCCTCAATCCAGAATTTCGGCTCACCAAATTCGGCGATATTCGCGGAAAAGGCATGAAGCCTAGTCAAACCGATCTGAAATCTCTACTATCAGTCTTTACGGAAGAAGATCACTCCGGTGAACAACCCCTTCCGCAAGACACATCGATCACTCCTCTCGAACGACTCGGTCTAAACCTGATAGAAACCAACGACATCTTATCCCCGATAATCGACGATCCTTATTTGATGGGTAAAATCGCTTTCGCTAGTGTAATGAGCGGAATTTATTCCCTCGGTATACCAGACTGCGTTACTTCCAGAATGATATTGGCCACTTCGAACCGCATGGAAGACAACGAGCGCAACGTAGTGGTCCCCATGATCATCAGAGGCTTCAGGGATGCTGCGAAAGCTGTCGATAGTTCCGTTCAGAATGCCCAACTGTTGTCTAATCCATGGTGTCTGATCGGTGGTACAGCAACCGCGATTTCTTCTTATCACGAAGTTGTACCACCCGACGGTGCTACGGTTGGGGACGTCATGGTGCTCACCAAACCGTTGGGAACCATGGTGGCGGTTACGGTGGCAAATTGGATCGAACAACCGGAACGAAAGTGCAGATTATTGCTGACGATTACCGAGGAGGATGTTAGAAAGGCGCATAGAAGGGCTGTAGACTCGATGACCAGGAGTAACAGAATAGCGGCTGTTCTTATGAGGAAGTACAACGCTCATGCTGCCTGCGACGTTAAGGCATACGGGATATTGGGACATGCCGATATGCTGGCTAAACGTCAGTCGAGAAACATAAGCTTCGTTATCCACAATATGCCAATTATTGCTAAGATGAGTGGAACCGCGAAATCAACCGGGAACGTTATGCCTCTGCTGCAAGGACTCATGCCAGAAGTTTCGGGCGGTCTTCTCGTCGTTCTGCCCAGGGAACAGGCCGCTGCCTATTGCAAGGCTTTGGAAAAAACGGAGCAGAGACAGGCCTGGATTATCGGGATCGTCGAAAACGGACAGCGGACTGCCAGAGTCATCGATAGGCCCAGGGTTATCGAAGTTCCTGCGAAAGAAACCGGCGCCTCTATTTGGTGACGGATTTTTATCAAGAGGGGATCATCCATTCGTCAGATTTTTCATTCCTGCGAGTTTAATTCCGTCGAATTCGGCTTAGAATCAATCGATCGAGTCAATTTCTCTGAATTATACGGGGAATCGTGATTGTTTTCTTTTTATCTTGCCATATTTTTTGTTCATCGTGCGTCACGTTCGACGTACGATTTCGTTCGATTTACTCTGAGATTTGTAAGAGCGTAAATTCCTGAGATGAATTACGTATCGCCACGGTGAGTGCGGGGGATACAATATATCGACTGGTTATCCAGTTTTCGATTTATGAAGGCGAAAGTTGAACAGCTCCCGGGCACCGAGAGCAAAAACACGTTTAAATTTCTCCGTGGTTCATCGAGTCCTTCGGGGAGAGCGGATTCCATTACCTTATAGAACTGCCCTTTACGTGTTTCATTCGGGTCGCATAAATATGCGCTTTATGATGATTAGAAATTATATTATCATTTCATTCATTCAAGGTTAATCTTATGGGAAAATTTTCATTGCATTAGAGAGCTGGATATCCTCTCGACGAGTTTAATGCTTGATAAATAATTGCATACATGTATATCACATTATCATAATCTAAGTCTACATTCTCTAAGCATATCTGTTCCCTGTATAAATTACAAAGACTGGAAATAAAATTTTACAGTTTTGATAATAAAAAAGACCGGAAACCTGAATTCTACAAATTTCTAACAATCCGTTATCATTTCGAAAAAGTTTAGGAGAAAAAAAAACTCCACCGATCAGGTATGTTTGTGTTTTTCTTTCCCATTTTCATGAGTCGACGAAAGAACTGCAGTTCCTTGATCTGAAACTATAGAAATGCCATTCGTCGTTCCTTACCGAACGTCAATGACGTTAAAAATCAGGAGCGTCTGGTATAAACGAATCGCAATCTGAAAATCCAACCTTTTCCCTGCTGTACCGTATGAATTAGGATCGATCGAATACGGGCGAAAGAAAAATTGAGTGAACTCTTAGTTTCGCGCCGTTCTAGATCCCCTCCACGGATCGCTGTTCCTCGTGACCCTGCGCATACAGCGCCCTCCTTTTCCGCGGAGGATTTAGTAGCGCAAAGAGAAACATGGCGGATTGATCTGCGCGGAGTTAGTATCGTAATAGAGAAGTTTACACGGTATTTCTCCTGTTCGTTGAACGACGGATTAAACCGGACGGATCTCGCGGATCATTTCTAGTTTATTTCTAACTACAATCGATATGGCATGACCCTTCGTCGTGGCGCTGATCGTAATATAAAAGCAGAATTTGTTCAAGTCCAAAATGTGTCTATCAGGCGATTTTAATACACGCCTGGTTATAAATCCTTGAGTTCACAGTGCCTCGTATTATTTATTCGTCGTTATACGAATTGGTTTCGTATTAATCGTCGGTGCCACGTTTCGTCGTCGAACCAACTCGCTAAAGGCGAGATATTATGTGTTGAATGGTAAATATTGAGAAGTTTATACATCCCAAACACACATAACCCTCTTTAAACCGAAAGAAAATTCCTCTATGATGTACGAATCTTTCGCTGCAGTCGCATTGTTGTATGTAACTAACTAAAGGAATGAATGGGCAGTGAGTGGGCGACACGTGCTGTGATTGGTTGCCGGCAAGGGCGTCTGCTGCAAGTCTAGTTAATTTCCACGGTTCAGGGTTCGAGCGTACGACAGTGATTCACCTTCGATATTGCGTAACTTTTATTCTAGCTCCCTGCAGCTCGTCGCTACGAAAGCGGTTGTTGTCTAGTCAGTTATTCGGATCTTATTCTTCTTATTTTTGCAAACAACGCGAATTCTGGAACTAGATTCCGCCGCCAGACGGCACTAGAAGCCCGTTATTATTGCTTTCCAAGCCAATAAGAAGCGATTAACGAATAACGATATTACGAAGACATAGAAACGGCCAAAGTCCGAAGTCTAAACCCTTCTACCAACAAGATTTGCATAATTCTAATCGCATACAAATAGGAAGAACATTTTTAACGAATCGATCTCTCCAAAAGCCCCGGTTCTTTCTCTCTTTTAATATTCTTTTCGGAATCATCTTGCGATTTTCTGTTCCAAATAGATCTCTGATAGCTACGAAAGCTGCATCGACTAGGCTTATGCAATACTTTAGCAAACTTTAACCTTTCACCTGGAAATCAATATCGTCATCTACCCCTGCCTTAGGTTAAACCGCGTTATTCGCGCCACTTTGATACCTTCTATTCGCAGAATCATTATCACAGAATAATTAAAATGACTCAGTTTTTTTTTCTTTTTTTTGTTTCTTCCTTTCGATTACTAGAGTTTGGAAAAAAAAAACGTCTTGCAATCGCTATCGCCTCTGAGACGAATAAAAAATAACACAATACCTTGTACATAAACTATGTTATCTCTCTATGGTATTAGTCTTATCTTCTTCATGCACATAGTATTGCCCTTCTTATCTATAAAGCCCAGCTCTATGTTCAAAGACGAGGCATTTCTATATATGGATTTGATAAAGAGAGTATTAAACATTGTTCGATAATAATTTCGCATCGAAAGACAATTTCTGTAATTCGTAGTTACGGAAACTCGAGAATAAAATATTTGCAATATTAACCGGCGTCGAACTGTCCGTTGGAAATATCAGACCAAAGATATCGACGTTAGTCACTTTAAGTCGGTACGATTCGTAGCTTTTTCGGTCAGTATAAATTCCGACATTCCTCAAACATCGATAAGATAAAATCGCACTCGATCGCGACACGCGATAGGGGGTAGCCAGTATATACGATTACAATTACCAATTTTTCAAGCAGTTGTTGTTCGGCCGTGAGTCGCGACGTTGAATAAAAATAGTTGTAGTATGGCTGCGGAGGAAAGGAACGAATTGAAACTACCCTTTGGACCATCCCCGTAGCGTAGGGTCTCCGGGCTGTAGCCCGGAGCGCTTCGAAGGGTTTTAATCTCATTTTTCATTGAATAATAAAAAAAAATCGTAATTAGTCGCACGTATGTGTCGGTGAATTATAAATAAGCTGTGAACGAGGTGAGAGTGGGAAATAATTACATAATATCCGATCTACGATAGTTCGGTGAATTTTGAGGAGGGTTTTTTAACGGTTAAAATTAGATAAAAAATAAATAGAGCTTAGTAGAATTTTGAAAATGTTCCGGTATCTCCAATATTATGACGATAGTTATTGGTCGAGTCCCGGAGACGACCAGCGATTTAACAAGACGGATCCAAGGGCGACGCTGGACTTAATATCAGAGATCGACGAGACGGATATCCTCGATGATAATCACGAGGATGATCCCTACGAATATGACGAAGAAATACCCCGGCCTGGGGCGGTCGTACAAGTCGGAACTTCGCGAAGTAATAACGACTCGAGATTCGGACGAGAAAGTCTTCTCCTTCTTCAGGATTTCGACGACGACGATAATAACGGCGTACGCTCTACTACCGCTACCACTGCTAACTCGTTCGGGTCAAGATCTTCGAATACAAGATGCTGGGGGTGCGAGGGATGCAGCGGAGGCACACCACTCTTTCTCTTGGCATCGCCTGCCGAAGCTCCCTGCACTTGTCAATCTTGTCAGTAGACAATGAGATAATCAATTTTATTACGAAAAGCTACGTCCACGCCGCGTACGTCCAATCAGTTTACTCGATTCGACAAGTTCGTTCAATTATTAGGATCCATTTCTTTCTTTACTTCTTTCTTTATCGATTATATTATTCTCAAACATTTTTTCTTCCATTATTTGCAAAGCATTTTTTTTTCTAATTTCATGTGCTCGCGTGTATTCCCTTGAAATTTGACGAATTTTTCAGTGTTTCACGTATAGAATTTCTCCGTTTTTCTGTTTCTCAGACCCCGTATTATACGATTGGAAAATATATTCGGGGTTCTACGAAAAACGTGTTACGTTTTTCTTCGTTTTTCCCACGTTCCTATAGAAGCACTGAAATTTTTACATCGTATATAAACTTGACGCTGTATCGAAGCTTTTGGCGTAATATAATCGCAGCTAGACATTGCTAATGCTTAATTAAATGGTTCTTAGTTACACCTGTACTGTACTTTCAAAGCTAGTAAAAAAGAAGAGACGTTCGATACCGCTTTTGAAGAACAACAAACCACTTGAAAATAATATTTATATATACGTTCGTATAGATTCGTAAATAATATTTGGTGAAGAGTACATAGTTCGCGTTAACGCGGTGTGGTCAGCGCTTAAAATAACTGAAAATTTCATACAGAAATTATGCCTATATTTGTGTACGTATAATCCTGATTGTAAGTGACTTTGTTGTGAGCCTTAGATAATATACACGATGCAACACGATGTCTTTTTTCGTATATACGTATTCTCGCTGCAGCTTGTCGTTAAGGCGATTGTTAATTAATTACAAATCGCTTGTTTATGTATTACGAATACACGCCCGTTATTGAGAAGATTTTTGAAGAAAAATCCTATTATTTTATATTCCGCTTAATCTGTCTTGTCGCAAGTATATTTTTCGCTCGTTACAGGTAATACCGAGCATGTGGTTAAGTATATTGCACTCGTTCACGAATAGTTAGATATACGCAATTTCAATTACTCACCACTGTACCGCTTACTCACCACTGCGTACCTATATAGCTGCACCCTGAAATTCGGTTTTGAATTTCGAACACGAATCGAAATTACATGTAACATGTCTTTTCTTTTTTTAAATTTTTCTATTCGGTAATATTCGAATTCAGAATTTTCAAAATTCGAAATTTCGACCTGGCCCCGTTGCTCCAGTCTTCTCTGTACTTACAAACCTGAACCTTAAACCGTATTGCTCAACGCGTCTAGCTGTATAATTTAAAAATGATATTCTATAAGGCGTTGAAACCGGTATTTCTATCTCCTATTTACATACCGTAAGTCTACTACTTGTCCCAGTATAGGGCCTGATTAGATTGTCGATTATACTATACAGGTATAGCGATCAACGCGTGAGCTGTACAATCTCCCGAAAATAAATAAGCCAGAGCAGCTATAAACTCGACTCTCAAAGATTCCTTTTTCATTTTCAATAGACATACCTACCTGTTATACCGAAGTATACCTACGTACGTCTTGCACAACGCGATAGTCACGACATTAGAATGAAACGTGCGTTTCGTACCGGCATACAGATTGAGTACCTCGTACCTACCTCTCCGGTACGAATTACGTAATAGTTAATTCCCGCATGTCCAGGTTATTCTTTGTACCCGTAAATTACGTCTTCGTCTTTGCGGTTTGCGCTCGTATACCCTATCTGAGACAGAAGAGCCACCGCTGGGTACATTAGTCTTGAATTAAAATCGTGAGTCTTGTGTTATAAAACAATTTCGGCGTATCTTATTTTCTAAGTTCATGTTTAATATCTACGTACGGATACGAAACGTGTATAATTTATAATATCGAAAAAATTCTTAAAACTAAACAAGTTTCACAATTTTAGTGAGATTTCTGTTACAAAAATGACTACGGCTCTTCACTGTGAGAAGAAGAAGAACTCTGGATGACCGGAAAATTTATAAATCGATTTAACGGACGTCAAAATACGTCTTAGAAAACCGACGAGTTTACCTACTTTCGTTTAAATACCACAAAAATATGAAAGTACTGATATTTAAATCCCCGGGTCAAACGCCTTTCGATCTTCTCGATTCCGTGCTGTTGCATTGTCTCCGCGAAGCTAGAACTTTGCTTATTGCAAAAAGCACGTTATGGCTATACCTCGAAAATGAAACGAATATTTCATCTTCGTTTTTTTTTTTTTGCTTATTTTAATTTTACGACAAACAAATTTTTTCCAATCTGCTAAAACGACTCTTTCCCTGTTTCTCTCTTTCTGTCCGTCTCTTTCTCTCTCTCTCTCTTTCTGTCTGTTTGTCTGTCTCCGTCTGGTAGCACGTGGGCTGCACTTCTTCGCTGTAGACGTGGAATGCGCCAGCGTCGCGACGCCCCAACGACGAGACCCGGTCGATAAATAGTACATATAGTTATATGCACAGTTTACTCCCCTTGTTGAAAGACCGCAAAATCCAGCATCCCCACAGCAACAAACCGAGCCTCGCTGTATAGTTGCTCGGTATAATCTTTCGCGACGTAAACCGCGAGAATTTAATTCGTTAATTATATCTGATAAAATAAAACTGTAGAAATTGTCGATTAGTTTTTTATATTTTTTACACTAAATCACGTATCTATGTATACTATAAGAGACTGACGATTTAGGAAATAGTTTTTATTTAATTTTAATTTTACTTATCGTTGAATTATAATTTTTGTTTTTTTCTTGAAAATCGGGTAAATGCGGAAAATAAAATCCTTCGACCTTCGACACTCTTCATTTTCCATTAATAAATGTTTTCACGAGCTTTCGAAGTTTTCGTGACTCGCAATATCGCCGGAAATAATCAACCAGACAACAACGACGGGGATGACGATCATACCGTTGATTCTTCTTCTACTAACGATTCTTCAGGTAGAATATCAACGATTCGTTAATCTGTGATTGAAAAACGAATTACATACGTGATTCAATAAAATTGAACGATAGGGAAGAAACACTCCTGTATACTATTGCGCTTTGTTGATTTTATTATCCACGATATTTATACACGATGATCAAACCTTCGTGAATTTCGTCATTTATGTTGTGATACGCAATTTTCCAGCCGCTTTAATGCTATGTGGTTCTCTTTGTTTTATAAGCAATTTCAAAGCACGATTTAATCATATCGAAATGTTATACGTATGTTGATCGATGAGTCCAGCTTATTCAATTCATGTACATACATTAGTAACTCGATATCAATCAGACTCATAAAATTGCGAGAATGATAATTGCCAATCAAACCAACTAACGATACATTGCATTGTCTGTTTCAGTTCTATGTAGCAACCGGGTGAGCCAAATGACAAAAACCTACAATGATATAGAAGCAGTAACCAGGCTTCTGGAGGAGGTAAGATAAACTCCGACTACTACTACTACTTGACATCGATTAATATTGATTTTAAACCATGTCGTTTGTTCTAACAATTATTTACGGCGCCTTTATCTTCCAGAAAGAGAAAGACTTGGAATTAACAGCTCGAATAGGAAAGGAGCTGCTAACACACAACCAGAAGCTAGAGAGTAATGTAGCATCTTTAGAAGCTGAGCTAAAACTATCAAATGAAAAAATAACGCAGCTGAGTCATGAGTTAATTAAAAAGACCGAGCTGATACAAATACTCACCAATGATGTTGACGACTCCGGTTCAGACAGCGGTACTCCGACTGGTCTGCGGGGTATTAATCTTGACATGATGCAGCGGAGGATCAGCGTCCTCGAAGATGAGAATAAACAGCTCCGCACTGAGTTTACTAACTTGGTACACGATGCGGATGATTGCGAAGAACAGGAAGCACGCCTTGTTAAAGATATCGCAGCGCAATTAGGTAAACACAGTTTTTTAAACGTTTTTTCAGATAATCTCACGGTTTTATCGTTCTTTCCGTAAGTGAAGGAAGAAGTGGGACAATTTTTGAGATCAATATGTTATTAATGTCACAGCAAACGCCAACATGGAGGTGGACGGTATAGCGGATGAGTTAGACCGCCAGAAGGAAGAAAACAGACTTCAGCATGAACAGATAGTTAGTCTAACAGCTAAATTGTCTGAAACCGAGCTCAGGCTTGCTCGGTTATTAGCTGAACATGACGAGATCGGAGCCACGCTAGTCATTACCAAGGATAACCAAAATATCCTTGCCACTGAGCTCGCTGAATTCAAGGACCGATATACTGAGGTGAAAAATAGAACACCTAAGTTAAAAAATAGCTAGCGCTAATTCTCCCAAACTCTCACAGGTTGTGAATTTGCTGGCTGAGACACAGGAACAATTACGTAAACAGAGGAAGAAAGGAATGCCTATGGTTCGCGGAGGATCTCTCTTCCCGTCTCTCGGTGCTGCTCCGCAACCAGACTCGATAGCTTCAGAGTTAGAATCGTCGTTATATTCCGAAGCGAGTCTTGATTCAGGGATAATAAGCGACAGAACGTGAGTTTCTGCCTTAATTTCCATCCCTAAAACCATCTTCCTACCCACATTATGTCATGAAAAGTTCAAAAACTTCTAAATTCGTTCTCAGGCCAGCTTACAAAAAAGTATTCGACACCGTTAGAACCGCCTCTCGAGCCTCCTATGCTGGCAGTATGGATGCCAATCAATTCCCACGCCTTGGCTCAATGACTACGTCAACTTTGTCCAGCGGTTCCTCGGGTCCCCGCATGAGCTGCGGCGCTTTACGCCCTGTTGCATCCTCAGGATTTCCTAGCCTGGACTCTACGGGTCACAGCGACAGCGAAGGCTCTCTTCTAACTGACTCTGAGGATTATCCGTGAGTATTTTACGGATTTTGGTGCTACAAATGAATCCTAATTACCCAGTCAGTGTTTAATTTGGAAGAAAACTGATCCCAGAATCACCGAAAGCTAGAATAAGGACTAGTAATCTATTTTTCATATATTTTTACAGCGGTCCGCAACAAACCGGAGTGCCAGGTGCTCCTGGAGCGGCAGACTTAGAGGCTGCATTACGGCGGTTAACACCAGCAGAAGTAATAGCGAGGCGAGCATGCCTGAGTACCGGAGCTGGCTACAACTACGACTACGACGTCGGAATCCAATCTCCACCTTTGTATTTGCCATTCGGTTGTAGAACACCCGACAGTATAATGTCAACTGGAAGCAGCGGTAATCTAAGTGGGTTTAGTGGTAACAGTGGAAACGGCTGGCGACTTCCAGAGAAGCTGCAAATAGTCAAGCCGATCGAAGGCTCTCAGACTTTGCACCACTGGTCTCAGCTCGCTACTCCAACTCTCGGAGGTTTGCTTGATGAGAGGCCTGGAGTTAAGACGCGGGGTGGTCGAGCCCTGGAGGATCTTGGTCTGGAGACTTTCACTTTAGCCGATCTTGAGGAAGACGAGGAATACGCAAACCCTGGAAAGTTGTTCCAGGACACAGGCTCTATCTACACATTCACAAACAGCACTGTCTTACATCCCGACGATCACACCAGCGTTACAGCCAGCATGGCGGGTAGTCGGGTCGTAACGGCACCTAGTAGCGCTTTAAATTCAGGAATGAATACCCCCAGAACTTTGAGCCGGCGTAATTCTACCTCCACTTTCTCCACGACTTTTGGCCTCGCCAAGATGCTCAATGAGAGAGGTATCAAGGCCGTCACACCATCCTGCGTCGCAACTCCTAGCGGAGAACGAAACTTCACGCCAACCGCTACCCCCTGCAATAGCCCTGATGGCACTCCTCCACCTTCTAGATCAAACTCTCCTCCACCTTACAGCAGCCCTTTCAGACTTGGGCTTTTTAGCAGCGGAGCTGAGCTCCTCAAGCGGACTTTTGGCACCGAGGAACAAGTCCAGGTGAGAAAACCAAAGAGAACTAAACCCACGCTTAGCCGGTCTGACAAAAAAGCTTTGACCGGAATTGGACTGGTTGAAAAACTCGAGCGGATTGGAATCGATACCATAATGGCAACCACCGCAAGCTCTACAATTTCTCCGCTGGCACTTCAAGGGGCAATTTACACGCGGCGTTCAATGGAAAGTCCAATGGCTCAGCTGACTTCGTTAAAGACTTCAATGTCGTCTAGTATAAGCCAAGAAAAACTCTCCTCTGGTTCGTCTTCCTCTTCGGTTAGCAGCGGAGATTCTTTGATGAGAAAACCGCCTTTACCACCGAGTAAATCTAGAGGAAAAGAAGCTGAGCTCGGAGTCCCCATTAGGCCAGGAGACGGCGCTCTTAATACCAGACTTGGCCAGTTGTCTAATCGACAAAGACGCTCTGGAGCAGGAGCAACTCGGCCTGACTTGGGCAAGGTCAAGGCTACATCTACGACTACTAATGTTAAAGAATCCGCGCCACAGTCAGCTTTAGGAACTATTAGCTCACTCCTATTCGGAAGGAAGGGAGGACTTCTGTAATAACGTTAACGATGCTTAACTCATGGCAACAGAGTAGTTATTTTTGTTTTTTTCAACCGGGATCAGGATTGCCAGTTTAAAATCGAACATTCTATCAAATGAGGAGGAACAGAAACGGATTTGAAACACTTTCTTCTAATGATCTAAGAGTGTATTTTAACTATATCATATAGCAAGGAAATTATACAGGTTTGAAAATCGTTTCTGTGACTCTTTTTGCTGGGATGTTTGATAAATAAGGTTTAATTTCTTCGGAGTTCCTCGAGACATGTTAAGTCACATTTATTTACCTAATTAACTTATCAATGCACGTGTACGTAATACTTACGGTGCTTTTGTATTAGAAAAAAATTGCTTTTACAGTTGATAATATTCCTGATGTACATATTGAACGGTATTGATTATAATTAATAGATTAATCCACATACCTGATTGCTTTTAGATATACAACACACAGATATTTAGTAGTATAACTACCATTGGTTGTCATAGGGACACGCTCGCTGACGATAGTAGTAGTAAAGTCGAGTTTATCGTAACAATAGGGAATTAACCCATACCTAAATACCTACTATCCATGTAGATGTTTAAATAATATCTGTTATCGATAGTTAGAGAAGCTCATCAAGCTCAAAGATCATGCAACTTGTCTCTAGACAAATGGAAATTGACAAAATTACTGCAATCGCGTTATCAGACATAGAAAAAAAAAGATCTCTAGATCCAATGAGAGTGATTCTGTAGCATTTGTAGGGCGAAAAATTCACTAAATTTTCCTTTGTTTAATCAGTCAATATACAGTATTATTTTGACTGATGAGCCTTCTCTTTTCTTTACTATATTTATTCAAAATTAGCGATTTTTCGATCCTTACAATTGCTCCGAGGTGGTGAGAAGGGAATTCTGTTTCAAAGAATAACAGAGATAACGTCGTGAAGACGAGCCACGCACAGAAACAGCAGCAGTAGCAATATGGTGGTGTGAAATTTGCCCGAATATAATGTAAGTGTACAGTAGAAAAGCCACTTTTTTGTGTGGTATGTATATAGATATGCAGGTGGATGCACGAGGGAAGTAGTAAGTTGAGAAAATGAGAGAGAATTAGACGGCGTAGTTAATTGATTTGTTATTAGCTGCCTATAAGAAATTCCAAATGATTAAATCGTGAAAATAATATGATACAGCAGAGGGATCCCAGATATTGTTATTTCAGCACAAATTATAAAAAAAAAAAGAGAGCGACCAACAACAACCAAAACATCAACAAGTCAAGTAAAACCTGGTGCTAATCTATTTTTCATTAATATTCTCGCATTTTGTTTTTATTACACCGGTTGTTGGTTGCACAGCTGATATTTTTAAGCTCCCCATCCTTATACTACATTCGATCGCTCAAACTTGCTGTTGTCAGTCTTTAAATGAAGAAGATTGTGCATTCAGCATAGTGGATTGAATGAATGAATTGAACTAAGTTTTGACAGCGTATATCTTGTTTTAATTGAAACTTGTTCGTCTTCTGATTATTGATATCATTATTTTTGTTTTGTTCCTTTTTTTTTCTTCGTTTTTCTCTTTTCACAAATTACTTAGTTTACATTGTTTTAACGTTATTATCAGTTTGTTGATTGATCAAGCTTTTATGTAAGGACAATCCTGTATTATATCCATACGAGTGTGTTTAGCTCGATGCCGCCTTGTAAATAAATACAATGTTATATTAGACGTAAAAAATGAATAAATTTTAAGTTTAAAAAAAAATTTAAAAAAAAAAACGAATTGATTAATACATATACGTGAAAATTCTTTGTTGCTGTCCTGTGCTGTGAGCTAAGTAGTACGTTGAGTGTTTGCATCCTTTTGTTGACCCAGATTTAATAAAAGGCCTAAACGTAAACATGAATTTCATCAATTTTCTCTTTATAATAAATAATTATGTAAAACAGCGAAGATTTTGAAGAAAAGTTTCTGTAAATAGAAAAATATATAGAAATTTATTGAATATCACGCATACGCTGGGAAGACCTAAGTAAAATGATATTTTTCACTGCAGCTATCAATTACGCGGTATCAAATTCGTTTTAGATAAATAAGTCAAAGGTATAGAAAGAATGTGGTGACGGATCTGCATACTATCTATCGTACCATACAGTGTATTATAGCTATAATTTATTATAGATAGATATTAATTTTAACGTCATTAGTATTTGGTGAAAAAGTGCTAGAGCTTGTTCATAGATTCACCGAAATACATTTGAATCGAGAACGAAATGAAGCCCCGAGTAATGAAATTCTTTAGTTGAAGACAAACTATGTTATTTTTAATAGCAAACATCCGCGAGAGGGTGTAAAGTTAATTTTAGTTATTTATTTATTTCGTCTGTTTTCTAATAAATAATTACGACTTATCGTTTGATTAATTGGAGTCTTTTGTTTTTGTTTTACTATCGAGAGACACGCGTTTAACTTTTGAGGAAAATTCTCTAAAATGAGTTTTCGATTCTTTACCTCTATGCCGTTGTAAATTGTTACCGCATACGATGTACAGTATTATATCATCTGACCTACGGCAGGATATCGAAAGAACAAAACGCTTGTAAGAATTTGCAAAGATATTTTTATCCGAGCATCCCTTACTCCGTTATTTGTTCAAAACTGTTCAGTCGTACCTCCCGATCGCCTTAAACGTGAAAGAAAGTTGTGTTTCATTGTCAGTTGAAACGTTCCTATTATAATTCTTGCAGTTTGTATATTTTTGTGTTTTGTCTCTTTGTACATACGTGCATTTACATTATTGTCGTAATATGCACCGTAATGACAATGGTTACCATCATGTTTTGTGCAGTATATCGTAAATACGAATTGAACAATAAATATATTTAAATAAAATCGTCCGTCTCCGTTATATTTGACACACATCATTAATTTCAGGTGTCGACAATTTTCTACATTTTGTCATAACTATTCGACTAAAAAAAAAATTCTCTTATTATTCAATCGGGTTGCAAAATAATTGAAACGATTTCAAAATACACCTACTCAACGACTTTATTATTATCATCATTACATACGACAATTTCCCACTAGATATAAAAAATTGTGCGCATCCAAATCACTTGCTTCTTAGTTTCATATCTCAAGGCACAGAAACCCATTCTGGCCAGGCTTGAATTTGGGTGAATAGTGCGAAACCTGGACTCGCGGTTGCGCCTGCCTGACGTCCGCCGATAACACGCACTGTCGGTCTAAGAACACCCTGCGCTTTTCCGCAAAGAATCAATTTGTGTGCAGCATTCAGCATCGTTTGGCTTGCGTCAGTATCTGAAGAAAATAAATGTTTCTCTTATCTTCAAGAGGTCACAGAGTGATAGATACAACATAATATAACATAATCTTCATGATATAATGAGGATAGCTCGTAGAATACATCATTAAAATATATTCACGAAGGATTTTAATCTGAAAATCGTACAATTGTTGGTCAAATTTACATCTCACCTTCAAACGAACCGATGAAAGCTATTCCAACAGATCTTTTGTTGTAACCGTAAGTGTGCGCACCTTCACGAGTCCAGCCAGTACCCTCGTACACATTACCATCTCCTCCAATTAGGAATCTAATGAATTACATAACAGTATGAGTATGAACCTAGTAGTAGTATCTTCTCCGTGTTAGACAAGACGCGGCTTTTACTACCAGACATCACAGCTAATCGGAACGAATATTTAGCAAATAGTTTTATTGCAAAATTTTGTAAATTAGTCAAAGCATTGACAAGAGGGATGTTACAAGTTTTCTGAAGTGAAAAAATATACGATTTCTTAAAAATCATTAATAGTAGTAGAAATAATCGTCCCTTTCAGACAGCGAACATTTACTGTACGACAACTCGCGTTGTATGAAGGGGAAATTCCGTGTTAGTCAGACGCACGAGTGAATCGCTTGGTTCTGGCAACACGGATGCAGTGTAGACCGTACGTCTATACGGATATTATGTATCGAAGCATGGTTACATGCGTTACATTTGAATCAGCGTATGTCTTACGAATAGCCGATGTCATGCCAGTTATTATTGTCCATGTGAGACGCTTGGATATTGGCAACAGTTTGAGCGCATTGACTGCGCTGCGTGCATCTGTCGGTTACCGTGTGTTGAATTACCGCATACGGTAATGGAATAATTAAGTAATTTACGCTTCTCGCCTGTCTCGCACCCCATTGCGATCTCGTTATTATATTTGGGCACTGATTAGATTCGTCTGTAAAAAGTATTTAAACGGAAGTTAAAATAAGAAATATAAATGCACTAAATTAGTCACCACTGCGGGGATAATTGAATACGACCCTGAATGCTTTTTTTTATTTTTATGCATACGTCGAAATCGCGTCATTGAAATCTTTCTTCATTCAATATATACTCAAGATTCTACTTATTTTTTGCATATATTATTGGATTTACAACCGCAACCGATAACTGGTTGTGTTACCTTCAAGAATTTCGTAATAAACAAGAGACAAATTATTGGATTTTTTGGCCCCCAAATTCGGTGAATTTTCCCAATACTGTCGCGAGAAAAGATCAACAAATTTTACATAAAATAATAATGCGTACTTTCTATGTGTATATCTTCTAGAAGACCGATCAAATGATGTTTTCATTACATTTCTTATTGACTTCTGACACCAAGTCTTATTTTACAACAGCCTCATGACTGCGGATTGCTTTATCAATGTATTCTAGCAGATAACGCTAATGAAAGTACGTATATAAGTATTTTAAATATTAGCCACTATTATAATTTGCATCGTTAAGACATTGAATTAGATATACCTGCAGCGACAGCGTAGATGACAGTTAAAAACGTGAGAATCTTCTTGATAACCATGATTTTTTTAAGTTCCAACTTTTCACTGCAAAACTGTGATTCGAGACTTGATCAACGAACGCGGGAGAAAGAGGTTCTTAACGTTAAACATCCGATGTGCGAATGCCACATATGAGTATGACGTTGAACGTGGTGCAAAATGAGGGAATTAGTGGGGATGATCATACCGTATTACTTCTCAACCAGTCCATTTTTTCTATTCCACGAATGAGTGTGCGAGCATGCGGTGAGCGCGTATAACGAATATTTCCAACTTGTGTGGGAATCACATTAATCGAAAAAACACATATGTATGTATCACCCACGTCAACGCTATAAGGTATCGTTATACTTTTATTTTCCATACGTAGAGGAGAGTGGGGTGAAACCGGGAATCTCTTTATTTCTATTCGCAGTAATTCTGTCAGTCGGCTAATGTCTACGTTTCAAATACTCGATTTTCTACGGTACTGCGAACATTACAAAGTACTGTCTCCACTGTCTCTTCAAACTTCCTTTTATAATTCAATCAGGTTTTGAATGAATGAAACGATTTAAAAACAAAGATATCCCAAGTTTATTAATACATTATAATGTACGGAAATTTGTCAGTCCATTAAAAATTTCACGCATTCGAGTAATAGATTTACTTAATATAGATTTCGTCGCATCGTATCTCACGGCACAGAAACCCATTCTGGCCATGTTTGAATTTGGTTGTACAGTGCGAAACCTGGGCTGAGGGTCGCCACTACTTGACGTGCACCGATGACACGCACTGTCGATTGAAGAATACCTTGAGCCTTTCCGCAAGTAATTAATTTATGCGCAGTGTCCAGCATTGTTTGGCTCGCGTCATCATCTGAAGCAAATAGATATCCCTAATTTTTCAGAAATCACGAAGTGGCAAGCCAATACATTTAGGTACCCATACAAGGCCGTTTTATAGTTCACATACTTTCGTTTCTTCAGTTGATATTTTGTATAAATAGCCCATACAAAATATCACTTAAATTATGAGTAGAGTCTTTACCAATCGGACATATAGTCTTAATAAAATTGACAGCTTACCCTCGTACGAACCGATGAAAGCAATTGCAATAGATCTTTTGTTATAACCGGGCGTGTGCTCTCCTTCGCGAGTCCAACCACGACCCTCGTACACATTACCGTCTCCTCCAATTAAGAATCTGATAAATAAATAGTACAGTAATAGTCTAAAGTCAACATTTCTCCACAGTGTCAGACAAGACGCAGCTTATAGTTCTACCAGTTGTTAGATCTGTTCTGAACGAAGCGTGTAAACTGATTGATAGTAGTAGAAAAACTTGTCGCGATCAGACGGCAAGCACCTAGAGTACAGCAACTCGCGTTACGCTCAGAGGAAAATCCGTATTGAGTCAGACACGTGAATGGCTTGACTTTGGCAACGCGAAAATATATACTATACATTTACTGTATATTTCTATACATTTATATGAACTTGTGACTTACGAAGAGCCGATGTCTTGCAAGTCATTACTGTCCATATGATATGCTTGGATGTTGGCAACTTTTTCAGCGCATTTACTGCGCCGCGTGCAGCCATCGGTTACTGTGTGGGTAATCACCACGTATGGTATTGGTACAATAAGGTAATTTACGCTTTTCGCCTGTCTGGCTCCCCACTGCGATCTCGTCGTTATATTCGGGCACTGACCAGGTTCATCTGTGGACGCATTTTAACATCAGTTAAAATTACACGTGTTCCTATAAGTCATGAAAAACATACATGGTAGGTATGTGTTGGAATCGAGTCTTTGACTTTTTTCGCGAACTATTACTTGGAATTTTATTTAATCTTATTCATATCACTGTATATACAACCAGCACATATAACCGGTTGTATGACTCCGAGAATTCCGGCACAAACAGGTAACCAAACGTGCAATCCTATAAGTGTATTTTGACCTATCAGAAATTATGGGTACTTTACTCCGACGAGAACCTTATTAATTATATATTATGAATGACTGGTCTAACTTGAGATTATATTGTATAGACTGATCAATAAACATTTCATGACAGGAATTTGTACACCAAATATTAGCTACAATACAAATGTGTGTTACATACCGGCAGTCGCCACATAGATGAAAGACAGAAACAGTATAATCTTTTTAATGACCATAATTCTGTGAAGTTATAGATTTTCTCACAAATATTAGGTGATACTTGATCCTTGGGCGTAAGAGAAAGAGATATTTAACGCTACTAAATATTCCGACTGAATATTAGTCGATGAACGAATTTCGCGCGGAGAGGGGGCTCTTCGTGATGGTAAAATTGAGAAGCGAGTTAAATAGTGGGGTAGTAGATTATGCCGGAACCCATTATAGCCAGACTTGAATTTGTACGCTCTGTCAGTCGAAGAAGTCTTTGGTAAACTCTGTAATTAATTAATTCATAGGCAGCATCCAGCATTGATTGGAACAGGTCATCATGTGAAACAAACAGATATTCCTAATCTTCCAGAGGCCACGAAGTGGCAAAAAAATATGTATAGGTAAGCACACAAGGCTGTTCTACAGTTCGCATATTCTCGTTTCTCTAATGGATATTTTGTAAATAGTACATAGGAAATGTCATAAAAATTGTCATCAGAGTCTTCGCAAATTCGTGAAAATTAAGATTAGGGCAGCCTTTGATGGAATCAACATCTCACCCCCATACGAACCGATAAAAGCAATTTCAATTTATCTTTGGTCGCAACCAATCAAGAATATATTAATAAGATAATTATAAGTTTATTATTATTATAATTATATTATTAATATTAATAGTGCGCCCGCTTATAGGTATGATACCTGAAATGAAGATTCGCGCGGCGGGGAAAGTGAAAAATAACGAACAACGCAACCCCCATGTGCACTCTCTGACGCCACGAAGGCCACTGACCCCACGACAGGTGCCTGTGGCGCCTGTGCTCAAGGTCGATCATTCGGCCTTGTCCGGCTGGTCTCGTTCATGGGGTGACAAATGGTATAGCCATCTCGCGGTAGAATTGACGAACTACTTTTGACGCAACGTTGGTACCTTGGATAGCGGCACCTGCTGCTGTGGCCTGTGGGGTCAGTGGCCTTTGTGGCGTCAAAGGGTGCGTATAGGGGTTATGTTAACGAAGTTTAACTGTGACACGCGCTTCATCAGAAATACTCTGAACGTAGAGAAGTCGCAAAATGGACAACGGACTTTCATTGACGAGACAAGATTCTTTTTGACCAGGTTTTCAAGTAATTTACTGAATGATAGTGATATTCTAATACTCGTCCTTCTCTTACAGTTGAATAAACTTGTATCAGAGCCCAAACATACCCGTCCAGCAAAGATGCTAGTCCAACTACAACGAGTGTAATGCATCGAACTTTTAGTTAGTGAAGTAGGTTCTATAATTTTATCAGAAAGCAAAGTCGTTTATTTTTCAGAAACAATTACAAATGTAATAAGTTTTAACGTGAGTAATATTGATTGTATCGATGCTTATGTAACAATAAATGTTAAAAATAACCCAGATACTTGAATAATGGATTGCTCGATTATTTTTCCCTTTCTTTTTCTGGCGTAGAAGTCAAACAATAAAAATAGGTTGCACTGGCAAGTTAGAGATCGCAAAATTGGTATACGGGGAACCAAATGGTCTCGCCATCTCGCGGTAGATCTGGCGAACTACTTTTGCCGAAAACATTAGTGCACTCACTTTATGCAACTCGCACGACATCCTGTGATTTCTAACTCGAAGTTCCATATAAGTAGTTCATCAGTTCCTCTGCGAGATGGCGATACCATTCAGCACCCCCTTGACAAAAAAGTTCGTAAAAGGTATGGTAAAGGCACCTGTCATAGGCTCAGTAGCCGGCGTGGCGTCAAAGGGATGGTATAGGGGGTGTTTTAACGAGATACGCCTCTGACAGACATTTAAACAGAAATGCCACCAACGTGAAGTTATCGTAAAATAAACAATATACTGGCTACTTATTGAGGGAAAAAGATTCTTCTCACCTCATTTTTTAGATAATTTACAGAATGATAGTGATATAACACTTTTTCTCTGTTACAGTTGGGTAAACACCATCAGGGTCCAAAGATCCCCGACCAGTAAGGATTTTGTTTTGTTCCAATTGCAAGGAACGCGAGTATATTTCATTCAGTAGTTTTGTAAACTTAGTTATACTAGCTAGTATATCATTGTAGTACGAATGTCGTTCATATTATCTTGACTTATATGCCATACATAACTTTGACAATGAGTAATAATGTATCGATGCTGTAGCAATAAATTCCCAGGTATAACAATAATCAATTGCTTCGTTATTTTCCACTCTCCCCTTCCTACAACTCTCTATTTTATTTAAGCGATAGGTAAAACAGCGTAATTGGACGCACAAAAAGAGACAAAAATTAGAATTTAGGTATTTTCAGAAACTCAAAAATTTTCCACTTAAAATTTTTCTTACTCCAAAAAACGCTAACATAAATTAATATGTAGAGACATGTATGAAGACACGTATGGATGCCTATATCTGTACACATATCCTTTGTTCCGCCAAAATTTTGGCACACCTCCTCGGGTCAGATGTTCTCCTGATACCAGGAGCAAAAATTTTCGACTTAAAATTTTTCTAACTCCGAAAAACGCTAGTATAAACAGATATACATATAGAGACGTGCATGAAGCCACGTATACATGCCTATATAGATACATATATCCAAAATTTCAGCACACCTCCTCGGGTCAGATGTTCTCCTGATACCAGGAGCAAAAATTTTCGACTTAAAATTTTTCTAACTCCGAAAAACGCTAGTATAAACAGATATACATATAGAGACGTGCATGAAGCCACGTATCCATGCCTATATAGATACATATATCCAAAATTTCAGCACACCTCCTCGGGTCAGATGTTCTCCTGATACCAGGAGCAAAAATTTTCGACTTAAAATTTTTCTAACTCCGAAAAACGCTAGTATAAATAAGTATATATAGAGACGTGCATGAAGACACGTACGCATGCCTATGTAGATACATATATCCAAAATTTCGGCACACCTCCTCGGGTCAGATGTTCTCCTGATACCAGGAGCAAAAATTTTCGACTTAAAATTTTTCTAACTCCGAAAAACGCTAGTATAAACAGATATACATATAGAGACGTGCATGAAGCCACGTATACATGCCTATATAGATACATATATCCAAAATTTCAGCACACCTCCTCGGGTCAGATGTTCTCCTGATACCAGGAGCAAAAATTTTCGACTTAAAATTTTTCTAACTCCGAAAAACGCTAGTATAAACAGATATACATATAGAGACGTGCATGAAGCCACGTATACATGCCTATATAGATACATATATCCAAAATTTCAGCACACCTCCTCGGGTCAGATGTTCTCCTGATACCAGGAGCAAAAATTTTCGACTTAAAATTTTTCTAACTCCGAAAAACGCTAGTATAAATAAGTATATATAGAGACGTGCATGAAGACACGTACGCATGCCTATGTAGATACATATATCCAAAATTTCGGCACACCTCCTCGGGTCAGATGTTCTCCTGATACCAGGAGCAAAAATTTTCGACTTAAAATTTTTCTAACTCCGAAAAACGCTAGTATAAATAAGTATATATAGAGACGTGCATGAAGACACGTACGCATGCCTATGTAGATACATATATCCAAAATTTCGGCACACCTCCTCGGGTCAGATGTTCTCCTGATACCAGGAGCAAAAATTTTCGACTTAAAATTTGTCTAACTTCGAAAAACGCTAGTATAAATGAGTATACATGGAGACGTGCATGAAGACACGTACGCATGCCTATGTAGATACATATATCCAAAATTTCGGAACACCTCCTCGGGTCAGATGTTCTCCTGATACCAGGAGCGAAAATTTTCGACTTAAAATTTTTCTAACTCCGAAAAACGCTAGTATAAATAAGTATATATAGAGACGTGCATGAAGACACGTACGCATGCCTATGTAGATACATATATCCAAAATTTCGGAACACCTCCTCGGGTCAGATGTTCTCCTGATACCAGGAGCGAAAATTTTCGACTTAAAATTTTTCTAACTCCGAAAAACGCTAGTATAAATAAGTATATATAGAGACGTGCATGAAGACACGTACGCATGCCTATGTAGATACATATATCCAAAATTTCGGAACACCTCCTCGGGTCAGATGTTCTCCTGATACCAGGAGCGAAAATTTTCGACTTAAAATTTTTCTAACTCCGAAAAACGCTAGTATAAATAAGTATATATAGAGACGTGCATGAAGACACGTACGCATGCCTATGTAGATACATATATCCAAAATTTCGGAACACCTCCTCGGGTCAGATGTTCTCCTGATACCAGGAGCAAAAATTTTCGACTCAAAATTTTTCTAACTCTAGATAATTTAAATTTGAACCCTGAAATTACTACTCCTGATATCAGGAGAACATCTGAACCGAAGAGGTGTGCCAAAATTTCTGAAGGGACACCACAAACAAGCAGGCATGCTCACATCTTGCTTGTTAGATCCTAAAATAAATGGTCATAGGGAGGGAAAAGTGGAAAATAAAGACGCAATTAATTATTGGTTTATCTGAAAATTTATTGCAGTATCATTGATACAATACTACTTGTCTCTTGAAAATAAATATGTATCCATCGCAGCCGACCAAGTCGCTCTATTTGCTTGCCAAAAAATATTAAAGTGTGGATCCGGCTTAATTTGCTCTTCTTTCGTTTACTGGTATAAAAGGAAGTCTGCTGTTACGATGCATCAGAATATGGTATAATGGGTAAGTATAAGTTGCAAGTGCGCTGATAAATTGCCGATATGGAATTCTCTCTGACATTGAAATCGCTACTTATTGCCAGGAAATGTTTAACGCTGATCAACGATGATGCATAAACCATGGTGGCACAAGTATAATAACTTCATGAAACCTTTGCACCAATATTGTTGCGTTTTACCGCTAGGAATTGAAAAATTAGGATCATGAAGACGGCACAAATCGCTTCCTACGTTTGATGATATAAAGCTAGAAAATTTTTGAATTGAATTTACACTAGAATGAGAGAAGGTTGGAAAGGAAGCTACAATAAAAATAATCAATCATTTAATAAAATTTGGTACGATATTGACATCAGAATCGTTATCAATGAAGATGCATAAATAAATAAATAGAAAACAATAAATAAATAGTACATAATAATCAAGAAGCCTATATAAAACAACAGAAATTAATCATTCTCAAATATCATGTCTGGTTTTTTGTTGTTCCCACAGGATGGAAAATCGATCGGGACTGTCGGCATATTTTCCCGAGAACCAACTTGCACAAGAAACTGCATTCCGGAACCAGATTTCATAGCCGATGTTCCGGTGCTACGAACTTCCCATAGCCAATAGCCTAGAAGAAACACCTTTTAAATATGTTGTGAGGCAGACTTGTATAAAAGATTGTGTCTACCTATTGCAATTCCACAAAAAGAATATCATTAACTTTTCTCGGCTAATGAAATGTATCTATTGTTTCACCTACCTAAATTATCACTGAGAAATCTAACGATAGCATATCCCTTGTTAGGAACTGTAAACGTGTCTTTTTTCGGAGGATTTAGCAAGTTCCGAGGCAAGGCTTTGTCCAAGTCCAGAATATTGATTTCTGCTTTGGTAATTGGCTTCTTGAAACTACCAAAACCAACTACACTGACTTGGTATCCATGAACGTGGAAAGTGTGGGACGAATTTCCTCCAAAGCCTAAAATTGCGAAAGAAATGAATTAAATTATAGAAATCGAATTATCATACGATGTTGATCTGCATTACTCTTCATCACCTTCATCTATGATGACTAATTCGATCGTCTTGTTCACGGGGACCTCAAGAATTTGCAAACACTCGCAAAACCGTGGTGTATTCTCATTACAAAATTCCGATTTCTCTTCAATCGAGCAGAAAATTTCTTCGGGCGTATTTTCAGGCTGACTAAGTATCGGTGAGGGAGGATATTTGAAAGTGATTCCATTTATTTGCGCCACTCTCACCCCACCCGTCGACATACCTAGTTACCAAAAAATTCATTATCAAGATTACAGTATCAAATCATTAAAAGGAAATCATCTTACTTACTTAAATAGCTGGGATAGTGAGTATAGCCATAAATATTGTAGTTGAAGTCGGTCATTCCGTCATCGACATCATCCACGGTATTGAGATCAAATGAAACGTAGAATGTTTCATCGGGATACCTTTTCACCGATTTATCCAGCGACCCATTCGTATCCAGCGAGCAGATGATATTCTTCGATACCTCCTGACAATTGTGACCTTTTTCTAACGAGACAATATCTTTCTTGGACAGACGAAAGCCTGATCCCGTTATCGTAGAGGCCTCAGAAGATTTCTCGTAATCCATAGATCCCGCATGAAAAAGATCTCGGCAATCTCCCATGCCTTGAACGTTGATCGAATATCTGCCAGAAGGCTGATTCGTTTCTAATATCAAGTCAAATCTCTCACCTAAAATAAGTTTCGATAAAATAAATGAGTCAAGACAATTTATGGTATTTTTGCTGGGAAATAGGAACTGGGGATCTACATACCATTTCGACGAGGATCATCAGGGATTGATAATTATAATTCAACATTACGAATGAAGGGATATTTGCTGTATAAAGATTTATTTTTAAAAAAGGTGTGCACAAGTTCTAACATAATATATATATATATATATATATATATATATATATATACCTATAGTTCATTAAATTTACATTAAAAAAGTATAAACGGGTATAAAAATCGCCATAATATGTATATGTATATCGTGCTTCAAGAATGATATGGCAGCGTTATAAAAATGCTTATAAATACATTTGATCAAAGGGGGTTCCCCCTGTGGACAGAACAGACTAAGCTTGAACTACGTTATTCGATTTGTTGCAACGTTGAAGTTCGTCGATTTTTCTCACTTTACTCAATCGAATTGATCTTTATTATTATTTTATCACTCATGATCACAATGCTCTAGATTCTAAAAGATCGTGCTTATTTTTATTGTATAATATAAAGTCTACCTAATTACTTTGATGGGATGTCTTACACTTTTGACAGTACGCAATGATGTAAAGTAAGAACGGTATGATTCGCACTTAAAGTAATGATGTGATACGAATTTCTTTCATTGCTTGTTATGAATATAAATATAAGTATCTGTGCATTATACTATCAAGAAAAAATAAAAACGTTAACACTGATTTTATGCGATACCTACCATCTGCGAGATTATTTATATCTCCATCTGTAATTATATATGAAACCATAAAAATAATCGTATAGAACGAAAAAATCATATTCTGCAATTATAAATTTGGTTCGTAGTTGTTTATCATTTAATTATGTGGCATAGACCACTTGATTTATTATGAGATGAATTGTAATCGAGAGATTACTCGAAAACGCGAGGGCATAATAAATCGATTAATAAACATGTTGAAGTTTACGTATAGCTTAGAAATAAAAAATACTGTTATTTTAGGGAAAAATCTGTACACTAACTTAGAAAATCGCTTCCTATAAAAATACATAACCGTATAATTGTTTCGTCAACAATTATACACGAATATTCTTAATGTCAATCAGCCTTTCTTATATAGTTTCTTCGTATGATAATTTTCGTACGTAGAAATCAGTCCTTGAGTCGAATACTCAGCTAGAAGTTGAAGAGTTCTATAATAGTATGTGTAAAGTAAATGAATAAAATTGTTGACATGTCACTTTCACAGAAATTATTTTTCTTCATTTCACTGCTGCAGCCAATATCCTCTCGATTGAAATAACAATTCGTCAGTCGCTACAGTAAATAATCAATTACAACACGTACAAGTAGTTTCAATCCACTGCTGCTGTAGAATATAATCATTCTTTATTCTCTCCACGCACGTATTTTCTTCTTATTCATCGCTACGTCTCAATAATTCACAAAGAGACGAAAAAATACGTCAGTAATAAATTATTATCATCGATTTATCATTAACTCCTCCGGATTCAAGACCTGGTTTGCGCATAGACCCCAATTTCAGCTTCAAATAAAATCTGATTGATTCTGAGCTTTGCTACGGATCTGGAATACGAGTCTGGTACTTGAGCGAGTTGGGCAGCGATGCTCTCCCCGAACTTCATGAAGTCTTCCTTACTTTTTCTGCGATCATGATCTGCTGCAGTATCGTCTTCAACTTTGATCTCTTCTTGGTTTCCGTCTCCGTCTCGACCCAGGGACCTTTCATCTCTTTTTAAAGTCACTCCGAGCCTTTCCTCCATTTTCATACTAGACGAAAATGATTCCTCAGCATCCTCACTGAGAGATGCATTTATTATCGAACCACTAGCCGAACCATTTGTACCGTCACTACAGTCGTGAAAAGCGATACTTTCGGGGTCAATGTCGCTCACGATGTACTCCTCTTCTTCGAGCTTAAGCTGATCGACTTTCTGAAAACGGTATTACATTCAATGAGCTAAGATTCTCGCATCCTGTACCCAAAATTTTAATCAATAAATGTGTTCAAAGATGTTCAGATACTTTCGCAGCACAATTAGATTCATTATCAAAACACGACTTGATCGATAAAGATTTTTCTTCAATTTTCAAACATGTTTCCTTATGTCCCTCAATCTGAAAATTTACGAAAACATAGTATTATTCTTATCTCGAATTCTCGAGAAATGTCACGATTCATACTAAAATTTCAAAGTCCCGCTACTTCCGGTGAGGAATCAAATTGTCAAAAATTTGTGATGCCGGAGGAAATTCGCTATATGACGACTATTCGGGTTATCGATTATTGTATAAACATTTCGTTGTTGTTTCGAATGAAAAATTCGTAGAAAAATTGTCCATCCTATTACCGATCTGAAAATCGTTCAAAAATCATCTTCAACTAATTTTCCCTCCTACCAAGCTATTCGTCCTTTGTTACTTCGCTTCCGTTGAGTCGCTCCTTCGCTCGGATCAAGCACCTGTAAACTATGGTAGCCTGTTTCTGGGCCACCCGTTCCTCTGGACCTTGTCTCAAATTCGTTCACGGTTTTGCCCTGTCCTCCCTGCCTACTGCTCCGGCATTATTTCCAACTCACAACTGCGTGTATGTATAATGCAGTTTGCTTTATAGTATACAGACGCGTTTGTTCCACCTGCTCTCAACTCTCCCACCGTAATAAATGGTCGTTGAGATAGGTGTGTGTAATACAGGTAAAAGTATGTGTATAGGTGTAGCGTCAACCGGTTTTTTTACACGTGAAATTATCCGCTCGACACGATATCAGATGACAAGGGTACGAGGGACGAAACTTGCCGGATGAGATTAGAAAAAACTAGACAAAGTTGAGCTGAAGGATTCACGAATAAAAATTGAAGTCTAAAACTGGTATAGGAAACGGTGGCTTTATTGAAACTTTGAACTCATTTCATTCAGTTAAATTTTGGAAGGGAAAAAATAATCCAATTGTTATGATAAATGAATAAGGTAATGAGCAACGTACCTTCTTCCTTTTGCTATACCGTCGAGTTCCAAATTGGAGGAACTGCATTGCTTTGAAAGCGAACCACTTTGAAACGTAGATGTCTTCTGGTCCAGTGGCGACGTCTCTGCTGTTTTGAATCTTGTGTACTTCGCGGGAGTACTGGCACTTCAGATTTGTTATTTTCTTCTCAATTTCAAGGGTGTTGCAGTTCAGTATTTCGGCCAATTCTTGTATAGCTCGACGCCTCTTAGTCCTGTCTCGATATCCCCGAGCGCTCCAATCCCATAATACACGTCTTTGCTGATAAGCGTGAAGAAGCTCCAACGTCTTGTCCCTCGTCCATTCCATTCCACGGTCTTCAACAACACCGAAAGAGTCCCAAAGACCAAATGTGTACATGCGCTGCTCCCGTAATTAAGGATATTCAATTCGCGTTCGTTTAATTCAAACACTTCCTCTTCTTATTCTTCTTCCCGGTTATTTCCTCGTATTTTTTATATAGATATATCTTCAAAGCGTTATCGTGAAACGCTATAAAGTTATGTATACATGTATGTATGCATAGTGAGGATATTATGATAACGAGGTCCGCGACGGCGAAGAATACGAACGAATACAGAAGAGAATCAGATCGCGAATGAAGCCGGTACACGTTTTAATGATTTTTCACGAAGCGTCCCGATGCCCCTACTCGCGAACACCTTCTTTATTTTTTGTTATACTGCAACCCACTCGGCACTCCTGACTCCCCAAGTCCACAGCATATTATTCGCACAGACTGAACTGTCCTGCGCGCGCAACTTTATTCCCATATTATGTACTTTAGACTATTTTGAAAAAGGAAAAAAAAAGGTGCAGTTGAGTTGCATGGTTCGAAAGCCAGATGCGAATGTTCAACACTTATGGAACCGTTCGGAATTCAGATTTGCTTTTCACAAAAATGATGACAGCAATATCGGTAATCGCACATGTCTCACTTTTTGCAAATTATTAACGTTGCGGTTCGAAAACTTACTACACAGTTGATCTCCAGCGAGAGCTACGAAAATCAACAATTGCAAAAAGATGGAGAAGGCCGAAACTTTATATACTCGGACTCAACTTCTATAATACCTACATAGTGAAATTTCCAATTCACCTGCTTTTCGAGCTTTCGAATCACACGTCTTACCACAATAATACGAATAGATGATAGAAACGTGTCAAGAAGACGAATAGACATTGATTAGAGTTACATCTAAAAAATATTGATACATACCAGGGAACAGAACAACATGAGACGTAGAAGCCGGTCTCTCAACTTTTTGGCCATCCACAGCTACTACCAGGAGTTCGTGAGCTGCAATGGACAATACAACGGGACACGCGATTGCATTTGCGTTAATCAAACGCATCAAATATCGCCGATTCCCATCAACGATTAGCCGGTATCCATCTTTCTACAGTGAAATTAAATGACAAATTAATTAGTAGCTAGACCGAAATTTCGGCAAAAAGATGAGTCTCGTACTTTTCCGTTCACCAATAGATCACTCGGTGCTGTAACTTCTGACCAAAGCTGGGTCAACGGTGCTTGAAGGTTTGCAGACAGAAGTAGAGTCTTTTCTGACTCCGGGTCACTCTCTGAATCACGTACTATCAACACTCCGTAAAGCCCATCACCTTGTTGTGACGCTGTTAAGAATTATTGTGTAAATTTTTGTAGCATATAATTTGGGAAAGAAGAAGATCCTTGTTTTCGGTTTGAAAAGACGTTGGAGCGAGTAGAAACGAAGTTTGAAGCTCGTGACGCGGTTAGAGAAGATCCTCTAGTCTAGTCCTCAAGTCTGATGACTTCTGAACGAACTTCTAAGCATTCTTTAAATGTTTGTCGTGACTATCACTGAACACGTTTAGATTAATTACACCGTTAATCATTATGATCGAATTAATTGACTCGACTTTGTTGACTCAAAAAAGATTTCAACTAATACAGGAGGCCTTTTTTAAGACCATCATCTATCGAATTATAAAAATAATAGTGTTCCTTGAACTCCAATTTCTTGATTGAAGACTATAGTCTCATAATGTAAGATTCTACTAAGAATCAGTAGAAATCGTGATAGAGACATTCTATTTTGGTTTCTTGATAATTTTGCCAAACGACTGTACGGCTGAGACCCCTCGCTTGGTAATTCGTAGACTTCAAACAACTCCGCATGCAAATTACGCCGAGCTTTGGTATGCGAATTGATCAATAATTCGGTCCGCAATGTCTGGCTTGCATCGCCCTAGGAAATAAACTTTTTCCGTCGAATGTACCTCAGGGTATACCCATATCTACCATATTAACCGACTCGAATCTCTCAACTGATTATCAAGAACAAAGATTCGAAAATTAATTTTAATTCCTTACAAAACCCGCGGTAAAGACTATACCTATAGCTGACTTACCTGATTGCGCATAATAAAGGTAACTACCAGAACTCTCTGGCTTCATCTCATAACGAAAGCTGGAAAATGGCAATACTGGACATTGTGTCACCATGGGAACACCGTCCATATGAGCAGAGCCCTTTTGTCGAAGACCATGCCAATGCAAGGACAGTTCGGCAGTGCCTAGTCCGTTTTTAAGGATTACCTCCAACGTATCTCCAAGGCATATCTATTAAACACGAACTAGGTGAAACATTTTTCATACATTCATGCGCTTGCAGGTCGTCTGTGTCACCCTGGAGCTTATTTCAGGGAACGAAACCAAAATTTGATTTACTCATTACGTATGATGTTTGGAATGGAGAGTATGCGAAGTAATTCTGGTTCCTGAATATACCATTGCAAAGAATTTTCTCCTCAGTCAATAAACTACAACAATGAATTATGATTAATGATTAATTACCTCGATTTGTGGGCCTGGAGTCTTCCCGTTGATCCCCAGGACGCCAGGGCCGAAGAATTCTTCAGGACAATCCGGTCGAAGGTGAGTATCATTCCCAGAGGATGCATGACACACACTGCAATACGGTAATACCATTGCTTCTATATGGAGTCTTTAGTCTAGACATGTGTGACTAATTTGAAGGCTCATTTCAGCTTATAATTATTGTATATCAAACTCCCAGGTGGATTTTATTATACTGACTACGATGTACTAGTAAGAAAAAATATATCAAATCCACGTTTCTTGACTTGGACTATAATTCTTTTAAATTGGCGAATGAATAATCGTGCATTCATCGAATTCTTATCGGACAAAATACATTGTTATTTTGGCAAGTGGAAGTATAAATCGCAACAGCATTTCAAATTCAATACTGTATGAGTATTTGGTGTAAGACTGTTCGACAGTCAGTATGAATCACGCTTCAGCGAAACCTGTTCATCAAATTAAAAACTTGTGGCTATAAAGGTATGCGAAACTACTATCAGGCATAAGCATACATACTATCATTGTACAGTCACGTAATGAAACTACCTCGTAATGCACATTAATGATACAGCATTTTGTAGTCTAGACTTTATTGTATAAGAACTGTCATAGTCTATAGAGTTTTAGGGAACAATGATTCGTTGCATTTATATACCTGTGACAAATATCTAATAGAATTTTTGAGTCTGAATTAAAACTGAACACTCCCAGTGATACCGATGCTGATTTAAACCTTTCACAATTCAAACTAGCATTAAGTTGAGCCTAAAATATACAGTTGTTATCCCAAACGTACAAAAACTCAACCCATACGAATATAAGCAATGCGACGACGCGTAGGAAGAGAAATTTTAATCAAATGTTAATCACTCTAATTGGCCCATAATAGACGTCGAAAGTTACATAGCTAGGTAACAGACTTTTCTGCGGAGTCACATTTCAGGAGAGATCCATAGAAATCTCCATATGATCTAATTAAATGTGTATAACGTGATTGCATTTACGCATACTTACGTGTAAGTATTGTTCGGAAAATAGTGCAACGCACTTATTGCTAATCTTTCGCGAAAAATTTCCGATCAACATATTACAACTCGGTAGAATTCGAACCGTCAATATGAATTGTAAGCTAATTCGACCTCAAGATTCCTCGCAGAAAATTATTGAGAATCGCACGACAGAAATTTAATTCGCTTACCTGTTCAAGTTCGGTAATTCACTGACAGAAAATTCGTAGCGGCATTTCTTGGGCGCTGAACCAGTAACGCAGGGCCTGGAGCAATAACGGTACTTTTCTGTTCGAAGAATGAAAAGAGATATTTTATGCGAGTTGAAAATGATCCGTGAGATCTCTTTAATCGACCGGATGAAATATCGTATAAATTAATTACACCTGCGTGGATATTATAAGATGTGTATATATGTGTGGTAATGCAAACCTAATGATTCTCCGTTTGTCTTGATATCCCTGGCAAAAACTGCTACCAAAACAATCAGGATTCCTCTCGACAACGGAGCCATGACTGCCGCGTAACTCCGACCTCAGAACCGCGGAATACCAGGACAAGAATACAGAAGATAGCGGGAAACGCGTCTTCAAAGTTGCTACTGACAATGAGAGTGGGGCTACCGCTGGAGAACGAGGGAGAGATTGCAGACGAACGCATGGCATAGTGATATAGTAATAATTTGAACACGCGAACTTTTTGATTCTGGGTGCAAGTTAGGGTACATTTAAATGTGAGCGAGTACGCACGTTCCACAAAAAAAAAAAGAAATTATTGCGAGCCCCTATCTATAGACTGAATAAGAAAAAGTGCGAAGAAAAAGTTGTTTAGATGGACGATGAGTTGAATGAAAGAGAAAAGAGCGAAGAAAAAGACTGAAGAGATATTAGGAAAAGTATTCCAACGTTAAGCTTCTATTTTCTTTTTTTTTGTTAAATTTTAGAGCACAAAGATTTGAAAAGAATTTGGGATCAAGTTCCTTGTTATTAATTTTATTCCAACATCTTTGGAAAATGGAATTCAAAGATTATCAGGATACGAATTGAGGTCCGAAATTTGATACTATCTGCAAAGATATTATTGCATTTTTCATCAATGATTTACGCCTCGCGGCTTCCAGCGGCTGGGCCTTTTCAAATTCTCTCGAAATTCCAGATTCCCGAAATCCATATACAAATACGTCAGCTTTACATGAAAACAGTATTTTTTTACCAACAAATGTGAACCTTGCTGTTCTTAAAAGTAACAAGGTTGAATTTTGTGAAAAAAATTGGAAAAATCGAACACTCCCATAACTTAAATTCAAAGAGTTAATATTACTCGGGACAACGATTGAAATTATACAAAATCCGTTGAAATCTCTCTGAATCAAAATTTCTCCAAGTATAGCTATAACATAATTACTCAGGAAATCTTCCAGGCACTCATTTGCCGTCTGATTATCGTTATTAATCGGCTATATCGAAATAGAAAATTTTGATACCGAGATTTCACGAGGCGTTTGCTAACAACATATATTAGGATTCTAAGTTACCTGCAAATGTATCATTAGATAAACTCCTGTTATAATAATTTATTATTAAAATATGGTATCAAATAGCCAATATATATATATATATATATATATAATATACATACATAAATCCGTACATCAATATATAAACTGTAAATAATAAAAAATAATATAATCAATCTTTGTATTTCCTTTTATCGTTTGCCGATAGACATAATTATGATAGATTGGCTCTAAAGTTTTCTCGCCTAGGTATACGTAGTTATAGTATTGTAGTACGTGTAATAATGGTTATTTGTATAAACTCATTGTAAACGATTCAACATACATTTGTTACATGAATAGAAAATTGATAACGAATAAAGAGATGGTTGAATGTCTAATATATCGTTTTATACTATGTTTAGTGTATAAAAATATCGCTTCTGTCTCATTTGCTGTACATGTGTGATAACAATATTAATTAAAAATGATAGAAAATACATCTGTCTTATTTTCTATGAAACTTTAACGTGATCTGAGTTTTTGCAGATATTACAATTGTGTAATCTATTTTCTGGATGAATAGCCATGTGAATATACAAGCTATCTTTCCTGGAAAATGATTTCTGGCATATATTACACTCATGTAATTTCCTACCATTATGACTTGCTACATGAGAATTCAATCGATCTTTTCTCAAAAAAGATTTTTTACAAATACTACACTCATGCAGTTTCTTCCCGTTATGAACAGCGATATGAGCAGTAAGTCTAGACTTTAACATAAAATATTTCTGGCATATATCACATCCGTACATGGGTTTCCTTGTGTGACTAGCAACGTGAATATTCAATGCATCTTTTCTAGAGTATGATTTCTGGCAAATATTACACTCGTGTGGTTTTTTACCGGTATGAAAAGCAATGTGTGAAACCAGTCTGTCTTTCCTCGAAAAATTCTTATTACAAATATTACATTCATGGATCTTTCTTCTTATCGGATCAACGCTCATATGATAGCTCATAAAATTCTCCGGCAAAAATGACTTCTGACAAGACTTGCAATCGTCAGCTCGCTCTCTGGCATGCACAGCCGCGTGTGATATTAGACGCTGTTTTCTAGAAAATGATTTCCCACATATATCGCATCTGTGAGGCTGCTTTCCTGTATGACTTGCGAGGTGCATGTTCAATGTATCTTTTCTAGAAAATGTTTTTTTGCAAGTTTCACACCCATATTCTTGCTTCACAGAATGACTCGTCATGTGACGTTCGAGTGCGTTTCTCCGGGTGAACAATTTAGCACACACGTTGCATTTGTGCGTCTCTTCCTCGAGCCTAGCAGATTCGAATTTGGATCCGAAATCGGCCTGGAAAATATATTTTTTTAAAACATTCTCTTATTTTTAGTGAATATTGTTGTTTTACGGGTAAATACTTGCAGTTTGTGATTGCTGTTTGTCAGTGTCATTGCAATTGGACGTGTTTTTAGAATCGATAACCTCCTCGGATTTGATAAAATTTTGTAACCACAAATTGTAGTCGAAATTTTCAGCCCCATTCGCTACATTGGAATATATTGCGTTAGTCATTATACCCTGTTTACTATTTCTCGACAGTTTCCTTAGCTTTTATTTGCGATTTGACAGCTGCTAGAGAAATTAAAAATAAACAGAAAATAAGAACATAACATAAACAAGTCTGCCTACATACATCGTTACTAGCAGACGACAGCTGCTTACACACGTGAGATTAGAATATTCCCAAAATGAGGTCAAACGATAACCAAACTTGTTATTTTATAGTCTCAATATAAATTCACAGTAATTTTATTGTTTATCATAACTGGAAGAATCCCCTAATCGTATCTGTTTACCCGAATTTTTGTAATTCACTTAATATCGTATTGTCTATCCAATGGGATAGAAACTGGACCGCAGAATTGGACATACCGGTGATCATTGACTAACTATGTGTATAGTGAAAGAAATCAGTAATGATTTTTTTAAAATGAAAAGTGATTCAAAATTTGTTGAAATTTGACATTTTCCAAAATTTTATCTACCAATATTTGTTATGTTTGAAGAAAGAAATGTAGTCGATAAAACAGGTAGTTGTTTAATTAAAGAGAAAGAAAGTTCCGAAAAGTAGTGTTGATGGCAGCACCGTTTGGTTGTTACGTCAGACTATAATGACGTGCAAATGGTTAATGGCTTCTACTTTCACGAGATACCTTTATGAGAAAGCCAAATAAAATCCATAGAAAATATATGATATATGATGCATCGGCTATCAGATTATTAAAAATATGATTGCTTGATCGATATTCTGTCGTTGTAGACGTTAATTTCGCTCAAATATAACTTGTAAATTCATTAAATATGAGATAAAAAAAACAACTCTATTGACGAAGCCACGAACGTAACCATCGTAATCATCGCTACGTTGGATTACTCAGATGCGAAGGATTGCGTATATCGGAACTATATCACCCGGCAAAATATCCATGTGAGTAAAAATATACTTATAATAATATAATCCGCATTCTAAATATCTAAGTCTCATTACACCCGTGAAAAAAACTGGGCTACTCCCTTACCAGCTAGTCGTCAGCGCAATGGCGGCTTCGATGGTCTAGTCGGAAAATTGAAGCTGCTTCATAGATTGATAAACTAGCTCTCATCAAATGTTGTTACAAACTTTGCTTTAAATTCACCCTAAACACCGTCATTAATTTAAATCTTGTATCTGGTTCTCATATGCTTACAATAAAATCAACATTTTCCGTGCATAGTTATAGCTAACAATATTATTCTGTGTGTATGTGTGTTTCTCACCGTCTACGCAATACCTTACTACTGCCACTACTACTACACCGCTACTAAACTGTCGTCACATACTACAATACTTCGTACCGCGAGTGAATAAGAATTGAAAATGTGATATTAGTTTGTGCAACGTAAACATTTTATAAATTTTTAAACCGAAAATAGAACTTAGACTATTACCTCGAATTAAATGCAGGTTAATACTATTAATTCCACAAAAATTCTTATCACACTTTTCATCTTAACGATAAGTAACAAATTTTCACAGTATGTACCATGCTATGGGCTAAAATGTATATATTAATCTTATTTTTTTTAAATTAAAGAAAGTGTAAACTTGACGATAGATACAGTTTCTCATAATCTTAGGCCTTTCATAATTTTGTATTCCTAATGTTTTATTTATAGTGTATTTTCATCAGGATTCTGTTCGCTGAATTGTATCTTTCGAATCAAAAACAAAATCAGATTGCAAAAATGTTACATTCAAGTCTCTATGTTTATGTTTCTTATCTTGATTTTCTCAGGAAGAAGGCTTCAACCTTCTCAGCATTATGTAACTAAGGTTCTTTCCAGGTTTAGTTTATTATTTATGTCCTTAGAGAGAATTTTTTTCATGGAGACACGTTATCTCTGCTTGATACAGCACACAATGACTCGTTATCTTCAAATATATGTATATGATATTGTGCGGTGTATTAAATATCGATTAGTTAGTATCATTTTGTATCTTATGTTATAGCAGACGATATATCGTAGATAATAATTTTCTGTTCTTTGTGCTATTGTTAAAAATTATCTTCACCATTTAACTACTTTGTTTCAGTAGGTGACATGCCCAGCAGCCGTGATATAGAGCGTGCTGAACGTAATGGAAGATTTAGATCATCTAGGAGAAGAGGAGAAGAGAATATTGGTAGCGACATAAATCGTCATAGTTTTGAGAATATAGATAAGCGTCACAGAAGGCATGGGAAGAGTAAAAATTCAGGTAAAAAGAAAAAGAAAAGATCTAGAGACAAGTCGCTGGACAGTGTTCCAACCGTCGCATCATCTGTGATAAAGCCTTTGGTTGAATACTCGGACGTAAGTAGCGAGGATCTTTCAGAACCAGAAGCTGGAGAAATACAGTCGGAAGATAGCAGAGCAAACAGTTTCACAGATGGAGAACTGCGTGAGCCTGTTCTCCAAAGACGGTACTATGGAGAAAGTCCAGGACGAAACCTCGGCGCTTCTCCGATTAGTTTATCTCCGTCTCCACCAGTTCAAGCCCGACATTCAAACCGGCACTTTTCTCCCAACGCAGAACAACAATCCATGCACAGGTCGTCTGCGCCTCAAGAATATGAAGAGGAAACTCGTCATTATGCTAGGAAAAAGGAAAAGAAACACAAGAGAGAAAAAAAGAAGAAAAGAAGCGTTAGTCCCTCCTCTAGTTCAGGGAAAAAGAAGAAGAAGAGGTCTAAGCGACAGTCTCCAAGTCCTAGTCCCCAAATGCCTGAAGAAATAATAATCAGTCCGGATCATGAGAAGCCAACAGACCGATGGCAAGACTCACCTCCTTTACCTCTGAAGGATAGCACCTCTCCTATATCACCGGCGACCCCGCAAGGGCAGAGATCTCTTAGCGACATGGATCTGGAATCTCCGCCTAGAGACAGCAGAGACATTACTCCGCCCTCCAACGCGGGGCCTGTTAGACACACGGAGTCTCCTCACACGCCTTTACTGCCTCCTAGAAATGTGACTCCGGAAAGTAACAAGACCGGTCATACTTTACAGAAGCATAGTCCAGACAGACGGAAACATAGCCCCAGTATGCACATGCGACGTAATAGTATTAGCCCCACTGTAGGGATCGGGGGAGGACGTAGACAGGGTCATCCTCACAGTCCTAGTCCTACTTCGAGGAGAAGGGATCACAGTCCACCAAGGAGAAGAGAATTCAGCCCTAGCCCCATGGCTCACAGAATGAGACACAGTCCTAGTCCTGTTCAGATGAGGCGGAGGGAGTTCAGTCCTAGTCCTGTCTCTCATAGACGGAGAGGAGAACCCTTGCCTAGTCCTACGCCGAGCAAACGGAGAAGAAGAGAAGATCCGGACCGGAGACATAGGCATCACGACAAAGACAGAAGAGATAAAAGAAAGTCTCGGGGTACGAGGAGTCCCGTTGGAAGCAGCAGGTTTGTTTCTACAATTGGTTTAGTTCTGGGTTTTATGTGCGGTGTTGAGTACTTTATTTCTTTTCAATTCGCCAGGATGCCAATGGCGCTGTCCCGTTCCCGGTCTCCTCGAAGCCCAGGAAGATGGAGAAAAATGCCATCTAGGTCAAGGTCTCGTTCTCGTCGAAGAAGTAGATCCCCTAAAAAATCTCGCTCTCCAAGCAAGACGCATAAATCACAACGTAAACACAAATCCAAGAGTCCCAGACCTTCCAGAATACCATCTCCGTCTCCGCACAGATCTAGAGCTCGTAGTCCTACCAGTATTGCAGCTAGGAATCTCAGAGTTCGGGCAAAGATTAGCGAGACTAGTCTCTTCGCTGAGCTTGTAAAGGACAGAAACATGCGGGAACTTGCGTTGAAGAAACTCCAAGCAGTCAAAGACAAGGAGATCAATCAAGACGAAGTCCAGATAATTGAAGGATCGGACGATAAAGAAGCAAGCAACACTTCGTCTGAGCATAAAATGTCCATTGAGTCCTTGGAGAACAGGGCGCAGCCTATCGCCTCTGTTATTGAAGACGGCGGCAATATCGATGTTGTCGATATTCCTGTTCCTAGCGCCTTGATTACTTCTCTGGGTATTACCGAAGACAGTAATTCCATGGCAAGTAAAACGCCGCCTATACCAATCCAGAGCCAATCCCTGGTAACAACTCCGTCAACACCGGTGACTAACTTGACCCCGATACCCCCTTCGACTGTATATAGCTCTCCAATACCAACCACAGGGAATAATTTCCCCGTCGCTATTGCTGGCAATGGTAGCGCCGTTTTTACTTCCTCAGCTTCGGGACTGGGAAACTTGGGGCAATCTGACCCCAACGGAGTCCCAGGTCCCTCACAAGTCCCAGTTTTAATCCAGTCTGTACCTCCGGGCCAACTTCTGCTTCCTAATCTTTCTATTCCTCCACCTCCGATTCCAGTGCCTGCACCTCCCAATACAGCAATTTCTAAATTCAATACACCCAATAATCTAGTTCCTCTCAAGTCTATAGATCCTCCAAAACCTCCTATAGTCGCTTTCAAAACAAAGAGCTTGTCCAAACTACCTTTACCTCCTGGTATCAATCAGAACGATCTAGAGAGCATCGACTCGCCACCAAGCCGATCGCCTAGTCCTCCCAGCAAAGGCCAGGTGAAATTTACACGAAACACACCAAAACCTCCACTTAAAAAGGGCATCAAAGATCTTCCTATGCCGCCTGGTAAGCCCAATTTATCTGTTCTACTACATTGATTGCTGATTTCGCCATCATTTTTCAATCAATGATAGAAATTCTTACAGTTAGAATAAAATTTATGTGTTTTTCAGTTGTTCCTGGCTCAGAAGACTTGAGCGGTGAGGAAGATCCGAACGCAACGCCTCCGCGGGGAAATCTGGATCGAATAACGCCTAAACCAAAGTTAAAAAGGCCAAAAATACTGAAGAGGAGAGGCTCTCGTAATTGCCACACTCCTATGTCAGCGTCAGGTGGTAAAGACTGGGGTGAGAGATGCGTCGATGTCTTTGAAGTTATAGCGCAAATTGGCGAAGGTACTTACGGCCAGGTGTATAAAGCCCAAGACAAAAGAGCGGCCGTTTTAGTTGCCCTGAAAAAAGTAAGATTGGAAAACGAGAAGGAGGGCTTCCCGATCACAGCTGTACGCGAAATAAAGATACTTAGGCAATTGAACCACAAGAATATCGTCAATCTCAGGGAAATCGTCACTGATAAACAAGACGCTCTGGATTTCCGGAAGGTGTGTTGAAAAATTCCAGACTCCTTGTTATTCGATCACAAATCTTCCTTCAAGTTTGCTAATTTTCAATTTATGTTCGCAGGACAAGGGCTCGTTCTATCTCGTCTTTGAATACATGGACCATGATCTAATGGGGTTATTAGAATCTGGAATGGTAGATTTCAACGAGATGAACAACGCTAGTATAATGAAGCAGCTATTGGATGGTCTGAACTATTGTCACAGCAAGAACTTCCTCCACAGAGATATTAAGTGTTCGAATATATTGATGAACAACAAGTATGTGGATCTGAGAGTAAAAATACTGGCCAATTCTTGCTGTCTCTTTTCTGATGCACTTTTCTCATTCCCTTTTCAGGGGTGAAGTTAAACTGGCTGATTTCGGTCTGGCCAGACTTTACAACGCTGAGGATAGACAGAGACCTTATACAAATAAAGTTATCACGCTGTGGTATCGTCCGCCTGAATTACTATTGGGAGAGGAACGATACGGACCAGCTATTGACGTATGGAGCTGTGGATGTATACTTGGTGAACTGTTTTCGAAAAAGCCGCTTTTCCAGGTATTATACCGCCTTGAAAGTGCCTCTAGTTATATGTGTCTATCCCGGTAGCAATACTTGCCAAAAAGCGCAACAGAAACTTCTGTTTAACAAATTTTTTATCAATAATTGATACTCCATGTGTTCTTTAATTGTTTAATGTAGGTAAGTATGCGGGATATGTGGGAGAGATTCGATATAAATTGAAAGTCGTGCTTAACACATGAAAATAATTTGCCAAATTTTCGGTGTAGTTTAAATGTAGAGAAAGCCGACTTAGTTCCAATCGTTTCACACAGGCAAATGTGGAGATGATGCAGCTGGAAATGATATCCCGCGTTTGCGGTACTCCGACGCCAGCGGTATGGCCATCTGTGATAAAATTGCCATTGTGGCATACGCTGAAACCCAAAAAATCGCACAGGCGCCGACTCAGAGAAGACTTCTCTTTCATGCCTGCCTCAGCTTTGGATCTTCTTGATAAAATGTTGGAGTTAGATCCAGAGAAGCGGATCACAGCTGCAGACGCACTAAAGAGTGCTTGGCTCAAAAACATCCATCCAGAACAGTATGTTTTCGTTTAAGTTAAATATAGATTTCAGATATACAGAATTCATGATTTAAAGGAAGTTAGAATAACTTTGAAGTTTTACTAAAACTAATCCAATATCTCAAGGAACATTTAATACTCCTATAATTAAATAACAACAATTCTCTTATCCTCCAGAACATATTCCACATAATATTAATTTTTAGTAAACGGATTTCCGATTATTATCGATAACTTTTGCTGATCATTTTGTTTTATCAACTCTATTTACTCTTTGTCATTGCTACATCATATTTTACAATATATTAGGATGCCAGCACCTCAGCTTCCGACATGCCAAGACTGCCACGAACTATGGAGCAAGAAGCGTAGGCGTCAGTTAAGAGAACAGCAGGAGGTTTCTGGAGGAAAGGTCCCACTCCTTCCTCTACCAAACAAAGGTGGCCCCCACAAGGCTGTTGAGGACTTGTCGGATGTCGGGGGGTGAGTAGTAGTAGCCAGACGCGCGACCTACAATATATCCTGAGGATTTCAAACCTGATAGTCGTCTACGTGCGTAGGTAGTCAAGTATCATACTACAGTTAGTGTGCTTGGCATTTATTGTTTTTTTTTTTCTTTTTTTTCTTATTCTTTTTAATTGATTAGATTATTAGGGAACAAATTTAACAAACAAAAAAATAAAAGAAACTAATTATTTATCTTATGCATTGTTATTTGCATGTTATCAATTGTTATAAATATTTTGAGAAAGACAAATAGATATGAATGGTAAATCTTTATTTTATTTTTCATTTTTTGCTCTCAGCTCTGTTTGTCTATGTTTTAATATCAGAAAAGGACTGTAAGTATGTAGTAGTGCCTTCTTGAAATGAAACAATTTCCTATTATAGACCATCTACAATTTACATAATATATAATATATATGCGTGTGGTTTTAGTAACTTTTGAAACTTAGAAATTGACAGAACCGCAAGAATTTACTGCGTTTTTCCACCTTGCATTACATTTTTTTTTTTTTTTCACATTAAATGGAATAGTTTGATTATTCCTAAGTCGAGATAGAATGGTATAATGAAAATGACTAAAGAAGTAAACGATTTTATGACTATAACAAGTAATTGTGGATATTATTGTTATACTATGTCGAAGAGAATAATGTTTGAAAGTACGAATTTAAATCTTGTGAGAATTGTCTTAGGCAGATGCGAACGGAAAAGAAAATAGAAAAAAAAAATCATCTAGTTGTAAATATGAATTCCTGTATAGTAAAATTGGTTTATTCTGAATACATTTGTTGATAAAAGATAATTTTGACAAGAAAAAACTTTCGAATCCAAATATTATTAGGGTGTAATGGATATAGAGAATAAATAATAATATAATTTAGAATTGGAGGCGGACGATAGCTCGTAAGATATTCCTCTAGTGTATATACAAGAAATGGGTCACAACTGTAGCAAGCAGAAGTTACCGGTGCTGGAAGACTTTGAGAAAAAGAGAAAAAGAAATAAATTTAAAAAAACATGGATTATCAAGAATCGACCATGAATTTTGTCCAAGGATATCAGCCTCCGTGGATGACTAATTTTATTGTTAATGCACAGCGTATCCAACTTATCAATTATCACTAATAAGGTGTATTTTAATTGAAATTTCTTCTTTTTTTTCCGGATAAGCTGTGTGTCTCACTATTTGTTATATTGTATTATAGGGAGTATGTCGGTATAATATGAACATATTCCGTGTGTGAATGGTAAAAAGAAATGCAGCTCCTTCTTTGGATGTTTTTTTCCTAGGTATACATACATATATGATTCGAAATCTATAGCATTTTATTATTTTTCCATTCATACAAATGAAATAAAATATAAATACCTAGTTCAATTTCATATTGATTGTATCTTATTATGATTATAAAAAAAAAAAATAATGAGAACTCTGCTGTAAAATAATTGTTTCAGTCCCGATGGGGGCCTCTGTTCAACACATCTGTCGATAATGAACGAATTTCTAATGTTATTAAAACATTTTATCATTTAAATTGTTTGTAGCCCCCAATAGTATTACCTTATTTCAATACAACAGACTAAGGATAAGTATCTATTATTGAAAGAAACCAGACGCTTTCAATAAATTATTATTGGTCATAATAATTCAGTATTTAACAATACTATACCATATACCTGTTGATTGAAATTAATAATCAGGGCAAAGTACATACGTGTCACATTTTCTGCCATATCTATATCGAAATTTCGAGTTCATCGTATGTTTGCACTTCATCTCTATAACTTAGTCGTTGTTGCTCTTCCTTATTCTTAGCGCATCACTTATCAATGCATTGTTTTTAGTTTTTTATTACCAATTTCTATTACAAATAATTACAATCTAACATATTCTTCTTTTCATTTATTTCCATTATCGTAATAACTTTTTTAAATTTGGCAGAACTAAAATAATGGCTACTATAATTGAACGAGCATCACATTATGCATTCAACATTCTCGAATACATTAAAGCTCAGAATTTGATTTGAGGAATTTCTGAAGAACATAATTATACAGGGTGTTAAGTTTTTTGAACTAATAAAGGTCACGATGAATTTCTTTGTGGGTTTTCCCACAAATCGTTACGCAAATAGTTTGATAATTTAACAAAATATGAAAACAATGATTGAATCGAACTTTATACACTTTTTGGTATAGAATACTTGTTCGGTTTATAAGTTGACAACACTATATTGATCGAAAACTTATTGACCACTAAGTTCTTGTTCTATTAGCCAGCTGTTCATGCAAGACTAGAGTAACCAGAACTCTTATTTTAATTGTTGAGAAAGCGTAAGCGAGTAAGGAAGTAATTAATTAATCAGTTGAAAATATACTTTCTCATTACGGTGCGTCCGTATGTATTATCCATGCACCAGAAGAAAACTAAGGATATCATGGGAAGTATAATTATAAAATAATTGTCTACATTATAAGTTTTCAATACATATTATATACCTATAATTTCTTAAACAATAAAAATAGTATCTTATGTTGAATTTTTTCGTTGCAATTTAATACCTTTTTGAACATCAAATTCAAGAAAAAAAAGAAAACAAGTGCATTACTTCCCATTAAATTATTTGCTACAATTTATCAGATAACGATGTGTAATATACTTTGATGAAAATACTATTTAGATTTCAATTTTCTAAAAATTTACAAATTAACTTATAAAATTTGTTGATTTGTACAAATTCTTTTTATTTCCTCCACAAATTTTTTTGTACTTTATTCTTTCACCTGATTATGTACTTCAGAATTATCACAAGTATTGGATAATAAATTACTTAGAATCTATAGAACATTTGAAACGTTGTTTATAATTGTGCCATTTAAGTCTCAGGTATCTAAATTGTATGCAAATGAAACATTCTTTAAATAATTTATTAAATGCTTTTCTATTTGGAAAATAACAATTGGTTTAACGCATTTCAATCATCACGGGAAGTTATAGAAAAAAATTAATGATTCATTCTCAAGAAACCAATTGAAAGAGATTCTAATCTATTCCAACATGTTATATTATATTTTTTATAAATATTAAAACGGTGTCCAAAAATAGAAGATGCAACAATCTCTCTGGTGATAATGTCTATATCTCTTGGTCCACTTTTTCTCAACTGATTAATCTGATAGTGAGTAGTAACGAAAGGGGAATAGTATTGACTCCACACAAGAAACATATTGCATTAGTAGGTGTAGATATTGAACTATACATTCCCTATGTGTATAATGATTTTTGTTTGAGATACATTATTGATGTATGTACTATACGCAAGAAGTGACACTGTACTCTGGCCCTGAGTTATGTACCCAACAAACCCACTTGCCCATGTATTAGATATAAGGAAAAGAAAAAATTGTAAAAGTATCTAATTAAAAAAAATTATGTTTCAGGCGGTAATAGTATTGTGGCCGAATGATAAAAGGGGAAAAATTAATAGTACAATATTAGGGGTGTGCATAGGTAATTGAATGTTTTACACTTATGACCTATATTCATATAAAGGGTATCCCGTTTGGTTCCGAAATCCATGGCTCAAAAATTGTACAAATCATAACAATAAATGTGCTTTTTATCCTTACTAATAAAAAAAAAACCGCCTTTCCCTTGTGACTCGTTCATTATCATCTTATGTATGTCAAATGTTCACATAAAAAAAAAAGGAAAGAGAAATTCCCTCAGAAATTATGCCATATTTAGAGGAGATGAAATTTAGTAGTAAAGGTAAATTTAATTAGCTGGAATATATATGATTTTTTTGAAACACGATAATACAGAAAATTTCAGGGCTTAGAAACGAATTAGATAATCGAATTATACACATACATTTACGACTACCATTGTAAAGTAGAGATAGTTAATCCTATGCTAAATATTAATTGTACATACTGTATGGAAATTAGATAGTGAAAGAAGCAGCAATAATTTATTCCTGAGGATCTTAGAGCAGGTTTAATACTTACAGAATAACTTTCACGTCTAGGTTTTAATTTCTTACGATTATTATAAACTTCTAATTAATTCTGTCTCTCGTAATAATTGCATGTATTGTTCAATTGCTAATGTTTGTATAAACTTGTCTCAAATTCATTTAAGCCGTTGTTACTAGCTGTGCATATCGTGTCTGTATATCAATCTGTTTCTGCTTACTATATGGTCTATATTATCAGAATAAGCGAATTCATTATGAACAAATCTGATTTACCAATGCATGAAAATGAGTAAATATTTTTGCAAATATAAGCAGTTCTTGAAATTCAGTAAACTCACTAATGCATCTTACAAGCTCATCAGCTCACATATGTTAAGATTTATTCTGTTCAAATTCAAACCCAACGCAATTTACTAATAGTCTGCTGTTTGTTCCATGTGTTTACCGATACAACAAAGTTTGACGCTCATTCCTCTGCTTCCCCGTATTTATCTCGAATTGACGTTTAATCGAATAAATTGCTACTGATAAATGCGTTAGATTTTTAAATGATCTGTTTTGACTAGAAACTGAAAATTTCTTGACTCGTGATAATCAAATATTGTTGTGTTGGATCGAACCAGTTACTGCCATGCTTGAACATTGTCATTTCCAAATTCCTCCACTATCTTACTCCTTTACTCCAGTAATGATAAACTGTTGTCTACATGTATGGAATTACTTATTGTTTCAGGTCATCGAAAAAATTAAAAATGGAAGCGGGATACAATTCTCATGGAAATCGTATCGGAGCGGAGCCTCCATTTGGTGGAGAAAGTCTGTTCAATCGCAACGCTCCATTTGTGGTATCCCCATCATCTTACTACTACAACAGTCCACCGGCTGTTAAATCAAGAGCTAATCAAAAACAAGGAGAACCTACAGGCGCTCATTATTTGGAAACAAGTACAGACGACAGTCTTGCAAGGAGATTGAATTCCTTGGCTAATGCCTTAGCTCATGGTAGACCAATACGCGTTGATGATCTGATGTCGCTTCGCTCTGACAACGAAGTGAGTTAATTTATTGAACGGAAACCTCAATTTTTAATAGAATTTTCATCTCAGAAAAAAAATCGTCAATATCTCATCGTTTTTCCACTACTTTTATAGGGCGATCATAAAGCAGCGCAACTAGTCGGTGACCTACACTCGGAGCTACGTCTTGCAGCAAGTACGAGGCCGACTGGTCGACTGGAATCACATCTTGCAGTGTTTAATCCTCTCCCAACAGGTCTGTGGCTTTTAGAAGAAGATAATTGAAGAAATTGAATGAGTTTTACTACTTTTAGAAGCCTGTGAGTTTCCTAGATCTTTTATTATTCAATTTACAGAAGCTAACATTGGCCAAAAAGGTGGCTTTGATGCCCACGCAGTATATGCTGGCGACGATGCAGTCAGCACAGTGAGATGGTCGCAGTTGGCAACGGCTGGTGTTCGCACTGCTTTGTCTGCTCTAATGTCTCGCTATGGTTTGGAAACCTACAATCCTTCCCCTGCCACAACCCGACCCCCAGGTAAAACGATAATGGGTGCAATGCAGGCCCTAAACCACCTCCCCTCAACTTCGGCCCAAACTTCATTCGGTACACAATAATAATCTGTATATAAATGATGAATTAGCATAATCTATCTCCTGTTTTATTTAGGATTGAAAATGACAACATCTCTGACTATCTTTTTAATCAAACCATACAATACATACATACATGTATTATTGATGTGTCTGACTTGTTTAGGCTGTAGAAAATAATGAAATTCATTTTATTTCTTTTACTATTTATTAACTAATTATAAAGCAAACATTTTATTAAAATATTTTTTTTCCTTTTTTGGTACACAGATTCGATGCTTTTTAATACAAGAAACTAATACAAATACAAATATGAAGATTTCAATGTGCTACAAATTCTTTTCATTTTTTCGATGATTAAATTTTTTGCAGATTCATTATTTGCTAATGCATTTGCAGTTATTCGAATCTTATTTCTATTTCACACTATTGAGATTCAAATTAATAATACATTCCAAAGCATTTTTTTTTTTATGATTCATCTAAGGAAATATTTATTCTTATTAAATGTTCTGTATTTTTTGTTTTTTCAAAGAAACTATTTTTTTTTCTTTGTAATATCTATAGGTGTTCAACTTATTGCTTGACGCGTTATTTTTGGATTGAAAGTGAGAGTAGAAAGGAAAAGAAGGAAATTGTTTACTAACAGAGGGGAAATTAGTAAAAAAAAAAAAGAACAAAATTTTGCTACATAATATTTAGCCATAAAGGATAAGATGTTTGATACATGATATGTAAAATATTCGAATTGGCTATTATTCAAAGATAAGCTTAAATAACTTGGATACATGAATAATAGTAGTTAATAAATGCGGGAGAGAATATATTAATGAATTGTGTAAGTTGTTTCGTTTATTTTTTTATTTTTTTCTTAAATAATGATTTAAATCGTTTACCCAAGAAACAAAAAAATAAAACAATAATAATAAAGTGTGAAAATATTTAGGGGTGAAATGTAAATATTTTTAAGGGTAAAAATAATAATAAAAGTAACAGTACTCGAAATGAGATATATATTATCGATATTTATTAGGTTAGTTATTCAGAGGTTATTCTCTTATTTTTCATTTTATTTTATTTTTTTGCTTTTAAACATAAAAAACAAGAAACGGAGATTTTTCAAATTTTCTGCAGACTTAGAGACGAATTATTTACCACCGCAATTACGTTCGAAAATTTTGCTTATTCTTTCTTCTTTTTTCTTTACACTTTTTAGCTACTAATTATTTGACATGTAATATTCCAGATTGAAGCTGTCGATGTCTAACCTACACGGAAAACGAGGTTAGAAGAGGCGATGAAATAATGAACGATGCGAAGAGATGTGAGAGTGTTTACGTTGGCAACGATCATGATAGTATACCATCGGCGCAGGGCTGTGCAACTCGTTGCTAAACAATCGATACGTATCGCAGTCAGTGGCGGCAATAAGAGAAAAAAAAAAACAGAAAGAAAGAGAGAGAAAAGAGAACTGTGGAAAAGTAAATACCGTGATGCTGCCAGTGTTTACTAGTAGATCTACGAACATATTTACGTTTTGAGTGAAATTGAATACAAATATTAAAAACTAAGAGGGGTATCGGTTCTTGATCGTCGCATACTGTCATTTTTATTTGATAATAATTTATTATTTGAAACGTTGTAATGTAATAAATATTTGCCATTTCTTACAACCTTTTTACCAATACAAGGATCTTAAGGGCAACAACGAACCACCTAACCTTAAACCCAACCTTAACCCCGTATTACTACACAGAATCGCAATGGTCAATGTTCTGTTATTCGCAAATGATAATCTCGAAAGTGACAGGAAGAGAGATGAACGAATTGATGCCTTTGCACAGACTCTTAACGACGCCTTCATACAGTATCAAAGTAAGTAATAAACAGACTCTTGTTTCAGGTTATAAACAAATTCACAAATATTTATATTTATAGACAACAATACGACGCGGCTGTTATTTATTGTTAGACTTTCTGTTTTCCGATGATAAATTACAATTGATTGGAAAAGATCTCAAATTTCACTTTTTACACGGAGAAAAAAAACAACCCTGCCTTCACATTGAATTCGTAAATAAGCCAGACTTTTCGAAGATTCAGAAATGCGGAAGCTGCTTGGATTTACCTATCAATTAGTTATTGCCAGAGTGTCGACAAAATATTGAGATTAAAAATAATTTCTTTGCTAAATAAAATCCGAAAAGATGTTCTTATGCAATTTTCAAACAGTATAGTTTATTAAATTTTACTCTGTTTCCTTTGAGAAAAATTCAAAGTCACTACAAAACCTCTGATATCGTTGTCGTATATTATTTCTGCAACAAACCAAAGCACATAAGTATTCAACTATTTGATTGTTACAGAACTGTGGCAAGACTACAAAGAATTGTCGGAAAAATACAAAGAATCGCAAAGCAGTTTTTCAAATGGTGTAAACAAAGTACAAAATACTGCAGAAGAAACTGACGCGTGAGTTTCCACCTGAATTTCCACCTAATTTCAATTATATAATTTTTCTAAGCTCACCTTTCCGCTTGTAAAGAGAAAAAAAATGACGAAGAATGCTAAAACTGCTTTAATTCTGATCAAATAATTTACTACTGCATTACATCATGGAATATCTTACCCTCAATGTATAGTAATTCAAAGATTAACTCATATTTGAAATATCTTTTCAGATATTGATTAAAGTTTATACTCTTATTGTTCATCAAAGTCTCATTCAGATTATTAATTGTGAATCCAAGACCTTATCCAAATTGTTTAATCGTTACAGAAAACGTCGTAGATGTACTGCAGCGACGAAAAGAAACATGATAGCAGAAGAAGAATCCTTACCCATATCAAAAGAGAGAAGACTAGACTGCGAAGTTGTAATTGTGAAAAAAAATAGACGTGAGGAATCTTCCCAGCGAAAAGACGACCAAATTTTCCAAATATTTTCACAAGACTTTTGCACACAAGGTTTAGAAGAGAGTTTCGTTAATCAGAATAAAACTCCACTGCAAGAAATTCAGAACGTTACTCCTAAAAGATCTAGAAGCCCAATTCTCGGGTCAAAAAAAGGAAAGACTCGGGTCACGCCTTCCACAGCTAGTTCACCAAATCTCAGTGAAACGTCGATAGTTATATTAAATGATTTGACGAATCGTTCTACCTCGAACCCTTTGTTGGGATCCAATGGTAGCACTGACTCAACAAAGACTGTCTCAAGTTCTATTCTTTTATCGTCGCCAGCCTTGAGAGCCGGTATAACACCACCCCCAAAGAATATTAAGAAATGGGGCATCAGTACAATTCATAATGTAAATACCGACATAATAGTTGGGACTAATAAGAAACTGAAACAAAGCAGGCTTTTTATGAAGACTGAAAAAGTAACTGACTTAAGTGTCTGTGTTGACGTTTGTGTCGATAAATCGGAGGGTCGAGCTTCGGTGACTGTGCCACGCGATGGAAACAAAATCTTTACACAGAAGAATAATAACTGTTTAGAAGATAGCGTGATACAAGGCAGCCCTGTGACCGAAAAAAAAAACATGTTTCAAATGCTCCAGAAAATGAACGGAAGGAATAAAAGCACTGACATGTTGCAGCCAATACTAAATATCGATGGGAACACTGTAAAGGATGTAAAAGGTCTTGAAATATGCGAAAGTATGAACAAGGATGTTAGCCAAACAGATACAGATGAGACTATATTCGATCCAAGAATAGCTTCTACACAGTACACTCATTTTCCTTCTTGTTCTAAAACGTTGGGGATTGGAGAATCTCTGATTGAAGATAAGACAAGTTTAGGAGAAAGAGTTGAGTTTGAGGATGAGGGAATTAACGACTCTAATGTTATCGACGAAACAATGTTTGTAGAAGATGATGTTGCTTCATCTAATAGTAGGTCAGAGAAGAAGCTCAACTTTGAAAAAAGTTCAAAGAAAAATAAGAAGAAGTTATCTTTGAAGAAATCTCTAAATGCTTATAAAAATCCTGAGAAAACAATAAACAATAAAGAAATTTCTGGCCTGGCAATTGATACACCTGTTGATGCGTCTCGTTCTGATGAACTAAATGAAAACTCTTTGTCAAGGAGAAAATTAGCACTGGATAATTTTGAACTGTAAGTTATATTCCGGCCATTATCTTGACGATTCATGGAAAGTTCATGATCGTTCAACTAATAATGAGTATTTTTTATCTGCTTAGATGTATGAAAAAGAAGAACAAAAGTCCTACCTACGCATACAAAGGCAGCCCTGTACGCAAAAAAGCTGAAAGAGCTTTGCTTAATGGCTGGACTTGTTTGGAATGCCAAAAAGTAAGAATATTTATCTTCACAAATTGGTATAGCAAGGAATGTAATGTTACGTTTTTTCCAAGATTATCTGGTTTTTTAAATCCCCTTTTCCTGTTTATTTTATTTTTTCAGTACTACGATGCTATAGGACTTGATCAAGAGGAACTACAGAAACGTACAAATAAGTGTTCTCGTCACAGGTCAAAGTTCAATGAGAAGAAGCTTTCCCAACCAGGTAAAAATTGTCTTACACGAATTACCACGCTTGTTAGCGACTCGATTTACTAAAAAATAAAAAATCTCGCCATCAATTAATTCCAACGTTACTATTTAGTGTTGATACCTACCAAAATATAACTTTTTTCTATCTTGCTAATCTAGCAAGCATTAGTGAAGGAATAAGGTATGTAGTCACTCGAAATTCAGACTTGAGGATTTTCATATATCCTTTTACTATTTTAATTGACAATGAAAAATCATTTTGGACCAACCTGATGACAATAATTGATGAGCATGAAATGACTGTTTGAAATTGTTGTTATGACTTGATTTACAGACATATTTCTATAATCATTTGAGTTTTGAATCTTTTGATCCTGATTTTCAGATTATTGGAATCCTGACTTTTCGAGTTCCTATCATTCGACAATGTGGCATGAAGATTGAAGACGACATAGTAAGAAATGATTTTCAGTTAAATTTTCTATATTATTTTTGAAAAAGAAGTTGGAATTTTTATTTACTTTTCATCTTTTGCCACTAATATTATATGAATATATATGCCGCTGAAAATGCTTATTGATGCAGTATGTATATTTTTGTTATGTTCACAAATTATTTTGTAGGTTGAAGATTAATAAATGTATACAATGAATCTTCGAATAAATAATCCAACTTTGTAATGAAAAAATGTTGACTGTTAGGTGAATATTTTTTACGCTTCCAATTACCTTTCATACACATATTAATTTTGAGTACTGTGTAGAAAGACAGAAGCGTATTAGATGATTAATCATCGGGTAAATGATTAATACTTGACCGCCATTTGAACATAGATTGATTTATTCATTTACAACATATATTATTATATTCTCGAATAACATAGCATAGATTTATATAACTATATTATTTATATAGATACATCATTCGTCATTTTACACAAAAATATAGAATCTATTCTGTAGGTTGTCGCTAAAAGAGGCTAATCAAACGCAACTTGTAGTTAAGCAAAGTTTGCGATTTGGTTTAAGGTACATCATTGATATTGATCTGGACCTGTTTATTGGTTGACCTTTGTTGAAAGCGTTGTTACAAGGTTTAAAATTAAATATTATAATTCATATAACAATCTATTAAATTTTCAAACAAAGATCCGAATAACTAAGCACTGAAACTTATACTTGAGCTTGATAAACAGTAATGAAAAAATATAAATAACTATAAAAAATGACCAGCTACTATTACCCATCAAGAAATAAATAACATTTCGAGTTTTAAGATATATTTGTAAATATAAATATAATAAATATATTGATTGATATTCAGAAAAGCAAAAACACCTGTTAAATAGACAAAGTGAAAATTTACTGAAGCTTGGCAAAGGCGATCGGATTCCTTGTTCAGCGGGAAGATATAGTGAGAACTATTTAATTATGATATTTAGTTTGATATACGTACATCATAAATTTTTTTTTTTTCAATATTTACTTAATAATTTATCAATAAATATATATTTCATCATATGAAACAACCAGTTAGAAATTATTTCAGTTAAGTTAATATGAGAGATAGGTTTCCTATTAAATGATCCGCAAAACAGCATACCTATGTATCTCAATTTTAGCGCACTAATTTCATTAGATTTGAATGAATGAAATTACTGCGCATTGACACGTTAACAGTTTTGGTGAAGCTAGTCGATCCCGTGGGAGGCTGGGGCCACGGGGCCCACGTCGCACCACTTTTGCCGTTACGGTCAGTTAGATATCATCTATCTCAATCATCTTTTTCTTTACGTCGCCACTTCGGCTCACACCTATTACCAGGGACATGCATTGTTTTTTTTTTTCTTTTTTGTTTATATAATATATATGTGTATATATATATATTTTTTTTTCCTGTATTATATATATTAAAATATTATCAGTGATTTTAGTATACTTTCATATAATATTAGTACATTCAGTTATACGCGTATTCTATCCCGTATATACTGCTACATTGACTTTATTATCATATTTTAGATTTATTAATCACGCCAAATAATCAGTAGAAGCACTTTCTAGATATATGTCTTAGTTTTTTTTGTTTTTTTTTTGTTTTTTTTTTGTTTGTCCAATTCATTTACACAACGTAATGTAATACTAGCTTCTGCCAAAACTAATAAATAATAATCAAAAATGACAACAAAAAAATGCTTGTAATCCCTGCTTGGGCTGAAAAATTGGTCAACTAAATTCATTATAATAAGTTAGATGCCTTACGAGTAGGCAGCGCTATCTAGCTGAAAACTTTTTGCTGTCTTAAAAAAATCGCTAATAACACAAAGTTTATATTTCAATTTCAATGCTCATTTTCTTGTCATTCTTGATCAGCTCGCAGCGAGGGTATGAGACTGAACTTAAATATGTAAGCAGCTGATTAAAACTTGTATCGATTAAAAGGCATTAAGTTCTGATTCATTGAAATTAATTTTTTTACTCCAATTACTAACAGGAAAAAAAGAAAGATCGACTGGACCACTTGACATTATAAAATACATAGGCTTTCATATCATTGGGACATACCAAATATTGAACGGAATATTGAATATTTCTGATCTTATTGTTTAGATGATGATTAGAAATACTTAAAGAAGATCAGTGCCGTTGTAAATTTCATCTAACATTATGCCGACGAATGTTCGTAATAATATCAAAATGATAATCCATTTCCACTAATCTTTTCCAAGTTCTAATACATACGCTGTCGTTTTATTTCTTACTGATCAGGTTTCACTGCCGGAGTTGAGGCGCTCGTTGTAGGAGCTGGTGATTTTTCAGCTGGCGGTATAGGTAGAGCTTTAAGAATGGCGTGTACCTCTTCAGCAACAGCCATAAGCACAAACTCAAACTGTTGCTTAGTTGCTACCATGCCAGGTCGTTGATCACGAATGTGTTCCAGGGTCGCAGCAATGTCAATTTCCTTGGCTCCTTTGGCCATACGATTCAAAACCATGTCAATCAAACAATACGTTCCTGTACGCCCAGCTCCATCGCTATAGAAAGGCGATAAAATATTTGACAATTTGTACTGTACTCAATAATTATTTACTTAGCAAGATGTTTTACTTATTTCAGACCAGAATAACATCCATTCCTCACCTGCAGTGTACTACTATAGGACAAGATCTTCCTCTGTAAGATTTGTTGACTTTTCTGCAAATTTCAAAAGGCGTTAGACGATTTTCTTGTTCATTATTCTCTAAATACGTTCTTTAAGACAGATGTTCCAGTATTTGACAAACCTGCGGAACTCAAGTAAAGCTTTCGTCGAGTGTGGTACACCATTTTCTGGCCAAGATAAGAAGTGGAATTGCGTTACGGTCCGTGTTTCACCAGTTCGTAAATTTTTCAGATAAAATGACCGCACCAGATAGTCATCACACCAGATATGCTCAGAGACTAAATGTACTTCGTAGATATGATATAAATCCGAGCCTTCTTCCGGCCAGTAGCGATGACACATGGCATTTCCTTCCTCAGTCAAACGAGTCAGCATCACTATAACAACGCTACCCTGTTCCCAAACGAGCTGCCAGAAGTCCGCAGCAGTCTGGGGAAGAGCTCCTTGCGTTGCTATGTATGCCGGATTCCGAGGGTCATGGTCAGTCTAAAATTTAAACAGTTTCGTTTATATAAAAATCATATTTCTTATCCGGAGCACAGATCATTATTATATCGTATTAAGCAATCACACTAAAGCGTTCAACTTGCAGAAGCAAGCTTAGCTCATACGGGATCACGTTTATTGAAAGCAATTTAAATGTTCAGTTCCTTTGGATGACTACTTTTATTCGGGGGCTCGTTAAATACTTTTCATATGTTATACTATTCCTAATGTTGATTTTAATCCTGAGGAGTGTAAAATTATGTTAGTTATATTTTAATAGTTTTATGTTATAGTTGAATGTATCAGGTGTAGTACTTACCGATTAGTAATCAGATTTAAAAAAAGACAACATAGAGTTACAGCAGACGTGCATGAAACTTTGAAAAGCTTTTACCGTTCGGTTGTGGATCAGTAACTTGATATTACCCAATGAAAGCTGATACACCGCTCTGCTCTTTTATTATGATAAAGAGTATAAAATTTCTCATTAATGCATTGTACTGTTTCATGCGAGTCAAATTACTTACCGGTTTCTGAAATGGTAGTGCGGCATCCAGGAAAATCAATGTCGTAGATATTTGATCAGTAAATAATAAAAGAATAGAAATTATCTTTTTTTTTTCTTTTCGACTTGTCGAAATACGTAGTAGGCATATCTCTAAAAGCTAATACTAAAATTATCAGTGCAGACAGACAGCTACAACGCTACACTTTTCAATTAAAACATATCATTGAATTACTAACGATTGTTGATGCGTTGATGTAGTCAGAATTATTTATGTTAGCCAGATCGTTTAAGACAACTCTTGAATGGTCGTAGGGCAGCGATGCTCCTGGACGATTACGCTTGATATTTCCCTCATCTTCTGCAATTCCTGTTGAAGAGGGCTCTGCTTCGTAAGCACACAATCCAGTCCATTCCTGGTCCAAACGATCCTTGTTTTTCAAATGATCTTCCATATATGACTGCAATGCATAAATATCAGAGCATTCGATCTGCAATTTGGATAGAATCAAAATTCTTTCAAGGAGCAAATGAGGGATAGTTTAAAGCATACCAGAACCATGTGTCCAGTTGAAATATCCATATTAGAAAGAGCCGGTTCCTCGCTCCATGATGAAGTACTGGATCGACTGGAGGGAGAATTATTGGACTCACTTTCGCGTGAGAGATTAATTATTCGAGGTGAATCTGGCTTTTCAGTTGGTTGCTTAGCCTGCATTCTTGCTCTGCAGAGATCTTGGTAGTCTTTCGAAGCCTCCGGATCAGGAGTAGCGAGACCTGCTAGTTTAGACCTGGATTTTGCATGGCGTCTAGCTATGAACAATGTTACAGCTGCAGCAGCACCCGCGGCAGCCAATCCCGCAGCTAACAATGCATTGAAGGAGCTGGTGCTCAGCTCTTTCACATAGTCAGACTCAAAGATAGCAGGTAACTTTATCTACATAGGAAAAATTAGGCTTTTTAATAATCGTGAGCATTGCGAGCGGTCGGTTTCATTATTAATATACTATTATCACATTTTCTATGCCATTATATTCACCTTGTCACCAATACCAGCTCTCAGAATTTTAACATCTAACGCGTCTTCTAGTTGTTGGCTTATTTCAGCTGGATTATGAAATTTAAGTAATTAAAATCTGCGGTACTATCGAGAATGGATTATTGCTCTTTGAATATTGAAATGCTTACCAATTCTACTTGCTACATCCGTCGCATTATATCCTTTATTATTTTCTGGCTTTACCTTGAAAGTTACTTCTGCTCTCTCGACGCGTATGTCAGTCAACGTGTTTGGTTCGAGTCCCAACAGCTTGTTGGTCTATAATTTAGGTGAATTTGAAACAATTTTTATCCCCTTATGTTTTACAAAGCTTTATAAAGTTTATAACTTTTCACATACCTTGTTGACAATGCGTGCACCTTTAAGCCACGTTGGAAAATTTTCTTTGAATTGTATGTATACATGGTCCATGTCAACATTCTTATACGAATTATCCAGATTATCAAACTTGTTAACGGTGCTGTGCAGCTCCTTCTTCACCAGAGGTGAAAGCAATGGTTCTCTCTGTAACAATGCCAATATATCCATATGTTCTATGCTTCAAACTCTTTGGAAATTTTATAAATGAGAAGCCTGGTCTAATTCAAGTTAGAGTTAGTAAATAATTGCCAAGAACGGATTCCATTCACGAAAGATTCAAGAAATTACGATTCGCTAAATACTTGCCTCATGCCTATCTTCCGCAGTATCATCAGAGTTGGCTGTAAACATAATTCACATGAGTGAATTTAAACTGGCAATGTTTATGCTTAGATTTCATGAAGCATAGTTGAATCATTCGTATTTACCTGTATTTTGAGAAGATTGGGTTTTGAAGGCATAGTTATTTGTCGTGAATGGTGGGCCTGGTTTCTTAACGTCAAGTCTTTCGGGTCGCTTGAATCCTGCCAGTTCGCGTCTCAATAATAAAGCATTCAGATGATTGGTAAGGTCCTCGTCGTCATCATTATTGAATATGTTATCTTGAGAATTTTCTGTAAACATTAAATGTAGATATTTTATCTGAACATATCTTCCTCCATAATTTAAAGTCAAAACACACCTGGCTTTAAATTATTATGCTTTAATGGTTTAACTAAACCACCTTCAGTATACATTCCACTCTGTCTCGGGACCGGGTCGCTCTGAGGTTCTTCGGCAAGCTGTGAATTGAATATATCTTCCAGATCTCCCCTGTCAATACCGAGATTACCATCTTCATCTTCCTCTGGAGAATACAGCCGTATTCTTGGACTATGGATATTCTTATCCTCTCGTAATTCATTAGGATATTTATATTTCCTTGAGAATTCCCGTTCGTAATTATCATCCAAGATGGAATCCAAAGGTCGCCGTACTTCGTAATTGCCAACATTTTCGTGAACCTGATCGTTCAACAATTCTAATGCGTCATCAGTAATAGGTTTAGAACTTTTGACATTTTGTAGTAGTTTATCTGTCAGGAATTCCAACTCATCATCAGGAATAGATTTAGAACTTTTAGCATTTCTTTGAAAGAGAGCGTCGCTTTCTTGCTCGGATATGCGATCTATCGCATCGATATAATTTTTCTGTAAATTTGGTCTAAAATTCCGACTTTGTCGATGATCAAATCCAAACAGTTCGTCGTCGAAAGAATTCAAGAGCAAAGGTCCTTTATTCAAAGCTCTTCCATTGTCGGCAAAGTTATCTTCGACAGAAAAATCATTCAGTGAACGATATGGCCCAAAATCTTTCCACGGATCATTCCTTGATTCAGATGTCCGGTAACTAGACTTTTTGATTTTTGCTATCAGAGGGATATCCGGATAAGCTATGTCTTCAGTAAAATAACTAGGCATTTCCTTCTCTACTCCAGGTGGAAAATACAACTCGTCTGCAAAATCTCCATGCGGATCCTCGTCGCTTGGTGTAAACTTCACTATTGCTATTTTTTGAGAATGCTGAAAAACAAAAAATGAGGAAAACAGTTATCCATCATTTTCAAATACCCAATTCACATATCGTTAGGAAATTCCAAATCTCACCACGTCGTCTCCTTCATCAATTCCATTATCATCAGTAAACTGATCTCTTTCTTTTTCTCTTAAACGATGACAAAGCTCATCGTCATTCGCCGTTCTGCAAATATAACAAGTATGTGTGTAACAATCACATTACTAATTCAAGTTTATTTATGAGTGAAGCGATACCTTAGCCGTAGAGCGTACAAAGATCTCTGAATTATGCATTGGGTGTAAGGATGTGGCCACTTGTATCCATCAATTGCCAATTTTTCAAGCTGAACTTGTAAGAGTTGCAGTTGGTTTGGCCTGAGGTCATACCTGAATAAAAAATAGTGTTGCTATTATTTATGGGATAGATAGTATTGGGTGTTGGGTGGGATAGTGATTATAGAGAAGCAATCGATGAAAGGTAAATATTTGTGTGCGTAGGATCGAGTTATCGCAAACATTGCATGCTTGTAATTCTTGCTGATAAACTGATATCATTTCCAGTGTAATCTGTTACAACTTTAATCACTGCCTTCGAAAAAATCGAAGTAAAAATTGACCTCATTATCAATATTTTTTTAATTAATTGCTACGTTATAATTATCTACAGTCTGACCGACTCCGTATGGAAGCATAAATTTTCAACTCACTTGTACAATTCATCATCTTCCACGTTACCGTATAATTGCAAGCAACGTCCAAACGCCAAATCTGAATGAGAGCAAAGAAATGTGAATAAATCAAAAATATAAGAACATGACGGTTTATTCTAGTAATGCTCACAGAGATGAAAGAATATAGAAGAAAAGATAGCGATGGATGGTATCGTGGATAGTACATTATTTGATCTAAAAATTGCAAGATGCACTTTCATACTCGAGACAATACTATTAATCTCTGTCTCTTCCATTTTCCTCAATCTCTGATAGTTGCGAAGATATATACATCATGTAGTATTGTGATTTAGTCACTTTTAAAAATTATTTACCCATGCGCGTTTATTATTTGGGATATTATACGTAGCATATTTACCATTGTAGCAAAATTCAATATCCGGTTGACAGAGATTCTCACTGAATAAGCAGCCTGTAAGGTAAATCATATTTATATAGTCTAAATTATCGAGAATTACATAGACGTAATGAAAATGAAAATTCCTTCGTAAATTTAATGATAATTAATCTAATTTACTATAACAGACTTTTATAACAGAAATAACACGTAACACCGTGCTCGATTCGTTAGCGTTTTATATTTTCAAACGCCGAGTCGAAGGGCAATTAAATAGTCATAATTAGTTTCCAGTAGGTATGTATCTACATGTACAGCGAAATTGCGTCAAGCGAAGTTTATAATTAATATCTAATCGATTCCATCACTTGTATAGGAATTTTCCAAATAATACACCGCTTCATGATCATCAAGCGTTGATGGCTTTATAAATACCATTTTTTTTTTTATTTACAATCAAAATTTGCACAAGTGTATTATGCACACCGTGCGAGCGCGAATTGTGGGAAATCGGTGTTCGTAAAGAAATTTTAATGTGTAGAGTAAATAACACGGCATGCAACTAGTCGGGATTACAAGTTATAATTACAGTCATATATTTGTAACCCAGGTATTGCTATTGTATTTTAAACAGCTTGCAGGCTGCGTGTTATGTGTAATGCAACACATATCGCATTAACTTCGTTTGAATTTTTCATTCAATTTCAGTTCAGAATTAATAATTACATCCCTGCGTGAATTTTTTTTTTTATTTTAGTCTCATTTACTGTGTAATGCCTCAATTTGATGCGAGCTCCTTGAGAGTACTTATATAGAGAGATGCTGTTTAAAAAATAAACTGAATTGAGAATCATAAAACCAACTCTGAAAAGCTCCAATCTTCTCTTATCATATAATAGCAATTCCAGACGTCTTTAAGGAAATCGACCAATTTAAACATCTTGGTACCGATAATTATGACCGATTCTAAACAGTACGAATTATTTGCGAATTATTACAAGGTCTAATAAAAGAAAATATCTGGTAGGGACCTGTAAGAAATGTAGAAAAAAGATACACGTCAATGATACGAATGTATTTATTGGTATCAATCTATTGTTATACCTATATTGATGAAATAACGATGTATGTAAAGCCCATGCATAAGACGAAGGATTCATCTCCTGATCTACGGGATTCGCGGAGAAAACTGCTTCGGATGTTATTTTACCTATGTACAATTCAATTCTGTTATATTGAAAAAAACGAAACTACATACTCGTATAATGATATATCATGCAAATCCAAGCTTGTAAATATATAGAAGCGACAAATCCCTTGAAGGAGAAGGATAATCGCGAGCCTATATATTTCTGTATCGGGTATCTCGTAGAAGGAAAAAAAATCTTCATGTTATTAAAATCTTCTATCTTGTCATGATACAGCTGGAATAAAATTTCCAATAGGAAAATCGAGACGTACAGATAAAGACATGGAACGTGTATACGTATGGTGTAACTGAAGACCGCAGATGTTATCGGTGATCGATTACATTAAAACTCAGGTCACGTTTCACGCATAGGTTGAAATGAACGCCAACAGCTTCCAGTCTTGTTCGACGTAGGACAAAATTGGCGGCGATGGTACAAATGCGTGGGAAAAAGTATAACAGGTATAGCATCAACAATATAGGAGCAAAGCAGAGGCAGAGGCAGAAGCAGTGGCAGAAGCAGAGGCAGAGCAGCTCGATAACGGCCTATAATGTCGAAAATGCGAATCGTGGGCGTAATCCCTTTTTGAAAAGTTCATTCTGAGAACATTGTATCACCGGGTTCACCGCCCACAGTATAACGTGACTTTTCCTTGTTTTGTTCGCACATCGTGCTATACATAAATCCGAATGTATTTATACCATTTTGATTCGACCCCGGGGAGGAGAGTTTGTGACGATATGCGTGAAACAAGCGAGATTGCTGCATTGTTAATAAGGGTGGATGAGGTTTTCGAAATTAAAAACGAAGAAGACTTAGAAAAATCTACTCGGGGCATTTTCCAGAAATAGAAATAGCAGACGTGGACTTAAAACCGCGCATTTCTTAGCTGCGGGAATTTATAATTGAATTTTTTCCCCCGTTTCCTTTTCTCTCTTTTTTTCTGCTTTATGGGGTAGTTTGTTATAAAGGAATTTTATTTGCAGAATTAATTGTGACGAAGAAGCTGACTTAGTCAATAGACGGAGCGGTGGGTTTTAGAATTCAATTATAAAAATTTATTGCGGATCTTTAAATATCACGTCACATATCTCTAATGCGTACGTCAGCAACTCTTCCCCACGCTGAATGCAAACCCTTTTCTACCCCCGTTTACCACTTTGCGGTAATCTTTTATTCATATTTTCTACTTCCGTTGAAATCCCTCGCGTAATGTGAACCTAATGCAATAGGGTTGCTCCGATATATTGCGAACATCGGGAAAAAGCGTATAGGATCCATTATTGTAATACACCCATCTTTATAAATTGTAAAACGATTCTGAAAAACTCCCAAGGTGTTCATGCGATTTGTCTGTATACCTACACGGGTTGAAAAATCTGCTCTCCTAACATGTTTTCGGTGTTCGTGGACTTTTAACTCTTCCATCCGTTTATATGATTGCGAAGCGTGAGTTATGAAGTCTGACCAACGCAACTTGACCACATAGATTACAATAATCACGTTTCGACTGGAAAATGCAACGCGTTGTTTGTATGAAAAATTAATTTTAACGAGACTGAAATTATTGTACCCGTCATCATGCACATTGTGTACTTTATTTCGAGATTAATAGCCACCAACGTCTTTGGAGCTGTCCAAAAAATTACTTTACGTATTTTTTTAACAAATTTGACTTCATGCAATATTAATCTATGCGTGAAATTAAGACAGACAGACAATTATTTGCATCTGATATAAATAGAAAAAAGAAAGAATATCCATGTATACAACGACTGGATGACAACGTACTAAGATGTTGAGATTAGATTAGATTGCCCCTACTTGTTAATTTGTTGTACTGTTTTTTCTTTTTCTTTTTTTTTGTTTGTCGGTATTAATATGTTACGTAGAACATAATGTTGCGGACGCCGTTCCACCCCATAGTCTGTTACGTAATTTATGGCTAGACCCTTCCGGCAAATTCGAGTAAATGGGAATAACTATACACCTGCACGTTCTGATCGGAATGGGAATTATTCAGACGAATTATACGATCCAAGAATAAAACACTCGATATATACGTGTATATATGTGTCTGGATATTCATATGTATATGTATGTATATACATATACCATCGTGTTTATCAAATCGATATTAGAATGACGCGGTTGTACGTTTACACAATTATACGTCTACTCTCACTTATTGTATTCTCTCTCCTATTGTCATTTGACAATCTCGACTATATTGATTGTTTGAATGATAATGAACGAGCCATTTTTCATTTATTATTGATTTATGCAAATGGCTATCGATCAACTATATCTAACATACATATACTGTGCGAATACTCGGTCTATAAATTTTTTACGACACAGTTGAATCATAGTACAACATCCGGAGAAGTAGTACCTGTGGATATAATTCAGATGAAGAACAGTCTATAGATATTCATTAACGATTTTGTCATGAGGGACTTAAGACGGAACTTTAAAGCAAATCTTTCTTCGTCGTATCGTATCGAATTGACTTTGGTAAAAATTAAAGTTCGAAAGAACGAGAAGGTTCGTCTCGAACTGATTTCCCAGGTTGAATATCGCGCTGGAGAAGTAGTCGAATAATCGGATTTCACTGATATTTTTTTTCCTTTTTTATAACTTTATTCACGACTGATCGAACGAATTATGGCTATGCTATATAGGCTCGTGAACTTTTCTATACCGAAAGTTGCCTTACTTATCGGGATGTTATTCTTCCACCTACTACAGTGTCGCGAAATACGAATCAGATCCCTTTCAACGTGAAAAGTTTGTTTCAAACTATCCTAGTTGAACGTCAAGGGGCACATAGTAAAATCCTAACGTTTATTTATTTATTTTACTTTGTTATTTTAGCAATAAAATTGTGGGAAATCTCTGCGGTTCAAACTTATACACTATACAATAAGGTTTATTAACTACAACGGATAACTTCTCTGATAGCAAAAAGAAAGCGACTATACAAAGAAATACAACAATACACGTGATTGTTATTCGAGAAAATTTATCCCCTGTTTGAACTTTGTTCCGAGACCTCTACTGATGCATATTTTATTGTCGGATCCCGCTCAAGCATGACGAAATTCATTCGGTTCGATAATTCCTGTTATTCAGTGCGGGTTGTGATTGTGAATCTTATAAGGGTTGAATAAATTTTCATTCTAATAAATCTGAGGGAGATTTAATGGTCACGAGACGCTGGCTCTACAGAATTGATCAAATGATTATTACGTGAAGGGTGCAATAGTATACAGGATATTCAATGTATAATTAATATCGGGGTGCACGTGCAGAAGGAGGTAGCTGTACGCCTTATGACGCTAAACATTTTAACGCATTAGGGAATATGCTTTTGAGTCTGGAAATTATAACGGCGAAGGCAAACACAGCAGCTCAAGGGAATCGGATAATCCTTACCAACGTCACCGTCACTTAAGATGCCGTGAAAAAAGACGCAGAGCAGCGGCAGCAGCTCCAAGCCTCCGCGCCACCACTTTTTGCGGCCCATGGATGTTCCTGTAAGAAAATATTGAAGAGAATATCTTGAGCCTCAATTTCGGCTAATTTAAATCTCAGGTAATCTACTCCTCATTAAACTTTTCAAACAATTTTATATCCCATACACAATCTGATCGGAATATAATAACTGAAGTCCCTTCTTGTAATTTAAAATGTCAAAAGTTATCTGATGATATTTTTGGCTAAATTTATACGATATCATACTTCAGCCAATCGTCAGATAATATATCTGCAACGTCTAAGAATTGACTGAAATGTCATAATACCATTCGAGGAAGGTCAAAGGACTCTATATAATTGTATTTCCAAGTTCCCGAGGGAAATATCTCGACATATACGAGCAAACAAATTTTTCAAGAAACTCGTTTGGAAAAAAGATCTTGAGTTATGAGGCGGAAAATCATCTCTCACGTATAAAAAAGACATTGAATCAAAGTGAGAACAAATTTTCGAGATGATAAAAAGAAAATGAAATAAAAGAGCCGGCTGCAAAGCGAGTGATTAGTATTCTCGCGGTATATTGTATGCGAATACATATAGCTTCTACCCTTTGTTTTCACAATGGGGGTAGAATCTTCTAATCTGTCGAGCAAAGGGCTAGGTGGAAGAGTCCTAAAATCGCTCTAGACCATGGGATAATTAAACTCGCGAAGCTCTAAGGTCAATATACCCTTAATCCCGAGATTTTGGTTGAGTCTTCAATCTCCATACATGATATGGAAGTCAAGCCGTGCGTCTAACGTGGACGAGGGGATTACCCGAGTAGACTTTAGGGGCTGATTGAATCTCGGAGGAAAGAAAACGCGATCCAAGTCTCTGATCATTGTGTAAAGCGATATACGTATAGGTATACATATAATTTGTATATTCGTAAGGTTTACTCTTCGGTTATCGAAAATCTATTCATAATATTGTATCACTTCTTTTTGCAATTCGCGAATAATCATATCGCATCTAATTTTAATTGCGGTCTACATGTTATACTGCAGTGAATACATGTATGTAATCTTAAACCGTGTTATTTTTGTTCTGAGTGATGCGGCTGACCGGGTATTCATATATACATATACCTGCGAGTATAGATAATCAACGGATGACGATAACCAAACAACGTTGATAATTAATCTGCCAATCACATCTGGTAGATGTGCTGAGAGCCTCGTTCCAAATTTCTATTTAATCGTAATTTACCGGTGAGACTATTTCCGACGCGGATGAAAGAATTTATTACCCACTTTAATTCATACAATCATTCATGTAAGTATGTACCTAGAAAATTTCAAGAGGAGAACTGTACGACCTTACGTCTTTAGAATGTCGAAGACTCGATAAACTGGATGGATTCCAATTTCTTCGTTAAATCTTATCCGCGGTTTAAGAAGCCTGAATTAACACCCTCATCAAATCTCGACTTATATCCGAATCTATTCTCGAAAAAGCTTTGAAATGAAGAAAATTTTGAAAGAGATTTGTATTAAAAATAAATGATGAAGAGTGATGTGCAGTTATATCGTTGATGAGGAACAAGTTGCTTTAATATATCCGATAATCCGATATACTATCAGATACGTCGCACCCTTTCAGACTTGTGCGAAATATACTCACTCGCGATTATATTCACCTTTATAAAATCAATGAAATCGTTTTACCTGCCCGCGTGGGTGTTCATTACCCGTTGGTTCCTGGGCGCAAAACGCAATGGCGCCTTACCTGACTCCGGTGAAGCATCAGGTTGCCCACACATGCCTCCAGTTTAGAAAAACCATTTTTATAACGTCGTCCCTTAGCCGTAGACGTTGATAGATAAAAATAAATGGGCTGAATCTACCCCGGCGGTTAGAGACGCGATATAACGCGGCGTAAAATCAATCGGGATTTTATATAACGGTAATCGTATAACGTAACGTGAAATAAACTTACCTGGGCGTGACAGGATCCTCAGTATCTCATTGTTGCATGGTCCCGCGCGTCACTGGACTAGTAGTTGGTAGGTGGTGCTCGGACCATTTCTCAATGGTTTCACCCTCGCGCAACCTCAAGAAGAACCTTTTGCGTCGAATTTCAAATCGATCAGAGGAGACAAGCGCGCCTTGCGCGTTACCTCGCCTACGTCCCACGTCTGCAGGCACAGTCGTACACGCCGACGAAGACGACAACTCCTCGGCAAAACTAAAATTACCCCACTATATACCTATACCTATATGTAGTTCGATAAATTGATGGGATAATATATGTCTTTATTTCTACTCAGAGTAAATGATAGTCAAAAATGCTCCCAATTTTTAGCTGCTCATCACCATAGTGTAGTGATAGTTACCGGAAGTTGAGGGGGTATCAAAACCGTATAATATCTATGATATAAGTTGATTCTACCACAGAATCGCCCCGCGGCTAAAACGTTATTTCTACTACACAACGTACGGCTGCCGGTACACCATATATCACGATTTCCACTCGACGCTTGCGCGCGAGACGGATATGGTGACCATACAGTTGCTGTCGCGCCGATAATGTATTCTTATTAACAGCCATATCAATGCGGTGTACCGCAGCTACTGCGGTAACTGCATATGAAGCTATTTGCCAAATAGAGTTATTCGGCAGTGAAAAAAAATTCATGCTGAATTTCTTCATCTGAAAGGTAATGAAATTCTGACCTATCGATGAGCGGGCTCAAACGACAAGGTCGAAAGGTCATAGAACTTCTTATTACGCGGATTATTTGCGCTCCGTTTGACACGTTATTAGGTATCTACACATATTGACGTAATATCTATGTGTGTGTGGGTAGATCCAGTGTATGCGCATGTAGGACACCTGTCAAAATCGACCAACAGCACACTATTACATCGCTACCACCACCTCACAGACTTAAGATGAGGGGGCGACGTCGTAGTGTTTGGTAGAGGGGTGATATTGATTAGAGGAACACTTGTTGCAGAGGGAGTAGAATACTAGCCCTCTTATATTTCTACCTCTTTCTTCCGCTCGTCGTTTATCCAAATCTTCAAGGTCTCAACCCCTGTATCAACCCCTCATCCCTCATTCCTCATCCCTGTATTTTGTCGCCCACTTCTGTCCCCAGCACAAACCTGTTTATACATACATATATGTATATATTATGTAAATGCCGTGTGTGCGTGCGTGTATATATATACATATATAAATGTATGGGTGGTCTGTTTGTTTTCACGCGTAAATACCCCTATATTTCTTGTTGTTTGTTTTTCCGAACTCTACACGCTACTCTTCCGACAATTTGCAATATACCTATTCAAGATTCACCGGGCATACTCTTCCTCGAGAAAAACACTCGAAACGTAAACCAAGACGTTTGAAACCCTGAGGCCTGATGGCCTGTATAGATCTTGCTGAGACTTGATCAGTCAATTGTGGGCGGCAGGTCCTTACTCGGTAACGAATTAAAATTAGATTAATTATATTAGCTCAGAGCTTTATCCGGTAAAGAATAAGATCCGAAGATTAAAGCCAGTCTCTTGGAGTCTTAATTCTCTTCAGCTTTTTAAATCCTCCAGAGACAAATGATGAGAAATATACACCGCGGCCGTAGTTGTCATTGAATTCTGTTTTAATGTCTGAACTTTCATTTCTAAGTTTATTTCAATCTTTCTCTTTCGCTTTTTTTTCTGTCGTATTAAATTTTATGCAAGTGAATTTAATTCCTTCTACGTATTTTATTACCCGGAAACGCCCAAATTCATTCAATTAAACGTAATTTATGCCTTCATGGCTACTTAGTATTCACGTGGAAAAAAATTTGACCTTTTCCCTAAACTACTGTAACGAGATTATTTGCTGAGCATGATTAACATTTTCGGAATGAAACGTTTTCTCTACCTCTGCCGAAGTCCATTTACACAATTGCTCTTCTAATATTATTACAAAATTATCGCAAATGGCTGAGAAATATTAATTTGTAATCTTAGATTGTTAATTTATGAAAAGGGTTTTATCTTGGAAATAAAAACGCACAGAGTTCGGTAACGAATTTTCATTAACACAATCCTCTGAGGCAATTATCAAGAACGACTTGCTTGCATTTGTCTTATCTGACATTACATGTATAGTATAATATTTGTTGTGTATACATTACGTTTCTTGACAAAGTCTCATGCAGACTGATTGCAACAGGCAAATCTTAATCAAATGTCATATTTAAATATAATGTGTCTGTCTTAAAAGTTCAAAATAAAATAGCCGCAGTTGAAAACCGAAGCTAGTTCCACACATCATATAATCATCAAATAGTATTATATTTCTGGTCACTTTTCGGGAACTGCTTCGGTAATATTTCTTGTGGTAATATTTTGATCAATCTAGTTTCATACGGACAATAAACTAGACTTTTAAAGTATTAACAGGTGAAAATCATGATCTATGAGCCACTAAGCTAAAAAAGTTTGTTAATTCAAAAATTTGTTGTGAGAAAATTCATTCCTCGTCATTTTTGTATTATCAAACAGTTGCCTGTTCATCTGATAAATTGTAAAGGTTTATTTTCTCAATATTCATATATAAAAAGATCTAAAATGCAATCAACGGTTGCTTCAAATCTGCCTTTACATTGAATGCATTTTACTATAAGAGGCCATGGCTCATGGAACCTGATTGTACTCCAACAGACTAGTGAACTGTTCTGAATAATTTGTATAATCGTGTAAAAGTATATCTAAAATCATTGTTGAATATCGTCGGTAGTAATGATGCAGACCGCAGGATCCATAGGTAGTACAGTACGATTTTCTGTGGGTTGTATGACGTTGGACTGCTTGTTTAATATTGTGATAAGTTTTTCGGTGAGTGTATTTTGTTGTTTTAATAGATCAGCCAGTTTCTCAAATCTCTCCTTTTCTCTTTTCTCTCTAGCCTCTTCTCTCTCTCTTCTTTCAACCTCGAGTTGTTGCATAATGGCAATGACATCGCCGTAACTGACTTGTCCAACTTCTTCAATAACATATTGTCCAGGATCGATTTGAATGTGAACCTCGCCGTCTTCTACAGTTGGTAAAAATTCTTGCTTTATTTTTTTCAGCGCAGGTTCCTTGGGTTCCTCCTGCTCCTCTTCACCCTGGAAACCTGCGTTTCCCAACAGCTTTCCTTCAGACTTTTCAAAAATTTCATTCAATTTACCAAACCACGGAGGCAACTTGCCGCCTTTCTTATTAATTATACTTATAAAGTTCTTCTTCAAATTTAACCACTTCTGGTAAGCTACTCTGCATGGATTATCCCCTAGTAATATTCCACGGGATTCTATCTTCGTTGCTATCTCTTCCCAGACTTGTTTCTTTTTAAAACTTGTACTAGTTAATTTGTAGATATATTCCTCTGATCCGACTACATCTAATAAAATGTCCAGAGCATTAGGCTGCTCCCATATGCCAATGTACTTTTTGTAGATTCCGTAATCTGTGAGATAAGAAAAAAGTAAAGACTTAGGAATCGTGCAAGTAGAGTCGATCAATCATTTTTTTCTTTTGATTCTGTTTTCTTTAAATAATGAATTGAAAGTACATACATAAATTTCTCTGCTAACTGTTGTTTGCATTATTTATCATCGAATACAATGCCTATACATATGAATTATATGTTATCGAAATAATTATCATTTAGATGATTGAGTAGGCGTTTGTATTACCTTCTCGTTCGTTTAATTCTTGAATGTCTGACAACTCGAATACGTTTTCACTCATGTTTAAACATAATTTTTCTTTTTTTTTCTTCAAGTATCCCTCGTGGTTATTTATTTTTTTGATCTATTTCCTGTTTTTTTTTTTCAGGAACTGGTGCAATGCAGCGAAGTAAATCGTCTATAGTTGCTTTTATTCTCCTGCAACTTTTTCCCGAAATTCTTTAATTTGTTTGCCATTAATTAATTTAAACAAATTTATTGTTATGACAGGTTAAAACCAGAAACTAAAAGTGTTCTAGGTCAGCCTGCGAAATGGTATCGCCATCTCGGGGACGAATTCACGAACTACTTTTGCCACAACATCATATTGTTATATGCAACCCGCATATCGGTATTGTAGTTCTCATCTGTACAATAAATGGCGTTGTCATCTTGCATCCTGTGTGCCGTTTTTGTAGTACTTCGAAATTATCGGCCTCATACATCATGCTAGAGCTTCCATAATTTCTGATTCCCAAATCCTAAACGTTGCACAGTGGGGAATTTTCAAGAAAACGTGGCCAAAACTCGAAAAACGAACTTTCCTATGCAGGTATAATGACCAAGGGGATTGGTTAAGAACTAATTTCTGCGTAACCTCCCGTTTGTCCCAACCCTCTAACCCTCATAGTCTCTTAGATATTTCAGTTCAAAGTTGACCTTCGTCCGTGACGGTTGCGTACCTGAATTTTGCTATAATATTCGCTCTAACTTTGAACACTTCTAACTCAACAGTGTAAAGTGATAATCAATTTCACCAAAATGGATGATCTTCCTCAAGGTATGTAGAAAATTTTGCCCATTTTACAATTGAAAAATAATATTTATTGTCCCTGTTTATGTAGTCTAACGATAATCCTGTAAAGTGCCTTCGATCGGAAATAAATATAGACTTTGCGTAGACTTTTAGTTGAGAGTCCCACGACATCCCGCCTTCGTTTTTTTTTTAAATTAAAGCTTAGAATATCAGCTTTCGAATGAAGTGTGAATCAGAGTGCGCAAACGTGCGCGGGCTGGTCCAGAGCATTTTTAGTGAGCGTATGCGTGTTCCGAGAAGGCCCCCGGCGGCGGCGCGGCACTCGCTTGCCGCGCCGCGCCGCGTTTCCATGCCAGTGCGCTGCCTAGTCAGCCGAGCTGGGCAGGTAGCTCGCTTACTTGGAACTTTCTCACCCTAAGCGGACTCGGTCGACTGGTTTACTCTGACAATAGATTCTAAATATTAATATATTGTTCATAGACATTCTGATACCTGATTTGGCATACCTACGTACAATTTGTTTCCGAGAGGCGAAGGGATTTGTTCGAAATTTGTTATTGTATTCGAAAAATTGTGTTACCAAGTGCACAAAGGCGTATGTCTAATCCTCATTCGGATCATAATGACATTTATAATTAATACGAAATACTATTTTTTTTTTCTAGGTTCTGGAACTTCCCTTATTACTTTCAAACGAAGGGAAATCTTTTCGATAATACAAAAACACTTGGCCGCGGATCTCCAGGAGCAGATAATCCATTTGGAGCGAGAATTATCCGAGAAAAGTGAATGTGCCATTCGAATTCACCGGGATACCAAGATAAATTTGTCGAAGTTATTCTCCAAAATGCGCACAAAATGGCAAGAATCAGGAAGGAAAATGACAAATTTTCTCAATAACAATCAAGAGTGGCTAGAGATGGATGTAGCCTTTCCTACTGATTCGAAGCCGAATGAAGCCACCACAACTGGTCGTCCGTCGCAAGACTTTGCTGCATCAAGTGAGCGATCAAAACGACGAAGAACAGAAGAACTTCGTAAAAGTCATACCGCTGAGGAGTTGTGCTATGCAGCGCAGATGAGTCTCCGCTCTTCCGGAGACTTAGATTCGTCGAAAATTGTTAAGGCCGTTATAACACCCTCACCTGTACCTACATCATCAAGGGCAGAACATACGACACTATCAACGGATGAAGCTCTTTCGGTTATGGTCGAAGCCAAACTCACCAGACATCAGTATAATGCTATCAGAACATCGATGAAAGATCATAACTGTCGGTTATATCCGAATTACGAAGCAGTTCGAGAGGCCAAAGCATTATGTTACCCACCACGGTCTAGTATATCTATCACCGAAAATTGTGCTGATATTAAATTGCAAGACTTGCTGGACCACACATGCAAGCGTATTCTTCTTAGTCAGAGAGAAGTTCTGAAATCAGTGCATAAGGACAACTTGGCAAATGCGAACTTAATCTGTAAATGGGGGTGTGACGGAAGTTCCGGCCAAAGTGTATACAAACAGAAATTTGACGATGACAGTAATTCAGACGCAAGCATATTCCTAACATCCCTTGTGCCGTTACAGCTCACATTTTTTGAGAGTGAATCGATGGACTCCGGTGGTCAAATTGTGTGGAAAAATCCGAGGCCATCATCTCCTCGTTTTTGCCGTCCTATAAGAATGCAATTTCTGCACGAAAATACGCAATCTACGAAGGATGAAGTGGAGTATATCGAGAAACAAATCTCATCCTTGAAACCATTGAAAATTGGAATTGATGGCAGAGAAGTAACGGTTAATTATAAAATGCTATTTACTATGATAGATGGAAAAGTCTGCAACGCTGTTACGTCTACGAGTTCTTCACAGAGATGCTATTTATGTGGAGCTACTTCAAAAGATTTTAACAATCTCGATAAAATCCTGGAGAGAGAGGTGGACGAAAAGAACTCGAATTTCGGAATGTCTACGTTACATGCATGGATTCGATTTTTTGAGTGCCTTTTGCATCTATCATACAAAATCGATCTGAAAAAGTGGCAGGCACGAACCGAAGATGACAAAAAGCTGGTTAATGATCGAAAAGCACAGATTCAAAAATCTTTGAAGTCTGAATTGGGGTTGATAGTAGATCGTCCAAAGCCTGGGTATGAGAGCACCAATGATGGAAATACTGCGCGTCGCTTTTTTGAGAACCACGAAGTAACATCAATGATAACTGGCTTGAAAGAAGAACTTATAAAAAGATTCCATGTGATTCTACAAGTTATCTCCAGTGGGTACGATATAAACGTGGAAAACTTTAAAGAATACGCGTTGGATACTGCGAAACTGTACGTGCGCGAATATTCATGGTATTATATGCCAACAACCGTCCACAAAATATTGATCCATGGTCCTTTAATAATAGCTTCGGCTATTTTACCTATTGGACAATTATCAGAGGAGGCTCAGGAAGCAAGAAACAAGGATATTAAGAAGTTTAGAGATGGATTTTCTCGTAAATCATCGCGTGAAAACACTATGCAAGATATTTTACATTGGCTGCTAGTTTCATCCGACCCCTTCATCACAAGCCTGAGGAAACTACCTCAAAAAAAATTGAAGCAATTTTCGTCAGAAGCCATTTCACTATTAGCGAGCCCAACTATCGCACATGAAGATCTGTATCCGGATTCGGATTGAATTATTACTTTTAGTTCCTGCCAATAAACACTGTTTACTATATTGCAAGAGAATGATTATTTTACCCCGGAATTCCCGAATCTATTGTCTAATCTAGTATAGCAGTCGCTCCACACACATATTTTAAGTTCACCATTTTGTTTTTCTAAATTTGAATATCAGATTCGTAAACAGCGACCCCGAAAACATCGATAAAGTATACAAACAATCGAGTTTTTTACGAAATTCATGTCTGATTCGGCCATATTCGAGCCGCCATTTTGTTTTTCTAAATTTGGATACCAGATTCGTAATCAGCGACCCCGAAACCATCGGTAAAGTGTATTATCAATCGAGTTTTTCACGAAATTCATGTCTGATTCGGCCATATCAAGTCCGCCATTCTGTTTTTCTAAATTTGGATACCAGATTCGTAATCAGCGACCCCGATAACATCGGTAAAGTGTATAATCAATCGAGTTTATCACGAAATTAATGTGTTCATCGGCCATATTGGAGCCGCCATTTTGTTTTTCCAAATTTGGATACCAGATTCGTAATCAGCGACCCCGAAGACATCGGTAAAGTGTATAATCAATCGAGTTTATCACGAAATTAATGTGTTCATCGGCCATATTGGAGCCGCCATTTTGTTTTTCCAAATTTGGATACCAGATTCGTAATCAGCGACCCCAAAAACGTTGGTATACCAAATTTGGAAGAATTCCGATGATCCCCTGGATTATGGCCACGTTTTCGTGAAAATTCCCCACTGTGCGTTGTAAAGAAAAGTCAACAATTAGAAATAATTTCAAGAGTTGTGATTGGACATCATCTCTACATATCTTCAGCCGACCAATCATAGCTCTCGAATATTCTAAGCGAATGTCGATCGATCGATGCACGTCAACCTTAACAAATAAAAGTTCATATTAAATGACTAGTTGATCAAAAAACGTACTGATATTAAAATGCTTAAAAGTACAATATTATGATTTTACCGTTTAATATTACATCGAATTATCTGATAATAAATGTAGTTAGAAAACTATAAAACGTGCGTTGAATTGTCGCGGCCGGAAGTACGAACCATCGAAGTTCGTTCGAATATTCCGATTCCGAGCGTATGTAGTTAGTAGCAACTATAGGTTCTTTTTTCCGGTTTGCGGAGACTCCGTAAGTTCTGTTTTCCGACAATGGTTAAAATAATCAGTAAACATCGGGATTTTATAAAGCAATAACACTTGGCTACAACAATCACGTGAATCGTAATATTATTAAGGATATATTCCGTCAAAAATTTATTCCATCGTGCTAGTGTTTTTGTTAAAAATAGTGAATCTCTGCGGCACCTCCTATGCCACATACACGTTTGTTTATTAAAATCATTCTTCCCCCACACATTTACTTCGTATATCCTTATTACAAATAAATTTCATCTATTTTACTGTTTCAAAACAATATTCCTAAACTCCAATATATTCACTCGCATATTTGAGTTAATTCTCATTATAGGTTATGTTCGATTTACCAAATGTATACAGGCTATCGACTGTCAGCATGTTATATACTCGACATAATCATTTTCCCCCGATCTCATCACCAGCAGAAACTTATAAATAGAATTAAAGACGGGGAAAAAAAATTCTTATCTTTCTTCCGAGTTAAAAGTTCCATTAAGTCTTCGAACAATATCAAAATGAAGAGAAAATGTGTATTTGCTTTAAATTTCACGATTTTATGTTTACTCTTTGTTAGTTTAAGGCGAAAATCCTGAGTTTTGATACAACTGCATGGTATACTGTTTGCTTTTTTCTAACTCCCTATGTTCTATATATTTCCAGGAAACCAAGATGGTGAAGATTATGAAAGTGGGGAAGGTGGTGCTGGTCCTTAGTGGCCGGTACGCCGGACGTAAGGCTATCGTCATGCGTAATTTTGACGATGGTACATCAGAGAAACAATACGGCCATGCTTGGGTAGCTGGCATCGATAGATACCCAAGAAAAGTACACAAGCGTATGGGCAATGGGAAGCTCAAAAAACGATCCAAGATCAAGCCCTTCGTTAAGGTCAGTTTGAACTTTGTTCTGCTCCTCAATTTGAGTATTATCCTTAGTAAAAATTAAAATAGGCAAATTCGAACAAATGTCCAAATAAAATAGTCAATTACATGTTAAATAAGATCCTTTGTGCACCAGTTATTAATTTTGTCTAGAAATTGGCATGAATATATGATTTTTCTTCCCAAATATTGGAATATCATGTGATAATTGATTGAGAAAAAATTTTGTCAGCACAATGGAGCACTTTGAAACGAAAGTATTGTTTACTTGGTTCTTTTTTCGTCTATTTTGTCGATTTAGCTTTCCCCAATTAAAGTACATTGCAATTTTATTATTATTATATATAATTCATTTTATAGATGCTGAACTACAACCATTTGATGCCAACGAGATACACTGTTGATCTAGCGTTAGACAAGGCACAGATCAAGGACCTCAAAGATCCCATGAAACGCAAGAAGGTCCGATTCCAGACCCGTGTGAAGTTTGAGGAAAGGTAAGGATCTTTGATTTTATAACAAACGTTGATCCGATCTCTTCAATTGTTGTAATTATTCGATTTTCCTTTTTCTTAATTACAGGTACAAATCCGGCAAGAATAAGTGGTTTTTCCAGAAATTACGATTCTAAATGCTTTTATATCGGGGTCAATAAAAACGTGTAAAAATTATAAAAATTTAATTCTTATTTCAGCATGTAACCTACACCATATTGATTATAAATATTAGTTAAATTTGATCAAGATTCACAACTGCTGGCTGAGATTCACTTCTTAGTTGGATTTAATTTCACATTCTTGCTGATCAGTTAATTCTTACTCTTGATGAACATTTTACAAACTTCACCAATAAACTAACAATAAGTATATTAATCCAATCTCCGTACAATTTGCTCATCAGGAATTCTAGTTGATCAATTTTTATCCATGAATCAGAAGGGATTCTATTCTAGAATTACTTACACTTATTAAAATACGACTTTTATCTGTATCACAACAGAGTATGATTCAATTCCTTCAATTCTCTCAAGTATAAAACACTAAAAACTATAACAGGAAAGTTTCATTTCATTTCAATTTATATTGATTTACTGATGTCCTTGAACATGGCAATAAGATATAAACTTACGTATGCAAAATATATTAACTAATCAATTGCTTAAACATGGATAATTAAGTTATGTGCTGGAATATCTATATTTTTTGTTAGATTTTCAGAAAATAGGTAATTGTAAAATTATTAAATACCTACTAGGAAACATGGGTAGACAATAATTTTGCACAAATAGTTGTGGCAAACGTTAATAATTTATTAAAGAAGAAAAAATAAAAACAAAGCAGCTTGACAATATCAAAAAATGAATATGTTATAGATTACACGATTGATAAGTAATACTCTTAATTATTTTTACATAATTTAATAACTGTTAGTTTATTCACTAACAATAATTATAGTATCATAAATCATACAGCAGCCTGCAAGCATCTAACAATTAAAGCTCAGATTCCTACCCACTGATATATTACTTGTTTAGTTTTTGGACGCGCTCGTCAATAGCTGTTATGTTATTTTTAATCACTTCTAAATTGGATGCAAAACTTTCTTGCACTCCTTTAAGCAGCGCCTTGTTACTATCTAGCCCGGATGATATTTGACCCTGTAATTCTTCCAAGAGTGCCAAAGATCTCCCAAATTCAGCAGCTGGAAAATTTTAGGTATTCAAAAATATTGACCAACATAAAGGGTAAAATTGAAAAAATCCGCAATATAAAATTACAATATGTATTGTCGACCATCTTACCCTGTTGATGCACAGCGCTTAGTGCAATCATTCGATTAACGGTTTGTGGTAAAATTTGAGACATGGTTTCGGTCTTCTTAACAACTTCGTGGATTTCCGTGATCTGAAAGTAATATGATTTATTTTTATAAGTGATCAGTCACCAAATTACACAATTCATTCTAATAACTCGTTTTCAACTATACCTTCTGCTCTAGTTCAGATGATATTGGAGTATTAGATTTATGTTGGGCGATATTGTCCATTCTGTGAACTAAAGTTGCCAATCTACTCTCGATACCATCTAACTGACCAGCATCAAGGAGAGCAGCTTTGGCCCCCAGCTGCTGCACTGCCTCAATTAATCCTTGGGTCTTGATTGACTGTGAATTGAAAAGGAAGTCAGAGATGAAGGATATTTGTTGCTACTTGTATCATAGAAGACAGAAAATGAAGGAAAAGTTGTTACGCTAAGTCAGCTTGGAGCTTACTTGAGTGAGTCTACCGAGTTTCTCGTTCCCCGCACCAATAACATTCTCTAAACGTCCTAGTCTTTGTTCTAGATGAGCGACTCTCGAAGCTTCCTGTAATCTTGCTCTTTCTGGTTGATACAGCATTTGGTATTGAAGTACACCAGATTGTACGTCACCTTTTCTTACATCTTTGCTACTAGTGGTTGAGTCTTCCGATTTACTAGGTCCAGTAACTTTGAATAACTCAACTTGTGATATTAGTTTTCTATAAAAATAAATTGATTTTCATATTAAACAGGGATTCAAATATTTTTCATAGATCCAACACATTTCATTATTAACATTATACATACTTTAACTGTGCGCCGTGAGGATCTGACAAAGAAGTAACAAGGTCGGATCCAAGGCACTGTTCTAGTTTCAAATTATCTAACTGCTTTCCAGTCTGTTCTACTTGAGACACTAACTCCACCGCTGACTTCAAGTCTTCGTTATTTTTTGCTGTTTCCTAGAAAAAATTTCACTCTGATATTTTTATCTCAATCAAATATTAACTTTTATTCATTTTCAGTGTTTATAGTGTTCAAATATTGATTCTACTCGTTTACAGCATTGTCTGTTCACTTTTTACATGAAAAACAAGTCTGTAGATAATTATTAGCTCAGCAGTCGTTACCATTCAACTTATTGATCAGAAATATACTTTTACATAGTAAAACTTTCAATATTAACAACCATGAGAATGATAGTGTTTTACCGCAACTCTTGGTCATAAATTGAAAAAAAAAGTCTGCGTAACCCTGACTTTACCTTGATCTGATTTATTTCTTCATACAGTTCTTTTATTTCACATTGTAGCCGTTGATATTTTTGTATTGGAGTTTCAGTTTCACCTTCGGCAGGTAATTCCCAATCTCCAGATCTGCAACATATTTGATTCAATTATGTAATTTAAACAATCTATGAATATGCAGTAAATTGCAGACTTAACAAATTTTAAGTTAATGATCCATAATATATAAATTTGCATATGAATAATTGAATGATCTGTTAGCTAGCCCTACATGGCGTTATATCCAGTCCTTGGCTTGCGAGATAATCGATCAGAGAAGTCAACTCCTTTGTTTATCAGGTGTTTTCCCTTGAACTTGTTGAATCCTTCAGTAGCGCTGATGTGAAGTATTTCAATGGAATCATTGTCCTCCTAGAGGAATAAAATTGAATACATATTTAGAATTGGAAAATCAGTTGACAGAAAACTCAAATTACGATGAAAACTGACCTCCGCATAGTTCTGGAACTGATCTGATTCTGGAAGATCGTTCGTCTCGTAAACATCGGGCTGATCGTAAGCCTATAAGTAGTTAGTAGTTATAAGTTCTCCATAATCTCTCTCTATTTGTTGAGTAATTTTTGATAGAGTAGATCGATTTTAACAAAATTTGGTACCAAAATCCCTTGGATATGTAGTTAGTAGATCTGGTATTGAGTTCGGAAAGAATTGGTGCAGGGGCTAGAGAAGAGAAGGGAAAATACGTTTTCGAAGGAGTATTATATTACTGGGAACCGTTCACATGATTGTTATGAAATTTGTATGGTTGATTCTTCTTGAATGTGGGAGGGATAGCAATTTGAAATTTAATTGTGTCATAGCTCGATAGCTGTTAGAATTACGTTTTATTATGAGCATAATATTTAATTGCTTAATTATTTGCTGAGTAATGAACCATACCCATTTTCTTGGTAAGTTGGTTTCTGAATGATTTGAAAGACTTGTTGGAACTTAAATTTCATCCATACATTGGAAATTCTGATAATATCGGACTTTCCGGCTTTTACTATGCTTCAATTTATGAAGAAAGATTTCCAATATGAAATACAAGAATTGCCACAAGGAGTCAAAGTAATGAGAAATCAATGGACTGACAAACGAAATCGTGTAATGAATATGGTATGTCGTCACTATGTTGACGTGCAATGAATCATTATTGATTTACATAGGACAGGCTGTATAAAACACAGACAGTTATCATGTTATCATTATAATCATTGAGCTTGAGTGATAAGTTGATGTTGTTGTTGGGGATGTTTTCTTAGGGATGTTGAAAGTCTGTGTGATAGTTCTAGGCAAATTTGGAAGCAGATGTTGCAAGGTGTTAGCATTTTGAGGTTTAGATTTGAAAACAGATGTTGGGTAGCAACAAATATAGTTAATTAAAATCGTGAATAGTATGAAAAAAATAGGTGTATGTACGGAAATTGATCCTTCGAAAGCGGTTTGTATTTTTTTAATTATTACTGCATAGAATCATTGCAAATGAATTTTTTTTTAATACAGACAGCCTATTTTTTTTTGACGTAATATCCCCATTACTTACGATTCCAGGAAGATCGGCGTATTTAGGATCTGCCATTTCGACCAATTCCGAATACTATTATTTGTCTAATTACAAAGTGACGGTATCCAAGGGTAATTGAATATCAAAAATCAGGTTGACAGTCCGCAGATGACGGAATCTTCAGACCCCGGAAACTTTAGCGTTCATAAAATAGGTTATATACATAGATAGCCAATCCGCCCTTTAGTCGTATAAAAAACCGAAAGAAAATGTCATTGGCGCCTTCCGTTAGTTCAGACCAGTGACGTCATTCTTTTTTACTTATTTCATCGCCATGAATGAAAATCACACAATATTATTTGCCGTTTCCCTTGGATCTGACCAATAATATTGAATTTTAATATCGAGTCGCAGCCGTAAATAGAAATCACGCGATTGTCCGTAAATAGAAAGTCAAACAAAACCATTGGTTCCTTCTGTTGGATCCGATCAATAGCTGTTGTTTGTAATAGAGTGACGAGTCAATAGAGGCGCTGAGTGCGAAGTCGGCGTGAATGTTTTCATTGAGGTTTCGTCTCGACATGTCTGTACTACGTAGTTTGTGATAGTTTTATCCTTGATGTAAGTTTCCTTTCGACTCTTCCTACAATCCCCCACTCGTTTTACAGCTGATGCGATAACTGTGTTACGGATCTAATGCTACGGAACGGTTTGTTTGGTGTTCCCCGTGTTCCCAAGATAACTGGTAGTAAAATAAATTTAGTTCGCTGGCTGTACTCCTCATTCCAGTGTTATCACTCGTTCGTGGAGCGTCTCTTGAATCGCGTGAACAAAGAGAAAAGTCTTATGTACCATAGATTAAATTAGCTCCTCGCTGACTGGGAAGAGTGAAGAAGAAAAATAAATAACAAATTATAGAATACAACCAAAAATAAAAACAAAAACAAATATCTAAATAGATTATTATATCGAACTCGAATAACTGGGGGTGAAATTATCAGCAGTTGTGGCGAAGTGGGTGATTCGTTTTTTAACCAAGGAGTGTACGCGGGGATGGTATACCTGGCGGGTGCTTGGGGCATGGGAGAGACTGAACCACAGTGCCATAGCACCACCACTTCCCCAGTAACATCTTTTCTCCAAGATCATGACGAAGAAGTCGCTTTACTTCCCCTCAATAATCAGGTATTATATCGATTCATTATGATCATGATTTACTAAACTTTCCCTCCCCCCTCCTCCCCCGCCCCACCCCCTGTCCTCAAAATAAAAAATGAAAATCTAGCGGTTTGAGAAAAACGACCTTAAAAGTCTTTGTATTAAATACGCAGTCGCGTATTTTATACCACGTTAAAAAAGGCCGTCGTCATGTCGCGAAAGAGGCGAGCGCGAACGTGCAACGATACGTTTCTCGTGCGTAGTTTGGTGTATGATGAGGGGTCGCGTCCTTCCAATTTAACATGACACGATGTATATTACAGGCTTGAAACAATCGTTTATTTAACTATCGTAGATTGCTTTAGAAGATTATTTTTTTCTTTTTCACCATATTATTATTTAGTCATAGTAGTAGTAGTCATCATCGTCATTGTGCTCCTCTTCTTTCTCTTCATTCAGTATGGCTAAATCCGATGTTTTGACATTTGGCCAGCTGACTCGATGAATTATATTATAACCAGGCGGTTTTTGTTCACCAATTCCATAGCCTTGAATATTTTAAATTAGCTGTATACGTATTGGAGGTAAATATTTTTTTTTGTCATTCGCTTCCATATTGATCACGTATGAGGCTATATTTTACTAGTTTTTCGAACCGTTCGATGTGTTATTTTTTTTTTATACGTGAAATTTTTATGTCTGCAAATATCGTGAGGTCTTACGAAAGTTCAAATGTTATCATGTCGTAATAAATTGTCTGAAAAACAAAATTTACTGTTATTATGCTAAAATATGTGAACGTTTTTACATACGAAACGTTTTAGATAATTCTATCGAAATAAAAAAAGTTTTTTTTTTTTCATTTTAAAAATATTTACCAGTTCTTTAAATTACTTCATATTGTTTTGTATCGTTGGTTTAATAATTTCCGTAAATAACCCGAGGGTCTGTATATATTTATATACGTTCTTAGAATTTCATATTGTTCAAAGAAAACGGGAAAACATATTTTCCTAGAAGTGATCAAGTAACATAATATTACAACAGTCTAAGTACCTGACCATTCTTATTCTCAGAGTTTAAGATATTCATATATCAGTGTGTAGCCAGTGAACACACTCAACTATCTTCTTTCACTTTAGATCCCCTTTTACTCCCACCCTCTTACCTTGTCCCAATTTTCATTCACAGGAATTCTGTTGTTCTCTACGTTGAGACACAAATCTTTACTCTAAATTTAGCTTCAACCACTCCTCTTCTTTTAATATGTACTATGTGCCATACCGTAACATAAAAAAGTCAAAATCTTATTTTTTCAAAGCATTCAAGGTCCAAATTTCACATCTGGAAATCGTTTTGTCTGTCTCTTTTCTGAACATTATAATTCGCAACATCTCGCAGCATCAAAATTTCCCGTTAGATCTCGAAATACAGATTCTTCTGGTCAGTATCTATTCGGAAAGTATTTTAATTTCGTACCCTTGAGTTCCGAAAGGTAAAGAATACAGAAATTGCCGTTGGTTTTATGTTGATATTACATTATTATCGAATATTATCAATTTCAGCACTTAAATATGTTAAGTGAAAGACTTGAACTTGACGGAATTTGATAAAAATTGACTGGTATTATAAACCGATGGAAACTTTTCACTCTTCTGACTCCAGAGCTGATAAGAGATTAGATAAATAGAATCAGATTATTGATGAATATGTTTAACGAATGAAAAAATAATTGAGAATCCATAAATAATTCATAATTCACCTTCTAAATGGAAATTCGCGAAAGAAGACATTTTTTAGGTCGATGTAAATATAAGATTCGAAAACGGTACTTTAATACCCACAATTTCATATGCATCAAGTTATAGTTTGGTCAGTAAACATGGAAAATACAAGTGTTTGCGTGGGTAGAGTCAGGAGAACATGAAACAACGTGTATAATGAACATTGATCCTTCAAATGTACCAAAAATAGACAAACTTCTATCAGAATATCTTCCAATTTGTTGAGTGGATAGATATTGTGAATGAAAACAAGAATGAACTGCTATTCTGGTGCAGAAATTCCATTCATGTATTTTATGATTGGTTTTTCTTATTCAGCCAATGGCCATATCTTACCCGGAAGAATTGTTTCTGTTAAATATTTTATCAAATGTTAAAAGTCAACCAGAAATCCAAGAAATATTTGAACAAATTCCTTCCTTGAGATCATTCGTTGGCTTACAGACAAGCGGAATATTTGCCACGTGTCTTTTGTATATATACTTACTACTGATTTATGGGCTGGGATGACTCGCGCTAAACTAGATTACTACTACGCTATTGCCATTGCACGTTAGAGCAATTCACAGTGCAGTACGTAAGATGTTTTGAAATATATGTGCTAGAAGTTTACACTGACGTTTGTTGGTAGTTACCATACAGCTAGCGTGCAGGCATCTAGCAAAGTATCTAAAAGATATTCAACTTCCGCCTTGTTAACATTGATAGTAATATCGTGGTATTTCATAATCAAACAATTCATATGAAGTTCAATGCCGCTTCAGGAGTGAACTTATGATTCATTACCAACTAGGAGAAATATTCTTGCTTATCTCAGAAATAAATTATATCTACCTATTATTCTCTCCAAGTTTCTCAGAGAAATATTTCTTACATGTGGTTACTCGTTGGGTTAAGAACTCCTGTGTGAATATTAATCTAATTGGTTGAGTACTCCGCATAACTATTTTTATAACATTCGACGTGGAGGCGAATTCGCTAATGAAAAAGAAACTTGATTCCTTCAGCAATAATTATCGCCGCAAAAGTTTTATCATCAGCTATTTTAGGTCCAGAAAAAACTAGCTTGTCTTTGAGGCAGTAAGAAGCGGTTTCGAGCAGATATAGGTTCAAGTTGTAGCATGGCAAAGGTTAATAGCACGGCATAATCGCTTTAATGTATTGAATCGTAAATTGATAATGTCAGTGGAGTAGATTAGAACCGTTTTCTTTTATTTATTCTTTCACAGATTGTAAGTATTTAAAATGACTGTCTATATTATTTAGTGCCACGAAACATCAAACAATAGCGTTAGGAAATATGGAGAATTACATACCACAGTTTGACGCTGCGCATTCAAGTTGCATATTAGTCTTATACTATCATGGATATCTATATAAAGATTCGAGGCTATACTATAAGGTGCAACTTGACTGTAGCCAGTTAAACAACTCAGTATTTACGTCTACGCCAAGAATAATAACAATTGTTGCTTACAAAGTAGACAATATACATAGGTAAAAAATGACGCAAATCTTTGGTCCGCTTAGACGCCTTAGTTAATTTTATATCTGATTGAAAATAGTAAGCGGGAAGTAATCCTGTATTCCGTACAGTTGGACGAAATTAAATTTCACTTATTTTTCTTGACTTTTTTTACCTTTTTTTTAATTTGTTTAAGACTTAACGGAGAAGTTCTCGTTGACCTTCTTAGGACCAATGCACAGATATAATCTTGTGTTTGATGCGAGGATCAATAAGTATGAACTTCTGGTCTCGTGTCTTTACCTTGTTAACAAATGTCGATGAGTACCTATGTCGAAGAACGTTGGATATCTTATTCATTCTTTATAGTAAAATAATATATTAGATTGCTTCCTCAGATATATTAGACATTGTTATAATATGATAATTTTATTCAACAGGTCGGCGGTCATACCAGGCTGTTGCTGCTCAACCAGAATACCATCTGTAAACCATTGAACTATCGAGAGCTCGACTTCTACCAAAACATTCCACAAGATATACAAATGTTTGTCCCAAAATTTAAAGGTAAGCCTAATTTTTTGTGCACAGGGTATGCTTCGTATTTTATAAGACATTAACTAACGAATAATTTCATGCGCAAAACAACATTTGCTAAAACCCCTAAAAGAGTTTTTTAATCCTACATATGAATGTACATTATCCGAAATATATATCATCGTTATGGTAACAGCATAGCACAGTTTTTCAAGGAATTAAACGTCTTCCTTGCTGATGTGTGCCCTAATGGTCGAATTTATTAAACATATAATATTTATAGAAATTAATGTGGTGAGACGATATATGCTTAATCAATTTAATGAAATATCTAAGTAAAAGATGGACCCCTAATTGTAAGATTACTAGCATGGAGGAGTCCAGCTGATCTGGAATCCGTACTTAACAAAAACCAGAACAATGCGGTATTTTTGTTAAATCCAAGCCAGAACTAGTTTTAATCTAACGTTGATAAATAGTTAGAATCTAATTGTTTAATCATTTCATGAATCGTTAGATAATATTGAGTGTTTGATTAGTCAATGCATGGAGTTAGAACTAATCATCTTCATATTTACAATCTTATCGACATAACTGATGATATAACAAGAAACGGCTGCTCCAGGCGCCAACAGATATTCATACCAGATTCTATACTAAAAGCAGCTGAACCCTTATTTCCGACGGCTTGGCTCCTTAGTTACTAGTGATATCGTGGATACACATGTATATTTTTACTGTTATGCCGATGCGTAAATATTAATCTGGTGGAGTAGAAGAGCTAGAGATAACACACTAAATGGAAAAACAAAAATTCTGTGCGATTGCTTAGAGAGTTTTAAATTATTCAAAACACATTATGTATGGGTATTTTCTGATACACAGTTCGTTTCTCATTATCAGCCAGGCCATTCGAGGAAATACAGTTTTCTTGGAATTAAAATTGTTTAAAAGCAAATACCTTGATCGGCAATCATTAATTGTGGCAGTAAAAAACGTCATCTAGCAATAGTAGCTACTATATGATCGCGTGCTTCAATTCATAGATCAAATCTAGAATTTTCTAGTTAATTCATCTAAAAACTGATTTCATTATTCATCTTAATGCGCATAAATATATTAGTCTTACAAAGCTCGGTGCTGCGTAAGACAATATTTTGTATAAAATTTGGCTTTACTATTGACCTGCGTACGTTTTTTTTTCAATCCATTAGATCAAATCTGAATGTAAGTTCAGGTGATTGTGGAATTAGGAATAGATCAGTTTTAACGGTACATTGTCGTTCTTTTAAGATTGGATAAATGCATATAATATCTTAATCGATCATCTGTACGAAACGTCACAGGTCACATGCGTCAAATGACTCACTAGCGACTGCCATTAAGCATCGTGTATTGCATCGTGTGTCAAAAGAAATAGTTGTATCGCTCGATATTAAGAAATTTTGGGTAAGTACTAATAACTATACTTTTTGCGAGTATCTCACCTTGTTTAACGTAGGTAGAAATTTTGGGATATTGTATTATTTGCTTTAGAAATTTAGCAGCACGTGACAATCTTTAATCCTTTTTGTTTGATAATTTTCAATGAGAAAACGAGCATCTAAATCATTCAAGCAAAATATACAATTCTGTTTCATTCATTTATTCCTACCTACGCAATATATTCAAGATGTAGTTCGCCGATTTTTACAGATTAAGTTATGCGGTAGTTACTAGGCAATCATAACTATTTGCATTTAATTATTTTCAACTATCATTGTCAATACGTATTCTGTTTTAAAAGTTCGTGATATTTAATGAAAGATGTTTTCAAATTTTCAATAACAATGTCTAAACATTTGGCATGAAAAATTTTAAAAAAATGGGATTATTTATCTGTGATATTCAAATTCGTTCTTTGTTGAGGGCCCGTTTCGTAACGATATCCAAAATACAAGAATTTATAAATTAAACTGTTAATGTGAAAGAAATAAATGCATCAAATTTGCTATGTTTGATGATTGTCTAGCAAAAACCTTTTCTTTTAAGTATCCCCAGAGCCAATAGTCACAAGGATTCGTGTCTGGGAATCGAGGCTTGGCCCGCTCGCAGACTCACTAGCGCCCTGAACACATTCCATTTGCTTCTCCTTGGCCAATGCTCGGGGTTTGTATTTTGTTGCTGATCACCAATTACAATATAAATCCAAAAAAACTGAAATTAGAATGACTGTGAGGAACTCTATTGTCTGTTGGTTCGATCTCATTATATTATATTCGCTTTATACATATAAATACATGTGTATATATGTGTATATGCATATTACAGTCAAAGTAATATGTTTCAATATTGTTAAAAAAAAAAAAGATAAATTACTAGCCATCAAAGAAAAGATCGCTAGTTTCATTAGACCGAATCAGAAAATGCATTTCTTTTTTTTTTGGTTTACACATCATATACATACTTGGGCAATTGGAAAAAAAATACTAAAGAAATCTTTTTTATTTACTTTCTATTTTAGGTGGAATTTACATTATCAGGGCACATTGTATATGGACATGTATATATATATACGTGGCACTCTTACAGTACGGTGTTTAAAAATTTTACATTATTTATGGGATGAAAAATGAGGCGTATTGCGAAATGAACTTATTGTCGTATATTTACTGTTAGTTCTAAGTCACCTTGTTACACAATAGGAAAACTTAAACATATTTTGGGGTCGCTAATTCAGAGTGATAATATTGTAAATCAGTAATATCAAATATAGTAAATTGATGTCGTTCTAATACACTTCGTCATTTAGTTTACTAAACTTTAAAGAAAAAAATAATGATTAGTAATTCAGCATATAAAATGCATTTTACATTTTGACTGTAATATAAATGACCTTAAATTGTAATGCGCGGTGGGTACCTACTATAGAATGATTATTTAATTCTATATTATAGAATACCAATCACTGTTAGCATTTACCAGCTAAAAATCAATCTAAAATATTATCACTAAAGAACAATTAAGTAATCTTACGGCTGATGTTTCAGGTGTAATGCAGGCTTCCAGTAGCGGCGAGGTTACACTAGACAAACGTTACAGTCCCAGCTTCAGAGATCAAGCAGACACCCGCCAGGGAAAAGGTTCGACAAAACGCAAACGTGATGATGTTCTGAGGTAACTTTTCAATTCTTATTTGATTATAAATAGGCTTTAATTTAGTGAGTTTGCCAAACTTGCGTCATCTTATTTAACATAACATATTATATAGACATAGGAGTAAGTTTTAAAAAAGATTTAAAAGCGTGTCGTGCGTTTTTTTTTTTCTCTATTAGTTATTATTATACTACGTATAGAATTAATTCACCAATGTACTACAAATTACAATATATCATGGCAAGCTTCCGCAGCACATATTTATCAATATATAAATCAACAGTATTAGCAGATTGTTTTACGTAACAAATATTTATTTCTATTTGTTGAATTATTCTTCTCTTATATAAATAAATATGTGCTGTTCGGTTGTGTTTCTCATGTAATCTAAAACTCGTGCTGCTAAGTCTTATTCATTATTCTTTAACTTATTAGAATACATTTAGTTTATAAACTTATTTTTTATGAACAGTTTGGGATGAATTATTCACACAAACTGCATAAGACGGCTAAAAATCATCTTAGTCAGAAATCTAAGTGCAAATTAAAATACGAGTCTTCTATAACTATATGAGATTCTAATTTTCTTTGGTAATGATTTTGGAAACTTATGATAAATAAAAGCAGAAACCTAAATTCCCAAAATTTATGTAACTACATTTTAGTTTAATTTTATCAGTACCATTGTCACAATACCTAGGCTAATGGGTTTATCAAATAAATACTTAATTTTATAAAAAAACAAAAGAAAAAAATCCCAAACATCACAGGCTTTCTTTGCCGACGCTTAGTTATACATAGGTGTTAAAAAAAACAAAAAAAAAAAACAATCAATCCATCCCTTCTATAATGTATATTCTATCAAACTGCAGTCATCAGAAATGAAAATTATTAGTAATCATTAACTGGGTTGTATAAAGTAGATTTAGAATAATTTACATCCAATCTATGTATCAGGTCAATATGATGAATAATATTATGACTGAATAACATATATAAATATGCATGTATATTTCTATATATATATCCAATTGCTCGTAACGTGTGCTGCTTTTTTATGTCTTATATCACCGCCATCATCAGTTCAACCGACAAGTACCTACCTACTGCTATTTATCCCACTATAATTACAAGCATTTTGGTAGAAGAAAAAAGGTAAAGATACCGAGTCCGTCATTTTGGCTCTATCCATGATTGTGTGCTTGACGATTATCTTCAGGCTGAGAATATCCATATGGAGTACGGAGCAGCCACGGCCTGGTTTTTTTTCTTCTGAATTAATCATTTTTCTGATACCATTCAGACGTCCTAATTTATTTCCATAATAACGTGTCTTACTTAACTTTCCCTCTACAAGTTTATACAGTTTAATCATATTTTGATCATACGTTGGTTAGGCTCATCACACCATTTATTACAAGTGCATATAAAATTTATACCTGTTACGTAATATATTAAATCTGAAACATTTATCACATTTATTTTTTCAGTCAAATGTGAAATTTTCCCTCTTAGCAACGTATAGTGCATTAATTATGTCCATTTTTTATCACAAGATTATTATTATACCATACTAATACGTTACTCCTTATATGCAGGATGAAAATTCATCGCAACAGTTGCACAGTAGATGTGTTGAAACCTGAAACTTATTTGGAAAGCACATCGAACAAACAATGTATCCTTTAACTCTGGTTTTAGAAAATTTCTATGATCATAAGGTTTACCCTTTGCCAAATACTTTCACAAAAAAACTTTTCTTTCTTTATCTCACACTGTGATCAAAATATCTATAATATAATATTTATCCTCTTTTGTACAGCAGTTTTCGCATTTACTATCTCTGAAAGGTGCAATCCTATTCAAATACCTAAAAAAAAACAGTTAATCATCTTAATAATTTGGATTGTGTTCATTTTCTCTGTCTATAATACTCACTAACAAATAATTTGAATAATGTCCTACCGCTTCGCAAAGAATTTTTTCTCTACCTTGCTTCAATTGATAATAAACACATCTTACAATCTTTACGCGGCTTTGCTCTCCAGTTACACTATTCAAGATTAAAATCAGTTCAATTATTTGTTTGAAATAAAAAAATTTGTCAATAACAACTGAGATTCAATCGATAATTCTTATTATTGAAGATATCTTAGATCCATATACACACACTCAAATGCATGCATACATACATACATACATACATACATACATATACATATACATACATACATACATACATACATACATACATACATACATACATACAAATGACACTTTAATTAAATCCTATTTCGTCCTTGACCACTTGCTAAAGATTTTTTAATGCTGGAGAACATAACGTCCCAGTATACACATCCGTGCATATTGGATCTGAAAATGGGGACCAGACAGCACGGTGATGATGCTTCAGCTGAAAAACGTAGCAAACAAATTGCAAAGTGTGCTGCTAGTACTTCGGCTTCTCTAGGAGTTCGTCTTTGCGGAATGCAGGTAGGATTCACATATTGTCGAACAAGTTTGCAGAAACCGCTGAATTGCTCCATGTGATGTGTTTATTACAAATTGCTATCATAAACGAAAACAAGATTTTAACTTTCCATAAAAATTTTACAGGTCTATCAAGCAGATTCAGATCATTATGTAAAACGAGACAAATACTGGGGCCGGGAGCTAAATGAAGAGGGTTTCAAGGCAGCTCTTTATCGCTTTTTCCATAATGGTTTTGGCATTCGTACATTGGCTATCCAACGAGTGATCGCACGATTAGAACTGCTGCGACGTGCAATCGAAAGACAAAGCAGCTACAGATTTTACTCCTGGTATGTAATCTTTTTGAATAGAAGTTCGATATCCTTCTCATATTGAGACTTTATCATTTAAACACAAAAAACATGAATAATAGTTGTTGTTTATTTGACAAATTTCAGTTCACTTCTTGTCGTATACGAGGGATATCAAATCGATGATTTTTCAACACTAAGACACACCCCGACACTAAGAGTCGAAGAAGAATCAAACGACTTGAGTTTTATGGAGAATATTGCACATGGTTCTGACACCTGCTACGACGCAGATACTAGCAACAACTCAAACGACTATAATCTTAGTGTGCACGAAGAAGTAAGCCAAGCGACTCTGCACAGAGGATTTGGAGAAGCAGCAGCAAGAGGCGCTAAAAATGCTAGCGGTTTTTATCCAATTAATGAGGAAACCGTGTTCATGGACCCACCATCTAATTTGGTAAGCACTGTTGTTCAAAGCTCACAATTTGACGACTGGATGTTGTATAGTAGCAGCAGCGGGGACGAATTTTGCTGCGGACAACATACGGCAGATAGTTCTGACGACACAAGTTCGGATCTTGATATTAGTACAGGATGTGCTTTGAAGCGAAATCGACATAGGCAGCACCTGAGATTATATGAAAAGAGCAAACACGATGAAGCAAAAGTTGAACATTCAAGTATTCCCAAAAGATTGAGAGTTAAAAATGAACAGAAGAAACAGACAGAGTCTGAAGATTCAAAGGTCGATGTAAGAATGATAGACTTTGCTCATACGTCGTTTAGCCACAATGGAAGTACCGTTGGTAGTTCAAACTCAAATTGTACAATTCATCAGGGTCCGGATTGTGGGTTTTTGACCGGACTAGATAGCCTTAAGCGGCTACTATTGGAAATACTAACGGAAGGTTGAAATTTGTGTTACGTTAGATAAGCAGACAATTAATTAAATAGCAAACAATATTTTACTCCAAATGACAAATAACTAGAACACTTATATGGTGAAAATGATTTATGCATTATAATATAATTCATAGATCATAGATGATTGTTCCGAAAGATAAGTAAGAGGTGTGAATGAGGATTGGGTAAACCTTATGAGAGAAAATAAACTCGCAGTGGATATACAAATTATTGAGTTCACCTTAAATTTCTCTCTAAAAAAAACAAAAGAACAAAAAAGAAAAAGAAAAAAGAAAAGGAAAAATAAACAGTGTGTAGAATGTAAGGTAACTAACTAAAATGGTCAATACACAATATTATATATGTATATATTCATTATAATAATATAGATATAATTTTGAAATTTTGATCAACTGATAAAACTTAAGACATTCGTTAAGAGACAGTGATTTATCAATAATTGATTAATTAATCGATTAATGAGACAAAATATGTATACATATAATTAACATATAGTATTCTGTCCTCACGGACATATTATGCAATTTAATGCAGTGCTTTGTTCCAACAACAAATGGTGGCCACTAAATAACCCAATTTGATTTTTTTTTATCATACAGAAAAAATATATTAATATTAGACAGAGTTAAGTTATGGTTGTGTAAATAATGTAAAAATAATATCGCATTCAAAGAAGAAGTATATATCTCGTATCTCTATTGCACCACAAAAAAATATCCACTATTTCAGTCGATGTATTAGATTTAATAAAGCTGCATCTAATTTTTTATCTAATTTTTAAAAAATTCCTTGAAAAAAAATCCTAATATCTACACAAGTTAATCCAAACATAGGTAACTATAAACGGGAAGTTATTTTATTTACGATAACAATCGATGGCTATTTATTTATACTGCGAATATTATGCAACATCTCCACAGTTGCCTTTGAGTATAAAATTAATGAAAGTCATGACTACCCATTCATCTAATCTAGACATCAGTCTGATCGCTACATATAAAGATTTATTAGCCCGATAGCTCTAAATTTAATCGATTAAAAATGTGCTTCGATGATTCAAAACGAAATCGTGATAGGGTCTCAACTAGAAACAGTAATAACTATAAATAGCTGAATGAGCAGTAATTGTTATCAACAAAATGTGAACCATTATGTAAAGAGGTTTCTCGAATACCACAAAGACGTAGTATCTATCCTTTTACGATATTCGTATCATATGACGTAGTTCAGAAGTCTATGAGATTTTTATAACGTCTTTATTATTTATTAGTTGCTTATGTTTTCATTAGCTGAAACATCACCTTGATAATTTGTTGTCAATAGTGGATTAAACGTACAATGAAATACGAACTTGATTGCGTAGAATATCAGATTAATGGATATAAACAAATAAAATTTATCTAATTATCTGAAGGAAGCCTGATTGAAGTCGGCTGATCTGATTAAATCTAATCTGGTATTATCTATGATAACAGACTTCAGTCCAAGTCACATTTATACATGAGCATCTTGATTATTCAGATCAAAGAATTCAATAATACAAGATTACCTGTTATAAATCATCACATCACATCAGCAGTTATCTCACAGCTATATCTACAGTTCTTAGTGACTCACTTGTATATGATGATGATAACATTACTATGAGGCATGAATCAGTAGACTTTTTACTTGGAAAAACTCTAACTAGTCGACCTTGTATTAGTGCAACGGAAAGTTGGAGTTTTATGTAGTATTAGATGCGTTAGGAATTCGGATTTTTCTAGTCTTTAATTTCATAGGGCAGGTTATTTGTTGAAAATAATCAAGGACTGTAGAAATAATGAACTTTTCTTTATATATTTTGAAATATGATACATTTAGTATATTATTTATTAATATTTTTGATTATTTATACTGAAATAATGAATTAAGTTGTAACATAGTAATGAAAAGTAACAATCGCACACGTAATTTCTATATAAGGCCGTTACAAAATCATGTGGCTTAACTATTTTCCAATATTCTCTTTAATATCGATATTCAGAATACCAATATTTCATTTCTCTTTTTTTCGGCTTCATTTCATTCTTTTTTTTTTGTACATAATACTAATATAGTAATAAACATACAACTCAATCTTATCATGTTGTATATAATCTCAAGTATAATAAAATATTTTTTTCTTTTTTCAATCATTGGTAAACACTATAATATGAATAATTTAAAATCATTTATTTCGAGCTAATAACGTAATTAGGTAATTCATTAAACTTTATCTTATTGAGGATTTATCTATTAAATTCAATTCATTCTTTTTAATTTTGTCAGTAAATTCTCATTCGTATTAGGTATTACTTAAACATCTATAACGTATATAATATATATGTATATATAAAAATGAATAATTAATCAATTATTAACTTGAAAACTTATGTTAGAATATACTGTTTACCATACTATCTATATATTGATATAAAATTTTGACTTTACTTTTAGGAGGTACGTTAACGAAAACTGATTTCATTTGGCAATAAACCATATGAAATTTATCGTTTCTTTGGCTTAACTAGGATCTAATATAATTCATCCCTCGTTATCTCCAGCCATTTGATAATGATGACGGCGTAGAGCAGATAATCTCAACCTTTCGTTCTGCAATGCCTGTTCCAATTCTAATACTCTCACCTGGGCTTCCATTTCCAATCTTTTTGCTTGATGAAGACTAAGTCCGGACATATCCAGGTCCTCTGTGAATCAAAAATCATTTAAAAACGTAGCGAAACTATGTCAACAATAAATATTTGAATAATACACGCTTATTCCCTATTCATTAATTATTACCATTTTCTTCTACGAGTTGACTGCAGCTTTTAGCTGTAGCCACAACACTGCCAGTCGCTTGTGTCACATCTCTGGATGCTTCTGAGAGAGCGGTTAAATTGGTGCTGTTTCTTTCTGCCTTCACCCTACTTGCTACCACCAACTGCGCGGTCGATGCTGCTATGCCTTGCGACGCTACTACCAACTGTTCAAACTTGCCATTTCCTGCCACAACTTTGTCCGCAGCTTCTCTATAGAATGGAAAATAGTTCAGTCAAAATCCCGCTTCTTCTGATCATGGACTTTACTTACAAGAGGAAATTTGCTCCCATAGCAATTGCCTTTGCCGCGGAAATTAGACCCTCTGACCATTGATGATTGCGTTTATAGAATTCTGTAGCGGAAGCTGTGCCCTGGAGAAACAGAGAAAAAGAGTAAATTTGTAAAACGAACACTTTGATCAACAGGATGAGATGTAAGATTTCTTTTCATACTTACTTTTCCTTGAGCTACAATTTCAGTCTGTAATAATCTTGATTTCTTAACTAGTTCTCGAATACGCTTCATCAGTTCCGTGCAGGAGTCTAAAATTTTACCATTCACTTCCAACTTTAAGCCAGAATCTGCAGCTTGTGATTTGGCAAGCATTTCCTAGTAAATTGAAAACAGTTTCAAATTGTTTAAAATTAAAGCCGTCGTAAAGACTTAATTAAAACTAAGTTTATACGGTAATAAAAGCACCTGTATTCTTGTAGCAGCTTCTTCAATCGCTTTATCCATACTCAAAAGTTCGTTTTCAACCAAATCTCCTATCACTTCAGCGTTGCTTTGATTATTGATCAGAGTATCTGCCTGTAGAGATATCTCTTTCAATTTATTTTTAACAATAATAATTTGATCCGCTACTGTGGAAGCCTTCTCTTTGATATTACTCAGCATTATTAAACTCTGAGATCCAAGCTGCTTGCATTCATCAGTCAATCCTAGTTGTTGGAATAAATTATGCTTTAATTGATAATGAAATATTGTTACAGATAATAGAAGAATAAGAATCACGGTTTTTACTCACGATCCCCAAAAGCTATGTCTGTTGCTGTATTTGAAGTACTTTTTGCATGTATCAAATAAACTGCCAACACATAAGCAGCGTGAATAGCATTTCGAGCCAGCTGTCCTCGCTGAGACGAATCTATTACATAGTTACGATAGACAGAGTCCAGTTCGTCCAAGCTTTGCAATGCTGGGTCAACTAGACTTTTCAAATAATCAGGAGTACATGTTACTGCTGATATCGCAGGGTTGTCAATCCCATGGATAGCCGTTTGTAAAATCAAGTCCGCTTCCGATATGCAGTTTACTGTACAAAAATTGAAAATACAAGTTCAAGTTTGCTTTCAACATTTCCATAGTCTTGAAAACAAACTTCAGACAATGATAACTGTGCAAATCTCACATAGTAGTTCATAGAGAGCAGATTCAGCGTTAGTTCTAAGTTGAGCTTGAGAATGTTCAGCTTCTATCTGTAGCTCGGATATCTTAACATCCAGCTCTTCCTTCTGTGCCAATAAGTCATGGAGATCACCTTCTACGACTGCTTTTTCAGATGATATGAAATCAATCTTTGCTGTCAGTGCCTAAAACGAATATTTAAATATTTTTAAATCCATAACTATTTATGTTACATCTTAACAGTGCTTTTTGATATAATTCTGCTATCTATTTACCAAGTTTTCAGTCTTAGCAGCATCAAATTGTGTTCTAACATTATCCAACTCAGCACGAGCCTGTGCTACTCTCTGTATTTCTTGCTCTGCGGTAGCCTGGCCCTGTACCAATTCTTGTAGACGTTGGTCAGCCTCAGCGCTCCGCCTTTCAGACTGTTCTTGCAGAATCTTGATTCCGCCCAACTGTTTGTCAACGTCTGCTTTCTTCACATGTAACAAAACAAGACAATGATTTATTTTATTTTAATTATTTGAATGATGACACAGTTATTATCTATAGATATAAACAACACAAACCTTTCGTATCAAACTGATGTGTTCTTCTCTCAATTTCGAATAGACCTCTTTAAGCTTCTGAAATTTTTCTTCTAGAATCTTGTTTTTGTCTGAAATAATAGATATCGATGTATTTTAGACTTACAAAAGCGAATTTTCTTTACGAATCTACGTTATTTGATTTATATATCTTACAAATATACTCAGACATGAGAGATACATAAACCTGTCTAGAAAATTACAGTATAAATATTTTTACTGACCGGTAACTTCTTGGAATTTGGTCAAAAGGATTGTTTTTTGATTCTGTAGATCGTGGCTGAGCTGTTTTTCCTGAATAATTTCACTGCCCTGAAACAAGAGTATTAAAATCACACATAATCGCAAAGTTTTCATATAATGAAGTCAAGATTAGTAAAACAATTCATACGATTCTCAATCTTTACTAACTTTGTCTGTGAGGATAGATTCCAGCTCTAATATACGATTGCGTAAAGACTCAACAATTCTTTGATGTTCGGTCAACAGTCTATGAAGTTCCTGCCTCTGTCTCCCATTTTCTTGATGTAGATGATCGATGAGGCTATCTCTGGGATAAGTTATTGAAATATATCAGTATGTGTAAGAAAGCAGATGTTACTGATATATAAATATAAATCTATATTGTAGCAAACCTTTCAGCCAGTACATCTGGCGATATTGAACCATTTCTTGCTGAATCCATCTGATCACCTGCTAAAGAACTGGTTTCCGAAGTATCGATTAGACTGTCGACAACTGTATCTGTGTCCAGAGGTTCTTCAGGGGGAAGTGTTACCACAGGTGTAACATAGGTGCGTAGTTCTGCTTGTATCAAGAAATTAGGTGGGTTCTGCGGTGGGAAAATAGTAGAGATTAGTATTGAGTATGTAAAAGAGAATTTTTCATAAGAATAAAGCGTAAGTTAACCTCGGGGAGAGATGGTATGGTGATCAATTGTTTGAAGTATTGCATATGCTTGATTGTATTGTAAAAGGTTCTCAATTCTTGAAATTGTTTTGAGAATCGGTCCCGATGACCGGTTAGCGTGTCCGCTGGAAGCGCACCGTGTAACTTGAATAAAATTTTAACGCAGTAGTCGTAGAGCTGAGAGGCGTCTTGGATACAAGGTATTAATGGAGCTAGACGACATTGACCACTAGAAGTCATGGAGTTGGACTTAGACAAGTCCAAAGAGTCAAATGCTAGAATAAAGAAACAGGAAATTAAAAGAGTACAAATTTTTAACGTCATTTTGACGTTTAAAATCCACCTTTTGGAGAAAACACATAGTCTAATCAGAAAGTGAAAGAGTGCATGATTGTTTTATGTAGAGAAAAGTTAATGCGAGACAAATTCTTTATAGAATAAAAGAAAATAGTGAATTAAAACGAATGGAAGAGGATTTATTCTGCAAAATCAAAAAATTAACTCTTCTCAATAAGGTTCAGTCCATTTAAAATAGCTTGGTAACACTATGTATACACCCCAATCAGTAGTTTGTATGTGATAGGACGAAGAGTAGCTATAACTTGATTTTGTCGAAGAATCTATCAATAATTAATGAAATGAATAAACCTGCTCATTCTAAATTGAATTTATATCTTATTTACCTGCACGTTGTAAGTTAAGAATGTCATCCATGTAATCAAACATCTCAACAGACAACTGGAAACTGTAAAATTAAAAAGAATAAGTTATCAAAGAATATTTATCACAATTTTTGTGATTAAATAGATTCACGTGATGCATACAATATATTGATATCATTTTCCCCAATAGCTTCAAGCTCGTCTGCTGTGACTTGAAGATTTCCAGGTATGCGAGGATTTCGTCGATGGAAGTCTAACTTGGTGACGAGCAATCTTATATACATTTGAATCAGACGACCGTATCCTTCTCTTAAATGTTGCCAATATTTTCCCAGATTCTCTAGTTTTCCTCTATGTCTTTGAGAATCGGCAATCGACTTCATATGTCCTTCGCGCAAAACCTTGTGCAATACGTGACAAAATTTCCATGCTACAATACGATTTTCTTGAAGCGGTTGACGCAGTACGAACATCCAAAAGGTTCCTGCACCTTTTTCTTGAAACGTTCCAATGATCGCACCTATATTATTGTCAAGGTAATACTTTCAATATATTTTCAATTCTGTTTCTGAGCAGCCAGCCTTGTGAGCTTAGTTATTGCCCAGAAGTGAATAGATGATAAATAAAAGGATACTGCGCACATGTTTCTCTTTCACTGGTGCTTCGATCGGGTTAACTGCTTTCCCGATACTTATGCTCTAAAAATAATTGAAATATTTAGTTTGATAAGAAAATAAAAATACATATTTGAACCAACTAAAAAAAAATATGATTTTTCATTTTATAGAATTCAAGAGTATGAAACTAGCTATACTCGATTATTATCTATCGAATATATGTGTAGCTATTGATTTGTGTTGATATTTGTAACCGAAGAACAATTTGTTCCTCGATAGAATAAGAAAGTGATATTAGCGTTGCATTTGAGGTGAGAAAACCCAATTTTGCAAATTTAATCAATTTAGATACATGTGGAAACTAGATTCCTATGTTTATCGATGATTGTGCAATGAAATAGTTATGAGAAAAAAGTTGAATGGTATTAGAAGAGCATCATGTGAAAAGATCACATTAATCAAGCATGCATAGTTATTCATTTTCCAATTATCATCATCAGCAGGTAGGACAAATGCATATATTGAAAACATGGCGAGTTCAATATGCAAACTGAAAATACGTATCATGCGAAAAATTGCTAATTAACTTGTTGAATGCAGTGTAATTATCCAAAAGACATGGATGTGAGTGTATACTGTACATGTGTCTGAATTTATTTCTTATATATTCCATATGTCTCACAAATTCTATTTACAGGTGTGATCAAACTGTGGAACTGAATAGTTGAATTTGCGTCGAAGTTATTAACATCTGAACAAAAAAAAAAGATACGAAATCTAAAAAAACACTAATTTAGTTAGTAATCACCATGATAATTATCAATTGTTAGAATAATAAGTAATGCTTACCAATTGTTGAAATTGTTTGTCGGTAAGTGGTATAGGCGGCATGTTAGTTGTAAAAAAGATGATTATGACAAAGAAATATATATATTTTTTGTTTTTACAGCATTCCCAATAGCGTTCGATTTATCGAATGTTATGTACCGTCGTAGTGCATCGATTTATTTTTCAATACCCTGAAATATACGTTGTGAATATCTCTGATAGTATGTATATGCGATCCATTCTGATTATAATATCATGCGGGAATTTACAAGCTGTATTAATAAAAAAAACACAATTCAATCATCCATTGTCAAACATGCGTCACGTCGTCATAATTTTGCAGATAGTTATTAAAATAAGAATACAAATTTGATGGGAATTGTTTATCGTTTAAAAAAAAGCAATTTTTCAAAGAAATCTTTTTGTTTAACAAAAAAAATAGATAAATAATATTGCGAGACGTGAGGATTAATTGAGTTTGTAGGATTATAGATAAAGCCTAGAGGATTTTGAAGTTCTAAAAATATAATGTGTATTATCGTAAGAAAGGTTAAGGTGCGTAAACATTTTATTTGAATTGTTTTTGACATACCTGAAATTTTTCAAAATTCTCACGTTCTAATTCGAGGCTAGTTTTTCTCTGTTGTAAAACTCGAGGTAATGACAGCGAAGCCATGACCAGTGTAATCCCCGTTTTATTTTATTTAAATAACTAGGCTGTTCTACCTATAGGTTATTATTTGTATTGACACTATTTTGAAAGTAACTAATATTACGATACATCCTGATTTCTATTGTTACTAAATATAAATTCGTTTACGATTTGATGATGTTCGAAGTGATGATGATTATAATGCACACATAAATTAGTCCTACATACATACATAGGTGTATTATCCGGAAATGATTAATAACCGTGCGGAGCCAATTCACCTAAAGTATTATATTCACTACCTCAAACATAATCAAATGTTCAAGGTTAATCTAATTGACTAATCTCTAACTAGTCTCGTTTTCTCTTTGTTTTTTTTTCAATTCATTCCTCACTTTGACACTATTTAAATGAAGTTGCAATAATGACAGCGAAGAATATTGTCTGCGTATGAAGGTATGCGATATCAAGAATACTAAACGGACGGACGTCCCACCCACACTTCTTTGAAATAAAAAAAAAAACAGTTGGTATATCTACGATTTAGGGGAAGTGACGGAGGGGATATCCCATTCTCAACCGTCGTTTTAGACTTTTGTCTATTCTGACGGCAACGCGTGTTAATTTTTTGTTTGAATCAGACTTGTCTCGTCTCCTCTCAATTCGTTTTCAGTGGTAAGCGGCAGCAGTTCGGAGAGTCGGAGTTTGACTTCGGCTTCGGAGGTTATAATACATTTGTAACAGCAAGCCATTGTGTAAATACATACTTTAATAGTTTAGTATTACAAAAGTATGTAATTGAATTATTGTTTGAAGGCAGTGACGAGTGAATATTTCTTTTCTTATCAGCTTTATTGAGTTAATAACCACGAATAAGTACGTATCAATTAATAACAATGGATTTCCTCGAGTATTCCGATGTTACCGCCGAGGTAAAAGGCGTCATGGTACGTAACCTCAAACACAATTTTGAATTATTCTACTTAATATTATTTTTTCAGTTTTTCCTTGCTCATCGACTATCGCGGATTAGTTTTAAAAAATTTAAAAACCTTTTGTTATAATTCGTCTTCCCAATCACGATTACATTTGTTTTAAACTAATTAATTTACTCTACAAATTATTTAATGAGAGTAATAATGTGTTTTCTCTTCTCTTTTTTTTTCACCTTAATTTGCAGACTCCGGGAAAGTTAAAGCTCACCGATCAACACTTGATTTTCAAAAATCAAAAAACTGGAAAGGTTGAACAAATTTCTGCATCTGATATGGAGATGGTTAATTATCAGAAATTTGTTGGAACATGGGGTTTGAGAATATTCTTAAAGAACGGAACCTTGCACAGATTTAGAGGTTTCAAAGATGGGGTAATTTTTCTTACATGTTTATATTTCATTCCTATGTATCGAATTTTATATCATCTTCAACACTAGACAATGTTTAGCTAATTTTTTCACCTTATTCTTCATTAAAAAGTTTACATAATTCATTGTTTCTACTTAATGCAATATCCGATCTCATTTTCACGTTATATGTACAGATCTTTCCCGTTAGAGTTACAAAACCTTGTCAGATTACGTTTCAGACCTGGCAATTCAGAATTAGGGCTTTTTTATACGAAAGAAACACTTGTTTTCTAAATTGAAATTGAATTCATCAAGAAACAGACTTTCAAGGTCTTGTAATCGAGTAAATCCGTTTTTTCATTATTTCTACCAATGATTGGAAGACTAACTAACACAAAATCATTGATTGCCTGTTCTACCTCCAGGAGCAAGAAAAAATAGCCAAATTCTTCACCGCAAATTACAAAAAGGACATGTTGGAAAAGGAGCTTAGTTTAAAGGGCTGGAACTGGGGCACGGCCAAGTTCAATGGTTCCGTATTAAGTTTTGATGTCGGACATCACACTGCGTTTGAAATTCCTTTGTACTACGTGTCTCAATGTAATACGGGAAAAAATGAAGTGACTTTAGAGTTTCATCAGGTAAGATCTGAGAATCGAAGTTCCTAAATGTATTTCTATTAGACCCAATAAAATGTGTCTTCAACATTCATTTCTTAATTTTCTATCATTCTGTTATTTCCCACAGACTGATGACGCACCAGTGAGTCTAATGGAAATGAGATTTCATATCCCAGTAAGCGACAGTGCGGAACAAGATCCTGTTGAAGGATTCCATCAGCAGGTCATGAACAAAGCTTCTGTTATCAGCGTCAGCGGAGATGCTATTGCAATCTTTAGAGAAATCCAGTGTCTCACACCTCGGTTAGTCTCCAAACTTGAAAAGCTATGTATAAATGTTAAATTATTACACCTAATTTTAACACATTTTATGTTCTGTGCCCTCACAGTGGTCGTTACGATATCAAGATATTTCAATCGTTCTTTCAACTTCACGGAAAAACATTCGACTACAAAATCCCCATGTCTACTGTGCTCAGATTATTTTTGTTGCCGCATAAGGACAGCAGGCAAATGTTCTTTGTGGTAAGTTTTACTATGATGACAGAGAAAAGATACATAGTTATAATACTAAGTTATGATACATTGTGGAGTATGAGGAGTAGCTTTTGTGTGACGATGTTTGTTTTAATTATTCTTTTAATTTGATTGTCATATGTTTGTGAATTTATTTTCAGGTCAGTTTAGATCCACCTATTAAACAGGGACAAACACGCTATCATTATCTGGTCCTGTTATTCAGTCAAGAAGAGGAAACTTCGATTGAACTTCCGTTCACAGAGTCAGTAATTTTTTTTTCACCTATTGAAATGCTAATTCACACACACTGTCATCAGAAGATTCGATTTATAGTCTTTACCAGTAGAGTTGTGCTAAGAGATTTTGTTCATTTCCTTCCCGAATTCCCTACTCTCTTTCGTTACATAAAAAAAGAACTCAACCATGTGCAGACAGTAGAAACAAGCAGATCATAGATATCGCAATTATTATTTTCCATTACAGAAAAGAGTTGAAACAAAAGTACAATGATAAATTAACAAAGGAGCTATCTGGCCCGACTTACGAGGTACTTGGGAAAGTAATGAAAGCTATAAGCGTCAGGAAGCTCACCGGACCTGGTGGTTTCGTTGGGTAAGCAGCTGCAATTTAATCATATGAATTACTCTCGTGAAAAATCTTATAACCAAACTCCTATCATTCAATTTATACATAAATACTGTCTCACTCTGTATTCAGACATACAGGTACACCTGCAGTTGGCTGTTCGTTTAAAGCTGCAGCAGGATACTTGTATCCGTTGGAACGGGGCTTTATATACGTTCACAAACCACCAATTCATATACGTTTTGAAGAAATTGCTTCCGTAAATTTTGCTCGTGGCGGTGGATCTACAAGATCCTTTGATTTCGAGGTCGAGTTGACCAGCGGTGTTACTCACACGTTTAGCAGCATTGAGAAAGAAGAATACGCCAAACTTTTTGACTTTATTACATCTAAGAAGCTGCGAGTGAAGAACAGGAACAAAACCGTAAGGGAAATCGAGTCGAACATTTAAGAAATTACCTACTCTGCAAATTACTCGCAGATTTATTTCTCAATAATCATAATAAATCTGTAATTAATAGCTTTTCTCTATGGCCAATTATAGGACAAGCCAAAATACAACGACGACTTTGGCAACAGCGATCAAGAGGATGAACCAGATGCTTATCTGGCTAGAATTAAAGCAGAGGTTGAAGAAAGAAGTGATAATGAAAATCAAGATTCTGAAGAGTCAACTGACGAAGATTTCAATCCTAATCAGGTGACTCGACTTTATTTTCACAGTTTTCTTTGGGCTTTAACATACCTATTTTGAGTTGATATAACTTGCAGTAATGGTCGAATATAGTCTGATATAGTTTTTCCTGGACAATATTTAATCGATGTTTATGAAATTATCAGGATGAAAGTGACGTTGCTGAAGAATACGACAGTAACGTAAGTCCATCAGACAGCGATGCGGACTCTAATGCTTCGGGTGGTAGCGGAAAGAAGGAAAAAAAAGAAAAGAAAGAGAAGAAACACAAATCTGCTAAGACTGTGGTCAGTGATATGTATGAAGCGTCTGTTTTGAGTCAATCACCTTTCTTGTTCATAAATCTTATTATGTCTTTATTACTTTTCCCAGTCTGAGAAGCCCAGAAGAGCACGTAAACCAAAGAAGGAAAAAGATGAGAACAGGCCCAAGCGACCAGTGACTGCATTTATGTTGTGGTTGAATGCAACTCGCGAAGAAATAAAAGCCGCTAATCCTGGTATAGCTGTTACTGAAATAGCTAAAAAGGGTGGTGAAATGTGGCGAGAATTAAAAGACAAATCTGTTAGTATAAATTCTAGTTCATTTTTAATATTATTCAATTAGCATTACATTGAAATAATTATTCAAGAAAAATTATTTTTACTAACAAAATGTGACTTCTTTATTGTACAAACGGTCTTTTGTCTTCTTTCTACTCAGGAGTGGGAGCAGAAAGCAGGCAAGGCAAAGGAAGACTATGCTGTAGCGATGAAAGAATATGAGGCGAGCGGCGGTGCTGCTGCTGCTGCTACAAAGAGCAAAGAAAGTGGCAAAGAAAAAGGAGACAAGAAAAAGAAGGAAAGTAAAAAAGAAGTATCTGTATCTCCAAGCAAAGCAATGGCAGGTGGCACTTTTAAAAGCAAGGAGTATATCAGCGACGAAGAGAGTAGCAGTGGTGGAGAGGATTCTGTTTCGAAAAAGAAAAAGGTGACTATTCACATTATTTTTATTCCAAGTTCACAAGATATTTGAACGCAATTTAGCAAGTTTGACAAATGAACTGTAACGATTTCAAACTTATTTCAGGATGCGAAAAAGAAGAAGGAATCCGATGACGATAGCGAGAGTGATAAGAAGAAGAAACGAAGTGAAAAAAAGTCTGCTGTAAGTATTCACATTCCGAGTTCATGAAATGAACGATATTCATGATTCATTAAACTTGAAGGTGAAAGGTATAACATTTCTTCTGCCCCTCCAGGATTCGAAAAAGAAGAAAGATTCTGATGATGAAAGCGAAGACGACAAAAAGAAAAAGAAGGGAGATAAAAGATCTGCTGTGAGTATAATTTTGTAAATGTTCTAAATATGTCTCAGAAGTTTCTTTGATGATTCAGTTTTTAAACAGAAACTACACATTCAACGTAGGCATTTGATCATACATTTACTTAATTTGCAGGAAGATGACGGGAAGAAAGCAAAGAAGGGGAAGAAGGAGTCTGATGTCGAAGATAGTGATGACGACGAGGACTTTGAAGAACCTGAAGAGAGTACTCCAGCCACAAGCGATGCGGGCAGCGATTAATTATAAACTGTATAGATGACAATGTTCTAATGCATTGTGTATTTGTTCCCATGTAACAGATTGTATAAAGTTTTGTAATAACTATAACTTATCCTATAGTACCCTTCACATACCTATTTCTTTAAAACTTTTGCTATTTACCCGTATCAGATTTTATAATAGAAATACACCTAGACATAATATCATTGTTATGCTGGCATTAAAGTTCACTGTATAACTATAACGTTTAAAAATACGAGAATAAATAAGTACTTTTTCATTATTGTGTTTCTGTATTATAGACCGATGAAGGGTGATGGAGTTTTTGAATAGAACATCCTGGGTCTATATTATGAACGTCCAGATCCTGTACTTTGTAGTCGTTTGCTAGAACGAACAATTGTCAGATAAGTATGCGATACCTGTCATGAATCATAGTTGTCTCTCGTGAACGCAACCCCCGTGCAACTCCTTTGTCGCCACATGGACGACTGACCCCACAACGTGTACCCATCAAAGGTTCCAGCGTACGGGGTGCTAAATGGTATTGCCATCTCGCGGTTGAATTGACGAACTACGTTTGCCGCAAAAAGGAATGTGCCTGATGAGGTGCAACTCACACTACAGACTGTCATATGTGTTGTATGTGATAAGGCGCATTGATGTTGACGGCTAAAGCAGTTCGTCGACTCAGCCGCGAGGTGGCGATACCATTTGACACCCTATCAGCCGCTCAAGTCGGATAAGGAGCATTAACCTAGGATAGACACACCTGTCGAGGGTTAGTGGTCTTCGTGGTGTCAAATGGATCGCATGGGATATGCGATCAATAATTTATTTAATGATAGTTATATTCTAACACCCGTTCTTCTGTTACAGATGAATAAACTTCCATCCGAGTCGAAACATCTCAGCCCAGCATGGGTTCCTTTCAATTACATCGAACTGAGTCTTTATGAAATGAGTTATATTAAGTAGTCCATTAGCTAATAGTAGCAGGTATATTATGATGACTTGTATGCAAGCAAATAAAGAGACTCGGTCAATTGCAATCGGTACATATTTAGTTTTAAGAAACACCTAAAATTGTACATAACTTTAACAATGACTAATATTGTATAGGTACTGTAGCAATAAATTTCCAGATATATCAATAATCAATTGTCTCGTTATATTCCACTTTTCCCTTTCCACGAGTTTTTATTTCAAATAAAATTTTTCTAACTCCGAAAAACGCTAGTATGAATAGATATACATATAGAGACGTGCATGAAGCCACGTATGCATGCCTATATAGATACATATATCCAAAATTTCGGAACACCTCCTTGGGTCAGATGTTCTCCTGATACCAGGAGCTAAAATTTTCGACTTAAAATTTTTCTAACTCCGAAAAACGCTAGTATGAATAGATATACATATAGAGACGTGCATGAAGCCACGTATGCATGCCTATATAGATACATATATCCAAAATTTCGGAACACCTCCTTGGGTCAGATGTTCTCCTGATACCAGGAGCTAAAATTTTCGACTTAAAATTTTTCTAACTCCGAAAAACGCTAGTATGAATAGATATACATATAGAGACGTGCATGAAGCCACGTATGCATGCATATATAGATACATATATCCAAAATTTCGGAACACCTCCTTGGGTCAGATGTTCTCCTGATACCAGGAGCTAAAATTTTCGACTTAAAATTTTTCTAACTCCGAAAAACGCTAGTATGAATAGATATACATATAGAGACGTGCATGAAGCCACGTATGCATGCATATATAGATACATATATCCAAAATTTCGGAACACCTCCTTGGGTCAGATGTTCTCCTGATACCAGGAGCTCAAATTTTCGACTTAAAATTTTTCTAACTCCGAAAAACGCTAGTATGAATAGATATACATATAGAGACGTGCATGAAGCCACGTATGCATGCATATATAGATACATATATCCAAAATTTCGGAACACCTCCTTGGGTCAGATGTTCTCCTGATACCAGGAGCTCAAATTTTCGACTTAAAATTTTTCTAACTCCGAAAAACGCTAGTATGAATAGATATACATATAGAGACGTGCATGAAGCCACGTATGCATGCCTATATAGATACATATATCCAAAATTTCGGAACACCTCCTTGGGTCAGATGTTCTCCTGATACCAGGAGCTAAAATTTTCGACTTAAAATTTTTCTAACTCCGAAAAACGCTAGTATGAATAGATATACATATAGAGACGTGCATGAAGCCAAGTATGCATGCCTATACATATAGATACATATATCCAAAATTTCGGCACACCTCCTCGGGGCAGAGTTCTCCTGATACCAGGAGTAATGTTTTTCGTGTTGAAATTTGAATTATCTAGAGTTATAAAAATTTCAAGTCAAAAAATGCTCCTGGTATCAAGCGAACATCTGACATGAGAAGGTGGTCGGAAATTTTTAAGTAGCTGAAAATGCATGAATTCTAATTTCTGCGTCCTCCTCTGCCTCCAACTACGCTGTTTTGCATATCGCATCTTTAAAATAAATAATCATAGGAAAGGAAAAGTGGAAAATAACTAAGCAATTGATTATTGGCATATCTGAGAATTTATTGCTGCAGCGTCGATACAATATCACTCATTGTCAAACTTATGTGTATAGGTCAAGATATTATGCACCACATTTAGCCTACAATAAAGTACTAGCTAATATAACTAATCTTACAAAGACCGCAAAATTTTATACACGCTCGTTTGTTGCAATTGGAACAAAATTCTTTCTGGGCGGAAATATTTCGACTCTGATGGAAGGTTTTCCAACGGGAACAGGAGGACGTGTGTTATAATATAGCTATCATTCGGTAAATTACTCAAAAAAATCCTTTTTTGTTAACGAGTACATTGTCTATTTCGCAACAACTCCTCCACATTCGTCTGTATAATTTCGATTGAGATGCCTGTCACAGTCGTAAGTCGTTAACGCAGTCTCCATGCGATTACTTTGACATCATGAGGGCCACTGACCCCTTGACAGGTACCCCTAGCCAGGATCAGTGCTCTTCAGCTGCTCACTATTGTGTTAGCTCAACGTAAAAGACAATCATCTGCTAATGCCTTTTATGGCTGAGAGCTAGGAAAATTAGCTGCTAATTCTTTTGCCTTCTTCACTCCTGACGACACTATCGGTGCTGGACCCAGCTCATTGATATACACTCGCAACCGCGTTTACAGAGAATGACGACCCTGCCTTGACCATGAGTCTATCCGGGTCGGTCATTAATATACGTATACATTATACCCAATAATGCGAAAAATTGCAGCTTGTTACAAGTAAGAGTCCGGTGCACTAGCGATGGCCTCGCGATAGATTTAACAACGGAGAACTCCTTGGGCAGGATATATAGCCGATTCTGACAGTTGATCACCCTATAAGAAACATATTGCAAGAAGAATGAAACACTTTGCCAATAACGAAATAAATATTGTGCAGATTCGTTTTAGTCCGTAATTATTAAATGAATGGAACGTATCAGCCAAAAAAGATTCGAGTTCAATCGAAATGGATTGGTCTCTCAACTCGCTCGATTTTGATGATTCAAAAAATAACAGTTCACCCGCAAGGATTAGATTTCAATTCTCTTTCATTCTCGTATAGTTTAGTGAAATTAATTGCGCCCCGGTGAGACTTTTACCTGCTGAGTAAAAAGTAATGTGTTCCACTTGAAGACGAGAGTGCATCCTCATGTGGCTTTTTCTGTTCTGGATGATGCAGATCGAGGCTCGGATATTCAAGGAGTTTAAAGGCAGGATTGGTAGGTCCAGAAGGTGCAAGTGGATCAAGGTTGAGGGATTGCTTGTATCTGGTTCAGGCGTCGTTGAATACAATTCATCAGGCCATACAAAACGCCCAAAGCTCATGGGCGTGGCCATATTAGGTAACCACTGTCCATGGAGAAAGTGCCGAGCCAGGCGACGATGCCTCCAGGCATTGGCATCGGCTTGGCCAACTTGAACGTCTGCGACTCCTGTTCCTCGGCGATTTTTTTCTTGCATCTCAATTCGTTGAAACGTCTCATTACTGTCATCATAGATCTTTGATGGTGCGGTCGCCGGACATCAGACCATCCAATCTTCACAGACAGTTTTAATTACCCGAAGATGAACTCTCTCGGGGCACTAAAACCGTCTAGTTGTGATCGATCGATGTCGTATTCTAAATGTGAGATCAAAAGCTACGATCCAATTCTGATAAATTTTTCAGTATCATTTCAACCGTACTACAGGCTTCTTTATAACTTTTGAGAGTTCGAAGTACGTAGTAATATACCCGCTCTAATAAACACCATGAAATTTATTATAGGGAATAAAATTGATTTATTAAACTATCTACTATTTACATTATATGCACTAGTCTTCATATTTCTCACTAATAGAACTTAGTGATGGTAGCCGTATGCTGGGGCAGAGTATGCGAGGGGTGCGGCATACTTAGCAACGACTGGGGCAGCGGCGTACTTAGCAACGACTGGGGCGGCAGCGTATTTAGCGACAACTGGTCCGTGAGATGCAGCTTCCTTTTCTACGACGGCGTTGAATCCGTTGTGTGGGTCAGCGGTGTAGTGGACGACACGACGGGTACCGTCAGCTTCGATCAGAGAGTAGCTACCCTCGACGACATCTCCGTTGCGGGTTTCTTGCTGGCTCTTAGCGTCTCCGGTCAGAGTATCGTGCACGTCGTACGAGTAGCTGTACTGTGGGTTGGGGTCGTAGTCGGCATCGACGGTCTTGACGACAGCCTTAGCAATGGGGACAGCGTAGCCGTGAGCTGGGGCTTGGCTGTACACTGGTGAACCGTGACCGTAAGCTACTGGAGCAATAACTCCGGCGGAGGCAGTGGCCACAAGGGTTGCGAAAGCGATGAGCTAAAAAGTGAATTTGATTTTAAAGAATTTTAATAGAAAACTGAAACACTGCAATGGAGTAGCTATTTTCACAGGAACGTTCAATAGCTCAACGAAAATTTCTTCAAGCAGATTTATGGAAAAAAAATTTGACAGCAGTGTTTCAAATTAACATCCGATTTCAACATTCATCGTTCAATGATATAGTTACTTTCGGCTTCTGATAGTGCACGATCAACTCACCTTGAAAGCCATGTTTATTGAATACTCTTGCTTAGAATACCATTAGACCCAAAGTCGCAAGATTATATAGTCGTCAGATTGATCGCTTTCTCCCACCAGTCGCCCACCCAATTTTGAATTTACATTGGTATCTTTTCTCCCTCTACGATTATGTACAGGATTATACCTATAGATTGACAGACTCCTGATTGGCTGACATTCAGTTATTTCGCGAACTTATCGCTGATCAATCTGGTCACTTTTATACGCCGCAAGGCACGTAATTCGGTCTTTCATTATGCCAATTCCAATGTGTAACAATCTCTCGCTTGTAAAATAAAGTAGATAATAAAAACGATAAACATCTGAACTTTTGGGGATAAAAGTACAGCGGCACTCGTTAGTATCATTCGATGTATTCAAAAAAGGATTTTTTTGTTTCATGAGCGACCGTTTGGTACGGAATCACATAAGAGTCAAATCCGCATGTCCAACCAAGTGTCTTAGCATGTGCTTAGCGTTGCCTTCTGTAATTTTTTTCTTGCTATGTAATACTGATAATTAGTTTTTCGATTATGGGGTCATAATGTATGCTTCGCCTTGTGTAATTGTAAATAAATCAAGACTGGGCGAATATATGCGATTATCGTTTAGCCATAATTCAGTTTCGAGTAGGTATCTATGTATTACCTACATATATAAAACGGAGTAATTAAGTCAGTGACGTAATGTCTCTTACTCCGCGCCGTGCGCCAATTTGAACTACTTTTCGTAAGTAGATTGCGTAACGTTCAAACGAATCAATCCACCCGGGGCCATGCGCTCCGCTTTCTTTTGGCCCACCGCCCGCCGTTTCGTGCAACAAGGATCAGAATCAAATTGGAGGGACTGGGCGCGAAATACGATCAGCTGTTAGGTAGGGAGAGATCTGGACCAGAGATAATCGGCGGGCGATGTGTGCTCGAGTTGTTATATCATTTGGAATTACATCGGCCCAAGGCCGCCGAGTACTGCGGCGCGGGACTTTTTAAAAGCTAATTGAACTGAGCAGGTGAATCGCTGCACGTACCAATAAAGTCGGAGAGCAGATCGTCCTGAAGTTCTCGGTCAACCTTTTAAGCGGAATATAATATTTCACGACAAGAAATAAGTTCTACAAATTTATTTTCCAATTTTATTCGAAGGAGGTATCGCTCTGGTGAACGTCTAGCAACTGATGGTGGGACGTAATTGACCTATAATGATTAGTAAGCTTGTACAATCCTCGAGCCTTCTCCTAGGGGATTAAGTTCCGATGTAAACGTATTATGTGTTAAGGAATATGCTATTTTTTTTCATTTTGTTCTAATGAAAGGGTGGATACAACCGGAATGCCGATAATTCTCTAGTACCTAAGTTTGATCACATAGGAATTCGCTAGTATTTTTACCCATTTCCTCTTGTAGTTGGATGCAGTCAAAGTGAAAGCAGTATGGTAGTAAAAAATCAAATCAACTGCTTAAGGTCTTTGACGATGTCATACAATAAACAACTTAAAAAATATCGAAAGTTATTCTTCAAATTTTACTTTACAGCTAATTATAAAGCTACAGCGCAGGAAACATTTCGGAGCCAAAATCATGATCGGCAAAGAACTATCTCATCGTTGAGTCGTATTTACTCATACCTACCTATCTTGTTCCATCCATGAGCTTATTCGTGTACTTGCCCAGGTTTATCCATTTTTATCCGCAGGCTTATGGGAACAATATTTTTCTATCCTAGATTATATAGGTATATACTACATGCTTTGTGTTTGAAAAATTGTATCTCTTTTCATCCACATTTATTTTTCCATTTTTAATAATTCCTAAAAATTATGAAAGTTTCGATGTGTATTTTATAATTTCCCATACATTTTATCTATTTTGAAGATGCTTTTAGCACTGATATCATAGCTTCGTTCTCTCGTTCCTCTCGAAACAGTATTATTCGACTCATCCCCTTCTTCCAACTGCCGCCTCAGTGAGTGGTCGTTCATATTTTCATTATTACTCATAGAAAAAACCTTACTCGAGAATTAGATTCTACAGCATAAATATAACTAAAGATTATTTCTAATACCAATTTAAGAATTATCGACGAACGCAGTCTTCTCAGGGTGCTTTCTTCAACTAGCTCTCTACTTACCATATATAAAAGAAGAAACTTTAACTTTATTTTGATGGAAATCAGGAGCAGTTTGGCTCTTTTTTGGGAGTTGCATAAATTGAAAACAAGATTATTAATATACTAAATAAACAGACGCTAATTTTTTTTGGTATTTTCATTACTTTCGTTACTCAACGATGTTCAAACCTGCGTTCCTGATTTTTCTCACTCGTTCAACATCTGATCAAGTAAAATACCTATTGTTAGTAGATTCCTTTCTCTTGTAAGTTATTAGTTATTCGATCGATCTCTGCTCTTACTTTCGGTCATTGACAAAACAACTACCGTATGCAAGTATGAAAGATAGCTGCTGAGACCACGCATCTCTTTCTCGTCTGAAGGTAGGGCATCGACTAGCCACGGAGTCTCAAGACTTTACCTAAAAGCCCCGGAAACAAGAGTAGAAGGCATTAACACTACTAACAAATCGTGTATATGTGCTAGTATGCATACATAATCTCATAAAGCTGCCTCGGACATATCACTTATCACACGTTTTGAAATAAAGTATAAGTTCCTGACCGATACTTTAACAGTAACTGTAACTAAATCCTCTAGATTTATGAATGCACCGCAAAGAAACATACCCACCTACCTGTATCGAATAGCATTATAGAATATGAAGATATACGTCTACGCTACATATGAGATAACTAAACAGTAAATAATAGCCGAGTCTCGTGGGGTTGAATTCATAAAAATTTTATCATACATAAAAATAACTAATCAGTGCTGGTACTCGTAGGTAGGATCATGACTATAACTAATTTGAGCAACTGGGGCAGCCTGGCTCACCGGTTCTTGAGCAACGGGTGCAGTCGCGTATTTAGTAACAACTGGAGCTTGGGGTACTCCTTCCTTGCGAACAACAGCGTTAAATCCACTGTGTTGATCAACTTTGTATTCAACTATACGACGGGTTCCATCAGCCTCGATCAGAGAGTAACTACCCTCGACAGCATCTCCACGGCGGGTTTCTTGATGGCTCTTAATATCGCCTGAGCGCTCGTCGTGCACCTCGTAGGAGAAGCTGTACTCTGGGTTGGAGTTAAAGTCCGCATCGACTGCTTTTACGGATTGCGTGTTAACAGGGGCGACTTGGTCGTAGCCGGGGGCAGAATGGTACTCTTGGGGTGCTGCGATAGCAACAGCCAAAAGAACGGCGAAGGTGATGAGCTGGTCAAAAAATTTTGCGTTACAGGAATATTAGTATGATTTTGAAGATTTTTTTCATTTGTTGATGGAAGAGTTTATATGTGGAAAGAATATTAATAATCGAGAGGCAAAAATGGATGAGATAAGTTGCAGAGAAACAGAGAAGAAGGATTTTTGCAGAATTTTAAGCTCAGAGGAGTCTTCTGTACTATTTTAACAGATAGAGATAATCGAATGTAGTCTTACTTCGAAAGCCATGGCTACTTGATCGGTTGAATGACTGTGCGATAGTGATAGCTCGAAAATTGTGAGGGTTTTTATATCATCACCCCCCTCGACTAGATCCATACAATTGGTGTACCCGCTGAGATATAGTTATACACCGCGATCTCGAGGCTGTTCATAGAAATTGACATTTGCACTTGCTCCACATATCAGCCTCCCATTTTATTAAAAACATAAACCACAAGGTAGCATTGTTCGATTTCATGGTCCCTGAACCTGCGCAAATCCCTTAGGTATATTCTGCAGTAAGCATGACATCTCGGAGGTCAGTTTAAAACTATGGAACTCGACCATTCTGCATTTCAATATCTCCGCAAAGCACTTAATTTCCTTATGGCGTACTTAGCCCACACGTGTAATGATAAGCCACGTCAATTTGTCCCGATGATTTTGACACATGGAAATCGTTGTGTCAGCAATTTCGTCAAGTAGTTTTTTCTACACTGCCTCATGTCTGCGGGAAGAAATAATTTTTTTTCTTCATTTCGTTTTGCTCGATTTTTGTCTTTCTTACAGTTGATAGATTTATTATTTAATCAACTTGCACGATTTTAGGCCGCTGGCCAGCGTATCTAATCTCTTTCTATTAGAATGTTTAATTTTTCTGATAGTTTATTTCTCGTTTTGTTGCCTCGAAATAAATACCTGTAGCGGTATTGTCAGCCGATGAAATATGAACCTTACCCTATAGGTCGAAGGAAATTCATAAAAAGTTTTATTGGTTCGTTTCAGGTTATCTGATCCACACGCGTGAACTATATGTGGTATCAATGTCAGATCTTTTGGTCTAGATTTAGTCCAGAGATAATCGTAACAATGCAAAGTAATGATGTAAGTCGATCAGTAAATCCCTTTGCGATTTATTGCCTAATTTGCAACGCGCTGCAAGGGGTGCGATTCACCCACCAGGGACTATGAGGGAAGATCGAAACTTCCCAACTCATCTAGAATATAAAATCAATTAGCAAATGACAGCATTACGGAAATTTGAATACTGATGAGAGAATAGAAAATCCTGGAAACTGTATTTGTCACGACTGTTCCGAATTCCAAATGAAAAGAATGAGAAATTTTATATAGAACTGATAGACGAAGAGACTGTGGGCAAACTCTTCTGATTGTAGAATCTAATCATAATTCATAGTGAAAGACAGGTATCGTAGGAGTTGAGGAAGTATGGAAAATATCTTTTCAATAACGATTGAACACAGTAGAAATGATTATGACAGGCGACTAAATATATACAGAGTAAATTTTTTGTCTTCTATTCGAATAATATATGTCTTCACATGTAGACAGATAAACCTCTAAAGTTACACATTGTACAAAGAGTAGGATAATTCTATATATGCAAAGTCTTCTGCGGTTAGGGTCTTAGAGGGGGTTAAGGCGTGGGTGTATATAAACGTACCGAAATAATGCTCAAACATCACTTGGTCCTCTCAAACCATAGTCTCATCATGGCATCAAAGGTAAGTCAGCCTCAGTGCTTCAGAACAGTAATCAAATGCAATAAATCAACAATTATTTCTGTAATTAACTTTGCAATTTTTTTCAGCTCATAGCTCTCGCCACCCTCGTGGCTGCTGCCACCGCCGGTTTCATTCCCTCTGGACCCCAAGCCTTCCAATCCAGCTCCGGATACAGCAACGAAAACAACGAGTACTCTCAATCAACCCCCGACTACGCTCATTCCGGCAATGATTTCTCCCATATTGGATCCGGCTTCAACCAAAATAATGGCAACGAATTTCCCCAACCAACCGGTGCAGCTGAATACAATCATGGTGTGAGCGAATATGGCCAGACAACAGCTGGTGACTACAACTCCCATCAATCGAACGAATTCGCTCAATCTACTCCTGACTACCCTCATGGTTCCAACGATCAATTTGCCCAAACTACACCTGACTACAGTCACAGTGCCAACGAGTTTGCTCAAACTACTCCTAGCTACTCTCATGTCTCCAGCGAATATGGACCAACAACTCCAAGCTACGCTCATGTGTCTTCTAACGAATTCACGCAAACTACACCCAGCTATGGTTCGACCGGTAACGAATTTGTCCGTGGTTCATCAGCCGGATTCACCCATGCTATAAACTACGCCCGTCCTGCACCAGGCTTCTCTCATACTCCCAGTGACTACGCTCAAACAACACCGAGCTATGCTCATCCAGCGCCTTCTTTCCCTCCTCGTACTACACCAGCTGTCTACGTTCATTCCGGACAGACTTATACTCAATCTTCTTCTGGACCATTGTCTCCAATCATCAAGTCCGAAGTAAAGAACATCGACGCTGATTATGATCCTCATCCAGAGTACAGCTACTCTTACAACGTCCATGACGAACAGACCGGAGATGTTAAAAGCCAGCAGGAAACCCGCCGCGGTGATGTTGTCGAGGGAAGTTACTCATTGCTGGAAGCTGATGGAACTCGTCGTATCGTTGAGTACACTGCTGATGCTCAGAACGGGTTCAACGCCGTTGTTCACAAGGAAGGAGTCCCTCACTCACCGGCTACTGAGAACTACACCCCTAGTGTCGCAACCGGAAAGTATGGATCACCAGTGACTCATGCCCCTCAGGGTTACCCGACCCCTGCTGAACACACCGGATTCGCTGCCTCTACCCCTCGTGGACCTTACGATGCTCCATCTGCTTACGGATATCAACACTAATTAGTGATCTTAACATGGAACCTATTTATTCGATAATAAAAATATTTTTATAATTAATACCGTGGCTGTGTTGCATACAAGTTTGTGAAAAATGTATAACTCGAGTTTGAATTCACCCCCACTTATAATGCGTAGTATTTGGTAGATGGAAAAATGAGAAGACTGTTGTGTGACACAGAATTAGAACTAGCAAAGATACGAAATGGTCGTTCATCTAGTTTTAATTAATGTGGTATCACTAATTCTGTTGAGTCTTTAATCGAGTACAATATTCATCCCGGTGTCACTGAACTCGTTATTAAATTCGTCGCCGAGAACACGTCAACGGGTTCAATTCTTGTTTCCATACTATTCAAACAAATATATTATTATCTATAATTGATTATCAATATTGGAGAATGTTCTGCGTCACCGCATCAAGAAACGTGAGATACCTAGGCCGTTCAGTGTCATTCTAGACATGGATTTCAAATGAAATTAGAGATTCTTTGTATTCCCTTTCTCCTTAGAGACGTGGAATATTAGAAGCATCAAAGCTCTCTATCCGCACATATAGCATTAGCTTTTAAGAAGTGGACAACCTTCTTACCTTCTTACGATTCTTAGCAATCCTCTTTTCAAGGAATTCCCATCTGCTATGGCTTGAGATCGTCCGTTGAAAGGACATTCAGCGATGGCATTAACTCCCTTCGAATGTCTCAGCTAATCATTTAAACTCATCGACCGGTCGGACTATTATCTCGACTATTATTGCCATACCTTTAAGCTTCGGGTTGTAATTTAATGGTCGGTTACTGATCCGATTTGATTATTTATTTCGGAAGTTGCACTAATTTACAGTCCAATTTCCTTCTCGCGAAGAACTTCCTTGAATTTAAATTACAGTCGAAGTTCAATAGGAATGAAAAGGTACACATGTAGTCCACATAAATATAGTTTAAATAGTTTTATATTTTAAATAAATAGATCGAGTCATAATTAAGTGACTAATTAGTGGTGGTATCCGTAGGAGGGTGCAGAGTAAGCAGAATGAACTGGGGCGGCGTAAGAGAGGGGGGCAGCGTACTTAGCGACGACTGGGGCAGCGGCGTATTTAGCAACAACTGGTCCGTGAGATGCGGGTTCCTTTTCTACGACGGCGTTGAATCCGTTGTGTGGGTCAGCGGTGTAGTGGACGACACGACGGGTACCGTCAGCCTCGACCAGAGAGTAGCTACCCTCGACGACATCTCCGTTGCGGGTTTCTTGCTGGCTCTTAGCATCTCCGGTCAGAGTATCGTGCACGTCGTACGAGTAGCTGTACTGTGGGTTGGGGTCGTAGTCGGCATCGACGGTCTTGACGACGGCCTTAGCAATGGGGGCGGCGTAGCCGTAAGCTGGGGCTTGGCTGTACACTGGTGAACCGTGACCGTAAGCTACTGGAGCAATAACTCCGGCAGAGGCAGCGGCCACGAGGGTTGCGAAAGCGATGAGCTAGAAATTGCATTTAAATATGAAAATACATCAAGCGATCTGTTTATATTATCGTATTAGTACTTGAACCATGTTTGACTGATGCTAAGCAATAATATGTTCAATTCTGTTGTCTTTTTTATCGATTTGGAACGTTTTCTTGTATCCATGAAAATCGAGTTCTCATTGCGAGACAGATCTTTTAGTTTGTATAAAAATGAGGTGAAATCTCAGATAATAGTTTTTGGAATTCTGATTTGGAATAGTTGAATATTGCAGGCTTACTTTGAATGCCATGGCTACTTTGTCGGTTGGATGACTGTTCGATAGTGATAGCTCCTAAATCGAGACCGTTTTTATACCAGACCCCCCTTAACTCGATTACTTATGTCTGCCGTTAGCTGTCTCGGTGCGACTGCTTTTGTGACGATTATACAATGTACCCTGAGGCTATTAACAAAAAGTGACATTTGCACTTGCTCCACATAATGTACTATCTCAAATTTATTACGCTAAAAATCTGCAGCGTCATTTACTTATGTCGACCTGAATTGAGCTTTGCAATTGCCTGCCAGATAGTGACTTCGTAATTAAAACCGAAAACAACATCGTCCTTGTATCGGTAACGGTATTCGACGAGCTGGTTTTTTATTGAATTTTGGCGCAACAAGTTGTGCAATTATTTTCCGCGATTCAATAATCGAGTTGAATGAATTTTGAAAAATGAGAAATTGCTCAAATACCTCATTGAACGTGATTGTAAAAATATTTGATCGCGTGCTAACCGTGGGCGAACTTCTTGCATCGTGAACATTCGTGGTATCACGCTGTCAGTTCGAGATTTAGATCAAAGATTGAGGAAAAGTATTCAGGGCAAGTCGAGCGATTATGATAGTTGTCCAATTCTTGCATACCTGGCTATTTTATATTGATTGACAGTTGTACCCTGGGCAAAATCCTTCGCACAACATAACGACGGAGGTTTAATAATTTGTTTTAAGAAATAGTGATCCAGTTCTAGATATCTATATACATATCTATACAGTAACATGTTCGATCCATTTTTGATAAGCCTTCGAAAACTCGACGACAATATCTTATTGCGATACATTGCAGACTCACGTTATAATATTTTTATAGAGCATCAAACATTGAATTTAAAACAAAGCAAAACGTATGTATATCAGTATCGGACAGCTTCTTGTATCTATCGACTATTATACAACTAGACCTTACGTAAAAATATATGAACTAAATTAATTATGCGCATTCGAATAGGCCGGCTGAGTACTCCTACGTCCGTGTCGATGTGGGCATAACGTAACAGGCCTCACGCCTATTTGCTATTTGATAGTATCATTGCTATAGCCAAAGGAATGGACTTAGCAAGAATTTGATCTTGGTGGGGCGATCGATCCGATACGACAGTTTCGTTTTCGGCAGGTATATAAGCTCGTGTAGCCGGTGTCTCAGCATCACTTGATCCAACACGAATACTCAATTCAACATGGCCTTCAAGGTAAATATCAATTAAAAAAATATCGACCGAAAAAATAGATACCTTAGGTACTCTAAAATAATATACTATAATATTATATATTCATTGGCTTTTCTCTATTTTTTTCTCGTATCACAGCTCATCGCTTTCGCCGCCCTTGTGGCCGCTGCCAACGGCGGAATCATTGGCCCAGCAGCCTATGGCCATGGTGGCCCAGTGTACACCCAAGCCCCAGCGTACGGCTACGCCGCCCCCATTGCTAAGGCCGTCGTCAAGACCGTCGATGCCGACTACGACCCCAACCCACAGTACAGCTACTCATACGACGTGCATGACCAGCACACCGGTGACATCAAGAGCCAGCAAGAAACCCGCAACGGAGATGTCGTCGAGGGTAGCTACTCTCTGATCGAGGCTGACGGTACCCGTCGTGTCGTCCACTACACCGCTGACCCACACAACGGATTCAACGCCGTCGTACAAAAGGAACCCGCTTCTCACGGACCAGTTGTTGCTAAATACGCCGCTGCCCCAGTCGTCGCCAAGTATGCTGCTGCCCCCGTATACTCTCACGCCGTCAAAGTAGCTGCACCCGTCGTAGCCAAGTACGCTCTTCCCGTGCACCACGCACCCCTTGCTTACGCTGCACCAGCTGCTAGCGTCAGCTACTCTGCCCCCGGCTACGGATACCACCATTAAAAAGTGACCACGATTTATACATGTTTATTTATTAGATAAAAAATATAACTCTTTACACAGTTTATTTCATATTTATGTGTTTATATTTTCTCTGCACTTAATGCGTTGAACCAAAACTCTCATCTGTCGGAGCTGACCTCTTACTTCATTTAAGGATCATGCCCCTTGCGAAAGAACCTGGGATATCAGTAGTTCAGAATCAAAGCGTAGCTGAATTTTGAATCCGTCTTTTAAAAAACCCTTATCATGAATCTGGTATTATATAGTTGCCAGTAGGTTTGAAACTTGGTTCTAATCCCTTGTTATTACGTATGTCCGACTAGACACATACCTGCTCCGACGATGAATCAATTCTGAAGTCGCGTAGCTTTTTGAATAGCCTAAGGTCCATCTTAGGGTTTCTATGATTATACAGAACCCAGATAAAAATTTCGGTTTTCATTCGAATAGCTGTATAAATAGAACCAGGAGATTCCATATTCATCCCAAATACCTGCTAGATTTAATCCATAGACTTCCAATCCATATTATACCTATAAGAGAAAAAATGAGAAAAATAGAGTACGGTTGGAAACGGAATCTTCACAGGCATGAATGAAAAAAACTCTCTGAACCTGCAGTATATGAGGTCGAATTTGGCGTTGGACCCCAAGAATGGTGTAACGCTCTTGTCTCGCCACACAGTCTTCTTTTTGGCACTGTGATTCATCATTATGTAATCATGATTTCGATTCGGATTAAATAAATGCATTAGAATTAGTGTATTTTTATATTTTCTTATTCTATAATCATTTACCGCAATATATATGCGTCGTATACTAAAACTATTTTAATCATTGAATTATTGCCAGCCATATAAAAAAATTGACGCATTATTTCATGCGTGCTGCACTGCAAATTCGTCTTCGTTTATACATTTCTGGTTATTGAGCGTATAAGCGTGGCAAAGTACCTACTCCAAATTTGCTTTTGAGAGACTATGAATTGAGTTTATCGAATTTAGTAATCTTCGAGTCAATTTTTATATTTGTCTTTAACATTTTTAACCTTTATAAATATCGATTTGTTGTTCCAGATACGATTTTTCACTGTCGTACATCTAAGTAAATAACAGCTCACGTATCAGATCTCAACTTGAAACTCAATTTTCACGCACCAACATCCTGTGAACGAGCGATGTGTAGTTACAAAGGTATACCTACTGCTCGCTGAACTACTGTTCTGGCCAAAAATTACCTTGGCATTGGTCTCAAAAATGAAATAAAAGGTACTGCTGATAGATAATCGAATGAGGAAGGAGACAGTCCAATAGGATCTGCCCGAGAACGATTGTTCCGAAGCTTTGGTTTGCTAAAGTTCATTTTTGCAAATGAAGAAATGTTAGAAGTCGTGAATTCTGAAAATTATAATACACATTATACACACCAGATGACATACAATCAGGACAGATACTTTCATCCAATAAAAACATCTAATAATATGTTGCTCATAACATTTTCTTTTTATTGAATAAATAGATCACACTGAGGTCGCTGATTTAGTGGTGGTAGTTGTAGGCTGGGGCGGCGTACGAAGCGTAAGCAGCTGGGGCAGCATAAGCCAAAGGAGCGTGAGCAATGGGAGCGGCGTACTTGGCAACGACGGGGGATGCGGCGTATGCGACAGGAGCGTGAGTAATGGGAGCGGCGTACTTAGCAACGACTGGTGCTGCGGAGTAGGCGACGGGAGCAGCGTACTTGGCGACAACAGGGGCAGCGACGGCCTTGACGGCGACGGCAGCGGGTTCTTTGTGGACAACGGCGTTGAATCCGTTGACGGGATCGGCGGTGTAGTCGACGATACGACGGGTTCCGTCAGCCTCGACAAGGGAGTAGCTTCCCTGGACGACGTCTCCGTTGCGGGTCTCGTGCTGGCTCTTGGCATCGCCGGTCAGGGCATCGTGGACGTCGTATGCGTAGCTGTACTGAGGGTTGGGGTCGTAGTCGGCATCGACGGTCTTTGTTACGACGGCCTTAGCAATGGGGGCGGCGTAGCCGTAGGCAGGGCCAGCTGGGGCATAGGTCAAGGGTGCTGGAGCAAGGACTCCTGCGTTGGCGGCGGCCACGAGGGCGGCGAAGGCGACGAACTGTAAAATGAAAAGTTTATTTAGTTTCACGCCTTTTAACCATTCCCAATATGAATAATTTTTTTGCAAGAGAGAGGAGAAAGAAAAAGCACTTTTTACTGATAGATTCTATTATTGTCGCTCACAATACTTTATCATTATTATACGATAACTATGATAATTTTAATGTGAAAACTTCACCGTACCTTGAATGCCATTGCGAATTATTCGATTGATCTACTTCGAACGAATGATGTCCTCCTGCTCAACGATTTCGGTTTTTATACTCTGCTCCGGCTGTCAAGTCCGTGATGCAATCACGGTCAGTTCCCTGTCCGTTAAACACGCAACGAGTTGGCCAGGTTGCTTTAGAAATTTTACTTCATGCCACACCCACTTACTCTGTCGCTTATTGCAAGCCCTGGGCGACGGGGACTAGGCCGCGGCCTTGCCTCTGGTTACCTAATCCTTACCCATGCAGCACTCCCACAGCGGCTGATCTACTTAACACCGTTTCAATGTCAGCCGACGCTCGTTCCCCGGCTCCTTTCCCGACGATGGCACTTTTCATCAGTAATTATGCCTCCGAGAAGATGATCCACAATTTGTTACAATTTACGTATATTTTTTTCCCTCGAAAAAATAAGAGATATAGCCGCAGACTCCCCACAATGAAAGAAAGTTGTTCAACTATAATGCTGTTCGTGGAACAGCAACCATAAATCATAGTCCAGCTACCGCAGTCAAATCTTGTTATTTCGATAGTTAATCTAGCAATTTGGTCCTTGTTATTTGTCGAGGGAAAGACGAATGAAGAAAATTTATTGGGAAGGTTTAATACATCGCAATAGTTTTCCTTTCCTCTAATTTTGGGTCACGTTTTTTTTTTTTTTTACAACTTGCGGAAGCTTAAGGCGTTTCTATCGTCTCACGTCTTGAACGATCTGATCAATTGGATCACCGATAGCCACATGACGATTCAAAGTAAATGTATTCCCTTGTTATACAATAGAAGAGAATTGGCATGGGCTGCATTGGTCAGCTATCATTAGTCACTGGGCCTGAAACCTCGAACCATTTCTCCTGATAAATATTCATAGGATCGATTCTTACGCGATTGTTTCCGCAACATTGAGAAAACGCACGGAATATACATTGTCGAACGAGACAGCAAGATATACATCTAAGCTAGCTTCGACCAGAACAATTTCTAATCGACATAGGCATACATACGTAAACATCTTGTAACAAAGATAAAAACGTATCTTCTATTTGAAAAGAAATGATCAAACAACAGGATAAATACAAATTTTCTATATTAAATTTCAACTGATCATACAGAAATCAAATTATTGTTACCTGAACTCAGTTTTTTTTATTTTCAATCAAAGACACTATTATAGGTAATCAATTAGATTCACATCAGATATCTAGGCTAGTACTTTGAGACATACGGAGATTTTTTGCTATCGAAGTAATTATTGCATGAAAACTATAACATATCACACCTCCTTTTTTTAAAGTGAAAAAAAGAAATTGATAATCTTTTTTACTAGAATTTAATGGTGTCGATTTTGCACTGACCTCATATCGCGAGATCTAATTCGTATCGTTACGGAAGCAGTGAGTTACCTTTACCGAGGTTTTAGTACATATAAGAATTGAAGGCTGGTATGAGTTGGAGGTCAGTAGCCCTCGAGGCAAGGCCGTAGACGTGCGAGGTCTGACCGAAAATTTGTTTAAACATATTTCAGATAATTGTGCCGCCAATGAAACGAAATGCGAAATTCACCTTGAAAGCATTCCCAGTAATTCGTCGATTTATTTTTAAACTGTTGTTTATTTCGTCACTTTGGTCTTTAGTGCAAAATTGTAATTATACCTGCAAGAATTGAGGTAATAAAAGTCCGATCGTTAAATAAATTCTTTATGCATACAAAAATTATTTCATATTTTATTCAACCCGCGAAATATTAAGAACGAAAATATTAATGTTCGACAATGCATATAATTGTGATTAATCCAATTAATCGCATGACGTGTGATTTTTGTACTGAAATAAGAGCAAGTAATTAGCGCTGATAAAAATCGTATCTAGATCTTTGTCCAGTTCATTTCACGGTATGTCGCGATTTGATCAGGATATTGTCTGCACACATTACTCCGAACTAAATGACAACGGTTTTATCCCGGATTTTAAGTCACCCGGACTTATATTTTGAAGTTTTCTTTAATCGCGATTCTTGTTTCACTTTTACTTCACTGTCGGTTAAAAAATCGTCAAAGATCCAGCGAGTGAAGAAGCCAAGCGTGAACTTGGGAACATTCTTAGAGATCGACATCCTTCTCAAGATCAATGATCGGTTTTTGATCCTGCAGGTTACTGAAGTAGAACTAATCGTCTCGCGACACATGCGATCTCCCAGGCGATAGTTCAGTTCAACAAATTTTCAGATCGCATAAATAAGGGTGGAATTTGCTCAAGAGTTATATGTAGTCCTATTTTTTAATCAGCAAGGAGAAGGAGATTATAAATTTATTGCTTTTTTTGTAACTAATCATTTATATAAGTGTTCTACTTATTCGCTCTGCGGTGGTGTAATTTCGCCATTAGGATTTCGGTGATGCAATTCGCTCTTGTACGAGTCACGGTCGCAGATCAGCTCCCCAAAACGTGCAGAACTTGTTATTTTTTTTCAAAGACTTTTGCGACGGTCAGATTTCGGTAAAAATTCAGAATCCTATGAATTATTGCTTCATAAATCGAATAATGAAATGCGACTTAGGTGTAGATGTCAAATTTGGAGATTTGCTCAATATCATACTCAAGAGTATATTTAAGGCGAATTAAAAGAAATAGTGCAGCTCTCATAAATTTATAAATTACGGGAGATCCATTGCGAAACATTCACAATGTATTACCTCTCGATAAATTTTCATCACGAGTTAAACGTCGTGGTAAGTGGCCACTGTAGAACCAAAATCGACCAAAGATACGGACTTCTTCCGCCACTAAAGTTTGAAAGTCCCGCTGTAGGTGGGGAGTGCCGATATATAAAGCCTGGCACGTTCTGCCAAAGGTATCACATATCCAGTAGATCCACTCAATCTCATCGTCAGCCATGGCATTCAAGGTGTGTGTGTGTGCAGACTGCTATATGTGAAACGATAATAAGCATTTTAGACACTGCAATAGAGCAGAATTGAAGTCTTACTATTTCAATGGAACTTTAAAAATTACAAACTAAAATACCTTTCTTTAATGTTACAGTTTGTCGCCTTCGCCGCCCTCGTGGCTGCCGCCAACGCAGGAGTTCTTGCTCCGGCACCTTTGGCCTATGCCCCAGCTGGCCCTGCCTACGGCTACGCCGCCCCCATTGCTAAGGCCGTCGTAACAAAGACCGTCGATGCCGACTACGACCCCAACCCTCAGTACAGCTACTCATACGACGTCCACGATTCCCTGACCGGTGATGCCAAGAGCCAGCAAGAGTCCCGCAACGGAGACGTCGTCCAGGGAAGCTACTCCCTCATCGAGGCTGACGGAACCCGTCGTATCGTCGACTACACCGCCGATCCCGTCAACGGATTCAACGCCGTTGTCCACAAAGAACCCGCTGCCGTCGCCGTCAAGGCCGTCGCTGCCCCCGTTGTCGCCAAGTACGCTGCTCCCGTCGCCTACTCCGCAGCACCAGTCGTTGCTAAGTACGCCGCTCCCATTGCTCACGCTCCGGTCGCATACGCCGCATCCCCCGTCGTCGCCAAGTACGCCGCCCCCGTAGCTCACGCTCCTCTGGCCTATGCTGCCCCAGCAGCTTATGCTTCGTACGCCGCCCCAGCCTACAACTACCACCATTAAATCAGAAAAATTATTACGAACTATTTATTGAATAAAGTTTTTATCTAAACAGAATCTTATCTCTTTTTTTACTACATGGTTAAATATCAGGTTCATCTATTCTGGGAAATAGATTATAGTATAGTAGATTGTGATATAGATTCGACGTTCGTAATAGACTGGATGATCGATCAAAGTCTGATGTATACATTGTCTTGTGTTGGCCTCGGTGACGCAGTGCCCGAGTATTGCCACATATGCATTTTTAAACGCTCCAATCAATGACCTACATTCGAGTCTATGTAATTAATTGTTCGAAAACTGTCGCAGTCTCCGTATGAATCTGTCTGTCAAAATCAAAGTGCAAATATTTGTCTTATCTGCATAAGTATCTCATTGCGTTGAAAAAAAACAAAAAAAACAATTAGAGCAAGTTTTCTCTGGCTATCGAATCTAGTAAGATAGTTCGATTTTCAAATTTACTGTATGGCGTTTTGAATTGGAAAGTATGAAACTATGCTCGAATATTCACAAACTTTATATTTCTTCTTAACTTTTCCACAGCCTCGATTTATTATTAGCCTAACAAACAACCTCGACATCGGCACGATCTGCAAGTCAGCTCTCCTCCCGATGAGATCCGGGACCACTGCAGTCTGCAAGCTCTTATAATACATGGGTACGGTTCAGGTGTGAACATAAATCGCCCTGGGAAACCTTCGGGTTATACCCGTTAAAATTATATTCGTTGATCGTTGTTTGCGAGAGCAGCAAGACAAGGTAACCCGACCGTATCCTGGAATAAACTAAAGTGGTTGGCATTGGTGAAGTTATACTTTACTCATTTGAACGTTGCATGTAGTATTTACAAAGATGTACGCCGCAGGTATACTTCCAAGAATGTGCATAACTCACGAGAATGAACCGGCTACGAAAACTCCTCTGCCTTTTTTTACAATGAACTCTACAATTTTCTGCGCCTCGTCTCTCTTCAAAACCGATCCAGGTCGAGTCTGTATGCCGAAGTATGGAGGCAATTAAGGAATGGTGTCGTAATTATAGGTATACTACAGACTGCGTTTCCAGTGAATTATCAGTAAAATTTATTCTTTTAGGTAGAATCTGGGTTCTAGAGTTCAACCCAGTTTTTGTCGACCTCGAGAAGCTCGATTTAAACGAAAAATATACAGAAAGGTTTTTTTTTTGAATTATTATTGAAAACTATGCGGCATATTTCAAATTTCCGTGTAGAGAGGGCAATAATATTACAACCGGTACGAAAAAACTAGTTAAAATCGAATGTCACCTCCCACCGCAGGTCCTTTGAGTTTTTAACACCTCTGACGATGTGAGTATTCAGTTCTCACAAACTGCTACATCTATTTTCATCCGATGCTCAGTTCGAATATGAACAAAAACGCACTGAGAGCATGGGAGCATTCAATATCCGCGACAATCTGCATGATTTTTAGATTTAAAATTGACCCAAAATATGCCTTTCTCCGCGATTTTTTTACCCTCACAAAAATTTCGAGTCTTCTTCTAACTATGAATCAAGATAATTCTCAGCCTATTTTCCTCTATTATAGTCAATTTTGGAAAGCTCCTTTCCTATACCTATACCATCACTATTCTCTTCTTCAATCTTGTAGCCCAATTCTCTTGAACCCAAAATCCAGACGGTTAATTTGTCCACCTCCATATATGATACAGTCTAGTGCCATCTTCTCATTGATCAAATATAATACTGACGGGAATAAAGTAATATATAAACAGTGCCACATAAATATTGTATAAGATTATTTATTTTGGAAAATCGTTGAATAATTTAATGGTAGTAAGCAGGTGCAGAGTAAGCCAGGGGGCCAGCGGCGTACTTAGCAACTGGTGCAGCGTATCCGGAGTAAGCCAAAGGTGCGGCGTATTTAGCGATAGGGGCAGCGGCGTATCCAGAGTAAGCCAGGGGACCAGCGGCGTACTTAGCAACGGGGGCACCGTAGGTTGAGTAAGCCAAAGGAGCGGCGTATTTGGCTACTGGGGCGGCGTATGCGATGGGGGCAGCAACCTTAGCGACAACAGGGGCAGCGATGGCCTTAACGACAGCAGCTTCCTTGCGTACGACGGCGTTGAATCCGTTGACTGGATCAGCGGTGTAGTCGACGATACGACGGCTGCCGTCAGCCTCAACGAGGGAATAGCTGCCTTGAACAACATCTCCATCACGGGTTTCGTGTTGTTGTTTGTTGTCGCCGGTAATAGAGTCTTGTACGTCGTATGCGTAGCTGTACTGGGGATGGGGGTCGTATTCAGCATCGACGGTCTTGGTCACTACAGCCTTAGCGATGGGGGCAGCAGCGTAGCCGTAAGCTGGAGCTGCGGCGTAGCCATAAGCTGGAGCAGCGGCGTAGCCGTAAGCTGGGCCAGCAGCATAGGCCACGGGGCCAGTTGGGGCGAGGATTCCTGCGTTAGCAGCGGCCACGAGGGCGGCGAATGCGACAAACTGTAATATGAGAAAATAAAGATTAGAAAAATATGACTTGGTTTATTTTTCGTTAGGTTGAAATGAGGCAAAGAGTCGAAGACGCTCTCCAACATTTTGTAGGTATTATATATTATGTAGGTAGAGGACCCACCTTGAAGGCCATGACTGAAGGAGTGCTGGATCAACTGTGAGGAACTGATGTCTGTTGTGCTGAGTTTAAGGTCTTTTATACTACAGTGTAAAAGAGGGAGGGACCACACCCCGCCACCTCGGATCGGCCCGACGATTATCCGGACTGCCTTGAATCCTTCTGCTTTTGGAGCACTGGTAAGAACAAGGAACTCACGATACTCTGAGATATAAATATGAGTATCTAATTAATGGTTTTAAATAATTTTTTTCTATGTTGACACGTGCAGGTGGGCACATAGAACATGATATAACAAACATCAAAAAAGCGTACGTTATAAACTCGAACAATTTTATAGAATAAATATTCAGTTGATGAGAATAGTTGTTATTCATGGGGCTAAATAATTGTGAGGTAAAAATTTTGCGTTATAATAATTATAAGTTCTTGTATGCATATGGCATTTTATATTTGGTTCTCTAATAAATCAATTCGAGATATTTTGCGCGATAGATATACCTAGAAGTAAGTTGATTCAAAATGAATGACTAATTTTGTAAGGCTCGGTGAAAAAAAATGGAGCAAGATTATTCCGATCGAAAGGTCAGAACTGCCGCTATTACGCTAAACTTTTTTTTATAATTTACGATCGAAACGCAATCTTCTCATACTTCTGTAATTACTTTCAACCTTTTTTCTGTAACGGTCTAGCTGCACCGTGTCTCGTTCTTTCTCTTATATCACGTACGAGAAAAAATTACGATCAAAGAATTATTTATAATTGTTCATTGATCGTTTATCGAAAAGAACCTCTTGTTTTCTAGAAATTTTCACACCCGGAGCGTAATTGAGATAAAAATTGATTACTCAATTATTACATGAACTCTTTGGCTGCAAGGTTAGAAGATTTTTAACTTTCGCACAATAAGTCTTTCGGTTATATTCCCAACCTTCGTTTAATAATTCGCGAGGGCCAGCACACTTTGGATTACTTATTCTTATTCAAGGATGTAATTTGTTAGGCGGCGAAATATCCGGGATCTAGGCAACATAAAAATAAGAAGCCGGACCCAAAGCAGAGACCAACTGGACAGGCCCTCGGGCTCGAGGCTCCGGCCTACTCCGTTGCTATATATGACAGTTTATATCGCGAATAAATATTCATCATCAATATAGTATCATGTCTTCGCACATACATCCTCAATAATCCGATCCGATTTTTCTATCATCTCGCCTGGCCTCACGGGTCTAATAAAATAATCGTCAAAGTTTCGAATTCAATAAGCTAGAAATTATTTGAAAATTTGCATATAACTATATGAACCAGTTTTTTTTTTTTTTTTTTTGCAAAGACGAAAATTTCCGGCTCGCAAATTCTTCGAAAGAATTTCTTTTTTCGCTATCCTCGCCATCGTCTGTGTGCTGGAATTTTGGGACAGCTATAATGGATCTTAATGACACGAGGCAATTGTCGGTTGCCTTTATTTTCTCGCTATTTTAACAAGACCAGGTGCAATACTGACCTGGAAATTCTTTATTCTTTGTTTCGCGAGGTATATCCAGTTAGTCGATTACCATATTTTATATTTTATATTCTGGTCTTCGAACATTTGGAGTAAATACGTATTAATTATTTGGCTGCACAGTCTTACGTAAAAACCAGTCGACTCGCAGTTGCCCTGTATTATACCTACTTATATATACGCCCACAAATGTGTTCATGATTTATGTCCATTGTATACGTATGAATAAAATTCTCGAAAATAATTGGAAATTTTAGAAGAAAATGAGCAGGAAGAATTGTGGATAAAGTTAACAAACAATCATTCATATTTCAGTCCCAAAAAAAATGTGAACCCAAGAAAGAGATTCATATACAAGAATACTAAAACTGTTCCAAGAAAACTTCATGGTTCCATAAATCGTGAAAAAAATTGGGTATAAACTCGAAGAAAAAGGATAACTCAGTAATTGATCTTCTTGCAACTACGCAAACGCCGGAACGGATATTGACGCGAATTCCATTGTGCTTTCTCATTGGAAACAGGTGGGTTAGATCGGCTATTTGTTATGTGCCACGCGATTTGCGTCAGGCATTCGATAGGATGTGGTGTAAGCTTGGCAATGTTAAAACGCGATTAGTGACTAACTCGATCAACAAATTGTACCTACGTACAGATGCTGTGTATGAGATTTGGAAAAAAAACTTTATCTCAACGAACCGTATCTAGTTCTTTTCGTTTTCCTGTTATAGAAGTTCGTCGAAAAATTTCGCCACGTAATGCGTCCGGATTTGAAGTCTTTGAAAGAAAAAATAGTATTCGGTATACTAAGTGGTATTAGATTATTATTTTGCGGTTAATATGGTTCATGGATGTAATTGCGAGTTATTAATCAGACCCAATAGCGGCTGTCGCGTTTTGGAACATGCGGCGACGAAGTTCTGATTTCGGCGATTCCTCCTGTGGCGAGAGAAAGGCGTCGAAATTCTTCGACTCATTACGCAATTTATAAAGTCCGCGTTAACGCGATCGCTATGTATGTTTACGCGACTTGTTCGATACGCAGAAGAGAGGCTGTGGCAAATCTCGTCCAAATTCAAGATTGTTATCTGACAACAGTTATAGTCTAGCTACCCACGTTGTCCCCTATGACATTCTCATTGGACCGCATGGTCATAAATTTAATAAAATATAAACGTAATTGAGTTACAAAATATCGTCCGGACAATAACTGCCCAAGTTTAGGCTACCCAAAAATGTAGTTTTACAAAAAAATTAGCATAACTGATAATTTATAAAACACAATTCTTGCCACACAATCGACGAAAGAAAAGGAAGGGTCGCACCGCAGATATATACGAATTGATGCGATGCCGTTTATGCAATTAAGCTTAAATGTAAATTGCCCGGTGAATAACTTATCGACGTATTTCCGGTCCTGCGGCTCGCTGGTAGGCAATTCCTTGGGTTCGCTTGCGAAATTTTTTTAAATTTCGACCAACATATAGAATACGATATTCGATATTTTTGCGCTACTAAAATGACGGAAGTTGATAGTAAAATTCTCTTACTCATTCGTTGGGTTATTGATTAATTGATTAAATAATTGCTCGCTCAGTTATTCAGTTCCCATTCAACTTATTATCGCTATCTATAAATCAATTAATCAAGTCGAGCAAATCTGGCAATAATCCGTCTCTCAATCAAAAGTGTAATTACCTTTTGTATAAAACAGATTTCAATTTCCTAAGGTCGTTCGGTACTATTGTTCGTATATCTTGAATTAAATTGCTACATTATACATATACCGACTCGTTTCTCAATACGTACGTCTATTCAACCATAACAGCTAGATATGAAAAATGAATACCCATCGTCTCTAACACCAATTCTGGTCTTCATAGACGATAAGAATGGGTTTACTCGCTGCTGTTCATAATCAAGCTGATGGACTCTGTCTTCGAAGGACTATGAATAATTAATCTGATCAACGTATATCTGAATTGGGCAAACTGTTAGCGCCCCATTTTTCCAAGATTTTAGACCCCTGTGTAGTTAGGAAGTTTTACAGTAAATCGGGACAATTTTTTTACCTCATTAGATAATTGATATCGTAATTTTATTAACGATGAGGGTATTTTATTCTGAATACGAGTCATGGTTAACGACTGCACTCTGACATGGTATATGACGAGGTAAAAATGAAGTTATTATCGTCACTTGCGATGCCTGCGGATCCGTTTCAACTTGCGGTCATGAATTTGCGTAATAAATTGCCATCGCAAAGTGGATCCTTTTTTCAACTCAGAATCCGTTCGGGCGATCAAGTAGCTCCAGGTTTGGTAGTGGACGCAATATTCTACTTCGAATTATTCTCGAACGTGCTAAAGTTATAAGGCCAATCACATTAAGACTCCAACTTCTGTATATATCCTATAAAATTCACAGATTCACCCACACGTGGGATTATATCTCGGGTTTTATCTCCGCGTTGCGAAATTTAATCCCCGTTAAATGCATCACGAAATTTTTTACAGCTTTGGTATTTTTCGCGATCTTTCCATAACTGGAACATGGAAACATAGAGCATGGTAGGACGGATCTAATAATTGATAAAATGATGGAACAAATTATATCGCACCGGACTCAAGATCACCGGGTCAGTGAAATAATAACACTACATAAGTTACATTACATACACGAGAAAAACTCGCTCTTCTGACGTAACTCGCCACTTCGAGGTCACATGCAATTTCGAAGGTACTGACTTCGGCTTTAACGTCGGCGGTTTGGCGATGACCAACAATGTAAAGTAACAGCCGATACCGATGGCCCACATCGAGACCTGTATAAGATATTTTACACTTGTATTTTATTTTCGGATAAAGGGAGGCACGAGGATCGAGATCTGGGAGTCCGGTTGTTCCATAGGCTACGAATATCGATCCTATTTCAAAATTTATTCGCTCATGTTCATCGTGATCAAATTTTTGGACATCGTCCTTATGGCTGAGATTTTCACCAAAGTAGCCAGTCAAATGAAAGAAGTTTTTGGATCTCGCTGGTCACAGTCAACCGTTCTAGGAATGTAGACCCTGTGCGAGGAGGTGTTGATCAATTCGTTTGATAAACTATACGGGATCACATTTCTGCGAAAGAGGCAGATGGCGATGGCTATCTTTTCGCGTGAGCATTTTAATGGGAGTTCTTTGATCGATTTTAAATTGACCTAATTTGTAAGGTCCGAGTGAGCTGGGTCGATTCCGAAGGAACATATTGCGGAGACCGGCTGACAGACCGTCTGGTCGAGACTATCTAGTGACATTGGGCCCAGCGATCAGCCATACACATACAGCCCTCCGTTTTTCTTGGTGAAAGTGAATAATACGCTTGTTGGGCGATGCCGGAGAACCGGGAATATCTGAGGTCTGCAGCCGACGAGAGAAGCACCGTAGTGGATGGTGAGGATCTTTTATGAGGAGGGGTGAACTGCTTTGCAGCGAAAAGCCAAAACCGAAGTACCTGTTACGACATACTTGGGGCATAAACCGTAAACAGCAGGTACCATCCGTTGTATAAATACCCGATACCTTTGCCAGGACACAGTATCATCCGATTCACCCAGAACTTCGCACCAATCAACATGGTCTTCAAGGTAAGTTTATAACGCAATTGAAAAATCGAACTCTCGTGTTCTTAGTAGTTTAGAATTCTGATGAAATTCCTTTTTTCATCGTCAAAATGGTGAAATCACACGAAAGATTGAATAGTTTTGAACGATTTCATCAGAACTCGATTTCGTCTGAACTAAACCCAAAACCTGAATCAGGTTCATCATTATTTGACCAGCGGCTATTTCATTGATATTAATTTCGATTATAAACATTTTTTTTAGATGAATTTGTCTAGACAGGCACCCAGATAAACTAAAGCGATTGACTTTCTTCGTTAATTCAAAAAAATTTCTATTCATGATGAATAGAGGATTACTTGTTACAAATAATTAATCGCCTCATAGCTTCATAGAGACTTCAAATAAATTATTTTTTCCAGTGTAAAATACGAAATACGTAAGAAGTACAACTCAATATAAATTTGAAACTGACTCATCTATCACGAAAACTAATTCCTTGTTTTATCCCTTCACAGTTTGTGACCCTAATCGCCTTCGTGGCAACCGTAAGAGCCGGTATAATCGCCCCTGCGTCTTACGACGGTCGTTTATACGCTGCAGCCCCGATAGCTACTAAGACAATAGACCCTAGCTACGACCCGAACCCTCAATACAGCTACGCATACGACGTCCAAGACTCGCTGACCGGGGATTACAAACAGCAGCAGGAGACCCGAAACGGTGACATCGTTCAGGGTAGCTACAGTCTCATAGAGGCTGACGGTTCTCGACGTATTGTCGACTACACCGCTGATCCTGAGAACGGATTCAACGCCGTGATCCGCAAAGAAGAAGGTCTAATTAAAGCTGCCGTTGCTCCCGCGCCCATCATAGCTGCCAAAGTTGCTGCCCCTGTTGCTATCGCTACTCCAATCGCCAGAGTTTCACCCGCGTACGCAGCACCGGCATACGTCGGTGCACCAGCGATTGCAAAAATTTCTGCACCAGCTCTGTCGTACGCGGCTCCAATCGCCCATGTCAGCTACTCGACACCTCTGTTCTCGTATTCTCATTGATTTGAAGTTTTTGACTGCTGTACGCGCGAAAAACAAGATTTCTACTAATAAATTTATCCTATTTTATACCTGGTGTAATTATTCTGAGTATTTTCATCCTTGATTAGTCACAGGCTATATGTTTGAAAAACACTTTTCAGACTTTTAAGATGGGCAGCTATAGACTACATTGTTGAAAACTAGGAATTGAATGAATGCGATTGCGTATTTGTCACGCTAGAAAATTCTCCTGATGCCTTAGAATTTAATTCACGTGTCATGTGTGATCGGTGATGAAACATGCGAAATGACCTTGACTCATTCCTGATGACACGTTAAAAATGCGATCGCGCGTTCGAATGTCCACTTTCTTTTCAATTACCGGTAAATTGATTGCGAGATCGAAGTCGCAGTCTGCTTTCTTTGCTATTCCGATGATCTACATACGTGACCGTTGCAGCTTGAATAATAATAGGGGAATAAATTCTCTCTAGATCCCACAGCACTATTCAATGTTAGTAGAATTTATCGTCAGCTAATCTCACCTCCTTCTATGCAGCGCATGCAATGCAATCACACTCTGGAATTTTTTCCACTCATCATTAGAATTCTCTCATTTTCAATTGGTTCTGATTAAGTCTTAAGTCTATAAACGTAACTAATTGAAGAGATAATAAATTCATTGTTGAATACCATTAATGATTCATTTGAAGATCTAATTTATTCGAGGAGATCGTTTAACTTATGCGGATATACTATTGACAACGAAAGTTTTAAGAAAACCCTTTGCAAAGCCAAAATTTTAGAACCTAATGAACTGCAGACATCCTTCGTCACTGTTCTTTACTTTCTTTCGATACCAAAGTATACAATCTTATAGAAATATCGCAGTCAGTTTAACGTAGGAGACGATAATTATTCGACAAATGGATCGGTAAAATTGAAAGACAGGCAGAAACGAAGTAATTAAACATCTAAATGATATATTCAAGCTACAGATAAGATACAGCTGCACAAATTTTCTTCTGTTCAGCATTTCATACTCTAATAATACGAATCATACTATCCACAGTACGCGCACACGGTGATTGCCAAAGATCAGGAGTATACATGATAAAATTTCCATCGATTACCAGTTATACTGGGTACCGAATCCAGCGAAACTAGCATGAGCCACAACCGGGGCTGTAGAATAAGAAACGGTCGGGTTAACCTTGGCCACTATGGGGCTGCCATAAGTAGCTGCAGTTGCATAGGCCAGAGTAGGCGTCACGGAGCCAATCTTCGCGTCATTGCCATTACTATGAGAGTCAGATTTCCGGATACTAGAAAATGAGGAATCGACGGCTTTGCTGTAATGGGCTACGCCACTATTCTCATCGAGAGACTGGACGGTGTTTTCACGTGAAGATCCAACCGTATGATCAGTATAAGAGGGTCCATAGTTGGTGACGTCGCGAACAAGGGTTGGGGCAGTGGCATAGGCCACAGGTCTAGTGTTGTAGGTCAAATGAGCGACGGCAGGCCCCGAAGAAAAGGCTGAAGTATCACCCTGACCAAAACCAGTGGCCGGAACTCCTTGAGGATGAGAATTGTAGATGATGGGACCATGGTGAGTGTAGATACCAGGGTTACTGACGCGGACGTCTGATTTACTCTGGCTGGTAAACGGAGTCTCGACAGTCTTCGAATAGGACGAGACCTGGGCTAGATTTCCTGGGCTTCTCAGGATGCTGGACTGCTGACCGGTGCCGGATGGCGATGATACCTCCACGGTGTGCTGGCCGGTTAGGTAACCCGCGTTCGCTACGGCTAAGGCCGCACTGAGGACGAAGAACTGAAAGAAGAGCAATTTATACAAAATGGTTTTATAATTAGATAAATATAATTATTGATATTTGTTTCGGTGTCTCGTTCCACCGTACGTCTTTTCGTTGGCTATAACTCTGTTTAATAAACTGATTGATGATCGTTTCAAGACGGGAGAGCTACTGCAATACAGTGCACAAATTGACGTTCGTGATCATTGATTGATCGATGCTCATATTTCCAGGGTATAATAATAGCAACGATTAATTATGATATCCAGGAGTGACACTGATCGAGATGTGATAAACGCAGACTCGAATTTATTACTCCGTTATGATTCCTCCTGTATTTTACTACTTGATTGATGGTCAATCGAATTGAATATCAAGATCGTTTTGTTAATATAATAACAAAACTTCAGCAGCAATTTTTTTTTGAGTCTCTCTTCTTAAACCTCTTGTTTTATCACGATCTGAGTAAGTTTCAGGGTCGGCTTCCGTAACACCGTTGCAGCGAGATATCCAGCAGTAAATTTTTCGCGATAAAACTATTTTGGAAACGATTATCTGTTTTTCTTTCACCTCTGATCATCGAAAACCCGTTAGTACTACGTTTACTATCGAATGAGTTCAGTTTTGCTCCAGAGTTACGATCTCATTTAGTATTAATTAAGTACGATTAGGTACCCACCTCGAACATGTTACAATAGTTTCTGATGAGAACAAGAGAATGATAATCTAACGCGATCTGATTCTATTTATATAGTAGTAGAATGATCTCTGCGCTACTCCCACTCTTTGTAATATAAAAATGGTATTTGTTACAGTTCAACCTGATATCAAACTTACTGTCTACTTACTTAGTTTGAATAGAGTAAGATAGGTACTGCTTAGACTTCTGCACAGTCACAGTGTCACTTGATACTTAGGATATCGCATAGTCAGGCAGTGCGACAGGGTATTGATTACTGAGCTTCTAATTAGTACAGTTAAATGTCCAGGGTCTACTTGCAGTAGTTGAAGATTGGGAAACCAGACCCTGCAGTTAAATTCAAACCACGATCTTTTTCATTTAAAATAAACGATTTTTCTTCCGATGAATTCGAGAAGGTGAATGTCAGTATAATTGGGACCTGAGGAGCGATTCGAAGGTGTAAAATATGAGGAAATTTCGATAAATCACGTTTTATGGTTCCGTTATGCAAAAAACTGCGCAGAATAACCTGAATGCTGTTGATTCGCTTATGATTAAATGACCCGGATGTGAAATAAATATGATATTCGTTTATTTCGTTGAAGGAAACGCCTTGGACTTTGGAATTGAATTTGATACTGATCGTTTTCAAGTACGACACCTCATTGTATTCGTTTCCTGAAAAATTGACTTGTCTAGACTTATATATATATATACGGCCTTGATAGAAAAAATTATTCGGCTCAAATATCAAAATCCAATACCAGAAGAGAATTAGTTGAAATTTTTCCGGATGACAAAAGTGAATAAATTGAGTGTACACATTACCCTTAAATTCGTCTTTGATTAGACAGTTTACGACTTTCCTAGTGCGATGATAGAGCATCATTTACAATAATAATTTGGGTATTATAAAAAAATGCTTTTCTCCAGGCGTTGAAAACGATTGCGAAACTCATATAAAATGGAATGTTTCACTCATGTATGTATATTCAAGAATATCGGCTAATGTGCACGTCACGCGACGTGTGCATAGTTTCACAGATAAATCTACCGGTGTGACATTATGTCATAGCGTAGTAGCTGCTGATTGCAGATACTGGTCTGGTATTCGAATCCTTCTGTAAATATCGTATGTTATTTCTCCGGTAATGCGTTTCATTTTTTAGATCGTTGACGATTAGCATAAATATTGTATACCGGAGTCGATAATGTGAAATTCCACTTGCAAAATGATCGCAATCGGTAGATCTGATCTAGTTGTAGTGAAACTACATAAATAACCCGAGGTCACTATTCCTAATCGCTAATAGCTGGAAGAACACTCACTTTACTCTGAGCTTGTGAATCGCGAAGAAGATATGAATAAGATTGTTTTCTGTGCTATCCTGATGCTCTTCGGAGCCGGTCTTCAAGCTGAGTTAATTGCGGAAAGAACTTTCGCGTCGAACCTAACGCGATACAAGATTCTCAATCATCAAGAGGAGCTGGATAATGATTACGAGGTTTTGTTGTTGGAATTTGCGAAAAATCACTTTCAAGGATCGGAAATAAATATAGTCTTGTCAAGCAGTGAATGTTCAATTTGTGACAGGGTGTTAGGGGTGTTAATGAGTGCATCCACGCAGTCATTCTTCACGGCGAATGATATCGCTTCGAAAAATTATTCAGTTGTTGAAAACACGATTGCGGCAATTTCCGGCATCAGCTACTGCAATTTTATTTTATTCTTGCTGGAAAACGCTGCTGAATTTTTAAAAAACTTTTCTCAGCTCCGTTTGATAGAAGCTTGGAATCCGAGGGCTCAGCACTTGATCTTCACCGTCAAAAAACCAGACGATAAAGAGCTGGAGATGATTTTCAACGAATGCTGGTCCCACAAGGTCCTAAATGTTGCAGTGATTATCTGCAACCAGAAACAAGCCTACACCTACAATCCGTACCTAAGAAATCGTTCCGAAATGCGCGAGAAAGTGCTGGACTGGTCAAAACTTTTCTATGACAAACTGCGGAACATGAACGGCCACCCGATCGTGACCAGATATATACCATACGCTGGTGGCCCGGCTAAATGGATACAGGAAGAAGGAAGATACAAGTTCTACGGCTCAGACTTTGGCTATGCGGAGGCTTTCTTCCGGATTGTTAATGCCACGCCAAAGTTCATAGATTTAACGCCTGACAAGGTGCCTTGCTATCGAAGCTACGCTTACCGCAACGCGATATGGAGCGGCCGTAGGTTCCAGGGTGCTGAACTGTGGCTAAACTTCATGCCGAATCAGATAGTTCTTCGAGATAGGGCGGAAAAAACTTACCCATTACGCAGAGATAACTTAAGGATACTGGCACCGAAGAGCGGCCTTAAAACACCCAACATTTTTGACCCCTACAGCAATATCACATGGGTCTGTGTAACGATGAGTGTCGTTACCTTCGCTCTCTACTCTTGTGTTCTCTATAAATGGCGGGGAATTGAAGACGACGCCTTTTTCCGGACCTTCGGGATCTTCCTAGGCAAAAATCTGGCCAAACGACGACATGGGCGTTTGGAAAAATCTACTTTCTTAGTATTCACGATGGTTTCGTTGCTAATATTGAGCGCTTATCAAGGTGCTTTGTACGGGGCACTCACTACAGTGTCTTACTATCCTGAGATCAACACAATTTCTGAGCTATACAAACGGACAAAAACGATCAGCAGCTACGAGGTTGTCGTAGACTACTTTAGGACCTATCTTTTAGAGTCGCAGCGCGGTTTTCGTGTGTTAGGGTTCAGTACCAAAGACTACGTAACGTACATGAAAACCCACCGCGATGAAGCTTTCGCGTTTCCACATAGCATCGCAGAAGCCACTGCCAATTTGAAGTCCCTTTCTGAGAACGGCGTACCCTTTTATCACATTATGAGCCACTATTCGCTCCCAAGTTTCGTAACTCACAATGTACCCTACGGATCACCATACCTTAGAAAATTGGAGAGAGTTTTTCTGATCTGCAAAGAGGCTGGTCTGAATGATTATTGGAAGGAAGAGGCTCACCTAGTTTCCATATTATCAGGAGACGTCATACCTAAAGTTACTGGAGGAAGAACTTTGAAGAAATTGTCTCTCCAGACACAGCTGACTGCGTTTCATATTTGGGTTACGGGGTTGCTAATCAGTTCTTTCTGTTTCGTTACTGAAATATACTTTCACAAAAATGGGAAGAGCATATTAATGAAATATCGACAAATGAATAATGAAAACGTAGTGTATCTTCGGTCTGTTGCAGCTTCCAAATAAAAATATTAACAGTGATCGTTATGGTGTGTCTCTTCGTTACGAGGGTCGATCATTGACAACTGAATTCGAACTTCACCCAACACAGCTTCTACGTCAAAAAAATTTAGAAATAAAAGGGTAATAAAATTGATAAATAAAGTAGTTAGGAATATTAATATGAGTATCGTGTTTTATTTAAAATTATACACTATCACTTTAATAATTGATCATTACTTAATGATGGTAAGCGTAAGCGGGTGCAGCATAGCTGACATGGGCAGCGGGGGCAGCATAAGCCGAGTAAGAAAGAGGGGCAGCGTGTGCAACGGCAGGGGCAGCGTAGGTCACATGTGCAGCTGGTGCAGCATAGGTATGAGCAACTGGGGCAGCGTAATGAGCAACGGGGGCAGCAGCGTATTTGGCAACGACGGGGGCTGCTGATACAGTCTTGATGGCTACGCCAAGGGGTTCCTTGTGTACGACGGCATTGAATCCGTTGACGGGATCAGCGGTGTAGTCGACTGTACGACGAGTTCCGTCGGATTCAACGAGAGAGTAGCTACCCTGGACAACATCTCCGTCGCGGGTCTCGTGCTGTTGCTTGTTGTCCCCGGTCAGAGCGTCTTGAACATCATAGGCGTAGCTGTACTGGGGGTTGGGGTCGTAGTCGGCATCGATGGTCTTGGTTACGACAGCCTTTGCGATCGGGGCAGCAGCATAGCCGTAGGCAGGGGCAGCGTGAGCGTAGGCTGGGGCGCCGTAGGTCAGAGCTGCTGGGGCGATAACTCCTCCGTTTACGACTGCTACGAGAGCGGCGAAGGCGACGAACTGGAAAAGAGTGAAAATTGGTGATAATCTATTTTAGGTATCAAGCGAATTCTTGCTAGTTGTCAAAAATTATTTTAGGATATCGATCAGCGATTTTGAATAATTTCACCCCATGTATTGAGGAATTAGCTTGTGGTTTTAATATCGACAAAATTATGACGTGCCGTATCAGAGCATTTAGTTTGAAACAAGAATACAGAGTTCAAGAGTTTGTAAAAACGATTTTTGATTAATTATCATAGGATACTTAAAAAAAAAGTTCTTATCGGTAGATGAATCCAATAACTGAATGAAACAGCAGAAACAGCAGTAAACACTTTCTAGACAAAGTGAACCGTCCTATTGTTAACTTGAAAGTGAAAAATAGTTAGAGCACGTAACTACCGGTTTTTGAACGTTGATACAATCAACTTCCGACTAATTACACAACACTAACACGGTCTGATGTTTAATGAATTTCAGTAGCTGTTTTTGAAAATTTGATAAAATCTTGAAGGGAACTGTCGCAGAAGAGATAAAAGAAAAATTCACGATATCGATCGATTGATTGATTGATTAATTGATTGTTTGATTGATTGATGACTAGACTCGAGGAAAGAATAATCGCATTGACCTAGTGAGGAGCTCACCTTGAATGCCATGGCTGTTGTGTCTTGTGGATGACTGATACTGTCCAGAGTAGAGCCAGGGCTTTTATACCATCGAAATGAACTGGGGAATTTTGCGACGCGAGGCCGCGCCCCTTGCAGACGTTCACCCAAAACTTAATGTCTTTCTCTTTCTCTTTCTCCGGATTCTTACCCTCTCCATAATATTCTGCCCATGGTCACCCTGGACCACGCGTTCTGTCTCGTGACATAATACTGCCAGAGTAGACACAATGCAAGTATAACGCTTCGAGATTTATCTCTCTTTCGAGTCACACCGCTCTTTGCGCTATCCGCCACATATTGCTACTCATTATACATCAGCGGGCTTTTATTTGGGTCAATTTATATATATATATATACATATATAAGTACTCTTTAGTGATCGAAGTTGGTTCCACACCCTGGATCATATCCCGCTTTAATTTTTCAGAAGACTTCGAACTCTTCGAAAAAGACTCGCTGGGCGAACTATTCGGTGCTTCGAATAAACTGTATTTAATTAACAGCAGCGTTTTGATTCGAAGAGAAAATACTTTCGGGGAAATTTTATTCGAATCTGTGAACGAAAGAACGAATCGTTGTTGTATCCATTTCTCGCCACTAGCGAAACGATTAATTAAATATGGAAATCGCAAGAATTCATGACGTTAAAACGTGCGGGGGACTAAATTGCTCATCAAACAATAGATAAAAGAGAGGAAAGTCGTCATTTTTGAAAATTGAAATCACAATTCCTGGACGGAATTGCATTAAAAAAAAAAAAACGGAGTGAATCAGTCCAACTCGACCGACTTATTGAAAATCAGTGAAGTGTTTTACGAAACTGAATCACCGTCATTTCGACATGAGTTGACGTTAATCCGGTGAGTAGTCTTTTTCTCAGTAAAATGAATAATTCTTATCGCTGAATAATAAGCAGACCTGATTTTTTATCTTACGTGTCATTTATTACATCCCGGTTCCTGGCGATTAAACCAAAAGCAAAAGTGTATTAAACCAGAATCTGTAGTCGTAAAATTTATTTTTTCGAAACAAAATCGTATGCCTATCCGTGTGAAATAAATCAATAATCTCATTATAACGACCAAATTTCAATTCCCGAATAAATTACGTAACCACACAAAAGTCTATAGTTGTCTCAGATGAATACGCTGACTTATTTGAATCTATAATAAATCTGCCAAGTTTACGTCACGAATTTGTCCGCTAAACTTGTTCTGATTGTAATCAGTTAAGCAAAACATTTTCACTCCCAAATGCCTCGTCGAGTTGCTCCATATTGCACGCGCCTGTAGAAAGTAGCTGCTGCAGCCTTGCAGCCGCGGCAGATGAGCTCGAAAGTAGTAAGACTCATCGGGCAGGCAGCCGGCCGGCCGACCGCTCATCGGTAAGACTACTTGCAGGCCGGCCGACTGATCTATCCCTCGGTGGTCGGCCTACCGCATTTCTAGTAGAAACAGCCGCGAGTGGTCAGCCAGCAGTCTGACTGGTAGCGGACGGCTTGGCGTAGATAGTTGGAAGATTTTTATTGCTTTGAGACCAGCATAATAATAATTAATATTTTTTTGAAAATTTTGTCGATTAGATATTAGTGATATTTCTGTATTGAATAAAAATTGTTTTAATTCTCTAATTAACGTGGATAGAAATTAAATCTTGACTGCGAATCAGTAGGTAAATATGGAGATTCAAAAGAGACAAATAGTAGAGAGGATTTTTAGAGAAAGGATCTCGTCGTATTTGTTTATTAAAAGATAATCGAGTATTTATTTTTTTGCGTTAATCTAATAACGTGGTACTTTGTATCTGAGGCTATAATTTGATTCTGTAATTGACGAGGATCACCTCGAGCTGATGGTAAGACATATTTAAACATAGCCTGACGTACACTGCACCGGTATACGCATGTATTAAGGAATTATATTGTTCATTGGTAGGAATTACAAAGAAAGGCTGCAGGCGTATGACGGTGATTGCATAACGACTTAATATAGCATTCAACAAGTGAATTGCAGAAAGTGATATAATAATTTATGCAGTATGCCAATTGAGTGACATTGATTGCCGCTTTTACTTATTACACCTTCGTCAACTCGGATCTGTGTCATCCGATTTTCATTAGTATTCTATTGACACGCTTACTCGCCTAGTTTGTTACCTCGAACTCATAGTCTCCACAAATACCACGTGACATACAATTCAAATGCCATAAAATCGAATTTAATTGTCAAAAAAAGCTCAAGTTACCCCGTATCATTTACAAACGTCGTTTTTTCATTATCTTTTTAGATAAAAATCCTTTCTGATGGGTACAATAATATCATAACTGATTGATTTACTCGCAAATCGCAATCTACGTATTAAATCGACAGAGTTAAACGTATGAAATTCTTTGGTGATTAAAAATGGCGATGAATAAGATGAAGATAGAGTGACTAAAATTGGCGGTTCATAAAAATCATATTATGTTATGAAATGCATTGTATTTTTCAAACAGTATGAAGAAGTTGGTTTAAATTAAATAGCGTATCCGGCTGCGGCATAGGTCAACGGAGCAGCGAGTCTGGCGACAGCTGGTGCTGAGTAAGCCAACGACGGGGCTGCGACACCGACAGGACTTCCGACTTTGGCAACCGGCGGAAATCCCAGAGCAGCACTGTAAGCCAAGGGTCCTGCTACAGGTGGGAACCCAATTGGTGCGCTGTAAGCTACTGCTGCAGGAGCAGCCGCTACAACTGGAGAAGCCCTGGCATAAACTGGTGCTGCTACTGGTCCGGCAGCGACTAACGGAGAAGCTCTAGCGATGACTGGTGCTGCCACCGGTCCAGCAGCGACTAACGGAGAAGCTCTAGCAACGACTGGTGCTGCTACTGGGGTGGCGGCAACGACAGGAGATGCCCTTGCGACAACAGGAGCAGCAGCCACAACTCGTGCAGCTTCGGCAACGACCGGAGCCACGGCAACGGCTGCAGGCTCTCGGCTTACGACAGCGTTGAATCCATTGACAGGGTCAGAGGTGTAGTCGACGACACGACGGTTGCCGTCGGGCTCGATGAGGCTGTAGCTGCCCTGGACAATGTCTCCGTTACGCGTTTCGTACTGAGCCTTCGAATCCCCGGTCAGAGAGTCCTGCACATCGTAGGCGAAGCTGTACTGAGGCACCGCGTCGAAATCCTCAATCCTTGAGAGGACCGGGCCAGCTGGAGCGACCAGGACGACTCCGGCATTGGCGACAGCCGCCAGAGCGAGAAAAACACAGATCTGGGAATACGAAAGAAATTTTATGTTATCGTTATATCAATGGAGAAGAGAATAGGGGCTTAATTATTTTTTGTGATGTTAGAAATCCGTATTTCACTATTCCAATTAGTCGCGATCTAGGGCACTGTGATGTTGATAGCTCAGAATCACAACATCATTAATTTTACACCGCAAACTTATAATTTCGTTAAGTCCTTTCGAGTACGTAGCATACGTTCGCACTAGTTTTTTCTGCATGAATACGACGTAGAGAAATGTTTATCACTTCACTGTAGGTAATTAATTATTGGCTGGTATCCTACCTTGGAAACCATTGTTACTGATGCACAGATCAACTGCTAGTCATCAACTGATGCCCGATTGTCTTCAGCTTCTGATTTATATCGTTGACCATCCGCAACACCCCTCCCTATTCTATACTGTAATAGCCACACTGGTATTGCGCGTATCATCCGTTGACCACTCGTTACAGGTTGAGCAATTTGATTAGTATTTCAAGTCGGGCATATGAGACGGCCGAATACCAATGTCTCGAAATTCTATTAAGAACGACACTAGGAATGGCCCGCAAACTTGGCTGACTAGAATAATATCAGGACTAAGCTTTCTCGAGTTAGTCAATATACGAGGGCGCGATTTCTTCAGTTTTTAAATTTAATAAATTTTAATAACTTTGACTTTTTAATTACGATCAGTTTCAGGTATGGCTATAATCGTAATCGTCTTATAATTGCGAGTAGGGAATTAGCAAGCCTAATTTAGTGATCGTTTGACGTGATAAAGAAATCTTAACTTCTCTGCCCGCTGGTTTGAATACAGAAAGGATCTTGATTGGCCAATTTTAGCCAAGGCCGAAGGCTTTGCACCTGCACTGATTGAACAAACGTTTTCCCAATGTTCTAGAATCGTCACATATACGTAATATCAAATACCAAGTTGCCAAGGAAAATAAGGTGTTGCGGTAACAGAGAAAACCGGGTTTTTTCGTTGGCACTTTGACAGTACCTATAAAGCGAAGTGCGAATTATCCAGGATTGGCTCACACGAACCGGAATATTTTCAATGTTTATCAAAGAAATCCGCCAATTATTCCACTCGATTTAAGTAAAATTAGCAAAAAATAAAACTACGATGGTACACCTACAAATTCTCTATCCACCGCAGTCCTGTCTCACCCAATTTCCGAAAAAAAAGTATTCGAAAGAAGTAATTCCAAATCTATGCTAATTGAAACAGTTGTTTCTAATTTTCCAGGTAGTCATAATAATTGGTGAGCCAGCTTCCTTCCTTGGAATCTTACGTCAGATGACCTTGCAGTCGACTACCCTTGCTAGAAATTATCGGCTACGCAATTGTCAACGTGCCAGTGGGAGTGGCAATCCCACATTGTGACATCTTCAACGATATAAGCATCGCCCTGCTCCTTCAGTCTCATCAGTTGCTGCTTCAGTTTCACCCACAGCTAGTTACTCGCTCAATTTATCATGGCATTCAAAGTACGCATTAAATTCCTTCAACCCTCACATTAAAATTTCAAAAATTCTTATCTTCTTATATTTTTGAGGAAAGATCTCTCTTCAGAGTAAAACACATTGATTCAGCATTACCAAATTCCATTTTTTAATCTTCACCCAATTTTCGTAACAATAATAATAATAATAATAACCAATTTTCAAATTCGCAGTTCTGCGCTCTTCTCGCCCTGGCGGCTATCGCGAACGCCGCAATCATCCCTGTCGCTCCAGCTGGCCCAGTCCTAGCAAAGATCGAGGATTTCGACGCGGTACCTCAGTACAGCTTCGCCTACGATGTGCAAGACTCTTTGACGGGGGATTCGAAGTCTCAGTACGAGACGCGCAACGGAGACATTGTCCAGGGCAGCTACAGTCTCATCGAGCCTGACGGCACCCGGCGTATCGTCGATTACACCTCTGACGCCGTCAACGGATTCAACGCTGTCGTAAGCCGAGAACCTGCAGCCGTTGCCGTGGCTCCGGTCGTTGCTGAACCTGCAAGAGTTGTAGCTGCTGCTCCCGTCGTCGCAAGGGCGGCTCCTCTTGTTGCTGCTGGACCAGTAGGATATTCAATTCCTAGAGCCGTGGCGTCGAGATTAAACGTCCCCGTTGCTGCTCCTCTGACATACCCAGCCCCCGTTGTATTGTAAATGATATATGACTATTTGCCGCCTACGATGTGTTATTCGTGATTCGATTTGTAAATATGTATATGGTACGCAAAACCGAAAACATTCTTCGTCATCATTTTTGGTAAATAAATCAAATTATTTTTAATGAATTTTGCGATTCAATGATGTTTCATTTTATCATCTCGTAAGTACCTTAGTTAAGCAAAAAGAAGCGCAATCGCCTGTCTAAAATTATAGGTACGAATCGGGCAATTGCCTCCCAGTAAACTGAACCGAATTGGTTATTTCAATATTTTTAATAATATAAACGATTCATATAACGTCAAAATCAATTATTTTTTTCAATTCTATTCTATTCGACTAACTCACTGGGCTTACCGATCTAGATTGGATTTCGGTAAGCAATGTTAGATCCGGTGGAAACGTTTTATAAAATTCTGACGGTTTTTGATAAATCTCGATGGAACCTGGTACGAGGCCTGATTCTGTCATCAGTAAAAAATTTCTAAGTATTTTTTCAAGATACCTGATGCCTACTTTCTTCCAATTCTTAACAAGGAAAATATATCTACGTTGGAAACGAATCTTTCTTGTTGAGAATCTGGAGCCTTATCACTTTTTACGAGCGTATGTTTCGATTACAAGTTGCCGGCATGTTATAACGTCGTCTTTATAATTATAAGAAAAAGACGTGCTGAAGATTGTCAGGCTTTGGCTAATCTGAATTCAATTCACGCTCCTTCTATGAACCGACACTATACGACTGTCTGTTTCTGTTTCGGCGACTTATGCAACGGCCCAGATTAAGCAGTCAGTTAAGTATTACAGTAGGCGATCGAAGTTACGAGAGGCAGTCCCACCTGGGTGTGGCCACTCGATCGAAGGACACACGTTGACAACTACAAATGCTCTGGCCTTTGACATGCGAGAATAAAATCATAAGGATTCAAAAATAAGAAGTGAATTTGAAAAAAAAAAAAAAACGAAGTCAGATAGCATATCGAATCAAAAAATCCACAATTGACATGAATACCTATACAGAAAATTTATAGTACTAGCAGTACTGGTACTAGGATATGTGAATTAGTCACATGGATTTTTTTATAAGTAGATTAGACCCGTAGTGTCTTCAATATTTCGGCTATTGTAGAATGGCGAAATGCCTAGTTCTTGTCCCTGTATTATTTTTTCTCTCTGTTTATTCCTAGATTTTTGAATTGGTCGATAACAACAATAATTGGCCAATATCTACCTCCAACGATTAAATTTTCAGATTAAAATTGCTTCCCGTTTATCTGTCTGGTGTGAGTTTTGAAATCTACTCTACAACACTTATACTTGATAATAATAATATTTATATGATTGTACCAATCGTATTTACTCGTGCGTTTATAATGCTTCTCTATCCATGAGCCGGTTCTATGTGCAACTTCACCTAAACTCCCGTTCCATCAACACCTTCTCGAAAACACGAAATTAAACTCGATAATTAAAACAGGCTTACAAATGGTTTATTCATCTTATCAAATACTGAATCATGTGCGTTTACAGATCGTGTGATAAACAATTGTCACCAGCTGTTCTTTACAATGAGCAAACTGATTACAAGGCAGCAGGAGCATAAGTGAGACCAGCAGCTGGAGCGGAATAAGCCAAAGGTGATGAATACGATGCAGTATAGGCCGAATAAGCTGGATAAGCCGCGTACGCTGCAGCGTAACTAGGATACGTCAACGCAGCCGTCTTGGCAAAAGGTGCAGCGACAACAGGAGCAGCACCGACCACATTGGCAACGGGCGCAGTGTAACGTTGATAAGAATTGGCCGTGAGCGCCGCAGGTACGGCATAAGCAGCGTAATTCAACGGCGAAGCAATCGCTCTGACGGGTGCAGCTGGAGCTGCAGCTGGAGCTGGAGCGACTATGCGAGCTGGTGCAACGTTGGAAACAACCCTGGCAGAAACTGGGGCTGCAGGAATTGGCGCGGAAACAGGTGCAGGTGATTGTCGCAGTGGTCCAGACCTCGCGTCGAGTACTTCTACGTCAGAATCTGGTCCAGTTGCTGGAATAACTGGTGCAGCAGGTGAAGCAGGTGCAGCTGGAGCAACGGGGAAGACATTTGCAGCTGGAGCAAGTGCCAAGGTAGCAAGGGCTGGCTCCCGGCTTACGACAGCATTGAATCCGTTGATGGGATCAGCTGTGTAGTCGACGATACGACGCGTGCCGTCTGGCTCTACGAGAGAGTAGCTGCCCTGGACTATGTCTCCACTTCGGGTCTCGTACTGGGCCTTTGTATCTCCGGTTAGAGAGTCCTGCACGTCGTAAGCGAAGCTGTATTGAGGCGCGGAGTCAAAGTCCTCGAGTTTTGCGAGCGCTGGTGCAGGGGCGACCACAGGAGCTACTGGGGCAATCGGAACCACTCCACCCTTGGCTACAGCTGCTACGGCTAAGAGGATGATGAGCTGAAATGAAAATATCTTGGTGGAATGGTCGTTGAGAGATTCAGTAACAGATCAACAAATTTGCACATGAATCGCAGACGCTGGATTCTCCCCGATCATTGCATTAATAACATGATCAGTAATCGCAAAAGTGTCTGTCGAAATATCCCATATCCATCTTCAGCAATCATGTAACAGTTAATGCAACAAAATCTAGCTTCGTCGGGGTAATTGTTATGCAGCGACACGTACCCGGGAATTATTTATATGTAGAAGTGAATAAAAGAACGTTGACAGAATATGTTTAGATATCGCAATATCCTGCGAGCAAAACTGCAGCAACATCAATTGCAAATCTCATCCTAAATTTTACCTACATATTTTTTTTTCTTGGTATCTTATGGGACGTTTCCAGCATAGAAAACTAGTGCTATAAACAACAAGCTCTGATTCCCAAATTGATTTGTATACGAATAATTTTTTTCAGCCCCTTTTTGAGATAAACCTGTTTTTTCTAGTGCCTAGTGTCTAGAGCCACGGGGTAAATTGGAGGCTGGACATTTTTGTATGAAATCCTAAAAACTTACCTTGGAAGCCATGTTTGTTCGTGAGAGGATCGGCGAAGAAACACTGATGCCTTAGGGTGAGATCGCCCAGGTTTATATAGTTGCGATGCGCCGCGACGCCTGCATCGGGACGCCCCCACCTCCGTCCCCGTGGTGACCTCCTGGTGCGCTATCGCCTCTGTCTTTCTTCATATCAGTGGCTTCACTAGGTCTTACAGACATCGGTGACGCTGCTACGCGACCAGGGAATCAATTGATGTTTAGCAAAGATGCAAATTGACAGAGATTGTAATGATCAGCGAAAAACGTTGCAGGATTTATATGAAATTTCTCTTCAGGTCATCGCCTGTGGTGAACCCAAAAAAAGGATCTTGACGTGCCGAAAAATCGCACAACTGCTGATCCCAAAAAGACACTTCAGTATTCCATGAAAGTGGAACACTCGTAAGTTCTCCAAATTGTCAGTTCGTTCATCGGTCGAATAGCTTCCGAATGAGTCTGCCAATTTTAACAAAATTTGGTACAAAAATACTTCAAATCGTTTATCAAACTGTCATTGAATCTGAGAAAAAATGGTCGAAGGATACGGCAAGGAAAGAAAAAAATGTCTTCTCAAAGATGTGCCAATATCTCATCGACCGTTCGTGCGATTTGGATAAAATTTCTTGGTTTGGTACTCTTCTAGCCACCAGGCTATTTGGTCAGATACAACACAATTAGGGAGTCAAATGTGACAGGGGTAGCAGTGTGAAACTGTTTGCCATACTTTCTGACTCTCTGAAGTCACCGAAGCCGATTTGGATGTCCCAGAGCTGCTTTTGAATCCGTTTTCGATAGCCGCTTATTAGAATTATATTTCAAAACCATTATGAGTCAACATAGAATAATGATCATCAGAGAGACATTTTGGGTCAGCTGTATTTCAGTACAGCATACTATATATATGGGTGGTGTACGAATGGCTGGGAAACTATTCACGATTCACTGCTTCATATGGAGTGCAGTGTCTTTGAGTTTCTGCGAGTGGTTTAAATTGACCTTTTGCTTGAACTCTTGGACGGATTGCCCTTTCGGAAGATTTCTTAATCCATGGCCCAAAGAAAGACCTTTTCGCTGAACATGCACTGGGAATTGATAGTTGGTGCACGAACTAGACCAACTGGGCCCAAACTTATGGCAAGTTTGGTATTATTCAAAACCACATCATTGATAGTTGGAACTCATACTAAACATTGCCGGTTCTTTCCTGTCTACTTCGATGCTTAGTCACTCTCTGCAGACAGATACATTAAACTACCTTTTCACTATCGTATGAGTGGCGTATATGGCGACGAAAAATTTTTTCATCATGGCGAATAAGGTTGAATCGAAACAACATTCTTAGATCAACTTGAAGACCGGTTGCATTAGCCCCAAAGAAATTTCCAAAAATGTTCAAGAGGGTATAAAGGTTCGTTAGTTATCTGACTTATACATTAGTCTCATAATCTTCTTCTTGAATAAGCAGACAAACTAGATCAATGATTTTCGGAATTCGTTACGAATGAATTTTGACTAGCGTATACTGCGATCAAAAACGTGAAAGTTGACATTAATATGCGGTCTTATGGCAGTGGATATTCAAAGGATATACTAATATCAAAGTTTCGAAAAAAATAAGACACACATGCGTGTACAAAAACCGAGAACTTTATTATTACATTCGTTGTATCAAAATTCTTGAGTCATAATTTTTGGCTTTGTATCTGCATCTGCACTCACGCATCCCAATTAGTTGACTGCTGATATTATACAATTATTAATATGTAATGATTGTGCCTGGTCTAGCAAAAATCGATTTATACCCGTAAGGATTTCGGTTCGTGACTGGATCCACGCACGCGGTCAATCGTCCACTTCGTACCTTGACACATTATTTTTATTTGCGCGTAAATGATTAGGTAACACGCGTTTGCCATCCTTTCATCAACAATTGTAACGAACTTATTTCTTTTTTTCTCTTCTTTTTCTTACAGCAAAATTCCCTTCGTAATTCACTGAGCGATACCCTTCGGTCAGAACTCTGTTCGATACGCGTTGCCTAGTCTCAGTCCAGCTGGAATTTGCAAGAGAAGGTATTCGATCTTGAAAATACCCCTGGAAAATAATTTCTCATTTTTTTATGACCACCTTCCAAAATTGTCGAATTACACCTACCACATATTAACACCCTTACACCTTGAAAAGTGGCTTGGTATAGCACGGCTTGCGAAAAGAAGCTCGAGTAAACAAGATAGACGAGAGTTGCTAAATTCTTCTAACATTGTTCTTGAATTAAATGGGTTTTTCAGAATCTTAGGCAACACTATACGTCGTTTGGAATTGTAACCGACCATTAATGAGACGATGACATTGAGTCTGCTATGTTTACGACCCACCCAATGATGAACGTTAAAGTGACTTTCGTATTCGCAATAGGCAAAAATAAAAAAATAAAAACACGAATTTGATTTTCAGCCAGTTTGTAGGTAAACACGTTTACCTTTATGAAAATATTTATTCCCATTGTTATGATTGAGTAAATAATATTAAACTAGCGTTTTCATCAGTCTATACAATTTCTGCTCGAATTCAATTCTTCGTAAAGTTCCATCGATTCGTTCTCCAGCAATTTCGTACGTGAATGGGTTAGACGATACTGTCAAAATGCTAATTACTGCTTCTTGTAAATAATTATGCAGCTCATGCCCGGTATTCGAGCTGCCTCTACGAACGTACGGAGTTGTTATTTGCGAAACAATAAGCAGCGTTTGTAGCAACGTTTCGTTTAACCGGATCATCGCTGCTTTCTAATCGTCGTGAATTTCGTCAAAGTGCAGCACTCGTCGTTATTCATTATTACGTGGCCAGCCAACAGAATCGTGATGAAGCACAGCCTATCAGAAAATATCACATTTCACAAAATCTGAAATAAATTATTCTCATAAAAATGAATATCTTTCAACAGCTCTTTGGCAATGGAAATTACAGAGACTCATCAAACCCAAATCTGTTCTATCCTCGAAAAACGATCGAGAAGATTTCAGCATCGATCGACTGCAGAATTACCTTTATCGAAAATGAAAACGACCCGCAAGGTCCGAGCTGTCTGTAACTAAATACGTATTTACAACGATCCCTTCGCCCCTTTTTTTTCAGAATACAAAAAATGCATTAAGAAAACAGATCTCTCCTCGTAACTGGTATAAAATATTTATTTACATAGAAAACAGTTATCGGTTAAAATACACAAGATTTATATACACAACTGCGTTAGGACTAGGCAGCATCGTGACATTCGAGTCTGTCGTTAGTGATGGTAATTAGCGTACGCTGGTGCTGCGAAAAGGGGAGCTGCGGGAACAGCAGGAGCAACAGGCACAGCCTTGACGACAGCAGGTTCTCTATGTACGACAGCGTTGAATCCGTTTATTGGATCAGCGGTGTATTCGACGACACGACGAGTTCCGTCAGCTTCTATGAGGCTGTAGCTTCCGCTGACGACATCACCGTTCCTCGTTTCGTGCTGGCTCTTTGCATCTCCGGTCAGAGCGTCTTGTACGTCGTATGCGTATGTGTACTGAGGATGAGGGTCGTACTCGTCGGTCTTTACGTACGGGGTTGCAGCGTAGGCGACAGGAGCTGCGACTGGTATAGCACTAGCCTTGACGACGGCGAGCAACGTCGTTGCGACGATTACAAACTTTAATGAAAAAAATAAGAAGACATTATTTTTCAGGTAAATAGGGCTTTTGTATTTTTGAATTGATCCTGAACTTGATTTTACGACGATGAGGAGTGGGTTGAGATTCGCGTTTTGAAATTTCGTAACTTGAGCAAAAATGAAGACAACATTGCAATAGTTTTTTACCGTGACGGAATCAGTACCTGAAGAGTTACAGAATTGAAATGGGGAAACCGTTTCTCTCGTTTGGAAAAAGGAACCCTACTATCGGATGATGGAAGAAGTCTGCGCCGGAAGGGTGCAGAAAGCGATGGGAAGACGCGTGAATTTATAGAGCGATAATTTCTTTCGGCTCGAGCTCACCTTGGCGACCATTTTCGTTCTTGTAGTGATTGGGGAACTTAGTAAGAGATACTGATGTCCGGATGATTCGGGGCTGAGGTATTTATACGGTGCCTGACGATGTCCCCCTGGTTATTATACCGTAAGCTAACTCAAAGCAACGCTCTGCATTTAATGGTCGCTATTGCCACCCCACCTTAGAATAACGCGGCTCAAGACCTGCACAAGTTTTGTCCAAGTTTGACCACACGTAGGTTTTTAGACTTCGGTATCGATGCACCGGGTCTATTCATTCGATGTCAACAAATCTGACAAGCAGTCGCTCCTTCAGCTGTAACGAGATTCATAGAAACAATTTTTTACAAGGATAAAATAAAGCTGGAAATCTGGTAGAAACAGATTGAAGCAAAGTTTCGTGAAGTTCGAACAAGAGCAAACGTCGAATTCTACGATGGGGAAAAACTATGGTGAATTTAATCGGTTTATAGTGGATCAAAAATGACTGCGAAGAGGAAAAAGAGCGAAATATCGTTCTCTTCGTGGATTACGTAGGCTCGGACTTATGCACTCTGGGCCAATAGTTTTCCAACCTAACGGATGCTTTCACCATTGCGTAAGGTTGTCCTCGTCTTTGGAACAAGTGTAACACTTCCGTCACGACCAGGACAACCCCTGAATACGAAACAGCGCATCACTGTCTCTGGTTACTACTCCTACGCGAAATGTCACTTCGCCAGTGCAGAAGCTAACAGTTTCAAAAACGAAGTGGAATATTTTCTGTTGCGAATTCCCAGACGCCTCTTTGTCGCAAATTTCATATATTCCATAATGAATATTTATCATTTTTTATCCAGGCCCCAACACCCTCACAATTAAAAAAAAAAATCACTTACATTTCCCTTCGACAGACTCTGCCTTAATGAAATGACGATAAGAAATTGATCGATGCACTACAGCTCTTGGATGTTTTGGCTTCAAATCAGATAGACGTGATTCTTACATTCATCCTCATATTCATAGGAACAATCCTCAATATCAGCCACGTTGATGTCCATAGAACCTTCTCCGTCGTCGTTTCGAATGATTTTCTTCGGAAAAACGAATAATGAAAGGTTGTAATAATTGAATTAGGGAATTAAATATTGGGTGTAATATATCTACGTATACTCTCGCCACTTTCAAGTGTAAATTTGAATTTTTGAATCGATAACTTTTGACTATAGATATATCTTCTATTCATAACACATAACCGATTCTGGATTTAGGGCCGAAGACAAACAGGATCTAGCAGAACTCATTAAAATTCGTTATGGTGCAAGTAGAAATTTCACTTCCTGTCGGGCTTACAATTAGCGTTAATGAGAGGTACGCGATTCTTACATCGCTGCGGTCGATATCATAACTAACATCGATTATCTATAGAGAGCTGTAATTTTCCGAAGAATGATATGAGAAAATATCGTCATTAAAATCGATACAAAATTTCGATCCGCATTTTATCCTCTCACCTTTAGTCAGCGTAAATATTTCCGCATCATCTTTCGAGCATCTTGAACTTGGAGTTGAATTATACGTGTTACGTGAGCCTCGCGGGGATTCTGCACCGGCAGCTGCGTAATCATTTACCCGGCAGATGATTCAGCGACTTTCATTGACGCCGAAGAAGAACGGCCTTGGCAATGACTCGGAGGTTAATGGCTCGAGGAACTCTGCAGATCTGAAGATCTCTCCAAAGATGCCACTAGTCCTCGATCCTTGAGAGTGCATATATATATACATATATCTATATCATTTCTCATGCCAGTTACGTAAGAAAGAAACTCGCCAAAGGTCTCTCACCTCGGTGTTCATCTTTTTATTATTCCTGCGAGAAATATCTCGCGAAATTCTTCAACTGAAAAATATTAAATCCCTATCAAATTACGGTTCGGTTATTTACGGGATCTTAGGAGTATATAGGTATATATAACAAAGTGACCGCGAATATCTCCACCAATTTTTTACCTAGACCGTGTTTCTCGTATCGCGTGATTCATGCGCGAATGATCAAATGGTCAAGTTCGCCTCGTTCAAGTTCACGATAGACTTATAACTCAACATAGAATGAAATATTTTATTTATTCAATAGATCAACGAGATCAGCCGAAATTTTGAACGCAGATATTACTGTCGGTAAATATTTTCATGTAACATCATTCCAGATTAGTAGGTATTTGACATAGAGACTTAGGGTAGAGAAATTTTGTTATTCTTTCACAGGAGTGGAATATAAACACTCAATGACTGTTGTTGTCTATAAAAATGAATAAATGGTTCGATCGCTTGGTATACAATGTCTAATCCTCCGTGTCTTGCGTTTGATAGTTCATAGCTAACGGTAAATTGAAATTACGCAACACCTGCACCGGTATAATAAAGTGGAGTGAGAGTGCTCGAGTAAATGTAACGTAAGATGTTACGCCTTGATACGCATATCGCTGTACGCGCCTAAACTTTTATATAACAAATATTTATTATAATATAGAATGTAATGAGCTATCAAATGGAGTAAAAACGTCAAGACGTCTATTCTGAATCAGATATGTAAACGGATGTCGGAAGTATGAAGTCGCGAAGTCAAAACGGCGTTTGTTGCAATCCCGGAAGTGATATGACGCAAGGATATAACTGGTTCAATTTTCTACGATTTTTCAACAATTCTTATAAACCTTTATTATTGTTTTCATTTTCAAAACATCGCCTGGGGATTTTCTAACCCGGAGGCTGATAGTAGATTAATAACGATAAGCTATCGAAATGTATCGATGCTTGAGGCGATACTTGGCTATTGATTTATTACACCATGTGTGCCACCTTGCTTGAATGACGACTGGAAAGGAGTGAAATGAATACTAATATTTCATCCAATGATTAATCCTTATCCATATTGTTAAAGCATCGAAAGAAATTCATGCGAACTGACCCAGGTCATTGATTATACCTATAAATGTCACAGTTATTACAAATATTTATCAGCAAAATAATAATTAAAAAATTTACCACGAATATAGAATTTCTAATTAATATACCTAATACATAATTTGTAATTCTAGGAGTTGATCTAAGCCGGCGTGTTGCGTTATGTGAAAAGAGTTCATCTAGAATATCCATGGATCAGCAATGAATACGGACGCCCGCCAAACTCCATGCTCTAATAAATTTACGCAATAGGTAGGTATACACGCCGACAGTCGCACAAAGTTATAAAATAGTCTCAGCTCTAAAAAAAGTACAACAATGCTAAGGATATAGCCGATGGTTTATTCGATTTGTAACATTTCATAATAACTCTGATTGTTTGACTTCAATAAGCCTTTCGAAAATGGCAGATAAATATGTGACGAGCGATTATCCTTTCAAAGATAAATATCATTTCCTACTATTCAGAGTTCCATTTCTCGTATATATATACTAATAACATGATCATTTACTTTCGGTATACATATTACGTCTGTAGGTATTATAATTACATCTATTACATCCACTTTCTATTTATTGTTCATCAATGTATCTATAAGATGATAAAATGCGATAGATTCAAGTCGCGATGTTCGGGGAAATGAAAGATGAGAGATTGATGAATTCATCACTAGTCAACTTGTTTTTGTCTAATTGTAAGCAATTAAATAAATTTTAAGCCAAAGTTCTAATCAAAGTTGTGAAAAATAGTAAAAACGTATAATTTCAAATTGCACCGTTCTACGTATCAATCTGCATCATCGAACCTGTAACGCAAAAGAGCGGAGAAATTTAAGTTCTGCGGGGAGTCAAGTCTCAAGGAAGTTATTGGGTGACAACATGATCCTGCGATTGTGTTTTGTTACGCTTAATCGTGGTTTGGCATCAGGAGAACATTCGCAAACTTTCGCTTTTCTTTCGCTCAGGTGAACCAGAAATTTTTATAGGATAATCCACGGCTTAGTTGAAGAAAGGAACGAGGAGGGTTTGAGTAGGTAATTCGAGGGGCTGAAAATGATTCGAAATGAAATTTAATCGGGAAAAACCCACCTGCGGAATAACGTAATTTCTAATTTGAATAAAAATAACTTATTCATTTGTATTTATTGAATTTCATTATTATCTTCGATTTGCAACGTGCGCGATTTGCCTCCGGGGCTGGATATTAATTAGAAAGAGTTTATCCGTGTGTATATGAAAAAAGAAACCTATTGAATATGCTAATTTCTTAACGCCTAGACACGAGTGTCTGGGACATAATCAGATCCGTCGAAGAGCTCCCACGTCCTTATTTAGATACTTGACTAAAATCACTTCACTTTCCCCGTAGCTGTCACCACCGGTGAAAGATCTTGCGACAGAATATGTCATTCGAAATTGACTAAATCAGACTGTCATTTAGCGTAGATTTTTTTATTTTGAAAATAGGCACTCAGCCAAAGATTAGCAACAAGATTCGCAAGTAAAGTAATCAGGCTTCCGGCTGATCGGCTAATATTTTAGTTCCATGCTGAATAATTTTGAGCTAGAAATCGAGTCCCTCAAACTACATTTTGCAGAAAAACTTATCCAACGAGTTAGAATTTTGCGAAACCCCACGAATTTATTTAGAGAATGTTTTTTTTTCATTCTAATCCATCGTTATGTACAATCTTGTCAAATTTTTGGACTCAATTGCGAGTGTTAGCTGCCTCAGATCTGTTTCTAGGTGTGGTACTTTCCTTGCGTAACATTATACCTGGTTAATATTAGTTAAAACATAACAGGCTTTCTGACCAACTGTCGTATTACGTATATGATTTACGCGACACTTAATTAATCCTGTGTTCTATGCTTCGACAATAATCTTTATTACGAATGTTATACTAATTCCTAGCCAGCTTACGATCAGTCAAAAACAACACGAGATGAATTACGATCCGTTTAGCATTTCGCACGCTTGCGAATTTAATTACACATTTGCATAAGACATGCCTATATAGAAGAAGAAAGATCAGAGCATAAAATTAGTCTGTATAATCTTTTCTCTATAATATCTATATCTATCTATAAAATCGATCTATAAAAATATTAAGAAAAAAATTAAATACCTAATTTTACGGTGACGATTGGTGAGCGAATGGAAGCTATAACACGTAAGCTTACGGTTCTTATAAAAACCGGCTCGTCACACGTACTGTGATTCTAAATTGCATAACTGCGGTCCCCCTCGAATCCCGAGGCTGTATCATGTGTCATAACTCATAACGGTACGGTAGGTTTACGGCTCTTGATGTAGAGCAGTTTTGATACGAGAGATTGTAATTCTGGCTTTTCGGATCAGATCTTGCCTTCCACCGACCGAATTTTTGGGGATAGGAAATACAATAGTTGTGCCCCGGGCCAACGAAATAGTGAGAGTAACTGCAGTATATAAACCCAACGGTCAGTCCAAAACGGCATCAGTCTCACAGCTCTTAGCATCTAACGATCATGGCATTCAAGGTGAGTTGCGATCACCTTCGTGATTCATTAACATGTGATCGGCTAATATCATCAGTGGAAACATAAGACATATTTAAAAAAAACTCAGAAGGCGTTTTTCGATGGATAATTATATAAATATTGTGCTAATACACCAAAATCTTCCCTAAAGTTTACACAGAAAATCATTTTCTCATACAAAGAACGCTTTTCATACGCCTTTTCCTTCTCACAGCTCATCACCTTCGTCGCCTTCGTGGCCGCCGCAAGCTCTGGCGTCGTCGGCCAAGCTCACTACGGGTACCAATCTGCCCCTGTCTACGCTCGACCTGCCCCAGTCTACGCTCACGCCGCCCCAGCCTACGCTCATGCCGCCCCAGCCTACGCTCACGCCGCCCCAGTCTACGCTCACGCTGCCCCAATCGCCAAGGCTGTAGTGAAGACGATTGACGCTGACTACGACCCTCATCCACAGTACAGCTACTCTTACGACGTCCATGACGAGCACACCGGAGATATCAAGAGCCAGCAAGAGACCCGTGATGGGGATGTAGTTCACGGTAGCTACTCTCTCGTCGAGGCTGATGGAACCCGTCGTGTCGTTGAGTACACCGCTGATCCCCACAACGGATTCAACGCTGTTGTCCATAAGGAAGGTGCTCCTCACGCTCCCGTAGTTGCCAAGTACGCAGCTGCCCCTGTCATTACTAAGTACGCAGCTGCCCCTGTCATCACCAAGTACGCAGCTGCCCCTGCAGCTTACGCTCACGCTCCTCTTGCCTATTCTGGCTACCACCATTAAGTATTCAAATGTTATTTTTGCCTAGTTGTTTGTATAAAGAATAAAAAGTACCTACTTTTTTTATGTAACAGTTTCCAGTGGCTCGATTTCATTATTTTGTGCATAAAGTACCTGCCTCTTCCTCTTCCTGGATCATCGAACCATTCTTGGAACCGTTTAGAAGTCAGAAATGGTTTTCATATCCGATTTTCTAGTCCAAATTCATCGGGTATGTCACACTTGTGATTGCGATATGATTTATGATATCTTCGTTGAACTGTTACAGTCTGTCCGATAATTTTACGTCTAATGAGTTTCATGACAGACTTTCGTATCACGTGACATTCTTCTGTACGACTTAGACTACGATTTGTCACTGTTCAAAAGTGACAATATGTTTTATTGATTAATGGTTGAATCGCACTTTTATCTACGTCGGTCAAACCGTATTGGATACAAATTGCCATGGGCGATTGAGTAATACTTTAGATGACTCGAGTTCTGAGGCGACAATCGACAACATGCATTGTGTAGGCGACCCAGATGCAGTATAATAATATCACAAATCACAATCTGCAAAAAAAAAAAATCAAACCTATAGAACTGTCAATGCATTTCTCCCGACTACTGCCCAACCCCTGACTCCTCCTTTAAGTCCTCCTTTGAGCATGTATCATACATCCTGACAAAAAATCTATCAAACTTTTTGCTGCCTTTGGGTCGATTTTTAAATCCATAATGTATATGATTGATTGTCAGGATCTCATGCAATACTACCTGTGACCAGTACCGTCTGATTCTACAGATAAAATCCATCGATGTATAGGATCGTTGCTGATACTGGTCCAGTGACAAAAATGCATCTGACATTATCAGCCACAGGCACATTAGACGAGAGTGGTGGAGTGCCCTAGGAGGTATTAGGTACTATATAAGTCGACGTTACGATCACGACAAGCACGCACTTCATTTTCCAGCATCGTGGTAACTTCACCATCGTTGAATTCAGAGCAATGGCGTTCAAGGTAGGGTCTCAATTTTTTTTCAACAGTGCAATTCGCGGTATTATACTTTCTCAGCTGTGTTTCAAGTCAACGAATAGTAAATATCGACTTTCTGATGTTTGCCTGTATTTCGGAACACTCTCATGATAATTAATCAAAACGTTTTTTTTTCCAGTGTTTCTGGTTTATGGCAGTGCTAGCTGTGGTGCACGGGGGCATAATTGAGTCGTCTCCATTGGCAGTCGGAGCTCCCTATGCCAGGGTGGTTCACAGGGTCCCAGCGATCGCCGTAGCGAAGCATATTAATTCGTACGATTCTAACCCGCAGTACAACTACGCTTATAACGTTCAGGATGTCTTGACCGGGGATTCAAAAACCCAGCACGAAACGCGTCATGGAGATGTCGTCCAGGGTAGCTACTCCCTCGTGGAACCAGACGGGACGCGTCGTATCGTCGACTACACCGCTGACCCCGTCAACGGATTCAATGCCGTCGTCCACAAGGAACCTGCCGTTGTTAAAACCCCTGTTGCAGCAGCTCCGGTCACTCTGGCCCAGCCGCTTACAGTTACAAGACCCTTTGCAGTCGCGAGTCCTTTCGCAATCGCAAGACCTTTCACAGTTGCTCACTCACCCATGAGATTTGCTACTTCTCCTTACAGTGCATTGGGATTAGCCTATCACTAGAATTTCGGGATTGCTGATCGCTAAATATCTTCGACGTCAATATCGGTGTGGATGATGATGAGAGAGAAAGAGATGAGAGCGTAGGGGTGAGTCAGAAGATACTGTCCTCTACACACTGAATGCATACTCAATATTTGAATCGTTGTGTTTTTCACTTCAAAAATTTACCTTAGGAATTAATTTATGTACATAGTTTTATACACCATACATTATATAAACTCTTCACGGTATCATTCAATACCTAATTGTATCTTTCTTGAATAAAACTGATATGTTATAATCGACACGAGCATTCGATACGGCGCTTATTACATATTTTAGTAAATGATATACGTATCAATTTTTGTACGGAGTAAGTCATTGATTTTGAGGTTTCTGTCGAGAATTGTGAATCGATATATTTTACTCTGAATAATTACTTTGGAATAATATTTACTCTGGAATAATTACCTAACTACTAATTAGACTACTACAATTAATTACATCTCGAAGACTTGACTGAATATCCTGAAAGTCGTGTATCACTGTCGTTGTATAACTCGTTCAACGTTCTTTCGAAAGCTAGCTAATGACTATTTGTTAGACAGCTGGTGTATATGATTCATGAATCTGTTGGATATTAGAAATGCAGCTACTACAGGCTACTGCACTTGCAGCGGTGCGATCAGTCCCACGGTCAACACCAGACGGCCTTTAAACTAATATAAGCAAGTGGCTAGACAGACTAATTAGATACAGTCGAGTAATCACATAAAATGCAGTTTCCGTAATGGCAAGGAAATAGGCAAGACAGTGTCACTCGCTGAGTTCAAGGCGGAACATTGACAGTGAATATATCACAACATTCTATTATATCGCCTGTAACTCTGATACATAAGTGGGAAATTCTCATATCATACTATTATCAGATTCTCATCTCACTTCTAGGCAGAGATTTCTTGATTTCGTTATACTTGAAGTACAAGCGGAGACGATTTAGCATAACGTTCTCAAAATTGATCTTTCGATTTTATTTGAAGTGTTTCCGGTCGAAATGAATCATCAAACGCACAAATATCTTGAAAAAATTGTTATTTATTTACACTAGCGACAAGCGAATGAAAATATTTTCAAAACTGGATTTCGAACGATAACATATCAGTGATGGTAATAGGCGGCTTGGGCGATAGGAGCATGAGCGACAGGGGTAGAAACTGCCTTGACAGCTACAGTGGCTGGTTCCTTATGAACAACGGCATTGAATCCGTTGACCGGATCAGCGGTGTATTCAACGATACGACGACTTCCGTCAGCTTCGATAAGCGAGTAGCTACCCTGGACGGAATCTCCGTTTCGGGATTCTTGCTGTTGTTTGTTGTCGCCGGTCAAGGCATCCTGGACATCGTAGGCATAACTGTACTGAGGGTTGGGGTCGTAATCAGCATCGACGGTCTTCGTTACGATGGCCTTTGCAATAGGGGCTGTATGAGCGTAAATTGGGGCAGCGGCAGCATGGTATGCGATAGGGGTTGCTGGGATTATACCAGCTGAAGCAGCAGCCAAGAGAGTGACGAAGGAAACCAGCTGGTGGAATGAATCAGTTTGTTATATTAAAGAAAAATGGTAAATTCTAGTTTCATGGATTCTTTCAGATTTAAAATTCTCAATTTAAAAACCTTGAAGATCATGATGCGTGGATTCTGATCAGTGATGATCGAATGATGCTGTCTGCTTGCGTCGATCTCGCTTTATAAACCGAAAAGAAGACCCTGGATCCCCCTGAAACACCGCCACGCCCAACAATTGTGCAGTACTTGGAATCGCCTTCTCACAATGACAGATACACATACCTACATGCGATGTCAATTATCACCAGTGCACGAACCGACTGTGCAGTGTTCTACTTTTCGGTATTTCCGGACGTTGAAATGTCAGAAGTTATACAGGCCCACAACCAGATTTCAAATTTGGAAACGAAGGATAAGCCGATTAATTATTCATTATGGGTGAATCGATCGACTTACATGCAAAGTATAGCCGCTCAGAATTATTCCACGGAAATATATTCATGAAATTTACTGAGAAGAAAATGAACTCTATATGAAGAATGAAAGTGGTCCTACTAGGTAGCCTTCTTTATGTCGAAGCAAGAACTCGGAGACAAAAGATTGTCCCTGAATTTCACGTTAATTTCAGCTATTCCTCATTGTTTGACGTATTCATTGCTCCTTGAACCACGGCCCAAAATGATTGAAACATTAAATAATTAGCCACTATGACCAGTCATTCAACTTGTGGTTTTCACCTGGGCCAATATAATGGCCTGTAATTTTCTTTCTGCGAGTGTATTTATTATTTACCTATGTCTGCAGCTGTGACTGCTGACCACGATTATGTAACCACCGACACCGCAAAGAAGATCGCAGCTCTGAGATCACGATCAGATCTCATACCGAAAGTTGCCAGATGGGGACAAGAAATATTAAACTCGTGTGTATATTTTGGGTCATTTGACACGCCTTTCGTCTACCTGCATCGATTTATTCCTCACGCCTTTATACACGAATAGTTTTGCGTAATGAAAGTCGGATATAAAAAGTGGAAAATTGCAAGATGAAATTTATTTACAGTGTATCTAATTACTCCCAGAGATCTAGAAATCACTGATAATCAATGAATCTTGTAACCAGGAGGTACGCTGATCTTGGCAACGGGTCGTACGTAACCAAAGGGTGTCTTCTCTGGTTGGTTTCCGCCTGTCGCAGGGGTAGTAGACGTCGAATACGCCAGGGGAACGTCGTGAGTCCAGGGTGCAGCCAAAGGAAGAACTTGGCCTGGTGTAGGGTAGGTGGTAGGGACCGAGGACCCAGAATTTTCGACTGGAATGAGATAATTCCACTGAGATCCTGCGCCTTCAATTGAAGATGGAGGGTTGTAGATGACCGGGAGAGTCTGTCTCTGTTTCACGGCGTCGAATGCGTCAGCGGAATCGATGACCCAATGACCCTCGTTAGCCCTGATTAGACTGTAATTATCCTGGACGTCGTGGTCACCCTCCGCAGTAACGTATGCTAATGAGTCGTGGTAGAATGATGAATGATCGACTTCGGCGGCGACCGTAATCACCAGGACGATTAGACTGGCTACCTAGAAACGATTGTCGGATTTTCTGTCACAGATTAATGAATGAAAGTGCAGTGAAAGAGATGATGGATTGCAGAATGGAATCGAATAAAATAAGATGTATTTTGTTCTGGAATTGAGTTTAGGAAAAGTACTGCAGATAGTGGAGTCAGCTCGTAATAATTCCAATTGATGTAGGATCTCGTTGAACCGGTGTAATGAATAAACGTGGAAATGAGGAGCACTTTCGATAAAACGGTTCTTCGATTAGAGAAAAATTAGTAGGTGATGATTTTGCGAATGGATCTGAATTCGATGACCAAAGAAATTTACCTACCTTGAACGCCATCCCAACTGAACTGCGAAGAAGAGGAGACTGAAGTCCTCATTAACTCTGTCTAGACTATATATACGAAGTTTGTTCATCGCGAGACCAGGGTACAACTGGTCGATCTACGGGTTTACCTGGTTGAAGAAGGCGTGTATTCTAGTAACACAAAACCCAATTCGATTTGAATCACCTTTTGGACAGTTGAGACATACGTAATGCGGTGTAGTGGCATGATAATAAAATATCCTGCAGACTCGGTGAGTAATAAAAGGCCAATAAGCGACGACCAAGACTACCGTTATTGCATCAGTCTTGTCTTACCACCTTCTCATCGCTGGCACCTCGGATCAGATTGCCTATTGAGAATATTAAATTGTGATTGTGAGAACTGTTACGTAACGACTGGCTACTGCTTTGAAAAATTTTAATTGGATGAAAGACTGATTGGGGATCGAAAGATATTTCGACGTAATTTGAGCTCTTCTTCACATATCGTATGCTTGTGCTATTTGTATCAAGTATTCAATCACCACGATCTCTGGAATCGTAGATAGGATCTTTAGCACCACGAGCGGACATCGAATCACTAAAAAAATTAAGTTCCACGGGGATGAAAATTTTGGTAGATTTTCGTCGACCATGTGAAGATATCTATAGCACTAATGTTCATGGGTTTCGTGTGCATTGGTTGGATATGTGACTCACAAGATTATGTCCCGTGTAGGAGAGTAGACATTTCTGAAGAGATCGTTAACTTTGAAATAACGTGGGCAGTTAGTTGGCAAAGTATATCGTAATCCTGGTTTTGGAATAATAATGAATTCATTAAACTAGTCTAGACTATATAAATGGACCCGATTAATCTTCCATGGAGAAATATCTAGCTCAATTCTCAAACCATGATTCAATGACTTTACTATTTTAACAATAATCGCCGCTATAGTGATGATGCATATGTGTCAAAAACAGCTAAAAATATATTTCCGATTTCTTTACGATTTAGTATCGAATCCATGTACCCATGTATGTACCAGAAAATACTCTATTTTATCCACCGAACGATACATCGACACAGAAGTATGATCCACCCCACATTAGAATTCCGACAAATGTATAAAAAAATGAAAACAAAAGTCGTTTTCATAGATATGTGGAAACAACATTTATTTACAATATACATATGATATAAATAAGAGTGCTACTGTTATAGGTACATTTTAGTGGTAGTATCCGTGAGAAACTGGGGAGCCGTAGCTGACGGGGGCAGCGTACTTAGCAACAACTGGGGCAGCGGCATACTTAGCAACGACTGGGGCGGCGGCGTATTTAGCAACAACTGGTCCGTGAGATGCAGCTTCCTTTTCTACGACGGCGTTGAATCCGTTGTGTGGGTCAGCGGTGTAGTGGACGACACGACGGGTACCGTCAGCTTCGATCAGAGAGTAGCTACCCTCGACGACATCTCCGTTGCGGGTTTCTTGCTGGCTCTTAGCGTCTCCGGTCAGAGTATCGTGCACGTCGTATGAGTAGCTGTACTGTGGGTTGGGGTCGTAGTCGGCATCGACGGTCTTTACGACAGCCTTAGCAACGGGGACAGCGTAGCCGTGAGCTGGGGCTTGGCTGTACACTGGGGCAGCGTGACCGTAGGCAGGGGCAGCGTGAGCATAGGCAGGGGCAGCGTGGGCGTAGGCCAAAGGTGCCTGAGCAATTATGCCTGCATTTGCAGCAGCAACGAGTGCGGCGAGAACGAAGAGCTGGAAAAAGTTTAGCATATTGAAATTGTAACTAGGTATAACTGATTGCTATTTTAGGTTTCAGTAAATTAGTCCACAGATCGACGATGGCTCTGTTCACAGAGTTTTGTAATTATTCCGGTTTCGTAATCAGAGTCATTATCATTATATTTTTTTTTTAATTAGATGGAAGTTCATGAATATAAGGCAAGCACGAAGTTTTGGCAACGTGAAAGACATTCAGCAAATTTCTTCATCTACAATATCTCGGTGGATCGTATTCGGAAAAAATAATTGGTGCGAATACGAATGTATTTGGATGATTTATTCGCGAAAAGTAAACTTATAAAACAGTAAATAATTAACCAATCCAATCTAGGATTTACTGGCTCCTCAGGTAGTTAATTAAAGCTAATTAAGCGTATGATCGAGATGATGGAAAAACGTTTCTAAAACGTTATGCTAGCTCACCTTGAATGCCATTTTTGCTGTGCTTGGATCAACCTTGTTTGCAAACTGATGCCGTGTGTCAAGTTCCACTGGTTTATATATCTATCCACCATTCGGTAAGTTTTGCTCCTCTCACTTGCAATCTCTAGGCCCATTTAGCCCGGGGCAATAAGCGGCCGAAATTTTGCTTCAAACGATATCTGATAGAAAGCTATACATACCTATACAAAGTACCTATATCTACATGTATAAATAAGCGGCGAGGTAAATAATTATAACGAAAAAATAAAGACATGAAATAAATTTGGGAACCGTGGGTATACGTTTATACAAAAAAAAAAGAAAAAACAAGAAATCCGCTATTTATAAACTTTTACCGTCGCAATTTGTAGCTTCATATTATACAGTTTATTTTCAAATTCTTCCTCAAACCGCATGTTACAGTGCAATGCAATGCAATACCGCAGAAGGTCACAATGAATAATTCAAGGCGTGTCCACAGCGCAGGAGTCGTTTATTGCAGCTCGATTCTTGGCCGACTCTTACGAGGAGCATCTACTTAATAATCGTTGTCGAATCCTCTGCTGCAGTCTACTCCCGATCCGAGGAAAAAGGTACGACATCGTTAGCTGCAACACGTTTCTCCAAAAAACGAAGAATAAAGAAATACCATAGGGTAATTGTGTGGCACGCAATTAAAATTATCATATCAAAAAAGAACTCAAAATTCTACTAATTCCGACAAAGAAGATATACGGCTGATAGATTCAATTCTTCTTTCGATCATCTTCCCGCATTCTACGATGGTTGGATTTTTTAAATTGGACCCTTTTTTACCTCCGCAGATTTCGCAATGCTCGCCGTTTCTGGATCAAAGCGAGGAATAACGAAGCATAAATTTTCTCGAAGCGAATACAATCGGCTCGGCGATCGGTATAATTTGAGGTAATTTCGGTGTTCGTGAATTGAAGTTGGGAAATAATTTTTAATGAAAATTGGTCAAAGTCTACAGCGAGTGTGCCGAAATCGACGAGTCGTATATCGCACGAGATGGTGCATAAAGGCAATCCACGAAAAAAATGGCGAAGACAAAAATACAAAGAAAGGATGAAATCATCCGCCAGGTGCGCAATGGGCGGTTAACATGCGAGCGAGTCGGTGCATATGACGTAACCTAATGAGTCGAGGTCTGAGTTGTTGTTACATCAAGCCAAAAGTGGATCACGGGACACGTGACCCTCGGTGGGGCGAAGAACCCGCCAAAATCTAGGGCGTGGTTCTTGCCCTGGGGGGACCTGGGGCCCAAAGCTTGCATCACAACCGGTCACCCTGGAGCCGCGGAAGGGGATCCGAGTCCCCCGACGAAAACCACCGTCTAGTTTGCTTATAAAAGCCAAGAGCTCGTCGGAGACGGACGTACTGCACCGTTCAGAAATCTTATACGTCATTTTTATCGAGAGAATAGTTTTATTTTTTATGATCTAGGAGATCAGCCGCAGCTCTTAAAAATTCATCAAATTTTTCTATTTCAATATGGAATTAGATTCTTTCGAAGCAAAACTCTGCACGAAGCCTCTGGCTCTCGTATTGCTCTAATCGTGAGCGAAAATCGGTCTCGTTATTTTCGCAGGGAATCAAAAAGCAGAGTATTTTTTGAGAAATCTTTATTGCGGAGAATGTGCCAATATAGGTATACATGCGGGTGGAGATATTCGATATTCTGAGATCGTATACTACTGCCTTTTCCATATGTTTATATACACGATACACATCTGTAACCGAACTAAAGACAGCAGCTTTTGTTACTCAATGAGTGTTTGGTTTCATGAATTGAGTACCTAAGGAGTTAAGAAGATTATTTTTTTCCAGTAGTCGTTCTAACAGATGGCCATAGTCTTCTACTTTCATTTTTCAAACGTCGACCTTTAGACATTGATCTGAAAAAATCTTTTATTCAGATTCTGCTTTTTTTTTTCGTCGAGACTGAATTAATTCTGTGGAAAATTATAATTTTTTTGTAATTCAAGTAAATTATAAGCAAATATATCAACTTTGAGTCGGATAACTGGCCGGAGGTTAATTGATATTCTAAACTTGAATATTCTTGATTCATTTCTATTCAAAGTTTGTAGACTGTAAACAAACGTTTTGACGCAAAAAGCGAGATCTTTTATTTATTAGATAGATTTACGTAATTTTACGATTTATTGAACCAGTTTATGTAACCTCACGTAGTGGGCGGTCTGATTATGTATAACACCCAGTTTTTGAAGCCAGAAATTCGAGAAATTCGACTCCTCCGCCTATAATGTATCATTTCTTTACCTGCCTCTCTACTCTCTACGTTTTTGGACCGAATGGATTTCCGGTCTCTGATCACAAAGACGATCGTTTTTCATATGTAACATCGGACAGTTATTACTTAGCAAAAGCCCTGAAACTGGAATAAAAGAGGATCGAGAATTAGAACTCTCGGAATAGAAAACGTGGAGCACTCTTTCGGTCTCGTGTATAATAAGAGATTTGTTAGAACGTTGGAACATTGAAATTCGAAGGAGGTAAGCTTTCGACGAATACATTGTCTTCGGGATCAGCATACCTACCGCACAGAACTGCTCCTAGTACATTTGTCAATTGTAAAATCGTCCCGATCAAGAAAATATGTTATACCATGAAAAAATAATCGGTATGATACTCCGGTGAGCGCGGATCCTTTAATTGAAAATACTAATTGATTCACGAGACACTGAGTCCATTAGGGCGTCCTTGATACCAATCTCGAAGTAAATCGGTGCGAATAAAGCCACGTATCCTATCGTATAGGTGTGTAATACTCATTCGTGAAAAGTGACTATAAACGAACAATATCGTTCTCTCTGGATAGTTTGGTGATTTGAAACCGGAAGTGACCGCGTTGAAGAACGGGGTATAGAATATTAATTGAATCGATACAGGTACAAAGTATTTGGAAAGAAGAAGAAAGGTTGCCTACCTACGTGAAAATTTTCACTTTTCACGCGAGCTGAAGTACCCGAAATCGCTTATCTTATACATCCCTGTCACGTACAGTATTATCAGACACGGTACGTGTCCGCGTATAGAAATGGGTGGAAGAAAAATGTGCATAAACGATCTTCCTCGGGGATACAAACGACGAGATAAATTATCGGAATAATTATCGAGTGATATCAGATGCTGGAGGAAATATTGGGCAACGCAGTCTTGGGACTAGACCACTTTTACGCTATGTAATAATATTCGATAGAAGGGGAAGGGTATTGGGTTGGAATTCGGACAATTGATTTATTCGTTATGATAAGAGGTTCGATCTCTTGCTGTCGAGTATCTACCTATATATAACATCATTATAGGATCGCCTTGAGCTGACTTTTAATTCACTCCATTGCGTAAGAATATAATTGTCTTCTACGGTCGTATGTGTCTGCGATATACGTATTACCTCCAGCTTCGTCGTATGGAATTAGAAAAACTAATCGCCTTGTATAATAATGCGAAGATAGAAAGAAAGTTACATCTTAGAACTTAGAGACCTATTGTGACGTTTAATCCTATCAGGATTCTAAGACGGTGTGTCTAATATCCAAACTTGTAAATCAATCACGTAAAGGTATCTACTTCCGGCTTTGCAAGACAATGATCTGAGTCAGAAATATCTAAAAAAAAAAAAAATGGTAATGTACAAACTGAAGTAAACAAAAACAAAATTTATACGTAAAATATATAGTTGTATGGAAATGTGAGAAGGAAGAAGAAAAGCTAATGCGAAGACCTAGGATGATGTGTTATGCAAAATACTAAATAAATAAAAATAAGAACCTGTGATGGTTTTACGGCAGTTAAATTGCTGAGCCAGTGTGGCCCAGTTTACTAAGGTGAAAGTCTTTTGGGTGAGTCTGGAACGCGTGAGACACGCGTGTTACTGACAGCCACGTGCTTCGCTCGTTAAAATGTTCCTTAAATATATTTTTTGATATTTTAACTATGTTGGCTTTAACACGTGTTTGAATTTTTCCGAGGTAATCGCAGCTCATCGTTAACGAAATGTGCAAAATTAATCCGATTTGTAAACGGTTAATATCGGTAACTGAACGTATGATCACAGCATTAGAATTAGGAAAGATTCGTTTTATCACATTCCAAAGATAAACTATTCCGGTCTGTGAATTAACTATGTCAATTATTAGCCTGCAGTCTCGACTTCGAAGTATTGGCATTACATACCTCGCCATTGTATAATTTGTCAGAAGGAAAGGTGCAGTACTGGAATAAGGTCATTATTCATTGGTATTTTATTATAGGATCGTTTTTTATATTCTGTTCTAACAATAAGTAGAATCTGGAGAAATTCAAAATCAATATACTCATTGACTCGTTTGATTTTATTAGGGATTCCAAATAATTATGAACAAATGAATAGCAAGTCTAATAAATTACTCTTGTTATCTCCTTTTTTTTGAAAATCCATTTCATATGGTTTCCGAATTGTTTTCCATTATATTAACGAACGTTGTTTAAAAATGAAAAAAAAATGAAAAAATTGGAATTTGAAACGTGTATCTAATGTCGTAGTTCATTGCTACCGCTATAAAAGCACGCGAAGTAAAGTTTGAGCATTCACCGCCGACGGCATCACTTGCTGGGGCCCAACCGGGGCCTTATTTCTCGGACCATTACCTACTGCCGGAGAAATTCATACAATATATTCGACATTCAATAAGTGGGCATTGCCGGGCTCTTGCACGCCGGTAAAAGAGAAACCGCTACTCCATACACTACAACTTTAAAGCCCATTTCCAAATTTCATTTCATTTCTTCTTCTCTCCTATTTTACAGCGACAAAAAATCCGATAAATTATTTGGCCCTTAAGATGAAAGAAAGCTGAAAATTTCGAGACTTGACCTGAAATTAACAGGGCGAAAGCAAAGAATAATTATTTGGGAAAAACGAAGGATAAAAAAAAATTTGATTATGGTCTAACACCGAAAGAATGTAACTAATCGATTATAGATGAAGTTTCGTCCTTCGATCTTGTTATTTTTCATCTGTGATAAAATTTGATCGGTAGACTATCGAGTTTTGAATACAAAGTGCAGGAAGAGATTGAATATACGTGATATAACGATGAATAACGATTGCACCACGTATTAACCGATACCTCGGTGGATAAGTTTAACCGGTGGACATTTTCCTTTGTTATAGAAAACCGAACGGACCGCGGGATCGTAAGACTTTCGAGTTACGCGACCATTTTTTGCAAGTTGCAACAAAAAGTGTCGTTTCACACGACGAAGTAAGTTAGTTGAAATCGTAATCAAGATCCGTTTCTTTCTCCGATTTCCGATTGAAATTCGAGGCACGCGACTCCAGAACTGACATCGACGAGCCGCACCTATCAGGAAGACTATATAACGAAATGAGCAATAATTATGAGCTCTAACGCAACAGCTCTGAACGGGTGAACAAAATTGCATAAATTTTCTTAACGTATAAAACGAATAAATTCTTTAATCATTTAATTAATCAACCCAAAATGAAAAGGAATGAAAAAAGATATATTATAGAAATCAGTCTCCAAAAAAATCGTTTTTAACGTAAAATTCCCCCGTCCTTAACGAAAGAACAAAATATATTAAACCTTATCCCAACTCTTCGTCACGGTGAATAATCTCGATCGTCCAACTTCCTTGTACAATACTTAGAAAAAGACCATTGTAAAATGTGTATTACCACGTTTATACAATTTATTTGTCTATCCGGTTAACAGAGGCTGTGTGCCCCTTCGATGTAGACCTTTAGTTAAACCGCCAATCTTTAATCTTTATCCTTGCTTCACGTGTAGGTGAACGAATTTTCATTTAATCGTTGAAAATATAAATGAAATCGTTTACAGAAGTGTGAAGTAAACGATACTGACCGATATTCATACGGTAACGATCATTCTATCGGTTTTTTTTTTATCTCTGACGTCATATTCGGTATGATACATACCCAGGTATGAGTAACATAATATTCTAGTCATTATACTGTCTATATAGGTTTGACAAGAAAGGCGTATAATATATACGTAGAAATCTATTGTCTAATTCTGTTATTTTTATTTTTATTTTTTGCTTTTGTTATTTACCGATACCTACTCTTTGCTCTTGCAGCTTTTTGTATTCCTATTGTTTTTTGGCAAACGGCGACGACCTCGCGGAGAGCTCGCTGACGACAGCGAAAGTCCCGCACCTGGAGAGGCGACCACACCCATTAAACACAATTACCGAACAATCAACTTCCGGAATCAAATATACACGTTTGAAGAATTAACGATAATTCAGAACAGAGAATAATTATCGCGAAACTGTATGATCCAGATTGGTCAGAATTTTCGTTTCGTACGAAACGAACATCGTTTCTGGTGAGGCGATTCTTTTCTCTCTCCTCGCCAATTTTAGTATCAGTTTTATCCGTATGTAGCAGGTCCTTTTTTTTCGTGATTCAGTAACCGATGGTGAAGACTTTCTATACCAAGGTAAATAATTTCTTATACCGTATAGTTTGTCAGCGTCAAAGTAACCGATGTTTAAAAAATGGTCTAAGAACTATGACAAATTATTGATAATTAGGAAAACTTTCGTTCGTTGAAGCACGCGGTTAATCGGTGTCGGGAAGAAAAAAGTTCAAAGGACATGGCGTATTAATAAATTGATATCTACCGTTATTCCCGCGATCTCTTTAGTATTCCGAGCCTTCAGGTGTTTCGAAGATTTGCTTTCACCGTAATATACCTACCTAGTATAGCGTCAGAAAGGCAAGAGGGAGAAAGTGATCTCGTTGATCAAACCTCTTGGTTGGCAAAATCCGCTAAATCGACCCGCAGACTTTTGATACGAACGTGATACCCGCGGTTCAAGGATCTTCGAATAATTTCAAGGCCGATGACTCCGTGGAGTAAAAAACACGGCCAGAATCTCATTCGCGATTATTCGTCAACGTAATCGGTGCAGAGGCGTTGCATCTTGACTCTCTTGGAAATACATGAGGATGTTCATTGCATAATCCGTTCTCCACGATTTTCTACTCCTTTATAACCAAATATGCCGAAGCCACTATACGTGAGATTATTATGAAAGAGTTAACGTTTAATTCCATGGCTAAAATCGGACCGAATTTGTCTTGGTTAAATTCTTTGTTTGAATTACCAAATGTGAAGAAATCGGTGCCAAGAATCATCGACATCGCTCGAGTCTGTAATCTGTATATTTAACGCGATTTAGATACTTGCAGAATTATTTCGTTACGGATTTGAACAAATCGAGACTTCCATATACCTATATACGTGTACAATTCTCTCTAAATTCAGACAGCTAGGTTAAATCTTACGCAATTTAGCCTTCGCCTTTACAGCTGAACAACTAGTTCAAGTAGGTATGCGATATGAAAACTTTAGCACGGCTATAGATAATCGGAATGAGAGCAATACAGGATACTGCTGATTCGACTAGCTCTGGGATTACCGATCAGACATTGGATAAGCGTATCAATTTCTTTGGGGCAAAAGCAGTTTCGGATCGAAAAAAAAGGAAAAAAACTATCTACAGGATCAATTGACTCGACTTCTGATTGAATTTTTATTTTTTTTTCTATATTTTTGTCAAAATTTCACCCAGATACGACGTGTGATAGGTACAATTATTTATCAACTCGATCTTCCGAGTGTATGTACGCGTATTTACCCATACGCAGACTCGGGGGTAATTTTCTTACTCACCGAATTCAACGCACTGAATAACCTCGGTAATGTATTGAAATGTATGAAACGAGATCACACTTTCTGTTTCTCCAAACCCACAGAAAGAAAGGTCATTGTTTTCACCAGCCTGATGTGCCGAACATCGCGTATCGCCCTACGCTATACTGCCTACGTGTTATCATTCTGTATGAAATCTTCGTCGTTACGGCATCTTGGAGTTAGATGGATGCTAATTTAATGATTCATTGTCATTATTATACGATTATACAAACCCTTTCCAAACGACACTTAGACAGCACAATGTGTCGTGCGACACGGGCGACGTATTCAGGATCTTAATTTAATCGTGAAAGGAGAACTGATCGTTACATGACAAGTAACGTTGATTTTTTTTCTTTTCCTTTTGTTACATCGTCGACCGGTGATCTTTGAAATTCGGGGTATTTGACTAACAGCGTTATTTACGGTGATGAAATTAGTCTCTTATCAAATCAATTAGCCTCTTGCCTGATTTCGAGTTATTCATTTTCACCCACGACTTGCCGAGTATCTAATCGAACTTCGAATCAATTACCTAAGAAGACAAATTCGATAATTATTCATTATTCACTAATAAATAACCGCATATCAAAAAGATGAGCCAATAGTTTATAGGCCAAATGATCCTAATTGCTTTTTCTAGTTTTTGTCTCGCCACTCGATTAGCATAAATTGAAAATAACCAAAAATCATCTCGTAAATAATTGTTACCTAACTAAAAACCTTTCGTTACTACGCATAATGAGTGGAACCTGTCGTTAGAAGTGAATGGAGAGCCGAGTTCGGGTTCAAAGTCCGATTTGGCCGACAATAATTATTACAAAATTGTTGTAATTGACCATAATTTTGTTCTAGTCACTGTAACTATTTTTTTTTCTTTTTTGTTTCATGTTTTTCAACATTCTTCATTACGGTTACCGATCGTCTATGATCCGATGGAAAAATTTACAAGCAAACTCGAACGTGGAGAAAAGATCGAGCAAAAACGAAGAAAGGCATTTCTTCTTCGGTCGGGTGCAGCGAAGTGATATAACCGCGGCACCCGGGCATGACTGAGTTATAATTACTAGGCGAATCTCGATCTCGTTTATAAGAGGAGCCAAGTGAAAATCACTCTCAAATAGTTCTCGTATACGACAAAAATAAGAGCAGGAATAAAAAAAATTAAGAAGTCGAGCCACGCAGGGTTCCTTTCTTTTGGAACCGATCACGCGAAGGCGAGAGGAATGTCAACGGAACTCACTCAACCCGGTTAGGCAATAATTTATTCTAACCATACTCTCGCCCTTTCTTATTCTTCAAAAGTTGAATCAGAAGTTGAGCTTTTAAATCGACAAAATACGACCAAGTTCTAAAATGACCAATTTATTTGCATGTTGTTCAGTTTACATTTATTTTCGTGGCTATTCAAATTAGCGAAGATTCTTTGAACTTTGAGAAAATTTCGAAGATCGTTTCGACGAAAAATTGCTTCATTTTTCAAATAGTTGAATTCTTCGAAGGACGAAGTAACGCCAGCATATATGTTTGTGCTTTTGTACAAATTGAGTGCGAGATTTAATTTTAGCAGTCTGTTATACCCAAGCCTTGAACTTGCAGAATCATAAGTGTGTCTCTGTACCTCGTCCATATCCGATCCTATGCATGTAAGGTAAATGGCATAGTCTATTGAAGTGCTGAATTGAAAGCGAGCCCTCGCTCGTAATCGGCACACTGCGAATGCGATCTGTAACGACGTGACGTACAGCTACGTGTGTATGTATGTATGTACGTTCTACTCTGACGGGCCTACGTGCAGCACTAGCATACCTAGTTTCGGATCAGATTTCCCTGAGCCCAGAAAACTCTGACTCGGAATAACTATGTGCAGGAGGACGCGTACGAAACAGAGCGTAATGTTTGCTCGACCCTTTCAATATCATATCATCGGTGCATAACAGTAAGCAGCGAAGGTAAATCGAAGAAATATGGAATTTGCAAAAACGGTCTCATTCCCCGCAATTATGAAACAAGGGCAGAAATCTGGGCTTGAAAATTCGTATCCTTGATGAAAATGTAAAGATGATAGAAAACCCTTTTTTTTATGGGAAATTCGATGTCCGAGATACGAAGATGCGGATTTTGAATCAAATTCGGATTTTCGGGGTCTGAAAATGAGCCGAGAAATCATCTTCCTGTGGACCTAACGACGTAGAATGATATTTTGCGAATCAACCCCCTCCTGCGGTATAAGTATAACGTTCGCCTCATGTTTCCCCCGCCCCGAAGGACTGACGGCACCGGTGTCTGTAGATATAGTATTTTCTGGTGGAGGTAAGAACTTTCAGCTGTCCCAGGTATATAAACGATTCGCACGCCCGTTACTCGATAAATCTCGCGTGTGTTTTACCTCGTCTTATCGTCTCTACTGTGTGGTGTTACTCCCCTATCAAATCATATATCGTTCACAGGTAAGTGACCGTGAGGTCGAAATTATACTCGAAGTGTTCCTTTTACTCGATATCTCAAAATCCAGAAAAAAAGAAAAAAAAAAAGAAAAAGAAGGTGACGAAATTTTATCTCTTGACAAATATTCGATCGATCTATCAGATTTTAGCGAACTATCAAGTGCAGCGAATTCAATTTTGGGGGAGTAGATTCAGGAATAGGACCGTATGGGTATATTCAGTGAAGCAATTTCAAAATAATCATTCAGAATTTATGAAAAAAATTTATTTTCGAAAACTACAAATTTTGTAATATCAAAATCAGTCTGCATTCGGTAAACGAAGAAGAAATTTTTACATCAAGTCTATACGAACGCTACAAAAAATAGAAATAGACTACTCAGCATAGAAAATATAATTGATTTTTCTTGATGACGTTTTTTTTTGTTATTGAATTTATAATCGATGTGAATGAGTCTATCGACTGTCAAATAATTCATCGCCTCTAATTGCTACGTGAAAATGTTTACCTTTGTAAAAGTATAGGCACAAGATAATTGAATTTCGTGAGTACATTTGTTTATAGAAAGTACAGATCTCACTTGAAGAATAGAAGAAAAAGTTTCGAATAAAAAATATTAATGTGTAAAAGAATCACAGCTGGACGCAGTTTATTCTTTATACTTTTCCCCGTCGATCGACAAATCTATAGAATCCAGTTAATAAATTATTATCCCCTCCCTCTCTCTTTCTTTCTCTATATACGTGCAACGCGACCCAGTGCTCAAGTACTCTTAAGAAAACTAGTACAGCTCTAGATTTCCTTACAAGAACCAGTTTTCATACTTTTGTATACAGGGTGTCGCGTTTCAATATCCTTGGGCGAATATCTCGCCTTCTAGGAAAAATAAAAATCCTCGATTCTTCTCTCATTAGAGCTTTCGAACTTATTGTCGAGTTCATCTCCGTAGTTTTTCTTTTCGTCAGAAATTGAAAATTTTGGGAAATCTCGAGGAGCGAAAACCTCGGAAATGACCTTTTCTACTCGTATTTTTACACCCCTTTTGAAAACAGCTATAGCTTTAGTACGAAATTGATTTTTCGTACTGTCTGCAGCAACGATGTGAAGCGACGTGTGCTTATTTCTGTTGAAATATTGCTGCAGTAGCGGACACCCTGTCCGTAATAATTATAAATACCGGTATGAAACACACGCTGCAAGAATCCGATGCATTCTCTTGCTCGGCACACGCCACGATAGACAACTATCTCTACACAGCGTTTACATAATAAATACTTTTCCCTAATGATTTAATGGAGATTTCAATAAAATTTGCCATCAGATGTAAATATAGACACATGCAATATATGAATATGGTATATATATATGTATATGTATAGCCACGTGAAAGCCAAGAGCAATAAAATTGAGAATTATTAATTACACAGCGATCTTTGGTATTCTATAAATTGTTTAAAAATTATATCTAAGGATCGAGGCACTTGGAAATTAGCATAGAAATGAAATGAAACTTCCACGCAACGTTATCACCGTACCAATTCGAACTATGCTAGTCGGATAATCTCAATTCGTTACTTTGCAGTTTCAATTTATATTCGTTTCAGTTATAAGATACTCGTTCTTACGTAATATCAACTCTTGCGCAATTTTGTTATGAGTTACTTCCCGGATTACTTGAGTCCTGGATATACGCCAACAATAAATACCTCACCAGTTACGGTTTAACAGGAAAATCCCCAGCCTCTGTAATTACAGTTACAGTAAAACGCTCCTAACTCTGTTAACAAATAATCGATTTTTCACGCGGTCAGTTTTTCCCTAATCGTGCCATAACACCATCGCAGTAAATGAGCTTCACATCGCCAACTCCCTTTCATAGTATATCGTAGCAATAAAGTTTAATTGCCGAAAAACTCTGACCAAACGACAGTCGATCATAAAATCAAGAAGTTGAAATTATTTTCACAAATTTCGCGATTGCCGGATCCAGCGAGAAAGTTTTTTTTTGGTAAAAGCGGAAACGGAGAAATTGGACCGGGAGCCACGGTCGCTGAATTCGAACGATTAAATTCCAGATTTAAAATCGAGTTGTATTCGTCATAAATTTTGTTATCCACGGAAAATCAAGTACCGGCACCTAATTGTCGCGTTTCTGCGGATATTATTGCTCTAAATCAACCAGTTGGTGATCGTTTCGTGGTCCAGTGCGTGCCGAGCTAAAGATATACAGTTTTTCCACACACGCCCCGTTTACTTTCACTTGGTCGAACTCCAGCTCGAGCTCCACCGATCGCGACGTGCTTCAGCGATTTTAAAACCGGCCACAAACCCGCTGCACTCCAGTTCTCCAAAGAATAATAATTTATTCGCTCGGATAACTCGACAGGAATCTTAATACTATATAGGAAATTGGTTTTCGCGGTCTTTGCATATCGAGAGTAAAAGCTACCTCATTAACTTGATTTGCTAGATATTCCCACCGATCTAAAGATGAGAAGGTACAGAATTTCTTCCTCCTTTGAAACGAGCTCGAGGAATTTCTTTTTGTTCGATAATCCGGCTAATCTGCGTCCTTTCAAACATGTTTCAGCGATAAAATCTGAGTTGTAATATCGATGAATTATTCATCGTTAATAATTGACTCGCACTACGTTCATGCGAATCAATTTAAGATCTGGTATCGTTGATTGAGATGTGAGATGAAGTATCTCGTAGTCTCTTGGGACAAGTTCCTATATCAAGATACAAACTTAGTTGGAAGAAACTTTCGTTAATATAATAACGAACAAAGAGTTTTACGACGTGTAAAGGAGCGTCACATGCTCTTCAGTGGCATAGAAAGTAACACACTTTCCTCGAATATGTACGCCAAATGCATACGCTCTCGTGAGACGAATGAAACGTGTTTCTTTTTACACGGTTACACACATGATACATAGCTGGTGGAACGGTTCATGAAACGAGAACGCGGTAGACAGCTTGTCGAAATTTTGAAACTTTTTTCTTATTTTTATTTATGGTTGGACAAGGACTTGCGTTTATTAACTACACATACGCAGATATATCACCAGTGTCTGATTCTCGTAGTAGAACACCTACTTTACAACTCGCGTCTTTGTACTTTCTCAGTATAATTCGAACGTCACAAGTGTAAATTCTAAGTTGCAAAAAAAAAAGAAAAACAACGTTTAACGAGCTCTGAGCCGACCATATATGCATTTACATTTCTCTATGGCAGCTGTTGACTGTAGCTTGCAAGAGGAGAAGGATTGACCCGATTCTTCTTCGCTTTGTAGGTCAATGATCTTCGCGATATCACTTCACAAGATCGTAAAAGCGAAGTGATTTTATTTCACGTAATATTAATGGGTCTAGACTCTAGAGAACTTCCGGGAACATCTATAAACATTTTTCAAATTCGGAAACAGAATTGTGTTTCTTAACTGGTTCAATTTCCCAAAAATATTGCAATTTTTTTTCCCCTTTTTCTATTCATCCATTAAAATCTAAAGTGAAATTTGTGAAAAGAAAGTTAATGAATTCTTCTACCGAAAGCATGATCAAATACTGAACAAACATTTTAATTTCTGTTTTTCCTTCTTTTTTTTTCTTTGCAGAATGTATCGAGTGTCTTTGGTCATTTGCGTCAGCCTTGTGGCTGCGCAAAGTCCCTACGATAGTTTGGAATCTAGATCGAGTCCATTCTCACAAGGAAAGCCGTCGAGCATTGGACCATTGTTCACTTCGGGTCTCAGTGCATCCCAGAACTACAGAGACAACAGCTACGAGGACAATGCAGTCACTCCGACTCCATCACCTACACCAGCTCTTTATCGTACTGCAGCACCTCAGGTAATTGATTGCAAAAAATGATAACGCCAACAAAAAAATTGTAAAAAAAAAACCATTTCATTCCAATGATGCAAAAAGGAAAGTCCGTCAAACAAATTCGATTCTTTATTTCTTGATTTTTATTTTTCAGGCTTATCGTAAGCCTACAGCTGCACCTGTAGATGCTGCTCGAGATTACCAGCACCAAGCACCTGTCAGAGTTTCTCCGCAGAGTCAACGTCAAAGAAATCCACCTCAGTTCGGCCAAAATCCTCAAGTGAGTGACTATAGAAATTTTAGTCTTCCTTAGCTACAGGGCGACTACAGCAAAATTGTTGACCTCGTTTAGAGAAATTGAATGACTTATTGATAGTACAACTTAGGCACTATTATTTTATAGCTCGAAGCTGAGGAATTAGAGGAAGAAAAGGAGGAGCCTGATCGTCTAAGCCTCCTTTTACAACAGAGTAAATTTGGATGTGTTAATAAACAGACGGGATATTATGCTGACGAAGAATTAAACTGTGAAGTTTTCCACTATTGTCAAGATAATGCTAAGTTCTCTTGGATCTGCCCTGAAGGGTTCACTTTCCACCAGGTGAGCGGCTATACGATTCGTCAAAAGGAATTCAAATTCGTTTTTTTCCAATTTTTATACAATAATAGTTTATTATTATTACATAACAATTCGTTGACTCATTACACTATGTTTCCAGGTCCATCTTATCTGCATGCCTCCAAGTGGCGATATAACTTGCAAAAAGAGTTCCCAGTATCACTTCGTCAACGAGTACCTTTACAAGCCACTTAATCTTGCCGAAGCTGAAAACAAACCCAACGTAACTCTTCGTTACAGCGAACGTTACTATCCTGCTGACATTTATGCCGATGAACGTGAAAATGCGGAATATCAAATCTCCTCCCCAACACCAGCCCCGATTCGTCGCCCCACTCAACAGGTGATAAAATTTTATTGAATTTGAAAAATAAATTTATAAGGTGGAAACTGTGAACTTTAGAAAATGATTCGATGTCTTCGATAACGTTTCAGGTCTACTTGGCTCAGCAATCGACACCGATTAGTTCTTTAACGCAGTCTAGACCACAGCAGCAACAAATTCCTGCCCAATTTCGTGTACCAGTAAATCAGGTATTTCGTAGCCCCGAAGAAGTGAACATCCCGCTTCAGCAAAGACGACCTCAACCCCAGCCTCAACACCAGCAACAACCTCTTAGAAGGTTCCCTCAAGTTCGACCAGAAGAAGAGGATTACGAGTAAACTTAAACTTCCTTATTTCATATTTCCTAATACTTGCCTCGAGTCTTAGCGACGATTAGAGTCCCGTTCAGCCATCGATATCGATGCTTCGTTACCAGTATTCGCGTGCTTATTATTTTGATACTGTTTAGTGACAGAGTCAGGTTTTTGAGTAAGAATAATAAGGTTTGTATTTAACGAAGCAAAATGTCTAATCGACGTGGTACTAGTAAGAGGTGAGAGTGAGAGATTCAAAAAATCTCCCATCGTATATCGTTTTTAATTACGAATATTCATCCAAAACTGATCACTGGAAGCTAAAATGCGAAAAGTATCTAAAATAAAATAAAAATGAACATAAAGATCTACATTCTAGGCGAAAATTTGAATTTTTATATAAAACAGGTGGACTGGTGTCATTTTAACACCGATTTATAGAACAACGACAATAATATAGTATGACTACTGTCAACTTAGGATCGAGAGACGTGTTTTCAATACAGGATATAATTGTAAATATTGATCAGTGATAATTAGATAATATACAAGTACGACGTAATGTATTTTATATAGGTATAGGTACAATTAATATTGTAATCTTATACGTAATTAAACAATAAAGTGTTATTATTGCCTTATTCCTAATATCGATCCATGTATTATAATATGATAATTACTATGATTACGTCTTAATTGATATGAAATATCATGAAATATCCTTCACATGTGAGCTGATTCAGTTCAACCGAGCCATATTTTCAGGATAGATCCTTTGTAAGAATCTATGAGACCGAATGTCCTTAGTCAAAAATTCGGGAGAATAATAATGGTTGAGTTACAGAACGTCTAAATTGACTAATTACAGAGCTTGTACTATGGGACTAAAGTAGGGTCGGCTTACGATAGCAAACTGCGAATGCCCGGGGCGATGCGCATTTCTGACTCGGATATCCTGGTATAGCTGGCGAACAACTGCCTTATTCTCTGAGGATTCACGTCCCGCTTATTTGATTCCTGAAATAAAGAGTCGCAGGGAAAGGAAAATGGGAAATAACTAAGCAATCGATTATTGATATACCAAGGAATTTATTACTGCAGAGTCGATACAATATCACTTGTTTCTTGGGAATAGTTATCTACTACTCCCCATCGCAATGGATGGAGCCTCTTTCTTAGCTTCGTGGAATACAACTTAGCAAGTTCTGTTGATCTGCCTGTCATTCTTTCTACCCTCCATGAGTGTCAGAGTTATACTTCGTTAACGCAGCTCCTACATGACCTAAAGTCAATGCTCCGTCAACGGCGTAACAAATCGACCTAACAAACTAGTTGTGTCGCAAACATAGGTACGCCCAACTGCACACAACCTGCACTTCAAGAGCGACATGCAAGTTGCACATGATAAGGCGCACTGCTTTTTTGCGGCAAAAGTAGTTCGGCAATTCGACCGCGAGATGGCGATACCATTTGTCAGCCCATTGACCGAACACTGACCTAGGTGAAACACCTGTCGTGGGACCAGTGGCCCTAGTGGCGTCGAACGGATTGCATGGGGTTCGCGTTAACGAGATACGACTGTGACAGGCATCTCAATCGGAATACTACGAACACAGAAAATCTGTCGCAAAATAAAACACAGTTATTGACGAAAGAAGATTCCTCAGCTCTAATTTCTTGAATAATTTACTGAATGATAGCGGTATTATAACACTCGTCCTTCTGTTATATTTGAATGCCCTTCTATCAGAGTCCACACATTGCCATTGAATGAGGATTCTGTTCCAATTGCAACGAACGAGTGTATATAGAATTTTGCAGTCTTTGTAAGATTAGTTATATTAGCTAGTATATTATTGTATTATGAATGTGGTTCATATTATATTGACTTATATGCCATACATCACTTTCACAATATTGTATCGATGCTGCAGCAATAAAATCCAAAATATACCAATAATCAATTGCTTCGTTATTTCCCACTTTGCCTTTCCTACGACTTTTTATTTCAAATGAGCAATAGGTATAACAGCATAGGTAAACGCACAGAAGGAGGCGGAAATGAGAATTTATGCATTTTCTTTTTGCTACTGTTTTCATTACATTTTTGCTACTTAAAAATTTGCAACGACCTCCTCGGGTCAGGTGTTCTGATACCAGGAGCATTTGTCAACTTAAAATTTGTCTAACCCCGAATAATTCAAATTTTCAGTCAAAAATGCTTCTGGTATCAGGAGAACATCTGACCCGAGGAGGTGTTCCGAAATTTTGGATATGTGTATAGATATAGGCATGCGTACGTGTCTTCATGCACGTCTCTATATGTATATCTATTTATACTAGCGTTTTTCGGAGTTAGAAAAATTTTAAGTCGAAAATTTTAGCTCCTGGTATCAGGAGAACATCTGACCCGAGGAGGTGTTCCGAAATTTTGGATATGTGTATAGATATAGGCATGCGTACGTGTCTTCATGCACGTCTCTATATGTATATCTATTTATACTAGCGTTTTTCGGAGTTAGAAAAATTTTAAGTCGAAAATTTTAGCTCCTGGTATCAGGAGAACATCTGACCCGAGGAGGTGTTCCGAAATTTTGGATATGTGTATAGATATAGGCATCCATACGTGTTTTCATGCATGTCTCTATAGATTAATTTATACTAGCGTTTTTCGGAGTTAGACAAATTTTAAGTCGAAAATTTTAGCTCCTGGTATCAGGAGAACATCTGACCCGAAGAGGTGTGCTGAAATTTTTGGCGGGAACAAGAAGGAGTGGATATGCATACCTGTCTTCATGCGGGTCGTAGTATGTTTATGTATACCAGCATATTTCAGGGTGAGAATGATTTTTAATGGAAAAATGCTCCAGGTATCAGGAGAGCATACCTGAGGAGGTGGACGCAAATTTTTAAGTAGCTGAAAGTGCATTAATTCTAATCTCCTACTCATTCTATGATTTGTAAGTTGTACTACCTAACGCTTAATTAAAATAAAGAGTCGTAGGAAGAGGAAAGTGAAAATAACGAAGCAATTGATTATGGGTGTATCGAAGAATTTATTGCTGCAGTATCGATACAATATTCATTGTTAAGGTTAAGTACAATTTGTAATTGTTTCTTAAAAATACGTAATTGCGATTATAGTTTTCGAAATGGAAGAAAAAACCGTGAATAATTAAACAATATACGGATGATATAGTTGTTTGTCAGCTTCTCCAAGTTCAGTGAATTCGTATTTTCATTCATTTTGTGTTTCAATGAAATTTCTTCCAGAGGCTTTATTTCCATTCGCTTGGCTATAATGCAGCATGAATGCGATGAGAGATCAGTGATACTTTTTAGCTTCCCCGCATTATAGTGGTGCGTGCACCGTCTCAATGCACCATTTGCCACGCCTCCACGAAGGAAAGCGAAAGAAAAAATATATTTGGACTCTGATGGAAGTTTAATCAGCTGTAACAGAAGAAAGAGTATTGTAATATCATTATTATTCAACAAATCACTCAATAACTAGACCAGAATAATCTTTTCTTGTCAATGAGTAGGTATACCGTCTCTCCTTTGCGATAACTCCGCTGCGTTCGGAGTATTCCTATTGAATTGAATATATTTAAGGTTCTTCTCGCTATCTGGAGAAGAAATTTAGCGTCTAGAAATAAGTTCATTATTTTAGCATTTCGTGGTATTTCGATCGAGACGCCTGTCACAGTCGTATCTCGTTAACGCAACCCCCATCCGATCCCTTTGACGCCACGCAGGCCACTGAACCCACGACAGGTGTTCTCGCCCTATAAACTGCATAGCAGGGTGCCGACAACGGGACGCCAAATGGTATCGCCATCTCGCGGCCGAATAGATGAACTACTTTTGCAGCAAACATTACTGCACCCATTTAATGCAACCCGCACGTTAGTCTTGTGATTCGGTTCGCATCTAATCAAGCGCGCTGCTTTTTGCGGCAAAAGTAATTCATGACTCCGACCGCGAGATGGCGATACCATTTGCCGCCCCGTGAGCGGCTTCAATGAACTCGGCTAGGTGCACCTGTCGTGGGGTCAGTGACCCTCGTGGTATCAAAGGGTTGACATGGAGGGTACGTTAACGAGATATAACTATCAATTCCGGAGATTACGGAAAAGCTGACCAACGAACACGAGAAAGTAGAGGATCTCGACATTAGGAAGCTATACCCAGGATGTAATGAAAAACTTCATCATCCTACATATACTTATATTTACTTATTCATTCGCTTATACGATGCTATAGGTTGAGTTATAGTTAATACAAAATTTTATACATTCTGTCAGGAGACAAATACACAATCTAAACAGTACATGAATTGTTTCTAATGTCTGCAAAAATGCATTCTATATCTGAAAAAGTGTTGAAATCGGATTCAGTTCATGTATGTACATACATGGTGAATGCTTTCCCACCGAAGGTGCTTTCGGAATGATTTCGCTACTTTTTGTGCGTTTTCATTCCGGACTACTTTTATTATTAATCAATTTGCCAATACCAGCTGACAAATCTCGGCTCTTCGATTTAATCGCTACGTGTGAATATGAACGAGAAAATCAGCGTACCGATTATAATGCGAAGATGGCTAACACAACGACCTTTTCTCTTTATAACACATTGGACGTCTAGCTCCAGTTCATACGGTATTTAAACTGAAATAAACTCGGCTATTTTGTAGCTACATCAATGAGAATTAACCCGTCTATCTCACAACGCACATGTTAATGTCTCTAACTTGTTTAAACCCAGATTAACGGCCCACCCGAAAGCTAACGTACTCATTCCTCAGATTTAGGACTGTCGTTAACTTGAAATAAATTTCTCCATACAAACACGTATCTTATACTCCCGCATTCGGACCACCCCTGAAACCTATCACCCCCAAACTCAACATTCTCGCCAGTCTTCATCGATTTCACAAAATCAAGAAAATTATTTTTAAACTTGGTAAAAAATTGTGTAAGAATATTTGAAGAAGATAAAAACGAATTGATGAATTTATTGAATCCGAAGTTTGATCATTACTTTTTATTTTCTCCGCGATAGAATGATGAATTCACATCTTTGCGGTGCAGAATGATATCATTGTAATATCTGGTACGTATGTACTTACTTACCGCCTTATAAATAACGATATCTAATCCACTTACCTGACTCAGGTGCTAGAATGTCCTGTGTACGTCATTCGTTCAAGGATGATTACAGTATTAATGATCGCAGCTCTATTTCGGGTGGTAGAAGATCGTTTCTACCAGCGTCAGGTACCATACGGGTTGAAAATGTTATATCTCGTCTACAAACGGTTTATTATACCGTCTTTACTTTGATACAATAACCCGAGCTGTATACCTACCTACCTACATACATATAATGAGCTGTAATACCAATTAAGAAAACGTCCTATCATTATAGTTATACACCAGGACACGTATATAGTTGCGGCGAAAGTTTATAAGGCAAAGTATACCTCGTTTATAATTCCCATCTCCTGGCCACCCACGCTCAGTTTCCGCTTATAAGTACGCTTAAACAGCGAACCTCAACTCGGAGAAGAAATTCCTTATACTTTTACAGACGCTTTCAAGCTCGTTTCTAACCCGGGAATCAGGACTAAAAATTACATCAGCCTCAGTCTGCGTTTCACGGAAAAATAAAAATTCATTTGTGTAAAATTTGACAGAATGAAAATACTTCTTCTTTAGGTAAAAAGGAGTAAAAAGAAGAATGTACCAGTGGATGAACAAAATCCATAAGAGAGGAAGTAGATTCGAACAATCCGGACCTTAAAAACTCGAATAATGATCAGTTTCTTGTACTTTTTTTTAAATTCTCGAACAGTATCCGATTGTTCGGATAATCGCTAACATAGATAACGTTACTTGGTAAACTTCATTTTATTTAGATATGAAATGAAGTTGGGCAAACATATTCACATTTTATCAAGTAGGCCATCGCAGATGGTTCTCCACACAATGGATTCTTTTTTTCCGATATCAGAGTAAAAATTGATGCATATATTTACCCACTGATGAGGATATTATCTTCCATATTGTGAAAATAGACATACTGTTTGTAATAGTTGGAAAATTTAATGTCATTTTTCAAATTTCTTATCAATGATTGAACTCGAAGCTTAATCTTCCATATCGCAACATTGTTCAAACTGTTGATCACACGTAAGCTCGTCCAGCCTATCGGCACCTATACGTATAATCGCCACGTGAAGAAATCGTGAATTTATACTTACCCGCACGAGTAGCTGTGTCTACAAGCACAAAATCGATTAAATAGATCACCGTGATCCTTATCGGCAGATTTTTTCTCTCCTATAATCTGACGACATGTAGTTAAATCGCCGGATGTGAGCTAAAATGAATAATAAGAGGAATAGAAGGAGGAAAAAAAACTGGAAGGACGTAGATAGGTAGATAACTTGTTATTATAATTAAATCGGAGCAATTAGCGGGTATGTTGACCGACGAGTACACACGGCGTAATACGTTATGCATGGAAACATCCTCCTGAAGATACTTTGCGCAGGCAGTTTATACGTCGTTTCATCTTCCATCTAATCCGCGGATTTAGGTATGACAGTTTCAGGATTCGAGCTATCATAATTACACTGAATTCCAAGCTGATTGGTGAATTTATAAATACCACGGGAACGAGTTGAAAGAATTCGCACCTGAAATTTTATTCGATACTATCAGGATTGAATTATTCGAATTCGAAGAAGTTTGAAAAGTCCTGAACCGTCAAAGCGGCGATAATAAATTACGATTTCCACTGGGATCGTAAAAACTGCGACGTATTTCCGGAATCCTTGGAAGATAAAACCGATTGTAACTGGTAGATGGAAGTTGCGGTTACGAAAATGCTATAATTACAACATTGAAGCGCAATAATTGCTGTTTTATTCATTTATCCACTTCAATTTTCAATTAATAATAACTTGATTATCCAAGGTGAAATTTTTTCCTACCGTACGATTTTCGATCTTTAAAATTTACCAATTTCAGTTAGTTATGGTCATAAATTATTGCTAGTTTTACTATACATGGTTCAGAATATATACACATTTCAAATCCTATTTTGCCCTATAGCTAATCCGCAGGCCCTACAGATATTTATAGATCAACGTTTCATGCTAGGCTTCAAACAGGCTATGAGTTTATAAGTATACTATATGCATATGTATACATACAATAGTTCTTTAAATCATGAGTTATACAGGAAACGTGAAGTTTGTCCTCACTTTTCGCTATAGTTACCATATTTTTATATTTCTTTATCTTTTCCTTTTTTTTTTCATTTTTTTATCTCTCGAAAATGGTAACTGTGATAATCAGAAAACTAGAAAGGAAAAACTAAGCGAAAAGAGATACTTACCGCTGTAACAATTATAGGTATGTATGACGTACGTAAATAAATCTAAATTTGAACAACGTTTGATTATATTTATTATTATCAATAATTATTAAAACTAATTATTAATTACTAATATGTACAAGTATTGCTTTGATATCATTCTATAAATAATCAAGGAACAAAATTGGCATTGTATGTACATACATACATAGATATGGCGATATTATAATAACAAATTCAAGAGCTGATAAAAACGATGAAAAAATCTGTACATATTTCGTCGATTTATATAAATCCTAAACTATTATTAGTATTAATATTATTAATATTATTCGATAGACATATTTCATCACAGCCCTATTTTTACAGAAAAAAAGAAAACAATTTATTTTGTCTTTCCGATTTCATATTCTTGTGAATCGAGTTGCTCTCTCGTGTTACGAATCAAATTATTACATATAAAAATAGATACCCGAGGATTCTGAATCCTTGTATCGATATAGACAAATTTATATATCATAGGTATATACATTACGTACAGGTATACAGAGAATTATTTATTTTTCGTGTGAAAGTGGAAAAACAAAAATAGAAAAATTGTTTAAAAATCGATTTTCGAAACGCATAAGAAAATTAATATGAATATTTCGCTTCTGGTAGTTATAATTCGTGTACGAAGAGGAAAAAATAAATGAAATGTAGGCGAGAATCAAGCGCGGTTAAAAATGGTAAGTGAAATGGAGAAGAAAAAAAAAAAGAAAAGAGATATACGTCGTTGTAAAGAATTTCTTTGCAGTATGGGAACAGGAAATACCCCGTCAGTTCAAGAACGAAAGAAAAATAAGAAAAATAAATTGACGCCGACAAGCTATCACGTGACCGGAAAAAAGACCGTTTAAAAAAAACGTGATCGCAACATACGACCGATTTCATGCTAATGAGAACCATGCTACGAATATACGTGATTGAATCTAATATCTACGTTTTTTTCGTGGGAACCTATACACCCAAAAAAAAAAAGAAAATACAAAAATAAGAATTAATTACTAGTTTAATTGACTATTTGCATACAGAATTTTATTTATATCAAAAAATAAATTATACTTTTGGAGAAAATAAAGAACTTATTATTTTCCGTATAAAACTATAGATGATGGGAAAAATTTTTTCGTTTCCCCAAATAAGAAAGTGACAAAAAAGTTTTGTTAACAAACTTCCGTAGCGGAGAGAAAAGAGCAGAGAAAAAAGAAAAAAATTCAAATTCAAATATTTTTGAATTCCTAATCAAAAAAATTTCTGTACTAAAACTTTGATATATACCTATTTTGTGTAGGTTTGTTTACTCGTTGCTTACATAGGTGTATAGAATATTTGGAATTCGTTTGGGACTCGCCGACACGACGTGAGTCGGAAAGTCTTTGATTAGATGGATATATATCTCCTGCACAGGACCTACGTATGCACCCCGAGTTTACGAGTAGCACGTGTTATTTTCTAATAGGTAGCGGAAGATTCTCCTGCTTAAAGAAATCACGATCGTAATTCTCAACGCGTTAACAAAACGTTTTCGTGAATTGCTTGTCGTAAGACATCGCTCAATGTCCGACGCGATCCCTTATCTCGTCAAGCCTTCACCCATAATCGATCTTTCATAAATTATTCCACTATTCACATTCACATACCTACGTATCAGATAATAAATATTTTTTACAGAAAATAAAGGAGGCTTGCTTCTTACCTATATTATACTAACACGTACTTCAATCGATCAAAAAATGAAACGCTTATCGTTATCACCTATCCGATTTAGCCAGAGCTGAAGGGACTCGCCGAAATTTATCCAATTCTATTTTTTTTATCGGTTTTTCGAATCAAAATTCGATCGAAAAAGGTTCGAGAACGCGTATCGAATAGAAGCGAAGAGAGTGAAGATTTTTTTCCCACATTGAAAACTTTCGTGTGATATGAGATGAAGATGAAAAAAGATCGACTCGATCGTTCCCTTGCCTACAATTTTTTTTTTTTTTTCCATAACCGGCGTTTATTCTGTCGCATGAAAAACGGTAGCATAAATCAAAAGAACCTAATTCCTTTGTACGGTTTGAGTAATCGAGGTGTAAGTAAGGTAAGACCGATGCACGAGGTGATAATTCATCCAGGTTGTATAAAATGAGCTGTCCAAAATAATGAGACCCTCGAGTAGAGTGAAATAAGTTGATAAAATAGTTGATTATGAATTATAACTGTGAAATTGTTATCCTTCGAACCGTTTAATAAATCCGTAAATAATAAACATATGTAAATTAGTACATATGCGATATACGGGAGGGTCTCGTTTTGTTTCATGTATATCCGCGATATGCAGCCGAGTTACATGTTTCTCGGCAACTAACATTATCCCCGACTCCCTTGGAACCCCGAAATTAAATTTCGCTCTCTTCATATTTCAAATTCGTTCTGTAGCTACCACCGAAAATTATCTTTCAGTAAGAAGTGCAGGGCGTGTTCAAATATACATATATAAATTTATACGCAGGTATATGTATATGTTTACGAATTGGCACGCACATTGTACAATCGCTGTGGGCAAATTACACCGCGTTCGCATATCCAGCACTTTTTATTCGTAGGTATTAAACCTATTTACATATCGTGTATTATACGTGTAACATACATGGCCGGAGGCAGAATGCAGCTTTAACAAGTACTTTCATTTCTTTTTCATTTTTTTTTCAATTTTTTTTTCAATTCTTTTCTCTCCTTTTTTTACCCAGTATTCAAGATTCTGAACCGAGTTGCTCCTGGTCGCTCGGTGCACCAATTTTCCACCGGGCAATTTACTCTTTAAACAACTCTCCCGTGAGTATCATGGCGTTCTAAGGTAATTATACACACACGAGAACTTGTTTGCTGTGTATTATACCAAGCGAGTGATAAAGACCATCATTCTCTCCCGTGGCCGGAAGGGCGAATTTCTGAAAGAGTTTGAACTCATCCCGGCGTTTCAAGAGTTCGAAAAACTCCTTATCCTCAAATTCTTCACTCCAATTCGAAGCGAAACGTTCAGATAACAGAAATACTCATAATTATAGATAGTGGATGTAATATCCGACTCGATTGGCACGTAAAAAAGTGATCTAGATCGCGAGAGCGAGAGAGTGAAAATTTTTGCAGTACGTAAAAGATTATCGGTTTTATTACAACCCGCTTCGCGAGGCTCTAGAAGTTCTATTAACGCTATCGAACAGCTGGTTGTTGACACTAATCGAGAGAAAATTTATTTAGATTCCGTCGACTAAGTGAACGCAAATAGAAAGAGAAAAAAGTAAAAAAAGATTCTACTATCGAGACTCGGGACTCGATTGAGTTCTAAGTTCAGTCGGTCGTGACATCGATACAATTTTTCGTATCTAATTAAATGGTTCAAGTTTTGCGACACGTAATTGCAATCGAATGAACAATAAAATGATACTGTGCTACACGTAGCTGACGATTGAATGAAGATTTCTAACGATTCTATTAGATTTATTCCTCTGGTCAACGACTCCTGATAATCTTTTCAGAGATTTTCCTGCTGCACCTACGTTTACATAGGTACACGTTATACGGAAACCCGATAAAGTTAAGCCTCCGCATTTTATACACAGCGAATTCTTCTCCCGTTTTTACAGAAAATTTCCAAACTGTCTAGGTACATTTATGAGAAAAGTGGAAACCACTTCGAAGAGGAAATTTCAACCGCATACTCGCTATTCTATGTGTTTTATTCCCACCTTGGTCCTCTGTTCCAGAATTCGATCTGGATGAAAATATCTCCGTATAATATGAAGAAACTGAATTCTCCATCATTCATTTTATTTCTCCATCATTCGACGTTTCCTCTTACTTTTATTAACATGTACTATTTTATTATACATTTTCTAACCGATTACTTTTGGCCAAAATTCTCTCCTCCCTAAAGTTTCTGATCGATAATTTATTGAATTTATTTCTAAGACTCGATGGTACCTCGCAGCAGCACGACCCCCGACATTTCGGTCAAACAAGTTCCAAGATCTTGATGATTCCCTGAGAATTAGCGGCTACGACAACGTTCGACATTTGTCTCCAGCAAACTGCTGAAACAAATTCATTGGTCTCCTCCTCCTTCCGTTCTTGAAGTTCCAAAACGCTCCTAGCGGCGTCAAATTTGTAGGAAAATAACTGCTTGGAAAGTCCCTTGTAGTAAACGTACAAGGCGTTATTTTCCGAGCCACAAGCAACGTAGTCGCCGTCCGTAGCCAAGCCGACAAAATTTTTCTCATTAACATGTCCGACGAAAGAACGAAGGCAATTCGGACTGCTAACGTTCCACATTTTTAATTGCGAGTCCGTACTGGCCGACACAATGTTCTCACCGTTTATGAACTTGACGTAAGAAACCGCCTTTCTATGTCCCTTGAAGATGCACAATGCCTCCTTCATGTTCCTGAGGTCGTAATAATGAACGCAATGATCTGCCGAGCCAAATGCCAAATGGCAAGAACTTCTGGGGTTAAATTTAACGCAGCAAACGTTTGCCTTAGCTTCGAGAGAAGCCACTGAATGGTCAACGTTCAAAGACCAGAGCTTTACCCTAGCATCGTCGGACCCGGAGGCTATGAGGCGAGTGTCAACGTCGTTAAAGTCAACTGACCAGCACCGTTTCTCATGTTCTTGAAAGGCCTTTGTCCTCTGGCCAGTACCAGCGTCCCAAACAGTGACGGTGCCTTCGTAATCAGATGAGGCGAGAAGACCTTTGTGATACGAGTTCCATGATATGCAAGATATCTTGGAACTCGATACCATCTCTACACATGGGTAATGGATGTCCACAGCATCCCGAATCACTGCACCATAATCGAAGACCTTTATCCTCTTAGTGACGCCGGCTATTGCGAAGAAGTCACTATCCTTATCGAACTCGATGCTCGAGACGATTGTGGAGCTGTTAAAAATGTCCGAGGAGTAATTCAGGGTCGCCAATTGCCGGAGGGAACTGTACCGAGAAAATTTTATCAAGTTTTCCCTGAACACGTTCAGTCCGGAAGACGACGAGTTCCCAGCTTCTGTTTGGCGAGAGACTGCTTTATCCTGGGTACCGAAGTGCAGGTCTTTTGCTTGCGAGTCGAAATAGCACTTGACAAAATCGTCGAAGTGAGCGTGCATCCGTTTTTTTCGCAACGCTAGAACGGATCCGAGCGACGATTGGACGTAAAACGGTTCCCTCTCGTCGTCAGTAGTCCCGACTTCGTTTTGGTCAGTCTTTTTGAAGATCGTGGAAGAGTCGATCATGCCGAGTAGACTGATCATCTCTTTCTTGATCGCTGATACCTGAGCGTTGTCGTTTTCGGCCGATACATTGAGATCCTCGATCCTCGGGCATTTGCTCTGAATGTCTTTCAGGATCCTCTCGACTTCGGCCATGTCGCGTTTGATCAGTACCACTTCTTTCATGAGCTGATTTCTCTGCTCCTCTTTTCGCCTTAGTAAATGCTTGAGAAATTCGTGCAGCAGTTTGTTCTGTGAGGCGCACGACTCTGCCTCTAAAAGCAGTTTCTTTTGCGTGAGCACCTCCAGCATTACATTAACGTCTGATAGTGTGAGATTCGCGCTTTCAGCCGCAACGAAATCTCTCAGTCCGTCATTAGCCGGTGAAAATGAGGGGTTTATAATTCCAGCCGAAGTACAGCCGGCTCCAACTTCCTCGGTGCCATTTCTCCACGCCTCGTTACGTCCTCTCCTCAACTCGGCGATACCTCGCATCCTGGTTTTGTACTTCGCTATTAATTCGTTGAGCAAAAAATTTGGGAACACGTCCTGCTGACCCAGTGCAAAGGTGCATTTTGGACATCGGGAATTTACTTCTAAAGATCGGACTATGCAACGGTAACAAAATGTGTGACCGCACCGAGTGATGTGTGCTTCGTCTATCACCTCGAAGCATATTGGGCAGAGATAATCGCTACTTTTGTCTTCCAGGGTTCCACCGATTCCGTGGAGAACGTTCGACGAGTTTAAAGGCCTTTTCAAGGTAACGCGATTTCCACGGTTTGCCTGAAATGAGGCATCGTCGTTGCTTCGTTGGCCGCCACCTCCGCCAGTCGCCATTTCTATTCTAATTATTTTTTCTCTCTTTATTTCTTTCGTTTTTATCTGTAAGATTGAATGAGAAGAGGTGAAACAAAGAGAAAAGATACAAAAAGAAAAAAAAAAACAACAAAAAAAAAACGAGTCCGAGAAAGAAAGTGTTGATGTGGTTATTTGTATAATGGATATATATGGGACGTGTTGTGACTGCTGCTGAGTGTTTATATGCAGGAATTTAAACTATTTTCATATGCATATACGTATACCTGTTTACCCAGATAAGATCTCGAACGTAATCAGACTTGAGTCTCGCATCTTACTCCCACGGCATACCAGCTTCGGTTTTCTTTACAGAAAGGTGAAATTCCTTTTTCTGAAACACCAAAATTAACAGTGCTGATCAAATAACCGATCGATTATCAGATATTCTTTTTTTTTAACAAAAATTCTCTGGCAATAATAATTTTACCTATCGGCTGCAAATTGTCGGACAGAAAAATTTCGAGTGTGGCAAGATTTGATAAAAAAAAAAGAAAAAAAAATCGCCGAATTATTTTACGATTTCGCATACGAAAAGCGCACTTTCACGCGGTGATCGATGACATCGAATGCGGCACGGCACCTGGATTGAAAAAAATGCTTCTGCGGGATCCTGCTCCCTTCATTTACCGTTTAGCTAAAATTCTGACGGTCTTCGCGCACCCCGAGATACACATATACATATACAAATATATATATTTATACCGTATACATATACATGGGTATATTCGGCTCGACCAATAGCTGCGCAAGTTTTCTCTCCGGTAAATCGATAATGCTGGTTTTCAGGGCGAGAATCTCTGACCCCGAATAACAAGGATCATAATTCAAGGTGAAATTTTATGTTAATGATATACAGTCGCCTAAAATATTCGACTTCTGATTGAAACGCGACGAAAACTACGTTTCAAAATGCATCAAAGTCCCGCAGTCTGACCAAAATTTTCATCAAGTTGCTACTCAACGCACACAATAATTATAACTACAACGACGGTAATGGTCCATATAGAATGGAATAGGACCGAAGTGTGGAAATGTTAAATGACCTGTTTCGCTTCATTATACTTTCCTCCATCCCACAATACGGCTACCTATCAATAGTCACGCTTCATTGAGGTGTAATTATCATATGGTCGAGGGTCCAGTCGTCGGTAGGAAAAACCGTGGCGAACCTTATTGTCAGTTTCTACTAGATAGACTATAAAATTTATTACTGTTACTATTATTGTTGTTTGTATTGTTATATATACGAATGGCGAAGTAAAGTATCTGTCAGCAGTTAAGTGTTACTGCTAAATACGTCACGGATGTAATATGGCAGCTTTAGTACCTACATGCTTACGTATAGCTCCGCGCAATTAACAAGCATGCGTAAACTACAATGCGATCTCAGCTGCTGCTATCGATCATTCCAAAATCCGATACATACCGTCGAGATGAGCTATGGGCTTGCGTATGCATTTCCTATCCCTTCTTTTCTCTCGCCCCCCCTCTCTCTCTCTCTGATATAACAAAAATGAATGAAAAAAGGGAGAGATTTTGGTACAGATGATTTTTCCGTCTAGTTCTGTACGTTCTGAAAATTTTTTATTTTTCGGAAACGTTGGCAATTAAAAAGTGACCACATTGATTGTGGGATGAGACCCGTTAACGTTCTCCAGCTTCTCGAATGATATAGAAGAGTAGAGAAGAATCTTAGGCACTTGGAAACTTCCCTGAAATATTTGGTAGCATTTTTATTTATTTTATTTTATTTTTTATACAGAAATGGCCCATCCCATTGCTAACAATGCCCTGCCCTCGGTTCCCCGGAGCCTTTTTATTTTTGATCGTAATTTATTGCGGGATTGAATTCCCCCTGCAGTGTAGCTATAAGAGAGCGAAGGCCAATTTAAATTCACTTTGGGCTTGGTGAAGTAAAGGATGAAAAAAACAAAAAAAAAACATTGTTGATGCACGCAAAAAAGGAGTTGGATACGTAAACTACCTAGTTGATTGCCCCGTCTGTCCATCTATCCACCTGTCCACCTGTCTAACCAAAGTTGCGAAGGCTGTCATGCAGCAGCAGCCATACGTGTGGTACGACGTGTAAATGGAAAAGAAAAACTATGAACTAAAAAAAAAATAAAAATGAAAAAAAATTCAGTGTATCTTTACGACTTTTACCTCTCTTTTTCTCTTTTCCCTTACCTCTCTCTCTCTCACCACCACGGAGAGATTTTTGCTGCTTTAAGTCACGCTCGTAAATTCTTTGGCTTATGCGTAAAGAACGGTTTTAAAAAGCCAGACAATTTGTGAGTCAGATATACATCGACGTGGTCTTAGTTTGGGATATTGTAATCTGCATGTTTTTGGGTCTTTCCTTTTTCTTTTTTATTTTTAGATACTTTTATGGGGATGAGGAGAAGAGAAGGGAAATGAACTTCACTATTTTGTAAGGAGTTGAATCTTTCGTTGATATATCCGAATAGTTTCATCAATATCTCACGCTCCCTTTCTCTCTCTCTCTGTTTGACGAAGCAGTTTATTGTTTAAACAATATCTCGACTCGTATTATTAAAACAAAAGAGACCGTCTCATTCGTTATCATCGAGTTCAATGCCGAGCCCATAACGTGACCGACTTTCTTATACTAGATCTGAATAAGAAAAGTCGCAGTCGTATACGTACAGGATCTATCGAGGATGATTTTCGGTCGTTAATCCCAATTCAGGATTAGTAAAACCTACTATAACAAGTCTCCAGTGATCGTAAAGCGATCTTTCACAAATTGAATAAAAGCCACTGTCTTTTATCGTCTATTGACGAAATGGGAAAGTAGAAGAAGAAGTAGAAGAAGGAGAAGATGAAAAGGACGAAGAAAAAGCCGTGTGGTCATTTTTCTTCTTCTTCTATGACTACATAGAGAAAAAAAATACCTAGCAACACGACGATGATGCCCATTATTGTGACGTACCACTGGGTGACATAAATTAAAGTGATTCATCGTTCGAGGTGATACTGGAAATGGGATAACACGTCGCTATCTCAATTTGATCGTGACGTAGACCGCGACGTGGATGTTTATGGGCGAGATGTTGAAATGAGTCACCCAATTATCCAGACTGGGTAAAACGCTGATCAAATTTACATAAGTGTTTGTTATCATTCGAGAAGTAATTTATTCTCAATATTTGCTCTTTACTTTAACTACTGGTTATACACGAGATTGCAAAACCTCTGCGATTCTTCGCTGTATTTCCATCGAGGTCTAAAAAATTTGTACAGAAAATTTATCTCGCTCTGATAATTCGATTGTATAATAAATCGAGTGATTTTTTTCAAACCGTGCGATATTTCATCTGCCGATTTTAATTTCACATTGTCTCAGCTCGTGTGTAATTAAGCCGTTATTCCGCTCGATACTTACACGTACAGGCGGGGATTTCGAGCTATAAGATATCGTCGAAGAGTGATTTACTGCTCTGGACATTATTGTGTCTTAGACTTCATGGAAGGGCTTTAATAATTTCACATGCACGAGGTTATTCATATTTTATTATGTTTACAAGTTAGGTGTATCATGTACAATCTCACATTATCATCCCGTGCAGATTTCTCAAGTGTTTGGAATAATTTCAAACATCTGTTGATTGTCTCTGGTTACGACTAGCCATTTTTTCTTCTCCTTTTTTCGTTTGTTAGCTTTTCATAATCTTCTTCCCTCTTCCTTTTTACCTCGAGCAAGAAAAATATACAGTCGCTGATCGCACGTTATTTTTTTTTTCTATTTTTTACCATAAGAAAAAAGACTGAAATGTGTGAATATCGCGACGACGCGGTTCGTCAAGAAGTCTGATTTTTCTCTCTTTTCATTACAGTTTCATGGATTCTATCCTCGATTTTTAAACGAGTGACGAATAAATTGCAAAAAAATTTATCAAACCTCACTTCGCCCCCAAATTATATGTACAAACGTTATACAGTATATATCTATGGGTACAGATGTCTTTATTTATAATTTTAACCGTACATAAGAAATCGTGTATCCTACCTATGTAATGACAGGCATTATGTTAATGAGGTATATTTTTTCACCGCTTTTAAAATACGTGGGCACGATGCGATAGCTGTTTCGTATCTAATCGGTGCTTTAAACCTCCTGCATAAAAAATTCACGAGACGTCGATGAGGAGGCGTGGATTTAATTTGAATAATTACCATTGCCGTAAGATACGGGAACCCCGCAAGGACCAGCCTATATATGTTAAATAAAATTGTGAACCCTGAGGTATTATTCCTCCTCGAAGAAAGAAAAAAAAAAACAGAAAAAAAAAGAAAAGAAAAAATCACTTTGTCACCACCGTTTACTCAAGCAAAATAATTAAGGGACCAGACCCGCCTTATAATTACTTAACGAATTACGAGTATATCCCTGTCGTGATAATTTTCACTAACTCTGAAATGAACGTGGGTCAACTTATTATTCTTCTTCGGTTTTGTTAATTGAATAAAATGAGAAAGGAGAAGATTACGGACGAAAGAGTCACCGAGACACTTGTTAGGCGTATGTAGACTCCGGAGTACAGAGCTTCGCCTAATTACTCGCCGCCCCGTTTTCTCTCGCCTTTAATTATTTCACTGGTTTCCTTTTGTCTTCGAATTATAAATTCTGCACTTTTAGTACCAAGCTATAACAACGAGCAAATATCACGCTAAATTTATGCGCTTGTATATGCTCGTGATAATTTATCACATACTCATCGCGTTATCCATAAATATATATCAACAAGCTATTGAAAAATATTTTCAGACTGAACTCCTCCCAGCTTCAATTTAGTTGGAATATAAATTTGTATAAATTTCAATACGCGATGCGGTATACTATACTTGATTTTTTTTACGAATGAAAATTTATTCACGTCGCGATATGCACGCACCGATATAATCATATCTAGATAATTTTTACTTGTTTCTTCTTCTCTCTCTTTTTTTTTTTTAGTCGTTTTACTTTACGCTATCGAAATTTTCAAGTATTCGCAACTCCATATATTAAAGTGCACACTTCATGCATCTTATCGTTAGCCAGCGAATTCCATGATAGTTATTCCAGAAACGTTTGTACGGTAGCTATATAAGCGAAGAGAGAAAAAAAGTGGGATAATGGAATAGATATTAACTAACAAAATGAAAAAAAATAAAAAATAAAAATAAAAAATGTAGAAGAGAAGAAGCGAAGGAGGAAAGCCAGCTCGGAGAGTATAGAAAGAGCAATTAGCGTTCTGCAGTAATAAACGTAATAGGTTTTTATCAGATTCGAGAGAAGAGTGCAGCGAGAGGGAGGCTGCATATGCTGGAACAGGGAGGTATACGAAAGCGGTTCGCAGAAGTGGCAAGTGCCAATTAAGTTCTATCGGAGGAAGAAGGAGCCTATGGCCTCTGATTCCTCGGAGCAATTCCTCTCAGATTTTTTCGCGGCTAGCTCAAAGCCGAAGAGATCCACGCACCTGAAGTTCTGCAGGTTGCGGGAGGGAAAAAATCGAAGCCTAAAATCTTTGAGGGCGCAGGAGCTCAAAGCCGAGCTATTCTATGGAAATTGGTTATCCGCTATGGCGATCGCGAGGTACTGTAATATCGCCGAGCCGCAAAAGATCGAAGATCGGAATCGGCGGCTCGCTTCGTCCCCCATAAAACTTCCATGGTCGAAAATCGGGATGCAATATCGATCGAATACTCGAAAAGGAATAAAAACAATAATGAAACAATTTATAGATCAGGTATTGAATTCGGGATGAATCGGTCGAGGGATTCGCGAATGGAAGTGAAATACGTGTTTTCGGAAAAGTGTCAATATCTCCGAAACCGTTCGCGCGATTTCAACGAAATTTATTCGGTCGGGTACTTTTCGAAGCGCCGAATTTTCCCCCAAAATATAACCCGATTTTTAAACGAAATTTGGGAGGGGTAGCGTTTTGAAATTTCGTCGCAGCCTGGCTCGGTCCAGTCTTTTTTAATTCGCGAGTATGAATAGGCGCAATTGTGCGAAAAATTATAGTAGCTATAGAACTGAAATTACTTGCAAATATTCAGAGTCCTGACCTCACCGCGCTTTCCGGCTCTTATATCTGAATCTTCAGAGCGCATTGTGAGCTGGTGCATTAGCGCATACAGTAAAGCCGATATTTTCAACGAGATAAAATCCGCGAGTGAGTGCAGTAAATTTTAAAGCCCGACGTGCCATGCGAGGTAAAATAATATTCCCCTTGGATCCTCCGTAGCGAAAACAATGGATGATTACATGTGCGAAAAAGAATAGAGTCCTTGGGGCTTAGTATAGTGTAATATACGACAGATATCGCTACGACGATCTGTACCTATGGTAATCTCGACAATTTGCGTATGAAAAGTAAAGAATTTGAAGTCGCAGTTTTCCATTTTTTATTACATTGACTTCAAAGTCTTTTTTTTGTTTGTCAAATTTTTTTATCTTTCATTTTTGCTCTTCAAGAGACGCGGATGACACAGAGGCATAAGAATCGTCTACGGGGCTTTAATCGGTATTAAAAATCTGAAATTACAACCCATTGTAAATCGAACATTGTGCAGACTCAGCGTTAGCTACAAGCTAAGGTAGAAAGTAAGATAAAAAAATATACATATCCTGCGATTTAGTATACGTAGGCGTTTAATCCGCGTGCAGTGTAGGTATTCCTTACCTCTCGATCTCCCTACGCGAATGCAGCGCGGGTTTAATCGCAGAACCGATCGCCGCTGGACACCGTAAGGGTATGACGTAGCTGGATTTACAAATCGGTTGCGAGGATCGATAGAGATAGGGATCATCGTCATTTATTTTAATTATACTTATGCGAGATCGGAATTTATTGTATTTTCATATGAATCGTGAAAGTAGAAAGTGAAAAGGAAACGATTTTGTGTGAAAAAAAAAAAATTATGAAACCCATCGATCGAAATTGAATTTCTGATTTTTTATTTTAGGAAAAAAATTGAAATCTAGCGATTGACGAGGAAAAATAATTGAAAATTTTGATCCACGACTTCAGGATAAAAATTTGTCCTCTTAACTTGTAAAGGCAATTAGGCAGATTTTCTTTTGCTATGAATAGCAAGAAAAACACAATTCAAAAATGACTTGAACCGTTCCAACAATTCTTCACTAAGTGATCATACAGAGCGATAAAATTAAGTTGCAGTTAAACCCGCGTGTACCCACTTTGGATAATCCAGATTAAAGGATCGAGTGCATAGATAGAAGGATAGATTAAAAAAAGATAAAATTTTATTTCGGACCAGTTTTACGACCTCTGGGTAATAAGAATCGCTGCCTTCTAACCCGTGCATATTGCGTTTAGGTAGCAATATCCGAGAAGAGCTACAATAAAGACCGAAACAGAAAGGAGAATAAAAAAACTAGAATGAAAAAAAAAAAAAAAGAGAGAGAGAGAGAAAAAGAGGAACACAAAAATCTGACGACAGGATGCTTCGGGCCGCCAAAGGAGTCGATGAAAAAATTCCCTGAGAATTGAAATGGTGTTAAACCCGGGAGTTTCGGACCTGGGCTAAAGCCACATATATACATATATATATACCTAGCAATATATTGGGTGATCTTTTAAAGGGAAGGAGAACCCCGGGCCTGTGGCCATTGTATCTTTTGTGGTAATATCCAGGACCAAATGGTCTATTGGGTTTTACTCCTATATACCTAGTGCCGTATATACCTACTGCTGTATTTCGTTTTTGCAGCAATGGGGATCGGAGAGGTATGATGCGGAAAATTTTTCTACCTTTCGAAAATAATTTATTAACCGACCGACTCGTAGACGAGGATGAAATAAAATGATACCTTTATCCGCAGGATAATTTCCCTTTTGGTTTTCTCATTTTTGTCTCTACTCTCGTTTATCGGTTCCTTAGCTGTGACTACGTAATTAATTCATAAAATCTGAGACAACCGCAGTTTTATCTTTCTCGAAATTCTGTCGTTAAGGATTTTTCCTGGATTATTTTCGTACGCAACTCAGAGAGATTCACGTTCGATAATTTTTAATCACGGTATAATATCCATGTGTCCAGTTTCTTGGGAAAGAATAAATAAATTAGAAAACGTATCCTTAGTATAACGCAAAAGGAATCGGAAATCAACTTTTTTGCGATGTTACACCGCTCCTTCAATTCTAGAAATAAGTTAGATTGTATTTGCTAGTAATTATTTATCATAGTCCTTGCAAGCATTCCGGGTTTTTTGAGTCACGTATATACCTAAATATAAATACGATTTCAAAATGTTGTTACGAAGGAATAAAAAAATTGGGAAATAATCAGGAAAAAAGAGAGAACCCATTCTGACGATCGGATCGGATCCTACTAAGCATGGGAAAACCCCATGAAATTTCGAACCGAGCAAAGTATGGCCTGTGTAAATATGGCTTGGTATATCTGTACCAGTAGGTAGTTGGGAATTTACAGAAACAAAGTAGCTATGCTTCGTCATCAGGATAAAAAAAATATTTCATTATTTTATTTCATGCAGGAAATGGACATCCTGAACTCATAATAATGAAAATAATAACGAATCGACAGTTTTTAGCAGGTATAGATAAATATTTGCTACATTTTTCGCCTATAAATTATTGAAAATTTAAAATTAGATACTTTTCGATGACAGTAATGCAGCGAATCGTTTATTCAGCGAATAATTCAATGCTATGCTCGATTTAAGTGTCCAAATTGAACAGGGTCACGTTTGGTCTTTAATACTAATTAAGAAAAAAATATATATAGTATATCATGATGTGATTTTAATTCTTTGCAGATCGTACCTAATATGAAATCTATTTTCCTCGAATTTGATGGTGTATATTTTTGATATATATTTAAAGACAAAAAATTGAGTGTAATTATTATCGCATATATATTGATATCCGCGTTACTTTTTACATCATTATATCGTATTTCAATATACAGAGGTAAATTTCTCTCTATCGATGTATATGGATATAAATAAGAAGACATATACAGACGAAGAGAAAGAGAAGTATAGATATATATCTGTATTATGTATGGGATATAATGTGGGAAAGAGATAGTCGGCGTATCGTCACGTATAATAAAAAAGAAGAGAGTTAGTAAAAAGCGTGTGTATGTGTGTGGCGTTTGTGTGATGCGGGAGAGAGATATATAGAGTGGGAGAAAGATGAGCGTGAGCGTAACAGAGTCGAAGGCTGGTTCTGTCAGAAGCGCGCGCGCAGCTGTATTCAGTCGAACGTGAGCAACGTTCGGAGTAAGTTGTCCGGTAGGCTCGTACCGCGACTGAATTAATAATCAGTTATACAGTTGGAGTTAAACCGGTGCACATCAAGATCATTCCCGTGATTTATTGATCCCCGAAGAAGTCCGAGGGAGTCGAATAACAAAAGACCGGTTTCACGGTCTACGCGATTTTCTTGCGAAATACATCGACACAACAAATCGAGAAAAAATGGATCGCGATTCGATACTAATTCTTACCAAGATAATCATCGATTTTCTCTGCGTATTCGCCGGTGAGTATTACCACGATTGATCAATTATTAAACCAAGAACAATCGGTTCTATAAAAATCCACCGCAATCCCATATCATACTTGATAAAAACTGAGCCTGTGATAATATAAACAGATTGAAAGAACTCACTGATCATCAGCGTGGGCAAATGTCACTTTGACATTATTCGTTCCGTGTTGGTTATACGAAGCGGCGAGGAGTGATCGAGTAAACCGAAATAGAAGATAGTGCATTTCGTCACTGAATGGAAGCACAGTTAGTCCCGAAGTCATAGACGATTCATAAATTGAATTATCACTGAAAATAATGACCGTCACTTATATGTAACTAAATCGATAAAAACACAGTTCAATTATTTGCTTATTTACTCTAAGTTTCCGTCGATTGAAATTCGAGCGAGTTATCGTCAGCGCGAACCAATACGCGACTATAAGATCAGCGCCATTCAATTCACCTGCAGCGTGCGGCACGTTTACTCGATAAAGTGTCGCGCGGAAGAGGAGACGGTCAGACCGCGAGCCCAGATAGCCGCGCGCAACCGTTACGTATACGTATACACTTATAGATAGACCGCGCACGCGAAGTGTTCGTGAATTACGTATAGGTATTCGTATGTCTATGTATCTTTCTACCTGGAGGAGATCGATGGGTATAAAAGAGTATATAGATGAAAGCTAACGTGAAAGTAAAACAGTCTTATAAGTGGCGTATAAGATTATTACATGAATATTGAAAAAAATTGGATGAATGAAACGAATTGATTGAATTTTTGTTATTATCAACGACGCGATGTGTTATTACCACTGGTAATAGCTTAGAAAGTTAGGTTCGCGTTGAATGCATGTAGATAATAGCGGATCTATTTAAATCTCTGATATATAGGTACATACACACAGCTACGAGGCGAGATCCTTGCAGAATCTTCGATATAGCATATTATCCCGTCAAAGAGAGTTTATAACCGAAACATATTGTATGTACCAGACCGTAAATATTTACCTTTTAGTATATGGTATATTTGTGTTATAGTTTGACGAGTTTGGCTATAGAATTTAAATTTATGAAGAAGTTTATCGGGCTGTTTATAACACTAAATTACCGAAAAGTGTAAAAACTTAATTAAACGTCTCGCACGTTACGTTTCTCTCGACTGTTTCGTATGCCTTGTATAGAAATTTGAAGCTCTATTTTCAGACCTATATTAGACAGATATATACATCTGTCTCAATTATACAGGAAATTAAAACTTGGAGAAAGTTTTTTATTGCACAAGTTTTATTTTTTCCTCTTTATTTTTCTTTCACAAGAATCAAAAACAAAAATAGAAATTCTTTCACCCGAGTATAAACTATATATCTATAACAATTATAGTGACAGCACTTGCAATTAGTACATACATCTCTTTTTGTTTTTTTTTTCTTCAACACCTAACATATGTTATGCATATAATTTCGCAATATTGTTCAAAACGATGTGAATTGGATCTAACCAAGAGACTAATATAGTCAGCTGCGGTACAACGAGTCATCTAGTAAATAAACGTAGTAATTGTACAATACTAACAGCTGTTGTCTGTAATCTTTAATTATAATAAGCTAATTACTTCCAGCTAATTTTGTATAGCCCCAGGCCGCGGTAGGCTGTTTTATACAACTTCGTATTATCGTCGTCATCAGCTGATCCTGTGATATATTAGTACATACCTACAACACTGAAGTATGAATTGCGAAAGGTTCTGCGTTACCCAATATATTCTGTGTCATGAGAATTAAAAAAAAAAAAAACGTAGGTATTTCATACCATCGAACGCGCAAGGCACAATAATAATCATTACGCATCGTGCGATGAAAAAAGATATCGATGTACAAATTTCCGAAAAGTTAAAAAAAAAAACAATTTCATACATTTTTAAATTTTATCAATTTTTACGGTTGTTCAATTATTGTAAAAATTTGTAAAAAAATACGTTTTTTTTCTATATATTTTTTTTTCTTTCTCCTGTATGATGTACAGACCGACTTTCATAGTCTCTACTAATAAATAGATCTAATCACTAGATTGCGGTTTTCCTGGGTTTTTCTTCCCCCCCCCCCCCCCCCCCCCCCCCCCCCCATGCTATAGATTTTCCATTTCTCTCTGAAAGGATAGAGCGAAGTAAAATTCCACACGGCTTTAATTGAAATTATTTGGCAAACGCGTATCCAACTAACTAACTAATCAACCTATCTATCTACCATCCTAAAATCCCAACGTAAAAATATATAGGGAGAATAATAATATTATAATAATCACTGCAGTCCAGGCTATTGCCCAAGTCTGTAACGTCGGTCTACCACAAACTGACGGATGGTCCCCTTATTCGGAACAAACTAGATATATACGATATTTGATACGAAAGCACATAATAATAAGCAATTCACGGAGGGCCGCGCAGAGCCTCTCGGATTATAATTCAGGAATCTAATCGTCATAATCTACGTGACGAACCTAGTTTTTTTTTTCTTTTCCTCAAAGAAGAAACAATATACAGTACACCCGCATATTCTTATTTTACTACAAAGGGTAAAATTTCAACCAGCTCTCAGTATCACAATTCAATATTTCCTATACCAGGCTGATACGTTTTCTTTCTGTCCGATGTTTTTTTTCGATCATTTTTTTTTTCGAAAACTTGGAAATAACAAGAATTTTTATTTTCTCCGGTTTTCTTCTTTTATTATCATTATTATTATTATTATTATTTTTATTATTATTATATTTAGATTAGTATACATACATACACGAATTATGGAATTAATAGTTATCAATTAAAAATTGTAGAGGTCGACGTACCTACGGTACGTGGAAGGCAAGAATTAATCGTAAAGTAGCGATGCAGATGTAGAATACATGTATAGTTTTATAGGAAGGAAAATGAGACAAAGCAGTTATTATGTGACTTACTTGTATGTTATACTTCGGTTGAACTTATACACCTTTCCCTCTCGTTTTGTTAGATAAGGTCTTGATTCAGACCAGTTATCCCTCTAATTGGAACACATAAGGCGATATACCGTACCTTACACTCGTGCTTCTTTCTTAGAATTCAAAAATCATGCCACTCACGGTGAGAATATTTTGAAAATTTGTTATAAAAGGTGGGTCATATATATAATATATATATATATCTCCTCAAAATTCTATAGACATTCGGCTAGAGAACGCAATACAAAGTTCTTTTCTGTTCTTCTAGGTACATACATACATACGCATGCATACACATGTTTGAATATCTAGCTCGGTACTTGTCCGATACTTTAAGATTACATTATATACAGTCGACAATAGGCTGTATTATTATGCAACTTACAAAGTTGGGCATTGTGTAACGTCAGGAGTATAATTATCGCAGAGTCTTATCGTCCAGTTGACGTAATAGTGTACCGTGTATGTACCTAGAACAGATTTGTACGTGTTTTTTAATACGTGTCTCTACGTAAATTTTTCGTCGAACTTGAAAGCGAGAATGAATAGAAATAGAACGAGAAAAAAAAATAATAGTAGTAAGAAGAAGAAGAAAATTATACGACGTGAAAAATCTAGAACACGGTGTAGGGGAAGACCATGAGGAAAGCTTAATTGGGTGTGCGGAGGTCGAAGGCCTCGGAAAACTGTACAGCATATATAACTACGTGTCTCGAATTTAGGCATTTGACCTATTTATCTTACCCCATACTACTAACAGCCCCAGATATCCTCTTAGAGAGTATATATATCGCCATGGGTTACTCATAGTCACGGTGGGGTGCTGCGCGAGTAGTTCATAAAAGTGTCAAACTGAACCCTTTCCTACCATCTCAAAATCAAATCCTCTTATATCGATATACTATATAGTTTAACTTTCATTTTCATAATCGAGTAAAATCGCAATAAAATTCGACTCTTTAATATTCGATGGAAAATATCTGTATGGAAATGCAATGGATACTAAAGCCTACGAAATTGGATCTTGATTGTCTAGAAAATCGATCAACTTGCTTTGAAGTACATATAATCGTGATTTTTTAAACTTTGAGAGTGTGAAAAATAGCCCATCGCACTCTATATTGTAATTCGATGGAAAAAGGGAACACTTTGTAAAAACTATCGAATTGATCGGAGAAGCGACGTTTTTTTATTGCTACCGATTGAAAAAATGGAAGAAATGCGGTTGATTTTTATTTATAAGACTGTATATTCAAGTATATGCCACATGTATGTATAGCTTACGTACTGATAGACCTACCGACTGGTTATCGGCGATAAAGATCTGAAACATGTACTTGGAAATGTCAACGTAACCAGAGCAGCGTACAAGTGCTACCAATTAAACTGTAGACAAGAACGAAAGTGAGTAGGTAGGTTCCTTACGTTTCATTTCACCGCAGCCGAACAGCAGCAGAGCTAGTCTATATATCCCGGAGAATTAATAGACCATTTCATTCCTCTGAATGTCTTTAAAGTTTAGGGCAAACGTCACTTATGATAAGGGTGAAAGACGCACGAAAGTATATCCTACGACTCTCTTGACTCATTCGGAATCAACCTATAAATCGGAGAACCCGTACATCAGGAACAAAACTTTGAGGTTTGATAAAAACCAGATAAACTCATATAAACTTTTTTGAGGGTGGATTAAAATGAAAGAGGAAATTAGTTCATTGAACTTTAACGCGTTAGGTACCAATGTTGCTGAATTCGATATGGAAATATCGGTTCTTGATCGAAGAATATGAAAATATCGGATTTTTGAGGGACAACGTACCTTTACTTCTCGTCTTGTTTCATACATACTAAATAAAACGTTTTTGGAATTCGCGAATTAATCTATGACTCACTGTTCCCATATTATCCTGTCGCGATCATTGTGGGAGTAGAAAGCAGGAAAACCCCTGCTAGAGGCGAGCAACGAATTGCCAAGTGTATAAAACCATATTGACGTCACAGGGAAAGTCGCGATTGCTAATCTGGTTTCGCATATCAAATCCCGACGTCACTGGACATTCATTCATTCATACATACATACGTGGCACTACGTCCGATGAATTAAAGCATGGGTCAACGTTATATGGGTATATGCTACGTTAACTATGATAACATGACCCCCAGCTGGACTCAAAATTTTAAACCGTCTTCTCGTCTGACGCTACGGCGTTTATTTATGTATATATTCATAGCACCGTGATCTACGGACGAAATATAGTAGATATGGTCAAAATTAGAGATAGAGGCATGAAGAACTGACACTTTTCGTCTGCCACCGTGAATCCTGGCAGTCGTCACGCAGTCTGATGATATGAATCACACACTCACTCTCTCTCTTTCTCTTTCTCTGCTAATTTTACTATTCTATATATACTCCAATGTCCGTGTATCGCACCTACCTACGTATATCAGTGCATCAAAAGCGACTGCTGCAGTTTGACCGATGAAGTTCTAGTTTCCTTGAAGGGCAATCCCTGTCCAGAAAAATTACGATATTTTCTTATCGGCGGTAAAGTGAGAAAAAAAAATTTCAGCTCAGGTTTTCATGAAATTTTTGGCTATACTTTACGATAATAACGTTAGCGATTCTTGAGGAAGCGTGTGTACAAGTATTGGTACTTATTGCTATAGACAGAGAGGCGCATGCGGAGGCCTTTATCCTCTCGGAGGCAGAACTAACTTCATCGGTTAATAAATCACTGACGTGAGCTCTAAAAATGGTAAAAAGTAAAAAAAAAAGAAGAAGAAGTGGATGCTGAAGAGTCCGGTGGGTTTATACTTCGCGGTAGTACGTATAACGCGGCATCAAAAATTATACCCTGTATATATATACCTGTACTGGTGAAGAGACGAGGCTTTTGCACGAAAGAATACGTAATGAAGTAACGAAACGATAGAAAAAGAAGAGGAGAAAAACAGGAAAGAACCGACCGAATCTTCGCACTGCCAATTAGATAACTTCCACTACCACTGACACACCGACTAGTCATCTGTGGTCAGTTTATTTAATTTTCTAACCACTCGGCGCGTCGGTTTTACATATCTGGCCATATAGTACTTAACACGCTGCACCACGTGCACGCGATTCAGGTATGCGGCTGATGAGAAATGTCGGTGGGGTATGGGTGCATCGGTAATCATGAAATCGTAATTTATGAGTGAAAAGAAAGAAAAGACGCAGCTATGTATATGCGGAAATATCGAATAATAAATTTCTAACTTCTATACAACAATTTGAAAAAAAGGAAATTTTTACGCTTCGCCTCTTACTTCGATCAGATTAATTTATGCAGCGTTTTGACAGACTTGAACTTTAGAACGCGAAATGATGCAAAACCAATCACACAAATCGCTGATTTCATTAATTTTATTGCTTTTTCTCTTCCTCGCCGATTAACGGAATGGAACTGATATTTTTGGATTTAGAAAACGAAGCGAGCGAACTAAATTCGGGGGAAGATCAGGGAAAGTTTATTTCCAGGTTAGTCGATCGCGACCCTGAAATTATGCTACTGCAGGTCGGTCAATGAATGCAAATTTATGAAAGCGATCGTCAGGATGAATAAACTCTTCTTTCATTGCTATAAACGGCTTTGAATGTACAATTTAAGCTCTAAGGTCGTTCGAACACTAAATTCTCAAACGGATAATCTTCACACTTAAATATCAACTGGTCCATTAGTGAAACCACTGGTACACAGAAGGTCCAGACACGTATATAATGATTTTAAACGATTGAATGATAAAAAATCCACCCGAATTGGTGATCTTTGACATTGCCTCGGGTACAGAGATGAAGAGAAATGTTTATATTATTATTTAATAAATTGTTTCTCCTTCTTTTTTCGAAAGAGACAGAGAATACACGAACGTCTCGATCGGATGAAGGAGTGCGTTTTAATCAAGCTTCGTGCTCCTATTCCTTCCAAGATTACTTATACCTTCAATATATGTACGGAGTTAATCAAATTAACTGCCTGTCCAGTTTATTAGGCATGCTGTAGCTTCAGCTCACGGATATAGGCTCAAACTGACACAACTTTTCATTATCCGTTTATTTTCATTCGTTCATTTCTATACACACCATGTTTCATCACCTGTTCGCACACTCCGAGCTCTGAACACTGTTCAGCTCTTTCGAGGTACGAAAATCGTCTCAAGATCTTTAAACCCGGGTGCAACGATTCCTCTTCAAGATCTATGAAAGATCTACGAAAATCCTTTTGTACATAAATATACAGGAAAGGGGATCGATCATATTTTATTTTTACCCCAGAGTAATAGATTCTCTGACATATTTATCGATCCGCGTTCAACCCTGTGAACACGATCCGAATTTTAATATCTCATCGTCTATCCACGTATGTGTATATACGAAGAATTCATAGAAGAAGTGAAGTTCTCTGGTCCGCATACTAACGTCTCTTCGATTATGTGTTCATCGAGTAGAGGAAAAAAGTTATAGACATCGCGGGGAGGTCCTGAAAATTTCTCGAATCGAGGCTATTCTCTTGATCTTTGTATCTTATTTACCGGAATTTCGGTTTCCCACAAATTACCCTAAACGACCGCAGCCACGGAACGCTAGCAGCTATTTAAAACGAATGGAAATACTACACTGCTCTGTTTCCTTCCTCAGTCGTAAACTCTTTATTTCAAAGAACTACTGTAATACGTTGCAGGTACTAAACTGTAACTATAGACAGAATATAACGGTTCACACTGCTACTAGTACTTTCAACCGGCTACTAGCTGCAAACTGATAGAAAGCAGGCTCTAATTCCCTTCTATACGTCTTCTTCCTTTTCCGGTTCCCTTTTCTTCTTCCTTTTTATTTTTCTTTTCTCTTATTCATATTCAAATTCAAAATACTTCGGTTCCTATACCGTTCCACTTGCTTCTCTTCTCATCATCAGTGTCGTGTGTCGCCATAATTAGCATCAGAATGGTAATCCAACGACTTCTGTATGCTAATTCAAAACGATGCTGTTTCGTGGTTTGTGTACCTAGTCCATAGAGGATACCGCCCGACCGTAATACTTCCATAATTTCTCGTTTCAAGTTAATAAGATTGAAAAAAAGGAATGTCATTTTTCTTGTTCCTTTTGGTGTTCTCCCTTTGATTTCGGACCCGGTTATTGTAGTTCGCGGTGATTTCCAACGCATTTCTGGGCTTTATACGTCCCTTTGAATTTTTCTTCTACATTGATCCAGGGTACAAATTTTCGCGGATGATTCGCGTCTAATTTTGTAAAGATAATTAATTTAATACGCAGAGGAGCCAGACGCAAAAAGGTTACTCGGGATGCTGAGAAGACGTAAGTAAGGGTTAGAATCCGCGACGGTTAGCCGGTAACAAAAAAGTTCGTTGCGGTATTCGGTGGTGAAAAAAAGAGAATTTTACATGGAACTTCCGGCGCGAAACGATTTAGACGCTTTCGAAAGATTCTATATTTAAATTTGCAGTCGCGGAGTCCGCTGCAGTTTACCGTTAAAGTAAACTGGTGAAAGTTACGTGCTTGTACGAAGTCTCGCGTATATTGTGCAGACGGAATTCAAAGAGTAGAGTACCTCGTTGGCTTCTGATGAGAAACCCTTTTTTGATCCTGTAACTCGACGTAGAATCAAACTTCCGATCGTATCGGCGACGATGCGTATACAAAACCGAGAACAGACATTTCTTCTCAGGCATCTTGACCGCGTTTTTCACATCTGATGTACTAGAAATGTCCAAAAACGAGACTCGATTTTTTGGAATACTTGAAACACACCCTGTTCGTAGCAGCTACGGGATCTAATACTGAAAAAGCGATAAAGTCGAACAGATCGAGAGGAGAGAGAGTCCAAACTATAGACTTTGCTTTTTGTAGCTGCCGCATGGATTTGACGTTTTTTCTCGTACAATTTTATCATCTGACTTTTTCTAACTGTATCCACTTCTTCTTCTTCTTCTTGCGAGTGAGAGAACCGGAGCTGTACATGCTCCAAGGTGCAGGCTGTTACGTACAAAGTGGCCGATAAAGTATTTCGTATCGACACAACGTTTTTCGATGCTGAAGAGAAGTCTTGAAATTGACAAGCCTTTTGCTTCACTTTCAGCCTCGAAACTTCAAAATTTGACCAGTCGCAACAAAAGTGAACAAAAATTAGAAAATTCTGTTCGAATCTGACGATCATGCGTCGCTGTACATTCGCGTGAGACATTTTAAGCCCTGCGAGGTAATCGATGCCTGCAGATAACACTTGTGTAGTGTGAAATACTGTGGGGAGGCGTGAGCTCCCATGGTGGTTTTCGTTGTTAAACCCTGTGTAACATCATATACCGGAAACGCGGGCTATATATGCTCGTTGCTGAGGAAATAAAAGGGAAAAATAAAGACATTGAATGATTCGATGGCACGTGCAGCGGCAGTCTGTTGCATTTGTGTTATAATTATGTAGTTTCCTCGTATATAGTTTCGTGTAGCCCGTTCAAGGTTTGTGGTTAGTGGAAGGTGATCAAAAATAACTTTTTCCCGAAGAGGAACGAGCAGTTTCCTATTTCTTTAGGTCTATAGGGACGATCCTGGGCCAGCAGCAGCGGTGGTACCACAAACATCATAAAATTCGAACTAGGATATGCATTCCGAAGGTGCTGAGTGACAAACTGTTATATGCCCTGTAATACGAATCCACACCTTCTTAGTGTCACATCGTTAAGCCGTGATACCAATTCGGGAAAAGCGAAACCCCTGTTTTTCTAAAAGTTGATAATAAGTCAGGAAAGCCGGGGAGCTCTTTCGAACCGTAATTAAAGAAGATAAATCACCCCCGTGCGCCATATACCCCATGCGATTGAAAGAATTGTTACAAAACACGGGGTCCTCGCGACCTTTTTGATGTTGTATATAAATGCCAATTAGCCCGATACAAGGGATTCTGACAGCGATCATTAATCCGGAGGGTCTTTTTTCTCCTTATTTTTACAGCCGGAATGGGGGTTCTGATGTTCTATATTTACGGAGAGCCGTTCAAACGGGGATTATTCTGTAACGACGAGTCCTTGAAATATCCTTATGCCGAATCGACTGTCACCAGTACAATGCTGTACGTCACAGGCCTGTTTCTTCCAATATGTGTGGTAAGTTCGATATTCTGAAGAATTTGTTATTTAAATTAACGATGGAATAAGGCTGACGGTAAGTTTCGGCAACTTTTTAATGAAAACTGATAGAAATCGTTCCGGGAATCGATGAGATCGACTATACCGTGACCACATCCGTGCGGAGACAGACAGTCTACAAGCCATCATTCATCCCTGGGGTTATTTTGGTCCCTTCTAAGACAGGAAGACGCGTTTACAGGGTCCACAACCTTTTTATTTCGTACCTATGCATGTATGGCTCATAACCTACGCACGTGTACTCGTTTACTCCATTACATGCTAATACATCAAGGCCCTGAGCGTAATGTCTACTTGTCAGTGCACATCTTTCTCACTTTTAATTGACTGTAGATTTGTCGAATAACTTTCGAACTGGTGCACCGATTTCAGAAAAATTTGGGGCATCGATACCTTGAATAACTTTTAGATCGCGTATCGAATTTGATAAAAATCGGTCGAGGGGTTTGGGAATGAGAAAACAAAAAAGATTTTTCAGAGAAGTGTCAATATCTCTGAAACCGCTGGACCGATTTCGCTCAAATTTACCGCAGAATCGCGTTTTCCCACGAGCGGTATATTTCCTTGTAGAAATTTTATTGATTCAGGTTTCTGAATTGTTTAAAAACTCGGTGAGAACTAAATTTCAAATTTTTGTTATTAAACCGGACACTTTCCAGCTCATTAGTTCTTATCTTGGAAGGTCGTCACCGCTTCCTCGTCGATCAACTCAGCGATCCTGTCCGTGTAATTAGTCTCTCCCTTTCTCCATTATTTTCAGAGAAAAAAAATGACCAATCAACTCCGCTATGCGATGATCGAGTGAAATGATAATGTGCCCAATATGTAGAACCAGGAATTTGTTGCACATAGGTATTATTTATGACCTCCCATATAATAATGTGCCTAGGAAGAGAAGGAAAAAATAGGCTTTCTATAATTGTCGACGTCTAACAATCGGGAATATATCCCGAGTTGCTTTACACGGGTAGATTTCTAATTGCGGCTAGTTACTAGCTTTGAAGATAGTCCAGAGAATTCGGGGCTATGAGTTATGAATAGGTATATAACCCAGAGGAGGGAAGTATGGTCCATATATTTCAATACATCTGACATAGCTTTCTTGCTTTCTCTTTCTCGAGCCCTTAATAATTTACTTGATTTATCCTATAAACTAGCAGCGATGACCCTCATTGTTCCATAGGTCTCATAGAATGTATCTGCTCTTTGATCCATCCAACGAGAATTATTTAACCCTCTGGAGTTGATCTTATATCGAGTAAGTCCTCGAATGTATCTGTGTAGGGACAATTAAAGATGAGAATTTGGACCGAAAACACCGCTCTTAAATTTAGTTATGGACCTAAAGGTCTCGTTCTGGGAACTTGAACTCTTTTAGAGGCGCCTTTTAGTATAGAGAGGCATCGATACTTTCTTCGTATACACATAAATATATATATATATATTTGTGTATGTGTGCGTGTGTGTCATAAGTCCCTGTATCATAGTCTAAAAGATACCGCCCACAAACCGGCTTCTTTTAGTTATACTGTCCAGCAGTAATATCTAGTCGGTTTTTTGTCAATCGTATATAATACGAGATAGCCGGTCAAGATTCATATACACGTAAGTTTGAATACACTGTGTATATTATGAATCGAAAAACAGTGACTGACGAGAAATCGTAAGAAATTCTTCAATTTTTAGGCTCCTCTTGATCATACCTGCAATTTTTAAAACCACGAAGTGAAAAGTTGATTTGAAAATCGAAGCTTGGTGTACGATCCGAGTATCCAGTCCATCTTCCTCGTGCATATACATCGCACACGGAGGTCTCTTCCTTTCCGTGGGTTCGTGTGAGTCCGTTACCTGCACCTGATGTTGGCTTGTAAAGGATTTTTCTTTCCTTTTTATTTCCTTTTTATTTCTTCCCTTTCAACACACACAGAAGCTTGGAGTAAGACAAGATTGAACGAACTCCATTCCTATTTAAGAAAGCATTTTATCCGGACTGCACCTGTCCTTTTTGGTCACGGTGTCCAGTGTTACGGTTCCTCGGTATTTCTCTCGTCTCTTTCCCCTAATGGATTATTCCAGGTTTTAGATCCTGCTTTTTCTTCGTCTCCTCTTTCTTCTTCAGAGATTAATTTTATTATTATAATAAAAACGTTCGAAGTTAGTTTTTTACTCTCCTATTTTGAAAATCGTCTAGACATTTTCGACTTCAGAGATAGATATTATATATTCCTGTTTAAATAAAATCTCCGAGACTGTTCCCTCGAGGTATCTCCTTCTCCTTTAACGCAGGTATACCAAAGCAAGTGAATCAAGATAATCTAATTGTTTGTCTGTCTGAGAAAAGGGTTCACAAAAAAATTCCTTTTTCTCCTCTTTTCGACTTAGGTAGGTAGGTATGTATATATATCTAAATGCGAGATTAGTAGACGTTAAGAAATGCGTTTAGAAACAGTGTAAAGGTGCCTAGATCGGTCAGATTAAGCTGTTCCACTTCAAGTCAGGCCAAAATAGTGCCAGAGAATGAAAAATACGTTATAAAAAGGAGAACAAAAATGATGCAGCTATTCTACGAACGTAAAAACTGCAGCCGACGATTATAAACTTTTCCTCCAGAAAAAAAAAACAAAAAAGAAGAGAACAGAATGAATCTTCTTTTCTTTTTTTTTTTTTAAGGATTTTTTTTATTGCGGATAGAACCCCGTGTTTCCTTTATCCCTATCGTATACTTTACATGCGGGATTGGTAGTAATTCAGCATGTAACACGCAGCTGTTTAAGTATCTCTTGAGTATTAACATATACCATATAGCTGAGGGCTAGTATAGTGGATATAATTTAGAGTGATGAGAGCACGCGTCTTCTCTTTGCGCTACGGTCTTTATAGTCTATGTAAATTTTTAAAGAATATTGTTAATCGCCACGAATCAACGAACTGCCACTTATATCATTCGAGTATAGTATTATATACTTAGATAAGAGAATACATAGTGTATTTACTTACGTAAATATATATGCATATATACGGAGATTCACATGAGAGGGTCTTTTTTTGCATTTATCTCGCTGATGATAATTATGTTTCTAATTAAAAAAAAAAAAAACACGGCCCTGCAGCGATGATAAACTTCACTCTCAATAATCCCCATTCATATATTTTCACGTACGAAACTATATGGTAAAGTTAATTCGTGAAAAATCGAGCAAACTAAATAATCGAACGACATAATTCTTCCTCTTTTTTATTTTTTATTTTTTCCTTCACCGAAAGAAATAGGCTCAAGGCAGTCGGAATTTCGGTGTGAAGAGGCATTGAATTAGGATTTACTTAAAACCCTTTGTAACTTATTTCATCGGTCCTAAAAAAGACGAGAGGGCAGACGGTGATCCTCGTGAAACGAAGAGGCCGCGCTACGCATTAGTGACGAAAGATGAGAAAAATGCGTTACTTTTTTTTATCAGGTCACAGAAATTTCCGGAAACGATAATGACAACGCAGGAATTGGTCACTCAAATGAAGGGACGTTTCGTTTTTGAATGAAATTCGACGAATAATTCCCGATTGAAATTTCAACGAAAAGAAGAGAGCCAAGAGAGTTTTTGCGGCTAAAAAATAAATCGCGCACAATCGTACGTTGGTCTATATCGAGCCTGTATTCCGCAATTAATGTATTTTCAGATCACAATCCTATTTCAAATTTATGTACCCATATTTAAGGATTCCTTTCAGGCCAAGTAAACTTTCGTATCGCGAGCGAGCGAGATATCGTACAGCAAACATCAATTTGCAAAAGCGATTAGATAGGTAGACTGGAAAGACATGCCTACCCATATACCCATATGTAGAAAATACCGTCCGAAGGAATGTCGCACTGTTATCGTTAAATATTCCTATTTCTATTTGCTTTTTGCCTTTTTTTTTTGTTTTCACGTATTCGGCAATAAAATTTGAAAACCTGTATTTGTACGGTGAAAAATAGCGATCGAAGGTGACAGAGATAAAGAAAAGTATGGAACGAATGAAACAACAATATTTCCCTTTTTTGTTACACAGATGATACTCGGCGAATTTACCCAGGCTAAAAAACAGCGAGGACAATCTGCGAGAGTATTCTTGGGATACACGATCCCACCATGGATTTGGAAGGCGTATTATCACGTAAGATTTACTCCTAGATTATCTGAGCTCTCTATTGCACAAATTTTCATTTTAAAAATCCCCTCGTTATGTCTGTCATTATTCTAAAATTTATTTCACATTTGTATTCTATTTCAATTTCCAGATCGGAATTTTTGGCTTCGGAGCTGCCAGCACCGCACTAATTACAGACATAGCAAAATATAGCATCGGTCGTTTGAGGCCCCATTTTCTAACCATCTGTAACACTTCTGTCTGTTCTGTGGAATCGAATTTGCATACTTACATCACGGATATCCAATGCAATTCTACATACGGGGATAAAGTACTTAGGGAAGGCAGGTCAGTACAGTAAATATAAATTACCTTTCATCTAATTCAATAGAATTTCCATTTTTTCCAACATATATTATAGTATAGCAATCATTTTTATCCATTGTTTTCCTTCGGGGCCTTGCGACATATATACCTACATAGTTATAAAAGTGTAGACGTATAAGTAGAGTAACGAAAATAATTCCGAATCAATCATATATACCATATCACGCCGCACCTGTTTGCCAGGTGAATTGCCTCTGCTATGCCGGATAGGTGAACACGTTATACAGTTTGCTGTGATACAGGGATTTTAATCAAGCTCAATATTTGATCAATCGCGAAGAATGGAATGCCGATGAAAATTTTTTATCGGGATATCGGTTCGTTTTTTATTTTGCACGTATTCGTTAGAGTTCAAAAATAATTCAGGCTGTCAATTATCGTATTTCAAGGTATCGAAATGTGTGAGAAAAATCGTAAGTTACATGAATATTAAATCGCGGACTGCATATATCGCGAGTCTAATTCCGGAATTCGATTGCTTATTGCCAATTGTAACATCAGCGTCGAGAATATTGATACCGGAAAAGTCAATTCGGCTTTTGTGGTTCGAGCGATAAGTCTTGAAGACTTCTATTTATGGATTCATTTGAGGAAACGGTGATAACTCAAATCTCCTGTACAGTGATTTCATTCATTCGCGGTCCAATTTTTTAATTCCCGATTACATGCATAGTTCCAAAGCTTTTATACACCGAAAATCGTTAAACAGAAACTAAAAAACAAAATCAATTTTTTTTTCTTCGTCTTCCGACTTGACCTTTCTGTAGTTTTTAGGGATTCAAAAATTCGGAGTTTCTGATGACAAAGAAAAGAGAGAAAAACAAAAAAAAAAGAATTATAACAATGAACGAATATTCGCACATTTTACAACATAAATTTTTCATCGCCACAGGCATCGAGTTATATCGAGTTCCGTATATTTACGCCTTAGATATACATTAACATAATTGTGTTCTTTGTTGTTTCAGATTATCCTTTCCATCCGGTCACTCGTCATTTTCAGCATACACGATGCTTTACCTGATAGTAAGTTTCGCCCGGAAGAAAAAAGCAAAAAAAAAAAAAAAACAAACATGATAAATGAATCGATCAAACTATTCATCACCAAATCGTTGCCTTATTTCTATATTCTGCGTATAATATAAAATCATCTTTTTATGCAACTGAATAGTACTCAGAATTGAAGATAACGAAATCACCCCAGAATATTTAAAGTCGATCTTCTATCAGCTCTTGCCCTATCAAAAATTACCATACGATGTAGAGCGACTGATAGAAAATGAAAAAAAAAATTTTAATCAAAAAAATGGTCAAAAACTATTTGAAACTAGACTGCACCGAAATTTTAATTAATCCTTGTCCCTGTCTTCACCTGTTTACAGTTGTACCTTCAAGTAAGAATACAGTGGAAGAACACCAAGCTCTTAAAACACATAGTTCAATTAATTTGCTTCGTTATGGCCTGGTTCACCGCTTTGTCTAGAATATCAAACTACAAACATCACTGGAGCGATGTCCTAGCAGGATCTGCGCTCGGAGTGACCATGGCGCTCGTCGTGGTAAGTTAAGAAAAAAAAAAAATTCGTAATTATTTCGAAAGGGAGGGGGAAAGAAAGAGAGAGAGAGAGAGGAAAAAGGGGAAACCAAATACTGTGTTTTTCTGTAATTTTTTAAACATCTTGGGATATGATGATTTGTTTCAGGCCAATTTCGTAGCCGGTCTTTTCAAGGTGGAAAAGCCTAGTAAGGAAGCTGGTGTTACGATTCGCGAAACAGAATACGAGACCGAAGGGACTCAGGTGAATAATGGCACGGCCAATCGAATCTGTTAATTATCAGTCCCGATCTATCTTCGCGGATCCAGTAAATAGATATTCTATCAAGTTAGTTTCACAAACTTTAAAAACGTATATAATATCGATAATTCTTCACACCTTTATATGAATAATTGAATACTACATTTTATTCGTCTCTGAGATGATATATATGTTACTTTTATTATTCTCACTATTTTTCTTCTTCTTGTTCTTCTTCTTCTTTGCTCAACTTATTGAACATGTATTAAGCATATTAACAAATAATATATATCTTTCTTTCAACTTTTTATCCTCATCGAAATCAGTTAACTGGCATATATTATATAAAAGTGATAAAATGAAAAGAGTGAATTGAAGAAACACTTGACGATGATAAATATACTTATCGATTTTTAATTAATATATTATATATCTGTATTAATTAGATTGTGAAACTAGCTGTAGCATCATCGCGTAAAAAATAGATTTATATTTATTATTATTATTATCATTATTATTATTATTGTTATTATCATCATCATCATTTTCTTATTCTATTTTCTCATTTACAAACTACATATATCTATATATACGAGAAACTCTAAAACCGTTTCAATTTCGAAAATAACAGAGTATTATTAATGAAGTTTACATAAACGTTATAGATGTATACTTATTGAGAAAATCGAACCCATATATGTATATATATACATACAAACAATAAGCAATATTTTCACTTTTGGGACCAAAAAAAAAAAGAGAGAGAAATTAATTGTTTTGTTGAGAAATGTGGGGAAAAAGAAATCAATTTTTCTGGAAATTATTATCATTATTTTTTCATCTGCACAATTGAATTGTTCATATTAGACGAAAAATCCTACCTACGAATATTTGTGCCGATGAAATATTGCTTATTGTGGTGATGAAAAGAGAAAAAAAAACGAAAAAAGAAACAAGATACTTTTAGCAAATGAGAATTATATCAATATACAGGATGTCCGAACGCTGATTGTATATGAAGAGGTGCGAGACTTTGACTATTTGCTTTCAAGGTTGCTTATTTTCATCATTTGCTTGCCATTTGTATGTTGCAATGAAATAATTATCCCGTTAGATATATATACATGTATATAATATATACGTTCAAATGCTAAAATCGAAATACATAGACTATAATAACTCCGCAGCTTATCGAAATCTATTTGGTCTTTTTTTTAGACAATTTTATTAAGATAGTTGCTGTAGGTACGGAGTTAATCAATTAAATTCACCGATTATTATTCTCGTACTCAATTTTGACTTTTAAAATCGATTTATTAGTCTAATCCGGACAAACGATGAGTTACTTTTGTATATTCTTACTGTTTTTAGTCAGTGGCATATTATCATAGGTAACTTTGAAATAAAACCTCCGAACGATGTAGCAACTACTGAATTTGACAGTCATTAATAAAACGGGTTTTTACAGGTCAATTAAACTTGGAGGAATTTATTAATGAATAAATTAATGGAAACTGTGGCAAGGTCGAAGGATTTTTGCAGAGATGTATGCGAGAGAGTCTTTTCCCATTTAACTATCATAAATCCATCGATACTGTGTTACGTATGGTTAAAAACTCTTCACTGTTTATTTATGTACAACATAGAATGTGTTACGTGTGACTTACTTTACTTCATGCCCGGTAATCTACTTCAATTCTTGTTCAAATAGAATTTAAAAAAAACTGTTTTTATTTTCATTTGATGAATTGAATTGTGCGACAAAAAAAGAACTTGACACCTGGACTTAAAGGTTCTAAAATATCGCCAGGGTCACCTTTGCCTCTGGTTACGCCACTGTGCTGTTCCTATGTACACAACGTGTACAGATACACGTCGTATATTTATCCCGAAAAATTCGTGAGTCAGAAATGAAAAAGAAAAGAATGATAAACAAAATATTAATTGTTTAGCCACTGATTCATAAACAATGAGAATATTATAAAACTACCTCTAAACCTTGATGTGCTGGTTTAGAGTTTGGTCGAGAAACATTAATTAGATTAGATTAGCTTTAGATTAAGTTGTGAAAAAGGTGCGTAGGTACCTACTGATTGTACGTAAATACACCTACGGCTTAAAATGACTTTTTAATATTCATAATGATACGTATGTTTGTGGAATTAATGAATCGAGCTTCCGGAATTACTTAACTCAGTTAATTCATACCTAAAAAAATACAACGTTATTTTATAATGCTATATAATGTTAGAGAAAAACTCTGAGAAGTGTGTGAATGTAATAATAAAACGCTGAAGTTTTGGCTAAGCTCTCTAATTTCTGTGCAGCGTTTAGTGAAAACTTAATAATTTGTCACAGTTATCTATGTCCAGTTATTGTTCAACTTAAATAGTTAATTTATGGCTTTGACAATCTGGATTATTGCCTAATATGATGATATGAATACTTAGTGGAGATAAAAAAAAATCAAAAAAGAGAAAAAAGCATGAATGTAGAGCGTTTGATTTTTATAATATATTATTATATTGTTACGATAGTTTGATATTTATATTTATTAGTAGAAATTACAATCGGATGATTTGCCAGTAAATTTTGGTTGATATTACACAGATATATATTTAACCTGCTGGTATGTACGTACGTTAGGAATAATTATTTATTTTATAAAATGATGTACTGTTGTAGAAAAAAAACATATATATACATATATATATATATATATATATATACATACATTGAAAGTACCTATCCAACTACGCTTAATTATTCTTCTCATATACCTCGTAGTTATCTTTCAAAATATGTTTTAAGCTTTGCCGGTAGTTTTCTTTGTAAGAAAAATTTCTGCATGCTGTAATATTTCACTAATACATAAACATAAACTCTGTCCTTCGATAACGAGGATCTCTGAAAAATCAATTCTGGTGATGGTTGTTACGAATTTATTCGATATAATGCAAAGTTCGTCGTACTATGTAATAACGTCCCGTGAGCTAATGTTCAGAACTTGTCTCATTTGCCAGTTTTTGTCAGTTGTCAGTGGTCGTCACATTTATTGTAATTTCAATTAATTCATTATCTAGGCAGATTTCCAAGAGTACTTGAAAATTAGAGCATGTATCATGTAGCTGATAAAAGTAAAGAAATTGTGACAAAAAAATCTTTACTAAAACTTGCTAGACACCCTGCTCACCCCATCCGTAGTTAACGGCTCTCTTTCAGGACCAGTTTTTTGTTCTTTGAGTCGAAACTTTAGACGGTAATAAAATTTACCAGCTAAATTTAATATGCTTACTAGATAATGAAAGTCTGGAACAGCAATGCTTCTCTGTATATACAGATCGAGAAACCTAACGAGCCCTCTCATTAAGCGGCACCAACTGTTTCGTCGGTGTTCTGTACCTATCTGTAAGATTTGTGTCGGACAATTCGACTATACTAAATTAACTGTGATATTGTTTGCTGGTGGAAGCTTTTCAGAACATTAATTTATCCAATTGAACTGTAATCTTTCGTAATTGTTCTGTCGATCTGTAGACTTTATTTCTTCGCTATGAATAATTATTGTTCTATTTATACTGAGGGACTATTTACTGCTAATTGAAAGAACAGCGATTTCCTGAATTATTATCGAAATACGATGTAGCTGATAGATTTAAACGCAGATACACCAAGCCATGATATGCAAGAGACAGTTGTTTGACTTTTGCTTCTTGTCTTTGGCTTCGTTTCGCGCTTTGGGACAGAATCTCGTACAATAGAGAGTGCTAAATAAGTTGAAATGAAAAAATCTAATCCTAGAAAAAGACTGGAGTGTAAGAAACGAGAAAAACTACGAATTTTGCAATCGGCTATATAATATTTTAAAATAGACATGGGTCAAGCTAGATCTTTAAATACCAAGCCAATCCTCTCTTATCTCTGAATTTAATCCATTCTCTAGTCAAACCGAAGATCGAATTTTAGACCCCTGTCTAGTTTAAACGTTATAACTAATCCATTGCTCAATTTAACTTTCAGAATGAATCAAGTCCTTTGAGAAATTGTTCAACAAGATACGACGGCGTTCCTGTGGATTTATGAGGTAGATCACGTGATTAGTATTAATATATATCTACTAAAATCAAATAACCATCATGTCAGTATTTGAAATAGCCAACTGTTTTTACAATAAAAAAAATTGTTGATCTCAAAAGCAATTTTTTACCACCAAATAAAAGAAAATAAAACATGATACTACATTAAGTTAGGTTAGGTTTTACCATGTTGAAATAGATACTTGAAGAAATTGATAACTCATTTTGGGGAGCAATTACTTATCGAAGTAATAAAAGCAACGACGAGTGCAATCATCTATAGTATACTACTACCTGTATAATAGCGGTATACAAAAATTAGAATTGACGTTGATGTCTTACCTTCATAACCTCAAAATTTTTCTATCTGTTACATGAGTTGTCAATCAGATGTCTCGGTTCTTTGGCGGTACTTTATACGTGGTGAGTCTTACGGCGTTATTTGTTCACTCACTTAAATTCATTTATTTGTTCATTCACTTGCAAACAACGATTTATCAGCGCATACATACAGAAACTGTGTGAGTGACACTTGAAGTTGCATCCTTCCGGCAACAACCGAGACACGAATGAGATGAAATTGTTTAACCGAATTTCTGATAATACAAATAGTAAACAACGAGTTGACACGATTTTGTTTATCAACAAACACCACTAATCTTGTTAATTGTCATGCGCACAATACGATATCCGTAAATATTATAGTAAATACCGCTGATAGTAGGTATATCTGTGGTAAATACGTATATACAAATTCAACACCCACCCACACGATTGCCGAACACCATGCGTAGCCATGAGGCGCAGCTGCAGTGCATTCTGGGATCTTATGACGTCCTACTCACCCGGCGGGATCTTTTAAATCGGTTTATTACCTTATACTTCGATATGAAACTTTTATGAGATTCATATTGAATGAAAATTAGCTGACGTTGTTTATTAGGTAGTATGGATACTGATGGGAAATTTGACTTTGATTTTTGATTGATAGGTAAACCCCGAATATCGGAAATACACGTCCAAATGATAACCCAATCAGAGAACGCATCGGAATACATGATTTTTATACGACATTTAGAATTTCTGAATGAAGATATCTTGTATTTTCGTTCAGTGATACGATTACTATTACATTTAAGGAATTTTCAGTAATTTGAAATTCGTGAATAACCTTGATCGGTTTCTTTATTTCAGAGAAAGATATAGACTTGCGATGCGAGCATTTTCACTAGCACCACTTATAGCCTAGAGATGGAAATATTCCACTCTATTGATTCTCTGTTAAGCTTACCTTTGAATAATTAATGAAGAATGGAAAATGAACAAGATTATGTATAATAACGATGAATTTACCCACCTAATATCACCTAAAGCTGAAGTTTGAAGATTGAAAATTGGATAGGAATAGTTGATTCGGTTTGAACACAAGCTTTCAATCGTTTTCACAATTTACCATATATAACAAAAGGAATAATTGATTTTGATCAAGTGAAAAGTGATAAAATAAAAGGAAAAAAATATATAAATAAGAAATAAATACCAACAAGGTTTTTCAATTCCTAAATATATAAAACGATTGAAACGTATTGAGTAGCCAATTTATTAAACACTGCTATGCTGTTACCCTTGAGTTATTTAGCTGGTTTTTTCATATCACAGTTATTTTCAAAATTCTTAATATATAATTAATATATTGAAAGTATTGTTAATCTTACATAATGGTGCATACACAGACATCACGGGGGACATTGAATCTCGGAATTCTGTTTTCTTTCTTTTACTCGATCTCACCGTCATCTCTTACATCAGCATTCTAAAATTAATATTATGCGCTTCTTTACTTGATTAAATTCAAACTTGAATGAATTAATGAATCCAGAAGTTCTTACTCGGTGAATAAAATTCTCAAAACATATATTCATATATTCGCACAAAATTCTTTTCGCAATTGTTAAAAATAAATACAATATTAGTAGGCGGAAATAATGATAATTTGAAATAATTAGCTTTGAAAATCAAGCTATTAGATATATTACGCTTCTGAAAAGCACTGAATAAAGCTGCCCGAACGTAAAGGACAAAGGCAAATCTTGAAAATCATTTAAATGCTTAAATTGGAATTCGAAATGACAATGATTATTCGTAATTCAAATATACAATATCAATAAATCTATCAGCTCAAGTAATTTTGCACACATACACATACGTACATACATATCATGATATATCTAACATGCTTGAGTTGAAAAAAAAAAATTATTAAAAAGAAAATTGAATATGTCAAGTACTTTGTTTATTCATAAATAGAGAAAATCAATAGAAAAAAAAAAAAAAAACCAAATAATCATTAGTTTAATTCAAGGGATCAGCGTGCATCAAAACCTGTAGAAATAAAAAGGAAGAAAATTAGTAATCACGTTGTTAATTCAGAATATCATGCACGGAGGACATGACAATGCGAACTATGATAAGAATGTATGATAGCGTGACAGAGCTATTTAAATAAAACGCATTATTTGAACGGATCAATCTGTCCAAAAAAATATTTTATTGTGCCTAATTTATAGAAAATTTATTTATTCATTGTAAATGCTTCATCAAACTACCTTGGTAAGCTGCACATGTCACATGTCGCGAGATCAGCTGGATTAATAAATGTGCAATGACGACATGTCCACAGCGGCTGATCTGGTATTGGATCAGAAGCGACACCGCTACCTACTCCTGTACCTACTCCAACAGTAGATACTGACGATCCAGGACTGTTGCTGAACGCTATTCCCCGTGATGTGTGCGGAACTGTTGCTGCTGTTGCTGATATCAACTGTTCTACAGTTGCCCAGTGCTCGGAATGCGCCCATTCCAAAGCCTGCTCTCGATTTCCCGAACGAATCGCTGATAGGAGCGGAGCCATGTGGTCCTGCAAATATTACATTGGAATATTCTGAGTTACACATGATATGAATTTTTTCCAGAACATAATTACTAGATACACACGTGTGGGTATCATCATTACATGAATAAAGCTTTTCAATTTCTGTAAAATCACCTCTGTCTAATATTTTCATGAATTTATTCATTTTCTAAAAGGTAGTAGATGATATCGGTACTTTTACAACTCATTTTCACGTAGGTAAAAATTGATCGCAGTTAAATTTTTTCAATACTAAAGATAAGGATTTTTCTCTAGTTTATCTAATATTGTCGATCTTGGAACAGAACGCAACGAAATATAAACAGCAAAGTCTTGTTATTCTCCACGGAAACAATAAGCGACTCGAATAAGCTTACAAAGTTTTTAGAATTACTAATTGGGCACATTGATAGGAATATTAAATATTGTTATTGAAATGAAGGCTTTTAGTTGAATTCAAGCCTTTTTTTAGAACTTCAAAGCTCTGTACATATCTCAAGTTATATAAATTTTGGTGAGCTGAAGAATATAGTAAAGATTCCAGCCATCACGCTACCTTCATTGGAAGCATATCCATCGTGGCTATGAAGAGAAGCAGATGGAAGTCGGATATTGCCTCAAAAAATTGATCGGGCGTAAACTGCTGCATATATGTGCATAGGGAACTGAACTCCTGGACCTGACCGTCGACTAGTCTGAAACGAGATTAATTCACAGAGTAAGAAATTGGCGTGAGAAGTGATGCAAAATTGTAATTAGAGTACAAAAAAAATGGAATATTATTCAAAAATCAAAAACTTAACTCTTGGGAGTAACTCAGAGCGTAATTTGGTATGAAATGGTTCTAATATTTAATTTGTTCAATAAACTTAGAAACATGTGGAATAATTTCATCTGGTCGTATTTTTGTTCACCTATTTTCAACTGGAAATGGAGTAACGTCGTCGTTTACATGGAAAGTGAAGTGTGGTGTGAGCGGTGTCGAGGCTGGTACATCGACCAGTAAATATTCAACAGGCAAAGGTCTCGCTAATCTCGATACTTCGTTCCCATAAGTGTCCTTTTCCTGAAAATCATAAAACTGGTTTATAGAAGTGCATGATTCTTTGATATTGCGTTGTTTGCGACGTTTTAATCGAATTCTATTTATCGTGGCGAGTTTATAGAATTTTAATATTTGGAAGCAATAATTTAGAGCAAGAAACTTCAATCCTTTTAAATTCGTTGATGCTTTTAGCTTGTATTCATTATACTTTGATTTTTCGTTTAAATAGTGCATCTCAAATCGTGTTTTGCCCGCGACGCCAATCGGATGCGAGTTTCCGATTGGCTGTTGAGACAACGTCAAAGATTACGTCATATCAATAGCCATCGTCCAGCCAATGAGCAAATGGAATTCGATTATCAATGCGCGATGATTTTTGCTGTCGCTAGAATGAAACATATTCGACTTTGATTAGTGTTGATGTATTCCGGAGTATTCGGAGCCAAGAATAAAAAATGGGATTCTATCAATACCGATAAAATTATTGTCATAGTGGTAGAAATCAAGAAGACGACGAAACACAGCGTATTTCGTAATTCTCTGACTCTCCGTTAGGCGGCGGCCAAAGAGAACCATGACCTCCTCGTAGCAAGCGGGTCTGCTCGAAGAAATATGCGGATTCAAAAATATGTATAATGAAAATGACGATGATCATATAACTCCAAACTATAGAGTACCTAAATTCAGTGAGCACCAGTAGATTATTAATTCATAAACGTTCTGATAATGAAAATAAGATAGAAAAAAGACCCAACTAAATTAACATCCAAGCGATTGATTTTTTTCGTCAAGTTTTTTTCATCCGCAATCTGAGCCAAGTAGGCCTGCGTAAATCTAGGAGGCTTTGAAAATGAACAGAGAGGCGCGCGACGAACGGCGGGAGGGAGTAAAGAAGGGGTAGATGAGGTGCGGTGAGGGGAGATGCGGGGGTTAAGACGGGAGGGACGTAGAGCAACAGATCGTAGCGCGCGCTGTGGTGTGTGTCGATCGGTCGGTCGGTCGGTCCCTCGCGCCGCCATGCTAGTGGTTAGTTTAGTGAATCAAACATAATGATGTGGCAAAACGTTTGCAGCACAAGTTAAGATTAGGAATAAATAAATAAACGCCGCGTTCGACGGGCGACCCATCGTTATGTTACTTATAATAACGTTCGATAAACGTAAATATACCCGTGTATAGTACAAAACGCAATACGCGATTACCTAGACCCGCGCGCGACATTCAATTAATCTCGATGTAAATTATAATAAGTTAAAAGCGTCCGATAACATTACGTATAATTCCTTATTTTACTTTACTCTCGTTTTTCTATTATTATCATATATATACAATATACAGAGATATAATCCAATAGCTTATTGTAAGTCAACGATACGGCAGGCACCTCGTCCTCGTAGCCTCGTAATAAACAAACACACGGTACGATTCTATATGCTCTTTATTATCATCATATCATATCATATCATGTCATTTTTTTGACTTTTCTTTTTCCTATTTTACCAGGTAGTAGATATTTCCGTTTTTATCGTACCTATAGTATTTCCTAACAATTGGATTTTTTCACCAATCAACTGCGGGGTCTATACCCAGTGATATGCGCGTCAACAATAATTGTTACCATTATTTGTTACATACTGCAAACTACATAATATCATCATCGATCCCTATTTCGCAAACCTAATCTCTATCTACCGATACGTATATAACCTATCGAACAAATCCTAAATCTATCTCTAACTAGCACAGTATTCTCATCCTCGTTAGGATTGTGTGTTGGTCGCGCGTTTACGGAGTATGGAATCTGAGTGTACTCAATACGTGTCCTACTGGCTCCTCCCACCAACCCACCCCCTTAGTTTTGGCGGGATTTCACGCGCACGCGCGTTACATTACATTATGTCACTTTTCAAATAGAATAATAAAACAATAATTTAAAATTTAGTCGGAATAGAAAACAGGCAAGAGATACGTTCGACGAAGTTATTTCCCGTGAAAAAAACAAAAATTCCACTTCAATTTTTTTTTTTTTTCCTAACTTCATTTTGCTCAAAATCTTTTGAAGAGATACGCATTATGCTTATTTTTTTTGAATATATAGATGCTGGATCCGAGCGTGTTAACAGACCTAGAGGAGCTGACGTTGTGTAGTTATTGTAAACAGAAATTTAACGACGCTGAACAATGCCCAAAGTACCTAGACTGCAAGCATCATTTCTGTTTACGATGTATAGAACACAATCTCCTCAAAGGTAGAGAACTATTTTGCGCTCACTGTTGGAAACGTACCGAACTTGGAGACCAGGGACCTGATGCTTTACCTACACATTCATCTCTGCTAGCTCTTGCCAACAATTTTTCACACCTTAAAATCAACTCTAATAATATAGCAAACAAACCCAACGACAAGGAGAGAAAGGTATAAAATTTTCATTATAAATAAATGGATATTATTCAATTATGCGCTATGTAAGGGTGAGAGAGAGAGAGAGAGAGAGAAAGAGAGCGAGAAGCCTTATTCTAAGAGAATGCTTGATTAATCGGATCATTATGTAATGTCGTAGGTTTTGTTTTCACTGAACTTGACAAACAGTCTTAACTCCTAATATCCATCGATAGAGAGGAAGTGAATAGCTAATCTTATTGGAAATGCAAATTATTAACTTCGTTATTTACAGAGCGAAAATTGCCACACGCACGGTATGCCGTTGGCCTTATGGTGCGCTACTTGCTGCTCGGCTTTATGCCGAGCCTGTGCTTCGCCGCAGGAACATCCTGGGCACCAGATTAAATCACAGACAGATGCCAAAGATCAACTCATAACGGACGTGAGTATTAAAAGAAGAAAATCGTTTGTGAGGAACAGAATTCAGATTTTTTCGAGAGAGAGAAGTTGGTGAAATTATTTCTAGCCCTTCAGATATTTAAAGAAGGAATTCATGCCTTTGTTAAATCTTATTTCGAGATTTTGTAAGATTTCTTCCAAGGAAACTAAGTAGGAACGTAGCGAGAGAGAATGTAGAATAAAGTGAGCTTAAATGAACAGGTGCAACACGAGTTGGTAGCGATTAGAAAACTGTCTACGGAGATACAGAGACTGGTAATGCAGCAGCGAGAATTTCTGATAAAAGTATTGGAGGCTTGCGTAACTTTGAAGACAAGGGTTGAAACGGATCTACAAAACGGTTGGAGTTATTTTCCGGAGATAACAGATGCCAGAGAGACACTTGGCGAGGCAAAGGCGAGTTTACAAATGATCGAAAATCCGGGTGACATTTACAATCTGCACACGCAATTGATATTAAAAAAGCAAAGGCTGCAATCAAAGTACCAAGAAGCAACTGTCCAATGTCAGCTAGATGATCTGATCGGCAATTCAGGAGTAGTCTTTGATTTTACACTGCTAAAACAGGCTCTGGCTAGCATAAACATGGGCGAACCTGTCGTTCCACAGCCTCAAGGTGGGAGCGCCAGGCTCCATGGCCACCTCGCAGCCACCCAAAATCCGATATTATTCCTAGCCAATTATTGCATGTCTCAACTCTACTCGAGGCACATGGCTAACAAACAACACGTTCAAAACGGATCCATCGATTTCCATCCCAACATGATGCCACCGCCCGCTGCTCCCCCGCTCCACATTCATCAAGGCCCTCCACCACCGCCTCAATTATTAATACCCACCGGATCTCCGTCCATAAAACAACCGCCACCCGCGCCACCGAACATAATGTTACACCCCCAACAACAACCGGCATTTATTACAGAAGTGGGACCCAGCAGCGGCGCCTTAGTCGCTATTCACTCCCCGCCGCAACCCCCACCGACATTGAGGGGTCCGCAGAACCCGTATCCTCTTTACTATTTCAATATCGATGTTAACGGAGCACCGCAAGGTCGTATTGTGATAGAAGTTAGGCCAGACGCGGCGCCGAAAATGGCGAAAAATTTCAGCGTGTTAGCAACGGGTGAAATAGGCGTGGGATATAAAGGCTGCACGATATTCCAATGCTGGGAAGGAGAATCGGTTATAACCGGAGACTTTGAGCTTAATAACGGACGGGGAGGTAGAAGCATATTCGAAGATGGTTTCTTCATGCCTGATGATACTAAGTTTCCAGCTGTAAGAGGCGCCGTGGGTATGAGAAGAACGCAAAAGCGCCATGACAATTTGGGAATGGTTGGCTCCCAGTTCAGGATTATTTTACAAGAAATGCGAGGGTTCACTGGGATATTTGGTCACGTTGTAGAAGGGCTAGATTTGGTGGAAAAGATTTCAACGTACGGTGATCAGACTGGTAAACCGACAAAAACCATTCTGATTACAAAATCTGGTAAACTGTAAGGTACTTTCGTGATAGAAGAAAAGGAGAGAAAAAAAAGTAGATTAGCGGCAAAATTGAGGGGTAAAACCCTGGATGCTGTATCGTTGTAAAAGAGATGTTTGTCGTAAAGTTGCACCGTAAAAGGGTGCTCTGTATGTGTAAGTCACAACTTAATTAACTATTATACCATAGAATCTAAAGATGTTGAATCTATTTTTAAAACTTTGACGCATAAATGAATCCATATTTTGCTATTGATTGGGATTTAACAAGGTTCTATATTGTCTACGACGGATCGATACATACATACATACATACGTACCTCAAAATTGATCGTAATATCAATACAACTAGCTATATATGAATATATGGTATTTCTTTTAGAAGAGGTTCGTCATTTATTTTTGGCTATCGGAATATTGTCTAGATTATTATAATTAAATATGTCCGCTACAATCGTTGGTAGATATTGCATAGCGGACATAAATAATTCTTTAGGTTTTAGGATTAGGAATTAGGACTATAGATGGAATCTATGTAATAATCGGATATAATAGGACACGACGATATATTTTTAGATGGTAAATAGTTTTTGGCTGATAAACGGGTGATGAGTCCGTTTTTATAATGGGCAAATGAATTGTACAGTTTGTACGGAAACTATCCCAAGCGATTAGAAAAAAGGGACCTTATCTCGATCAAATGATTATTGTGTATCATGAGAATGAACAGAGTACACCGGTCGATGTGTATCTATGTATAATATGGTAGATACCCTTTTAGATAGGTATTAGCTTTAGAATTAGTTTCAAAAATAGTCCCGCCTCAGCCTCGTTCCGTGTTAAAATTAGTAAGCCGTCGTAAACGAAAAAAAATTGTATTGAAAACTAGATCTCAATATATACAATATACAAGAAGGGCCTAACTATAATATAATTTATAGAATATTAAACGTCTCTCGTAAATAATTTTTTTTTGTCGAAATCGAAAGAAAATTAAAATGAAAAAAAAAAACCAAGCGAATATATATTTAAAAAAAAGAAAAAAAAACGAATCATTCCTTGATGCTGTATATCGAATACTGTAAGAATATGTAATATGTTATTATAATCGTGTAAATCCCGTCGTTATGTATTATATATTATTATAAATATTACTAAATCTGCTCGTCCTCGTTGTCGTCGCAAATGCCTTTTTCGAAAACCTCAATTGATGTTAAACTTGAAAGTTTTAACTCTTGTTAATTAGCTAATAATGAGTATAAACACGTCTACCAATGCATTTATGTACCATGAAATAGATTATGTATTGTTAAAAATTATATCGATTCGAAAAGGTGGCCACATCGAATATTCTTCATTACATTTTTGTTTTTACTTTTCAGTTGCGTTAAAGAAATATAAAATAACAAAAAATTTATCACCGAGGCTCGACGTGCCTAAACACTGAGTTCAGCGAAGTGAAGTGGCCAACCTGTATATACATAGACCATATATAGATGAATATAAATATATAAATATTTTTATGAATGTAACGAGGCATTACCGCATAGCTTATACTACAAATATCGAATACCGTCGATCTATCCTTGCCCTCGTTTTTGGTTGAAGTGATTATACTTTGTAAGTTATTCATTGTTTTTTATTGTCATTCTCTTTTTTCTTTTTTGTTGAATCAAATATGTCGTTACTTTGCCAACTATACAATGACAAAGGGTACATCTCGTTTGTTACCTCAATAACGTATGATTGAAGTAACTAAAATGAAGGAACCAAACCGTTGAAAATTTTAATATAACTGTATATGTACGAGGTAAACGATCGTTACCTAAATCGATGTACTTTTAATGAACTATTGTTTAGTTATAAACTGTCTGTTACCCCTTTGATCAGTGTACTTGACTCGATCCAATCTCTATGTTTAAATTTTCGTCAAATATAAGTTCGTCGATACTGTCAAAATAATAGATTGCTTCCATAAAATTCCAAACCAATATAAATATTGAATGTAAATAGACAAAAAAGAAAATATATAATATTCTGTTGTGAAATGAGAAGAAGTGAAATTTATCGATATATAAATTATTGGAGAATATAGAGGGATGGTATGTCTAGTATATCCATAAACTGTAATAATTCCTTTCCTTTGTCCGGTGTTCAGTTTTTTAACTAGCCAAAGAGATGATCATTCAGAAAATTATTGTAAGATTGATACATTTTCAAGTTTCTCTGATATCCGTAATTCAAAGGCTGTTCAAACGTAGTTGGAAACGTTACAGGGTGGTGTATGGTTGGCGAATTAAGTTTGCAACGAATTAGTAAAGATTTATAGTTCGCAGTAGTTAAGCAATCCAAGTAGCTTCGAAATTCAATATATATACTTATTGTCATCGTTAACGACAACAGAGATATAATTAAATATATATAACTAAATGTGAATATATAAAAAACAAATATATATATATCGAAGAAATTTAATACACCTGAACTATGTAAACTCTTTGAAAAAAAAACAAAACAAGTATAATCAAAGGATCTTCTTGAGGTCTTTTTCAAAGCTATACCATCTACTTCAAGCAGAAATATATAGGAAATTAATAACTGTAAAGGAATCTGATAATTGTAAAACATGTGCATCATACAATATGTGTACGAACAAACAAGAAAAGAAAAAAAGTTCGAAAATAAATTAAGTACGTAACGAAAATTTGGTAAAACATTTTTTACATCTCCTAAGCCGTCCTCGAGTTTAAATTGAAACTCTGAACCGTTTGAGTTCGATAAACTATCCTCAAAAGTCCGTTTCATGTTTTTGTTGAGTTTGAATTATTTCAGTAGCTAAAAGCTGCCTTGCTTTATTATTCCTGCTTACTAAACAGCATGATTAATTTAAAAAATCAGTGGTCACTTACTTTGTAGTAGACATCAGGAACGTACTGCTTGTCTGTAGACTCAATAACATATCCAAGCTCCGGTGCATCTTTCGTAGGGACTAAACAGCCGTCTCGTACCAAAGCCATACACTGATTGGAGACCTCGTACCCTTCCATATGAACTTGATTTTTGTCGTCACCTGGAACGAAACATTCAAAAAATTATATTGAGCGAGGTATAAACTTGAATTCTTAAACTGAAGTAACATTTTAATATTCTCCTCTATAAAGTTTCATTAATGCATCGCAAACAGCCCAAGTAAGTAAATATTTCGTCATATTATTCACTAAAATGTAATTTAGTATTGGGAAAATCGAATGTAATGTTCGTTATTTGCCTATTCATGGAATTTATACCTGTGACGCAGACCGTTACGAATTTTGACCCAAAGTAACCACTAGGCGAAAAACGGCAAGGATTTGGATGCTGGTTTTGGAAGTATCCAGCCATGATGCATTCTTGGGCAGATAAAAAGTGGCTTTCTATATTCCTGACGTGTTTTACCTGTAAAAATTCACACACATGTACATTATTGAATAATAATATTCAAAACCCACTAATTTACTACAACAAGACACCGCTTCATTGACCGGAGTAAATTTGTTATAGCTTTTACTCAATATACTAAAATGTAGATACCTACCGTTCCTTTCTTAACATCGTCAGCAATTAGATCTGTGAATATCCATCCCACTCTTTGAAGTCCAAGGATACGGGCCAATTCCTCGACCAGTTCTTGTCTTGGATCTGCTAGCAGAGATACTGTGTCTCTTGTGGTTTCCTGAAAAAGAATGACACCCCAAGTAAACATTAAAATATCCGGTAAAGTTAATCAAATGCATTAACTTTATTCAATTTTATTCAATAAATGGGAAATAACTCACTTGAGGAGGTTCGTAGATCGCTACGACTACAGCTCTGACACCGAGAGGTACATCAGAGTTTATTTCATATCTTCCGTAAAGGTAACCAACACGCTGATGCCCGGTGCTACGCCAATAGTTTAAGAAACGTTCAACCAAACTTGCATTCTCAAACATTACGTTATCTACGTGGCGATACTGTTGTCGATTCAAAGTAATAGCGTTGGGCTGACATTTACTGCAGATTCCACGAGGCCATGGCGGATGATCTTTGCAGCCTGTCTTTATGCGGCAACTTATATCCTCCAACTGAAGGAATTTACCTCTGTAAAATGGAACAGAATATTCCTTCAATCGGCATTTGCAGGATTACTGATCATAAAAACCATATCTTTGTGCTATTTCAGTAATAAATTAATATTTTTTAACTGCGGATCGATTTTTTGCACTCTTTTACTATCGAAGATTGTTCAACAATGAATAGAAAAGATTTTTGTACATATGTATATCAGTTTATCTAGGTACTTCTCAAGTCTTTTTATTGTCCTGTTTTTGTTTTTCTTGATTTGAACAAATGCGATTTTTTAACTGAAAGTAACTCTTCCACTTCCGTTAATAGAGCTTTTATTGAATTGAAAAACAGTCAATTCCTTCCACTCGAATGGAAAATTCTGTTTTCGTTTTGACATTAATCGACCCTTGATAGAGAAATCTAGTGTTTTAACTAAATTTGAAAGTAGTGACGATGCTATACCTGTCCACCCCAGCCGTTAGTTTTCTGAGATAGGAGTGGAATGATAAATGCTTGATGTTTTGTTCCTTGAGATATGCTTCGTCGAATGGTTCCAGTGGTGAGCAGTGAACGCAACACCCATTAGCACCATGTCGGCATCTGAATTCAATCAAATAATCATTATTACTCTATTAATTCTGAGATTATACAATCAAAATGATTAGAAGTAAGTTTAAACTTCAAAGTCTTGATATCTAACAGATGCTAGGCTCTTCTATGTCATACTTACAACTTTTCATCGCGTTTTTGTTGGATCTTTCCATCAAGCTTCCATAGCTGTTGATCCACCTCATCCTCGGTGATATTGGCCAGAGGACGAGACGAGTTTATCGCAGTAGATGCTTGAGATACTCTGCTCGTGCTTGGTGCCATGTCTGTTAAAACCGGTTCGCCTGTGTAAAAATTATTTAAGAAACATCTTTCATCGGAGAACAATGTTAATAAGATTCTACTCCAAAAATTGGTTCTTCAAAGAGAAATAAAATTTTATATTTAGAATAATAATTCCAAGCCAATTTCAATTTTAAACGTAAAAAAATATGGAAAAAGATTCAATTGGATTGAAATTACCCCTGTTTTTTAAAATATGTTTTTTCTGCATTTCTAAAAAATGGTCCAAGCAAAAGTAAACGAATTCCTAGGGTTGTGAAGACTATTCGAGGCTCGTAACAAGTTTTGGATAAATTGAGAAACAGTGTTCTCTCATCGGCATTAAAAGCGCAATACCTGACGGTGTGTTGATGGAGGCACTACTGGTCGAAGGTCCATCCTGTGGCCATAATACAGTGCCATTTAGAGGCACAAGATATACCATATCTCCATGCGAAAGCCCGGTTCCAAGTACAGTCTTGCTTCTAGATGAAATGAGCTCATCCTTATTATTTTTCAGTTTATACAGACCAAATCCAAAGCTGTTTAATTCAAAGACGTCATATACCTGAAACACAAAGACAACCTTTATAATAAAAAAGACAAGAAAAAAAAATGCAAAAATGTATTAGAAAGGTCAATTTAACGAAAAATAGTATCTGCTTCCTTCCTTTACGTTTTTTGGCTCCGTTATTGTTTCTAAAAATTCTGAAAATCATTCTCAAGGTTTACAAAAATCCTAAATAAATATGGCTGAAGGCTTCGTGTCTAAATTTCTCATACTTTGGAGCAGAATTGAAATAAAAAAAATACGAATGAGGGATATTTCTTATTTTAGAATATGAGTTAGGAAAAAGAATAATACCAAGTCATTCCTTTGTTCCAAACCCACGCTTTCTATATATTCCGAAGGAAACTACTTCACGGAACGTGAATAATAAACAAGAAAAATACGAAAACATAAATTTAGCGTGAAAGTTTTTTAACCCTTGTCTTATAATGACCACAAATACCCTAAGTAACAAACCTTTTCGAAGAGTTCGCGGACGGTATCTGTGGGACTGACTTCTATGCGTTTGGTACCTTCGGGTGATTGAACCCGCAGAGTCTGAAAGTAAGACGTGATTTCATACATAAAACGATGATAGTGAGTCTTGGTAATAAGGAATATTTTTATTTCCGTGCCATAACCTAGAAATCTATAAAATGAAAAATTTCCTTTGTTTTTTGTTATTCATTCATTTTTTGTTTTGTTTATTTTTTGACTCATAGCTATATGAATTTTGCGAAATATGACCGACGCTGTTAAATGCGAAGCGGAGCGTGTATAGATACACGCGTTGTATATCATTTATAAGATAAGCTAGTGAACAGTAGGGATAAAATCTGGCTAGTTTTAGATTATTTTTGTCCGCTATTTTGGTACAGTTAAATATATATGGGCTTAATCAACTTACAATTAGCTTTGATTTTGACATTTCGCCGGTATTACCATCCAGCATCAGCTGTTCAAAGCCTTTGAGCTGAAGCGGCTGGATAAGTTTCTTGCCTGGTTTAAACAAAACCTCAAACTCGATCAAAGTCCCTAGTCAGCTGTGAAAAACTGCCGAGTCAACTTCTGTCCATAACCTATTTATCGAGAACGGTTATTTATTTCGATGGTAAGTACTTTGAGGTTTAGTTTTTGTTATTTAGTTTATTGTTAAACTATTTTTAATTACCCTATATAACGCACGGGATGAATCAACTTCTTAACCTTTTGTTCTTTCAATATTATTACACTTATTTTTGACACAGTTAATTTATTGAATATAGCAGAAAATTTTTACCACCTCAAGTCAACGACTCGACTAGACTCTATTCTCGTCGTCAAGGAGCCACTCTGACACTCGACTACCTAACCGTACGTCGCATTTGAGCTCAATAAAAAGATACCCCAGCTGCGGTGCGGCTACTACTTTGTTCTCACTTTTCAGTTTTTTCTACACTGTGATTTACTGGATTATCAAGTTCTAAGATTTTTAGAGTTTCTGAAAATTTCAATTTCCCTTTCATCGTACATTCTTCTTTATTGACTTAATTTTCGACATAATAAACGTTTGTCTGTTCTCTTTTTTTTTCTTTTTCTATTACAGGTTTCCACGTGTAATGACATACCATCTATACGTATGCGTTTGTTACTATCTATGTATGGGTGTGGGTTTGATATGCAGTAACGTACACATCCGCGTTTAGTAATACATAATTAGAATCCCGAGATCTTTCCATTGCAGTTTATTGTTAGTGGAGTCATACGTCTAGGATAGACAAAGTTTACTATTCTTGTTACTATACGTGTTTTAATGACTTTTTACACCATATATTACATCAATTGAGAATAAAAATAAGTAGAAATATTATCTTCTGATATTTGAACCTATTGCTATTAAAATTAAACAGTTAATCATACCGTATAATTATAACGTGTAATAACATTGAAAGAAGTCGAAATACTCGTCAGAGATTTCTCCATCAAGTGTGATTGTTACACTAGCTGTAAGTCTGAAACTGATTATGTTATCTTTATGTAATGTTTCGCTATTCATTATAGACATTATCATTATAATACACCACAATAATGATCACAAGTGCAGATTTCAAGCAACAAACTATATCTATATATCATCTTATCGTCATGATTTTCTACCATCTAAATCAGAATTCTATTTCATTTCAGTTGTATTCGATCATATCGATCAAGCTAGCGTCTAGACTAATGAATTATAATTTATATATCTGTTCTTTTCGGGCGTTTCATGGAGTACAGTACATAGGTATATTTATTCAAGATAAAGGCCAACGCTCGATGAGTGATATAGTACTCAACTGTGATGTGTCATTGCGCCTATACGTGGGCAACCCGCTGATCTATTGTACCAATGAATTGCAGTCGCTTAGGCGTTTATATGCAGCATCGCTATAGCTTGATTCCTTCGCGTAAATAATGTTAGGAGTAGAATTTTACATCGCAGAGTTTTTCGAGATCAGATTGACTGACCGAAAAATGTTATTTTGAATATTTGCTCCGTCTTCATTTCTGTTATAAAGTTTCTCGACTTGTTTCAGTCAGGATTCACGTCTATAGCATTAGTAACTCTTACCGATTCTACATAATATATCGACGCGTTTGTTTCTCACGATCAGAAACTTTGATCAAATTAATCAAGGGGTTCGATTCCATGATTTTACAGATTTCTGGACAATTTAGAAGTGTATTTCACTAAAATTTCACTATCGCACAGCAAGAAAAAATTTTATTGGATAAAAACAAAATGATTTGCGTCAAACGAGACGAGCAAAGTACTTTCGCGTCGAGTAATCCTCGTTTTACTGAAATGCACAAACAACAACGATAACGCATATCAACGCACGAAATTTCTCCACATTGAATTATTTGCTGTATTCGAAAGCTATTCTTCTTCGAAATTTAAAGAAAGTCGTACTCTAATTTCGATTCGAGAAGGAATTTCATAAACTGGACAAGAATCTCCGGAAGGATTGCTGCAAATTTTACAAATTCCTGTAGAATCAATAGAGACACGCCTATTTCTCGGGGACCTCTGGATATGGGATGAAACTTATTTAATAACAAAAAACAAAAACTGCACCATCCCTAAATTACATTTTATCTTATTTCTTTCTTCCGAAAATAACAACTCGCTGTCAAGGTCGCCCTAAATTTCCAATTTCAACCTCAACTGTAAAGAATCTCACAGCATTAGAATTGTGCCAAGTGGGTATCGCAGCTCTATACCTATACCTGTACATTCTATACAGTAGAAGTTCAGTGGAATAAGAATTCGTCGATGATCTCCGTCATCGTATGTAGTACCTACTACCTGGGTGTGCAGGGGGTCACCCCTCTGCCATCGACCACAACGAATACTAGTCAGTGTTAAACTGAAGATCTATTATTAGGGAGAAACGTAGGTAGAGGGAATCGGAGCGGTGGTCTGCCCCAAGAATATCGTGGGTTGGCAAGCAGGTGGAACTGTCGAGCTCGAGTCAAACCCACCGTCCTTCCTCCTTCAGCTTAGCTTAGCTTGGCTTGGCTTGGCTTGGCTCTGCACGTTGTTATTTCTCTGGAAAGATGGTATTTGTTGGGTGCTACCGGTGGAGTGTGGTTGCCTTCCAAACTGTTCCTCCCCAGGCTACTCCACGGCAACAGGTCTTCTTCCCACTTCGTCAGGCCTCAAGAATTACCGACTCGTTATCTTATAATTTAAAAATAAATTCATCGTGCAGCGTCGCGACGTCAAATAGATTTTCCTTCATTAACACGGTGCGACTTCTCATCAATAGAGAAATTCATTTCACTACAATTATATAGACGTTTCATCTTCGAGTGATAATCATTACACACACCACTCTTCGTCATAGTCATCATCATCGTCTTCTCCTCTTTCTTCCATTTGAATCTTCATTATTTGTGATTATCCGCGTGCAGACCTTCCCCAACGATCAAACTTCACACGCTCATTGGAATCTACTTACTGCCAAAGGTAGGATGGCTTGATGAGTTATGAGTGATGATCGATGTCGTATAAACTTCAGGGTAGAAATAGTTTTTAGATTTTGAAAAATCTGCAGATTTTCACTAGCTGAGATACATAATTCGCTTGTGTGATGAATTGACTTGTTTACAACTAACAAACCTTGGTTTTATTTTCGAGAAAGTCCTCGATCGTAAATTTTCACGAATTTACGAGTGGCTGAATTTTTCGCTGGTTGCAGATTTTTTTTTACCATCGTTCAATTCCGAGTCCAGGAATGAGGAAATTGAGAAATTGCTTTGTTACCATATACCAATAGGAAGTTGATATATTTATGGATGCATACGCGAATAATGAACTTGCGCGATTCTGGAATCTTTGTACCTATAGATATGTTTATTTAAAACGCAAATCCCTTTTCAACAATATTTTGAAAACATCATATCATAAGGCTTGGCAAATTTCCACGTTTCAATTTCATCTCAGAATTTCAAATTTTCATACAAATCTTTGGAACTTCGAAACACATAAATAATCTTTCGATTTCCCTATTCAAAACAAACGCAAAACAAAGGGAAATCAAAAACCGAACAATCCTTCTCTCATAAAACCCGTTTCTTTCTGTTTTTCAATATTTTCAGTCGGTCCCATACAGAGCAGAAATTTCACTACCCTCTATTCTTAGAGTTGGTACTTTTTCAGTATAAATAAAGAGAAATTGGGAATCGAACGCAACGTTCGGATGTTAAAAAAAAAAACAAAGAAGGATTTTGAAAAACACAAAACACGATATAATGCGATGTATTATTATTTACTTTAAACAGTATATAGAGACTAGTCGTAGTTGTCAGATTCGGTTCTCGCGCACGTGGGTCGTGGTTAAATTATAGTTACAAACAATCTTGGCATTCGTTGTATTTCTACACACTATAAGGCAAAACCCATCCGTGATTTTACAAAGCTCCTTTATCCTCTTCTGGCACCGTGCGCGATGCATGCATGCATTAATAAATTTACTCGGTTCTCACGGAAGCTGGACCCAAACACGCCGATTAATGAGACACGTAAATCCTCTACAAGCACTCGTCTTCAGTGCTGCAGTTAAACATTTCCAAGACCTCACTAATCTTATGCGTTTATATTTATTATACCCATTTTCGTAAACAGATCACTATTATAGAAATTGGCAAATAGTTTGGAATCGAACGGGTTTGGTTGTTCTTTTTAATAGTTTTGAAGGCCACTGGCTTCGCATACAAGAACTGTTGTTTTGATAGCTGTAAATCTTGATATCAAAACAAGGATACTCCATTTTTTTTAGTTCATTTTCGCCGTGGAGATAAACCTAGGAAAACATATGTAGAAATAGTATATTTTCAACGGGGTAGGTACTGATATTCGACGTTTAAATAAAATTTAAAAAAAATTATATTGTTAGCTCGACGGTATACTGATCTTGGCCCATATTTCTTGGCCTAGAAAAAAGGAGAAAGGAACTTCTAAAAGTAAAAATGACCAATTAGCAAACTTGGACGACAGTCAATGAGATTATCCTGACTCTAAGTAACTATACATGTAGTTCAAAGAAGTAAATTGAGTCGTGATATCCAGGTATACGAAGACATATATCTCATATTAATAAGATCAATCATTCGTTTAATTATAAATTAAAAACATCCCGAAACACGGAAATAACGCGATATTGGGATTCCTATAAAATCCTCGATAACGTTTTTCTTGTTTTTTTATCACTTCCATGCAGTTCTATAGACATGAACGTTTTGAGTCATCATTCAATAAACGAAGTTTATTTTTCAAGTTACATCTTCTATAGTATACTTCAAAATTTGAAATCATATGTACTGTAGGTATAAAGTCAAATATATGACTAAATCAAAATTCAAATTATTGATATTACCGAAAATATTTCAGGCTAACAATATGGAGGAGTCTGAGGACGTTGGTACAACAGTAGAACTTTACATCTACGATCTTACAAACGGCATGGCTGCAATGATGGCGCAAATGTTGATAGGTAAGAAATTTTCAATAAAAATCACGTATATGCCTCTTTTTCGTACATGAAAGAAAATTGCGAAACGAACTAACGCATATATGGGTACCTAACTGTTCCTCAAATAATTATAATACCCTAATGCTGACAATCTGCAGAAAATCTCTTCTTCACTCGAAATACTTGCCAAATTTGTTGATAATTTTAGATTCCTCCTGCAAGTGTAGGTACAGGTATACATACGACGAATAAATTTTATAAATAAATTTTACTCTCCGGATCAAGAATAGGCCAGAGGAGGCCATATATGCACACGCATTACTGCTCTATGCCTTTTTCTTTTCTGAAAAACAAAATCAAAGAAAAAAAAAATAGTTTTCGTACCACTCAATATTCTTCGACGTAATTTCTACCGGATTACAATATACTCGATATTTTTACAAGTCTCAAGTTTGATCAAGCCTTATCATCAAAAAATAATTAGTTTATTAATTTTTGAATCCATCGATTAAAAAATTGGGTTATTTCCTGATTTATTTTCGGCCGCTGCATTCCTCCGCGGACGATGACTTATATTTCTATTCCATTGGAATTCTCGGTGCTGCTGAACTGCACCGCAATGCATGTGTAGGTTTACGCGAACGCTAATTTTAATCTATAAACGGGTCGCGTATATCTGCTGCTGCAGGTCTGCAGGTCGCGTAAGATTTCTGGCAACGCGGTTTGACCCCTATCTTAATTTTCCACTAAAACTATCTGGAAGGAGTAAGTAGCAGCAGCAGTAGCAGCAGGCATCTTCTTAGTTATATTTATATCTCTTCGTACTGACTGGGGATTGAACAGGTTGGATGGGTCACAGACCTCGCGTCCTACTGCCCGATGAAGAAGCTGCATTTATCTGTAACTTTACCCCCACGGGATGTGTGCGGGATGGTTAAATACATGCACATATGCATATCCCTGTATACCTATGCGGACGTTATATTTTCACCCATTTATCTGCCTCTTTACTCGTTAAACTTCGCCGCATATTACGCAACCGTACATTTCCCGCCTCTATAGTAGATCGCGCGTTATAGAACGAGAAATAATCCGAGACTTTATTTCGAGTTGAGGAATTCGCAATTTTTTTTCTAATCAATATTTGTGTGTAGAATATATATACATGTATATATGTGTGTTATAAAGTTAAAAAAATTGAGTGGAAAGGAAAGTAGAAATTTCAGTTCTATTAGTATATAGTGAAAAAAATTTTGATTCTGCAGAAATTGGATGATTTTAAAATAAACTCGTTATTCTCTCGCTCAGCCGTGAAAATCTTTCGGGCAATGTCGAGGTTTTACGCGTTTCCCCAGTTTCAGTAATTTTCACGAAAATCATGCCAATTCTATAAATTATACTCGAGAGAACAGATTTATAACAGCTACTCGCTTGAAACGTCATAGTTCGGTGAATGTGAAGATTCTCAAATTTTCTGCACGGCACAAAAGCCGAGTGTTTTTCTGTAACCCACGCATCGGTTATTTTATTTGTATATATGTATTACTTTACATACCATCTACATACTTATCTAAAGAATGAATAAAAAATTCTCGAGACTATTGGTGACTCATTAGGTGAAAAATTCATAAAACATTAATAGACGAATTTTATTATCTTCACATAATCGTTCAATACAAAAACGGCTTTTTTTTCATTTTTCTTTATTTTTATCCCATAGATTTAATCCCTCTAAGTATTTGACGCTGAAGGGGTAAATATGTCTATCAGTTTGCGAGAAGAATAAACATTCCTGGAATCGTTATGAGCGATCAGAAGAATGGAGAATATGTTAAAAAATAAAAACAAAAATTCTTTGATGAAATTTATTAATTTTTTTTCAATGAAATTCCTGCAACTTTATGGGCTACTTAATATCGTCAATTTTCACCAATAAATAAACCAACCCAGTTAGCAATAGATCTAAGTAAGTGGGAGCCACCCACGCCGCATATTTAACATACATACGGATACAATATACATACATATTAATACTGACGCAAAAATAAAGCGCGAATAGCTCTTTGGTTTAATATTCGTTCACAAAAAACAGTTTCTCTCTAGACTCTCAAAGAACCGAACGGTTCCGTAGATCTCTAAATAATTTCTTTCCTATACATGAAAAATTGACAGTAAATTTATACATATATGTATGCATAATTTCCTTAATTTGATCTTTAACAGGAAGAAATCTCGACGGGATTTGGCACACTGCTGTAGTCGCCTACGGCCGCGAGTACTTCTTCGGGCCTTCAGGTATCCAGAGCGTACGTCCGGTAAGAATAAAAAGATTCATCTCTTTCTCTCTTTCGTTCTCAAAATAAAAACAGTCTATTTCTGGAATCTATGATATTCTTCGTTGCTGATTTAAATGCTTAGAATTAAAAATCGAATTCGCGAAGTATTCGATTTCCGAAATCAAGCGAAATTCGTACGAATTCCTTGCGCCTTGTGGGTACGACATACGCGCATCTATCTCTCCGCGTAGGCAGGGTATAAAATCGCGGGGATATTGAATCGTTGGAAAATTCTGTCGGATATATAATAGCAGAGGTACGTCATGGTCTTAAAGTCTGTAGAGGTCCACCGCACCGGTCCCGGTTCCCGGCTATACGATACTAGGTATAACCGGGACTAAATTTGGTCCGAGGACAACTAAAAATATCCGTTGATCCGTAGGGGCTACTCTCTCGCGGCTCTCTCGCGACTCAACTCTCTTAAGTTACGTTAGCTCTTTCCCGAGACCGATACACGCACCCCATACCGCAACTTTCCTGCCGCTCCCGCTACGTATCGTTCAAAGCCCGGTCTTTCTTCGCGGGCGAAACCTGTCGCCGGTAAGTCTGCCCTAATCGCGGGACTCGCTACTTGTTTGCTGCAAGCTTATCCTCCGTCTCTTCGTCTTCTTCTTCCTTTCTATTCCCTGACCTGCCCCTGCGCCGCCAACTTCGTCGAGGCTCTAATAATTACTGCGGGGTATATATTCGTGACGTCATCGCGCTAACAACGGGAAACGTGTGTGAAGTGTATATACATATCTATACGTGCTGCACGAAGTGCGGGCGCGAAGTGTGCGCGGTCGTAGGATTTTCGCTTTATCATTATTATCATTATTATCATTATTGTTATTACCTGCAAGTAAATGCGTTTTATATTATTTTTCTCTTTCTCTATTCTTCTCTTTTTGTTACGTTTGTTCGTTTAATTCATTCCGTCATCATTTTTTCTAACACTTCGATGAAATACAGATGTTCAAATTCATGAATAGATCGATCCGCAAGAAACTACAGTATTTATAGAAATTGTATTTGCGCGTTATAAGAAATCAGAAAGGAATCCGTCTCTTTCTTTATTACGTAATACTATTTTGTTTAGTTCACAATTCAGGATTCAAATTATTCAAATATTATTTCGTACAATTTTCCCGCCGCGCTAATGATACGGTTTTTACTTTTTTAAATATGAACAATATTCACGAGGTCAATATTTCTCTATTTTTTCAATATTAAACTAAAGTGTCTATATATATTGTGGTTTCCCAAAATGAAAAAACGGAATTATCCCAAATTGTGACTTAAAGTGTCTCTGGTACATCTATCAATCGATCGAAAGATCCAGCAACAATATATTCCGAAAAACTATACCTACGTATAACGTTACTATTTTAATCAAAGTCTTTAGCCACGCTTGAACATTCTTTGCAATAGTTATTTCTAACAACTTATTGTAGGTAATTACAGACCAACGCGTAGCAGATTGTTAGTCACATCCCACTCATCTAATTTTAGTCATCTTATTCACTGTATCATATATTGTGTAGCTCTCTCTTGCCTCTATCTGGTATATACATTTTCTTTCTTCACTGCAGAACAGAAGTTTTAAATATTTGAATAAAAATGAAACGTATTTGAAAAAAAATAATTAAAATACGAAAGTTGTTTAAAAAAACGAAAATACTCATTCTATTCTCATTTTGTCAGGGTGGAACTGAACTTCGCGATCCTCTGAAGGTAGAGAAAGTTGGAGATACTTATCTACCTTATTCTGTCTTCCTCGAGTACATCAGTGGTCTTGGAACTTCCAAATTTGCGTGAGTAATTAGTATTACAAAGTTGAAAAAATGACCAAAGTAACTCTCAAGCTTCTTTGAAAAAAAATTCACAAAAAAAAACAGAATGAAAAGAATCAATCAAACAATCAATCAATTACGTCCTGAAAACTTGTAAGGAAGCACTTAATGTGTTGTTCTTTCTTCAACTAATCAATTTTATACTGAATATACAATTTTATTATATATTTATTCAGGCCGGGCACTTACGACCTCTTCAAACACAACTGTAACTGTTTTTCGGACGAAGTAAGCAACTTTTTAGTCGGCAAAGGCATACCAAAGTACATTCTCGATTTACCAGAAGAAATACTTGGCACGTAAGTTGGAAAACATGTTTTTATATACGATTTTCACATTACTCACCTCTTTTTTAGAGACCAGTTCCTTCCAAAACAGATTTTTCAGCAGTACAATTCTGTCAGAGCGATTCTCTATACCTATATTATTTGGTTCTCCATTTAAAGATTGTCTTAAGTTCTCTAAACACACCCTCTTCGATTCTTTAGTAATAAAAATTGTTTGCTTTCAGGCCGATAGGTCAAGCTTTAAGACCTTTGATAGACACGTTGAGCAACGGAGCCAGCGCAGGATTTTCTAGTGGTCAAAGATTTGTCGAGCCTAGAATCCAGCGGGGAGAATCACCGGAGTTTCAACGTTTGAATTCAGCTATCGAAGAAGCCAGGTCTCGTTATTTTTACTCAAGAAAATAGCTTTCAATGCTTATTTCTTATTGTTCGTGTGGTGTGGGGTTTAATTATTTATTATAAGTGGCTGCTTATGGCCGTTAACTTACATTAACAGCCTTTTCACAGCTTGCGGCTTAGGGGACCATAATCTTAGTTAAAATATTGTGCATAATGCGACCAAGGAGACACATACTTCTTCTAGTCACTTGTAATTCCAATTAGTTGCTTCTAATACAAGAGTTAAATCTCACAGTTGTTGAATCGCAAAAAAACTTGTCTGTTTTTAGCGACTCTTTGACGTATATGCTTCTGTAAATTAAACTGTTGCACTGTGGTGATGGGTTTTTTTTTCATTGATTGAGAAGCACTGCCTTTAATGCTCCAAATGTGTTTATTGATTGCAAATTCTTAAGTTATCTTAGTTTGAAAATATATCAAACTGTTGAATTTCACATGGTATTTTCAATTATGGATCCAAAGTCTAGGTCAATTTTTGCAGTCCCATAGAATTAAATTCGTACCTATCCAACAATGTTTTAGTAATTTGATCACAGGTATCCGTTAATTTCGGTCCTAAAAGTTGAGTGATTAGGTAGTGACATGTTTAACTTACACGGACTTTCAAAATTCGAATCATGTGAATTCACTCGAATCATAATTCCGCTAATTATGAAGTTTCTGGTGATCGCAACCACCTTTTATGCTTTTTTCATCGATATATGCTTCGCCGCTTTGAGCTTTCTTGACGTTATTGTATACGTATAGAGCTAATTGCTATGGCCTGTGGCCTAATCTAAAATAGATACCCACATCTATTCTGAAATAAATATTATTAATACGTTAAGTTGGCTCGCTTTATTTTTACAACCTTTCTCCTAATATAAATAGATTGTAGCTGCAGCCTTGTAAAAAGTTATAATAGCTTTTCTTTTTTGGTTTTGGTAGTTTTGTTTTCAGACTTACAAAGGATAACAGCGTCGTTATTGGATATGAAATCCCCGCACTTCGGCTTTTAAAAGTGAAGTATTAACTTTGAGTTGCCTTTTTATTTGTAGATTGAATTCAATAGCATTGGAAGAAAGGCGTAACGTAATAAACGAAAAATTAGCCAAGAAAGAGCGAAAGAAAAAGAAGAAGAAGAAGGAAAAGAAAGATAAGAGCAGCAGCGGTAGTGGAAGTAATAGCACAGAACCGAGTAGCTATACCGCAGCGATGGCAGAAAGTGAGAGTATGTCCCCCGTAAAACACAGACTACACTTATTAAATAACTGATTCCAGATGAGAAGACAACTAATATTCATTCTCAAATCTTTATGGCAAATATTTTTATTCAAAATCCATTAGTCAAAGCTCAAGTCATTAGATAATTGATTGCCGTGATCATTATTATATTCTATTTGTCTTATCATCTGCAGATATACTACTAACTAAGTTTCATATCAGCCTCCCGTCAGAACAAAACATCTACACTATAGTCTTTATGTAAAGATGAAATCCTTTCAGACTGCTTCAAACAGTAGTAAAAATCTGAATTTAAAATAAATAAAATAAAATAGTAAAAACTTTTCGATATCCAGACTCTATTTCTGGCATAATACTAAAAAATACGTTCATATTATCTACCGTAGGTCATTAAGAGTTGTTGATTAAATAATAGTTTAAATGCTATGTCTTTCAGGTGTAATTAGTGAAATACCATCCCCAAATGGCGATGCTGGTGCAGAAATGCTCCCGTCAGACAGAGTTATGCAAATGGAAGCGGAGGAGAGACGCGAAATTGAAGAAAAAAAACGCCAACGTGATCCCCCCGTAGTTTTCAAAGACACTGTTGACGCAAGGGTTGATTTTGATGCCCTCGTTGGTCTGGTTGATGGCAAACTAAACGAAGATGAACAAAAGAGCTTAGAGGAACTTCACCAGTATGTCCTTGAAGACGAAGGATCCTGGGCCCTGGGAGATAACTTCCTCAATTTTATAGGTTTGCATATGATTTACTTGAAGAATTTGATCAAGAACTTCCACAATCTCTTTATGATTATCATCCAACTTCTTTTTGATAAACAGGACGCTTACTATATGATAAGTCTCTGGACGCTACAGTCAGAGTACGGCTTCTAAATGTATTGGCAGTCGCAGCTCTAAAAGACGACGTTATTCTACTTTTGCACCAAGATCGCAGAGAACACATTCTCATGAATTATGCCTTTGACATTGACCGTCATTCGCACGAAGAACAACTTTCTCTAGCATTATTTGTGAGCATAAGTTTCCATGGATATAATAAATCGATACGATATTGTATTATTTTATAATGAATGTTATTTTTCAGATGGCAAACATGTTTGAGAATCTAAGCAGTTCAGAATGGCTTTTGTACATTTCTGAATGGCCACACCAAAACCAGAACATCAGCAACATCAGAGTAACAACAAAAGTAGCTGTACACTCGCTTCTCTCCGACACACCAGAGTTGCAAGAGCGAGGGGCAGCTATAATTCACAACCTTGCTTGCAAGGAGGTAAAAACTGTGGTCTGTATCCTATCCAGCTTATTAATTAACTACTTAACTATTCAACTAACATTTACAGCTCTGTACTATGTGTTTAAAATCACTTTAAACACATCACGCAAATTTAAACTTTGCGTTTACCGTTGCTTTTCTCTTTTTGCATGTGCCGCTTGGTAATAATTCCCTGAATTTTAGTCCCAGTGGACTACGGCTATTTTAAATTATGGTAGAGAACTATTCTCTATGAAAGCCATTTGTGGTGTGATATAAAACTCGATTTTATAAAAATGGAGCTTCTTGGAAAATATTTAAAACCTAATATAAAAGTAATAAAAAACAAAAAACTCAATATGCAAGAAAGAAGATTTTTCTTCAATTCATAAACGATAATCAGCCAAAAGTTAAATCAAACTTTGAAAACCGTAACAACATATCTATTGCATGTATCTTTGCTTACAGGTGAATATTTTGAGCTCAAAAACCAACAGCTTAGATTTAAATTAGAGCTCAAAGATTATCTCGCCCATCTGATTCTATAGCTTGTTTCCCAGCATGGTTTATTCAGTCGATTGTCACTAAATACAATTATTATACGTTATTTTTGGATACAGTTGTACAGCTTTTAGAAGATCGCCGCATCTAGGATCTGTAATCTGTATACATAGGAGAAAATGCAAAATCGAGTCCGCAAATCAATGTTCTACGATTTGTACCTAACATTTTTATACTCGATGAAAATTGTCTGAAATTAAGGAAAACAGAGTCTTCTTTTAGTGTAAAATGCTCTTGTCTGTTGAATACAACGATCGTAGTTATGTAAGATATTACTGAATAGAAGTGCTGCCTTACTTTCAGCTTTGGCCTGTTATTTATCTAAACTGATGAGCTATTAAAACTGCTTCTGGGTATAGAGTTTATTGGACAAATTCATTCAAGTTAATTGGCATGCCTGCTATATAATTTTAAAGCGCTTGGGTATCAGCAATTATTGTCAATATTATGTACAGCAATATAGATAACAGTAAATTATTTCTACTAAAGATCGCCAAAATATCAAAATTGAATGAACAGATACTCCTCCAGGGATTGGATTATATTTTTTTCAGAAAATGAACAAAAGCAAAAATCTTCGACGACTTTTACCAAAAGGCAGCATTTCTAAGGTACCTTTTAATGTCCCTTTAATTTCAGTACGTACAATAGGTATAAAGATAAGTTTATTTTTAAGACTTGCAGTGTCGTTACTTCCTTCACGGACTCACAGGGTCCAAGATTCCCAACGAATCAATATATCCCCTCATTTAATATGTCGTTTTCATTGAACACAAAGTACAGATGCTACAAGGAACACCGCGAATTCATAAATTTCGAGAAAATTACTCTTCTCATATGTAATTTCCATTGATTCAGGTGTTCGATGACGTTGCGGTGGAACTGACTATGGCCCTTCTGCAGTACTTCAACAGTAATCCAGCCGAGGAGCAGCTATTCCGTTGTATGAAAGCACTTGCCCGCTTTACGCAAATCAGTGGTCAAGAAGTTCCACAATTGATCCAAATGATTGGCCCGGAGCCAAACAAGTTCCGTGGAATATCCCAGAGGGTAGACGAACTGGTAGACCAGGTGAACAAAAAGTTGCGTTAGACTTTTCATCACTTTAACTGTAATGATATAATATGAAACTATAAATCGATTATAGGAATAAATTCGTTGAAGTTGGTCAAACTATTATCCTATTGTAAATTAGTTAGAAAATTTTGCAACCCAAAGATCATGAGCACGACAAAAGTTATACGTATTTATTATCAATATTCGAATTGTGCGTGATAAAACAATATGTTTTATTATCGTGTTAATGGATTTTTATAGAAAGAAAATATATAACAGAGTAATTATGTTAGAATTTGAAAACGAGTGTTTTTCTTTTTTACTTGTAACGTAGTTCTAACACATGAATATTTAAGTTACAATTTATCACTAGAAATATCCAATGAGCAAACGTGAGTACGTATAGGTATGATAAGATAAAGATTTTCTAAAATTAAATTACGAATTCAACATCAGGAGTATTACCTACTTAATATATTTATTCGTAGCAATATGATATAGAATCTATCAAATCTTTACCCAAATGCATTTTACTTAGGCGGTATTTCACATTTTTTAAATCATTTCTATACTATTATAAATAATACTACAATCGAATTGTCAAGTGCTGTACAAAGTAAAACGTGCAATAAACTGTTTTAATTACTCCGCTTTTTCATGTTTTCAGATATCCTGTATATTTAGATCAATTTTTGCCGAAAAGATTTATGCCACTATTCAAAATCAGAGAGTATTACAGAGCAATCTTGCTCTTCCGATTTACTAAGAGAAATAATTTATAACTTGCAATTCAAAGTATAGAAAGGATTCTTTTCATTCTAATCTGACGATTCAGATGACTAACAAGGCTCTTCTCACTACAAGTCAATTTGTCGTATCACATACTGAAACGTGATTGAGGTAGCTGTAATCAATCCCATCATAGTTCTTGACAAGGTTGTTTTGACTAAGACACATAGACTTCTTCTTGTTGACTTTACATAAAAGTGATGAGAACTAAGTGTATGAAATATGGATTCTTATTTCACAGCGAGTACAAATTTACATAGATTCTACTGTTTGATATTGACTTAAGGTGCGCAGATAAGAATATATCGAAGTTCTTCCACCTCAGGAATCATACAACTGATTCATATCACTCGTTGTATCATATGGCGGCGCGTACAATTGTTGGAAAATTTGTGATACATCTTATCTCGAACATCAATAGAGATGTCCAACTGTGAGTCTGAAAATTCTACAATATGTTTACGCCTCATGTTATTTCTAGTAAATTTAGAAAAATTTACTTTGCAATATCAGCGATTGGAAAGCTCAAATTTTAAAAGATATCTCGATGTTTCAATTCTCTGAACTAGTATCAATAAAAGGATCCCAGTCAATTGAGATTGAAGACGGACAAGATGAGATGAAAACGAGTTTAGGCTGTGTGAATGGAGTCAGCAAATACATTCCCATAATAGCATGGCTTCCAAAATACACACGGATGGATGCAGTAGCGGATCTGATTGCAGGAGTGACGCTAGGACTCACAATAATTCCTCAAAGTATAGCATACGCCGCGCTTGCTGGATTAACAGCTCAGGTATACGTTAAATAATTCAATCAAAGCAGAATTCAAACCTCTTTGTCTGTACCGAACGATATTATCACACAGTTTATTATTACATACTTTTCATTGAGAATCGTTCTGATTCACAGTATGGACTCTATTCTGCTTTCGGGGGCAGTCTGATCTACATCTTTTTTGGGACAATCAAAGAAGTCTCCATTGGTCCTACTTCCCTTATGGCACTTTTAACAATAGAGTTCAACAGAGGTATGCCGTTAGAGTTTGTAGTACTTCTCACTTTCCTCTCGGGATGCGTGGAACTGACTATGGGTTTACTAAACTTAGGTCTGTATACCATCGACCTAAAGTCAACTTCGTAAGGTGCTAAATTATCCCTAATATCTGATTTTGATAGGATTCTTAGTGGATTTCATTTCTATGCCAGTTACTTCCGGATTCACATCAGCTACGTCAGTTATCATTATTGTTGGCCAGTTACAAGGACTACTCGGTCTGCGTTACCACTCTACATCCAATATCGATAGCATTGTGAAAGTTTTCCAACACATTGGAGACATTAGAATTGGTGATACAGTGATTGGTGTTTCAAGTATCATATTTTTGCTGTTATTCAAGGTAACAGAGCAAATATAACGCTGACTTTTCATCTATGGCAATGAAATACTTGCATATTTTATGACTCTATAGAGTCATTATGATAATAGATCGACCACTTCAACAATGGACAATTCATATTATAGCAAATGAGCAATGTGAACGTTTGCGGTAACCTGAGTGATGGGAATAAGAAAATGGTCAAAACATCACTATGGCTCCTCTCTCTAAGTAGAAACGCTCTGATAATCTTGATCACAAGTGTCATAGCGGCTATGATGCTAACGGTTGAAGAATTACCGTTCCTTGTCTCTGGTAAAGTCATTAGATATTCAAATTTTGTACATCTGTAAAATTTATATAGATTTACTGTGCAGCCCATGGAATACTTTATCATGATACTATTATGATTGTAATTATCATTGTAAATTCAACGATTACAGGTGAAGTGGCTTCAGGACTTCCATCGTTTAGCCTACCACCGTTCAGCTCAGAAGCTGGCAATAAAACGTACACATTCATCGACATGTGTTCGCATTTTGGATTGGGGATCATCGTGATTCCTCTGGTTGGAATACTTGCTAACGTTTCAATCGCCAAGGCATTTTGTAAGTAGTCTTGGATCGAACAAGATAAGACATGAGATTATGAAGGATCCAATATCATCCCCTGTTGTATTTATTGTTATATAATTCTTTAAGCAAGTGGCAAAGCCGTAGATGCCTCTCAAGAAATGCGTGCCTTAGGCTTGTGCAATATATTTGGTGGATTTGTTCATTCAATGCCAACGTGCGGTGCATTCACTCGTAGTGCAGTCAGCAACGCAAGTGGAGTGCAATCACCTCTGTCCGGCGTTTATTCCGGTAGGTTTCTGCGTAATAGTTTCAAACTAATATCAAGAGATTTGAGCACGCCGATCAAGCCGCTTTATCATTCCTATCATCACAGGGATCATGACGTTACTAGCACTGAGCTTTCTCACACCCTACTTCTCTTACATTCCACGAGCATCCCTATCCGCCGTACTTATAACGGCTGTGATATTCATGGTGGACTGGACTATGATTATGATACTATGGAAAGGAAGCAGTGAGTTACAGTCTTCAATTGGGAGTAACTATACAGCCAAGTAAACAAAGTACTGTATTCTCACACAATTCATGTTCATTTATATAGGAAAAGGCATGGTAGCAGCAGTTGGCACGTTTATCGCATGCATTTTCTCTGTTGAAATTGGGCTGCTATTTGGAATAATGTTGAACGTATGTTACCTAGTGCATGCATGGGCAAGGCCAAGTATTGATGTAAAAAAATGCAGGGTATGTAAACTATTTAATTTGTTTTGTTTTTGTTAGAGGATTGCCTAATTCCAAAAAGATCCTTCTTTTATGGATACTTGATGAAGCTAGCTCTGCGTTTTTTACAGACTACTGATGGCGACGAGTATATTCTAGTAAAACCAGATATTGGATTGTACTATCCAGCAATTCACTTCTTACGGGATAAGGTCCTTGAGGCAGCAATTCATATGGGAAAGAATAAAGTACCGTTAGTTTTAGACTGTGAGAGCATCAAGGGTATTGATTACACGGCTATGAAGGTGAGAGAGATAATATTCTCACCTCTATTCAGATTGAATAATTAAATTGCATGACTTTAATACTCATATTGTCGGGGGAATCGAAATTTTAGGGAATTGAAGCAATGATAGATGACTTCAAGCACAAGAAACAACAGATACTACTCCTTCACTTACAACCTAAGGTATTGGCGAAAATTGAAATGCTCGGAGGTATTAAAGAGCTGAACCATGTGGAGAATGAAGAGGATATCAACGCTAGTCTTTTTGGTGAGTATATATAATAACAGGCAATCAAATATAGACAGGATCCTTATTTTGAGAATCTGACTGATTTCTATTGTAGGTGACGCAATTGAATTGACTAGAAGTGCTACTGTGCCAATACTGAAGCAATTAGAAAATGTAAAAACCGAAGACGTTGCTTCAGAAGCTAGCAAGACTCAACAAGACCCAAAAAATGATACCAAAAGAGATCAAGAAAGAGAATCTTTATTAACAGATTACAAAGCAGTAATAAAGGAGTTTGAAACCGTCGAAAAAACACTCTCCGAGTCATGAGGACACTAGAACACCAGGAAATCTTTACATCTAAAATCATTGCAATATAAAACCAATCGTAAGCTTGTGTAATTTTCAACATGGAAATGGAACGAGAGTACAAGGTTGAGGCTTCGAAGTATTGTTAAGTCTTTGAAAAAAATAAGTATACCTATAGAGATAAGAGTAGAATTTGATCAAATTGAGTGTTATCGCAAATCTTCTGTGTGCGTAAGAATGTAACAATAATATATGACTTGTAAATTGTATGCGTACAAGAAGTTAAGAATAAAGAAAAACTCTGTGGATCTCTTATTCACAGTGTGTGTGTGTGTATGTTTGTACACTTAAGATTCAAACGTCAATGATAAGGGCAATGAACATTGCAAAAAAAAACATCAGAATAGAACTTCAGCTCATACTGTAATATATTAAAATCATAATACGTAAGCTCCAGGATGTTTTCATTGCGCTAACTATAACGATGTGCAAATCTACTGAATGATAGACCTTCAAATCTTATTAAGAACATTCATAGTCATCAATCATTGTAGGTATTGTGTATCGGAAGTGTTTGGAACTATCAATAAAGATAGATATTGATATATCGTATTATCTTTGTATTGTATGATTCTACTTCAAATTCAATTATCTAGCATTAAATTTAGAGAATTTTTGTAAGTCATAGGTGTTATCGCTACGATTAAGCGGAAAATAGGAAATGGGAGTGATGTGTGATAAGAATGAATGTATTGTCAAAATCTGCGTTATCGACAGGGCTGGAAGATGAACATTCTACATATACCTAAAGAGTGAGTGAGAGAGAGAGACAGAGGAAAAGAGCGAGAGAGAAAGAAGGTGGACCTTGCGCCTTTCGCGTAACACGCAATTGTGTACTAAAATGTATAAATTTTGAAAAGGAATAGATAAAACGAAATGTTGATTATATTAAGTTTGAACGGGTGACCCATTGTTGAAAATGAACGATGATTAGCCTCGTGAACAAAAGAAAAAAATCTGATATAACGTAGAGGTTTAAAATATAAAGATCTATCGAACGTAGTTTGTAGGATTAGAAATGGAACGAAAACAGTAGTAGCGTGTAACACGGGCGTAATCAACATGGTGGCAAATAAAATAAACTTGGTGAAGGCGTAATATCGTAGATATGTAGTTTCAAATCGGTTTAGTAAAATGTGTAATATATTTATTGAAAATTTTTAACAACTTCTTTAACACATCTTGATATCAGTGATTATTATATTTAAAAACAATGTCGGATTGCGGGGAAAAACGAAACGGTGATGAAAATGGTCAGCATAGACAGCACCAAGAGGATGTCGACTGGGAATTACCAATAGCTTTTAACGAACCGAGACACACTACTACTATAGAAGGTGTCAATTGTATAACACAGACATGGCGAATGAAAGAACGGGTGAGTTTATTAATTATTTAAAACAACGGATTGAATATATTATCAACTATTCTTCAATCGATATTCACGGACCATGTGATTTTCTCATGCTCCGTCATTTCGCAATTATAGATGAAAACTGTGAGCGTCGCGCTCGTTTTATGTCTGAATGTTGGCGTCGATCCACCAGATATTGTCAAAACTCAACCCTGCGCTCGACTCGAATGTTGGATAGGTAATGAGAAATACTTTAATTCACTTATTTACATCGCATTATCAATCCTATCAATTATGTAACAATTAATAGGTTATGTTTTCTTTACCTCGTGTAACCTTGCCTTGCTATATTTTACCCACTACTCGGTCGGTAATGCAGACTTTATCATTCGAACAAAAATGACAGATATTTATTTGATTATTAATTTTCAACAGGAATAGCAACCCTTTTTCAATATTTGAGTAGAATTTTACTCCGAAAATTGATTTACGGATTTTTTTTTCATAACTGCTTCTTATTTCGTTAGATCCGTTATCAATGAGTCCACAAAAGGCTCTTGAAATGATAGGGAAAAATCTTCAAATACAATACGAACGATGGCAACCTCGTGCAAGGTATAAACAAAGCCTTGATCCAACCGTAGAAGAAGTGAAAAAGCTGTGTACTTCACTGCGTCGTAACGCTAAAGAAGAGCGAGTACTTTTTCATTATAATGGCCATGGCGTTCCTAAACCGACTAGCAACGGAGAAATATGGGTTTTCAATAGGGTCAGTATCTCAGAATATCAGTTTAAATTATTCTACGATTATTTTTCTTCACAGATTGATAGATTTTCATATGATTAAACTAATTTATTTATTCAATTATGAATTCTGGGAGACCAGAACTCTTCTCTCCATATCGTGAAAGTTATGATCATCCGTCTTATTTTACAGACGTACACGCAGTACATTCCTCTCTCTGTTTATGATTTGCAAACATGGATGGGAGCGCCTTCTATTTATGTATACGACTGTTCCAATGCTGGAATCATCGTAGAATCCTTTCAACAGTTCGCTGATCAACACGAACGTGAATATGAGGTAAATTTGGCACAGATTATATTAATAATTGGATTGTTTGTTCAATATTCTCTGCGCTATGAATGCAAATCTATATCCCGTGCTGAGATCTGTTTGAAGATTCACAATTTTGAGTTTAGTGATCAAATTTAGATAAAGAAAGATTTTTAGAAACAATCTTTGCCGACTAATAAGAAAATTGCTTTTCATTTTACGTTGCTTTTCCAGATGGAAAAGCAGGCCGTACAACAAAACAGGACGGCTGGTGTAGCGAGCGTTGCTGCTCCTTCTTACAAGAATTGTATACAATTGGCCGCCTGCGCAGCTAGTCAAATTCTACCAATGAATCCTGACCTACCTGCTGATATATTCACATCTTGTCTCACAACTCCTATTACAATTGCGCTACGCTGGTGAGCTTTATCGGTTATGGAACTGAACAATTTTTCATCCCTGCTTAGCCTAGGAAATCAATTTCACACAAATCGATATTCTCCACAGGTTCGTAATGCAGAATACATCAAAATTAGTGCCTAAGGTGTCCCTAGACCTGATTGACAAGTAGGTTTGATACAAATACCGTTTTAAATCTACAAAGACATACTTTTCGTATTTTCTAGCTCATCTATTATCAATTTTACACTTAATTTTGGTACTTTTTAATGTGATACAGGATACCAGGCCAATTAACAGATCGCAGGACGATGTTAGGTGAACTCAATTGGATTTTTACAGCCATAACTGACACTATAGCTTGGAATACCTTACCTAGAGGTAAGAAACAGTTCTGAGTCTTGGATTATGTGATATCAATCAGATTAGTTAATAGGTCAACTCATAAAACTTATTCTCCGTGTTTCAGATCTCTTCCAAAGATTATTTAGACAAGACTTACTAGTAGCTAGTTTATTTAGAAACTTTTTATTGGCGGAAAGGATTCTCAGATCTTATGACTGCACTCCTGTCTCTTTTCCTAAACTTCCGCCAACTTATCAAGTAAGTAGTTTAACAGAAATAAACTCAATTCTATGATAATAAAATTCTGTTCAACAATCTTCAACTATACTTTCTGTTAGCACCCGATGTGGCAGGCTTGGGATTTGGCCCTAGATCTCTGCTTAGCTCAACTACCAGCTGTATTAGAATCCGAAAGTCTATTTGTTCACTCTCCATTCTTCGAGGAGCAACTCACAGCCTTTCAAGTTTGGCTTACGCTGGGTTCAAAGTCTCGTAATCCCCCCGAACAGCTCCCAATAGTCCTACAAGTATTGCTGAGCCAAGTCCACAGGTTAAGAGCTCTAGAATTACTCGGAAGATTTCTAGACCTCGGACCATGGGCCGTAAACCTAGCTTTGAGCGTAGGAATTTTTCCCTACGTTTTAAAACTGCTGCAAAGTAACGCCAGGGAATTAAGACCCTTGTTAGTTTTTATATGGGCTAAAATTCTCGCCGTTGATAGCGTAAGTTCCATAATCATTTTATCAATATGTTAAAAAAATTATATAAAATATTTTTCTTACAAAGATTACAATTTTTACAGACCTGTCAAGCCGACCTGGTCCGAGACCATGGGCACAAATATTTTCTTTCTGTTCTTCAAGATCTTTCCATACCGGTAATTAATTAATTTCATTCTCTAACATGTTTTCAACCTATATCTCTTCCTTTTATGTTTTTAAATCATCCTTCTTTTTCTCCAGAGCAAACACCGGACATTGGCAGCCTTTGTCTTGGCTAGTATTGTGAATAACTATCCAGCAGGCCAAGAAGCAGCACTAAAAGGCAGTTTGGTATCAATTTGTCTAGAACAATTAGGCGACTCAAATCCTCTGCTACGTCAATGGCTCTGCTTATGTCTGGCCAGATTATGGCACAACTATGACAAAGCAAAGTGGTGTGGAGTCAGAGATATTGCGCCTGAAAAACTCTACACTCTTCTACAAGACCCAGTCCCTGAGGTATATCATCAAGGTTCTACTTTTACCTTTCTTCAATTTCATTCCCATTATTTATTATACTAACTTATTCTTTATTGTACAGGTCAGAGCTGCGGCTGTGTATGCTTTAGGCACATTCATAAACAGCGTGACTAAGAGAAGCGAGCATGCTAACAACATCGATCAAATAATTGCCATGACACTTATAAATACCGTTAGCCACGACATGAGTCCACTTGTCAGAAAGGTACGTTCATCGAGCTTTAGTTTTATTTATAGTGAAGTAGGAAACATTTTTGTGAAACTGCGATATTTTTTTTATTTTTCAGGAGTTAGTCGTCGCTTTACAATGGATGGTCTTGCACTTTGAAAACTCCTTTGTAACTCTGGCAGTAGCTGAAGAAAATAGTAGAAGAGATCCGGTCGTCGAGACTTTGTCACCTTTTACAGGTATGAGGAGGATCGGTTCAAGAGATAGATTAAAGATGCTTTCGCCAAATAATACTCATGGCATGGACACTACAGACTTTAGCCAAGATCGGATTAAGAGAGTCTCGTCCTCTTCTTCTATCAGTAGTCTAGGTAACGTACTTGTCGTTAAAGTCCATCGCTGTATCATTCATTATTGCTAAGAATCTAATTCCTAATAATATTTTTCACACCCCTTTGGCATACCCAACATCAGGAAACAACTGGGAATTTGTAAGAAAACCATGCGAATCAATCGGTAATACTTGACATGCGAACGCATGCCTTTTCACACCATTTACTATACTTAATCTAAGTAGCTGTAGCTAGGTGATCGATTGGCACTTTTTATTCACTCGCGTAGCTTTTCACTGCAAAGCAGAAAAATTCCAAAGACTGAAAACTGATCCTTTGTGAGATTTTGAGGAGATTTTTGGTATAATCTTTGGAATTTTATCCACCCTCATGTCCCATATTGTTTTATTGATACATCGAAGCTATCTTAACGATGATTGAATCATACATAGGTCATACATCGCTTGGGAATCTCCCAAGCTTGTCCTACGGAAGTGTGTACATGAAGTTATGGCACGGTCTCTGCAGTCTGGACAGCGATCCACATCCTTCGGTCGCTGCAATGTCCCAAAAAGTGACAAATCACATTCGTAATCAGGTAAAACCATGATTTACGGCCAATTTTGGTTTTTAGTTGTATTTTTCTGTGTCTAAGATCGTCACGAAAATTGGAATACAATAAGATCACCAAATCAAAGCCTAATTTCAAAAAATCTTGAAAATTTCAGGTGAAAGAGTCTTCGGCACCGAAGGAAGTCACAGAAACAAAAATATCTTCTTCTCTTCCGCCATCGCCTTCTGGTCGGACGAGCTACTTAAGGTCAGTGAGAATTGTTCCGTGACGATATCAAAGTTGTTTTATAAATACAAGATACAACTCTATAGTTGTGTGAAATTAAAATTGGTTTTTGTTGGCAGTAAGGGAGAATCTCTTCCTATTGTAAACACTCCCACCGATATCCTGCGCCCTCCTCCAAGACTGTTACCGCCTACGAATAGAGGAGGAAGAATACCTGTGCCAAAGACGGTGCGTTTAGAAATCGGTGTATCAATAATAACTAATTACTAAAATTGTATGAATTTTAAACTCTTTAGATAACAGAAGAGGCTGACGAAGTCCTCGTCAGGAATCCGCTGATAACATCCCTGTTCGTTGAATGGAGTTGTGCACAATTTGCTCAACCAGTTAGCTTAGAGAATGACGCAGAATCTACAAACGACGTTGAAAGTAGAGCTCATTACGAAAGACAGTGGAGGTATAGGGAAACAGTTTTTCCTACCTGAAATCTTTACAATATTACTTTCGCTTTAGATTTTGCTCTTACAACTTATGACGTTCAATTTTTATTGGCAGATATCTAAGAAACAAGAAGCAGAGAAGAGACGCCAAAGACGAACAAGTCAGAGTCTCACGTGGGAGATTAGAGTCCCAGGTCTTTCACACACGAAGTCCTCAGGCTCCTGATGTTGTTGTATTCCATCCTTTTGACACACATCTTGCCGTTGCAGTGAAAGATAGTTTTGGGTACGCTGAGTACGAATATTTACAGGCAGAAAATAGTTGGCAAAGTGATTAATGATTTTAGATCTTAGTATTCTTTATAATTTTATGCCTCTACTTTAAACCTAGACATTAATAGAGTTCATTACTCTGTAGAATATGGGACTGGCACACCGGGACAAGACTTACATACTGCGCCAGCCGAGGGAGTAAAATGTCCCGCATAACTGCGTTAGATTTCATAAATTCCCATGACGTTACACTCTTGATGACTGGGTCAGACGACGGCTCTGTAAGAATATGGAAAAACTACTGCAACATGTTGGGCCGAGATCCTACGCTGCTCACAGCCTGGCAAGCCTTGGCCGATGTACAACCAGCTGCAAAAAGTCCCAATGGTAAAAAGTTTTTCTCTATGTAGTTAAAATTGATTTCAGTTCAGTCTTTGCGATATTGATTATATCGGAAGTGAAAACCTGTCTTCGAAATCACTTTAATTCGCAGGTTTCAGCGTTTTAATTGCACTAGTTTGAAAATAGACGAAAATCGAGCTTGAAAATTGATTCCATCTCATGAAATATTTGATCCGAGTGTTTACAATGATTTAGAATAACTCAGACTCTTCTCAGAGCCCATTTTCCCTTTGATATGAGAGTTTAGAGGAGCATAAACATAATTTAGTCGTAGTATTATAAGTAGACGGTTGCTCCGTTTGAGCAGTACACATTCCAGCTACAGCTGGACTTGTAACTAGCTGGGAACAGCGATCGCTAACGCTAGCAGTTACTGGCGATGTGAGGATCGTCAGGCTTTGGGACGCTGCAACTGAGTTAAAGAAACAAGACATACCCACCGGAGCAGACTTCTGCGCCACTTGCTTAGATACTGACGATTCCGGTGAGTATTAGGAACCTAATTCCTCCATGGTTATTCATTGGGAATCAAAGTCTGATATATTTCTTCATTAACAAAGGTGCCTTGATGGCTTTGGGATGTGGCGATGGATCTGTGCGTCTGTTTGATCGACGGCTTCCGCCTCATGAGGCCAGGGTAATGACCTGGAGAGAACATACAGCTTGGGTTCTTGGTGCTTATTTCAGGGGCACCTCAGGGGGTGCTCCCAGTCTTATAACAGGCTCGCTGTCGGGAGATATCAGATTTTTTGATCTGAGGAAAAACTCCTCGGTATACCATGTCCAAACTGATCAAGGAATGACCGCTATGGCTGTTCACAATATTGCAGACATTTTCACATGGTAAGTTGTGTTGGAATGTGTTAAAGACATAAAACAGCCTAAGACAATATAGAAATATTGAATCAATAATTCCAACTCCTCAACTTTGCCAGATCATGTTTCAGCCTTAGTGACTGTAACTGATTGAATATTTTTCATGTGTTTCAGCGGATCGATGAATCAATGTATCAGTGTGTATAATATGTCTGGTCATATCTTAAACACAATAAAGTTCCACGAAGGATTTATGGGTCCACGTATCGGCTCAGTTAGCTGTCTGAACTTTCATCCCTACAGAGTAGTACTGGCAGCAGGTTGTATGGATAGTTATGTATCAGTCTACGCTTCCGAACCTCGTAGATGACTGTCGGAGATGGAGCTGGTATAGGGATACATCCAGCAGGCTGTAGGAATACTTCATCACACCCCATCCCTATTTACATTTGAGTAAGGCTGTGGTATTGTGTAAATATATATGTAGCAACCGCTCAGGGGTTCCTGACTATAAGTTTGTAAATACCTAATCAATTAATGTTTGCTTTTCTCCTATTCCGATTAGATTATGAAGTCAGATTAAATATCAGCGAGTCAAGCATGTATTCCTATTTTATTCTTTCTTTTTTATGATCAAGTCATTTTATTTTCACTAATTAACCTGCGATAGAGATACAGGAGTTGTATCATTCGGTTAAGACGCTTTAACAATCAAATTCTGAAAGTAATATTTAATGCTGTGTTTATAGTTTCTATAACTTTGGATAAAAAGAATATAAATTTTCGCTTATTAGATAAAATGAAGTATTGGTAAAAAGATGAAATGCTACAAGGATGAAGAAGCTTGTAATTTATGAAATTTTAGAGAATATTATTCTGCTAAAAGAGAAGCTTTGAAGTTAATCAACATATTTGTTTTATGACGTAGAAGTTAATTGAGGAAAATTGAGAAACTTAGTCTATCGTCTCCCCAAAATTATTCACCTTCATTCCTATTAAATGAGCTAACTGAGACTTAGGATTACATAAATCTATTGCCAGTTTAAAACTGTTGTAAGCAAGCAGCTGAGTCAATTAGTTGAGCACGTTATCTCAACGAAACGTATCCTTCATTTAAGAACTTTATTTTTTCTAAATATTCATAATGTAATAAATCCATTTACAACACAGTAATATTTGGGAAAAAAATCAGGCAGCTATATATTTTTACTTTAATTATTATAGCAACAGTTTTTGCGAAATAGAATATTAGACGACTAAATTACATCGACTATTAATAACTATTAAATACTATTATATCTATCAACGTATGTACAATACTCGCTTATTTGGCGATTGGCAATGACAAAATCTATGAATAACACTAACAATAAGCAGCGCTCATAAAAAATTCATAAAAAAATTTCATTCATTTATTACACCGCTATGAGTAACATTAAGAAAGAAATATATAATATTAATTGAAAAATGCCATAACTTTGATTAGTTAGAAAACTAAAGAGGAATAAAATTAACAAATAAAAAACACAATATTTAAAAAGTACAGTAACTCTATTATTAACTTTTGAGGCGTTAAAATTCTGGACTGTAATGTAAACAAAGTACATTACAACTAACAGAATGAATTGCAGTTTCGATCTGCATGCTCCCATTGTGATTATACACTTTTTTTTTCTATTGCTTACAACTTTGGTACCATAAATACTGATAAATGTGTTCTTTATAGTCGTTATAGAAAAAAGGGGATTGATTTTATAAACTTTTGTTTTTTACATATCTACAATGAAAATTTTTTGTTTACAAAAAATTACTGTGGACTAAAATACACAATATGAAATTATAGATGGAGTTATCCAAATTTTTCACGCTTTATAATGATCGCATAAAAATATTTCAGTTATACTTAGAAGATTCGCTATCGTTTTATGAAACGCAAAATTTAATAGAAATTATCTTTACCTTTACAACTGAAACTACTAATTGATATAATAAATATCCAATCAAGTTGGTAATTGAATATGATTAAATGAGGAACACTGTCCAGTTATCTAGAAGAATGTAAATAAAAGAATCTTAACAATAACAAGAACAGCTATTGCAAATCTATTTTCAGAAAGTGAGGACTGCGTGTACTTAAAGAAAAATTGAATTAGGTATTTTACTTCTTCACCTTAGTTACCTACATAGAAAATGATTCTTGTAATTATTGTAAAGCATTGCGATGTAGGTGTGTGTGTATGTACGTACATACATTTAGATTCACCGACTTTATTGGATAATATTGTCAGATTATAAATAAATAAATTGAGATAGAAATTATGCTACGCAATACACATTACCCAATATTACAATTATTATAGTATTGTATCGCCTTTGTAAATAGTTGCCAAATAAAACACGATCATATTTCATGATCTATTGCAATTGAACAATCTTTTATTATTGCTATTTCTATATTTTTCAAACGCAACTCTTTACTCAATAATCATCTATTTAATAAGTTTCTCGGAATCACATGCAATATGAGGAAATGAATGAATAATCATAGGTCATACGTTAAAAATACATACAAATGGATTTTATTTTATCATTTCAAATATACACATAAGTTTAATCCTTAATCTTTTAATTTCTTGATATCAGTACGAGGCAAAATCTTTGGTATTTATTCTACTAACAATAGAGTCAACGATATCAGAGATCTTGAGTTCTGATTCTTCTATTTTGTAAGTTTTTTTAACGGCTATTAGATCGGTTATTTCTTTAAGTCTGGAAATTGGTATCCTCTCGCCTTTTACTGCAGCGAGTACATTCTTTGATAAAACCTCAGCGTCGTTAGCTTTATGAATGATCGCTATGATAATGTTTTTCTCTTTATCGTCAATCCCGAATTTTATTAACGATTGAGTTATGTTCTTGGATAATGATAAATTGAATAAAATTTCTGTGAATATTGTTCTTGTTGTCAATTTACCAAATTTTTCATTCACCACAGCTTTGTTTGCGGCTACTGTTATTTGAAATGGGTCAACAATCAGACCGGCTTTTAAGATACAGCATTGAAGCTCTCCGCTGATAACTTTCTTCCTTATTTGGTCAGTGTTTTCAACGTTATTAAATAAATATAACGTTAAGAATTTGCCAGTTTCGTCGTCTAATTGAACCATATAACTATTCATCTTTGCAATGTACACTGTTAAAAAACTATTATGTTTTATAAATATAAATAGAAGCATCAAACAATAACCTCCAGAAAAAACGATTCATAGATAAATAAGGTTAGGTTTGCATCTCGCGGTGGTCGTATGCAGCTTGCATGTCGTTCTTGCGATTTCTAACTGGAAATTGCAGGTGATGAGGGGTACAGATATTTGTGGCAAAAGTAGTTCGTCAATTCAACCGCGAGATGGCGATACCATTTGTCATCCCGTTGACCGAACGCTGACCTAGGCTAAAACACCTGTCGTGGGACCAGTGGCCCACAGTGGCCCTCGTGGCGTCAAAACGATTGCACGGGGTTCGCGTTAACGAGATACGACTGTGACAGGCATCTGAATCGAAATACTACGAACACAGCAAAACTGTCGTAAAATAGAACACATAGTTATTGACGAAAGAAGATTCCTCGTCTCTAATTCCTTGAATTATTTAATGAATTATAGCGGTATTATAACACTCGTCCTTCTGTTACAGTTGAATAACCTTCTATATTATATTAGCTAGTATATTATTATATTATGGATGTGGTTCATATTATGTTGACCTATATGCCATACATCACTTTCACCATGAGTAATATTGTATCGATGCTGCACCAATAAAATCCGAGATATACCAATAATCAATTGCTTCGTTATTTGCCACTTTCCCTTTCCTACGACTTTTTATTTCAAATAAGCAATAGGTATAACAGCGTAGGTAAACGCACAGAAGGAGGCGGAAATGAGAATTTATGCATTTGCTGTCTGCTACTTTTTTCATTACATTTTTGCTACTTAAAAATTTGCAACCACCTCCTCGGGTCAGATCTCTAATACCAGGAGCATTTGTCGACTTGAAATTTGTCTAACTCCGAATAATTCAAATTTTAAGTCAAAAAAGCTCCTGGTATCAAGAGAACATCTGACTCGAAGAGGTGTGCCGAAATTTTGGATATATGTATCTATATAGGCATGCATACGTGGCGTCATGCACGTCTCTATATGTATATCTATTTATACTAGCGTTTTTTGGAGTTAGAATAATTTTAAGTCGAAAATTTTAGCTCCTGGTATCAGGAGAACATCTGACCCGAGGAGGTGTGCCGAAATTTTGGATATATGTATCTGTATAGGCATGCATACATGGCTTCATGCACGTCTCTATATGTATATCTATTTATACTAGCGTTTTTCGGAGTTAGACAAATTTTAAGTCGAAAATTTTAGCTCCTGGTATCAGGAGAACATCTGACCCGAGGAGGTGTGCCGAAATTTTGGATATGTGTATAGATATAGGCATGCATACGTGGCTTCATGCACGTCTCTACATATCTACTCATATATACTAGCGTTTTTCGGAGTTAGAATAATTTTAAGTCGAAAAATTTCGGCTCCTGGTATCAGGAGAACATCTGACCCGAGGAGGTGTTCCGAAATTTTGGATATGTGTATAGATACAGGCATGAGTACGTGTCTTCATGCACGTCTTTATATATTCATTTATATTAGCGTTTTTCGGAGTTAGAAAAATTTTAAGTCGAAAATTTTTGCTCCTGGTATCAGGAGAACATCTGACCCGAGGAGGTGTGCTAAAATTTTTGGCGGGAAAAAGAAGGAGTGTATATGCATACTTGTCTTCATGAGGCTCGCAGTATGTTCGTGTGTACTAGCATATTTCCGAGTGAGAATGATTTTAGGTTGAAAAATGCTCCAGGTATCAGGAGAGCATACCTGAGGAGGTGGACGCAAATTTTTAAGTAGTTTAAAGTGCATTAATTCTAATTTCCTACTCATTCTGTGATTTGTAAGTTGTCCTGCCTAACGCTTAATTAAAATAAAGAGTCGTAGGAAAAGGGAAGTGAAAATAACGAAGCAATTGATTATAGGTGTATCAAAGAATTTATTGCTGCAGTATCGATACAATATTCATTGTTGAAATTAAGTACAATTTGTGATTGTTTCTTGAAAATACATGATTGTGCTTGTAGTATTCTAATTGGAAAAAAAAACCGTGAAAAATAAATCAACTACTTTCGCAGCAAACATTACTGCGCCCATTTAATGCAACCCGCACGTTGTCTGTGATTTGCCTTGCATCTAATCAGGCGCGTTGCTTTTTGTGGCACAAGTAGTTCGTGACTCCGACCGCGAGATGGCGATACCATTTGGCGCCCCGTGAGCGGGTTCAATGAACTCGGGTAGGGGCACCTGTCGTGGGGTCAGTGGCCCTCGAGGCGTCAAAGGTTTCATACAGGGGTTGCGTTAACGAGATATGACTGTAACAGGCATTTCAATAGAAATGCTCCGAGCTTGCTATCCCGTATGCCAGGAAGCAAATAAAAAGACTCGATCATTTTGAGAACCTAAATTTCAAGAGGTTCAAATATAGACTAGATATACTGTATTGGGAGATCGGAGGTCCGAGAAATAATAAAAACTTGTTCTTCAAACACCCCGATATATCGGTAGACTGAGAGAAATTGTTTAATTTCATTCGAAAAATTTAGGCTCAAATAATGAACTGAAACTAGATAAAAAGATTAAATTTTTATACGAAATGAATTTACTGGAATTTGTTTTAACCCATTGTCTTTGAAAAATAACTTGATCAATTCGTTTTAAACTACTTGGAAACCATCATTATTATGATCCTAATATCTCCTACAGTTACAATACAAAAAATGAGAAAAAGAGAACAGTTATATTTATGTTTTCATAACAATAACAGGTACAATCATTATACACAATATGAATAATGCAAGATAGGAAATTATTTCGACGAAATCAGAGTAGGTACAAAGACTAATTTTTGCGGAAGTTAGATACAGATATATTGACTACCCGCTAGCTATGACACTATTTATTATGACTTCGGCAATTCTTTTTCCGTAATGTAGCAGTTGATGTGACCCACATTGCCACAACGTTTGACCCAGAATCACTAAGAAACGAACTCTCGTTTCAAAGCCTCCAGTATCGGGGTCCGAAGACTGATAGGAGTATTTTTTAACTCGTCGAAAAAGCCCGTCACCTTTGCCCCGCCTATTCAATAGCTAAACTACCTATTCAACATTGAAAGCAAACTATAAATCGCACGCTTAATTATCCAGCTAACAAGCGAATCCAATTCTTTGACGAGAGACATCCTATTTAAACTATCATTCGGCTATTTTATGGATTTAGGTATAATAGGTACTTCGATTTGTTCTATTTATAATTTTTTGTTGCTAAAATTTATTCTTATATTCGACATTAGAATATGCTATGTAGTTACAACAACAACTTCAACCAAAACTTCGATCGGAGAACGAGAATGAATAATTAACACATCTTGCAAAGTTACTGATCAATATTTATCAATTTGAATGGTTGAAAGATGTTCTACCAAAGGAAGGACTCAGGAGGAAAAACTGTACAAACCAAGGCTCAAAAAGTTCTAATTTATTTCAGATGACAACTCTCGTTCACAACTATTGACTGATATTAAAGTGAACGGTCAGAGTAAGAACGTTACAGCTCGGCCATGACTGTGACCCATCAAGGTCGCCTCGAACGATGGGCAGGTTGATCAAACGCAGATGGTCTCCGAATTTCTCTGCAAGAAAGGAACAAGCATGTAGTATCGATTTTTTCAATTGATGCTAATTCATTCTTCTAATTGCCGGCTATTCTTATAAGTATTTGTATAGACGATCGAATATTAAAATTGATTCAATTCTCTCCGCGTTCGATCGACGATCATTGAATCGAGAGAATGAACGTAGAATAATAAATGATAGTCAAATTATGTCTGAGTCTTTTAATTCTATGTCAGGAATAGTACATCGAATTAGCGCGACTATTCAAATAGTTTGAAGGAGATTGGAGAAAAGAGATGGTACAATTATCCATGAGTGAGCATGTAATATATAATGAGAGAGAATTTGGGGGCAAAGTGATATATCCTGAGTATTGGATGAATAATGAATGAAGACAAGACGCCTGGAATGCTAGTAGCACACAAGTGTGTGGTCGAAAATGTCGGTGGACGAACGCGCACAGCCTGATTACTAATTCCAATAGGACTGTCGGTTCGTACTACTTCTTGTATAGCCGCACCATGACACCAAATTCCATATTCCTGCATCGATGTAGAGAGTCGGTAGATTGCCGCTTTATGCTCTTGCTGTCATTTCTGATTGGCAGGTTTACCAGAAAACTATAATATTTCTTCCTTATTGGCAACAGAGATCCGGAAGCCTCATTGTTGCCTTCTTCAAAATCTAACATCCTTATCAATATTCTTCAACAATTTTCGTCTCATTTACCTTCAAGAAATAATATCTATCATTTTTCTCCGTCAGTTGAGATGAGGATCACAAATTATCGTAGTTCTCGAAAAGGTGTCACTATAACCAGTCGATAGAAACCGTTTTCTTATTTCTATATACTCCACCGTTTGAAATTCATATATGAAACATAAAGCGTAAAAATGCAAAAGTTTGTCGGAATTATTGACGGCTTCGAGTCATAAAAGAACTTGATTTGGTTCGTACTTTCTCTTCCTAAATGATGCTGCCTCTTTGGTTCATCGTTACTCGACAAATAGTCATATATACGGGCATATGACTAACTATACCGCGAATATAAGTGAAGATAAAAGATGTCAGAGAAACTGAAGATATTTTATCGTTTTTCTTATCAATTATTCGACTATTCGCTATGCCACGTTCTGATAAAAAGAAACAGCAGAGTACATGCAACGTTTAAAAATCGTTGCTACCCTAAACATAAGCTATTACACTTTCATTTGACACTAGTACGTTTCAATTTTTATTTCACACGACGAAAACGTGTATAGAAAGTGCAAATATAGTTTTTATTTGTTACTCATTAACGATCAAACTATACATCATCTTTTTAAATATATAGAAAATTAGCACGCTTCAAAAAATTTGGCGATCGCTAACTTTCTCCCAGTTCCGAAAAATCTGAAAAACAAACTAAAAAAGTAACAATTTTTCTCTTCCGTATCATTTTACTCTGCTTCTTGGACTCCGGCTGTTCGATGTTGAACTTGACCTTGACCTAAGCGTTGACCGCGTTAGATTAAATCGCGGTCATTCGAGGTCATTTTCCCGAAGAAATTCTTTTACGCCAGACAGTAAAGTGCGAAAGTGGACGAGGCCAGGGGATCATTTGAAACTCTTTTCAACCGGAAATTGTAGTCGGCCAAGGCACGTGTGTTTGATTAACAATTCGTACGTAACACTATACTTCCATATAACTACTTTTAAAGTCATTATATTTATTGTTACGACTCTACTATATGATGATCGAGCAGTTACGAGCATCCCATTACATTGATACAACGTATTGAAATTGTTCGTTGATTATCATCCTTTGATTCTTATTTTCTTCTTTGATGATTATGACTATTTATTCCCATCAAATAACTTAATGACAGTGAAAACTTGTAGATCTGTGTATAATTTGTACACATAATTATCGATCAGTTCTTTCTTATTTCCTTTTTACCGTTGATTGTATATTTTTCCCCCACAATTTACGTCATACAATCACATAATGTTAATTGTTAATTGAAGCATAAAATTTGCCACTCGATTCCAAAGATTCGCTAAACTCCGAGGAAAATTGAGGAACAATTGTTACACTACTTTGATGGTTTTCAGTAGAATAGGTCCCACGGTAGTCAGCCATGCGAGGCTCCGGACATTGTGCGGAGAGTTTGAACTATTCCATGCAGTGGATTTGTGCGAATTACGAATGGAATCGGGTTACTCGTGATCGTAGCAATTGAAAAGTGTCATCGTCGACAAAAATTAACGACAAATATATTATGTTTATATATTTATACGAATTATTATTGAAACTGATGAAAATGAAAACTGTGATTGAAAATTTGTTGATTATATTTCTTGACTGAATGACCCAGTCGTGGATATACATAGATATGCGACATAGATGTAATAATGCGCTTTCCACGTAATTGTTTCCTCGTGCATAATGATGTAGAGGATAAATTAGCGTAATAAGAACCTCTCACGTTCTACAAATTCACCCTCAAGGATTAATTTAATCAAATAGCGTAACAGATAATTATACGGTACAATAACTCTGGGTAAGTCAGACCGGAAACGCGTTAGCTCTCATTTCTGATCCTTTTGGCTTGAGCTTTGGTTGTGTTTGGGAACAAAGAATAAAGAGTCGGTGGGTCAAGTGCAATTTCATATTCGAACTATATTTCATTAAATAATTACACGGAACACTTCCCTCGAGAATGAGCATACTTGAAATGATAGAACGCGTTATCTGCTGTCTACTTAATTGAGGAATGCAGTGATATGTCCGATTGATTGGAATTGAATTTTTTTATTTTTTTTTTTATTTGTACACCTTCTCCTTCGGCGGCGGAATGGATTCCACCGGAAAGGCGACAACAAGTCCAGCGTGTCGATCCCGGCAAGAACGTTGGAGATGGTAATGTAAGTGGTGGAGGAAAGGAGGCAGTATAGTATATAAGGGTCTGTGATTGACGCTGCGTCTGTTTCATAGAGTGAACTTCTCGCGAGGTAGAACCTGCAGGCGTCACGACGTCAACCGGAAATACCCTCGCGCGGAAATCTCCCGTCCACAAATCGAAACCATTGAAGTATAAGAGAAGAGTCGAGGAAACAATAGGTGAGTTTCGTGGGAAGAACCAGTGAACGGAATAGTGAGAATCACCCTCTTCTGAATCCTGCGATCGCGAAGAACTGCATACGCCGATAAATGGAGTTGCACATTTAATCAATACATATCAGCAAAGACTTTCGGCAGTGTCGCGTTTTAAATCTGAAGGCATAATTCATTATTTAAATACTAAAAATCCTCGGAATTTATTTGAGTTGTGAGAACAAACTGTGCACACTGATAAATGATAAATGAACAAAAAAAAAGATTTCAACGAATCTAAGACAAGGTTTCAAATCGTAACTATTATTTGTGCTGTGCTGAGACTCGGGAAGCAGTAACACACATAGACGACATATTCACCCTTTTTTGATATTTATTATTCGAATTTGGGATCCAAAAAATTGATTCTAAGGGAACTTATGATTCTAAGGGATTCCGCGATTTATTTTCGGAAAATAATCACTGCTTTACACATTCTTTGTTCGGCTTTTGTGCACAAGCAGTGTATACGTTGTGATGGATTATATCAAAGGTGTAGAACCGAGACTCGATAGAATTAGCAGCTATGTGCTTTTTTTTCAAAACCTCATGCCAGTATATTTCCATATTTTCCAAACAGGACTAGATGGAAAAAGCTGAAAATAAACTCAACTTCAATTTCATTTCGACTCTCGCCAATTTCCCGAACGCATAAAAAGTGTGAAATCTGCATTTCGTTACCTGAAAACTTATTCCATGTAACAAAATTCTGTATAATCGAAAAAGCTCGTTCATTCGCGGATAGAAATGTCTGATGACATTATATTACTCCAAATTTACGAATGGGGTAAAATCTCTTTTTGTCTTATCGTACCTGCAGGCAGCTTGAATCAAATTGCATGAAAAAAAAAGAACTGATACGGGTAGAATTATGATCAATTCCTGAAATTGCCATTGCACCGGAACGTGACCCGCATTCAATTTTGATGTAAACCCATACCCGTTCAATTTCAGAGAGCCATGAAGTTAGTGATAGTGTTGGCGGTCTTGTGCTGCTTTACGTTGACCGTCTTGGCATCACCTGTGCGAGAACAATCCGCATCTAATTCCGGATCCACGGTCACGGCGAGGGCCACTGAACGACAAGCTCCAGCTGCACCCGTAGCTGCAGCAGACGATGACGACGATGATGATGACGATGATGAAGACGAGGTCCTAGACCTCGGCCTCGACGACGACGATGATGAAGACGACGATGAAGAAGATGACGATGACGATGATGACGACGATGGTGGAGATTACGTCGAACGTTTTATCGAAGATATTCTCGGAGGTGAGGTTTTCGTTTAAGTATTTTTTTATTTTCTTCTCATTTTGAAAACCAATTTGCTCACGATTTTCGGAACATGATGTATGTCGATTCGATTCGTGACTAATGAACACGATGAGGTAGTCCCGTACCGTACGTGATTTGTAAACTAAAAATTGCCGAATAACATGTAGGTATAATACCTACATATCGCTAACCGTTAGTCTAGCCGAGTAATTGCTGGCTTTCGAAGTCCCCGATGTTGGTATAGGCATAGGTATGTACAGTATGGTGGATTATAACCAGGCGGTCCCGATACGCGTATACCTACATGTAACGGGACTGAATCGCAGGCTCGCGGGCTTTGCTCCGAAAGAATTAACATAATCCAAGTTAACCATCTATGTGACTCTCTATACGATAATATCATTTACTCCGATACTAGACTCTAGGCTACAAAAACCGAAAATTTTTGGTGAACTTAAAGAACGAAAAAATCCATAGAATTTTTTCTTTTTTTTTTAGTATGATTCGATTTTGAGATGAAATTATAAAATCGGGGTTACTTATAATTTCATAAATTCATTGCCGCTGGATGAATGATCGGAGATTTGGTTCAAGCTCAGATCTTGCGACTATTTTACACGATGATTTAATTTATCGAAAATTCTGATCTTTGGTATTTAATAAATGTTGGGTGATGAGGTAAAGCAGACAAGTCGGTCACCTGTTATACTGCACACACGAGGCATGGGAACGCGAGTTCTCGGTCTTTTTAATGTGGGACGCGGAACGCCCGAGGTGAATGAGTAACTAATACAATCTGTCACATTACGATTGACCCAACCCGCACCCTGGCCATCCGCCTCGTGCAAATAACTTCTCACTCGATTCCTCCCACACATTAATATGTTTTCAAATTTTTTATCGGTTGAGAATCCAAACATTTTACTCCGATTCAGATATCTATCGTGTTTCAAAGGAGAACGATTTTCTCGATTTTGGAAAGAACCCGATTGGTGTAGCACAAAGTTATTTTAGCAGATCACGATTTTCTATGAAAGTCCCTAATATCACGGTTCAGGTTTCGCTGACTAGTATTTCACCCAATTTTTATCCAATTCAGTAATCCAGTGTTTCTAAATTTGATTGACGATATCAATTCATTGATCGATTAGACGAGACTCCTGAACTTGAAATCGTTCTATGCGACAGATCAACAAATGCCGATTTTTTTATCCCCGAATTTCGCCTCATATATGAAATTTTGTAAAAAAAAAAAAAAGAGAGCTCGAAAACAATCGAAGATGTTTTGATTTCGCAGGTGAAGACGACGACGACGATGACGACGACGACAGCGCCGCACCAGCCCCTAATCCTGTCGCAGCTTTAAACCCAATTCAATCTAATCCAATAGTTCAATCTTCGCAGCCGGTTATTCCACCAAATGTAGCAAATGACCTAAACGCAGCGGTCGAAGATGCAGCCGCAAGTAACGGAGAGGTACCCGATTACGGAGCAGAGGAACCTGCAATCGAAGAGCAGGCAGCGAGTAGCGTCGTAGAAGTGACCCAAGAAGGTGCACAATCGGTTCCGGCCATACCCTTCGCCCCCGTTGCAGATGTAGCGGCTAGCGAGAGCAATGCGGCAAATGACGATGACGATGACGATGACGATGACGATGACGAAGCAGTTGACCTCGGAATTCCCGGGGTTGACGACGACGACGACGACGATGACGATGAAACCGACGCGACTGACGCCGACGACGACGACGACGACGACGACGAGGACGAAATATCCGAACTAACGGAAGCGAGGCGAGCACGTGAGTCCAAGACCAAACGACACTAGCGCACCATCCACTTGTATATTTACACAATTTAATCACATATCAAGAAACACACATTCTATATAGGGGAGATAAAGGGGGTTTAGAGGGTCTTTTGTACTCCAGAATTTAACACGCAATTGCATTTTTCTTTCATCCGGATATCCATACGACGAACAATGTCAGGCAATAACGAAAATTGAATGCAGTTAACAAATATCGATTTTTTTTTTATTTTACCGGTCTTTTCTCTGCTTTCGAGTAAATCGTGTCAAAACGTAACTAGATAGAAGAAAGAGGGTGAAAGACATGTAAATTATGGAGATTACTCGCCTTGCCATATCGGGAGTGGAAATTTTTTAGTATACGTATACGAATCTCGGTGTATACATTTTGACGAGGTTTCAAATTGTAATTAGTCGTTGTTACACGGAAATTCACATGTTACACGTACCTAGTGAAAAACAGATTTCTAACATCATCTCCAAGAAAACAATCATTTTTTTCCAGTTAAATCAGACCGATAATGATATTTCGATATATCTACCACGTACATACGAACACTGCAGAAGTGGGTCTTAAAACAATCTTTACTTCCTGAAACTCTTGCTGGTGGTGCTGCTGCTGCTACTGCTGTTGCTGTTGTTGCTGTCATTGGTGCTAAAAGACAAAAAAAAAAACTCAAAAAATTATGAAAAAAATCAAAAAAGAAACAAATTGAATTTTAGCACTCTGGCTTATAGTATATAAAACTACCTATAGTATTTATTATTTAATTTAATATCAACTATCTTCATCAACGCGATAATTTTTATTTACTATAAATTATTTATTTAACAGTCTAATTTTCGTCTATCCGCCTTAAGTCGCATTTTTTATTTATTATTTTTTTTCCTCATAAATGTGTGAAAACTCTCGTCTTTCTTTCGCCGTTTATTTATTATTATTACATGAATGGCAAATCATCCGTTTTTCTATATTCTTTATTTATATTTTATATATAATATAGAGAAAAGACGAGAAATAATACGAGAATGCTATAAAAAAAGAAATCAAAACGATACTAAATGGCAGCATTAAAATGTCTAGGACTGGAGACGCCGTCACGTGATCGTTATCTTACGATCCTAATCAGTGATCGCTTCATATCAGCGATTTTTGATTTTTATTTTTCACATAATCGATCATGTTACACGAACTCACAGACGAATACAATTATTGTTATTATCTAAATCAAGATAATTAAAGACAACCAACAATAACACGCATATGATTTCAATTGTATATTTATGTTATGTAATCCATCATCGAACCGTCTAGATAAAAAAAAAAGATAAAAAAAATTATTTATTGTACAGAGACGTAATTATTTCATTTGAATGATTTATATATACAATTTATATAAATATAGATAATTTATTATTTTTACAAAATTGTGTCTTGACTTTATTTATTTATTTGTTTGTTTATTTGTTACAATTATCCGTACCATGTGGTGCTAAACAATTAGGTATTCAATCTGACGCTAAAACTATAACAGACAAATCAACTCAACCACCCAACTGATAAACTGACCCAAATTAGAAAACCACCTCGATAAACTCGATTAATATACGTGACGCGTCGCCCACCTAACATTTTAATGCACGGAACTAGTTGCCTAGTTTATATTTTGCACAACTTTAACAACTGCTAATTATTCTCTACTCTGTTCGTCGATTCTTCCATCTTTTTTACCCGTTTAGTATTCTTCAAACATCACCCATAATTCTATAAATCTTGATTTGAAAATTTACATAATTACGATCAGCAGATCGACCGATCATCCTGATCGTTTTCTCAATGAACCGTTTGTGAGACTTTAAACGATTTCACAACAGCACAAGTGACAATCACGAGAGCATTTTGTACTCAGTATTCAATTTTCTCAAGACTAATCGTTTAACCCAGTAGATGGTATCAAAGTATTCTTGATTAACCGTATACAAGTAGTTTATTGCTGACAGTAACGAGCAAGCAAGTAGTAAGCAAGTAAGTAGTTTGAGTTAACCGAATGAACACACCTATTTCAAGCTATATGACTGATACTATGACCCGACTGATTCCCCACTACTTATCCATGGGCTAATTATTGCTGACTGTAATTAATTCCCCTCGACGATCTAAGGCAGATTTTAACTAGGTAGACGTAGTTGTAGTGGTTGGGTTTGACTAGTGAATTATGCACGTTTAGCACCGATCCTAAATCCTCAATTATCCCAGTATTGCTTCGGCCTTTCAGGTCGTTTGGATTTTTGATATTCACCAGCAAAACGAAAAATGATTCAGGATTTAAACTTCCAGACGGAATGGATCCGTCTTCTTCTTGCCAAAATCAGTTTCTTCGTTTATTCAGACCTGATCAAGTATGTTGCAATTCGAAGAGCAGAAGAAATTTAAAAAAAGTTCGAGTCCGATCTGACGTTAAAATATCAAACGGATATCGAATTCAATTTGCTTCGATGTAGTTGAACCCTTTTCCGTTTGCTGGGATTAAGTTTCGTAGACTACCCCTAGATCTTTGATTTCTCGTAGAAGTTTGCTTTTCTTCCAGCGGTTCTTTACATTGGTAGACAGTAGGCATTTGGAATCGAGAAACTTTATAGATAACGTAGATTGTAATTAAGTGGGTCTCAATTTTAGTGCAGAGATCGAAAACAGATGATAAAAGAGAAAAAATATCACACCCTCTGTCACTTCGGGTTCGATATTACCATTTTTTCGTAATTCTTCACATCCCGCAAAACAATAAGAATAAAAATTTCTATTCGTTTTACGAGCGGAGTGAGGCGGCAGATCGGGGGCATTTTTTATCGGCTTTCACCCGGTGCTAACCTTCTGGGAAAGGATGGCCTGCTAGTTTGTGGGGAAAGAGGTCAACGACCTTACCACAACGCCTTGCACCTCGGGCTCGCGGTCTTCAGGGCGCGGCCATGACCCACTGCCACAAATTCCATTAGCCACTTAACATTTGTGTAAATTCATTTCACGGTTACCGAAAAACTCTCGCCCCTAATTAGTCTACGTGATTCCCTCGTCCTGAAAACCTGCAGCGTCTCGGGCAAATCGTAGCCGCAAAAGAGTGTTTGAAAGAGAACCGTTCAAAAAGCACGAAATAATTCATTCAACTAGAGGCTCAGAGGTATATTTATTCGAAAAATTACGATAATTATTATTCACATGATTATGGAAGGCCGGTGGCTCGTAAGATGAGAGTTCGAGCTGACCTAGATCAGGACCAGTTTGGTCAGGCGGTTGTTCGTCGGACTGGTTTTACCGTTAACATTGTTGTCCTCTTCGATAAGTAGGCCTGTGGTCGTACACTTGACCTCTATTACGATGGCTTCTTCCTCTTTTCAACGCCTTCAAATGCAGGGGCCAAATACGGACATTGAAAATCGGTAGTCGTCCAACCTGCAGTGGTATTCATATTTCTTTATTTACTGTGAACAAGTCCTGCAGCTGCGAGGCTTTCGTTCGATACAGATTCGAAATTGAAACTTTCATACGATTCAGGGCAAGTATCGAAGGGCCTATTGAATTGGCTTGAATTACTTATTGAAAAGCAAAACAGATGCCAAAGAATGTCTCATACGGGCTAAGCAGCTATCGAACCTCTTTTCTCACTATTCTACGAAACTGAATGCAAATTTGCATTTCGAACCGCTAGTTTTCGCGGCAGCCTATCGAGTCATGAATTGGCACAACAGCACCACACGAATTTTTTTTTACATAGGTATACTCTTCCGCATTCAAATGCAGAAATAAAAAATAATAATTTTTATGAAATCATGTCGCTAACAGCGGTTGAATATTCTTGATAAATTCCAGGCAGTCCATAGAACGCGCTAGCATGTAGTTATATGATCACTTTATCAGACATGAGTTGATTGAACTTGACCGAAAGCACGAGATAAGTTAAACAGACGTTGATATGAGTCGTGATTCATGTAACAATTTGTACCTCCCTTACGCAATTTTTGACATATGAAATCAGCAAAGATTAGTTAAACAGTTGTCTCGCGTCATTAATATCTCGAAATGACTCCAACTACTTAATTCGAGCTCTGAAAGATTTGAATTTCGAAGTGACAGAGGATACGTGTCGGTTTTATTCGTTGACGGAATAAAGGACAAGGTTTTGGGGAAAGGAGAGGTTTTTCTCTGATAGGACACTGACAAAAGGATACGGATAATTAATTAATGATAATATGAATATTTTCAGGCGCGATGTCTACCACGTCAAGTAACCACGTGCCGGCTGTTTACATCGCAAAGTATAACCGTTTCGTTGACAACATATTGGGTCGCATAAATAAAATTCTTAGGACAAACTACAACCCGGTAACGGTGAGACTGACCAGTCTTAACGCGAAGACAAAGTCGAATAAGAAGAAGACGAGTGGAAAAGGCACTAAGAATAAGGGAAAGAAGAATTCTTCAAAGAAGAACGACGCCAGAGGGACCGAGAAGAACGCATCTCCAATTACTACCAGTGACTCGGCTACTAGAAACGATAGTTTAGTAAACAACAACGTAGATTTAACATCGCAGGTCAAGGTAAATTAGATTTTCAGTTAAACTCGTTTATATTCTAGGCAATCAATTAAGAAAACTGCATAATCTCGTGTGATGATATCCCGCAAGGCTGACTAATCACATAACGTTGTAAATATTTTCAAGATTATGGAGATCGAAAATCCTGCCAATGTTGAGGCCACGACCGTCAATGATCTATTGCTTAGTACCACGTCAAAAAGTCTCGAAACTAGTAGAGCTACAGCCAATACTGACAAGAAAACGAATAAGCGGAAGACTTCTACCAAGAAGAACAAGGTAAGGAAATTAATTGCAAAAATTATTGGATTGTTTTCTCTTTCAAAATCATGTAGTGAAAACATGTTCGATCATTTCTACTGCTTTACTTATTTAAACGAATTTCGTGGAGGATCTTACAAGATCTTATGGGAGATCTCTATTTATCGGAGCAATCTTATGACCTATAGACAAAAGCTGCTAACAAGCGAAAGGTGAGAGCAACATTGTACGGTTTATCATCATTGCAACGAGTCGGTGACGTGTCGGTAAACATGATGAGTGACCACACGACGGTAAAGACGAAATTTTCGTTGGGTCCGTTAACTTTGAGAGTAGAAAGAGAGTTAGGTAGGTCTGGCAAGAAAGAATTAAGAAGTGCCACAGCCACAACTGCAGAAATGTCTGGAAGATTGAATCTACGAGTTCTTCACGGCGGAGCTGCGACTCTTCATTCAATTCGTGTCCTACAACCAAAACAGGTTTGTCGATTTTTCGCTAACATAAGGTAATTTTCACTTACCGACCGAGTAATACTGGTTGGCAAGAAAGAGCTTGAAATTTGAATAACTTATGGAAATCTTTTTCATTCTACCAATTTTTAACTGATTTTAATCAACACGGCGAGCCAGTACTGTAACCCACATATTGTTTCATTTGAACTGAATCGATTTACTTGACTCTCATCTCAAGGCCGGCTATAATAAACATTTTGATGACGCGCACAATTCCTCAGCGTGGAGAATTGTCCGTGTAACAATGCAAATAAGTTTAACAAAAAACTTTGTGCTATGTATTTGTATACTTATGTATATCCTTTTTCCTTTCACTGGACCTCGAGATCCCCACGGATATAGTGGAACGTCAAGATATACATAGGAATACATTTACGGATATTGTAGTCGAAACATGTCCATATTATATGATACACAACAACTTCCAAGCATAAAAGAAAATATGAAGAAAAACAAATTAAAAATGGAGAAAAGAAAGAACGAAACAAGTTATAACAATGTAATTTTATACTTGGGTCTATCAGGTACGCGTCGACAGCGCCGATGACCATGACCGAACCCGCGAATTCGTGTGGAAGAGATCGTCGCACATTGCGCATATGGTCTCAGAGAAACTATCCTCGGCTACTAAATCGATGCTACGTCCACCACCTGTTGGTGCTTAAGCTGCTTAATACTATATTATAAACTGACTATCGCGGATGGTCAAATTCAATATAAAATAAACGAGAAATATGACTTTGACGTATATAGGGAATCAAACTGTTTAAACTTAAGGCTGCAGTTTACTATATAATATGTTATATCTAGTATAACTAATTCAGTTTGAAAAATGAGTAAATTATTTTTTCATTTTTTAAAGATATAACAATATTTCTTCCACATGCAGTGATTATGTCAAACTTATTGTGAACGCCATTTTTCTCGATTTATGAAGGGATATTCAATTACTATTATTATTACTATCATTTATGTTACATTATCGTCATTATTTATGCCCATTGCGGTTATCGTTGTTACTAATCCTGCCATACTTCGAAAAACATATTAATAAATATTCTATACATATGCATTGCGATTATAACGGTATTGAATAGAGTTAAATCATTCATTTATTCAAAGGCTGATAACTAGCAGTGTCATTCTATCATCGGGTACTACGACATAATATGTTTTTATTAAATTGCGTTTAGCGCATATAATTTAATCTAACCAATTATTTATAAAATATTTATTCCATGATTTATACCTATATCTAATGTAAAAAAAATAATCAGGGAAAACATATTAAATAAAAAAAACTCTCTCTTGAACGAGTTTGACTAATTCCTCCGATACCCTTCCGATACCCTGTTGTGTATAATGCGATACTTTGGTGTTTACGATAGCAAAATTAAAAAAAAAAAGAATATATTATCTAGAAGTGGTGTAATTGCAATACTTAATTGAACCATTAAAACCGTTTAAAACACTTATAAAAATGTTACGAATAAAATGTTATGAAATTAGCACTGTGAAAATGTTATCAACATAATAATACGTTTAAATACAAAATTTTATCGCTTCTGTTATGTTTTATAACGTTCATTGCTATGCGGGAATAATACAACATGCTACAGCTCTACATACAATATTAATTGGCAATCTACTCGCATCCATATGACGTCATGCTTTCGTGACTTGATCGTGACACATCGCCTGTTTTTGGCAGACAACTTGTACCAAGTCTCTACCGGCTATGCGTTAAAAAACATCAAAAATATGAACAGAGATAGTATAATCTATCAATTTACGGTAATAAATAAGAATACAATGAACATGTGGTCCGCAACGAAATGATATACACATTATGATTGAATATATCTTGTAGTATGTTATGTTGCCTTTGTTTTTAGAGTTAAATCATTTACAAGATGATTCTTCTGTGGAATGAAATGCAATCATTTATAATCACGCTCGCACATACATACATACCTATGTATCTATAGCAATGCTCTGTCTGGAAACGTTGCTGGAAAGAATTCCAACTGAGCGAGGTAAAAGGCGGCAATAGAAGGAGGTGTCGGTAAATTAGCGCCTCTGTTGGACGTAACGTTAACCATATGAGTAAACAGTCGACCTACGCGTCACAGAAGCACACACACTCACCATACATACTACACATGTGCATAGCTTTAGGTGGAGAATGGAACGAGTGAAACCACCTGTCACCAAGTAGAAAAAAAGAACTTTCGAATAGGATGTTAAAAAGGTAAAACAAGCCCAAATATAATCGAGTTAAACAGTGTTTAAAAAATCCAGTGAAATATAATCATAATCTTGACATTATTCACGGTATAAAAATATAGCGAGCCGGCTTAATCGTGCGTATTTGTATATCAGTGGATGGAAATTACGCCGAGAAATCGAAAGACGAATTATTTGATATTTGACCCACACGAAGAAACCAGCACACACACATATAACGCAGCTCCGCGTATCGAAATAACAAAATTTCGCTTCGCCGTACCGTCAGTTGCGTCCGCGACTCTAGCTCGGTAACAAGTTGCTGTTGTTACTCGTAGAGAAAAGACCGTTCGCCGTTTATATCTCCTCTCCTCCAAACCTGTTTATACTCTAAATACTTCTAGTTTACAAACACTGAACGTAAACAAACTGCAATCATGGTCGCGTTAGTATCTACTTTGAAATCCGCCCCTTCGTTATACAATTTAACGTTAATAGGGCTCCGGAAATTATCGACAAAAGTGCAGTTGAATCCGGCAGATGAAACTAAAGAGGTAGTGATCAAATATCTCGATGGTAAAGACAACGGAATTGCAGTACTCGGTTTGAATCGACCCGACAGTCGCAACGCTTTGAGTAAAAATCTCGTCGCACAATTCTACGAGTCCCTAGCGACTATTAAACAAGACAATAAAATCAGAACAGTAATCATCCGAAGTCTTGTTCCGAAGATATTTTGCGCCGGAGCAGATTTGAGAGAAAGAGCACAAATGCAGCCGCAAGAAATCACAGAGTTTGTCACATCTTTGAGAAAACTAATGAACACTGTAGAGTCTTTACCTACTCCGGTCATATCTGCAATTGACGGAGTCGCCCTAGGAGGTGGTCTCGAGCTCGCTTTAGCTTCTGATATCAGAACCGCAGCCAGCGAGGCTAAGATGGGACTTGTAGAAACAAAATTAGCCATTATTCCCGGGGCAGGTGGAACTCAGAGACTCCCTAGGATAGTGGGACCTGCTATTGCCAAGGAGTTGATATTCACGAGTAAAGTTCTTGACGGAGAAGAGGCCCGGCAACTTGGAGTCGTTAATCATGTCGTACCTCAGAATAGGGATGGGGACGCAGCTTACCAAGCTGCTCTTACTATCGCTAGGGAGATTTTACCCAATGGACCAATCGGCGTTAGGTAAGGAACTATATTCTGAGTTTAAAGAAATTTCAGGACCATTTTGTGAGCTGAATTAATACCAGCCTTGCTTTGCAGGTGAAAAACCAATTGATTATTCATTTTTTTTCCACTGTTCATGTGATAATTCACCAACCAATGTTAACAAACTATTATTGATTATTGACGTAATGCTGTTTATAGAGTTGAACACTGTTATTAGAGTTCACTGTATTCTTATACAATATATGGGAAATATTTGACGAAATGTATTTTGATGATGTTGAAAGTTTCATGAAGATGAGAGATTTTCTTCAGTCAAGAATGGAAATTTTATGATCATTGCCCTGATCTTCCTGTTGTTATTCCTCCGGGTTTGAGAGAAAAATACCTGTGGCATTTTACATTTGTATCTTTGTTTTGTTATGTTGTTTTAGTTAGGGGACCGAATGCTGATTGGAAATATGTCTGGTCACGCAACTATTCCCCACCCTATCATGAATTTATTAGCATAGATAATCACGCTGGTCTGATGATATGCTTATGGCTCGTATGTTAATATATGACCTTTGCCTTTTCAAGCTTACATCTTCTGGCTCACACGTGTTTCGATGCTTGAGAGAGATGGGTTCTTTAAAATAGTGCATATCTGACTTGTATACTCTGTGAAGCTTAGTTACCCCTTATCTTTGACTCTCGAAATATCGTTTCTCTTATCCATTTTATTCCTTTCATTGACTTAGGATTCCATTATCGATTTCACATCTTTATCACTCTGTTAAGACTGTATAGCTTCAAAGCACCGCAATCGTATGTTGATATTTATTTTTGTTCCGTTTATGTTCATTTGGGTTTCCTAATTAACAAGATTTAACTTTTACTTCATATTTTTCTTCGTATCACAATCATTGTAATCGCATTCGTACAAAAGATACGCGACTCGGTTTCCTGCCTAAAATAATAAACGCTTATTTGTATTTGCAGAAGATTCATTAAGCGTAATTCAAGTTAGATAACATTGTGTAATTGGTCTGCCGGCTGCTCATCAATTATTATTTTATTCCTGATGCGGTAATTTTTTTGAGTACAAAAATATAAATTTCATTCATATTTTACGATGCCCAGTCTTGAGGTATTTTTCATACGAGAAACGAAGTTTAATCAATTTTTTACTGTGAGTTATTCAACGACTTTCATTACCGCATCCAAAGGTCATTACATAACTCCTCATGACTGTTTACTAGACATAATTGTACCTCGTTCTTCATATCCATCAAAACTAACAGCGAAAAAATGCTGGAAAATTTTTAACAGCATCTCTCGCTATGGAGATTTGAACCCTGTCCGAACAACTCTTATCTTCGGTCTTATCATTAAACTCACGTCACGTTTTTGTAATATTAGCATCACGCACGTGAGTTAGAAAAATCTAAGCCTGTAATCGCTGAGTTCATGTATTCGCCATTTGTCCTTTCTTATCTGTTACTTAACTATGTGGTTTTGCAATACATTTCTTCCAATTCATCAGCCAAGTATACATTGAGCTAAAATGAGCCAAAAAGTCACAGAAATTTATATTCCTCAAGCATTTATCCAATTATGTTCAAGATTCACCATCTATTATACAATTAACAAATATCTGTGTAATATTTGATTCCAGGCTGGCCAAAGTAGCTATAAGTCAGGGCGTTGAAGTTCCACTGGAAGATGGATTTGAAATAGAAAAGAAGTGCTACTCTCAGCTCTTGGATACGGAAGATCGCTTGGAAGGACTTGCTGCATTTAAAGCCAAGCGAGTCCCCGTTTACAAAGGCGTTTAATTCGAACTTATATTTAATGCGTTTAACATTGAGCTGCGGTTCACTGAGTATTGATAAGAGTGAGACTTTCGATTGGTAGTGTGGCCGCTCGTTATTGCAATAATATATTATGCAGTTGTAGAGTAGCTTCTTCTACATAAATTGATTACTTGTATTTGACTGAAAAAGCTTATTTGGAGAGTTATCAGAGTATAAATAGCAGCAGCCGATCAATTGTATCGATACTGCATCACGAATCGATGATATCAATACGTGGAGGTAATCACATAACCACATTATTATTAGGATAACAGCTTATCAAAAGACAAAATTTAACAACTTTAGTCTCTGATTTGAAATCAAGATAATCTGTCGTAGCTATCAGATAAGGATGTTTTTTTTCTCCATGTGCACAAACATTTTTTTTTCATCAAGTCTGTCCAGAAAAACTATGCGCCTTTACATTTCATATATATATTGAACCGTCAGCTAATGATTAAGCGTTACGATTAAAGTTTACCGTTCTTTATGTTGTTATAAGTATGATATGAAAAGTTGGAATATTTTTATAGGATATCAAAAGAAGAAGAAAAGGAAAGTAAAGATAGAAGATAAAAGCTAATGTATATCGAACTATTTTTAGTATTTTAAGCATCACGAAAGTTGTAATATATTTTTTAAGTTTTATAGATCTCTCTAACAGTGTTATATTTAATCAATTTATATATTTGTTAATTTTATATATTCGTTCGTCTTTCAAATTGCTTCATATTATATTTTGGAAATAACAAACAGCCAGATTGGTCTTTACAAAAATTTAACTATCGACACATGTTTGTATGTATCGTGGAAATCAATCCCTACTGATCTATGCATGCTTACCGCATGCTCTGCAACAATTTCATCTGAGATAATATTTGATTATATTTTAAAAACGATTAGGCCACCGAACAGAGCTTCCACGATGATTATTCAGATCGTAATCACCTCTGACGTATGTGTAACTAGTGATAATATAATCATTGCTTTTTTTTCATGCTGCATGGAGCGCTGAATACATTTAAGCAGAAGCAGCGGCTAACAGACCTCGATACAATTACATAAATTATAACTAAGTACCTTATAATTTTATTACAGCTTGTATAATGTAGATTTTCTAATAAGCATAGCGGAGTAAGGGAATGGGGGCATTTTTTTTTAAAATATTACAGAAGTTATTGTTGAAATTTGCACAATGACATAAAATAGATTTTTTACAACATATACCAGGCCTTGATAAGGGCAAAAACGAAATTTTTTATCACCAAAAGCGGTTGCGCAATAATGAGGTGTACTTTTTTTTATCAAACAGAATATTTTGTTGTAAATAATATATACTGTTTAATAATAAACAAATAAAATTATTTTAACAATCGAACTCAGAATCTGAATTTATTATTATTTCAAACATTTAATATCAGACTATAAGACGGAGACAAAATTCTGTCCGAATTAGATACTCATAATCGACCATATCCAATATCTTTTCATCTTTTATTTGTCTAATCGATTAGATCATCGCTCTGTAAACTTTGAACGCGTTGGAGTGGCTAAACCAACAAACATCGAGCTTGAATCTTCAAGAATTATTAGACTTCTACCTCCGTGTGGAAATGTTTGATAACCAGGAATGCGTCACGAGTCGGTGATTCAAATGTTGAACTACTTTTCAACTCTCAAAATAACGCAGCAGAACTTTTTGAGCCTTCGACCTCATCCTCTGGCCAGGCAACAACCATCACAGGTGGAACTTAGTACTTTTAAGGACTAATTAAGAAAATGATCTCAATAAAACAGGTAAAATATTAATAAATTATACACATTATATGTATTTACATCTGTACTGACGGTTCTGGTTTTTCTTTTTCACTCAGAAAGTACAAAAATAAAACTTATTTTTCAGAGTTTCAATAATAATTAATCTCTGCAAAGAAATTGACTTAGTTCTCGACAAACTTGATGATTCTATCGAGTCATTATACAGACAATTAAATATGTATTTTAAGGACTTGAATTTTCGGGTTGAAGTTTCGAATTATAAGAGTCCCAAACGATCGAAATTCCGAATTTGGATATTACCAATTCACAGTTTTGAGAAAGGGTATTTCCCCGAAAGTCTACATAGCCGATTTCGAAAACTCTAAAACGAAGAATACCGAAGGTTTAAAATTCCGAAAGCTAAAGATCTGAAAGGCCAAATCTCCGAAACTTGAAATTCACGAATGTACTCATTCAGTGTTTATTAACTCGGGCTGTATTGATGAACTATTTTTTGTCTTCACATCCTGAGAAATAGACCGAAATTTTCGGAATTTTAAGCTTTCCGGGATCTAGACTTCCGGAGTTTTTAACTATCCGCAATCCTACCTTTCGGAATGTTAATGTTCTGAATTTCAACGTTTCTAAAAATTCAGAATCTTGACCGTTCGGAACTTTTAAAATCGAAACTTCAACCCGACCCCATATTTTATACTTGACTACAGAGATGAAATTGAATGATTTTTATCTCTGACCTTTTAAACTTTGCTTACATTATACATAAATATATACATTTATCAATATATGCAAAGATCAGACAATAGTTGTCTCCTGTATTTATGAAATAGGTATAAATGGTGTTGAATCTGTGACTACAATTTTGTCATTTTGATTGTTAGAGAAGAACTACTTCCAAAGATATCCGCGGTTCTCTTGCGAGAAAGAAAGTCCCTAAAAGCTAGCTGAAGCTAAATCCAAGAAATCCGAGATTAAGTACAACGATATTGCACAGGATATCATCTATCTAAATTCTACTCCCAAGCTTATTTACATATTCTATCTATACACTTCGAAGACTTTGTTATAATCAGAATTAGAACCAGTTAGAAACGAAAAGTAAACCCGAATTAAAACCATAATGGATTAAAAAACTCTACATCTAATAGTTTGAATCAATTAAGAATTCTCATTGACTTCGCAAATGCCTTAGAAAAATTGTTAAAGGCATTGCATTGGGACAGGAAGTTGTCCCTTTGAGTTTTTCTCCTTAACAAGAGTCATCAGCACCTTGAGCTGGCTCACTGTGTCTTCAGGGTTTGTGACGCGATGACCAACAGTCAAATCGCTCTCATAAATCTCATGGTCGTTACCACCTGGCTGGGTTTTGTCTCCAAAGAAATGTATCTCGTCATACCCTTCGACGTACTTCAAACAGTATGTTTTATCCCATCCGTTTGGAAAAACATCCACAGATATCTGGCCCCCTGAGGAATGAACAAATAAATAGTCTTCGCTGTTTTAAATATTCCAGTTTATTCCCGAGTGAAGAGGCAGTAGATTTCATGATGTGAAAATTTCCGCAGAGTTTTAATTCGCAATTTCAAAAACCGAGAAATTTGGATACTCGCCTATACTGAAGGTGAGAGGCAAATGAGGAAACTCCTTCTTTAGAGCCTGAACAAATTTCTCCCTTATGTGATTCTCCTTGTCGTATTCAAAGAATGCGTCTCGCTCCGCTTGACTACAGTTGCGCCCTACCGGACAAACGTTTATCAAACCTGTACGAAACTCTATGAAAGTACCTCGTTTCACGGGTATTTTAAGGTCAGCTATATATCTTAGACAGAAATTTAGCAGCTCTTGTAATTGTTCTTCTCCAAGTTCGTCTAAAATTGACTGAAAATAAGAGTAAGAAACCGTTTAGTAAAGTTGTGGAAACGTTTCTGAGCTGGCTGTGTATCTCAGCTCTGCGTTTTCTACTTCTGGACTCTGTGTACCTCAGTAACCAGCTGCTTTCCATCCCGATATGCGACTAGACCATTTTCAGCAAATACGTATTTGAATTTATTGACAACACTGCTACCTCCCATTTGCTCCTCAATCTTCACGAGGTCAGAACCGCCGACAAGGCCAATATCGAACTCTTTCTTTACTGTTTCTAAGAGGAACTTTTCAACGTCCGGTTTAATGACCTACAGAGATCATACAAAGAGGTTTTATCTCTTCATTTCATACTTGTGGAGAAGATAATCATGGGAAAAATCAATCGTACTCGGACATGCCAAAATATGCCTCGAGTATTCGTTCGGTAATTGTAGCTTGCGGTCAAATGTAGTGAAGAGAGTAAAAGCCAGAAATTTCTAACTTGGCCCTTTGGTCTAACTGTTTATGTTATTCTATAAACTGAAAGCTATTATTTGAATTGATCTCAATCGAAATTGGGAAGTAGAAATGTTCCTTGAATAAAATGAAACGCAAGACCAGGTTCTTTTGCTCCCTACATTCTTAAGCAATTTACGAAAGGTTTCTTAGGCTTGAAATCAGGGAACGTGTAACACCTGGCTAAATGCATATGATTTCATCGCCGCCTTCGGCTGCTGGGTCTTTATAATCTTTTTTACCATCAATTTTGTACGAAGCTTCGAAACCAAATGAAAACCTGAAAATCTAGGCAAGTTTGTTCTACGTTCAATTTATTGGATAATTAATACGAGATAAATGGAATGTGGATTGATATTTGTAAAACTTTGCACAGTCTTTTATATATCCTCAAGCCTTATAATTTTCTGTTTGGAATAATGATTCCAAGTGACGCGCAAGGAATTTGAAATACTGAACGAAAGCGAATAGCAATATATCTAGGTTTGTAAATACAAGAGGTAAACTAGTTGGAAAGAATATCACATGCATACATTTCCTGAGTGAAAAAGTTTTGGAATGAGTAAAAAAACATGACAAAGAGATTGATTTTTAAACATATTTGAATGCGTGAAAACGTGTTCTGGTTATCAGTGATTCCTCTGTTTTTATTGAACACAAAATTGTAATGTTTAATAATTTGTAATAAATCAAAATTACGCATACCTGACGAGAAGCGGTCAGCGTTCCATCGACGTCGAACAAACAGATAATCTTCTTGTTAGCCATAACTATAAGAACAGTATAAATATATTCGTAATAAAACTTAGATTAAGTAATTAGTTAACATCCCAACTCAAACGGAAACTAGTTTCGGATTCAATTTTATCAGAAAGTTTAATTTGAAGTTTGAATTCGTAAGAAAAATAATACGAAAATTCGAACAACGCGATAAACTATCCTAACATAACCTAACCTGTATCGGTATAAAACTTGACAACATAGATTCAAAGAAATAGATAAATTAAAAGACAGAATGTTATTGGCAAATACCGTGAGAAACGAGGTCTGCTTTCTCTCACAAACTGAAAAGCGATTAAAATGTATATACCTATAATAAAAAGAATAAAACCGGAGAGAGAAAGGCGGTCGTTTTACTCGCGAGTCCACGTAGTCATGAACCGAATCAATTCACGTGTCACGAGCTTATCGGTTGAAGATTATTAATATATCTGAAACAAGTGTTTAAACAAACGCCAAAAGTGCAAACGGAAACAACTTGCGAAAAGTAAAGATCGCGAGTAGCGCCGGAAAAATTGCGCGCGTTATCACACGTCATATTCTATACAGACACAACACATGGAGCGTAGAAACCGAAGGAATTTTATTAATAAAATGTTAGGCGGGAAAAGCAAGCTAATTGTTTCTGTTTACATTGCGGTTTTATATACCCTTCTTTTTATATCGGTTAAAAATGTAGATGCAGCATCAGTTAAGACTCCGAAGAACGTGTTACTCCTTTTGGGTGAGATTTAAACTTACAATAAGACGTATCGGTTTCACGCTTCACTTAGCGCGCCGCGCAAGTATTATTTGATTGTTGCGCTTTTCCAAATATTTTTCATCTTCTCCGATCAATATTAAAAGTCGAAAATCACAATAATATGTTAAAAAGTTAATTCAAGTATGTAATTATTTCTTCTACAGCCGACGATGGAGGTTTTGAAATGCGATCATACAGGAACAAAGTATGCCAATCCCCAAATCTTGATATTCTTGCCAAGAATGGGTTGATTTTCAACAACGCTTATACATCAGTAAGCAGTTGTTCACCGAGGTATAGAAGCACATTCAAAGTGTTGATCAACATTTAAAACACCTTTTGTTTAACAATATATTCAAAATCTTCTTTATAATCGATTATAGTCGTTCTACTCTATTGACTGGACTCCCAAGCCATGCGAATGGAATGTATGGTCTTCACCAAGGTGTACATCACTTCAACTCCTTCGACGATGTACAAAGTTTGCCCAAAATATTGAGCCAAAATAACATCAGAACTGGTACGCTATCAATTACCGATCACGACTCATCCCTGGTTGAAAAAATTGATCAGATACACAGAATATTATAAAACAGGATCCAAAAATAGGATAAAAATGACCATTTCTATTCGAAATAACATAAACTGATTTTTCCAAACAGGTATAATCGGCAAAAAGCATGTTGGACCGGGCAGCGTATATCCGTTTGATTTCTCTCACACCGAGGAAAATCATTCGATTCTACAAGTTGGGCGTAACATAACTAAAATCAAGCTATTGGTCAGGGAATTTCTCTCCGAGAATAAAACCAAGTGAGCAAAAGATGCTAGTGATATGATTTTCTTTCAGCCTTGATTGAAACTTTAGTTGACGAATTGTCGTCCTTATTACAGGCCATTTTTTCTCTACGTTGCATTCCATGATCCACATCGTTGCGGTCACACTAATCCTGAATATGGTAATTTTTGTGAAAAATTTGGAAACCGGGAAGAAGGAATGGGCACCATTCCTGATTGGAATCCAATTTACTATCAATGGGAACAAGTTCAGCTCCCATACTTCGTCCAAGACACAGAAGCTGCTCGTAGAGATTTAGCCGCACAATATACTACCATTTCTAGGCTTGATCAAGGTGCTTTTCAGCAATTTTTGAAGCTCTTTACATTCCTTTCATCAAAACTATCTTTGAGATCATATTTAGCTAGTCTTATTCATCTTGCTATTTGATATGTTCCTACAGGAGTGGGACTGGTTCTGAAGGAGCTTGAAGATGCTGGATTCAAAGATGACACACTTGTTATTTACACCTCTGATAATGGTATTCCGTTCCCGAGCGGCCGAACCAATTTATACGATCCAGGTAAACTTCAAAATGTTACGAAGAGAGTCTAGTTTACAGCACAGACGCAAATTTGATGGAGTTTCATACTTCAACAATGCTAGAATTATGTCTGTTCAAATTCTTAAGGCTACGAGAAGAAGAAAGAACCAGTTCAAAGGCTCTAGTTGATTTAATGGCGCCAAAGCCTTGGAACAAAGCATAATTTTTGAGCCTTCTAAAACTTTCTTATCCTAATAATACAGGCATGGCAGAGCCGATGATAATATCATCACCATATCATGAGAAAAGAAGAAACCAAGTAACTTATAGCATGACGTCTCTCTTGGATATTGTTCCAACTGTATTAGACTGGTTTAATATCTCCGATACAATGGAACAATTCGATCGCAACAACGTAACACCATCGATTCCCCGACTGGGAAAGTCACTTCTTCCTTTGCTGAGCGAAGGTAGATTTTTACAAATTATACTTCTGGAGTTATAATTTACTTAAAAAGTTGACTAATGGAGTTTGAAAGTTTTATCAGCTTTGAAATGCGTCGTAATCTCTTTTACATATTAAAAAAGTCATGCAATATGACATTCTCGTTTTTCAAGAGCCGAGCGAGAATGAAACAGCTGTATTTGCTAGCCACACACATCATGAGGTCACCATGTACTATCCTATGCGGGCAATCAGAACAAAACGATACAAGCTAATCCACAATTTAAATTACAAAATGCCGTTCCCTATCGATCAAGACTTTTACATTTCACCATCGTTTCAGGTAATTCAATACACAGGGAACCAAAAAAGATACTTTGAAATGTTTCTGATATAAAAATATTGATAGATTCAGTATCCATATTAGTGAATCTATAAAATCCTTCAAGAGATTTTAAAAACAACGTTTTTTTTAAAGATATTCAATATTGCTTCATAAATATTGTACAGTTTACACTCTTCAACTCTTGAAAACTCATCGGAAAAATTCATGGTTTTTTTCTGTAGGACCTTTTGAACAGAACTCTAAATAACCAGCCGCTACCTTGGTACAAGTCTTTGAAATCGTATTATAACAGACCAGAGTGGGAGTTATATGATCTGAAATACGATCCTGAAGAAACCAACAATATTGCTTTGAAACCGTCCATGAAGGTAAATATTTATCTTATAATCATACATTTTATTAAGCGAGTGTATGTATCTGTAATGTTTTAAGAGACGGTATCACTGGTGTAATAACACACACCGATAACTCTAGGCAATTTTTTTGATGCCCGATGTATTCGCGTAATAAAAATGTATTCTACATAGGTATATTATATTATCTCAAACATGTTTTAAATAATTAGGGTTTATGAATGCGCAATGAAGATATACGAATTCTAATTCTATTAATTTTCTCATGTACTCAATTGCGATCTTAATTTCAGAGCATATTCATAAATTTACAAACGAGATTATTCAACTGGCAGCAAACTACACGAGACCCTTGGATATGCGCTCCTAATGGAGTTCTCGAAGAATCTGGTGCTTACAAAAATGATCCACAATGCATGCCCCTTTATAATTTTGATCATTGACTTACTCAAATGAGTAGAGACTCTGAAGAAGGCAATACGAACGAAATAATCATCCATGAATTTCACTTATGTGAAAAATATCTCCACACATGCACCGAACAAGAATTTATGACCATTGAATATATTTTGTTGGTTTAGGATTTATTATCTATATCTAATAACGTACAGGCATTTAGTTCTCATATAGTTTAGATTATTGAGCGGTTTTTTTTCTAGTTAAGTATCATTCAATATGAAGATTCATATCCGTGTTAACTTACTTTTCAAATCGATTTAATCATCCATGACGAGATAACGCGTTAATTAAAAAAAGAAACTGTGCTTTTCGAATTCGAAACAGAAAAGCTATCATTCTTAAAGTTTTGCACAAGGTGTATATGTATATCCAACATATAAATATTATCCTTAGAATGAATTCAGTGCAAAAATAATCAGAAATTTGGCATATCAGAGTTTGGGAGAGTTTAGTTCTCAGTTGACGCCATTTACTCACTTCCATTGATATCTTATAAGTTTATAATAAAAAAAGTTTCTTTTAGCACGCAATTTGTCCTTCAAATGTTTATCTGAGTAGATCAATCTGATATTTGGGGTCTGTCAAATGCAATAACAGGAATAGAACGAAACAATTGGAATACATGCTTGCACAGTATTAAAACAAAAATAATTCGCCTTTCACTAATCGCCGAAATATTATTCCAAATAAAATACCGAATCTTTAGATTCTTCGAAGTCATGGCGTTTGCGTTAGTATATAAATTAAATGCGTTCATAATTCACAAGCTGCATTCTTGTATAATTTTTTACACTGAATAAATAAATAAGTTTGGAAAAAAAGAAAACACGTATTAATACTTATCAATAACAATTAATTGTGTCATGTATGCATGATAAGTGGAATTAATAACTAGTGTCTTAATTCATTGAAAAAAGTTATATCCCTCAAAAATTTGGCTGATCTTAAAATATATCTTACTTGATTAAACTTGTAAATACAATCAAATAAATTGAATAAATAATTGTAGTATACCTAGTTTCCATAGCCGGAACCAAAAGGAAAAATGAGCTAAGGTCCGAATATCTCAGTTCCTTTTCTTTCCAAAGAATTTCTATCATTTCTTATCGTCCAAAAGCTGGATAAGAAGTTCAGTATCTAATCTCTTCCTAATATCAAGAATCTGGCAACTTTAGTGCTCGTTAAATCTTTGATAACAATAATTTACGAGGGAGTAATCAGACGAGATAAAGAAAAATTCCTTATCTCTCTTTCCCGGTGTCTGAGAAGAGCTTCGTTCAGTTGCCTAACGTAAGCGGATGATTTGTTTGCAGATTTCTCTACCATGTTCATCTCTGCAGTTATCTCTTCGATCTGAATATTCAAAAAAATTATTAGAGTTAAAATTACAAGCCGTGTTTTAATAAAAACTAAAACTATTATAGATGAAATTCTGTAGCTTCGCTAAAGCTAAGGAATTTCTAAATATAGATACTAACGTATTGCCTGTATCCCAAGAATCTGTAATGCTTCTGATTATTTTCATAGATTTGTTTAACTTGGATCATTAAAATGAGGCATAATATTATACCCCCTATTAATACAACGGAATGCATTTTTTGTAGCCTGCGTAAAGACGACATTACTGAATCAAAGATTATTTAGTAGATATATAAACTGTCGTTGCAGGCTCCTTGCAAAGCTCATGATTCCTGAAAACATAAATGTTATTTATTTTTATTTTATTCGTTTTGTTGTTGAATAAATAAGAATCAAACTGTTGTTTTTTTTTTTCTTGGAGCCTACTGACTTAACATTAGAATATGTTAGAATCTAATTATTCGAGGTATTTCAATTTGAAAGTGAAGGTTCTGTCTAATAATGACAGTAGGCGGAATATACCAAATTAAATATCCCGCAATATACTGTAGGCCTCGAATTATTCATATTTGATTGATTAGTTTATAATCACGTACGAGGTTTTAAAGTTCAAACTTCGTGGGTAGAGGTTATGACAGATCTAGCCTAACCTAATTTCACTCAACCTGACCTAACAATTTGTGTACTGTCCATAGGCATACATAACCTAAGAAATAATGGCAGACTAGCATAACTCTCGTTCGCTCAGTTGATTGAATTTAACAGTAATTGAATATTTTGAAGAGATAAGCGTAAGTATCAGTAGCTCCTTAAATCAAGCTCAAAGTACACATCAAACTATTCGCGGCACCCTGAAAGTGAAATACAAACTTACTCCAGGATATCCTAACCTGCAAAAAGCTGATCACTTAATATTCTTTCTTCGCCGCAATTCTATTTTCGAATTGAATTTCTTGTAATAATTTTCGGCAAACTTTTTCTTTCAGAGATCGTAGAAAAGGAGATAAATAAAGTGTAAAGATGAGTCGATACGTCAATCTCGCTAACGTCGCTACGAGTTATGCAAAACGTATGAATCGGCTTAGTAACAGAATATTTGGTGAGGTAGTAAGAACTACGAATAAACCTTCTATGAGGGTAGTCAAAATGTTTACGGAACAGCCTCTGAACGAACGTAAAGATATCGTCGAATATTACCCGAGGCATGTTGAGATAGGAAAATTAATGAGGGAACTTCGTTACTACGGTCTATTCAGAGACGAACATCAGGACTTCAAAGAAGAAATGATACGTCTTAGAGCTTTGAGAGGAAAAGGCAGACCTCGAAAAGAAAAGCAGAAGAAGGAAGAGTAGTCATTTTTAGTTCATTATATTTGGGATAGTTGATGATGCATCATGTTCTTTGAATTAAATCGCCTTTATGTTTTTATTAAAACTAGCTATTTGCCCCAAAGGTGTTTAACTGTACCTTCTTTTTGTCTTACAACAAAAACTGACCTATTATACTATGTAATATCTCTATATTTATTAACAAAATATGATTAAAGTACAATTGAAAAAGACACGAGGAAAATTAAACTAAAAATACTTCGCTCCTTCGAACAAAAGTGTAATGAATGTGAGCTTCCGATGAAATAATCTTCATCCAAAGGTCCCGTCAAATCAGAATCTTCTAAGTCTATATCGCCAGCTTTTTTAACATTCTTATTACTCTCTTCCTCTTTATTTGGCTCTCCTATATAACTAGACTTGTCTTTTCCAGCTGGAAATGCAATAATGATATCTTCTATTCTACCCGAAGCTCTTCTGCTTTCACCCACTTCGTGGTATTGCTTCCGATTATCATCGCGCTCCCTCACAATGTTGAAAGGTATCCCATATTTGGAGGATATTTCGCTGTAGTCATCTATTTGGTACGAATTTTCTACTTTCGGTGGAATATTTTGCACCCCTGATGAGTCCGAGGTCCATTCCTTCAGAGAATTCCACGCTCTGTCAACTGGACTTTTGTTAATATTCACTCGTTGATGCGGAGACCCAGAGAACTCGGTAGAAATCAAGGCATCGGTTTCAGACGTTACATTTCTAAGGTATCGATCATTTTTGCAGATACCTTCCAAGATAGACTTGCCGGCGCTGTCCCGTTCATCAATTTTTCGGTCGTTAAATATCAAATCGTTCATCCAAGATCTACAATGAGAACCACAGCTGAGTTAGGAGCAATTTCTGATGTTCATTCCTTAGATTTTACCTGAAAACACTGACCCCAAGATAAGTAGGGATTCCACCACAGTCCAAAGAAAAATTAGACCAAGAAGCAATTCCTAGAAGGATCATTCTTTGGTATCGATCTTCGCAGACAACCGGAGAACCAGGATTTCCTGCGCAGGCTTTCATACCTTCTTCAGACTCTATCATAGTGCAGAAGACGTTGTTGTAGCTCGTATTCCCTTTCAGCATGTACGTGCAAAGTTTCCAAGCATTTAGAAGCACGTGACTATACTGGATTGGCTTAGCTAAGACTTTTGTTGACGGAGCAATGTAGCTTTGCCATCCAAATATCAAACATGTCTTATAGTGATCATCCAGTCTGACTGGGGCCACGTCTAGAAGCTGCACTTTCTCGTCGCACATATCAAACGGTTTTACCAATTTCAACAAAGCGATGTTATGTTCGTGGTCGTGCATCGGCGAGTATGCTTTGTATTGCGGAAATATGTAGGTGGCTTTGACTCCCAATGTTTGCCTGGACCCTGTACCATTCAGACCCGTAGCGAACAGAGTAATGGACTGTAATTCAGTAGTAGAGGATAAGTTGTAGTGTAGTCTAAATCATTATTTGTAACGTTTGACTTTAACTGGCTATGAAATTAGTTGCAGAGCATCAAAGCCGCTGAGGAATGGATCTTTGAGGACAAGCAAACAAATAGTAGAGGTTGATAACTGCAGTTTGATGATAGAATGAAGTCTATAATTGAATAGGAACGTTATTTTGACGTACATTTCGTTTGTACTGAACGCATTGCGCTGCTGTAAGAACCCAGTCAGGTGAAACGAGGATTCCACCGCAAGGAGCGATTGTTTGAAACTGAATTAACCAGGGAAATTGACCACTCCTGGCTCTAGCTCCACGTAAATTTATCGCCAAGGATTGATCTCCGTAATTTAATAGAACTAGGAGCGATATAATGAACTTTGACATATTTATTTTTATAAAAAAAAGACTGTTCTCAACATTGCTTTGTTCTATTATGCAGCCAAAGCTGACTCACAATCGGTGGTTCTATCGCACTAGTTTCGAGTATTGAATTTATTTTTTAATTGATTCATTGATTTGAATTCCAAGAATAATATATAAAGCAAAAAATAATCGCTAAAAAAAACGATTTATTGTGAAATAATGATAATCTTATAGGAATATAATTATGGCACAAAAGAATAGGATACGTAAATTCGGCCTAAAAAAATGATGTCTTATATCGCTACAGTTGTTCGAAATAAAAATTCTAAAATTAAGATCACCGTATTACTGAGAATATGAGAAATGCTCGATTGAAAACGCTTCGGGCAAAGAGCATTTACCAACAGTCGTATTTACAGTTATATATACATATGAATATTCTTATAATTCTTCTTTTTCATTTTTTGGTCGGTTCACATCTTCTTGATCGCTTTTACCAGAATTCTTCTTCTTCTTCTTTTTTTCTTTATTTTGCTCAATCGCAGGCCGTCCTGTTTCACCCTTCTCCTTCAGGCAATTATCGTCTTGACCTTTCAATGCTCGATCTGAACACAGATATCTAGGAAATATATAAGGAGTTTGATATTAAAAGTAGACCCAAGACTCTAGAAGAGCATATTTGAAGAGGATTAATGAATGTAGGCAATAATTTCACAAGATGATTGATCACCTGCTCAATGGAATCTTTCCTTGGTGTTCGAAGTACCATTCTTCAATATCGGCTTCATGGTTTTCCAAAAGACTTTCACACTGGGTTTTAAGGGTAGTAATCTCTACAGACGGTTTATCCCAAAGTTCAAAAGGAATACCTAAATCAACTTTCACGCCTTTGTCGCTGTAATAAGAAAGCACAGAAAAATGAATTTCCGATCAACATTTCCCACTTTTTTTAATACTATAAGGAATTCATCTGCGCATCATCATTAAAGTAGCAAAAAGCATAAGTTTTATCTTACACAAGGCCGTGCAGCGTCTTGAATGTCTGGCTCATTCCTTTAGCGAATCTAGTGCTATCTTCTCTCTCCTTATGAATATTGTATTCCAGTATTCTCTCGCATACGCCATCCAAAGATTCGACCAATCTCAGCTCCCTGTGATCAATAATTAAATTGTTTTAAATATCGGCTTGATACGGTCATTCAGAAATTGAAAATCCAAAATTAAACTTACGATTTTTTGTACTCTTTCTTCTTCTTCGGCGCAACGTCGTCCAGCGAATAACTTAGTTCCAAAACATCTCGAGATTTACCCGTCTCTTCTAGACGATTTTCTAGCTCCGTCGCAAGGACTTTACATACTGCGGAAATCGGTTATTAGTTGGATAAGTAATCGGGATGTTATTTTTATATCTTACGATTTTCGAGGTTAGGAATATTCGCACGATAATACTATGCCGACTATTCGCCATAATTTTGAAGTGAATATTTAATAAAATACCTTCTGTACTCACCTTCGCATTTATTTGCGTATTTGACACCTTCTTCTTCTTCTGGTCCGGCGTAGACGACGTGTAGTATTAGTAAAGTTGATATCAATTTTCGGTACATGTTTGTGTGTGTGATTATTGCTGTTTTATAATGACTGTTTTACGTGATGAATAAATGGGGTCAAAGAATCAAATATTTGGAATGAAGATTTGATTGAAAACGTAGAACCCACGTAGAACCGCTAAATCTAGTCGGTTCACGCTTCTCTTCTGTCAACGCCGAGATAACCTCCAATATGTAAGACTTTTTCTCTTTGCTTTAATACGCTAACCAATGACATTCAAACACAACGTTTATAAGCGATTATTTCGGACCATGGACGTATGAAATGTTTCGGACCTTTGAAACTTTAGACCATGAAGAACGCGACGATTGGGCCACGTTTCGCTTAATCACTCACTTGATCTAGTTCACAAATTATGAAAGCTGCTTGCGGTAACAAAGACTGTTTATTGTAGTTCATTCATGAATGAATCGGCGGACTTTATTTACTACTCGCGTCTCCAATTTTTACTACATTATTGTTATCAATGAATATACTATGATCATTGGTCACACTTTATAGCACAGCAAAATTCGTCGGTAGTTTATTAAAAAACAATCTTGAAATGAAACGGAAATGGATGAATCGAATGAGACTGTGTAAAAACTGTTAAAACAAAGATTTCAAATTCTGGTATGATTTTTTCCAGCTTGCCAAGAACCAGGAATGAATTTTCAAATTTCTACAATTATATTATAATAAGAATAAATTTTAAATTAGTAAAAGAAAAATAAATGATTAATTTAGATTCAAGAAATTGAATTTGAGATGAAGAATTTTCAAACAAAATTTCTTCAATTGGTGGTTCAGTGAAATACTTGAGACTTTTAGTAGTTATCTAATATATTTAACATGATTTATCATCCAGAGTTACATTGTGGTATAAATATTACATTATGTATGAACTATTATGTTGTATATTCGGTAAAGTCGTCCATATGAACTCTCTTGTTAGATCTTGGAGACAAATCGTCAGACGGTCCGTCAGGATTACTTGCAGCAGATTCTTGCAGTACTCTACTTCTCAGTCGTTTTATATGACGTAATCTTTCAAGCCAATTTGATGCGTACGGATTATTATGGCCTTTAGTTTTCAAAGAAGAAGAGACCATAGAAGCAAGCTGAAACACAATGAATTTTAAACACTTTTGATGTGTGAGAAATAGCATTGAAACACGAGAAAAGTATTCCCTATCTTCTCACGAAAAGAAGAGCTCAAATTCCACAAATTTTGAACTTCTTCGTGCCATTTCATCTCCAAAAAGATGAATAAGCATGCTTACATTAGCATGAAGAGCAAGCTGACGAGCAAGAATAGCCAGATTTTGATCAGAAATAATCTTAGGCTCGCTGTGGCCGATGTGTTCTGCAAGTTCTTCTCGGGCTTGAACTGTAACTCTGTTTGTGCCGTGGTCAAGAGGCTGAATAACCACACAGGCGTAGTTGAATTGTCCCTGTAGAAACATGTAGTTACATTTTTTTTACTTTCCACTTCCATTGTTCAGATATGAGAAAATATTCGCCAGTAACATTTAAATAACTGTTTAAACTACTCAGAAGTAGTAAGAAAAGACTCACTTTAACAGTCTGTATGTTATAAGTTTCTCCACTTTCATTATATACAATGTTTACGTAGTTATTTCCAATGTGTAATTTTTTTCCAGTACATTGTGGGTCGCTTTCTTTTGTTGGCATCAATGTAGCGACGTGAAATATCACCTGTTCATAAATAGTCAGTGTTTACTTCCAACTTTCCATATAATGCAACGAGTTAACAGAAAAGACGGGCGTTTTCCCCTTCTTAAACAGACCTGCATCACGTCGTCCTGCCATATGTATGCAAAGTTTCCATTTTCACCATTCCGATCTAGACCTCCGAGAAATATACTCTGTGAATCAACATCTTTTAATTTTATTAGCGTTCCCAAGCGCTGCAAAAATTCTGCATATCTTAAAGAGCCGTGTTGGTTTGCGAGAATTTCAACCTCGTTTGATACCTGCCCGATCCCTATGTATATTACACCTATTTTGTGAGTTTCGTACGGCGGAATAGCGTCCAAAACTTTAACGGCTCTTTGAACAGCTGCTGTTTGAGAAACCAGTAATGGCTTTTCTGTTGTTGTACCAAAATGTGCTGTATGGTACAATTGCAAGAAGACAAAGCTGTGGAAATAGCAAAAGCAATTGTTTAACAATTCAGAAAAAGTTGCAGACTGACTAATTTCAATTTCAGATAACGTGATGAAGTCTTTTTGAACATTCCATTTGCTTAGCCGTTATTTACCTCGGATTTATTCCAGTCCGAGGCGGGTCTTTACTGCGTGGTGAATTCCCACGTCTAATATTGTCCCATTCCCCACGTGATTTTTTAACAGGGCTCATAACGGAGATAGTGTGACCTCTATCCCGGAAAGTTAACGGTGGTAAATTCGACGGATCGGGTCTATCATCTTTCTGTCAAAGTTTAAAAAAATTTTCAATATATTTATTAGCCCTTTATCTTTCCCGATTGTCAATTCGTCCTACTGACTTTGTCTGTGAGATGATTCCTTCCAATCGGAGGTTTCGTGTCAATAGCTAACGGTGACTGCTTCAAGCCAGAATCGTGAAGGCTGGATAGACGAGAGTAAAGCTGGGTTGGAGATTGCGGCGGCTTTCCAGTGGACACTTGCATTTGAGAAGTAACTCCAGACATCAAAGTAGCGCCTCTGGCTTGGAGGGACAGGAAGTTCCCTGGCGCCTGAGATCAGGGAGGGAAAATATTCATTAAAAACATTTCTGAGGTAACAATGACTTGGAAACTAGTATTCGCCCAAATCAATACCCAGAAAAGTTTAATACCTGTATTGCGGTAGGCGAAGGTGGCACAGTGTTGCTGGTTGTTACACTAGGCGATTGTGTTGCTTGCGTTGTTCCAGGATAAGAGTGTTGCGACCGAAGTCCTGGAGGATGATCAACCGTGCCTTCTGATGACGGTGGAGTAGTTCCTGTACCAGAAATTTCTTCTGGTATTGCTTCGCAGCTGACCCTAACATGAAATAAATTAAACTTGAGAAATCAAGTGAGGTAATCAAATACCAAAGAAATCAGAACAGTTTTTACCTCATGTCTTTTGCATAGGTGGTTTTTGCATGCTTCTTCACTTCAGGGTCAAGTTTCCCATCAGAGTCTGTTGCAACAAGGTCCCGCTCGTTCTGAAGGACCAATTTGTCCTTGTTGAGGAAAGGGTTTTTCCAGTTGGCGCTCATTTCCGGACTGGAATTCGATCTTCGGACAGGATTTCTCGATCTTCTCAAGTCTGTATGTTGGAAAGGTTTTATTCTGTGCAAATTTCATCTCTATTATGCAACTTTCAAGTAATTAGCTATTCGATTCTCACCTTCTTCACCTTCTTCTAACCCTTCGAGACTGTCTCGCGAGCTTTGGCGAGATGGACTGCGGCGAGCCGGAGATCCTGGAATTGCAATTGGTCCCGATATCGATGATGAAGTTACAGACTTTAATAAACCACCTTCTGATTCGATGTTCAAATGCACAAGATTTCTTTCAAGCATGTCCTGCAATAATAAATTAAATTTTTATCACTCCTTTCGAAAATAGGGCCTCAATATCATATTTTCAGTATCCTATTTTCCGACTTAAAACACCATGTATCAATTAACAAACCCGAATATCATCAGCCTGGAAATCCTGTTGACTATGGGTGTAGCTAGGTTCTTGAATCTTGTGTGCCGTCGACTGTGGCGTCGGCATGTACAAGGTGGTGATATCGTTGACTGGAAAGTCTAAGGGAGAAGTTTCGAATTGCATTGAATTCTGTATCCTCATGACCCAAGACATGTCGCCGGTTGGTCTCCTGACATAAATCTCAGCCCATCCCTGACACCAACAAGCGCAAGGAACATGTTCTTCGTGTTTCTCACTGGAAAGTATTTGCTCAAGTTTAGAAGGCTCCAGCAATTCTTTGTCGGACTTTTCACTGGGATATTCTAGCTTTGGAAGGTCCAATTCTTCCGGCAGTTTCTTAGATTCATCAATTGGAGAATTGGACGTTGTGTTAGCATTGGATCCCCCGTGTCCAAGAGAAGATTGTCTCATCAGTTTATTCTCCTCCTTCGAACCCTATTAATTATAGAAATCGATTGAAACACAGTCGAAATGAGCAATCAAAAGTTCATAACTATTTCATTCCTCTGCCATTAACTCACTTCTCCGCTAGACGCTCTCTGCAACGAAGATTGTGTGTATCTCAAAATATGCTCTGGGGAAAGAGAGTCTGACTTACAAGCGGCCCAACAATTATCACATAGTCCGCTACGCATAGCTTTACTGCTACATCCGCTAGTAGTCACTGTGATTAATCGGTTTCCAAGTAACCATGTCATAGATTGACCTTCTTTGAGTAAAAAATCTGCAGTCGGAAGTCTGAAACAAATGAAAATAAAGTTGATAGAATTTATTTGTGCATATTTTCAAGCCCGATTTATTAATAGAGAGAAATATACCTCTTTGGTAAGGCGGAGCAAGTAGAAAACGTGTAGCGAGCCATTAGGTCTATGCAAGTTTCAGTTAGCTCGACGTGAAACGTCATCAAAGCCTCATCGATCGGCGGCTTAAGATCTAGCGCTCGGCCTTCTCCTATCATTCGATTAGCTAATAAAGGCCGTTCCCTACGACCTCTGCTTCCCTGGAATATAACATTTAATTTTTGGAATTGATAATGCAGCTCTTTTGTCGGTGAGTATGGGTTCAAGTTATTCACCTGTTCTGTTAAACTTGAACTTCGTTTTCTACTCGATGAATCTTCGTTTATCAAACTCAAATCTGATTTCATTAAATGACCCTCCTCGAAAGGGACCAATACATTTGCTTTCAGACCCTGAAAGGTTTGTCAAAAATCAGTAAATCAAAGAGATTCAAGTTATTTGTAGATTGGAAATCTCTCCATAACCAGACTTGATTTAATCTCTGTCTTGTAAATCTAAAATTGCAGACGAATCAAAGACTGATACTCACCGTGGTGATGAATTTCACAAAGTCTCGTCTAAAAGGAAGCCGGCACTTCAAAAACCACACAGCTATAACATGGTGAGCGAGAGATACCGTGTAATGGTTGTATTTGAAAGGATTGGTATAGGGCAGCGATATGGCAAAGACTGACATGTACTGGTCGCCAATAAAGCTGGCAAATACCTTAGGCAGTCTTGTAAGAGCTGTAACACATATGGTAGATATATTCGTAATACAGGTCAAGTTTGCTTGCTTTGATACAGAAACTAGTGTGATAGAAAGAGTTTACGAGATATATAGTCAATCCTTCTTTTAATAAAGATCCAGGAACAGAATTAAGATGACTTACTTGACAGAAACTCAAGTATTGGGATAGCAATGTAAACCGTAGCTGATATTTTTGATAGATTAAGCAGCACCTCGGATAAAAGTTTGTTCATTGCATCACGCATCTCCAATGTGCAAGTTGTTAGACTGGTAACACATTGACTAGCGCATCTTGTAGTGAGTCCAAGCTGGATGAGTGAAATCAGTCAAATTTGAGGCATTTTTTATTTCGAATGTCAGTATTGATCCTCCACTTTTGCTCTATCTCTATTATCATTATAAACCCCACTGCATATTACCTCTAGACATTTTATAAGACGCTGTTGTAAATTTGGCTCAAGATGTGCATGATAGGATGCCAAAGATGCCAAGACTGGGAATACAAACCCCCGAAACTCAGACAACGTGAATTTGGGAGGTGTGTTGTATAGTGTCTCTGGTAAACGTACCGATTTGTCGCTCACCTGAAAGACTCAAAGACTTAATTACAATTACAAATTAATAATGACAATAGGAAGAAAGCGATGTTAGTAGAATTCTTACCATCACCGTCGAGCATAGAGCAGCGGCAAGACAATCTATGTCGTTACTATGCCTGGAGAGAATAAGTGCCTTGTTTTGCATAACTTGAGGCATTTCTTTGAGCAATAACTCAAGCACTGTCCAATCTAAATAAAAACATATAAATATAAATATTAACTACATTGAATACATTCCATTTATCCAAGATTCACCTTTTTCTTGCTTTAGACAAGTGACGACTGATTTACAAGCATGGGAAAGCGACATGTGTGTAATCTGACACGAAATATGTTGTAACGGTGCAGGACTAGCTGGTGGTGGACTGCTTCCTCCTCCTCCACTAGCATTACTTCCCAACCTATCGGCTGGAAGATGTTCCAGTACCAAATAAGGACTGAATCGTGTTATGGTACCAGTTTTCGGGTCAGGATAGCCAAGATGATAGCAGGTATTGGCTCTGATCTTTAGAAAAGCCTCGAATATCTGAAACGCATAGATTATCAATATTTGTTTGTGAAATTCAGTTTTCTACAAATGAAAATATGCATCCGATGGAATTTCAACTCTATCAAACATCAATGAATGGCCATTTATAACGCTGACAAGGAAGATGAGAACGAACTAACTACTTACTAAGTACCTGATGGTAGATACATTGTAGAAAATAGCTGGCTCTTTGTAATGCTGTTCTAGATGATTGACGAGCAATTTATAGGCCCGTATAACATGGCTTGAAGGTAAATGATACATCTTTACTGTTAGTATATTTATTACTCCGACTATAGCAGTTTTCACGTCTTTCACGTCCGTGTCAACTGCTATGGGAGCTTCCGAAGTGAAAGGCTTGTTCACTATCTAGATTGAAAGAAAATCAGTTATAAACTAAACTTTGCTAAATAAGTAGAGTAGCATAACAGAACATATTTACACCTTTTCCAATATATCCAACAACTCAAGGCATCGCTTTGTCTCACACTCGATACAAAGATCAACCAGTAGATGGGCAGCGACGTTACGAATCACAATATCAGGGTCTGTATCAATGTGCTGTAAGTACGGTACTACGATTCTCTCTATCAACTCATCCTCGTATTTAGATCTAGCAATAAACGTCGGTAAAGAAAGTTGTTCAAAAACGGTAATATAATTCCTTCTATAATGATAAACTACCTGTTAATTTTTATGACCTTAGTCAACACGTCCAGAACTTTTACTCTAACGTTAGTACGTGTTTCATTTTTGAAATAACGCTCCATCAGCGTGCTAAGTTTAGACAACCACAAATGACGAGTTGGGTCGATGTAGTTGGATAAATAGCCGATCAATCTTAGCACAGATATTTCCTGAAAGTATGATTAATGGATTAACAATATGTTTCACAGAAAAAGTTATCCCCATTTCTGTGAACTCTTTTAGTATATTTATTCTGCTTACTGGGCGTGCGTTTGAACAGCGTTCAATCAGTTCATAGAACCTCTGTACACAGCCGTTGTAATGCTCATTGTCCAAGAGATTTTCAATGCTGTTTATGGTCTCATGTAAGCTTGTTGGCACTTGGTGGGAGATTGGTAGGCTGCTAGTTTCTGTGATAGAATAGTTGTGAGTGAATATTACAATGGCAATTTCGTACCAGAATAATGGCGACTAGTTTCGAAACTGTGTTTACCTATATGAGCTATTATTTCCTCTATTATGTCTAGTATTATACTCCAAGTAGGATCGTGCAACTCTTCTCCATATTTATTCACCAATCTTTGGATGCTGAGAGTTACTTCGTACATTACAATTGGGTGATTGCATTGCAGAGCCTTCAAAGAGAAAAAGATACGCGGATTTTATGAACTTCAAATAAATTTAATGTATTTGATGACAAGCTGGAGACTGTAAAAAGTTGGAGCAAAGATAAACACCTGAAGAAATGAGGGCAGAACAGATGTATGAGTGCATTTGAGTTTTGGAACTCTATGAGTGCCCCAAAGTCCCATGTTTATGTAGAAGACTGCTCCGCGCAGCAAACCAACGTCTCTTTGAACGTTTGGATCCTGAAGTAATCGGCACATTGTATAGAGAGCCGAGTGCCCTTTGTGTGTACCTAATAAGTTTCTCATTATCTGAAAGAAGGTGAAAAGATGTAGCAAACTCCAGAGTTCATATTGGTTTTCTGAATAACAAAAGTATCTGTTGCTCTGATGTTTCCACTACAATGTATGTATTCTAAATTACCTTCCAACTCATCTGACAATAAGTTTCAACGTTAACGCTACGGCATAGAGCAGTAATGAATGTGGGAAGTGAGTCCGGCTGAAGAGTGCCATAGCAGACAACAGCGTCGAGAGCTTCCAAGCATCCAGAAACTACCTCGGCACTATTACTGCAATAGCACAAGTGGCAAATGTATCTGTAAAAAGATATAATCATATTTTATGCAGATATGGAAGAAAATTGAATAATGTTCCGAGTATTAGACGCTGATACCTACTGCACAAGACTAGATATAATGTCTGTGTCGATGCAGGCGGAATGAAATTTGATAACATTCACTAACAGCGACAGAAATTCTGCCCCTCGTTTTCCGTCAATTCCTGTTACAGTCGGCATCCAATCGAGCAAGAGAGGTCCTATTCTTTCCTCTAAATGGAGTATATCTTTTCCATTGTCTGTTAAACTCTGAAGCAGCTCCAATCTATGAGGAATAAATGTTATTGATCTATTTTCGAACCAAAATCTATCAAGTTTTCATTTTCTCGGACTGACAATAATGCCGTATGATAACCAAGAGATCATTTTGAGCGTTTCATTTCGAGGCAGCAGTACCTGGGTCCAATATCCTCCGGTATGTCATGGTTTTTAACAACCATAAAAAATTTCACTCTCATTATCGCTGACAACTTGCTATACTGTCCCTGCACGAGACATCTGAGGAAATGGAGAGCTAGATGTCTGTGTTCTCGAGGTATGTCTTTGTCTTTGGCCAGCAAGTCTTGAACCAAGAGCCATAACCGTTCTGCTGCAGTCTAGGGTACAAGAATATGAACAAATCGGTTTATTTATGATAGCCTTTTTTGTTTTGAGCTAAAAAGAGTAGTTTTTTAGTTTTTGAGTCGATAGTGAAGGGCCAGGGTTTAAAAATTGCAGTCTTGTTACTAAGTCTTAATAATTAGAAAGAGATAAAATTATTAACGTGAAATTTTTTGGAAACCTTTGGTTTATTATTTGTGAGATTGACGTACCTCTTCCCATTGATGATTAAGCACTGTATCGCAAAGATCTTTTATGGCCTTGGCGCGATGTTGTAAAGGAGTTTCTGGCCCAATTTCTTTCTCAATTTCCAGAGTCAAAGTGAAATCGGCTCGGCTCTTGAAATGTCCTGTTGCAAAAGTGGGGTTAGAATAAAATCGAATAATGGATAAAAGATGAAGGTGAATAAATTTTGTGCAATTTTCTGAATGATGTAAAATTGGATCAATGTTGCTGTCTGCTAACGAAGAAAATTAAAAGGCATTTGTTTGAATAACGTAAATGAAGAGAAATGTTGCATCGTTTTAGGTTATAGAAATAATTCATCCGATTAAACGTGAATATACATCGTAATAACTCACGCATAGTATGATGAAGAATTAGATAAATGTATATTTGAAGTGTTTAGAAAGAAATATGCTATGATTATTGTAAAAATGAATTGAATTTGTTAGTTTAGTGAAATATATACATGTATTATTTATAATATTACCTTTGTTGATACGAAAAAACTGTTTCAGTTTGTCGTGAAAATTTTTATTATCTTTATCCTTCGAAGTCATTTTTGACATTATTTTTTTATTATTTTGTTTCGATATAACAAAGCATTTAGTAAAAAGTTATTTAATCTAATGTATATTGTATATTTATGTAGTATGTAGCAGAAAATTGGCATCGGCAATCGTCATGTCAAAGTTTTCATTTGACACGAACAAGTCGGGAGTTGATAATCGATTCAAAACGATTCGATTTGGCGATTGCACCGATTTGCGCTCGACATTTATTTGAATATAATCGAACGCGCGCACTTTTGGGAATCCCAGTTTTTTTCGCGGGCATATGATATTATAGACAAATAATAGTATTAGTAATAAAACGTAATAAGTATAATCAATCTTGCGACTTCTTTCTGATTAGGGTAGCTATTGTATATCGGATAATTATTTGCAATCCAGAATCGTATAAAATAAACGAAATATTCGGAAACATGTAAAAACAAAGGTAATAAATCGTAATCTTTCATTCTCATTTATTTGTTTTTATCATTGGGGCAACTCCAGTCAAATATTGTCATCTGGGATGTATCATTTTTAAATATTCAATGGTATATAACAATACATTTTTCTACATCCGAGTATTAACGAAATTTGAAAACTACAAAGCCTGAGAAAGCGATGCTGTCATGGCAGACACAGGCAATGCCCAAAGTTCGGCTCTTGTTGAGGTCGATTTGCCAAGGTCAGGTCCCACAAATATGTATAGCAAACGCCAGGATCCATAATAAGTCGAAAATTGGAAACCGGGAAGTAGTTGGACACGGTTTCAACGGAGAATATTCGTACATTGATCGCACAGACTTTCCATTTCCTGCGATAAGATTCAAAAAATCGACTCCGGATTTCCTGGTAATTAGTACTAGAAAATAATAATCGAGATACTCAAAAACTAATTGTAATCTTCGATTGCTGCCATTACATAATATTACATATTTTTATTATCTGATGCCAAGGCATTGAGAGAAAAAGAACGCGGTGATTGGCGAAAGTTGTCTTGTGAAGAGAAAAAATGTTTGTATAGATCAAGTTTTCGTCAAACATTTGCCGAATTTAATGCACCCGATGGTACAACGAGAGCTATTTTCGGTTGGACTTTGATTTTCGTCTCTTTCGCATTGTGGGTGCACGCTTTGATCGTATCTAGTAAGTTCCTATCGAAATGATCGTACAAATCCTTTCAAAATGATTATTTTTTCTTGGGATACAGTAAATCAATAAGCTCTGCAATTAAATACAGCCTCAAATTCCTGTCCACCTGCTCTTATCCTTATTTTCACTGTTACTGTAAATTTTTCTAAAGAATAATATTGAATAGATCTGAGTTCTTCTATTTCAGCCTACGACCCTGCGCCTAGATCGTTCAGTCCTGAGGCGAGAATAGCTCAGTATTACCGTCAAGTGGGAATTAATAATCAACCAATAAGTGGAAATTATAAACCACCTGGTGCTGATGAGTACTTAAAAACTATAGTCCAGGAAGTAGAGGATAACGAAAATAAGGATTAACATGTTTCTTGTGACGAAAAGCAAGGGATTAATGATGTCTTCTTTTTAATCAAGACAAACTTAATAATTATTATCATATCTCCCGCTATCATCAATCATATTATCTTCTTTGATATCAAAACTAAATAAATGTCTTGTCGCTTGTTACCTCTTTATTCTAATCTTAATTCACCTGGGACTCATAGGTAGCGCCACATATCTCGAAATTGTAATTTCGCTTCGGCGCGCTTCTCTATAGTTTTACAGCCAATGCCAACGGTAAACAGTTTTAAAAATCAAACGACTGCATGCAGGCATCAGAGAGTATAGGGAGAAGAATTCGTTAATGTCGATGGCGTTATTTGTGAATGTTAAGTGTTGATTTTATTCTGTTGAATTGTAAATAGGTAACATTGTATATTGTGAATCATGGAATCCTGGTCTAGGGCCGTTCTGGAATGGGTAAGTATTGGTTTAACTCAATTTTTCACAAATCCGCACCTGTTGTTGTGACGGCTCGCCGCCGCATCTTTCACAATATCTTCGTAATCGTTTTAATAATTATAATTGATCGATTTTCAACCGCAAAAATATCTCCTCGCACAGTGTAAAGCATAAATCCTAATTATACATGAAAATATTATCAATTATATCGATCTTCCTATCAACATACACACATTAACCTTCTTTCCGCGTCGTCATATTTCGGCATATCAATTTTTCCAACAAGTCATATAAATACTCTCAATTTTTAATTTCACGCAATAACAAAGGATGGCTAACAGTCCACGATAATATCTTTTCCAGTATTCTACCTTATTATTTTCAAGGTTAAATTCACGATCATAAATTCTTTTCTGTTGCCACGATCGAATTTCGTTACAAAATAACTATTTTCATTCATAGAATCAAAGCCTGTTAAGAGAGGTTCAAAATGATCACTCGATCAATTTTTTACATCAAATAAGTCACGAGATATACCAATTTGAAATACTCTATGCGCAAAGTTTTTTTATTAGTAGTTTTCAATCTCGTACTCTAATTTGTTTCTTAGCTCTTTCGAATTAGATTATTCATTAACGCGTATTAAAGAATCTGGATAATTGGACTTCGGACACGTTTTTGAAAATTTTTAACATGTTTGATCATTCATTATTTTTAATCGCAGGTCAACTGCCTGGACATATTAGAGGCGAACATAAACGATTTAAGAGAATTGCAGGATGGAAAATTCTGTGCAAAGCTGATAAAAATTTTGTGAGTCGTCATTTTCTGACTTTCTATTGTTTGTATCTATTTCATTTTGTTACATCTTTATAATTCAAAATCTGTTTCTCACCCCAGATCTGAAACAGAACCTCAAGATGATGGAGATGACAAAGATCTTGTTTCAAGGTTTATTCAAGGTAATCGATCAAATTGCTTCTCTCAATTCTATCTATAAGATTATTATTCGATTCTGTTTCATTCAGTACTGCGTTATTATTGTTTTGAAAGTGGATTTGTAGAACATGAATTATAAATTCAAATAATCTGCAATGTTATTTCATAGATAAGTATCCAGAATTTTTTGGCAAAAGTAAAGAAGAAGAGGACAATTTTAAAGAAATTCATGTTGTTTCTCTCCTCCTGCTCCATTCGTCCCACGAGCCTAAATTACACAGACCGATGTGTGTCAAGCTGAGCAACGAGACTCAAATAAAAATAAAATCGTTTTTGGAGAAAGTATTGGAGTATGGTAGCGGTGTAACGACAGATAATATCAACACAGCGATTATGGAAACTGCAGAAAATTTTGTAAGAACGCCGCCAGCTACTCCAAAAATGAGAACATTGAAAGACTTCTTTAACTCGCCGGCAACTACAGTGAGAAAAAATTACAATAGAATTATGGATGAACGAACTCGTGAAGTTAGGTCTTTAAAGGCTGAATTGGAGACCGAAAGATTTGAGAAAGCTGACCTACAAGAAGACCTCGAAAACCAACGCCAGAAAAATCTCAGCTTGCAACAGAAATTGCAGGAAAAGATAGCAGAGATTAAAATGATGAGAGAAGAGTCCGTGAGGTTTGATACGCCTCAATCCTCCAAGAAAAAGAAAGACATCAAAACTCCAAGGATTCGTCTTAACGCAAGGCTACGAGATCTGACGGAAGAATTGACGATGTTAAAATCTGAAATTATCGATTTGCAAGACGAGAAGCAATCGCTTATGCGTAAATTGGCTTCTGTTGAAAGAAGTTGTGTTACGTTCAAAGAAAGATCTAAAATGAACGAAAGAAACTTGGAGACTTTACTCATTCAAGCAGATATTAAAGACCAGGAAATAGTAGAGCTCAAAAATCATAACGAAGAACTGCGATCTCATATTCAAGAAATGCGGAGGCAAACAATTGCTGAACAAAGCTTTGAAATGGAAATGACTACGATGTCAGCATCGAACACCTCACTTAATGGTAGCGAGGTTTTGAGCTCTGTAATCGATATCCAGTTGCAAGAAGCAAAAGAAGAATCCAAGGTCTTTAAATTTCAAGTTGAAGACTTGAACAGAAGGCTTGAGTCTGTCCGGGGAGACTATCAAGTTCTTCAACAGTCAAATCAGACTCTGGAGGCGGAGGTGAGCCAATTCAAAACCACAAAACGACAATTGAACGAAGTGCGAAAGGAGTTAGACAAATATATCGAAATCAGCAAGACTTTGGAGATGGAAAAAGTATACTTTGAAGAACAAACTAAAAAATTTGAAACACTGTTTTTGTCGAAAGAGAAATTGTTGGAACAGTCCGAACAGCGGAACAAACAGAATATTGAAGACTTACGCGATTTAGAAAATAAACTCAAAACAGCTCATAATTTATTAAGCAGAGAAAAAAAAAACGTCAGAACTTTGGAGGCTCTGATATTGCAAAAAGAAGACATTCTTAAAACTGAGTATTTGAGGTACGAGGATCTTGACCAAAAGTATACAATATTGAAACAAGATAACTCCAATATCCTCGAACAAGTTAAAGATCTTGAAGACCTGGTGTCTTCGAAAGAGAATTCCTTGTCTCAAGCTCAGAAACAGAGAGAAGCACTTGAGTTAGATCTGCAGAATCTAAAGGATGAACTCAAAAATGTACAGGATTTATTAAGTGTGGAGAAAACCAGGGTCAAGGACCTAGAAGCGATGATAAGCCAGATGAAGTTAGAACATGAAGAAACTCTCAAGACCCAGTTGTTGAGGTATCAAAATCTTGACAAAAAATATGTAAATTTAGAACGGGAAAGAGAACATCTGAATCTCAAAACTATATCAAGCGAGAATCTGTGGAAAGAATCGTTAGAAAGGAATGAAAACTTAGCGTCAAACCTACGAGATCTAAACGGCAAACTTCAAACTGCAGAAAACGGACTGGCTGAGGAGAAAAAAAGAGTCGAAGATTTAGAGTCTACAGTAACTCAAATAGAAACTGATAAACGAGAATTTATTGAAAGCCAATTTTCGAAGTATCAAACTCTTGAAGATAAATATGTAAATTTGGAAAGAAAAAATTTAATACTATTAAGAGATATCGAAGATCTTAACAACGTGGTTTCATTGAAAGAAGAATCGATCAAGCAGTGTTGGAAAGAGAGAGAAAATCTTAAGTCAAATTTAAAGGATCTAAATGATAAATTTTCGAATTTACAGGATTCTTTCGGTAAACAAATAACCAGAGTCCAAGATTTGGAATCAACAATAACTCGTATGAAACAGGAAAATGAAGGAACTCTGCAACAGCAATTGATGAGGTACCAGGCTCTTGAGAAAATCCATACAAATGTAGAAGAAGAGAAGATGAATCTAGCGACAGAAATCGATCGCCTGAAAAGTCTGATTTTATTTAAAGAAGAACTGCTGAAACAGTTCCAAAAGCAGAATGGAGAGTTTGAGATAGATTTGCGTAAGCTAAACGAAGACCTACTCACTGTACAGGGTTTATTAAATGTGGAGAGCACCAAAGTCAATGATTTGGAATCCACCTTAAGCAAGATGAAATTACAACATGAGCAAACCGTTCAGAGAGAAACAGTCAGATACGAAGAGCTGGAAGAGAAGTATGTAAATTTGGAACATGAGAAGGTCAACCTATTGCAAGAGACTAAGAACCTAAACCACAAGATTGCAGAGAAGGAGAATCTATTGACACAGGCGCGAGAAGAGGAGGAAAACTTGATTTTGAAGTTGGGAGATTTAAATGATAAACTTCAATCTGTACAAAACTCATTAGCTGAAGAGAGATTTAAAGTCAAGGACTTAGAATCTACAGTAATTCGTATAAAACAGGAAAAAGAAGAAATCGTGGAAACGCAAACTATGAGTTATCAGACTCTTGAGAAAAAATATATGGGTATTGAGAAGGAGAAGTTAGACCTAATAAAAAATACTGAGAATCTTAATGGTTTGCTCTTATCAAACGAGGAACTGTTGCAGCAGTCACAGCAGCACAACTCAAAACTTGAAGTCGACTTGTGTGATATGAATGTTGAATTAAACGCAGCAACAACAAAAGTTCAGAGTTTGGAATCTGCATTAGCTGAAACAAAATTGGAAATTGACAAAATCATTCAGTTGAATGAAAGTTTACATACTGAAATAAGTTTACTGAAATCTACCAAGGAGGATTTGTACGCAGTTCAAGAGCAATTGTATAAGAAAACTGAAGTACTAGATCAAGAAAGATCACGTTTAGTAGGAGAAATTAAAGAGCTGAAAACATACGCTGCATCGAATGGAGAATTATTGAGGCAAACTCAGCAGCAGAATGATGCCCTTCAATCAAAGCTGAAAGATCTAAATGAGGAAGTGAAATCAGTTCAGAATTTATTGAGTGTAAAGAGCAATAGGGTCAAAGACTTAGAATCTACAGTGATGCATATAAGACAGGAAAAAGAAGAGATGCTTCAGAGCCAATTGATGGATTATCAGTCTCTTGAAAAGAAACTCATAGATGTAAAACAACAAAAATTGGACCTGCTGAAAAATACAGAAAATCTTGAGAATTTGCTGACCTCAAGAGAGGAACTGTTACAACAGTTGCAGCAGCACAGTGCGAAGCTTGAAAGCGACTTGTGCAATACAAAGGATGAAATGAAAACTGTGCAGGATGAATTGGAGGGAGCAACCACCAATATCAAGAGTTTGGAATCTGCGCTAGCCAAAACAAAATTAAAAACTGAAAAGATCATTCAGTCAAATGAAAGTTTGCATGCTGAGATAAGATTGCTGACATCTGCCAAGGACAATTTGTATGAAGTTAAAGAACAATTGCTTAAGCAGAGCGAAGAACTCGAACAAGAAAAATCAAGTCTACTAGAAAAAATTGAAGATCTTAAAACGGACGCTACATTGAAAGAAGAACTGTTGACGCAGATTCAGCAGCAGAATGAAGCCCTCCACTCAAAATTGAATAATCTAGATGAGGAAGTGAAATCGGTGAAAAATTTGTTGAATATGAAGAGCAGCAGGATCGAAGACTTAGAATCTACAGTAACTCATATTAAACAGGAAAAAGAGGAGATGCTTCAAAGCCAATTGATGAGTAATCAAGTTCTTGAGAAAAAATACATGAACGTAGAACAACAAAAATTGGACCTGCTGAAAGATACTGAAAATCTGAAAAATCTGCTGTTTTCAAAGCAGGAACTCTTACAGCAATCGCAACAGTATAGCGTAAAGCTGGAAGGTGATTTGTGCGACACAAAAGATGAAATGAAAACCTTGCAGAATGAGTTAGACACAGCAACAGCCAACATCAAACGTTTGGAATCTGTGTTAGTCGAAACAAAATTGGAAACTGAAAACATCATTCAGTCGAATGAAAATTTGCATGCTGAGATAAGTTTGCTGAAATCTGCCAAGGACGCTCTGGATGAACTTAGACAGCAATTGGAACAAGAAAAATCACATTTGCAAGAACAAATTGAAGAGCTGAAGACACATGCAACGTCGGAAGCAGAATTATTGAAGCAGACTCAGCAGCAGAATGAAGGCCTTCAGTCAAAGTTAAAGGATCTAGATGAGGAAGTGAAATCTTTGCAAAATTTGTTGAGCGTAGAAAGCACCAGGGTTGAAAATTTAGAATCCATACTGGCGCAGACAGAATCTGAAAGGAAGGAGAGCCTTAGTATCATTGAGAAATTGAAATTGGAGAATGCTGAACATAAAAATTTGATACAAGGTTGCACTTTGATATTAACAGAGTTGGTAAAACACTCTAGTCAATTAACTGGCAATGAAATAACGGACATTGGTGATTCAACGATCTTGGATCTTTCCAAGCAGCTTAAAACTCTGATTAACTCTCTAGAAGTAATTCACAGTACCAAGGATTCTGAACTAAAAAATTTCGAAGCTACTGTATTGGCGCTGGATTTGACTGTATCCAAATTAAAAACTGATATAATACATTTTGAAGAAATTAAAATGAAAGATGACCAGGTAATTTCAGAATTTTTGAAAGAAATTACCGATTTAAGAGTCATTGCTGAAGAGAAGAATACTTTGCTGGAAAAAATGGATAAACTGGCAAAACAATTGTCCGATGAAAGGTCGAAAATAGATTTGTTAAATGAAGAGAGAATGTTACTGGGTAAAAATTTGCTCAATGTTAAGCGTTCACTGATTTTATTGAAAAACGAGAGATCAGTTCTTGTAGAAAATGTTAAGGATCAGAACCAGGATCTTTTAACTAAAATGGCAAGTATATCTGAAGTAATTGTAAAGATGCAGGACCAGATTAACATTGACAATAACATGATACTGCGTCTTAGCAAAGAGAAAACTTTATTGGCTTTAAAATATGATGAAGAGAAGAGAGTGAAAACGGATTTGGAAATGAAGTGCGAATCCTCAGAGAACGAAAATAAAAGCCACACTAAAGAGAAGAAAGAACTCAAGGATAAATTGAATGTAATTCGTGTGAGAAATGCAAAGTTAGAAAAGAATTTAGATGAGCTGAGAAAGGAGAACAAGAAATTAGAAAGTAAAAAACCTTCTGCAGAGGAAGAATCCAAAATAGAAGAATTGAATACTTCTATCTCCAAATTGCAGCTCCAAATACAGGAACTTGTGGCACAAAAAATCGAACTATCTAAAAGACCTACCGAACAGGACTTTGATTCTCGAATTAAAGAAATACACGTTGAATACGATCAGAAGTTGGAAAAAATAAAGCAGAAAATGGTAAGCTTGAAGCCAATCCTTTTCTCTATTTATCTTTAGTCGTGCGGTGAAGATTCAAACTCCTTTCATGCAGCAGACAACTAATTAGTAATGTTTCAATCTTTGATATGCTTTATAAATTAATACCATTTTGTAGAGACGATTATACAACATTGAAAGGAACAAAATCAAAAGGATAACGCTAGCATTGCAAGAAAAACGTTCGCCCATTCGTTTGTTGTAACTTTATCATATTTCGTTAATTTATTATCAATAAACGTACGTTGTTAACAACTTAGTCAATTTATTTTATTCATTAATAGAGATATAGTTTTCAGTAGACATAAATTCTTTACTCACATTTTGACCTTCACGTAGCTAAATTTATGTAAACTGTTATTAGTTGATGGTAATCATTGTTATAAGATTCTGCATGGAAACAAAGTAAACAGTTTTTCCAGAAACATTTTTTTTACTTATGAGAAAAATTAAAAAGATACAACACTCAAGCGGGAGAGAAATACGATTTCTTTCCAAATATAATCATATTTATAACGTACATAAACTATATTTCAGAAAATGGCATATAATGAACAAATTGCAAAAGTGAATAGAGACCAGGAGAGATTGATGCAGGAAAAACTAAACACTCAAAGAGTCAAGATGGAAGAACAGTGCCGTAAACATGCCGAAGAGATTACTAAGTACAAAGACCACGTGACTAAATTGAGTTCTGACTATTGGGATGTTGGTGAAAAACTCCTGGTAGAAAAACAGCAAAAAGAACATATCGCTCAGCAGTTACAAGACTTAAGGATACGTTCTCAATATCACAGAACTTCAGCTGCAAACAACATTATGTCTCAACCTGCCTCTACCGCCAGAAGCAAGACTTCAAGGTAATTTATTATCTTTGAATCATAATGTCTCTCACATATTCTACCACTACTTAAATCATGTGTTTATTTATCATTTCAGTTTAGACCGACGGGAATTTCCGACAGCTATTCGAGACGAATCATCTGTGCCAAGAACTGTTCAAACAATAAAAGAAGAAGTAACACCATGCGCAAGACGGGAGAGTATTCAAAGTGTTCAAACCATGCAAGGAATGGGAAATGCTTTCAAAGTCGAGGATGAAGAGGGCGAAGTTTTCAACACTAATTACTTGGGTACATAATACTGAAAAGCTACCATTCTGCTTGCTGCACTTTCATTTATCTGCTATTATTGACAATTGGAATAATTTTATATCTACAGCGGACATGAAAGCGGGACGCTGTTCACTAGCTCCAGATTTGGAAAGGCTTTCAGTTTTGCAGATGAGGAATGCCCAGTGTAAACCACATTTGAAATCGTCGTATCCAGCAGAGACCCAATTTCAGCCAGAAACCTTTACCGAAGAGGAAATAAAAGTGAGTATTTATGATCTATTCAAAACGTGATGCAAATGATAACGTGTTTTTTCTGTATGTATGTACTTTGTACCGTGCTCTATAGGTTCCCAGTCTTCTTGTTTATTTGTTTATTCGTTACGTGGCGTATTTTGTAATTGTTGTAGAGCGGTAGCGCGATAGAAGATGTTTTCAATGACAGTCTAAGCCAGAGTCTGCTTCCCGGAGAGAAGACTAAAAAGCGAGACAGAACTCAAGTGAGTATAACAGATAATATGTGAATTTGTTTGAATTTTCAAGTTCAGAGTGAAGTGCCAACGGATGACAGAAGCCATCAAATGCAGAAGCAAACATTTTTTACCTTTTACCTATTATCCCTCAACGTCTGTGTCTTTACTAGTATGGTTCTGGAACTTTGTGTTCAATTCTAGACCTTGTACAAACGACCCGGACCTCCGACACCCAGTAAAAACGGAGGGAGATTATCCTTGCAGGTAAGCAATGAATTAGCTTATTCATACCTTAAAAGGTGTGACTGAAGAGGGACTTACCGCGAACTTAAATTTCTCTGTTCTCACCCTAAATGTGAATAAATGATGAAACTGCATATTTTTTAATTTTGTAGACGAAGATTAAGGACATGGTATTAACAGGGATTGGAAATTGGATAAAAGAAAAACATTTTGTGATTTTTGTAACAGTTCTTCAAATTCTGGTTTATACAATAAAATTATTACTCGATTTTATTATTTTCTTTAAAACTTCAGGGCAACGAATCGAGGAGCCCAAACTCAAGGATTTTGCGAGAGCGGAATGTAGAGCGAAGATCCACTGCTACACCCAGACGTTTGAAAGACTTATTTGGGGGAAGTTCTCGAAGACAGGATGAGGTAAGACTACGGCATTAATATTTATCCTCAATATTCCTTTTCTAATTTTCCGCAATATATCCAGCTAGATAAGAAGAGAAAATTCGTTCAACTGAAATAACAAATAAATTTCGACAGAATGTTTCAGGAACTCCGAAAGGTCGCCGGTTGAGCAGCATCTTTCGTAAACCGAAATGAAAGGGATAATTTATAATTGAAAACGATTGCACGTTGCAAGAAATCAAATTCTAACAGTAATGGTTTAAAACTAAGGATTTTTATGATAATTTTTATTAATAATCTTTTATGTTGAGAGGCAGGGAGTTGTACATAAAGTATCTATACTACTTGGATGTAAATAATGTTGTGTTTTCATCGTGCATACCTGACATGCACTGATTCTTTAAAAAGAACTAATAATATGTATAGAATGTTTCAATGTAGTATAACACGAGTAGTTGTAACTATGAGAGTATTTCACTCCCAAAAGTATTAATAAAAAACAAACAGTGCATAACTTTTAATTGAAATGAAAAATTTCAACTAAGTAGTATTATTACAATTCACAATCGAGCTATGTATGAAATTGTACAAATTAAATCCTGCATGCATATATCTGAGGGCAGATGGTCCAGCGATCCTTGAAGTCCTGAAGATTCTAAAAATATCGCGAAATCTGTCTTTTTGAAATACTATGAGAATACTACTATGAGCCAAAAGTTATTCGAAAGTATTTCGATTATACGTGAGGTTCGTACTTGAGAGATGAAACGTATTACTTCACAATGAGATATTGACAGTGCCATTAATGCATCTGCTCCATCATAGTCTTATCAGAGTTTTTAATATAAACTGGGTGACCGTACTCGCTGTTGGTAAAGTAGGTTGTTACTCAGTGAAAGTTATGTTGCTTCTATCAGAATAATACAATCACAGCTGTAATTCAATATGAAGATAGAGCATTTCAGACTACAGTACTGTGAACCATGCTGGCAGAGACAGGACTCGGTCCAGATATTCTGCAACCAATTCCCTTTGAGGAATGGCCGGTGCTTCAAGAGCTCCTAAAAGTTGACTGGCCGATATATGCTTTTGTGAGTTTCAATTGTTTCAATATTCCTGCTTCTTCATGTTATTAATGAATGATTGAAACTCTTTTTCAACATTGATTATTGTTTCTTTCGTAGCGTTCATTTGTCACTATGCCTCATGAACAAGATTAATTTTTGGCTAATGTAAGCATATTTGTTCACAAATACTTTGCATATCACATGTGAAAGGCAGGTGAATGCAACAGATGAATAAGCAAATAGTACGATCTAACATAGTTTTTTATTCCAGTACTATTATTGGATTGAGAATTCTATCAGATGGAAAAAGCAAGATCCAGAGTTGGCCATACAAATCTATTGTCCTCGTGGAAAGTACCAAGAGGATGCAACTTTTGTAGGAATATCACATGTAAGCTTTGTTAATTTGAATTTGATTTCAAAAGACCGACCACTAGACATGCGAGTTTACTTGTTTGTAGATTAATGCAGCTTTGTGAAATTCAAACATAAATATATTTGCAGTTTTCATGGTGGAGCGTGACAGTCTTCACAAAAGAGCCATCTGGAAAGAGATTACACGAGGCCCTGGTAAAAACAAGTCGAATTGACTGGAGCAAAGGAATTACATTTAGCGCTGTTCACGCGTACATTCAGCCTATTTTGTTTTCCGCATTAACTACTCTCAAAACTGATCAAGGAATTGAAATAGACAAAGATGTACCAGGCTGTTTTCGGATCAAGTCTGCTGATGAGTGCGCCAATGTGGAAATAGAGTATGTAACGGGCAATTATTTGCAATTGTAGCTGGTTTAAAATATTTGATATCTGAAGAGTGCAGGAAAAGAATGATCAAAGTCACTTGAGGAGAAATTTAAGAAAAACCAACTTTTAACTTGAAAACCTTATATTTTTTGTATAAAATGGACATATCCAAATGCTGTCTGACATAAAATCATCACCTTGACATATACATCTTCATTCGGAAATTTGTAAAAACGAGCAAAGTCAAAGACTCTGATCTTTTTTAACTTCTGCGGTGTGGACTTTGATTACTATTAAGTTTTATTCCAAAAAAGAAATGCTTATTTTTCGGGACTTAGAACGTTATTAGCCTTTTACCGACTCTGGCAGAGTAAGCCTAGCATCTAATGAACTGGATGGCGGTGTTAACTCAAAACTTGTTTATGGGTGATTTTGATTCCATGTACTCCATAGTACAATTTTCAGCAAAAATTATTACCTGTCTTTCTAAGTTGCGAATGAAAAATTTCAGATCAGCTACATATAACAGTTCTCTTTTAGAACAGACCATTCGATAGGTTGTTGTAAATTACAGAGTGCCACAGGAATGTTATTTGGGAGACCTGGGTTCATCTGATGTTCCTATAATACACTCGCTGTGGCCACACGCGGATAAGGAGCAGCCAGAGAATTCCATAAAACTCCTCCATACCACAGTAACGCTAAACAAAAGTATGGGACTCTTCTTGAAAGAAGGAAACGTTCTTGTATCCTGGGCTCTTCACAATGATTGGTATGGTTTGGGGGCAGTACAGACCTTGGAAGCCTACAAAAGAAGAGGCTACGCTAAAGTTGTGGTCAATGCCGTGGCTAAACGGCTTGGAAAAGAAGGAATATCTCCTGTTCTATCTATTGTCTGTGGTAACGCCCCTTCCGAAAATATGTTCGAATCACTCAATTGGCAGCGTACTGTCCCTGCAATATGGGTCACAATGAAGAAGCATCCTCCAACAGCAAAGTGAAATATTCTTATAGTTGAATATTTTAATTACACTTCTAATGATTTATTCGAATTTTAAAATTCATTCCTGTCCAGGGTACGGATCACTTGTAAGACCAATTCGAAATTGTAAATATATACACACCGGTATACACGGGATAATATCTGCCCTTTCATTGATCAGCACTTGCTCAAAGTGTCATGGCTGACTGCCAAGGGGTTCTATACAAAATATTCCGGGTTTTCCAGATTTAAAGTTATCTAGTGCTTTTTAAACCACAGATACATATTGATAAAACGTGTTTCTGAATAGGGAAAGCAGCTATTGTCTTCACAAGTCTAAACAAATCATTGAATCGACATAGTAAAATTTGCGTGTGCCACTCGCCGAATTACAAAGTTTATTTTCGATCTATTATGAATTAGTGAGCTTGTTGTTTTCCCCAAAGACAACCTTTTGGGATCAATAATTTTGCCGCCGCCTATTAGATTGAAAAAAGATTCAAGCGTGTCTTTTTATTCCGAAAAGGCGAGTGATCTTTTCTTTCTTCGAGTATATGAAGATGGATATGGGCGTTATCAGTTTCAATGTCATTCAGATAACACAGATCATATTTGTGCTATTATTATGATAAAGGAGTGTAGATAGCACGTAAATTGATTGCTCATTGATCTGATGATAAATTAGTGAAGACACTTCAAGCAATGACAATTTCCTTATCGTGGAAATTTGTGATATAAATATCTCATTCTATTTATTGAATCAAATAACTATGTCTCATATAATTATGTCTCAAGGCTGCGTGCCCAGCCTTGATCTTGTACATCTTAAAGGTCCCGGAAATATCCTCGAATGTCAGGTTCTCAGTTCAAGGCAACTGAAACCGAAGCGTATTGTGCTTGTCTTTGATGAATTATTTGTTTTTTTCATTTTGTTGTTATTTCTACGAACACGAATCACTGAAGAAATTGTCCTGAAACATTAGCGCTCCTGCCCTAAATGAGGACTTCATTTCATAGAAAATTACGAGCTCAAAGTTTCGGCATGTCGGTAAAAAGCTTCCTATGGAGGAATAGCGGAAGGAACATTCATGGTCGCAAGGGTTTTGAGATTTGAGGAAATGATTGCAATGCAAAAGGATCAACACTATGAACAATAGTATGTTGCAGCCTAACTCCGTGACGAAAATCAGAACATCAAGGTAATCAATCATCGGCCTATTTTTCATAATAATGTCCAGGCAAATTTTATAGTTCTGCTTTGATTCGTATGTCGTGTTTATTTATAATTACAGCTTAGACTGGTAGAAATTTACCACAACTACTCAAGAGGAAGCCTCTGCATCCTGAAGTCTTGGAATAATGGGGGAAGAAATCACTATGCATGGGAGCAGAATGATGTAAGTTGCTGCTACAATTTTTCACAAGTGTTAAATTCAGTGTGGAAGCAATTGAGAAATAATGTAAATGTTTCCCAAAATTATATCACGAACGAATACAGTGATTGATCACTAAAGAATGGCTAGAGCATCACACTTTTCAATCTATAATTCTTGTAATTCCTATGATGGAAATAGACATTTTCAAGTGGTGAGGAAAACTGCCGGAGAAACTATTCTATAGTAATAGTTTTTGATCTCTTCTGCTCAAATAAATGTTGTCAGGGAATTACCTTGTCATTGATAAAGTAATTTGCTTCAGATGGAGAGTAATTAGGCTTCAATTACATTTACTGAGTAAATAAATCAGAGATGGCAATCAGATTGACACCGAGGCACTACAGTATTTAGTAACACCAATCATGCGATCGGAGATAGAACTCAGTTCTGATATCTTGCAACCGATTCCCTTAGAGGAATGGCGATTGCTTCAGAAGCTTTTAAAAGTTGATTGGCCAGACCATTCGAATGTAAGTTTCAAAATCATATTTTATTACTTCCTTGGTTCCTAATTATTCTGAAACCCTTTTAGAATCAAACATGGTTTCACTTGGATCGTTTATCTATCATATTGTATCACGGATGCAATTATGATTTCACTAGCTATGGTGTATGATATCAAACGCCCTATCAAGTGGAGACAAACACAGCAATTAAGCGACGTGATATCTAACAGAGTATCTTATTTTAGTACTATTACTGGATAGAAAATTCTATAAAATGGAAGAATCAAGATCCAGACTTGGATCTGCAAATCTATTGTCCCCAAGGGAAGTACCGAGACGATACGACTTTTGTGGGAATATCGAGTGTAAGTTTGCTTACCTTAATTGAAATAACAGCCTTTTATTAATCCGTAGTCATTCTATTAAAGTACTGCATGAATAAACCCAAATAGCAGACCAAAACTCAATTGGGTTCATCCGAGGTTCATCTAAATTGTAGAACTTATTATTTCACCTGGTGAAGCTCCTACCAGAGAGATTCGTACGCACTTTTTTTATCATCATTTTCTTAAATCATTTTGACTCACAACTTTTGGATTTTGATAAGTATTGAAAGCTTAACTAATTGGTGAACGAGTTTAAGGACTCTATTGTAAAATAATTCATATTTCAGACATTAAAATATACATTAAATATACTTGTAGTTTTCAACATACGATGTCTATATCTTCACAAAAGACCTATCTGGGAAGAGATTACATGAGGCTCTGATACAAACGAACCGATTTGACTGGAGTAAAGAAGTTAGATTTAGCGGTGTTAACGAATACATCAAGCCTGTTTTGTTATCAGTATTAGCTCTTCTTCGGACCAATCGAGGAATTGAAATAAACACAGTAATACCGAGCTACTTCTACATCAAGTCTGCCAACGATTGTGCCAATGTGGAAATAGAGTATGTATGTACAATTAATAGAAGTCAGTAATCAGTTACATTTGTAGCTGGTATAAAATAATTAGTATATACACTCTCACCTTATTCCTCACAGCATAATTTTTAGCAAAAAATCTTACTGTTCTTTCGACCGAAGGAAAAAAAAAATTCCTCATTCATAACATTACAAGCTTTTACTTTGAATTAACTACTTATTCATACGTACAACGTTTTGAACCTACAGGGTGCCAGAGGAATGCTATTTAGGGGACCTGAATCTATCTCATCTCTCTACAATACATTCCTTATGGCTGTATGCTGACAAGGAGCAGCCAAGAAATTCCATGAAACTTCTCCAGCCCATGGTAACACTAAACCGAAGTACTGGACTTTTCTTGAAAGAAGGTGATGTTCTGGTATCCTGGGTTCTTCACAACGAATGGCATGGTTTGGGAGTACTACAGACACTGGAACCCTACAGGAGAAGAGGCTTTGCCAAAATTGTGGTCAAGGCTCTGGCTAAACGGCTTGGAAAAGAAGGAATATCTCCAATTGTAACCATCACGTCTGGCAACACCCTTTCTGAAAATTTGTTTGCTTCCCTCAGTTGGAGACCTACTAATCCATGCTTATGGATAATAATGAGAAAACAATTTCCGAGCAGCAATTAATGTGTCTACCAGAAAAATCATTGATGGTTTATGTAATTATACATATTTGTATGATACATAACAATATAGTACCAGATCTAACGATAAATACCTTTTTACCAGATTTTATTTCAAGTATCTGTACAATGACAGAAAATATAATTTATGTAATAAATGGCTAAATTACGATTGCAGTAGCGCTTCTCATATCAGTGAAGACTGTTTGAACAAGGACAATCTCTCTATTGTTGCCATTAGTCATATGACTATGAAGTTTTCAATCGAACCCTATGTAAGCGTCTCTAGAAATATCCTAAAATACATTCATTAATTATTTATTTTTATATTTTATATATTTTCGCTGCCTGTTTAATTTTTCCCATTAATTTATGATTGTCTGTTACTAACGTTAGATAACATTTTTTCTTTAAATATTGACTTTAAAAAGTGCTACATTAGATAGTTCTTTGGTAAATTAAACCCAGTACACGAAAATTGATTGATGAATCCAATTTGGAATGGATTCAAAAGAATTCAAATTGACGTGAATTTCGATTTTTTTCAATTCGTTTTAATCCGGAATCTTCGAAAATGCGATTCACCAATTACTTTTCGTTTACTAGAAAAATTTTCTGTTGAACTTTCCAATTATGTAACTCTTTAGAATGCCATTTTGACTGACATCATAGATATCCATGTGCTAATTGGGTATTATCATCAAATTGGCAGTTAGGTTCTGTAGATAGCTGAGCTCGGTATCACTAATAAAGTAACGAGTTACGGGTAGCTAATTTGATATAAACAACAGTAAACAATTAACCGAGTAATTGCAATAATCATTAAAACCAAGTATGCAGTCGGAGATAGAACTCAGTTCTGACATCTTGGAACCAATACCATTAGAGGAATGGCCATTGCTACAGAAGCTTCAGAAAGTTGATTTTTCTACACCTATAGATTATCTATACTAAACCTATTCCTATAGAAACCTATAGAAATCTGAATACAATTGTACGTAGAAATGATGGCGGCCTCAGAAGCGTTTCAAATTTATTTCCGCGGAGCTTTATGCGCATGCGTAAATATAGTATCCCAGACATCGCGCTGTGATTGGTGCTACGATTCCGAGAACCATTTCGCATGGCTCTGAAAATCGGGCCCAGATCGTCGCATATTTATGTAATTTTATCTACTTATTATAATAATTTTAACGATAATGATTTACGTGGTCAAACATAAAGTGTCGAAGTATCTTTCTCGTCCTGTTCATCATGAAAAAAAAAAAATCAATGTTCTCAGAACCAAATCTAAAACTCTTGTTACATACGTCGATTGCGAATTTAACCTCACGATTATCAGATCAAATATTTTCGTGCCGAAGTCTTGTCTGTATAATCTGAATGCTTATTATATCCAAAAAAAATCGCTGCTTTCTAAAACCTCATAATTCTCGCATTATCAAACACGTTATAAACTGATGTTTACAGTTTACGTAACCTCGTCCTCTCAGCTGACTCTGAGGGCTCTTTAACGTTTGGAGTTCTACCCGATTATCAATCACCATGGGTAAATGGTGGGACAGAGACCCTAAGGATTTGACCCCTCTAGAATGGATAAACTCGCCAATATCGCCCTCGAGACATTTCTTACGACTCAACAAACCACGCGCAGTAAGAATATCATTTATTACATTACTCATTTTTTCCTCTTTCGAGACATATTCCATACTATTATACGCACAAAAAATGTTTCATAATTTTTTCAACAAAAATTACTTCACCTAGCTGTGAATACACACAAAAAAGAAATAAGGGGATTTAAAAGATAATTTTGTATCAAAATCTTTAGGTTAACGATATTACAGAATAGCTCCTTAAATTTTAATATTTACTCCTGTATATGTTTACGATTTAAAAACTTAGTACCAGTACTATGATACTCCCGATGGTCAAGATTGTTGGAAGAAAATGTGGGTCGTAACGAAATGGGGTCTTTGTACTGGAACAACGTTCGGTATAATCGATATTCGAATGTATTCAAACCCGACTACAGTCTTTCAAGCGTTGAATAGATTCGCTTTCTACGTTGTCCCGTTTACAAGCATGTTCATGACCTATGGGGCGATTACTTATGCCCTTACTAATCTCAGGGGAAAAGATGATCCACTTAACAGCGGTCTTGGAGGTAAGAAAACCCATGGAATTAATGCGTAATATTCAAAAGTCTACTTAAACAAATATTTTACTTCTAAAGGTGTGGCAGCTGGAAGTCTTGCTGGCGTATGGTTGAAGAGTGGGCAAATCGGTGGCTTTGCTGCTTTATTTGTAGGCCTATTCTGCGCAGCAAGAAAACATGGCCATGATATTGGTCACGAAATGTTTACCTCTATGAAAATTAGCCAGATGTATGGAGATCATAGATCAATACATTGGGATTACAGTCTCACTCCAGTGGGAAATAAAGGGTGGACAACTGGAGCTGACTAGATATCAAAGATATTATTCGATTAGTGTTGCCTCGTTGTGTACATGTACATGATTATGCATTCGATGTTGTTATAATATCGTATGTCGCAATGTACAGATAGATAATATATGAATACAATTTTCATTCAAAATATGTAGTCTTCATTATTTACCTATATTTATTCATCATAGTATACAAGTGTAAGTTGCATGTACATAAATTAGTATTAATATTAACTGTTACTGATATAGTTATTCAATTTTCAATTATACAATTAAACAAGGGTTCTTTCGCTATGTTAACGTTTCCCCTTTAGTTACCTAAAAAATACAAAATGAGACAAAATATATTTATTTAATATCAACTAAAGTACGTAAATATCTTGTGATTTCTTAATGCATATAGTATTCGAAAATAGTTACTCACACACGCCTCAAGATATTCAATCCTACGTTCAAGTGTAGTTAGTTTTTCGTTGAGAACTGCGAGCCGTGATCTGCAGGACATATCTATAACAAATAAACAATAACGAATGTAAATAGAGATTAAATCTAAAAGTCATTTGCTGTTGAAAGTAAAAGCAATAGTTTTTTTCCGTGACCAACTCATGTCATAGGTTAGTCACGGTCATTTAAAGTCTAAACAGTTGGAAATCGTGGTGTCAATCATCTCCCACATTCGACTTGGTTCTCATTCATTTTCACCGACTTTTATCACGTCTAAAGAATGTAATTACTCAGAGAAACGGGAAGGGCGTTGTTTGTTTACAAATTCTTAAAGAGCTCTAAATATTGACAGCCTTTGAATTCATAATACAGTCTCAAAAGTTCGTATTTACCAATGGAACGGATTTAACTTCATAAATAAAGGTCCATAAATAATACAAGGAAGTCAATATAACCTTATCTAGTACGAGTAGTGCTAAATCTTTACCAAATGAATTAAGGAAGTCTGTAATCTTTTTAATACTCCCGGTAATCACTTCAATATATTCACGGTTAGCCCAATCTTGTTGGATTTGTTTCTGAATAGCCTCTCGAGGTATCGCAGCCATTATTTACGTCTTCAAACAATCAAACCTTTCCGCTATTCTCAAAAAATGATTATTGCTGTCAGAATTCACAGAAATTTCTCTAAAGCCACCCGGGACCGCGGCTCCTTACGGGTAATTTAGTTCCCAAAATCACTACGAGATTGCATCAAATCATAGATTGATTAGTACCGCCATCTCTCACATTATCTACTAACTATACAGACTTGGTATTTCGTATGCATCAGAATTTTGACATTTGAAAATGTGACGTAGTTGATCCTTGTTAGTGTTAATAATCACATATCTATGATTGATCGGTAAATATAAGTATATTGGTCACTTCTGATAATGCAGATAGTTTAATATAAAACACCAACATGATGAAAAATATTTTCGAACATATTCTCATTTAGATTCTATCAAATATTTATAGGTTAGGTTATGTCAGGTTAGTTGACGTTCGCCCTACTTTAATAGACTGAATTTTTCATCGTGATTATTTAGATACTATCAGTTGCACGGTATGCCGTTATAAAACCACAGATTATAACGGCGATTTGTACCCATCGTCAAGCTTATTCGTCACGCATTTTTCACACGTATGTCTGAAGACGTCAAAAATTGAAATCAAAAAATGTCATCAATAGAAGAAGACAGCTGTCAGAATTCAAAAATGAATCGGCAGACCTCAGTGGATTCGAAATGTGAGTTTTTTTCCTCCAAACTACTTCTTTTCCGTGGAACGTGTCTGAAATAATTTACTGTTTAATTATTCGGCGCGCTTTTTCGTCCGAAAATGGATTTTGGTTTTCACTTTTCAACATACTTGACTTTAGACCATTTTTTACTCATGCAGATCCCAAAAAACTGGATATTACAGAGCCTGGATTATACGCGTATGCTGCTATATGTTCTTTAACGTTAGCAGAATTGTTTCCAGACCCTAGCGACTGCGATTATAATATATTTTGCGTTAAAATGATATGTCAGCATTTGAAATTGAGTGAGAGAGTAGAACCTGTAATGATGTATCTTAGCGAAGGAAGAAGCACTCAAACACAAGATGCATACATCGCTATGTTATTGGAAGAACCCAAGCTAAAGGGAAAAACAATATTGGTAGTTCAAGATTTGGTACTGATGGCTGTCCACAATGGTAAATATGTATATTGCTTTGATATAATAATACATAATCTAAAAATCAGGAACTCGCTACACATCACCATGTTATAAACATTGAAAGAATCTAATCTATTATTTTGTATTCAATAAATAGAATTAATTGAAATTCATAAATGAGTTTCAACAATATTTTCACCAGGAGCAAAAAAAAATTGGCAGAAATTTCCGGTCAGCACAGATGATGTGTGAATTTAAAGATTTTATCATGTAGAATCATCGACGAATCATTTTTTACAAGACGGTGAAAATAGTTTCACTACTCGTAATTTCAGGTATCATTTACGATCATTTATCCTGTCTCTCATACACGAATAGAAAGTAGATGAAAACAAAAACTTTTTCAAAGATTTTTGACTGCCTAGAATGACCGATAAGTTGTAAAACATATATTTCATATGAGTTTTTTTGTATTTTTACAATTTCATCAGGGATTGTGTCAGGTAATGATTTCACTAATATTATTAGCTTATGATTCTGTAGTACGTAGTTTGTAGTTGATTCAGAAACAACAAAGATTTATACATTTTTCTCAACATACTTTTTATCATAGGTGAATATGATTCTAGACAAAGGGTTTTAGTAAGACGAGTATCTGAGCTACTAAATGTTCCCTTTCAATTAGTTGAATTCTATGAGCATTCCTTGGTCAAACTGTTGAGTGAGAATCATAACGTTCAAACAGAGTATGTATAAATAAATATTAAAATAATTTCATTATATTCCTTATTTTTCGTTACTCGAAGCCTAATAAAATCCAAACACAACTAAAAAAACAGGCCATGTGTGTTGTATATTCATATAACTTTGCACAGTTTTATTTGAAAAAGCTTCTGGCATTCTGAAATCTTCTCATATCTTCAATTTAGAATACTCATCAAGAGTCACATTCCACAAATCGAATTCTTAATCATTAAAAGAAGTGATTTGAATAAATAAAAGACCACTCAGGATAAAGCTATCTTAATTTGAAAATACCAATTGATTTAAACGAGTAATTAAAATCTTGCCAAGCCTACTTTGTAAATATCTCTAGGGGTTGCTTTTTGATAATCTAAGATTGAACCCTTGCATTATTAATTATATTTGCTACAGAGAAGAACAAAAAGAGACTGAACGACGTGAAAAAGTACGGAAGATAAAGAGATATGCAGCCATCGGTTTGGCAACTATAGGAGGTGGAACCTTGTTAGGTTTAACCGGAGGCTTAGCAGCACCATTTATCGGCGCTGGTGTTGGCACAATACTTGGAGGTGCTAGCGCAGCCGCGCTAGGCAGTACAGCAGGAATTGCGATCATAGGTTCCCTTTTTGGGGTAGCAGGAGCCGGACTAACTGGTTGGATACTAATCATTGAAGTATTTGTAATTACATTTTGTTCAATTCCTATTTATAGAATGTTTTATGTTTTGATTAATAATCCCACAGGGTATAAAATGAAGAAACGTGTTGGAGAAGTTGAAGAATTTGAATTCGAATCTTTAACACTTTCGAGTTATGGAACAGTGGATCAACAGCTACATATCGCGATTGTTATTACCGGCTGGTTGAATGACGACGAACCTGACAATGTTGTCAGGCCTTGGCAATGTCTCGCTGTGTCTAGAGAGCAGTATGCTCTAAGATACGAAACCAAGTATTTAATCGAAATGGGACAAGCGCTCGAGTACATACTAAGCATGGCTGTTTCTTTGGCTACACAAGAGGCTTTAAAATACACAATTTTGTCCAGTAAGTATGAAAACTAAATCGTCATCATGAGGAACAAAAAAAAAACTGAACTGAATGCATATAGTAAAAGCCTAATGATGTATTTCTCAGTCTAATGATTCAACCATCATTTACTTTCTCAGGTCTCATAAGTGCCGTCGCTTGGCCTGCCGCTCTACTGTCGATAGCGTCAGTGATAGATAATCCTTGGTCAGTGTGTTGCCGGCGCAGTTCAGAAGTTGGCAAACAATTAGCTCATGTTCTGTTAACAAGGCAGCATGGCAAACGGCCCGTAACATTGGTGGGCTTCAGCTTAGGAGCACGGGTAATATATTACTGTTTAAGAGAAATGGCTGAAATTGGTGGGGGCAAAGGCGTCATACAAGATGCGATATTATTAGGAACACCAGTGACAAATAAAAGATCTGAGTGGGAAAAATGTTCCAAAGTAGTCGCAGGCAGGCTCGTTAACGGATATTGCAGGTACTTTAAAGCGAAAAGCGAAGTAACAGATCAAAATCCATAAAATTCACGAATGTATGGCAATGTTATTCCATTTTTTTATATACAGCGGTGATTGGCTGCTGGGCTTTTTGTATCGGACCTTGTCCATGACTTCGGGGGTTGCCGGATTGAACCCAATTGATAGCAAAAGGATCGTGAATATAGACTTGAGCTCTGTGGTTGGAGGCCATAGCGAATATCCTGAAAAATTACCGGAGTTATTGAGCCTTGTGGGTCTGAACACTAAGAAACCAATAGTTCTGGATACTGAAACTGGTCTGAAGAAATCCAATTCGGAGATGCCGTACTTGGAGAAGGTTTGAATTATATTAATATTTATTTTACTATAAATGAGGAAATGAGATTGGCTGATGTGTAGTCTTCTGTTTTTCAGAGCGAAAGTAATTTAAGATCATCAAAATCTGAAATGTGCCTACCTTCCAGTACTTGCCTGACTGTAGAAAGTACTAAGCCGTCCAATTGATAGTATTAAACAGGTATGACGACTATTTAATATCTTTATGCAGATTTGAAAACTCTTGGGATTGAAATATTTATATTAATTAGACAAAGCAAATGAATCAAAGTTCTTTTAGTCATTGAATCAATTTATTCAATATTTATCCATTTATTAAAACAAAACATAATGCAGGGCCTTCAAATTCGAAGCACAAATCTTTCAGTTTTACTGAAGCTACGACCATGTAATATAATAATGTATAATTGTAGATGCAAACTCACATCACTGAGGTTTATATAAAACTTATATTATATTTAAGAGAGAATCTATTTGTCACCTTTTATACCATAGAATTATTTAGAAAGATTTATAACACAATGCAATTAGAATTCTTACGATATTGCGTAAAAGTTGCATGTAACGATTCCACGAAATACGTACAAAATAGCACTTTTATCTTATTATTATCCAATACTTCGACTCGAGCTTAAACCAGTACACTCAAAATACTATCATAATTATACATAATACAGATGTGAAAGTTAATTTTAATTATTTGACTACTTCTTTGGAAAGGAGCTTTAGTTAGCTGAATTATTATTTGTAAATTTTATATCTAACGGTGCTTATCGATTTGAGGTGATACAAAGCTAGAAATTATATTCTAGTACTCGATTATTGAGGAAAAAAATGGTGTCACAAAGTTTAATATTACTATTATCACACATCATTAGTACCTGCCAAAGATAGAACATTTAAAAGTGGTAAGAAACAAAGAATGGTGAAACTAATTATATGCCACGCCTTGATAAATCATGTACATAAAATAAGAAATGATATTTTACGAATTGAAATTACAGTTTTCTACAAATATGCATCGTATTAAAGAGACTGAAATGGTGATTCTATGATCTTGCTTAAATGAAATGTGTATAATACCAGGAACATTGAATCAAGATTCAAGAAATACTGCAGGAAATGTAGTTTTACTTATTGTTAGAATCGAAAAATCACGATATCGACTATGGTGTACTATTCCTAAATATAGGTAATATTTTTAAATACATCTTTATAATGGATTGCTTACTCATTTCAGAGTCTAGCACTTTATACAATGCATATTGAAGCATAATATAACTGATTCAAAGTATTTCCTGTTTAATAATTAAGCAATGTATGTAATCTAAAATGAAAAGAGAAATTATATGTATACATATATATTTAATGTTATAGTAATGCTTTATGCATAAATCTAAATAAAATTTGAATTTACCACCAGGAACTGGTTGATTAACTGTACATATCATTATCTTTAAAAGGTATACAGACAACGTATCTGCAAAACATCAATCCTAATCTTAATACAGTCCACACAGCCCAATCATATCACGATCCGAAATACCACCTGTCCGCGTTTCTAAAAGTTTTATATTTATTGTATGAAATTAATGGTTGAATAATGCGTAAAGTAGAATGAAAACATTATAATTCTTTAAGTGAAATAACATAAGGTTACTCATCTTTCATGAATTTATGAAATATAAGAACTTTTTGAACGTTAGAATATAATTGAAAGAATAATAATAGGTTATAATAATAACTCTGCACAATCTGTGCAAAGTTTTTCTGTAAAATATAAATATATATATAAATATATATTATATATTTATATTATATATATATATTGTGTATATATGTATACACAAGGTATATATTCTCTTCTCTCTTTTATAAACTATGGCGAATTTTATAAAAATATGTATTCATACATATATCAAAAGTAGAATAACATTATTCTAATATTTTTATTATATTATTATATTTCGCGCGTTACGCAGAGGTATGATTCGGGAAAAATCTAAATGTAGTGATCTAAAGTTTTTCAAAGTTGATAGTTGTCAAAATAATATTTTCCAAAGAATCAATTTTAGAGATGAGAATGAACCGTAAAAGTATTGGCTTATAAACCAAAATCATTATTTTTTGTTGTTTGTAAAAATAGTACGTCATTTCCAACATTGCATATTGTCCATCACTCGATGGCTCGAACGATTTAAAAATATGAAAAAGCAAAACATAAAAGCAGTTTAAATTCCAAAAGATTATCAAAATCAGTTGTTTCTCTGGTATGTAACCACATATTTTACGTATCGCCCTGAGTCGTGATTGAAATATCCCCTTAATCCCTCCACAACTACGAGCTTGTTGTAAGTTGCACAATTTGCTGTGGCCCCTGCTGGGGTGGGGAAGAACATTTCAGTCTCGTACCGCAGACGGCGAAAGTCACAGTTATATCTTAGTGCCACAGTAAGTTCTGTCGCATTTCTGAGAGGCATAAAAAATGTCTGCTAAAAAGGGAAAAGAAGAATACAAAAATCGTACAATTACAAATTGATATAAAATTATTAAAAATGGGAAGGCTTTTGTCTTGAATATTTTTCGTTTGTATTTATCATACATTGTATAACTTCAGTAATAAATTATTGCTGTCTCTATTAAAGTTGCTAGGTGTACGTGTCATGATGTGAATTTCAATATTTAAAGCGTCGATTTTACGAATTTATTATCAAAGTAACGCAATTGTCGGATAATAATACGAGCAATTGTTTTCCCTCCGGTAACACTCAGACACTGTGTATGTAACATACTTCGAAAGTGCAGTTGATTATCATTTATCCAAATCGCGTGTGTAATTGTTCTGACGTAATGTTAAAAAAAAAGCTAATTATGCGTGATTATAGTGTAGTGTGAATATCTATCGTATATCAACGCATGCAATCAACAAAGAATCTATTGTATGTACAATGTATGCGAACTACATTACAATGTGAACTGTACACGGTAGTTGTTAATGAATTATCGTAGCCTTCGACAAGCGTTGAGAACAACATTAGTTTACTATACTAAAAATATTTACCTGTGGTGGTGAATTTTTTTGCAATCTATAAATCAGGTATCGTCCGTATTGATACTGATTTTGGACTCTTTCTATCGATATAATTTCGTAATCATCGAAATGATCTTGAAGGTCTATATATTCTTGTGAATGTGGGGATAATGTCACCAAATGGTATGGTGTATTATTGTAAGCTCGCGATGCCCACGTAACCGGTACTGGGACATATTCGTACATTTTAGATAAATATTACTCGCAAACAAAGAATGAACACACTGGAATTAACACCTTGTATCAATGCCGATCTCGTGACGTGTAGCTACGCTATCACGAATTGTTCCATCGACGTCTTTTTATGTACGACTTGCAGTACACTCCCTGTATTAGTTGGAACGACGAAGAGCGGGGATTCACTCTCGGCCCCTTCCCACTTTAATGGAGCAGTGTTCAATTTCCGCCGCTCAATGGATCGTCAACACGGAGATGATAGATAATTGATAATTGTTTATTGTGAAGATATTGAATAGACAATTATAACTTTGATCCAATTTTTTTTGGAACTGTCCCAATTATATTAGTAAATATTATCCCGTTGATAAATATGGTTATAAAAAGCAGACGAAAACTTGTCCATTGTCCAGTCCAATCAAATTCAAAGGCTTGTGCTTCCCTCTATAGGCTTGTTTATACTTATGAGTAAAATGCAAGATGGCGACATAATAATATAATGTTTACCTTTTTTTTATATAGGAAACGCCACCGTTTAAGTTAATAGCTGGATTAGGAGTAGACGAAGATTCAATACGGGATGAAGACATAAATGAATAAATACGATTTCTCATCCTTTACACAGGTTTTATTTTTCAAATGACTGCTTCAATGTTATAGATTGTTTTTCTTTCTAACCTGGAAGGCGCACATATTTCGTCGTGATCTTATTGAATTCCAAAGAATTAACGCCTCTCTGATTTCCTACGCGCTATTTTCAAACTTAGCAGTAATAATCAGTTAAGAATACACGTAATATTCAAATAACTTTACGAATCATATTGATATAAATCGTCCCCAGAATTTTCGATTTCTTCCTCATATATATACTCGGAAAGTTGATCAATCTCCGCGTTTTTAAATTCTTCTATTTCATCTCCTCTTGGCATATCTTTCGTCAATTCTCTAGCCGATTTTTGGACACTGCCTCTATGATTTCCACGCTGTTTTTGAAGCCTTGATCGTTCCTTGTTGAAACGATGTTTTTTCAGCGCTGTTTGTATGTCAAATTTTCTAGGTCTGGAACAAAAATTTAATCGAAATCAACAGACCATACTTCCCCATTTTTCCCCTTTATCAACAATTCTTTTCTTTATAGGATACTCACGTTACATCCTTGAAAACTTTCTGCTGTAATAACACTATATCGTGTCTCACATCCGCGAGAAGAAGCAAAAGGAAGTCAAAACTCCCTGATGAACTCTTAGGCCCCTTTGGTCCCTGCTCACCAGGGTCACCCTTGGCTCCAGTTTTACCTGGGGGTCCAGTGGGCCCCTGTTTTCAATAGGATTTCATATGATTATAAGAAGCGAGTCAAGGATGAACCATGGATTAAAGAGTTTCAGCAGGAATGTAACCGCTTAGGCTTTTTACAACTTAAAATATTTTAGTATTTCATTCTTTGATAGATTGTAATCGATAGTCTGTTATTTTATAGAATAGATTCAAGATTTTCTCATTTAACTCACTACTGGCCCACGTTGACATTTGCAATAGCCATTGTCAGTCGGTGCAAAAGAATTGAGTACTGAGTAGGCTCGTTCATTTTCCATGTGTTCTAAGGACTGGAAATTATCCGTGTAAAGGTGTGGGCTGTTCCCATCAGCCCCTGGGAATCCTCTTGGACCAGGAGTCCCTGGGGCTCCTGGTGGACCCATGGGACCTGGGGGTCCTGATGTATAACTTGATAATCTGATAGCTGTACTAAGAGCAACGAATTTCTCTTGTAGTTTTCTCACCTGGGAAAAATTATCCTTTATCAATAATTCATGATAATTTTAGATTTACAAATACTTGAATCTACGCTTAAACATTGAAACAGAAGTTATTCATTCCTACTAAATTTTTTCACCTTTTCATGCAGCCTCAGAACCGTGTCGCAGTTGGCATAGCACCTTGACGCAGCAGCTACTGTGTCTCCATTTGAAGTCGTTGCTTCTTCACAAGTCCTATTGTCGCCTCTGAGAATAAATCCGTCATTACAACCGCAAGAAAAGCCTCCAGGATTGTTGATGCAATTTTGTTCACAGTCAGCTAAACCCTCCGCACATTCATCTACGTCAAGGCATACTGGTTTTAATCCCAGTTTTTGACGCTCTGGATTAAACCTGTTGAATTAAAGGATGTCGAATCAATGGAGGTCGCAGTTTCTTTAATTTATTGAAGCATTTTTGGAGTATGAGGATTTGAAGGCGACTATTGATTACCTGTAGCCATCCCAACATGTACAAATGACTCGTTGCAGTAACACGCTACACTGTTGTTCGCATAAATTGAGACTGCACGGGTCAGTGCCTTTTGGTACACATTGACCATTTAGCAAAGTGTATTCAGGGCAGCAATGGGCCCTTGTACAGTCCACCCAGTCGTTTTTAACACCTCGGCATCTGTACCGAGTTCTTATCACATTTGTTGAGGGACATTGGAGAGTATCTGCTGCTGATGCTGGTAGAATTTCATCAAGAGCATCCAAGTAGTATCCCTCATCAGAGATAACATTGTTATTATCGGTATACTTTTCATGAGAAACCGATACTATCACCAGAAGACTGAAACTGTTAAAAAAACTCCGCTCGCCAATGCTTCAAGACTTAAATACATTATTGAAATAGAAAAAAGATGCAGCTATCGATAAACCAACATCTCCACTGTATACTCACATGATTAGAGACCTTGTGTTCATTTTTTGATGAGCCGTTGCACCGATGGCATGATAATTATATCCTCAAATACGCCTGCAGTGACTCAAAAGTGGGTAAGAAAGAATGAATAAGCAGCGAAAACTTCAATTTATGGGATTATTTTGTAACTTCAATAACTTCTTTGTTTTTTTGTGTCTTTTGAAGATTTTTGATCGTTCCACAAAGTGTTGAAATACTAATTCAATGCTGAATGTATGAATTTAGGAATGCTATATGCAGAGTGGATCGAGTCTCAACGGTGTTACATAAACTACTTAGAACAGATATACTCTTAGAGGAATTTCTACTTCTCAAAAATTAACTGCAGAGAACAGTGTGCCCTTTATATTAACGAGCCAGTATATTGTGCTTGAGTGGAATTGAAGCAAAAACCACGAGTGCTATGTCTATATAACTAGATTATTTATCAAAACGTTATAAAGCTTTTTGAAATTAATATAGTTTGTATAATTAGAAGATATATTACAAGATGATTTTATTGTATTAAAATCGAATTTTCATTACTATACAACGTTCAAGAACGTTCCAAGTTTTACAACTATAACTTTCAAACAGTACGTTACTTGTGTACCGATTAAAAAATAACTAAACAGTACAATTCCTGGCTACCATACCATGCCATCTTATGCCTGGTTTAATTTAATTCAACTAGGCTACTTGGAAGTTAACGTTGTCGGACGTTTCCGGCACGTATATACGCCCTATGACTGAAATAGTTCTACATTTTTTTTTGTCCTCTTTAATAAACGTAAGATAAACAATTTAGAATCTCATGGCATATCTAATACGCGTCTCGTTCAGGGTACGTGATATAAAAAGAAAAATAAACAGGGTATAAAAATCAATTTTATTCCATCTCTTCAGCTTCAAGTATTCATTTAACCTAAATAAATCCATAATTAGAAGTAAGCCGCGTGTGTCGTTGACGAAGCGCTTTTTAAATAGCGACATTTTTTGCCGCAACACGTGCGTCCGGGTTCGTAAAACTTCGATAATTTTCGTTTCGGCTCGGCCCAGCCCGGAGATATTCGGTTTAGCAAAAGTTCGGATATTTCTGTCATCAATTTAAACTGCATTACACATGTGATGAAGCTCAGATTTACGCCTGAATTCGGAGAATTTTCTACATGGGCGCAATATTATTGGTTATGGTCACGAAGTGTCGAAAATAACAGGCATTTCGATTAAAATACTAACTAAACAATAAATACAACATTATTCATAACCACGTCACAGGCCTTGGGCGTGACAATAACCGGATATATTTAATACGTGTCTATGAAGTAATCGAAGCCTGACTAATACATATAATAAGTGAAAAATTAAAAAGTAATGTATATTGTGTACAAAGCATGGGAAAACAGTGGAGCTACTTTACATTCCTAGCGTGGTTAACCTACCTAATGATATCAGGTCTGATTTTATTCACACGAGGTTTTCTACTTAACCGAATAACGCGTCTCGAAGTCTCAGACTGTCCCCATAAACTAAAACCCTGCGATTTTAACGCTGATCAAATATGTCTCGGAGGTATAAACCACAAAGTTTTATTCAAGGACCAAGAATCAGCGGCCAAAACATGCCTCGGAAAGCAAGCCAGAGTTGTATGGCTTATAATCGACGCTCTTCAGTACGACTTTGCAGTATGGAACGACAACATTACCTCAGATAACGTGTCATACCACCAAAACAAGCTACCGGTAATAAAAGAGGCCTTAAAAAACCACCCGGATTACACAAGGTTCTATAAATTCATTGCCGATCCTCCTACCACTACAATGCAACGTCTCAAAGGTCTCACTACCGGGTCATTGCCAACGTTCATCGACGCAGGCTCAAATTTTGCCACCGAAGAGATCAACGAAGATAACATCATAGACCAGGCCTCTTCTCAAGGAGTTGTATTCATGGGAGATGATACTTGGATGGGTTTATATCCAAACAGATTCCTCAGGCATTATCCATACCCATCTTTCAACGTCTGGGATTTAGACACGGTTGATAACGGAGTAAGAGATCGGATATTTGATGAATTAAAACAGAAGGATTGGTCGTTACTAGTCGCTCATACACTTGGAGTGGATCATTGCGGGCATAGATTTGGCCCTAACCATCCAGAAATGGAGAGAAAGTTAACAGAGATGAATAATCTAATAGGGAGATTAATAGAAGAGTTAGGAGACGACACAATGTTGATCGTGGTCGGCGATCACGGTATGACTAGCACCGGGGATCATGGAGGAGATAGTAGGATGGAGGTCGAAGCAGCAATGTTTGTTTATTCGAGAATTCCTTTGCTGGGCAAAAAGTTTGGAGACAACTTAGCCGAGGTTCATCAGATTGATTTGGTACCGACGTTGGCTTCGATCTTGGGAATCCCAGTGCCTTTTTCTAATCTGGGTACAACGATATTCGATATATTGCCTAGGAATTATCGGAAGAATACCAATTTCGAAGATTATCAATACGCGTTACATTCATTATGGAGTAACGTCGTGCAGACCAAAAATTACATTGAAACTTATTCGTCCGAGAGTCCGCTGTTTCCTGAAGACAAGCTAGAGACTATCAGAGGAAAGTTCGAGGCCATTTATCGACAAGTTAAACACGTTGATAGCTTTGAACATTTTCAATCATTTGCTGCGGATGCTAAAGACTATTTAAAAATGATTCGAGACATGTGTGTCGAGGTTTGGGTGCAGTTTGATTCTGACTTAATGTCTAGGGGGCTCGTACTCATGTTTTCGTCAATTTTTTTTTCCTATTTGATAGTCGACGGGGTCCCCAGAGATCGTATACCAGAAATATTCGAATCCGCTTTTCTTTATACCTCAGTTCTTGCCAACATAGGAACAGCTCTAGTCGTCGCAGCTCTTTTCTTGTTTGAGTTTATCGCGGATTTTCAAAACACCGTTCTATTCAGTACTGGCATGGTCTCCATATTTATGTTTGCGATGCTCGTTATACAGAACTGGGATATAATTTCTACAAATTGGTACAAAAATCAGAAGACTCGTAAATGGCTTAGATACAGTTCGAGAATGATTCTGCTCCTGGCTATCAGTGGGCTTTTTTCAAACAGCTATATCATCGAGGAAGCTCTAGTCCTCTGCTTCCTTCTAATAACTCTGATCTGGCTAATCGTGTTGAACGTTAAACACAGCAAGAGTGAACATTCTGAAAAAAAGTCAAAGTCCGGGCTAAAAGCACAGTTTTCAACGATTTGGTTATTACTAATATCGCTAGGCCTAGTAGCTACATTTTTAGTCAGATTTTCAAGCTATTTTTGGACTTGTAGAGACGAACAACACCGCTCTTGTGATATATTCGAACTCCGAAAAGCTGGCGCAATAATCCACGAAAGCTCAAGTCGCGTAGTAGTAGTAATAACGCTGGTAATAATAGCGCTATTCGTAACAATAGCTAGAATATGGTTGCACAGCTGCGGAAACTTGGCTGGATTTTCTCCCACTGTTACTGCAGCAAGATATTTTCCCGGTATAATCGTAGTCTGCATGGGCGGTTACTGGATACTACAACATCTTCCAAGGGATGCGAAAGTCAAGTTCATCAGACCTTGGCAAGTTGATATGCTAACTTGGGTCGTTTACTTCTGCATCATAGTTGGAATCCTGTTCATATGCCTTCGCCCACTTTGCGTGTATCTTGTACCTAAGAGGAGAGAATCGTTGAATGTTTACGGCAGAGAAAACATCATACCGCAGCTGTTCAATGGAATGAAGGGGCTCATTTACAAGAAGAAGGAGACCGAAACTGAGGCAACGCCAGTTGTGTATGGCCTAGGCACTGTTTATAGTGCGACTTTTGTTACACTGAGCGTCTTCTTGACTCTTTTATGCGCTCTGCTGCTCGGGAACACCTTGGCACCAGCTATTATCATCATGTATGTCGTCTGCATCTGTGTCCTGGGTATCACAGCTGTGGAGAGATTCCAGTATGCGACAAATATCAGTAAGGATTTAGAGATTGAGAAATCACAAAAACTATCAATAGTTGTATTAACAGATTTTGTTTATAACAGACGAACTCTTCGATGTTCCAACTCCATCTTTGCTCTGCTGGTTCCTGGTTTCTGAATACTTTTTCTATGCTACTGGACATCAACCAACATTTCCTAAAATTCATTGGGACGCTGCTTTCGTTGGTACTGGTGGGATATTTCACAATAATATTATACCAGCTGCGCTTATAGGTAAGATGCTTTTCTAGTTCATATTTAACATTCTTATCATGTTGTATATCAAACTGTTGAATTTAAATGAACCCGTTCAAGCTGCCTTAGTAGTGGCATGCCCTATATATATTTTGTGACGTCAGAAACAATGAATTTTCGTCGACAAATTGAGCCTAAAGGTTGTTAAGAGCTCAGAGTATGATAATATTATCGTTTTTGTAACTTTTGTACAAGTTATCTCATGTTTTCAGGAATAAACACGTTCAGTTCCCACATTGTGTTGGGCGCAACGTTGCCTGTGGTAGTAATGGCTCCTTTCACAATTTACTTCATGTTTCCAAGCATTGCTGGAAGCAAAATTCAACCAGAAAAGGATCTTAGAAAGGGTGAACTCCTGCTTTACGAGTGTGAGAACAATCTGCTTACCACAACATTTACAGTTTCAGCAAAATATATGCTGTTCCATGGAATTCGAGTAAGTTTGATCACTAATTTACTATCCATTTGATTATAGATTAACTGAAAAATGAATTTCCAAGCCTTCTGTAATGTTAGATGTTTTGTATATTTATACTTGATTCATTTTTCCCAGACGTTTGGCTGCATGCTGGCTGCTACGATATTCTGCAGACATTTAATGGTTTGGAATGTATTTTCACCGAAGTTAATATTCCAAGGATTATCATTCATAGTAACAACAGGCAGTGTCATGGTGTCCTTTTTATTGTTAATAAGGTTACACTATCGGATCAATAAGTTGTTTACGCGAATTTCAAAGATTAGGTGATAGTTGTTAAAGAATTTCATAACTCTCAGTAATTGCCTAAGAACAGGTACGCTTTTAACACGTTTAGCACGTGACGGTATTTTATAAAGGAAAGAAAAGAAGAAAGAAAACGTTTATAATCAAGAGCTTTAAACGCGCTAATGTATCAATTCATCGAGAAGTGAGTTTGAACATTTTTTTATACTATCCAGAATGGAATGAATATTTGTTACGTTTTGTCCTCATCTTTTTTACTCATAGTATAAGCTTTTCATTTTAAGGAGGATATGCGAGTACACTGCCAATTGCATTGATGAATTGTTGTTCAAATCTAGTGCAAACCAATAGATAAGCGTTGTAAAACTATTAGTATTGCACTGAATATGATCTCGTTTCATTTCTTGTTGAAAAATCTCACAAATTGTAGGATTTAGGATAAAACTGGCTAGAATAATATACTAAATAATTATTTAATATCTTTATAGTATACATACTCCGCTAGTTTGTAGAATCAGAGCTCTAGAAGTATAGAATAACACTATGAGCATATAAGCTAAAGAAAAAAAGAAACCGAACGCTATTTAACATTAATTTATTTTAAAAAACGGACACTCCACGTTTCATAGCTAAACGATTTGAGTTTAAAAGTAAATTTTCAATATTTAATAACTAAGCTACGTTATAAAAACTGTGTAAATCGCTAGTCACCATTGCAAAGTGTTAATGAAGCAATGTAAAATCATTTAATTATTATTGTTACGGTTGACTTTAAGTCTACAGTTAAGCAACTTGTGATCAGTGTCGTTCCTTCTGGCGCGATATTTTCATAGTTAAAAACTTAAGTATCCTGTACGTACTTTTAACCAGTTAACTCACAATCAGTTCCGATTTACTGGTAAATCACTGCTCCAAATTATTTTACCTATGTAGACACTAGAGCCTGCTTAATCGTATCTGAGTGTCGATAGATATTATTTACGAGATTATTATATAGAAGGAAGCTCAAAATGATGATAATATAATATATTTAAAAGATTTTTTTTTGTTATTATTATGTTCCAAAATATATTAATATACCATATTGTTTGACCAAAAGACAGTGGAGTTTCATGTTTTTTAAACTTTTATTATTCAGCTTTTCCCTATAGCATACATATACATTATACATACAAATTCAGATACATATGTATAATAATAATTCATTTTATCGTAGTATCTAACACACTGACGCTATCCTGCGCGCAATGCATTGCTGATTGCATTAAAACTTAGCAACGCACTTGATGCAGGATTGCGCCCATATGCTGTATTTCATATTACGCTATTCAAACCACAAGCTGATTCTTCTTGACACTCGATAAATATTCCAAGTAGGGTATGTCTCTTTGCCTGTGGTAAACAAAAAATCACAATTACTTTAATTACGAGTTTGATTGTTCATTTCATACTTACGAATCCTGGCTGTTGAGTTGATCTGATACAGAGGAGAATAGTTTTGAACTCCTGAATTGTAAAATTTGCATAAAAGTAACTGTGAAACTTTATTTTTTATATATGTGAACGATTTATTATTTAATTTCGTTTATTTTACATATAGTTTTTTTTTTTTTCATTTACAATGTATACTACTTTTTTTTTATGGTGTGACTAGATAATATGCTGCGATTATTTTTTTTGTCATCACTTGTCGCAACGACGTTAATGATGATGATGGCGATTATTATTCTCGTACTCCTTTTCCATAGTCTTTGACCAATCTTGCCACTTCATATAATCTTGATAATCCTGTGTACCCTGCGAAATTTAACGATTTGGACAATTACTCATACTTTTATCTATCAACTTCTTCGAACAAACTAACATGTTATACATCTCTTGTCGTCGTATCATACGCGGGCATTTTTATCTGAAATCAAATGAGATTAAAACTTTTTCCTATGCCTTTACGAGGAATTCTACTCCGCTGAATTCTCTGAACACAAAACTACCTGAAGTTTTCTTTTCACAAAATTATACAGACCCGCTTATTAAAAATTACAAATATTAAACAGAACATTAACTTACGAGTAATTTGACTCCACCACCCTCATGGCCTGGTACAGATCCTCCACCGGCTTGAATCGACTGGATGGTACCAGGAGGAAGACTCTGGTAACCCTGATGCATCTGCATTTTTATAGCCCTCAAGTCTTTCCCATTTTCTTCTCCAACATCTTGTTGATCTCCGTATAAACTTCTCTTCGCGGAATCGCCGCCGGGATATGCAACCCAGAATGACGAAGGAGATGCGGGTAAAGCGCGAAAAAATTTCGGCGGAATTCCTTTCGGTCCAACTTTGGTCAAGCCAATGGTATTCAAATCGTCTAACTTTGCTTGAATCGCATCCAGAACTGATATATTCAACATTCCATCATCAGGCTTTACTGTCGTTATCTGCAATTCAGATTCAGGCATATTTTCTCCAGAGCTTGATATAACGGCTTGATTGACAGCCAAGCTGATGTTCGTCTGCAGCTCGGTTAGCATGTCGAAAACCTGGTCTAGAATCAACATCCTGCGTTTATAAGGCAGAGTTCCTATATCAGCTGCTGTTACTGCAGGACTTGGCCAGAAGGGTGAAACGAAAGGCTTGAAGGGTTTAGCCCCGGGTGCTGGAGCAGTGAGGTTCTTTTGGTAGGCGATTAGTTCGTTGAAAGTTGCCATCATATCGTCCTTCAATATCCCTAGCTCGGTAATTATGGAGCTTACGATTTGATCTTTGGCTGTTATTACAGCTTCGGGATCAGCCAGCGATCTAATCGACTTAGTAGTTTCGCTCAAGTACGGGGAATAACCGGCCCCAGAATAATCCAGGGGCAAAGATCGCGCCGCAGCCGTTTTTTCGGCGGGGAATCCCGCGGATATAGACTCTTCATAGGTCATGGTTTGCGCCGGGGAATTCCCCGCTGTTGTAGAAGCATTTAGTTTCAGGGAATCGAATAATTTGTCGAGGAAAGTGCCCACTTTTGCGTTGTAAGCACCTGGATCCGGGACTATACTTTCTGGGACCCAGAAGCCTGGAGGAACAATGGTGCTCTTTTCGGGTACCGGACCTTCCGTGGCTAGAGGTGATATCGTGCTGGTGGCTAAACTCTTGAACAGAGTATCCAAGAACGTTGATTTTTTGCTCATGAAGGCATTCGGTCCAAAAACACCACTTGGTGGACCAAAGATCGGGCCCATTGGTCCGTACATTCCAGGTAAATACTCTTTGGGGATGGAATCATCGGCCACCATTCGCTTCGAAAAATCTTTCGAGGACTTTGAAGTCGCTGTGTCTCCTGATGGCGAGAAGATCTTCTCCAAGGGAGATTTCTTCGGTTCTTCAACTTCTTCAGGAATCACTGATATTTTTGGATACGAGGGCGGCGGTTCTTGGGTCGTGACTCTTACCTCGGGATTCGTTATGTCCGTAGATGATTCTCTCTTAGTCGCCAGAGGATCTGTTGACCCAGAAAATGGGGAGACAAGAGGCAGTATCTTCGGGCCCAAAATACCTCTTTTAAAAAAAGGTGGACCGTCAGCTAAAGCTGAAGGATCAGAGCCACTTCCTCCGTAAAATGAACCAGCCATCGGGCTTTTCGGCCCAAATGATCCGCCGAACGTGGATTTCGGACCCATTGGTCCAAACAATCCGCGTTTTAGACTACTGGATGTACTGTCGAAGTAGCTGGTTTTTGGGTCGGATCCGTACAGAATCGGTAAGTCACTATTATCTTCTATATCGGCGGATGTAGAGTCTGAATTGAATTCTTCAGGACTGTACATACTTCCAGGGTACGTGTATGGGGACGAGCCATACCCTGCGTAAAGTGATGGTGAACCAAATCCAGGTGTTCCAATTGCTGGACCCATTCCACCAAACAAATTACTCAAGAGGTCGGTCTTTTTTGATATCATTATTCGGGGATCCACGAATTTTGGAAACATCGATGGCTTTGGAATGTACGGTATTGGGAAGGTCGATACTCCTGACATCGGGGGAGGCCCCAGAGATCTTTCGAATACTGAAATCAGAAGTATATTCATTCAATAAATGATCATAGGAAATTGAACGGATGAAATATGTTTCAGAAATGAAAAGTTCTCCTAATAATTCGTTCATTTATTCTACTTTACTAAAAACATTTAAACTTACCAGCTGGCTTGCTGACAAACTTGGCCCATGGTGCGCCTGCAGGCGGTGGCGGCGGTTTCCCCGCAGCCAGGGTAACGATAGCCACGAAAATAAAAGCCGATGATATTTGGTTCCCGATCATTGCTGAACTGTGTATGTGATTCGATATTCTTTCGCCTTTTATATCATTATATCAAGCTGTAATCCATGCTAATCTATCGTCTCGTTTATTTTCTGTATTATACTTACAGTATACCAATTAAGATATACCCGCACCGGCACCGACTGGGAATGCAACCTGTTGCAGACTTGTATTAATGTAATCCGCAACTCATTTTCGCCGGCTACACTTGCGGATTAAAACTATAACAGCTGCATTTATTTCTTAGATATATTAATAATTTTGTTATTTATGAAGAATAACTCGCTTTAGTTATATTTTATTTTTAAAATACATTACACGCAAGTAAATAACGTTTTATTAATATTAACTGTACGATTCGTTTTCCATATTTACTTATTTCTAGTACACCGGGTACGTACACATTTTTATTTAAAATACGAAAACGTAAGCTCTGCCTATTATTTACGAAACGTATTCAAAAAAAAAATACCTTTCATTTGTCACCAATAATATATATCGTCAATTGTCACTATATTGTCTCGCTGAGCATTGTTTGTATTCAGAGATCTGTCGGAGCTAGCTGACGTTATACAATTTTGTTGTACGAATATTTGAGTAAAAAATTTCTAATACTAGTGACAGATAAAATATATTAACGAAATAGTGTACATCGCTGCTCTGTTAATCCGTAAGTACACAGTGATTATTTTATTTCATAATTTTTTGTATAAAATTACCCATTATTTGGTCATTTCATCAATCACAATTTTACTCGCGAGTCACGACTGACAATAGCTTATGTATTTTTTACTTTTCATTGAAATGCGAAGCCATTTTTAACAGGTTCATTAATTTTTTTGAACTATATTCAAGTTTTGATACAATCGTTAATAATTATGTGATTTCCCTCATCGTCAGCTGTGCTGTACGTATGTATATAAAACGTTATTACAATGTATAAGAGTTCAATTGCTGCATCGAGTATATCACGCCTGGGCTTACATTGTAATGACTAGAATAGATCATTCATGGTTCTTCTTTTCCTAAAGAATGTTAAAGTTGCATTTTCCTGTTTTTGATAATTACTTCATTTCTTAATTAATCATCTAGTTCAAATAATTCAGTAATCTAAACAAGAACGAAACTTAAAAATATTGTCATTTTCAGGCAGGATCATTAAAGGGATTCTGATTCCAGAAAAATGACTATGTTTGCATCTCGTAAGTGTCGTTCGCATTAATTATGTATTATGGGAGGCTGAAATAATCAAACCAGTACAAAAAATGAATAACTGAACTGATACTTCAGGTTGAAAAAATCTTAGGAGTCGGTGTAAACTTTAATAACAACTCCAACATAAAAAAATAGTTTCAAATTACTGTAAAGCTGTGCAGACTAATCTTGGCACACTCATTAATACTGTCTACTACGTACATCAAATGTACAATTTTTCGTCATTTGATTCCGTCTTTTTCATGGGACATATCTATTTACCAATAGACGCCCCCGGCGAGGTCATAGATGCCATAAGACCCGATCTAGAGGCATTTACTTCGCTATGGACAGCCTTGAGGGTAAATTACGAAGGTACGAACATCACCAGAACCGTAGCACGACTTCTTCACATGTATCAACCCGAGGAAGGAGTGATAGCTTACGAAAGACTTCTCAGAACGCTTTTCGTTCTTCTCGAAGATTTCGATAGCGATGGTCTCCAGTTACTCGTTTCTATGGTACCACCACCTAAAGGTGTCGCCGAAGAAGTGATCAAAGAAGTTTTCAACAGAGCAACGGGTTTCGTGAGGGTCGACGCCCCGATATTTCACAAAAAGTTAGAATTAACCCTAACTCTCTTTACAATTATTCTAATCATTTCCTAGATCAGCAGGTGATATTTCCGAATGTTATATGAAATATAATTTTATTCCTCGTCCGATCTTATCCTTTTTAGCACTGATACGAGTATAACTGCATCAACCCCCGACCTTCCTTATCTTAGACCCGAACCTCAGTCCTGCTCATCCGCAGCTGTCAAAAAATCAGAAAGTCTTTTTCCTTCAGAAAAATCATCAGCCCCAGAAACTAAGAAAAATCCTAATCCTACGGTCCTGAGCGATAATAACGGGTCAAAAAACAGAGTGAAAAATTCACCCCAGGTAAAACCTTCTCCTCTGTACCAGTTGCACCCCGAAATTTCCGTTCCAGTAGAAAACAAGACCCAATAATCATTTTAGACGAGAGAAACAATGTTATTTCAATCATTTTTCAGATAATGCCTCAAGAATCGTCCGAAGTTTTTCGTGGCTTTCCACCGAGTGAGATTTATAATACTCAAAGTCACGTACAGAGCATAAAAAATTTCTACAGACCATCTGCTGGCTACGCTTTCCCTCAATCTGGAGGGCAAAGTTTTATAAATTTTGGTCAGATAGTTGGCCAGAATTCGGGTCAAATACAGCAGCCGATTGTAGCGGGTTTAGTAGGATCTAGATATCGGCCGAAATGGTTTCAGAGTCCCTATTTGATGCAGAAAAATTCTTATCCGGTTACACAGTACCAGGATTTTTATTTAAAGACCGTCAATAATCAGTTCGTTAAAGTCCCCGCTGCGAAAGTGAACAGTTTTCATCAGGCGAGCATGAATACATCTCAGACATCCTATCAGGTCAGTAATTAATCTTCAAAATGTTATTTTCACTCTGGTTTGTAAGCAATAATCATCTCGTTATTCTTCTCATTGCTAAAATTTATAGACTTTGTATAATAACCCGCACAACTATATAAGAAATCGAAGTAATACCGTGACCAGCGGTTTGCTAGAGAAAATACAACGACATCGTAGTCTTCAGGAAGCAGCTGTGAAAAAGATCATATCCGATCGCGAGCCCTCGAAAAATGCAAACGCTATTTCTGCCCCTCGAGTTCCTGATACCGATGTTAGCAGCTCGCAGAGAAACGTGGAATTCAAGGTAGTTGATGTGAAATTTGACGCCGTAGACAAGGAGCAGAAAATATCGGAGAATTCGACCTCGAAAAAAACCAGCATGAGTATTAATTCAAAGCCTGGAAGTCTGGTGATAGAGACATGCAATTGGAGCAGCCAAGCTGCAACTGGGAACAATATTCCTGGATTTATTGGCAATGGTGACAATAAAAGTGTCCCGGAATTAGATTTTTGCGGCAAAAATTACCCCTCGAATCGGGAAAATTTTGAAGAGTTTGCCAAAGAAGTTAGAATGAGACAACGGGCTATACAGGAAGATATATACAAGATGGATGTTGTTCGGAGCGAAGACTTGGTCGAAGAAGACCCAGGGATCACAGAAGAAGCTGATAACGTAATTGCCAAATTTTTATTTGCTTATTAGGATTTAATTTGTTCATAGTAGAGAAACAAGTACAGCGTAAGTGTAATAGACTAATGGAAACGATTTTTGGATTTGCAGTTAATAGGACCAGAAACTCTAACGGCTAGTGAAGAGCTGAGGTATAGTTGCAAGAAATTTATGGACAGAACAAAAGCCGGGGAACTTATTGGTCAGTCAATTTTTTTACAAATTAAATTATTGAAACGAATTTGCTGAGGTGGGGCTTAAGACTAATAAAAACTCTTTCAGAAGTCCCGATATTCCCGAAGACCAGGACATTGAATGAGATGCATGAGCAGTCGGCAGTTGCGTGTCCGTCAGAGTCAAATTTGTGGAGACTTTTAACTTCCAAAAATGTTTCCGGAAGTAATAATACCATAGAAACTGGGGCCGGACCACATGTGGAATTAGAGGAACCCTTAGCTCAGCAGGAGCTGGACGTTTCTCCGGTGAAAATCGTCGCGACTATAAAAGAATCATCTGGTTCAGTACCGAAGCGGGTCATCCGGAAAAAAAGGCCGGAAGTTCAATCTGCAAGACCGAAAAGCCAACGGGTCGTTCAAAAAGAGTCCATAATTAGCCTCGATGTGAATCCTCAAGACAATTCAAATCTTGTTGGATGTGAGAGTGGGTCAGATCCGGATCTAAGAATGAAAAGTAATCCGCAACCGGAGTTGGCGTCCAGGTATATACGATATATAATTACGAAAAACAGTCATGTCTCATTTTAAACAATTCTATACCGTGATCATAATTCATTTTCATTAGGTGCCCATCATCCACTGCTCCTCAAGCACCCTCTTCTTGCAGCATTGGTCCAGCCACTACAATGGCCGAATTAGCCGCTTACAAAAAACAATACTACGATGCATTGCTGAGTATTCAAAAAGCGAAAGGTGACTTTTCATATTTCGATCTTCCGTTTTAATTCATTGTACATTTAAATATATATGTATGTATATGTGCTGATGATTGTTTTACAGCTGCTGTAGCAAACTCCTTGGCCATTTCTTCGATGGCAAGTTCTCCGGGGTTTGACCCGTACTACTACAACTATCTGCAGCAGCAGCATCATCAAATTCTTCAACGTCGTCAACACCAAATGCTCATGGGCCAGGGACTTTCTCAGCACCAATCGATGGCTGCTGCTACACCTTGGTTCAGGACTGCTAATTGGAGATACCCTGTTATCGGTCAATCCACATTACCTCAAAGAGTGAGTAATTTATAATAATTAATTTTGCGATTGTTGTAAGTTTTTGAATATTTATTCAATCAGAAGGAAAGTATAAAGCGAAAAAAAAAGTTGATTTTCGCTGAAACCTGCTCATCGCGAAATATTTTCATTAGTTTACTATTATATCATCTGAAAGACAAAGAAGACAATTTTATCGTTGAGAATTGAGGTCATTTCATAACGGTTCATTTTTTATTTAGTCTTTGCGAATTCGTATTAAAATTATCTGATCTTGAGAAAGCTCTTACTCACTTAGCCCTTATACTTCATGGCGATGTTTTCTATAATAATATTTATTAAATTGACTCCTTAGCCCCAAATGGTTCATCCTTCTCCTTCGATATGGCCTCCGGGTGTTGGGTGAGTTTATAATATTATATTTCATCAAGTTATATACATTCGGAATAAACATTTATTGCAAAAAATGAATTGCTGCATGTATCATATCCATTTCAATTTATTATTTTACTAAATCGATGGAACTCAATCCCTATATTTAGATACTTGGGAAGCGATTCACAAAATATGACCGCATCTCAGAGGCAACAGCTGAATGTTGTCCAAGTAGCGAAGCCTCCAATAAAACGCCGGAAACTAGAAGAGATTGTCGGAAAGCTTAAAGAAACTGAAAGCAACGGGACAAATTCCTAGTAACAAATAACAGTATTAGATACAATTGCGAAAACCAAGTCCAAGTAAAAAATGTAAGCAAGTTTACATCTATACTAAAAATGATATATTATAGACATTTTCATATTATAAATGCGTATGTATTATAATTATTTGTATTATCTACCATTAATGGTAATTCTATCATGATTTATGTTCAATTTCATCAATGCTCTGCAATGCTCTATATTGATATTTGTTGCTGATATCCTATATAGTTTTCATAAAATAAACAACCCATTAATTACAGCTGTAATCATTTCCATTTTGCGTTAACTTCCTTGCGTTCGGGTATTTCTATCGAGACGCCTATCGCTACTTGTGTACGCAGTCCTCGTACGAACCCTTTGACGCCACGGAGGCCACTGACCCCAGGACAGGTGCCCCTACCCAAGGCCATTGCTGACGCCCACAGGGTGCTAAATGGTATCGCCATCTCGCGATTGAATTGACGAACTACGTTTGCCCCAAATATTGGTGCGCCTTACTATATGCAATCTCAAGTCAGAATCACAAGAATGATAAACGGGTTGCGGACAATGAGACATTCCGATGTTGGCGTTAAAAGTATTTCGCCAATGATCTAGGGTAAAAACACCTGTTGTGTCAGTTTTGTAATCAGACACCCCCGTGGCGTCGAAGAGTTCGCATGAGGATTGTGTTAACGGGATATGATTGTCATATGGATCTTATTAGAAATGCTCCGAATTTGCTAAACCGAATTCCGGAAGCTAAATCAAAAGACTCCAACAGTTGCGATGGGTACACACCTCTGGTAAAAAAGTCCGATAGAGATGATGGAAACGCATAAAAATGGATTCAGACGGATTCAGAGAACTGATTCAAAAGTCCGTCTGTATCCATTTTTTGAATCAGGATTCATCCGGATCTGTAAAACCCTATCCTCAGTCTATCAGTTTCTATCGACTTTTCGCAGCAGAGATACATATTTATTTTTAAGAATCAAATAATATTGTATTAATACCGCAACAATAAATTCCCAGATATACCATTAATCAATTGACTCGTTATTTTTCACTTTCCCCTTCCTTCGACTTTTTATTTCAAATTAGCGATAGGTAAAACAGTGTAGTAGGCATGCATACGTGGCTTCATGCACGTCTCTATGTATCGATTCATACTAGCGTTTTTCGGAATTGGAAAAATTTTACGTCTGAAATAATTGCTCCTGGTATCAGGAGAACATCTGACCCGAGGAGGTCTTCCGAAATTTTGGATATATGTATAGATATAGGCATGCGTACGTGGCTTCATGCTCGTCTCTATATGTATATCTATTTATACTAGCATTTTTCGGAGTTAGACAAATTTTAAGTCGAAAATTTTTGCTCCTGGTATCAGGAGAACATCTGACCCGAGGAGGTGTGCCGAAATTTTGGATATATGTATAGATATAGGCATTCATACGTGGCTTCATGCACGTCTCTATATGTGTATCTATTCATACCAGCGTTTTTCGGAGTTAGAAAAATTTTAAGTCGAAAAATTTTGCTCCTGGTATCAGGAGAACATCTGACCCGAGGAGGTGTGCCGAAATTTTGGATATGTGTATCTGTAGAGGCATGCATACGTGGCTTCATGCTCGTCTCTATATGTATATCTATTTATACTAGCATTTTTCGGAGTTAGACAAATTTTAAGTCGAAAATTTTTGCTCCTGGTATCAGGAGAACATCTGACCCGAGGAGGTGTGCCGAAATTTTGGATATGTGTATCTGTAGAGGCATGCATACGTGGCTTCATGCTCGTCTCTATATGTATATCTATTTATACTAGCATTTTTCGGAGTTAGACAAATTTTAAGTCGAAAATTTTTGCTCCTGGTATCAGGAGAACATCTGACCCGAGGAGGTGTGCCGAAATTTTGGATATATGTATAGATATAGGCATTCATACGTGGCTTCATGCACGTCTCTATATGTATATCTATTTATACCAGCGTTTTTCGGAATTAGAAAAATTTTAAGTCGAAAAATTTTGCTCCTGGTATCAGGAGAACATCTGACCCGAGGAGGTGTGCCGAAATTTTGGATATGTGTATCTGTAGAGGCATGCATACGTGGCTTCATGCTCGTCTCTATATGTATATCTATTTATACTAGCATTTTCCGGAGTTAGACAAATTTTAAGTCGAAAATTTTTGCTCCTGGTATCAGGAGAACATCTGACCCGAGGAGGTGTGCCGAAATTTTGGATATGTGTATCTGTAGAGGCATGCATACGTGGCTTCATGCTCGTCTCTATATGTATATCTATTTATACTAGCATTTTTCGGAGTTAGACAAATTTTAAGTCGAAAATTTTTGCTCCTGGTATCAGGAGAACATCTGACCCGAGGAGGTGTGCCGAAATTTTGGATATATGTATAGATATAGGCATTCATACGTGGCTTCATGCACGTCTCTATATGTATATCTATTTATACCAGCGTTTTTCGGAATTAGAAAAATTTTAAGTCGAAAATTTTTGCTCCTGGTATCAGGAGAACATCTGACCCGAGGAGGTGTGCTGAAACTTTTGGTGGGAAAAGGGTGGAGTGTATATGCATATCTGTCTTTAAGCACGTCGCTATATGTTTATTTACACTAGCATTATTCAGACTCAGAAAAATTTTGAGTCGAAATGTTCCTGGTAACATGAAAATGCATAAATTCTAATTACTGCCTCCTCCTGTACGTCCAACTACGCTATTTTACCTAACGCTTATTTAAAATAAAGAGTCGTAGGAAAGGGAAAGTGGAAAATAACGAAGCAATAATTATTGGTATATCTCGGAATTTATTGCTGCAGCATCGATACAATATTACTCATTGTGAAAGTTATGTATGGCATATAAGTTAACTTAATATGTACCAGATTTATAGTACAATAATACACTGGCTGATAAAACTAACATTATAAAGACTACAAAATTCTGTCATACACCCATCATTGTTCGTTGCAATTGGAACAGAATCCACACTGAATGAAAAAATTCGGACGTTCATAGAAGGTCATTCACCTGTAACAGAAGGACGAGTCTTATAATATTGCTATCATTCAGTCAATTATTTAAAAAATTAGACGAAAGGAATCTTTTTTCGTCAATGACTTCGTGTTCTATACTGCAACAGTCTTGCTGCGTTCGTGGTATTTCGATTGAGATGCCTGTCACAGGCGTAACTCGATAAAGCAATCCCCATACAAGTACATTGACGCCACGAAGCTAACTGACTCTACGACAGGTGTTTTTATCCTGAGTCAGTGAACCTTCAACGGGGTGACTAATGATATCGCTGTCTCGCGGTCGAATTGACGAACTACATTTACCGCAACATTGACGCGCCCCGTCATATGCAACTTGTACGCCGTTTGAGATTTCGAACTTGAGATTGCATATCATAAGGCGTACAGATCTGGCAATCGGTCGTCTGATTCTGGCAAATGAACGACTGCACAAATCACAGAGGACCTGAACGTCGGATACTACGTAAAAGATGATATGAACGTCGAAAACTACGACGTAAGTTATACCAGCATGTCCTAGTCAAAAACTCGCTCCGCCACGGGCACTGCATAGTTTGCATTCTTGAGCCCGCCCTGCCTTTTCGCATACATCTGTAATTATTCAACTGAGACCTTCTCTCTCTCGGATACCATCATTCTTTCAAATTTTTGGCAAAGGACATTCAAAAATTTTCATAAAGAATCCAGACTGAAAATATGGTCTGATCAAACTGAATCACCCTCTATAGGTAGAAGGACATAGAGGGACTACTATTAATTAATTTTCAAGTCTGAACTGATTGTTTCTGGATGATTCATATACAGTATAATTGGCAGACAATTATTCACACAACGTGTGAATTCCTGAATAATCTACGTTGTTATCTACTGCAATATTGGAACAGGTTTTGAAGCGATATTTCCGGATTCTTTGCTTCATCAACATCATACACTCATAAGTTACTAGGCGGATTTTAAGAACGAATGAATCTAATTAAGGCCCACACACCTGCTGAGATCTGTTACTACAGGATTATAATAATCACTGATTGATAATAGCTGTTAAATGAAATCGACTTAAAATGAACTATACCTATATATGCATAAATTACCGTAAAAATTAGGTAGTAAAATTCAGTCCCGTTCTCAATAAACAGATATACTGATGTTGAGTTTCGTCTCAAAAACATGATACCAAGAGAAAAAGGTTACGAGTTTAAGGCAGCGAGTCAGAATTTGTGAGGAGTAATAATACGAAGAAATAATAACGATCTTACTTATGAAGAAAAAATTATGTACATGGTTAAACTTATAAGAAATTATTTCGAGTTGCCGCAAAACAATGTATACAATATTTTCAGAATTCAAATCCCACTATAATCTATATAATCAGCTATTCATACAATTACACTTATACAACATCGAAGGCAACGATCACTACTTAAATATGCAATCAGTATGGACATTGTGAATTTAGATATACCTTATAGTTCGGATTTTTTTTAACGGAAGAAAAGCAAATTGCGAATGAACGCACTCCAGCATTACGATATTCAGACGTTTAAGTAAGTTGAGTTCTCGCTGTATACAGAGGCCAAAGATCGGATATAAGTTGCGCTGCCGTTATATTACTTGATACTATAAAGAGTGCAGTATAGATGGCTCAAGAATTTGTTTATGAGACCACAACTGCTACGGAATTACTATTGAATGTCATCACTCAGTTAACTCCTAGTGATACAGGATGACCCATGGGTCATATGCTATCAATCAATGTTCTTTATTATTATTCAGTCGCAAATTCACATACACATCTCGGGCCACGTACTACGTTTCTCGGACTTGATGATTTTATAACTTATATCTCGCCTTCACGTAACGCTACACAATAATATCTAATTATCGCATGCCGTTTCATTTTCTCTTTACTATTTTCAATTTACACGAGCCATATTTTGAATAGAATTCGAATTTTAGACACCGAAACATAAAACTCTGAGAGTACTATAATATAAAGAAGGTATAAATCTAATATAAAATGAAATATAAGGAAAACTTCATAATAATCTGCCCGAACTTCGCAGTAACAGAAGATATGCATGAGGTAGATATTAATATTATTCGTATTTCGCAGTTAAAATATCAAGCGACATTAAATTTAAACGAATCTGTAGAGGAACTAACTAACCATAACAGGGGAGAGACCGGAGGATTTCAATACATATTACATATTATACATGCATCACACATATTGAAACCGGCAGCGGCGTACGTTGATAAGACTGGCTATTCACTCCCGGTTCAGTACGTCGAGAGTTTTCACGACGAGATCATCCGCGGGACTGTTATCGGTTTCTTGCAACGTTACATACATACCCGACGTATTAATTTCTATTCACCCCTGAAAGAGGAAGAACGAGAATTCTATCGTGTTCAAATCGGATAAAAAATATGACCGCATTTTACTGATTTACCACTCTCAAGAGAAAGAGGGAGAGAGAAGAGGTAGAAATTATTGTGCAGTACACGCTACGTGATACAAGCTGCTAATGTCAATTGCAGCGGATTAGACAAACCGCGTGTATATTGCAATGCGCTTATTTTACGACATGTCGTGTGGTGCGCGATTTATACTTCTTTTCGCAATCTCGATCGTTTGCCTACAATCTTCTTCGGCTAATGCTGTTCACCCGCACAGGTGAATAAAATATCTAATTTCTTCTTTTCCGTTTTGATTACATATTTTTAAGATCAATCGTTCTAAATAGAATCAGTATTTCTATACTGTAAGTTCGACTCTGCAATGTCTTGAAAACTTTAATAGGTATAAGGAATTGTAATTACAAGATCAGAAAATATCTCTGAATAGATGATCAACTGCATTTTTAGTGTACGGTTTTTCATTAGCCACCCAATGTGATTAAACATTCCATACCATAATGACTTGAGATCGGTTCGAATAAATATAAGTAACAAACAGTATTGTAGTATAAATTACATTCATCTTCATGTTCTATCATATCTGATAGTTATTATTAAAAGCGTTTCCAAAATATTTGAAAATCATTCCTGAAAATTCTTGATAGCGTATAAATGCTGGCTGAATAAAAAAGGAGAAAATAATGCCTCTTCATTCATAAGGTGTAGACGTGTCTGCGCTTAGAACGCAAAGAAAACAATTTGTCCGAAGGCGGATGCAATTATCCGACTATTACTCGTTAGCAAGGTAATTGTCTTAAATTGTCAGCATCATCTGCGTTCATTGCGCGAACATTATAAAGTCTTCAAAGTAATTTTAATACACCACAACGCTATGGAAGAGTTGGCTTTCAATAGAGTTATACACGCACGTAAATCTACATCTGGAACAACCCTATTTTCGGTTATTTTCTAAACCTATGCTACACCTGCCTTGTGTTTATACATAGGTATACATATCCGCAAAAACGAAAAAGCTACTACAATTTGACCCACGATTAGAATATTCAACTATTATGTAACACGCCGCGCGCCGGTTGAATCGCGCCTGATGTAACGCAACTCGATACACTCAGCGTGTTCAAACTATACAAATGAGACTTCGAATGCATATGAAATATCGATTTTTTATCCCAATTGAGTCAATATTGTCCAACTACATAATGCTCAGAACATTCTAGACACCATATATGCGAAATTCCATGCAAATTATTAGAAAATCATGAGAGTATAGTCCTTGGCGATCACATTGGCATGGAATGCACTATACATATTTTTTATTCATATAAGGCATTCCGTGCCAAATCGAAGGCATTAGGGATGAATTTCGCACGAAATGTCCAGAATAAAATCAATAATTATTAGAAGCGAGATAAAAGACAGCGAAACGCTTTCTAGGCGCAAATTAAAATTCATACCCCTTATATATAGAAAAAAAAGGATACACCAGACAGAATAAAGCAAATTTCAATACAAACTGGTATTAACAGGGGCTACGTGTTCACCGCACCCAAGAGACTTATTGCTGGAGAAACTGAGAGTGGATGTCTATCGATTCATCATTTAGCTACGCCAGCTCATGCTCAGTTAGAGCTTCTTACCCCAGTTGAAGTCGTTGAAGAAGAGGTCTTGGCTACTACCAGCGTTACTCTTCATACTGGTATAAGACAGTTAATTCTATGCCATTTCTGTTTCACAGAGTTATAGAGCTTAACTATACAATTCACCCTTGATGTTTTCCAAAAATTGATTATCTTGTTATGAATCATTCAGGAATTGATACCTGGCGTTCGTAGAATAGGCTCTAACGTCTGCAGCTGCGCCAAAGTTCAATGTTCTGGCATCATGCGTTGCTTATCAACACTTACAACTGATAGCTACAGGAAAACTTACTATGATAGAACGCAGCAGCTGTATTTGTTAATTAGTGTTCAACGAACTGCTTGGAGGAAAATTATTTAACAAATAGAATAGGTACATCTGTAAATGACTTTGCAAATGCCAAATCGTTGGCGTCCTTGTGGCGAATAATAATTTTTAATGGACCACTCTCCCGTCTCCCTCCGCTTGTGTTCACCATACTTTAAATAAATTATAAATTGAAATTGTCCCTACATCCTGCGGGCGTTCAATTGGACAGTATCTCCCTATCCACAGGGGAAATAACCCATCGCCTGACGTTCGCAGAGTCTATTTACAGGCATACATGATACAGGGTGCGTCCAAACTACACCGATGGAAAATTTTCAAGAGTTATTTAGGCCCGACTCATATTGAATCGAAACATTTGTTTATGAGATGAGAAAGATGTTTAGATTGATCCAATTACATAAATTGCATTCAATTGACTCAATTTAGTTGTAGAAAAACTGCAACAAAGAAAGTAATACGATGTCAATTAGACTGTAAACATTTTAATACCCAGCATAGGTTTCAATAACTTAAGTTCATATTTTTCAGGCGTTGAGATCTGCCTGGAACTTCTAGTACCTTCGACAAAATACTCGGTAGCAAGGCTCCGCTTGAAAGTCAGATTTGACAAGCACCCAGACTACTCGATCAACTCGGAGAAAGAAGTCTACATTGAACATGATTCGCACCTGACATTTGTGGAAACAGATAAGCCAGTTTACAAGCCAGGGCAAGACGTGAATATCAGAATCTTGACGGTGAAACACGACTTAAAGCCATGGAAGAAACCAGTAAGAGGTCATAGTTCTCGCTACATATTATTCACTATCATAGGAGTACAGTACACTAATTACTCAATATATTTAGATTCCCAAAATATGGATCGAAAGTCCTGCAGAAGTCAGAGTTGCGCAATGGTTGAATGTTTCTACAGAACTTGGATTGGTGCAATTAACATTCCCTTTGTCGCCAGAACCAAGCCCAGTAAGCATGGCGTGATTATACTGTTAGATAAGAAGCCCTACTCTGAGTCACAGCTCCGAATCGACAATAAAATACTTTTTTTTATTAGGGAATATGGAAAATCAAAGTGGAGAAAAAGAAATCTCACCCACAGCTTATTCACACAACCAATTTTGAGGTGAAAAAATATGTCCTACCAAGGTTCCAAGTCTCGATCAGTCCCCCAGGTTACATTTTGGCGAACGCTGAAAATGTTACTTGGAATGTTTGTGCAAAGTAAGATTCACAGAGTATATAACAGCTCCTCTCAAATAGAGTTTCTCACTCGTGACATTATTATTATTCTTATTAATCCGCAACAGGTACAGTTACGGTAAGCCGGTGAAAGGATCGCTTCACTTAAAATCGACGCCGCAAACTCCTACTTGGCGACGGAAGCAAAACTTGCCAGAAATCAATTACCTGACTGAGGTATTCAACATTATTGAATTTACAAACTTGATTGGCGATTCAAGTTCTTCTGCGCTAATGTAAGGCCTTATATCATTATTGAATGTTCGTCTTTTCAGCTAAATTCAGAAGATGGGTGCATCGAGTTTACAGTAACTGGCTTGGAGCTTGGCTTAGCAGATTGGAAGGTATCGCCAAATAATATCATGCTAACAGCTAACTTTACCGAGGCAGGAACAGAAGTTGTTGAAACCGCTACTAGCCGCACAAACGTAGTCCATCAGTCGTTGAAATTGGAGTTCCTGCCACACACGCCTCAATATTTCAAGTTAGGATTACCGTATCACGGAAAGGTTTGACTGCCAACTTCTTGCTTTGTTTCTAAATAAGTGGTATAAATGTGTAATCAATTTTGTAATGACAATTCTTTGAGGGATTACTAATCTGTTTTTCATCATCAAGCTGCGCGTGCTGAAGCAGGACAATACTCCGGCACCAAATGAAAAGATTCAACTTTGTCTGAAGGTGAGAGGAAAAGATGACTGGTTGAGGGTTGTAGTAGAATGTCGGAATTTTACGTCGTCATCGGATGGATTTATTGACTTTATAGTACCTCCGCAACATAAAAATATTGAGTCCTTCAGTTTTGTTGCAGCTGGAGTTGATTATCCGACGAAATACTATTCCCCAGATAAGAGATGGCGAGTAAGTTAATCCTTGGTCTACAATATTCTATTCTTTGCACTTTGATGAGTGTTGTGTCTCGATTATAAACGTGTCCGGATTCACAATAGGTTTTTATGGATCAACCATCGGCATACATGGATACCAGTCCTTGGTATTCTCCATCAGACAGCTATTTATTAGTCGCGCCTGGGTACCAACCAATTGTTTGCGGTGAAAAGTATTCTTTCAATGTTATGTATACAATGCCAATAAACCATGAAATGAATGAACCAATCTCATTCCACTACTCGGTCAACTCGAAAGGAGATCTGCTGATATTTGGCCATGTTAAACACAAGCCTCACAAGGATTCTATCCTGAATTATTCAGAATTCCGCAATCTATTAGGAGCCATTGAAACACCAGCAAACAAAACCGACCAAACTCACGTCGTACACAGGTAAACTTAGCAATTAGTGTATCCAATTGAATACAAGGATCATTGAATGCAATGAATTATACATAACTGACTTTAAACTCCTAGATTCCCATTGAGTGTTAAAGTAACGCCGAGTATGGCTCCAGTGTCGGAACTTCTACTGTACTATGTTCGTCCAGATGGGGAAACTGTTGCAACAACTTATACAATCGTTGTTGGGAACTGCTTTGGAAATAAAGTAAAGACTGCATGGCACGAGGAGACACAAAGTCCAGGAGGGAAAACCCAGTTTCATATAGAAGCTGCGCCATATTCACTTTGCGGAATATCTGCACTTGATAAATCCACCTTATTCCTGAGTGGCGGAAAAACAAATATGATGAACAAAGACGACGCTTTTAATCAGCTGAAAAGATTTCACATAAATCCCACCGCCAGCCCCATTCAGAGTGGTCTCAATCATTGCTTGAGTATGTTAATTTCAGTACTTTCATGCTTTCTTGAAGAGATATTGAACATATATTTACTTAGGAGGGCTTACGGTTCAATTATTTATCGCTGTGTTCGCAGAAGCTAAAGAGCAATCGCAAGAGGAAGAAGAAATCGACCACTTACCAAGACCAGCGGAAGAAGAACCACCGTTCTATGATCTGCGTAGGAGAAAACGATCAATGTATTATGGCCGGGCTCACTACATTGACGCTATGCAGGCATTTGATGTTAGTTAAATATTTTACAACATGTCTGAGTCTATTTTTCATATTTTGCAAGGTCTTTTTTGAACTAGAAGTACTTCCTTGAACTAGGATTTTCGCATAGAATGAAAATTGAAAGACATCTTGGCAAATGAAAAGTTAACAATTAATTTTTCAGGATTTTGGAGTGATCGTGATGAGCGATTTGACACTGGAGACTCGTCCTTGTCCCCAAATTCCCCATTTCAGATACCCTCCAAGACATGTTGCAATGAGACTGCATCAACAGGCTGAATCTGGTAAGTGGTATTATTCAAAGCATTATAGGTATACATTTTTTAATTAAATCCGACCACTCACTAATAGATTCAAAAATTTGAAAGTTTAGATGGTGGGCCAATATTTGTAAGACATCGTGCAATGCCACTGGCTTATCCACTGCTGACATTCGACGCTGCGCTAAGCCTTGATTATTTAGACCCGACAGACACCGCAGATGCAGCTACAACCATAAGGTCATATTTCCCAGAGACATGGCTCTGGGAATTAGTACAAACAGGGTCAGTATATGCTCTCCTGATATTGCAGAATAAATATCACTTATTTTCATCATTTTTTATTGTATGAGTTGGCACATTATTCAAATATAGGAAAGAGGGCACAGCAACGATAGAACGTCAATTACCACATACCATAACGGACTGGGTTGGTCATACTACGTGCATTTCCCCAAGACATGGATTGGGGATCGCACCACCAACTGCGATCACTGCTTTTCAGTCATTTTTCTTAGACTATACATTGCCATACAGTGTTAAACGTGGTGAAATGCTCCACTTGAAAGTTTCTCTATTCAATTACATGCAACACAGTCTACCTGTGAGTTTATGTCAATAACAAATTACTGTTTTATCCGTAGTAAAATACACTATCATTTAAAAACTCATACTAAAATTACCTAGGTGAGAATCAAATTGGAAGATGCTAGGGGTTTCGATTTACATTTGTCGCATGCTATGGTTGCATTTTGCGTTGATTCAAGATCCAGCGTTGTACACGAATATATATTGCGTCCTCGTGTATTAGGCGATATCAATATTACAGTTTCTGCTTCTGTTGATGCTGAATACCCAGATCCCTGCGGACCAGACACTGTAATTCATACAAGGTTTGTAAATTGCATGTCATTCAATGATGAAAAGTTGAGACACAGAAATTTGTAACGGAACTTACAACTCTGTACACAGGGATGTTATAACAAAGCCAATCCTCGTACTGCCAGAAGGATTTCCTGTAGAAGTTACAAAATCGGCCTTTATTTGTCCCAAAGAATTTATGGACGATTCAGCTCTGACATGGAATTTAGATTTGCCAGCAGACTTAGTTTCGGATAGTGCAAGAGCATATGTGTCCTTAATCGGAGATATTTTGGGTCCAGCTCTTGAAAACTTGGAAAAGTTAGTCCGTCTGCCAATGGGATGCGGAGAGCAGAACATGGTCTTATTCGTACCTAACATACACGTCATAAATTACTTAGATGCAACGCAAATGGAGAACTCTGCACTCAAGGCTAAAGCGATAAAGAATATGGAAAAAGGTAAATATTAAATGAAAAACAGAAATTCTGATTCTTTTCGTTCAACTACTTTCTTGAAAAAGTTTGAATATTTAATTCAAGGCTACCAACGAGAATTAAATTACCGTCATCCGGATGGTTCCTACTCTGCATTTGGCGCTGATTCTGCCTCGACTGAAGGATCTATGTGGTTGACTGCGTTTGTTGTGAAATCTTTGGCCCAAGCCCAAAATCTTATTCACGTAGACGAAAGAGACTTGAAATTTTCTGTTAAATGGATCACTAAACGGCAACTGGAAAACGGATGCTTTCCGCTACTTGGCCAAGTATTCCACAAGGATATGAAAGTACGTAACAGAACAGTAAAGCTGTACTTTAGTAATGTTGAAAGTAAAAAAAAATTTTTCATTTATCAGGGAGGGCTACAGGATGATGATGTTTCTTCATCGGCGCTAACAGCATATGTGTTGATTTCTCTGCTCGAATCTGGAGTCCCGTTACAGCCAACATTAACTAACAATGCTTTGTATTGTTTGGAAAAGGATACAGCTAGTAGTAATGGAAACCCATATACGGTTGCTTTAACCACCTATGCTCTTACATTGCTGGAACATCCAAGAGCAAATGATAGTTTACAGACACTAATGGGCCTTGCAACACAACACCATGTATGCAAACGGAGAGAATATGTTTTATCAAACTTAATTAACGAAGCTCATACTTGACTTAACTTTCATGAACTTAATCCGATCTTTTGATCCTATTCTTAGGGCTTGTTATGGTGGGAAAATAAGAATAAACCATCCGTAGGTTTGAGCGTTGAAATGACCGCGTATGCAATTTTGTCATTGGTAAAACTTGGCGGAGAAACAAATATGGTTACTGCGCTGAAAGCAGTTCGTTGGATATCGAAGCAAAGAAATGCTGAAGGTGGTTTCACCTCAACCCAAGATACCGTACTTGGTCTTGAAGCATTGAGCAAATATGCAGCAGCAATGAGCTTGAGAAACACGTATCTTTCTGTGGTGATAATTGCGAACGAAATAGATCATGCATTCAAAATGCAGAATGAGAACAGGCTTCTGTTCAGGCAAGTTCAATTACCTGTGCTGCCAACAACTGTAGAAATCTTTGCCGATGGAGAAGGATGTGTTTTAGTACAGGTAATAACATTGATACATTGTTAATAATGAAAAAATTATCAAGCTTAAACTTTCTTTCAATAAATATTTTTGCAGAGTAATTTGAAATACAACGTACCACACGCCACTGGTTCAGATGCATTTGATCTGTCAGTGACTGCCGAGTCCGTAGCCTCCGTCAATGAGTGTGCAATGCAGAGAATAACGATCTGTGCACGTTATAAGATGGCAGATGAAGAGAGCAACATGGCATTGTTAGATATCGGCATGATTAGTGGCTATGTACCTGACAGATCGAGCCTGCATTCTCTCGTTGAAGATTCCAGCAACTGTAAGTAATCGGTATGAATTGTTGCACTTATAACGTGGAAATGTTAAAAAAAAATCGCTGTTTACAGTTGTGAAAAGATTTGAGGAGGATCGAGACATTGTTAGTATCTATTTGGACAAATTAACAGCCCAGAGAAGTTGTATATCGTTTATTGTGACCAGAGAGAATGTAGTCGATCGGCCCGAAGCAGCAAATGTAAAGCTTTACGATTATTATCAACAAGAACTCACTGTATCAGCTGTAAGCATTTTAGGAATAATTTCTTTTTCCAATGATAGAATCGGAATTGAACTCTGTTTAAACAAAGCTCTTTTCAGAATTATAACTTAGCAACTACTTGTAGTAGTGCTGGTATAAACGAAGGCCCAGGAATCCCGAATCCAATGCCTGTTGAACCAAACGTGAGAAACTTCACTGAGGATAATAAGCCTTTAGCCGCACCTTCCACAAGTAATAATGCAACTATTGGCGTGATACTCCTGCCGATTAAGACACAGCCGAATGTTCAAGAAGTGTCCTCAAAGGCTAGACACGTTGAGGGCCTGATCGACGATCACGAAGTTCCTGAAAATGTAGTCGCGTCTTTACCAACAGTCACGGATAAACCAGAATTAAAAATTGTGGCACCAGCTAAAGCTACAGAACTGATTGAAAAGTTGAGAGAACAGATGGGCAAAGGTAAGGAGATGAGGGCCAAAATCAACGATACAATGACGACAGGAATTGAACCAAAACTTGAGAACGTTTCTTTGGTGGAAAATTCTAACATAAAAATAAACGGCGATAGTTTCGGGGAAATTGGACACGCTAGAACCGAGAACGATAATTCTCTTCGAGAGTTTGAGAGAGCTGGCAAAAAAGACACAGGTGATAATCTGGACAGTAAACAAGTAGATGGTAAGACAGTAAAGAAGTAGGACAATCTATTGACGTTGAAAACTAGTGACCTAATAGATCAATAATGAAATTATTTAAACATAATTTGGTGTAGTTATGCGGGATGTGGGAAGTGGGGAAATGCCGAACGAAGACAACTTTGGTCTCAATCCGCTATTTGTGGAGGTCGATCATGATCTGGAATTGCCTGAAGGAGTAGAGGGGCCTGAGCCAGTATTTGTAAAGCCTGACACAGTGGTCATCTTTGAAACCGAAGATGTTGTAATGACCAAAGACAATGTTCAAAATCCCGAACAGACTGAACCAGCTTATGAAAAAGCATCCCATAGTCACGACACAGATACAACAGAAAAGATGAGCGAAAACCTTGAAGATAGAATGATTGTGGAACCGGAACAATTTATGATTGACCAAGAGTTGGTCCCCTCAACACGTTAGTAGATTTCACATCATGCAGTTTGAAAACACTAGCTTTTCCAGTAAAATTCTATTATCGGCAAATAAAAAATCAGAAATTTGTTAGCTGATCTGTTTTTTAATCTGATTACCTGTCGTGTTTAGCTAAAACCTTGAAGACTTCCTGTCCAATCTGTTTGGAGAGTATACCAAATAACGTTAGTGACGTATACTGTAAGGCAAAAAGTGTAGTCAAAGTGGCAATCAGACGGTTACGAAAGGCCAGACTGCTATTAGATCTTCAAGCTAGCAGGTCAACGAGTCGACTCCGTTCTACTATTGACTTGACAATCGATCCCGAATGTTCTTGCGAAGTGATAGATACATGTGAGTATCTAAGTCACTTCATGTTCAACTGTAATGTTCGAATTCCATTTTAAAATGAAGTAATACTCATGATTTATATTCGTTTTAGCTGGAGGTTTTGCACTGTTGCTTGACCAGAAGGATGGCGGTCTTGCCTCTTTGGTCGACCATGTGGAACAACATTTGGGAAACAGCGTAACAATCTATAAGTTACCTAACACCCAGGGTCTGCCACCAGAGATTAAACAAGCTCGAGCGTTGTGTTAATCATTTAGTGGCAGAATTAAGAAACTTTGTAACTACATACATACAGCTGAACCTACGGTCTTAAAGACTTCGTAATGAAATCAGGTACATTAAGCACTCAAATATAACGTAAGCACACATAAGTCTAATATCGTAGTTAGTAACGTCAAGGACTGTCATCATTCAAATAACGAGACTGTGGTTTGTGTTTATTTGTCCCGATATCCAATGCTTCACAGTTTATAAATAATATGTAATATTGATATATATTCAAAATAATGCCACGCACGAACAAAAGAACAGAAAGAGACTAACTTGTTAGAAAAGATGTATGTAATACATTTTACAGAACATTAAGTAGTACCATGATATTATTAATTAGTCTCTTGCAGGATTAATTTATGAAATTTCGTAATTATTTTATATAATAAATATAAAAAATGGATCAAGAATTTAAGAAAAAAAAAAAGAAATATTTGCTTGTGTTATACTAATAATTTTTTTATGTGTAAATAATAAAGGAATAATCATCCCAGAATTGGTGATAATCATTTGTGATATACGTTGAATTCACGATAAATAGAGTGACAAATAAAGAGAAAATTAAATAATTCAATTAAATATGTGTATTTGGTTTGGCTTAATTATATCATAAATTTACTGTAGAGTTTTTTTATTATTTATTTTTCTCATTATATCTTTCCACTGTTACCTTAATAATTATTACAAGTTAACAATCATTATCTTTAGATATTAATTACATTAAATATTAATTTATTACCACGAATCGACGTATATGACCTATATATTGCGAATATCTAATCTATACCAGTGCTTGGAAGGTACTTTTCGTCAAACCAGTTTTTTTTTCATTTTTATTTTTTATTTATTTTTTTGTCTCGATTTTCCTTAGCCTCTTTAAATCATTTATTTTATATTTTAACATTACAGTCTGTAATCGTAATAATTTATCATTTGGCTTCGTGAAACCTCTAGGAAATTATAATATTATATATATATATATATTAAATGATAAATTTATATTAAACAAAAATACTTTGACGTTATACTTCTTATATGCTATTAGTTAGGTATTATTATTTCATAGGATTGCTCTTTTCTTGAACACCATAAAAAAAAAAAAAATGAAAATAATAATTAGAATAGAAACAACAACAGCGACTGCATAATATTATACAAAGATACAGAATATTTCACACGCAAACTCCTCAAAGCTCAAATAATTTTGCAACAAATCAGATTTATCATCTTCTATTCACGCATTAGCAGACTATACACTATCATCTTCTTCAAAGTCAGGGCAAGACAAAATTACTGCAAAAAATAAAAGAATCTCTGAGGTGGAGAGATCTCCGACATCGAACCATGAAAAACATCTTTATTGTATTTAACCCTCAACTATTTCGTACTTAAAAAGCTAATCAATTTCTTGCTTTTGGTATCGAATACTTTTTCTCTTCTCAAACATATAAAGACGTTTAAATCCACAATTCTTATGCCTAGAACATACGTCGTACTTATTTACAGTGCTCAGAGTAATAATCTTTATTGTATTTTATTTTTTTCTATCTTTATCATACAAAATAACTTCGGCACTACTACCACGCTAAGTGTGTGTATGCTGATGACCCTTAATCAGATTTTCAAACACTTTTTTTATTATTTTTTTTTCTTGCTTTTTGCGTTTTCATAACTGTTTCCCATTCTTTGATGAATATCTTAAATTAGCTCGCGTTAAATATGCTTTAGTTTTATTATTCATAATGTCAGAAGTCATAACACAACATTACGAATGACTACAGACATAAATATTACAGATATCAGTGAACGCTACACAAATTTGTTAAATAATTTTTCTCATATTTAATGAGCCATCGACGTCGTAGCAGTCTTAAATATTACATCGTTTACTGTCCACTATTCATTTGAATAATTTATAATACTCTCAGGGACAATTTGCGAACAATTTTTTTTTTTTAACTAAATAGAATATAATCAATGAATTACCTTTTCTTTCCTGCATTTTGTATTCATAATACACAGATTTTTAAGATCAGCCGATATGTGAGAATGCTAGCACTGGACAAATGAAATTAGTCTAAGTAATATTCAGGAAACTTAAAGTATCAATAGTATGTGAGCATTCAATTGACACAAGGATAGATATAATAAGAATAATCATGAGGAATGATTCATTTCCAATTTATGAGGTCAAAAACTTGAATCCAGTGCTAGCGATATGAACCAGCATTTTGAATGCAATAATATTTGTTCGCTTACATGATATAATAGATTGTCGACCTTTATAACATATGGATATTCCAGGGTAATAATTATTCGTTTTAAATTATTATTTTTTATTTATTGTTTGTCTATACGCTATTCTAAAGTGGCGCGATTAGGTATTGAATCTTAAATTATTAATTTTTAACATCCTAGACGTTTCAGTTATCACGTTTTATCAATAACAATATACAGACGTTTTAATCGATTAGTATTGTCCGTTTTTTATTTATTTTCTTATTTTGTTCAAAAACTAATATAGCAAATATGCAAATAACTGCAGTAGAAATAGCTTAGTAGAAATTAAATAACGATAATGAATTATACATGAATAATTTGGCAGTAATGGAAACTGAGCTTTCTCAGACGAACAGATCGATCAAATTTTCGGAATACATATTTCGTTAGAGGTTTTTCACTTATGTAGCGAAAAACACTTGCTTCAATAGTAAGTTAGTATAAGATAAGAAATGAAAATAAATCAGTTTTATTATTCTCATATGGAATTAAACGACGCAGAAATCTACGCATATTTGTACCTAAATTTCATCAATTCATACAGTTAAAATTCAGTTTACTTTTAATAAGAATAATACACAGATACCCCAACACCTTATAAGCATCGCAGCCTCTTTATACTTTCAAATAAGTGTAAACTTCAGTGTTGTCATTAATAATAAATATTATACTGCTTGAGGAATTAAACTTTCATGAAAGCAACCATCTTCAAATATCTTCATATGGACTGTTAGTTGAAATAAAAATTATCGTCTCCACACTTCTTAATATCAGATGACACTATCATCGGCATTTCGAAGCTTTCCATACTTAGAGCAATGCTACTTCGTTTTCTGTTAACAAAATCAGCAAATTTAGATGTGGAATTAATGCGCAAATAATTACACACGATTAAAAAAAATATATATCGGAATATTTGTCTTATTGATAGCTATTTTCTTTCGTTTGTCACTTCGCTCTTCAATATTATGATAATGCAATAAGTTTGAAATAACAATAATGAAAAAAACTGTATGGAATAAGATCAGTATTACAATTATTATAAAAAATAGAAAATTAATATGAAATGTATAGTTTCATTGACATCAAAAAGAGCAAAAAAGAAGTAAAATTAAATGCAGGATCAAAGATTTTAGTTTTGATTATTGTTCTCTTGGTTCCTTCTGCTCTTTAAATTTATCAGAACCGAATTCAGTTGAAAATGTTAGTAAATTTTTGGCGCAGAGCAATCGTTAATGGGTCCACTAGTCTTTCTTAGAGCAGTACCCCTCCGTATTTGATCCATCAAAGAATCCCTGACCTGCAGGGGATCTAATTCGACCATCGGAACCCTATTTCCCATAATTCGTCTAACACTAGCCGATCTATTAGTGGCATTGAGTACCGGATTTTGGCCAGTTTGCTGTTGTTGAGCAAGTTTAGCATTTAAAGTCCCCAAAAAGCTAGAAGAAGCTCTAGAATTCCTGTTCGATTGCTGTTCAATGGAGTGTCTTCGCGAGGATCTTGGACTCCCGCTATTAACGTTAGCATTTGTATTACTGGCCACATTATTAGGCAAAAGCGAAGACGGGACTAACTTAGCGCTAAGTACAGCCATAAAGCCTTGACCAACTCCCCCTGGACCTTGACTAGGCACTTGGCCGTAGGTCTGGGGTCCAGTTAAGGTCGACAAAGATGTACGATCCTGAGAATGTGAACGTATTGAACTATTTCTGTCTATGCTTTGAGTGCGCCTTATTAATGTATTAGTAGTTACTGTAGTAGATGCGACAGTAGTTGCTACAGAGTTATTATTTTGTTGAGAAGTAGCAAGTTTTCTAAGAAAAGAAGGACTTGCTGGTGTGTGACGAAGCTCTGTCAGTGTCCGGACGGTCTCTGAGACAGAAATCGATCTGCAAAGACGAAATGCTGGCTTAAAAATGTGTATTATTTTTATTTCCACATGTCTTTTGGTATAACATAACTTCAACTGACCGTTGCGGAGTAGGTGTTGGTGTAGGAGAAGTACTTTCAAGAAGAAAAGCTGGTGGCGGTGGTAAATTGTCCGCTTCATCATTCACTTCGTCTTTAATTCCGTCTTTTTTATTATTATCATCGTTATTAAATGCGTTCGGATTATTTATAAGCGGGTTGAAAGTGCCCCCGATTATTGTAGAGGTTCTTCTGACCGGAGGTGCCGGTCTCACAGCTTGTTGCATCGATCCTCTACGCGGAAGTAAAGTAGCACTTTTGTTTTGATTCTGGTTCTGGTTTTGCTGTCGTGTTAAACTCAGACCAGTCGAGTAGGCTGCTGTAATAATTAATTACATTGATGAATATATCTTTGACCGGTAGTTAACTAATAGAAAACTAAAATCATCCTAAGATCAAGGCTGATTTTCATGCGTGTTAGTGGTGAAATTAAAACCATGCAACAAGAGGTGAACATGAGGTCTGGAAAATTGTTATTCACTGCCTCACCTCATTTAATTCCACACACTGTACCAAAACATCAAGTGTGTGCAGTTTATTGATCATTCAAACAGAGATATGATGCATGCGAGTAGATTGGATTGGGAAAAGGAAGCTTGGGTTCGGGACTCACCACTCATGGACACAGGACGACGTGATGTTTTCACCGTATCTTGATGTCGCAAAGTGCACTGGGAGTCAGCGCTCTTATCAGGGTCTATGATCACTACATGAACACACACAAAGCAGACATGCTATTTCATATGAAAAATGAACAAAAATGTGCTAAAATTTAAGAAAATGATGGGGGAATCAGTTGAACAAAAAAAAAAAGATGGGAGATGTTCGTCTATTATGAGATCCTGGTCAAAAATCACACAGCAATCTGTCCTAATATCATGCGAAATATATTTTTCCAGGTGAAAAAACGAATCGCAGACAAAACAAAGCTCTCACATTATAGTTTTCAGTAATGATTTCCTTGAAATAGAGATCCTGGCTTTAATTTTTTACCTTTATCCTGTTGATTGCTGGCGTTATCGTCTTCTACTCCCTGGCATTGAATTTGCGACTGTGGTTGAACGTGAGGAAGAGTTGTCTGACTACCATAACCACTACTTGATTCGAGACTTGATTCAGAAGTCAAACTGCCACCATCCTTCTCTGGAGCATCAGCCTGCAATAAATAAACATTAAATATCTCAATGTTGAAGAATAAATATAAAAAGAGCCCAATAATGCTCACCTTATCATTATTAGCGCTAGAAGCTGGTGGTGGCGGAGGTGGAAGCTGTTGCATTTCTTGAGCCCTACTAGCAGCCAGACTTGCTAATTCGTGCATATTAACGTACATTGGTTGTTGAAGCTGATGTGTAGTCAATTCTGAAAAATATTAACACGATCTGCATAGAAAATTTGATCGGGATAAAAGGCAGACTGTTAAAGAATATGAGATTCGAACCTTTAGCAAGATGTGCAGGTATAGGCAGCTTGGGCTTTCCTCTAGGACTTCCCGGCGGTTCATTTTTAGCTGGAACAATCGGACGTTCCAGGCTAGAACAGCGGCTTGGAATTGGAGGTCTATTGTTACGGAGTTGAACTCGATTCTGTTGATTTTGTACATGAGTTTGCTGCTGGTTAGATGAAGAGCACGAAGAAGACGAAGAAACTGGAGACGCTGGTTGACTGTGACAAGTCCCGGTACCTTCTGGTGCTTGGAAAGTATAAACGCTCAGTGCAGGTCGTTGATGATGACCTTTTTCATACGCTGTAATCAATTTAATTTCAAAACAATGAAATATGTTGATTTTGAGTTGAATTCTTGTGATTATATCGACCAAAAGACCCAGAATTTTTATCTGTAAAACAAAAGACCGTCTCACCAGAGGATATGGTATGTGGTCTTTCGTTAATCATGTTTTGATTCTGTCTATCGAATTGTATGGAAGATTCCTGAAGATCTGGCCATGTAGAAGTTGTCACAGGCCTGATTGTGGTAGATCCTGTACTCTGGTTGCTGTGGGACGACACGTTTGATACCTAGAAGTAAATTATGATGAATAAAACGATTTCCATCGATGTCGAGGACTTAGAAATGTAATTTACTTTCATTATGTTGAGAATAATGATATAAAAGCGAGTCTCGGAGTCTGCAGTGTGGAAGAAAAACTGAAAATTAGTCGGCGATATTTTACCTGATGTTCGGTAATTGGCTGAGCATAGAGCGTGTCTTGTGAAGTAAAGCCGGAGTCTCGTGAGCTGCCACTGGTCAAGTGGCGCAGGGTAACCATCCCACTTGTGCTGATTGGCCTTATAGATACACCAACAGGCTACACAGTACAACATCAACTACTGCATTCAGTTGCTAAGCTATAGACTAACTTGTATACAAACTTATAACGTGATTTTAAATTTATAGTAATAAGAAAATGATTATTTTACAGTGCGTTAAATAATAATTAAATGAACAAATAAATAATACAAAGCTAAATGCACTAATACTATACATGTAAACTGCCGCATGCTGCAATCACAGTATTATAAAAACTATATAATTAATGCTTTAGCTCAAGTTAATCATGTTTCAACTCTTCGAAAAAAAAAATTATAAAATTATGGACGGAGAAGCTCTAATGAACACTTCAAAGCATTCGTAACGGGTAAAAGTAACTAGAAGAAATAAAATTCTATCGCGACATTGAATAAAATGAAATATCATGGTTTCTCAAATACATTAATATATGGAAGTCGAAAAGTAATTTTATCTGAATTTTTACCTGAGATAAAGATCTGTGCCATGGATGGCCAGAAGGACTTGGATGGCTTTTGCATGAGCCACTGCTGCTGCTGGTCAGTGAGCTGATGGAGCACATAGAGCTCTTTCGGGATCCCAAAGACAACGAGGGACTGGAAGGAGGTGTGGTCAATGACCACTGCGTAGTATCGCATCCCTTGATGTCTGTAATTACCTGGAAATGTAACGGGGAATGAAAAACTCCTGCGAAATTGAATTATGGCAATTTTACATCAACATCTTGAGCTATTCTCAACGAATTACCTGTTCTGATGCGGGAGGTAAATGATTCGGCGATGTTGTGTGCCTTTGTAATTGATCGGAGACTTCCTGCAGGTGAGTTAACTCCATTAACATCGCGATCTCTTCGTCCTGATTGAAAACGGAAATTCGAAAATGTTGATAACAGAATTCTTCACAATGTTTCACGGTATATCGACCTTTTCGAAATAGATACATACCAATACAGGCTTGAGGAACCTGGCGAGTAAACAAAATCGACCTCGCTCTTCTACCAAAGCAGCTCGCACAGCTTTTCTCTCAGTTTCTTCAAGGCCCAGTCTTTTCTCTCTGACAACTGCGGCTGATGATTCAAGCAGTTTACATAGTTCCAAATCCCCTCCGGTGCAAAGTCCCTGACCTTGACCTTGAATTTTGCGAGCCTTCTTTTTTTGAAGTCGCAAAGTATCCGTGGATCGTTTTTTCAGTTCTGTTTTTGCTCTTTTGTATTCTGAAAGAATATTCAATTTTTAATTTATCTGGGGATGAAAGTGAGTTTGCAAATAAATTCTCTATTCTTTCAATTTGATTCAAAAGCGCTTTAAAAAATCAAACAACGTTTCATTCTGCGATTATTCAAACAATTCAAATTTTCCCACCGCTACTTCATTTTGCAGCACCTCTGTCACCCAAAACCTGAAGTCGCTATACCGTTTAGTACTGCCATCTAAACGAATCGTATATGTTGATAAAAAAGGAACCTCTTGTTGAATTAATAGTTTATATCGTTTATCTACTCGTGTGTAGAAACGGAAAGATTAAATGAACAATATTCGGTGAAAATTTGACAAAAATTTTATTAAAAGTCCCGCGTGTAATAGAATGAGAAATATTCAGATATGGTGGTATAGGTAAGATGTGCATGGGCATAAAAAATTAGTTTATACCACGATGTGCCGAAGGCGGAAGGAGAAGGATGAGAAGGCAGAGGCTGCTAGGCTTTTAGCATGTGAAAATATCATTAAAGTAATGCACCCTTATCTCTAGGTATGGGCGCGTTGAATGATGATTCATTGTTATTTGTAGTTAAAACGCAAAGGGGTTGTCGTCTGCACAGGGGAACACACTCTGTAGTCATCTCCACTTTGCGACGCCGTGTCGCAAGGGATCGTGGGACTTATTCAACCCCTGCAGCCTTTATATTTGCATATTAATAATTAATATATAAAACACACGCCCCAGTAATAAAGATCATTTTCGAAAGCGGGGCCACGTCGTATACGTACATTATATAGTATGCTCGTATGGAAAACGCGCGATATCGATACGCTCAAATTCACTTTTTGCCCATTACACTGAACGAGTGCCTTTCATGCTATTGCCTACTAGGTATATGTATGTGGTACCTACTTAACACAGTAACACATATACCTAGAGAAGAAAAAGGCACGTATTACTACTTTTTTTTACACAATATGAATAGTGTATGTATGTGTGTATATATTCACGACTGCAATGAGTACAATCGGGCCTTTGTCGGCTGACGTAACTTGTGCATCACTTTTGAAAAAAAAAAAAAAATTGAAACAAAAAAAAAGACAAGTACGTATACTTATTGGGCAACTTAATGGAGTTTTGCAACAGCTCGAGGATTATGAAATAGCGACATACTATATGGGTTATACCTATACGTTACGTTACGATATATTAAGGCTTGAGTTCTTTTGCTTGTTTGTGGTTTTTTTTTGTTTTTTTTTAACACTTCTGGTGGCTCGGAATTAACTATACTTATATAGATCTAATTAGGATTGTGTAATTAAAATCAAGCTAACGTTTATCAACTTTTACGTTCAATCGAGTTCCTGTCTATAAACCGCGCCACTGTCGCGAATAAGAATTAACATTCTATATTTATACATGGTTATGGATAGAAATTGTTTTCCTATTCGTATCGATTAGCTGAACACATCCTGTTTTGCTTACAACTTCGATAACAAAGTGATAATACAATTACATACGTGCAGAGAAAGGAACAAAAATCAATTGCATCGATACAGTATAGGAAGGTTTCTTAGTCTCAAAAATGAACATTTTCAATACGTAAATCATTCCGATTTCGGTATGGTATAGTCAAATATAGTTAATTAAATTAAATTTATTCGAAAGATTCGCGACATTTTAAAATCCGTAATATAGTTTCAGATATAATACACAAAGAGCTATAGAGATAGATGTTCAACCGTGATAAATGTTCCGAAGGCGGGTTTAAAAGGTCGTGAGAATATACCGCGAGCTCTTATACATAGTGTTCAATTGTATTATGCTTCGGTTCAGATAGTTTGATATTTGGTTTATTAAAATCCTACTTTCTAGATCGGATTGAGAAAAGCGACCCCAATTTTTTTTACCTACGAATTATGAAAACTGAAGATCTTACGCGAGGAAAGATCGCGGCATATATGTGTGAAGTAAAAAGTAAAAAAATATTGTAAACGAGGAAATGTTCATCCCCATTTTGGTACCCCTCGCATGACTAGGGATAAAATAGGTAAAATTGGTGGAAGGAAGGGCTTGCTGAAGGGCTGGAATTACGCGAAAGGCACGAAGGGTTTTTAGGGAGTATAAGGTAGGGGTTTGAAGAGGTTGAAGGGACAGAATTGAACGTTCGGTGGGTAGAAAACTGGGAAGCCAATAAGGGAGGAACCATCGCCACCACTCGCTGTCAGAGTCCCTTGAATTATACCAATTGAACCGGCTCCTAATTGACTTTGATCAACCGGAAGTTATGTTCTGCCACCCTACTACCACTCTGAAGATCTTTTTTCTCCTCTCAGCGCTTCCTTTTCCCTCGAATTATTCAATATCGTATATACTTATCGAATTTTAAAAAGCAATAATTTCTCTAGTTTTTTAAAATAACAGAGAAAAAAGGCGATACTGACACCTTAAATTATTACTCGTCAATTTTCTTCGCACCTTTTAACTGAAAACGTGAAAAGTTGGATTCAAAGATAAACCGAACTTACCCTTGGCATGTTCCTTGTCTAAATTGACAAGTGATTTTTTCCAATCTTCTAGTTTCTCTTGTAACGGCATCACGAGGCAGTCCATGATGGCACTGGGTATAGAATAGAAATGACGTTATATAAACAATAAAGTATAAATGCATAGTATGCAAGTCGTGTACAAATAAATAAAACATGATTATGCCCATATGAATGGTTTTACTTGTTGTTATTACACATTGTCTTTACATAAAAAATCAACTGAAGGAAACTGTTTTTTTTCTCTTTTCTTTTTCTTTTACAACTGCGATTTATCATCATTATTTCTCTACAAATGGAAGAGAGAGACGAAAAGAAGAGAAATTCAATGATTACTGACATCGGGGATAAAACGCGTTGGGTCCTTTAAAGTTTAACATGATGAAAGTAGAGAAATATAAGAAACGAGTTACATTTAGGTGATGTATATTTGTACAGCTATACCTACGTATGTATAACACACCTACGTTAAGTTGGGATCGTAAAAGTTTTCACAAATGTTAATTTTTTATTTGTTTTTTTTTTTTGTACGGTAACGGTAAATGACGAATACTAATTGAGAACGATTAATTTGCACTTTTACAACCCCCATTTATTACCCGACTTCAAACGTGCCCTAAATTTCTCCTGTATATCTATATGTGCAGTGGGCAAATGAATCAATAAATAAATGAAATGTTTATATATTGTCACAGTAATTAAGTATAGAAAATTTTTTTTGTAAAAATGTTGATGAATAATAAAGAGAAAGAAGAAGAAAAAACATTTTTTGAGGAGAAAACACGTTTCACCTATACTGCGATATATTCGAAAGGTGAGAGATTTTATTTAATTTATTATTTGGTTATTTGTTCAAGGTAAACTACTTTTTCCATTCGCTAAATTGTATAGGTGTCCCGAATTTTTATTCTCTATCTCATTCTTTATTCATATAATAAAATTAGTTATGAAAAAAATTCTTGACTATATTATTTGCGAAGTAAGAATTAGTATAGATTTTTTATTTATTTTTTTTCAATCACTATTTAAATTCCATCATTGTAATATATAAACGTGCGGGAACAAACAAAAAAAAAAACTATAAAAGGATATCGTAAATAACGAACAATACCTTGTGAACGTTTTCATACGAGCCTCGACTGCTTTGTGACGTAGACATATCCTCGTGAGAGCAGTTCCAATTTCTTTGGTAGCACCTGGAAAATGAAAAAAAAATAGAAAAATGAAATAAAAATTAATGGAATCGGCCGAGTTATATGCATCCATCGTGTATATATAATATAAAAAAATCAATAAATCACACGTGTTTCCTGCCTGCAACATACCTATACATATGTACTGATATACCTCCTTCGCATAGCTCGCATATTATTATTTAATGAATTAATTAAAGTTTATATCAGCCTATTCCGATCACGTTGAAACAGGGTGTGCATTATTATCTATTCTATACGGTTACTTCACTGGAAATATGCATCATATAGAGGAGACCGTGGCAGAGTGGGCTCCCAGATGAAAATTAAAAAAAAAATCCAAAAAAAATCGATTTTTTTGAGGAAAAAGATTTTTTTTGTATCAATTTTCAACTGAGGTATCCTATACACTCTGCTCCAGTCTTTCCCTACGTGAATGTGTAATAAGTATAACGCACCGCAGGTATAGATATTTGAAGCGTAAAAAAAAAAGAAGTTAATTGTTCATATAGCAGAGTAAATATATGCTTTTTTGTTTTTTTGCTAACGAACGGCCTACTTAACGTCAAGTAATTGATAATTATTTCTCTTCGGTTTGATGCACCGTTAATTTGTGAATTATTATTGCATATATTATAATACGCGCAGGGTACAGACGCAAAGGACGCGTGCCATATACGAGATCTTTGCAAATATATCGCGTGCTTTGTGAATATACACATTACACACGTATACGCTTATACATATATACATAATATATTCTAATGATTAGAATTATGTATACGAACCGCAAAGATGAATACTTCGCGGTTTTAAAACGCCGACTTTATACGTTACACATAATTTTATAGGTATATTCGCACACAGATAGAAATAAATGAGAAATATAATTGTTTTTAACATATGAATTAGTACATATACACACATAGATAGTTGACCTATAGTCTCGCGGTTTTCAAGGACGAAATTCAAAGTCCGATTCATTGTCATTTCTAATTTTTAGTTACAAGATTCTTTTTGTACCCTTTTTTCTTATCGAATATTTAAGCTTTGATCCGGAAGTGGGTCGCGTATGGTTGACAATAGATAAGGGAAATACGCGTGAGACGGTCTAGTGAACTCGACATTCAAGTTATAATTAGATTTTCATTGTAATATGTATATAAAATAAACAAAAAATATTTATGTATCCATATAAGTTTCATCTTCTATCAAAACACCGTTGCTTCTTTTTCTTTTTTTTTCTTTTTTTGTTATTGTTTTTACAGGAAATACGTCATGCGTGTTCAACGCGATACGTATGTGCAGATAACGGGGAAAGAACAAAAAAATCATAATTGAACGGTAATATAATGCGTGCAATTCATTGGAATTTCAAAAGTTTTAAGAATTTTCTGCAACAGAAATAGGACATAGTTGAATTTTCGATCTATATTAGGTATATGTATAGCGGTATATATGTTGAAATTGAAATTTGTCAATTGCCAGTCGATAACCTGGCTCGTTCCTCGAACACGACTTTAATTCAATCCTACCACACAAATCGAACGTTATTTACCAGCCGGAAACGTCAAGGGGGGAATAAAGCGGATGTAATAATCCAACACGATGTTTTTTCTTATTTTTCTTATACAACTACAGTCACAGATCAGTAACCCTTACTGTATAGGTATAAAGATATAAGTTTAGGATTAGAAAATAAATAAATAAGTCCCATATTAATTATGAAACTATATGCAATACGAATTCAATCATATCGTAAATCAAATTTTAACATATGTTTAATTATATAATAATATGTTAATATACCTCATATATAAAGAACATAATATTTATCCAAATTGATGAAGTTCACTCTAGAACAGATAATTGCTTGATATTTTGATATACGAGGAAATTAAGAAACCAGTATATAATAAATCGAGGTTGTTTAATGATCTGGCTTTTCATAAAAAAATAAAACAAATATTTTAATGACACAATTTTTTTTCTCGATTATTTACCGTATAATTATACATCAAATTAGATTTCTCGAATATCCTGTCACGGTAAAAGCTCCTTTGATGAAGAAAAAAAAATCCAATAAAAAGCAAAAAAAAAAGATTTTAATAAACAAAACGTCAGATTTTTACCCTGATTGATCGAGTATACCTGAAGTGTATTTTTTTTTCTCTTTCTTCAATCGAACAAATTAAACGAGAAGAAGTTACCGAATAAAGGAAAAGTGGAAAAACAGATTCTACAAATTTTCAGCATAAACGATTTGTGCGTATGTATTACCTAACAATAAGCAAAACCATGCAGCATCCACAAATACTTGACATAAAAAATGGATCTTAGACCCAGCTGTATAATATCGGTCGAACGTTTTCCTGAATAATGTATATCTTTGTTTAGTTTTTCCCCCAGCCTTTTTTTTCTCGTCGTTCCTCTAATTTTTTTTCTTTTCTTCCCATTTCTTTTTCTTTTTCTTGATCTTGTTCTTCGTTTTTTTTTTGTTCTTTCTTCTTTCTTCTTTCCTCTTTCCTCTTTGCAGCAAGTGCAGCATGACCCAGTGACGTAAACAGAGTGAGGGGGACGATGGCGCGTATTATAGCTTGGTGTATGTATATAGGGGTTGGCGAATTGCAGTCGAGAGAGGGTGTTGAACCACGTGCGGTGGGGTAAAGAGGCGAAGTATAGAGGAGGAATAAGGGGGGTTGGCAACGCGAACGCTGTATATCGGAAGATCAATACCAGAGAATATACAGTAGAGAATGGGAATCGGGGGTCGACGTCCCGGTAACGTCCTGGTTCAGCCCCTGGCGACTCGTTCGTTCTTCTGTCCAACTGGGCCAAACCCAACCAAACCTAAATCTGAACCCAAACCCCTGCAGGGCTCTGCACTTCTTCTTCGCTCGAACTGCGAGAGCTCTAGGCTCCTAAACATCGTATATATCTAAGAATTGCACTCAAAAGACTTAAGCTTATATGCTGTATACTTCTACTTTTTCATCGATTTGGAAAATCATTGGAATATTTTCAAGAACTTATTCTCCTCCGGGAAATCGTTTTTATTTCGATGAACGAAGAACGGAAATGATCGAAAAATTTTAAAAAAATAAAAATTCTTCTCGAAGAAAATTCCTTCTTCAAAATATTCTCGAATGCTAGCTTCAGGCTCGAGACTTCGTAAGTCTACGATCTACAGTCGACAATCTGAAAACCGTTTTTATTTTTATTTTTTTGGCGGAAATAAAGAGATAAGATCTTAGTGAAAATTGATAGAAAATGGTATGAGAAACGGATTGAATATATATTTGATATTTCGTCCTGAGAAATTAGACGAGGGCTGACTGAATGACTGATTGACAGTGTATTACAGCTGTCTTTTCAACAAAGGAAAAGCCGAGCCTTTGCGCAGCTGCTTTACGAACGGAGTCTCACGTTGCAAGTATAAGACCCTATATATCCCTATGGCAGTGGCTTCTTGACGCATAAGATAGAAACTGAACCCTAGTATCTCCATAAGGTCGAAATCTGCAGCATATGCAGTACCTATATGCACCCGGGCACATGTTCTTCTCTCTACGCGCCGCAGATCCCAGATGTCGATATTCTGTATTTCAGAATCGTGGTTGAAGAGAAGAAGAGCAGACGGTAACCGACGAAAAGAGATAGAAAAAAGTTTGAATAAAAATCGAAAAATTAAAGGAACAATGTCAAAGTTTAGTTTGAGATTTTTTCTTTTTTTTTTAAATTCAGAATTTTCCCGACTAGGTCTCTATTTCGGGTAAGAAATCGTTATACATATTTGTATGAAGGGATCCTGAGCTGCAGCTGACAGATTGAGAAATTCTGTATATAGTTAGAACGATGATGCAGGCTTTATAAAAAGACTCCGTTGCAGGATCGAAATATTACGCAGATGATAAAATATGTGAGGGGCGAATTATATGCACATATTTACAGTCAATGGACAATCTCGACTATAGGTCTAGAACAACGAGTTTCGAATTACGTAAGCGGGACGTTACGAGAATTCATTTTATTTTATAGCATATCTAGTCTGACGGTCCATTATCCATAAGTAGAAATGATCTAACGTCCTTAACTTTTAGATATTCATCTGCGTCGAGGCCTTCGACTATATAATGTATGAACAACATTTTTCTTGATGTTTTTTTTTTTTGCTTTTTCTTTTTCTTGAAGTTGCACATAGTTTATGTTAATTTAGTGATAAATTAATTTTGAGTTGCGGAGAATTGTATATAGTGAATTTCATGATCAAATTCTTAGAATGCGGAGGAAACTAAACTTTAACGAAATAAAACGTATTATCACAGAATTGCAAAATTTGTGGCATTATTCAATTAGCTAATCACACTTCTTGCTGCGTATATCTTATATACGATCTTGGAAAAAAAATTGCCTTTTCAATTAACTCGAAATACTTTTGCAATGAACCAATTTCATTTCATGTGAAATTATTTTACCCATATATATTATATGAAATCATTTTACCATTATATGTATATATATATGAAATCATTAATCGACGTATGACGATGACGTGACATCTAATGGATTTAAATGTAATTTTATAATTAGTCACATAAATAATTCGCGGTAATAGATTATTTCAATAAATTTTCGAAGAAAAAACCTTTTTGAGCTGAAATTTTTTAATTTTTTTTCTTTCTAGCAAATTCCAGCTGCGGTGCCCACTTTTCTCCGGCCTCCCGCCCAATACCCGCGAATGATCGAGAAGTATGATAATAGGATGAAGGGGATGATAAATAATGAAAAAAATCTAGTATTAAAACTAAGAATAGTCAACAACCGGCCAACTGACCAAGTCCGCAGCGGATCAGTCGTCCCAGTTCTTTGCTCCCACGCTCATCCAGAATTCTGATCGCGTTTACGCGCTCGCGTGTCGTTGTCATCTCCGTCTTTCTCTGTATCCATATCTATCTCTCTTTCTCTTTCTCTTCTTCTCTTCCCCTCTTCCCCTCTTTCCCTCTTTCCGTCCCGCAAACCTGCAGAGCTATAACCTACGTAAGTGTCGACGTGACCCAAATCCAAATTCGACTACACAACGAATCGGCTCACTGCAGACTCCGAGAGAGCCCTTTCGAGCTCTCTGCAGCGCCACGATGCCGCCTCTCGATATAATGTTTAAATATAACATTCATCGAAGAGATTCTTTACGCGATATAATTCTACGAGAAAAAAATTTCATCTCGCTGCTGTTTCGTTTTATAGTCTTTAGATCAGATATATACTTTTTATTTTTGTTTCCGACTTCGCTTCTTCTATGTATGCAACTTTTTTTTTTCTTCATTTTATATACATATAATTAAATCGAATTAAATAAAACTTACCTCTGGCACTGGTAGCTGCATCGGCGATTTTTTGAAACGCTTCCAAGTAAGCGGAGATGGCCAGAATCGCAGTTCTGTAAAATGAACAAGGAAAAAAGAAATTAGATGTGTCTAATATACCTATTAATATAAATTATTATTTGTATCTTTTGTTTCCTACTTTTGAGAAGATAATAAAAATAGATTTTAATTGACGTTATTATATCACATATTTAGTTGACCGATGAGTAACTCTTAACAGCAATTCACGTCATTCACTCTGACTGTATATTAACGCAGCTGAGATTTCAGGGTATGATATGCGATGATTCTCGATGGAGAAAAAATAATAATTTATTCCAGTGCAATAGGTAGTCGTTTTTATTTATTCATTTATTTATTTTTTTAAATTCATTTTGAATACGAATGAACAGGAATTGATTAATAATTAATCGATAGAATATTGCATGTGTAATCGGGTCTTTCTTTATTAGGGGGAAAACAGATGTGCGGTTAAACCCGCACTTCCGGAAATAAATAAAATGTGGCTACAGCAGTTCTCTGTCGACGAGTTTAATCTAATTCAACCCAATTGTCAAAATGGCATGAATTATTTTACCCGCGACTATAATCAGGTATAATATTTTTAATAGGCTGAGAAATATACCGCCCCTTAGATATACAGATGTTAATATACTATAGGTACGTAATTGTATCAAACACGTGCTTCGTGAGCATGTGGGACCAAAAATATCACACGATACGGACAAAAAGTAAGAATAATAAAATTCGAATACGTATATCGGATCGTAATTAGCGGAAAAAATGTCTTCATCAATTTATGCGCATCGAAGAAAATGAATGATCAAATTTTGTACATATATCAATGCTGCGAATAGAGTTTGACGTGATATTTCGGCGCGTTTCATTTTTCAACGATCCATACAGGTATGCGTTTATTATCTGCATATTGTAGAATTATATTTAAAAGGTGAAACGTGACTGAGAAGATTAATTTTTTTTTTATCTTTGCTTGTCTTAGATACAGCATAACATAGTTACTGGAAAGAACTTAGTGGACGTGCGGGATGAAACGAAGGCAGTATTTTTTTTTTCTTGTAACTACATAATATAAGCGGAACTGTAAGTCTGCGTATAACCCGATTACTGGCTCATGTACCGCGCGAAAAAGTAAGAATTATTTGATCTAAATTACCCCGATTTGACTTCACATTATAAATAGCAGATAAAAATATACATATAGGTACCAACTTTGGTGTAGCGCAGGAAATATAGAAATTTGAAAACTCGTAATTGCCGTAAATTTTTTTTTTCTCCTTTCTTGCTTTCTTTCCTATTTTAAATTGACTGAAGCCTTTATTTAAAATAGGCTTCTGCATTATTATGAGTAAGTAAGTAAGTAAGTAAGTAAGTAAGTAAGTAAGTAAGTGAGTAAGGTTTCTCTGTATACATATACACGTATATATTTTTTTTCTTCTTTTCTGTTTAGTCTCTTTTCCGAACCGTGCGAGGAACAACGGAACGGCGTGGTTAGTATCCGCACATATGATAGTAAGGTATATACCTATGTATGGAAATGCACGTTATATTAACCGAAAGAAAACACGCGACCCGCAAGAGATTACGATCGCCAGATGTGAAGCAAATGTTTATTACACTTGACGTGTTTAATCATGACCGGTATGAAGTTGGCCCCACAGTATTCTGTCTCTTTCCTTCCCTAATGTAACAACGAAGAATAGAAGAAGAAGAAAAAAACTGTGGTTTTCTTCTTCCTCTTCCTCTTTCTCTTCGTCTTCTTCTTCTCGAGAAATCGAGAGAGGAAGCGCGCGTTGATGATGTTCTAAAAATGAAAGAGCTGCATAGCCCAAAGAGTAGTAGGTATAGGTACGCGACGTGTGGAGGCGTACATACATATACAAAAAAATCCGGCACGTGAATTGCGTAGCACGTGCCAGAGAACCGTCACGTGAGAGTATGCACTTTACATTAACATACATCTACCACACGCAGATTTAATATACGCAAATATTTTTTGCCACATATAAAGTTTATGAATCTGCATAATAAACTGGTCAAAAAAATTATAATAATTCATGAGTTATCGACTTTTTCGTTCAATTTTTTGAAATTGTTTTTCTCAAAATTGATAGTATATTATACGCGAATTGGACGAGCTTGGAAAACGAATAAAAAAAAATTAGCAATATTTTTACGTCACGAATTTAAACATTTTATATTCGTTATTATATACCTTCAGCTACTTTCTTTTGTACTGTTTTTTTTTTTTTCTATTTAGTTTCAAGTAGCAACATGTACAATAATTTATAAATTAATGAGGGTGAAGGGAACAGGAAAACGATTTCGTCAACTGTCGAGAAGAGGAGGAAGTAATTCGTGACGCATATGTCGACATGGTTATTATACTGTAAAGGCTCACGAGTATACACGCACGTATATACATAGATATAACACGTACTGTAGGTATATTACAGTCGCGAGTAATTTGTAATAATAAAACGGAACATAATATACGTAGTATAGGTACGTATATAGATCATACATACGTGTATAGGCATATATAGGTATATATGACAGCTCGAATTATTTCGTAAAGCGTATATCAGAGACGCGATATATACATATAAGACAACTATTAGAGGCAGTTTAAAATATAACAACTACTGTCATTAAACTTTGTTTCACTTTATCCACGTGTAATAACTCTTTTCACACCCACAATCCCTTACGCCTACCTACATAATGTAATAATCATTTTTTATATTTTATATTATTACACCTATCCCTATGTATCCTAATTTTCACTCTATAGATTGTAGAAATGACGATATAGAATTTACTTTTATTGGAAAAAAAATATATTACATACCTAGATATTATAATATTTGTCAAATTCTCTATACATACATAATATATCATCTTCTGTTATAAAGATACCTACTCGAGTTTCTCTATAAAACAAGTATTGCTCTACGAAGTTGTTTAAACCGCTTATACTGACTCATATAACGATCGAAGTTTAAACGTATCGATAGGTGTTGGATGTGTAGATAAGTTGTGCGAATAACAGGTGCATTAGCGCACTATATACATATGTCGCAGTTTATTTAAGAAATAATTATCGATTATATAGGTATAAATATTGAATTCCTTACCTCAGACACGTGTGCAATTTTGTTGCTTTGGATATGAGGTCTTCCCATAGCGGAGTACCATTCTGTAAATGAAAAAAAAACTTAATTATAGTCACAATTAATAAATTTTTCATTCCTATTGTTTGAAATAAAGTTTTTCTCGTTCTTTATTCTCGATTAGTAATAATGATTTCTGGTATAGAAAACGTTTCAGTCAGAAATCAAAGACGAAAACAATAATATAACAAGAGACACTGTAAGAAATGGAAAATAAAAATTCTGAAATAAAGAAGCCTCCAGTCATATGACTAAAAATACATAAATGGGCAGTGTAGCCGTCTGTTGGTCTAGTAGCCAATGTATATATAAAGTCTAGTGTGTGGGAAAGCGTGTACCTAACTCTGTATAGATAATACATGATGAAGGAGTAAAAAAATAAAATGGAAAATATGGTCCAGCCGATAAGATAAGGACCGCTACCGCCTACCCATCCGTTTTGATAATTTTTCGCCGGTACGATATATGTAATAACTTTATCCGTATTAGTTTTCCACATTTTCGCAGAATTATTCCGCGTGATTACACGTTGCGTCATACTATTCGTAGTATAATATGTGTTATAGAATCTATGTATTACACACGCCCCCCACCCGCCCAACTTCCTTCATTTTTTACATCCGATAAAGATGAATCGGACAAACGCGATATAATAGAATAAATGTTAATTATTAAAGCGTTGTGTGAATAATTAACGTAAGACTTTTCAATGAAGTGGTTTAAAAGAAATAAATTAAAAAATAAATCCATTTTTTTTTTTTCACGATCTTCAAACATGTGTTAATCGGTGTTTCAACAACTTTATTCAAAAGAGTTGTAAGTTTAATATATGACTATAGTATTTATATTTCTAGAAGGACTGTACACTGTTTATAAGTACTTGAACCATACGCTGTACGTACAATCGTGAGTAAGATAGGTAGGTATAGAGGTATAAGTGCAGAATCAACGGAAGGCAATCTCCTCGCTCGCGGAGGGATGCTGACAGAAGAAGGAAAGAAGGAAAGCAGGAAAGACCGAACGACCGAACGAACGAACGATTTGGTCGTAACTGTAAACGCGCGAAGGTTCGTTATACTGCAAGTACAGGTATAGTTTCAACGAGACCGTTGTTCGTTGTTTTCTACTCTTTCTCTTTGTCGTTTTTTTTTTACTTTTATATTAGGTAATTTTGCTACTAGGGTGTACACTGTGTTTCTGTAATACTGCAGGGTGGTAGCTACTGCGTAGATATCAGAAAATTGGTGTATTACACCCATAAGTCAAATTATTCGCCTAATTGTAACACTAATAAGAATAATTCATTAGATTTGTACATTTTTTTATAAATATTTTTTTGTTCCTAACTCTGAAGGATCTTAGTGGAGTGTTATTTTTTCTCCCGAGAAGAATAGTGAAATATTTGATTTTATGAATACATGAATTTGATTATAAATAAATGAGAATCACTCGATATTTGAACTTGAACCCAGGCCGTAGTAGTAGAGGATAAATTGTAGAATAGGAAAACAAGAAGTTAGGTAGGTAGAGAGGTATAATGGGATAACAGAAACTATTCCGTTATATTCGAATGATAAATATAGGAAATCGATTCTCTGGTCCGGTGCAATCTTATGCGATCGTCGTTCGTGGATCAGATCACATTCAGTTTGCAGTGATCTGCAAGGATTCTCCTCTGTAGTATATATGTATAAAGCCAAGTGATAAATAATGTGATTTCAACGTTTTAATCAACTCGTCTTATTATACTTTGTACCCAACTTCCAAAAAACAAAATTAATGAAAAAGAAGAAAAATTATTTTGAGAGCTTTCTGTTCACGTCAAGCTTTCCACATTTGATAGTCTCTCTTTCTCTCTATCTTTCCCTCTATCTTTCTTTCTCTGCGGCTCAATTCCATATAATTCGTGATAAATTATTGCTAAATAAACCTGCAGCCGCTCGGGCGACTCGAAAACTAAAGACTAACTGGGGCGACCTTCAATCAGAATCGTTTACAAGTTCAAAGGTCAATTATACCCGCGTCTAACGCGTGTCTTTCTTATTACCCTGCCTCCCCCCCTCTTCTCATTCTTCTTCTTCTTATTGTATAGTAACTGCGATTTCAAGTCAAAAGATCAACAACCGCCAATTCCCCGTTACCACAATTTTCTTACAATCAATACATCCCCGAAGATATACTATATAATATTTGAAAAATTCGTTTATTATTTATTATACGAGTTCAAATCGAGAGAGAGAAAAAGAGAGACAGAGAAGAGTTATTTAATGGCAACTTCGGGTATCTTATTGTACCGCACGTACGTTAAACGTATGTAGTAAATAATACGAGTTGGTTTAGGTCTTTAAGAACTGCAACGAGACGATAGTCTCGTCGTCCAGCTACTGCTGTACCGGTAGGACCAGCTTTTTGTTATTGAATGCCGGGAACTACCTCGATGCTCGGCTGCCAAGCCAAACTCGAAGCCGAGTAAAGCAAAGCGAAGTAAAGTAAAGGCAATAAGATACTCGAGAGCAAAGAGCAAAGACCAAAGACCATAGAGACAGAAGCGCGAACGACGACAACGACGAAGAACAGACCAGACTAACCGTCTCCTGGTTGTTGTTCGACTGGTTTCAAGGGTGAAACCGGCTTATTTACTTCTTCCCCTCTATGAACCAGTTTTAATAGAATAAAGGTTTCGAAACGCGCAAGCTCCCGTGTTATTATTATTTGTCGTATCTACTTATATCATGTGTATATCGATAAATTTTATCTTGACTATCGAATCAATGTATAACTATTGAAAGAAATAAAGTAAAAAAAAAAAGAAAAAACTCGTTTTTATATATTGTGTATAAGATATTGCGTTTACAAACTACAGCTACGGCAAGAGAATACGGCTGAAGTTACTTTAGGTCGGGATAGATATTTTATCGCGTGCAGAAAGCGAGGAATGAAATTATAATTCGAACAATGTATATGCATGTGTATATATGCATGATGTATAATACGGTTCGTCGCGTGCTTTGCTTTGCACTCGCGAGAGAAAGGTTTAAAAACCAGTTAGCCCCGTAAGATTTGTGTTAGGTTCAGTCGTTTCCAGCCCAGATTACTACGAGACACCTGTTCTGAGCATGCAGAGAAAGAAAAGAAAAGAAAAAAGAAAAGAAAAAGCCTTAAATCCACGTTATGTTTTATTGTTTGTACCGGTCGTATAGAGTATAACGCTACATGCTACATGCATCTCTTCATTTTATTACCTGTAAAATGCACATGATATATCGCTTAATTATTTATTTTATTATTCCCATGCTGATCTAATTCACCTGAATGGCAGTAAAAAAACAACTCAAAACGGCGTTACGAGTAATGATGTTATGTGTAACGATAAGTAATTATAATACTCGATAACCTTTAACGGCGAGTATCTCGGGTTACGAATAAAAAGAAAAAGAAAAACACGTTTGATATGACATTTATTTCTTTGCATCTTCTCCACAAAGAAGAGAGAGGGAATAGAGCGCACATGGCTGCAGGATAGTTTTTTCTTTTTCGGTCATGTGTTAAATGTTATAATATCGCATATGTGTTTAAGAAAAAGACAGGCTTCATTCTTTGTGACATGAGTCTCAAGGCATGTAAATCCCGAAGCTCCGAAGTTCGTGGATTTTGTATGTGGCTTGCTTTTGAACAGGATGCATGCGTTCGTTCGTTGGTTGGTTGGTTTACTGCAGTACTGCGTACCACTGTACCATAACTACCATAGCGAAGAGAAGAGAAGAGAAGAGAACGGAGTAGAGAGGAGAGGAGAGGAGAGACTTGTTTACTTTGTTCTCTGTCAACAGACGCGCGCACAAACGCGACACACGAATGTTCCATATATCGTTGTGTACGTTGCGTGTTTGCATATGTGCAGCAGGGGTGTTGAAATATTAACACATCCTTCTCCTCTCTCCTAATACTAGTATAACCACATTATACCTATACCTATTTCAAACTACTAATACTAAACTAACTTATCTTAATACCGATTACATATTCAAGAGACTCGAGAAAGAGGCTAAAAAGTCAGTAGACCCTAAAAGTGGGCGAGAAAAGCTAACGTCTCATACATGCATAGGTAGAAATTTATAATATCTCGAACGAAAATAAACGAACCGAGTTTATAAATTCGATTTATAAACCTAATCTCCGCTATCTGTCTTAGTAGGTTCTTTCTTTTTTTCTTAACCGATAATGTTTTCTACCACCTATAAAAGGTTCATTCATTTCGTAAACCTGGTTATTGGTTTAACAGTTTTTATCATCGCGTTAGATAGATCGGAGATATTTTAATCTGTGATAAATGTTAACCTATTTCTACCGTACGCGACGAGACGACTTATGTTAGACTGTTATGTAAAGGAAAAAGTATGGATGGGAAAAAAGAGGGAGAAAGAGCAGGAGAATGCAATCGGCGTTATTCTTTTGTTTGATGTTAAGATATCAACTGTTTTTTGAAGCATACTATAACGGCGGATAGTAACGATCGTCGCCTACCTTCACTTGTATAATCGAATAGCCCCTGAATGAAAAATAATAACAAAAAAGCCCCGTTTCTTTATCGACGCTTACCTAAATCAGGGATAAATTTGAGTCGATTGTTTAGCTGTAAATGGGGCTTAGCTCACCTTCATATCGACGATAATTTGTTGAAAGAGGCCGCCCAGCGCGCTGCACTCCCTTTCGATGTTGACTTCCATGTTTCTCGCTTAACCAATACCTATTTGAAAGAAATAAAACGAAAAGAAAAACTAGATTTCACAGGATCGACAGTATTATCCTACACTTTGTCTGTAACTGCTACAATGTCAGCGTACATTTTTATTTTGTCTATGAACTAGAGAATCGATTTACTCCACTATAAAAAAACACAGTATGAAAAATGAGAAACGTAAAACACAAAACGACTGTCAATAATTTCCCTTCGCGGTGGCACATCGGGCTATCGATGTGTGCATCACAAACTGCGTTCAGGGGCACGCGTTGGGTTCCTTTTTCCCTATTGTTTATTTCACGTACGCTCCACGGCCCTAACACACACTAATCTTTACCACTGATTTTATTGTTACGTCTGGATATATGTATTACTGCGTCTAGGTTAACTATAAAGATCGATTTAACACTCGTTTAGCTCTGAGGGGATACAACAATAAAAACTATCGAAAAATCTACCACTTATAAGAGAAGAGTTATTACCAAGCTCAATCCTCTCTGCTATAGCTAATATCGCCTCTCTCTCTCTCACTACCCCGCGTAAACGAACACGAAACTCGCTTCTCTACTAGCTCACTTTACTCGACAGCCGCGTCTGCGATCTGCCCGTGCACTGGCGCCGTATATACGTACCGTCCTATTCTTTAATCATTACTGACTCACTCCCGGTAGGCGAGACTCGTCATTGGTCCAATTCTCGCTGGGTAAGGTATCTAACGGAAAGAATACAGTCCTGGCAAAAAGTCTTAGGCGCGAAATATTTGAAACTATTCATATTTGTATTTGTCGATGTATTTATTAAGATAAAAATCATGAAAATTAAAATAAATTTTATTAACGTTATTGTCCGTTTATTTGTTTGCTGCTCAATTGTAAAATAAAGCATCTGTAAAATCAATTTTTTTAATATTAGAATAGGAATTGTTTTTTTACTCTGTTCAGAATACAATCAATCGAATCGATTTCTTATTTTTTTATTCGTTTACTGGAATGGGAAATAATGTTACAAGCGTTGATAGTTAGTTCATCGATTATTAGATAATAAATAAATTAATCAACAGCGTTTATTAACGAATCTTGTAAAAAAAAAAAAAACATATATGTGTTACACTGTCTGTCTTTTGATCGAATTGAATGATATACAATTATTACGAGAGTATTTATAAATTTAATAAGACGTATGTATGTATGTACATAATTATTGTATAAATATAACACGACGGATTTAATCCCCGTTTCGATTTAAAACGATTTTGGTCAATCCTCAGTCTAGTTTCTTTTTTGTCTTTAGATTAGAATTCATTGATACTGCGGACAATGTTGCTTTATAATTGATCTCGATACGTCCGCATTGCCTGAAATAATTAAAATATGTAATTCAGTCCCACGCGAAATAAAAAGAAGACATTTGAAACTTCACGAATCAATTAACTATGAATACTCATATCAATCACTTACCTAATTGTAATTCTATGTACAGAGCCAACATTATAACATGTATCGGAACATCACAGTCAGGACCCTTCGAAATCCAGACCTTGAGAAAATCAAGAAAAAAGTAGACAATTATTTCATTCATTAGTACTTATTATAGAAATAAAATACGGTGATAATATAAAGAATTGAATAAAACTTTTATCGACAAATTCAATTCACCTGCTTTAAAGTTTCTCCCGATTTATCCAATTCACCACGAATTGCGTACGCCACTGCTAGATTATATTGAAGCACTGCTTTCCCAGTAGGAAGACTACTCGGATACCAATCTGCACATCAAATATTAATTGTTATTAATCACCGTTCAAATTCTTTAATTTCTCAGCAAGTTTTTCTCACTTTTACTTACTTCTTACTGGCGTGGCATAAGTCTCCTCTGGCTTATCCTTTTCCTTATCCTTGTCCAAGGTATCAGGAATGGGTAAAAACGTATTAACATCCGTAATGTTTTCTGGCTTTAGGTACTCTATTGCTTCGCTTATTTTATTCATCAGGATTAAACTCTCAGCAGCGTAAAGATTTCCAAGCATCTTGTAAGCTCCGGGTAATTTACTCATGCCTAGTAATGCCTTAGCGTGTTCTAATGCCACAACGTTATCCCCAAGACATAAAGAAACGTAGGAACTAGCTGCTAGAACACTAGCTTTCAGATTCACTGCCTCAAGTGCCGTAGCTTGGGATACTTGCGTCGCGTGTTGTCCACCTAGAGATAATTTGGATTGATAGAATGAAGTATGAATTTTCCAACAGCTTCAATCGACAAGAAAAATTCTCTTGCATTGGTCCCTAGCGTGGATTTATTGGTAGTTCTTTGCTGGTGAGGAACGTTCAGTTTTTGATCATAGTTTCGTTTGAAATCTGATTTTTTACCTAATACATGGGATGGCGTCAAAGATATTGGAACAGATTGCGGCCCTGCGAGCGGAGTCAATGGTAAATTTAATTCGTTATCATTTGGTAAAAGAAATAGAGCATTTTTCAAACATAGCATTCCAAATTCTAAAGTTGGTTGAGGTATGGCGTATGAGAGACCCTCGGTGTGGTATTTAGTGTCTTTTGATAAAGCTGAGGCAAGGATAATTTTTCTATAGAAACCACTGCCTACTACTTTTTGGACTAAATCTTTCCGGCGTTTGTGCATGTTGAAGTCTATCTCGTTTGTCTGAAAAGAGAGCAAAAATATCAGAAAGATGAATTCATTGGAAGACTGATCAATTCAAGCTGCAAGAATAAACTTCAGCTAGTTATACGCATTTAACAAAACATACAAAATTTTTACTCACTGGTTTATGACTGTATATACAACATTCTGCCATCCTTAACCAGAGCCTTGGACTATTGTGAAGTTTTTGCGCTGCTTCTGTGAAACATTCAAACGCCTGCGCAGCTCTTCCCGCGTGTAACAGCGATACGCCTAAACTGTACATCAATTCATAATGTTTATTGCCGCCAAGGGTATAAAGCGGTTGTGATGAAAGTGGGTCTGAAAAACATGAACGAGTTGCTTCAATCCTTTGATATAATTGCAGATCAATTTTCTAGCTGTCTCTAGTTCAGAGATAAAATTTACCTGCATCTTTTACTTGGACGCTTTCAACCGCGGTTTTATTTTCTTGTAAAGCTTTTTGTAAATAGAAAGAAGCTAGGTTGGGTTTTCCCATTGCGTGGTGCAAGCAGGCCATGTTATTGTAATATAAGACTGCTGCTGATTCTCCACTATTTCTACAAAGCATAAATAAAGGTATAAAAGTTCATCAAGACCCTGTTATAAATTTAATATTATCTGTAGAAATGGTATTAGGATCTTTTACAGCGCTTACTTATATTCCAGACCATCTGCAGCTATAGAATTCAATATTTTAATAGCTTTTCTGTAATTTCCTCTTAAGTACTCCAAATTTCCTTTCAAAAATACTGATGATACGTTCTGAAACGATTGATAATGTAAAGGCTTGTATTTATTTACAAATCATGGTTTTTCTTATCTACGAAAAGAACCAGATTTTTTGGTTTCATACATTTAAAACTTGTTGTCAACGGTATATTGAATTTTTAAAACAATATCCAAAGAGTTTCTGAAACTCAAAATCAAGGAACGTTTAACAACTGGCTAAATGCATATGATTTTGGAGTTTCTTTCGGTTACTGGGTCCTCAGCTGGTATCGAGAGAATTTTTTCTATCTTTGGTTTTGTGCATTCAGAGCTCCGCAACCAGATGAGGACCGAAAAAACTAGGTAAGCTTATTTGTTTATTCAAATTATTGGATAATTAGTACGCCATATCTGTAATACGAGTTAATATTTGTACAGCTTTGCATAGTTCTATTCAACAAAGCTTTCGGCTTCCCTCAGATCCTTTCATATTTTCAAGCCTCAGAACTTTCTATTGAAAATAATAATTCCAATTCACATGCAAGGAAATGAATTTTAAGCATCAGAAGATAAGATTTGAAAAAAACTAATTGATTTAAATTTAACAAAGCTTGCCTCCACAGATTCCATTTCAACTTTGGATAAGACTTACTACAGGTGTCCCGGAGGAAACTAGTGCCTTCCATTCTCTCTTGCATAATTTCAATTGATGAGTCATTAAATAAACCCTTGCTTTATACTTTAGTAATTTTATTCTAAAAGCGTCAGTGGCTGCATCTACATTGTCTTTTTTCTCTTTTGGTTCCTTAATCGGTTTTATAGCATTTTCCTTATCTGCTGGAGTGATCTTTGATGTATCAGTAGACACAAATTGACTTTCAATATAATTCAACAAAGACAAAGCTGCGTCAGGTTGATTTGTTACAATATGAAGTTCAATCAACAACAGACAAACTTTGTGCGCCAAGCTTTCCTCTGAAATTAAAAATGACCTCCCTCTTTATCACAAAAACATAAAAATAAATTAATCAATAAAAAAATTTCACTTCCAATAAAGAAAAAGAATAAATGAAATTCTCACCCATTGGCTCAACGAAAGTAAATAATTTGTTAACAATTTTGAGGGCCAAATCATACTGTCTAGTATGATAGAATAAAACGGCTTGGTTGTATCTCATAACGCATCTTTCGACATCGTCAACTCCTTCGGATGTATCCGCTGTGGTCATTTGCCCGCACACTGCATTTAGGCTTTTTCTAAACAGCTCAGTCTTCTTGAGATCGCTTTTGTAATACTCAGAGACAACTTTATTGTGCATTACTTTGAGATCTTTAGGTCTCAAAGCCTCCAGTTTGTTCAAATTACTCAAACAACCAGAATAAGAACTCTTGTGAAAATCTGTTAATGCATTCTGAGCTAATTCACGCTCGTGTTCCGTTATTACAGACGCTGTTGTCTCGCTTACATGCGATTCTGAGATCTCGGTCATTATCAGAATAATATTAGTATCAAATAGGCGGTAAGAAATTCCTGTAAGATAGAAACGAATAGGTAAATAAATGAGAATTAATTTGACAGCCGAAACGCAATATGTGAGGTTAGGAATGAGACCGAAAAGAATTTTGAGCCTCAGTGTTGATTGTTTTGTTGCATATTTTCGTGGATACTTGACAATAAGACTCACAATTAATTCATATGACATAAACAATTTTATGCAAATTAATTTGTCGTTAATTTATTGTAATTATAATCCGTGAACTCTATTTTGAAGAAGAGGTTGTGTAGATATGGAGCACGGGGATATACAGCGCCTCCAACGGCGGTCAGAAGTGAGAAGCGATAGGCGCGAATATTCAAATGCTTAAAATGCAGAACACAACATCCACGCTTATATAGATCTGAGAATCTTGCCCGTGAAATTGGACAAAAATAAAGTAACACGATTACTCTCAGCTAATCGGATCCCAGGATACAATGGAAACCGCCAGCGGGAGAATGGACCGACGGTGTGGCCGCTTATACAAATGCGCGTCGCTGAAACTGGAAAAGTATTTCGAGTTTCTAGCATAGTCATAGAATATAGTGTTGTGTCCTTACCTAAGTACCTTTCTGTCAGACATATAATTAAGAGGTTATATTTATTAAATATAAAAGCTCCACAATGTAAATAACGTAGTCATCTAGTAAAGTATTCGCGTTTTAAGTCAAAAACGAAACACTGAGTCATCTTTATCCCCGCGCGTGATTATCTAAATAATTGAAAGCAATAATTGAACCTTGAGATAATTATGTAGTAATACAAAAATGGTGAAAAGTATAGTTTTTGACATGAATGGGTCTATATATCATGAACGCCAGGTAATAAGATAGTCTGAATGAGTACAAACGTAGTTATCAAATCTCTTATAGGAGCTTGAATAGCCCAAAAAACTTTTTAACCTTTTATTGACTGTAGGTTAAAGAGCTCTGCGCTTTACACGCATTGAACAACTTGTTCCAAGAACACGGATTCACCAAACAAGAATTGGACCAAATATGCTATAGCCTAAGCCCCGATGTTTGGATTAATCCACACAAGTCTTTACTAGGATTAGGCAATTATGATATAAATGTTATCATGGCTGCCCTGCAACGCAAAGGTCACGAAGCCGTGTGGTTTGACAAACGCAGGTAACAATTATCATATAAAATTAAATATTCAAAGATACAGGTATATAAAATTGAAAGATTAACATTACTAATCAATTACCCATTTTATTTTAATCTAGAGATCCGAAATGCCTTCGGCTTGAAAATATTCAAGGTTTTATCTTGAACGTTCCTACCGAATATAAACTAGGATTTGTACTTCTACCTCTGAAAAGAAGGCATTGGGTGGCACTGAAGAAGATAAGCGGAACTTTTTACAATCTTGATTCTAAACTGGAAACTCCACAGCTCATCGGAAAGGTGGGAGTATCAGATTTTAATCATAAATTTTTCTCTTACACAGAAAACTTATCATTATTCCAACATAATGGACAATAAATCGAAATTCATTCACCCAGCAGAATAATTTTCATAATTTTGAAGTAATAACAATTTTCTTTCATCAATTTTATAGGACAACGAGTTGATAGCTTATCTAAAGGAGCAGATAGACAGTAAAGAAAAAGAATTATTTCTTGTTGTATCTAGAGAAGTGGACAGTAAGCAAGGGTGGTTGGTAGACCCGCATCAATCTAAGCTCCAAAATGATCCAGACCAAGATTCCATTCAATATATAGAAGATGGTTTGCCTTCGGAGGTTGATTTACAAGATAACACAGCAGATAAAAACGACTGTCAAAGTTGATGAAATATGTATTGTACAGTCACAAATAACGTTTCGGATCATGAGGGAATACTCGAAAATATTGCAGTAACTTCTGTTATCGTTTTTTTCCCCGTGTTGTTTTTTTTTTTTTTAAGATCCAATGGGACGAGTCATGGAACAGAATAATTATTATTACGAAGTAAAAACTTGTACAGATCACCTAAAGATTCAAATAATATTAGTGTTTGTGTTTGTTTTGAGATACATTTTTCTATAATCATATAATACAATGGAATTATATGGAGATTTTCACCTATGATTCAGTACATGAAGTTATTTATTATGGTACGTTAGCATAATCAGCATTGCTCAACTGAATATAAATGAATCTGCTTGCTTATCGAGATGTACTACTTGTCGTTAGTAGTTTGCATTTAAAAAATATTTTCGATGTTTAATAGACAGCATAGTTCTGTATTATGTGTAAATATTGTAAGAATAATTATTATGGCATACATCAACTCCGATTTATCAATATTGGAGAAAGTTTTTTTACAAAACTATTCAAAGAAGAATATAATAATTATCCCTGTGTTTTTTAGATGTATTCATTTATCAAAATCAATGTATTAGCTTGAGTTGTTAATTGTTTACCAATGTTGTTTTTAAATCGATTGAATTTAATCATCTAGAAAACTATTGCACGGTTGTGTTTCAGACGTGTTTCACATAGATTAATTAATTATGAAGCTACGTAGAATATAAGTCGAGAAATATTACTTATATACTTATTTGAAAAAAAGTATTTGGCAGTCTAGTTTCAGTGTTGAATATTACCATCTCATTCATTCATCTTGATGTTTTGTGTGAGCTAATAAGCAGGAATTATTCTCTACCAGAAGCCAGAAATTTTTGGTAACAAAAAGATTTATGTTCATATTTAGCACATGAATTTATTAACACCATCGCATTATGCATGCGTTTACTATAGTAATCTCCAATCTTCATCACAAATTGGGGTCACACGAAGCACTGAGTGCACAGAGTGGTTCAATTTATTATATTAATGAAAATTAGTTAATATTTATCACTAAATTTGAAGTGAATCGTTTATTAAGTTTTGAAAAAAGCTTCATAATAACGAAATTTTCGTGTAAGAATTTTGTCTTTTTATATGAATTAAATTCCTTTGCTGATTGGAAATCAAAGTTGATTAATGCGGAAAAGGTGGTTGTGTGAAACAGATGGTCCAATACAATATATGGAAAGCATACATATTGTAAAGTAATTTATAATAACTTTTCCAGTTGATAATTATAATGTAAACTTATTTTCATAACAGAAAAAAAAGGAATGCTTAGTGATACCTTTGCTTTCGCATACGACAAATTAATTATAAAGTTATTCTACGGATTGGAAATATTATTTGTTGAACAAGATTACATACATTCGAGCATGTTGAACGCAAAAGAGAATAGTAATAATATCCAAATTAATGATTATTAATATTACCTATATATTATCATACGACTGTATATAACTCGAAATACCTAAATGTTAGTTAACGTGATAAAAGTAGCGAATAGAGAAGGTAACTGGAAAATATTATTTATTTCGCATAATACACAAAGTACAATCTTTATTATTACGACTTTTAGATTTAGTAACAGTAAACAGACAAATTCAATATTCTTATTTTCAGCATGTCTAAGCTTATTTTAGTACCATACTTATACCACTTCTTTATTTAATATCTACTTAAATTGTAAATATTCCAGAGGTGTCAATAAATAATAATATATTTCACTTACTGGTATTCTTCTTCTGATCCTTGGGCTTATATTATGAAGGAAAGTAGCCAACAATTACCGATATCATTACAATATTTCTACACGCATCAGTTTTCACCATTTAATAGCAAGTGCTGTATTCATTTTCTCTATTTCATGATACTGTGTATGAAGAAACGCTATAGATTTATCAGAGTGTTCTCCTTCGAGCCACGAATTATAAAGATTAGAAATAACAAGATTTTCTTCTGGTTCACTATGAGGAAGATTATGATAGACGGATTCAAGCTTTGCAGCCAATTCACGTGGCTGACAACCATCCTGAGGTCTAATTTGCGCTCCGCCGTTCAGACACCCTGGAAAAGATCGATTATGCATCAGAAATAACGTAGTGTTACATTTTTAATCTTAATGAATTGAATAATTCTTCTTTGGAAGCAACTCACCCGATGGACAAGCCATTACTTCGACGTAGTGGTAAGCGGATTTTCCTCGCTTAAGTTTCTGGACAAGATTCTGAATATTCTTGAATCCATTAGCGATAGCGAACCTGAGAAGAATCTTCCCATCTTTTTCAAAAATTGCTTCTTTGAAGTCTGGGTTTCTCAGATTCTTAAATTCAACGGCAACATTCGATTCTTGGAAAAGATGGTAAGCAGCATACTGGAATATAAAATGAGCATAGCCGCCTGATCCTGACCCTTGATGTCCCCAGAGAATTTTATCAGACTGTTCATTGCCGTAGGCACCAAAAGGCCGGTCAATTTCCCTGCTTTCTACATCATTCAATGATACTCCTTGGCTAATGAGCATGTTTTCCAGTTCAACTGCAACAATTGAACACTTTCAAACTGATTTTGCATCAAAGCCTTCAATTAATAACAACTCCAGGTAGCTATCTAAGGAGTTCAAGTCAAAGAATTGATTTATGGAGTCAGAATAGCAAAACTGTACTTTGAGATAATTTTTTTAGATGTACGAAATGCTGAAATACGTGAATAAAACATGTAGAGAAGTTCAACTGTTACCCACTCGACGTAATAACGCAATCAACATCTCTGGTTTGTTTCAATTCATTGTAAAAGTCTTCTCTTGAAGCCTCAAGCTTCTTGTCATAACAGGGCATAACGCTGATGTGATAAACTCTCTCTGGAGGAAGTCCCCTGCATTTTGCTAAATGGTATTTGACCAAAGAGCCCATTATTTGTTGTGGAGATTTAGTCACGCTGATATAGGGTAGAATGAAATTGCCGTGAGTCTTTTCCGCGTAACATACCCAGCCTAAGTATTAAAAAAAGAGAAAAAATTATCATAATTATTATCAATAGATAATAAAAAATCAGAAATCCAGAAAGTAAATCGCTTCGTCTTACCAGGACAGGAAGAAGCTAGCATTGGTATTTGTCCCTTTACACCATCCTCCGAAGACTTATATCTCTCGATAAATTCTCTTGCTGTTTCTAACAGCGCGAAATCGTCCGCTGCAGTCATATCCAATACTACATCTGCCCCTAATTCACGAAAATGACCAGCTAATTTACGAGCAGCGATTTCTGGGCTTAAGGCATAACGCTCTGCGAGGGAAAGTACTGGTTGGACAGATAAACTGACCACTACAAGTCTTGCCTCGTCTCCTTTTCCATTCTAATAACAAAAATGATTCTGGTAGATGAATAATGATTATTGGTATTATTATAATTAATATGATTCTTATTGATATGGTTATTATTCAATATGATTCTGGAAAATTCTAAAAATCAATTCAAAGATTCTAATGAGCTGTTTAAAAAATGTAAAAAGTTGAATACAAAAGGGGCTGTTATTTACCTCTCGTAAATTTTTGTTTTCTTGTAGAACGCGCAGTAGTTCTTCCTGGCTTTGCTGAGTTACGAGAACACTTTCCGCTGTAGTGATGCAACCGCTGCAAGCCAGACAATCAGCTAATGTAATTTCTACCTTTTGGAGTTTTTCGGACACCCCGGACTGGTTAGAGAATAATTAAGATTTTTTAAGATTGTACTTTGCATTTCTTTTTTTAGTAAGTGAGTAAAAGAATGAAAAACGTGACGATCTTATCGTGTTATTGAGCTTGAATCAGATTTGTAGGTTAGATAATGTCAGGTTAGGAATATTGTAGTTTTTGGTCCACGAACCTGGTTTAATTCTACGTAAGCCCCGTCTTCCTGAATTTTTATTTTAGCTCCTGTTTTGGCCTTTGATTTTGGTATTTCGATTGGTTTTATACATTCCTGTAATGAAAATTCAAATCCAGCGCTAATTTTTTGTCGATGAATAGACGAAATTTTTGTGAAATAAATATTAGGACCAAAGGAGATCTTCGAGATTTACCAGTGACGGGGTTATGAAATCATCCAAATCCGTTAATTGTAATGCACCACTAAATCGGGATGCCATCTTTGACGATTTTATTATTCTGCTTTAATTCTATTTATTTATATCGTCCTCGTCCTCGCTGTCAAATACTCTGAGCTGCTCTGAGCCTTATGTCACGTGTGTTTAATTTTTAGACTATTTTCACGGAAGAAAATTTTGGCGCTAGTTTCCAAGCGTCACAATAGTGACGTAGTATGAATGAACTCGGATTTTTGAATGACATTCAATCTCTATTGATGGAAGTTTGTCTTCATTGATCAGGATTTGTCGTCAGCCTAGATCGTTCGTTGACTGCAGTCTCTAACCTGAATCGTAAAATTCACGCACCTGCGATAATCGCATAGACAATAAAAACATGAAAATTGTAAAAGTCTTCAATTATACAATAGATATTTTTTGACAGATCTTACAAGCTTATATATAGTTGAAATGTTAATATATCTGATAATGTATAGAAGAACAATAAAAGTAAGAAGTACAATATATGTCGATGAAATTGTTTGATCGTTCGAATAAAATCAGCGGCGTTTGCGCCCGCGCCGGCGCGTAAATAATATAATATAGGTTGATAAAGCCTCGTAGGGGATGATTCTCCCCTGTTGCCTCGGCAAGTAAATATTTTCCGTCCTCCCTTCTCCTTCCTTCTAACGCCACGATCCCTAAATTTTATTCTCCCTTCGCTTCAGCGTGAGTCACAATTAAAATCACCTAAGTTTCGCCTAATAGACTGCAATTTACTCTACGCTCGTGTCGTCCAGGTCTATTCTTCTATTGTTGCAATTAATTTCACTATTATTATAAAAGTCACAAAAAATAATGACCGAAGTAAAGAAAGATGATGTCGTCAAAATCCTTCATACTTATCCTTTGTGTCGCGTAAGTTTAATCACACCAATATGTCTATCATACGCATTCATCTTCTCCAGTTTATTTTTTACGTAACAATGAATACAATTATTATACTAGTACTAGTGATTTCAGATTGACCATCTCTTTGTCTGTTTATTTGTTTTTCTTTAATTTTTGTACAGATAATCATAACATGAATAATAAATATGTTATTTCACTGAAAATTAACTGCAGCACACCGCAGTGTTTATGTGTATACAATCCAGAATTTAAATTGATAGATAAACTAATTCTCTCCGTGATTTGTTTGACTCACTTTTTCAAACAGAAATGCGACATGAGTGACGAGATGAAGCAAGAAGCTATGGAGTTATGTGTAACAGCAGCTGAGAAGTATGCAGACAATTACGAAAGTGCTTCAAAAATGATAAAGGAAACAATGGACAAGAAGTTTGGAGCTTCATGGCACACTGTAGTTGGAGAAGGATACGGATTCGAGATAACATATCAGTTGAAACATCTACTATATATGTATTGTGCAGGGAATTTGGCTATTTGCATATGGAAATCAGCGTAGTAAAATTATTTTACCTGTAACTTTAAGCACTTACAATAAGCAGCTAATTTTCATTTTAGATCTATCATTTATGATGATGTATGTGCTTGTTTTCTCAAGATGCAATATACAAGCTGAAGAATTTATAGACAGGATCAAGAACATTGATAATATTTAACTAATAGTAATTGAATGAACCAATCATCCGTGCATCAAATGACTGATTAATAATAAACTAACAGAATAAACATTACAGATTATTATAAGGTGTGTAAATCGATGTTGTGATTTTAGTCTTGCGAAAATGTACCAAAGTTTGAAACAACAGATTAATGTCTATATCAAAGATGTTCTAGATTCTATGATTATTATAAGATTGTTATCCGAAATACAGGTTATTGTATAATATACACGATGTCTTTTATCACAAGATTTTATTACGAATTTTATTATTTTCGTTGAAAGCTTATACCATAGTAATACTCGTACATTATATAAGTGCAACACATTTTTCATCATTTGGAACAAATTCTCTTTGTATAAAGCATTTGCAAAAATAAAAAAAGATTCTAAAAAATAATTCATGATTAAATTTCATTGTAGATAAGATGAAATCAAGTAAAGCCTGAAACCGTTCTCCAAATTAATGCAGCCAGATTTCCTCCAGTATACATGTAGAGTAGAGTTTTCTCCTGATAAGTCATGGAAAATCCATAAGCTTCTCCTACGACTACTTGAAAAGGTGGACTGAACTTTTTGTCCAGACTTTCTTTGATCATTTTAGCTGCATGTTCGTAATTATCTGCATATTTCTCTGCTGCTGTTGTACACAACTCTAAAGCTTCTTGTTTCATTTCTTCTGGCATGTCGGTTGTCTATTGGAATCAGCATTGGGAATTGAAAATGAATGAATTTTTTTTATTTATTTCGTTTTCGAAGCTGCTCAAACTCACCCGACACAATGGATATGTATGTATAATTGCCTGAGGAATCTCTTTTTTCACTTCTCCAGCTGACATTGTCGTTTAAATAGGAAGAAGAAAACATGAAATCAGTATTTATATCAGTATTTATAAAAGTTGTGTTCGGTGCATCAGAAATCAAGCTCTGTTTCTATAAGTCAGCATCAAATAAAGTAATCAGATATTGAAAGACGAAATTCTGAATGAAAAATGAATGCATGGATTTGTGAAATAGATGAAGCTTTACAATTGTTGTTGTTTTATCAGAAAAAAATAAATTCATTTTAGATTCACATTACAAGGTGACATTTTTGAATCTCCGAAGTCGTACACCAATAGTTAATTTTAGTTATCGAATATTCAAAGACAGAGGACAAAAGAACTGGTGATAGTTTCGTTAATAAGGTGGCATATATTTATATAATTTCTTTACCCATTGAATTTCAATGAGCATAAATATTTAATCTTATACATGATAATGTCTTACGATGAATAATCGATATAGTAATAATATAATAATATATATAATTATCTATACAGATGTTATATCTTTTTATTTATTTGAATAAAAATATTTAATATGATTATACGAGTAACAGTATAATTCTAAAATAACTGATATTCTAAACAATAGACTTTAACATTTGTCAATAATTAGTTCAATAGACAACCAGTAAAATTCGAATGGCAAAGGGGATGCATAATTCTACTATGTCTACCTATGTCAGTTCGCATCCTCCAATGCCAAATTAATTAACCAATATTGTGTTATATGAAGCACCAATAAAAGATTTATGGTTTTCTGTCGAAGATAATGTTATAATATATTCATAATATTGATATAGATAACTAAACAAAGTAATAATTATAACATATAAAATGAATCTGAATCTACAGATAAAGAATCTGTAAAAGGTATGTACAAGGAAATGTTCGAGAAATTCGAATATCCTTGAATATATATTTATTACTTATATGAATTAGCTATAGCTGCACATTAAATACGATTGTTAAAAGCACGAATAAATGCAATAAATATCTTTGTATATTGGAAGCAAATTGTCACCGTTCATGAACTCATTTAAATGATAGAATTATTGTATTTAAATTAATGTTAAAAAGTAGTTATGGTCAAGATAGCACAAAATATCTGCAATCACTAAATAACGTATGAATAAATAATTCTAAAAATAATAAATACAATTCACGACGGAAACGAAAGTATAGTTTGATTATCTAATAAAAATTTCAGACTCGTATTTATAAATACCTACATGTATATTCTATCTGATCCTCTATGATATATATTTTAATGATTATTTGAATGAGAAGAAACTTTCGAGAGCATGTCTTAAAAACGAAAAATCTACTTATATGTATATGGATTTGATAACAAGTTAATAATTTCTAAATTCTGAAAACCTTCGATTTAATGATTTTGGTAAAGAAAATCAGTAACAAAGGGGGAATATTTTCCTTAATATCTGTTAAAAATGCGACTGGAATATTGAAGATAAAATAAATAGTATGGAAGAATAAAGCAATACATAGAAGATATGATGAAAGTCTGTGTTTTTGGATTAAAACAGGTTAATGTGTTAGTAATCTAGCTTTCTAAATTTGCCTAAGTAAATTACCAATTTGTTATTGACTCTAGATATTATTGCAGTCTTTTCTAAACTTGTTATTCATTTGATTTATGATAAGATTGTTAAATTTTTACGTACCATTCATTTCGACTGAATTTTTTCTTTCCTTTGTTACATATATTTATTAATACAGTATTTCAGTCTCTAAATAGGTAAATTCATTTTTTACTGTTCATATCAAGAATTGAAGTAGTAACTACTTTTGTTTTTAGACACGTATTCAATTTAAAACTACACCATGTATGATTTGTATACCTTGTTATTTGTTCTTTTATAAATTTGTAGCGCAAAAAAAAATTCGCAGACAAATAAAAATAGTATATATTTACAAAATTTGATGAATTATAATCAGCAATCTTACTAATAAAATAAAATTACAGCAACTACAAACGTTACTATAAATTTTCAATAATTGCACAACTTCCTGTTATCATTATTCATTAGTATTTTAAATAATATTCTTCTTCTTCCGATTATTCTTTTTATTCTTCTTTTTCTTAACTCGTTTACTTCTTTAATTAACATACCTGAAATTGTGTGACCAGAAGTTTTGTCGCTTTTGCTATATCGTAAGCGCAAGAGCGTACTTGTTGCAGGCAACGATCCATGTGGTCCGTATCGCTTGTGCACCTTTGAAGACCGGCACATTCAGCCTGGAGTCTGCCTGTGTTACCATTTAATTGACGTAAAGCTGACCGGACATTATCTTCCATTGGATTCTATGCAGAACAAAAATATCAATATATCTACAATAACAGAATAGTTAGAGTTAGAAAATCTATTTTTAAATAATTCAAGTAAACACTAACCTGTGGAAATATCGCAGTTAATTCGGCCACTGCAACACGAATTCTTTCGGCACAAGGCACAAATGCTTCTCTTCGAGTCGGCTCCTGCATAGCTTTCCACAACTCTTGAATACGTCTGGTAACTTGTTCTGTTCTTCTAGTAACTTCCTCACTAGGAGGAAGAGTAACAGCGCCACAATCCCACAGACTTTGGGTTGTGTTAGGACGAGGCAGTGCTTCAACCTCTCGCTTTGTCTAGAATCAATGTTTCATGATAAAGTATAGTAATCATAGAGTTATAACGAATTATCATTGGCAATTGTTATTTTCTGGCTTGTGAGGTGCTTGGATTGTCTGAACTTCTATTTTCAATAATTCGGAATCTCAAGATCATATTTACTTGGCTAATAGTTGTCGACCAAGGGGAAGACTTGCGAAGACCTTCTCTGGTCTCATACATTGATGCTGGCCGCTGACTTCCTCTTGATGTGGGAGTTTTAACATCTAGTACAGGTTCTAGCTCTGGCTCTTGTTCTCCGCTCGCATGGCCATTGACTGCTGGATCTCCCTGCAATCTGGCCTTTAGAGGAGTCTGAAGAATTGATTGAAGATGATTATAGTATATTGTGCAGAAAGTGGGCAATTCCTGATGCGTGTGAAGGTGACAGCATGAATCAAGGCGAGTGCTGTAAACACACAAGTCTGATATCGCCTTTCCGTACATGCCATACATACTATTTTTTGTAATTCCCGTAAAAGAAGGTTTGATTTGAGATGCGGCGGGGGCCAGGGATGAAGCCCTAGTAAAGTCCAGGGGTAAAGTCTCGGTCGGAGGTTACGAGGGCAAAGCCCGCCCCGTAAAAAAAAAATACAAATTTAATGTACACGCTTTATTTATTATTATGGACATGAATCATAATGCAACGTAAAAAAGAAAATACAAATTTATTTTACATGTTCGGTTTATAATTATAAATATGAATTGTAACGTAACGTAAAAAATAAGATTTTTTTTACAGGCTAGAGAAAAAAAAAATTCAAACATATTTTACATGTTTTGTTTATAATTATAAATATGAATTGTAACATTGGTACAATTTGTAAAACTCAAAGAGTTGGTGTCAGTTGATTTTTCATTTGTAGTACTCGTTGATGCCCCGTAATTGATGCTGGGTTCATCTTCATTTTCTGACATTGAAGCGCCATCGTTTATTTCGCTTTTTATATCTAATCGGTGTCGTTGCTCCGGTATTGTTTCTTCACGTGTTGAATCATCATCAGAGGCTGATTGATGTTTGCGCACCGATTCCATAACTTGTTTGCTGATCACTATTGTATTATTCAACGGGTCTTCAATATATCCATCCGATACTTGATCTAATTTCCATCCGCCATGTCGTTTTAACGTCGTTATGTTAGCTCCAGGACCGGCACGCAAAGTTGCTGAAGTCTGCCGGAAACTGTGACCAGTATAGGACTGCGGATTCGATAATTGCAGAAACGTGGCAATTTGTTTTGGCATGGCACCAAACTTGTTGATACCGATGACTTGTTGAGTACATTTACCATGTTGATAATTTAAAAAAAAACGAGTTGATGTTGTTTTGTTTGGCCGGAGAGCTGCATATTTTTTAAAAGTGGTGTAAAATTTCCCCATGATTGTAAATGATTGTGGAATATAATTTTTTGTCCGTCGGATAGATACTACTGCCATAGATCCCGTGTCAGTGATGTCTTCTATATCTATATGACATAGCTCTTCACGTCTACACGCTCCAACCACTCCAAAAATTAGCGCGGTCTAAATGTGAGATAGTTATTATCAATTAACGTGTTTGTATATGCATGAGTATACGAATAATTTATGTTATTTACCTTTGTTGCTAGAAATTGATCATCAGGTGCTGTATTTAAAAATTTTTCCACTTCTTCTGACGTGAATACTCGCGACTTTTGACTTTTAAATCCAGTTGATTGTCTTTTTAAGAATGCGGTTAACGTTTTATACGTACTGATATCAATATTATTTGTGTTACTGATAGTACTTTTCAACATTGAATATTGTGACCACAAAGTTGATGGTTTCAATTTTTTGGATAAATCATCGAAATATGCCAGCAAGACATTTTCCGAGAATGATGCTGTATGGTTTTGTTTTTTCCATTCCATCAATTTGTCATAAGCCGACTTATATTTGTCACGAGATTTTTGTGGCAATAAATTTGCTGTTACACTTTTAGCTGATTCTACGGTATCCGGTGGTGTATCCTCAAAATTGTCACTTTCACTTGTACTCATTTTTTTTTTTACCGCACTCAATATTGTGGTTTTTTTTTTTTTGTTATTTATAGAACTTGATATTTCTTTACGCAATAGACGATAAACACGACGCTCTTTGTCAAACTTGGAGTAATGGAGATATAGGTTACATACTGCCAACGTTTGATGGCGCCACTGAGCGGTGCGGTAAAGATATTTTCCACACTAGTGCGGAAAGTGTGCACTTTCCGCATGGCTCGGGGATAGGCTATTTTCTACACGCTTCACATGCATCAAAAATCAAACTCTTCGAGCGGTTGTTGCAAAAAAAAAAAAAATGTTCAAATACATTTCTGAGGATGAAAAGTTTCTGTAAATTATACTTTTGATTCCTAGGATAGAGGATTTCAGTTCCTTTACATTGCTTTGCTCGATTTTATTTACCTGAATCATGCTTCTTAAGTCACAGTTTTCTTGCGAAAGTCTTTCGACGGTGGATTGAAGAGACCGTATTTCATTGCGTAAGTCGCGTATTGTGGAATCAGAGAGAGTCAATTGCCTCTTTAAGACTTCGACGACGGACGGTAGACCCTTAGCCATTGGAGCGAGAGCTTTCTAAGTAAAGATAATTACATTTTGATAAAAAAAAACGGTACGACTTAAGCGTTTTAATCCACACCAATGAATTACGATGAGTGTATTACGATTAGAAACGATGTTAGGGAAACATGAATCCTTGCAGGCGACGAGCTAAGACTTATTAAGTCAGCTTATTCATGTAGCTTTCTAATTACAACATGGATTAGGATTGTATTATCAAAAATTTTTTCTGGCAACGGCTGTGCATGCACCAACACAGATCTGCGCACTTGCCTAATAACACTGCCTGCAGAAGAGCCACGCGCTCAGTCGATTCCGTATTCGCTGTTTTCCTACTACTTCAGCCACCTTTAATGAGTTTTCAAATAACTTAACTTGCAAAAATTGATCAAGAATTCAAAAAACTATCATTGAGTGGATATCTCGGAAGGAATCATCTTAAGTGGCAAGTTTGAGTGATTTTCGAACGACTTTTTTAATTGTTAATAGATTACGCGATAGTGTGTATGTGTTTATCAATTTTTGTATTCTATTCTACAAGTAATTTGCAAAAATACGTTGTTATACCTCGTCATCTATGTTCGGGACAACTGAAGTCTGCGCAGAAGCGTTCACCACAGTAAGGGCAGCGTAGTCATCGTCCGAAGCAACGCTGTCGTATAACGGCTCGTCGTCGGACACTTGAGAGGCATGATTTGAAACCGTTTGTTCTTTGCGTAGTAATGAAATTGCGGGATCTAAATTATAGAAGACAAACTATATATTATTGAATATATTCGATTAAGGGAAATTTAATCGTGAATCAAATGATTTTAAGAACCTTGTGGTGGCGTATTGTTCGCTAGCATGTGTCTCTGCTTTGCTTCGGTAAGAAGGTCGATAATCAGGGTAGAAAATTCTTGGGAAGTAAAACGAGCCAGTTTTTGTCTGCCTTGATTCCGTGTGGAAGACAATTGCGGATTAACCGGGAGAAATGGAACGGTGCATCTCTCTGGCAGGGAGGCGTTGGACATCCAAACTGGAGTAAACACAAGTAAGTAATGTAAAAGTTGCTAAGAGGGATGATCATTTCTGTTCATAGTGAGGGAGAAATTCAAGAAAATAGAATTTGTGGAACTGATCTTTAGCGCTAGTTACATTCAAACATTCTAGACTGGTAGAAATTGTGAGAAATCTAGGTTTCAAGCGTACTACGATTCTCACGTCTTGAAATATTCAATTTTTATTTCTGATTGGTGTGAACTAGATAATATCGATACTAATTGCAATTCTAATGCTTTCTGTAGATAATTTGATTTAACACTAAGAGCTACGATAAGCAACGTAAGCTAGTCAACGCAATATTGTAAAAATTTAGCCGTCACTGGCGTTTGAGTTTTAGATATACATAAAATTCAAATCATATTCAACTTACCTCTCCTTATGTATGGCGGAATAAAAAATTCATGCGAATTAATAACGATTAGTCAGGATTAATTGTCTAGCGTAATAATCAACAGCATTTTAATAAATGTACTCTATTCTGATTTTTGAAATTGTTTTAACTATGACGACTATGATAATATAATAATTAAGATGTTATTGTCAATCTATCTCTATCATCATAGCTTACAAAACACAGTATTTAGCAGCAGAGAGGAATCCCAAGATTATGGACTGCGATAATAAGGAAATATACCGTCTTTTCATTTACTAAATCAGTTTACTTACTAGCTTCTGTTTCTCGACGATCAACCTCATCGTAAACGTCCATTGCTAACTCCTCCAATAAGTGATTTGGTAACTGAAATGCGTTATTGAGTGAGTCAATTTTGAAAAACAGAGAAAAGTGATTTAAAATCTTTAAAAATATATAGATGCAGGTAAATACTCGCTTACAGATGAAAGATAATAGTATTTATTGAATTAGTTATTTCAGTTTCTAAATCCTACGACTCAACTCACCATTTGTAACTTATTTCTAGCTTGAATAGTCATTTCATTTCTCTCCGTAGTACCCCACTGAGGAATGACGATATGTTGTCCCAATCTGTGGTCTGGTTTTCTAGAGCAAACGTGATACGAAAATCTGTCCGTTACTTCGTACATGCTTTCGATTATTCGTTCAGAAAGATCTAGATGACCAGCCATCCTGTAGAAAAACAAAAAACGTACTTCGGTGATTACCTAGAAGCTATAAACACTGTAATCATAACAGAAGAAGCTATCTTCCAGCTGCTCTCTATTTTTGGTGCATCATTCTTGCCTCCTAGAAAAGTTTACACAAAAAAGAAAGGCAGAACACAACTTACTTAGCGTGTTCGGCTGGAGTTTGACCATTTAAGTCCATTGTACTGGGATTGCCACCATTTGCTATTAGGAGTTCTAGTTGTAACGCTTGACCTGCTTTAGCGGCGACATGTAGAGGCGTTGTTCCTTTTTCCTAGGTTTAAATTTTGTTCATATTAGTTATTCAGAAATGACTTCTTGGGCATCTATAATCGTAGATTTTATATCTGTGAAAACTGAAAAGCAAATCCATTTGTACCTGATAAAAGTAGTTCGGATTAGCACCTTGAGCCAATAAACGAAGGGAAGTTTCGAGATTAGCTGTTCTAACGCTACTGTGAAGTTGTCTGCTCAGTTCTTCCTCGCTACACATTTCCTCTTTACTAGGCCGTAGTATAAACGCAAGTTGCTGATGTTTTGCCTTTATGAAATCTGCCTTTACTGGACTAAATCAACACACAGACACATAAGAATTAATCTACTATTGAATTCCCAGGCTAATAATTGCTAAAAAATAAAACGGCACGCCTAGTTAAAATTTTTTTTTAACAATCAAAGCCTAGTTTTCCGGCTCTTCAAATTATATTAGACCGGGATTTTCACGGGCTAGTCTGTCCTTGAAAGAATCATCCAATGATTTGATTTTATGTATTTACATATTTACATATCATTGCAGTATCAAAGATTCTGTTCTTTGTCTGATTAAACAGGTTTTTTTTCTGAAGAATGAGTGACAAAAAAGTCTAAGATCAATGCAGCGATTGATCCGAATGGTCTAAAAGACTGCTTTGACTTTAACTGTATCTGATTATAAGATGCGATAAATGACTATCCCTGGTTTTTACGTAATTATTTAAATGGAACTAATAAACTGCTGTGATAAAATTCCGTTGCCGAATAGTCCTCATCAAATATTTCCTTCTGAGGTGCATACACCCTCTCAACTTACTGCAAGAGATCCTTAGGCTGTGGTTTTCGTCTACTAATCTTTGAATTGCTAGGATCTAATAGAGAATGTTCCCAAATACTGTTAGCTCCATTATTATTCAAAGTACGCACCATCTGCAAGAGAAATAAAAGTTGTTTACTGTGTGAGAAGATAAGGAGGACATGAAAGCATCATAAAATAAAATCCAATTTATAATTTTTTGAGACATGTATCAATTAATTTAGAGATAAATATTTACTAGATCAAAAAAAGGGGATAAGGTTGCAAGGGTATAAAAAGAATTTTAAGATTGAAGGAAATTCAATCCTTCTTATAGTATCATTTACTTACAGAAAGTAAATAAGTGCTCCAAATTCCTTTATGTAAAGACTTAATGTGCGATATGTGGCGTCCTAAGCTCCGATGAATACTGCAGCATTCGTCGCACAGGAGGATAGCTCGGTTTAACGAAGCCCATCCTGGTTCTTCATACATAATAAATACAATAAATTGATTTAGTTGTAAGTTTGAGTGCAAATTAGACACGAATGGAAGAAAATAAAACGTCAAAAGAGTGTTTTTTAGATTAAAACGAGATTTGGCAATTTTTATGCCATCTGAATGCAGATTCCGGTAATTTTCAGATATTTTCATCTCGTCGTTCTTAAGATTATTCAACAAGTTTTTCGGACAGGCTGAGATCCTTCTGAAAACCTTTTTTTGGAATAATAAAAGTAAAAAGACGTAGATTCATAGAAATCCGCAAAGGAATTTTCCGACAAAACCGTAAAAGAAATAAATAACAGATATAGGTTGTATATTACTTTTGACAAACGGATTGTTTACCCTTTTACTGCATTTCCGCATGCGAAATTACAGATTGTTTTTTTTAAACAGTAAATCGTGAAGATTTAGAAATCTTCTTTCAGATATGACTAAGTCTTATTAAGTAGATAAAACAGTAACATAATTACAGTATAGTATGAGAAGTGATAGAAAGGTTGGAGATTCTACTTCGGCAAGTTTCGAACGGGTCTTTCTAACCTCGTTTGAATGGATTGAAAGATATGTTTGAGGATAAGAAGAGTCCGTTTTAAAGTTCAATTTTTTTGAATATGATCTTATTGGATGATATAATAGTGAAGTATCTAATCAAGAAGATCAAAGATATAAATAAAAATGATTCAGTTACCAGGGGCTCCGCAGTCGGCACAAGTATCTACACTTCCCCGATGTTTAGGCCGCGCCATCATTCCGCTTTCTTATAATACACCTACCCTCACAGTTTTCAATATTATTAAATATATAAAACGGTTGAAATTCATAACTCGCAATTAACCGACATTTAACTAAGTCGTTACAATTAACGTATGTAATTGTGATGACAAATAAAAACACTGCCCAACGACGCCATTAATCTTTTTATTAATTAACTTCGCTACATACACAATCATGCATACATAAACGATTCGATTCTTTTAAGACGATCTTTTCGACATTCGATTATATCTATCCGGATCTAGTTATTGCAGAATCGATTCTATCGATTGAATTGAATTCAAATCATGAAAAATCTCAGACACTAATATCATTTTATTATTATTACGTAAACAGAAAAAATCGAAGAAATTGTAATAAACTTTGAATATTTTCTTTATTTTTCTATGCAACAAATTTAACCCCTTACAGATGGTAGATATTAGTTTGCGAAGTTAGGAGAAACTATTGGATAGTTCATTCAAACTTCTTTTATTATTCATAATAAATATATTTGAAAATATAATTAAACCAGGATAAGGTCATTCATTTATTATGGAAAAAAAACGCATTACACAGTAATTATATCTTATAAATATTCACGAAAAATACAATAAATTAATTGAAAAATCAGCCATTTCATTTATCTTATTTATATAATCACAGGGTTTATATTCTACATAGAATTCAAATTAAAAGAATATATATAATTTATAACTAGCAACGTATTAGGGGGTAGCATACAAATCGTGAAGTTCTTTAAGCAATTTATCCGACAAAAGAGCTTCGTCATTCTTATCCAATGAATCACGAATTTTTACTTTTTCATCCGACCCAATTCGATAATGCCTTGAATCTGGCGTGTTTAAAAATTTAATAGCAGATTTAAGAACCATATATTCTCTCAATGGTCGCTCACTTCTTCTTCCCCATCTTGCACTACGCAAAGGAGTAGTCATGCCAGGTGTACACGGCTTAGATTTAGTCTGTTTAATCATTTTCTGTTTACCCATCGCAGGTATATTTTGTTCTACAACAGGTACAGACAGGTCACCTGTATTTTTATTAGCTAATCTAGCGGAACGTCTTCTCTGAAGTGGTTCATTCTCAATGTTTTCTACGTTGTTATTCTTCTGCTTCGACTTGGTCAATTTATCTTTAGGTGAATCCTTTCCTTCTTCTTCTGTTTGAAATTCTACATTTAATGACTTTAGATTGCTCTCTTCTTTCGTTTCTTCAGGTTGATTTGGTTCCTCACCAAATTCAAAACCCTCCGTATAACTAGTCTCAGAATTTTTTGACAACTCTTTACTGTTCAAATTACTCAATGTTTCCAACTTCGTACTGAGCTTGAGGGCTTCTTGTTCATCCAACTGCGCATTTACTTTTTTCAGAGCTAGTTTCATACTTATTAAATTCTTTTCATACCCAGATATGGATTGAGTCAAAAAATCTCGCTGCTTGAGGAGCATACAAATAAATTCAGTCGTATTGTATTGGCTGTTTAAATCGCTAGTTATTTCCGAACGAGCGCAAGCGCTCTCTGTGCGTCTGAAGAGTAGCGATTCATCGACTAAGGAAGAGTTTGCGGATGGTCGTAGGCTCAAAATTTCCGAATAGGATCCATCCTGCACAGGAATTTGTACAGATTTCTCAAAATCTTGAGCAGTCAATTGCGGAGCTGATTCTTTCTGCATTACGATAACAGTAGGCCGTTGAAAACTGGCTTTTGTTTTATTTTCATCGTGTATTACATCTTCGTCAGTTATTCCTTTACTATTGAGTAGAATCTTTAGACACGGATCAGCTAATTTAACATAGTTTTCAGACTGATTAGAATCGTTTGTATTCCCCGAGCATTTAGAGCATTTAGTGCTTTTCTTTTCATCTTGAGGATTGCTGCACGGCGACGAGTCTTTAGAAAGATTGTTCGAACCATCGCTATCAATTGTTTTCGAGCCTTCGATTAATTTATTTGAAGTATAAAGTGTTGGCAGTCTTTTGTCTTCTCCAGAGGAGTTAAAGGACGATTCAAGAGGCTGCGGAGATTCTTCAGATACATCTGACGGCCCTTTAACTCGCGGATTTTTCTGCACAAGCATAAGTCGATTGCGGGTCGGTTTATGGATGAAAGTTCTTGATGCTAAAGAGTTCCGTCCATTTAAAAATGAGCCTGTGATAGTGCCTGGTGGCAGCAATCTACTCTGTCTTGGGTTCTGGCTATGCGGAACCTTTCCACTCTTTGTTTCCAGTTTTTTGGCGGGAATAACAGGGGTTTTTGGTGCAGATTTCTTTGCACTTAAGGCCTGAGTGTTTATTATTGACGGATTCCCGTTTTCCTTTGGTTTAGAATAGTCATATAATTTATCGAGCCGCTTTCTGACAGTTCTTTTGGGAGATTCGAGCAGCTTGTGAATATTACGAATCGGTTTACGAGATGATAAACCTATAGAAAGTAACAGGTGAAATTGTATCTTTTGTGTAATGAATCGAATATAATATTACAGATTTGAATTAAAAAAAATTGTTATTCCAAAAGGAGAGCACATGATTACACTCTTAGTAGATATAAACTTCATATTATAAATTTATCAAGTTTACATTTCAAGTTTTTCAATCAAGTCGGTGACTGGCTCAAGAAAATTCAAGCCTTCTTTAGACATCTAAAATTGCCAGTGAATTTTTTCAAAGCTCCAAAAACTATACATATATTATTAAATACTAACCCATAGTTTTACGGCTTGAACCTGGATTCGTGAAACCTAGAGGATTGTCAAAATCTGCAGTAGATATTCTCACAGGAAGATACTTGCCGCTCTGCACAGGAATAATAAATATCATTCATTCATGACTAGCAATCTCACCTCTGTACATCAAAATCTGTTAAAATTATTACCACAGATCGAGAGTTGGCCATGGGAATTTTCACAGCAGAGTCAACGGTTCTAGTCATCGTAGTTTCACGACTAAAATGCTTTTTACCACTGAATGCTAGAAGCAGAATATTATTCTTGTTTAGAATGTTAATCTATGTAAATCATAAACATCAGAGAATTTGTTTGTATAAATGCTTGTCTTTGTTAAACTTTAAAAAAACCTTAATAGTTTGAGGTTATTTTGACAAATCTTTTATTTTTGAATCGTAAAATTTTGCAAACAGGTAAATGAATGAGAATTTACCTGCCATTATGATGCGGCTATCAAGTCGATAGTCGGGTAAAATTTTTGCTGACTTTATTCACTGTTTACCAGTTTGAAACAACGTTCGAATTCTCGAAAAACATTTAGACATTTTTGTACGGGTTATAAGAGTCGAAGATGTTGTCTGTTACTTCTGAGAGCTTCTGCAAGATGTTATCAATCTATTTTCAACGTGTCATACTTTTTATACACTTATTATAAGTTAATTCTCAATCTCATTAAAGTGATATTCAAAATTACCGTTACGTCTTTAACCGTCGAAAGATTCAAACTACAAATATCTTCGACTCTGAAAAGAAACGAAGAAAGGAACACAGTGTTGGTTCCTGAATTCAAACACAAATGGCGGCATGGCGTCTACACATACCTGCAGATTCAAACATTTTTTACCGTCAAGCGATCTACAACACATCCACATATCTTTGGTCCGATCCGGGACAAATATGGAATTTCTGTTTGAATCTTTGAATCATGTTTATTTATGCTAGAGTCCAATCGAGTGTTTATTTATCGTTAGAATTAAACTGTTCTCAAATATAAATTGATTGTTCTCAAGGCTATATCGTTTACCAAAGCATTAATACGACATGGATTCATATATCATACAGGTATAGATCGATTAAGCTGTCAAACTCGTGAATATCTTGCAACTGCTTTAAGGTTATGTTATGTTAGGTTATGTGATGCTATGATATGTTATGTTATTTTATGTTTATTTACAGCTTCGGCGCGCGTGGTTAAACCAGGACGGAGATCTCCTAGCTGTAAATATATATTATTTTAATTATTCAAAATATTAATTCATCGGTTAATTACTATCCCTATTATGATTTTCTTTTGTTTTTCTTTTGCAGGACTTACTTTCCCTAAATCATAATCACGTTTTCAACTCCCAACTCGGAACTGAAACAGCAATGACAAAAGCAATGGAACATTTAACTCCCCCGTTCGACGACTTAGTTCTCCACCATTTGAAGTAAGGATTAAAATATTCATAAAATTTAAATCAATTAAATTTTTATTCTATAATTTTCAGGGTCATATCATCGATAAACAAAAATGATCCTTACACGACATACTTGCATCAAAGTGCGGCTGTTCAATCCTTGGCGAAAATTCTTCAATTACAAAAAGAGGAAAATTGGATGTTGCCAGTGATGAATTCAATGTGTTTGGATCTCAGGCGACTGGCAGTTAGATCTGAAGCTCTTAAATCTAGCAAGAATCAAAAGCCCGGAGAAGTACTCGAAAAATGTGCAGAATGCTTGATGGGGTGCTTTAGAGTTTGCGCTGCTGATAATAGGAGCTCTGAAGACGATACTAAAAGATGGGGAATGCTGGCCTTGGTCAATCAACTACTTAAAGTCTACTTTCGCATAAACAAACTCCACCTTTGCAGGCCTTTGATCAGAGCGATTGAATCGTCTGCTTTCAAAGACCAGTTTGCACTCGCTCAACAAATTACTTACAAATTTTTTGTAGGAAGAAAAGCCATGTTCGATAGTGATTACAAGGCTGGTAAGATCTGGAAGAAGGTTTTTAACTATTAAAAAAAATCGGAAGAATCAGTTTTATTTTGATTTCTGGGTTTCAAACTGGTTTTCAATGTTATTTAATCCATTCAAACAATTCTCAGAAGCCTTTTGATACTAGTTGTTATATCCAATGTTCATAAAACGGATTCAAAGAATCTGAAAATTCTATTTGAAGAAGAAAGCCAATTGATTTGGATAAAATTGGCTGTTGAGTGGTTTTAAATGCTTGTCAATCTTTGTTACAGCTGACGAATACCTGACCTACGCGTTTGTTCACTGTCACAAACAGTCGTCGAAGAATAAACGTCTTATACTAACGTATTTGGTACCAGTTAAAATGCTGCTCGGATATATGCCGAAGAAATCGTTACTTGAAAAGTATGATTTGATGGAATTCTGGGAGCTTGTTGAAGCAGTTAAAAGAGGGAATTTAAGAAGTTTAGAAGAAGTTATGAGCAAACATGAGATATTCTTTATCAGCGCTGGGATTTATTTGATTGTTGAAAAATTGAAGTTAATTACGTACAGAAATTTGTTCAAGAAGGTTTATCTTGTATTAAATACACATCAAATCCCTGTCGAGACCCTTTTAGCTGCTCTAGAAATGCACGGGGTAGAGGATGTCGATATGGACGAAACCGAATGTTTGGTCGCTAATTTAATATTCGAGGGGAAAATCAAGGGATACATTTCCCACCAGCATAAAAAATTAGTCATTTCTAAACAAAACCCGTTTCCTCAATTGTCATCTTTGAATTGAACAAATAACTTAATTTATAATTTAGTTTAATTTTTTTCAACAAATGATATGAGGGTATTTAATAATCTTACCACGCATTTATTCTACTTTTATATCAACTGTATTATATAGCTATAATAAACATTATTGTTGTACAAATGACTATCGTTATATATTCAACTTAGTACTGGGTAATTGTTTTTATAAAGACGCGATATGATAATGTAAAGTCTGGCACATCTGTTTTTACAATCTAAACACGAAGTAGCATATTGTTTTGGAATGTTAATGGTATAATACATTCTTTAGAAACGTTAAATATTCGTTGAAAATATACCGATATATGGATAGGTTTACATATTCGAGAAGATAATACATAAAAAATGAATACTATCAGTTTTTATTCAAATTTGATAATTTCTCTTAAGTATTATAATTTTTCGATCGTTAAATAGACCCAAATTATAAAATCAGGGTTTGAAAGCGTTTTCTGAATTTGAATTTGACGCTCTGTTACATTCGCTCACACACAGGTAGCTTCACATAATTGCAGAGATAATATAAAAACTTGATTCTACTTTTTTTACTTTTTATTGCGATTTTTTATTTTAAATGTTAGAATTTAAAATAAATTATGAACTTATGGTTTAAAATTCAAAATTTGAATTTGACTTCAAACGCGTTGAAGCGTAGTTACAATTTTCGAGAGTAGGTATTTCGACTAAATATATCCACCGCTAAAAAAAGGGTGAAAAAAAGGTCGGGTGTAAAATAAAAAATGTATTTTTTCGTGCCAATCAATATCCTAAAAAGTCTTTATTAAATTGGTGAAAATCGTTAAAATGACGTGCTATTGATTGCGGGCCTTATTGGTTGGGCCTTCGGACCTCGACCAATCAAAACTAACTCAGTATTCGATGCAAGTATGGCCGCCCTGCCGTCACCTACGCAGGTATAAGATACTTTCATCATTTTTTACATCTATTACAACTAATCGCGACTTTATTTAACCACATAGAATACTGCTACATATATTGCTACCCATTATTAAGAACAATTCGCTAACATATATGTGACGAATATAAAAAAAAATCGTTTTCTTTATCACAGCGCTCTAGCCACCCGTGACACACTGACTGACAGCATCAATGCGATTTAAAATTCTCGGTTGTTTATTTCAACCTGCCGATTCCTAATCGGTTCTAGATTCTCAGATATGTTCATAAGGCTATTTAACCTAAGAAAGAACATTTCCACTTCATGCCGAAATTTAATATCCCTAAAAGCTACGGTTTTCTAAAAAATGGCGAACGCTTCCAACGCACACCCCTTTTATCAGCCTCATCCTCCGCGATTATTCACAATTATTTACCCTCGTTAGACATCAACAGGCTTCATTTACTGCTTAAAGCAACGTTTGTTTCTGTCCATATTTTTCACTAGCATAGATTACTCAGATCCGAAAATCTTACGAGTAATAATAAGCTCGAGAAAAACGGCCCGTGATTATGTCCCTTGAGACGTTATCTTCGATACGAATATATCTCGTTTCCTGTTGATAAACATACTACGTAGCTATTTTTTTAATTTTATCTTAATCAGTTAGAAAATATAAAGCCATAATTCTGATTCTTTTCAAATGACCTTTAAAAATTGTCTCATTTTCGTATTATTTGAGCTTTTTAAAAACGTGCGTAACGCTTCTTTCGAATAAGGTTCAAAGAATTTTTTCCACTTGGCCATAAAAAGTGGCAATTTCTTTTACACACACAGAATTTCCTCTCTCCGTGTTTAAATCGGACAAATTATTCATTAATACAATAAAAATTGAATTATTTCAGGTGGCTGGAAGCCACAGCGCCATATATGAGGCCTATTATTATCAGGTAAAGAAAAAGGATGAAATTTTTTAACTAAAATTAAGTTCAATATATTAAAAACCTATCGCTGACATTATTTTTCTCTGAAGATCGATCCTAACGGATATGGGAGAATCGGGGCGATGGAGGCAGCAAGATTCTTGAAAAAATCTCAACTCAGTGATGTTGTGCTTAGTAAAATCTGGGATATGGCAGATCCGCAGTCACGAGGGTCGTTAGATAAATCTGGACTTTTTGTTGCCCTCAAACTTTGCGCGCTTGCTCAAGCTGGAAGAGACTTAAGCATGGCAAATCTAAGCATTGAAACGCCGCCACCAAAAATGGTAATTTTTTTTCCCATTTTGGTATCTGTTTAATTAAAGGTATGGAAACAAGATGGAAAAGTAGAAAACGAATAAAGAAACACAGTTATTTGCCAGTGAATACGTTGCTATCTTCTTATACATGGATTCCTAATAGTTATAACAACAATCTTATCAGTCAGGGATCATGAATTTATGTCAAAGTGTTTAAATGGTACTTAGAAGATTAAAGACATGCCTTCTGCAGCTTTTGTATATCTTAAAGTCGAATAAACACTCAAATTAAGTTGAAACGATGTTTTATATTTTTTTTACAGAGAATATGGTCTCTCAGGATTCCATATGTTGTATATTATGGGTTTATTACTTCTTTTGAATTAATAATACTCCAAGTATAGGGTGAAGAAACATTGTGATAATGTTTTATTGAGCTTTGTAATTTATATAATGGAATTTTTTTAACAGGGGGAAATTCCCGTAATACCACAGAAATCTAAGCCTGTATCCCCGGCGGTAATAACATCAATAAGTAACGGCGACTGGTCAATAAAACCAACGGAACGGGCGAAATATGATCAACTATTTGACAGTCTGCAACCAGCGAATGGATTTATTCCGGGAAATAAAGTAAAGGGTGTACTAATGGATAGTAAATTACCGCTGGATACTCTGGGAAAAATATGGGACCTTGCGGACATGGATAAAGACGGAATGCTCGATAGGCATGAATTCATCATCGTAAGTTAGCGGGTTTTGACTACAAGACTTCCGAATTGCTTTTGATATTCTTTATAAACATAACTTTTATACTTCCTAACGTAATTTTCACCTTTTTCTACAGGCTATGCATCTGGTTTACAAGGCACTGGAGAAATATGCTATTCCTAACGTACTACCACCAGAATTGATGCCTCCAGGAAAAAGAAAAGAGACCGCTATACCAGTCTCCAAATCTCCAGTTCCCCAAATGGTTGCTCCGCCACCTATTCCTCCTTTGCCTAATGTACCTGTTCCGAATAGTCTTGTTGGTCTTGAACCAGCTAAGGTAATCTAGTTTCTTGTCCGATTGACCCAAAGCTCAGATCACATGTATTTTAAGCTTCTGAATATCTTGTACATTGAATGAAGCGAAAGTTCCTCTCGCTTTTTTCAACCTAGTTTAATACCCAGTTACCTAAAATCAGAGATATTCATTTAATTGTCTCTTTAGCCACCTGTTATTCAACACTGGGTCGTATCAGCCGAAGATCAAGTAGCGGCGGACAAACTGTTTGCACAAGCGGACATGGACATGGATGGATACGTCTCTGGGTCTGAGATTAAGGACGTATTTCTACAGAGTGGATTGCCACAGACTGTTTTAGCCCACATCTGGTACGGTGTTATTTAAAATTGAAAAACCGAGCATTGTAGTAAATTTGAGATTAGAAATTTTTATGGATTATTTATTTTATTTTCAACAGGGGTCTGTGCGACATTTGTCAAAGTGGTAAACTAAACAAGGAACAATTCGCTCTGTCTATGTGGCTTATTAAGCAACAATTGAGAGGTATGGAACCCCCTGCATCCCTCACACCAGAAATGATGCCTCCGTCTTTGAGAAAACTTACAGAAAATGTTGTGGTGAGTAATAAGTAACAAATATGAAGTCATTTGTATGACTTACGAGCAGCATATAACGCTATAGATTACTGTAAATCATTGTCACCCCGGTATTAATGTTTTGTGATACGTCTTCGACCTCTGAAAGCTTTCCAGAAAACATAAAGGAATATACTGACTATTACAATAGCTCCGAACATGAATACATGATGATCGAATTTGATTTCTAATTCTTCTCTCACTTCTAGTCTCACAGTGCCAGCCAACCCCTGGTTCTGCCAGCAGCTAGGAAGCATTAATCATGTTGAGCATCATATAGTCAATGTTTATCTTATTTCATCTGTCTGCTTCCTACCTATAGATATTTGCGTCTGCAAATCGCAACTTTTTTATAACCACCTCATTTTTCATACTGATGTAAATCCTGCCTTTGGATTGCTTTGCGATCAGCATAGGGTTCACCACTTTATTCCCAATTTGCCACACGACAAGTGCGTCGGTGTTGAGATTCCTTCAGACAGTAACAGAACGGTGTATATTATCTAAAGCCAGACCTAGAAACTAATGTAAAGACGCTTTCCCTCACCCCGGACACTTTAGCATTGTTTTTTCGCCATGTTTTCGGTAAATTGTAACGCGTGTTACAGTCGGTAGTGTGTCAGGAAGGTCTTGATGCATGGAGTAGATCCCTGCACTGTTGTTTGCGCTCTCTAATATGTTTCCCGATTTGTCTCGTACTTCAAATATCACATTTTTTTGACACTTCGTCTACAAAGTAAACTACCAGTATCAAGACTCAAATATAAGGTGGCTAATGTCACAGAGAGTACCTTACAAAATTTGACCATGATTTCAGTCTTACGATTCTTTATCTCCTCTATATTTTGTACCATTTTTGGGGTCTGCTCAGACCTGCACGGTATCTTATTTCTGAATACGTGTAAAACAGTTTCTACCAAAGCTGATATTTCTTTTGAATCCTCGTCTGTTTCTGTCTCATCTTCTTTTGCTGAATAATAAGCAAGCAAATAATCAGTTTGGAAGCAGTTTGTGAGTAGATTTCTGAACAATATAATTACTGTCTCTCTTATTAATCTGGAAATCCATTTTTGGTTTGCTTCCATCGGCGCTATATTTGTCCATGGAACTATCCTGCATTAATGAAATACTGCAGTATCCATATCTTATCTTTTTACCAACTTTATCACAAGATGAACATTCCGTCCACTCCGTCCACGACGAGTAAGCCTTCAAGTTGTAGCGCGATATTATTGTTGGAGGCAAAGCATGAGTACCTTGAGGTGCTTCGTCGGGATGAACCTCCTGTGTTGGCTCTGAGCCATTATCTATGTGTATGAAATAAGGTGCTGCTAAGGTGTCGCCTAGTTTGCACCAATATTGGCCAGCTTGGTTGGGCTGAATCAAAACGTAAAATTGATTTTTGTGAAACTGTAGCAGAATTTTCGAATTAAAACTGCAAACTTTTGACTTAAAGTCTTCTTTATGTTTACTTGAATATTATACATCAGCAGGCTTTTACCCTCCGGTGATATTAACGTGTGTTCGGTTAACTCTACTGATTCGTTAGCGACGCTGCTGTTCGTGCTGCTGTTGAAGTACCATTCAATTAATTCAATTATGTTAGTTTCAGCCGGTGAGGTACATATGTCACAGTCTAATCTGTTGAAATGATGGTTAATTATTGTTTTTTTTTAGAAAATGCTAGTCACTCTTTGCGATAATTTACGTTTCACAGTTTTAACATTTGAGTTATTATTACACTACTGATGTGCCTTCAAGAGCCATTAGTGCTGATGGATAAATTGTTTTTCTTGGTCCAGCTCTTGCATATTTTTCTTTTAAACATTCGTAGTATTCTAGCCATTGTTCGCGGTGTAATTCTCTGAGTGCTTCATTGCTTCCGGGATATTCGAGTTCGTTTATATCCAAAAATAACTCCTCACCTCAATCACAGTAAAAATTATATTTGAATTGAGTGTAGTTTACCTCAACGTGTCTTTGAACATTTCCTGTGAGTAATATTCAAATATTTCATACCTTTTTTATTGTTCATTAAATTACTAATCTTTTTCTTCAATTTTTCCGATTTTTTTTTCAGTTTCTTTTTTATACTGAAACCCAATGCTACATCCGTTGCAACGTATAGCAAAATTATTATTTTTAAATTCATCTTCCCTTGCATATCTGTTTACTACTGAATTTCTTTTATTTCTAAATATCTGAACTTCTATTTCTTCTTTCTCTTATTCTGTCATGGAAAATCACACCTTTGTACCCAACATATACAATGACAGGAATTTGGTGTAAACTTGGGATAGGACGAAAAATTGAACTATTTTGATGTTTTGATCAAATTTATGCATACGATGAACCAGTCGAGAAAAAATAATGTTCCATTTGAAGCACACCTAGACCTGAGCGATTTGATAGGCGTTTTTCCGACGGTTTTACACCGTGAGTCACCGGAAGCAGCTTTTGAGAGAGACAAGAATAAAACTTGTAAATACGTTAGAAAGTTACATGAAGCAGCGTGCAGAGCAAGAATCGAGTCTCTATATGGAAAAGATTGCTTTGGAAGAGTTTCTCAAAAATCTATAAACGAGTATAAGAAAGAATTTTGTATGCGTAAATTAAATGACAAAAATTTCATCCTTGTTAAAGACGATGAATACAAAAAAGATGAAAGATCTGATTTGCAAACAGTCGATGTGCCCAAAGTTCTGAAAAAATCGGGTTACTAAGCTGGAATTCTGTAGAATAAGCTGTAAAGATTGCAAAAAAAATAGAAAGATAGCAAACATTCAGAGTTTTGGTCTGTTTTCTTTTTTCTTTGTCTTTTATATCTTTAGATGAAATAATCTGTGTAGATATTTAAATACCGTATACAATAGGCATCAATATTGCTGTGTGTGTGAAGAATTATGAACAATCTTATTAACTCTGATAGCAACGTCTTTTAGAAAGCTTGCTGCAAAGTTGAGACTAATTCCCACCTCACGGTAAAGCAAGTAGTATATTCATCCTTGGAATTTTTACAGGAAAACAACAACGTTTCCGGATATTCTAACCCGGAGCTTGATATGATAAGTAAAGATATCGCTGAGCTGGTTCGTGAGAGGCACACGATGGAGCAAGACATTGCTCAGAAGGAAGCGGACATTAAGATTAAAAATGGAGAGATCAAGAGCCTTCAAAGCGAGCTTGATACCTTAGCTGCGACTTTGAAACAATTGGAAAACCAAAAAGGCGAGGCTCAAAAACGACTCAATGATCTAAAAGCACAGGTATATATCCCAGATTATTATTAGATATTGTTTTAATTAGGTTAAAAGTTTGTCCATGTATATGCATTACCAATTAGCCTGCCTGAATGATGGTTGTATTGCTTTGCTTTTGTACATGAGAAACTCTAGTATAACTTGAAAAAAATTGGGCGGTTTAAAGAAAGTATTACATATTCAGATTTCAGTAAAGGTACCTGAAATTGAATAATAATGGATTAAATCAAGCTGCTGCATTCCTTCTTGTTACTTTATACCGCTCAATATATTGTTACCTATAATATTAACTTAACGTTAATGCACATTAAGATAGTATTTTTTATAGAAGTAAATTGAACTTGTGGTAGAATTTTTTTTCAAACTAATGATATGAGGCTGTTATTTCATGTTTGTGCAAAAGAGAGAATTGCCAATGAGTTTTGTTGATTGAATTGAATTAAATTAAATTGAATTGCTGAAGACTTGATATTTAGTAGTTATTAATTCAGTATAATTTTATAGTTTGTAATAACACAAAGGTATGCATATTATGATTTTTTTAATTATCATTTGGTTTCGTTATGTTTGTTTTTTTTTTCTTTTTTCATTTGGCTTGTAGAGAGCTGATGTAGATAAAGAATTGAGTGAGGTCGAGCACGAGATTCGCGAGGAACAAGACAAGGTATAATAAAACTGTTTACATCATTTAACAAAAATACACTATCCATCATTTTCGCGTTTAGCATGCCATGGAAAAATCATAAGCACGTTTCGAAATGCTTCACATTATTCTTTGACGTAAATTTATCAACAGTTTTGCAAAAGTTTTCACATCATTCATCCACACAATTAATATTTGGCATGATTTGATATAAGCAAGACTAAATATTAAAGAATATAGCGCAATATGGAATCTATTCCAACTTGAGCCTGCTAACAATCATGAATATCATGATTTTGATTTCTAACGTATTATATTTGAATTTTAACTAGATGCGAAATATGCATAAGTATCTTTCAAGTCAGTTTCCGTCTTTAGAACTCTGAAGATTTCTATCAGTGTCGTAAACTACTTATTCAAGACTTAGACCAAAAAGATTCACATGTTTATACGTTTTTTTTTTTTTTACAAAAAGGTAGATAAGCTGCGTCAGCAAGCTGAGGAGCAAGAATCTGTATTAAGAACCCAAGAAGAAGAGCTTAGTTCTAAGAGACAAGAGCTTGAAGGTCTTCGACTGGAAGAACAACAGCTGGAGCAGCAACAAGTTAAAAGTAAAGATCAGCTAAACGAATTGACTAAAAATCTGCAAGATACTCAGCTACAGATCAGCCAAGCAAAAGTAAAAATAACACATTTGGAGGAACAGCAGAGACAAATGAGCGATGCTATCGCATTGTATGATTCTGCTCTCGCCGCAGGAGATGCTAGTCTCGTACCCGACAGCACTTTAAGACTTGAACCGGATTTCCATGATCCACGGTGCGTGTATATCGACAATAGATTATCATTTTGTTTTATTTAGAGGCATAACTTTGCTCATATCTATCTAGAATTAAGTCCAAATAAAATAAAAGGCTTATTATTTTTAGCTACAAGGTTGAGAACGATCAAAGTCCGGTTAAGGCGAATGGATTCGATGAAAAGAACGGAGATCCATTTTCAAATTCAAATACAGCATCTGAATCTGCCGGCTTTAATGACCAGGATCCGTTCACCTCAAATAAAGCTAAGGAAGCTTTTGGTACTCAAGGAGCTGATCCATTCGCAAATTCTTTCAACTCTGCATCAACCACTGTTAGTTTTTTAGTGTCAATTAAAATTCAATCTTACTCACCAGATAATGATCTATGTAGAATAAAATATAATCTAATTTTATTATCATTTTGTTCTATCAATAGCAACGATTTGCAGCTGATCCATTTTCATCATTCAATAAAGAAACCACCGGAAAGCAAGATCCATTTGACCCGTTCGGAGATGGGAAAAGAAATAGTTCAAAATCGCCAGGAGCGGGAGTGGCGCAGGTAAAGAGTCCAGATCTTTGCGTTTATTTAAAATTTAGATAACATGATTGTCATGTAAGGCTATGCCCCGAAACGATTCAAATACCTTTAGAAATAATCTCCAGCCATTAAACAACAATTTAAATTGATTTAGCCGGTGAAAGATCCTTTTGGTGACGATCCTTTCGCCAATCTTCATGCACCAACACGCCCCGAAAGCCCTAGTCCAGCTCTGCCACCCAAAAAGGCTAAGCAACCCCCTCCAAGGCCCGCACCACCTAGACCTTCGCAGGGACCGACTTCAGGACTTGGTGCAGGCCCGATGCGCGCAGCTCCTGCTCCACCTACGCCTTCGCCAACCCCAGATCCCTTCGTTAACGCAAATGCGGATCCTTTTGCTGCCCCAGTGGCAAATAATAACAACGAAATAGCCTTCAATACGTCTACTTCTTCCAACGCGGGCTTTGCTGATTTCGCAAACTTCGATGCGAAGGTGAGTTTGTTTTGATTTGGTGTAAAATTTTACATTTCAAAGTTATTAGCATGTGCTACATTATGAAGCTGAGTTTATCGAATGAAAGAGTCTCATACAGATATGGTTTTTTAACAATTGAATAGTCATTTGATGTTTACTGTGTTTAGCCCATGTCATGTATAGTTAAGCATTTTATTTCTTTTGTATATTTAACAATTTTAATTCTACTTTGTACAGTGTTTCCACAAAACCTACAGTCCTTCTCCGAAACTCACAAATCACCCTTCGTCCTTCTGCACAGTATGTTATTCCATCTGAATTATTGAACCACAATACTATAAGTATCGTTATTTGAAAAGTTAATACTTATTAATTTGTCGGTTTCAACTTATCGCACAAATATTAATATATCTATGATTTTTTACTGCTATTCGTATACGATCTATCCTCAGTCCCAGTTTGTAGACTATAGGTCGCACTTGAGTTATAAAATATTTACTTTTTAACTTTTCAAGTAATGCCTTTGGAGTAATTATACCATACTATAATTTCCTGTGATATTCTTTTGATCAAATATCTATAACTGTATTTAATAATAATCGTTGTTTTTTTTTTCTTTATTTCGTATTTAGGTAGATGCTGTTACAATTTTCAGTTTGTCCACTGACCTGACTTCCTGGAGCATGCCGCAAGCCCATTTTATTTATTTATTTATATGAAAATTCATTTATACATTCATGAATGTATATTATGTGCAGCGATAACAGCCTTCTACCATTATTACCTAATACTAGTAACTTTTTCATTCGTGTCTCTATTAGGAATGCTGTTATCGACGTGTTTTTACATTTTCTTTATTTTTAGTAGCATTGTTTTTCACAGCAGCAGCAGACCGATGGCACCAGATGATAACCAGCGGTTCCCGCATTTTTTCTCTTTAAATTTTTCAGTAAACCAAAACTTACTCGTGACAAAAAAAAATGCTTCAGCCAGAACCGGTTCCTAGTCGACTGGCACCACCGAGACCAGCCAGCAGACCGCTAACAACATCAACGTCGGCTACTAAACTACCAGACTTTACCGAAGACCCGTTCAGAGACTACAGATACGAGGATCCGTTCAATATCACAGATCCTTTTCAAGACGAAATAGAAGATGCTAACGCCAACAAAAAGATCGTGGGTACCGGTAAGCTCGATCCTTTTGGCTTTGAAACAGATTTAAGGTTCGCCGGTAAGGATTCATTCCCAAAGGGTTTTGATTCCGATTTTTCAAATACATTTCCATTAACTAAAAATAAAACTGATAATAAAATAGTTAACAAATTTGATACAGATTTTGGAAGCGCATTTTCAGACGCTAACAAGAATAGTAGTAAACCTTTTGAAGCTGATTTTACAAACAATTTTGTTGATCCAAAGTCTAAAACAAACGATATTAACGATGCTTTTACTAGTAAGTTATCTGGCGCTGAAAAATCTAGTAAAAAGTCTGGCTTAGATTTTGCTCATGCTATAAAAGACAAGCTATCTTTTGGGGATAAAAAAAATCGTAATAATAAAACATGGAATGGTAATGGGGGATCTATGATGTTAACGGAGGAACAACAATTGGCGTTAGCCGCGCAACAGAGCTTAAGAGCCGAAGAAGAAAGGCGCAGACGTAGAGAACAGGAAGACGCAGACTTAGCTCTTGCCATAGAACTTTCTAGGCAAGAAAAATCTGGTAAAATCTAATTCTCGTTCAATAACTGATTCTTTTATTGTTATTATAAATTCTAAATTTATGCAGCTTTACATAATTGGACAAAAAATGTAATATTCATGATTTTCATCACTTCATTCAGTTTGCCACTTAAATTTGTTTGCGATTTTTATTTCTATCCTTTGTGAACTTAGGAAAAACACTTTTCATATCAAGAATTAGTCTCCGATTCATTCTGGTCTAATATTTTTGTTCATTTTCAACTATATCGTGTCTCGAACACAACTGATTAACACTGAGGAGTACTTCAGTCATTAGATGAAGGCACACATTATTGCAACTATTCTCAACAGGAGAAACTTTACTCTGAATTTGGATTAACGTTTAATGAAACCAGTTCAGATGTAACAATTCATTGCACATTTGATTGGAAATAAGTATTTATTTTAAACCATTGACCACGATTAGTTTATCATTATTAGAATTTAGCCAAAAGCTAATCTGAACGCTTGAATTTGAAAGCAAACTCAATTTACAATTGTAAAATGATTTTGTATTCAGAATATATCAATAATATCACGTAGCTGAAGCAGCAATCGAGGAAAGACATCGATCTATGCTTTTCATTTTTTGTTAAATTGATACTTTATAGTATATTATAGAGGCGAGTGTATGAAATTGATAAAAATTGAACTATTGTTACAGTTGCCATATCACTATTTGTTCATAAACAGCGATACTCTGTTATTTTATACTTTTGAATAACGTACATGTATCTGGATAACAGGACATAATCAATATTAATATCAAAAGCTGTGTATGTAACGTTGATAATTATCCCAAGGATTGGACCATACTATGTGTGCATCAATGCAAATTATAGACAAGAAGAACAACATGAATCTAAATTTTATCGATAGTTTTTGTTACAAGCTAAGCATTATTAACATCATCGTCGTTCTAACTTCAATCTTATATTGTTCAAACTTTTTTCCCGTACTTTGGCTAAATCAAAGCAATACATTGTGATTAAATTAAATTAAATATAATTTAATTTAATTTAATCAAATTAAATTAAAAATAACTTCTGAGGGGCTTTTTTTCGCCACGTTAATATATACAAAAAAGGTATGAATAAATAATTGATCAATAAACGGCATACTTGTTAAATATTCAAAACTATATCAATCGTTATTCTCAATTAACTTCTTGCCCATGCATTGTATGTACAGTACGATATTTGAATAAGTTCTGTATGACATGTGTTAGGCTGTTTTCACGCCTCAATCGGTATTAATATAAGCTCCACCTAGATATCACAATATTCGTATCACATCACCTAACAGTTTTCACGCTACCAGTTTCGCGATGATAATTAATCGTCAATCTTGATCGGAACCATATTACAAAGTACATGAAATATATTCATTTGAAAGTTATTTAACATGGATGAGCAAGCAGATGATCAAGTTGAAGCATCGTTAGATTTATTCTTTTTTTTTTTGTTATATTTAACGCCGAATTGAAAATTGAATAAGAAGGTTTGAAATATATTGAAAACTATTATTGTATTCGAGTGCGTTACCATGTTTAAAGACTTTTTAAGCTAAATACGTGTCATTCATTGCTTTAAATACCTCTGGAGTAATAAAATAATAAAGTAATAAAATTATCATAATGTGCTTTTACACTATAATACTATACATATAGCATACCAAAAAAAAAAGATTATTAAAAGTACATACATATAATATAATATATAATCGAAATATAGTAACACAGATTAGTGGAAGGACAATAATGTCAGGCGGATATCATAGAAATTGAGTATATTAGTTGAAGAAGGCATGAATACTACAGTATTCTGTAGGAAGATTGAATTTGAAAAAAAAATTAAATAAAAAATATTTTCAATATTTACATAAAATACATACATGCATACATCCATAAATACATACATACATACATGCATTGTAATGTATAACAAGATAATTTTTTCATTGTTTTTTTTTTTTTTTTCTACGCGGTGAAGGTAACGTGTTTGCTTTTATAAATGCCTGTCTGATTGTACCGTTGTCCTTTTTGCCTTCAGAAGATAGTTGTATAAAATAAATAACAATATAAACGTTTTAATAATGAAAAATTTTGCTTGTTTGTAATAAAATGAAAAAAAAACGAAACAAAAAAATAAATAAGGAAAAAAAAAACAACACAAATAATTAAGCATCTTTGCCGGATGGTATTTTGTATAATAAAATACCTGTATCATTACTATGATACAAATAATACTGTTCTTCTACATATAAATACAATTAGAATTGCTTCGTCGTTATAATTGTTATATTAAAACACTAGGATATCTATACCTTTAATTTCTTCGATTCTCCAGTTTACATGATATGCAAGTGAGAATTAATTCATAGCTTCCGTACCTTTTTGCTCTGTTGTTATAGTTGAACTATATATTTTCAACAACGCGACATTGTCTGTATTTGATTACATATGTGTATTATTTCATATTATTATGATAAGATGTATGTTGGAATCTATAACGATTTTTTTTCCTCTCTGGATTAAGAATATGATTCTGATCTTGATAATATTTTATATTTGAGAGAAAAAAAAAGTAATGTAAATCTGATAATTATGATATTTTCGTTACATTACGTTACATCACGGGTAATGATGTCCAATCTGTGATGTTTGAGAAAACAAAAAATTGATTTCAGTTTTTTTTCGAAGATTCTTTATTACGTCGGGTGTGAATTATTTAATTCATCTCATATCTGACTATGATATTTTGCTTCAAGTAAATAAAGATAGGGGAAAAAAAAATTTGAGTAGTCATAAGTGTTAAAAAACCTTTTCTAAGCGCAATTTTATTCATTTAATAACTTATAAGTTGAAAAATTATTTGCAGACTTTGCTGTTGACATGAAAAGAAAAATAAGAGAGAATTATGATTATGATTTCATGATGCTTCTGATCTGTATCAAAGATGTTGATTGTTGTTAATTCATTTTAATAACGAACTAACTTTACGTTAATTTAGCTTTATCATTATCAACACAACCCAAAGAGAATGGAGTTCAAATTTCTATACCTTGGCGATTTTAATTTCTCAACTGAGCCATAAATCAATCGCGTCTTTTATTATACTTTTTTTTTGTCGTTTTATTATAATTTTTTTGTTCAAATGCCTCCGCTTCTCAAGGATGGTGACATGATGTATATATACCTACTATTATTACCTATCATTGTAATTATAATAATAATTATTATAATGATCCGAAAAGAAAAAAAATGTGAAGAAGACGAGAAAAAATAACAACACATTAATTAATAATAACATTAATCATTAAATAAATAAATAAATACTGTAAATTTATTATTACATTTAATCTGTTCAAATGTAATCGTAAGTATGGTATGTACATTATGATAAGGATCCCTGTATATAATAAGAGATACTGTATTATCTGTTTAGAACAAATTGTGTATTAAACACAACATAATTAGATGAAATTTTTGTTTGTTTTTATTTAAGACAAGGATTCAGCATAACGGTTTGACTAGAAAAGTTTAATTTTAGAACAATATGAAGGAAAAAAGATATTCAATTAGGAAAATATAAATGTTTTTTATTTCGCCTATACCGAAAGAGATACAGGTAATTATTTAGTTTGAAAATAAACTCCCAATTATCGTGTTAATGTTATCGAAACTAATGATTAAAAATACTCATAGCTTTTGAAAAAATGGCCAGAAATGATTATTTAAGTATATAAATAGACGAATCGGAACTTGAGCACAAGTTTATAATCGTATCCAAATATAACTTATTTAAGTGTTAATCTGCGATGTAATAATACTCCATTTTCTAGAATTCTTTTTTCAAGAATTATAGAGTATAATAAAGTGCATAATCAACGAGTATAAATTAAAACTGAAAAATATCTTGTATCGTACAGCTTTTTTCCCAAGAGAATGAATAAGCCGGAAAAAATATTACATATAAAATACGAATAATTTCTATTTTCTCATTCCTTTTTCGTTTTTCTTCACTATATGTAATACCTATTATTATCAGACCAATTGATTAACGTCGCTTAATTATTTACAGAATTAATTATTTGAATGCATGTTTGCTATGGAATAAGTGGTCGACTATTATAATTACGTAATAAATAAATTTGTTTGGGTCTCTTGCATCTATCCATTTATAATCAACATCATTCATATCATACCTCATAGTATACATACATTATAAAATAGTTATAAATATATATATATATTTGGTATATATATTTTTCAAATTGAAATGTTCTTTAGTAAAAGGCAAATTAATTTGAAAGTTAGTTAATATCGTAACTTCATATTGTTAAATGTTAAAATTTAAAGAAAATAATATTGTATTACCAATGTTCAGGTACAAAACTAAGAATGTTATGTTTCGTCTGTTATTTAATTGAAAGTGCCCGTTTACTAAAATTCTAATAAAATTGTGAACTCATAAAATACTCTTGTACTTGATGGGATTGTTCCGTTTTGTATTATCTAATCCTTAATTCTTTTTCTCTTTTTTTTAACATTTAAAAACGTTTTCTAATTCTGTAAGCCTTCGAACGCCTATACGTATACCTATATCGAATTATTAAGTCACTAAATATACGAACCTAAATAATAAAAACAAAACAAATTGAAGTATCGTGTAATGAGAAAAAGAAATGAAAAATGTATACCCACGATACATGCGTAGTAATTTATACATACTACATTTCAAATAGCATTCGAAAAAGAAATATATATCATCGTTATTAAATACGAAGGATCAGTGTCTAATCAATGTTAATTTTTCATTGACCTTATTCATTACTTTCTTACATCTTATACTATGTTATTGTACATTTTTACAACAATTTTTGAAAGAACGAAGTGTTTATTTTGTAAAATTCAAATACATATTTCAATAATATTTATACATGAAATCTTTATCTGCAATTATACATACAATATTGTGGAATGAACAGATAGTTCATTCATCTACATCCTCAAATCAAAATTACGAATTTGAACAACGTTAAAACCAAATATTTTGCCGCGCGTAAAAAATCTTGTGAGCAACGGATAACTGTGTTACCGATAACACAACAAACCTCCTGAAATCTCAACTAGATGGCGTGACCGCAATAATAAAATTAGGGTGGTTACTGGTTATGTTAAGTTACGTTAGGTTAGGTTTCTGGTGCTTGGAATGATTAGACCGGTTGTAATTATTCCGCTCATCCAACACTCTTTATGGTCTAAAATCGTCGGTATTTGGTGCCGCATAGTATTTAACAAAAAATGAATGCTAGCAGAATGATAATTACTTCAGTAAGAAGATCGTACAGTTCTCAAAGGCGATGGAAAAGACAGTCAAATCCTGGTATGCAGAAGAGGTTAGATCTACTCGAAGACGAGGGAGAAGACGATATAGAATCAATGGAAAATTTAGGTACAGAACACGAGGAACCAGATTTTATGCAGGCTCACCAATCCTACACGTCGTATAAAAAGTGGGTAAAAAAATAATAGTCTACAACTTCGTTAAATCGTTATTTAGTTAGTTTTTCGATCTTACTAACGAACGCCGAAACGTATATCGATGTATGTATTTATTTTTACAGGGAATTAACGAAAAATAAAGAGTTACTAAAGCTGCGAATTGTAACCAGAAAATATTTCAACGAAGTTGAACCGAGCATGTTAACTTACATCGAAAAAGAGCAAATTCGTTTTTTACACGAAAGCGATCCTCTAGAATATACCCCAGAGAAACTAAGCGAAAGTTTTCCAGCGCTGCCACATATAATCAGAAATATTCTAAGGGCTAAATGGACTCCGAAGTCGGCGGACAGAGTTATAAAACACGATCAACACGTAATAGAAAATTGGAAAAAATTCAAAGTCGGAGAATTGCCTTTAGAGCCTAGACTCAGAGAACATTTGCAAAAGTTTAAAGGGAGGAGAATAAGCCTACCGAATAAAGAAGAGTTGGAAAAGAAGCTCATTGCTCCAGAGAAAACTTTCTTAAAACCAAAAAGCCAACTTTACTCAGGAATTATACAGAGTTATTTAGATCGGGGAAAGGATGATAGCCCAAACAGTGAAAAAGCAACCCTCTCTGTGGCAGAGAAAGAAGATACAAATTCTGAAAATCGTTTTAACATCGAGACACTTAACCATAATGATTTAATGGACAGAAGCCACTGCTCGAAAAAAAACGATCCGATATTGGAACCCAGATTCGGAAATAAAGTAGCCATTTTGGAGGATGAGAAATCGTTGATAAAGACTAAAACTATACATGAAAGGCCTAAGAGAAAGGATTTTCTCACTTTGGACGAGTTTTTTAAAGATAAAGTCAAGACCATGAACGACATAGCTTCGATAGAAGATAGAGTCCTTGTGGACACTTACAAAAAGAAGATAGAGTCAGAGATTGGGAAAGAAGAGAATATTGTTAGAGAGGATAGGTTGAGGGCTAAAGATTTTGGGGAATCTGATTCTGTGACTGTGTTGACCAAAGAAGATTTGCCGAGTGCTATTGAGGAGCGTAGAAACTCAGGGAGTGTAAGAGTTGTTGATGATTCCAAGGAAATAGGACTGGAAACTTATGTTAAAATATGGGAAAAAAAGGCCAGCCAAAATGACCACTATCCAGAGACTATTAAAATCCCAAAAAGTAAATATCAGAAAGGAAAGATGTATCAGCTTAGAGATTGTTATTACGATTGTGACGGAGAATTTTTGTTCAGAGTACCGGGGCTGCAGGAATAATTGAAATCTATTCCTGTCTCCTTTTATCGCCATAGTTGTGTATAGATATGATAATTATTTTGAGTTTTTAGGTAAATTAGACAAAATATACTACAGCCATTATCTAAATCACTGTTGATTATTATCACACCTTACGTTTTCAAGGAGGATACATCAGTTAATTAATTATTGAACAAGGAAACAAGAGTCTGTGGAACTATTTTATTGAAAAAATATATAAATTGATGTAATTTATTTACATTAGTTTAGTCTGAGATATCTGAGGAGGCTGTATCGCGTCCCATCTCGATAATAGTTTCGATATTTATCAATTCTCTGTGTTTTTTTAACATTTCAAATAGAAATGGTTTTTCGATCATGATGTTTCCCGATGCGGCAATCATGGCAGTCATTAACCGTTTCATTATATTAATCTTGACTATTTTTGATTCCATTTTCTTCTTGTTTCTGGAAAGTAAACGGTTCCAGCATAAAAGATATTCGAAGAGAAATTAAGCTCTACAACAACATTTCATTAAATTTATATTGCATAAAACCATGAACTATTAGCAGAAAAAATTCTCAAATTTAATGTACTTCAATATTGTAGGGTTCGTTTCCTTCAGCTTTTTATCACGAAGATCCTCCTGCTTTTTTAAAAATAATTTGTATTCAAGCAGTGATTTTGGCACTTCAGTTTGCAATCGCATTTCAATTTTCAGTGCCTCTATCATCGAAGTGTGCAGAGAAATCAGTTTGTCGTTCAAAATAAACAGTTTTCTCATACAGCCTTGTACGTGTCTGCAAAGAAATTCCTTTTAAAAACCAACAAAATGAACTTATTTTTATTTGTCAGACAGAATTTAATGATATTACACTAATTTCTGAATAACATATAGCAAAATAATCGACAAATTGAAGCTAAATCAATGCGTTTTCAAAATAAAAACGCCATTACGATGGAAAATAGTACAAGAAATGTATAATTGGGGTACATATTTGTTTGCGTTTAGTCTCCAAATGCTGGAATCTGAATAGAGTTTTATTTTATTGATATCAAGAGATATAGGTATTACTTTTTGAAATATTTACTTACTTCTTTGTTTCAGGCGTAGGTTTGTCTTTATAAATAATATCCTCGCTAAAACAGCTGTGAAGGCACAGAGTGATGATCATGTCTGAAATTTGCAGATTGGCTGCTTTTTCGTGCCAACTACTGACTGCAGTGTTAATATCTTCCTGTGGTGTTTCTGTAATTGATTCTGAAAGATTGTGACAATGTATATACATATAATGTTTTTGAAAAACGTGGTTTTGATTTCAATATTTTGCAAGAATTGAATAAGTTGGATAATCTGAATACCTACTTAAATTCTCTTGGGCGAAGGTAAGCCAAGAATGAGCGCGTTGTACTTTTAATATTTGTCTTATGTCGGTTAGTTGTTCTTCAAGTGGTTTCAAATCGGCGATTGAAATTGCTCCGATTTTAAAATTCGACACTGATTTTGACAAAGATTGTAAAGCGGTGGTTAATTGTAGCGCCATTCTAAAATGCGAACAAATCGGTTTATTGTTTAATAACTCGATTTATAAAACTAAAAATCGGCGTAACTTGTCTACTCTTTCACAAACTATAGGTCAAGTTTTTCGTATTTATCTGAAAACCAAAGTCAAAGAACATATTTCAACACTTCGATTATGCTCACGAAAACTTTGGAAAGAATCGTGTTCCATGTATATTGTGAACAACAATTTTTTGTTATTTACTTGACATTTCGTATTTTAGGTTAGGGTTAGGCTGGGTTAGGTTATGTTTAGGTTTAATTTTCCCCGATTTCCCGCCCTTTTAAGTTTACCGCCTCTCACAGAACTTGACATGTGTTCCAAAACCCACTCAAGTATGTTCTGTCCTCTTCTCTCATTCTGTGTTAAAAGAGGACAAGAGATATGTCGTGGTTGAATCGATCAAATTTTACGAACACACGCAGTTCACACAAGTTTGTCGTGTGTATTCACAAATTACAAATGGCTGCATTGCAAGTTACATTGTGATTATCAGAACGATTTCGGATATAATTTTCACCAACATTTCAAGGTAAATTAACGTACAATATACATCTCACATACTAAACGAACATCTTTCATAATCCAGCCAAAAATCTAATCTGTAAACCCTCTGTACTTTCTCAAATATTTTCATTCGTTCTCTCTCTTCCCTCAAGACGCTGTCTAATTCTAACAAGGTTGACGTTTCGTACTATAATATTCAATATTTATTTATCAGTCACTCTGAATAAAACTAAATATTAAATCACCTGTTCTCACATCATAAAATTACGACGTCATTTATACTGTAAACTCACTGAATTTTCCTTTCGTTTATGGTTTTCCGATGTATGTATGTTACACATTTTAATCCACTTTGTTTACGTGCACCGAATGGGTTTACTTTTTCAATAACTCGTTAGCCTTTAGTTTACTTGTTACTTGATTTCTGTCGACTAAGTTATTAATAAATAGTTTCCGTTTACGTTCGTTACAAAACAACGTAACAGAACAAGTTCACACGTGTTTTTGTAGATATCAGTGATAGGTTACGTGTTGACTTTCTTTATAGTAGAATTATTTTATGAAAATTAACATCTGAATCTCTCAAGTTAATAAATTCAATTAGTTTATATCTGTTACCTAATACTACATAATACTAAAAAAATCACGGTTTTCTTTTCAAATTTTTAGATAAATTAGCGAAGAAGGAAGAGCACAATGATGCATAGAAGAGGAGGTAAAAGAATTCGGATGGACGATCCCGTCCCTCCGGAATATGAGGCTCCAATGACTCCAATGACTCCGATGCATGACACAACTGCCAATGATCTCCAAGAGCCTTATACGTCATATGGATCGTATCATCAAGCACCTCAAACTCCTCTGCATAATCCTACGTGAGTAATTTTGTATTTGTAATCTAGGAACAAATTTTTTACACTTTTACCCCCTTTTCTCTTCTAGAATTTTTATTTCTGCTTATTTTCAGACCCGAACATTATTCTCCGGACAGTTATAGCTCCCCAGGAACTTCTCATCAGCAACAGCAACACTATCAAGAACAAACTACTAGTTTTGAACCACCGGTACAGTTTGAACAGCCTATGACACCTCTGACACCTGCTAATATGAGAATTACAAGGAATACTCGCGCCAGGTTGCGTGGTGAGATTATTTTGAACTGAAATCCCATGAATTTTATGCAACGTTAATTTGCTGACTTATTCATTTGTTTATTTATTTGAACAGGCGGCTCGGTTCAACAACCAAAATATAAAGAAACCGATACGGATTTTATACCCAATGTTGTTCCCCGTGGACGTGGCGGAGGCGGTAGAGGTCGGGGTCGAAGAGTTCTTCATTCTAATAATTTAGAAGATGAAGCGAGTCTTTATTACATCATTAAAAACAACCGATCTTCTCTTACCGTGAGTTGGCTTATTTCGTTGGACTCAATTTTCTACTTAAACGAAATTACCTACAAATACGAATGCCCAATTTTAGATGAGTTGGGAAAATGAAGAATTAATTATTATTTCAAGCCTCTCACCTTCACTGCGGGATTCATTTGACCCACTTTCGATTGAAATTGAAAGCAGAGATTCCAGTTTCTTTTAATCTTCTCGTCTATTATGTTTATGTTACCAGACGATCGTCGACGATTGGATAGAAAAATATAAAAGTAACAGAGAAAACGCGCTTCTCATGTTGATGCAGTTTTTTATAAATGGAAGTGGTTGCAAAGGGCGAATTACTCCTGAAATGCAAGCTACTATGGAGCATGTGGCTATTATTCGTAAAATGACGGAAGAGTTTGACGAGGTAACTCAATTTTATATTGAAAAGAATCAGGAAATTGTATTTGGATTTTATATTCAATTCAAACAAAGGAACAACGTCAATTGCCCATTTTTTATCCTGTAAAATAACGAAAATCTTACTTAGATTTCGTTTTTCTGAACCTTATACTGTTATAGGAAAGTGGAGAGTACCCGTTGATTATGACTGGCCAACAGTGGAAGAAGTTCAGAGCCAATTTCTGCGAATTTGTTCAAATTCTGGTCCGTCAATGTCAATATTCGATAATCTATGATCAATTCCTGATGGATAACGTGATTTCTCTGCTCACTGGGCTCTCAGATTCACAAGTTCGAGCTTTCAGACACACCGCTACTCTAGCTGGTATATAAACATCATCGTTATAACAGTCTTAAATCTAAACTGCCGATATTTATCTTTATAAATCAAAAAATGAATAATATCCTCACAAAAAAGTCCCATTTTTCTCTTCTAAAATCAATTACTTTTTCAGCAATGAAATTAATGACTGCGTTAGTCGACGTGGCCTTAACAGTATCAATAAATCTCGACAATACGCAGCGCCAGTACGAAGCGGAACGACAAAAGGCGAGAGAAAAGCGAGCAGCAGACAGACTAGAGTCTCTAATGGCAAAACGGAAAGAACTGGAAGAGAATATGGATGAGATTAAAAACATGTTAACTTACATGTTTAAATCTGTCTTCGTCCACCGTTATAGAGACACTTTGCCAGAGATTCGGGCTATTTGTATGGCTGAAATAGGCGTTTGGATGAAAAAATTTCATCAAAACTTCCTCGACGATTCGTATTTAAAATATATCGGTAAAAACGAAATTGTTCTACCAGTTTATGAGTTAGAATAAAAATGACCAATTTCTTAACTGACTTACAGGGTGGACTCTTCACGACAAAGTAGGCGAGGTCAGATTGAAATGTTTACAAGCTTTGCAGCCGCTATATGCTTCGGAAGAATTGAAACTGAAATTAGAACTGTTTACGAGTAAATTCAAGGACCGAATTGTTGCAATGACTTTAGACAAGGAGTACGACGTAGCGGTTCAAGCGGTCAAATTAGTTATATCCATCTTAAAACATCACAGAGAGATTCTAACTGATAAAGACTGCGAACACGTGTACGAACTTGTGTACTCTTCACATCGGGCTGTCGCCCAAGCTGCTGGAGAATTTCTCAATGAACGCCTCTTCGTACCAGATGAAGAGGCAGTCGCTGGAGTGAAGACGAAGAGAGGGAAGAAAAGACTACCGAACACCCCCCTGATCAGGGATCTTGTATTATTTTTCATCGAATCAGAGCTACACGAACATGGCGCTTATCTAGTCGACTCGCTTATTGAAACCAACCAAATGATGAAAGACTGGGAATGCATGACCGATCTTTTACTCGAGGAAGCAGGTCCTGATGAAGAAGCGCTGGATAATCAAAAAGAAACTTCTCTTATTGAGCTGATGGTGTGCTGCATAAAACAAGCCGCTACGGGTGGGTTTATATGCTTTCAGTATTAATTCTGAATCTACATGTATGTTTGATAGGAGTTTCACTCACCGCAGATCAGAATCTTTGATAATGAACACAGAAATTGTTCTAAAAAAATGATTGACTATCAAAATTTAGGACATGATTAAAAATGCTGATAATACCCTGTTTTTCTCATAAATATTGATTCCGTATTGTTATAGGCGAAGCACCAGTCGGCAGAGGTCCAACGCGAAAGGCTTTATCTGTTAAAGAAGTGAAACAAGTTCAAGACGACAAGCAGAGACTTACGGAACACTTTATTCAGACTCTACCTTTACTTCTGGACAAGTATAGAGCTGATCCAGAAAAATTAGCTAACTTATTGGCCATTCCTCAGTACTTTGATCTGGATATTTACACTAAATCTCGACAAGAACAAAACCTGGAATCGTTATTGATCAAAGTTAAGGGTATCGTTGAGAAAATACATGATACTGAGGTGCTGGATACTGCGGCTAAAACTCTTGAACATATGTGTGTCGAAGGGCACGCTATTTACACAAAGTAAGAATCACTAATAAAATTCATAATAACGTATATATTTGTTGCTAATTGATTTCCCGATGATAAATTTGAACACTAAATTAATTTAAACCGATATGTTTCTCTTCTAGATGCGACGTGTCTCGCTCAACAATAATAGATATGATAGTGGAGAAATACAAAGAAGCTATAGACGAATACAGAACCTTGATAGAAGGCAATGAGGTTCCTAACGAAGACGAAACTTTTGATACTGTGCAATCGTTGAAAAAAGTATCGATATTTTATAGCTGTCATAATATGAATGACTGGGGGATTTGGGATTCGTTATTCAAAGATATAGAGGAAGCTAGAGATCCTTCGAGGTAATAGACACGATATAATCAAACCGTTTAATAATTTATTCAAAATTTGTGTTTATTTGAACAGGTGTCTTCCTCATGAGGCAGTAAAGTACTGCATCAGCGCTTGCTTCTTTGCAATTTTATGGGGACAGCATCATCTTACAGAATCGGTTGACTCTGGAAGTAAACGAGGAGAAGATGAGTGCCGAGAGTTGAAAGAACGCTTGCATGCTCTCATGGGTACGATGCGGTACTTAGTAGGAGGAGATGGCAATGCGGTGGTAATTATACACTTTGGTTATGAATTAATACAAATACTCTGTACCCGATTCAAGTTGATAATTTGTTTATAATTAAATTCATTGACGTTAGATTATTATTTCTATTGATAGGTATCACCACCAATCCTGAGAGAAGAAGCCTACAACACAATCTGCGATTTATTAGTCGTATTTTGCAACCAATTAACTTCTCACCATAATCCTTTGATGCATCATCTAGTTTATGAAACTGATCAAACTATGCAAAATATGTTGAACCGATTCATACAGGAGTATGTTTTCTTTGAGGAGGAAGATGGTCAGTATTAAAACTGTGTAGATATTTTTCAATTTTAAGGTTTTCAGTCATTTTCACTTATGAATGTCGTTATGTTTCTTCAAAATTTCATTATAGACTGTAAAATCTAAGCAAACTTATCCGATATTAGGGATAATTATTGTTTCAAGTAGATTTCATTTGTTATAATTCCAGACCAAAATACAATTATTTAGTTTTGATTATTGAATAAGTGTAGAATTTCTGTTGACAAGATGAAACTCTTTGCGTAATTTATACTTCTGATTTAATTTTTGAATGTAACTGGGTTTAGATGAGCACGACGAGCATTCTAAAATCGAAGAATTACACAAAAGGAGAAACTTCTTGGCTGGCTACTGTAAACTAATAGTTTATAACATGGTTCCGACCAAGGCAGCCGCCGATGTTTTTAAACACTACGTCAAGTACTACAATGACTATGGAGATATAATAAAAACAACACTCGGTAAAGCCAGGGATATAAATAAAACGAATTGTGCGCTAACTATGCAGCACAGTCTTAATATTCTCTACAATGAAATAGTTGCTGAGAAAGGAAAGGTGAACAGAAACAGCGAAGAGTTTACAGCTATAAAGGTGAATCATGCTCCCTTTAAAATTTAAATTACACAAAAATCATTAAGTTTTGTTCAACTTTTCATTGATTTTATTCAAATTTTTAAACAATATTATCGATATTATCGATTCAACACAGTATTTATTCACTATCCCGTGAATTCAGAACGAAAATTGGAATTTCAGGAACTGGCAAAGCGATTTGCCTTGTCTTTTGGCCTGGATGCAGTAAAAAATCGGGAAGCAATTACAGCGCTGCACAGAGCAGGTGTGTTCTTTGCGATAACACCGCCAGACGGTGTTGAGTTGGATCCAACAGGCCCACCTCCAAATCTTGCTTTTCTCGAAATACTATCCGAATTCACGAACAAACTCTTGAAACAGGATAAACGTGTTGTGTAAGTATAATAACTGATCATTTTCTCTTTTTGTAAGAGAAAAAGAATTATATTATAAGATTATTATATCGTCTATGAAATTTCCAGACTAAACTTCCTTGACAAGAGATTACAGGCTGGTATGCCTTCTTCTAGAGGCGAGGATTGGCAGCCGTTGTTATTGTATAGAAACAGCTTGCTCCATGGAGAAACTGATCAAGTTCCAGTTACGAGTAAACGTGCCTATACAAGACGCAAGAAAGATTTACTTGCCGGTAAGAAGCCTCGCGATTCTACAAACTCAAATTTCGTCGTTTTTAAACATTTTTCTAACGATTATTTGATATTGATTGATGAATAATTGTGCTAATTTGATAAATTCACGCAAGAAATGAGTCTCACAATTTTTTCGTCAATGTTTTCGAGTCAATATTGATAACAACGATCGTTAAATTCTTTTTAAGGAATTTTTTGAAGATCAATAAACCAGTTTTTAATGATATCCTACTGTTTTTAGAAGAAGAAGAAGAAGCTGACGAGGCAGATGACAACTCTGACCACGAATTCATGGGGTGAGTGGGGTGTTGTTTTTTCTAGTACAATTTTTCTCAATATTTTCTGAATGTAGTCAAGTTTTAGATCGTTCATAAACTATTATTGGTATGTTTCATGTCAAGTGTAATACATATTTATAAATTGTCTTTATTTTTAATACGAACATATTATGAAACTAAACTATGGAACAATAATTTGAATATTATGCTTTATGCAGTTCCGATTAATCTAAATGATGTGTTTAGAAAACAAGCATTACTAAACTGAATCCACAATTAATGGTCGTCGGAAACATCGGTACTGCATAAAGCATATCTTGAATAGCACAGAGCTACTTAACGCTGTGCCAAGCCTGAGGAATTAATTATATAAGAGTTAGTAATAAACTTGTTTGTTTCTGGGCGGAAGCAACACTTCTATATTTATCAAAGAGGAACTGTACTAAACACATTTTATTGCAATTTAAAAAGTCCCTCATTTTCATAAGTAGCTATGTCTGTTATTTGCTTGGCCTTTCACAACATGGATAACCATTTTTACACATTAAACTAACACAGCATCGAGGTTTTTAAGCACGTGACTCGAAATGCTAACATCTGTCTCATTCTGAATTAGAGAATAATTGAACTTCATTCGTATAATATCTTTTCCTCGTTAAAATTGAATATAAAATGATATTTTTGTCGCTTGATCGAAAACCTGAAACCCCGCTCTGCATTTATTTAAATCAATTTTTATTTTCATACATTTTACAGTTACCACTAACGCTTAGCGACTTGCACATCTGTCTACATATCTCTCATCCTCTTGCGCCTACATGCTTTGCTTGCTTGAGCATTATATTCATCTAGCTTTAAGTAGAAACGCTTATAATCATTCATAAGAGTATTGAAAACTCAACATAACTACATTTATTTATTTATTTTCTGTTACAGTATGCTACTGCCATAGGCTCTGTCTGTTATTACTTTCAGTTCTAGTATCATTTGTCATTTAGAAATTCGAATAAGTACTACGGAGCTCTTAAAGAGTGTGCTTTTAACTTATACACACGATTCGATGTAACGTTGAAGACTGCATTTCAGATTACAACAAACAAGCATCAAATAACAATAAAATAACAGAATTACGATGTTGAAAGTGCAAGTCATTTAACGATTTTTATCAAAGCCTAACAGTTATTCAGGTACTAGAATACTAGCAGAAAGACGTTTTTATCGCATACCGTACTCGTCAATGTCTTTGTTGCTAATTTTTCTTTCAATGAAATGAAATGGAACACATATGAAAGTTGCATTAGTTTATTATCCTCATAGTGAGTGTAAATAATTTGTTTCCCATATATTTAGCCAATTTTTTTTAATGCTCTCGTAAATTTAACTTATTAAACAGTCTCAAGACGAGGAGAAATTCTTTTTTTCCTGATTGAGAATTGAAAAAATCAGTCTTTGAGAGCTTCAAATTACTTCCGCAGCTCTTATTTTACCTTATTTGATTATTCTTATTTTCTTTTTTTGGTATTCAATGGAAACTGATAAATTGTACCAGGTAAAATATTTAAATGCATCCAGGGAAAACTGAGCGCTGAACACGGTACTTGAAGGCTACAGCATGCGCAGCTGGTTAAATGTTAATCTGTCTGTCTGTCTATCTTGATTATGTGTCTTATCATTCCTGAATGCATTTTCAATATGTTGCATGAGTAGTTGAATACTTATATTGCCCATTGCTATTGAAAATTTTATTTTCGTATTACGTGCAAGACGATTATTTGTATTATAAGCAATTAGACGCAGACGTATTACATCCAACTACGTCTAAGTTCATATGAATATTCAATTGTAAATTAAATAAAATCTTTAAGTCTGTGCATGTAATATTGAAATAAAATCATAAAAGAAAAAAAAACAAAAATTTTCTAGTTAATTATTAAGAACATGGTGATAGAGAACAATATGATATATAAAAGAAAAACTAAATATTGGTATTTTCCCAATCCTGAAACAATATTCTGTATAAAGTTAGAGAGCTAAAGAAAAAGAAACAAACAAATGTGTGTGTTTTCTTCTTTGGAACTAAGTAATGAACATAATACTTAGAATTAAAAATTTGTACTCTGTTTATAATTCAATACAAAATTGGTAATCAATACAAAGACAATAATGTAACGATCTATTAATTGAATTCAAATAAAAGCCTTAATCCTGCCGTTATTCCTTTATCCTATACATATTCAAAATTCAAAATTATTATTCACGGTAAGAGTATCATTTCTTTTAAATTTTTGTCAATTTTCTTAATTGGTAGGAAATGTGACAGAATTAACCCATCAGGCTTACACATAAAAATTCAGCCATCACATTTCCAATAATTATTAATATATACATTCGGAAACATATGATGTTCTCTATTGCCAGTATCATTTATTACACTTATCTATTAACATCCGCTATTTTTTTTTCTTCGTTTGGGTTAATTCTGTAGAATTTATGTTTCCATTTGATTACATTATTATTTTATTACTTTCTATCGGCAGAATCACTGCATCCTTGATAATCTGGATCCTGGCTCTAACGTATTTCTATATAAATTGCTTTAAACCAAATATTTGTGTAAGGGCAATTTTCAAACTGTTATACGTTGAATACATCCAAGAATTATTGTTAATCGCTAATCAATTATGAGGTCAGAATACATATACGTCACGTCACTAAAACATTTTTATTACAGCAAACTCAAGAAGAAACGTGGCGCAAGGAAAAATCAGTGAGTAAAATACAATGATCAAAAAATTGTGTAGTAAATAATAAGATTCTATGAATTATTCTTCATTTTTTTAAGTGTGAATCTAGTTTTTAATACTTCGTTTCTTTATGATTTCAAGCAATTGCTTAGTTCTCTGAGTTGTGAGTCAAGTGTTTCATTTCTGTTCATTAATGTTTCAGACTCTCAGTGACTAAATCATCATTGACGAGAGTTGTGAGACCGGCAAATCTTTACGAGAGTAGCAACGAGTCTCCAGCTCCAGCGATGTCGCCGTCGCCTAACATAGACGATTCTTCAAACACGCCGTCTCATGAAATTGATGGGAAGCTAAAGTCACTACAAATCCAATCGAAATCGTGAGTTTTGCTCTTTTCTCAAATCACTAGTTTGCTGAAAGTAAAATCTCAAATCATAATTCTTCATTATTTCAGAAGACGAAGCCTAGACATGGCTGGGCCTAGAGAATTACGCAGAACTGCGAGAAACTCTGGGAGATATATCCAAGGACAATATATGGTCAGTAGTTTGAACGATTGATTTATTTGTCTCATTTATACATATTTATGTATTTTCTTTGTTTTTTTTTTCAGGAATCTGATTCTGAATAAGCTGCTGGATAAGAGCAACAATATAAAATATTAGCTTACAGCTGGATTAAAACAGATGCATATATTTTTTCATATAAGTGCGACGAACGATTAAACTGGTCATCATCTATATTATGCGATTGACGGGGGCCAAATTTATATATCGCAATAATAATAACGTCTATTGTTGATTTCATTGTTTTGAATAGTATATGTTAGTATATGTTATGTAAAGTCCAGTAAGAAAGTTACACAAGAACAAATGCAGTACTTTTATCTTCTGTATCTTTTCGTTTTCATAAAACAAAGTAACAAGGAAAAAATATGAAAGAAAAATTCGTATAGATGTTATACAAATGTTATAGTGATATAATTATGTGATCTCTCCAGTCTCTGTGTTATAAAATTAAGTAAATTGAATGAATGCAATCGGTATATGCACAGTTGTGTAAAAATATGAAACTGACTTCTAATTGTTTTACAGATCGGTGATAAAAAGGCTACTTTTTATTCTAGCGCAGCGTACAAACCTGAATATTATTGTTTGCAGATAATTCTATCTTTAAAACGAAAATAATACCTCATATAATATGAGTGATTTTCTAATATAAAACTGCACTGTTTGGACTTATGAATCTTTCTTTCTGGTCGGACTCGTACAAGTCGTTTTTGTTTAAAAATTTTCCCTCATTTGATATAATGAAAAAATTATTTAATAAATAAATCTTATATCATAAATATTATCGTTTAAAATTACTTGCATGTCTATGAATAGTTTTATGGTCAACTTTTTTTTTATGTTTTTTTAAAATCAACAATCATTTACTACGTCTTTATACATATATCATAATTATGAAGCGAAAGAGTGTCAATAAATTATTTATTTCCCGCAATTTTTAGGTCGGCTATTCTGCTTTACCGATAGAGGATCTTCTTCACTATACGATTAGCACGTTCATATCGACATATCTTGTTATGGTTAAGGACGTCGTTTATACTTCCGTCCGGACCCGCCGAGTTATTACTGCGCCGTAAGCTGAAAATGCCTATAAATAGAAATTGGTAATAGACATATACCGTAGCAATCATACATACATGGAAAAGAGAATAGAATAAATTTGGATTGAAGTAGGTGTGCGAAGCCGGGTGAATAATATTTAGATTTAAATGAATACTTATAAATAACACCAGTCTAGGATTTCCCAGGTGTCTGAGCAGTGTATATCTATCATACGATGATGGCCAGTTTTCAAAAACACCAAGAATGTAAGTTATCATAACATAATCATTGGACGTCACTTTCATCGTTCAAATTTTCCAAATTATTTCATCATATCTTCCACTGATCTAATAAACATCAACGACACACGTGCCACTGTCATTCCAAAAGGATTCATAGCCTTATACATATCGCCATTCACTATTTTCGACTCAAAAAACGAAATAAATAAAGATAATGAATTCGAATTCTTATAATCTTTAATCTCAATCTATGAGTCACATTCTTAATCTCACTAGGAGAATTGATAACTAGTTAATGAGTCTCCACGCTTTCCTCTTCATTGAAATATTGCTCCTATACCAGACAATTTAACTCATCAGTCTTCGCTGTTCCGAATAAATTTCAAATATTTTCGCGTTTTAAATAATCATCCGAATTCCAGCGGTTCAGTCCAGTTCCTCGATGGATTCAATCGAGCCGGCCAGTCTTCTAGAAGCAAATCTCAGAGCTGGAGTAACTAACGAAAGTCATTTGCAAAGTCTCGGCTTCATTATGGATAATGGTCGACCAAGATTTAAGATTGACGAACCAGTAGGCGCAGGAGCTAGTGGTATGTACAGTTCAAAATCAGGGCCCAACACGATGAGACCAAATCCCAATTCAATGGATTCAGAAGAAGAGTCGTTCGTTGTTTTGGGAAAAGATTCATTGTGCTCGATTCAGGCCTCGGCGTTGGCTTCGTATGCCGAAATTCAAAAAAGAAGCATCTCGACTGTGAGTAGTTTAGAGAAAGCCGTTATTATTTGCTTTGAAATTAATTTTTATAATACTTTGTACATTTTTCAGGATTATAATTCCATGATTTCTTCTCTAACTGCTGAAGAAGCCGAGAAAAAGCTCAAGGAATTACTTCAGGAAAATGTTAAGCTCAAAGACACTTTAAGCCAGAATAATTTGGCCATGAAACGACAATTCAACACCCTTGCTGCCTGGCAGGAAGAAATAACAAAAGTCCATCAGAGCCATAAACAAAAGTTCAGTGAAACTAAGGAGCTGATTAGTCAGTTGAGGAAAGAAAACTCTGAGCTAAAAATCAAGGCCTCAGGAGAAAAGGTGGCGAACAGTGATCACAGCTCAAAGGTGATTTTCAATCACAGCAAATGAATGATGATAATAAATTTATTCTCATACATTATAGGTCAAAGAACTTGAAGAGCAGCTTCAGAAAATTGTGCTTGCACAAAAGGCAGTTCAGTCAGCAAGAGAAATTGAACTTGAAGCGGCAAACTCTAAAATATTAAAGGAGTTAGAGGAATCTAAGTCAGCTTGTCAGGTGTTGAATTTGGATAATCAACGTTATAAATTTTTATCTACTCGCCTTAGTCAGCAGTTGAAACAGGCGGATCAGACTATTGCTGAATTGAAACTGGACCTAGAAAGATTGGAGCGCAATTTAAAAGAAAAAGAACAACTGTCTAGCCTTGCGGATTACAGTTTATTAGCCGGTTCTTCAAAACAAGGACAGGAATCTGAGATTTACAAGGAAAAAGATACACAGCAAGAAAAGGAAATTAAACATCTTAAGGAGTTGATTAACTCATTAGAAGAACAGTTGAGAGTCACCTCTCAAAATGTACGATTTTTAAAATTTGTTAGATTTCAGGCAAAGTTTTCTTCACAGAAATATCAAATGCTTGAAATTATATCAAGTTGGAGTGTATAGATTGTAAAAAAACTCATTTTGGTATAGAAATCTATGATTTATTGAATCTCTGTAGTATAAGAGACGGATTTTTGTACCACAATATTGAATAAATCTTAATTTTCAGTCGTTTCCATCCATCGAAATCCACACTGGTGACAACTGTAGCCGTCTACCATCCCAGGATCGTCTTCAGTTCGTTGAAAACGTGAAACAATACAACGAAATATTGGAAAAATTATCACAATGTTATACCAAGCAAGGTTCTAGCTATGTTAACATGCAGGAATGTTTGAAAGAATCTATCGATACTATAGAGGATATGGAGAAAATGAAAATGTTCGTTTTTAAAATTATGCCAAACAGTTTCAATTCACAGCATCTTATAAACAAGAGTCATTCTTCTCAGCTCATATCACTGCTGAATCAAACAACTTCTTTCAGAAATGAAGATGCAGGTGTTAATCACAAGGAAATACGGGATAAGTTAGCTAATTGCAGAGCCAGATTGAAGGTCGACCAATTAGAGATGATAAACGAAAGACAAGAGTTGATTAAAGCTCAGAAACAATTCCAGAAAGTCTTCTCTGACTACAATTCCGTTTTATATGAGCTGGAAATAATGCAGGAAGAAAATGCTAAGCTCAATTGCCTACAAAACAAAAAGGTAAAGAATATTCGCTGATTATTTAATACCTTGAGGTTGTACGGTGTGAAATATAAATCATAATTAATTATTAACTTCCAATACTGAATTCGCAGCAAGAAATTCTGGAGATATCAGCACAGATGAAAGAAGACTTGGCTCACGAGAGAAAATTGTTAGAAGGGTCAGAATCGAACTTGTTGCATGAAAGATCTGCTCTCCTTAAAGAAAAGAAAGCAACAGAAGCGGCCCAAAGCAAATGCGACAGTCTGACAACGGCTTTAAATAGACAAAAATTATTGCAGGAAGCAGAGCAAAAGTCGTTTTTAGCAGAAAGAAAGGACCGAGAGGGAACGATCAAAGATTTAAAGCAACGAAACGAAAATTTAGAAGAAACGTTGAAATCTAACGCGGAAGAACTGGAGGGTCTGAAAGCGGAGGTCAAATCATTGAAAGAAAGTGTTAGTGGATAAGTTAAAACACTAGAAGTAACATTTAGAAACTATTGACTGTGTTTTATATCACTTTTTTTATTACAGTTGGAAAAACTGCCGCTTCTTGAAGCCCAGAGCCAGGGTTACGAGGCAGATTTTCACGAGGAAAGGAAAGCTAGACAACAGCTTACAGTGGAGAAAAATCAGCTGTTGGATGAATTTAAAAAACTGCAAATAATGCACAAGAATTTAGTTACAACTCTTAATAAACAACAAACACCACCGACTTATCGACAACAGCAGCAGCAGCAGCAGCAGCAACAGCAGCAGTATCAGCAACCATCAGCTAGTGCGCCACCTGGGAGCGAAGCGGTAATGATTTTTGTTTTCCACAATCTTTATTATATGTCTATTTTTGGTGTTGGTCTTCTCCACCTGGCAAGACAGTAGGCTGCATTTTGGTTTCAAGTATGGTTGAATTAGATTAACAATTCCCATAATGCAATAGATATCAAAGTCATGGTTTCCAATCTTAAAAATCAGGACAAAACTCGCGACTCTTCTGATCATTTAGTCTCAGAATTCCTATAGACGGAAGAAATTGTTTTCAAGATTAAAACGAATGGAAATTGAACAATGATGGAAACAGAAAAGGATACAAAGCACCGATTTCTTCAAAAATGAAACTGTTTGATGAACAGAACTTTTCTTATACCTGATACGGCATATAAACCATTGAATGGGCCTCTGTTTCATGTTTCTAATCGGTTATCTAATTCTACTGTAGTATTAATTTCTATTAGATTATTTCCTGTGTAGGGATAAAAGCCTGTTGGTGTTTTGATTCGTGTGTTCGACGATTGATACAGAGGAAGATGAGGTTTCCTATTTATAGGAAATTCGATTTCGTTTCTAGGATCCGGAGGGTGTATCAAATCCCATTATCACTGCATTCTCATGTCCAAAGTGCAGCCTGACTTTCACGGCGATAAGACCTCTGCAAGAGCACGTCGAGGAATGTCTACAACTACAATGACAGTATTTTCGATTTTTTTCAATGTAGTTTGAGAGTCGTTATTGTCCAGTGTGTCAAGACTATACAAACAGCGGAGAATGGCACGGATGGGGCTTCTGCCACACGTTTGACTGACGATGAGGACGATTTTCGACTGCATAGATATTATAAAGAGGATAAGATGCAGATTAACGCTTTTACTTTTATCCAAGGCTATGTACAGGTCATCTTTGAAGTAAGAGTTATATCTTCTACATATTGTTATACATGTATTATAAACTAGAGATTAATTAGACTAATATGGTCATGATTATATTTCGACTTGTAACAAAATGTTATTTGTAACAGTTTCTTATGATTTATCTTAAAACAGTTTTTTTTTTTTATTCATGCAAACGATGCGATCAGTTTAGTTTTTGTTAAAAAGAGAACCACACTAGAATAACAGAGTGTTTATTTTCTGCTATAAAAATAGAAATAAAAATACTATTTCAAATTACCTTTTATACCTGACTTGATAGCTAACCGATCTTTAATTATCAATCCCATCATTTTAGACTATTATTCAGAGAGCTTGATAATATTTGATATGCAAATTATTCTAAATACGAGCATATAAGATACAAGATCGAAGAATGTCCTCAAAATATCTCTTACTAATCGTTTGTCATCGTCATAACCCTGATAATGTTAGAAAGTAATTGGAAAAAGAGTTTTCCTGCGTTTTAAAATTATTTCTCGCAATTTGGAAATACATACGTAGTTTAAAAGATATATATTCCTAAATTCATTATTATTCTAGGTACAATTTTGTGATCTTATTCAAAAAGTTTGGTACAATTTTCTCTAAGGATTATTCCAAATATAAAAATACAAGATGTAACATTGAAAGACGTCTTAAAAAATCTCTTAAAAATTGTTTATCATCATCACGACTCGAATTATGATAGAAATTAATTGGAAAAGGAGTTTTCTTCCATACATACGTATTTTATAAAATGTATTTACGAACTCATCATTATTTAAGTTCCAATGTCACGATAAATACATTTCGCACCGACAATAAGCGATGTGTTATTTAACTTTTCAGATTTTCCCTAATTGTGTAGAGCTGAAGTTCTTCGTATTTGAATTGCGTTTATTACGCCTTTTCAATATTATTATTTTTATTCCATTGCGAAAACATAATAAAACTGTAATGAAGAGCTACTCGGTGATTCATTGTTGAGTAAAATGTTATTCCCTGGTTTTTTCGCATCTGAGATGCTGGATGGTTCAAGGATTGTCACGGTTTTTTAGAATCTAAAAATTTCCTGCTATAATACAGATGTTTATTCGTTTTCTTCGTCGTTTTCAGGATTTTATTGTAGCACATGCTTATGTCGCCGTTATAAATTAACATATCCACTTAATCGTTATATCCTGGTTGATGTTTTATTCTGGGAAATATTTTGTTATTACCTTTTTCAATCATCGTTCTTCATTTTCGGGTTTTACCAATTATATATTCCTTTTATTCCGTTTTATGTACAATTATACGCAGCTGTTTACAATTTAGAATACTGGCTAGTCTGAATATCTGCAGCATTTGATTCATTCAATTTGACTACGTATGTTGCGATTTAGAAAATCATAAACAATTCAACTTTGTGGAAATCAATGCGACTATATGGCTTCTAAATATAATTTCAGGAATTCAGATGATGATCTGTCTTGCTGTAAGAAACAAAGATAATAGTATTCCTTGTCTTTTATAATACGGGTAATTCAGCTGCGAAGAAAACGTGGCATAATTTGATTTTTTCTGAATTCGAACGTGACTTACATTGCGCAACATTATAGCGCAAGACTTTGAACTTGGACTTCACGACTTCTTGAATAATGGATAGAGCGTAGGTACTTATAAATATAACGTAAGGAATTCATGGTAATCAAATTGAAAAATGTGACAAATTGAAAAAACGCATATAATAAATTTGAAAAGCAATCCCATAAACAAACTGACACAATTTATAATTAATTCTGACGCTGATTTTGATCTGATTAATGATTTTCGAAAGATCATGTAAAATTAGCGTGGGTATGACTAATAAAGCAATTAACAGCTACGTCTTGCGTTATATTTGTATGTTTTTGTATGTAAATTCCTGATTTTATTGAGCTCCAGATTTTAATCATTAATAGCTTATTGCTTGTTTTCAGTCCCGTCCTTATTTATTTATCGGAGTTATAATTGAAACTCAATAAATAATGTGCGCGCTTCCTTCCTTTGCTAAAATGCGCAGATTATTTAAATTACTGCTCTTCCGAGATAAATATGTTTCGTATTATGTTCAATGCATATTATATTATGAATTATATGACTGTTTATTCTGATCGACTTATAAATATACGTTACAGCTCATAATATGATTCATATTCGAAGTGAAGGAGATGAAATTTTATTTCAATTAACGCAGAGATTTTGGCAATAAGATTTGTCTTATATCCTGAAAATTTCAACGAACAACAATTACTAATCTTGATTCAACTAAAATGATACGAATAATATTATTGTCGTTCATATCAGATCTATTATTTAGATTCTTATTTGTGATCCTTTTTTTTTTTTTTTTTTTGGTTTTGGCTCAATGAAGGTATTTCGTTTCACAATTTTTTGTTTTACATACGAATATCTCGACGTAGGTATATTACTATATTCTATGACAAATAAAACAACGGCACATGTGTACCTATGTATGACTAATACGTGTTTGACATTTTTTACCGTATGAAATGCTTTTCTTTTGAATCTTTATGACTAGCAAAAGATCAATGTAGATGATCAGAAATGATCTGTAAACATAAGGAGACGAAGTTATTCTGCGCACGCTTAAGCTAACACTAGATTTCATTGCAAGTAAAGGAAAATTATCGTATTACAATCAATTTAGTACATATTTGATTCACTATTTAATTTTTGATGGATACATCAATCTAATTTACATAATACTACCAATATTTCTGCTTAGTACACTTTTGAGAAGAGTAATCGATTATTCGTCCCCAAATCGTTTATTTCACCCGCATTTCATTCTTCGCTGGCGCGACTTTTGGATTTTTTCTAAACGCGCTCGAGATGCCCAGTCTACGTATCTGAGATTTGATTTCGTGAGAGCTCGTCAATCTTCAGAATCGAGGAATAAGAGTCGATCGTATTTGCCCCCGAATCCTGTATTTCACCCACGATCCTGGGCTTTGCGATCGATTTCGCTTGATCAACAGGTTCGCTATCAATCATAAAGATCGCGGAGATTTCGAGATTTTCGATGTATTGTATAACCAATCATCTTTTTAATATTGGATCATATTCTTTGTATATCCTCGTGGAATAATATCATACGTTGAGAAGAATGGAACAACTTGTCAAAAGAAGGAAACTTAGTTTGAGAATATGAGAAAATACCGAACTGGTTTCACGTTCGGTGAGAGGAAATATTTCGGGAAAAATCCAAGAGTTGTTTAACTGCATTCGAAAACAGCGAGACTTCAGATTTTCAAGAAAATAATGCAAACTGTTATTCTTAATAAAATAAATAGCAAGAAGGGGTCAAAGTGGGGTAATGGTTCCTATTCGATCGAATATCATGCTGTATTTAAAACCTTCGCAAAATCGTTTTACAAATTTTTCATTACGAGCTGCATTACAGCGATAAATCCATTGGATGCAAAATAAAAAAATCGTGGTTTGCAACGAGTACTTTGATATCGATGCACTTTCATTACCTCAAAACTGCGGAATAGTGATCTATAGCTTCTTTTTCGCAATGAACGATCTCCGCCTTGAGTATCTGCTGCATTTCAATCTGTTAATATCGCGGAAAATTCTTGTATTTTTATTATTTCCTCATGTAACATCCTCTTGTAGTTGATGGACCAGCGATTCTTCAGGATGCGCCGTCGTTTATGCTGATCGTGTTTGCTAAATATAGCTGTCTATCACCCGGACCCACAAATATTCATACAAAATTTATCCATGATCCATGGTCATCTGGTTTTAAACCACTGTAGAGAAATTTATTCAAAGAAATAAGTTCACAGGCACTGTATAAACTGTTTTCGTTGGTCAAGAGCTGAAGATGCGATCAAAAATAACGTCACCTTCATAACACTTCTTTACTGAAGGACTTTCGCGTACTTACTCATATATTGTCACGATCAGTCAGAATATCCTTGCCGCTCTGCCTCGTTCTTCACCGGTTTGACAACCGGAAAATTATAAATTCTTATAAATACGTATACACGTATAAACGATGATAAATATCTTTTAGAGTATTGGAAATCGATGTGAACGATATCGTTCTGGACGATGGGATACTGACAGAGGTTCGATCAGTCTCGAGCAGGGAAAAATCGTTAGCCTTGATTGTTGGACGCAGAGAGAGAATAATAACGATCGTCAATATTTATCAGAAAATAATAAATTCGGTGTACAATATTTAAATTTCGTTTTATTATTCTCAGATTTTTTAGAGCTAACCGCGGTAACCGCAGATTTGTGACGTATGGTTACCATGTACGCTAACTAAGTTGAGAATCTCAAGTTTAAAAAGGTTGGGCATGGTAATTGGAGAGGACAAAGTAATTCTATGATGAATTACATTTCAAGTTCGTCTGTTTTGTTCAATTTTGTCAACGATACAAAAAATGTGGAGTAAATATAATTATACAAATATTTTTATCAACTTATCTAGATTCTCTTATCAAACAAAATAACTATACGCTTCATCAAAGTCGAAAGACGTACGTATAAAGATCTCATTGTATGCGGAAGTTGATGCGATCTGGGCTCGCCTTTTACCGCTCGCAAATAGGTAGGTATGGCATTATTTTTACTATTTATTTTGATAGTCCGGTTTCCAGCGGAATGAGCCCTTTTTTTGTTTATTTATATATGCAAACTGCTTTTCATCGCATGAGGATATATTTGGTTACGTGCTCAGGAGTGGGTAAATATGACTATGTCTTGTACACCTGAGACGCCTTTACCTACCTTAACCTGAATCAAGTGTTTTACTCACTCAGACGCATAAACTATCGTACGTGACAAAGTGCCCTGCAAGTGTTCATTGCATGGGTATCCCCCATGGATTGTTCAAAGAGGGGATGACAGAGGATTCAAAATCATATAAAGCTCTTCGAGTCCACAGACAAGTCAGTCAGCATCATGTTCCGACCAACACATTTCGTAAGTGAACTTTAATCGACAATATATATTCATACGTACGATATATTACAAATTAGATCACCGTTGCTTCCATCGATTGAAGGAAGTTGAACATAAGTATTACCGATTTTCTCCGAGATTTCGATTCCTCGAACACCCGGTTGGGTACTCTCTCCAAGTCAACTTACGTACAAGTAGTATTTCACAATTCGTGATACTAATTGTTTAAACTGAAGCCAATGTTAAGTAGTTCGAGAGTTAAGCAATACATGAGCGTATCATGAGCCCTTCGTCAAAATATTTGCTCATATCTTTATCGCTCTTTGTTTGAACTCCGAAATGACCCATTTTGGTAGATTTTGGAAATGAGATCCGTCGACTGTTCATAGCTAGCGAAGTAATTCATCCCTCCATCAAAATCACATATCGCTTACACTTTTTCCCATTTTAGGTAATACTCTTCGCAGTCGTTCTGTGCGCTAACGCGTTCCCAGCGGCCCCAGACGCAACGGGGCCCGTAGCATCTGAGCCGGAAAAATCACCACAGATCGGTGAATCGCAGAACCCGTCATCGGGATCGGGTTCCCCACATCCGGATGAAGGAGTTGGACCAACTAAGAAGGACTTGGACACCGATGCTACATCGCACTGGGGGTAAGATTGACGGAATATTTACTCCGGCGTGTTTAAAAAATTAGACTTCTGGCTTCCATTAGAATTGACACTTTTCGACGATGTTTGACAGCCGGAATTATTTTATTTCACATTTCAGATACGCCTATTTTGGACCTAGATGGGCAGGCTACTATGGCCCTGGCTGGGCTGGCAAAGCATATGCTTATGGACCATACGGTTGGTGGTAGATGTCCAGTTCCATGATTCTGCAGAGTTGAAGATCGAACGGTGTCTAAAATAATCAACAACCACATTTTAACCGATGAGAGTGATCTTCAGGATATATAATCGAATTCAATCTATCTAATTAAGGAAATCTTTGCCCCAGCAGTCTTTATTATAATATGTTTACCCTATTGAAATAAATAAATTTGAATTCCGTCTATAACCGTTAGAACATCTCTTATTCCTCGTCAATAACATAATTGAGGCGGTTCCCATCGAAACTAATGAAAAAAAATTAATTTATCGCTTCTTTTCAATTTCTGATCGCGCCTGCAGGAAGTCCTGATTTCATAGTGATATTTATATCGATTGTTTATTGTTGTTCATCAGCAATCGATTCTACTTTATGAACTTATGGATTGCGTTTGGGAATATCCTGAAAATCGCGCGTGCGTACGTCTCAGCCAATGTCGGTTGGTCCGTTGAGTCTAGCAGAGCATATGATGCCTTGTGATAATCGTTTGACGCTGTGATACCATATATGTATCTCCTCCACCTAATTTGCCCATTGACGTGGTTTGGCGCGAAATGCGTCAGACAATCGCCTCGTGTTTGAGAAACAGATTTTGGAGATCGCAGAGAGTCAATAAGAGACGTGTGATCGACACGTTTTCGGACCTCAATATTCGACTGTCAATATGTTACTACACTGTTTGAAGAAGATAACAGAATCCTCATATCCTAGCATAATGGATTCGGGAATCGATGTGAAAGTACTGTTTCGCCCCTAGATTGTACTTTAATTCCATCTTTCCTTTTCTTCTTTACGTCTTTATACACTGCACTTCGTACGACCCTTCAGCTCAATTTTTCTGAAGGTGTTTCACGATGATGAGCGCTGCTATTGATTAAGTGATTGATTTTCTCCGGTTGTTTTCTTCGGGACTTTATGCATCTGAGTTGTACACGAAAACAATAACTTTCAGTATAGTTTTTGCGTGATATAATCGCACATAGGTATACCTTCGAGCTGGCGTGAATATTTACGGCCATCACGAGTCTAAGAATAACAATGATTACGGCGCTGAAACTATACTCTTCAATTAACACTATATCGACTTACATGACAAATGCTACGTGGACAACTGGATTCACGTGGTTTTCATACCGTAAAGGAAAAACAAATTGTTTAACGTATGCCGATTGTAAGTCAAGGAAATTCCAGACCTATCTACGAAGTCCACAGGGCGACCTTCTTCTTCAATTTCATGGTGACCCTCAAAGGTTCATAATCACTACCGCAATTTCAGACATATCTACGAGGTCCACAGGGCGACCTTCTTCTTCTATTTTATGGTGACCCTCAAAGGTTCATAATCGCTACCGCATGTACTCCAATCTACAAGTTACAAATGATTGACTCAGATCCGTGGCAAGAAAGAATTACTGCTTAATACCCCTCGATGAAAGATTTGACTCCTTTCAAGCTCGCCTAAGGCTCCCAACGAATAATGATTATTGAAACTTTGCAATTAGCAGAATCGCTGAATCGATTTGCTGCCTCAATGTACACCCGATTTATTTAACAAGTCATCAATCCATTATAATCATGCTCTGCATTGTTCATCTTGATCATAGAGCAGAATCAAAGCAGTTATACCTAGTAAGTGTTACGATCAGTTGCATGACTGAGATTCTTGGATGATGGATGACAGAGCGACACAGAGTTACAGGGAAAGATGATGAGGAGATAACAGGAATCATTGCATTTTGTGAATAAATATAAACATGCAAATAGTGGGTAATTGAAAGCAGAGAGTAGATCGGTGTTATAGACGCACGATATTGTGAGGTGTAGAAAAATTAATGACCAGAGTTTACTGGGACAGTTATCACCTCCTTCAGAACGTCATTGAACATTTAGCGGGTCCCATTTGACGTCATGCTCTAGTATAAATGCTCGCAAACCCCAGTTTCAGATCATACTCAACTCTGAGGTTCAGTCAAGCAGACATACAAAGTACAAAGATTTGTAATCAGCTTTGAAAACGTGAATAAAAATATATACTACCAAGTATCTCTTATCATAAAGTTATCCAACGGATATCAGCAGACTTCAACATTTTTGAATCTACTTCTCAAACTCAAATCTCAACAATCTCAAATAAAAAAATGGTAAGCATCGCCTTCTTGTCATAGTAATTAAGATATTGTCCCAAAACATTCGATCAGAGGACGTTAATCACTCCTTATCAGCAAGACCATCTCACTAATCTTTTTTTCTTTTATTTTCCAGGCTTTAAACAAAGTTTTCGTCATCCTCGCCCTCGTTGCTTCCTGCGCTCTGGCCATGCCGGTTCATCCGATTGACCAGACCACACAATCCGTCGAGGTGGAATCAACTTCCGCTTCCATCAACATAAAATTGGAGGATTCTACCACCGTCCAAGAGTCAATCACAACCACGGCTACCGATGAGGCAACTACTGAAAATGACGAATCAAGCGCAGTCGCCGATTCTACGGTCAAGACTGTGGCACATGAAGAACTAGTTGATCAGGATGTGGTTAAACGAAGCATTGGAGGAGTGTCCAGTGATGCTGATGATCTCGAAACAGCTGCCGGAACCAACGTACTCCGACCACTTTTCGTTTACCGTCAACAAGTCGCTTACCGTCAACGTATCAGGAACGCAAATCGTCGTGGAAACCGCAGGTTTTGAAGTACTTTAAAACCGTAATCATCAGAACTATGAACAAAGGATTTATCTCTGAATGGACAAATGGCTGAGAAATATCAACTCCAGGACCGGCAGTCGCGTGATAGAGGTTCATCAGTCTTTACTGTCGGCACTGATCCCTGAATATTGTCTCTGGCGATACTAGGACAACCAGAGACATTGATACGGGGGGTTTGCCGACGCGAAGATTGAAGGAATCGAGGTAAAGAAAGAGTGACGTCCGACGAGGAACAGAAACCCAGATGATCTGAGATCTCAAGATCTTTCGTGGATTCAAAAGGCCGACCAAAAAGGCATGGATATGAATTTTATTGAAACTCGTAAAAGGACCGGGACGGAGCTGAAGATCCAAGCCACGCAGAGGAGCTATCTTGCCATAATTAATACATCGGGCAAGGGCTCTTTTTCTGACGAAGAAGAGTCCTCGATAAAATACAGCGTTTCATTCGGAAACGCGTTGTCCAACGTACATAAGATTATATAACTATAACAATTGCCTTGGCTAGTTGCTTGCTAGCCAAATAGCAGCTGTATTAATCGTGTACAATATGTTTTGTTTTTTTCAATGGCTGTTGATAGTCAATCGTGAGTCGTTGATGAAGCATCTCGCACTAGGAAAAAAAAGATCTCTTCTAGAATAGAATTTTAAATTTAGGTCTGAACTTTGCAATGTTTAGATATTGAATTGTTTTTTTTCTTTTCCTTTTTTTTATTAGTTATTGTTAGATATAAGCCACGGAAGCTACCCACCAAAGTATCTTGTAAGCATTAATTTATAAGTGAGATTTTAATAGTATTTAAGATTTTAGTATACAATTAATATTATTACAATATTTTTGATAATAAATGAAATCGAATAACAGATTAACTACACATGCTTCTTATTTTAAACACATTACTATCCTGTAATATAATTTCATTCGGATATTCGGATGAGATTATCATGGAATGGATAAAAGGGAATTCGAAATCGACAATCTTCAGTTTCGTGATCATTTGAACATTAATAGATCAATTTTATAGAATACATCTATTATCTAATATCTAATCTAAATATAAATCGAACAAGAAATCGTTCGATCATAATCAATATCGTCAGTTCGAGATTTCCCATCATTTAAAAATAGGGTATCTAATAATTACTCGTGCTAATTTTCGCACCGGTAGTTTCATTCTTGAAATGCGTCATTCGGTCCGTCAGAAACGTTGCGTAAGTTTTGAGTTCCTAATGTCGAAGAAACTTAACTGTTTAGCTGAGGAATAAGTGGCATAATTGGGCTGGTCGAGTGGGATCGAGGGTTACATTGCTATACCGTAGTGCAGCCCAGCGTTACGCGATATTGCGTACTTATAATCATATTTTGGGACGATCACGGGTCAATCAGAATCTCTTTCTCTCCCTGCCTCCTGTTTTACCTGTTCATCTGCCCCCAAATTATGAACTCATGTCGACACATACACACATTTATAAATGATGATGAATGTGTTTACGAATACGTGAAATGTGAGGTAAGGATCGTCTGCGACGATGGGATGATGAGAGTGGTTTGGAAAACGGCAAAAGTTTTCAGCCTTGAATATAAAATGAAGAAAGAGATCAACGATGATCAATGTTCATTGGGAAATAATAAGTATAATGTCCAGTATTTAAATTTCGTTTTATTATCCTCAGATTCCTTCGGGTTTACCCTGCTGACCGCAAATCGCTGATGTAAGATGACCGTACCTTAGGTCGAGAATCTCAGGTTTTTAAATTTTGGCCTTGGTAATTGGAGACGGCGATGTAATCGTATGATTCATTACAATTCAAGTTTGTAGGTCTCGTTTACTATTGTTTACCACGAATAAAATAGAGGGAAGATAAGTATACAATTTAGGGTTTACAGTTTGAAACATTCGGATTAAATTATTCAGGTACGCTTCTTCTTCTATGAAACGAAATAGCTATATGCGCTTCTTTGTAGTTGGGTACCTACATTTGAGAGAATGAAGTATTTTCGATAGTCTTTTTCGTGAATGTCAATATAGCTGAGAGGATCTACTTCCTAGTCGCAGAAGTTGCTGCGAACTTTGCTCTTTTTATCTTCCATGACGTAGTATTCTTTCTGTTTGTTTCAATAGTCCGGTTTCCAGCTAAATGATATTTTGTTGTTGAAAGCAAGTCCCATCTCTCCGTATAAGAATTAATTGGTAAGATGCTCACGAGAGCGTAAGTATCACTATATCTGACACACCGGAGATGCCTCACTACCTATCTTTACCTGGATCAAGTGATTTGTTTGCTCAGGTACAAGATTTTGTGTACGTAACACCGTGCCCTGGAAGTGTATACTTGTATGAGTATCCCCCATGGATTGTTGAAAGAGGGGATGACAGAGGATTGGCAATCGTATAAAAAGGGGCGATTCCAAAGAGAATTCAGTCAACATCATGTTCCGACCAACACACTTCGTAAGTAAACTTTAATTAACAATACATATTCATACGTATATTACAAATTAGTTTACCGCTGCTCTCATAGATTGAACGATAAGTTGAACACAAATATCAACGATCTTCTCCGAGATTTCGGTTCCTTCAATAATAATAACCATTTGTATCAGTCCAAATTGTGTGAAACTGATAACTACTGGATACTTTATAATAATTATTAACCGTCACGGTTGGCTACTCCTTTCCGCTCAACTTACGTACGAGCAGTGTTTCACAATTCATGATACTAATTGTATAGACCGAAGCTTTCATGCAGTGGTTGAAGAGCTGAGCAATGTTACGAGCATATCATGTCCCCTTCGTCGAAAGATTTTCTCATATCTTCATCACTTCTTATTTAAACTTAAAAACGACATATTTCAATAGATATTCAACTAGAGATTGTTGAAGGGATGAGGTCCTTGCAACCTTCAATTACCATTCAGGATTAGTTACATAAATAATTGTCCATTTTCTATAGCTCAACAAGTCGGCTACTCAGAAATTTGAATGTCCATCGGTTTACCAGGATCCGAAATCCAATTACTAATCGCCTATTTTGTTCCCATTTCAGGTAATACTCTTCGCAGTTGTTCTGTACGCTACCGCGTTGCCAGCGGCCCCATCGGCCCCTGTTCCAGGAGGGCCGGTAAGAGGACCAGAGCCAGGTCTGGCCCCGAAGCAGCCTGTCGCAGGAGCTCCGAACCAAGGCAAAGGTGAGCCAGCTAAGAGCGACCTAGCCACCGATGCTACGGATTACTGGGGGTAAGTTTGAGAGACGGTTTACTTTATTCTGTTTATAAAGATCAGACTTCCGGTTTTCATTTGGTTTACATCTCTTAGCGATCTTTAATAACCAGAGTTTTTTCATTGGACGTTTTAGGTACAGGTACAACTACTATGAACCCAGGTGGGCTTATGAGCCCTCAGTATGGGCTGCCAGGACATATGGATGGCCATACTACATTTACTAATGCACCCGTCCCGTGATTCTGCAGGATTGTAGAGCTTCTGATGTGCAAAATAATCGTCATCCACATTCTTACCCGAGGAGAGACATCTCCAACAAACATAACCATTTAGTTTATCTAAATTGAGGAAATTTTGGCCCCAGGAGTGTTTATTATATTATGATTATTTTGCTGGATTGAATAAATTTGAATTTTTCCCATAATCGTTATTGTGCACCTATTATTCTTGTGAATTTCATGATTAAGCCGATTCCTATCTTAAACAAATTTCAGAGAATTGAAATTGACTTCCTGTGATTTCGGTTCTTTTTCATTTCTGATCATGTCTGCAGCAAGACCTGTGAATTGACGACGATTGCAGACAAGTTTCATAAGCTATGAAAAATGATGTCTTCTTTCTAAGTCCTCGTATACCTATGGATCGCCTTTGAGAATATCCTGAGGATTTAGGGCGCACATTTCTTATCCGATTTTAGTCGGCTTGTTGGGCCTGGAGGAGCAACTGATACCTCGTGATAATCGCTTAACGCCTTTTCACCATTTACCTTCTCCACCTAATTTGCTCATTGAACCAGACGAGCGCGAAATGCGTAAAAAAATCACGTCGTGTTTGAGAAACAGATTCTGGGGATCGCAGAGAGCCAACGATCGTCGTGGGATCGACACGTCGTCGTCGAGCCTCAATATTCAATAGTCAATATGTTACTACACCGTTTGAAAAAAATAACAGATTCCTGATATGCGAGTATAATGGGGTCGCAAATCAATGTGAAAATACTGATTCGCCCCTATTTAGCACTTCGATTTAGTTTTTTCTCCTTCTTTTTACGTCTTTACAAACCGCAATTCGCATGGCTCTTCAGCTAATTTCTTCTGAAGATGTATCACGATGATAAGCGCTGCTGTTGATTAAGCGACTGCCTTTCTTTCGTTATTTTCTTTCCTGAAGATCTTTTTCGTGGTCTCTGAGCACGTTGAGATTCTCAGATTTGGAGCATTCGATTACATAATACCGCTTATGCACCTAAATTTTGGGTATCCCTCTGAAAAAGAAGCACCGTTTTTTCGCTCTCCTGAAAATTTATCTTTCATCTAGTTTATTCGCTCGCGGAAAAATACTCTTCATCGGTATAATGCATACGAATGGTCGCTCGAGACGACGAGATGGACTTCGTCTTCCCCGAGAGGGAAGATTTCGTAGCCTTGAATATAGGATGCAGTCAGAGGTCAACGACCACTCATCGTTTTTCGGAAAACAATAAGTATAGTGTAGGTACAGTAGTAAATTATTTTTTTATATATTGCTCAAATTTTTCTAGAGCTCATCGTGATTGCCGGAATCGCTGATGTGAGGCGACCGTACCTTGAGTCGTGAGAATTTAGTGATGATGATATGGAGAAAGCTTGATAAAGCAGTTTCGAGTTTGGATTTTCCAATATTCTTATCAATCTATCTAAATACCTACACACCTTTTCCTATCCAACGAAATAGCTACATGCATTCCTTCCAAGATAAAGATATATAAAAGATTGGACAATTATTTTGATCGCACTGTCTTTTTCATGAACATATTGTGATCCGAAGTTGATGCAAACTTCGCTCCTTCGACCTTACATGGCGTCGTATTAATTCTGTTTGTGCTAATAGTCCGGTTTCGAGCTGAATGATCGTTTTTTTTTATGAAATTCAAGTTGTTGTTGTCCGCAAAAGAGGATGATTCGTTATGCGCTCTTGAACGAACGGGTAAGTATCACTGTATTTTGTAAATCTGAGATGCCTTTACTCATCTTTACCCGGATCAAGTGTTTCAGTCACTCAGATGCGAGCTTTTGCATACGTGACCGGATGACCTGCACATGTATACTTGTATGAGTATCCCTCATGGATTGCTTAAAGAGGGGATGACAGAGGATTTCAAATCATATAAAAAGGGGCGATTCCAAAGAGAATTCAGTCAACATCATGCTCCGACCAACACACTTCGTAAGTGAACTTTAATTAACAATACATATTCATACGTATATTACAAATTAGTTTACCGTTACTTTGATCGATTGAATAGAGTTGAATACAAATATTACCGATCATCTCCGTGGTTTCGGTTCCTCCAATTACCATTTTTATTAGTCTGAATTGAGACAAACCGATAATCTCTCAAAACTTTGTAATACATATAACCGTTGCAGTTGGGTACTCCTTTCGAGTTAAAACCTATAATCGCCTTCTAAGATTATTCTCTGAATAATGCAATGCATATTGCACGGATTATGAAGTCTCAGTCTCAGGCGTTCGAATATCCACCGCTTCACCAAAATCTTAAATCGAATTGCTAGTCGCTTACGCTTTTTCCTATTTTAGGCAATACTCTTCGCAGTTGTTCTGTACGCTAACGCGTTCCCAGCTGCCCCGTCGGCGCCTCTACCTAGAGGACCGATAAAAGGGCCACAGCCAGGTCTGCCCGCGAAGCAGCCTGTCGCAGTAGCGCCAGGCCAACATAAACGTGAGGCACCCAAGGACGACCTAGCCACCGATGCTACGGAATACTGGGGGTAGGTTTGAGAGACGGTTTACTTTGTTCTGTTTGTAAAAATTGGACTTTTGGTTTTCGTTCGTTTCACATTTTTCAACAATTTCTTTATAACCAGATTTTTTCATTCCACATTTTGGCTACAGATTTAACGACTACTATGGGACCAGGTGGGCTACTTATGAGCCTGATGTTTGGGTTGCCAGAACCTATGGATGGCCAGTGTATTATTACTAATCTACCGGCCCCGTGATTCTGCAGGGTCGTAGACCTTCTGATGTGCAAAATAATCGTCATCCGCATTCTACCCGAGGAGAGTCATCTTCAAAAAATATAACTCGATTCAGTATACCTAAATTAAGGAAATGTCGCCCGTAGGAGTGTTTATTGTAATATGAATATTTTTCCGGAATGAATAAATTTGAATTTTTCCCATAACCGTTATCGTGCCCTTATTATTCTTGTGAATTTCATGATTGAGCCGAATCCCATCTAAACGAATCGAACAGAATCAAAATTCACTTCGTGTGATCTCGATTCTTTTTCATTTCTCATCATCTCTGCAGAACGACCTCAGGATTGACGACGATTGCAGATAAATTTCATAAATATGCTCATTGATTCCTTATTATGAGTTATGAAATAGTACTTTTCGTCCGCAAAACATGAACCTTCATATCCTTAATATCCGACAGTCAATACGTTAATTTCCACACTATTTTCCGAAAGAAATCTTTCCGGATGTCCAAGATTTTTGCCCCGCAACACAGGTCCTCCGTTTATTTACGTATTCATTTCCATTTTTAGAGAAAATTTGTAAGACTCCTTAACTCATTTTTTGTGATCATGTCCCATAATGATATGCTCCACAGTTAATCAAGTATACCTGAGTTTTCTTTGCTGATTGAATGAGCGGGTGATCTCCATTGTGCAAGACTTATTTTGACATGCGAAATAACGTCGGTGCAAGTTGATTCTTGGTATATTGAAACAATTTCTGAGCTGTCGCAGTACTCGAAAGAAGTAGTCTAAGAACTTGCACTCACATTCGCCAAAAGGCGATTCGGAGGTACGCCTAATCGTTATTGCTAATTATACCTAAATGATCGGTTCAGAGAAAATTGAGCCAGTACAAATGGAAATTGTACTGAGCAAGTATGGAACTTGGAAGAATAGACTTTCGCCCATAGTGGGACTCAATATGTTGTGGCGATTTATCGAAATCTCCTTTTCCCTTTTCGCTGCAATCGAATAACTCCAAAACGCATTTCAGAACTTTGACGCTATTGTCTTTACATTTTATGTCGAAGTAGTAGAGAGGTAACGTATTTAATAAACTTTTACTGATTCCTGTTCTCAAATCTGTTCTATTTTAAAAATTACACAGTTTGGACCTATCCGGCTGTGCTGGACGTCCCATGAACTCTGACCACGACGATAATCTGAAATGCACAACATCCAGTGATATATCACATCTAGTTCCTGCGTCTAAAATTTTCGCGGCGATTCGCTGCTATTTGCAGAAATACCGAGATTTTTTTGCTCTCCTGAACATTTATCTTCTAATTTTTGTGGAGCTATTCGCTTATGGAGAACACTTTTCTCAAGCCTGTATAATGTATATTAGATGTGTATTGTGTATGAATTATCTTTCGGGACGATGGAATAATATGAATGGTTTGGTCAGTCCTGAAGAGGAAAAATCTACTCGCTCTGTATTTAAAACGCAGGGAAAGATCAACGACTATGAATATGATAATTGAAAAATGGTAAGCATGGGGTACAGTATTCTAATTCATTTTTATTATCATCAAATTGTTCCGAGCTCTTCGTGAAAACACGGTGATAATCTCAATCAGCTGATGTAAAGCGAGCCAAGTACCTCAAATCGAGAGAATTTGGCATGCTGATTGGAAACAGCGATATAATCGTGTGACGATCATGTCTAATTGTAAGGATCATCGGATCTCTTTACTTTGGTAATCGTTAACAAAGTTGAGCAACCATAATCATACAGTTTTGAATTGAGGTTTTCAAATATTCTGATTAAACTATCTAGATATACACCTTCCTTCTGTCAATCGAAATAGTTACATGCGCTTCTTTTAAGTTGAAGAAATGAATGATTGATTGAATATTTTGACCGCAGAATCCTGTTCATGGAAATAATTACAGTTTATTGTTGGATGACCCCATTGTACTTGGAATTTGATGCGAACCTTGCTCTTTTAACCTTGCAGGACGCAGTATTCATTCTGTTTGTTTTAATAGTCCGGTTTCAGCTGGATGATCCTTCTTTTTATGTCGAAAAGCAAGTTGCTTTTATCCGCATAGGTATATAATTGGCTTCATGCTTATGAGCGGGTAAGTATTACTATATGAGATGCCTTCATCCACCTTAACCCGGATCAAGTGTTTTTCTCACTCAGATGCAAGCTTTCGCATACGTGATCGCGTGCCCTGCGAATATATACTTGTATGGGTATTCCCTATGGATCGCTGAAAGAGGGGATGACAGAGGATTCAAAATCATATAAAAGTGGACGGTTCCGAAGACAATTCAGTCAACATCATGTTCCGACCAACACATTTCGTAAGTGAACTTTAATTAACAATACATATTCATACGTATATTACAAATTAGTTTACCGTTGCTCTCATAGATTGAACGATAAGTTAAACATAAATATCAACGATCTTCTCCGAGATTACGGTTCCTTCAATTATAATAACCATGTGTATCAGTCCGAATTGTGTCAAACTGATAACTCCTGGATACTTTATAATAATTATTAAACGACATGTTTGGGTACTCCTTTCCGCTTAACTTACGTACGAGCAGTGTTTCACAATTCATGATACTAATTGTTTGAATCCAAGCTTTCATGCAGTGGTAGAAGAGCCGAGCAATGTTACAAGCCTATCATGTCCCCTTCGTCAAAAGATTTGCTCATATCTTCATCACTTCTTATTTAAACTTAAAAACGACATATTTCAATAGATATTCAAGTAGAGATTGTTGAAGGTATGAGGTCCTTGCAACCTTCAATTACCATTCAGGATTAGTTACATAAATAACTGTCCATTTTCTATAGCTCAACAAGTCGACTACTCAGAAATTTGAATGTCCATCGGTTTACCAGGATCTGAAATCCAATTACTAATCGCCTACTTTTTTTCGCATTTCAGGTAATACTCTTCGCAGCTGTTCTATACGCTAACGCGTTGCCAGCGGCCCCATCGGCCCCTGTTCCTGGAGGGCCGGTAAAAGGACCAGAGCCAGGTCTGGCCCCGAAGCAGCCTGTCGCAGGAGCTCCAAGCCAAGGTAAAGGTGAGCCAGCTAAGAGCGACCTAGCCACCGATGCCACAGAGTACTGGGGGTAAGTTTGTGAGATGGTTTACTTTGTTCTGTTCATAAAAATCACACTTCCGGATTCTATTCGTTTCACATTTGTTGACGATTTTTGATAATCACACTTTTTTCATTGCACATTTTAGGTACAGGTACAACTACTATGGGTGGATGACTCATGAGCCTGATGTTTTGGTTGCTAGGGCATATGGGTGGCCACACTACATTTACTAATCCACGCGTCCGGTGATGCTGCAGGGTTGTATACCTTCTGATGTGCAAAATAATCGTCACCTACATTCTACCCGAGGAGAGTTATCTTCAAAAAACATAATCCAGTGTATTTAGATTAAGGGAATTTTGGCCGCAGGAGTATTATTATATTATGATTATTTTGCTGGAATAAATAAATTTCAAGTTTTTCTATAACCCTTATTGTGCACCTATTATTATTCGCGAATTTAATAATTACGATGAACCCCACCTAAACGAATCGAAGAGAATTGAAATTGATGTTGTGTGACATCGATATCTCTTTCTAATTTCTGATCATGTCTGCAAAAGGACCGACCTAAGGATTGACAGCGATTATAGACGAGTCTCATAGATGTACGCATTTATTATTTATTGGTATAGCTATGTAGAATAAATTCTGCTTCCTAAGTCTTTGTATACTTGTGGATTGCGTTTCAGAATACCCCAGGGATCTAGCGCGCGTACGTCTTACCGATTCTAATCGGTCTGTTCAGTTTGGCTGAGCAACTGATAGCTCGTGATAATCGCTTAGCGCTTCTATGCCACATATATTTTCGGCCTAATTGGCTCATTGACGTAGTTTGGCGTGAAATGCGTCAGGCAATCAAGTCGGGTTTGGAAACGGTTTCTGGAGATCGCGAAGAGTCAATACGCGTTATGTGATCGACACTTCCTCAGGTCTGAATATTCTACAATCGATTCTTTTACGCCATAAACTGTTTGCAGAAATCACAGCATTCTCATATATTCGTATCATAAATTTGGAAATTATTGCCAAAATACTGCTCTATCCCTAGAATATAGCTTAATTCCGGTTACTCATTTATTCATCTATTTTACGTTTTCATTGATAATTTTCAAAATACTTTAGCTCATCTTTGTGATGATGTTACATGGTAGTTTAGGGATTTGCACTCACATTATTCATCGATAGGCTACCCGATCGCTAATCGATCTTATGCGTATTGATTGTCATAAGCGATCGGTTTCCGATACCCATCTCGCTTAGCGTGTCCCATTGTGTGGCGTTCTAGTCAATACAAGTGGATCGATTGGAGATCGGGCTGAGCAGTTAGTGAATCGCTGGGCGAGTAGGAATTCGGCTGAACGAGTGGGAATTCGGCAAGAGTAAATTTGATCAAGGGAGTGGGATCAAGGGTCAATGTTACTCCATGCCCGACCCCATCAGTGCAGCCAGTTTCATAAGAATACCATAGAAGTTTTTTTCGAGGACTTTCCTTGACTGACTCACATATTGTGGCGATCTGTCAGAATCTCTCTTCCTCTCCATATTCTTTTTGGCTATTCTGTCTTCTCCAAAGTAATAAATTTAAACGAACGATTTATATAATTCTCATCCGAAAGATAATAAATATATTTATGGTTTAGGATGATGGGGTGATGACAGTGCGGCCTTGTCACTCTTAGAGTGGGAAAATTTTGTAGCCTTGAATGTAAAATTCAGGAAAAGATTGATGACCGTCAAGGTTTATCCGAAAATAATAAGTATAGTGTAAAGTATTCGAATTTAATTTATTATTCTTAAATTTAAACGAGCTCATAATGTTGACCGCGAATCTCCAATGTATCAAGGTGACCATGTACCCTAAGTCGATGAATCTCATCTTCAAAAAATCTGGCCATGGTAATTGAAGATGTTCATGTAATCGTGTGATGAATTACGTTCTAGGTACGCGTTGGTCTGTTTACTTTCGTTTACTATGAACAAGAGTAGAGCAAATATAATTATACAGCTTAGAGTTTAGAGATTTTCAAATATTCTCATTAAACTATCGAAATACACAACTCCTTATCTAACAAACGGAATAGCTGTACGTGTTTCTCCCGAATTAAAGACTTGTATAAAAATGAACAATTATTTTGACCAGATCGTCTTCCTATTGAATATAATTATAGGTATACGGTTTACGTGATCGACTTGCACTTGGAAGTTGATGCGATCTTCGCTCCTCTTACCTTGCATATACTTGTATTTTATCTGAATATTTTAATAGTCCGGTTTCCTTTTTTTTATTCATTTTAACGTAACCCGCTCTTTTCCGCATAAGAATATATTTACGAACAGGTAAGTATCACTATATATCTCACATACCCGGCATGCCCTTACCTACCTCAATACGGATCAAATATATGTTTCACTCACTCAGGCTTGAATTTTTGTATACGTGACAACGTGCCCGAAAGTCTTTACTTGTATAAGTATCCCCATGGATCGTTGGAAGAGGGGATGACAGAGGATTCAAAATCGTATAAAAGGGGTCGATTCTGAATACAATTCAGTCAACATCATGTTTCGACCAACGCATTTCGTAAGTGAACTTTAATTAACAATATATAAACCATTCGTGTATTATAAATTAGTTTACCGTTGCTTTCATCGATTGAAGAAAGTTGCACATAAACATTAGAGATTTTCTCTGAGATTTTGATTCCTCGTGTTTTTTACATCAATCAGTCTATTTTGCATCGCTGATATAATAAAATGTTCATCATTTTACCAAAATCACAAATCGAAATAATAATCACTCGAACTTTTTCCTATCTTAGGTAATACTCTTCGCAGTCGTTCTGTACGCTAACGCGTTCCCAGCGGCCCCGTCGACCCTCGCACCCGAAGGGCCAGGAAAAGTACCAGTGGCAGGCGGATCAACAGGCTCAAGGCTGCCTGCCCCGGGCCCTCAGGGTAAACCCGGATCAGATAAAGACCTAGAAACCGATGCTACTGTACACTGGGGGTGAGTTTGATGGGTGGTGTTTAATTTCTTGTGAATCGGAATCATACTTCTGATTTTTATTTCATTTTCATTTTTTATCATTTTTGGCAGTCGCAACTATTTCATTTGATATTTTCAGATACAAGTACTACGGACCCAGGTGGGGCTATGGCCGAGGCTGGGGTGGCAGGAGCATAGGATGGGGCTTTGGCATCGCTCCTGACTATGGCCACGGACTATACGTTGTGTACTAGAATATCAGTTTCGTTATTCCGCAGAGGACAAGACATCCAGTATGCAAAATAATCTTCTCCGCATTTCCGTCGATGAGAGTAATCCTCAAGAAACATATCCCAATCCAGTATAACTAATCATGGGAATTTCAGTTTCCAAAGTGTTTATTTTATTGTAATACTTTTTCTGTCACAAATAAATCCGAGTTTCATCTGAACCGTTTGAATACCTATTACTACCCATGTCGAATTCATAAATGAGGAGAACCACTTTTGAACGATTGAAGAAAAAATGAAAATTGGCGTTATGTAATTCCGATTCTTCTGTATTTCTGACCATGTCTACAAAAATACTTTGCGACAGACTAGCTATCTTCCAACTGCCATTCATTTATTTAGTTGACAGCATTTCACTATAGATAATAATCTGACAAATGCCTGGATGCAGCCTGAAAGTGTGTAATTCGAGTTGCAATGACATTTTAATCCGAGGTAATACCCGTTTATAAATTTGTGTCAACTACCTATTCTGCCCGCTCGTCACACGATACAGAGATTCAGCAGCTTCGTATTTTCCCTGTCTGCGGTGGATCAGGCTCCAAAAAGTTAAGTGCCTCACACGCTGTAGGTGGGTCAACTCTTGCTGCTTTCTGCCAATCACCACATTCATCGTGTGGCTTGTTTTCCTCATTTAGGTAACGATGCTGAATGCCGCGAATAAACGTTAACAAGGAAGTCCTCTCGATTATGCAAGTTATTAAACCGCATCTAAAATTATCCCTGATCTTCTTCAGCTGATTCACGCACATGCTGAATCGAGTTGTTGGCGTTATGTTAATAGGTCCAAGTTCATTTTTAAATTTTGTCTCTATAAAGGACCTCCGACTCCTTGCAAAAATCTTCTCCCGAATTTTACGAATTAAACGCCTAGCCGAGGGAAATTCTACGTCACTATCCTGATGGCTTTGTTTTAGGACGTAACACCGCATTCGTGGCTTTTTTTTCTCAAGATTCAGCTCTTTCATATACACATAATTTTGCATTAATAGTTATGTTCCAGATCCAAACGTTAAACATTTTTTTGATCTATCGCCACTGATTCTGTCTTAATTTGTCCTCATCTATTTACCAGTCTGCGATTTCCACTGTGAAATAACTGTTCTAATAATTTTCAGTCAACGTATAAACGAGTTCGGCTTGGCAAATGGGAATTAGAATGAGCGAGTAGGATCAAGGATCATTGCTATTTTACGATCTGCGCTATCAGTACAGCCCAGTGTTCCATAACGCCATCGTGTCAGTTTTTTTCCAGCAGGATATTGTGGCGATCAGTCAGGGTCTCTATTCCTCTCTGTCTTATTTTTCGCTCATCTGTCTTTCCCCAAATTATAAATTGAAATAAACAATGTATACACACATCAAAAAAGTTATAAATATATTTACGAGAATGATCGTTCGGGACGACGGGACAATGACAGTGGTTTGGTCAAACCTGAAAAGGGGAAATTTCTGCAGCGTTGAATGTCAACGCAGAGAGATTAACAATCTCACCATCAATATTTATCGGGAAATAATAAGAATTAGTATGCATTATTTAAATATATTTTTATTATTCGTTCATTTATCGCGCTCATCGCGTTAACTTTATAATTTACTGATGCAAGGTTACCCTACCCTATGGGTCGAGAATCTCAAGTTTGAAAAATTTGGCCATGGTAATTGGAGTTTACTCTCGTTTACCACAAATAAAATAGACCGAACATAACTATACAGTTTCATGTTCAGATTTTCGGATATTCGGATATTCTTATTGAATTATCTAGATACACACCAGCTGCAATCAAACCAGACAGCTATGCGTTTATTTCAATCTCACGACACATGAAATAATGAACAATTAATTCGACTGCACTGTCCACTGTATGGATATAAATATAGCTCAGTGAGTCAGATGACCCTCTTATACATGGAAGTTAACGCGATCTTTACTCCTTTTACCTTGCGTGTGATCATATTTTTTTGTTCAATTTAGTTGTCCGGCTTTCAGGGAAATGATACGACGTATATTTCTTCAAATGTCACCCGCTTTTCTCCGTATAAGAATATATTTGATTACGAGCTCTTCCGAACAGGTAAGTATCGCAATAAATCTTATACACTTGACATACCCTTACCTACCTCAACCTGGACCAAATATATCTTTTACTCACTCAGGCATGAGATTTTGTATACGCGACAATGTGCCCTGAAAGTGTATACTTGTATGGGTGCCCCCCAAGGATCGTTGGAAGAGGGGATGGCAGAGGATTCAAAATCATATAAAAAGGGTCGATTCTGAATACAATTCAGTCAACATCATGTTCCGACCAACGCATTTCGTAAGTGAATTTTGACTAACAATATATATCCGTACGTGTATTATAAATTAGTTTATCGTTGCTTTCATCGATTGAAGAAAGTCGAACATAAGTGTTAGCGATTTTTTCTGAGATTTTGACCCCTCGAATAATCATTGTGCAAAATTGATAATTCCTCAATACTTTATAATAATTAATAACTGTCACAATTGAGTACTCTCTTCGCGTTAACTCACGTATTAGTATCACATAGTAGTGTTCCACAATTCATGATACTAATTGTTTAAACTAAAGCCAAGATCAAGTAGTATGTACATACAAGAGTTTAGCGAGACATATGTGCCCTTCGACGAATCATTTGCTTATATCTTTATCGCGCTTTGTTTGAACTTGAAGATGACCCAGTTCAGTGCTTATTTTTTCTTAGTGGCGCGAAATCCTTCAAACCAATGATGATCTTATGTACGGTTGTTATTTGTTGAACAAAGTAGTCCATTTTATACAGCTAGAATAAAGTGAAACTCTCGGAAGTTTGACTTTCCATCGGTATACCAAAATCGTAGATCGCATAACCAATCGCTAATACCTACTCCTATTTCAGGTAATACTCTTCGCAGTCGTTCTGTGCGCTAACGCAGTCCCTGCGCCCCAGTTAAAGCATACACCCGAAGACATAGGCGGATTAAAAAACCCGTCCGCAGAACTGCCTGTTTCAGGCTCTGAGGGTGAAGGTGGAGCCGAAAAAGGCGACCTAAAAACCGATGCCACTACATACTGGCGGTGAGTTTGATGGGTGATGTACACTTTCTTGTGTATAAAAATCAGACTTCTGATTTTCATTATATTCACATTTTCGACCATTTTTGACAGTCAGGATTTTTGCATTCCATATTTTAGATACACCTACTACGGACCCAGATTGGCCTATACGCCAATTTTGAGTGAGAGATTAGCTGGATGGGGTTACGGTTTCGGCAAATTATATCCTACGGAGCTACATTATTTGTACTAAACTTCCGGTTCCGTGATCATGCAGACTTGAAGACCTTCCGATGTTGACATTAATCGCCATCCATATTCTATCCATATTCTATCCATATTCTATAAGAGTCATCTGCAAGCGAGATAACCGAATCCAGTGTATCTAATTCAACGAAATTTCAGCTACGGAAGTATTGGTAACACCGCAGTATGTTTATTTCGCTTCAATAAATAAATTTGAAGTTTGTCTCTAATCGATTGAAAACCTATTATACCTTGTCTATCACGTAATTGGAGCGAATCTCGTTCAAAAGAATGAAAAAGAATGCGAACTGACATTATGCTATTCTAGTTCCTTTGCAATTACGATCATGTCTGCAAAAAGACTGGAGTGTAGACATAATTTGCGTTGATTGTGTAGCCCAGTCTCACAGAAAAGGCAACGGAGTTGCATACGTTAAGGCGAGTAATGTTTGCGGCAAAAGTAGTTCAGCAATTCGACCGCGAGATGGCGACACCATTCGCCGCCCCGTTCGGAGGAGCGCTGATCTGGAGTAAAAGCACCTGTCGCGGGCCCGCGGGGTCAGTGGCCTCTGAGGCGTCAATGAGATCGTACGGGGGTTGCGTTAACGAAATACAATTTTGTTAGGCGTCTTAGTACAAATTCTCGTCTAGTTTTTCAAGTAATTTAATAAATGATGGAAATTCCTATCCCATATCAGCCGGATTTTGGGGTTCTCCGACCTTGTATTTTTTAAATTAGCCGAAAAATTTTATACCTGGAATATATATGTCAAAGAGATCGCTACGTATTTTTGAGTTTGCTCGAAATATTTTCTTTACCGAAGTTATAAACCAGTAAATTTTACCTCCAGTTCTACTTGACGCAGACGGATGTGCAAAAATGCATTTAAAAGGTGAGAGAACAAGCTTCTCAATGAAACTTTCTAAATCCGTGCAAATTGCAAATTGCGATTCTTATAAGCAATGAAAGTGTTGAGCGATTTTTGCTTAGAAATTTTAATTACGTCGGATGATTGTAATATGCGATTATCTACGAGCTTCCAAATCTTGTAAAAAATCATATTTTATTAATCCTTACATAATTTTACTTTGAGTTGTTCTTTTAATGGTCGTTCGTTTGTATACATCTTCAATTTCGATGCCCGCCCCTTGCAGCAGCTACTCCGTTGATTCATAGATGGCGCTGGTCGTGCATGAATGAACTAAATGAAAGGGAAAGTGGTGTTGCACAAATATGCGGACAAAAAACTTCACACTTTTTATGAGCGGCGCTTGGATCTAAATGCAAGGGGAAGTAGTGCTGCCCAAATATGCGGGCAAAAAACTTACTACTTTTTATGAGAGGCGCTCGGATTCAAATGAAAGGGAGAGTGGTGCGGCACAAATATGCGGACAAAAAACTTCACACTTTTTATGAGCGGCGCTTGGATTTAAATGCAAGGGGAAGTAGTGCTGCCCAAATATGCGGGCAAAAAACTTACTACTTTTTATGAGAGGCGCTCGGATTCAAATGAAAGGGAGAGTGGTGCGGCACAAATATGCGGACAAAAAACTTCACACTTTTTATGAGCGGCGCTCGGCTTTAAATGCAAGCGGGAGTAGTGCTGCACAAATATGCGGACAAAAAACTTCATACTTTTTATAAGAGGCGCTTGGCTTTAAATTAAAGGGAGAGTGGTGCTGCACTGATATGCGGACAACAAAACTAAGACCCTTTTATTATATTCGTGGAGGCGTGGCAAATGGCGCATTGTAAGAATTCTGAGAGGCATAGAATGAATAGGAAATTAGAATTATTTCCATTCTGGAATATGCTAGTATACATAAATGTATAGAAACATGCATGCATGCGTATAAAGTGTCCCTTGTTCCCGCCAAAAATTTCAGCACCCTCCTGGGGTCGGATGTTCTCCTGATACTAGGAGCAATTTTCGACGGGAAATTTCCGTGACTAGCGTTTTTCAGAGTTAGAAAAATTTTAAGTTAGTGAATTTTAATCATAATCAAGACGACATTTTCATCACGATGATACACTAGTTGATATAACTAATTTTACAACGACTGAATCGTATAAACATCCGTTCGTTGTAATTGGAACGGAACCCTTGCTGCACGGGGATGTTTCGACTCTGATGGAAGTCTATTCAACTGTAACAGAATGACGAGTGTTATAATATCACTATCATTCAGTGAATTACTTAAAAAATTAGACAAGAAGGATCTCTTTCGTCATTGAGTATATTGTCCTTTTGCGACAATTGCTGTGCGTTTAGAATAGTTGGATTGAGCAGCCTGTCTGCCGCCCAACAGTCGTATCTCGTCAATGCAGCTCCCATACGAACTCTTTGCCACCACGAGGGCCACTGCCCACTGACCCCACGACAGGTGCTTGTAACGCATGCCATGTTTGCGACTTCTATCTTGAAATTGCATACCGTAAGGCGTATGCTAACTATGTTTGCGGTCGAAATAATATATCCGCGCATACCCAAGTTTTATTTTAGCATCTATCCAGCGTTAATCATAGGGGTAATTTTAAATAGCAATGATGGTAAGCTAGTCATCTTATAAGCAGACAATTGAGTAACAAACATGATTTTCGTGGATGAATGTTTTATTTATTGAGAAAGAAAAAAGAAAAAAAATACGTTCTTAAATACGATTTCAATTATACGTACTGCTGTTATTCCCAGCACATTAGAATTAGATAATTGACTAACATTACCATTATGGCGTACAAGCGAAGTAAAGGAATTAACCTATGTTCCAAGTGGTTGTCACCATACCATCGCAGTGATAATCAAAATTGATGATAACTACCGTGAAACGCCCCACAAAAAAATGAATAATTTGTATAGGTTCTTATTGTTGATGGATTACTCTCGAGGAAAGCAACGTGACTGTGTTCTCAGATTATCGTTTAAGTTCTAATTCTATGACGTATTTTAGAGGATCGGCCTTATGTTGTACAGTAGAATATAATTACAATATTTACAAGTAAACAACGTTCACGTAGTAAGTTGCGTAGTCGATATTGATTTAGATTTAGAATTTTAAAGGAATTATTTTCCCGGGAAAATTGGATATCTTGGGTAGTTCTTCAACTGTTCCTCGCGATATTTGAAGACTGGTTTAACTATGAACCCTTTTTCTGCACTATGCAAATCTTTAGCCCCATCGTCTTTTGTACTGCGCGAGAACCTCTTCACGGTCTCATCTGATTCCTCCTCCATCCGGAGCTGCCCGTTTTTCTCAAGTTCGGACTCATCGTTAGAGTCGGCGGTTGATCTTGGCACCCTGGCGAATCGCACGAAATAGAAGGTGGGAATACCATCTTCGGATCGGACAACATTCAACGATTCACCAATTGATCCAGTTAATTCCGCGGTTTCGGAATCTTTCACACTTCGTTCAGCACGAGCTAGAATCACGCTAGGATCTAATAAAATATCGTCTGACGAGAGATCTAGCGAAAGCTGAGCTTCTGCTGCGAGATTATCTGCGTTTGAAGAGTTTTTCACCAACTTTTCAGTCGACGACACCGTTTTGGCCGTATCGTTGGGCTCCAGAGTCACCTGCAAGGACTCAGTCGAAGAGTTGTCATCAGTTGCACTTTCGGTGGTCGTGGTCCCCAGGACTGTCGGTTTTTCTTCCGAAAATTGTATAATGCCAATAAACAGGAGCACAAGCAGCTTCGTTTTCGTCATATTTTCTAAGTACCACGAACAATGAGGTTTCAGAAACGTTCTTCGTCTTCTTCGAGCCGATAATTCACCGCGATTGAACTTGTTGCTGTAAGATAACGTGTTTCGTTACTGCGACCCTGTGGTTCGTGGATCTCTTTTATACGGTGGTTAACTCATAACTAGCAAACAGAGACTACCTGCTAAATATTCACAAGCGTCGAGAAACCTCGAACTAATTGCTCGCTAAGTGATAAATTCGCAACGTACCAAGCGCGTGCGATTTTTTTCTTTTTTTAAACGAAATTTGAATTATTTTTATCGGATGATGGTTGACGAGAACGTTCTCAATCATGATGTCAGATCTTTCCCCCCAACTTCACCCGATTAATTCACCAACCTCTGTCGAAGTTCCGCAAAGCTGAGAGAAGACCTCAAATATACCATGAAACTCCTCCATCGAGTCAGCCATAAGAATTTACATCAAAATTTACTAAAGATTTCAAGAGTTTGGCTGCATTGATGACGACCATATTTGTCTCACAAATATTTTTCAATCCTCACGCAATACAAATATTAATTTCAATTACATCATAGCTGTTTCGTACAAATATTGACAGTATAGTTATTCAATGACTGCATCGATCGAAATTCATCATATCAATAGAATTCATTGAAACTATTCGGACTATTTTTCTACCAAGTTTTTACTATTTTTCATCACATCCCCGTATCGGTGATATGAAAAAGGTCTCTGTTACTAATGATGCCGGCATATTTCATAATCCTTCGATTTTCAAGATTCGAATTTTTTTTTTTCTCATCATACCTTCATCAGATGCCCTTACAGAAGTTCTCGAGCTGTTGAAAAAAATTCTTACGGCCACCCTGGCAATACGCGAATGACATTTCTACTTCAAATTGAAAATTTCAGCATGGCCCATCACAACGCTTCGACAAATATGGTTTCAAAGACGATAATTTACATCTTGGAGTTCTTGTTGATGATTATATGAATTGCTGCCGTTGACTATGTTTTAACGAACCATGTCTCATACGCAATCGTTCTCTGAGATGCGTTATAATTGACATAATAGCGGAGAATATATCTACCAGTCCCATTTTAGTCATTTAGTAATGATATTTCCAGGAATCCAGACGATACAGTCGATACAGGAAGAATTTTACAGATTCGTTAAAAAAATGTCAACACAAATCCCCATTTACCGTTTAAGCCGATGAGAATGGAGAGCATAATTTCCTGAATGTTCAAACTATTGATAGCAACGAAAAGGTCATTACGTGATTTGACTGATATTTTATCAGTCAGCTCATCCGGGAGATAGACTCAAAAACAAAGAAACACACTCATACTAATGATGTTCCGAAAATCAGTAGATATTTCAGGAATTTTTGTGAGACATGCAAATGCATTACAAGGGCTAGTGCGACGAATGCCTTTACAATAATCAGACGATATATGAAAGATAATTTGCTGATACACCCTAGCGAGTAGGTATAAAACCCCGGGAGAAACTTCACCAGGCATCAGTCTTCCGAACCTAATTCGTCCAGTCTTACAGAGCAGAGAAGCAGAGTCTCAAAAAACCAGCGAAATGGCAAAATTCATAGTGAGTAACAGTTTTTCTGACATCTTTCAAACATGTTATAATTCATAATTCATCATTTTCTCCAGTCGTATCGTATCTATCGAGTCAGTTCATGAAATGCACGATTTGCTCCGATATTTTAATCAACTGCACCAAGTTACCAGTCTGCCTCATACAATTATCTTGATCGCTTCGAGACTTCAGAAAATAATCTGCTCACTGGCAAATATTATTTAAATAAATTCTTCCAAATTCCTAGTCAGAAATATTTCACTCGGATCTGCCTGTAACTTGTGAACACCATTGAACACTGCAGCGATATAACGATTTCTGAAAATTTTTGAAAATCTTTCGAGCTAATTTAATCAACCATCATCCATTGTCAGCGATGGTTAATATTGAGACGCAGAGGTGAACATTATTTAGAATAAGTCGTTTTTCAGTGGTTACGGCGTACAGGTATCGTTGTTCTCACCTATTTTTGGATGAAGGATACCGTGTCTGAGAAAACCCTTTCTTTTACAGATCGCACTGATGGCTATCGTCGCCCTTACTCAGGCCAACCCACTACCGGAGCCGATACTTGGCTTACTTGGCAAAGCAGTAGGAGCTGTACAAGGAGCGGTGGACGGAGCTCTCAAAGGTGCGTTGGGAGGAGATGCTGGTGCAGGACTAGGTGCTGGTGCAGGACTAGGTGCTAGTGCAGGACTAGGTATTAATGCGGGACTAGGTGCTAATGTAGGCGCTAGTGCGGGAGCTGGACTTCAAGGCCGAGGTGATGCATCCCTTGGAGCACAAGCATCTGGACAAGGAAAGGCAAACGCTAAAGGACAGGGATACGATCAGGGACGCGGATACGGCTATTAAAGCACAACAATAGCTACCAGAAAATTCTTACAACAGATTGACTCGACACTACAGCTTCCGGTATCTCAATACTGAACACAATCATCCAACAAAGCGATTAAAATGAGCAATCAGTTATAACTACCGCATTTCGTAATACTTGAAAATATAAGCTTGCAAGCAACAGTTCGTTTCTTTTCGACATATTTCCCTTCCATCAAAATCCAAAGAGCCTTACAGCAGCTCAATGTCGCTGGGTTCAATCCTTCGCCTAATCTTTGGTGTGTGTATGATCTACGTCATGCTGATCTTCCGCAGTGGAGCAATTCGCTCGAAAACTCTACTCGACCTTTCATGGCTTAAATTCACAGGACTGATACCTCCAGAGTCCATCAACTGATCATACTACTAATTGTAAACGGCACTGTATGGGTTGAACTTGAAGCCAGAAAATTGAGTAATAGACATGATTTTCATGGATGCATATTTAATTCATGAAAAACATTATAGTTTCAGAATACAATTGCAATTATCCATAATACAGGTATTTCGAGCAAGTTAGAGTGCGACAAATGATTAAAATTACTAATATTACTCACAAGTGAAGTGAAGACATTATCTTAGGTTCTAAGTGGCTGACACTATACCACCGCAGTGATAATTGAAATCGGTAATGATTATTGTTAAAAGCTTTATTAAGTAACGAACATTTTCATATATTGATACTATTTATGGGTTTCTCTCGAGGAAAACAACTGGTCGTGTTTTCCTGACGATATTCTAGTTTCTAATTCTAAGACGTATTCTACAGGATCAGCCTTATGTTTTATAGTCGTATATATTTACAATATTTACAAGAAGACACCGACCTACGTAGTTGCGTGATCAATATCGATTCGGGACCGTTATCGAGTTTGAAAATTTTTGCGTAATTATTTTCCTGGGAAAACTGGATATCTTGGATAGTAGCTATATGTATCTCTGTTTCTGTAGCCTCTGCGGTTCGATCTCCTCAACTGTTCTCGCCGATATTTGAAAAGGGGTCTGATTATAAACCCATCTTCTGCACCGTGCAAGTCTTTGGTCTCATCTTCTATTGCACTACGCGAAAACCTTCTCACAGTCTTGTCCGGTTCCTCGGGCATCCGGAAGTGCTCGTTTCTCTCAGGCTCGAGTTTTGGATCGACGGCCGATCTTGGCACCCTGACAAATCGAACGAAATAAAAGGTGGGAATACCGTCTTCGAATTGATCGGCGTCCAACGAATTTCCAATTGGTCCAGATAGCAGCACGGCTCCCGAACCCCCGGCACTTCTTTCAGCGCGAGCTAAGATCACGCTGGGATCTAAGAGAATATCGTCCGACAAGAGATCCACCGGAAGCTGAATGTTTTCTGGGGGAGCATCGGCTACTGATGAATTTTTCATCACCTTTTCAGTCGACGATACGGTCTTAGCTGTATCCTCAGGCTCTAAAGTCACCACGGACTCGGTTACAGTCGAAGATTCATTATCAGCCGTACTTCCGGCAGTTGGAGTTTCCAGGGCTGTCGGTTTTTCTTCCGAAAATTGTATAATGCCAATAAACAGGAGCACGAGTAGCTTCATTTTCGTCGTATTTTTTAATTGCTGTGAACAGTTAGGTTCCGGAAACGTTCTCCTTCTTCGTTTGGAAGTGAGTTAATTCACCGCGATTGAACTTGTTGCCGTAAGATAACTTGTTTTGTTACTACGGCCGTATGGTGTTCGTGGACCTCTTTTATACGATGGCTAACTCGCGTGACCAGCAAACAGAGACCACCTGCTAAATATCCACGACCATCGACAAACTTTGAACTAATAGATCGCTAAGTGACAAATCCCGGCGCAATAAACATGCGTGACTTTTTTTTATCGGACGTTCTATCAATCCCATACACACTTGAGTCCACTTATTATTGGATATTGAAATCGCCAATAGTCAGTTTTGATAAATGCGTGAATCATCGATGATTGCAATAATAAGCTCATTAGGTATATCGCGTCTATTCTTCTACTCTATTTCTTCCTATGAACGATTTGTCCTCGAGTAAAAATGATCCGCGATATAAACCGTTCCCGGAAGTGATTTCAAGTCGAATGACTGTTCATGGGTTTGCTGTTAGCACCTCGTCGATTCTGGCCAAAAAATTTTCCACATTCGCAAAAACATGTGATTAAAACGACTTTCAGCTTACTTAGCGCTGTTCATATTCAAAGGGAGGGCAGAAGGTGCGACAGTGATAACGAGATGTATAAACTACGACGCCTTGACTCACTCCCGCAAATATACGGCTCCACTTTGTGAAATTCCAGGACAGGCTAACCAAGTATTTCAATCGCGATGCTCCAAATGTCGAAGTCGTTTCTCGCTCACTTGGCATCGCCAGGATCTGCGAAGAGGAAGTTCGGCAAATCTTCTCCTCGATTCACGGTCTCTTACAAGATAACCAAATAGGATTCATTATAAAATACCCATATCTAACTCTGAATATAAAATTAAATAAAAAATCTGCAAATAAGAGATCGCTGTTTAAATCAGTGGGAATTTTTCACCTCCGTGATTTTTCGTCTCATGATTTCCGATCCTGTTTTTGTTTTTTAATTCTTGATCCTCGCCTCTTGGCCAAATTTTCTATTCATTCATTTAATTACTGAGCGAGGCTACAGTGCGTGACCCTGACACTGAAACTAACGATAAGTCATAATTATTGTCAGGCCGTGCAGTCAAGGCAAGTTCTAAGAGCATACGGTTGGTTATTGGAATAATAATCATACAGGCGAATGTAAGTACCGCAAGGGTAATACACATTTCATTTAGCACTTGTTCGATAATTTTTTCGTCACTTCGTATAAAACCAGAACGACCTGTTATCGGTTTGCCAGAGTCCAGCATCTTCTACACGAGCTAACAGCAGATACAAATATACCTACGTACCATTGTTTTTAACTACTCTAATTCGGCCGCGATATGGTGAGTAAAACTTCGGTGCTTCAATCATTAAACTCGAAAATGAACGGGGCTTATTATCCTTATAGATAAATGGTTCTCCATCACATCATTGTGAATTCGTTAAATCGTATTTATAACAGTGAAAGAGATGAGATGATAAAAAATGTCGAATCGTTGATAAACATAATTGAAAATCTGAAACATTTGTGTAAATGTCTTACGATTAGAATTTGGAACGCTATGAAGTATTGAGAAACGTGTTTGCGCTGCAGGTTTGATATAAACCGTCAATTTACTAGTTGTCCTGACAAATTCGGAAAGAAGAAGGAAAAGTACTAGATGAGAATAATAATAAAAACGGCAAAAATAGTTCGCACAATCGTCACTGGAAAAATGAACTGAAGTCACTTTTCGGACTGAATTGTGGCCCCACCTTGCGAAGCTTATTTATTTATTTATTATTGAAAATGCTCTACGGGTTGCATTCGGTAAGGCGCACTTTCTTCGATATAGAAACTGCATTGCTGCGGACCTTGGTGGGATGTAATGATTATTATTAATGACAAGGCAGGAAATTAGCTGATTCAAACTACAACATTTAATTTTTGTAAAAAAAGGTAGATGACGCCCGTTCATTCCTCATTTCTTACATTACTTCGCAGCCTGCAGAATTGACTGAAATAGGAAGTGATCATATAGACAGTGTCAATCCGGTAGAAAGAGTGAAAACCGAATTCAGCCTCAAAATTTCAAGAAATAGGAATTCTGGAATTGAAAAATGATTCGTTTAAAATTTTATTCAACTTTTTCGGATACTCAATTTCATATTCTATTTCTGCATTGCTTCTTAATACATCATACTTGTTACTTATCAAGCTTTAAAATTCGAAATGAACGGATGGTTCCACTTATTGTTAGTTCGGACAATAAGTCTACGCGTGCATCGCTCATCAATTTCTCTAAAAGTATTCGAAATCAGAGGTAAGAATTTTCGCGGAGAAAGTGAAACGGCGTCTAAAGTTATACCTGTAGATATATGTACACAAGTATCTACAATCCGGCTTTTGCAATTTCAACGAAATCCCTCACCAATTAGTCGAATGAAACAGAAAATTTCTCTCAACATTACCCCATTTTGTTGCTATTAATGAAACAAAGTCGCATACGTATATCATCCAAGATTTTTATTCAATCAACACTCAATAAATTCTATCCAATTTTTCAGGCCAATTCTATTCATCTGGTCGTCTGCGCGTTACTGCCCATCGTATTATCCTTCGAGATTGTTAACGGGCATCCTTTAAGCCCAGAAGATGTTGAAGGCCTGCTCCCATCGACTCCAAAGACGAAGAATGAGACCGTCGCAGCAATTGTGGGAGATACAGTTGTCCAGGAGGCTGTTCAATCAGTTGTCGGTGACGGAACACTTTCCGGTCTTGTCGTGAAGAAGAACACCGTTATTTTACCCGCTGACGAACCAGACGTGGTAATTAACGAGACTGCCTTCAACTTGACCCAAATTTATCGTATAACAAGATTCATCATTGATGAAAATTATTTATAATTGATGAAAGAGTTTGAATTCGTGACATTCACTATATCGACCTTGTTCATCACATACTTCTTCAGGTACTGTCTCAGAATGAACAAATACTGACAGCCCCGTTATCTCACCTCGAAGACATAAGAAAGAACATCACGGAAACAGCAGCGGCTATAACTGAAAAGGAAAACTCGGAAGTAACCGAAGTAGAAGAGATTTCATTGGCAGAAGTCGTTCCTTCGGAGGATAAAATCGTTCCAGATCCAGCTCACCCCGAGGTGCCGGAAGTTCTGATTTCAGAAAAGGTAAGTCCTCCGCACTTTGTGACTGAGCTAAACTCTTTGTATACGCAAAGACGTACACGCGTCTCTACTCCTAGCTCCGATTAATGATAATTGTGGAAAATTTCAGGCTCCTGAAAATTCTCCGAAAATTTTAATCGCGGATTCTTTGGTCCTCGGCAAAGAAGAGCCATCGACATTACCTGGCGATAAGTTGGTCCTACCTGGTATTTTACAGAGCAAAATAAAACTTCCGGAAGGGGTTTTTCCAAATAATATCAGCTTGCCTCCCGTGATTGATGATCGGATATCTAAACCAGTTACGGCGGTTTTGAACCAGAAAAATGGAACTGTCTTTCACGGATCTGTGATCGCTTTATTACCAGCTTCTGCTGAATCGTCGAGTCAAGGATTAAATTCGGGTGAAAATTTGGATAAGGAAATTGCTGAGTACGGAGCGAGAATTCCAGTAGCGGTAATAACGTCCGAAGAACTGAACCACCCATCAGTTAAAATCGAGGTAAAATATTAAGGAATTAAACCGGAAGCCGAGTGAAAGTTATTCTTTGATCACTATTTGACTATATAATTGGAATTGAGGGGAAAAAAAGAAAAAAAATCATCTATTCAAATGTTTAAATAAACGTAGTACATAGGTACGTAGAAATTTATTATCGTACTAGTAATTGGTGTCGGCGATTAGAATTGAACGAAAATTGTTTCGTCAAAATTATTAAGGGAATATAAATATGAATAAAAACTTTACTGCATTGCAAATCGATTTGTTTTATCATTTATCATCTGTGCCCGCCTTTCCTGTAAACGATTTTTTACCGAAACTTCGTGAAAACTACGAAGATATTTGACAAAATTCAAGGATATATTGAATTCGTTATTTTTAAGGTAACAATAATTTCGCAAAAAATATTTTTCTCACGGTTTTTCTTTTCCTCGTTTTTTTTTTTTTTGTTTTTCCATTCTTCTGCTTGCAGGCACGAAACGTTCCGGAGAAAAAACCCGCAAAAAATGTCGTTGCAGTCTTCACCGTTGGCGAAGACGATGATAATCTCTATCATCAAAGCGATGAAAACGACATGGTGGCCGCCGAAGACATAATTTTTCGACCCCTTTTTCGCTATCGTCAACAGCAGAACGATCGTTTGAGGGTCTTGGAGAACAGAGCGTACCAGGGAACGAACTATAACCGTTACAGACCGTCTTCAGATTCTTCTTCTTATTCTTTCGGCGATTATAACTCGAGGAAGAATTCGTACAGAAAACCATCCAGAACGAGATACTACAATGATTATTATTGATCAACGATGTGATCATTGAATCAGAGGTTCATTAAGGCCTCTTTTCTTCCGAAGACTGCAAAATTAAACTTACTTGTATTATAATTATCGTTCGCTGTACGAACTTCGAATTGACTGACTAAAGAGACTTTGAAATTTGAATTTACTGTGTTAGTATCCTGTAAAAAGAAACGATGAATTACGTATGTAGATATGTTACACACATAGACTGTCGAATTAGTATAGTTATTACTTATCATAGATGCAGAGAATATTGTATTGTTGATTATAATAAGAATATAGCATGATTATACGAGGCAAATCATCCTGCCTGAATCATCGCCTCTAATTTCCTCTTAATCTGACAAGCAAATCTCCTTCCGTCATTAAACATGATGCAAAATTCTTGGAATTTTCCTTTTATCGCAGATTCGCTTTCTTTTTTTTACAGGAGATGAATAAGTTCTACCGACGATATAGTTCGTTCGCTTCGATTAGGATGAAAGACCCTTTGAAAACTATTCGGTGCTGACAAAATAGTTCTACTTTTTGGTGGAATTTAAATTTCAAATCGGTGGTATAATTCTACCGATAGAAGCCGATTTATTTGGCCCAAAAGTTCGGAGTGATCAGCAATTCGTTTGGTAATAGCTAGTTTAAGGAGGGGCAATACCGCATATAAATTTCGACCTAAAACCTACTTCTTATTTTCCGAAATGCCTCTCACATCAATTTCGAGTTGTCTCGATTTTATTTTCGGCTGATGAATTCACCCAGGGAATTCCATATGCGACTACGAAGACAAACAAATTAATAAAAGAATTAATCTATCCGTTCGAAGAAATCGATTGGCAAATTTCATACCCACGTCGTAATGTTATAAGGCTATGATCTATGGAGTAACAAAAAATTATCGACTAGCGATTTAATTTGATTCGATTTAACACGTCGCAAAGTTTTTATGACGACTGATTAACAATGAGGAACAATTTAGACGCGTGTTTACAAACGGGTCAGATACTGACGGTAATATTATTCCGCGTAAGCTTTGCCTAGCCCCTGAATTGTTAGAATCGAATAATTATTATAATGAGATAATTCTAGAGCGTGAGACAAAACGGGGACCACAAAAACTCGATAATTCTATGTCATTTCATACCGTGGCTGATATAAGAACAAGTCATAGGAAATCCTGAGCTAATTATCTACACAACTTCTTCCGCAGAAAATTTCCACTTCGGAATTTAGCAAATTATTCTGTTTAGTTCTAGCTAAAGTTACTCATTACGAACTATAAACATCCGTTCGTAATTGTTGATATTTCAAGACTGAATCCCAAACAATGAATTATTGTATACGTAGAATAAATTCTATGAGCTAATTACTGACGCCTATCGCTAGAGCGCTGCGTGCATAAGTAAAGGAAAATAACTGTACTTCTGGAGTTAAGTGTTTTACAGAGCTAATTACAGAGTCGAAGATTAGAGATAAAGCATGCGCAGGAAGTTCGAGCCTGGCCAGGGAATCCTTCGTGATATTTTTTCTCAAGAAGTGCAATGTGCAGCGTGGATGAATCTTTTTCTTCTTGGGATTTGAAGAAGTAATGTTTTCTTCTTATCTTTGCCAAATATTAGCGTTCTAGTGATAATTTCAGAAGCTTATTGCGAGCTGTCAGTATCGTAGGTATACCTATACGATTAGTCATTCATTGTTGAAAGCAGATATACCTACATATGTGTATACATAAGTGCAGCGGAATAATAATCCGAGAATAGGTAATTAGCACCTGGTCTGAAATCGCACTACGTAGTAAACGAGTAAAACTACGATACGGCTTAGAGAGGAATAAAAATGAATGGAGAAATATCTTCTGGTTATAAAGAAATTGCCGAATTTTGTAGAAGTGCAAATATTTCGTTATTTGTAAACCATTACTTGCCATTTCGACACCCAAATTGAAATATGCTTTCTCCAGATTATTTATTATAGGCATATGTATGTAGCATACATACTAATGAACGTATGTGAACGAGGGAATAGAATTTGGCAGACAGAGCGTCGCCGCAGGATCATTCTCGTCGAAGAGATCTTCATGAATCACGGTATGGACGTATGAGATGAGATCATACCGAGAGAAAATTTCCGTTGAATGAACTCAATTCGTATTTGACTGAAAAAAGTCTCCAAGATTTATAATATGTGGGAGAGAAACTTTGAGTTGATCTGAAACTGGAACGACTTGGTTGATTCTTTTTTTATTTTAGCTAGGAAAGCCCAGGCTTGCGGTCGTCCGTGCAAAACATTAATTTCGAAAGGAAAATATAAGAGGATGATTTTGTTAACGAGATACGAGAATTTTTTAAATTCAACTCAACGAAGAAATTTTTCATTTTTCAATCTTTTACTCTTTTCTACCCGCGGAATCGGTAAATCGGAAGTTGGCGGTTTCCTACAACAACTGTTCCTCCGACACGAGCATAAAGTTAATCGCGGTTATACCAGGAACACGCGCAATCACCCGTTACAGTGAATCTGCAAACTGGTTTAAACGTGAGCGTGGCTCTAAAATAGGTGCGTCTTGAGATCGCCTTGGGAATATATAAGCATTGTTCATGTGGCTTGAGTTCAGACGGTACAGCGCTCCTGTCCCAGTGACAACGAACTGGGAAGTGATCAAAAAATAGAAAAAACGTCTCTTTTTCTAGTTTCAAATCAGTCGTTCTAAGTTAGTTTTCTTAATTTGTCATCGACCAGTCCGAAAAACCCCGTCATGAGGAAGTCTACCATGGTAATAGTCCCTCCTTCAAAAATATACAAGAAACATTCGCTCCGATAATATTTTCGACATTTCCTTCCAGAGAAATGGATTTTTTTTCAATTTTTGAATCGTTTTGCTTCAGGTTTCGGTGATTTTCGTCGTCTTCGGCGTCATCCTGGGTGCTTCTTCGGCGAGAATTGGTTCCCCGGTTACACAGACCGTGGATTTTCTTCGTGAAGCAAGAAGCCACGAAGAGAAGACGCACGAGCCCTTAGTGCAGGCTTACGGTCCCGAAAAATCTTCGGTAGATTTGTCGTTCGGAGATAATCTAATGATCGAACACCGGATAAAATCGAACGTGAAAACGTCCCAAACGAGATTCGCTATTCCGCAGAATTCACAGGGCAGAGAACCGAGCATCCAAGCATATGGTCTGCCGAAAAAAAATGTCGAAGATAACGGGTCCATCGAGAGAGTGAATTTCGACCGAGTTTCAGGCCTCGATGGAAAAGTAGACAAGGTTAATCATCGAGGAAGTGAACCTGGCATACATGCATACGGATTGCCGAAGGGAACCCAAGAGAATAACGGCTTTATCGAACGGTTTGGGAATATAAACGATGAGAAAAGGGCTGCTGCGTCTTCGGAAAAAATTCGAAGCACCAGATCTACTGATAATCGACACGCGAAAAATGATCTGACGGATCTGGAGGCACAAGAAGCAAAGGTTTTCAGACCGTTGTTCGTCTACAGGCAACAGGTGGCTGATAGATACAGAGTTGAACCTAGAAAAAATCCTATCTATGGAGCGTATCAGTACGGTACTAACAGACAGAGAAATTCCATCCGCGGAAATCGCAAATATTATTGATTTACGCTGTAGATTCTATCGACAGAAGATTTTTTATACGGGAAAGAAGTTGGACGAATCCCTGGCGTCGTAAAGAAAAAATGAAACATAATTGAAACCTTTATTTCTTTGTTTAGTGTAAAATTATTATCAGAAATCTGTGGCATTCGTTCGAGGGTTGACCACACGGAATGATATCGTCTCGTTGTGTGATAAGTGCGTATAGAAATAATAAGTGAACTTGAAACTCTCTGTTTGTTACCAAAAAGTATTGCGTAAGTAGTTCTAGAATTAGTTCTAGATTGTTTGTTACTGTGGATTAAATTAAAACGATGATTGTACAGTTTAGAAGTATTTTTATCACTCTTGCGTTTAGATACAGGCTCGTCTCGGGCTAATTAGATCTATAAATGAAATTGCCAATCTGTTTGTAAAAAATGTATATAACATACGGTGAATAAATTTCGTAAGCTAAAGATCGACTTCTTCGATCGTCATCATCCTTCTGAATCCTAAGGCTAGATTGTAATTTATTCTTAAATTCAAGCTAAAGGTTGTTTAACTAATTATTCAACACTTGGTACGTTTATATTCATTCAATTATCAGATAAAAATAAATTGGGAACGAAGCACGCTCTGATTATTTGTCTTCTGTTTATACAGCTCACGTCAATGAGAAAATTAAAAAAAAATTACATGGTCCCCTAAAATACTGAAATCTTCTAGTTTTTATCGTGGAAATCTGCGGCTGAAAGATCATCAAAATTCCAGTTGAATAGATTTTATAGCTAGACGTCTAAATCTATCAGATTTTATAATTATCACCGCAGGGATTGGGAGAAACTGGATTATTGGGACGTCAACGATATCGTCAAAGAGGACGTTTTGAGTCGAGATGCCAAATTTTACTCCGAACTTTATGACTCACAGCGAAATAATTGGGGACAGCAGTTCGTCGGAATATAATTTAAGTTTCCCCCCAGCAAGGTACAACAAATTATTATGTGTCAATCGAATTAACCGGGTTGATGATAATTCGTCTCAAAGTCTTGAATCATGCGATTACACAAGAAATTCATACGAGCCACGAAACACGTGGTAGATGTTACGCGAATACGATGAAAAAAAAAAATAGATTAGAAGAAATAACGAACGGATTAAAAACGCGCATATATATGAGGCCATGCACGTAATCTCGTGACTACGTGACACCGTGACTTATCCGTCAAAGCATGTCACGATGTAATTAATTCACACAACTCCGTGTCTCGCTACCGCAATTGATCTGAGGAAAGATCTCGACTGTATACTGTGATGTTCATTAATGCAGCGATTACCAAAAATACAAAAAAAAAAAAATTCCTGGCATACCTGAATGACATTTCTACTCCTTTTTCAAAATTTTAGCTTGCCTGAACAAAGCTCGTCGACGAATATCGTGTCGAAGACAATAATGCAAATCTTGGAGTTCTCGTTGATGATTATATTGCTACCGTTCACGGCTTGTCAAAGGGCTTATGAAAACGATCATTTGATGGTAATGCTTCGAGTCATTATCGAGGTAAAAATGAATCAATCAATTACCACTCACGTATTCTCTCATTTTTAATTTTCCTCAGCAGTTTTAGAACGATTGATAATATTCTCGTAGTACTGCTTGGACTATTTTCAGAACGACTGATAAGAAAATTTCGTTAGATTATTCTCTATGGCATCATTTGAATTTGAAACGCGTATTAGAGCTCTAAGATAATGATAGCAAAGAAAAAATGGCCTTCGTTATATCTCAGGTCAGTTTGGAGCTAATAATGTGGCTGATACTTGCCGGCGTATCAATTCTCACTTCGGCTGCTCTAATCTTCGATGATCTTTACTGCGGCAAGTCAGGTTCTGACGGCTACAGACGTTTGGTAAAAAATTACACCGATCAAACTATCAGACGAGACGAATTTCAGCCCACTTCAACCGTGGAAGACAATTTATCTACTGAAAATGAGTGTGAGGTCTGATCCTTACAGACTCAGTCCTTTATTAACTTCCATAATTTTTTAAAATCCCGTCAGGGCCCGAGGAGACGGTCATCCGATCATCAACTGACACTAATCAAGAGTGGCTCTCTTCTCCTTATCCCCAAAACGAGGTCCAGCCATCCCCGAACAAACCTTCCAAAGTGGCTTCGTACGCTCCAGAAGTAAAACGATGATCAATTATTGCTCGCAGATGTTATCAGTGCTCAATTTATGATCCATGATCGATAATGTTTCTTTTTTTTTTTTTATTATCTTTACAGAAAGACGACGAATGCGTGAATTTTTCGTTCTATAAACCACGTCGGTACGGTTTGACCGTAGAATCTGATAGTAAACATAAGAAATGAGATTCTCCCCAACGCATGGACCGATTAATAAATGAAATATTCTACTGTATTGATTATGTATTGTGTTGTCTAAAAGAAAAGAAACTTGTCTTCTATAATAAACGAAATTTTTCGTAAATCCGAATACTTGTTAGGAGCAGTTTTATTATGCGTAGAAATAGTGATCGGTGTGTTTCAGAAAGCTTCCAAATTCTGCTATATCGAGCCCATATTTCAATTATCAAAAAGAAATGATTTGAATCAAAAGAAGCAATGTGAATCTGTTCGATTGGTTCAAATCCAAATCTGCAATAAAAAAGAAACAAAAAACGGTTTGGAGTAATTGCATGTGAATTTGAAGGAATGCGAAAGATGTATGGAAGTCAGAGAAAGTCGCAGTGGGAAATTTTTCGCCCGATCGGTGCACATAGACATTCGGCACCGACGTATACTTTGCATGAGGTTCGGCGAAGACCGCGAGTATAGCCCAAGGGTAGAAAACACGGGAAAGTAAAATCGCAGGGGTGTCTAATGGTATATATAAACGACAAAAGTGCATCTTTCCATCATTCAACAGTGATTGTTCACCAGTAACAGTTCAAGTTTGTTCAACATGCACACGTTCAGGGCATTCCTACTTGTGGTGAGTCGAAAATTTTTCCTAATCTTGATCATCAATTCGAGCGAAGTGATACTCCGGTACTGAGTATTGCTCAAACGACTAAGATATACAACTTTTCAATTTTTCTCGAGCAGATATACAAAGAGCAGATATACAATATCGAGATCCCTGCCTTTTACGCTGTTTCATTTCTTATATTCATCATCTAAATCATCATCTTTCATCGTTAGCGATTGTCTTTGGCATGACTCGTCGTACTCGAGTGTATAGCTTAGCGTCGCCTGCAGGAGTAAACTGATCAATCAACTACCGCAGTAGTTTGTCTCTATTTATATTAATAGTCGTTTTTCTCAGGTGGTGATCCTGGTGGGCACTTCGGAGGGTCTGTTCATCAAGAAAGCCCTTCTGAAGAAAGCTGTGGCGGTTAAGGCTGGATTTTTGGCTGACGTTAAGGCTGCTGCGTTGAAATTCAAAGCCGGAGCTGCGCTGAAGAAGGCTGCAGTTCTTGGTGGATTTAAAGCACTGGGTAAAGCTAAGCTGGGAATCATCGGTGGCATCAAAGCAGCTAAGCTCAAAGTTCTGGCGAGCATAGCAGCCGTGAAATTGGCTAAACTTACCGCAATAAAGGCAGCGAAACTTGCCTTCGTCAAGACCCTAGTTGCCGCTAAATTAGCCCCTCTCATAGCTAAGAAACTCGCCGCCAAAGCTGTCATCGGAGGAGCTGGGGCTCTTCTGAAGGGAAAGGACGACGACAATGAAAAACCCGGAAACTTCTTGCTCGACGGTCTCACCGGTCTATTGAATAACGCCTCGCCTTTGCCCTTGGGCGAGGGAGCTGACAATCCTCTAGGTTCAATTATAGGCGATCTTTTCCTGGGAGCAATTGGCGGAGGCCAGAACGGAGGCCAGAAATTTGACATAGGAAACGTTATCAGCGGTATCAGCGGTCTTTCTTCGCTTCTGCCTCAAGCTTCGGGAAAACCGGACATTAACATTCAGACTTACGAGGTGCATCCGCCGCCACCTGTACCTGTACATTCGTTCGAATATGGACATCCCGTCGCCGTGACCAGCTATGGGGGTCCAGTGGATTCCTCGAGCTCTTCGTACGTTCACCCAGCCACAAGTTATGGAGTGCCACAATATTAGGATATTAACTGTTTCCCACGCGTTTTGTAAATAAAGTCTATTTAATATAAGATTTTTGGTGTCTCTTATTATTTCGGTTTTATCTTTTGTTTTCTTTGGATAATTATGCTACTCTTTATTAAGATTGATTTCTCTTTTTTTTATCTTTGACTTTATACACGCGTGCGTTAGGAATTTAATATAATCGCTACTAAGGGAGCGTAAACCTATATCGATAATAAATAGAATTTATATGCATGAAATATTGATTATTTTCATCTTTACTCGATTCTTATATGTTTGCTTTAAATATTATATCATTATATATTGACTCACTCTACATTGCGTGATTAGATCTGATTATTAGCTCAAATATACGAAGACCGTGGCTGCCTCGATGGCCCCTTGACTTTCTTAATCTACATATAAATATTGATTACGGGATCTTCAAAGTACGTCTCTGATCTGTCCTCAGGCCTAATTCTATGCGGGAGAACTGCCTTTTTTGTCGATAAAAAGTTACGGTCCACTTGGGTATGACCATCACTTGGTCAGCACGTGGTAAGACATCGATCGTATTTAATTCACTGACTATACATAAGCATTTTCCGATTATAAAAATGATAACGAAAATTGTAAAGGTGATTTTCCTAAACTCTGATTCCCATTTTCTCTACTATTCGTTGTTGAGGCCAACAAGTCATTGATTTGTTTCATTCGAAATGGATTTGTAATCAGGTAAGAAATGAGCCTGGGATGAATATATTCATTGTTAGTTTTGTTTTGTCAATTTCTGAAAAACTCAAAAAACTGGAACAATTCGATAGGTACCGTGTGAAAAAATTTTGAAACATTTTCAGAGAGTTTCGCTAAAATTTCAGAACAAAAATCAGTTTTGTATATTTTTCTGAATTCAACCGCAAATCTTTATAAATTCATTGGTAAAATAATGGATATTATTTCGCATGAATCGAGAGCAAAGTTGTTTCAATGTTACTAGATCCCTGGCGGTAAAAATAGTGTTCACTATTTTCAGAAAAGAAATTCTTGACGTTTTTTATTTTCCAGTCTTTCAGAAAATTGTTAGAAAATAATCAGATTTATACTTTCGTCGGGGAAGTCTGTTAACTTCTGCAGGTGATGGTAAATTTCGCGTTGGATGTATTAATTGATTAATTCGTCGATACCGCCATAATTTGGTCTGCAAAGCTTAACAAACAATCCCATTACAATAATTTCTGTAGTTATTCATTCATCGTATTGCGATAATCTTTATCAGAATTCATAAAAAAATAGTTGCCTAAGATGTTTCGTAACCATATATCTTTCTAGTACTCACCGAAGGCTGCTTTTTTGTCTACACTGATTGTGGCGTTTTGTAGGAATTGCTTCGACGCCACATGTCGTGATTTGAAGATAATTTAGCGACACTTGACCCTAGCGATTTAGTATATAACCCCGCGAGAAACTTCACTAGGCATCAGTCTTACGAACTCAATTCGTCCAGTCTCACAAAGCAGAGAAACAGAATCTCCAAAAGCAGCGCAATGGCAAAACTCATGGTGAGTAACAGTTTTCCTGATATCTACCAAAAAAAAAAATTTAATTACGATTGATCCATCGTCTGTTCATTAAATCCACGATCTACTCCTATATTTGAATCAACTGCACGAAGTTACCACTCTACATCATACAGATATCTAGATCGCTCCGATACTTTAGAAAACGATTTGCTCACTGGTGAACGTTATTTAAATAAATCCTTCCAAATTTCTGGTCAGAAATATTTCACTCGGAGTTCTCTGTACCTTGTGTACACCATTGAACACTGCAGCGCTATAACGATGCCTGAAAATTTCTGAAAATCTTTCAAGTCAATTTAACCAACCGTTATTCACTGTCAGCTATATGGTGCATATTGAGACGCAGAGACGAACATTGTATAGAATGAGTCAAGTTTTGCGGTGGTCACGATACGCATGTATCATAAACTCACCTATTTTTGGGTGAAGAATACCGTGTCTGAGAAAAATCCTTCTTTTACAGATTGTATTCGCATTGATGGCTTTCATCGCCCTTACTCTGGCTAGCCCAGTACCAGAGCCACAACTTGGCGTACTTGGACAAGCAGCAGGAGCCGCGCAAGGAGCGTTGGGATTAGGTGCAGGAGCAGGACTTGGTGTTGGTCTAGGTGCAGGAGTGCAAGGCCAGGCAGCAGCTGCAGGACAGGCAGCTGGAGCTGGGCAGGGAGCTGGTCTTCTAGGTTAAAATCATTAAAGTGCAACAATGTCTACCAGAAAATCCTTACAACAGAGTTTCTCGACACTACGGCCCCAGTATCTCGATACTGAACACCACCATCCAACAGAGCAATCAAAATGGGCAATCATTTATAACCACTGCATTTTGTAATCTTTAAATATATAATCTTGCGAGCAACAGTTCATTTCTTTCCGACATTCTTGCCTCCCATCAAACTCACAGAACTTTCAACGCGGCGAGATAAGATACTCCATTCGGAAAAAAAATCTTCTATAGCAAACAAATTGCGGATATTGTTTTTGAGTCTGACCTGCAACGGCCTATGGCTAGTTCCTGCGGAAAGCCAGACCATTTTTTTATACATGCACAAGAAGCAGGAGCTGCACAAGGAGCGTTAGGAGCAGAGGCTGGACTAGGTGCTAGTCTAGAAATAAAATTTCAAGGCAAAGCTGGTGCAGGAGTTGTAGATGATTAAGCAGCTGTTGCTGCACAGCGTCTTCTTCGTGTAGGTCGTTGAAGCCCGACAATGTGAACGGGTAAAATTTGTATATTAGATTGGCTTTTCGGCTACATGCGAATTGGCACTACAGCTCCGGTATCTTGAAAATGAACACCAGCATTCAATGAAGCAATGAAAGTAGACAGTTATAACTACTCTATTTCGTAATTTAAACATATAATCTTGCGAACAACAAGTCATTTTTTTTCGACATTTTTCCCATCCGTCGAACTCAGAGAACTTTTCAGGCTCTGGAACAGATACTCAACGCCTCGCCTAGACGATGGGCTATAAATTAGTTATTTTGAAAATAAATGAACAAATATCTTTTGTTTTAAGCAAATTCTTTTCGTTCTGTCAGTTTTCCTGATTGGATCAATCTCGATTGCTTTTACTTACGTTCATTCCTCGCTCCCTAAAAATTGATATTTCCTAGTGCTTATAATTAGACGGACTTATAATTAGGGGTTGATACTCGTCAATCATTTTTCACAAGTGAGTAATGACTAGGAATTGATATCGAATAGCAATACGTGTGTCCTCGGACTGAAGACGTATTCTTTCGACTTTTTGGACGTCCCTTCTTTTACTTACGCTATGGTTTTGTGAGAAGCGTTAATGGACGTGATAGCATTGAGTTTTTCTATCGGTCTTATCAGAAACAATTGAGTAATGAGATTTTCAGAAAGTCAGATAAAGTTAGTCGAATATGATCTTTCATTCTGGTAATTGTACACCGAAACAACTTCGCTGATTCGTTCATTCGCCGTTGAAGACGATACGAATGGAAGAAAACAATTTCTTAAACGTGGAAACCATCAGTAGCAGTAGAAATATCGTACGTAATCATAACATGATGTGACCGATATTCGAATTCTGATTTACACATCATTCTATTGAAAAAAAGAGGCGTGCGGTAATGGCTGGAAGATAAAGAGATAGCTCATACGGTGATAAGCTCGCCGAAAAGAAAAAGACACCTAACTTGGTAATGATGTTCTGACAAGCTTCAGATACCCTAGGAATTTTTGGTGATATGCAAACACCGTATAAGGGCAGGTGCAAGAGATGCCCCGGTGTGAGTTGCTACCCATGCTTGTCGCGTAGCGAACCACCGAGGACCATATCTCCACGCATAGTCAATTTTGGAGATTTTTCCTGTTAAAACGGAGCAAGAAGACGACTTTAAAATTAATTTGCGAGCTGCAGTATACTTGAAAGAAGAATCCGCACGTGTTTCTAAATTTTTACGTAAGTATAGAACCTGTTAAATGAACAATCGAAAAACTTGCAGTTTTGATATAACAATTTGAGTTTATAATTTTATGGCATTTCCCATGTGAATATCTTGCATACATTTTTCAGTGTATATATCCCAATAAATCTTGAATGATTTTCAAAATCCTTTGGTATGAGACTGTAACTCCTAATCAAGGTGTGAACGGTATTATGAAATTTGGTAGTTTGTACATTAGCCTGAATCTGTGGCGATTTTCATTTCGTGTGACATAATTTGACTGATTACATATATTAAAGCATGATTATAGTTTTCAACTGACCAATATCAGCGTGTTATCGTAATGACGGATATGAATACAGATTATAAATTAAGTGCTCGACTAATTTCATCTGTGTTCGTTTTTTTCGAAGGATTGGACACTGATGTAACTGCCGTTGATCTCCTTTCGGTTGATTTGGGAGCTGTTTAATTAAACAGCATGCTTATCTTCCACTATGTGATATGAGTCTGCAAATTATTTCTGTGACATTTGAGCCCTGTCGAACAAGAATAGCGTTCCAAAGAATATTGCGACAGCTTTCAGTCGCAAGAGTTTAACCATCGGTCAAACTCCCTGCGTACTGGAATAAAATTAACAGCTCGAGCAAAATGGGGAAGCTAACGGTGAGTAGATTTTGTTATTCTTCGCTTGAGTGAATATTTATTGTTGCTTCATATTCCCAATTTTTTTTTTCTTTTTAATCAAGAATTATGAGCCAGATTACCTGATGTATTATTTTGAATATCCAAAAGCGAAATTTAGAGAAATAGGAACCGAAAGATAATACCTGGCGTTTTTTATTCGATACGATTTACTGGATTCGATTGGAAATCGGGTATGAATGAATGAATGAATGAATACACCGTATACTTCTTTCTGGACTTTATATAGACTTTATTCTGAACACTTGAAAAGCACGTCTTTCTCTCAGAGCTCACACCCCGAGACTAACTCATTATGACCATCTTCGGATATGCATTTCATTTGTAGCATCCCTTTAGTCTATTCTGATGTATGCACATTTGATCCTATCTTAGTATAAACAGTACCTACAGGTTCATTTTAACGACTCAATATTCAGAAAATAATTGTTTATATTTGGGAGCATAAGAGGTTGAGCACACACACTCACCAGTGTGAGAAATTCAACAGAATCGGATTTAAAACTACTTCTTTGGTACTGACATCCAATAGAGTTTCAACCCTACGGTTTATTGTAAGAACGAAATAAAAATTTATTGAATTGAAGTCACAAAGCGTATCAAAATCAGCAATTATCTTCACGAATGTTGGCGCATATGCTGTGATGTACCGGTATACGAGTTCGCCGTGAGGACTGTGGCCCTCATCTTGCTCGTACTCAAAATTAATATTACATATTGACAAAATAACTAGGAAAGAAATGGTTACAATCTTTAAATAAACGAATATGAAGTACCTTGTGATTAGTTCTAATGAATACTCCTTTGCAGATTGTCATTGCGTTGTTAATGGTGGTCAGCCTTATCCAGGCTATTCCTCGTGGATTTGGCAGTCATAACTCGGGTGATAGACACAGAAGTTATGGAAGTGATCGGGGTACCGGTGGCACTGACCAAGATCAGCAGGGTGATAATTACCACGGACGATATCCTCAAAGTAACTACGACAGAGAAAGTCTAGGTCACTCGGGTAGACCAAGCCTTCGAAGCGGTTATTCGGGAGGACGATACCATCAAAGTGGTCGGCCAAATTCTTACGAAACTTCAGATCAACCGAACGGTCACGGTCATCGTCGTTTCCGGGTGTCAGAAACTGAGTATGAGGGCCCCAAAAGAAAGCCCTTTAGACCCGAAAATACCAACGGTATATATAGCCCAAGTCAGCCGGGAGGTGTGAATGGTCAAACTGTTCGCGTAGCTGGATATGGATATGAGGAAGCCAACAAAAGGGTAGCTCAGCTGAGAAGGCGAGGTCAAAAGATTTGCGTGACGGAGTATGATGATTATGAAGGTCCTGATGGAAGTCTAGCTCAGCCTGGAAGTAAATATCACAAGCGTATACGCAAGATAGAATATTCTGACGGAGAAGATTCTTATGGAAGTCCAGAACAACGAGGAAGCAAAAGGCGCGAGCGTATTCGCAAAATAGAGTATTATATTATAGAACAATCTGGCGTAAGTCTTGTGGAGCCAGAACATCAAAACGGCGTACTTATTCGCAAGATAGAGATTGATTACACCGAGGATTCAGATGGAAGTTCGGCACAACCAGGAGTCAAATATCGCAAGCACGTTCGCGTGACAGAGTATATTGATGAGTATAGTCGAGACAGTACGTCCGTTCAGCCGATAGATTATGATCGTCGACCCATTCGCGTTACTGAGTACGATGAAGAGGAGAGCTTTGACCGCACTACAGGTGAACCGACGGGTGCCCCACATGAAAACATTCTTATAACAGAATATGATGATAAAGTAATTGAAAGAACGCCCTATCAGCCAGGGCATCCAGGACGTACACTCGTTCGCGTGACAGAATATGATGATGAAGACACTAACAGAACGCGCTATAGGCCAGGACATCCGGGACGTGAATTCGTTCGCGTGACAGAATATGATGATGAGGTCACTAACAGAACGCGCTATAGGCCAGGACATCCGGGACGTGAATTCGTTCGCGTGACAGAATATGATGATGAGGTCACTAACAGAACGCGCTATAGGCCAGGACATCCGGGACGTGAATTCGTTCGCGTGACAGAATATGATGATGAGGTCACTAACAGAACGCGCTATAGGCCAGGACATCCGGGACGTGAATTCGTTCGCGTGACAGAGTATGATGATGAAGACACTAACAGAACGCGCTATAGGCCAGGACATCCGGGACGTGAATTCGTTCGCGTGACAGAATATGATGATGAAGTCACTAACAGAACGCGCTATAGGCCAGGACATCCAGGACGTGATCTCGTTCACGTGACAGAACATGATGAAGCAACTGAAGAAACGGCCTATCAGCCAGGACATCCAGGACGAGAACCCATTCGTGTGACAGAATATGATAATGAAGTCACTGAAACAACCCCGTATCAGCCAGGACATCCAGGACGTGAACCCGTTCGCGTGACAGAACATGATGAAGCAACTGAAGAAACGGCCTATCAGCCAGGACATCCAGGACGAGAACCCGTTCGCGTGACAGAACATGATGAAGCAACTGAAGAAACGGCCTATCAGCCAGGACATCCAGGACGAGAACCCGTTCGCGTGACAGAATATGATGATGAAGTAACTGAAGAAACGGCCTATCAGCCAGGACATCCAGGACGTGAACCCATTCGTGTAACAGAATATGATAATGAAGTCACTGAAACAACCCCGTATCAGCCAGGACATCCAGGACGTGAACCCATTCGTGTAACAGAATATGATAATAAAGTCACTGAAACAACCCAGTATCAGCCAGGACATCCAGGACGTGAATCCGCTCGCGTGACAGGACATGATGATGATGTCACTGAAACAACACCGTATCAGCCAGGACATCCAGGACGTGAACCCATTCGCGTGACAGAACATGATAATAGAGTCACTGATACAAGGCCGTATCAGCCGGGACATTCAAGAAATGAACCCGTTCGCGTCACAGAATATGATGATGAAATAACTGAAGAAACGCCCTATCAGCCAGGACATCCAGGACGTGAACCCGTTCGCGTGACAGAATATGATGATGAAGCAACTGAAGAAACGGCCTATCAGCCAGGACATCCAGGACGAGAACCCGTTCGCGTGACAGAATATGATCATAGAGTCACTGATACAACTCCGTATCAGCCAGGACATCCAGGACGTGAACCCATTCGTGTAACAGAATATGATAATGAAGTCACTGAAACAACCCCGTATCAGCCAGGACATCCAGGACGTGAATCCGCTCGCGTGACAGGACATGATGATGATGTCACTGAAACAACACCGTATCAGCCAGGACATCCAGGACGTGAACCCATTCGCGTGACAGAACATGATAATAGAGTCACTGATACAAGGCCGTATCAGCCGGGACATTCAAGAAATGAACCCGTTCGCGTCACAGAATATGATGATGAAATAACTGAAGAAACGCCCTATCAGCCAGGACATCCAGGACGTGAACCCGTTCGCGTGACAGAATATGATAATAGAGTCACTGATACAAGGCCGTATCAGCCGGGACATTCAAGAAATGAACCCGTTCGCGTCACAGAATATGATGATGAAGTAACTGAAGAAACGCCCTATCAGCCACGACATCCAGGACGAGAACCCGTTCGCGTGACAGAATATGATAATGAAGTCACTGAAACAACGCCGTATCAGCCAGGACATCCAAGAAATGAACCCGTCCGCGTAACAGAATATGATGATGAAGTAACTGAAGAAACGCCCTATCAGCCACGACATCCAGGACGAGAACCCGTTCGCGTGACAGAATATGATAATGAAGTCACTGAAACAACGCCGTATCAGCCAGGACATCCAGGACGTGAATTCGTTCGCGTGACAGAATATGATGATGAAGTCACCAACAGAACCCGCTATAGGCCAGGGCATCTAGGACGTGAACTCGTTCGCGTGACAGAATATGATGATGAAGTCACTAACAGAACGCGCTATAGGCCAGGACATCCAGGACGTGAACCCGTTCGCGTGACAGAATATGATGATAAAGTAACTGAAACAACACCGTATCAGCCAGGACATCCAGGACGCGAATCCGTTCGCGTGACAGAATATGATGATACAGTAACGGAAGGAACGCCCTATCAGCCAGGACATCCAGGACGCGAATCCGTTCGCGTGACAGAATATGATGATACAGTAACTGAAGGAACGCCCTATCAGCCAGGACATCCAGGACGCGAATCCGTTCGCGTGACAGAATATGATGATACAGTAACTGAAGGAACGCCCTATCAGCCAGGACATCCAGGACGTGAATCCGCTCGCGTGACAGGACATGATGATGATGTCACTGAAACAACACCGTATCAGCCAGGACATCCAAGACGCGAATCCGTTCGCGTGACAGAATATGATGATACAGTAACTGAAGGAACGCCCTATCAGCCAGGACATCCAGGACGCGAATCCGTTCGCGTGACAGAATATGATGATACAGTAACTGAAACAACACCGTATCAGCCAGGACATCCAAGACGTGAATCCGCTCGCGTGACAGGACATGATGATGAAGTCACTGAAACAACGCCGTATCAGCCGGGACATCCAGGACATGAATCCGTTCACGTGACAAAATATGATGATACAGTAACTGAAGGAACGCCCTATCAGCCAGGACATCCAGGACGCGAATCCGTTCGCGTGACAGGACATGATGGTGAAGTCACTGAAACAACGCCGTATCAGCCAGGACATCCAGGACGTGAACCCGTTCGCGTGACAGAATATGATGATAAAGTAACTGAAACAACACCGTATCAGCCAGGATATCCAGGACGCGAATCCGCTCGCGTGACAGGACATGATGATGAAGTCACTGAAACAACGCCGTATCAGCCGGGACATCCAGGACATGAATCCGTTCACGTGACAAAATATGATGATACAGTAACTGAAGGAACGCCCTATCAGCCAGGACATCCAGGACGCGAATCCGTTCGCGTGACAGAATATGATGATACAGTAACTGAAGGAACGCCCTATCAGCCAGGACATCCAGGACGCGAATCCGTTCGCGTGACAGAATATGATGATACAGTAACTGAAGGAACGCCCTATCAGCCAGGACATCCAGGACGTGAACCCGTTCGCGTGACAGAATATGATGATAAAGTAACTGAAACAACACCGTATCAGCCAGGACATCCAGGACGTGAATCCGCTCGCGTGACAGGACATGATGATGAAGTCACTGAAACAACGCCGTATCAGCCGGGACATCCAGGACATGAATCCGTTCACGTGACAAAATATGATGATACAGTAACTGAAGGAACGCCCTATCAGCCAGGACATCCAGGACGCGAATCCGTTCGCGTGACAGAATATGATGATACAGTAACTGAAGGAACGCCCTATCAGCCAGGACATCCAGGACGCGAATCCGTTCGCGTGACAGAATATGATGATACAGTAACTGAAGGAACGCCCTATCAGCCAGGACATCCAGGACGTGAACCCGTTCGCGTGACAGAATATGATGATAAAGTAACTGAAACAACACCGTATCAGCCAGGACATCCAGGACGTGAATCCGCTCGCGTGACAGGACATGATGATGAAGTCACTGAAACAACACCGTATCAGCCAGGATATCCAGGACGCGAATCCGCTCGCGTGACAGGACATGATGGTGAAGTCACTGAAACAACGCCGTATCAGCCGAGACATCCAGGACATGAATCCGTTCACGTGACAAAATATGATGATACAGTAACTGAAGGAACGCCCTATCAGCCAGGACATCCAGGACGCGAATCCGTTCGCGTGACAGAATATGATGATACAGTAACTGAAGGAACGCCCTATCAGCCAGGACATCCAGGACGCGAATCCGTTCGCGTGACAGAATATGATGATAAAGTAACTGAAACAACACCGTATCAGCCAGGATATCCAGGACGCGAATCCGCTCGCGTGACAGGACATGATGGTGAAGTCACTGAAACAACGCCGTATCAGCCAGGACATCCAGGACGTGAATCCGCTCGCGTGACAGGACATGATGATGAAGTCACTGAAACAACGCCGTATCAGCCGGGACATCCAGGACGTGAATCCGTTCACGTGACAGAATATGATGATAGAGTAACTGAAAGAATACCCCATCAGCCCGGAACTACCGACGAGAGTCCAGCTGCGCCGGAATACCCAGGGCATGAACATGTTCGCGTGACAGAATATGATGATTATCAAGATTCCGATGGAAGTTTGGCACTGCTAGGAGGTGAAAGTCCTAAGCGTATCCGCAAGATAGAGTATTTCGATACTGAAGGTTCTGATGAAAATCCTGCACAGCCGGGTGCTCGTCGTCGTAAGCGTCTTCGCATGATTGAGTATTATGTAGTCGAAGCTTCTGATGGAAGTTCTGGACAGCCGGGTCGTCAAGGTCGTAAACTTATTCGCAGGATAGAATATTACGGCGACAAAGGTCCTGATGGGCGTTGGAGTCGCATTCGCTTGTCAGAGTATCATTATGCAAAAGGTACCAGCGAAAGTCCAACGGAGTCTGGAGATTCAGGTCGTAGACATGTTGTCGTGACAGAATATGACAACGAGAAAGGTTCCGGTGAAAGTCTGTCTCAGCCGGGAGCTCAGGGTCGCAAGAACGTTCGCGTCACCGAGTATGATGAGGAAGGTTATGATGAAAGTCGTGTACAACCAGGAGGTAAAGGTCGCAGACCTGTTCATGTGATAGAGTATTATGAACCCGAAACTTCTGATGGAAGTCTAGTACAACCAGGAGGTCAAGGTCGCAAGCGTGTTCGCGTGACAGAGTATGACGATTATGAATGTCTTAATGGCAGGCCAGCACAGCCAGGAGGTGAAGGTCGTAAGCGTATTCGCAAGATAGAGTATTTCGATGCAGAAGGGTCTGATGAAAGTCGTGCACCGCTAGGTGCTAATGGTAGTAAGCGTCCTCGCGTGATTGAGTATTACGTTGTCGAAGATTCTGACGGGAGTTCTGCACAACCGCGACATGAAAATGGCAAAATTATTCGCAAGATGGAATATTATGACCAGAAGAGTGCATACGGAAATCGTAAGCGTATTCGCTTAACAGAGTATGATTATGTCAACGGTACTGACGGAAATCGAACACATTCCAGAGATCCAAGTCACAGGCATGTTCGCGTGACAGAATATGATGATGATGAGGGTTTTGGTTCAAGTTCATCGCAGCTGGGAGGTCAGGATCGCAAGAATGTTGTCGTGACAGATTATGATGAACGTCTTGACCGAATTCAACCACAGCCGGGCGCTCGAAATCCTCCACTTGGTGTCCCTCTGAAACTAACCCCAGATCAAAGCACCAACGGAAATCATAGTTCGCTGGGAGGTGCGGGTGAAGATTCAAGTAGCCCACATGTTGTCACTGATCCAACTCACGAGGAAAATCATAACGCAGATTCAAGCTCAAACGTTGACAGCAAACCAACCGCACAGGGAGATTTGGACGAAGGCCAAGGTCATAATGGAGGTTTCAATGAAGGTCGAAACAACGGAGGTCGTCAAGAAAACGAACCAGTTGACGGAGACACCGGAACTGGACAAGAATTAAATGAATCTGGTCAGAGTTCCGGTGAAGCTGGTCACCGTTCAGGTAAAGCTGGACAGGGTTCAGGTGGAGCTGGATGGGGGGTCGATTCCGGATTTGGAGGGAATTCAGCAGGAGGAGTGGGTAGATGGCTAAAAGGATTTGGCGGAAATACCGCTGGAGGACTTGGTGAAGGACTCGGTGAACACCTTAATGGAGAATATGGTGGAATACTTGGTGGAGTATTTGGTAAAGGACATGGTGTAAAACCAGGTGGAGGACTTGGTGGAGGATTTGGTGGAGGACTTGGTGACTGGCTTGGAGGACAAGGGGCAGGCACAAGTGAATACCGCGGAAATATTGGAACAGGGCAGGGCGGTGGAGGATCCGGAGGAAGCGCTGGATCAGGACTGGGTGGAGGAATGTTTGGAGGATCCGGAGGAAGCGCTGGATCAGGACTGGGTGGAGGAATGTTTGGAGGATACGGAGGAAACGCTAGGTCAGGAGTAGGGGGAGGAATGTTTGGAGGATACGGAGGAAATTCTGGATCAGGACTGGGAGGAGGGATGTTCGGAGGATACGGAGGAAACGCTGGACCAGGGCTGGGAGGAGGAATGTTTGGAGGATACAGAGGAAACGCTGGATCAAGACTGCGAAGAGGCTTTGGAAATGTAGGAAAGTTTAGATTGCTCAGCCCCTGCAAACAATCTGCCGGCTATCAGAATCCGTAAGTTTTTGCGGCATACATGATAACCAGCAGAGTTTTTTTGTCAGGTTATTTTGTCACTGTAATTAACTTTGCATATCTTGATACTTAACAGTTCTTTCGACTATAAGCCACACAAAATGTATATTTTTTTGTAAGATCTGATATCATTTTTGGATATTAAATAATAATCTCATCAAATTGCTTCTCTTCAGGTCATTTCTTCCTACACAACTCAAAGAATTTTCACAGTGCCAATCGAACATAGAACGCCGGATACATTCCAGAATAATAGTCATGTAGTCTCTACTGTTTAACTGATCGTGGACCATTCAATTCAATAATTTTTATTCTAATTTTACTCCATAATCTCGCTTGATTCTCAAATTATTCGATCAGCGTCCTTCCGGATTCAATTATTCGAGCAAGCTGAAGGTAAGACGAACCGAAATGGAACACTTTGCTATGGTGTATTGATAGAACAAGGATAAGGCGAGGCCGTGAACAAGATAATAATAATTTGATCGAAAAGTCATTTTCTTTGTTGTTTTTTTCCGTACAAAAAGGACCGGAAAATTTTGCCACTGAGCGTCGCTATCTAGATAATATAAATGTTTCTTTTATAAGTAAAGTTTCTACTATCGACCAAATTCATGGGCTAAAGAATGATGATCAGTTTAGTCGTATTCGAATCGAAACGACGTGTTTACATAATTAACACGATTGACCTTTGATCATCTAGATTTACATACATACATACATCGCGTGTGTTCAGATTTTTACATTATAGCGTGACAATATCGCTTCGATGAATCCTAAAGCTTGATAAAATTTTAATCCAAGTAACTATTCATAATAACAGAGGTCATTAAATTCGGTTCACTATAATAGATAAATTTTTCTGTATCTACCATACAACTGCGTGAGTGCCATCACCGTGCCTGCAGGCTGGTTTATCAACTATATTGAATTTTACAAACTGGTATTTCTGAATCTCGATACTCGCAGATAATTTGTTCGAAGATCTCGGGTTAGATAATTTCTTGTTATACAAGGTAAACAACATCCTACCATCTTGCTATTGTATTACCCTATTCGGCCTATCGACATATCTGCCTTATGTCAGAGGTGACTCTACAGTATGATTGCTAATTCACAGACACTCGAATGTTTGATTGCAGATATAATGTGCGAGGCTTTAAAATGCTGGGCTGCTCATTGGCGCCATCAGCGCTAGTTTCTGGCCAGAATCAATTCGGCGCAATAGAGTGGGGGCAAGTTTTTTCAGGCCCCACATCAATGGGGCCTCGATGCTGTGTTGTATTTGAATAGAATTTCGATTTCTACTGAAAAAACAGCCATTCAATTCTTGAACTATGGAACTAAATATCGTAGCAAACAATCGTGAACATGGAACTGAGAAATTTTGAAAGATAAAAGCCCATTTAGAGATCACACCCAAGTCTCGAAAAGCAAGAACCCCAAGACTGAAGTTATTTTGACAATAAATTGAGGTATTGACGAAACTTCACGACGAATGGCAACCTTGATTACTTACATTCAAGTATTATTTCGCAAAAACTTAGAAATTCTTGTTGAGTCTTATTTATACCAGGATATCAGTCTTAGGTTGATTAATTGCAAATACAGCCCTGGGCTAGACTGTTTTTGATTACAAAAGCCAGGTAAACTCGTAATGTCGCTTAACGTGAGGTGCGCGGTGAGGTATAAGAAGGCCAGAAGCCTTTCCCCAATTCAGTTAAGAATCATTCCCAGTCGTTGAAGCATCATTCACGTATTATTTAATAGTCGTGTAAGGCAGCCCCAACACACTGCGAAATTTATAACCGTGGAGTGAATTATATGAACACAAATTGAATTAGAGTGACAAAGGATATTTGCGCGTTTCTAATCGGGACTTGAACGATGCATTTCGCTCTTATCCTGATAGCAGCACTGACCGTTTACGCTCAGGCAGCTCCCCAATTCAACAGCTTCAACTCAAGGGATTGGAGATCGACGGGCAATCTCCGCCAGGATCAAGGCCAGACGGATAATGGATATCACAATCAGAAAAATGACGTAATCCACCAGGGTTTTAATTCGCAATCAACATTTACCGGAAATCGACGCTCAAATGACTACGTACGTTTCAGGGTCTTGCAAATCATAATTTTCGCAGATTATGTCTTCAATTAGTATACGAGTACAGTGGTGCTCATCAGAGTTTGCTTCGAAAAACAGTCTTGCTCATGTGCTTAATACCGAACATCTTAGATTCTACATTACATTTATATAATAATACGACGGATTCCTGGTAAATCCGAGAAAAATAGTGATCATGACGTTTCACAACGATATCAGAATGGTCGCGTACTAGTTGCACTTATTTTACGACGCTTTTTCTCGGCTCCAAAGATTTCTGTGTTCAATCTCTCTTTACTCTGATATTTTTTTCAGGGCCAACAGGTGCACCAAAATTATCAAGGATCTTCTGGTCAGTGTTGGGATCCCGTTGAAAACACTTACAGAGATTGGCCAAGTCACCCACAGCCTGCTCATCACCCTGGCCAATTTTCGAACGATAATTGCCCATTCCAAAGCAACTATAATCCTTATATCTATCAGAATCCTCATCCTGTAGATCACTATCATGGCCCACACTCAGGAAGACCCGAACCACCACCCCGTGGTTGGCATGGACCGCAACCGCCACCAGACCATTATGGGCATGGACCACCTCATCATCATGGGCATGGACCACCAGATCATCATGGGCATGGACCACCTCACCATCATGGGCATGGACCACCTCCCCATCATCATCACCATGAACCTCCACCACAGGATCATGGATATGGATATCCGCCACACTATCATCAACATGGACCCCGACCATTGCCACCGCGACCACCGCATCCACCCCACAATGGAAATGAATATGAATTAGAAATTTGCGAAGACACTACAAAAGAGAACAACGTATCTGATAAACCGGAAACTTCTACGCCGATTAATTCAGATGTTGTTAGCATTCCCACTTCTCTCCCAGTACCGAGTAGTTCGACAAAACCAGAAATCGTTACTGAAAGTACAAGTGGCAAGTTGGTCGAGAGTACGACACAATTTGACTGGAATAGTTACTTCCCCGAGGGGTATCATGGCCCTAAAGATACTGACGGTATTGGTCTTATTGATGTGAGAAGTGGCGGTCCTAAGACAGTTTGAATTAATCTAACATATTGCCATAAGAATTTTATCTATGTATAGCCGTGACCAAAGTTGTATAAGATATTGTTTATACATGTATTATGAAGAGGACAAATTATAATTTCATTTTGGGATCGAAGATTTATATCAATAAATCCAATCGATGGGATCAAAATTCATCACTGCTTCAAACGAGCCTGAATTTAATCAGTAGCTAAGTTCGTTTTCAGCCTGCACTAACGCAACCCAACTTACACCGTAGACGGATGTAAATGTGTAGATAGAAAAATCATTAATTTTTTTTCAGCTCAGACTCAAGGCTGAATCAATAATCCACAGCGGATTTCAATAATCGATTCGCACATAAGCATGTAGAAGAGAATTACCAAATAACGGAAACACACATGGGTCAAGGTCTGTATGACTCCGGAACTCCGAGGAATTCTTTTATCGTTATTACCAATGACCTTTTATCTATCTATGAATAGAATAGGTATTTTTCTTCGCGTACATTGAATATGAAATTACACCACCGTTAGTAGTCCACAATCTTTAGATGCCGTTAATTTTAGGCGCGTCTCTTGCGATACCGTATTTCCAGACTATTGGATCATAGATTCGATTTGAATACCGATGAATTGAATCGATTAAATCCAAGCCGCATGCCGCGTTGAAATTCGGATGGCATGATTAAGTTCAATAGAATTAGAATATAATTTCCATACTCTTACGTTAATAACGGAACAATGATTATAGTATTCAAGTAAAACGTATTTGCGTCGATTCACTACGACCGCAAAATGCATTGTTCGAATGCGTCAGCATAGATTTTCAATTTCAATTAGCAGTGCCAAAGTAATATATTCGCAGATACCACGATTCAACTTCACAGGAATATGAAAACCAGTGGGAATAATTGTGTGAATAAAATAATTAAAATCTATCCTTTACTTCGGATAGATATATTATGCTATGTATCTTTACGGAGGTCAGTAGCCTCTCCTAGGGCATATACCTACCTACACTCACAGAAATAGAGCCTTGTCAAGAACGCATGCAGCAACAGCTGAATACCACTTTGAAAAAGGCCTCCGGGCATATACAAGCGTTTCATAATCACAAGAAGGATAATAAAAATGGTAATATATTTGAGTTGAAGCCAGAGATAATTACGCAACGTGCGAGAAAGAGATTCATGTCGATCGGTGCAGTAAGAAGCAATATTGTAATTTCACGATTTTCAAAAACGTGAAATCGAACGCTTTCAGAATCGCAGAAATATGAGATCAAATTTATAATTCCTTACAGTCCAAGTTTCGTTCAATTTATGATCGATTGTCTTTCAGTATTTACCGGAAATTAATCATTTTTATACCATTTATCTGGGCTAGCTGATATTTATATTCATAATGGAGACAATGAGGTATATAGAGCTGCAGCCATACCTTTAGACGATGAAGATGATAATATTTAGGTACCCCAGGATACCTTATATATTATCTAGTTTGAAGCCAATTAGAAGAATTCGATTGCACAATTTCTTAACTGTGAGTTGAACGGCGTACAGATGCAGGATGCTGCGTAGGTATATAAGATGCAGCGACAGCCTCCCGCCCTTCAAATCTCAGTTCGATCTTCTTCAAGGTGTACCGTATAGAATTCTGTTCTAAAAACTACGGAATATAAGTGAGCTTCGATCGTCATGAAGATTTTCACATTGGTAAGTATAACTACCAGGTTTTTACGGTCATTTCTAGTTTACATTAAATCACACATCGTCGAGAATTTCGCACACCAATTCAAAGAAGAACTATCCATAAAATCGAATTTTTACACCTTTATTTTCCCCCAGGTAATCGTGTTACTTGCCGTTGGCTACTCTCAAGCAATTCCAACCTGGGGAGTAGACCTTTCGCCCTCACGAGGTCCAGGGTGGAGCGAAAACGCTGCAGCAAGTCTATATCCAGCTTATGCGAATCCCTATGCTGCAGGATACGGATATGCTGTTTCATCGCCTGTTTACATGGGATCTTACGTCCAAAGCCCTAGCTTCCCTGGGTACACACCTGGCCTCTATGGTCTCGGTTACCTGAATCTACGCCATTAATATCGTTATGGTGGTTTGAAAATGCAGTAAACGATCAGTTATTCTAATGGGAGTATTATTTTTAGTTTCTTAGATTTCTCACCATGTATTCGACGAGTAGGAAAGATGGGGTCATTAATAATTATTGAAATTTAAGAGATTGACGATTTGCTATAGTCTGAGAAAAAATTTGTGAAGGAAATAAGGTGTGCCTGCCTACCTGTATCATCATATGTATAGTTCAGGATTGCAATTACTTACCTCGTTATTCTGTCAATAAATGAATAAATTTATTAAAAATTGAAGCATCAGATTCATTAGATAATAAATATATTGATACTTCCAGATATGGTTCATTTATCACATTCAGTACATATCTGACCTATTCCAATGGCTTAAAGGACGTGCAATTCGAACCCAGTTGCTTTTATCGTTTTCAAAATCGTCGTGAGGTCGATCGCTTCAGCTACTTCGTCAAGAGTATGTCCAATGTCCTTAATTGCCAAAGTTTGTACTCTGAGGATGCTTTTTTCCAACACTAAGCTTCCTTTCGCCAAGGTATTCTTGTCCACGATTTTTTCTGATCCTGAAGAAAGGAGGCTGCGAGTAGGTTGAAGAGTTCCAAACTTATCTCTATAAAACTTTATTCGAGGCTTACCAGATGGAGATGGAATCTTCGGCCATGTAACGAAGACGTAGTGGAAAGTGTCCTGAGATACCCTGAGGACACCGTCCAAGAAACTTGGTAAAGTCTCTTCGTAGACGCTACAGGCGTCCTTTAATCTCGAATAATATCTTCTCTGGGTTCTGAATTAGTCTTTGCATCGAGTATGGAATGAATCTAGAAATTTTAACAACAATTCAGAAAGATTTTTAAACGTTATATCTTCCTTTTTATGATACGTATCTACTTTAGCTTTTCCAATGGAAAATTTACCTGGAATAAAATGAAAAGAATCAAAAACATGGCTGTGATACAGTGTTCAACAGAGTTTTTTGAGGACTGAAACCCCCGTCAGTAATTCTCGATATCTGAATTCAAATCAACCTTCCAGGTTAAATTGATGATCGCAACTTCATTCGCAGTTAAATTACTGCAAGCTCGACCATTTCGCGGTTTTATCAGCTTCTTTATTCCTTATCAAAAATCGCATGTGATTTTGATGGTGTAAATAAAGTTTATCGCGCTCTCTCTAAGCGCGATTAAACGAATTATGTAAGATGTTGTTATCAGCATTCTTTGAATTGAGAAATATATGTTTGGGGATAAGTTAATCAGGGTTTATCCGTAGTAAATATGATATGAATTAAAAATAGCTGTAGATATGAAGAGCTATCATCTACGAAAACCAACGGCGTGGTTAACAGTGAAATTAAATACCAGCTCGATGACAAAGGGTAACTGTTTCCACAAAAATAGCGTAACAATTGCTTATAAAGATGATTCTAAAACGAATTCGACCTAGGATTTTCTCTCCTTTGTGTTTTGCCAACAAAGCCTGCATACATCTCGCAGACTCCGACTCGTATGAAAAGAAGAAATAAGTAATACTTCATTCGCGAAATGAATGGCGCACATTAGACCCAATATGTGGCCTTTTTTGTTGTCCGACTTCTCGCTGTGCGAGGTAGGTTCGTCTTCGTATTAACAACAAATTATTTCGCATTATGTATAAAAATATACATTTTTTATTTATTTCTTTCGCCATATGCCTCTGGAATTCGAACTTAAACTATTCAAAAAGTGAAATTAATTAGGAACATTCAATTGATGGAAATAATGTAAAGACAAGTGACATGATCCGGAATAAATAAAGAATTACAGAATTTTTAAAAATTGGGGAAAAACCAGGCGGTGAGTGTTTTTCGACACTTCAATATTTCTAAAGTTTATTGTATAATCAGGGTTTGAGAATTCACCCCACATTTATTAGAACAATTTATTGGTATTTACAAAAATCGCATACAATTTATTTATATGTAATAACCGTAGCAGTAATAGGGGTTGAAGCGGCAATACGGACTTCCACCATACAGGCCAAGACCCACCAACCCAATTCCTCCGCCAAATCCAAATCCTGGTCGTCCGAATCGACCACCTCCAAAACGACCACCCCCAAAACCACCACCACGACCTCCGCCAAATCCTCCACGACCTCCGCCAAATCCTCCACGACCTCCGCCAAATCCACCGCGTCCTCCACCGCCACGACAAGACGCCAGGTCAGACGTCAACAGGATACAGCAGAGGATTAACTGGATATATAAAATGATTTTTTATTCACAAAAAATTATAGATTGATCGTAGCGTTTTTGTAAAGACATTAAATCAATAATTAGTTCATAATAATTGGCGTTATTGGAAGGTATTGAGTGATAATTATATTTGAATTACCCGTAAACGCTACATGTATGTAAATAGACATCAAAGACTGCACTCACAATTACTGGTGTTAACTGCATATTTCCCAAAGTCTCGGTACAATAGAATATAAAAACTAAGCTATATTAAAAAGCCGAAGATGGAACGTATGGATGTTCAAGAGTTCAAAGTATGTCTTTCGAGTACCGTTTCTTTCTGCAGACTGAACCCGGTGTTAAGAATTCTGTTCTTATTAGATATACCTGTGTATCGAAACCCATATAGCTACCGATGTGTACCCTGAAGGATCACTAATTCGATATGTAAATGACAAATAATTGTGTCTGTACCATTCCCTCACTTTACATACGGTATAATGCATAGGTATACCGTAGTTGCGAATAACGACAAAAGCACACAAGCATATAGGTATGCCATTCAGCAGGATTCGGGTCTGGGATCCCCTGATTTCGCACAGTGCTGTATACTCGGTACGTTTAACTGGCAACCGCTACGACTAATTAAAGGAAGCTTCTCGGCCAATGACACCGTCAAATAAACCTAATGGCAACGTTTAATTTAACAATTATATCCGTGCATATACTATATTTTAAATTTCGGTAATATAACTCTGAATTCTAAAAACTCTGATCGCCAGACGAATACCTGAAACTCATATATGACTCATCGAATGCTGATATGTTTGCTAAAGAGTTAAGTTAATTTCCGTACACATATCAGCCGGGAGAACACGTCGATTCATTCGGTTAATGCGATTAGCATTGATTTGTCAAATTACCGACCACCTTCGTTTTGACCTTAGAGATAGGTACTAATTGCTCTTCTCGAGAGGGCTAGGCGTATTATGAATATTGTTTGAGGATATATAGAGTATATGCGAGCGAAACGGAGAACATAATATTATTTATTATTAGATTAGATATTTATTGATATTTTTCAAATAAATACTATCATTAGAGTAGTCAAACACATATATTGTAATATTAATATCATTTCCCTGCACATTTATCTCGCACTTTCACAATTCTATTTAATAATTGTTATTTAAGCATACAGTGACTAAAACACATATCGAGTTTTATTAACAATAACCTCCGTAGCCTCCGTAGCCTCCGTAGGCTCCGTAACCTCCGTATCCAATTCCTCGAAAGAATGGTGAGCAATATCGTAGTGGAGGTGGTGGTGGTGGAGGCGGAGGAGGTGGAGGACCAAAAGGTACTGCAGCTATTCCTATGCCAATACCTGGACCTCCGAATCCTCCAAATCCAAATTGACAGGACACAGCATCGAAGGCGAATATGCAGAGGATCAGTAACTGGAGGATATAACGAAATTGAAACATCAATTACGAAAAAGATAATATGCTTATTGAACAATTGGACAGAAACTTGCTTTGCTTTCTTCTTCTATGAATACATTCAAATATAATGATGAATTAATAAATGATTTATGATATATTGTTTAATACATACAAGGATTGATCGGCTCATTTTTTCACTCTAATAACGATCTACCGATCCTTCGATCACCAGAGACGATAAAGTAACTCCGCAGAGGTACGAACATCGCAATTTATACCCCCGAGTTGGAGAAGTATAAATATCTAATTTACACAGCAAACAGATTTACTATGCATATATTCGTACATTACGAATTGACAGATGCCAGGTACGAATGCAAGGGCGACGTACTTCTGATTCCTATACCGTGGGTATTCCCTGGATATGAGCAATATGTAATCAGCTAGGTAAATATAAATAGGAAAAGAAAAGAAGTGAAAAAAATACACGTCGATCTTTGGGCAAATAAATGAACGAATATTCGAAAAAATAGATAAATTCCATTTATTATTGTCGGTTCTATAAATATTATGTTTAAATTAAGCATAAGCTATGGATACCAAAATAACGTAATATATTGACATACGAATATATACCTTTTCGAGTAATAATTAACTCCGCGATTAATCAAAGAACAGGTTTTTATTCAAAATATACATAATTTAGTTCCTAGTTAAATTACATAATAAAGAATGAGATTCCAGGATGGATCGATCCCTCATTCAATGATTCAAGATAATTCGTATACCGTTGAAGTATCCGGGTCGTCGCGGCGGTTTTGAACGATTCGTGGGCTGTCTCCTTCGCTGATTTTGCCCATTAGTTGAATTCAGGGTCGAGAGCCCAAGGATTAGTACAAAAATCCATAGAATCTGTAAATTGATTCATTTCGCATTTTGTATAATCGTGGATTATTTATTCTGACAAAAAATAAATATCAGGAAGCTTATTTGTCTGGCTGGTGGAATTTTTATTTTTCAGGAAATTAAGTAATGGCAAATATTCAATCACTTTCAAACTTACTGATTTGAAATTCATTCCTCGGCTCTATACGGCAGATGGACACGAAATTAAATATACGATATGAGACTTCACTCGCTGAGCACGTTCCTCTTTTTCAAAAGCAATGTTCTTAGAATGTCTGTCTCCGGGAGTTTTAATAAAATCCGGAGATCAACGTGTCAATTGTAAAAATATATTGGGCAAATGGAAAGCGTCCGCTAATTCATAAACTAGAGAAACTCTGAAAAATGTTTAAGGAAGTAATAATAAAGCTTTTAAGTGTTTTTATTTACTCATTTTTTATTTTCTTTCTGGTTCTTTTTTCTATAAATGCATTTATTCTCTCAACAAGTTATTACAAAACCTATATTTTAGTGACTAACAAATTATCATCTAGATCATACATCGACTTATATCATATATGTAGAAAAAATATATCGTAGAATTTCAAGTTACAAGCTAAAGTCTATCAGGACAGATGAGATATTCGTACCGTTTATATTTTATTTAATTGCGATCTGTAAATCACAGAATTTTATATCTATTTATTTATTCCTTTGTTTATATTTAATTTCAGATAATTGATATTAATAATATTAGGTGTACATAACATAGTGAGCAGCGAGAAACTTTGAAACATAGTTTTCTATAAAGCTTGTTATAATAATATCAAATCAGCCCTCTATAACTTACTAAGTTTATAATCTTAATTTAAACACATACAAATAATTATGAAATTGGAAAAAGGTAGGCTAATATGTGGGTGTTATTCATCAAAAATTGAAACCACAACTTATTACGCCTTAAAAGAAATAATAAAAATGGCATCAGGTACTTCAACGTTGTTGTACATACTATAATATGTCGCTAGTAGTTAATAATCATACTTAACAACAAAATAATAGCTGAATAATTATCAAGTGATTATTTATTTATAGATTTTATTACTTTTTCTTTTATATTTCTTTTTTCTTTCGTCGATTTTCTTGTGCGAGTCGATTCCCACTATGGTTGCTGTCATACCGGGTAATACTAATACCAAGTATTGGTATATTGCTGGTTACAAATTAATCAATCGAAAGCAGTCGAATTTTAATTTGTATTTAGCGATTAGCTTATCACCATTTTGTCGAACTTTGTTCAATACTGCCAGCAGAAGATTGTTCGCTTATTTTGGTGTTTTTTTTTTCAATTTTTCAGGAATTCTTTTTTTCACTCTCTTTTTTATAAATACGTAGATTTTTTCGTAAAAATTCTTACAATAACAACGTCTTATCTTGTTTTATAATATTCTTAATGTTCGATACTTTTATACTGTATATTAACATGAAAATAATACAAGCATAAAATGATATAGAAATTTAAACCTGGATAACGTAAATGCTGAATGTTCGATACTTTTATACTGTATATTAACATGAAAATAATACAAGCATAAAATGATATAGAAATTTAAACCTGGATAACGTGAATGCTGAATGTCATGATAAATATCGTTGAATAAAATCTATACCCGTTAAGGAAGGGAAAAAAGAATAAAAATTAAAAATAGGGGCCGTTTTAAAGCGTACGTAAATTGCTTGGCATACGTTAATTATTTTGTTTGGTACTTTCTTGACACGTGAGATAAATAGAAATGTAAGTAGGTACGTATGTAGTAAATATTTATAGAATTTTGCTCATCGCCGTTGGAAAAGTTTCAACTCTTTACAAAATGTAATTTTTTTCGAAATTTCAAGATTCTTACGAAATTAATGCCTAACGAATTGTGAAATACGGTTTTCTTCGACCTCTGAATTCCAGTGCAAAGTCGATAAGTATTCATTCGATTTCATATCATAACTTAGTTATCAATTATTGAATAATAACTATATTTATATCTATAACAACATTATGACAATCAGCATTACCTTCCGTGGACTCGCAAAGAAACTTAGAAACATATATAGATAACATCGAACAATAGTGCATAGTTTGGCTTTTTGTTTTAAATATTTTTTTCTTTTACTGTTTTTTCTTTTCCTTGTTTAGTTATAGGTATAAAATGCGAATAAATAAAATATTCAATCTTTTCTGAAATAACAAAGTATTCAAAGAGTAGTATGTATTGAAAACTATTATATAGACCGAACTCTTTTCTTATCGACGAATCGTGCGATCACGCCCTCCGTGCTTGAACCTAGTAAAAGAATTAACCTTATTTATCAAAACTAAATCGGAAAAACAGAAGCTGTATACAAAAAACCAAGAAATAGCTTATAAGTTTCAAGATGGATTTAAAAACTGAGATTTGAGAATTCCACAGCTTTACCGGATCTCCTAAAACCGGAATTTCAAACGTATGTATTAATTTTTCTTTCTTCCTAACATGACATAAAATTTTCTAAAAAATCTCCCGGTTTCAAGCAACAGGAATTCTCTCAAATTTCAACTGTTATAATCACTTTGTATTTTCTGTTCCAATTTTTCATCAAACTCACCGGTAATATATGAGCATTGGCTATATCTTGATGAGGTCCCCTAGACGCTTGGGGCATGGAAGGCATTAACGCTTTAGCATCAATCTTCAAGTTTGGATTCTTTTTGAGAATTTCTTTTTCAGCAGCTTCTGCAACCACTCTAACAGTCTGCGCGTTCAATACTTTATTATCACTCCACAGGGGACAACTGTAATAAAAATTTCGATTAATCAAATATAGAGTTTAACAATCAATCGAGCACAGTGCACGTCTTTGCCATTAACACTCGAGAACAACTAAACACATTCAGATGAAATTTTCAAACAGTTAGACTTTGTACTCATATGAATTCATAACACAGCATAAAATCATTCTAATAGAATAGGTGATATGGGGTTCTCACAGGTCTGTGCGATCGGAACCTTGCCCATTGAAGTGTTTATAGTCTTTGACAGGTTCTCCGCATATGTAGCAAGTCATAGCGCCGCAGGGACAAGTCATCTTGTTACAGCCTTCATCCTTAAAAAATGGACGAGAACAACGATAACATTTCCGGACAAGAGCTTCGGTCATTTTCTCCTCTAAATAATGCCTGGCTTCCTCTCCTTTTGTTACTTCGTCACAGCGGAGCGGCACGTGGTTTAACTCCTTGCAAAGCCTGACAGAAATAAGGAGAATCGATACACGTATCTTATTTGGATTCATATCGACTGAAGGGAACGAATAAACTGCATGTTGAGGAATATATTTTAGGTCTTTAGAGATCATAAAGCATATTTTTGTGGATTATTCTGATTCAGGGAAAAGATTTTGATTCAGGGAGAAAAAGGAATCGCAGAGCATACTAACCGACAGGTTTCTTTCATACACTCAGGATTAAGGCATTTGAAAACTTTGTCTTCGGGTGGTGGTATCGAAGCGAAATGGCAAAACGGGCAAGAAACCAATCCCTCCAGTCCCGCAGCCTTGACTTCTTCTTCCTGCCTCTTTCGAAGCAGAATACTAAACATTGTAGGTTCTAGGATCTTCTGAAGAACTGGCAGCGTGAATTCACCTTTGCACTCCACAAAACATGGAAATTGCGTCTGACCTTCGCCTATCTTAGTCTCAGATCCAGTTTTTATACACGATTTACAGAATATGTGACCTTCGCTGCACTCCATGCATTTTGAAGGCATGCACTCCCCGTCGTAACAGCATTGGCATTCTAATAGCTCGTTATTTTTCTGTAAATTAATCAGCAATTCATGGTTTCATACATAAATTCGATTTATTTGAAAAAAATTCCGAAAAGAAGAAAGAAAGAGACAGCATTCGAGAAAATCTTAGCAAAAATCAATTCGCACAATATGGAGGCGCAATACTTTTTATCATAGTGCAATTGAATAAGAAATTTGCTTAATTTCAATTTTGAATACTAGTTATTTCTGTTACTATTTGGTGATAGTGTCTCGAGTCTGAAAGCTTTTTGATTAGATAGATAAAAATAGAGTAAAACGATTTTTAGAAGAGAGCAGAATTTTCATAAACATATTTATTACATATTCACCTTCAGTCTCTTAAATTCTTGTGCTTCTTTCAATTCCTGTGCGGCGATATATTCCTTTATTTCTGCCTTGTGACGAATAAATGCAAATTCTTGAAGAAGTGGAATATCCTCTGTGGGAAGCTGCTTGTCTGATCTCCTACTCTTCATATCCGGTCCAATAAATTCCAGCGATTTTGCAGCTAAGCTTATGTGAAATGGATGCTTGGTACATCTGTATGCTCTTTGTATTGTGGCGACCTGAATAAAAGCATTGAAGAACGGTGAATGATTAATCGACTCTGTTGTTCAGTTTTATCAATTCAATAGTATATTTAATTCGAGATTTAAAAATCCACAAACGAACCTTGTTCGATCTGAACTGGCACTTCAAAAACTCAAATGCGATAACGTTGAATTTATGAACCCGTTTAGGATTTTCAAAATGAGCCAATGGGTTGGGAAATATCTGCAAAAACTTTTCGGCGCTAAAGTCTACAGTGTACTGCCTTATTTGTTCGGTAATTTTGATTTTGTTTAAGTAATCAGCCATCGTAGGATAATCGGGGTTCTCCAGCTTGGCCTGAACAAAGTTCTTCATCGCTTCAGGATCGTTGTAATACTGTTCTGCAATGCCCCTCAAATACTCCGGATGAGCATCTGGGAATATTCCTTGTAAATTTTCGTACTGAACGTCGGGAGTCATTTCCTGCGGTTCTGGATCGGGATTAATAATTCGCGGATAAATGGGTCCGTTTATAAGCAGGACTTCTACCAGCGATTCTAAACTCTGATTCTTTAACCTTGCAGATATACATAGTTCGGCAATGTAATTAGGATCGACGTCAGGAAACATGTTGATCAATGGATTGAACAACTCCTGTGGCGGGTCCAATTTCTCAATTCTCGCAGGCTCCATTTTCTCCGCACATACGGGAGGCAGAGGATTTACAACTAGAGGGATGTTGTTTAATTGCTCTAGAATTTCATCTGCGTCAAGAACAGGCAAAGGTTGAATCCCGTTATCTAGTTTATGCGCTTCGGCAGGATTCAGTAATCTGCTTCCCAACAAATTCAGATTTTCGAGCTGCATATTTCCGACTCTTCGCACGATATGCGCATTCATATCATTGCGGATTGGATTTTGCGGTGCCTTCCACGGTCTACGTACATGCATCTTTTCAATCGCTGGAGGATTAATATCAGCTGATGTACCAGCCCCCGCGGTCCAGGCAGTCTGGAGTTTAACGTTCATTTCGCTCTGGTGACTGAAAGACGCACCCTGTCCGTAACCAGGTGCATCATTAGGCCTCGGGACAGTTAGATCCATCAGAAATTTTAAATTCTTAGAATGTCCTTGTTCTGGATTATTGATTAAGGCTTTTTTCAGTTTAAGTAATTGAACCGGAGCCCCAGTTTGTGCTCGTATTGCAGTGGCGTCCAATGCGCTCAAATCCTTTACTTTCTTTGCTGCCTCTTTCAGTGCTTCACCTCGTGTCGGCTGTTTAGGAATCGCAGTGGCCTTCTGGACGTTTAACTTGATCAAATCTTCGTGGTCTTTTGCTACTATCATCTGTGGAAACTGATACCTTAAGACTTTGTATTCATTTGATGGCATTTGGAAAGCAGTTAGTGTTTTTTGAGCAGGTAGAGGATTATCAGCGTTTAATTCCGCTGGATCTTTTGCTTTATTTTCTGATTTTATTGCAAGAAACGGCACAGTTTGTTTAGGCTTTTTAGGAATGACACCTGTTTTATTAACTTCTGACCCACCCGCCTCATTGTCTTTGCTAGGAGACTTTATTGGAAAAAACGGCGCAGTCTCTTTAGGCTTCTTAGGAATGATACCTGTTTTATTAACTTCTGACCCACCCGCCTCGTTGTCTTTGCTAAGAGACTTGTGAGTTTTAGAACCGAAAGTTGTTCGTTGTTCAGAAATACTGTAAGGCATATTGGCTTTGCCGTCTTGTTGTAGATATAATCTGCTAGGTTTTATAATGGTGTATTTACACTTTGAATTACTCGTCGCGGCTGGAGGAGACTTAGAATTGATAAACTCAAGGGCAGAAGGTTTTAAAATGGATTTTTTACTCTCAGGAACTTTAAGCGTAGCAGGTTTAATGATGCCTTTAAATGCCGAAGTGGTAGCTTCGATCTTAGGCATTAAATCGCTACAACCAGCTCCGGAATTCTTTTTAGAATCTAGATTTCCCTGTAAAAATTTTTTGACAGGTGCCGGACAGTTATCCTCCACCTGTTTTCTTTTCGGATGAAAAACCGGGGCCGGCTTAACGTCAGGCAGCAATTCCCACAGCGCTAATTCCACCCTGTTAACAGCATCCTGATTTTCTACAATAGTAGATAGTATCTTAGCCTTTGTGAAATGGGGTAAAATCTTCTGAATCAAGAACACCTCTTTACCTATCTTCGTATCTGATAACCTAACGCAATTACCAACTAGAAAATCTTCATCTTCGAATATGTTTGCGATATTTGGCCTCTTTCCTACTATAAATTTTTGATTTCCATTGCTCGCAGCCCCCTCAGTGATGCAAAAATCCGTGTCCGCATAGTAAGAGTCTTTGCTACAGCCAGGTTTGGGACTTTCGCATCTTTCTTCTACAGGTTCTTTCGGGATATTTAAATTCTCGGTGGTTGTAGCGGAGCTATTGTTTTGTTCCATCACCTCAATATCCTCAAGATTATTGTTAGGATCGTTGTTATTTTCCTCCAGCATTTCTTCCATTCGATTATCACCCGTCTCAAGATTCGTGGCTTCGTTATTTGCTGGAATTTCCAAATTTTGACAGATTGGTAGGACAAGACTAGCCGGGGGAGAGATCTTTCCATCAGATTCCTCGGACTCCATATCAAGTCTTCTGTAATAGTCATCCATTTCAGACTCTGAATCAGTTGTGGAATTGTTACCATACGCGTCCTCCGCACTCACATCATTCATATCCTTGTAACTCTCATTCTTGCAGCACCCTTCCTTAACTTCCATCATTTCCTTGGTCAAATCGATCAGAGAATCCTCCGCTAAAGCAGCCACTGGCTCATCAGTCTTAGTCTTAGTCTTAGTCACTTTATGATCTGATATTTTAGACGAAGTAGAAGCAGAAGAAGTAGAAGTAGAAGACGATTGATTATCATCCATTGTTAAATCCACTGCTTCGTTATCAGCCTGAACTCTACCAGCTCCATTTTTAATATTGTGTACTAGGACCTCTAACTCATCGCTAGAGTTTGAATCCCCAATTGTATCAGGCAAAATAGCAGAGTCCTTATCTCCGAAAAGTATAGATTGGGCGTTTGATGCAACACTCAGATTCTGACCCCAGGAATCATTTAAATTTGGTTTCAGTTTGAAACGATTCCCTAGAAGTACTTTAACGACGTGCTCTTTGTCTTTCAAATCTTCTAGTAGTTCAAAGACTAGAGTTTCGTCTACCGATGTGTGACCATAGGAAGCCAAGACCTGTTTCACATGTTCAACATCGTCGAAAATTCCGTCATACATCGTGTTGGTGAGCTGTGATCGATAAATCGCGGAAAGTTCTGTGAGAGAAAAATAAGAAATAATTGTTTTTTTTTTTCGCAAATATAGATGTGTATAATTTAGGATTTTATTCAATTTTAGGTTATAGATAGGAAAAAAAAAAAAAAAAAACAATATCTATGAAAATGGAAAATCGTTTTGTAGAAGTTATCACTTTTCGAACTTACCACATCATTTCGCACCAGAAAAACCGGATAGTTGTCGTTTTTCAAATATCGTCTATGTGTAGTATTAAATCTTTTCGTTAAGACGTTATCTGCGATGATTCACGGGACATTTAACAACACCTTGTCGTGAATAGACGAGTTGAGGAAAGGGTGAATAAACGAATAAGGAAAATATGAAATCAGTTAATCTATAATCACAAACTGCAATTGAACGTAGAGAGCTTTTAGGAATCGGCTTAATGTATATGCCTACGATGTGTGGTAATTGTGAGAGAAAATGGCGTCTGTTTTCTCTATTCTCCAATCAGTGTCTAACTTTAAGACTCTAAACATTAATTTCGATTGGTTGTATTTTCGACATACGACAAAACACGCAACATGACAGCTCTACCTATACGAATTATTCGGATGTTTTTATTCTCAGCGTTCAAAATTTTCGGAACCTGCACTCGTTTTCAGGCTAATTAGATATAAATAAGTGATCCAACAGACGTTTTTCCACTTTTCATTCTATTTACACATAAAATAGCATTATTTTATCCATTAGTTAATCTGATAATATTACTCAATAGAAGCTTCAATCGTAATAACATAAACAAAGCGATCATTATCGATGTATGTATGCGGTATACTGTACAGTTTAAATATTCGTAAGAATCTAGCGTGGCGCCTCGCCGGCCATTGCGCGGTAGTATTTTGGCACCAAAAGTATGGCCGACATTTGTTTTTGCGATTACATCGTAAAAATGTGTTATTTTACACCGAATAAACAAGAAAATAGTAAAATTACCAATCCCGCATAATTAACCGTGTTTCAAAGCACATTGACATATTATAAACCGAGTGTTATATTCAAGTTATCAGCCGAAAGACCTAAGCCTTAAAAATTTTCAAGGCTCTATTTTGGCGTGGTTGTGATTACTAAAAAATATTCTCACATAAAATAAAGTAATATTCGATCAATTAAAACTACGGCACCCTGTGTTTAATACCTTATTAAAATAACCGATGAATAATAAATAGCGTACTAATCTAGCCAAAACTTATATCTAAATAACACTCAACACTTTTATCACATTACTTTCCTTCTTTTATTATAAAAATCAGTAACAAACGATACCATCTTGTTGTGCGGTTAGGTTAGGTTAGGTTAGTCAGTGTGTTCAGTGTGTTAACTCGCATGACGCTAATACTATTTACCCCGTTTAATTCGGGGATAATTATAACGCAATGTGTCAACGAGATTGTTTAACCTATTCTTAAAAAGCGTCATTTTATAATTAAACTAAATCATGGCTGCCCCTGAATTCGACACTGATTTATTCGAAAAGAAACTCCAAGCACTTAAGGATTCGCAGGAGTCGATCCAGGCTCTTTCGTCATGGTGTCTAGAGCGGAGACCGCATCACAAAAAGATTGTAGCGACATGGTTACAAGTTTTAAAAAAGGGTGAGGAATCTATTTTCAATTTTTATTCAATAGAATAAGAATCAAAAATAAAAAAATGCGTCGAATATTAAGACACTATTTTTATTCACCATTTAAACAGTCAAAGTTGAGCATCGATTGACGCTGTTTTACCTCGCCAACGACGTCATACAATATTCCAAACGTAAAAATTTTGAATTTGTTGAGTCGTGGGGTACGACTTTACAACGAGCAACTACCATGGTCAGAGACGAGAAAGTAAAGCACAGGATTCTAAGGATCTTTAAAATATGGGACCAGAGGCAAGTCTACGACGAAGAATTCCTATCCGATTTATCTGGACTGATATCTGCTGCTCCTAAAAAAAAACAGGATCCTCAGCCGGTTGTTACTAACGATGAATTTCAAGCCAGTCTTTTGATATCTACTATGAGATCTTGTGCTACGCTTGAACAAGCCACTGACACTAGGTGAGAAACTCAAAATTTTTTCATTTTAATCATTTATTGCCAATATAGAATTTAAAGCTTTTTTTATTTATTGTTAAAACGTATTCTGAAATAATAGATCCACCATTACCCTAATATAGAAAGAATATAGAGATACAGTTCTTAGATGATCTTTTATTTTATTGAAATCTATGAACAGGGTCATAAAATATTCGTTTGAAGTCAATTTATTTATTTACAATAACATTTTTGCTACATAATGTGAATAACAGGTTTTTATAAAGTATGAAATATTGAGAAAAAGTTAAAGAATTCGATTATACAAATTTATGTTAAGAATTGCTTAAGTCCCTGAAAACTTTGATAACTTTGCTGAAAACTCTGATATCAACACCCAACTATTTTTCATAGTAATTGTAACAAAAGTAGACCGTCCGGTTGTGTTATATTGTATAGCAATATACTAAGCTGGCAAAATCAAACGAATTGGGTTTCTCAATTAAGTTCTTGTGTTAATAAGGTTGCAAGACTTGAGGGACAGTAATACGGATATCGATAACGCTGAGGAACTATGCGCGTCTTTAAAAGACAGAAGGCATGTTGAAGACGCTGAGAAAGACGTTGACATTGCAGTGAGAAATATTGAAAATTACGTTTGCGCATTGGAGGCAGAAATCAGAGAAAGAACGCAAGTCTTAGATCTCTTGGAACAGGCTGATCAATTTTACGAAACTCAACGTGGAGAAGTTAAAATAGTCACAAATGTAGGTGCAATTATTTCAAAGCTATTTCGATGTTAATTCTGAACAGTTTTTTCGTCCATTCTTGTATTTTCTCTTCAAATCATGTAAAGAACTAGTCCTTTTCTTCTTAAGAATCGAAACATTCAATCTAATAACTTCAGCTAATGATTAACGTTCTTCTAATCTCCTCATCAGGCATACAGAAACTTCGGTAGCCGTGTTAAAAACCTGAAGAAAAAATTGGATGAGTTATTGCCGACTCTGGTTTCCCCAATCCCATCGCCAGACATAAACGCACCTTCGCCAAGTCCGGACAGTGATATTGAGCTCCCTGGCGATGAGCACCTCGGTATGAACCAATCGTCCATCGTAGACGTACCACCTCCTTCGATGTACGGATCTTACCGGCAAGATTATGAGCCGATGCCTGTTCCGGCGCCTGATCAATCGCAGGGCAATATGTCGGGTGATTTTACTGGCAATTTCACATCCTTTATTGGAGGAAACGTTGAGTTTGATATGGTAATAAGACATTTTTTATACATCGAATGAAAACTCTATTCAATTCGATCAAAAACTGTTCCGCTTGATCTTTTTTAAGCTCTGCTAAAAACTAAGCTGATTTAAAATCAACCAGTTTTGATTTTCAATTTTTTAGCGGAATATATTCAACGATAGATCAGCAACTCCGACAGGAATGAGCCAGTACAACGATTCCTTAGAGGTATATTGCTGTTTTTCATGTAATTCCTCTGTGTTTCAAATATGTACGTTTGACTTATGATTTTTCTCCATGTTTAGGCAAAGCCGATCGAAGTGATAAACATGCGCCCTTCAAAGACAGAAGGAAAAGGTGACGGTTTCAACATTTCAAATTTTTTGAAATCCGTTCTTCCTTCCTCGGAGATAAATGCCAATAATTCAAACATTCCCGGTCTTGGATTGGACATTTCTGGTCCACCTATGAAGTCTCCTCCGTCTGGTGATTACAGACACTCGTCTCCATTGCGGCAACACTTAGGGACACCTCTAAATTCGAGACAAATGAATCTGCAAAATCTGCCGCTTAGTAATTGCCAGCTACCACATGGCACGCCTTTGGTAGGAGGTAGAAGTTTGACGATCGATTCTCACACTCCTTCTCCATACTCAAGCCAGAATAGTCAAGGGAATAACAATAATATGAATTTAGTGTTCGATAATACACAGAATTCTGTTAATCCTCTACCTCCGCCACCTATGCCACCACCTATCTTTCTGGACGATGAAAACTGCTACAATAAACTACCACCAAAGTTTCCCACGTGGTCATCTGCTAATGAATTAAACAAAGAATCATCTGGCTGGGATGAAAAAGGTGAGATATTACAGGGATTCTAAAAGAATCACTTGACAACTCCCTATATCTATTATTCAACTGTGAAATAACTAGTTTTCTTACAGTTATTAAAGCTAAAAATCATACTTGAGTATAATTCGAGCTAAAAACGTGCCTGTGAAGATGTGAAAAACATGCTATGTCCATTTCTCTTCTATTTTGAACTTTCTAACAATGAATTTTGCACTCTAAAGTTATCGCTTCCATTCTAATACATACGTAAGCTGTTGAAAATTCATTCTCAAAACATTCTTAGCATTTTTAAAACTGAATATGCCGCCACTCTAAATGCTTCAGGAAATAATAGCATGAATCCAATTTGGCCAGCAGACAACGGTGATCATCAATCTAAATCCAAGGCAGGATGGCTGCCGGATTCTGGTAACGAGCACTGGGACTCTGGTCCCGATGCTTGGCCAAATTCAAGATCGAAGAGTGATATACTGTCTGAAACGCCTGAATCACCGCCTCTTTTTGAAAAGGCTGGATTCATCGACCCCATTGAATACGACGACTCTCAACCTCAAGAGCCTCTACTCAGCAGTAGTGGAGACGTAGATCATAGGTAAATTTTCTCTCCATTCATAACAATAGATGAATTTCATTAATTATATCATCTAATAAATCTCTCTTCCCATTTAGGGTCATCCCTCTACCTATAAACGTCGAAAATCAGCTGCCACATCGACTTATGAAAGCCGCAGATGTCGATCACCGGAATCTCATCAGCCTTACTGGCAGTCCTGCAAACCACAACAATCCTATAGATCAATCTCCATCCGCGACCGGCAATGCAAATACTTCTTGGCCACCGACTGATCAGGATTATAGGTACAGACAATTTTTATTCCGCAATTCTGGCGCGATTTTGAACACACTTTCACGTCTTTTTTGCAAATATTATTGATATTTAGTTTTTAAGGACTGAAATGAACTTATATATCCGTTTATTATTCTTGAGGATCGTTAAACTAATTCTATTCTATGGACTTCAATCACCATTCAAGCTAATCTTCGTTGATTTTTATCAGACAACAAATGCAGCCAGGAGACATAGTGGAAAGTGTCGACATGGAAATGTCCGACGACGAAGCAGACGGGAAACAAAAAGGCGGGAGAGTTCTTGTAGACTTGAGACCTCAGGATCGAGACATGCGTCCATTGCTGCCTCCTCCAGGACACCATCTGGATATGGATATGAGAATGATTCCCCTTCCCAGTGGGCAAATGCCACCTCATAATCCATTGCTGCAGGGACCAGATTCTCACAATATTCATCAAAATCAGTCGCAGTTTCATCACAACCAGCAGGATTTTCGTGGAAATCAATTAAACTTCCATCAAAATCACCCGGACTTTCACCCTCAGCAGTCGAATTTTCACCAAAATTCACAGCTAGAATTTCGCCACAATGAATCTAACGTTAGGCCGAATCAACCGCCCAATTTCCACCAGAATCAACAGGAATTCTACCAGAATCAACAGCAAGAGTTTCGACAAAATCAACAAGACTTTGAATTCCAAGAGAATCAAAACCGGAGACGAATCAGCCAAGACTTTCAAGGCGAGCCACTGCAGTGCGGGCGGTATTCCGTCGATCATCACCCACGAGACTCTCCAGGCTTTCAGAGAAACGATCGTGGCAGGGGTCGCGGATTCCCACGGAATAGGAGGGACAGGTTTTCCGAAGACCATAATCAGCAGCGAAATATTAATCAGATCAATAATCGAAGGCCTAAACATCTAGAGAGTCAAAAATCGCCGACAGAAATCCTTCCCAACAATCGACCCCTGCTTTTGAGGCCTCCAGACACCATAGTCGTGTTGGATGACGACGGAATGCCGATTTCTATACCAACGGACACCGAAACTGACCAGATATCGGAAAATATGCATCCTATACAGCTTACTTCTCGTTCTGATAGTCAAGAGACTGAAAATGAAATTCCGGCTTCGACTGTCACGGATGAAGCGTCCGATTCTATTCCCGGAGGAACTGTGGACGGAGTTCTACCTCTGGAGGGGATTCCCAGTGAAGAAAATCAGCCTGAAACAAACGCTGTGGAAAGAGAAGATGAAACGTTGGACGAAAAGGCGTACGACGATGGACAGAAGACTGAAATATTACAGGAAGAACAAGACGAGGGAGAGACTGGCAAAGAAGAATCTTTACTAGAGGCTGAACCACGGGAGGTAGAACAACCCAGACAGCTATCGGAGCAGCTAGAAGCGTTGATGAACTCTAATAACAAGCAAACGAATAATAATCTCAAACGACAGTCTGAGAATGGGAATTTGATCGATCAACAAGAGGATGGTTTGCCGAATAAAAAACGGCCGTTATTACCAAACGGTCCACCTATCAGCCACCTTACCAACTCTGGACAAATTATGCCCGGAGGACATTTACTTGGGCCTAATGGAACACTTATGAATCCTGGGGCTCCTATAGAAATTCATCCCGTTGTTGTTTATGAATATGATAATTCAAACTCTGGATTTAGGCCTCGTGGTGGCGGCGGGGGACCACCAGGATCTCCTTTTCCACCTTGGAGAGGAACTGGACCTCCTAGAGGAAGAGGATTTAGAGGAGGACCTAGGGCACCGTGGGTTGATAGGGGAGGTAGAGGTGGCGGTCAGAGAGATAATTTTAGTCCTAGAGGACAGAAGCGAGGAGTTGGTCAGTTTAGAGGAGGATTTAGGGGTCGAGGTCGGGGTAACAATTGGTAGGATTATTATTATCGTAATATTAATATTATTATTACTGCTATTATTATTATTATTACGATCATTATTATCATTATTCTTATTCTTCTTATTATTATTATTACTATAGGGACTAGAGAGATAAGATTCAGACTTATTATTCACGTGGTATGTACGAGTAGATGAAAATAAGAATATTAGAGAAAGGAGATGGGAGTGGGATGCATTTTGTCTTACCTAGGTATATAATATGTGGGGAGAAGAAATGGGAAAGCAAAATTTTTGAAATGAAATCTGTATCTATATCATAGATTCTTTTATTTCTTGTCTTTTTGTTAAATGATTAAAGAAGAATAACTGTTTCACAAAATGAAATGATATGAAATCAATATGTTTATAGTATCATATCGTATCACATCGTATACTGATACGATAGAGTGGTCGTGTATTTGACATACTGGGTGTTTAATGTACATATTAATTATTAATATTTATCATGCCGTCTATTCATTTCTTAATCCCATGTCGTGTATACGTTTATATCTATGCCGTGATGCAAGAGAATCTTATTATTTATTTTTATTGATTTTCTTCAAAATTCATTATTTTCTTTTTTCTTTTTTTTTTTAATATAAAAGTAGAGTCGCAAATTAATTTTTAAAACTTATACTTTCTGAGATAAACATACATATTATATACTTTTGAGCTTCAAACGGGTACTCGAGGTACTATGGAATTTTAGTTTTATAAAAAAGAAAAAAAATCTTGCCTTTACTTTTTCTTTTTTAAATATCCAGTTTTTTCAATCAATCTTTCGATCTCTGATACTTCTTTTTTGTACTATTAATAATATTGATCTGATTGGATAGATGAGAGAGAAAAAAAGTTGCTAGATATATGAAAAATTAAGTAAAGATTGGAAAAATTGTGTATATGATAGAAAGAAGAAAAACAAAAAAAAAACCCTATCTATAAATTCCAGTCCATGTACTTTCTGTTCCTCTCAGAAGCGATAAGTTTTATATTATTTTTCTTTTTCTTTTCTTTTTGTATCAAGATTCAAGTAAATTTATAAAAGGAAAAAGAAGATGAAGAAGAGGCGGTAAATAGAATAAATAAATGAATAAACAAACAGCAGGTCGGGGTAATCTTGCAACGCGGTCAAACGAGTCGTTAATTTTTTTTGCCTTAGAATTAGTTTAATTAAATAATTATTATTGAGCCAGGTCTCTGAGGTCGTGTGGGTAGCTAGTCGGACTTGTGTCTAAGAGTCTGGCGTTTTCTCTGATCTTCGAAGAATATAATATTATTTTTTATTAAGTTATAAGAAAAGTTGATGATGATAAGGAGTGGAGCATGGAAATAATGGAAATTTTTCTAGTTAAATCATAAAATAAGAATCAGTTAGGTATATTATGCTTGTAATTTTAGTAATTGCAGAGATAGTCAGGAGTATATTAATTATTATTGTTATCATTTAGAATTTATTATAAATATAGATATTATAATAATATAGAGACTTATGTTTTAATTTCAATGTGGTTCAGCAGTCATATATATATGACATATAAATATAATAGCGAAGAAGAATAACGCGTAGGGAAATTTAATTCGTCAAAAATCGAAAGTTTCATTTACTCTCATTTCAACTAGAAATATGTTAGATATATATAATTTCATGTATTAATAAATTCAACATTTACGTTCTTACCATTTCATATAGGTATACATATAGCATATGAAATGTGCATTTGCCCTGTTTTTTTTTAAATGCATTAAAGGAAGAAAAAAAAAACTGTATTGTGATGTACATATAAATTGCGTGGATACATTAATCTATCTAAACATTTATTTACGATAAAAAATAAATAAAAAAAAAAAAAATGATCGCGTGTTGTAAGATATATAAATTTCAAATTTAAATAGAAGTATGTGAAAAATATGTGTTTAAAAAAAATCGCGAATTCGGTTCCGTGCATGCGGCTAAGCCGATTGGTGATTTAAAATTAATCAACGTAGGGGATAATTTCTCTGCTTGTTGAAACCGGAATTTTAAGTAGTTGTATCTTCAATTCTCAAAAAAAAATTCTTTAGTTTCCCGTGTTTAGACGATTATTAAAGTATTGGAATTTGAAGTTGAGCTAAAACTACCTTAGACGAATCACATAATGATTAATTATTATAATGATTTTCTACCCCTAGCAGCTTATTGATTCGGAATAATTGTCTTGCTTTTTTTTTTAAGAATAAAATTGAATATATCTGCAAACACTTCAAATTCCAAATTCAGATTAAACTCAATATATATATTTTTCTTTTCACCCCTCGTACTATGAGTGCTTATTATTAACTTTCGTAAAATTTTCAACTTGACGTTTGTTAAATAAGCGATAGCATATTGTAACTATAGGTGCGAAATGATCTTACAAATATAGATCCTCCCTAATTCCCTGTACTATGAAAATTCTTAGTTTTAACAGGTTGTTTAATAAAATATAAAAAAAACAATGAAAATCCTTGCCAGACCCAAATTGCAGCAATTAACTGTAGTCCCTGTATGTCCATAAGCCCCATTATTAATTAATTTTTAATAATTCATTTCCGTCTTATGTTCATCAATGACAATGAAAATAATTTATGTTATTATTATGTTGTTTTTTTCGCATTCTATTACCGCGTAACGATAACGAATGTAATACTTCGTCGATACAATTTTAACTTTATGTTTGATAAAAAAAAAAGAAGAGTATTAACGAAAGGAAAAAAAAAATTGATATTTTAGAATAGGAGAGAAATATAGACTCCCACGGTGGACTACAGTACATTGCTTCACCCTCGATGTTAGTTTACCGATTTTTGGCAGTTTTTATTTTCGGTTTTTATTTTTATTTTTTATTTTCAATTTAGTCAACGTTCGACAGGTATACTTGAACTACAAAGAGAGCGTGTTTATTTTAATAATTGTAAAAAAACCGTGTTGCATTTAAGCAATTCATTTATTTATTTTCCTATCGCACAAAAATAATCCTATACATAAAATATATTAATTACGCGATATAAGAGAAATAAGGTAAAAAGGAATAAAAAAAATGCTATATACATATATCTATATATATGTTTATCTAAAAAGACTTGGCAATATCTGTGATAATTATTATGTGGAGTCATATATTATATATATATTATGTAAAATTCAGGATTGCACTAACGTGAATATTGAAAAAAAAAAAAATTCTTAACAGATTTTATTTTATCCTCACGTGTTGTGTATGCGTGTAAATTAATATAGTGAGATTGAATTTAAAATTGTATTCACGGTGTGTCTGTCTGGCATATTTCTATATTAGGTATATATGTTATAAAGATTATATGAAGTGTATAATATACATACGCATGTATACACACACGCACTGTACATGCTTGAATGTATAAATATATATTAATATTATATATATAATTATAATGTCTATGTGTATGTATAGACAATAAAAAAAAATTCTGTTTGTTTGATAATAATAAACTATACTGTACTATTATTATATACTTCCAAAGAAATATGTATATATTTATATACATAGGTAGAATTATTTCATTGCGGGCATTGTATAATTATCACGCCTTGCTTTAATAAGAAAAATTTAATTACCTGATTATGACATACCTTCGTATGCGGTGATCAATTACTTAATCAGCTTTTAGACGCACGCGTGAAAGTTTAACAGTATTAATTAGACCTGTACATTTTTATTATTCACATTTTGGAACCGACTTTTTCACGTTAAGTTGAAATGACTCAATTATTTATTACTTTTTTGTTTTGAATTATCCATCTTTCATAAATTTTAGTGAATTTGCGCGCAGCGTTTTGTTTTTCTCCCTCTTTTAGCCTCTTTCAATTCCCGTCCCGATTCTCTTGTTATTTTGTTTGTATATTAATTGCTTTTCCGGGCAGCTATTCCTAGACATTTAATTATTCACAAGACTTGATTGATATTGTCGATATTGCGAAATGAGAAAGTTAGAAACAAAAGAATAACCAAAGCTTCAATGAATCTGCACAAAAACAGCTTAACCGCGGTCAAACGAGGTTTTATGTAGATGTTACTCTTATGCTCGGTATTAACAGAATTTTTTTTTTTTAAATAGCCAAGAAGAAGAACTTGTAAATAAATTCGGCGTAACGTTAAACCGTACGAAGTTGGTATATATATTTTCAAAAAATGATTATCTATCAAGAAATTCAATAAGGTAACAGAAATTCATCAAGCTTGTACATATAATGATGAATAGTGAAATATAGAATGAATACAGTTAAAAATAGAATAATTTCTGAAATTTAAGCAACGAATTTCCGTTATCTTTTTTGTTTTTAAACAAAATTCTATATACCCTAATGGTATAATACCGTTACTTTCTCACTGTACTAGGAATTAGTGAATGTTATGAAAAATAAGAAAATCAGAAGCAGAGAATAATAATTTCGTACAGTGAATTGGCGACAGAATATCGCAATTGCATACTATGTATGCCTTATAAATATATATATAAATATAAATGTATTATAAATATTATAGTAATAAAGAAATTTTTTGTACACTGAATAATAAAAGAATAATATTATAGAATTTTTGTAATTGCAATAAATAGATTTATTTACTGCAGTTTCAACCCCCAACGCATTAACAATAGTATAATAATAGGAGTCAGGTCTAACAAAGAGAATAATAATTTTTTCCAAATGTTCGAAGTTTCGTAAGAAATCGTCAAACTCAAATTCGACGATATTCCTCTGATAGTAATTCTGCAAGTAGTCAGAGCGCGTGTTGGTAAAACATTTTTTCGAGCGTGCAGACGTGGGTTGCCAAGCGACGCGATACAGTGACGTCACGGCTCCAGGCTGTCGCCATTCACCCCCTGTTTATTACATACTGCGGAATGCCCAAGGATTCCCAGCTGACCCTTTTTTATTTTTTTTTTATTCTATTTATTATCTCTCACGGGTTTTGTGGAAGACTTTTTTCCAAAAATGGTCACGCGTCCCGCGTGAACTGCTGTCAAATGTCCTTATTTAACTTTATCTATTCCGAGACGTTATTCGTCCACCGTTTTTTTTACCCATATGTTACGACCTCAAACCCACGGCTCCTATAAAACTACGAGTTATAGATATATACACGTATATAGGTCATTAAAGAGCACTTCAATTAGTGCTTAAGTACCCAAATTGTATTATAAGAGATTTTATGTCGAGGCTGGAGGAGAGTTATATCATCCGACGAAATGAAACGTTAATGTAGCGTGATAACTCAAATCAGATTCTGACCTTAATTAAATATATTTACGGCTTGGTTTTCCGTAAAGAAAATTTCTACCATTTATTTCCAATAATTTATTTATATCTGTGTGGGCAGGAAATCAACTGTAAGACTCCATCAATTTCTCACCCTCTTCAATTGGATTACGTAAATAATATATAAAGCTTATCGATAATAGGAGTCCGTACGATACAGTTCACCTCCGATGATGGCTGGCTATTTTCATCGTCCAATTTTTACCTTCGTGTTGTATAAAACGGATTGTACAAAATCATCAAATTTGGTCATTTTTTAAATTTCTTTCGATGATCCTGGATAAAAATGTCGAATTAGATCATTTGACAATGAAATCGAATGGATGAAACTATCGATAAGACTATAATCAGCCTGCGAGAAGTTTGTGAGTAGAAAAGGCCAGAAGATTTGGAGATTTTTTTCGTCTTATCTCACTGCAGCGAGTCCCCCGTTAATAGTTAACCAGATTTGCATGATGTATGTGTAAGTATCGGTATGAGATGAAGAATCTGTATTGACGTACGTGTTTCAGAATCGTGTAGAATGGCTGAAACGTGTTTTGTTAACTAAATGTGACAAGCTATGAGAAGGAGCTGAGTAGTGTAGAAACACTGTATAAGAGAAGGAAGAGAACCGTAACCGCTTTAAAAATGAGTTACTTTTGGATGTGACCTTTTCTGTCGAAGATCTTCGCCAATCTAGTAGTGGGGGATATAGCAATGCGCGTTGTTAAGATGCGCGATGATCCTGGGACCGAGCACAACGTGTTTGCTACCCACGAGGATAACTGTCACGATATCAAGCTGTTAGGACTTAAAATTAACTGGAGACACTCGGCTCTACCCATGTACGTAAGACAAGCTGGGTGTAACATATTACGTAATAAAAACAGTCAAACAGTTATAACATACACTATCATACACAAGTCTCTATGTCCATAGCTCCGGAGGAATGAGACTTTCGATATGCTATGCTGTCACTGTTCCGGCAACAGGGATCAAGGTAAGACGATAGCAACAGTATACACAACGAAATGACTTCTCCTTCTTCGTATCTTTTTTTTCTTTTTACTTTCCGTCCGCATTATATCATAGTCATTTATTATTTACCAATCGAAGTGTCTGTTATATACGATTTACAGAATTAATCAAATGCTGAAGCCAAACGATTGTGTTCTGATTGAGAAGTGTCTAATTAGAACAGGTAAGAATATTTTCGGTCTTTTTTTTACCCTTCTTCTTCTTTCAGATAATCCATGCAATATTTCCGCACCTAATTCTATCCCCTTTTATTTTACTCTCACGAATTGAAACTTTCGATGCTGTCCTCTGTCCAAGACCGTACACATATCATGTACATAAATTCGTAAAAAGGTTTGGGTAACAACGTTTACGAGCTGGCCTAAAGCACTCGTGCCAAAGTGTATCTGTAAAGTTAAAGCGCGAAGAAACCCTGAGGAGGTTGCAGCACGAGCGGCAGCTTCGCCACGCGAATACGTGGAGGGAATTCACGTAGTTTTATTCCAGTCTTACCATCATTCTTCTTGTTTTTCTTTTTTCTTCCTTCATTAATCTTATAAACTTTTGCGGTCCTTCGCCGAGAGTTTACGCAACAAAATGATTGCAGAAGTTTTAAATTATGCCGGATAATACTTAGGCCATTTGCGACGAGGCTAGCCCATAAAACTTTTCTCCGAGTTCGTTAATCTATTTATTATTTGTTTTAATTCTATTCCGAGACAGTCGGTTTCCCCTTTTTCTGACTCTGCACCTACACGTACACACTTTCGCTGTTTTTTTTTAATTATAAAACTTCCGAACCGCCCTCAATTTCTTCGCGTCTAAATCTGCTGCAATCTTCTTTACCATGCGAGGGCTGCAGGTAAATTACCATGGCGTCAAGAAACACCGAAAAACGATTTATTTTATTTGCAAAATAACCAACTTACTCGATTATTCTATCCTGTCGCGATGTTACTAAAAGGTTTTCTACACTCGACTTTATTCCACAGCTACAAGATTACATATAAAAGCTTCGCGACAACGATTTTCCATTTAAAAATATAAAGCCTGGAAGTGACGCTGGGTCCTCTAATCTCTCCCACTTACAATCAACCGCAGATTTACGCGGTTGAAACAGTTTTTTATTTTCCTTATTTTAATTACTGATTACACATATTGAAATAAGACCGTCGCGTGGTCCGAACAGATTTTTTGTGGCCGTTGCTCTGCCCTATTATGATATAATTTTCTAGCAAACGAATCAGTGGGTCTTTTTATCCGCCTTTCACTTCTGGGACAAGGGAATGTCGAGGTCGCAAAAGACAGATAACTGCGGGTTTTTGTTATTTGTTAATTAAAACAAGAGTATTCCACGAGTTTGAGTTTGGGTTTGAACTGCGATGATTGTCAGCCGTGAAATTAACCGGATGACCACACCTCGTAACACGCAACATACTGCTAAGAATTTGACCCAATTCCATGATTGTTATATCACAATTACATACGTCGTTATAAAATTACGATTATATATTCTACTACGCTGCAGATCATATCGGAATCCTTCTTGTATCCATCCCTTTTTTTTTGCAACCACTTTCGGCGGATCACCTTCGCAAATATATACATATATATAATATATATCCGTATACAAGCATTATGTAGATACATACATAATATATAAGACGTGTACAATATCGGTCGAGGGCCGTTAAAAAGCTCTTGTTTCGCGCTGTCAGCCCCGCTAGGGGGTCGCTGAATAGAGTCCTACGACGAAAATGTTTTTCAAATAGCGAAATCATCCGTTAAAATTATGAAAACAACCCCCCATCTCACTCTCGATCGTCATTCTCAAAGACCCAGTAGATTCTCAGCAGGAAGAACCGGGAATTCTTTGGTCCCGGAGTCTCAAATCTCCTAAAATCTATTTTGGGCCTTCCCAGGTTGGTTTTTCAATTCAGGAGAGAATCGGCCCTTCGTAACTGGCGCAATTTTCCTTTTTCTTTTCGTTCATTTTTGGGGTAAAAAAAAAAAGGGCCCGAGGCATTGAAAATCGTCGAATTATAACATAGACATAGGGCATGGAGCAAGGGAAAACCTATGCTATGGAGACCACGTGAATTCAACGGAAAGTGGTGGGACTGGGTCGATAAAGCCCCCCACACCGGTCCTCGGCATGCGACCGCGTTTTCTCTCAGTGGCTCCGTAAACCTTGCCGAGCCATAGAGGACTCGAAAGAATTTTCCGTGTTTTTTCAAAAAAATGTTTGAAGATTGAATTATCTTTCATGTTTGAAGATAATTGATCAATTAGGACACGCCGAAATTGCGCCCACTCACGCAACGGGAGGAGTTTTGATACCGCAGGGCGGAAAATCTTGAGACGAATGAAAAAACAAAAAGTGATAAACAATTTTAATTACCTTCCCCAAGTGCTTTATTGCTTTCCTTAACGTGACAGTAGTTAATTTTAACAAAAGAAAATAAGAGAGATAATAATAAGGAAAAAGAGAATATGTCTAAGCCTGAGCCTAATCATTAAATAGAAATAAATAAAAGTGTGGATATCGTCGAATGAGAATTATTTTCTGCTCCAATTTTTCAATGAACTTCAATTAAAACTGTGTAATAAAATAGTCACTATAGTACCGTGACTTAGCTATGTATACAATTAATCATAAATTAATGTCTGATCTAATTACGCCGAACGAGTTCATCGACTGTATAAATGAAACGATAACTAGTTGTTCAGGTGGTATTTGAGCCTCGTACAGGGTGAATTATACTTTAATTTTGTTCAAGGTATAAGGTGCAGTGTAGGATGTAGGGATGATATAGTAGACCTTTGTAAACTGACACGCAGGGTAGAGAGAAATAAAAGAAAAATAAAAAATTGCAGCCCCTCGTGACTCGTGAATAATGTAGTAGTTTTCTACACCACTTTTCTTGCGTTTCCTATTTTCTCTACTAGCTCCTTTCCCTGCTACAGAGTAAATACAATATTGATCTCTAGCTTTAACCTGTCAAAGTCTAACGTCTGAACAACCGTCTCGATGGATCCTATAAGATCTGGAAACCCCTTCTTCCTCGCCTTTTGATCTGTCGTATGATAGTATCCGTAAAGTGATTGATTCATCAAAGGTCTGGGATAAAGCCGGTTTGAAAGCCCCTCGGAATTGAACCTATAAACGAATCATTTTCCCTATTATTACAAATCTTGTCGAATTAGAAAACGTCAAGGAAAAATAGAAACGTACATTTTTTAGTCCGTTCAGTTTTTTCAACCCCTTTTTTTAAATCCGTTCTTTCGCCTCTTATACGAGGTGAAACGTGATTGATAAGAATTCTCTCCATTCGTCGCTAATTAGCATTTGATAAAAAAAAGAGGGGAAAAAAGACGGAAATCAAGGAAATGAGGCGAAGACTGGCCGCATAATTATCTCTTACGTTAAGTGTAATCAGCTTCTTATATCAGCACACATCCGTCACGCCTAGTTGTGATAATTGTGCATTTGAATTAAAACGTGTTCAAAAATGTTCATAATTTTGGAAACTGCGGATACATTTTCTGCCGTGTTATTTTCTAAATTTTTAACTCCTTCGTTAACGATTTCCTGAATCGCGGGTGCCTATAGAATAAACTGTACGGTGCAATACTGTCATAGCTAGGAAGTAAAAGAGAAAAAAATAATCATAATATTACTAATATTTATGGAAAAAATGTTACCACCAAAAAGTGATTTAATACATTTTAAAAAGCGGTTAAAGATTCTCATTACAAATGAAATTCGAAGTTTAAAAAAAATCCTTTCATTATTATAAAATGAGCAAAAGTGTCGAGCTTCTCGCGTCTGGGTCAGAGGACGGTGAAGTGCCCAACGGTAAGTCATTAAGGGAACAGAAAAATAACGAGGAAAGGTCAACTTTTGTGTTCATAGAAACTAACTATAGTATAATGATATTCCGTGATTCACCTGAAAAAAGAAAAATAAAAAAAAAATGAAAAATTGGAGACATTATTTGCGTGAAAGAACATTCAAAGCATCTTCTACCCGCGCGTATTTATTTAAGCATCCAATTTGTTTTAATTAATTAAAAGCCCAGAGTTATGAAGTAAATTTGTGCAGGTATGGAAAAGTTCTGACGGCGTTAAAATAACCCGTATATCTTTAATATTTCACTCTGTATATAACCATCTGGTATAGAGTTAGAGACGTCGGGGTGACAGCTTATTCAAATCTCCCATTGTCAGTCTAATTGGTTGATCTCAGTCAGTCCCTAAAACTTATTTACCCGCAAACAGAGGAATTGTGAGTTTGAAGGTATATGTCGTACCTTGATTATCATTCGGTTACCTATACAGAAAATATTTGCTCTTGGCAAACGTTGTGTATATATGTGGCTCACAAATTATTTGGCAAATAGGAACTAATACGTAGACGGTACGGCATATGTAGTTTACTTCTTTCGTACTTTATCTGAGATTTGAATAACGCGGTATAAACCTGCTAGACTTTGAAATACGACAACTCGCTGTTATCTGAATTCTAGTTTGTTCATTCCGACGTGTACAGAAACCGGGAGAACCGCGATTCTGAAATTACGACTTGGCGACCGCGTAATTGTCCGATAACGATATCAATCGCGAATCCTCTATTCATAAATCACGAATTTAATAACGACCCTAATCCCTGGTGCAAAATTCCTCTTTGACCAGAAATTATAATCAGCGGGAGGCCTGAGCCTTATTAAGCTCTTTACCAATTAATTAAGTTGGCGAACAATTACCATGATAAATTTCAAACGGATTTTAGGGCCCGCGGAATATACATAATTATACACGTGTTACACGCGGAAAGAAGTCTAAACCCCTCTGGGAAATTCGAACGAAATACATGCCCGTCCCATTTCCATCGTAAAAACACTCTAATCTGATCGCAGTCAGATAGAATATCAGCTAAATTGAATTTTCCTAACAATACACGCATGTTGGACATTCGGATACTTTTCATTATTTTCATTTCCGGAAACCACGCTGCTCAGGAAAGGAACGAGGCAGTAATACTTTGGGGTTGAATCACCTTATCCGAGCCGAAATTTCTTTCATATATCTACAGCTGTGCCGAATTTGTTATCGGGGAATGCAATACCACGAAAATATCAGCTGACCGCAAGTGTTTCCTAAAGCCCTTCCGACCTACCAGCAATGCTTTTGAATTCGAACCACGGTTGACACGTCTGTTTTTATCCGAGTACCAAAAACCTCCCCTGCTGGGGAGAGGTTGGCGTATTACTTTCATTTGACGTGAGAATTAGAGGCAGCCTACGGTGACAAATCGTCGTTCCTCTAGTTTCAGTGCCATAAAACTTTTCCAGGATTACTATTTTCGCGTATTAAAGTAGAAAAATTAACTCTTGGATTAAAGTTTGGATCAATTTTGCAAGACTGAAGGAAAGAAGATTCCAATCATTCGTTATGAGTGCTTCAAGTTCGGGCTGAACTCCTTGAAACCCTAATATATTAATTTGGGGAAGGTCTAATGAATGTGGAGATTCCGTCGCGAAACAAGGCGCGGTTTTTGTGCCCGAAAAAAGTTCCTATTTATAAAAGACACAAGGCAAGGGTCGCGGCGAAGCCTCTTCGTTTTTCAGTCATCATAACCGTGTAATTAACAAGTTTCAACGCTTGGGTACCAGCAGCGAGCCAACCGAAATGAAAAACACCGAATACTCGTACCTACTATTTCTCAGACGTTTGACACAAAAACCTTTAACCAAAAACTCAAAGCCGAAACTTATTTTGCATTGAGTAACGCGTAACAATATTTGGTGACATTTTCCCGTAAAAAGAAAGAAGCTACGAGGCTCTCGCAGTCTTTATTGGATTTTGAGTAAATCTGTGTATTCCGGAAAAAAGAGAACACGTCTTTACCAAAAGATTTTTTTTTCCACAGATGTGCCTCACCCAGAGGAAAGATCCAGACTAAATTTAAACGGAAGTCGTCAGCTGTCTAGAAGTGCGACGGAATTAAGACCGACGAATGGATCTCCGAGTCACCACCAAGGGCGCAGCCCCGTCGTTCACCACAGTCATCATCGACACCATGTATCGGTTGCCCAAAGGACGCATACTTTTTTTGCAACTTTGAAAAGCCGTTGGTCCCGGAGCCGGAGTAAGGAGCGTAAAAAGTCACGGGAAATCGCAGCATCCCAAGATGGTGTCAATAAAAATACTGGAATGGAGTCGGATTACGCGGCTGACTACTCTTCGGAACACAGTAGGAGCTCCTCGGCTACTCAGAGTCCTGCCAGACACTACCACAACCACCCTGGTACGTTTCTGCACAGCAATTTCCGGCTCGGTTTATACATCGCCTACGTACCTCTATAGGACCGATGTTTATCCTTCGGAGAGGATTTAGCCTTTGGAAATAGGACTGAGCCTCCTGATCCCAACACGCAAATCGTGTTCAACTCCGAACTATATAATTCGAGGACTCAAGTGCCGAGCCTTGATTTTATTTTCAGGCTCCTTCTTACCTTTCAAAATTTTCCACCTTGAATAAGAAAATTATTTCAGATGGTAGGAAAATCGGTTCGGATATACCTGTGTAGAGGCGAAACTGTAGGTACTTGGCAAGCGGTGGTCTATGTGTTCAACGATATTTGGGCGTGTGCAGTGTGGAAGGGAGGAAAAAATGTTTTTACTTTCCGTATCGCCGCAACAAGTCGCAAAAATTGAATCCCTTTATCGGTGCCAAATTTTTTTTTATACCATTCCACGTAACACCGCAGGAAATTAACGAGTGACGATTTCACATCGCGTTATAAATCTCTCTGCTCGATTAAAATCGCGCTATTATCGCTTATTATAGTTGCCCCAGTTTCGTTCTTCCGCTATATAGCTTATATAGTTCGATCTAATTGCGTTTATAACGTAACATAGTATATATAACTCCAGGAGGCATTTAACATTTATATCCACGTGAATGAATTAACAGAAATACAATTCGATCGAGCCTTTTCACACCGAAACTTCCGTGATTCTATTCTTCTCTTCGCCGATACATCCTCTATATATATTATATATGTATATGTATATACTATACACGCAAGTCGTTGAAAATTGAGGAAAAGCTCGTCGCAAGATTCAAAAATTAAAATTTTTTTCCTTATCGAACTGATCGGTATGGCGTGTTCGCTTCGACAAATTATACGCACGCGATCACGCATGGATGTAATACGCGTATTCGTATTATTTTTTCTTCTTATTTTTATTATATGTATATATGTACGGTAAACTATATGAATTGTCACGTGAGACAGTAGCGTACGGAGAAAACTGGCTCATGGGATTTTCCTAAATTTCGAATTCCCTGCAGCCTCTCTGCAAAACTCGTCAGAATTGTTTTTATTCCTGACGGTTTATTTCACGTGCCGTGTAATGTGCAATCTATCGCAGAATGCTGGAATATTTACTTAAAATGCGCTTTTCTCGAAGCTTACACACGAAGAGAAACGACTTGTTGAATTAATCAAACGTATAATGTATTTAGTCGAGGAAACCACTTGCGTCCAAGCATTTCTCATCCAATCTAATTCGAATAAATCGCAAAAACATGATCAATCAATTTCAGTCCATGGCACCTTTCGAGTGTCCCAAAAAAGTGAAACCCTCGAATTAGTTCTCCCTCTTGCCTGAGAAAAATCGGTCCTGGAGATTGGGAAAGGGATAGGTGAAAATCTGTTTTCGAAAAGAAGTGATTAATATCTCGGCACGGTTCGTGAGATTCAGACGAAATTTTTCGCCAAATATAACACCATTTGGAAATCCGGGGTCGGGAGGGGTAGCAGTTTGAAATTTCGTTTACGCAAAGCTCGATATATGACTGTGGGACCGATCATTTAATCGAAATTCAGTACAGAATTACGTTTTACTACAGTCAGCATATAATTTTGGTGGACAGGTTTTTCAATTATTCGTTTATCAAAAACTTATCCGCTTCCCCGTATTTTATCACCACTTTTCTTATTGTCAGTCCAATGAATTTCATCCGGTTGAACAAATCCTTTATAAATCGCGGTGTATCGTAAAACCCGGGCCTGAGATAATAATTGTCGAGAGGGGTATTTTCGCTCGTTAGTAACTTATGTACCCCTCGCATCTCTTGTATAATAAAAAAAAAAAGAAAAGGAAATTTAAAAAAATTCGGAAAAATTGAGCCTTTTCCGGCTCCGAATTGGTAACGATCTTTTCGGCACGGTTCGAGGTACATATCATACGTTATAGCATATAAATTCATATTTCTATGTATACGTAGATATATAAACGTACGAAGAACTATACATTGCTTATTACAAAACACGCACGGGGTGGATCATTATCGGGTAGCATTTACGATAAGCTCATGGAACGCGTACCTACCCCAGGTAGAAGTCCGGAGTCGATATGTACACCGCCAGAGCGTAAATTTTCACGGAAAAGAGTCTTTGCTTGATCCCTCGTCACGTAATTCCTGAAGCATGAAACGCGTAGTACGTTGAACTTTGTACCTACCTGGCGGTTCAACATCCCGTAACATTGACTGCGAACCGTCTGGTAAGTTAAATAGGAAAAGTGAATTTTTCACCCATTGACTGATCCACACGACGCGTATTCATTTATAGATCAAAATCGCCAATTACGGTACAGGCAGTCATTCGATCACTCATTTCCATTTTCGGGTAACCAGACCGCACCCAATCTCGCTCTAATATAAACGTAAACGATTCCAACACCCAAATTTTGCGAAACTTGATACGGCGGTCAGGGGTGATAAAAAATTACGTTTTAAAACGTAGGCAGGCCTATCGAATAACATCGAACATCAACCCTCGACGAGTTTTCATTTTAATTATTCAAAAACACCCAAGACATAAGATTCAGGGTTTTTTTTCAATTTCGCACGTCGAATGTTACGCAAAGAATTGATTTTACAATTTTTGTAGACTCGCCGTTGGCCAGGGCCAGCAAAGATCGCGTTCCATCGCACGAGGGTAGTCCAGGAAGGTATAGCAACGGGTCAAACCGTCTGGCTAGACAAGGGTCTCAGAATATTCAGGGTGAAGGAAGAATATCGGTCGAAGAACGACCCCAAGGTACGTCGGGCTCGACCTCGGAAACGTCGCCTCTAATACAGGGGCAAGACGAGGCGTCGCGACGGAGGGAATTGGCGCTACGCCAACACGCCTTTTTCCAGCTACGGATGCACCTAAGACGGGGTGCTAACCTCGTGGCAATGGATCGGGGTGGTGAGTATTTTTCGGGTCAAAGTCATGGCCGTTACTTTTTACCGTTTTTAGTTTTATCCCAAATTTTTTCGCTTTTCTTACACCCGTTTTGATTCTTGGAATATTTATGGTAAACGAATGATACTTCGGTGCGATAAATTGGGGAAAAGCAGAAGCACTATTTAATATTAATGATGAAGAATAACAAATTTCGAGGGTCGAAGCTACAAGGAATAACAAAAAAAAAAAGGAAATGTGGTTTTTCTTCGATTCGGTAGAGAAAACCCTTCGCTGAATACGATTGTGATAAAAAAGAAGAACCGTTTCGTGTACTTTTTCCATATTCATCGCTCGCCACCCTCTGGCTCGTTACTATCTTGTGAAAAATTCATAATCAATTTATAATATCGCCGCAAATGAGAGCAAAGCGGGATTAGTATTTCTATACAGTGGAGTTTTGGAATTTAAACAAACTATGATGAAGTATATTCAGTCAGTTCTGTTATCCGAAGAATACATGAGCGGTGCGGCTTATCGACTTTCAAACCGCAGAATTATTATTCCATAACTCGAATAACGAAGCTACGGAAGTATCGACAGAATCAATTGTCTGCAGGCTGAAAGCGATGCAACTACTTGATTCAAACTGCTGACTTTTAACTGCAGGGTAAACGTCTATCGTACATGAGGCTTAGATTCATAAACAACGAAAAAGGAAAAGTGAAAAACCCATTTGGTCTTTCCCTAATTTCTTAGTTTTCAATATTCTTAATTTACCAGAATTATCTCGTAGGCTGTATTGATCGATGACCTAAATATATTTCAGGGTCCAGCGATCCCTACGTTAAAATAAAATCCTCCGGTCGTCTCTTGCACAAGTCTAGAACCGTTCATCGAGATCTTAATCCAATTTGGGACGAGAGCGTCACCCTACCAATAGAAGACCCATTTCAACCCTTAACTATCAAAGTAAGTACCAAGTACATCTTAATACCTCAAGCATTACTTAACCCAATCAATGGCTTTACACGATTACATCGATCGATTTTAACCAGCTGAAGAAAAACTAAAGAAATTCTTTACAACAACAGAATTATATTTCGTACAAAATTTGAATAATAACTTCCAAAGAACATAGACATACAGGATATACACAGAATTAAATCATGTGTAAAAATATATTCAGTCATTATGTTAAAAGAGTTGTTTATCTTCGTGATGATATCTCTTACAGTGAGGGAGTATACATATAGGTCTTAAACATATATACATATATCTGCGAGATATTCTATAGCGTAGATTTTTTGATTAACCAATTTAATCTGATTGCTGTAGGTCTTTGACTACGACTGGGGTCTCCAAGACGATTTTATGGGGTCAGCAATGCTAGATCTTACTCTTCTAGAATTAGGACACGCACAGGATGTTGTTCTCGAACTCACCGATCCGGCAAGGCCGAAGCAACATTTAGGGAACATTTTTCTTACCGCTACTTTATGGCCCAGAAATCAACAGGACAAGGAACAGGTCGGTGGTAAATTTATTGCTGAATATAATGATATAAATCAGTCAACAGAAGTTCAACGATAACCGAAAATTTCGCGACGGTATGAATTGACAAACACCATTTATATCGTGATTCCTCTTTTCCGAATGTCGTTTCAAGTTTGCAAAAAGCTTGGATCTAGATCTAGAGAAGTTAGATCGGTGAAAACAGCCGGAGATAAGATGTGCGGATTGTGATAATCGCCTGAAAAATACTACGTGTTAAATTTTAGTGGTTTAAAATGTACGCGGAGAGTTATAAATAACGTGAAACACAATAAGGCTGGTAATATTTAGAGAAGTATATCGCGTGTGTCTTACAATGAGTCGGGAAATAACAAAAGGTGGAAACATGTAACCGCAATGAAGTAATAATAAAACAAAAGGAAGTAGAGAAGAAGAGAGAAGGGGAAAAGAACGAGGAGCAAGTACACATTTCAAACCACATAAACCAATGCTGCAAATACTTGGAGGAAAATGTGCGCATATGTCAAGTGCTAATTTTAACGTAATTAAATACTCGAAACTTCAACTCTTGATAACCGCGATGATGGATAGCAGGTTGTTGATATAATGAGATTTCCAATTCATACTCACTGATCCGGTATTCACCGTATATATTTATATATGATACCCAAAATATTGTGATGTGTGATGACTGTCTAGACTGACGGTTGAAAATTGGCAACATACAGAAAAATATGAAGAGAATAAGTACAGCGAACTCCACCAACTTCGCTTCAACTGAACTTAAACGAACTGAAGCCATTCGAATTCGATCATAATATTGTACAGAGTATCGTGTGTCGAATATAAAATCCGATGAATAAAGTTTGATAAAAGCTCTTCGATATCTAGATGCATATCGCCATGATTCGCGATTTTTTTATTCTCTGGATTCGAAGTCATGTTATTGAACCAGGTCCGTCATTAGTATGTATTAATTATACGATAAAATACTTGAACCATTAGAATTTCTCAGGAACTTTTCGAAAGACAAATGTCGCACAGGTGACGACCCCTATCTGATAGGATATTTCATTATCGTCGCAATTGCCTTCCGCCGCAAGTGCATCACCTCGACTATTGATTGATTCCGGTAAGTCGAGACTGACTTTTAAATTTCATTCAGCTCACTGGGCTCCGCGAAGGTAAGACCTTTAATTTAAAAAAAAGAAGTAAAGTAGTTCAACGCCTTCTTACAATTCAATTTACCTTTTCCCTTGCCTGTCTGAAAATCGCCATGCCTTAACATAAATAAATTCGCGTGATCGCTCCGAACAGTTCCTTTGTCTCGAATGATATTTCTTAATGACATAATTCTTAATCCATAATGTTATACGGACAATATTTCCGGTATTAAAAACCAGAACCGCAAGTCGTCAATTATATCATCGAACGATTCGTATCTGTATAACTGGTTTCAAATATAAACGAGATAAATGAAACAAGGTCACTATCATAGTTGTCATGCCTATTCTTGTTCATTTTTTTTTCTTTAATCTAGGAGAAGAGCTGGCCAATGCTTCGAAGAAAAAGTTAACGAGGCGATGAGAAATCTGACCACAATGATCACTGTATAATATATAATCGAAGCTGGAAAGAGTGGCGGTATACGCGTTGTCGAAGATCTTTTTCATCCGCATACGCCTACGCGCGGTCCGATCAACACTTACTATACAACATTTGAACAAGTGCGTTATAGGCCTATATATCGAGACCTGGTGGGGATAGATATAGCGGCTGGTATACAGAGAGAGAGGGAAATTCGTGGCCAGTGAGAATTCAGCTGGGAAAGAAGTTTCAATGCTGTCCAGCCGGTCTTTCTTGTCGTAAATATAGTGTAAGCCGGGTAATCCTTCGCCTCGTCATTCTAATCATAATAACAATACCTACATGCGAAATTTATATATGGAACATAAGGCGCAAATGCACTAGTGATGTTGTTAATATAGTTGTTATGAATTTTAAACATTCGAGTAAATTCATGTGAGATAAGACGCTAAAAATAGTGATAATCATATTCGTAATCAAGCAAATCGTCGGTGCCTTGTAATTATTTCAAGGTAAAACAGTCAGGTTATTGCTGTGTGCTATGAGAACGAACCATATAGTTGAAATACCGTATAGGTATAGTTTACCTACACCTACGCACAGCGTGACAGCGAAGTGACGACGTGTCGAGCCGGAAGAAAGAAACGCGTGGGGCTAAAACTGACTTATTTTTAAATTTAGAGGAATCGTGCGATATTCTCTAAAGTCTAAAGCGAATGGTGTTCCGACCTCTCTGAAATTCTTTTTCTCGTATTAATTGTCCCAGTAATTACGAGTGTTTGCAGAATACTGATTATTCCGTGTGACGGTATCAGTGAGGTGATTTATAAACTCTGCAATAAAGTTGTTTTTCTTCTCTTTGATCTGCAGACTCCAAAGTATATATTAATAAAGCTTATGAAAAAGTGGATAGTCTTTGCCTGGAGGCTGAGTCATCGAGAAGTACCTTAATTATCCGACGATCGTAGTATTTTTTTTTTTTCTCTACTTCTCTCGTTTCTTTACTCTAGCTCGAGTTTCCGGCCTCGTTACGTGACGTCAGTCGCTTTCCCTCAGGCTACGAAATATTCTTATCTAATAGAAACTTGGTCAAATGTTGAAACTTACGCACGGTTTGTATTGTTCGGAGAATTTCATACTTTCAAACTCGAAATCTCACTACGTCCTGCATTGATGAAAAAAATTAAAAAAATAAACAAACTCATCCTAAACGCGTGGATCTCGTTAAAGATGTAAGATTGAATATGACGTTTAGTCAGACTTGATAGTAGAGGAAATAAAACCGCAGGAATTCAGACCGGATCGAGCAGTAAAAAATTTATAATCAGATTGCGAAATCAAAAAGTAAGGAAAGCATGGGCAACAAGTATGAAAAAAAATTTTGCGGGCGTTGCAAAAAAAAAAAAGGAAACGGTGACTGGACTCTGACCAAAGTCAGAGAATTTGAACGATTTTCGAATCTCTCGGTATTTCAGCCAAAATTCTGTAAAAATGATGAAAAATCGGTGAATATGAATCGACGAAAATCTATCGAGGTTCCCAAGCCTTCGTTCATAACAAACAAAACTCTCTTATCTGTAAAACATATGATTACAATATCGAAGTTCGATCGTAAGACCGGTAAATATATCAGTCTCGACTGCTAAGATCAAGTTGAAACAGAATGAATGAATCATGACTTTGAATTTTTTTTACTCAGGTTTCTAATCGCGTTAATTATACACACCACTGAACTGGATGTACATTTATTCGCTTCGGTGATAATTATCGCCCAGTCGGAAGGATCGCATTGGTTAATTAACGCGACGGTCGTAATTAACTCGTTGCTACAATATAAACGTGACCTTCCGACTGCAGAGCAGGGTATAATGTATATTATGCTTCAGTTTTAGTTAGATCAAATCTTCACCTGTTCAGTGATAACTCATTGTCTGCTAAGACAATACACAATCTCAGGAATTCATCGCGGCTCGAATACCACGAGAAACTAATTTAACCCGTAGCCTAATCTCAACTTTATCTCTAGCCTTAACTTACAGCGATTAAAAACCTTTCCATTATTTATTTCAATTGCAAAAACAAATATTTTTCTTTTTTAACTCGAAGAGAATCGCCGGGAATCAAGCGTTTCAATTGACTGCAGAAAATTATGAAATAATTCGTGGGATCATTTATTTACATTTCGAATCTAGATTCTTATGACTTGTTGGATAGTTAATGAAATTCGCTTACTTTTTAATTTATAAACCGAGATTTTCACGAAATCTCTACTTCTCGTAGAGGAGTTTGTTTAATGTTTACACAAATTTAAAACACAACTTTTATATCTATAGACATAATTATTTCATATTTTCGCCAGCGAGAACACATGGCTTCGTATATCCAAATACTCTTCTTCCTCAGAATTCGCGGTAAATCTTCGACAGGGAAAATTAGAGCTCGCTAGAAACCTGCCGGTTTTCTAGCCAGGATAAATAAACCGCGATAAATTGTACGCAGTTTCAATTTTTAGAACTATTTCGTGTATTCTTGTAAAAGCTTTATGCCCGTCCCAATAAAACCGAAATCTAGACCGGAATCTTCACAGTTTTCACCGAGCTTTCCGCGAGGAATCATTGCGAGAAGAGAGTCAATTTGTTAATTCGTCTAATTGAATTATCGCGATTCCAAGAACAGTAAGAATCGGTTTATTGTAGTTCTCGATCAAGTCAGAGTGTTTTTGTCACGTTATCTCATTATCAAAATGAAGAAAGCCCGCCGTAAACGTTTTTTAAAATTTGTTCAAAGGCTGGTACGATTTTTGAACGACTCTTTCCACTTTGGATTCGACGTAGCTGTTCTGTCGTACGAGCTTTCCCACGAGTTTCTTTGAGCTTAGCTTGTGCGTTGAGTCGCCTTTGACACTAGAGCTCAAAAAAGAAAAATTAATTACCGCGGGAAACGAATGAAAATAAAAAAGTGTGAATTTGTGCAAATATCTATAATTTAACAGCGGATATATTCATCCAAGTGAATAGTTGAACCAACCGCGGTTTATCTCGCGTTCAAAAACAAACGGATGTGTGATCATAAGGTAAATATTTAATTTTCAACAGATGCAAGACTTCAGAAAAAGACGTGAGACCTTAAACAAATCGTTCAAATAGTAACGCTCGAGTTGTGAAAAATTTTTGATCCATAATATTTCAAAAATGGAAGGAAAGAGTCGGGAGAAAAGTGGATTAAAGGTCGATAGACAGTATGAGAAAAGTTCTTCGAGTGTGAACAAGACTGAGTCGGAGAGTGATAAACGAGCCAAGGAAAATGAACTTCATAATTATTCAAAAAACTTGTCGAAAACTAGCACCGAGTTTCTTCAAGCTGAAAGAAAGTTGGCTACCATTTCTATGGAAACTAGTCAAAGAGTTTCGTACAATTCTAGCAGTACAAGAGAAGTAATAGACGAAGTGGACAGGTCAGTCTATAAAGAATCTGATTTTATTGAGAATTTGACAAGTTTTAAAGCCCACGATGAATTCGCCTCCCAGAAAAATATAAACGAAGAAACTAGATCGAGCTGTGTAAATATTGGAGAAAAAGGAAAAGAGGCTGAAGTCTTTCCGAGTGGGGAGGAAAGTCAACCCAAAAAATCTGGAATTCAAGAGTTTGAAATAACTGATCAGCGCTTTAAAACGAAGGAAAAAAAGTTTTCGTCTGCTATCAGATCGGTATTGGAAAGGCGCATGGAACAGGTGGAAAAGATGCTGGAAGATCGAGTGGACAGAGTCGTGGAAGATCAATTGGAGAAACATCCATGGTTACATCCGATTGAAACGTGGATAAGCGAGAAATGCAAGACGTCATCGTCGGGCGATATTTTTTCTGGTGAACAGAGCAGAGAATACAATTCGGACAATGAGGTTCGAGGAAGATCGTACCGCGGAAGATCGAGGAGTCCAAAGCCGGAAGACGTTAAGAAAAATCCTGAAAAAGTGGAGAAAACGATCATAGAACACCTGAGAAATTTGCGGACGAGGAGCGAAAGGGTCCAGAACAGGATGCAGGATTTTTCTGAGGGAACGAGCAAAGGGGATGGATTTAAAATCAGGGAAAGTAACTCCGACCATCGAATATTTGAGGGAAAAGTTCTGGACCGTTTTAAGGGCGCCAGAAGCGGAGGAAGTTCTCCAATCGCTCCTAAACGCAGGGTAGAAAAAGATCTGAGTAAAATTGGCCCTTTGAATGTATCCGTAAATCCTGGTCCCCAGGAGCCAGTCTTCGGCAATAAAAGTCCGAGCTTTTTACACTCGAATTCAAAGGGATCTCCCACTTCAATTTCTAATTCTTTACCAGAGACTGGTACTGCTGCAGTTGAGTGCCAGGAATTATCAAGCGAATTAAAACACCCCGCTATAGAACCGGAAAATATTATCGAGAGGGTAATCGACCAGCAGGAAATACTTGAGGATAATAAAAACCAGTCCCAAGATTTCATGGACAAAATTCGGGAAGGATTTAAGGAAACAAAGAAAGAATTGCACAGGGTGGGGCATTTTGTTCATTTCGATAATACCTACATTACGGTGTCTTATTATAGTATTCAAATCAATCCAATGGGTCGACGATGACCTTACCCTAGAAAATAACTCTCCTAGAATAAATTCAGCTATTTTTAAACGATGTATCGATTAACCTTTGAGTAACTGATACTTTCATCAAGAACTCGTCACTTATCAGTCCGATGCTAGATCGACTGACTTTGGCAGTATGTTTTTGTAGTTGTTTTCTTTTTCATTTTTATTTTTGATATGATCAATATTTCAGAGATACAGCGCGAGATTTATCGAGGATCTTGCCAGGTTTTTCCCTGTTTAATTTAAAGCCCGATTTGCACGGCTGCAATTGATTTTTTCAAACCCCGTTTGTTCTCTGTTCTAGTATTTTCAAAGAAACACACGCCTCGTTGACGTCAACAAAAAACTTAAATCACAAATATGGAGCTCTGTGGTCACCATCGTTTTGGTAGAAGCAAAAAACCTCCTGCCAATGGACATCGAGGGTTTGTCAGATCCCTATGTAAAATTCCGGTAAGTAATTCCCCCATTTTTGTTGCGTCAATTTATTTCAATTCGCAAAATTTCTATGTGAATGAAAATTCATAAAATCGAACCATTTTTGAAAAAACCGAGTACAGATATCGAATTTCGAATTATTTTTCACGCAATGCAGACTTGGGACCGAAAAGTACAAATCCAAAGTAGTCCACAAGACTCTGAGTCCAGTTTGGTTGGAACAATTCGACCTTCACCTTTACGAAGACGTCGGTTTTGGGCAAGAGCTCGAAGTGACGATATGGGACCGAGACAAATCCCGGGACGATCTAATGGGCCGTACTTTAATAAACCTTGCGACTTTGGAGCGAGAGAAGACCCACAGGCTCTGGCGAGACTTGGAGGATGGTGCTGGAAGTGTTTTTCTCCTTTTAACAATCAGTGGTACTACTGCCAGTGAAACTATCAGCGATTTGGCTGCTCACGAAGAGACCCCACAGGAACGGGCCATCCTTTTACAAAGATACTCGCTTCTCAAGACTCTCCAGAGGCCCCAAGACGTCGGACATCTTACTGTAAAAGTTAGTCTTTATGGTCCTACTATTTTCTTTTTCTTCCCTCTTTCGAGAACGAATTCAGAATTTCCTTTACAGCTTTGTGAGTGAAATTCTTCGTAATGTACCATGATCCCTTTCTTTCTTATCAGGTCTTCAGAGCCCAAGGCTTAGCCGCGGCTGATCTGGGTGGAAAAAGCGATCCCTTTTGTGTCCTGGAGCTCGTCAATGCACGTCTGCAAACCCAAACGGAATACAAGACTCTGGCTCCGAATTGGCAAAAGATTTTTACCTTGTAAGTTCGGCTTTAGTTTCATTTTTTCACTTTTTAGGACCGGAGAGATGAGGCGGAGTTTCTTTCGCAGAAGACAGAAACGAGATTTCGACAAAGAACTAAAATCTTTTCATCTTTCCTCCGCTACTGCAAATTTCCAAATTTTTACGTCCGATTTGCAATCAGCGATTCGGGAAATCATTCTTCGTTATTCTACACATCTTGAATTTCACAATTTTTCGCTAAAATTCAAAAAAGCTGACTGGTACGATTTTTTTTAGCAACGTTAAAGACATCAACTCCGTGATGGATGTAACGGTGTACGACGAAGACAGGGATCATAAAGTAGAGTTTTTGGGTCGAGTTGCGATTCCATTGCTGAGGATACGGAACGGTGAAAAGCGTTGGTACGCTTTAAAAGACAAAAAGCTCAGAGGACGAGCGAAGGGAAATTCTCCACAAATATTACTCGAAATGACGGTTATTTGGAATCCGCTCAGAGCCTGTGCCAGAACTTTAAATCCAAAAGAGAGGAAGTACATGGAACCAGAGGTGAAATTCAAGCGCCAAGTTTTCCTCAAAAACGTTCTCAGGCTCAAGGCAATCATCGTTTTCTTCATCGACAACAGCAAGTACATTCAGTAAGTGTCTCAAGTAATAATTATCGTCAAAAAACTCTCTAATCTGTTATTTAAAATACAAACGCTAATTGGAAAAGAATATTAGCTGAATGAGGAAAAATTCACCGAATCAAAAATACTCAATCAAACGTACAATCAGAGGTATTCGAGTATCAGACCCGGACATGTTATTCCAGGAGCTGTTTCGAGTGGGAAAGTACACCTAGAAGCGTAATAGCTTTTGCTCTCTTCATTTTTCTCTGCTACTATTTCGAGCCCTACATGATCCCGACTGCAGCACTCTTGGTTTTCCTCAAATACTACATCGTGAGTTGCTCGTTTCTCGATATCGATAAATCCTGGTCGACTTTCAGCTTTCAAAGACTCTGATTTACTATTTCATCCTGTTTTCTCAACGTTTCACAGGTGGCCCTGGTCACGGGATGGCCAACTTATCATCAGTCATCGCATTCTGGATCTTCTCACGATCAGAATGATCTTGGTGCTGACGAGGGTCCCTCGACACCTGGAGCTTTAGACGACGATGACGATGACGATGACAAAGACAAGGTGATTCTTTTGACTTATAAGATGATGAATGAATTAATTAATTAACGAAAGAAGAACTTACACCCTTTTCGACTTTTCGAACAGGAAGAGAAGAAATCTTTGAAAGAGCGACTGCAAGCAATTCAAGAAGTGACACAAACGGTTCAAAATTCAATAGGATACATAGCTAGTCTCGGTGAGAGCATTAAGAACACCTTCAACTTCACCGTTCCTTATCTCAGCTACCTGGCGATGGTACTCGCCTTTCTCGGAGTTATCGTACTGTACTTGGTGCCGATAAGGTACCTAATCATGGCTTGGGGTATCAACAAATTCTTTAGAAAAATTCTCAGGCCCCACACGGTACCGAACAACGAACTTCTAGATCTTTTGTCGAGGGTACCAGACGACGAGGATCTCATTTCTTATAGGTGAGCTGGAAGCAGAAACGAACCGTTATAGATCGGGTTGAAATTTGAATGATATGAAAAAAAAATATTCTTTCGCCAATTGCGAATTTTTTATTTTTATTTTGATTGTTTTAAAATTTTTTTCGCAGAGAATTAAAACCCGTACCGACGCCCGACTGTGAGAGAAGTGGGATGGCCTCAGGTCCTGCCGGAAGTGGAGTTCGAAAAGATCAGCGTCGTAAAAAAGTTGCGTAACAAAGTGTTCCACGGTCTCGGTCGTCGATCATCGAACCGGAAGTAACATCTCCAAGGTTATCGATGACGAGTAGCGTCCTTAAGACCGTTTTACTACGCCGTAAACTTTTGTCTTTACGGCACCGTAAAAGCTTCTTAAAACCGGAAGCTAGCAGAATAGACTGATCAATTCCTAATTCGTTTGCTATACGCGTTTTATTGTATAGGTATGTATGCATGTATGATGTATGTATGTAGGGATGTATAATATCTGCATCGCGATCGTTCTTCGATATGAATACACTGGAAAAATGTAAGAAAACAAAAAGAGAAAAAAATAGATAAAATAAGAAAAGAGACCGAAAGAGACTAAAACGAAATAAAATAAAATGTTTCAACAAAAAAAAAAAAAAATGACACAAATTCCTGCGGGAATGATTATAATAATAATAATGATATTAACAATAATAGTAATACTATAGAGAAGATTTTTCCGAATCTTGGAATCATATACTATAATAGCTGTTGAGTAAAGTGAGATTTTTTAAAGAAAAAGAACGAAACGAGTAACACCAACACTATATATGATACACATAGAGCATATCGAAAAAATGATAAAATATAATAATAACATAATATTATATAAATATAATAACGATTATTAAACAGACATTTGATGGCCGGTTATAATATAATTGGCCACCAATCATTTCGTCCATTGGTGTTTTAGATAGCAACAAATCATCTTAATATTTAAATAAATATTATTCATTATATCTCGTTCGTATTGAGCTTTTTATCTCCTGCTATATATACAGCGTGCTGCTATACGAAAACAAAATTCTCTAGTTGCAGATTTTCGAGAGAACCTTGACGATGAGAGGTTTTTTTTTCTTCTTTTTCATCACTGAGATTTCCTCTTTGCCGAGTCTAAATAAATTAAATTCACTATTTAATTCTCATATTAATATCAATCATTCTATATTTCATATATTGTTATACAGATTTCATACGACATTCATCATGATTGATTATCAGTTGCAATAGGGTACGTTTATCATTGTCTAGTATAAATCTGACTACGTCTTTCTGGGTATAGAGTGAATTTTTTCGGTTCATTAATACTTTTTGACGATATAAAATCCTATTATTTTTTTTTCTGTCTCTATTTTTCGTGTTAGTTTTTCTATTTCTTTTATGACTGAAGGCCTATGCCGCACGTGTGTTTTGTAACGTCTAGTCGTTAGTATATAATAATATGATAACATAATAATTGACAAAAGAGATAGAAGGAAGTGAATTTGAAAAAATGATCTATATAATATAATAATATACATATACATATACATATTATAAATATATATATAATTTTAATACGAAAAACTTTATCGTAAATCTCGAATTATTATCTCATCTCACTTTTGATTTCGATTTATTTTTTTACTTCGTTTAATTAATATACCTAATATGTCTATAAAATTTATATAATATATAATTCATATACACACATTCCCGTCACATTTTATAAACCAACTAAATATATATAATTTAATTTTTATTTTCCTGTACAATATTTATATACTATATAATTATTATCCGCATTTATACCCTCATTACCCATTTGATTCATTATTTTATTTGAAACCTTCTGTCTTTCGATGATTGTTCTGAAAGAAAAAAGAAATTCATCTCGATAACTCTTTGATCATATTGAATATCAATTCGTCAGTATTAATGAAAAAAAAGAGAGAACAAAGTGAAAAACGGTCGACTATCTCACGCTTTCGACAAAATTGTGACACGTAATAATTTACTATAATAGACATGTATGCTTATAGTGTTTTTTAGCTAAGGATTTGATTCAGTTACTTTTTTCGAATCTTCCATTTTCTACTTCCAGATTCTTTAATTTATAAATTGTTTTTATTCTATACACTGCAATCGGAATAATTGAACGTATCTCAGCTGTAAGTGAAATCAATGTGGTAGAGGAGTAGAAATGAGAATGAGAGGAGTAAAAAAAAACAGACTACAAAAATTTAACATATGAAATAAAAATGAAATCCTCACGAATTATTATAAATACTTCCATTTTTCTCTGTGTGCTATACATATATACCTATGATATAAAAATTAAATTTTCAAATTTAGCCTAAGTGATGAAGTAAACTATATATATATATCTATATATATATATATATAGATATAATGTACGCGAGTTATGATCGCTCGGCACAATTATTATCTCTTTTTAATCAAAAAAATAAAAAATAAAAATGTATATTAAAAAAAAAAAAAAAAACCATTAAATTATTTATCGTCGTTTTAAATACATATTATTAACGAAAAAGTTTCATCTTTATAAATTCGTTCATTATGAATGTAAGATCAACACTTTGTTCAGTTCCGAACGATTCGTGATCAAACTTGTTTGCCATTAAATATTCTGGAAGCTCGTTGCAGATGATATGAGTATTACTAAAATCTTGACAACTAGTCGCTCGGAATTGAACGTGCCTTTGTTCCCATCAAAATGTATAATTATAATATTATAGGAGAGTGATAAAATGGTTATTATATTCGTATATATTATAAAGAACATTATCTAATAAATAAATGAAAATTTTAATATCCAAAAAAGAAGAAAAACACGAAACCAAGAATTTAAAATTATTTTCATCGTAAATTAACGCTATTTTCACCTTCTCCGGCAAAATCAGAAATGAAAAAAAAGCCAGAAGCACATTGAAATTTAAATACAAGGAAAGAACCAGATACAGCCGCTTCATTTGCTTCCTGGCAAACAAGATGTAAAGTTCGGAGCATTTCTGTCACGATAGTCGTGTCTCGTTAACGCAACCCCCGTGCATACTCTCTGACGCCACAGGGGCCACTGACCCCACGACAGGTGTTCTTACCGTAGGTCAGTGTTTCGCCAACAGGGTGCCAAATGGTATTGCCACCTCGCGGTCGAACTGAAGAACTACTTTTCCGCAAACATCGGTGCGCCTGGTGTCGTACAACTAGCATGTCGTACCTGTAATTTCTAACTTGAAATTGCATACTATAAGGCATAGTAATGTTTGCTGCGGAAGTAATTAGTCCGAAGCTCACGCGTATTATAAATTTACTCGTTAAAATGTTTCATGAAACCCCTATTAAGTAGATTTTTGAAGGAAACTTGATCAAAATCGATTTTGGCTAACATTGATTTTGCTTCGAGCGATTAGTAAAAAACGGATTTTTTTCTAAATTTAAAACTTCGCTAATCTCCTTTTTTGTGACGCCTACAATATACTAATGAAAAGAACATAAAGAATGATGAAGATCACGGCCAGGTCGAAATGGCTTGGAACGCCTCATATACATGTACACCTATATACATATTTACATACATAGTTATAATTCTGACATGCAAGTCACGTTTGAATGACAGAATTAATCGTGTTATAGAATCTGGGAAAATGTGGGGAGGAAGTAAAGAAATAACGTATAAAAATTCCACGTTCACTGTACAGCTACCGTATACTTTAACTGGCAAACTAACCAGAGGAGAAAGTGACTGGCGAACGTTAGGAAAATAAATAAAATGGAAACGGAATCCTCCGGGATAGTATATGTATATGTGTTCAGCATATCGTTGACTTACTTTCGAAGCCTTCTCATTTTCATTTTCAACTATTTGTAAACGGTCCATCTTATAGAAAATTAAAAATATTTCTCTGTGATTAAATATGCGTCTTTTTCTGATAGACGGGTCTTTCCTCGCTCAAACAACCCCCCGAATAAGATATATAAATACCGAATAAGGTGTACATGATCGTTATTCTCACACATGTCTTCTATCATTTATAAACGCATATTTAAGTCCTGGACCGTGATTTCATCTAAGAATATATTCCGAGGCCTTGCCTCTAGCTCATTAGAGATTCTAATTAATTAGTAAAGTAGAATATTGTGTTACGAATAATGTGAAATTCGGTTGTCACTCAACTAGTCAAAAGTTGCGTGATGGAAACCAGTATAAATCTGCACTTCCTTCTTCGCACATCGATCTCACCACGAAGCTTTGCACACTTCAATCATTATATATACAAGAAAATATTTACATTCCAATCTAGTTTCGAGCTCATTTTATTGCACACATACGTAAGGCTGAATTCGAGTGAGCTCTGACATTTACGAGCAAAACTGGATCGATTCACCCGCCTTTCACAAAATCCTATAACTCATTTTTTGGCTTTAGATCCAGGTCAAGTTTACGGCGATCCTCGAGGTCTGTAATACAGTAAACCAGTCGCTTGACGCAGGTCCGTTTGTATAATACACACCACCACGTATTACCCACAGCTACGTACAAACTTGAAGACACATGTAAAAGACCCGCATTAACTATGTACATATAACCACAAGCTCAAAGCTCTGGCATTGAACTCCGTAGCTCTCGAGGTCCAGCTTGGTGAATGTGAAAGTAAGATTTCCGAACTCTCTCCATTCACGCGTTCATACTTTGAGTTATACTCATACGTCGTGAATCATCAGACACACATGTGTCATGCATGCATGTTCATATACATACCTATGTGGATTAAATTCTTCCTTCTTTTCAGACGTTTATTTGTGAAACAGCAAACGCCTGATAACATGAAACATTATCTTTGAGCAAACTTAGCTTAAACTTCGTATAAACGAGCTGATTTATATCTCATGTAAATGAAATACGTATAAATTAGGTATGTGTGTAACCTGCGATAGAATTTATGTTGTAGTTGTGGAATTGATCTTGTGAAAGGGTGGATAGAGCCGCGTGCCAACTACCGAACGGTGACCTTCGAATATGGGGTGGTTGACACAACCTTGTCTTATGGATTAGACGAGGGTTCAATGATTGGCAAATGGTTGTTATTCGCATCTAACAAGACCGATGATCGTGTACCTGACACGCATGAAGTCTATGGATTATTCAAATTAGACAAAAAGCAATTTACGAATTTTTGCAACACTCTCCGTTATTGCTGTCTTTTCGTTGAAAAGGAGAAACTGTTTTTCGTGAATATCATAGCCATGATTCTGCCCTACAAAAAACAGGTCTCAAGATCTGTCTGAAAGGATCAGAGAACACCTTGCGGCGAACTCAAACTCGGGTTGAAAGTGTAAAGACCTAAAGACTTACTGATCGAAACATAGCTATAAGGATTCGTCACGCGTCTAACTCTAGCTTACGTAACCGTCTGGTTGCAAGGCTGCATGCTCTAGACTACAGAGCATTTACTTATTTATATAATATAGGTATCTATATGCATAATATATGGACTATACCAATTCGTTCACAGGTATAGATATAGATATATGGATTTACAGATTGTCGCGAAATCTGAGCACGTAGTTCATGCAAGTAGGTGTATACCTATACGTCTATGCGTGTACGTATATGCATTCCGAAATGTCAAAGAGCGAGGATAAATTTCTTTGGGTATGTATTCAAAGTAGGTACAGTATACACGCGTGTAAAGACACGGAGGCATGTCTGTAAATGGGGTACGTGTCTGAAAGTGATTTCATAAGAACGAGACCACGTACGAATATAATACATACATCGCGGTTCCAGCTGGAGGGGAGATGGAATTAGTGGTCTTAACTGCCTAATTGAAAGTCTGTTGCAGTTTTAGGCTATACCGTCGATTATTCGATTGCGAAAGAATAGTAAAATGTAAAAGTTTAACGCCATTTAATATTACGAGACTCGAACGCGTGAGGAATAAAATAGTTATATCAAAATTTGCGTGTATTCATTTCATTTGGCAATCGCAGTTAGCCAATTGACCTCACGAGATAAATTACATAGATTGTTTTTCGATTCAGATTATTACGGGTGATGATAACGACTGCGGCGTTAACGGATCAGAATTTTAATCGCAACGCAAGTCGTGGCTCTTCTGAACATTATGATTTCTTTATTAAACATACGTCTCGCTTCTACACGAAAACTTGACTTGAATCTATCGATGCTGAGACTGCGCTACATGCGGTCTTGTAAATTGTGAGAAGGACGTACGCCTTGGACGTGACCCACTTCCGGTCAAGTTCATTGCTCATCTGCTTGATCATATGTAAATACACTTCGTCGTCGAAGTATGTGACTATGAGGAGTAAGACAGCATTGAGTACCCTTACAGATATACGTGCTAATAGTGAAATTTTTAACACGTTATTCAGAGCGCAACCGAATTATCCGTAACCTGAAATAGCCGCGAGACTATCTATGAATTACACGAAGCATCAAGACGTCGTGTAGAGAAATAAAACGACTCTTACGCAATTTCTGAACTCGACCGAAGATGAGACAAGATTTCTAAAAAGTATTTTTATTTCACAGTTATCTCAAGTTTTTATCAACTTTCGTTCATTTGGAAAGATTTTCACGTTCAGAGGAGTTTTTCAGGTTTTAAGTGGAAAGGATTCAGAAGCATTTATTAAGGATTTTTTTCGGGGTACCCAGAAGGAAAATACCGACGTGAAGGCTGTACAGTTTCTTCTTTTTAATCACGAGACCCATTATCTTCAGTCTTCGTACTGTAATCACAACGCCAGGATCCGAGACTTAAGAACTGTGACTTAGGATGAAATGTATTTTACTTTTGGGCGGAGCCCCGAGCCCTGGTACTTTCTCCTTAGTCCCAAGTCGAATCTTATATTACGATACGAGAGGAAGCTGGAGCCGGAATGTTCTTGACGACGACGTGAAGCTACGGAACCGAACGCACCTGTATACTTTAAGCGATTAAACACACGCGTGTGCACACATCTATACCCATGCAAAAATATAAAGAAAGAAGAAAGGTCGCACGAAATCGCCATATCTCTCTATATAGAAATGACAAATAAAGAATCGCCACACCTCCGCGGCTGTGGAGATGCCAAAGAATATTATGTTTATAATCTTGTGTATTAATTCCAACATTTAAAAAGTGGTTTTTATTCAAAACTTTCCCCAAGTCTCTACGTATAATAATTATGCCGTAATTAATGAATTATACGTTCGCAGTTAGAAATACATACGTGTAATTATAATAATTATTATATTACACTTTCGTTAATTCGATTCATGTAATCAACGATTCAATTTCCACTGAGTAAATAGAAAATAAATAATCAACCGCTTCATGTATGTAATGCCCACACGTTTTACTTTTTATCGTCGGATCGTAGTTTGAAAAATTGCTTTTTAATTAAAGAGTAGATATTATAAACGAAGGTCTTAGCACCGGATACGAACGTTGTAAACTGTGGAACAATCGAATTCTGTACAACTGTAGAACTAATTATACCCTAATTGCGTAAGAAAATTTTGAATGTTATCAGTAGTACCGAAAATTTCGTAATCTCATTTTCAGAGCATATCCGGGATCTATACTTCGCGGCGGTGTATAAGGTGTAGGTGAATTTTTTATTAGTCTAATTTTTTGCTTCTCTTGACCGCAGAAACCTGTCTCGCGTACAGAGATCGGATAAACTATCGTAATACACAACTTTGCGAATAATACCCAAGCTGTAAGTTTTCAGGAACTATTCGTAAATCACAATTTGACTATTAGAATAAATTACACCTCGCCTTTAGATCGACAGAAATACAGAAATGAAATAATCGGAGAAGTGAGAGGCGATAACTATAGGAGTGTAGAACGAGGGCTTAATGTAACGTTCTTTGTATTATTACACAATTTATCGTCCGCTCGTGACCGAGCTAGCTTTTGAAAACTTCCGAACCCCGTCCGATAAATGCAAGAGAAGAAAAGGAAACTCCTTTTTTTTTAAACAGATTTGGAAAAATTTTCGAAATATTTTACGATCCTAGATCACCTTTTCCCACCGTTGTAAATTGGGAGCTAAGAGAATATCTATCGGGCCCCCTTTATGGGCATATTTAATTAATACCTTTCCCGCTCTTCGCTATTCTATCTAAGGAGTCAGGACCACCTTACGAAAGAAGCCGGATCGAGTAGAATGACCGGAAGTACGCCGTTTGCATCTTCCTGCATCGGAGAAATCAACTGAGAATGAAAAAAGTTCGATACTTATGGTATAATCATCGTCTGTGAACATCGATGTAGCCTTTTCGTCCTCATGCTTATAGTATGACTCACGTCAATGATATATATGGGCAATACACGTACTCGTGTACTTATAGAATCCAACGAGAGGCTTTTCTTCGTCGATTTAGAAAAATTTGCATCAGAATTTCCCACCGCGTATATTCGCGTTTATCGACCTAATACACGTGCAATTATACATACGTTCATTATTTATAGATACGTATAGGACATAGTCCGGTACTCTATAGACGAGCACAAGTAGATCACGTAGCGTATATAGATTTTTATGCGTTTGCTCTAGTGAAAGGAAAGACATACTTGCCTGGTGAGACCTAGATATATATTATGTTTATCTATATATCTTTGCAAATATGCTTATGCGTAACGTATATGAGTGTACAGTCCAGCTCTTCGATAGCGACAGTATCTTTTTCTTATTTTCCGCAGGTATGGAGATTCATAGGATTTGTTGTATTCATTATAATTTTTCGTCCACGAAAAAAGAGAGGCGGATTCTTTGGAGCACGTCAACGTTGAAGTTCAATGTTTTAATTAAAAAAATAGAGTCCGGATTGCATACGTGGAAAAATTCAGTTCTACGAATGTTCGTAAATCATTTTCCAAACGTTATTCTCAAAGTTGAGTAGGTACGATTTATTCCTCGTTGTCAGCAGAAATTATACGATAGAAAGCAGGTATGAAAAGAGTAAAGCAAGAAAAAAATAAAAAAATAACTTACAAATGGTAGGAGATGTTAACGAGGTGATAACACGCCTTTGAAAACACATTTTCACCTTCGATTTTGATGAAATTTAAGACTAGACCTAAAGAACGTTTCATAAGTCTGTAAGTCAGCTGTTTTTTTTCTTTTTTGATTCTTTTTTTTCTCGATTTTTCCACTATTTCGAAAGTTATTCGACAGATTGGTGAGAGAGGTATAAGAAAGTGTCTTATGAGATGCCAAAAGTGAACTTGGTGAAAATCTAATTCGACAATTAAATCTTAATGATCGACTGGACAGCTGTCCAGTTTTATAGAGAAACCTGTTCATCCAGTCCTCTAACGATACTCATATATTTCTGTCCGAAAAAGAAACGAATGACCAACTGTAACGAAATATACTTCGATTCGACCATTTTATTGTGAATAGATGAGTGGAAGAACTGCCAGGTCCTGCGAACCTTTGATGGATCAATTAACACACCCTCAAATCATCCGTACTAGCCAAGTCAATGGAAATGGAAGGAAAGTCTTTCTCCTTAAACACCCTGAGAACAAGAGGCATAAGAGCAGCTCTGGTCGTCCACCTGAATCTTGGTGGGGAGAGTATATAGACTGTCCACCGCGACCACATCCTCTCAAACTATCCAAGCCGGCCTAAGACCTCGGGACGGTCGAACAAAAGTTGAGTAGTAGAGGAAGTAAGGAGGCGTCCCTTTTTTGACTTCCCTTTTGAATAAATCGTCAATTTTTAATCGCGGGTAGGAAATATATTTGCCAAAGATTCACTGATGGATATGGACACGGGACAGTGATATAAGTGATTTTGTGGAAGACAGCGAGCGGAAGAAGACTCAAAGAACTTATAAAATTTTTAAAAGGAGAAAAAACTTTTTAGACGTTTTTAGTGACCAGATATCAGTGAAGGATAGAAAACCAGCAAACACTATGGTGAGTTATTTCCAAAAGTTGCAAACGAAATGATTGATTCTTTCGAAAAGGATACGTCGCTATTTAAGTCTCCTGCACAAGACACGCTCCTCGCTTATGCCCGAACTACGAAAAGAATGCCTTTGGGATTTTCCCCGTCTCGTGGGAAAATCCTTTTTTCGTTTATCAAACAGTGCCGAAAATGTATCGGTTGAGAAAATCTGAGCACAAGAATCAATCCCTCGTTGAGGGAAATCTATACCGAGTACCAAGCGCCGAGATACAGCTCCCTTCTCTTTTTCTGATGAAAAACTCCACACATACCTACCAGGAGTTTATTCTCGAAAAGGAATTGGTCCAGGTGCAACCTGGTTCACACACTGACCCACTGTGCAGCGCGTCTTGATAAGCAATGGGCAACTTTTTTCGCACATTGTCAGACCGCGTTTGCCTAGATCCGTTGTCGAACGAAGTGGGAGATCCTTAGTCTAAATTTCTTGCTAATCTCTCCTCGATGATTTGTGCCACCGGAAAAAAAAAATCATTCGACTAAATTTTACCGCTTAACGTTTGCGCGCGAGATGCTGCTTGATCTCGCCAATGAACCAAATGGGGGTCAGTGTGTGAGCAGCTCACTTTGCGGGGTCACTGATCTTGTACTCGCTACGTATGTACATACACGGGTCCTAAACTCATCCGTAAACAGATATGGACTTTTTTCCATGTCCGGGATTGTTTAATTGAGAGAATAAACATGAGCATGGAATAATTGGAAACGGATGGAGTGAATTATGTGTAGAGAGTATAAAGAGGTCTTGGTACAATTGCATAAGCAGTAACCATACATTTCTCGGGACCAGGAAGTCCTCAGTTTCACGCCTGATGATTACAAGTACTTTAATCAGTCTACACGTTTCTTCGATACATTTACTCCGTTTCTTTTGCTCGGTGGTATGGTTTGAATTCATTGAATCACTCGGGCAAATCATTTCCTTTTTATAATTTTTCGAGAAGATTTGGAGAACGGTTATAGAAATTCTGGTCCCCGTGGACTTATGGGTAGAAGATACATTCTGACGAATAATATAGACCAGTAAGACAGAAAATATTGAATTGCGTGTACCTAGTTCCCTCTCATGCACTCAGGTCTCAGCTCGAGAGGCTAGCGTGAGAGAAATTAATAGCTGCAACGCCTAGGTGCACACCTCCGCAAACCAGTCCTTCAATAAAAGCTACTACACTCACATTAGACTCGCACTAAAAATTATCTTAAACGTTAATGCGGACATGAAGACATGCATAAGCACGTGACACACCGAATTTGTGATTTCTATGTCGTGCGGATAACGAAAGACAGTCAATTTCACTCCTGAATTAGGTGTGATCTGAAAGTCATGATTGACCAAAACTTATAATCGAATATCTGAAAATTTTCTCCGATCGAATATCTATAAGATAACAATTGTTAAAGAACGGGAAAGAGAGTGAAGAGCATGTAGAAATAATATGAAATAATTTCCAGGGTATTTTCCCGATAGAAATTTCATGGCGAATGAGACCAGTGTAAAAATGACCGTAACTGTGAGCCAATTTTATGGCGATTCTAGAGCTACTCTGAGAACTCTGAGACCGAACAAGAACCGCACCTAACTCTGTTGAGCGGATGATGCCGCGTGGTTCTTGCAAACAGAGAAAGGTGTTGACCTCCTTTTAATAAGTTATTTGCTCTCTTGATGGTTCATTGAATCATTATATCTTTAAAGATGTTTGAATTTGGACCAGAGCGTCCTAGCCATACTTTCGGTCCGCAAAACGGTTCTAATCTATAACACGCCCACGATATTATCCAGCGGCCAATATATCCGAGATTTATTGTGCATATCGTTGAGTATTTATCGGTACTTTCTCCGCGTCAGGAATTAAGAACGCCCTAAATAATTGCCAAGGTCTCCTCGACGCTTTTTTTATTCACTCTTTCAATTTCTATTTCGTATTCAAATTCGAACGATCCGGATGTAGGGATACTTTCGAAATCCTGCACGATACTCGAAATTTATTGACGTAATCATCATTTCATTTATTGCATCCTCATACCCCTGGATTTCCTACTCTTCTCTCGTTCTCGAAACCTTCCGAACTTTGCACTTGACAATTATTCTTCTTCATGCATATGGTCAAGAAATTACCAGATTCCGGTAAAGAAAGTTGCCCCAAAAATGATCGTATTAGAAATTTGAGAGCTCCGTTCTGCTCGGCGGAACTCATCTTTGAATTCACAAAAAATTAACCTATTAATCACACGAAATGAATGATCGCGACCAAATACAGACGTGTATCGATGTTCGTATAGAGAATTTTATAAATGGGTCTCCTCCGTGCATAAAAATTTGCTATTCTAATCCTGCTCACCGTTTTACTTAATAAATGCTGAATTATTTATTAGAAATCCGAAGATTCAGTTAGCCACAGTTCGTTAGGCAGAGTCTCACTCCACATATCGCATAAGACTTAAAACATACGTGGAAATCATCCAAACACGCTAGGAAAGTTACTCTCCTATATAATAAGTCATAACTATGTACATTATTCCAATACTACGTATAACGACGATTGCAATTATCATCCATTATTATACTCCCGTTGTTCCGGTCCGAGATTTTAGAAGGCCGACTACATTCACTGGCGAATCAAAGCAATTAATATACTTACTTGAGATATACACTAACGCTTTAAAACTCGAAGTAAAAGTACTGTGACAGATTCAGGGGGCCACCATGCGCGCAAAAACCTTCGAAAGAAGTCCCCTCATTTTATTCCTAAGCTTTTATTCATTATTGGGCATAAAGAATCGTGAAACCATGAAGAAGAAAAAAAAATACGAAGATGAAGAAGACGAAAAATGAAATTGAAAATGAAATTGAAAATAGACGACATTGATTTTTTTTTATAATCACCAACAAGGTTACCATATTATATCATCGTTGAATAATAATACAGTCTTTTGTTTGCCCATTTTTTGTTTGTTTTTAATTTTTTTTTTTTATATATACAATATTGAGTGGCTTGAAATTGAACGGAAGATTGAACAGCGTTTCATTGTGGGCACATAAAGACATTTTATGTATAAGTTTGCCGTAGCTCAATCTCTTTAAATAAACATCTATAATAGTAATCGGTCCCTACAAAGGAAGAAAGAAACCACAAGGTATTAGAAATCTGGCCACAAAACGTTTCGAACAATAAGATATTTATTAGCACCTGTTGTAAATGCGTATGATTACATTTTGTTCCTGATTCGATTCGTGTCTTGCGATCATTCGAACTGCGGTTTGGTAAATATGATAAAACACTTTCCACGGTAAACTGCACGCAGCCGAATACGCCCAACTCTATTGCTTTAACTTTCAGAAGAAAAACTCTTACATCGTCATTGCAATCTGGAACATCTCAATACTCAAAAATTGTCCGTTCACCGAAATATCGCTCGTTAACTAATTAAGCTCAACCTTTCTCTTTCGAATCAGGATTTCACCGATCGGCGAATATTTTTAGATCGATTTCGCAACATAATTTCATAATTTCTTTGCGTTTCTTCTTCTCGCAGATCGTGCGGCGCCACTCAATCCTGGTGCTGACGATCGCCCTCACTTTCTGGACTCAACCCGGGTCCACAAAGGGTGAGAGATGGTCTCGGCAGGTGCTAAACAGCGAATGGATTCCTCTGGCAAATCCCAGGTCGTTACAGGGTGGTGGAGTTAGTCTACCAGGAAACATCCCTAATCCTGGTGTTGGAAATCCGCCGCAGCTTCAACCGGTAGCGTTACCTCCGGTACTGCGAGAACAGTATCACCAGCAATTGCTGCAGCTCCAAGAAACCCAAGAGAGCATACAAAAATTGCTGCAGCTTCAACAGCAGCTCAGAGCACAACAGCAACTGCTCCAGGTATAAAAGAAACGATTTATTTCTGGTCTTTGTGCAATGGCGAAATATTTTTTTGCTTCGTAGTTTTATACCTCTGCAGTCACGGTACAGTTCGCAGGTTTTTAATTCTTGACCGGTGTAACCCGGGACCTTTTGCACAATTATTTCATCGAGAATTCTAGCCGTAGAAAGTAAAAAAGTGACAGACGTAAGGCGAACTCGACGCGAAATTTATTACTTAACAGATAAGGGAAATTAGAAATGATTCGATTACGAAACCAGTGCATAAGATATACCTGTCGAGCGATGAAAGTTATCCCGTTAAATTTAACCAACTATTATTCGAAATCCATATGGAAAATAAACTAAATTGATGCCAAATCGAAGTCGAAATTATTCTTCACTTTATCCAGGCTCAGTCGTATCTCCCTGAAGGATTCGCGACCGACGAAGAAAGAAAGTCTGCCCTGCATCAAACCACGATTGCGAATATTCAGTCACTTCCACAGTTTGCACCGGGTGCTTTGCTGCCGCCTCCGCCAGGAAATCAACCTCAACCCCCAGAGTTTGCTGCTCAGGATTTCCTGGGAGCGAATCCGCAAAGGAAAGCGCAGAATGGACAAATTCCTCAGAATCGAGAGACAGCAGCGTACAATGCGAACGCGGAAGGGCAGAAAGGTGATGGAAGAGGGGAAAACCTGTCGGGTGAAAATCTGGCAAAAACAAGGGATTACGCAACGCAGCAAAGCGGACATTACAAAAACCCCAAACAACTAAGGGATAATCAAAACGGCGAACAATTTGCCTCCCCGACGACTCCTGGCTCGGTAGACGTCCAGAATGATGGCGAAGAAGAAGTACGTTCTGGATTTAAATAGAAAAACCAGCTTGAGAGAGTAAAACGAAGCTTCGATCTGATATCATCTTTGTTTTTATAGGTACAACTGCTATACGTGCCTGCGGAGACTCTAGCACAACGTGATCAGCAGCAAAGGACTCAGAGACTGAGGAACCGCAAGCAGTACTCATCGCAGCAACAACAACAACCACAGCAGCAACAGCAAGTGAATCGTCAACAAAATCGTTATCAGCAACAGCCAACGCCACAGCAAGCAGAGGATTTCCAAAGCCAAGGTCTGGAAGGTACGAGGCCATCAGCAGCTCAGCAAAATTTTGCTCATCAAGTTTTGTACCAGCTGCAACAAGAGCAGGCAGAAAGGACTCGCATACAACAAGAAGAGAGAGATAAAGAGCTGGACAGATTACGGGATGAACAACAGGAGCTTGAAGCACAGGCGAAATTGCACCAGGAGCGCGTCTTCAAGGAACAGGATTTGAGGAGACAGAAGGAACTGGCTCTCCGCAAGGAGTTAGAACGACAGGAGGAAGAAGCGAAGCAAAAGGAGCTGCAAAGAATCAAGGAATTAAATCAGCGTAAGCTGCTGGAAGAGGAAGCTGCTCGTAAGAAGGAAGCGGAGAGACAAGAGGAGTTGGAGAGACTAAAAATCGCAGAAATTCGTGCCCAGGACCGTCAACGGGAAGAGACGGAGGCCAGACAAGCTGAAATCGACAGACTAACTGCTCTGGAGCGTCAAAAGGAACTGGAGATCCAGAAATCTCTCGAACAGCAACGAGAACTTGAGCGACAGCAAGCCGAAGACGAAGCCAGAGCTCGGGCACAACTTGAGGCCCAACGTCAAGCTCAAGCGCAGCTCGAAGCACATCGCAAGGCCCACCAGGATGCCATCGAGAATCAAAAACAAGCCCAAATCGACGCAGCGAGGCTGGATGCCCAAAATCGGGCACAAAATCAGGCCCAACAACAGCATCTGACGGAAACAACGAGGCCGAAGAGTCAGCGACTGAAAAGCAGACAAAGACAGAGAAGTCGACAGGAAAACCAGCCCACTACACCCTCTCCCCATCAACCACCGCTTTCGGTTTACATGGGAAGCATAAACCCTATAACAAACCCTGCTGATCTTAGGGTTTCTGATGTCCTGACGATTCTGAAGGACGCTAAGACCATCTCAGTCCTAGATTCGGTGGGTCCGGATACACCCCAGGTCTTTGTGGGCCCCACGAACCTCGAGCCACCGAGTGGATACGCGAAATTCGACCTTCCGTATCTGTCAGCGATCGACAACAACCGAGTGGAACGAAAGGTCGACAAACTTCCCTTCTTCGTAGCACCCCTGAGCTTTAAACCGCCGCCTGGATACTCGAAGATACCGTTTCCCGCACCTCATATCGGCTCCGTCGTCGTTAACACCCTCGACAATGAGCCACATCTGTTGGATGGTCCACCAGGTGGAATCCTTAAGACAGACCAAGACCTGCGATCCTCTTCTACGCCCTTGGTCGAACCCAATTCTTATGTAGAAGACGCTCAGCTCCCAACCGGAAACTCTTATTCTCAATTTAGCACTCCAGGTTATTCACAAGAGGCGTTAGTTGCTACAACCACACCGAAATACGAGGCCAGCTATTCCACCACACCTTCTTCGGGGACTAGATACAGACACAGACAATTCTACAGCGACAGATCCCCCCACGTCGTTTCTAGCGCACTTTACGAAGACCATTCCCCGACTGAGCCTGGAATTGGAACAAGAACTAAATTTAGGCAGTTTTACAGGGAAGAACAGGGCCATGGGACTTCGAACGATAATAATAGATCCACACCTTCACCTCGGGACAATTTGCAGCCAGATATTTCGGCGGCAAATGGAGAAGAGCAAATTGGCCAACATGAGGACGTTACGGAACGGTACAACGCTCAGAGTGTGTCTGATCAACAGCTCGTCAGAACTCCCTTCCATGATTCAAGCCAGGGCCATGTTGCCAGTGAATTATACAATACTGGAGAAAGCCAGGGGCTAAGATCTGACTTTGGAAGTTCTCAAAATCGAGAAAGTCAATTCGTTCGCGGACCCGAAGACCGTAGGCTGCCTCCGGGACCCACACAGTACACAATTCCTTCCGAATTTCCTAGGATATCTCCACAGCTACCTGGGCTTATCAACTCTTTGATTGAAGGACAGGAAATTGTCGAAAAGTCTGCCGCTCCCACGACAACGACTACTACAACTACAACGACGACTACGACCGCCGAGCCGTCAACGACGACGTACAGATCCCGGGGTAGACAAAGGTGCGAGGTTTTTTCAAAGTCAATAACTGAAAGAGCTCTGAACTCTTGGTGTACAGATGAAAGGGGGGAACCTTGCCAGGCTTTAATACAGCAATGCTTTGTCGTTGAAAAATGATACACGTTGATGAAACTTGAAAATGAACCGAGTTTCTTCCTTTTTCTTTTCAAATATTTTTCATGAGACAAACTTATAATTTTTATACAGGGGCAGAATTGTTCCAACGAGAGTTCCCACGACCACGGAGTCTGCTATAACCAAATCCCCGGTCGTCGACAGGTCGCGAAGACCTTACAGCAGGTCAAGGGTCCGACAAGGTTACCCGACGACTACCGAAACTTATCAAGAAACGATATACGAACCGACAAAGCCGAAACTCTCTGGGCCACAGGAAAAAGCTCATTACTCCGCCGCGGGTGAATTTCAGAGAACTTCTTCCCCGAGGAGTCAGAGATACAGAGGAAGAGGTAGTGACAGGAATGCGGTCCAGCCAGAGGTAAAGAAAAAAGATACACATCCTCCGATCTACACGTTATTAGGTACACCCGAACAGTCGACCCATTTATAACCGGATTCTACTCGTCTTCAACGAATTAGAATGCGGTATATACATATTTCAAATTTTAGAATACAGACGCATGGTGAGAACCTGATCTTGAATTTTAAACTCTTTCTCAAGAGAAAAGATTCGTAGACTGACAAGACGATGAATTATTCCTTATTCTCTTACAACATCAGTCCAACGCTTCTGTGTATATCTTTCGAGTTCTTTGTGTATCAGATGAACTAACTGAATATTTATTGCACTGAAAATAAGTCCGTATAAGCACGCGAGGTAGCTTTGTCTCGTCATAAAATATGCCGATAAGATGTTGTCGGATGCCACAGATAATTCAGCTCTTTTTTAATTTCTGGGTCAATAGATAATAGGAAATGGTTCTAGATGTAAATAAGCAATAATTATCAAGTATTCCACCTGGCACAGCTCTCTGCGCTTTGCCATCTTATCTATTCTACATGAATTGCATAATTATACGCATAATGGGATTTAGCGAGTCGAATATAGAAGCGCATTGTTCATGGTTTCGATCGCACTATAAATCATTCCTTATCTTAGTCTCACCCGGATGCTGGGCTCTCGGAGGTAGAGCGCAATCCTCAAAGCCAAGAGGAAAACCACGCCAATGATCCTCTGAGACATTCTCTTCAGGAACCAAGTGCTCCGGTTCAGAATCCCAACGCCCCTGTTTACCAAGAAGACGTATTTCTTTCAGCGGCAATTCCCAGTCAAAATGACGCCGATAACTTAAGACCCAATGCACAGCCTCTTCATGGAGCTGTAGCTGAAACAGCCCTCACCAATGAGAACGAGGACCCAGCCTTTCCACAAAACGCAAATTACGGTCAATCGAACGTCGAACAAAGTCCGGTCAACGGGTTCAACTATCAATCACAAGACAATAAGTTCGAAAATCTTCCCGAACCTACGGTTTCACCGCTACAATATCCTGGGAACAGTTTCGATAGCCAAAGACCCCAAACTGTTGACCAACATTACACCTTCCACGGCATTCAAGCCGGAGATTCACCCGGTAAGCCGAAAATCAACAACTTCCAAAATACTGACTTGAGCCGTGATCAAATCTACGGTTCTCAAGGTTCAGGGAATCGGCATTCAGTTCCGGACTCTGATATTCTGAAGTCGGATAGTCCTGGACGAGATGCCGATGATGGACCCGTTTACGATCATCTAACGGAGGAGAAGACAGACTTTTTGCAAGCACCTAGCACGACCACGGAAGCCCCGGAGGTAGGGAGAAGAGCGATGATCATTTTTGAACGACCTTATCACTTTTTTTGACAAAAATTTGTATCCTCTCGACTTTTTGGCGCTCTTTCAGGTCACGACACCAAGACCTACCCTCACTCCAGCCCCGTTAATCGTCAGGCAAAGGGTGCGCGGCCGTTTGAATCAAAACGTTCAACGTGTTCATGTTGACTCCGCAATCCAAACACGCCCGACTGGATCACGGGACGAATTTGTTCGGTTCAGCGCGGTTAACCAGGATAATAGGCAGCATTCCTCTCCGGGTAGAATTCACCCCGAAAGGACGAGACCAAGGATAAGAAATCGCGGCCGGATTGACCAGCCCAATCTACAAACGGAAGGCAATGATTATGTAAGGGTTCAGTCACCTCTTCAAAGGCCAACCACCACCACTACTACCACAACGACGACAGAAGCACCGCCGAATTATCCTAAGGATACAGAAGAAGAAATTGAATATGGGTTCATCAGGCCTCCGAGCTTCAAGCCAATTCATCCGGTTAATTTGGATAGACCAGGTGGAAATGTTGGTCCAACTTACAGACCAAAATATGAACAGGTTTGATGCTTCTTTCTATTTTTGAATTTGACTTTTGACACGTGGTAAATGTTGCCGTGGGTACGTTGGACAGTATTTAGAATTCGAGAAGGTCGCAATGTTAAGAATAATAATGGCGATACTAACGTGCTTCAATTCCTTCTCTGTGAATAGAATATTGTTTTGTCTTCTTTTCATAAGTACCCGCTTGGCTATGGGTGAGAAATTTTGATAAGAACTGGGTTAATGAGGTCTAGGAGGTGTTTGGGAGGTCGTAACTGGTGAAACGTTAATTGCACGATTCCTTGATAAGAACTCGATAATTGACTTGTGATCGTAAATATCCTCTATCGAAGAGAGTGGAAGGGATTTATTATTCAAAAAACGATTCGCTGCTTCACCCCCAAACTTATAAAAAAGCTTCAGAGCTGCACGAGCGGGAATAAGAAACGCTTATTCCCCCGGGGGAGGGACCGAACGTTTTTATCCCTGAACTTTTTAAAGGAACGTTATAGTTCTGGTAAAAATTGATAACTTTGGAAAAATGGGCAAACTTTTTTTTACCGAAGTTTATCAAATTATCAAAAACAAAGATTCTAAAGAAAGAAAAAGGGGTTGGTTCGATTCGATAGAAATTTTTTTCGTGCTCTAGGTGCAAACGGAAGAACCGACAAACGATGCCCCAGTGGAAGTCAACACGCCGCAGTCACAGACCCTTAAAAATCGTCAAAAGTATCACGTTATGAATAGACGACCCTTGACAAGGTTGACTACAGCGTCGCCACCCCTGACATCTACGTCGACTGAAACACGAGTGGAAGAGGTTTACACAGTGAAACCAAAAGCACAAAACGATGAAGTTAAGGGTAGCAAAAATCGTGCCAGGATTCGCAGGCCAGGAAAGAGAAGGACTACCACTACGTCCACGACTACTACAACCACCACCACTACCACAGAGTCCATCCTTGATTCCAGCAACGAATTACCGCTCGATGAAAACTACCCACAAATAATTCAGGGCGTGCCAGCCCCCTCGGATCAACCGCGGAGAACCCTTTTTGATGAAGAATTGAAATCCCCGAATTTGGAGGCCCTGCCGCAAGCTGTAGCTCTGCAGAGACCGACGCAACTACACTCTTTCCAAAATCAAGAAAATGTGAGTAGCTAAAAGAAGCTTATCAAAGCTTATTCGTTCCCCTAAAAAAAGACGTTTTTTTTTGCGTTGAAATCAGTTTTTGGAGGAACTCATGCGGCCGAAAATGATAAATGGTAAACAGCTGCTACAGCTTCACAAGCCACAGGGTCGCTTCTATTGCGAATTGATCGCTGGTTGTATGTAGTACACTGTGATGGATGTATGGCTAGATATATGCAAAGGAACTTTTTTTTGTCATAAATTTGACTAATTTGCTGTTCCTTCTACTTTCACAAAAAGTTTCATATTCTCTGTAACGCGAACCAATTTTATCTGGAGAATTCCGAAAAATATGCATCAGCCTCGAATGCCTTGAGTAAGATTCGTGATGTGACTAGGAGAGTGGTTCGCATTTAGTCTGCCAGGATGATCCCCGCGGTATCAACTACCTCAAGGGAAGCTAGGAAAAAATTAGGGTCGATCCTTGAGGTATCGTTTCTTCCGTACATTTTTTTTCTCTCCCCAGAACCCTCCTTCTTTAAGCGAGTTTCCCTGTACGCGACTTTTACCTGAATGCATAATTTGTATTGTTCATAAATTTTTACAGCAGCAGTTTCCCCGGCAGGAGTTTGTCCTGAACTTTGGTATTGGTTCGGAACACGATAAGGCCCATGAAGAGTACGACCAAACACAACTCGCGAGCTCGCATCAGCAGAAATACAACCACCCGAGTCGAGGAAGCTCACACCCTCATCCTGCCAGTATCTCTGTGGCCGATATCGAAGGAGCGGAAAGTCAGTGGTCCACTAAATTAACCCACTCATCTTTCCAGCCGAGCTCTTTACTGAACCAGTTAGACACTGGAGCTAAAAGTAACGAGAGGCAAGAAAAGAGCGAGGATTCTTTTGACATAATTACCGCTGGACCTGACTTAGCATCTGCGGATGGTTTGGTGACCGGTAATAACTCCAGCGCGCCTAGAGACATCGTAGTCAACACTAGCTACCTAGGAAATGCGAAGAAGGAAGGTTTGGAGATGAAGGGAACGTGGGAAAAACCGATTCTTCAGGGCAGATCTATCGTCGAGGGAAAAAACGAGACTTTTAAAGACGATTCGGGCAGCTTGGATAGTCTCCAGTTCTGGAACAACGGACAGGGCCAAAAAATTCCACAAGAAAACGTGAACGAGTCGAAGAGTCAGACCAAGAACGAGCCAGATCTGAATCCTGGTAACAGAAACGGCGAGACTATGATCCCCAGGATTACCGAAGAAGCCCTCAACCCGGTGACTGATGTACCAAAAACGGAATCTAACGATGCCACTTCACTTGCGGACTCGGAAATTAGCGGAGAACCAACCACCACGAAGAGGGTGAGTGTGTAGTTGAATTATTCACGGTTTGAAACCATTTTTGGATTTTTATAAACTTGTAATCTCATTTTTTTTTTCGGCTTCTTAGAGCATCCAAAGACGAAGACGTGTGCGAATTCGCGTCAGACCAGCCGAAGACATTGTCAGCGCCGAATCCCAGCACGTTAGTTCTGCCTGGAATTCTCTGATCAGTGAAAAGCAGAATTATGCCAAAACCGGAAGCTCCGATGACTATAAGACGACGACGATTCCTCCGACATCTACCACGACCGAATCCAAGACAGTGAAATCATTCCTTGATGAGATACTGGATGAAATGGAGGAGAACAGCGACGTACCAAATTCGACCACGACTAACGTCCCGGATAATACCGAATCAACGACTAAAGGTTTTTCGAAAATTTCTGAAGAAATTGACCCTAGAGAAGTCACCACGACGCCAGGAATAACGATGACAACTCGAGACCCCGATTTTGCCAGCGAAGATTCGCCCACTACGATCGGCGACCATTTGACAACCTTGAGGAACGAGAAAGTCGCGACAGAAGCTACGACCGAATACCATAATTTCTCTCCAAAATCTCACGAAAGAAAAAAATTGAAACCTACCGAACCGATTTCGGAACATACCGATCGATTCCATTCGTTTCAGCCGCAAAAAAATTGGTGGAATCACAATTACGACGCGGTGACAAAATCTCCGCAGTCTAAGCCTGAAGAAGAAACCGAAACGATCACTTCGAAAATCGGTATGGACCGCCAGGAATCTCCGAGCGAAACTACAACGACTACAAATCCACAGGAGCAGGACTCTGCTTCGGGACATAGTCTGTCGGATTACGTAGATGCTTTCTTCAAGACTATGGAAGGACCAGAAGATCAGAAGGCTGAAGAAACAGAGAGGACGTCTGAATACGGTTTTGAGTTGTCTGGTTCGAAAAAGGAGCAGGAGATCGCCGCCAAGGAAGATGAGGAGACTGAAATGGCGTCGAAGACTGTTTCTGAAGAGCGAAAAAGCAACGTTTCAGGTTCGGTAAAATCTTTGACAGTCCATGACGTCGCTGAAGGTTCTGAAGAGAAGAAAGTGACGAAAATGGAAGATGAATCGACGTCAAAGAAGGTCGAAGAGATTACGACAACATCGACGCAGGATGTGACGACGAATTTTGGTCCCATAACTACGCCGGAAGTCCCGTTTTCTCCGGAAGAATTAACGACGGAAATGCCAGCTACTACAACCACAGTTAAATCGAACATGAGCGCTAATCAGTTTGCTAAAGTTTTGCGGACGTCGACGACAACGGAAATTTCTCATATGACGGAAATATGTTACAGGGGTCGTTGCGTGAAGACAAAATCAAAGAAAGAAATAAAACGGAGATGAAAATGTTGAAAAAACTAAAAATCGTAATAAGGATTCTCTAAAACGTTCTTATAATGAAAATGTCTCAAGCAGGATAACTAGTCTCAAAACTGCTGCAGTCACTTGACTCGAGAATTGTTCTTTTCTTTTTTAATATTTCGAAGCAATGATCTGAAATCGCGACGGTAAATTGATCACCAAAATCAGTAATCGCACGAATTATCATTTATTTTTACTTAAACACGTCCAAATTATAAGAAAGTAAAAAGTAAACATCATCATATATCATGAATAAATTATTAAGACACACACACACATATTTATATAATATATATTATGTACAATCACATGCCGCACATACCACGCATGTCATACGTGTACATAAATGTGTATTATATAGGATAGAAAAAAAAGTGGCATATATTTAAGTGGCAGATAAGAAATCGGAAGTATATAAGCTCATCTTTTATTTAATGAAATAAACGATTAATTAATTAATTAACTAATTAACTAATCAACTAATTAGGTGACATTACTGTATTAAAAGTATTTAATTTATCTTCATATTCTAAAGATATTTAAGTATACGAATATACCCCTAAATATATAAGAAAATCTTTTAATAAAAATATACAATAAATGTATGAGAGCTTGCCTCGCGCATTATCAAAATTTCATTCGAAAATCAGTCTTCAAACCTCTCGAGGCTCGGGTTATATTGGATATAACGTAAGTATAAAGATTTTTGGCAGAAAAATTCCGCGGCTAAAACTCTTTTTGGATCAATGCCTTGTATAATATTTACGCAGAAGTTTCACCCCCGCTTTACTTTTAGGGAGCTATAACGTTTCGTCAACCCTTATATCCTGGCTTTACATACATATATCATATATGTATACCTATATACATATACACGTGTGAGTAGACGACCTAAATCACGCACCATTATCTTCCCTTGTATAAACGTGGGGTATATACTCATGCATTATGTTGTACCTAGACCACGTGCGTCGTAAACTATACGAAATGTGATAAATTAGCAAAAATTCTTCAAATCCCTGTACCTTAAGGTTTAAACGATTGCAATTAGTGCGGCGAACAGTCTGCACGTCACAGTCTCCGGTCTCGAGTTATTCTGGTAAAATTATCCCCCTGCAGCAGCCCGAGTAACGTAATGGGTTTTGAAATTACGCGATTATCATCAATCCGGTTGAATAATTAATCGCAATCGTATTCACTATTCACCTATGTCTTATAACTCGCGATTATTGTACATATATTGATATTTCGCGGAACACTTACTGCTCCGCGTTTTCCCGCACGTGCTACCCTCGATATAATAAATACATCGATCCAATGAATGCCCCTAAAACCTATAAAAAATATATACCCGTACCTACGCCAGCTCCCACGGCAAAGAATCAAACAACACAGTTCTTACTCAACCCTCGCCCTTTTCACCCTCCTCAGATTCATTTTCAACATCTTCTCATCCCAATTTCAGACTTTTTCCTTTTATTAAAGAGAAAAATGAGTCGGTTATTAATCTCAGCTGGTTACGTAAGCGTACTCTGTACTCTGAGTACCCTTGATTACAAAATTACAACGAGGTATACGTAACTGAACATAATATCTCTTCTGTCTGCAGAAGGATGCGAGATAACGAATACAGCCGCGAGAAGCTCGAATCAGTCGAAAGATAAGCCGTAATATTTATAGAAACTAGGTGAATAGTTGATTCGAAGAATTTTGAAAGGGATGACAGTTCGGAGTCAGTCGAGAAAACAGTTTACGCAAATATTTCTACTCGAAATTTATTCGGTGTTATTTGAGGACGAAAATGTACACCGAAACTCTTGTCTCGGAGACGATCTAGTGTTGTCACTTGAGTGGTGCACCCTGTATAAATACAGACGTATATATGGTTGGGGTAAAGATGAGAGAGAAGAGAGCAGTACATATTAGAGTCGTTCATTGATCGGGCCAAGAGTGTTTTCTGCACCCCCTGTCAGATGGCGCCTCCTGTAAACTCTGGATATACTAGGGTATGAGAGAACCCCATTCGACGGGGTGGTTTGTCCGAAGTGGTTTCAGTATAAACTTAAAGGTCCTCAAAGAAGGACCTTAGTTACCCTGTGCCTCAGGACAGCATGTCAGGCGGCGAGGGGTCAGCCCCGATAAAACTGAATCATAATCAATTGATAAACGAGTGCGCGAACGTTGATAACGACGGTACATCATCCGGCGATGGTTTGCGACGAAGAAAAGTTATGCATGCCGCTAAAGAGACTCTGGACAAAGGTGAGGGATTAAACTTATAGGAATAATACGAAAATGTAGGAACACCGAGGATACATTTCGGCGCTCGTGACGTAGACCACGGACCACGATCTATATACTCGTGTAATGTACAATTATTAATGGCATATACACATGCATGCACGAAAAACGTTCCGCTCTTCGATTAGACCAGCTCGGATGAACTCGCCGGTTTATTTCACAGATACGTTTTAACCAAGGGGCGTCTTCTGCCATTAGATAAGTGGAAAATGGTAAATAAGTGGAATAGACGGTCTTAGATGCGTGACTCTAGTCCTGAGCTTCAGACTCCCTAGCCGATTCCCTCTTCTTGATCAAGTCGGGTCTGAGAAAATATGTGTTAAAGAGTAAAGCCTTGATATTTGCACTTTGAAGATTTAAAAGTTCTTGAGCGACCTATGAACGTTTTTTATTCGTGCTGATTTTCGGAGAGGGTTCCTGAGACATGTAAAACTAACATTTTCTCATGCGAAATGGAAAAAAAGAAAAATAACCGGTTTCTTAGGGCCCCGCTAACGTAGTACTGTCTATTGTGTAGTTTTGACTCGAAGACGGATAAAAAACTGTCGAGAAATAAAGTGGAGAAGTTAATGACCCGGAAAATGCGCCTTTTAGAACCTAGGAGGGATTAGAAGTCTGAGGAAGCGCCTCAGTGTTTCATACACGGCGAAGAATAACCCCTGATGACAATCCCTCGTCTATTGTCATACGTCTGTACTATTATATGTATAGGTATATAAAAATCGACGCTTTATTATACGCCTTCGATTCGCTCCCACGATTCTTCACCGACATTGTAGGGTTCGGAATTTAACACTGGATACAATTGGGTATCGCTAATTCAGAGCGAAAACGCGAACCTTACGCATGAATTACTGATACGCAAAGCCTCTTTCCCACCCCATTCCACCGATCGAGGTACCCTTTGACTTTCAGAAGTTCATAAAAATTTCACAAATTAATAAATAGCCCGACGATAAACAACAATTTTCTTGCCTCAACGCCATTTCTTTTAAACTTATCGTTAACCATTATGCTATCCACGTTTTTCGTGCTTCTCTTCATAAATTCTGTTCATCGTTCGTCGCCCTCTTCTCCGTTATGAATAAATTTACGGTATTCCTCGGATTATAAGATGTGTTTCAGGATAATTATGTATTCATTCGGTTAAATACTTGTTGTTTCGTTATTTGAATTCTGTTTTTCTTAATCTCCTCGCGTTTCGATCTTCTAATTTATTGAACAAAAAAACTCCAGCGACTATCGGACATTCCGTAATTCCGACACGATAGCTTAACCACGTTTCGAGTTCTCGGATTAAAGTTACGCTTTTCGGAAATTAGGATCTATTCTATGTGGGTGGCCGCTGTACTAACCAGCGGAGCTATACGTGTATCAATAAACTAAAGGATAGAGGTGGTAACAGCTGGGCAAACTTCGGCGAAGGTTTTGCTCCCCAAATAATTCGGGTCATTTATTTATTCGCAAAAATCTGAAATAAATCTCATTCCTGGGAGCTGCACTACTGCATCTTCTCTGCGAACGAGTAACATAAAGATAGGTAGTAAATCTCGTACGCACGTCTTAATTTGCGTAAAACATCGCTTGTTCAATATTTACATCCGCTCGAAGAAACAATAAGAAAAGAAATGATTTACACCCATAAGCAAATATTTCAGGAGAATCAACAAACTCTGTTTACTCTATTTAACAGATAGAGAGCTTTCGGGGTCTGTATATAATCATTAGGCGAAATTGTTATCTTCCGAAAATAGTTACTCCGGTAGGTGTGTCATTTTTTCTTATCTTATTTGATTTGGGTAAATCGAAATTCGATTTCGGGTACAAACACCGAATACGAATGATTATTCAGCAGTGATTATGTAACGTGTGTAGGTACAGGTCTGGGCTATGGTCCCAGAATAAATTAGCCTAATGAAAATTACTCGAAATCATGTGTCACGTAACCAACCCTCTGATAACAACAGCTCTATCGATTAATCGACCTTTCTTTTTTTATTTCATTCCAGCTTCGCGTCTCTTGAGACGCAAAATACCATGTACGGGTCATTTGATGACCCCCCGCCGCCTATGGATACAAAAAGTGCCCACGCAGGTCTGTATCCACTCATATCAGAGACCTTTGTAGATGTGTAGTCCCAGCTTTTTCCAGCTTCCGAAAAAGCTTGTTCGATTGGAGTAAATAAGGGATAGTGAATTTCGGTTCATCGATTTTTAATTATTTCCGATTTTCGTCAATTTTTTTTGTTTTTCGTCTTCTCTCTTCGACTCTCCTTCTCTCGGTTTCTCTATCAAAGAAACGAACTTCTGAAAAATGGCCTTGAATTATGCCTAAACTCGGCACGAATAACAGAAATTTTAGTTCGTTAAGCGGAAACGTGGTATCGATTCAGTGTCACTCGGTGCGAGTTGGCCGCGTTATAGCGATGAGAAATCCACGTAGGAATTCTATTGAACCGAAGGTTTTCAACGACACGTGTGTTATTTGAACAATAAGTAAAGTAGCTGCTTCCACACGGTTACTGATATGACTTGATGTTATACTGTACAAAAGAATATTTGACTCCTTTTGATGCCAGTCTAATGAGTATTATGTATAAAAACGCACGTACCGATCCTCCCAATTATTATTCCTTTCATTTTCATGTACGCCTATATCTACGGCTGGGTTTATGCTCGAAAAATTGTGTTAAACTCGACCCGTCATTAAAAAGATAAAAATCTGGAGCACCAAAGTCGCGGCAATTTTATTTGCTCACGCACCAAGTCGCTGATGTGAGTACTGTTCGTACAGATACATGCATACGAACGTATACCTAGCACACATTTTTTCTCCAGCGTTTGAATAAAGGAGGATGAATTTTTTTACTTAACAGAAGACAAAACTTCTTCGTCGTCAGGTTCTTTTTTTTCCTCTTTCATTATTCCTGGGAAAAAGTGCGGTTCATACAAAGCACGGAATTAGCTCCTTCGGAATCATATTGCAAGCACGTGCCTACGCAGGTTTTTACAGAACCCTAATTATGCGGGGTTTCATACACTCGGGTTAAAGGCGCGGTTCAATAAGCTAATTCTACAGGCATTATAAAATATCATCGTTCCTACGCAATCGTTAAATGTCACACCTTGGATCAATCCAATTTTCACAAACCGCTTGAAATAACCAAAAACTACTTCAAGGGTATCTTTCCTCTCTGTCAGCGAAGCCAAAACTTTATCAGATCAACTTTTTGACGTCGGAATAGTGACGAATAGAATCCAAATCTACTAAAATTTTAATTAACATAAATATACGTCATCTGTTCCGGTCTGTCTTTTCAACAACTGCATTCACTTCAGGCTTACAAATTTTCACTTTGACTGGATCATACGTGAAGAGATCATTGAACTTTCGATGATTTCAAATTTCCCGAAAAATGCCCCCTCGAATCAATCGGTGGTACATTAACCGTAGGGAAATGTAAATCTTGGCGTCGAGATGTAAGATGAATCCTTTTACTCGGGTCGTTGAATGGGTTTGGGTGTCACCTCTCGTAAATGTTGAATAAAACTTTCCCTGCCGAATATACATATATACCTGTATAGGCCGGGAGTGTTTTTTAGGTTTTACGGAAAGCAAGCTTGCGAAAGTACATGCGTAGGGGATGCTGGACTGCTCAAATCATCGCGCATAACTCACTCGACCAATTTCTTTTCATAAGATCGACCGGCCAGAATCCTGCCTCGTGCGAAACTAACCACGTAGTACTATGTGTATAGAGATGTGCCAAGAATTTGGGAGAATGCCAAGACAACGTTATCTCGGGCGTGCCAGGATTCAAAACCTGGTATTGAGCCTCGAGTTACGTATAATTGACGCAGAGCAGGAAACCCAGTCGTCCTTTGTATAATTTTCTGACGTCAACAACCCCACCGATCCCGCCAACTCCGCACGACATCATTCAACGTTTCCCAGTTCTACTAGAAATTCTCTCAGAGCCACCCAAGTCATGTCCTACTTAGAGGAAAACCCGAAAATTCCGATTCTAACGAACCATTTCCCGTCTTTGGAACCGTGAAGTAATACGAAAGGACGAAAAGGAGTCGAAGTAACTTTCTGTTCAAAAATTTCTTTTCATATTTTCTGTATTTCACTTCACTCTCGTTCGCGAAATTTAATTTGCGAAATGATGGAAACTCTATTCGCCGCGGGGTGGCTGTTATTCACCGGCCTAGTTCGATCGGTAATTAAAGCCGTTGACTCGAGCTAATTTCCGCGTTATGCATATAGATAGATACATTGGTCGATGAATAAATGAAGTTAATAAGTTATTTGCTTTCCTCATTCCAGGAATGCGACGTGGTGGTAATGTTCCCCAGCGGCGCCCGGGACGAAACTCTAATGTGGCTTTTAGGACGACTAAGAGCCGGTACTCCGGGGCTCGTAGTCCACGTACGACATCACACCTCTTCTGATAGCTACGGTTTTTATTTAACCGCTCCATTTGCCGTGTAACTATAAGCTCTGAATTCCGATTTTTCCATAATTCATATTTTCGAGTCCACCGCCTTTCGTTCATACAGTTTAAAAACCACGAAGAACTTTCTATCAGATGTTCAAGAGACTCGTCATTTTTGCGTGTAAATTTTTCCACCTTTTCACCTGTTCTAAAAACTGAATGATTCCAACAGTCCATCGAGAAGTTTAGAGTGGATGATCAGAAGGGTGGTGTAAAAGAAAGCGTTGTAAATTCACCCTCCGATTTTTCCCCCCGATGATCAATAGCCTCCTGAAGGCCGCGGAAGAGGTCCACTTGCCAAAAACGCTTCGTCAGGAATTTGGCGGTGGTTTAAAAGAGTTCGTTGGAACAGAGGCCAGCTTTTTCGAAGGTAGCGACGACGAGGCTTGCTTCTTCACTACTCAGGAGCGACAATCCCTGGTCTTACATTTGCTCCATACTCTACGTGCCGGGCAACAAGATCTGCACAGTTTGCCAGGCCTGAAACTGATCGAGGGTCAAGCTATCGCTCCCAAGTGTATATCCGCTGGCGTCATTTCTCAAGTAAATTGAAAAAAAACCGTGCCTCTTCTTCGAGGATCAAAAATCTCTACGAATGCACTACTCGATTCAGAATGTCTTTGATATTTCTCAGGTATTTCCGCTCCACGAACTACCCGCTCTAGAAAAACTTCAGAGAACTTGGGTCAGGGCCTTTTTGAGCCCGCAACCACTCGACGACATCTGCCGTTACTTTGGCGTCAAAATAACCATGTACTTTGCTTGGCTTGGCCACTACACCACCGCCCTGATAGTTCCAGCTGCTGTGGGTGTCATATACTGGGTACGCTTTTCTCATATCCGTTTCGCACGATCCAGGCTGTTTTTCCTCGCGGAAAATCCTTCGATTCCATGAAAATCCGGGTGTATTATTTGCGGAAAACGTACAAGGATCAGCCCCTTCGGTTTCTCTTATTCGATGTATCAATTTCCTTCACCCTGTTACCCCAAATTCGCTTCTCCCTTTACTGCTATACCTAAGTTTCTCTGTTTACCAGGTCGGCATCATCGGGAGGAACCAGGCGGTGGAGGACGTGGCTTACGTGTTATTTTCGATCTTCAACGTAGTTTGGGCAACTGTTTATCTAGAGACGTGGAAAAGACGTGGTGCCGAGCTCGCTTACCGCTGGGGAACTCTGGACCAACGCGACGATCTGCTTCTAGAACCTCGGCCTCTCTTCACGGTGAAAATAAAAATCATATCTGAACTATACTAAAACCCATATTTCGATAAAAACCAAATGCTCAAAGGCAACTCCGTTTCAGGGTACACTTGAGAGATCTCCAGTCACCGGACGACTCGAGCCAACTTATCCAGCCTGGAGACGCAACGTTTTCAGATACTTTGTCAGCGTTCCGGTAGTCGCGGTGTGCCTCTTCTTCGTCTTCATCGTGATGATACTAAGCTTCCAGATACAAGTGAGCGTTCAAAAGCAGAAAAAAGCCATGAAAGAATAACGTCGAATATAATGCTCGATCTTTCGATATTTCTCTTCTATTCCAGGACTGGTGGGATGCTGGGCTTGAATCCGCGGGTTATGGCTTCTGGCTAAGTTACGTGCCAAAGGTTCTTCTCGCAGTGGTAATCACTTTGATGGACGAGGCTTACTTTAAGGTCGCCGTCTGTCTGAACGACATGGGTAAGTATTTTTCATCAGAGTTTGAATTCGTTCTGCAATCCCTTATTCCATTCCGTTTTATCGTAGTCAATATATAATGCCATATAGCGACGATATCCTATTTGAATTTTCCCTATCTCTCTTTTCTTGTATATCTTTTCACGACACAACGTTTTTTCCAAGTATTATAATACGGTATACGCGTCTAGTATACGGCAATCAATATTATGGAGACGTTCGATCGATTTCCGGCACAGTCTGTACCTTCTCCTCGCTTCATTTCATACACGTGAACATTATATAGACGTACGTGCGGATTAGGGTGGTCCGAGAAGATACGTTCTTAACATTTTATCAAAAAATTAAATCAAAAGTCAAACCGAATCAAAGATATTACTTAGAGGTCGCTCGTCCTCTTCCTCACTAAAATCTCAACATTTAACCAAATTTATTCATTTTTGATGCTTGCGAAGACATTTTCTAGTGTATTGATCGTTTCCACGCGAAAACTAAGAACGATGGAACTAAATGGCACAGTATCTCCTTCAAGTCGTTGGATAACAATCCAAAAATGTTTGCAAATTGTAAGAAAAACCTCCTTGATAATATAATAAATTATAGTGTCACGGGAGCTATTTGTCTTCTCCTTGAAACTTATCCTTCGCCATCTCTCCGTATCACATATAACATCGCAAATGTTATGTGGGTACAAGCTTAATGTCGCTTCGATATAATAAGCTCGAGACAAAATGGTCATAATGAATTTTGAAAAATTTATTAACTAGGTAATTTCGGTGTAGAATAAATTTAGCAAAATTACTTCTATTTCAATAACCTTGAGTGCTCATAAGATATAAGTTTTTGTGGAATATTTCTCCGGTAATATGGCACCTTGGAGATGGTAGCACTTTAAGAAATCACAACTTCAAGATCTCAGACCTCTTTGGACCACCCTAATATCTATGTAGTATGTATACGCATATACGGATCAAAGTTTTACCCCATATACGTACATAACTTATATTGTATGTATGTACATACTTCTAGGACTGCACGATTTTTAAATTAGAATACAGTAGATGATTATATATTTTTATTAATATTCTCACAGCTTAGCTTCTTTCATAGACTATATACCTAATTACCTATAATATCTACTACATAAAATTTGAAAGCCTATTTACCCATAGATTATATAATATATTGCGGAGAACCATATAAAATGAGGTATGAGGTAATTTGCGTTGAATTTTTTTTTTTTCAAACTTAGGTATACATTATACCTATCTTGTATAAATACAAAAGCTATATCTATAGAATAGCGGTTAGAAATGTGATTTTTCTTTTAGACTAAACCGATAGCGATAAATTGGCGAGTAAAAATGAAGCTAAAATTTAGATATCGAGGTAGTATAATTTTGCCTACGTTAGATATCTAGATATCTATGATTTTTGTGTGTTGGACGCAGAAAACTATCGGCTCGACACCGAATATGAGAATCATCTGATCTACAAGGTGGCCCTGGTAATAAGAATAAATTTTTAGTTGGAAACTATGTATCTCTGTGTAAATGTATAATTTGTAATAATTGTATCGTAAAAAAATGTGTACGTGTACATTTTCAGTTGTACAAGTTTTCTTTCTTTTATTTTTATTACCTGTAAGTTTTTCTATAGAACTCTCCCGAAAAATTCATACCCTGAGTATTGAACAAATAAATTATCGTTGCTGCGTATGGTTCAATCGCGCCTGTTAGCACGCAACCCTACCGTTAGCATACATGTGTGGAAATTTTCGGAAACTATGTAATTTGTTAATAATTCGTCAGTGGCATCAGTCAGTATAAAATGTATCAATTTTAAACTCCAAGTTTCAAAACACGGTTTCAATTCTTCCGATTTTTTCATCATTTAGAATCGGGATTATGTGGACAATCTCTTATTAGTTGTTGTAGCAATTGTTGTATGATTAGTTACACTGTCGTATACGCTCTGGCTGTCTTTATCGCTGCATGTAAATCCTGTTTCCTGTGTAACAATTACTGTAGTGTTTAAATATGTGAAATTTTATCATAGACATTCACTCAAATATTAAAAAAAAATAATTGTGCATATAGTAAAAAACGCTTCTTCAATTCTTCGACGACACATTATTTTTCAACAGATTTCGTTTTAGTTTCAGTTCGTCAACTCCTTTCTCTCGCTATTCTACATCGCGTTTTACCTCCAAGATCAAGAGAGATTAAAAGAGGTGAGCTGATCAAAGTAAATTTCAAATTATGTTTTGACTGTTCGTGTGAAAATAAAAATAGGAAAAGAAAAAAAAATGACACAAAAGTAATATATTCTCGTTTTTTATTCGCTCCCAGCAATTGGCTGCTCTTCTAATAGCTCGTCAAGTTATCGGAAATCTTAAGGAGTCAGCAGTGCCCTACCTGGTCGAACAACTTCGCCTGGCTCGTTTGAGTTTCGAATTATTCGGGGCTCTAAGTCCCAGCGAAGCTAGGCCACCCCCAGGAGAAGAGATCGCAAGTTCGGATAACGGAAGGGAAGCCAAAGAGCCGAAGAGGAACTCCGAGGATGAAGTTAGGGAGGAAAATCAGAACAAGGGAAAACGAAACGTCAGCCAAGCGGAGCTGGAGAGCTCACTGTATAGAGTAGGACACCCCTCAAATTTCCTACTTAGTGACATTGCCTTGAAGGTTTGATCTGTAGACGTAGATGATTCTCACTTTTTTCCTTCAATTAATCGATAATAGTATCATACTTTACTTGAGGAGAAAAAAAATTTCATCCCCGCAAAGGTGGCGCTTGGAATATATTTTTCAATTCGTTCAGTTTTTGTCTTAGAATATACAATGACGATGAAGAGAATCTTCACCTTTTTTTATTTTCAACTTTTATTCATCGACTAATTATAGTTTATAGATGATTTGACGCCACTTTTGCAATTGATTCACCAGTTGTCCGATAGAACAGTACACCTATATGTATATTGATCGCACGTGCACGAGATAAATAATGAAACATGTTTAGATAGATGGATTAATGTTATATAAAATGTAAAAGAAAAACAAATCGTTTTTGTTGCAAAGATTTGTCTTTCAGTCACGAACATTCATCATTTATTTTTACTTCGAGTACTACATAAAACCATCAGCTACCGCGCGGCCGTGTTTATTACCGATTTGAATTCATTAATGTTGTCCTGTGTTAGTCAAGTGTTATTTTTCGCAATTTTCTTTAATGATTTTTACATTTTTCATCATTCAACTACACGCAGGTCTCTCCCAAAAAGGTAATTCATCTCATTATTAACGCTCATTATAATCGTTCAAAATTATAATATCAATCGAATCGCCAACTACAGTCGTTTTCGTATACCTTTTTATTTGATACCCCCGAGAATCACCCCCATTGCACAAAGTATTATTATCATTAGGTATATTACACACCTTTGCAAACAGAAACACTTGGTACTCGATAAATGAAGGAAAGCCTATTCGCAATTGCGTATGAAAATCAAGAAAATAACAAAACGTATTTTCCACCTCAATTCAACTAAAAATTAATGACCGTCATCTGTCGGGTACGAATTTTGATCAACACGCCTGAGCTGACACGTGATAATTATTGAAATTTTCGTCATCTCCATGGGGCTTTCTGTATATGAAAATAATATTATTTCGAATACTTAGTACGACGGTGCCTTCTCCGAACACCTGGAAATGCTCTCTCAGCTGGGGTACGTCTGTCTCTTCTCGTCTGCATTTCCACTAGCCGCGGTGGCTGCTTTACTGGGAAATTTATTAGAACTACGAGGAGATGCCTTCAAGCTATGTTTCGTACTCCAACGACCATTCGGAAGGAGAGTTTCAAACATTGGAACCTGGCAGGTAAAAGTTACAAAGTACCCGAAATCCGCAATTGCTATAAGAACGATGATTTTTTCATCGAATTCTTTCCGTGCCCAGAACGCGATGGAAGCGATGGGCCTTGTGGCGATTCTCGTAAACTGTGCGCTCATCAGTCTGAGCGGTCAAGTGCAACGTATGTTTCCCGAGATGTCGGCCACGCAGACTATCCTCTTGATCGTTGCCTTGGAGCACATTATGCTGGCTATAAGATTCGTGATAGTATGTGTTATCCCTGACATACCTAGCTGGGTTGCCACAGAAATGGCAAAGGTCGAATTCCTGAGACGTGAAGCAGTGAGGAGATTGTCTTCGACACCATCGCCAGAGCAGCAGCCTCAGACCGTGATAGGTGAGGAAAATGAGGCGAGGAAAATCGAGGCTGAAAATTCCTCCGTCTTTCTCGTTATTTTTATTAATTCTCTCATATCTCGCGATATTTTTGCTGAAATAAACGTCGTTTCGGTTAAAATTTCAACGGCCACACATTTAAGCTAACAAGATTTAACGAGCTCACGTTTCAACGAAGTCGTTACGGTTTAATGAAGATGAATTTCAAACCAGCTTCCTCCGCCCTACCGAACAGACGATGAGTAGATTGTTTATTCAACGAATGAAAAGCCTCAAACCTGACCCCCCTAGACCCTATAGAGATGTATTCAAATCTACACAATAGCTACACTTAGAGAAATGACCTACTATTCGATGTGACGATTCATCTGTGACGCGGAAACTGTTATTCGTTGTAAATAATTCAATAGACAGAATAGCGAGAACGTTCATTTACTTAGAATTTATTGAATATGTAGTTTATCGCGTTGTTACCCGTCTTTTTCCGGGAGATGAGAGTGATTCTCTGAACCCCAACAGCCACTGGATATTTGCATTTTCACATTTATCCTCGTAGGCAGTTTATGGAGCGTTTGACGACCGGTTTTCCTTTCATGGAAAAGGCCGTATGTTCTATAGACGCCGTGAACTGAATGATTATTTTTTCCACAGGGCGTTTTGTCGTCAGTCCAGCCGACGGTGAAGAGGATCAAGAATCTCTAGATTTAAGAAACGAGGTTGATTCGGTTGCCTCGAGTCAGCCAGGTACACCTGTGCTAGGATCAAACGCCCAGACTCCGAGCAATCCATCGACACCAAGTGCCGCGGCGGTACCAAGGATCGCAGAGACACCACCGCCTCTCGAAACACCAGGGACTCCGGGAAGTGGCGGTGATAGAAGTCCCCTGGGATCTGGGAATAATGGAAACGGACATCGGGATGTTCACAATACACCACGAGCTTCGATACCCGGAGGGGAAAGAGGTGGGAATAGATCTCAGTTCTTTGGAAAATAGAAACTACTCCAAGATTTTCGAGAAAAATGGTAACCCTGGGATTTTTCAGGAAGAAGATCTCGAGACTGGTTGACAGGGGATCCAGCATCAACGCCTGGAAGCGACCACTACAGCCATCATCTGACAATTGGTCCCCACGGGGGTGTGGACTGGGTTCGTAGATTGGGACTAGAATCTGGAGGGAGAAAAACGAGCGATTCCGAGATCAGCGGAACCGGAACCGGTAGTGCAAGTGGAGATGAGCTAGCCTTGCGTCGCTCTACTGATTGCATAGTTTCCAAGGAGCTTGCCTCTTCTTCGGACAGCGATTTGCTCAGGTAATTTAACGCGGAGATGTAACATTTTTTTAAAGAATAATGAGATTCTGATTACACTAGACTTTTCAGCTTTCTTTCGCGCAATTAGCCTGAAAGTCGTTGATCATGTAATCCTCGATCTCCGTACGTACAAATTTTGATTGTAGGTCCGCACCGCCTTGGGCGACCGCTCACAGAGCCCAGAAGTTCAGATTCTCACCTGAGAAAGAACGCGAGCGAGCAATGGCCGAGAAACAATTAAGGGACCATCAGCACCAGCAAGATTATCGCCGGGAACAGCGAGAATTACGAGAACAAAGGGAGCAAAGGGAGCAGAGGGAGCAAAGGGAGCAAAAGGAACAACGAGAGCAAAGAGAGCAAAGAGAGCAAAAAGAGAACAAGGAGATAAAAGACCATCGAGAGCGACACTCTCATCATGACAAAGAGAAGGATGGGGGTGGTCTGTCCGACTCTAGTCGAACGGTATCGAGTCAAGAAGACGAAAAACCATCGAAGGAAGAGCGTGAGGCTAAGAAAACTAGAGTAAAGCAGAGTCTGATGAAGAGGGCACGATCGGTCGCTATCTTTTCCCTAAAGTTAAAAGAACGGAGAGCAAAGGAAGCCGAAATAAAGGCCAAAGAAGCAGAGCGAGAGGCGAGGTGGCAGCAGCCCCAGTCCTGCGTCGGTGGAGAATTGTCTTGCATTCCCATAGAAAAACTGATATCTGTGGACGACATTGCGTCCATGGATATGCGCAGGAAGAATCATTAGTTCATACAGTATAAATGATCATTTATTATTTTCTAAACTTTTATCTTTTTATTACACACGACGATGAATGACGATGATGTAGATGTGTGTGGATCGACGATCGTCAATCGTCACACGTATGTATGCCAAATCTTTCGCGACTTTTTTACACACCACTTTCCTCACGTTTTCCTCATTTTCCCGAATGATAAGAAAAACGTTCCGTGACGCGGTGTCCGAAGCTAAACAGCTTCTTCTTTTCAGAACCGCGTCGTCGCGTGACTTTTATAAATCAGTAACGTCAGCCGAAGCCAAAGTTATATTCAGTCGCTGTGCCGTGTTGCGTTATTCAGATACGATCCTAACACCACTCCAGGTTGATGACAAAAAATTATTCATTTTCATTTAATGTTGAGCAACTCGCGGATAACTCAGAGTGCGTTGTACCTTCGAAGTACGTATTTCACGTTACCTAAGTCCTCGAAGGTAACTTTCCACTCGTGAACTTTTGGGAACTAAAACACGTTACGTAAAGGTACTAGACGCGATTCAAGCAGTCGAAAGCTAGTGAGGGAATAGCACTGCGCAGGGCTTGAAGCTAGATAATTTTTCCCACAATTCTATCCGAGAAGAACCTTGGAATATCTTTCATAGACGTAGATAATGGGTCGAGTATCAGAAAGAAGATAATTTCTTCCCAGACTGGTGAGTCTTTGTTGTGAATATTAAATTGTCAAATTATCAAAATTTATTTCGTTTTCTATTTCTCTTTTCTCAAAAATAATTTCTGAGGCAGTTAACAGCTTTTCTATTAATCGTATGGTTATACGCCAATGCGGAGTGTTAAAATAGGTCAAAAGTTACGCGCGGCAGATCTTCGTATAACTTTCAAAGTTCCAATCCCTAATCATTGCGTTGAAAATGAATATTGGCCTGGAGGTAAAATGACGAAACAAGTCCCTTACGTTAAATAGCGTAATAGTATAACGGCTAAACAAATTCGTAATAATAAAGTAAATTGCGATCGATGTGAAGAGTTAGAACGAAGTAATAAAAAATGTAAAAATAAAAGACGTGGTTAAAAGTGTGTCGATTGACGAGGTATACGATCCACGTGTACAGTTTCTATACGGTCTGCGAAGGTTTTCAATTCTAAGAAAAAGAAGAAAAAAATGAAATGAAAAAGAAGAAAAAAAAAGGAATAAAAAGCAGTTTTAAAAATGATCTTTAAATCCGCGTCTGAATGATATATACGCTCGAATGAATGATGCAAAAGGTTTACGGATTTCCCGATTGCTCGCCGATTGCTTGACTATAATACAACTTGGCGAATTATTATTAGTTTTACTTTATTTCCTCTCCAGTACCAGGTACGATTATACCTATACTGCAACTACGTACGGAGTGATTCACGGAGTGAAATCCTCCGCGGTTTATACGATTATCATTAACTGCAGACTTGAGAAGAGACGGTATAGCGGAAAGAGGGAGTGAAGTTTTTTTTTTATCATTATTGTTTCTTTTCCCTGTTTATTTAATTTCTTGGTCCCTTTTTTTTTCTTTGGTTTTCAAACGAGCGCACAATACATTACGAGAAATCGATAGAGTAACCATAATAATATACCTATAGAGGTAAACACGTCTGTATAGGTATAATAATGTAAAACGTAACGAGGTAAAAGAAAAAGAAAAAGAAAAAAAAAAAGAAAAAAACCTATCCGCATAGAAATAAAAAAACTAATAGATCGCTAACTCCCTCGGCGCGCGTAGTATATACGTATTTCTATATACTATGTATGTATATAAATAGCACCCGGGTGAGCTAACGGTGTTGAAACTAAAAAGTGCTTTAAAATCGCATATATTGCTGCGTTGTACAGTGTCTTTTAATTTTCATTTATTTATTTTATTTTTCATCTATTTAGCTCTCTTTCTTTGATCAATTAACAATAAAATCAAGTCGATTCATTCATTATTCAAACTCTCCGATCGTATGTATGGGTTTCGGATTATCAACGGTCGAAATAATACGTGACGTGCGTCATGAGACTCTGCGCGACTATTCGCGTCTCTATACTTAAATTCGGTGTTCGGATTCACATACAATATATTAAATGAGAATGAGGAATATGAATGGAGAGACCAAACTACATAGTGCTGTACTAAAAAAAAAAAAAAAAAAAAAAAAAACTGACGAAATAAAACTAGAGAAAGAAAAAGAAACGATTACCGCAAAAGAACTATAAGAACCGGAAGTCTCACCCGAAGTAATAAATTGTTGTTGTTGATAAAAGGATAAGTTGTTAATTAATGTTAAATATAGCTGTTAATAAGTTTTGCCAAACAAAAAGAACAAAAAATAATTAAAAAAGAGAAAAAAAAAAAAAAAAGGTCCTTGCTTCGCCGTTTTTATTTTGATTGACGTTTATTAACATTTCAATTAAACGAATTGTTCTGGAGGGAATAAAAAAAATTTATTACCGATGATCGTAGCTAACAATGGGAACGGACAAAAATTAATTACAAATGTTGTATCTAGCTGCTCTGAAATTGACAAGATCACATTGCGATTGATGGATAGAAAATGACGATTCAAGGACTCCGTGTGTAAATAGAGAAAAGCCTTCGAAACTGATCGTAGCCAGTTTTTAGAAAAATTGGCTAAAAGGCCTAGCGCGCCCGTCCCCCCCGTCCCATACAAATGCAAGTAGCTTAATTAATGTTAATTTGTGCTTAAGAATGTTGATTGTTAATTCGTACTAATAATTGAACGAACGATTGTAGTTTAGCTGCTTTTTGAAATGAGGGGTATGTGCATTTCAGTTCAGCAGCTGTGTGTAGATGATGTTTTGTATAAAACAGAAATTGACTGAAAAAGAGATCGTGTAATCAGAATGAAAAAAAAAATAAAAAAGATAAAACATAATACTCTGCCTTTCAACTACACATATTTGTTCATTTATCTATTCAATTATTAATCTGTCGTAAGTTTTTTTTCGATTATTTATAGTACCGACATTAAATACGATTAAATATTAGATGATAAAACCAGTTATCCTTCAATTATAAAATTAACAACTTACACTTAATAATATTAATAATAATAATACTTGAGAAATATTTGACTGACTGGCAAATAATCCTAGATACTATAAACACATGGAAAGAACTATTTCTGAAAGACTTTTGGCAAAAAATAACGTATTAACGCCTATTAGTGTTGGTGTACTCAATAGTAAACGTAGTAACATCAGCTGTGGATTGTCGAAGTTTACAAAACTAAAGTAAAATTAAACTTGTGGAAAGTTAAGTTGATATATGTCAATCGTATGGACAATGATAGAGAGAAAAACAGACTTAGATGAAGCCTATAAAGATAAGTTATCAATCCTTTAGTCTAGCATAAAATCATAAGAATATAGAGATTAAAGATCAAAATGCCAGCCATTTGTACGTTGTGCCTTAACAATTATCACACTACATGAGTACTTAAGATATCAAAGCCATATCATCGCGCCAACAGACGACTTACATAAAACTTAATCAGTTGTATCCTCTTTGGATGTCGAACCACCAGACGTTGAAGTACCGGCTACTAAATCACTGTCTATAAACTCCTGTAAATATTTGTCTGTGAAAATTTCACCACCAAACTTTTAAAGGTAAGGAATGATCGTATTATTTTCTCGTAGAAGGTACCTCACTACCTTTGTTATTACGAAATCAATCAACGACAATGACAATAATCAACTTATTCAGATATTCCTACTCATATATTACTTTATTACCGTTTGTTCTCCGCGCTTTGAACTTTCTCCGGACTCTGGTGGACGGATAAAAAATGAGGTTATTGGCTTTTGCCATTCTGGTGTCTCTCGAGGGCAGTAGGAATTTCCTCCTGAATGTTCACGACCTGAATATGGGTGAAGGGGAAATAAATTCATTTGTTTATCTCATCTTTTCAGCCCAGCAGTTTTCATTATCAGTCAAAAATCAAAAATTATAGTAAAAATTCGTAACACGTCATAATGATAATAATCAGCGAGCAATCCACCTGTTGCCTCAAACCACGCGAAGAGGATGATCGATATCTCTACTAGCGTGAATGAAAACAATTCTTGGAAATCTTACCTTTACTTTTATCCGTGTTAGAATTAGGATTTAGGATGTTTGATGATCCGCCAAAATTCTTTCGCGGTGCTTTCGCTCCGGTGGCTAATTGCGAGAAAAAAAGGTGAGGTTACGATTCGCGATTTCAAACGGCGGCCAGTTTTCTTCACATTTTATAGACGCGGTTTTACTATTGACGCAACTTACCTCGAGTGCTCACTGCATCTGCCCTCGTTCTTACCATATCTGATTAGATAAATAGCCACTGATTATGATCAAATACGTTAAATAACTTGAAATGATACTATACGTGTCAGACGCGTGTAACGGTCTAGTTATACTAGCAGAAGGCGAGAGGTAAACAAAGGACGATCTTCCGTTCGAAGACTTGAAGTTCGAAATTTAGACAAGGGAACAGTTGAACGTAGCAACGATACGATCCTTTTTTTCAGTCTTTACACATATTAGGTCACCCTAATAACATCATATTCAGTTTTTGTTAACTATTAGTTTCATGGTCGGGAGATAAAACGATAGTTAAATACATATCAATTTGTGAATACGCGTGATATGAAGAAATAAAAAATAATCGATCAGAACTAGTTAATTCGAGTTGGTGACATTCGAGACGTGTACATCTCGCCGCCAATTTCAAAACGTTATCTGGCGATAATAATTTATCTGGCATCGTTGAATGAATAATGTATCTGGATATGTATATTTCGGACGATTATAATACTCCTCGAAATATAACGATGATTAGAAACATCGCGTGTAACTTTCGGCTTGTATTTTATGACAGAATAATTAGTGTCGAATTGAGTAACGCTGTTGTATGAAGTCTATAGAAATAGATGACTCATGTGCACTTTGTCGAGATAAATTAGCGATAGTGTTTTTTCATTCGCTATAAACGAGGGGAAAAATAATAATCGTTATGACAAGCGCGATACTATTTTATACAACATGTCAGAACCTCCTCTCCACAAATCATCGCGTCTCATTTGTGAAACGAACTAGCCTAAGAAGGGAGGTGGAAACCCAACTGTCACTGTGACAAGTAGCACACTGCACACCACGGTCTATGATCACGTGTAGGCATATACATGTGAATTCAACTGAAGTACAACCAGAGTGCGAACTTCCAGCTCCCATTGCCTACGTGTCCACCTAGGTATCAGCACGCAGGATCCGCCTCCGTCGATTAGTGTGCCTTACGAAGTTTATCGTTTATTAAACTTTTATAAATAATAAATCGGTGTGTGTTTAAACCTTTGACTTAATCGTGCTGATAACATCCTGTTTTCATTCTCTCTTCTTTCGCTTTTTTTCTTTGTTTTCTACTTTCACTAACATTTGAGGAACGCATATATTGATCTTACAATCGAGGGCAAATCTACGCCCTAGCATATGGAGTTCTGCTTTCAACGCCCTCAGCCAATGAAATTCTTTTTCCAATTAGTTCAATCTTCATTAAATGTGATCTAGTGCATTAAGACTCGAACAATTTATACTCGCGTTTATGCCCAGTGAAAAGAATAGACCATTTCACTCCGTCCATCCATCATCAAGTTGTTAAATTTCATTAATGAAAACTTCATTTTTATTCGTGTTTCAGTAACTTATAATACTTATAATAACAACAAGGAAGTGATATGGCAAAGGATAAAACCCTCTTATCTGAAGTGAGCGAATTGTTTACCGAAGAAACACTGGAAGATATTTTCAGAAAGGTATCGGGTGAAAAAGATGTGAAGATATTCAGCTGGGATTTTGGAGAGGCGAGCAATAAGGGCGATGGATATTTATCGATCGTTGACAGAGTTATAGTGAAGGGCGAGGCTGGTGGTAAACCGACCCAAGTATCCCTTGTCGTTAAATCAATGCCTAATAATTTAGGCCGAAGGAAGACTTTCAGAAGTACGGACTTCTTTTATAATGAAATTAAATGTTATACTGAGGTAAATAGACATTTTCCATTATTTGATCTTTTTTTTTACGCAAAGAATAATACTATGTAAGCTTTTTTCCAGGTGTTCCCCAAACTTAAGGAATTTGCAAAATCTAAGGGCCAGGAAGACCTACTAGTCGTACCCGATTGTTTGGCAGCTGTAACTGACGGTGTGAATGATTATATAGCATTGGAAGACGTTAGTGTGCTTGGATTTGGTCCTGTAACCCGTCAAAATACATTAACACTAGAACAATGCAACATAATATTGAGTGCTCTGGCAAAATTCCATTCGGTCTCATTTGCCTACAGGGATCAGAAGGAAGAAGAGTTCCTAGAAGTTGCTTCGAAGTTATATCATACTTATTTCACTCCCGAACTATACAATTGGTACAAAGGTTTCCAGGTCGGCATTATATTTATCTTATCTTTTCCTCATTTACTTCATCTGTATTTTTTCTAACTTCAGTATACATGCGCACATACTTCACATATGTTGTTAATAACTTACTTATAATTGGCTAATAATGATACACATAAACGATAACAGTTCCAAGAGATTATCTCAAGCTCAATTTGCTATAAAACTAGATCTGGTAAAAATTTTTAACGTATAAATCTCCCTTGTCTTAGCTCCGTCTCATCAACGCAGCAAAAGATGCTTTGGCCCAGGAATACCCAGGCAGTAAAGCCTTGGAACGTTTCAGTTCTTACAGTCCCAGAGAATTGTATGATAAGAGTGTTGACTTTTGTTCACGCATCAATTCACCGACCTCAGTTGTTACTCAGGGTGATGCTTGGGCACCTAATTTTTTACTGCGTAACCGTGAAGGGGAAAAACAGATTGCTCTTGCACTAGATTTCCAACTTGCAAGATGCTCTAGCCCCGTTCTAGACGTCGCTTTTTGCATTTATAGCTGCGCAGAGAAATCTATACTGGATAATCATTATCATGAGATGTTGAAACTCTATCATGAAGAATTGAGCAGATGTATTAGCGCGCTTGGATCAGACCCTAAAAAGCTGTACCCGTGGAATGTATTCATGGAAGAGGTAAAACTTCTTTGCTCATTTAATAAAGAAACAAGATGGTATTTGAAACACAAAAATTTAACAAAAAAATGTAAAAAATGTAGGAATAACAAAATGTACGGAACAACATAATTATTTCAAGCTCGAATTTGGACACAAAAAATTTCTATAGCGCCAATTTCTGAATAGACGCAATAAGTTTTGCTATGAAACCTGTTCTTCTGTGCAATTTTGAGAAGGGTCTTGGTTTTTTTTTTTTTTTTATATATAGCAGAACAACAATGGAACTTTTAGTGATTAGCTTGAAATCCTAAAAAAAAATGTATTATTTCAGATAAAAGAGCAAAGCGTGCATGGTATAAATTTTGCCATTGAAGCTATACCGTTTGTGATACTGGATTCTTCGGAAGCTTTTGATTTGGACATTATCAAAGGCGACGATGCGATCGATGTTGCTGACATTTGGACCATTGGGCCTATAAAAACGAAGGAAGGCAGACGCCGACTTGCAGACACAATTGTTCATGCAGTAGAAAACAATTATTTGTGAAACTTCAGAGCATAGTTTAAATATAGTCGAAAAATTAAAGTTTGGGTTAAATCAGGGTATACCTACACACACCACAAGATTAGTATTTGTTTACGCGTAGATTCCAAACTATGTTATTTTTGTGAACAAGGCATAATCTTGAATAGAAAGTATTATCAGATGAATTACATTACGTTGTATTATCTTTATTGATATATTAGAATGATTAGATCAAATCTATCGTTCTGATTTTACTAACTGGTTATGGAAATACGAAAATACTCGCGCACATGTGTATTAATTCACCGGAATAACATGACATTATAGGAAATATATTGATCGACTAATATTAAAAGAAGGGTAATCAAGCTGCTCCTTTTATATACATACATATAATCTTTATTACTAACACTTAGCATCAATGGAATACGTATAATATACATTTTATACACAATCTGTACTAATTTTCAATCTATTAACACGATCTGTTTAAAATGCAGCTCGAAGACATGTGAGAGCAGAGATAGGCGTTATACTATATCAATTTATTTACACTACTATAATTGAAAATTTCAAATATACCTAATAAGCAATAAAATTGTTTATAAATATAATTGAGAGTACAACTTCGTTAAAAATTATGTATTAGCAATAATTATGCCAGTGAAACTCAATAATTTGCAATGACCAGAGTACAGTTTAATAAGAAACTATGAATTCAGTTTTTATAAAACTTTCACCAATATTTATTTCTGTAACTGTAACTAGGGTTTTAATGAATCAAAATTTCATTCTAAATTACTTTCTTCGCGTTTTTATTTTTATTCTATTATTCCTGATTACATTCGTTATCATTAAATCAAGATCGAAGAGATTAAAATGTGCCTATCTCCACATTTGAGATAAGCCATTTCATAGTGAAATTGAAAATCAATCACTCCTATAAAAAGTAGGTAAAAAAAAGGGCCGTACTCACTTTAGACATGAAGATTATCAACCCATGTGTGATTCTGGGTGCACATCATACACTTGTCAATACTACTCGTGGCAGAAATCGACATAAACGAGCTGCCATATGCACACAAGGTTGACTTTTTTTTATCTATAATTATGCAGTGTCCCTCCTACATTTGTGATATTACATTATCTCATGCCTTTCGTCCATTATACATAAACAAATGTATACATAATTTTTATATCATGGAATCGACTATGCACCTACATCCTTGTTATCAGAACAAAAATCAAACCCAATGATGTTATAGTGATCTTTTAGTATCCAGTGGTAATAATCTCATATATTTCAATGCCCTACCGAAGTGCAAAGATAATCGTACTATCTGAACACTAGACTGAGTCTTTTATTGAAATCTTTGTACATGGAAACAAAAAACAAATAAGCTTTTTTGTAAAACCAAATACTTATTACACAAGCAACAAATCTTCATTATATCTGTTGCTGAGAATGAAGATAGACAAATGTAGAACTTTTTCCATTAAATAAAATAAATTTCCAGACTTTCTAAACGAAACCTTTCTATTTTGTCACAGATTTGTATAGATGTTTAGTAGAGAATAGATGTAGACATTGACTGAATAGAGATCCTAGCTCTGACTGTAAACCTGACACACTAGTTTATTACTCTAGTAAACATGAATGGGTTCTTCCGCATCGTTAAATATAAGATATGATAAAACTGATTATATTTTACTTCTAGCCTTAAATCAACAAGATAATACTCGACAAACATATTCAATGGCTCACAGCCGATCGTAGATAGACGAATACACCCTACTAGGATCACTCTGAGAAAAACTGACGTTCTTCATTTTGTTCTAAGTAATAATTTCATTTGACAACTGTAAAGTCAATCCTTGACAGTAAATCTTGTGCAAAGATAATTGCGCTATCTGACCACAAGGCTATGTTTTTTATTGAAACCTTTGACATGGAAAAAAGAAACAAGTTTTTTGTATGACCAATTACTCATTGCACAATCAGTGAAACTTGATTATAGCTGTAGTTGTAAATAAAGAGAAAAATGTGAAAGTGTTGTTATTCAATAAAATAAACTTCGAGATTTTTCAAATGATACCATGAATAGATTTGAGTAGATGTTTAGTCCAGAATAGATGTAGATATTGACTGAATGGACACCCTAGCTTTGACTGTAAAGTTGATACATTCGTTCGTTAGTCTTGTAAACATGGGTGGGTCTTGCCTCACAGTTAAATCGCAATATGAGATATGATAAAACTAATTATGTCTCATGTCTGAAATCAAATCACACAGATAATACTGGACAACTGTATTAAATGGCTCATCACACAGCGCCAGATACATAGTACTAGGATCCGTGACAATAAACTGATGTTCTTCATTAAATTTCAAGATTGAGTTTTATTTGAAGAACGTTCAGTCAATCTTTATTAGTGAGTGCGGATGATCTCACGTGAGTATTATAAAACGTTTTTTGATACTTTTTTTTCCATATTATAGGAATTGGAATTTTAGATCCTCATTACATAGAAATAATGGAACACAAAAGATAATTTTACTTTCGATATAATATTTATTGAAGATGGTCATTAACAGTTCGTACATTGTGCCTGGAAAGCGGATAATCTATCACAGATAGCTTTAGGGACTTAGATACACAGAATTTAACTAGTCTCATTCTCCATTGACGTTGAACAAGCCGCTGCTTCACCTGCGGCTTACTAAATTCAGTAAATATTTATTCAAAAAAGTTTGGGGGAGGGGGGGTGTGGAGTTTTGAAGCATGAGTAAATAATTCACATTGTTCATCATTCTCTTTCATGTATTATGAGTTGCCGTGCATGTCTAATCATACTCCCATCTGAAATTATTATTATAACAAATGAATAACGTCTGCTAAGGTTCTGTTAAACATGAGGTTATAATAGCTGGCGATCGCGATTTTTGAACGAAATCAGCTCCTGGAGTGATTTTTATCGATGAGCTATCTACAAGACTTCATATTCAATCATAGTCGAATAAGGAGTGATATCTTCAATCTTAACAACCCTTTGACAAAATTAATGTAGTATTTCTATACAAGCGTACGCGATTGTGAATCTCTGTGCATTCGCCGGCAGCGTGACGTCTACATACCTGTTACATATTACGTGGCGTATCATTATGCTACGTATACAAGCAAACGCAGTGTGTAAATATGTATGTAGAACGATGGACTATTGAAAACACGCGATAACACTTGTGGATAAAAAGATCAATGACTTTCTCTTACTGCCTACGTGTTCCCCCAGTAAAATATGTTCGTTTCTCCAGGGATCTGCTCATGCAATATACGTGATTATCAATAGGTGTTGCGCGCGGTATTCGTCAGCATATGTGATTAGTTCATATAAACTGTCAACTTATAAATCACTTTGAAAACAAACGCACTGATAGTAACATTCTCTTTCCCATTCAGATATTTCGATGTCAGTATAATTATTCAGATATATTGTTTTCACGGGGAATCTATAAGGAAATATAACTGTTAACGCCCACTAAATCTAATTAAACTATCATTGTTAATTTCCGATTATACGAATGTTGATTTTCTCTTTCATTATTGTTCTGCGAAATTATTCAATTCAAGTTTCAATGTAATTTCGTCAGTATAGCAACATCCGTCAACAATAATGTCATCTAAAGATAAAAGCCTACTGTTAACTGTCAGTGATTTGTTTACTGAGGAAACGCTGGAAGAAATTTTACGAAAATTTTCTGGCGAAAATGAAGTCAAGATATTGGGCTGGAACTTCGGGGAAGCAACTAATAAAGGAGACAGTTATTTGTCAGTGCTCAGCAGAGTGAAAATAAATGGGGAAGCAGCTGGTAAACCAACTGAAATATCACTGGTCATTAAATCGATGCCAAGAAATTTAGGCAGAAGGAAGACCTTCAGGAGTACCGACTTCTTTTACAATGAAATCACGTGTTATACCAAGGTAAATTTCGTTCCTCTCCGACTTCCGATTTACTACTTTTCACATTTTCAATAAATAGATAAATAATTTTCGTTACAGATATTCCCTAGGTTTGCAGAGTTCCTCAAGTCTAAGGGCCAAGAGAATTTGATGGTCGTACCTCGGTGTTTAGCATCTTTAACCGACGGAGAGAATGATTTCATTGTCCTGGAAGATGTTAGTCTTCTTGGATTTGGTCCTGTAACTCGTCAAAACACGTTAACACTCTCACAAAGTAGCTTCATTTTACAAGCATTGGCTAAATTCCATGCAGTATCGTTCGCTTTCAAAGATCAAAACAAAGAAGAGTTTCAAAGATTGGCTGAAAAATTGATGGAGACTTATTTCACCCCCCAACTATATAGCTGGTACAAAGGTTTCCAGGTCAGTATTTATTTCATACATTAATCACCTTATCAATATTGTTCGTGCACACATTCTCCTCCACTGTAAACAGCAATTTATACTTGGATCATGTCAATGCAGACATAACAGACCTGTAACAGATAATCTCAAACAGAATTGATATAAAACTGAGTGTAGGAAAAGTTTTTAACACATAAATCTTCTTTTTCCAGACCCTTGCTATGAATGCAGCTAAAGATGCTCTAGCTAGAGAATATCCAGGTAGTAAAGGTGAAAAATGCTTCAATTCCTGGTCGGGGCAAGAACTGTATAATAAAAGTATAGAATTATGTTCCCGTATCAAGTCTCAAACTTCAGTAGTTACTCAGGGAGATTCATGGGCACCGAATTTTTTGATTCGTAAATGTGAGGACAGTCATATTGCTCTTGTACTAGATTTTCAACTAGCACGATGCGCTAGCCCAGCTACGGACGTGATCTTCTTCATTTATACCTGCACTGAAAAATCCTTGCGGGATGATCATTACGAAGAACTGTTAAAACTCTACCACAACGAACTCTGTAAAAGTATTAGCTTGCTAGGATCAGATCCAAAGAAGCTGTACCCATGGGACGTCTTTATCAATGAGGTATGTCTTTCCCTTGCTTACATAAAAAATATTTCAGAATTGAATGAACTTATAAAAATTTATTAATCAACATGCAAAACTTGTTGCATATACATTTTCAATATTACATAAATCTTGCAGGCCGGACTATTTCATAGATATTTTTGGAGAGAGTATAAAATTCAAAAATATACATCCATTTGGGTTTTTTTCAGATCAAGGAGCATGGCGTACATGGGATAAATTCTGCCTTAGAAGCTATCCCAGGAGCGTTACTGGATCCTTCAGAAGTCTATGACATAGATAACATTGAAGGAGATGAAGCGGTCGACATTGCTCAAATATGGAATATACAGCCTCTCAAAACTAAGGAAGGGAGGCGCCGACTTGCCGACGTCATTATGCATGCAGTAGAAAATAATTATCTCTGAAAATTTTGTCTAATAGACTTATTTTCTAATTCATAGAAGTGATTTAACATTAATTGGAATGCGGGAATTTAATATATGTGAAAGGATCAATTCTAATCTTGATCCATGTATTACAAGCTATCTTTATCATTTCATGGGTCGGATCTAGTTTCAATAGGGAATTGTTGATGGGATTAGATAGTATCATCTTTGCCCATATATTCAGACACAACCATATATTATTCTGGGAATGAAGCAACGTAGACAATTGAACAGCAAAAATAGCTTTCAAAGTGACGTTACGTATTTGGCGCTCAAAGACACCTAGTTGATAACATTATTATTACTCCAGGAATGTTATTATCAGTGCGTATCAGAGTGAAGTTGGACCATTGTAAACCGAGGCCTTTGTCTGCCTATCTGTGCCTTTTGATAAGGAAAGATTATATACAATATATGAAAAATATTCGAATCAGACTTACTGTGGCATACGAATTCCTCCTTTTCTATAAACATCATTATATTATTGATGGGAAGTAGAAGTACACGTGGAATCATTTGTCTCGATAAGTGGTACTAATGTACAAACTAACGCAAACTATTCATTGCCTAGGTGTTCACCCATTACCCGTCAACCTTTAATAATTCGTGCGTGATCGATTCATGTCCATGATTTGAACTTCTAATATTCAAAAAGGAAGGATTATCTTGTTCCATTTATTCCAAATAAGAACGCCATTTAGTTCTTTGCATTCATTTCAAGTTTTAATAGAATTTTGTTCATATCAGTTCATCTTAGGAGAATATGGCGAAGGATAAGAGCTTGTTGACAGGTGTCAGCATTTTTTTTACGGAGGAAACGCTAGAAGACATTCTGCGCAAAGCTTCTGGCGAAAAAGAAGCCAAGATATTTAGCTGGGACTTTGGAGAGGCGAGTAAGAAAGGAGACAGTTACTTGTCAGTAATCAACAGAGTCAAAGTAAACGGCGAGGCAGCTGGTGAACCGACTGAAATATCGCTGGTCGTTAAATCGTTGCTAAAAAATTTGGGAGCTAGAAAGACCTTCAGGTGTACTGAATTCTTCTACAACGAGATCACATGCTACACTGAGGTGAATATATTTTTTTCTCACTTCTAATTTACAGAGCTTCACATTTTCAAACAGTAAGGGAAATAATTCCCATTGCAGATATTCCCTAAGTTTAAAGAATTCCTCAAGTCTAAGGGTCAAGAGAATTTGATGATCATTCCTCGTTGTTTAGCAGCTTTAACAGATGGAGAGAATGATTTTATCGCCCTGGAAGACGTGAGTCCTCTTGGATTTGGTCCTGTAACTCGTCAAAACACGTTAACACTCTCAGAATGCAGCCTGATTTTGAAAGCGCTGGCTAAATTCCATGCAGTATCATTCGCCTACAAAGATCAAAACAAGGAAGAGTTTCAAAGATTGGCTGAAAAATTGTTGGAGACTTATTTCACTCCCCAACTATATAGCTGGTACAAAGGTTTCCAGGTCAGTATTCGTTTAACCCATTCATCATCTTATCAATATTATGCATGCACACATACTCCTCTACGGTAGATAATAACTTATAGTTGAATGATATTGATGCAGACATGGCAGACCTGTAATCGATAATCTCGAACTGAATTGTTATAAAACTGAGTCTAGTAAAGATTTTTAACACACAAATCTGTTCTGTCTCAGACCCTTGTATTTCGTGTAGCAAAAGATGTGTTGGCTCAAGAATTCCCAGATACTAAAGTGGAAGAACGCTTCAATTCCTGGACTGGCAGAGAACTGTATGATAAGAGTGTGGAATTCTGTTCCCGGATCGATGCACCAACTTCAGTCATTACTCAGGGTGACACCTGGCCACCAAATTTTCTAATCTGTAGATCTGATGGAAAAGATCCAGTCGCTTTGGCTCTAGATTTTCAAATGGCAAGATGCGCAAGCCCAGTCCTAGACACATCTTACTTCATTTATACTTGTACTGAAAAATCCTTACGGGATAATCATTACGACGAAATGTTAAAGCTTTACCACAACGAACTCAGCATGAGTATTAGCCTGCTAGGATCAGATCCAAAATACCTGTACCCATGGAATGTCTTCATAAAGGAGGTACGAATTCCCTATACTCAGATAAAAGAATATACGAACAATATTTCAAGTTTAATAGATTAATGCAAAAATCTAAATTGACTGTGTTTCTTTAGGTTCAAGAGCTAAGCCTTCATGGTATAAATTTTGCTCTAGAAGCTGTACCGGTTTCAATGCTACCTTCTTCCGAGGCTTTTGATATGGACGTTTTTAGGGAAAATGAGGTGGTTGACATTGCCACAATCTAGAATCTACAACCAATCAAATCTAAAGAGGGAAGGCGCCGGTTAGCCGACGTGATCTTTGATGCAGTAGAGAAGAACTATTTGTGAAATAGTGAAAAAAAAAGTAAATCAATTCTACTATTCTAATAATCTACCTGGATAGCATTTAAATAAGATGTTTCGAGGTTTATAATCCAATCGTAGAGATTCATATAAAATACAAATAATATTGACAGAAGGAAACTCAAAATTCCTTTTTATATCGTTATTTTTATTATAAACCCTTAGCGTTAAATAAAATAGATATTTTTTACTCAACTACATATTTTCTTATATAATATTATTTTTCGATCGTAACAAGACGACTCACTTACATATAATGGAGTTATAAAGGCATGAATGAGATATAGGCCGCAGCTTTTTCCTCATACAATATAATAAAGAAATGCGATGCTCGAAGTAAGGATATAAAAAAAAAAAGTGGTCTGGGAACAATACAGTAATATTATATCACATACGTATCTATAACAAGAAATAACAACAAAAAAGAAAGAGAAACAAGAACTTCAACTTACTCTAAGAAGTTTGAATAGCAAAGAATAGTTGAAAATACATGTTTATAATATTGCCTCCTCTTCATCGGTCATAATCATTGATAATTAGTGAGCCAAAATTCAGTCTCATCTGCTCCATCAATCCTTGCATCATAAGTAAACATATTTGTCACAGTGTGGTTGAAATGAAATGTAAAAATAATCGGAAGTAGGATAAACGACAAGATTTTAACAAGACTCTTGCTACGTCGATCTCCGCTGTTTATCGTGAATCGCTGCTACTTCACTAGCGTCAAACACAGTCGTGTCGTCTTCGTCTTCGTCGTCCAATGGCAACGGCCTCATTTCAACATCTTGACGATGCGCAAGAACTCCGTACTTCCTAACCATCTGTGTTCGGTTCTTGTTTAACCTTCAAGCATGAAAGTAATAAGAATTAATTTGCTCATTTTCGTTGGAAAATTATTTGTATAAATATTAATAAAATTTATCTCACTGTTCATAACTCACCTAGCGCACCGGAAGATTATATAAGCAATTACAACTATGCTAAGACCCAAAAAAACTGAAGCGCCTCGTAGCAAAGCACCCGTATTTATGGGCGGTTGGATATTTGTTGAGATGCCTGGTCTCTGGAGTAAAAGAAAATACAGGAATACGGTTATTTATATAATCATCATTTAACTACGTATATTACGGGTTTCAGGCTTTTTTCTATACAGATTTTCAAACTTACTCTCGTGACCGTTGATGTTGTAGTGATAGTTGTGCCGGGTGTGTTAACCTTCGGAGCATTCGTTCCAGCGATCACATTATTTGAGGTTAGATCCTTAGTCTCGGGCTTTTTGTCGGTAGGGCTAACTTTTGATATGTGTTTATTGTCGATTGGATTTTTGAGTTGGTTTGACCGATTTGAATCGAGATTTTTAGGGGGTGGTATTTCCGAATTTCGCTTAGATGGTACGGTTTCTCCTAAACTTCGGGGCCTTCGTTCAACATCTAATGAAGTTACGCTATGTTTCGCGAGTAACTTATTATCACAATTCGTTATAGTCACGCATAAACAACAACATAATACTATAATTATTGGTTTTAAATTCCGACCGGTTAAACGCTTCATTTTTATTATCTGACATTTAAATCTTATATATCCTTATTATGCGGAAATAGATTTTTTTCTGACGTTGGAATCCAGATTTGACAGCTGCAGACGTCTGATCGCCGAGTCAAAGCATAGTTATGGTCCGTTTCTGCCGTTCCGAGTTTTTTAAGGTGCCACAGAAGTGGCATGTCCTATATATGTATAACGTCAGCAGCGGTGAATTTTTGTCGACAAATTGAGCCGAAACTGCGAGACGAATTTCACGAAAATGATCCTTTTTAGAAGCTTATATTAAACTGTAAGGCGCTTGTCCAGTAATTTGCAACGTAGAATACCCAGTAATGTGTATTACGAATAAATGAAAATTACATTGTTTATACACAACCAACATGGCGGCATGAGGATCCCTGCCTTTACCGACTTGTCGTATTTTCACCGCATCTAATGAGATGAGAATGTCTATCGCTCAGCACAGGGGACAAACGCCCTGTAAAAATATACGATTATTTCGGAAAAACTTATTTCACCCATCTGCGTCCCGTAAATAAGGCTCAATTTGTCGACAAAATTCCTCGTACTTGACGTCTCGGTATGACATATATCTTATGTAAAACCTGTGAATTGACGGCAGTTCTGTGGCACGTTAAAAAACAACCAAATTCCTCTGTGACTTTGTGAATTATCTCAACAAAACAGATCATTTTTTTAGACCATAATGAAACAAGCCGACTGTTCATCTATAAATTTCCACAAACAAAAATATTCCTTCTATTGACGCACTTGCGGGATAACGTCACGCCGTGCGAAAGTTGAAAAAATATTTCTCACATTATCGAGCAATTTTTTACTTCGATCTACTAGTTTTCAATGCTATTTGTTGTTCAGAAATATTTGCTATGATACTCTCAACCCCGTTTAATTTTTCTTTTTTGTCATAATCGATTGCCGCCGTTCTATGACCCTGTAATCCTATTCTACTTTCGCAAAGCGCGGGTCGCGCCCGTAGCTATACATGCTTGCATGCGTATTGGCGTGTGCGTGAAAGAAGGTATCCAACGAGAGGAGTATAATTTACGCATTTGTGTGTTGAAAAACGGCAGTTAAGTATCGGACAGGTAACAATCGTGTATCAACTAAAATATTCGCCAGTATTCTTGGCTGGAAATGGTGCGTAGTCAGTGCGGCATAGTTGATTCCGATCCGAAAGTATCGGTGGATGATAAATTTTCTCAAGAAAAAACAAACGACGGCGAAGAAGCTGGGCAGCTGTCATCAGGGACGACGACAAACAGCTGTTCGTTGTGCAAAAGTAGTGGAAATCGTACGACAGAAATGGCGCAAGAAGACAACAGCCCCTGCTGGAACAATTTACCCAGCGTCATTCTACTGGAAATATTTTCGTATTTACCTCACGACGAAAAAATTAGGACTTCACAAGTGAGCTTATATCATGTCATTTTAATTCTCGTGATTCTCATCAAATCACCTATTTGTTATTCGCAATTATATCGCATTTTTATTTCACATTCTGCGTTGTATTTACTCGATTCTTCATTTGACAGTCGTTTACAAGCCAATGTCCGCTGCCCTCTGAAATTGTTTGCAAACAAATAATTCGTTAGACCAAAAAAAAAAAACATTCTTATATTAGATTGCGATTCCTAAATTCATGAGAAAACATCTCTGTCATTATCGTTCATCTACAACTAGTCTCTCCTAATTTTTACAAATAAGATATGTTATAATTTTTTTCTTCCCTTGCCCGAATAAATTCCAAAAATGAAAAAAATTGCGAAATCGAATTTCCAAATTTTTTCGAATTTTCAAAAAATCTTTTCTTTTCTTTATTTCTTTGTCTACATAAAGATTTTCGAAGAAATTTCAAATATCCATTAATTCTTATTTGTTCAATTCAATTTTCCAATATTGAAATAAAAAATTGTTCAAATTCGTCAATTTATAATGATAGTTTTTTTCATCACAATTATTAATGTTTCAAATAATTTTCGGAGAAATTTGTTAGCTGGAAAATCCTACCCCTTTCAAGATTCGATAACAAGCGATAATTTTTTATTTCTTAGGTATGCAGAAACTGGAGGTATGCCCTTTTCCACCCGAGTTTTTGGAAGAAAATTACTTTCACGTTGGACATCAAGCAAGAAGATAACATGCCGAGAGCTCGGTAAGTTTTTTTTTAATAAAAGAACTTTAAATTTGTTCCCAAGTTTTCTCTTGCCAGTTATTCTATCCACATATCTATATTTGTAATCTTTTCAAAGCCACAATTTAATTCTCTCTCTCTTCACAGATTCTTAGCTAATTGTTTCGGCCGTAGCGTTCGTGAAGCTACAATAAAATGCGATACTGTTGGTCACTGCGTCGACGAAACATCTAGACTTCTAGCTAAATTGAGCGCAAATATACACCTCAGAAAACTTTACTTAGAGCCAAACAGCTGTACATTTGAATGGCCAACTCGAAGATCAGACAACAAAGATGAAGGGTATAATACTGACGAATTTTCAGTGTAGAAAATCATTCAAAGAAAAATTTATTGTTCTTTTTTGTTATTTTGAGCTGCTTTTCCAGGCGATTAATTTGCACACCTTTGATGGGACCTCTTCTCAAAATCGTTAAAACTACGATGTCCCTTCAAGCCCTCAGCCTGGGATGCGCGGAGGACTTAGCAGCAAGTTCCGGTCTTATTTTGGAACCTCTACGTCACCATCACGCCAAACATTTAACTCACTTGAGTTTAGCATCTGTTAAAGACGATCCTGATGATTATATCTTGATAGAACTAGACACTTCTGTGTTTAGGTCTTTTACTAGACTCTCTATACTCACGATTGACTATGATTACGTCAGCGATACTCTGCTCAAAGCACTCGATAATGGTCTGATGGAAAGATTAGTCATCCACGTTCATGGACTCGAAGATAATCATCCGGGAACAACTAACAACGAATGGATATCCTTCGTCGATAAAAAGTAAAATGACTTTAGCATTTAGGAGAAGCGAGATAAAAGCTTTCGGAACTTCCAATCTGGAAAAGTTTCTTTGAATAATAAGAATTCACATTTTCTAATAGAAGCAACAGAATCCTGGCTCTAGCAAACCTGGAAAACTCTTCAAATACCTTCTATTCTAACAAATACTAATCCTTTATTTCGATTTCAGTCCACGCTGCGAACTACGTCTCAATTTGCTTCATTCCTACGACGCAGTCACAGTTCTAGAGTCCGATATATTGCGACCAGCGATGCCGCTCACACAGCTTAAGGTTTTATTCTGTGAATCTGTAAACGTTAGAGCGCTTCATCAACTTTCTGGATGGTATCCAAACACGCTGACATCCGTGGTGTGGATCGACTCTGTAGACGCGTCGCAATGCTTGCCTGCTACTTATGAACTAAATAGGTGAGATTCCAACATCGATGACTTATTGATTATCTGTTCAGGCTCTCTTAAATCAATTTTTGAATAAACTAGGCCCGATCCATTGGTACTTCTTGCTTGGACATGCAGTAAGCTCACAGAGCTTGTATTTCTTGGATACAAATATTTCCAAGCTGATCTTTTGGCCATCGCTCGACTCCGGGGTTTGACTATGAAGCGGCTTGAATTTGCCGAGCGAGATATTTTGATCGAAATTTGCGAAGCCGAGGCAGTAAAGAACGTGAGTTTGTCTGTATAGTTAATTTTCAATCCTTGATTCAATTTCAAGTTATACTATTTTGTTTAGTTTTCTATCATTTTAATCTTCCAGTTATATAGATGATAGAAAATTGTTGAAATGAGCTCATCTTCAATTGCACAGCGGTATAAATCCTGATGTTTTTTTCACAGGAAATTAGGATAATAATGGGTGGTTGCTGGCAGCCGCTAACGGACGCTGAATTACCGCCTGTAGTAATGGATCCTTTAGTCGGCGATAGTATTGAAGTAATTATGCCGATGGTCCTTCGTGACCAAAAGTAAGACAGATAAAAAATATGCGAAACAGTTCTTAACAGCATCACCATCCATCAATAGTAACCATTTCTGAGTATTAAGTTCTCAGAAGCACAGGCGTAAACTTATATCCTTTATTTTTCTATCGATTTTATTTTTAGGAAAGGCACATGATCTTTGAAAACCTATCAGGATGCGTTTATATATCTTGCTATATAAAAATTTACCAAATATTTTCCCTGAAGATATAGGTAGAGTCCTCTAATCTAGACTCGCAATCTAACTTCAAGCAGAACTTCTGCTAATATGATTTAAAGAAAAACCAGTATTCTCGTAGTTTGCACCTGATAAAGATGTTTGATTGCAGTTTGATATAATTATCGTCAAAATTGGATTACGCAATCTTTCGAACGTCTTGCTTATCGATTGTGTAATCAATGAATTTTCTAAAATTCATTTTTAATTCCAATTTTTAGTGAACTATTGATTAACGTTAATGGAGACGTAAACGCATCCTGTATTAAATTACACCAGCGGGATTTTAAACTGACCGAAGATCTGAAAATGTCCGTAAGGATAATGGTGCGAAGAAATAAAATGAAATAAGATATTTTTTTAATAAATTTCAGTGGAAATTGTTATTATCGTTAAACACCTTCGACAACAAGGCTCTGTTACAGCCTCTCGTGACTCGGACCCGTCCCACAGGGTAACTAATTAAATGTAGTTTAAAATTAAATGATATATTCGCACCGTCCTTACGGAATCAATAATAAATGATAAATCCGAACGAAAATATCTTCCAAAAACAGGTCCTGATATTCCATTTGTAGTTAGAAACATTATGAAAATATTTTTCCATTTCACTGGGAATATAGTGAATAAAATAAAGAGCGCAAGGCCAGAGCCAAGCCGTAACTAACATAAAAGTTTACGGGGTAAATATTTTAATGAGAAAACTTGCAAACTAGCCAAATGTTTCTCGTTTGATAAGGAAATCAAATCGCTATCCGAGGTTATTTTTAATACCAAGACCAATCGGATACTTTAGTCACGAACAGCTATACATTCGTGAGAACTAAGGGCGCCGTAACTCTAAGAATGTTGATATCAGAGAATTTCAATTCAATAATTCATAATCGTTGATTGACTGAGAAGCTAGATAATGAATAAATTGTTTAGTCTTCCTTGTCCAGATTTTAACAACTTAGTATCATAAATTAGAAGTCTTTTGTATTAAATTTGTTTTCCTTTTTCGTTTCTTAAGGATACGACAATCTTTCTTCTACCGCGCTCTTGGTAGTCGGTAACAGCTGAAAATGAAAAAATGTAGCTGTTAAACATTGTAACTAGAAACTATTGAATTTTGAATGTTAATAAGGTGCGATGTGTATCTATTTCTGTCGTGCGATTCAAAGAGAGAATTTTGAATGTTTACAAAAGACAGTACCCGTCACAATTTTCAAAAAGAGAAAACCATATGCGACAAACGCCAATCGTATACTACCGTTTATTATGAGGAGCTATTTACTTTTCGAATGATTGTATAATTGTTATTATATTATCGTATATTCTTATTATAACTACGTTTTCATTTTATATGTGATCTTGTACACATCTTACGTTTAAACATCCGAGTACCAATGCAACGGTATGTTACTGTTATCTTAAATCGTACTGTATGCTTGTTTGTTTGTTTGAAAGGATTTATTGAGAGAGATGTAGTAGATGTGAAAAAAGTCGTTTTATTTTTCTTTTTATATATATAATTGAGCTGTTAAAACGGGCCTCAATATGTACCTGAGTCGCGGTAAGAATAATTTTTAAACCTAAAAATTTCACTCGCGACGCCTACCAAGAATAATTCTTAGTCCGTTAAGTGTGTGCGCGTGGTTAAATCAATTCTCAGGCCAGTTTCTGACCTCTTGATTTTAGCACGTGCATCTTCTAATACCTCGTTGCTATACATGATAATCTTATAACATAAATGAAAAAAACTAGGTAACAAAGCAGCGAGATTTAGCAGTTTAATTCTAATCAGAAATGAATGAAGTATAAAGTGTGATGTTACGTGTGAGTAAAGTTACGTGTAGAGTAAAACAAAAAAAAAAAAATTGTTGTTAATCGTTGGTGCTGTATTATTTTGTTAAATTTAATTTGTTAATTACGTTTTTAAATTTAAAAGCGAGGTCCTAACAAATCTATCTGACGGACGCGGCGTCTTCTATAAAGAAAGTCTCGTAAAGTTGGTGAGAACGGAAAGAAAGATATAGAGAAAAAAAAAACAAACAAATAATAAGATTTAAAAACAAAATAAATAATATGCAGGGATACCCGCGCGTAGGTGAATAACGTGATATAGCTGCACCATCTCTAAATATTGTACAAAACTTCCAAACGACTCGCACGGTCTTTTATTCAATGGTTAAAATATTATACTATTACTAACCCGAGACAAAATCATAAGACTGAACCTGCGATAAGGTATATAAGTAAAAAAAAAAGACCGTGCTGATAGATATGCTCATATTCATAGAAGGCGAGGAATAAAATATCAAATATTTAATTTTCAAACTTAATTTACTTTGAGAATAATTAAGAGTAACTAAATTCGTTAGATTTTATGCTCCCAAATCTAATTGGTTTGAGTTTTTCGAAGTATATATCAAAGTATGTACCATAATGCACAAAATAAAACCATTTTGGTTTTAGATTATCTTTTATACAACATGTTTTTTCTCGTTTTATGAACAGTTATCATTTTATGAATATGTGTATCCGGAGATGGTGCTGCACAAGGTAGTTTAGATCTGAATATGTACGCCCAAAGCTCACTCGAAAGTAATCTCCTGGAAAATGAATAACGAAAATAGCCTGCCCATATCAAAATACTGTAATATACGAATCTCAAATTGTAGGAAATACAAAAGAAGGAGAACGAAAAGAAAACGAGCTAAGATCTATTTTTTGAAAAGCTAATAATGTATATTTTTTTACTAAGGCAGGCCTTAGTAAGGTATCTTCTTGTATGTATGTACATATGCCAAGATAACAACTGTGATCCTTATTAACTACGAAGAAGCTGAACAGTAAAATACATACATAGTCGAGTGAGCTGTAAGAAATGGGCTAATATTTTACAACATCTGTGATACAAAATAAAATCGTAGAGAGATACTTGAGAGGCTCCTTACGCATAAAAATTTTCATTCAAGATTGCTAGATGATGAGACAAGGCTGTGGCTTGTAAATATTATCCAACACACTGGAGTCTATATAATACGAAACCAGAAGTGTTGCTTTTCTTTTTTTTCTTCAGTTTTAGATTTTTAACTCATAGTGTATTTTCAAACAGCAGAGCTAATTTCTCCTCTAGGAATCTCAATAAATATTTTTACCTAGTTTAGCTAGTCGATGAAGCAATTTCTTGAATATTGATCGCTAGTCTACAGCTAAGTGTAATTTAATACCAAGGAGGTAAATTCATGATACATGGATCGTAGATCTCATGACTCTCTATTAAATTACTCAATACTGTTGAACATCGATCAAAGCTGTGCCATAAATAGTCTCAAATACACAAATTAACGCATGGCCAGTTAAAATTTGTCTTTTCCCTCCAAGAACTGAACCTGAATTGAAAGAATAATTCAATATACAATATTCATTATGAAATTTTAATTGATTAGAAGATATTACTCCCACCTAGATGTAAATCTTTGTCTAATCAGAGCCATTATTACCATTCAAGTATTATTTGGGAATAAGTGTAAAGTTTATGGATTTATTTTTTTCTGGCCATGTATGGTAAGTGTAGCAGCTTGGAATAAAAAGCAGCGACTCGCAATCAGGTCTAAATGTCTAGACTTAAGCCGAAGGGCCTCCGTAAACAGTATTATAAGTTCCTAAAAAGACTCTACGCGATTTAAGTGATAAAAGAATTAAGAAGAAAAAACAAAATATTAAAAATAACGAATACGCTATTGTATGTACAACATCGTATCACTAGACCTTACAATCGTCGGTTCATTCCAGTGTGAGAATAAATAATAAAAAAAAGAAACCTAAAATAAATAAATTTGTTTAACAACGCTATTGCAAATTAGTTGGAAAGTGTTATTGAGAGACGACTATGCGATAATATAAAATGTCCGAGTAAATTGTATACCTAGCAAACTTGAAAATACTTGTTCAAATTGCAAGATATAAACTTTGCAAAAAGTAAGCAATTACCAGCCCGCATAATAATTCATGACGTTTATTTTACTTAAAGCTTAAATATTTTGTTCTTTTTTAATTAATGTGCGATTGTAATTTACCATTAAGAATTTTTTTTCTTTTTTTTTTCTCAAGTCTCCGAAAATATGAAATACAACGCATAGATGTGTATTTTTTGATTAAAAAAAACACATATAATTGTTGCGGGAATTTTTTAATCAACGCTATAAATTAATAAAAGTTTAATGCATAGATTTTTGCGTTGTTTGAATATCTCGTGTAAAAAAGAAAAAAACAGAAAAAAAAAACTATATACATTATTAATTACACTATGTTAATAATTATGATGAATTGTCACTTATAAAGACAGATATCATGTATATTTGTGAGTAAAGAAAATTTTTTCATAATATCATGTATACCTATAGTATGTTACGTGTTTGAAATGGAAATTGGAAAAAAAAAGCAAAAAAATAACAAATTTCGCGGAAATTGTTCTCAATTAATAAACTGACAAAATTACTTTGTTCTTTGTTGTTTTATTTCTCTTCTTCAAAAACTATAAGTAAATACATTAAATAATTTTCTGATTCTTACGTGTAACTACCTATATTATAGAGTTAAATTGCTGCAGTTGTTTGTCAAGGAATTTTATTCAATATACATGTATGTATCAATAAATAAAATTATGGGTAATAATTTTACCACAATTAACTCTGAAAAAAAAAAGTAACAAATAAAAATCAAGAATACATATAAGAAAATTCTCTTTACATGTATAAAATTTAACAAGTTTAAGAAATATGTATATCGATAAATAAAAGATGTATGGCAAATAATAATAATAATAATAATAATAATTATAATTATAATTATAATAACAACAATAACAATAAAGAAAAAGGAAAACTATGTCTATACGATTATTTCCATATTTTATTATTATCACTTGAAAGCTAAGTACAATGTCAAATTTGCAGATGTGGAGATCTGGAAATGAAAAAAAAAACATTCTCTCATATAAAAACAACCCATCTATGATTAATTGAATAACAAATTGAAGTAAGTAGATAGCATGGTATATTTTCTGAAAATATAATAATACTTTTCGTTTCCCAAGTTTCTTAAGTTTCGGCGCTTAAATGGGGGTGCGCAGAAGCACGTGGATTTGTTTGGATGATTGTCACTCGTATTTACGGAGTCCGTGGTGCCCTTCCGGTGAGCCCCGTAGCTAGCGGCGCTACCCAGGAGTCGGAGTGTGGGGCAAAGAGGAATCGGCGGCTGGCAGGCGGGAGGGGGGAAGAGGTACACGAGGTGGGGGGAAAGAACAGCAGCAGCAGCAGAACAAGGCCGCCATATTGAATCACTCTCGTTAATTTTTGCGCGAAGGCGGTGTTAATCTTTTACCCCTTACGTGATACCTACGTACTCCTTAGGGTTGATGCGGTGTTTAAAAGGTGTTCAAATATCGTATGATAGAAGATGTCGTATCGTGAATGCGATATCATTATAATAAAGTGTAATATCGTGTCGGATATAATGCGGTGAAGTGCGGTGGGGTCCCTAGGACGAGTGTGTGGAGAGCGGCTGCTTTGTGTAATCGATTTGTGTGTCAAGCGGTTTACACAAATTTGGACCAACCTTGATTGACCCCCAGGTACGTCTTCGGCTTATAGTGAATGTGGGCATGTTGGGTGTCAAAATACTCGGAGATAAACGGGAAATACGTGGGTTTCGTTCAAAACAATCCATCACGATTCAGTGCTGAGAAATATGCGGAAATATACGAGCATGTCGACCTCGCCGTACGCATCGGTTGACCTCGCGATCTCGGAAATCTACATTAACCAACTACGGTCGTGTTGGGTATCAAAATAGTCGGGATTTAACAACGGTTCGATAAATCGGAATAAAATTGACCCAAAATAAACACCAATCCTATCATTCGCGGTAACTCGTGTCGCGGAAACACGATTACAATGTATTTCCGTAACTTGATATTATCGCTTATGTGTTTGCAATTTCTATCACGAAGTTCTACTACTCTAAAAAAAATATAATACGGAAAAAATTGAAAAAATCAAATAAATAAATAAGTAAAGGAAACAAAAAACTAACTACTATCCTCTTAACAAGGAATTCACTTCCACGTCGATAATATTGAATTATTGACTAGTTATAGACTCTTCAAATTTCTACCGTGACATTAGTAACGGTGCTTGTAGAGCGCGATTTCTCGCGCATACAATTAAGTATCTGACTATCATATATTTTTCCACGTTTTAAATTCCGTAATCTCACACGTCGCCGTAGTAGTCTGTCTAAAATTACCGAATCAATTCTGCTGTCGAATGGGATAACAAGAAAGAAAAAAGAAAAAAGGCGGGAGAGATCTTCTCCCGTTGCATATCTCCGTAGTTTACGGTTAAGTAATAAACCTTTAAAATGAAGAGAAACCTATTGCAAACGTGGTGATACGTAAAAATTAAAAAAAAATTACTCTGAAACATTGGCAGAAAAAAAAAATATCATCTCTTTAACCGAAGATTCCAAGATAACGAAAATGGCCACGTATCATATCTCGCGCTTACTACTTATTATTATTATTATTATTATTATGTTAGTACGACTGTCAGTCCGAAAATAATTACACAATCCACCACCACGATGTCTTACTATCTAAACCTAAACCTAAACCTAAACCAGCCACGAGTTTATCCCCAACAAACGGATTGTGCAACGTGGTAAACAAACGGGATAGAATAAAGAAGAAAAAAAAGGATCAAAAACCAACAATAACAATAATAACAACAACAATAATACCGATAATCAATAAATAAAATACGTGTCACGCGACCAGGTGATGTTTATTAAAGAAAAATAAACGAAAACAAACTATAATAATTTTAGGTTTAATATTTTATTTTACTTTATTTTATTTTTCCCTCTTCTTTCTGTTTTTTTTCCCCCTCATATATACAACATGGTAATTTTGGAAAAAATCTTTCCGAGCCTCTAGATTAGTTATGTTTCGTGTGTAACGGGCAAGGAGGAAGACGGGGGGGCGGGTGGTGTCGGGGTTGAGGCGGAGCGGGAGGGAGGGAAGGCGAGCGAGCGAGCGAGCAAGCGAGCGGAGAAGTAATTAATGTGCGACAGTCCCTCCCCTCCCCCCTTCACCACCCCCTTCCGACCCGGCGAGTCGCCGCTCCCCCTCTACCCCCCTGCTGCCACCCTTTTTGCCCCCTGTCCCCTTTGCTTGCTACGGTTAGCTGCCATTGTGTAGAGACGCTACTTCCGAAGCATCAAATTAAATTCGTTTATTTGGTTCGGTAAATTTGTTTCATTTACTTTTAAACACGCTTTATCAATCGTAATACCATTGGTTTCTTTCCATTATATTTTCAACGATCGGTTACAGTTATTTAATCATGTTTCAAATAAGGGATTTTAATCTGTGTTAAGCCGGTTTCAACTCTACCGATTTAGTGGAGGTTAGAATATACTTTTTTTACTTCCTGAGTTGTAATACCTACTGTTTCTGCCTTCCGTTTCAGTCATCATATTTCACACAGATCATCTCGATATTTATCGAGAGGTTAGTTAGTGGCTGTCTCTTTATCTTATATTACAGTGCATACTTCCTCTCTATTATACTTTTTATTAAACATAATTTTCTATTACATACTCTCTCAAAGATCTAGCTTTCTCTTTGGATATTCGATTCCTTTTTTCTCCTCTTTTATTGCTATACGTAACCATTGCATTCACGGAATACTGGAATTCTAAATTTCAATAAATTTTCTCAATCATTTCTTAAAATTTGTCCAGTTTTCAAAGATTCTACTTATTTTATCTACTGTTTAACATTTTTTATATTCAATTTATTTGCTCAATTCTTGTTCTGTTATGTTTCGACATACTCATGGTTCTAAACCTTCTCAAAAACCAATTTTGCCACCTCTACGTATAAAAAGCACTTAATTATCAAAAGAAAACAGAAACTAACAAGGAGGTGAAAAATAAAATAAAAATTGTCAACGTCATGGTTTTATTTTTCTCCAAAGAATTTTTCAACCAGATTTTTTCCTTAATCCATGTATTTTGAAGTAAATAACCTTATTCAACATTGTTACAGGGTCGTAGCACTGGGGAGGATGGAGGCGATGGATTTGGACGGGGATACTGTGGTTGACCTCAGCGTCAGGTGAGAATCTAGTTCTGATTTCTGTTTTATTTCCTCACATCGTCGCAAAATGTATTTAAAAAAAAATGATTTGATCTCGTCCCAAGATATAATATTCATTTTCCTTGGGCGTTAAAATAATAAATCTTTCTTTATGATAATTTTTGATTGAAAGCGAAGAACGGCAGAATTCTTCATTCTGAATGATTTTCATCTGTTATAAACAGCCTTAGAATAAAATTGAATAGGTCTACATAAATATTCTGTATTTACTTTTCCAGTGCTAATAATGCACACGAGTTCTAAAATTCAATTTATTTCAAGCACAAGTTACGTAAAAGAACCAGTTAGTTTTCTGCTTTTACTTTTTCTGTTTATCACAAGTGACCGTGAAATTGTCTTATCATATTTCCTTCCACTATTGCAATATTATTAATTTCTATATTCTATTATTCACGCTGACTATATTCTCCTAAGCTAAACTTTCACTTCGTGTTTAATCTTTCTCTTTTTCTCTCTCCATTTATTTACTTCTTTTAATCGCATTTGTCCACCACAACTTGTCTCTTACCCGTGGTCAACCTCGCATACAATACTATACAATAAACATGATGAATATAAACACCTAAAACATGATTTTTTCATATTTTAATTCAATTGTCCAACAAGCAAAGAAACAATTTTCGTTTTATTCCACAGCAGTAGCAGTAGAAGGGACTCCCCGTCCGTCCCTTCGAATTCTGGGGACTTGGGTGTCCCCCTGGATCTAGGTGCTCATTTTGCAGCTAGTCCTGGGATAGAAAACAACATGCCAGAGGCTAGAAATATTCAAAATGCAACGCGCGGTATACTAGGGGCTAAGTCAGGCGAGGATAGAAGACCCAGACGCAATTTAAGACCAAGAACGGAAAGAAGCTACGCCGAAAGTCCTGACGAACCAAGAATCAATGGTTATGTTAACGGAAATGCCTCTGATAGTGAGGAAGGTAATGAATGTGTAGAATCATACTCACTCTTCGAATTTCTGCAGTTATTGTTGTTTTTAAATTTGAAGAACTCGATTTATTTTCTAGGCGAGATGCCCCCGTTGTTACCGATCAAGGAACTAAGCTCAGACGAATTAGCAGAACGTGAAAGAAATCTTAGGAAACTAAGGGAAGACCTGAGATCTGAAGAAATGAAATTAGTATTGCTTAAAAAGTTGAGACAGTCGCAGCAGCTCAAAGAAAATATTGCGGCCGTACCAAAAGTACCCAGTAAATTACCACCGCCAGTTACAGTACAACCAGTTGCGCACAGGTAACTATTCTAGAGTCCTTGACTGCTCGAAGTTTTGTAATAAATTCTACCTCGCTGATTTTTTACTCGTTTCAAATGTATAATCTTCTATTTTGATTACCCAACTTACTCAGAATTATTCTATCACATTTAAAACTATAGTCACAGGACTGGCAAAGCCCCTCCACCGTTATTAAGAGGCCAACCGCCTCCTAGTAGAGGAAACAGTTTGCACGGACCGCCACCAGGCATACTTTTACCACCTACAGCGGGACGAAGCACTACTTCCAGTACCGGAATGCCACCAAACATGGTAATACCACAGCCTCCTCATCCCAGAGGTAGACCTTCGAGCGTGGCTCCTAACGTTCCAAGTTATCATGCCCCGGCTGACAGAACGGAAAGATCTACCAAAGATCCGACACCCTCGCTTCCTCATCAGGTTGGTGCCAGACTTATGGTATTATTTCAGGGAGGATATTTAGCGAAATTCGATCATTCATAATTTTCAAACAGAGAAATAAGTGCAATAACTACTTTTCTGTGTCTTATTATTACAAAGCAGCTTATTGGGACTCAGGAAAATAAGCCCAGCACGTCTATAAGCACCCCTGCGATTCCTGAGCAGGTACTTTAACACATGGAGATGTATTCAGCTGTTTACTGCTTGTTGTTAGACTTAAATATACGGATCTGCACATAGTCCAATAATTTTAATCAACCTTTGATAAACTTGTGTTACTCTTATTATCGTTTTTAAGCAGGAAAGAACACGGGAAGATAATCAGACTCCGGCTCAGCGTCAAGCCGCAGCTAAATTGGCACTTCGTAAACAGTTGGAAAAAACTCTTCTACAAATTCCACCGCCGAAACCACCGCCACCAGAAATGCATTTCGTTCCGAATCCCTCCAATACAGAGTTCATTTATCTCGTCGGTCTGGAACACGTGGTTGATTTCATCACGAAAGAACCAGCCATACCTCCGCCGCCCGAACCTTTCGAGTGCACTCAGTGCAGAACTGACTTCACTCCTGTCTGGAAATGGGAAAAGTCTGCTGGAGGAGGGAAGAAAGAAGGGCCTAGAGGCCAACATGCTACCTTTCAACGACCTCCTGCTGGTCGTGATCCTAGAGTCATATGCGAACACTGCGTTACGACTAATGTTAAAAAGGCCCTTAAAGCTGAACACACTAATCGGTGGGTAGTATATACTTCTTGTTTCTGTCCAAAGAAAAATCAAGGAAAGTCTTTCGCTAGTGATTTCTTATAATATCGTTCTTATTTCTTTGCTTTTCAACAGATTAAAAACAGCGTTTGTAAAGGCGCTACAACAGGAGCAAGAGATTGAACAGAGACTGGCACAAGCGGCTTGTCCAAGTCCAGATCCTCCTCCACCAAAGCCGGTTCCAAAAGCATCAACACCTACGAGGAGAGTAGCTACTCCTCCAGCACCTCAACAAATACCGCAAGCTCCGGCGCCGGCGCCTACACCTCCGACACCAAAACTTCAAGAACATCCACTAGCCAAATTAGCAGAAAGTGGAAAATTCAGTCCGCATCATGCGGCAGCTGCAGCTGCGTTACATCAACAGTTAATCAGAGGTGAGTTTTCATCATTTTTGGTGATGAAATTGCTTCTTCTTTATCTTGTGAACGAAGAATTAAAAATGTCTTATCAAAATAGACCATAGTTACATGAAATTGTCTTCTTTTTCAATAGTTAACAGCTTTAGAGGCAATTGATTGACTAAAATGTTGTTATTTTTCAGTTTTAATAATTTTTTGTAATAAAATAGTCTCTTGTTGATATTTTGAAGGACGAATTGGAAATTGCTTGTTGAAATAGATTCCAGTTATATGAAATTGTCTTTTCTTTTTAATTGTTGAGAGATTCTGAGGCAAATGATAAATTAAAAATGTTGTTTTCCTTTCTTTAGAATTGACAAAAAATCCAGTTCCTGGATTGCCACAGCACCAACCATTGCCGGCACATTTATTACCGGCATTCAATCCGATTCTTTATCCGTATCAGCTGGCTATGGCACAGGCTGCCGGTTCGAAAGGGCTTGTTGAACTCCAAAGACAAGCAGCTGATCTTCAACGTCAATATTTACTGGATATGATACCGTCTCAGGCATCGCAGGCTCAAAGTAGTCAAGCTCCGCCAAGGGCGCATCCACACAACTGGAAGACGTAACCGAACGCGTTTAAACGCTACCAGTGAATTAATAAAAAGAATAATGAGAAAAGAAGGAGAAGAAAAAAATTTAAATGAAAATAAATAGTCTAAAAGAATAAAAAAAAGAAAATGAAAATGAAATAATAATACAAACGCTGATTAAACGATGTACGTACGTGGATTCATTTAAATTGAAGATAACTGGATCGTACAAATATTATAGTCAATACTGAATATTGATAATTAATTGACATTGCTGCAGTGTTTCATAAAGTATAATTAATTAATTAATTAATTCAATGTATCGTTGAAGATGGAAATTGTTACAGTTGGTAATGATTAATTAATGAATGAGAAAATATAAAAAAGAATAAGAAGAAGAAAAAAAACAAACAAAAGAAACAGTTTTTTTTTTGTTTTAAGGTAAAACAATGAATGCATAAATCTTATCTCATTTGATATGAATATATATTTGTTTATTTATTTTAATATGGATCATCGTCAATAACATAACATGACATAATATAATCCTTGAGATAATGTTGTTACTTTGACTGGCGGTCATCAAGAACAAACATGAAAACCGATCCAATAATTATTATTGATTCGAGAAAATGTTGAGTCTTTTTCTTTCATTCGAATTTTATCATGTCTCGTGAAGTTTACTATTGATCAATATTCAATATCGATATTTGACTTCTGATATTAATTAGAGAATGGAAAATTTTGCACAAATATGATACAAGTTGAATGAAAACAGTAACACATATTTTAGTCTAAGAATGAATCTGAAGTTTTACAAGAGAATTAAGTCGCAATGATGGTGATTATTGAAAATGTTGTCAAAAAATCATTTGTTATTCTTTAATATTTAGACGTGAGATAAATAATTGATTCATTGATTTGTATCTCGTAAATTAAATATGGTAATAATAATGAACAAAAAAAAACGTAAAAAAAAGGAAAGAATGTTTAAATACATACGGGAGAGCCAAGAGAAAATCGGGTTTTTGATGAACATAAAAATTCATTAGTGATGTTTTTTCTTTTTTTCTTTTTTCTTTCTTATTTTCTTTAACGTGAAAAAAATAAAATATAATAAAATAAAACTGAATAAAATAATTCGAGAAAGAAAGAAAAACCGACTAATCAATACAAAAATTGGAAAAAAAAAACAACTAATAATTGAAGATTAAAAGATAAAGAGAGTGTGTAATACAATATATGAGGCACTCGAGTGAATATAATAATTGATAGAACATAATGAACATTTGTAAAGGTCTTAAGGCAGTAATAAGTGTTATATAATAATTAAACAAACAAAAAAAAAACAAAAAAAAAATACAAACAAACAGTCGAGTAACTGAATATAAAAAAAATCTTTCTAGACTTTTAGGATTAAGGACAGTCTTGGTCGCTGGTTTCAGTTACGTCAGCGGCGGTACCTGTACTCTGTGTATATCAATTCTTTTTTGTTTTTTTTTCTCTGGACTGCGAGTATTTTTAAAAACACGAAAAAACCTTAACAACTCTCCAAATTATTATAGATTAAATTTATATCATTTCAAAAAAAAAGAAAAATAATAATAATAGTTATAATTATAATAATAATAAGTCTCCCCATCCCTACCCAGCTCCATTTTCATGGATTCTAGCGATCATTTTACGTTCAGAATTTCTTTCTCTCTGTTTTTTTTTATGCCTTTTTTTCAAAGTGATATTAACTTGCGAGAGAGCACAAAATAAGCAATTTAAAATAATCCCTGATTAAATCGTTACGCATCCGAACAGACATAATTTAATATCGGGGAATATTGCTGGAATCTTTCTTAAAACACTTATCTGATTTGGTTATTCGTTAGCCTTTTCTTCTGAAATAGAATTGATCGTAAATTTGATTCATTCAAGAATTTCCTTTCCTCAATTTCACAATCTCAATTAAACTCGATGAAATTTCTTCAATCTTGTACGGTATCATAGCTGTGAAGAGACTGGCATATTTTCCCTGTATTATTATTATTATTATTATCATTGGGGCCCCTCTGTTTTAGAATAATAATTTCTCGTCAACACACTCATCATTTATTAAATAATAGCCGTTCATGTCCGATTCACTAAATAAATATACTATAGTCTCGATATTTCTCGGTATATATTAAAATAAAATACATAGTGTAATTGTCCCTCTTTGTAATACACAATAGATTTCAACTCATAAGTAAATATACACCATTAATCTATGATCGCATAATAGATAAAGATCTCTGTGTTTTGTATAATAAAGCGAGATGTTGAGATGTTTTTTTTTCTTTTCTTCTCTTTTCTCTTATTTCTTATTTTATTTATCTTCAAATTTTTTACTCTCGAAAAAAAAAGGAGGAAAACAATTCTGGGAAATTATTGCTCACTTTTTTATGGAAAATCATGGAAGTCTGTGCTTCTTTTTTATCAAAAGGAATCTAGCTTAAGATTTTAAACGTTTCGAGTGCGCCCGTTAGACGAACAGATCCAACTATCGAGTCTTTCTCGATTTTTAATAGATTTTTTATTCTTTCATTTATTTCTTTTTCTTGTCTCTCCTTTCTGGAAACTCGTTCTTAACGAAACTGTAGAGTCATGAAATACGGAGTGGGTCTCGGAAGCATCATCTATTTTCATTACTATTTCAAAATTATAAATAAATTCCAATTTATCTGCAATTTACGAAATAAGAAAATAAAAATAAAAATTGAAATAAAATACATGTTTTAAACTACTTACTCTGTATCTGATGACTCTATATAATATAATTTATTCGATATTTTTTGTCCTTTGGGTCTGTGTGGTGCTAAACCTGCTATATTAAGAGCTGATATTTTTTTTTTTTTGCGCCAAATCAATTAATTGTGAGAAAATAAAACGTGGTAGAGGAAGAATCTGTAAATTATAAACGAATGAATTAACTATGCTAAAATAGATATTAATTTAAGTCTACAACCAAGCAGTTAGGTGAACAGGCCTCAAAGGACCAAATTCTTTAGTATTTATGCCTGCGATATGGTCGATATACGAAGTTCAGTCAATGCTAAAGTGTCAATGTTTGACATTATTTATGCTGGGTAATATCTTTGCTACGCTTTTTAAATACCAGCGTAAAGATTCAATTACATAAAGAGATTGTTTTTAGAATAATAATTACAACTGACGGACTGCTTTGTATTTTGATCCTAACGCGTATGTATCAACAAGAACCTCTTTTACCCCCGTCAATCAATAGAATTAAAAGTTAATTAATGAATTATTACGAAAGGTAAAACAAATAAAGCTTGTCAATGATTGTATTTAGACATTGGGATTTTATTTATAAACTTTCAATTTCTTAGGTAATAAAGTAAATATATAGGTATATATATATATATATATATATATATATATATATATATATATATATATATATATAAATTTATATATATATTTATATATGAATAATTATTAGGCATATTTATTACACGAGGTACAATATTTACAGTTTTTATTAATTCATAGGTAAAATGATAGTAATTGAATAATGATGATAAATCTTCAAGACCTTTGTCGTTTGGAGAATGTTAAGAAAACGAATTAGCAACTTATATACGTATATTTCGAGTTCTTGAATATATTTCTTTTGTTTATAACAATAAAGCTAATTACTTTTCATTTCTGAGATTATTTTCTATCATGATTCTTAGCTCTTATACACGTATTTCTAAAGCAGAATATATAACTTTATAATCCAGATTACATTTTATTCTACACCAGTTTCTCCAAAGATTGTTAATGCTAAACAGTTTCTAAACCAGTTTAACTAGTCATTTAGTAAAATACTGGATTGAGAAATTACGAAATTGTTGAAGCAAATGTGAACTATGTAACACGGTGTGTTTTATATGGCAAGGAATTTGCTTTTCTTGGCTTTATTGAGTTCCGTCAGCTTTTCAATGCGTGTGACATAGTAGATTGAATTCAGACCAGAATCTGAACGTTCAAAAAACTAGCCAAGACGAATTATTATTAAACCCGAATTTACTTCTGTTTCTTTTCATTCGTCTGATTTATACATTTCTTAAAATGCTTCGTACAAAATGGATACAAAACAGGATGATCACATGTCCTACAAGCTGCGGCTAAATGAGAACAGCATCTCAAACCTCGGTGGCAACACGAAGCCCACAATTGAGGACCGGCGACCGCACAATTGCTACAGTAACAGTCTCCTGTAAAACAATTAGTGTATTCGTAATTCGATAAGCCAAAAACTATTGACAATTATTTTTTATCAGATCTGCATTAGCTCAAGAAGTCCTGCTTATTCTTAAGCCGTATGTAAATCTGATTCATAAAACAGTAAATAATGTTCAAGTGCTGTGAAAACAATAATTGATGAATTAGATTCGGGAAATTAGTAATTAATAACAGGCAAATTCTCTTTCGCGGTGTAAGAATGGGGTAATAGAACTCCGGTTGGCGTTAGTCATTTCGAACCAAGTTTAGCAAAGGAAATTAAATTACTCGAGTCTACAGAGATCTTGTTTGGTTTAAAATTGAATCACTTTGCGTTGGTCGTGGAATGAACATCTAACATAATATCGTCTTAAAATTCATTTTTTTACTTCGCTCTTTTTGTCTATCTTGCGAAGTATTGTGTGGGATGTTTTCTTTTACATAACTATTACTTTCGCGTGGTATATACGAACTACAACTAAAAAACATATAGTATGTAATTCCATATCCTATTTTTGTAAATGTGGTCGCAATGTTATACACTCGTACGGGAGGGAGTGGTTACTGTCAAGGTCGGTTCATTGTTGACTCTGACGTTATAGAATGCAATTCATACCTGAACTGACGGACACAGTGACTAAATCAAAGAACCGTGAAGATTTAATTGCATCGTTTCATAAATCCGTGTCATAGTTCCTATTTCATTATTCATTCACGGTGAGAATTTTCTGCTACTAATTGCAAACTTCGAACGAATGCCTTCTTCGAAATCCGTTCAGTGTTATACTATATTTTCGGCTACTAATTGAAAACTTCTAATGTATGCTTTCTTCGAATTCCATTCAGTGTCATACTATATTTTCTGCTACTGATCGAAAATTTCGAATGTATGCTTTCTTCGAATTCCATTCAGTGTTATACTATATTGAAAAGAATACGATATACATCGCGACTCCTAAATTTTTGACTAGATAAATTCGATTTACTTTAACACGGAATATACACACAAATTTCGACGTTATTACTTGTAATTGTTTATCTCACCATGAGGACAATCGACGGATTTTCGTGCCTCAGCTCTTCGACATTCCAAGCCATCTTCACCCTCTGGACAAGACGTTGAAGTTTCAGAGATGGAGTTTTCACCAAGAAGCTCATTCATCTAAAATCAATAAGAGATGTGAATGAAAATTAGGACAAACTGAAGAAGAATTCATTTCAAAATACGTGATAGAAAATTCCCGCTTAAGAAGAATTTGAGTAATTCACGCTACGTGAAACGCGAAAATTTTCACCTGTTTGAATGCCCCCGGTTTAGAAAACATTTTAACTAATTTAGCAAGCGCTGTATTAGCCGCATTTACATTTTCTTCCCCATTTTTTTCTGTCGATGAATTTACACTCTGTTGTATAAAAACTATAGACAATATAACTAATATAATTCTGCAAGTCATTTTTATAGTCTTTCAAAACTAAGAAACTAAAGTAGAGTTTTATTATCCGTGATCAGTTCGCTCCAAAATTTAAATCGCTACTGACAGGTGCGCGGAACGATCTCTGGGGATTTAAAAGTCCACGAACTCGTTTTGCACTTACCGCGATCGCATCTTTTCTGGTGGGGGAAAGAAATATTCTTGGAGGTAGGTAGGTATAGGTAGGCAGGTAGTACGTATGTGATATTCCGTATGATACAATTTGAAATCTCTGTGTATATCATACCATACAGTCGCGCTTGAATTATTTTCGCTGAATTAGTCATCAGTGAATATATATGTATATGTATATAACTGACTGTGGACATATCCGTTTGTACCAAATACGTCATACCCGTCTTGACCTTACAGTACATATCATAGATTTTTTTCGACACAACACTAGATATATATTGCATTATTCATCGATAGATCCTTCTTACAGTTAAAATGACGTAATAATAAATTATTAGATCAGCGGTAAGAACATATGATAGTATAGTACAGCATTCTGCATACATAATAAATTAGTCTACCATGTGTAATCAGAAATTCAATGTACCAGGGTGATTCAATTTGACCGGGCCATATTTTTAGGATAGATTCTTTATGAAAGTCTACAAGACTACATGTCAGTCACCGAAAATTTAAGGGACTCATTGTTTCCGAGTTACAAAAGGTACTGACTGATTAAAGAACCTATAGGTTCTAGACATCGGTGACTAAGGCAGGGCTGGCTAATGACTTAGGATTATAAACTGTGTAGTGCCTGTGACGGCGCGAGTTTCTGACTAAGACATCCTGGTGTAATTTACGCCTTCGGTCTCAACGTCCAGCTGCAATGTCTGCAATTGTTCGGTTGCCAGAATGGGACAAACGATTGCCAGATCATGGTACGTGTAATTTTAGGTATATGATTGTGTTTTATTATGCTGCACCTACTGCTCATGTAATAGATAAAATAAAGGGCTGCGGGGAGGGAAACATGAAGATTACCGAAATAATCAACTATTAGTATATCTAGGAATTCATTGCTGCAGCATCAATACAATATTACTCGTATCTTGGAAATAAATATGTACTCATCGCTGCTGATCAAGCTTCTGTTTGCTTTGTGGAATACGCGTATATCGCACTTGTATCTCGTTAACGCAACCCCACACGAACCCTTTGGCGCCACGAAGGCCACTGACTCCAGGACAGGTGCTCCTACCCAAGGTCAGTGCTGGTGCCAACAGGGTGTGAAATGATATTGCCATCTCGTGGTTGCATTCACGAACTACTTTTGCCGCAGACATTACTACGCCCTACGGTATGCAATCTTAAGTTAGTAACACAGAAATGGCACACGGATTGCATACTATCAGGTGTACCGGTGTTTGCGGCTAAAGTAGTGATCAATTCGCTCGGTAGTATAAGTATGTAGGAATCTTCCATGTCATATATTCCACACATGGAATCTATAGCATATGGCATAAGTAGATAACATATAAATACCAGCCAGAGGTTATCTGCCGTATATGTATTTATATCGCTCATTCCTCATCTCAGCGGAAGACGTATTAATTATCATTAGATACTCCAGAAACTTAGAATCAGTAAAGTACCCATTCCATTATAGGTTAACCTATGTGTAATACTACATATTTTGTCAAATTATTATGAGTTTCAATTGGAATATAATCGGTAAAAAAATCTCTCTGCTTTATGAAGAGATGGAATATCAATCTGACTATAATACCGATAAATTTATGAATGATTTAAAAACTGTGAGTACACTATTTATTTTTAATCCAAAAATAGTACGAGTTAATTTATTCATAAGAATCCATTATTCTCTATCTGAATTATTACGGTTGTCTACCTCCTCTTCTTATTTTATTCATATTGATATTTTTTTTCTACACATCCTCAATATACAAATTTTCAGGAGATGATGAAGAAAGTGTCGATTCCTAATGAATTATCGGAACTCGAAGGAGATTTTCGTCGGTAAATTCAACATCATTAATTTCAATATTTTTATAGTTACAAAACATTAAATCATTCTATTAAATAACATGATCCAGCTAACGGAAAATCATTTTTTTCTATTATTATTCAGATTGTTTATTTATTTTTTTCATATTTAACAGGATTCAGCTGCTCAGGAATTCGATTGATAAACGTCGATCAATTTTGACCAAACTATTCAGTCTTACAAATAATTCGAACGGCGTCGACATGCTTATTGAATATTGCGATTATTATCAATCATATTGCTTCGATTCTGAGCAGGAAAACATCAATGGTAATTCCACAAAATATGTTTAAACAAATCGTTATTTAAGTTGACTTTATAGCTTTACAGTTGTTCATTTCCATCTGTACTTTGTCAGTTATCACACATTTGGCTGGCTGATTAGACTCTAAACATTCTTCATTTCCTATTACTTATCTGTTATAGGTAGCTAGTAAGTCTAGCACAATCTGTTATCAAGTATATAGAAATTATTTATTTTCTGTTTGGTAGATAGTCCGTTGAATCAGCTAATGATACTGATCCGTGATGCATTCATGATAATGGCTAGAAATGGAACCACTGAGAGAGTGCTTCTTGATGTTTGGGAAACGCTCTTGGAAAATATTGGGTAATAATCCTATTTTATTTTATTTTCACTCAACATGTCGCAATTTCTTCTTTGGGGCTAGAGCGAGTTCTTGATATACTTTTTATCGAGTCTTAGGTGGTCCCCATTGGCTTTCCATATGCAATGGACATTTCATCCTAGTGGTACGTACCTCCTCACAGATGTATCTTCCACTATTTATTTATTTTGATACAAATCGTGTCTTCAATATTTTCAATCTGATAATTTTTAGAAAAGAAAAATGACTTTTTACCCAACTTAATTATAATGATTGCTTATTATAACTTGGAGTAATCAATGCGATATTTTAGATTTACTACGCTTTGGTTCCCTGGCCATCGTTATTATGGCAGACTCCGATTTAAACGCTGCAGTACAGGCTTTTATCGGATCGTATCACACTTTCTACAAAGTGTCGAAAGTTCTAGTCCAGGAACCAATTAAGGAACAACTCTTGAATACAACGAGGAATGAGGAATTCAAAGATAGAATATTGTCTAATTTGTTTGTGTTTCGTAACACCGAGGAAGCTCTTGGGAATTTGAATGGCAAAGATAAAGTTGAAGCCATTTCTATATGGTCTGAAAATGTTAGTGCTGCCAAAAAATTTTCAGCAAATGTACAGGTATGTGGGTACTGAATTGGCTTTTATGATATACTTCATTCAAAATTCCAAGGACAACAATTCATTGCATTCATCTATTTGACTGTACCTCTTTTAGTAATTCTGAAAATTAAAATTATGTTCTTTTCCAATCATATAAATTAAATCGTTTATTAGTATATTAGTGATTTATTATACTTTATTATTATATTATTACAGACTGACACCATTTGGATAAACGCACTCGGACTACTTGATTTCGGTCTTCACTCAATACATACATCTGTCACAGAGATCCCCTTAAAATTTCGGAATTCTGAATTGTCAGATTTAAGTCACGAGTTTAAAAAAACTCATACAAAAACAGCAAAGAAATACGATCATTTCTATGGAGGAAAATGGCAGAGTCCTGTCAATGGAAAATATTGGACCAATCAGAACGGAGACTCCATTGCAGAAGCTACTGAGTAAAATAAATAAATTCAACTTGAATTTAGGATAAAGCTCGGGTATTCATCTGAAATTCAATATTTTCAGAAAAGACTTTAGAAACTGTGCCAATGCTGCCCGTGGGGCATTCCAGCTCTGGCGGTCCACAAAACTATCCCAAAGGGTAAAAGTTATTAGATGTTTTGCGGAAAGACTTCGTGCGAATGGGTGAGATGCAGAAATTAAATAATGATTTTCAGAGAGTATAGTTCACTTAACTAATTCATTTTTTCTCAATCTCTTTTCAGAGAGTCAGAGTATGCCAGTATAGTTTTGAAACTTCTTGACCGACCCTTGGATTTTGGAACTTTATTATCTATTGTAAGAGATGGAGAGGCTGAGATTTTGACTACACCAGAACCAGTTGGAGTTATTGCAATTGCTTCGAATAGCCAAGAAACGCTTTTCGCAAAATTGATAATAGCATCTGTCACAGGCAATGTTGTTACAGTTGTGTTGAACAGCAACTTTTCCGTGTCTTTTGCACCGTATTGCAATTTGTTAGGAACTTGTGGCTTTCCTCCAGGTGTTATTAGCTGTATATTCACCACCGATATGACCATTGGTACAAATTATGATTATTCAAAATACTTCGACAGAACGCTTCCGGAATATTTGGAATCTCCAAATCAAAAAATCTTTGATTCGTACAAGCATAGGACAACCGAAAACACATCATATAATAATATCTTCATCTCCGTCACGAAGCCCAAGTCTATCTGGATTCCTATTCAGTAACTCTGGTTGCAATATGACTGAAACGCTCATACTCTCGTTATTTTTAGAAATCAAGATAAAAAGCACAATTTTATATCTATATAATTTGTATACAAGGAATTACTCACCGGTAATTGATAAATTGTTATAGATTTTGTATATAATGATAAAGTAAATATTTTTATACGAACTTATCCATATTGATAAAATAATGTGGTATGTATGTAAATATGATGAGTAAAATAAAAAGTGAATATTTTACACATTCATATTTTATTTTATTAATATCCATACCGTAGTACAAGTGTGTCAATTATATTCAATCGACGGACCCGTTATATGCTCTAATTTTCTTATATCTGCACAATACGACATGCACGTATTATAGATTTATTCGGAAGTTAATGCTGCATTATTTTTCTAAAATCGTAGTTCCAATAGCCTGCCGACATTTGAATCCATATAATTATTCGCCGCGCGTAGTATATTTCGCGGCGTTTGATTTCTACATAGGTATAAAATTTCCCAAAATTCAGCAGGTATAAATTCTCGGGATATTTGTGTAACACGTTGGTGAAACTGTTTAACCAGTGGCGTCTCCACAAGGGAACGATGCGTTCAAGTCGAAACGTAAATATTACGCAATACAGTGGTTTATCGTTGAAAAATAATGCATCTATTAATATAAATGTGATTAATAGTTGTGCTCCGATATAAAAGTGAATCAATAAAACTGATACTAATGTGAGCTATACTTTAAAAACGGTGTATAAACTCGTTGTTTTATAACCTTCTTCTCGCGATCTCGGAGAAATGTCAAAATGGCGTCTTCGCAGGACGCTTGGTATCTTTCGTTGTTGGGTTTAGCCGAAAACTTTCGTACATCTAGCCCGCCTGATATTAAATCGTGCATTCAGTGTCTGCAGGCTGTATTTAACTTCAAACCACCCCCCAGGGTTGAAGCAAGGACACATTTACAGCTTGGCAACATCCTACTCACGCACACCAAAAACATCGACCTGGCGCGATCCCACCTCGAACAAGCGGTAAGTTTTACATTTTATCACATCTTTACAACTTGGTTTATATCAACCTAACCTACCCCCGATTTTACGTCTTTAAAAACGAACGATAACAACTTTTTCATTGACATCGAACGATCCTAACCTGTCCAGAAATTTTACCTGGCACACCCCCTTAATTATAATATAAAATACACTCATTTGAGAGCTTTTACTACATTATGTTTACTTTTTCAACTAATGATTTTCTCCACTTATGGCTAATTTATTCTCAATAATTAAACTAACAAAACATATTTATTTACAGTGGATGTTGAGTCAAAATATAATCACCTTTGACGACGTTAAATTTGAAGCTGCAAGCGTCGTTGCCGAGTTGTACGAACAACAGCAACAGCCCAGTTTAAGTAAACCGATTTTAAGGAAGGCTATAGAGTTGTCGCAGCATAATGTCTACTGGCATTGTAGGCTCATTTTTCAGCTTGCTGTAAGTATGGAAAAAAGTTTTAAAAACTTTCATTTATGAGTATTTTTCTAATAGATTCTGTTATCTCATCTTTATATCCATTTTTTTCAGCAAATACATGCGTCGGAAAAAGACTTTGTCGTCGCTAGCAGTTTGCTTGGTGTGGGAGTCGATTATTCTCATATAAGCAATGCCAGCTATACTCGGGTTCTATTTATATTAAGTCGAGGAATGCTATTGTTGATAGACAAAAAATTTACCGAGGTTCATCCTCTTCTCAATCAAGCTGGACATCTAGTAGAAACTTGGCAGGGAAGCCCGCACCAAAAAGAATACTTGAAAGTGTATTTTTTAGTGCTTCAAGTTTGCCATTTTCTTATGGCTGGTCAGGTACGTTAATTATCTTAAATATTAAATACAAGGAGGGTATAAAATAACACATCTCACGTTTATTTGGAGCTGAATTTCGAACTATTTCAACAATTATGCTGATTTATTGGTTTTTAGACCACAATTTGATACTTATATCCCGTAAACCATTTTCAGTTTTTTTTTTTTTTTTGGGACTCAAAGATGTTGAATAATGAAAATTAGAGTCATAAGATCTTCAATATTATGTAAAGAAATTAATATTTGGGTTTTATGTACAGGTAAAGAGTGTGAAACCTTGCCTAAAACAGTTGCAGCAAAGTATACAAACGATAATGTCACCGAGTTGGCCTTCAGATGAAATAGTCACTGGTTCTAATATCGGAGATATGTTTGTATGGATGCCCAAAGAACATTTATATGTGTTGGTATACCTTGTCACAGTCATGCACTCAATGCAGGCAGGTTACATGGACAAAGCTCAAAAATATACTGACAAGGCTCTCACGCAAATTGAAAAACTAAAAAGTGAGTTTCTTTCATGATCTTCAAGGATTACTCACCTTAAGAGAGTTTGAATTAGCTGTTCTTTGCTTTTCGAGAGATGAAAGTCGTGCCACTCAATTCCTGACACACTTTTCTTGTTTCACAGTTGTTGACAACAAACCAATCCTGTCTGTATTTCAACTCATGCTACTAGAACACATAGTGATGTGTCGGCTGGTAATGGGAAACAAGAGTTTAGCCCTTGCGGAGATATCTCAAGCCTGCCAACTCTGTAGGCGGCAACCGCGCCTTCTACAAAGTCATAAGCCACAATTGCACGCGCTTTTAGGACTCTATGCAATGTCTATGAACTGTATGGAGGCTGCGGAGGCGCAATTTACAGCTGCAGTTAGAGTAAGTGAAACACGAGATTGAATTTTAAATTTCCTTGTTATGATTATAGCTGAGTTACGTCCTGAATGTTCTATTAATTCTTGATTAACGATATTATAGACTTCACAAGAAAGAGAACTGTGGACCTTTGCAAATTTGAATTTAGCAATAGTTTACCTCAGAACAAAAAGGGATGCTGAATTGGGGGCCCTTCTCGAAAGGATAAACCCAGAATCTTTACCCTCACATTCCCACTCTTTGAGAGCAGCGGCATACTATGTTCAAGGACTCCAAGCTTTCTTTGGGGCAAGATACAACGAGGCGAAGTAAGTAATTCGTATTTATTCAGTTTAAATTGCCATGTTTCTGATTCCTCTTTCATAGAGAAGTTAATTCTCACCAAATATATTGTGTCCCTCTTCAGAAGGTATCTCAGAGAGACTCTGAAGATGGCAAACTCGGAAGACCTCAACAGACTAACATCGTGTAGCTTAGTTCTATTGGGTCACATATTTCTATCTCTTGGTAATAGTCGAGAATCAATGAATATGGTCACACCGGCAATGCAACTGGCTTCCAAAATACCAGACGTACATGTCCAGCTCTGGGCCAGTGCAATCCTCAAAGGTATTAATCTGAAAAATATTGTAAACTTTGTTTATCACCTTTTCGACTTTCACATACACTGAGAACTCCTTACTGGATTCTTTCATAATAAAAATTGTGTATCATCTTTACAGACCTCTACAGAATATGCGGTGATCCAAATCGTGAAAGTGAAGCGTATCAAATGCACTGTAATTTTTCTCAGATGCTTTTAAAGGACCATTTTCAAAGCACGCAAATGGGCGAGCACACGCTAATTCAGTGGACCGATGGACCCGTTCCCCAGCTACCAAGCAATCCGCCTCCATCCACGTCGCAGGGTGTTCTCTAACCAAGCCTAAAAAATTAAAAGATATCAGCTCGCGGACTTACTTAATTTGCTATGATCGCTGGCCTTAATTGCCCCAGAATTCAATAGCGATTGTAAAACCTGTTTTAAAGGTTTGTAGAGAGAGTTGGCGATAGAATCGTTTATGAACTCTGATTACAAAATGAACCAAAAACAAACAGAACAGGTCCAAGTTGAATGCACGTGCGAATTATACCCTACTCGGAGAAGAATCAAGATTATCATTCTTTTTTTTTTTTTTTATCGTATCGAAGTGAATTTAAATTACATACGTTGGAGTCTAACTAAATTTGTATTAATTTTTTTATTTCGATCATGCTAAGTAACTTTATCTTTGAAGTTAACAAAATTCTAGGACAAAGTCCCTGTCGAAATTACCACATTTATGTAAATTATGTGGCACCTTATTGGTTTTTTTTTTTTGGGCACTTTTCATCATTGCTTTTCCAGTATTGTAATAGGAGGTCAAATATATACAAAGATTCATGTATTTTTATAATTTAAGGATTTTTTTTTCTAATCATTATTTTTTCTTCTTCATTGCGATTGAATCTTCGATTTTTTATATACCCTCGACTGATTTGAATAATTTAATTGCTCTAAAACGATTAATATTGGTTTGAAAATGATGTTTTTTTATGCGCAAATAATTTCAGAATTATGTTACCTGTATTCATTAAGAATGCATTATAACAATTTTAAAAATATCTTGTTTTAGCTCCCGACTTAACTATCTGTAAATGTGTATTTTCATCCTAGATATTTCGATTCAATTCACTTTCAATTTCAATAATGTAACTCGAATTGGAAATAGAACGAATTTTCAAAATTCAGCTTCCAAATAAGTTTTGAAGAAAATAAAAAATGCACTTGATAAATACAAGTAATTTAAATTGCATAGAAACGTATGAAAACGCTGGATGTAAGTGTGTGTAAAACGTACAAATTTAATTAAATTAAAGGTAATAATTAAAATAAAAGTAATGAGCTAAGGGGGTACAGGCAAGCGACACTACATACAACGGTGTACAGTAGTAGGTCATAAAGTTGTACGTGAGAGTGAGAAAGAGAGAGAGAGAGAGAGAGAGCGAGAGAGAGAGAGAGAGAGAAAAAGAGAAAAAGATACATACAGGGTATGCCAAAGAAGTGATGTCAAGTATTTTTCATATATATATTTGAATGATATATAAAATGAATATGTATGATTTTAAATACCGAATAATAATAATATAATTATGGTTTCGATTTTTCTTTTTTGGCACACCTTGTATGTACACCTAATGAGGGATAAAAAAAATAAATTAAATAAAATTAAAAAAATTAATGAATAAGAATCGTAAAGTTAATATAAATATTAAAAGTTATAAAGAATTAACATGACATATATAGAGCTGCAGGGGCCTTAGCGCTCGGTAACTTAAACTAATGAAACTAAGGCATTAATTAAATAAATAATATTATGTCTAATATTTCTAACGTTTAAGTTACCCCAGCGTCTTGTACATAATTTAATTACTAAATTTACAAGATACAATGAAACGGAGGAGAAACGTAAAGTAATAATTTCAAAAGAATTATTGTTATATCGAGTAGTATTTATAAGCGTGGATATAAGCGTGTAGTCAGAGGAAGAGTGACGATTTCAATAAATAAAATTGGGATTTGAAAAATTCATCGCTAGGATTGTCTGTACTTTAGTACAGTCAATTGCCATACCTATACATTATTAAAAGATGAGTTCTTGAGTGGATTACGTTGAAAATACAATTCTTTTGCATCATTATATCATTAATAATCAATCCTTAACTGACTCTTACGCAACGAAAACGCATACTTGATACCGCTGCTATAATGAAATTATTATTATGCAGTTTGGTAAATAAATCATGATTCTGTCCCAAGTTTATGTCCCTTCTTCCGACACTCAATCTCTGATAACGCTCTTAGATATGGCCGCAATGGAATATTAAACTTAAGCTACTTCTAAGCATCCCGGGAGTGTGCTATTGTAAATATACATATATAGTATCTTTGAAAAAAAAAAAAATGGATACAAACAATCTGGCAGGTGTGAAGATGAAGAAAAAAGAACAAAAAAAAAAGAAAAAACAAATCCTATATATTGAAGTTACGGTTGTTTAGGATGCGCTTGTGTATAAACAAAAATATGAAAGAAGAAAAAAAAAACATTGTGTAGTTTTTGTAATCTTTAATCAAGCACCAACGACACGCTCCGATTTTAGATTACACATAGGGCTAGGCATAAGTAACGAGTGTGTGTGAGAGAGAGAGACTCGGATAGTTGTGAGGGATTGTGAAAACCAGAAACTCTTAAATCTTGTACAGGCTGTTTTACCACAAATGTATGTATTTTTTAAATATTAGAAAAAAGGTAACACACTACATTATATATGGAAAGAGTTCGTTTTACCCCGAGCAGCTCAGTTTGTCCCTTCCTACTATTTTCAACGATGCAAAAACATATCTTTGACAAATTCATTCATTCGTTTTCAAATATACAAATCAAAATAATCATTCATTAAGGTCCTGAGCTACTACAGTAGTCGTCTTCTTCTTCTTATTATTATTATATTCCACGCTGTGTATCCAGCTTACTACTACTTCTCGCTAACTTTTTATAAAAGATATTTATTTCCCTTATTTTGTTTTGTTTTGTTTATTCACAATAAAACAAATCATTTGTTACTTATTTTTCTTCCGTTTATCAAGCTTTTTATTTTATATTAGACTCCACTAAAATATCAATACAATATATGAACGATACTAAGAAGTGTTTCTTCAATTGATTAATCAATTGATGAATTAATACACAAGTTTCAAGAAAAGAAACAGGATTATTATTCATATAACAACTAAAACTATCCTTCAATATCGTTTTTATTTTTATTTCTTAATAATTTATTTACAGTTTATACTTTTTACTATTTTAATTCATTGTAGAATTACTTCCTGTACCAGACCTGGAGAGTTTTCATCCTCTTAACTTTCTTCTGGAGTTGCAATATCCCATACAACAAAGCCTCTGCGGTTGGGGGACATCCTACAAGATAGCAGAGAAAACATACATAATCAAAACAATCAATTCATTTCATAATATAAAAAAAAATATAATCCAAAAAAACCTACCAGGTACGTAAATGTCAACAGGTACCAGTCTGTCGCATCCTCTAACAACGGCGTAGCTATAATGATAATATCCTCCTCCGTTAGCACAGCTACCCATAGAGATGACCCATCTTGGTTCTGGCATTTGATCATAAACTTTCCTCAAAGCCGGTGCCATTTTGTTAGTAACTGTTCCTGCGACTATCATAACATCGGCTTGTCTTGGCGAAGCTCGAAAAACTACTCCAAATCTGTCCATATCATAGCGAGGAGCAGCGATGTGCATCATTTCAACGGCGCAACAAGCCAAACCAAAAGTAAGGGGCCATATCGAACCCTTGCGACCCCAATTCAGCAGATCGTCCAAACGAGCTAAAGCGTATTCGGCCCAGTTGCTAGTGTCTTGGAAAGGACTGTAAGGCTGTGTCGCTGATTTAGCGTCGATTTTAGCTACCTTACTTTCCGTAGGTTGAGGAGCTGTTTCTACGCTACGAATCTGAGACGCTATAGGGGCGAACGATCCTTGGGTTAATCCATTCTGACGGACTAAGGCTATAAGGCCTTGTTGTGTGCCGCCTGTGAAAGTTTAGAGAAAGGGGTAAATCAGATCGGATTTCCATTCGAAGTGGTTTGGTGTGAAATCGGGTATTTTGAGATTAAGGTTAGGTTAGATAACGTCGTAACAATTTTAGCGCGTAGTTCGGTTGCCTTAAGAGCAAACTTTCGTTTCATCGTATTGTAAATTGGGTATATTCAATTGTTATGTAATGTAGATAGAATTGCCTTTTAACTCTGCCAGTTGAGACTATAAATGAAAGGTAAAATTATTCTGTGGTGGAACCCAGCGCGACTGAATGAGACGATAATTGGGTGAAATGAAACGCACAGAGCGCAGGGGGAGACAATATATGACGTTAAAATAAACGAGGAATGAAGAGATTCAACGTATTTTTAATGAGAATAATTATTTGTTATTGAACTTACGATTTAATACGATGGAACGCAACATCTTTTGGCTCGATCGTACACTGACGTCAGAGCACTTCTGCTCCAAAACTTTTCTGCTATATGTCGCGTGAAGTTCTAACTGCGAAACCTGAATTGCTATCGAGATTTATCGAAGCTTGTTTCGAACTCAAATCTTTTATTGTTTTATATAAAATGTGGACAAGTTTTAGAGACGAGATTTTACAAGAAATATAATTCCGACTTACAAGATTGAAATTCTTGAATCTAAACTCTTTAGGATAGCATATTTTAGTCAATTTCGGGATATTATTCAGGACCTTTCACTAGCTTAGAAAAGGCTGGTAACACTGTCGTAGATTACGAACCGCATGTTTATAGCAACCCGTCGGCGTGCGGGCTTTCAGTTTCTCAATTAAACGTCTTGATTCGTTGTTAGTCGTGATGAATAAACTGGTTTATATCGTATAAATCTTATTTATTTTCATACCCTACCGTCGTTCCTTGAAAAGCAAACATATCAGTGCTTAAGGTCAGTTGTTTAAAGCGTGTCAAAAACTTGGAAGAAAAATATTGGGGTTATCAGATATTCGGGGTTAGGTTAACCGCTGTCTTAAAACAAGAATTGTCATCTAAACGAGTTACAAAAACCGCTGTTAATAATGGACGACCAAATTTGTCCCCGTTGTAAAACAACAAAATACCGAAATCCGTCTTTGAAATTAATGGTCAATATATGCGGCCACGCATTATGCGAGAGTTGCGTAGATCTGTTGTTTTTGAAAGGTAATTAATAAGCTTCGATTCTTATCTCCGACCGAATTTCTCCTACCTCTTACTTTTTCATTCACCTTATTAAGAGCCGAAATTTATTTATAGGATCTGGAGCCTGTCCAGAATGCCAAATTCCATTACGAAGAGGGAATTTTCGTGTCCAATTGTTCGAAGATTCTATGGTGGAAAAAGAGGTTGATATAAGGAAACGAATTCTGAGAGATTTCAATAAGAAAGAAGAGGATTTCCCCACTTTAAGAGAGTATAACGACTACCTAGAAGAAATAGAAAGCCTGATCTACAACCTGGCAAACAATATAGACTTGTTAGAGACAAACAAGAGAATCGAAGCGTACAAAAAGGCTAACAAGGATCAGATATTAAAAAACAAGTCTAAAATAGGCAGGGAAGAATACGAACTTGAGGAATTATTGGAGTTGGAAAAACAGCAAGAAGATGAGCGAAAGTTAGAGCTAATTAAACAAGAGGCTGAATTAAAGAAGAAGAAAATAAGAGAAAAGGAGGCTTTGATAGACGAGTTGATGTTCTCTGAAGCAAACGCCAAAAATATTGTACAAACTTTTGCATCTAGTATGCAAGCTACTAGAGAAGAAGAAGCTAAGGTTGTCCCTGTTTCGAAAGTAACGCAATTTAGTACAGGAATTAAATTTGGAAGACAAGGGCACCAGACCTTCTTACCTGTTCCTAAGGCTGAAGAGGGACCAGCTTTTGTCTATAAACCGATAGTGCAGGAAGTTGAAGGCCCTTGTCCTCCCAGTTGGCAAGAATTGGAATCTAGAGGATACGTTTCTTACGTTAGAACAGAAACTCAGGCAGATAGAGCCGGCGGTTTCAAATCAAATATCGCGTGTCTGAGAGCTTTGCAAGAAGCTATGGCTGGGCTGTACCATAATCCTTCACAGCGACAGTCCGAACCTATGGCTATTTGACCTTATGATTGGTCTTAGTTTATTTATTATTATTTAAGGAATCGATGATGTTATTATTATTATTACTATGAGGACTGTGAAATATCATTATATATACTCGATTATGGAATTGAGGATAATCGGAGGATGTTAGAGGGCTAAGAAGAAATTGTAATAAAATTTTTTACTATACATGTACACACATTGTTGGTAATGATTATATCAAGAAAAAATTTGATATTTTAATACATACAAATAATTATAGGTGATATTTCTGTGATAAAAAAAAAAGAAAATTGGTCGACATTTTTTTACTCTTGAATTTTGGGTGATTGAATAAATTTTTTTTTTTCTTTTCTAACATACTATATGGGAGTAAAAATATATTAGGACCAATTGAGGAACTTTTTTTCGTTCTCTTTGAGGCGAAGTATAGTGCGAATGAAACGTTGAAGACTATTGGGTTGGTACGAGGGGTTGTTCAGAGATGGCAGTAGGTGTGGATGCCATAAATTTGTGCCGTTCAAAGAACGTGGGATACGGGTATACACTAGACACGTGAAAAACACTCTGGGAAATTAATTTATTTGCATTTCATGAGTGCGCGGGTGTTGGGTGTTCTATCGGACGTATTTATGTCGAAGATCAACATTTCCCGGATTTATACTGCCCGAGGCGAACCGAAGTGAGGCTAGACGCGACTATGGGATTGCGGGAAAGGTGAGACGGTTTATATTCGACATTTGTATACTTTGGTAGAATTTTATTGCGGATAGACAACATTAAAACAAATATACAACGAATTAAACATACATTATGACGAAGTTGGCGGTCTTCGAAGTCGACTTGTCAAAATTTGTCACACGGGTTGCACGACGCAAAGTGGAATCGTGTTGTAAAACGGAGAATTAGTTAGTCGCCGTGTTTCGAGTCGGTTTGCGCGCTCCCATCGTCCTCTCGTGGTTAGCGATAATTGAAATTTTGATTTATGCTTCTTGCATGCTTTGGCGCCGAACTTACCGAACAACAATAAGCGCGACTTACATATACTTCGGCTTTCGGCGTAGTTCAATAACGGCGATAAATCTTCTCAAACGTCTCTTAAAATATTGAACTTAACAGATTTTTTTTTCTTTCCCTTTAACGTTTGTATCCTTCCCCTAACAATAAGTTTTCATCATTTCTATCGGGACGGCTTAGTTATTTCCCTGCATTTCTCGTATACATATACTATATTACTTCGGAGTGAAAAAATATCAACGTAACACATCCGCGCGGATATGGTTAATCTATAGTTATAGTCTCGTTTTGTCAAATAATATAGATAAGGATTATTACCTGCACGCACGAACGCATATGTATATTATACAGCTCTTAATATTTGTATTTTTATACATCCTATAGCTCTCTCGAATTTATTCTCTCTACATATTTGCTTGGTGTAAATAAACCCTAAAATATCGAAATGGTTTACTCGCCTTTTCTCGGAGAGATATGACTTATTTATTACCCTCTTCTTATTACTATATATATATAACATCAAAGCGTCGTTGGCCGGTCCAACTATATGCGTGTAACGTCTGACTGACTTTTCTCGCAATTTCTTGTTTCGAAAAGAAAAAAAAAAGAAGTTTTTTATTAAAATTTGAAGAAAAAAGAAACAAAAAATATCTTCCGAAATCACGGTTCGTCTTTTATTGCGAATTTTTCATAGAACGTCTCGCGTTGATATACTCGACCTATAAACCACAACTTCAACTCAACCAAAAGCCATTCAGTTTCATCACATAGTGCAAGATGCTTGTTGCGGTTCGAGGATTTTTTAATTTCCTGCTCGACGTGCGCGCTGCTCCTCTCAACTCTCTAACACAATGATAATAGTTTATACTAACACACCTAGCTCCTCACTCACGACGTAACACTAACTACATATAATCATTGTACATCATGCACCTCGCGAGCTTCTAAAAAATGAAAACAACATAAAATGGAATAAAATAAAATGAGAGTTTTTTTTATTTTATTTTTTAAATCGCTATGGGATATTTTCACATCGTATCGAAGACCCGCGCGTGATCTATGATCCCGTTGCGTAAGACTTGTAATATACGGTTTCAATCCACATACACAAGCTACCGTATAAGTATATCATAGTTGCATCGTATTATAACATATGAATGCAAATGTGTTAGTCGTATAAGTATAGACGCTGTGAATCGTTGCGGAGTGGTAGTGTTTGCGGATAACAAGAAGGGTGGGCATGCCTGATTAGCCATGCACAATGAGGTAGGCCATGCAACAATAGCATTGCCGTAAGAGCCCTTGTCGGTTGAACCCGGAGCTTTGTATGTACAGGGTGTTCGAAAAGTTAATTTTTTTTCCTTTATCTCTCTCCGTCCCTTATCCCTTTATAAATTTCCTAGGGATTAACTTGTATACAAGATTTTAGAAAACTAGTTCAAATTTATAATACTAAAAAAATGATTAGGGGATGTCGGGAGAATAATAAGTAAAGAATCGCGATAAAAGAAACAAATTTCACATCAGATTTTAACCTACGTAGTTATATATTTTTCTCCGTATATACAGTGTACGCACCAATTTTAAGCAGTATTCATGCATCAGCAAGCCGCGGTTCTGACACCAGTAGGGGGTGTCCAAATGTCCAATTAGCCCTCAAGTCCCTCCCCTTGGTTAGCCAATCGTATATCTTGGTTCGAGTTTAAGCCACGCCCCCAAACCCCCCTTCAGTTGTTCCTCGTGGCTTGAACAGTCACAGTCCGTTGGTGACCGCTGAACGCAACGGTTCTCCGTAACCGCGCTTCGTCGTTCTCGATTTTCAACGTGCTCGTTGTCGCTGTTTATCCGTGATAATTCTGTATCGTACTGACGCTCAACAATCGACTTGTCAAAAAGAAGAAACAGAAAAATACGACTCGGATTCGAATATCGGTTTTATTAATAACAACAATAATCATCATAACAATAATCAATGATCATGGTTTATAAGTTTCTCCTCAATTTCTCGATCTAAACGGTTTCCGGGAACGAGTTGAAATCCGTTCTACTCGCGGAGTGTTTCTTTCTCTTCACCTATAATCCGTTCCTTTTTCTCAAACACGTAACTACCTGCAATATCTCGGTTAACATCTTATTCATTGCGGTATAATAAAACTTGGGTAATAATCCTCGGTTGAAACGAAAACAAAAAATATAAACGTTCTCGAAGAGGTGCGCGACCAGTTACGATCTATTGTGCACTTGATGTAACACGCGCGAAAACGCTGAGGAAGTTCGATATCGCTTGTACCGCGCTAGCTAAGAAACGTGTTGAACCATGCGACGCTAGACTGCAATAAACTGACTATCGGTGGTCGAGGAGTGTTTTTTAAGTGTGTGTGGAAGGGGGGGCCAATTATTTTGGCGCTAGAAATACATTCACTCTATATAATGGCCGAGACCCTTTCTACTTGTCCAACTATGATGTTAGCTGCTATCATTCTCGCACTTATCACGCAACAGAACGGGGTGCAGGCGAATTGGTGGTGAGTTACTTTCATATACCTATTAAACTTTCGATCCGCATAAATCAATCTCACACTAGTTATAATTGATTGAAAATTTTCGACCTAAATAAGCCGATTCTTCTTCCGTCGTCTTCCTTTTATTATCTAAAAGCATTCATGTTTTCCTATACCTATGCTCGCATATTTAACGGAAGGTTTGAGACTTTGACGACAAGTCGGAGCTGTTAAAGTCTGGTTGAGACCCTTTTAACACTTTTCATCTCTAAAACCGAGTAGTAAGTGGCGGTGGTGGCTAGATAGGCCGTAGTAGGAAGATTTTCTACTTTTTAGACTATTTTTGTCCCGCCGTCTACGTACGGGTGTGTAAACTTTTTCTTCTTCTATCTTCTTACGCGGTGTAATAGCGTCTGCTGGTTTTTAGGACCTCGCACAACTCGCTCGCGGAGTGGTAGGTAGGTAGGTAGGTAAAAGAGATTATTATTCATGTATTTGTATATCTATTGAGAGAGAAATGACTCAAGGTAAGAGCAACCGTTGTAGAATCTTCTTACCGAGAGTTATTATAACCTTGGTGAAATCAAACCGGCGTATAGGTACTATAAGAGGACTCGGCGGGTTCGCAATAAAGCGAGAAAGAGAGAGGGGGGGGAAAAAAGTAGTAAGATCGAATCGGTGCAAGCATACTGTATAAGATAATTAAAACTTGACGAATATAATGATGGACGAAATAATGATTTTAGACAACCGTAAAGAAAAAAAAGAAGAATAATGATGATATTATTACTTCTTCCAAACTGGTTTTTCGTGCTTTATACATATACTTATATAGCTATACCTGTATATACGAGCAATTAATCGATGGGGGCACAGCCCTCAGGTATTTCTAACGATATAGTATAGGTACACCTTAACTCAACGCTTCTTCCTTCATTATTCTTGAGACTTTGCTCCGCGGGATCCGCGTGAGCGCGGTGAACTAATTGCAAATTAGTATAGTTGGGTGTACCTTTTTCACAATCTATATCTATACGGGGTGTTCGCTTTTTTTAATCTACTACATTCATAACATGATTCACCTTTCTTAAGAAGACTATAAGAAGAAGAAGAAGAAGAAGAAGACGAAGAAGACGTATATATTTGAAGACAACAAGTTTATCTATACGTGACTTGAAAGTTTAGTTTAGGTTACTTTACTTTACTTTGCTTTAACTTGTTAGCTGGACGCGGCTTGAGCTTGATGTATAACTTCTTCCGATTGGAGTAGATGGTATAACTAGTTTAGAGCGAGTTTTACGTTGTTAATCTTGATTTTTAAACGACAAAGGTACATATCTGCGTATACAACATAGTTTCGTAATCGTTGAACGATACGAATATATATTATACATCAAACTTCTATCTGTACATAGGTATAAGCAAAAGTGTCGTTCCGGTGAGAATCTCGTAGTATGATCGCAGTCGTTTCATAAGTTCGGTTCGGTTCGGTTCGGTTCGGTTCGGTTCGGTTCAGTTTAGGGGTTTAATAAAGCGATTTTATTAAGCAATATCGCGCGAGACGGGGAAGCGCGGGCGTGTCGCTGCAGCACGCGCACGTGTTGACTTTACGATAGCAATTAAGAATCGCATTATCGTCTTTTATTCCTCCCCTGTATTGGTTCGTCCGTTCTTACGTTCGCTGGTTAGCTGTCTGCAGCGCGAGTTCTCTCCTCTGCAAGTACCTACCTATCTATACGCGGATAGTATGTAGTAGGTATGTACCTACGATGCCGCGATACAACGACGCTTTTAGCTCAACTAAAGAACCTGAATAATAATATCATCGCGTATATACCTACTTTAGTGTAGATGTATAGGTATATATACTCATACTCGGCTTTATTCAAACTTTATTTTTCCATTGAAAAGAGAACCTTTATGACGCAATAACCTTTGCTCTCGATCCAAGACAAGACGCTATATATCTACAGTACCTATATTCCTTAAGACTCCTCGAGAAGATCCTTTGTATTGAAAAACGATCTTCTTCTTCTTTTTCTTCTTCTCTCTGTACTCTATAATAGCATCTGAAAAGAAAAGAAGAAGAAGAAGAAGAACGAATTAAAAAAAGAAAGACTTTAATTCGCAAGTTGAAATAAATCGCATTTTTTTATATTATCACTGTATACCTACGTTTATTTATTCTTAGGTTTTTCAATCCGTCTCAGTAATAAAATTCAACGTGTACAGAATGAAATGAAATCGTTTCTCTTAATCACACCGTAAATTTATAATCGCCTCTTTCTTTCATTCCCGCATCTTTATCGTCGCGTCTTTATTCTATTTCATTTTAACTTCACATATACATACATACACGTATATTTGTTACACAGGTATAATAGCCGCGCCGGAAATGTACGTATATTATTCGAAGTATGAATTTCGTGATTTTTCTTTCTTCTCTTGCATTTGTCTTTCTCTTTTACTTTACGATCCCATTGGCACCCAATATCAGGGCTATAGTCTTGTTCTTCCCCTAACACATTTTTTTTATAATACCAATATAAAATACCCCGTAATATATCGTCACGCCATCTTGTAGTCTCGTAAAAAGTGCACAAAGCACAAGAGCTAGGAGGAAGGGTCTCTGCCCTCCTCACGACGATCAACAGCAGTTAGAGACCCCCATAGTTCTGCTGCACCGCGCTAGCTGCCGCGACGCTTACCCATAAACTTATATACCTCTCTATATATATATGTATAGTTATACAAGCTTTCCTTCGATCTATATAACCTGTACGTAATTTGAAAAATTATTGGAATTTGGAGACGAGAAAGAGTTTTTTTTTTTTTTTAATTTTAATTTTTTTTTTCCTCTTAATTCCTACCCTTCGAATTTGATTCGGATGACTCGGAGTTATACTCTACCTACTCTCGGATGGTAAAGCTAAAGTCTTGATAAAAAAGTTAATGGTTTTCTCGCTTCTTCAACTCTTATTCTTTTTCTTCTTATTCTTTTTCACTCTTCCTGTTGCGTCTAATTTCGTCCTTCTTCACCCTGCACCCACACCACCTCTCCTTACCCTCTCTCGCTCTATTCCTCTCTCTCTCTCTCTCTCTCTGACTTTTACCTTCTTTCCTTCTTTTTCTCTTATCCTGAACGACGAAAGATTGCCGACAAAGGACATCGGCGAGCTATTTAGTCGCCATACGGTATTAACCCGCGTCCGATATACCTTTAACCAAATCTATAACAGATCGAATAATCCTCACCGCACGCGTTTGGGTATAATAATACCGAGATAATATCACGTAAAAGCTTCTTCTTCTTTTTTTTTTTTTTTTTTTGTGCGCAAAATTCTACCTACCTATAACGTTTCAACTTCGTTACAAACACCAAAAATGTCATAACAATGGGCCAAGAAGTGATCCGGACCGCGATGCTGTTGTCCTCTTTTCTCAACCGCTTTTCTAAACTCACTTTGCACTGCGATGCGTTGTATATACGTGTTTGCGTGTGTCTATTCGTTCGTGTATATGTGATATATATAAATATATATGTATATGGCGAGACCGCCAACGCAGAAGGATCTCGTCTTCTCATCTTTGTCCATTTCGTTCTCTCTCCACCTTTTCTCTTTCTTTCTTCATCTCGCGTCTCCTTTCCACGCTTTCTTGGGTTCGTTACAAAGGGAGGTGCTAACAGCTCGCCGACCTCTCCTCTGAAGTAGCCGACAGGTAGACAATACGAAAAACTGACCCAACCTATGCCACCAGACCCTTGGGCGTATATTTCAAACTTGTTTTTGTTTCATCTCTTATACGATTCATTCCTGACTTTCTTACATACTATTCGGACTCGCGATATATACTCTCTCATTCAACGCGTATATATATTTATACCTATATACATTTCTACACCAGAAACACTATGCTGCAACGGTTCAAACCGTATATTCTACCGTTCGACTCTCTCCCTTGCATCCATGAAATGCTTCGGTCTTCTCATTCTTCTTTTTCATTCTTCGTCTTCTCAATATTCTTCTTTATATGTAGTTCATACGACGAGCTATGCAGCAGCAACAGCAGCAGCAGCAGCTATTCCACAATATAACGATCTCACAATTACTCAAGTGGTTTTATAAGCCGGAGGACTCTAGAGTGTCGGAAGAAAAACTTTCAAGTGTCATATGTTCCCTGTGCAGTTATAGTATTCTACCTACACCACATCGGCTATGAACATTCGTTATACATACAAACAAACCTATATACACTTGTTATACATTGACTTCTGCACTATCATCGTCACGACGAACAAGAAAGAGAATCGTGCGTTTCGTATCGATAAAAATGAATCATTTGGAAGAAATTAATTCATTGAAAAAAAAAAAAAAACAGTCTCAACGAAAAATGGTACAATCATGCGAGGAAGATATTTCGGTGTTTGGATTTTTTTTTTCGTTTTTTTTTAAATTTTTTTACGAAAATCGGTGAGAATCGAGTTTAACACGGATGGTTTGAAACTCGCGTGTTTTATTCAAGAGTCCATTTACTCGGATGGTGCACAGAGAGCCTCTGGTGCAGAGACTCG